>CM077303.1:100744135-103244135 GCA_039655065.1 Glossophaga mutica | reverse complement strand
GCCCCCTAGTTATTGTCCATGTGTCCTTTATATTTGTTCCTATAAACCCTTCCCCTTTTCCCCTGAAATTCCCTCCCCTCTCCCCTCTGGTCACTGTCAGCCTGTTCTCAATTTCAGTGTCTTTGGTTATATTTTGCTTGTTTGTTTATTTTGTTGTTTAGGTTCCTGGTAAAGGTGAGACCATATGGTATTTGTCTTTCACTGCCTGGCTTATTTCGCTTAGCATAATGCTCTCCAGTTCTATCCATGCTGTTGCAAAGGGTAGGAGCTCCTTCTTTCTTTCTGCTGCGTAGAATTCCACTGTGTAAATGTACCACAGTTTTTTGATCCATTCATTAACTGATGGGCACCTAGGTTGCTTCCAACACTTGGCTATTGTAAATTGTGCTGCTATGAACATTGGGGTGCATAGGTTCTTTTGGGTTGGTGTTTCAGGGTTCTTAGGATATACTCCTAGTAGTGGAATTGCTGAGTCAAAAGGTAGATCCATTTTTAGTTTTCTGAGAAAATTCCATACTGTTTTCCATTATGGTTGTACCAATCTGCAATCCCACCAACAGTGTACTAGGGTTCCCTTTTCTCCACATCCTCTCCAACACTTGTTTGCTGCTTTGTTTATGATGGCCATTCTGACTGGTGTGAAGTGGTATCTCATTGTGGTTTTAATTTGCATCTCTTTGGTAGCTAGGGATATTGACCATCTTTTCATGTGTCTCTGGATCCTCTGTATGTCCTCCTTGGAGAAGTGTCTGCCCAAGTCCTTTGCCCATTTTTTAATTGGGTTGCTTGTCTTCTTGGAGTGGGGTCCTGTATGTTCTTTATATATTTTGGAGATTAAACCCTTGTCTGAGGTATCATTGGTAAATATGTTTTCCCATACAGTCGGTTCTCTTTTTATTTTAATACTGCTTTCTTTAGCCATGCAGAAGCTTTTTATTTTGATGAGATCCCATTTGTTTATTTTTTCTTTTATGTCTCTTGCTCTAGGGAACATATCAGTAAAAATGTCGCTGTGTGAAATATCTGAGATTTTCCTGCCTATGTTCTCCTCTAGAACTTTAATGGTGTCACTGTTTATATGTAAATATTTTATCCACCTTGAATTTATTTTTGTGTATGGTGTAAGCTGGTGATCGAGTTTCATTTTTTGCACGTAGCTGTACATTTCTCCCAACACCATTTATTGAAGAGGCTATTTTTCCTCCATTTTATGTTGCTGCCCCCTTTGTCGAATTTGAATTGACTGTAGAGACTTGTGTTTATTTCTGGGCTCTCTGTTCTGTTCCACTGGCCCACGTGCCTGTTTTTATGCCAGTACCAGGCTGTTTTGATTACAGTGGCCTTGTAATACAGTTTGGTATCAGGTATTGTGATCCCTCCTACTTTGGTCTTCTTTCTCAAAATTACAGCAGCTATTTGGGATTGTTTATGGTTCCACATAAATTTTGAAGTGTTTGTTCTATGTCTGTGAAATATGCCATTGGTACTTTAATAGGTATTGCATTGAATCTGTCAATTGCTTTAGGTAGTATGGACATTTTCATGATTTTAATTCTTCCAATCCATGAACATGATATATGTTTCCATTTGTTTGTGTCTTCCTTGATTTCTTTCTTCAGTGTTGTGTAGTTTTCTGAATACAGGTCTTTTACCTCTTTGGTCAGGTTTATTCCTAGGTTTTTTATTTTTCTTTTTGCTATATCAAATGGGATTTTTTTTCTTGATTTCTGCTTCTGCTGTTTCTTTGTTGGTTTATAAAAATACCTTTGATTTCTGGATATTGACTTTGTATCCATCCCGCTGTTTTGAGAAATTCATTTATTAGGTCGAGCAGTTTTTTGGCTGAGTCTATAGGATTTTCTACGTACACTAGCATGTCATCTGCAAACAATGACAGTTTTTTTTCTCCTTTCAAATTTGGATGCCTTTTATTTCCTTTTCTTGTATGATTGCTGTGGCTAAAACTTCCAATACTATATTGAATAGAAGTGGTGAAAGTGGACAGCCTTGTCTTATTCCTGATCTTAGTGGAAAAGATTTTATTTTTTGCCCATTGAGTATGATGTTGGCTGTAGGTCTCTCATATACGGCCTTTATTATATTAAGGAATGCTCCTTCTATTCCCACTTCACTGAGTGTCTTTATCATAAATGGGTGCAGTACCTTATCAAATGCTTTTTCTTCATCTATTGATATGCTTGTGTGATTTTTGTCTTTGCTTTTGTTTATGTGATGTATTACATTCACTGATTTGTGAATATTGTACCATCCTTGCATCTCTGGGATGAATCCCACTTGGTCATGCTGTATGATCTCTTTAATGTATTGTTGGATGCGGTTTGCCAATGTTTTGTTGAGGATTTTAGCGTCTATGTTCATCAGCGATATTGGCCTGAAGTTTTCTTTCTTTGTTGTGTCTTTATCTGGTTTTCGGATTAGGATGATGCTGGCTTCATAAAAAGAGTTTGGGAGTCTTCCATCATTTTGGATTTTTTGGAATAGTCTGTGAAGGAGAGGGGTTAGCTCTTCCTTAAATGCTTTATAGAATTCTCCTGTGAAACCATCTGGTCCAGGGCTTTTGTGTGTTAGGAGTTTTTTGATTACTGCTTCAATTTCATCTGCTGCTATTGGTCTGTTCAGGTTTTCTGTTTCTTCTTCACTGAGTTTTGGAAGATTGTATTTTTCTAGAAATTTGTCCATTTCACCTAGGTTTTCAAATTTCTTGGCATCGATTCTTTGTAGTAATTTCTTACAATCTTTTGTATTTTTGTGGTGTCAGTTGTGATCTCTCCTCTTTCATTTCTGATTGTGTTTATTTGGGTCTTCTCTCTTTTTTCTTAATGAGCCTGCTTAAAAGCTTGTCGATTTTGTTTATCTTTTCAAAGAACCAGCTCCGACTTCCGGCCAAGATGGAGGCGTAGGCGGACACACTGTGCCTCCTCTCACAACCAAAATTAAGGACAACAAATATTTAGAAACAAGAAAACAACCAGAACTTATAGAAAACTGAACTGTACGGAAGTCCAACAACCATTCATCCAGACCGGTAAGAGGGGCGGAGTCGCGGCAGGAGAAAGTGGAGCTGCTGACCCAGGAACGCAAGCAGCAGCGGCTGGCAGTTCCCAGGTGCACAGGCGGCGGCTGGCGGTCCCCAGGCCAACAGGCAGCAGCTGGCGGACCCCGGGCACTGGGGGACAGCTGTGCAGACCCAGTGAGGCTGCACAAGGCAGCTGGCTGACTGACCAGGGTCTCACTTTCGAGCGCGCAGACGGTCCAGGCGGAGGGGAGGTGGAGGAGGGGACTGAATCCAGGAGAGAGCGGAGCAGGCGCCATTGCTCCCTCTCAGGCCCCACCCCCACATACAGCGTCATAACCCAGCGACTGGGCTGCCCCGCACTGGGGAGCGCCAGAGGCTCCACTCTTCACTACGTAACAGCACGCGCGCATGCGCAGATAATCCAGGTGAAGGGGAAGCAGCGGAAAGGGCCGGAGTCCAGGAGAGAGCGGAGTAGGCGCCATTGCTCCGTCTCAGACCCCGCCCCCACCTATAGCGTCACAACCCAGCGACTGGGCTGCCCCACCCTGAGGAACACCTAAGGCTCCACCCCCTCACTACGTAATAGCCACGACCAGACTAAAACCAAAACAACAACAAAAAAAACCCACCAAAAATGGCTCAAACCGGAAAACAAATAAAAGCTCCAGAGCCAATTCCTCTAAGCAGTGAAGAGATAGCCAACCTGTCAGATGCACAGTTCAAAGCACTGGTCATCAAAATGCTCACAGAATTGGTTGATTTTGCTCACAAACTAGATGAAAAAATGCAGGCTACAATCCGTGAAATGAAGGAAGATGCATGGGGAACTGATAGAGATGGAAGGAAAACTGGGACTCAAATCAATGGAGTGGACCAGAAGGAAGAAACTAACAACCAAACAGAAGACGAGGAAGAAACAAGAATTCAAAAAAATGAGGAGAGGCTTAGGAACCTCCGGGACATCGTTAAACGTCCCAACATCCGAATTATAGGGGTCCCAGAAGGGGAAGAAGAACAGCAACGAGTGGAAAACTTATTTGAACAAATAATAAAGGAGAACTTCCCCAATCTGGCAAAGGAAATAGACTACCAGGACATCCAGGAAGCTCAGAGAGTCCCAAAGAAGTTGGACCCAAGGAGGAACACACCAAGGCACATTGTAATTACATTAGCCAAGATTAAAATGAAGGAGAGAATTCTAGAGGCAGCAAGGGATAAGGGGACAGTCACCTACAAAGGAGTTCCCATCAGACTGTCAGCTCATTTCTCAAAAGAGACCTTACAGGCAAGAGGGGGCTGGAAAGAAATATTTGAAATCTTGAAAAGCAGGGACCTACATCCAAAATTGCTCTATCCAGCAAAGCTGTCATTTAGAATGGAAGGACAGATAAAGTGCTTCTCAGATAAGGTCAAGTTGAAGGAATTCATCATCACCAAGCCCTTATTATATGAAATGTTAAAGGGACTTATCTAAGAAAAAGAAGATAAAACTATGACAGTGAAAAGACAACAAACTCATAGCTATCAAGAACCACACCTAAAACAAAAGCAAACTAAGCGAACAGCTAGAACAGGAACAGAACCACAGAAATGGAGATCACATGGGGGGTTAGCAACAGGGAAGTGGGAGGAGGAGAGAGGGGGAAAAGGTACAGAGAATGAGTAGCATAGATGGTGGGTAGAAAATAGACAGGGGGAGGGCAAGAATAGTATGGGAAATGTAGAAGCTAGAAAACTTATGACCCATGGACATGAACTAAAGGGGGGAATGTGGGTGGGAGAGGGTGGGTAGGGTGGAGGGGAATGATGGGGGAGAAATGGGACAACTGTAATAGCATAATCAATAAAATATATTTAAAAAAAAACAAAGAAAACAAAGAACCAGCTCCTGGATTCATTGATCCTTAGAATTATGCTTTTAGTCTCTATATCATTTAATTCTGCTCTGATCTTGGTTATTTCCTTCCTTGTACTTGCTCTGGGCTGTCTTTGTTGTCGTTCCTTGAGTTCTTGTAGATGTAGGGTTAGGTTGTTTGTTTGAAATGTTTCTATCTTTTTTAGGTAGGCCTGTATTGCTATGAACTTCCCTCTCAGGACTGCCATCACTGTGTCCCATAAGTTTTGGGTTGTTGTGAGTTCATTTTCATTTGTTTCCAGAAACTTTTTTATTTGTTCCCTAATTTCATTCTTGACACATTCATTGTTTAATAGCATGCTATTCAATCTCCATGATTTTGAGTGTTTGGGTTTTTTTTTTCCCCTTGGGGTTGGTTTCTAGTTTCAGTCCCTTATGATCCTATAAAATGCTTGATATGATTTCAATTCTCTTGAATCTGTTGAGGCCTGTTTTGTGTCCTATCATATGGTCTATCTTTGAAAAAGTTCCATGTGCATTTGAAAAGAATGTGTATTTAGCTTCTTTGGGATGAAGGGCTCTATATCTATCAGTTAAGTCCATTTCATCTAGGGCATTGTTCAATGCCACAATATCTTTGCTGATATTTTGTTTGGAAGATCTGTCCATTTTTGACAACGGGGTGTTAAAATCCCCTATTATTGTGTTGCTGTCAATATCTTTCCTGAAGTCCTCTAAGATTTTGTTTATGTCTTTGGGTGCTCCTATGTTGGGTGCATATATATTTACAATGTTTATGTCTTCTTGGTGGATTCTTCCCTCGAGTATTATGAAGTGACCTTCTGGGTCTCTCTTTATGGCCCTTCTTTTGAAGTCTATTTTGTCTGATATGAATATTGCTACCCCAACTTTTTTTCCTGTCCATTTGCTTGGAAAATTTGTTTCTAGCCCTTCACTTTGAGTCTGTGTAGGTCTTTTGTCCTGAAGTGGGTCTCTTGTAGGCAGCGTATGTGTGGGTCATGCTTTCTTATTCATTTAGCTATTCTGTGTCTTTTGACTGGAGCATTTAACCCATTTACATTTAAGGTTATTATTGATAGGTACTGATTCATTGCCATTTTCATACCTGTGTTCCTCTCTCTCTCTCTTCCTTCCTTCTTTCCTTAAAGCAGTCCCTTTACCATCCCTTGCAGAACTGGTTTGGTAGAGGTATATTCTTTTAGACTTCTTTTGTCTGGGAAGCTCCTTATTTGGCCTTATATCTTGATTGAAAGCCTTGCTGGGTGAAGTAGTCTTGGTTGCAGGCCTTTGGTTCTCATTACTTGGAATATTTGTTGCCATTCTCTTCTGGCTTGGAGCGTTTCCATTGAGAAGTTAGCTGCTAATCTTATCGGGGCTCCCTTGTATGTTACTTCCTGGTTCTCCTTTGCTGCCTTTAAGATTCTCTCTTTGTCTTGGAATTTTGCCTTTTTAATTATGATGTGTCTTGAAGTGGGCTTCTTTGGGTTCCTCTTGATTGGGACTCTCTGTGCTTCCTGGATTTGTGTGACTTTTTCTCTCATCAAATTAGGGGAGTTTTCCATCATTACTTTTTCAAACAGGTTTTCTATCCCTTCCTCTTCTTCTTTTTCTGGTATCCATATTATATGGATATTATTACATTTTGTGTTGTCCTGCATTTCCCTTAGCCCCTCTTTCTTCTTTCTGACTCTCTTTTCCTTTTCTTTCTCATTCTGGGTGTTTTTTTCTACCTTGTCCTACAGCTTGCTGAGCCGATCCTCTGCATCATCGAGCCTGCTTTTGATTCCTTCTACTGTGTTCTTCAGTTCAGAAATTGTATTATTCATTTCCTATTGGCTCTTGTTGATAGTTTCTATTTCCTTTTTCATGTTGATATAGTTTACAGTGAGTTCATTGTAGTTTCTCTGTAGTTTCTGGTAGCTCATTGTGAGCTCATTGAGCTTCCTGATAACCATTGCTTTGAAATCAATATCTGAAAGTTGAGTTGCCTGTATTTCATTAAGCATTTTTTTCTGAGGCTTCCTTTCATTTGGGTATCGTTTCTTTGTCTTCCCATTGTTTGTGAGACTCTCCTTGTTAGCCTCAGCTTCTTAAATTGATCTGTTCTTGCTCCCTGGGTTTATGGTGTGAATTTCTGTGGTAGAATACCTGTGAGATTCAGTGGTAGAGTCTCCTTTGGGTATCCTGGTGTTCACAGCTTCCACCTATTCTTTTTTGTGATTAGTTGGAGGGATAAGGCAAAATGGTTTAAGACAGCAAGAGAGTATTCTATGATATTTACAGTAGCAGCTGGTAGAGAAGAAACAGGAGATCCTTTGGCTATGTATAGTGTTAACCGTGATCTACCACCCAACTAGCCACTTTTTAGAAAGGATGGAAAGAAGATAAGACTCTTGTTGGGGAGGGAAGGATTGTGACTTGAATCTAGAAAGCAGTGAGGTTGTAGGAGGTCAGATTCTGAGGTACGGTGAGAGTAAAGGACAGTAAATAGGTGTAGTGTGTGAGAAAATAGAGTTAACCACTACAGTAATAGAGTTCAGAAAACTGTGAATTGGGCTAATATCTGGGAGGGGTATTGTGTAGTATTCACAATTGTATGGAACAGCTATTATTTACAATACTATTAGAGCAACAATCATATGACAGAATCTATGAGGTCTAGATAACAAGAGTAGGGAGTATAGGACCTTCAGTAGTGTGCTAATGGAACACAAGTGGAGTGAAGGACAGTAAATTAGCAATACACTGTGAATGAGGGAACAGGGGAAACCTGTCAAACAATACAATATAACCAGCCAAGCCAAGAAGACTAAACAGAAAGAAGAGGAATACAAAAATACTATTAAAATAAAAGATGTAAGAATAATGAAAAAATACAGATATTCAATAACTTGCAGTTTCTCTGTAATAGCAAAGTGAAAATATTCCCACTGTCTCAGCTGTTGGGATGCCCCCTCTTTGGGTCCACCTCTGGTCTTTTCACAGTTCCGGATTTTTTTGTATCATTTGTGGGTATTTAAAAAGAGAAAGAAGAAAAAAAAAGCAGAGGAAGGAAGGAAGAAGAGATAAAATTGGAAAGAAAGAAAGAAGTAAAACAAGAAAGAAGGAAAGAGAAGCAAAAGGAATTGAGGAATAAAAAATAATGAACAAATAAAAATTACTGTAAAAAATCAAACAAACAAACAAAAATCACCTCTTGCTGGTTTCAAACTGGCCAAACCAGTTTTTCTGGTCTTGCTGGCTGCAGCAGGCTGAGGGGAGACTGGTATCGCTTTTCTCCCTGTTAAGCACTCAGTCAACTTTAGGCTACTCTCCTCAGGGCTAGCTGCACACTTCCCCAGAGGAAGCCTGGCACCTCTCCACAGGGCCTTGGACGTGGGCTCCAGGCCTCCTGTGGAGTGTGCACTTTTCCCGGGTTTATGGATGTGAGCACCAGGATTCCCACGTTTCACGTGCTCACTTGGGTTCATGGGAGTGGGCTCCAGTTCTCCCACGGATCGCACGCACTCCCCAAATTTCTGGGCATGGGCTCTGAGTCTTCCACAAAGCCCCCCCCTCCGGTTGTAGGCGTGGCCATGCGGCCAGTCCACCTCTGGTCCCTCAGGCTCCGCATGCCCTCCTCCTGGGGCTATGCGTGGGTGCTCACAGCCCCTGTGTGTTTGCCACTCAGTCCTTATTGCCCTCTCTGCGACTTCCAGCAACCAACCAGGTCTCTCCTTGTGCTGCTCAAACCTTGTTAGGCCAGGGAGGGAGCAGTTGACCCGGCTCTCTCCTAAGAGCCCTTTGGCAGACCTGGTGAACACCGAGCCTAGGGCTGCAGCCACCCTGGTCTCCGCACTGATCCCTGGGCCCTTATTGTCCTGAAGTACTCTCCTTATTGTCTGGGTTTTCAATATCCACTACAATTTTTGTTCTCCTATTTTCATATATGCTGTGGTACTGTTGGCTGTTTACTCTGTTCCTCCATAGATTGGCTAGGTTTTTCTCCCATGTATAGGGGGAAGTGGAATCTGCTCCCTCTTACTATGCCACCATCTTCCCTTAGACCAGAATTCTTTTTATGTTCTGATTCTAGACCCTCCTCAGATATATGATTTGCAAATATTTTTTTCCATTCTGTGAGTTGTCTTTTAATTTTCTTAATAGTGTCCTTTGAAACACAAAAATTTTAGCTTGCTTAAGTCCAGTTTATTTTTCATTTTGTCATTTGTACTTTTGGTATCATACCCAGGAAGGCTTTTTCCAATGTATGGTCACAAAAATGCTCTCCTTTGTTTTCTTGAATTGTATAGTTTTGGCTCTTTAATTTAGCCCTATTATTCATTTTGACTTAGTATTTATGTATATGGTATGAGATAGGAGTCCAATGTTATTGTTTTATTTGTAGATATCTAGTTGTCCCAGCACTATTTGTTGTAAAGATTATTCTTTCCTTCATTCAGTTGTCTCAATGCTCTTTTTGAAAATCAATTGACTATAAGTGTAAAAACTTATTTCTCCATTCTTAGTTCCATTTCATTGAGCTATATGTCTACTCCTGTGCCAGTATTACACTGTCTTGATTATTATAGTTTTGAACTTGGAAAGTATGTCTTCCAACTTTTTTTCTAAGATTGTTCTGGCATTCTGGATCTCTTGCATGTTCATATACATCTTAAGATTAACTTGTCAATTTTTGCAAAAAAAATAAAAAGAGGTAGCTGGGATTTTGATTCTGTACTCAGCAGAAATATGGCTCCTGAAAGATGCCCATAACCCTGGAATTTTGACACTTAGGTTACATGGCAAAGGGGAATTAAGTTAGCAGATGCAATTAATGTTTGTAATCAGCTGGCATTATGATAAGGTGATTATCCAGGTGGACCCAATTTCATCACAAAAGTCCTTAAATGTGGAAAAAGGCAGAAGAATAAGGGAGATGTAACAATTGAGGCAGGGTCAGAGAAATGCTACATTGCTGGCTTTGAAGATGGAGAAAGGGGGTCACTAACCTGTTAAGCTCCTGGAAGCTAAAAATGCATGGAAACAAATTCTCCCTTAGAGCCCCCAGAAGGAACACAGTCCTGCTGACACCTTAATTTTATCCCAATAGCCCGTCAGTGTCAGACTCCTGTCCTCAGAATTCTAAGATATTACATTTGAGTTGTTTAAGCCACTAAGCTTGTGGTAAATGTTATAAAAGCATATAGAAAATGAATATACCTTATATTCCTACTTTGTTGAGTATTTTTTATCATGAACAATGGGTTGATTTTCTTTAAAGCCTTATACCTTATGAATTCCAAGGAAGAGAATATTCTAAAATCATCCAGTCAGGATACAGTGCATTTCCTACAATGAAAAGTGAACCAGTTTGGTGCTAGATATTTTTTCTGCGATATTGAATGTTGAGAGATAACCAGCAATATTAACAGACATCTGAAGATGGAGGGTTGTGCCTGTAGATTCCATGCCAGCCAGTGATTGTTCATGTTCAAGAAATAGAGAAAAACATGCTCAGATGTGCAAAGACCATTTATGTATCCTTCCCAAAAATTTTCTCAATGAAGAATGTCATACAGATTTTTTAAAAAAGTGAATATGGATACAGGAATCAAGAAAGGGTGAAGGAGTATGAAAAACTGAAAAATAGGGTCAAATCTAAATGCTGATACTGTAGTTATAAATTATAATGCAAATGTCTTTAAAGAGAAAGATATATGGTGTTGCAATCAGTAGTACTCAGACTATTAGGTAGCTGAGGAAGTAAGAATTGGTAGCTGCCAACAATCTTGTTAAGCAGCAAGTTCTTAGAATTTTGCCATGTATAAGGCACACTTTTCTGCCCAAATTTTTGATGGAAAAATAAGGATGCACATTATACATGGGTATAATGATTCATATTATGGGTATAATAATCCTGTGTATAATGTGCACAAACACATGGGTGTGCACTATACACGGCAAAATATAGTATGTGCTCAAATATTTTTGCTACAAATTGTAATATGAAGGTAACCATGGATAAATCAGAAATAGAATATGTAGCTTTAAAACCCTTGAAAAAAACTGAAAACTGAGGTGAAATGGACAAATTTCTAGAAAAATACAGTCTTCCAAAACTGAATGAAGAAGAAGCGAAAGCCTGAACAGACCAATAACAGCTGGTTAAATTGAAGCAGTAATCAAAAAGCTTCCCACACACAAAAGCCCTGGATGAGATGGCTTCACAGGAGAATTTTACAAAGCATTTAAGGAAGAGCTAACCCCCATCCTTCACAGATTATTCCAAAAAATTCAAGAAAATGGAAGACTCCCAAACTCCTTTTATGAAGCCAGTATCATCCTAATCTCAAAACCAGATAAAGACATAACAAAGAAAGAAAACTTCAGGCCAATATCGCTGATGAACATAGACACTAAAATTCTCAACAAAATGTTAGCAAACCACATCCAATAATATGTTAAAAAGATCATACACCATGACTAAGTGGAATTTATCCCAGGAATGCAAGGATGGTACAGTATTTGCAAATTAATAAACATAATACATCACCTAAACAAAACAAAAGACAAAAAACACATGATCATATCAATAGATGCAGAAAAAACATTTGATAAGGTACAGTACCCACTTATGATAAAAACACTTAGCAAAGTGGGAATAGAGGGCACATTCTTCAACATAATAAAGGCCATATGTGAGAGACCTACAGCCAACATCATACTCAATGGGCAAAAACTTAGAGCTTAGAGCTTTCCCCCTAACATCAGGAACAAGACCAGGATGTCCACTTTCACCACTCCTGTTCGACATAGTATTGGAAGTTCTAGCCATTAGCAATCAGACCAAGAAAAAGAAATAAAAGGCATTCAAATTGGAAAGGAGGAAGTAAGACTCTCATTGTTTGCAGATGACATGATAGTGTATATAGAAAATCCTATAGACTCCACCAAAAAAACTACTTGACCTAATAAATGAATTTGGGAAAATTCCCAGCAGGATACAAAGTCAACATTCAGAAATCAAAGGCATTTTTGTACACCAACAATGAAATATCAGAAACAAAAATCAGGGAAAAATCCCATTTGATATAGCAACAAGAAAAATAAAGTACCCAGGAATAAACCTAACCAAGGAGGTAAAAGACCTGTACTCAGAAAATATACAACACTGAAGAAAGAAATTAAGGAAGACTCAAACAAATGGAAGCATGTACCATGCTCATGAATTGGAAGAATTAACATCATCAAAATGTCTATAGTACCCAAAGCAATTTATAGATTCAATGCAATCCCTATTAAAGTACCAATGACATATTTCACAGATATAGAACAAACATTTTGGAAATTTATATGGAACTATAAATGACCCCAAATAGCTGCTGCAATTTTGAGAAAGAAGAACAAGGTAGGAGGGATCACAATACCTTATATTAAACTGTATTACAAGACCACTGCAATCAAAACAGCCTGGTACTGGCATAAAAACAGACACATAGACCAATGGAACAGAACAGAAAGCCCAGAAATAAACCCAAGTCTCTATGGTCAATTAATATTTGATAAAGAGGAAAGAAACATAAAATGGAGTAAAAATAGCCTCTTCAACAAATGGTGTTGGGAGATCTGGACAGATACATGCAAAAAAATGAAACTCGATCACCAACTTACACCAGACACAAAAATAAATTCAGGTAGATAAAAGACTTAAATATAAGTCATGACACCATTAAAGTCCTAGAGGAGAACATAGGGAGGAAAATCTCAGACATTCCATGCAGCAACACCTTCAATGTTATGTCCCCTAAAACAAGGGACATAAAGAAAAGAATAAACAAATGGGACCTCATCAAATTAAATAGTTTCTGCATGGCTAAAGAAAACAGCGTTAAAATGAAAAGAGAACCAACTATATGGGAAAACATATTTTCCAGTGATACCTCAGTCAAGGGTTTAATCTACAAAATGTATAAAGAACTCACATGACTCAACTCCAGGAAGACAAACAACACAATTAAAAAATGGGCAAAAGACTTGAACAGACACTTCTCCAAAGGAGGACATACAGAGAGCCCAGAGACATATGAAAAGATGCTCAGCATCACTAGCCATCAGAGAGATCAAATTAAAACCACAACGAGGTACCACTTCACACCAGTGGGAATGGCTATCATAAACAAAGCAATAAATAAGTGTTGGAGAGGATGTGGGGAAAAGGGCACCCTAGTGTACTGTTGGTGGGAATGCAGACTGGTACAACCATTATGGAAAACAGTATGGAATTTCCTTAGAAAACTAAAAATGGAACTGCCTTTTGACCCAGCAATTCTACTGCTGGGATTATACCCTAAGAGCCCTGAAATACCAATCCAAAAAAACCTATGCACCCCAATGTTCATAGCAGCACAATTTATAATAGCCAAGTGCTGGAAGCAACCTAAGTGCCCATCAGTTAATGAATGGATCAAACAACTATGGTACATTTGCACAATGGAATACTATGCAGCAGAGAGAAAGAAGGAGCCCCTACCCTTTGCAACAGCGTGGATGGAACTGGAGAGCATTATGCTAAGTGAAATAAGCCAGGCAGTGAGGGACAAATACCATATGACTTCACCTTTAACTGGAACATAATCAACAAAATAAAAAAGCAAACAAAATATAACCAGAGACATTCAAATTAAGAACAACCGAACAATAACCATGGGGGGGAGGGGACAATGGGGGGAAGGGCTTTTAGGAACCACTATAAAGTACACATGTATGGACAAAACCATGGGGGAGGGTGGAAGCAAGGGATGGAGGTGGGTTTGGCTGGGGTGGTGGGGAGTGGTGGGGGCGGAATACAGACAACTGTAGTTGAACAACAATAAAATAAAAATAGATAAATGAAAAAATAAAACCTGTGAAAACAGGAAAAGGAAACAAAGCCATTATGGGTGTCAGGGGTGACTGAAAAGGAGGAAGGAAGACAAAAACACATTCAGTAAAAGAGGGCTGAATCCCTTTGTTAAAAGATAAAGATTGAGAATGGGATTATTTTTAAAGTTGAAGTGAGCTATAAATGATATTTTAGAGCTCTATCTAAAACAAAATGACATAGCCAGTTTGAAAATAGAAAGGTGAACAAATACATTCCAGGTCAAAATAAACAACAAAAAATTGGGTCCCCAAATTAATTTCAGACAAAGAAGTATTTGGGGCTAAGATAATAAGGCAATAAGAGAGCAGGCACTATTTATTGGATAATCTAACACCAACTGTCACCCCTTTATCTTTTTCTTCCTGCAAGACAGAGGCAAGAAAAGCTAAATCTTTGCTTCATCTTCCTCCCCTTCACCTTCAGATCACCAGGTGAATAGGGTTGCCAGATTTAGCAAATAAAATTACAGGATGCCTGTGGTTTCAAATTCAAATTATACCAGATAAACAACAAGTAATTTTTTAGTAGAACAATGTCCTAGACACATGGGGTCTCAGAACATAAACAAACCCATCCACCTGGGAATCAGCACCAGAAGGGCCTAACTTGCTTGTGGGTAGTGGGGGAAGTGACTGAAAGCCGGCCGAGGGCTGAGCAAGAGGCATTGTTCCCTCTCTGACCCCTCCTCCACATACAGCACCACCTCGCGTGGAAGTGGGTTGCCCTGCCCTGGCAAATACCTAAGGCTCTGTCCCTTACAATGTAACAGGTGCACCAAGACAAAGAAATATGACCCAAATGAAAGAACAGATCAAAACTCCAGAAAAGGAACTAAGCAACAAGGAAATAGCCAACCTATCAGATGCAGAGTTCAAAACACTGGTAATCAGGATGCTCACAGAAGTGATTGAGTACAGACACAAAATAGAGGAAGAAATGAAAGCTATGCAAAGTGAAATAAAGAAAAATACAGACAGAACCAACAATGAAGGGAAGGAAACTGGGACTCAAATCAACAATTTGGAACAGAAGAAATAAACATTCAACTGGAACAGAATGAAGAAACAAGAACTTAAAAACATGAGGAGAGGTTTAGGAACCTCTGGCTCAACTTTAAATGTTCCAATATCTGAATCAAAGGGGTGCCAGAAGGAGAAGAGAAAGAGCAAGAAATTGAAAACTTATTTGAACAAATAATGAAGGAAAATTTCCCCAATCTGGCAAAGGAAATCAACTTCCAGGACTTCTAGGAAGCTCAGAGAGTCCCAAAGAAGTTGGACCCAAGGACACATCATAATTAAGTTACCCAAGATTAAAGATAAGGACAGGATCTTAAAAGCAGCAAGAGAAAAGGAGACAGTTACCTACAAAGGAGTTCCCATAAGACTATCAGCTGATTTCTCAAAAGCGACCTTGCAGGCAGGAAGGGGCCATAAAGAAGTATTGCAAGCCTTGAAAGGCAAGGACCTACATCCAAGATTACTCTATCCAGCAAAGCTTTCATTTAGAATGGAAGGGCAGATAAAGTGCTTCCCAGATAAGGTCAAGTTAAAGGAGTTCATCATCACCAAGCCCTTATTATATGAAATGTTAAAGGGACTTATCTAAGAAAAAGAAGATAAAGAATATGAACAATATAATGACAACAAACTCACAATTACCAACAACCGAACCTAAAACATGAAAACAAACTAAACAAACAACTAGAACAGGAACAGAACCACAGAAATGCAGATCACATGGAGGGTTATCAGTGGGGAAGGGAAGAGGTGAGAACGGGGGAAAAGGTACAGGCAATGAAACATAATTGGTAGGTACATAATAGACAGGGGGGAGTTAAGAACAGTATAGGAAATGTAGAAGCCAAAGAACTTGTATGTGTGACCCATGGACATAAACTAAGGGGAGGTATGCTGCTGGGAGGTGAGCTGGGGTGCAGGGCAGAGGGGGATAAAGGGGAGATAAAAAATGGGATGTCTATAATAGCATAAGCAATAAAATGTACTTCGAAATAAAAAAAATTTTTAAAGAATTTGAGATAGGCATTCTAGAAAAGAAGAACAGTTCAACATTAGCATCAATTACCCACAATCCTTCTTTCTTTCTGCTTTATCTTTCTTAGCTACATGCTAAGACGCCTCTTCAAAGGTACCTCATGGTCACAATATGACTTCTGCAACTCCAATAGTCACATCCATGAGTCAGGCAGGAAAGAGAAGGTAAAGTGAAAGGGCAGAAGAGTGCATGCTAACTAAGTCAACCCTCTTTAAAAAGCTGTGTCTGTAGCCCATCTTATGACTTTTATTTTTGGTCAGAACTGCATCCTACTTGCAAGGAAGTGTCAGAAGTGTAGTTTTTACCTGGGTGCAGTGATTTCCAAAATAAAGTTGGAGGTTATTAGGTACTGGGTGTGTTGCTGAACAGGAAGTGGGTCTTGCTGCATGCCATCCTTTAGGCAAAATTCCAGAGGCAAAAGCGTGTAATAAAGGAAAGGAGTCTTCAGTCAAAAGCTACACAGTTTTAGAATAACAGCTTTCTACATGCTTTAGTCACTTAAGCCTATCAGTTAGGGCTAAACTTTTTAACTCTTTAGTTACAGCTTAATTACTTAAGCCTATCAATTAAAGCTAAACTCTAACTTTAGTTCTCCTATCATTCCCCTGTAAATTTTTAATACCTTATTTCTATAGGATTAGTTTTAAAGCTAAAACAACATAAGATACAAAAACTACACAATTTTTGAAGAATGGCATGCTTCTGCCTCAGAGCCTGTCCACTCTAGAACACCCAAAGAATAACCCTGCCACCCCCTACCATGCCAGCCCAATCTTAGGCTGTGCCCGGAGTTCCTTCTCCCATCCATAATATCATCCTTTGGGGAACACAGGCAGCTGCAGGACAATCATCCAGGCATCCTCGAACAACAGAGTCAGAGAGTCAGAGAGCCAGTCTCTGCCCTGGTTTTATTTTAAGTCTACTGGCCCCTAATTCCATTTTCTCAGCAAATCCGGCCCTGGACTGTTTACCATTGCCTCAGGCAACCTCCTCCTACCGACCCTCCATACTCCTCCCCAGTGATCTGATCGGATCTTTCTGTAATGGGTAGACTAATAGCAGCCTCTGGCACAGAATGGTTAAGCCTGTAAAAAGTGATTCTAGAGCAGCTGGTAGCCATTGTGCTCAGCATATGGAGAGGGCCTAATAAGAGCTGGAGAGACAGAAGTCTGACATCACGTGGCTCCCTATTCCAGTTGTGCCTTGATCTCCCCATTACTTCCACCAGTACCTTGTTTCTTATAGGTTACTTTGAGTTGGGTTTTTGTCAGAATTCTGAGAAATGGAAGGATCATTAGAAAAGGATTGGTTAAGTAAATTATGGAATATCCTTAGAATTAAATGCATACATCTATTAAAATTAAATAATTTTATTGTAAAATTATTGTTTGATTAAATATATTTATATTATTTAAATATTATGTAAATAATATTGGTATATTTATATATATGAATAAATCCTTAAAGATACACCTAAATATTTATGGTAATATTTCTCTGAGTAATGGGACTTTCAGCTATATTTACTTTCTCCTTTATATCTTTCTGAATGCTGCACAGTGAACATGTATTACTTCTGGGGTTAGCAGTGGTATTTCTAGGTGGTGGGTGTCCTGGTAGTTTTTGTTACATTACATTATATTTCTGGGTTGTCTAAATATTTTGTATAAACTGTATGTTTATAAAGTGTAATGGTCAGTTTTATGTGTCAGTTTGGCTAGGCTGTAGTCCCCATTTATTCAATCAAACCCTAGTCAAGGGGCTGTGTGAAGGCACTTTAAGACAGGACTAATGTCCATAATCAGTCAACTTAAGATGATCCCAGACAATCCGGGGGGCCTGATTCAATCAGTTGAAAAGCCTTAAGAGCAGAGCTGAGGTTTCCTGAAGAAGAAACTCCACAGTGGACTGCAGCTGCAGCTCGTGCCCGAGAGCCCCAGCCCGCCCTTCCCGACCTCCTGACCCGAGGACGTCAGACTTGCTCCATGGTTGCACAAGCTGATTCCTTGAAATCAGTCTCTCTCTCTCTCTCTCTCTCTCTCTCTCTCTCTCTCTCTCTCTTTCTTTCTTTCTTTCTCAACTGGTTCTGTTTCTCTGATGCCTCCCTGACTGATACAGATTTTGGTACCTTGAAGTAGAGTGCTGTTGTAACAAATACCTCAAAGTATGGAAGTGGCTTTGAATTTGGTCTGGGCATAGGCTGGTAGAATTTGGGACACTGATGGCCTTGAACAGACAGTTGGTAGAAATGTGGATGTTAAAGACTCTGCCAGTGAGGGCTCATGAGGAAGTGTGGAGCAGGATGGAGAAAGCCTCCGTCATCTTCTAGCATGCACATATAATCATAAATAGGATTTAGAAACATGGATGTGAAAGGCACTGCTGGCAAGAGCCCAGAAGGAAATGAGAAACATATTATTGGAACATGGAAGAAAAGAGAGCCTTCTTACACAGTGGCAGAAAGCCTAGCTGAACCGTGTGCCAGTCGTGTGGAAAGCTGAACTTGTAAGTGGTGAATCTGGATGTTCAGCTGAGGAGATTTCCAAGCCAAGTGCTGAAGATGCAGCCTGGTTCCTTCTTACTGCTTACGTAAAATGTGAAAGGAAAGAATTGTTAAAAAGGAAATGACATTGACGATTTAGGAAATTCTCAGCCTATCCAGACTGCAAAAAATGCTAATATGAACAGATTCATTATTAAAAAATTGTGCTTTGAAGAAAAAGCTAAGGTTGTGGCTGAACAACCTGTTGCTAGTGCTGAAGCAATGGAAGGATCTACTCAACAGAAGCCAGTGGTGGATGTGGAGGTATCCAAGAATGATCTGCAGAGGATCCTCTTGTCTAATGGCATGAGTCCCTGTGAAATACATGGGAGATTCACAAAGTTTTTGAGCATATTATGTCAGAAACACTGCTAATTTGGACTGAAAGCAACAGAATGAAATAAAGGAAGGCCGTCAGACTCCCAAAATCCTACCGGCAAAAAAGGTACTCAGCTGCAAACACAAAAGGACAACTCAGAGGGCAGAGCCTTGGGCCTAGGAGCTGCTGGGGGGCTGGGGAGAGGACCAGGAGCTAGAAGCACTGTGCCTTGAAAGGCAGGAGCCAAGGTCCTGGGCCCAGAAGGCAGAATCTTAAACTCCAGAGAGCTGTACCAGGCCTTGAGACCCAATGTAATGTACCCTGCTGGATTTTGAAATTGCTTGGGAGCAGTGACCCCAATATTCCTCCCATTTTCTCTCTTAGAATGGAAATACTGACAGCTATTATACTATGCCTATATTTTGGGAACAGAAAACTTGTTTTCTAGGTTCACAAGTGAACAAATAGTGAGGAATTTTGTGCCAGGATGGACTGTACATCTATACCTTATAGAGATGATGAGATTTGGGGCTTTAAAAACTTTTTAAAATTTATTTTTAGAGAGAGGGGAAGGAAGCAAGAAAGAGAGAGGGAGAGGAACATAGATGCATGAGAGAGAAACATTGACTGGTTGCCTCTTGCGTGTGCTGCAACCGGAGACCGAATGCAACCTAGGCCTGTGCCCTGATGGGGAATCAATTGGTGACCTTTGGCTTTGCAGGATAACACCCAGCCAACTGAGCCATGCTGGTCAAGGTGAGATTTTGGACTTTTGAGCTGATAAAATTTTGGACGTGGGTTGATGCTGTAATGGGTTGAAACTTTTGGGATGTGAAGACAAGGTGGCTGGTTTTGTATGTGTGACATACAATAATCTGTCACAGCCAAAGGGACGGACTGTGGTGGGCTGGAAAAGTGTTGCCCACAAAGATATCTGTATCCTAATTTACTAAATATGGGGAGGACAAAAAGGTCTTTGTACATGTGATTAAATTAATGATCTTGAGATGGGAAGATTGTCCTGGATTATTTCAGTGGGCCCTAATGTAGTCACGTGTTCCTGCAAAGGAAGGTGGAGGAAGTTTGGGCACACAGAAAACATGCAATGTGATGATCTCAGCAGGGAGAGAAAAATTCGAATACACTCTGGGTTTCGAAGATGGAGAAAGGGGTCATGAGCCAAGAATACAGGCAGAAACTAGAAGCTGAAAAAGGCAAGGCAATGGCTTCTGTCCTAGGGCCTCTGGAAGAAGCACAGTCCTACAGACACCTTGGTTTCGGCCCAGTGAAATGCAGACTTCTGGTGTCCCAAATTGTAAGAGAATAAATTTGTGTGTTTTTAAGTTACCAAGTTGGTGGTAATTTGTTAATGCAGCAAAGGAAACTAATGTACTCAGAAACATAATAAAGCAATATTAATTTTATACATGCCCTATATAAGTACCACTGAAGTTGAGTTCTAATATTTTATTTGGAAGGTTTTCAATCTGTATTTCTAAAAGGGCTGCTTTGTACTTTTCATTTAGGTATATCTTTGTCATGATGTGCCACTCTACTTCTAAAACACCTTAAATAGTAGTGGAAGCAGTAAAACTCTTCGCTTCCACTGTTCTGATTAGGGATAGCTCTTTGCTGACTTTCTTAATTTCTTCCATGTCCTTTTTAAATTTTAATAATCACAGCAGTGCATCAGACAAGCTGTTTACATACATCTTTTTAAATCTTTTAAATACCCACACTGTATTCCTATTGGCTAGTTTTTGTTGTCTGATTTTATAGATAATGAAGCTGAGGTTGAGAGATGAAGTAACTTGATAAGGTCACACAGCTACCAAAAGGCAGAGCTCAGACCAAAGTGAAGAGTAGCTGACTCCAAACACCATGCTTTTTACCTTTGCTATAATAATGTTTTATATTTTTATATAATTTTAGTAATTTACTTTTTTGTAGAAAATCTCTAATTTCATTTAGATTATCAAATGTATAACACAGTATAGAAAGTATTCTCTTATATGTCTTTAAATTTCACCCATGTGTACAGCGGCATCTCCTTTCTTATTCTAAGTCTTGTGTGGCTGTGCTTTCTCTCCCCTGGAGGGAGGTCTGTTTCACTGCCCTCTCTTTCCCTGTCCAGCCGTCTGGTTTAATTTTTCTGTTTTTAAACTAGCAATTAAGGTTTTAAAATGTTTCCCTTTATCCCATTTCCTTAAGCTTGTTTTGTTGTTTTTTTCTCTAGTTTATTCAATGTTTATTGGTTGCTTAATATGTGCCAGACATATTCAATAAGTTATTTAATTCATTGCTAATTTTTATCTTGTCTAATTTGCAATTGAGGTGTTTAAGTTTATATATTTCCTTCCAAGTACAGCTTTGGCTACATCCTAAAAGTTTCAAAATATAGTATTCACAATATTAATATTTACCAAACATTCTGTAATTGCACTTTTTGTTCCAAGTAGTTAGGAATTTTTGGTTATTCTCCTGTTATCTATTTATAGTAGCACTGAATTATAATCAGAGAATGTAGCGTATTTTATTTGCACATTTTAGAATGTCTCATTACTAAGAGATCAAGTTTTGAAGATATTCTATGGACATGAAAAGATTGTATATTCTCCAGTTACCTGATATAGAATCAATATTTGTATTAATATTAGCCAATATTAAATCATCTTAGTCTTTCAATTATTCAGCTCTTTTGGATTTCTCTATTTTTGCTGGTTTAACTGTTCGTGTCTGAAAGGAATATGCTGGGCTCAGATAGTTTTTTGCCCAACAGGATTTGTTGCCTGCATCGGTTTAACAGTGATGGTGCAGGCTGCCAGCCAGGATATAAAGACGGGTGTCACGAGGCTGGCAGACTCTGCAGAATGTCTCTCCAGTTTGTTCTCCCAGTACAGTCCCTCTGGGTTCTTAACACCCAAGCTTCATTGAACACATGTATTTGTCAATGTATTTTTGGCTGGTGTTTACATAGGAAAAAATTGTATTTATACACCAAATCTTAACATGCAGAAAAGCCTTAACTTATTTTCCAAATGCAAATGGTGGATTATCAGAATCACATGCAAGTGTTTTGAAGAACATGCTGGGTGTCCAAAAGGGTCGTGGGAACTCTGCATGCTACTGCACACAAAGCAACTGACCTTTGTTTTGTTGCTGTTATTAAGGTATAATTTATATACAGTAAAATATGTGCTTTTAAAAAGTATACAGTTCTGCAGTTTTGACAAATATATAACCACAACCATTATCAAGAAGTAGCACTCCAAAAACCCTCCTGTGCCCCTGTGGAGTCAGCTCTTCCCCCAACCCTAGTTCCTGGAAACCTCCGAGCTCTTTTCTGTCCCTATGGTTTTGCCTTTTCAGAATGACAAATAAATCAAAGCATACAGTCAGTAGACTTCTGAGTCTGGCTTCTTTTAAAAAAATATTTTATTTATTTTTAGAGAGAGGGAAATGAAAGGAGAAAGAGAGGGAGAATAACATGGATGTGTTGTCTCTCATATTCTCCCTGACTGGGGACCAAACCTGCAACCCAAGCACATGCCCTGACCAGGAATGGAACTGGCCACCTTTCGCTGTGAGGGACGGCACCAAGCAACTGAGCCACATCCGTCAGGGTGTGAACATGTCAGGGTGTGAGTCTGGCTTTTTCACTTAACATAATGCATTTGAGATTTATTTGTGTTAATATGTGTATCATAATTTGTCCTTTTTATTGCTAATAATATTCCATTGTATGGATCGTCCACAGCCCCTTTTTCCATTCCCCTGGTTGAGGATCACTTGAGTTGTTTCCAGATTTTGATTCTTATGAATAAAACCATTATAAGTAGTCACATACAAATTTTTGTGTGAACATAAATTTTTGTTTTCTTTGGATGAATATCTAGGAGACAGATTGTGGAGTCATGTGATTATTGTATGTTTAACTTTATAAGCGACTATCGAAGTGTCTTCCAAAGTGGCTATGTCACTTCAACCAAGAATGAATGAGAATTCCTGTTGCTTCATATCCTCAACAGCACTTGGTATTCTCAACTTTCTTTAATGTTAGCTATTTTAATAGGTGTGTACTGCATTTCCCTAGAGATTTATGAGGACACGCATCTTTTCATGTGCTTATTTATTATCCATATATCTTCTTTGATGAAGTCTCTAAGTCTTTTGCCCATTTTTTTAAATCGGGTTCCTTTTTTCCAATATTAAGTTCTAAAAATTCTGAGTATATTCCTAGATCAAGCCCTTTATCAGATGTGGAACTCGAAAATATTTTTTCTCTCTCTGTGACTAGTCTTTTCATTCTCTTAACAATGTATTTGTAAGAGCAGAAGTTTTTAATTTTTATGAAGCCCAATTTAACAATCATTTTTCTCTTATAGATTGTGCTTTTCATGCTACATCTGAGAAATCTTTATTTAATTAAAAGTCACAAATATTTTCTTCTAGATATTTTATAGGTTTAGATTTTGCATTTCAGTGTTAGGTCCATTTTGGTTTAAACTTTGTAATTTTTGATGACCAGAGAGTAATGTTTGAAGCATTTTACAAGCAAGGATGATAGTTGTTTGGGATCAAGGATGATATAAGCATTTGGGCATGTTTCAATTATATTTTAGGAAATTATCTTAGAGTTTTGGGGTTTTATGGAATGATTTTCCCTATTTAAAACAATGATCAGTATTTTGGGGCAGAATTTCTGTGATTCAGGAACAGATTATTAATGTTAAGTGAGATATGTTTGCTTTTGTTAACATGGGCTTTTAACCCTCTAGCTCTCATCCACATGTTGCTTGACTGCAGTACAAACTCTAATTCTTTTCATAGTTGTAATTTAATAGCAGGGTTGGAATAAATATAAATGGACGAAATTATATTCAAGTCACTAAAATATGAGTTTGCTTCACTTTAGTCCCACTAAATATCCTTGCTTACAAAATCATGCTACTTCTCTAAAAAAATGAGTGAAATTCTAATAAGCCAAAGGAAACAGGTGTCCATGGGAGGAAGGATGTGTTGCACTGTCAGAAAAACCCTCTGCCAGCGCACCACACAAATAAAACATGCACGACCGAAAGATGAAAAGAATCAGCCAGCTAAGGAGAATCATGTTGATTGTGTTTGCACCTGACAAAACTGCAAGTGGGCAAAGCATTAAATTCTTTTTTGTATTCATTTGCTGTTGTGTTTGAATTTTTTACCATATCTCAGCTTGATGTGTTTCTTGCTAGAGATTTTCAACAAATTATCAAGAACTACATATATAATCAGATAATTCCTCATGACATTTTTCACTAATTCGTACTTCCATTAACCTAGTATTTATCGATATTCACTACACGCTCAACATACAACAGTGCATAAGGAAGACACTGTGTTGGTTCAAAGGCCCCTAGCAATTTGAGAATGATGGGGAGTGGACAGAAGATTCATACTTAGAGCTTGAAGAGTACCTACCATAATCACTCCTGGAATTGTGGTCTATGGACAAGCCACATAGTCAAAACACAGTTGCTAGGGGCTCCAGGTGCTTCATTCAATACATATTGTGCTCTAGCTTCAGTAATTTGAGAAGGCAGTCTTTTAAGCGTATTCAAGAGCAGGAGTGGGTTTTCCATGGCGTATTAGTTTCCTATTGCTGCTGTAACAAATAAGTACAAACTTAGTTGCCGAAAACAATACGAATCAATTATCTTACAATTCTGGAGGTCAGAAATCTGATTTCTAGCTCACTGCGCTAATATCAGAGTGTTGGCAGGGCTGTGTTTTTTCTGGAGGCTCTGGGAGAGAATCTGTTCCCTTGACTTTTCCAATTTCTGGAAGCCACCAGCATTCCGTGACATGTCATGTTCTTTCTTCATCTTCAAAGCCAGCAGCATAGCATCTTCAAAGCTCTCTCTGATGCTGATGTTCCTGCCTTCTTCTTTCACTTATAAGGACTCTTGTGATTACATTTGGCCCACCCAGACAATCCAGGATCGCTAACTTTATCACATCTATAGAATCCCTTTTATCATGTAAAGTAACACATTCACACAGGTTCTGGGAGTAGAATATGGATATCTTCAGAGTAGGGGGCATGATTCTACCTACTATACCTTGGCTTCCTGGCCTATAGATAGTGCAGGACTTCATCAAAAATGCTAGGCCTCAGAAGTCCAGGGAACTATTCTTGGTATCTGAAGGGAGTCAAGCCAGAAAGTCTTTGGATGTGTCGCTAAATTATCCAGAAGTAATGGATAATTACTTCTGGCCTAAGAGAACACACATGAGCTTGCACCAGACCTTGGAACTTCAAGAAGGCTACTCTGGGCAGCCACTTTGCCCTAAGTGTGTGTGATCTACGTATCAGTCAGAATAGTCTAGGTTATGCTGTGGTAACAAATAATCCCCAAACCTTGGTAGTTTATAACAACCAAGGTTTGTTGAGTGATGCTACACATCCATCGTGTGTCAGTATGGCTCTGCTCGGTTCTCTTACTGTGAGACCCAGGATGACTGAGCAAATAATCATTTCAAACATGGCCAGTTGTAATGGCAGAGGGTTGGAGAGAGGCCATGGTGGAGACAGGAGTATCTTTCCCACAAATTAAATACTTGGGCTTAGAAATGACATACATCACTTCTGCTGTGAATTCATTAGTCATATCTAGTCAAATGGCCACATTCAAATACAATGAGATAAAAAAGGCAAAATTGTCATGTGTCCAGAAGGGGGAAAACAAATAATATTTGGTGAATAGCATTGATGACTACTACACTTAGTGTTTTCTGCTGGTTCCTGATGTAAATGAAGCTATGCATCCAGCAACACCCTTTTGTGAATCCTAGGAATGATCTGACCTGATGTAAAAGCTGGTATCAAGTAGAAGCAAATGGCAGCCTCATATCATCATGTTAATTTTTAGCAGGAAGTTCTTCCTGAACTTCCCCCTGCAAAGAAACTCAGGGTGTGGAAAGGATCTAAATGTGCTTTTGAACTCTTGCAGCCCTGAGGCTTTGAAAACCAGTCCTTACACTTGGCAAAGTGTGTCTCAGTACAGCTTAGAGGTTGCAGATTTGCTTGGTTCCTACTCTAGTGAGTATTTGCATGGTCTGTTGATATCAGGATACTGGAGTGAAGCTGGCAGGGCCATGGGATTTGTGCCATCCACATTTATTAGCAGCAGATAGCATGAGGATAAAATGAGCAACAATACTACCATATCCTGTGTCCTTCCCACCTCAAATTCCACAGTAAAACTCAAAGCATCTTATAGGTGAGAGGTCCCATTCTTACACCATGCTATTCTGCTCCTATTGTGGGTATTTGGCAGATACAACCACCTGGACTGAGACCAGCTTACACCAGGTGGTTTATGGATCCTGTTGAACCAGAGTTCAGCTCACAAATTTGGAATAGATGAATTTTAACCAATATCTCTTTGCATTTTGGTGAGTAGTCAGAATACTCCCAGGACTAGAGAGAAGCTTGAAGTGGTAGGTAAAAGGCTTGAGTAAATTGTTAATTCCTCTCTCCACATTTCTTGTAGATGGACACAGGGCCCACCCAGCTGGGTCTCCAAGCACCAAATTTACTACAGTGGTCAGTGTGGGTGGTAGCCAGTTCTATATCCCCATCACATTCTGTCTGCTTGGGGCTAAGAATAGAAAACCTGCTGTAACCTGGGTAGGGCAAGGCTGGTCCCAGCAGTGTGGGGCACCAGAGAGGGGGTCTGAGGGTGTGGGGCTGGATAGAGATGCAGTCCAGGGCCAACTGAGTTTCGAGCCTATGGCTGCAGTGCAGGCCAGGTCGCTATAGCTCACTCCTCAGAGATCCTATTGGTGCAGCTGACTAGCCTGGACCTGAAAAAAGGCCTTGGGTCCTAAATGTTATCTTCTTGGGTGGGTCTCTTGGGAATTCAAGAGCCCTTGAGTAGTCTGCCGACAGCTTGTGTGGGAAGACCCACCTCTTGGCTCCCCCACCAGGTGTGGGCAGAAAAGCCTCTGTTGGTATAATCTGATGGAAAACCACCTAGCAGCAGTTTCCAGGTCTCTACAGTTGCAAAGAGACCTGGGTAGCAGGATTGTTTTTATAGAGCACATGGGAGCAGGAGGGACTCTGAGACTGGAGCCACCACGGTCAGTGGACAGGGCTGGTGGCATAATGTAAGCAGCCGGACTCTGGCCTCAGCTGGTGAGGCCTTTCTGCATGGAGGAGTTTATGCTTTCTTCCTCCACAGAGCCTTCAAAACTGAGGCTAGATCTTCGTTACCATGCAGCCAGCAGGCAGGATAGTCCTAGAAGTGAGGGTTCCTGGCTTGAACATCATTTATGGTGGGTCACACTATAGTCCACGCTACACTCAATGTGAGGCCCCACTCTCAACTCTGGAAGGGTGGACCTGAGTTTGGAAAAACTGAGTTGAGGAGATTTTTATTCTAAATTATTGAAATTAATCTATATTTCCCCATTGGTAAATGCAGAACTAACAGTTATTGAAGCAGGGCCAACCTCTTGGCTGGCAAATGGATTCTGAAATATCTTTGAAAAAATATGGACATAGGTAGCCCAGGGAAAAAATCAATTTCTTTTTGTAGAATCTAGCCCAAGGTCTGGGGACACTGGCCCTAAAGGGCTTTTATGTTTTGGCTGTGTAACTTAAAATTTCCAAGAGATGAGTAAACTAAGGGTAACCAGTTGGTTGATGAAGGGAATTTTTTAATAGCAGCGTTCTAACTAGTGTAGATTGAATGTCAATTAGAATGTGACCATTCTCCAACCCTTAATGAAACAGACTAAATAGTAGATCTGGATAATAACATTCAATGGCTGTTAATAGCACAAAAAGAAATTTTTAAAGAAGGATTATGCGCTCCCTGATGGAATTACATGACATCAATAAAGTAGTTTGTAAAAAAAAGAAATATCAAATCCTGAACTTGATAAACCTCTTGATCTGACTATCAACTTAAGAACATACAAGGGGCAGAGGAACAAGCGAACCAATACCACAGGGATGAAGTCAGCAAAACCCAGGCAGTGGAAAAGTATACAGTTCAAACAGCTCAGTTTCTTCAAAAAGGAGAGAGAGCGGGGGGTGAGGGGGGGAGGAGAATAAGAAGAAACCAGTAACAGTATATGGATCTTATTTGGATTCTGAATTGAACAAATGTAAAAATAAATGGAGACACTGGGGAAATTTTAACATTGGATATTTGGAGACAATAGAAATTATTGTTACTATTGTCAGATGTGATAACAAAATTATTTTTAAGTCCAAATAGTCTTTATCTTTAGAGGTATATGGTATACTATTTACAGATTAAATAATATTTCAAATTTGCTTCAAAATCATCCCAGTTAAATGAGAGGTGAAGAGTGGGTGGACGTGTGACTGAAACTAGATGGGCCACAGGCTGGTGCTTGTTGAAGCTGGGTGATGGATTGTGGTGTGCGGAGGATCATTTTACTATTCTATTTTTGTATGTGCTTGAAATTTTCCAGGAGAAGGGAGACAGGGAGAGAGAGAGAACAAATCAGATAGCAATGCAGGGAGGGGGTTAAGCACTGGGGACTGGCAGCAGAGGTGGGCTAAGGGGTGGGGATTGGCAAATGGAGTCAGGGTCCTGAAGTCAGTGTCTGTGGCCTTCCACACAGCTGGGTGGTACACGAGGACCCACAAACCTGAGAGCTCTCCCCCTGCCTTCTTCCGTCCTCCACGCCAATAGCAATGTGGTTCTGAGTCTGTGTGAACATTGGGAGCCTGCCATCTGTACTTCTAATCCAAAATGAGAAATTACCAGCATGACTCTCCCAGGTAAGGAATGGTTGGTTCTTCCTTTGGCCAAGGGCGGAATTCCCAGCACTGTTTTCTCAGAAGAGTTGATCATGAATCCAGAAAGATTCTCAGTAGGACTCAAGGCTGCTGGATAAAAACTATTTGAAATGCAGCGTATTGAAAGAAGAAAACCAAAGCCTGAGACTGAACCAGCAATTAGGCTGACCATTGGGATATATTTAAGTCAAATCAGTCCATGAGGGAATTTCAGTCACAGCTCACTTTCTCTTGCCCACCGCCTACCACTGGAATCCTAGTCCTTCAGTCAAGAGCTCACCAGAAACATCCATCTTCAAAACGCTTTATCACGATTTTTCAAAGACCTAGGACATCTTCTGCCTTGTGGACTTATTTACATATTGATTTATTTATTCCTCTCTACATGTCAAGCCTCTTGAGATTTATACTATTTTATTTACAAAGACATCGGGGTCAAGCAGCCAGATGATGGAGTCAGGGAGAAGGCCATCCTTGGATGTGCTGAGCCACATAGATCAACCTTGTCAACAACAAAATGTGGGGATAGGGTGTGTGTGTGAGGAAGCAGCCTTGAACCTGGTGACTCCCTTGGTCATCTTGCCACAAAGGTTTGGGCTTGTGCTGGAGGGAAGTTCAGGGGAGGAAGGAAATGGGAATGAAGCAGCATGGGAGGCAATATAAAAAACCAGGGAGTTCTGGGTATGACCTTGATGGGACCCCACCTGGCTGAGGCGTGGGGTCGCCCTACTGCATCCCAGTATTCCCATCAACAGGGAGGCTGCCTCACCTTTTCCAGGGCCCGCATAGGGCCTGCCCCTCTAGCTCCCCATGATTGCTTTCCAGACAGGAAGGGCTCAGTTAAAAGAGGAAAGAAAGAAAAAAGAACATACAAGGAAGGGGCCTGGAAGAAACTGAGATGAGGGAGAGAAATCTGTCCCCTGGCAAAAGCTGGGGGCTGCAAGAAAAAGCCTTCCAGCGCTTTTTATAGATGCCTTTTTTTTTTTTTTTGCCAGAAAATCTAACCAATTAGCATTCTTTTTTTATTTTAATTGTTGTTCAAGTACAGTTTTCTGTCTTTTACCCCCATCCCAGCCCACCCCCCAACCCTCCTCTCCTCCCTCTTATCTCCATTCCCCCCCTTGCCACTTAGCATTCTTATCACTCAGCATTTCCTCTTTCTTCTCATGAACACTTGTATTGTTAAAGGAAGGGTTAGCTGAGACACAGAGATGACCTCTTCCCAGTGATTGATTATAAAGGAATTCTGGCTGGCATAGAGTTGGGCAAACCCAGCCTGCCACAGGAGCCGCTGCTCTGGCCTGTTGACGGGTCAGACTGGAGAAGCTGAGGGTGCCTGGAACTTGGCTTTCAACTTCCTTTTCAGGGTGGAGGCTCTGCAACTTCAGTGTTTAGAAGGAGCTGTTTATGTTTGCGTGGGACGGGTTTGAGGAGGACAGCCTTGCAGGAGAGTCAGCTCCAGGCTGGGGCAGCTTTCTGGGCAGGACGTGTGTGTTCAAATAGCAGTTCGAACTTCCAACTGAGGTTTGGAGTTGGAACCAGAATTTGTCCACTTCTTAAAGGGCCAGTTCTTACACAGCACCATGGGAATAGACTGATGGTCTCAACTGTCTTGGCTGACATTTCTGAGACTAAAAGTTTCCCCCAGGAGGTTGCATTCTTGAACCTGCTGCCTCAGAGGTTTAAAGAAAAAGTAACAAAACAAGGCTCATCCGGGAAAAGTTCACACTAATACATCTTGGCAAACATAATGAAAAACACAGGCAGTTGCTTTAAGAGAAGAGCCCAGAAAGAGGTCAAGTTCTGCTGAGAGAGGCAGAGCAGCAATTAGATGGGAGCTTATGTTGCAGTGTGGCGACAAAGGGGTCACAGAGAGGATAGGACAAGCTGCATCTGATTTCAGAAGGGTGCTGCACACTGCAGCCACACTAAGCTGGGTTCTGGGAGAGCGAATCTAGAGACCCAGATAGCAGGGTGCTGAACGGTGTGCGGGGGCTGGAGAAGCGCTGAGCAGGGCTGGGTTTGTGGGGCCCTATTAAAGAGCTCAGTGCAGCTGGTTTTGCCTGGCTAGGTGGGGAGTGGAGGTTTTATGCTAACACAGGCACATGGTATAGTCAGGGGAACGGACAGGAGTTATTTACTCCAATCTGAGGTTTTGGAATTGAGTTCTCCTTGGAATGTTTAAAATAACATTTTCAGCCAGAGAAAAATAAGTGACAATACATCACATCAGTGGAATATTTTTCTGAAGGAAGCATTGGAAAAATCATGTTATGAGATACTTTCAATTATAAAGGGGAGATTAGTACCAAATTCATAAATTACATAAGCAAGACCTGCTACTACACAATAGATGCACATTATCTTGATTAAGTCTGAGCCAACTGGAGGAGGAACCTGAGGAATAGAGGAGGTGAGATCAGAGATCTGATTTACACCTAAGCAGTCACGGCCACACTCCCCATTCCTCCAGTCCCTCCCCAGACTAATGCTAAGACTATTAGTGGGACTAGCCAATTGAGAAAATCTTTCTACAAGCTTTGCTTTGACTCCAGTATTTAAAATAGGTTGCTGTTTACCAATAACAATTTTTTTTTTCAAATTGAGTATTAAAGGAAAAGAATTCTACATACATATCCTGTCTTTCCACTAGGAGCTATAATTCAGAATAACTAGCCCCAGCCGACTAGGGAAAGTTCTGTTTTAAGAAGAATGCTAGCTAATAAATGAAGAAAGAATGATAGAATTGGAAAATTACCATTTCACAACTCCTATTGGGATAATTGATTCAGGTAAGAGTCATCAGTGAATTCTGTAACCATCTGCTCTGAAAGGTTGATAGTGAATTACAAATTTATAAGGTACCGATCATCACTCCACAATTTACTTGCTGGTTCCAAGCAGGAAACCCCTTACTTTGCACTGAAAAGATCGAGCCGTCACCACTGTAACGCGGCGATCAGTCTCAGCGCTGCCGGCAGTAGGCCAGCATGACATTGCGTGCCCGCTGGTGTGGTGTCCTGCTGAGTGCACAGCATCATCTGCGAGGTTTTCTGGGTAAAAACATTTAACCTGAGTCATATCTAGACTTTAGACTTAGCTTCCATCTCTGGGGAAATTCAGGGGAGGCAGGAACATATTAGGTGTCACCTCAGTGAAGCAATCAGACAAATCCCAAAGCCGGAATGTTCTACGGTGTCTTCAATGAGTCAATGTCATGGAAAACGAAGAGGAGTGGGAATGCTGGGTCAAAACAGACTGCACAGAGCTACCTATCAGAGGGCGTGTTGGTCTTTATTTGGTCCTGGCATGATGAGATCAGCTGTAAAAATGTTTGGGCCAACAATTGAAGAAACCTGAATGTGGACTAGGTATTTATGGTATTTGGAAATTATGGCCAGTTTTGTTGGTACCAGCCAATAGAGAAAATGATTGTTGGTTGTGATAATATTATCATGGTTATGGAAGAAAATGTGCTTACTTTTTAGGGATGCATGCTATGATATTTAAAGTTTAAGTGTTATGATGTCTATAATGTATAAAACACTTGAGTGAAATAAAAGGAATAGAAGGTGCAAAATTTGTTTTAAAATCTTTTTTTGCTACTGACCACGGGAACAATGAGAACAGGTAAATTCTCCCCTACGAATATTTGTTGAAGCCCTGCCGCATGCCAGGCTCACCGCATGCTGAGTCTGCAGTAGTAAACCAGACCGGCACATGGGCCTGCACACGTGAAACAGAGTTTAGAGGACAAGGTTGGGAAAACATTAACAACAACAACAACAACAACAATAACAATAACCACCTTATGTAGCACTTATTTTGGGCAAATACAGGAGCATGTAAGTGCATGACCTTAGTTTGTCCTCCCAATAGTCCTATGGGAATTAGCTCTATGTTTCAGCAACTGAAGCTCAGGAAGGGATGTCTCTAGTCCTTCGTCACAGAGCGTGTGAGTGGCTGAGCCCAGTCCTAAATCTCAGATTCCTGTGCTGGTCTGGTCTTGGCTCCCCCTCAGGGGTGCGGCAGGAAGTCCCTGTGACCCCAGAATGTCTCAGTATGGATCAGCACTACCCTTTTCCCTCTGTTCCTTCCTCCTCTTTTTCTTCTAATGGTTGTAAAATGACCTCAATCTTGACTGTCAACCATTTATATAAAGGATACGAAAATAAAAACCCAGTGGCTCTCATCTCTAAGCTCCTTGAAACTGCCTAGATTCCTCTGTAATCTCTGCTGAAGCTATAGTTCCAACTTCTAGCTAAGCCTGCTTTCTTCTCAACAAATACATGAAGATAAACGTATTTAAGACTAATTATTCATTTATTTAGTGCTATGGATGGTCTGTTATTTTAATTGCTGATATTAAGCAGAACTGTACTTAAATTGAAAAATACACAGTTTTTGGCTGCATTGGTTCAATATGCTTCTAAGGGGTAGAACTGGTCCTTCACCTCCAAATGACCATCACTGCTCATCACATATTTACTGATTATGTATTATGCGATATACACACTATATTCATACCATGATTTTCCTGACACTCCAGCATCCTCAGGATTGCTTTACAAATAGGGTTTAGGATTCTGGCTCATTTGCAAGCTGAGAAAGGCCTGAATACAACCATATATGCCCTTACGGCTAACATTCTCTCTCCACAGGAAAGTCTGGTTTTATGAGCCACTCACTACTGCATGAGGCATTGCCAAGAGGAGAGAGCTTTAAGGCATTCTGGTAGCTAGTTCCTGCAGTTGAGGCTCCTCCTCCCAGGAGCAGCAGTGGGTGCCAGGCAGCTCCACCTGTGTGGATAACTCAGCCATTCCCTGGTTGCCTACCAGAGCAGTGTTTTGACAAGAGGACTATGACATGGGACCCTGGGAAGACCCCCAACCAAGGATCTAGAGGCAGATGTGTGTCCCCATTTGCACTGAACTGGACATCTGCCTAAAGCCACCCTATTTGTGGCTTTTATTCTATTCTACTTTTGCCTCTAGGTGTCCTATCAATATTTGTGGATTTCCATTCCCTCCTGAGAGGGACCTAAGGAGCTCCAATGGATAATGGACTTGTTGCTTGTTAACCAGGAAGTCCAAGGCAGAACTGGAAAGGCACAGCTCAGCACTCATGCCCCCATTAGAGCCTGCCTTAGCTACACTCGGAAGACTCTGAGTCCGAGTGCCACTGAAGGAATCCTCGGGGCATGGCACAGGCCTTGGCATGTATGAGATTTCGCACCTCAGACATGGCGCTTCTGTGTGTGTCCAGGCTGCTTTCTGACAGGTTAGGTTGTTAAAACATGTGAATTATTCTATACCAAGATCTTTGTCATAAGTTATTTAATTTCTTTTCCACAAGAGCATTTCTCCATGCTGTTAATTACCTAATTAGTCGTATAAGCAATTGCTGGGTCTTTTTTGAAAAGTATGTTGTATTTTTCCCTTTGATTACAAAAGTATTACATCTTTATTGTAAAAAATAAAGAAAAGGCAGAAAAACATTCAGAAAAAAATGCAAACTGCCTATAATTCCATCACTCAGATATAACTACTGTGGACATTTTGTAAAATTTGCTTTTACTCTTTTCTCTATACAGCTATAATTTTTATTTTCATTATTATTTTTTAATCCTTGCTTGAGGGTACATTTATTGATTTGAGAGAGAAACATAGATGTGTAAGAGAAACATCAGTCGGTTGCCTCCTGTATGCACCCCAACAGGGGGTCGAACCCACAACCTAGGTGTGTGCGCTGACTGGGAACCAATGCACGGGATGATGCTCCAGCCAACCGAGTCATCAGGCCAGGGCACATCTATAATTTTAAAACAGAACTGGAATCATACAACTTCCTATAATTTATACAGCTTGAATTCTGTCTTACAGAGAAAAATCATATTGTGAGCAGAGTATTGTACTGTCGACTATTTTCAAAAATATCATTTTGCATGGTTGCATAATGTTTCAGCAAATGAATGAACCATAATCTATTTAACCAACCTCTGAAAATATAGGTTGTGTGCAGTATCCTACTATCAGGAAATATACCTTGTTGAACACCCTCAATATGAAATTTTCCCTACCAGGATTGATTCCTTAGAATATACTTTAGGGTAGAATTACTTTATCTAAGGGCATTAATTCTTTTTGTTTTTTATGTGTTTTATTCTCCAGAAGGGTTGGCCAACTCACCTTTTTATGAGAAGTATGGGTGTCCATTTGGTGACACTAGGGTCACTTTACAAATATTTTTAAAAAGCTTTCTCAGCTTTTTTCAATGTGCATAAAATGGTGTCTCTTTATTGTTTGAAGACTATTGGATTATTGCTGAAACCACACCTTGTCATACTGTAAGTTTCTGGGCAGAAAAAAATTCCTTTCAAGTTTTGATTCTATTTCATGGTTATGATTTATTCCAAGGTTATCTATGCAGAAGTTTCCTATTATGAAAATTAGGACCTTGTCTAGCAACTATTACTTATGGAGTCAGAACTGTGGAGGGTTTTCAGAGGCTGCTAATTACAGTACATATGCTTAGCTTCGTTCAGTGACAATTTTCATAGATAAGAAAAATGTCCACAGTGTTTTTGCAAAGACTATTACAGTTTTGTTCTGAAAACATGTTCCCCAAAGACTGCTTTAGTGACCACTTGGCTTCAAGTGTTTCAAATACAGGTTTCCCCCAAGGTTCTGCACTCGGTCCTCTCCTTCTGCTTGAAATTGAATTTAAGTCAGTAAGATGTGCCGCTTTGAGCTTCACCAGAACAGAACAAGACACAGGCCTTGGCTTATAAAGTTTTACAACTTGGATGTCTGCATATGTAACTAGACTAAAATGCCTATAGTACCAAGTGTTGTTTTGGGGGTAGAAATTTCTAGAAGGCCACTGCGGAGTGTGAGTTACACCAACCATGAGATTTGGGGAAGCTTCTTATGCTGGGTTTTGGAAGGGAAGGCAGATTTTTTTTTCCTGTGCAATGGCAGAAAGAAAATAAATCTGGTCTCACACACTTGAGTAGAAAGTTTGGGCTCACCCAGCGAGAGGTGCAGTCTATACCCCTCCACTGGAACAAAGTGGGCCTTTTATGGCTACTTTGAGGAACGGAAGGTGGCAGAAGTGATGCTCCATGACTTCTGAAGTGAGGTATACAGGGTGATGCAGCTTCCTCCTCGGTGTCTCTCACTTTTGTTTTCTATTCTTATTTTATTTTCCTGTTTGTGTGTTTTAGTTTTTATTAAATAAATGGAGCAGAGGAAGAGGGGGCCTGTGGTCTCTCAGGCTGTGGAAGAGAGCTATGGGCTCTCAGCTGCCTCTTGTCGAGGTGCATTACACAATGGGCTTGAGGTGTAAGCTGGATGGGAATGCTTGGAGAGGTCAAAGGTCAGGAACTGTGACCCATCCATACCTTCCAGGAAGACTCAGTGGGCAGGAAGGAAGCCTCCTGGACCTTGACTGGGGCTTCCTCTGAGGGCTAAAGTCTGGCAGGGCCAGGGCCTGTGCTCCAAGCCACAGGGGAACCTTTGGAGCCACCGTGGGAGAAGTCTGTGTACCTGAGCACCATGCTGGAGAGACAAGAGGAAGAGGAAGAGGAAGAGAGAGCCAGAGAAGCCCCAGCTGTTTCGTCCCCGCCTGCTGTGTTCTTCCCAACCTGGGCTGGCCACCTGTGAGGGAGGAGCCTTTAGATTATTTCAGTCCTGGTCACAGTTTGATCACAACTACTTGGGACATCCTGAGCGAGAGCCACCCAACTAAGCCCAGTCAATCCTTGGAACCATAAGAGCTAATCAGAACATGGCTGTTGTTGATTTAAGCCACAAACTTTTGAGGTGGTTTGTTACGCAACAATAGATAACTGGAGCCCAGATACAAAAGAAAGAGCGTTCCAGTCAAAGCATTTTTTCTTTTCAGCACTCTTTGTTTTGTTTTCAACTGTCCTTTCTATGCAGGTGACTTTGTACTGTAACTACAGTCCTCCCAACTCCCAACCTCATGTACAATACCCCCAACTGCTCATTAGACAGCTCTACCTTGATGTCCTACCCAAACTGAAAAATCAGCATTTTTTAATGGCATCTCCAGTCCCAGTCACCTAGGCAGTTCCTCTTGGTGTTTTCATAGATTTTTTCCCTCTCTCCAAATTTGACATCTGGCTGCTTCCTACATCCTGCAATTGTACTCCACAGTATTGTGTCTGTTGTGAAAAAAAAACACCATTGCCATGTTTCCATACCCTCCTTCCATTCAGGTTTCCATCCCTCACATGGCCTAGGAAAACACCTCCAGATCTGGTCTCCAGTTTCCTCCATCCTCTACCACCACAACAGTTTCACCACAGAGCGACTCTGACCATGGCAGTTTTCATTCAAAATCTTCCAGTAGCTGATGGCACCCCTCCCCCACTTTCTTACCTACATATGGTAAGAAAAGTGGGAAGTACGTTTTTACCTATGTGGTAAAAAACAAACAAGAACGTAAGATTTCCATTTGAGCAGATGATGAAATGATGCTCAGCTGGAGAGTAAGAAAGGCAGGTTAAAAAGCACAAGGTCTTCTGTGTTTATGTCAGTCTCCACTCACCCTAGTATACTACCAGTAAGTGTCCTGGGCGTCTGTCACCTGTCCAGACCATGTTCCTCCTGGTCACCAGTCACTATTTATTCCATCTGCACGACCAGCTCTGTGTGACACTGGAAAGGGGCTCTGCAGAGGGCATGGAAGCAGCCTTGAATGGTGGCTGAAAGCTAGAGATGGAGGAATGGTCAGTGATGTGAACGCAAGTATCTAGCTGACCTGTTGAAATGAGATCAGTACCAGGAAGGCCTAGCAGAGAATAAGGAGCAAGATCCATGGAAAATACAGCTGTATCTGAGGCCAAGGACATACGGGCAGAGGGTAATATTATAGGCACAGGGTAGTTGCCTGGGGTGGAACGGGGTGTGGTGGCAGTGGGTATGGAGTCCATGATATTCCATGAAGTAGTGAGGTGGGGTAAGATTCACTGCCTGGGCATCACGCTTGGCTGTCTCCAGGAAATTTTTATATGATCTTTCTCCCTGCCTTTTTATTTTATTTTTAAAGTATTTTTATTGATTATGCTATTACAGTTTTCCCAATTTTTTCCCCTTTATCCCCCCTCCACCTTGCCTCCCCAACCCTCCAGCATTCTCCCCTCCTTAGTTGTACATATAAGTTCTTTGAGTCCTCCATTTCCTATACCATTTTTTATCTCTCCCCGTCTATTTTGTGCCTACTAACCATGCTTCTTCTTCCCTGTACCTCCCCCCACATTCCTCCCTTCCCCCTCCCCACTGAACTCCCTCCCTGTGATGTCCATTTCTCTGATTCTGTTCCTGTTCTGGTTGTTCACTTAGTTTTTGTTTTCACTGTTTTTCTTTTCTTTTAGGTTCATTTGTTGATAGTTGTGAGTTTGCTGTCATTTTACTGTTCATATTTTTTATCTTCTTTTTCTTAGATAAGTCCCTTTAACATTTCCTATAATAATGGCATGGTGATGATGAATTCCTTTAACTTGACCTTATCTGGGAAGCACTTTATCTGTCCTTCCATTCAAAATGAAAGCTTTGCTCGATAGAGCAATCTTGGATGTAGGTCCTTGCCTTTCATGATTTCAAATACTTCTTTCCAGCCCTTCTTGCCCATAAGATCTCTTTAGAGAAATCAACTGACAGTCTGATGGGAACTCCTTTGTGTAACTCTCTCCTTTCCTCTCGCTTCTTCTAGGATTCTCTCTTTATATTTATTTTTAAAATATTTTAATATATTTTATTGATTATGCTATTACAGTTGTCCCATTTCCCCCTTCACTCCCCTCTACCCTGCACACCCCCTCCCACACACATTGCCCACTTTTAGTTCATGTCTAAGTGTCATACATATAAGTTCTTTGGCTTCTATATTTCCTGTACTATTCTTACCCTTCCCCTGCCTATTTTCTACCTACCATCTATGCTACTTATTCTCTACACCTTTCCCCCTCCCCCTCCCACTCCCCTGTTGATAACCCTCCATATGATCTCCATTTCTGTGGTTCTGTTCCCGTTCTAATAGTTTGCTTAGTTTGTTTTTCTTTTTGTTTTTGTTTTAGGTGTGGTTGTTAGTGATTGGGAATTTGCTGTCATTTTACTGTTCATATTTTTTATCTTCTTTTTCTTAGATAAGTCCCTTTAACACTTCATATAATAAGGGCTTGGTGATGATGAACTCCTTGAACTTGACCTTATCTGAGAAGCACTTTGTCTTCCCTTCCATTCTAAACGAAAGCTTTGCTGGATAGAGCAATCTTGGATGTAGGTCCTTGCCTTTCATGACTTGGAATACTTCTTTCCAGCCCCTTCTTGCCTGGAAGGTTTCTTTTGAGAAATCAGCTGACAGTCTGATGGGAACTTCTTTGTAGGTGACTGTCCCCTTATCTCTTGCTGCTTCTAGAATTCTCTTGTTCATTTTAATCTTAGCTAATGTAATTCTGATGTGCCTTGGTGTGTTCCTCCTTGGGTCCAACTTCTTTGGGACTCTCTGAGCTTCCTGGACTTCCTGGAAGTCTATTTCCTTTGCCAGATTGGGGAAGTTCTCCTTTATTATTTGTTCAAATAAGTTGTCCACTTGTTGCTCTTCTTCTTCCCCTTCTGGTACCCCTATAATTCAGATGTGGAATGTTTAAAGATGTTGTGGAGGTTCCTAAGCCTCTCCTCATTTTTTAAAATTCTCGTTTTTTCATTCTTTTCTTGTTGAATGTTTGTTTCTTCCTTCTGGTCCACTCCATTGATTTGAGTCCCAGTTTCCTTCCCATCACTATTGGTTCCTTGTACATTTTCCTTTATTTCACTCAGCGTAGCCTTCTTTTTTTTTCATCTAATTTGCAACCAAATTCAACCAATTCTGTGAGCATCCTGATCACCAGTGTTTTGAATGTGCATCTGATAGGTTGGCTATCTCTTCATCACTTAGTTGTATTTTTTCAGGAGCTTTGATCTGTTCTTTCATTTGGGCCCCCTTTTTTTTTTCTTGACATGCCTGTTAGGTAGTGAGGAGCAGAGCCTTAGGTGTTCACCAGGGCGGGGCAACCCACATCACAGTATTGTGACCCTGTATGTGGGGAAGGGGTCTGAGAGGGAACAACGGTGCTTGCTCTGTTTTCTGCCATATTTCAGTCACTTCCCCCACTTTCCACAAGCAAATTGGACCCTTCTGGTGCTGATTCCCATGTAGATGGGTTTGTGTACATTCTAGGACCCTGTGGGTCTCTCCAACGAGCTTTTCTGTGAGGCCGGGAGTTTCTTCCACTGCCACCTCAACCCCCACAGGTATTTTCAGTCAGTGGTTTGAGGCTTTATTTCCCCACGCTGGGACCCTGGGTTGTGTGGTGCATCCCACTCCCCTATTGTTTCGCCTGGTTTATCTGCACATGAATGTGGGACCAGCCAGTCCACCAGCCACTGCCTTGCCAGCCAGCTGCAGCCTTATGCACCCTGTTCCACAATCTACTGCCTCGCTGGGCTGGGTCTGCCAGCCTCAGCCTTGTTGTGAGCCTTCTCCACCCAGCTGCCTGACTCCACCTCTCCTACCAGTCTGGACAAGTGTTTCTTCTTTAACTCCTTGGTTGCTGGACTTCCATACAGTTCGATATTCTGTCAGTTCTGGGTTTTTTGTTTTTAAATTGTTATTGTCCTTCTTTTGGTTGTGCGAGGAGGCACACTGTGTATACCTATGCCTCCACCTTGGCTGGAAGTCTCTCTTTTTATATTTAATCCTGGGTAACTTAATGATGATGTGTCTTGGTGTGCTCCTTCTTGGCTTCAACTTCTTTGGGACTCTGAGCTTCCTGGACTTCCTGGAAGTCTATTTCCCTTGCCAGATTGGGGAAGTTTTCCTTTATTATTTGTTCAGATAAGTTTTCCACTTCTCACTCTTCCTCTTCTCCTTCTGGCACCCTTATAATTTGGGTATTGGAACATTTCAGGTTGTCCCAGAGGTTTGTAAGATTCTCTTCACTTTTTTGAATTCTTGTTTCTTCATTCTGTTCCAGTTGGGTGTTTATTTTTTCCTTTTGTTCCAAATCGTTGCTTTGAGTCCTAGTTTCCTTCCTGTCACTGTTGGTTCCCTGAACATTCTGCTTTATCTCACTTTGGGTATCCTTCATTTGTTCTTTCATTTTTTGACCAAGCTCAATCAGTTCTGTGAGCATTTTGATTACCAGGGCTTTAAATTCTCCATCAGATAGGTTGGCAATCTATTGCTTAGTTCTGAGACTTTGCTCTGTTCTTTCATTTGGGCCCTATTTCTTTGCCTTGGCGCAGCTGATAAGTTGTAAGGGGGCAGAGCCTTAGGTATTCACCTGGGTGGGGCAACCCTCTTTGCTGTGCTGTGGTACTGCCTGTGGGGGATGGGCCAGAGAGGGAACAGCGTGGCTTGCCTGCTGCTCTCTGGTGTACTTTTCAACTCTCTTGTGAGACTGGGAGAAACCCCCACCTCAGCAACCACAGCCATAGCCCACAGTGAGCTCTGAGTCTCAGTTTTCCCCTTAAGTCATTCCCTCAGGCGAAGCTGGCAGCCAGCCCTGCCCCTCAGCCGCCTCTCTGCAGTTTTTCTGAGTCCACCCTCAAGGTCCGCCCCCTTACTGGTCTAGTAGTTCTGGTTGATTTTTTTCTTTAATTCCTTGCTTGTTGGAGTTCCATGCAGTTTGATTTTCCAGAGCTTTTGGTTGTTTATTAATTTCAGATTGGTCGTTATCCTTTTTTTGGTTGTGCAATGAAGCAAAGGGTTCCTACTTATGCCTCCATCTTGGCCAGAACTCCTCCCTGCCTTGTTAAAAGTAAAAGCTTCATATCGCTTGATCCCATTCTTATCCTTTCTTGAATCACAGGGCTGAGTGTTTGGCAACAGCAGAGCAGGGTAAGGGGTCAAGCAGATGGAATGGCAGCAAAATGCCAGGAAGACAGCTGACCAGAAGACTGGTCAGCATCGCAACTTCTAAAATTAGGCATCAGCCCCACAGTTCTGGTGTCTTCAACAATTTGAAGAAATGGCAAGAAATCTGCCCCCTTTTGTGGAGTGGGTCCTAGGGAGTTCCCATAAGGAATAGCCACTACAGATTATGACTGGGTCATATTATGTGAATCAGGGAAAGCTTGCAAAAGGCTCTCTGTACATGCTCTGGCTGGTGGCTCAGTTGGTTTGAGTGTTGTCCCATGCACCAAAAGGTTGTGGGTTTGATCCCTGGTCAGGGCACATACACAGGTTATGGGTTTGGTCCCCATTTGGGGCACGTGCAGGAGGCACCCAATCAATGTTTCTCACACCAATGTCTGTCTGTCTGTCTGTCTCTCTCTTTCTCTTCCTTTCTCTCCTTCTCACTGTAAAAATCAGTAAACATATCCTCTGGTGAGGGATTTTTAAAAAAGATTCTCTATACGGATCATGACAAAGGTTGGCCTTCTGAAAAATGCTAAGCCTGGGGAGCTTGAGGTTGGTAATGGCTACATAGATGGTGATGACAGGTATTTTAATCATTTAGTATTCATCAATAGCTGTTATTAGCCAAGTCCCTCCTGTGTTACATGCTACACTAGGCTAGGGAAATGATACAGAAAAGTTCAGTCCCTGAGCTCAAGGAATTCTATTTCTTAGGGGAGATGGATCAATAAAAGGTGGTTTAAGCACAGTAAAGAAGCACCAGTTAGATGGGACACCTAACTCTGACCTGGATATCAGTAAAAACTTCCTGTGGAGAATCTTGATGATTTGTTGAATGTAGGAAACCATCTGTGTTCCCAAAATCCAGGGCACAAAGATCTCAGGACACAAAAAAAATTGGTACAAAAGTCTGTATGCTCCTTTGAATCTTGGGAATTTAGAATGTCCTTGAAATTTCGGGGAGCAACTCACCCCAGGATTACAGACCTCCTGACTGTCCCATTGCAGGTCTCTGGCTGAGCAGCTCTCTCTGGGTGACATGTCCATCCACGGGTGGGTCGTTAGCTAGGACTCACAGTGGCTGATCACCTGATTTTCAGGAACTTAAGCTCACAAACATGTGAGTCAATAAGCGCCCATAACCTCCATCCCCAGAAACCTAAGGGCACCACCAGGTTGAGACAAGAAGGACGTTAAGGCAGGCCCCAGTGAAATCCCCCACTGTTTACTGTCCACACAACAGCAAGCTCTTTCTAACTCCTAGCACAACCTTTGTCCCAAGGAAGAACAGATGTTAGCCTGACAGGTCAAAGTCCTTGGTATTCATTGGGCCATAATTTACTGGTGATCAGGGTTACTGTCCTATAAAGGCACCCACCTCAGCTTCTACTCTCTTTCCTTTCTGTACTGGTCCTAGGATGGTCTTAGTCTTTGGGGCCTTCTGGGCTTATGCTTCCTGCCTGTGTGTGGTGAGTAGACACAGGCCATGCTGCCATTTCAGCTGAACCTGGTCATGTCTTTCTCTCCCTGGCTATATAGTTAAGTAAGTTGGACTCTTTGGTACATGTACCTGAATTTCTCCCCCTAGATTTAGATTCATGAAAAGGGAAAGTGGGGGTTCTTGCTTAGACCTCAGCTGTCAGATACAATCATCATTTCATCAGCTTCATCATTTGTGTGTCAGCTACTAAGAAGACTAATAAGAAATAGCATTTTTTATTTTCATCCTGCTACTCTTCCTTATATGGGATCCCAAGGAGCAGGCTGACTGGCATAACAGTATTTTAGCCTTCCTGGGTCCCTGCCTGTAATACCATTATAATATTTATAATGCCACTGAAACTTTAACCCCAGCCTTTAATGGTCTTCTGTTAAAGGGAAAGCAGAGCCTTCCACTTATGGATACTTTGGCTTAAAGCCCAAAGTCCTTGAGATTGTCCCAGGCATATCAGCTTCAGGAAATGCCAGTGAGCAGAAAGACCAGGAGGCTCAGAGCCTAGTGTGAGAGTACCAGCCTTACCCCCTGCTCTCCAGAGGCAGTAAGCTGTGTTGGTGCTCAGCCATCACTTGAGTAGAATACATGGTGCAAGGTTTTCAGCTGGGAGGTCTGGACCAACTGGTCCCAGAGAGGTGGGTATGTGTGGAGAAGGGGATGGAGGGTCAGGAATCAAGCAAATCTTCCCTAGACTGGTCTCTGAGGGGACTCTTACTCCTGGATGAATCCTGGCCAAAAAAAGGTCATGGTAGACCGAATAATGGCTCCCTAAAGACATTTATGGTTTATCCCTGGAAGCTATGAATATGTTAAGTTACATGGGAAAGGGACTTTGCTAATATAATTAAGGTTATGGATCTTAAAATGAGAAGATTATTCTGGATTATCTGGGTGGCTGTTATTACATAAGCCCTGAAAATAGAACCTTTCCCAACTGACAAGAGAGGGATGTAGCAGAAGAGAAGGGCAGGAAAGATAAGGCTTGAGAAAAACTTGAACTTCTGTTGCTGGCTTTGAAAATGAAGGGGGCATGAGCCAAGGATTGTGGGTGGCTTCTAAAACCTTAGAATGTTCCCTGACCAACAGCCATCAAGGACACTCAGACCTCAGTTCTACAACCATATGCAATTGGATTCTGCCAACAAGATGCACAAGCTTGAAGGAACCCTCTCCCAGGGCCTCTGGTGAGGAGTTCAGCTCCACTGACACCTGGATTTTGGCCTGGTGAGACCCATGTCAAACTCCAGACCTACAAACTAGGAGAAAATAAATGGCTATTCTTTGAAGCCCCTACATTTGTCATAATTTGTTATGGCAGCAACAGAAAACCAACACGGGTAAGAAGGTCGAGAGGTTTTACTGAATTAGTCCATGACCTTGGTCCTGAGGTATACCTGGCCACCTAGACTTTCTTTTAAGAAAGTCTTACATGAAATGAGAGTCCTAAAACACAAACCGTGATTCTCACAGGAATGCTGTACAGGCCTCTGGGGGCTCTAGTTCTAAACAGAGAACTGTGCCTCATGCTCAAACACTGTAGTCATGGATGATATCTGGGCCCTCCTGTAGCAGTCTATTCACCTGCTGATAGATGATTTTCTGAGTGAGGAGACCCCACAGTTGTTCTGAGGCCTTGCCAGCAAAAAAAGTGGTCCATGGGCAGGAATTAAGTATGTCTAGGTGGCCAGGGACATCATACTCAGTGCCCCAAAGGAGAAAGTTATGACAATCAAGGGTAACATTGTGCCCTGGCTGGTGTGGCTCAGTTGTTTGGGTGTCACCCCGCAAACTGAAAGGTCATGGGTTACAGACCCAGTTGGGGCACATGCCTAGGTTGTGGATTTGGTCCCCCACTGGCTGCATACGGAAGACAACCAGTCAATGTTTCTCTCTCACACTGATGTTCTCTCTTTCTCTGTCTCCCTCCCTTGCCCTCTCAGAAAAGAAAAGAGAGGAGGGTACATCTCTCTTTAAGGGTGTAGCTCTAGACCCTGATGACAGAGACATCAGCTGAGAAGTCTTTGAGTCCTCCTGGAAAATGGGATCAAGTGAAATTATGTCAACTCTGAGCTGTGAGACTAGCCAATGACAGGCCTAATCTTTCCTGAGAGGCCCCCAGCAGACAGTGTTTGGACCTCAGTGAGATAGACGGTGGCCTTACTCAGATAAGATACAATTAGCCAGGTGGATATTGGTACAGATGGGTCTCAATCAGTCCACTCTTCTTATCAATGTGGAGCTTATCCATCTGGTGAGCCAGAGGGTATTACTCACCCACCATCCCAACAAAGTGTCCAGCCTCTCCAACCCAAACTCCCCCAAGTTGACCAAGTGATCCAGGTAGCAGGAGTAATGACAATTTTGGAGGAAAATCTGTCTCTATCCCTTCATCGCATATTTCTGGCAAATTAACAAATTAGAAGAAGATTAGGATTAAATTCTAGCCTTTAACTCAAATCCTAAAAGAAGATCCAGATGGTAACCAAAGTAACAGGAAATAGAGTCAAGGAGATGTCACTAATACTATTTTTAAGCAAATGGAAAGCCCTAATAGAACTGCCTTCAATTAAAGATCAGTTAGCAGAAAAAAAATCAGTGTGGAACCTATGCAAAAAAGCATCAGGAAAAAAAAAGCCCCACAATAGACAAAAGATGAACGAAGATAATTGTTCTGAAATTTTACTCTAGGAAACCAAAGGACGACGCAGGCTTGGACTGGTGAAGGCGTGGAGCACAGCCCCTTCCTGTGCTGCTGCTGGTGTCATGAACCGACCCAGCACTTCTGGAGCACATGAAGGTGGGAAGAAGGAACTTTTTCTTTTCTTTTTTTTTATTTCTTTTTTTAATATATACATATTTTTTTAAATTTTTATCAGTATTTTTTAATTGTTGATATTGTACAGTTTTCTGTCTTTTACCCACCCCCAGCCCACCACCCCAGCCCTCCCCACCTTCCTCCCATTTCCACCCCCCATAGTTTTTGTCCATGTGTCCTTTATACTTGTTGCTCTAAACCGTTCCCCTTTTCCCCTGAAATTCCCTCCCCTCCCCCTCTGGTCACTATCAGACTGTTCTCAAATTCAGTGTCTTTAGAAGGAACTTTTTAAATGAGTGTTCCTTTGACCCAACAATCCTACTTCTTGTAATTTCCTCCAAAACGATAATTGCCCAAGTATACAGCAATCTAAAGACAAGGATTTCCATCCCAGCTTTGTTTGTAATAGGGAAACACCATAGAATATAAACATTAAATATTTATTGAAATGCTCGTCAATAGGGTTAAATCATTGGTTAAAGAAATTATGGAACTTCCATATAGATAATATCCGTATGATGATGTACCTCTTGATGCCATGGAAATTTGCCTATGGCACATGTAGTTGAGTGCAAGAAGGGGACAACAGAACAGCATGGTCCCATTTGTGTAGTATTTTAACAAGTGCATGTAGAGGGATGTCTGGAAGGATATTTACCAGATCAGTTGAATTTTACTTTATTCTTTGTATATGTTAATATGTATAATGAGCATGACTTTTAAAGAATAAAGCTCTTTCTGAAATAAAGAAAGAACAGATGTGGTGGGAGCCTCCTTGACCTATCGGCTATGATGAGACCATTAGATATCAAGCTGGAAAATGTCAGTTACATCGGGGAACCACAAGAATGACATGGACATGTGTTAAATGCTTTATTTTAATTTAAAGCATATAAATGAACACCCATTCACTGTTTTTTGATATAGTGAGAAGACATTTTATTTTTTATATGTCACAAAACTACAATCTGAGTACAGAATTCTTCTAGATTTTTCCCATAATATTTGCCTATATTTAATTTGATACTGATTTTTAACTCACCTTTAGCAAGTCAATACTTATTCCCATTATTCGTGTTCCTTGTTTGCTTCTAGATTAAGAACCAGCCATTGAAAACTTGCCTTTCAACCCTACCTTTAGCGGAGGTGGCTATGTACCAAAATTCTGGTTGGTGAGGCATTAGCAGTGCACAAAGGGTTTCCTGGGCTGCATTAGCATTCAGCTTTGCACCTAGCTGTCTCTTCAGCTACCAACATTTTGTTCCTTGGTTCCTGTTCTACTTTCTTTACTCAGATCCTTCTAGCACTGGACCTGCTGCACCCACTAGGCTGGCTGTGCTGGACATCACTGTGGATTCTGTGGGTCTCCTTCACTCCACTGCATTAGTTGGAAACTAGTGTGGCATCTGCTCAGACACTGCTCCTCCTGAACACTGCCACCTCTGCCACAAGTTGCTGCCACCATCATAACACCTGCCAATATCCCAGGCCACATGGTGTCAAAGCTTTAAGTGGTCTATAGCAAAGTGAGGAGGTAGCACTAATACCCTTTGATATAACACACTCCGCTAGGGGATCCCAGGGAGGGCTGCTTATACCCCTCTATCTCCTTGAGTATTAGTGAAAGGTGTTTCCATTTTAAATCACACTCTCTTGCTGTGACCTAACCACAGGATAATGGCTCAGTGATGGGCACCCAGTTATATTTGGAATTTCTTCTCCTCCCTGAAAACCAGGGCTCCATTAATGGGCCAACTTGGTATACTTGACTCCTTCATTGAGCAGGTCCTCTCCCAGCACACTGATTCTGCAACCCGTCATGCCAGTAAACCTCTCACAAGTTCTCAATACACGCTGAGATTTCACTGATACCTTTGCAGATATTGGGGGTGGGGGTAGGGATGATGGAAGTGGATAAAAATTCTTATCTTTTTGCTTTTTATCAAATACATTATATTTTGTGATAAAATTCATACATATTCTTTATGGAAAGAAATGTAAAATATATAATAAAGACATTGTGAACAAAATAAAATTCACTTGTAATCACACTACTTAGAAATAATCACAAATAGACTTCCAGCCAAGATGGAGGCGTAGGTGGAAGCACTGTGCCTCCTCTCACAACCAAAATTAAGGACAATCAAATATTTAGAAATAAGAAAACACCAGAACTTATAGAAAATTGAACTGTACAGAAGTCCAACAACCATTCATCCAGACCGGTAAGAGGGGCGGAGTCGTGGCAGGAAAAACTGGAGGTGAAAACCCGGGAACGCAGGCAGCAGTGGCTGGCAGTTCCCAGGTGCACAGGTGGTGGCTGGCGGACCCCAGTCACGGGGTGGCAACTGTGCAGATCCAGTGAAGCCTGGCAGCTGGCTGACCAGGTGGTCCCACATTCGCGCGCACAGATGGTCCAGGCAAAGGGGAAAAGGCAGAAGAGACTGGAAACCAGAGGAGAGCAGAGCAGGTGCCATTGTTCCCTCTCAGACCCTGCCCCGACAGACAGCATCGCAACTCAGCAACTGGGCTGCCCCGCACTGGGGAACACCTAAGGCTCCACCCCTCACTCCATAACAGCTGCGACCAGACCAAAACCAAACCAAAACAAAACAAACAAACAAACAAACAAACAAAAAAACACCAAAAATGTCTCAAACCTGAGAACAAATGAAAGCTCCAGAGCCAATTCCTCTAAGCCATGAAGAGATAGCCAACCCATCAGATGCACAGTTCAAAGCCCTGGTGATCAGGATGCTCACAGAATTGGTTGATTTTGCTCACAAATTAGATGAAAAAATGCAGGCTACAATACATGAAATGAAGGAAGACGCATGGGGAACCAACAGTGATGGAAGGAAAACTGGGACTCAAATCAATGGAGTGGACCAGAAGGAAGAAACTAACAACCAAACAGAAAACAAGGAACAAACAAGAATTCAAAAACATGAGGAGAGGCTTAGGAACCTCCAGGACATCTTTAAACATCCCAACATCTGAATTATAGGGGTACCAGAAGGGGAAGAAGAAGAGCAACAAGTGGAAAACTTATTTGAACAAATAATAAAGGAGAACTTCCCCAATCTGGCAAAGGAAATAGACTTCCAGGAAGTCCAGGAAGCTCAGAGAATCCCAAAGAAGTTGGACCCAAGGAGGAACACGCCAAGGCACATCATAATTACAGTACCCAAGATTCAAATGAAGGAGAGAATTCTAGAAGCAGCAAGGGATAAGGGGACAGTCACCTACAAAGCAGTTCCCATCAGACTGTCAGCTGATTTCTCAAAAGAGACCTTCCAGGCAAGAAGGGGCTGGAAACAAGTATTTGAAGTCTTGAAAGGCAGGGACCTACATCCAAAATTGCTCTATCCAGCAAAGCTGTCGTTTAGAATGGAAGGGAAGACAAAGTGCTTCTCAGATAAGGTCAAGTTCAAGGAGTTCATCATCACCAAGCCCTTATTATATGAAATGTTAAAGGAACTTATCTAAGAAAAAGAAGATAAAAATATGACAGTGAAAAGACAGCAAACTCACAGCTATTAACAACCACATCTAAAACAAAAGCAAACTAAGCAAACAACTAGAACAGGAAGAGAACCACAGAAATGGAGATCATATGGAGGGTTAGCAATAGGGGCATGGGAGGAGGAGAGAGGGGGAAAAGGTACAGAGAATAAGTAGCATAGATGGTGGGTAGAAAATAGACAGGGGGAGGGCAAGAATAGTGTGGGAAATATAGAAGATAAAGAATTTATGACACATGGACATGAACTAAAGGGGGGAGATGTGGGTGGGAGAGGGTGTGCAGGGTGGAGGGGAATGATGGAGGAGAAATGGGACAACTGTAATAGCATAATCAATAAAATATATTTAAAAAAGAAATAATCACAAATAATGTTTTAATGGTTTTTATTTCTCCACTGTTTGACATTATTAAGATCACACTGTTTATGTTACTTTATAGGCTGCTTTTAAAATGCTACACCATTATATCATACACATTCTCCCATGACACAAAAATTTATTTATAAGCAAACTACAGGGGTTACGTAACAGCCAATGTTGTATGCATTGGTTAGGAGTCTTTTGATTGAAAGTCATAGAAACCTACTCATGCAAGTGTAATTTTTTTAAAATGAAAAACTTTTGTTGTAGGGATCAGGAACGTTTCCTAAAAACTGAAGGCAGGGATGCAACTAGACCTCAGGACGAGATTATGAGCAGAGACTGGACTAGCTCCTCAGGAAGCCAGGAGGCCCCTCCGTCCAGCTAACACCTGTTCTCCTCTGTGCTTCTCATTTCGTCTGTTTCTGTACATCAGCTTTAGCCACTAACTAGTCCTGAGTGTGTATGTCCAGGAACTCCAGAGAAAAACTGATCTCTCTCAGCTGTAGTATCAATTATTTGGGGAGAAGCTGTGATTGGCCCAGTTCTGATCAGATGCTGACCCTGGTCCCATCAACAATGAGGAGGGGATCAAGGTCATTGGTAGGAATCTGACTGCTCCTGTCGAACTATGAGAATAAAGGGGGAGTGGTGAAGGAGAAGGAGCTGGGACAGGTGGAGTTGGTCAGACAGCCTATGGCGATGTTGCATAGTTCACCAAACCATTTTCCTGTTGTGTTAAACAGCACATGCAAGTAGATACTGAATTGGGGGTAAGGGTTGATGTGTCATCTTACTCTGCTCCCCAAGCTCCCAGATCCTACTTGGCTATGATACCAACTTGCACTTATAGACGGGTATTAATGGAACTAACAGAGAGAACTCTTCTAGGTTAGCAGAGACTGTCGCTGGCCGTGCCAGACCCAGACAGGGAGCGTTCTGTGTGCAGCTCTCCCCTCCTGGAAGAGCTTCAACTTGCCCATAATATGAGAAGCTTCTCATTAAGCAGAGTTAATGACTGGTAAATTTTAACAAAGGAAAGGAAATACATCTTTCCATCATGTGTAACCAGTCTGCTGCAGAGGGTTACTGTATCGGAAATAAGGCTTAGATTTTTGAAGGAGCTGGATGGTTTTATGATCATTAATAATATTCACTGTTATGCATGTATGGATTTTGTATTTCATTGTATGACCTGGTTGCCTGGAGGGGTCAGGAAGGCATATTTTCTAGGATTATATGGGTGGGTAGGTCTGTTATCAAAGACTTTTACCTTCTCCTGAAGCATTAATTGTTGGTCACTGATGTGAGGAAACAATCAGAAATGAAGCAAACAAAGCCCTGTGTACTTATGCACTTCTCTCAGGCTTGTTCCTAAGGTCTCACTGACTTGCCAAGAGCCATGGGGGATGTTCAAGTTCAGTGGTCTAGCTCAAGGATGGAAGGAGGCAGGCACTGGCATTAAGGCTGATATCCATTGGTTCTGTTCTAATTTCTGCAGATTGAGAAGTAAGGGAATTTCTGCCCCCTCAAAAGGAATAAATGTTTCCCAGACACCCTGACCTGCATCAGAATTCTTCTCAGGCTCCAGTAACAAGAGCTGGCTTGTGCGTCTGTTGGTTCCCTTGCTGCATGGAAGGCTGGCAAATGCAGCTCTCAGGCTCCCTCCTGGGCACCCAGTTGCAGTGGGAGGCTGGCCTGGCCAACAAGGAGACACCGCTGTTGGCTGGGCAACTGTGAGTGTGCCCCAGACCACTGTGCTCACAGCTTGGTGCCAGGGTTTCATGGCAAGACACAAAACAAGTTCAGGCCATAGTTTCTACCCTCAGGAGCTCGGTATCAGTTAAATGCAATCAAAATAATGGTAATACTCTGAGTTAGAAAAGAAATGTTGATAAAAGGATAGGAGAGACTAGTATGTGCCAAAATAGTCTGAACTGACTTTTAGAAGTAGTGGGAACAGAGTAGGAGGCTTGAATGGATGGCAGGATTTTAAAAATGGAGGCCAGTCCAAGCTGGGAAAAAATGTGGGCTGGGACAGTGAGCAGAGGAGACCAGAGTGCAGCGCACATGGCACCATGCATGGGGGAAGCCTGGGTGAGTGGAGGGGCTCCCTGGGCCAGCCCAGGAAGAGGCTGCCTCCATACAGTGTCTCTGGGTCTCAGGGCCCTGAAAGGTGGGCAGAGAATTTACTGAGTGCAGAGGTATTTATGAACCAGAGAAGGTTCTTGAGCAAAAAGGCCAGTGGGCTAAAGGCAGGGCTGTTTAGGAAGATGAATGTTAGCGAAATGGTATAGTGTGAGGGAAAGAGAGTTTGAGAGACAGGGCCCAGGTTCAAGCTGGGTGAGAAAGGCCTGTGCCTGTGCTGGAACTGCTAGCTCGGGGCTGCAGGGGAGACACGTGGTTTCTGGGTGTGGCCAGGAGTAGGATACTCAGCAAGGAGGTCAGGGGCTGAGATGATCAGCTTCTGGGGGAGTTGACGGAAACCCCAAGATGCATCTTTAGCCCCGTAACTGTCCTATGGGGCCAGAGAAATCTGTAGCTCAGGAGAGAGTGATCCTTGATGTTGGGAACAGCTTCAGCTGGCAGTGAAGGCAGCTTTGCACTGTCCCGAACCCAGGCTTCTTGAAGAACATTCAATATTTCTTCTCCCTGAATCATCCAGGGGACTCAGCTGAGGGAGTGAATCTGGTCTGGCTGTTGTCAGCAGGGCAGTGGCCTTGGACTCTGAGGTGAAAGGACGGGTCCAAGGCCATGTGGAGACATTCAGGACAGACACTAGGGCAGAGCACAGACTTGCAGCCTCTTGAAAAGGAACCACCATTCATTCATTGGGCTTCAAAGTGGACACTGTGCCAACCTCAAGGAAAGAACCTTAGGGACGAGTGGACTCACCCTTCGTTATATAGAAGGGGAAACAGGCACGAAGAGCAGGGGACTTGCCAAAAGTCACAGATGAGTCCTACCACCCACCCCAGGTTAGGGGGACTCTGACTGGCAACCACCCAGAAAACAATTACTCTCCCTCCCCGTTTCTGGCACTCACCCATCAACATAAAGGCTGGAAGGCTGAGCCTATGCTTGCTAGCTCAGACCCCATTCTGCCAAGACACTCGTTGGTCCCAGTAAGATAAGCAACTGGCTTCTCTTCCTCAGGTAAGTCCCACGTTGCTCTGAGCAGGATTTCCCCTTCTACTACAGGGATACCACCTCCTCCTCCCACTAGGCATCCTGCTAGGACTCTACGCTGGGGCAGCCAGCATCAGGCCTCCCTGGGCCCACAGAGGGCGTGGGTCACACTAAGAAGGCCACAGCTGTGCTGACAGGGTGGCAACCAGGTCTCTGGCCCATAAGTCCTTCGGGGTGTTGTTTCCCTCCCTTAGGAGCCAAGCCTGGTTCTTGGCCCTGAGTGGAACTGTGAGTGTCTAGAGACTCCACTGGGGGTCCAGGTGGCCTGCCTTTGGTGCAGCATTTGGGAGTGAAGGGGCTCAGATACAACACCCCTTGGATACACAGCTTACAACAGCACTCAGAACTGCTGGGCTGGAACTCAGCATAATCAATGTATTCGTAAAGCACAGTTTTAACAATAAGTCCAGGAAATTGGAGCACGGGCTCTCAACCCTGGCTGCACATTGTAATCACCTGGTAAGACTTTAAAACTTCTGGTGCCTAGACCCCACCCCCAGGGTTTCTGATGTCCTTGGTTAGGATGTGGCCTGAGCATCAGGATTTTTAAGACCAATGTGCAGCCAAGAGCAAGAACCCCTGAGAAAATGGAGACAACTGTATTCGAACATCAATAAAAAATATATATTAAAAAAATTCATTTTATATTGCAGGGAGTCAAAAGATCCCTTTTCATCATTCCACTTTTTATAGGTGCTACAGGTTCATCCATCGGTTTTGCTCTAACTCATGGTGGTAGCATATCACCTTTCCTTTGGGGAACCATGTTTCCTTTTTCTGTCCACACTCTCCCAACCCCTCCCCACATTCTGGGGTGAGTGCTTGGCCCAGATGGACTCAGCAAAGCTCAATGAGCTTTCTCTGAAGCCATCAGAAAAGAGAAATTCTCTTTCTCCTGGACCGGAAACTGATAGCCTGGGAAGCCTGGATTTTACCATTTTAGAGCCAATAAACTGCAAGTTTTGCTTAATCCAATTTGATTTGAGTTTGTCTGTTTTGTCTATAAGAATTCTATCTAAGAATGCTTCTCAAAAACTTAAAATTAGCTCCGATGGATGTCGAGTTTTCTTTTCTCCCTTCAGTTAGTTCTGCCTAAATACGTTAGTGATCAGAGCAAGGCAATATTTTGAACTTAAATAGATCTGGCTCTTCAATACCTACCTCACACTTTTATTGTGGGGATCACATGAGATAAAACTTACGTAATGAGCCCGGGATGGGTGGTTCAGTTGGTTGGAGTGTCATCCCATACACCACAGGTGGCAAACACAAGGCCCAAGGGCCGAATCCGGCCCTCCACCTTGTTTTATTTGGCTCAGCAGCCTGTTTCTCTACCTGGTGGCAGCGCCAAGTTCTTGCTTAACTGTTAAGGAGTAGTTACATTTATACAGTCCTAAAATTACATTCGGCCTTTGAAGGCAACCGTGAGGCTGTTGTGGCCCCCGGTGAAAATGAGTTTGACACCCCTGCATACACCAAAAGGTTGTGGGTCCAGTCCCTGGTCAGGGCACATGCCTGAGTTGCAGGTTTGATCCCTGGTCTGGGAAATATATGGGAGGCAGCCAATTGATGTTTTTCTCTCACATCAGTTTCTCTTTCTCTCTCTGTTACTCTCTAAAATCAATAAATATCTATCCTTGGGTAAGGATTAAAAAAGAAAGCCTTATGTAATTAGTGGTCCAAAAGACTTACCAAAATTTTATGTGGTTTGTTGTTGTTGTTGTTGTTGTTGTTGTTGTTGTTGTTATATTTTGATTTTTTTGAGAAAAGCTGTCAGCTGCATCTCAGCTGGGTTGGAACAGGATCTCCTCATGCACCCCTCTTAGTTATGCAAGTTATCGGGCCAGCCCTGGAGAAAAGGTGTATGTTAACAGGACTTTTATTTGATGTGCCAAAGCCAGATAATCCCCTGAATGTGCAGAACTTTGGCGAACAGGAGAATTAATTTGCAGAAAGCACCCAGAAACCCTTCCGGGAGGAAAGAACTATTAGTTCAACTCCTCTCTAAGACCTGGGGCTGGTCCCATGACGAAAGCTAGTCCCAGGGAAGAACAAGAAGGACCCTGAAGCAACATCACCACGAGAGCAGAAAGAGAGGGGCAGGCTGGTCTGCAGGAGCCTTAAAGCAGGAATGAGAAAGAATGGTTCTGTGTTTAGGACACAGGCCTGCTGGAGCCTGCTGGGTACACCCCTTCTAGCAGAGACCTCCACTGTGCAGCTGCATGTGAAAGAACCAGTCACTTCCCACCACGGCAGCAGCCACACAACTGTGACAGTGGCAGCAATAGCAGCAGCAGTCATAGCTAGTGGTTATAAAAGGACTATGCTAAGGACATTTACATCATCATCTCCTTTAATAAGCCCAACAATCCTAGCAACTTGGTATCATTATTATCCCAGTTTACAGATGGCAAAACTGGAGTAGGAAAAATTAAGCACTTCGCCCAAAGATGTCTAACTCCAGAGTCTATTCCTTGGCCATAAGTTTACAAGTGCTTCTTGCCCTCCACCTATGACCTCCTTGGCAGACAGCCTTAACAGAACAGATTCTCACCCCAGCCAAGGCTGAGGAAATAAAAGGGCAACACTGTGACTCTAAAGTCCTTGGCCATTTTGGGGTGGAGCCGTAACACTGGAGAAATAGAATCACCCATATGCCAAAGGGTCTATTCCATGATGGAAGTTAGAGAAGACTCATTACTGCTCTGCTTGAAAACAGCTCTTCTGGCCCAGGCAGCTTCTCCTCACCAGTTAAAGCCTCCCCTGCTGGGACAACACAATAGGTCATGATAAAGACCTACTCTTTTCTCCCTGTATCCCCTTGCCTTTCTTCCTTACTAAAAACAAATACCTCATCAAGAGTTAATAGTCTAGCACTGGCTGGTGTGGCTCAGTGGACTGAGTGCCAGCCTGCAAACCAAAGAGTTGCTGGATTGATTCCCAGTCAGGGCACATGCCTGGGTTGTAGGCCTGGTCCCCAGTAGGGGATGTGTGAGAGGCAACCACACATTGCTGTATTTCTCCCTTATTCTCTCTCCTTTTCCCTCTCTCTAAAAATAAGTAAATAAAATCTTTTTTCAAAAAAAGAGTTAACAGTCTAGACTGTACATGTTCCAGCCTCTCTTGCAGCTAGGTATGACTATGAGATATGAGTAGAAGGGATGTGTGCCATTTTGGGCTCTTAGCTTAAAAAGATAGGGTTTCCTTTCCCCAATGCCATCTAGCTTCTGTTGTGTGTGGTAAAGGGTAACGAATGAGTCAAATGCCTTGTCCCTAGACATGGAAGCCACATATTCAGGACATACCCCACCAATCCTGTATTGCTGGTATCCAGACTTTTATGTGGAAGATAAGCATCTGAAGCTTTGATCTTATTCACCATTTTTTTGGTTTCTTTGTCTATATCCTAACTAATATAAAGTTCAAACTGACTGGAAAGTCCAACCCCTTAAGAAAAACAAACCCTAAACATAGGGCGCGTGGAAATTCCTAGACAAATAAATAATTTAACAGGTGAAGCTGTTAACCTCCTAAGGGAGATACAGTGGAGTTCCTGATAATACAAGCATGTGGTTGGCCATGAACTACAATATAAGGGTTATTAGGATAGACTAGGTTATGATGTGTTAATAAGCAACACCAAAAGCCCTGTGGCTTAACGCACAAATGCTTATTTCTGACCCCTTCAAAGCCATCTAGGTCCAGGTGATTCCTTAGGCCAACCTTTCCCATGTGGTGACCCACTGACCCAAGCCCCTGTCGCCCTTTGGCTCTGCCATCTTCAGAAGAACAAGGCCTTCTCTGAGGTCACTGAAGAAGGAAAGGAGAGCGTTGGCAGTCTTATACTATCAATGCTTCAGTCTAGAAGTGACACATGTCACTTCCATTCACAACCAGTAAGTGACCAGAGCTGGTCATATGGTTCTAACCGTTGTGGGGAGGAGAAATAGCATCCTCCTGGTGCCAAAAGAAGTGCACCATTGAGTATGGGTGAATGTGGGAAATCCCTCCCACAGCAGCCTCTCCAATTACACATGTAATGTGCTCAGCACAGGGGCTTGGTGCTCAATAAATAGGACAAAGTGGAGAGATGAGGCAAAAAGCTCCAAGTAGGGAAGAGGAGAGAAGAGAAAAAGAAAGGAGAGACCCATGGAGAAAATGCAGAGAAAGTACTCAGACCCAGAACACAAAGCCAGAAGGCCTCAGGGCCCAGCCAGTGGTGTGCTTGAACCTGCTCGCTTACTCCCTCATGAGAGTCCCTTGCAGGATTTTCAGGAATTTTGCAAGCCAGTTGTTAAACATAGTGATTATTAAAAATTAAAGTATCTAAGCTTATAATTAAACAAATTAGATCAAAGATAAAGATGATAAATTACCCAAAATACTCTTCCCACCTCAACTCCATCCAGAGACATGATTTGGTAGCTGGTGGGAGTATTTACTCTGTGGAAGTTGGCAAATGCTACAAGTCAGGGCTGTTGTCCCCTAGAGGCCTGGCGTTAAACACGGATCAGGCTGGGCTGGCCTGGCCTTCCTGTCCCAGTGCATCTAAACTGGGAATTTCAGTGAAGCTGGTAAGTGCACTCTGAGCTCCCCAGAGTGGTGGTGGGGCAGGAAATTCCCATTTGTCACCAGTGACTGGTTGAAAGCAGGGAGTTAAGGGAGTACTGATGGGTGAGCATTCCTGTTTAGAGTTCCTATGGGAATGGGCTGCAGGGTCAGCAACCCTAAATCATAGTATTTTGAGAATATAGACATTCCCTTCTATAACCGCAAAGCGTGGCCCTCACTCAGAAGCCTAAAGCATTGTTCAGTTCCCAGGAACCAAAGGCTGGTGCTGAATAATAATCATCACCTGCCAGGAGCCTATTGACCACAAGGGCTGCCTGCTGCCTGTAACTCCTGGTAACAGAGAGCCCCTCTGAGAGCTATCCTTGCACTGGCTCCACAAAGAGGTGGTACCTCTTTCTCTCTGGAAGCCTGTTACTTGGTCTCTAAGACAGTTGCTGTCAGAACTGAGCCAAGGCTGGCAACTCAAACCGCGAGAGGCCTGGGTGTATTTGGCCAACTACGAATCTAGCTGTGAATGTATGGGGCTTGTTTTTATAGCTGCTGTAAAAATTCTCCTTACACTTGCTACTTTACTTTCTCCTGAAGCCCTGAGCCCTCTCTCCTCCCCCTCTAAACCCAGCTCAGCCATTACTGGCCACTTCCCCCCAGTGCTCAGGCCCCTCTGAAAGCACGATTACATGTCTGGATGGTTTATGGATGTCTAGGCTTCTGACTCCATGGACTGCATTACTCTAAAAGCTGGACCGTCAGATGCAATTGCAGAGGGGAGAATTGGAGGGGGTTACTTTTTAATGCATGAATGTATTACACCAAATGGATATAAATGCTACACTGGCAATTTTTACTTCTTTTTTCAGATATATTCTTTTTTAACTATATTTTATTGATTATGCTATTACAATTGTCCCATTTCTCCCCCATCATCCCCCTCCACCCTGCATACCCCCTCCCGCCCACATTCCCTCCCTTTAGTTCACGTCCATGTGTCATAAGTTCTTTAGCTTCTACATTTCCCACACTATTCTTGCCTTCCCCCCGTCTATTTTCTACCCACCGTCTATGCTACTTATTCTCTGTACCTTCCCCCTCTATCCTCCTCCCACTCCCCTGTTGCTGACCCTCCATATGATCTCCATTTCTGTGGTTCTCTTCCTGTTCTAGTTGTTTGCTTTTGTTTCAGGTGTGGTTGTTAATATCTGTGAGTTTGCTGTCTTTTTACTGTCATATTTTTTATCTTCTTTTTCTTAGATAAGTCCCTTTAACATTTCATATAATAAGGGCTTGGTGATGATGAACTCCTTGAACTTGACCTTATCTGGGAAGCACTTTAACTGCCCTTCCATTCTAAATGACAGCTTTGCTGTATAGAGCAATTTTGGATGTAGGTCCTTGACTTTCAAGACTTCAAATACTTCTTTCCAGCCCCCTCTTGCCTGGAAGGTCTCTTTTGAGAAATCAGCTGACAGTCTGATGGGAACTCCTTTGTAGGTGACTGTCCCCTTATCCTTTGCTGCTTCTAGAATTCTCTCCTTCATTTGAATCTTGGCTAATGTAATTACGATGTGCCTTGGCATGTTCCTCCTTGGGTCCAACTGCTTTGGGACTCTCTGAGCTTCCTGGACGTCCTGGTAGTCTATTTCCTTTGCCAGATTGGGGAAGTTCTCCTTTATTATTTGTTCAAATAAGTTTTCCACTTGTTGCTCTTCTTCTTCCCCTTCTGGTACCCCTATAATTCAGATGTTGGGATGTTTAAAGATGTCCTGGAGGTTCCTAAGCCTCTCCTCATGTTTTTGAATTCTTGTTTCTTCCTTGTTTTCTGTTTGGTTGTTTGTTTCTTCCTTCTGGTCCACTCCATTGATTTGAGTCCCAGTTTTCCTCCCATCACTGTTGGTTTCCCATGCGTCTTCCTTCATTTCATGTATTATAGCCTGCATTTTTAAAATCTAATTTGTGAGCAAAATCAACCAATTCTGTGAGCATCCTGATCACCAGGGCTTTGAACTGTGCATCTGATGGGTTGGCTATCTCTTCATGGCTTAGAGGAATTGGCTCTGGAGCTTTCGTTTGTTCTCAGGTTTGAGACATTTTTGGTGTGTTTTTTTTTCTGGGGGGGTGGTCTGGTCGCAGCTGTCCAATTTTTACTTCTTTATAGGTTTCTGATATTTACAAATCAATTAGTTTGTTCTTACTTATATTAAGGATTCCAGTCTTTTGGAATCACCACTATCCTAGTGGCCAATTAAATTTACTGAATCCTCCATCTCATATACCATGGAAAATTACAGCCCTTCCCAGGATTTCTGATGGATCCCAAGAGGTTTCATGGTCTCCTGGTGAACAAACTCAAACTCAAATTCCTGACCCTTCCTAATTCTTTTTTTTTTAATTACTTATTGTTGTTCAGTTATACTTGTCTGCATTTTCCCCCCACCGCTCCCCTGCCCCCACCCCAGCCAATCCCACCTTCTTCCCTTGTTTCCACTCTCCCCCTTGGTTTTGTCCAACTCTTCGTCCCATTGTTCCCTCTCTCTTCCTCTCTGGCTATTGTTAGATTGTTCTTTTTTTTTTTTTTTTCCTTTCTGAAGAATTTTTTTTAATTTTTATTTTAATTGTTGATCTTGTACAGTTTTCTGTCTTTTACCCACCGCCAGCCCACCACCCCAGCCTTCCCAACCTCCCTCCCATTTCCACCCCCCCCAATAGATTTTGTCCATGTGTCCTTTATACTTGTTGCTCTAAACCCTTCCCCTTTTTGATTGTTCTTAATTTCAATGTCTCTGGTTATATTTTGTTTGCTTTTTCTTTTGCTTTTTCTTATGTTCCATTTAAAGGTAAGATTATATGGTATTTGTCCCTCACCACCCGGCTTATTTCACTGAGTATAATGTTCTCCTAATTCTTTTTTTTTTTTTTACTTTTATTGATTATGGTATTACAGTTGTCCCATTCCCCATCCCCATTCCCCTCCACCCTGCACACCCCTTCCCACCTGCATTCCCCCCTTTTAGTTCATGTCACAAGTTTTTTAGTTTCTACTCTTCCCATACTATTCTTGCCCTCCCCCTGTCTATTTTCTACCTACCGTCTGTGCTACTTATTCTCCATAGCTTTTTCCCTCTCTCCTCCTCCCACTCCCCTGTTGCTAACCCTCCATGTGATCTCCATTTCTGTGGTTCTGTTCCTGTTCTAGTTGTTTGCTTAGTTTGCTTTTATTTTAGGTGTGGTTGTTAATAACTGTGAGTTTGCTGTCTTTTTACTGATATTTTTATCTTCTTTTTCTTAGATAAGCCCCTTTAACATTTCATATAATAATGGCGTGGTAATGATGAACTCCTTGAACTTGACCTTGTCTGAGAAGCACTTTGTCTTCCCTTCCATTCTAAATGAAAGCTTTGCTGGATAGAGCAATCTTGGATGTAGGTCCTTGCATTTCATGACTTGGAATACTGCTTTCCAGCCCCTTCTTGCCTGGAAGGTCTCTTTTGAGAAATCAGCTGACAGTCTGATGGGAACTGCTTTGTAGGTGACTGTCCCCTTATCCCTTGCTGCTTCTAGAATTCTCTCCTTCACTTTAATCTTGGGTAATGTAATGATGATGTGCCTTGGTGTGTTCCTCCTTGGGTCCAACTTCTTTGGGACTCTCTGAGCTTCCTAGACTTCCTGAAAATCTATTTCCTTTGCCAGATTGGGGAAGTTCTCCTTTATTATTTGTTCAAATAAGTTTTCCACTTGTTGCTCTTCTTCTTCCCCTTCTGGTACCCCTATAATTCAGATGTTGGAACGTTTAATGATGTCCTGTCCTGTAGGTTCCTAAGCTTCTCTTCATTTTTTTTTTAATTCTTGTTTCTTCATTCTTTTCCGGTTGGATGTTTCTTTCTTCCTTCTGGTCCACTTCATTTATTTGAGTCCCAGTTTTATTCCTATTACTATTGGTTCCCTGTGTATTTTCCTTCATTTCACTTTTTGTAGCCTTCATTTGTTCATCTAATTTGCAACCAAAATCAACCAATTCTGTGAGCATCCTGATCATCAGGGCTTTGAACCATGCATCTGATAGGTTGGCTATTTTTTGGTCACTTAGATGTATTGGCTCTGGGGCTTTGATCTGTTCTTCCATCTGAGCCATATTTTTTTGCGGGGGGCGGGGGTGGTCTGGTCATGCCTGTTACATAGTGAGAGGCAGAGCCTTAGGCATTCACCAAGTCGGGACAACCCAGTTGCTGGGTTGTGATGCTGTATGGGGGGGTGGGGTCAGAGAGGGAACAATGGTGCTTGGTCTGCTCTCTCTCATATCCCAGTTCCCTCCGCCACTTTCCACAAGCCAACTGGGCCCTTCTGGTGCTGCCTCCCAGGCAGGCGGGCCCATGCACGTTTCAGGACCCTTTGGGTCTCTCGAACATACTCTCCTGTGAGGCTGGGAATCTCTCCTGGCACCTCAACCCCCACAAGTGTTTTCAATTGGTGCTTTTAGGCTTTATTTCCCAGTGTTGGGGCCCTGGGTTGTGCATTCAGTCCCCCTGTTTTCTCCTGGTTTATCTGTGCGCAAATGTGTGTCTAAGGTCAGCAAGCTGCCTCACATGCCCAGGGTCTGCTAGCTACCACCTGTGTGCCTGGAGTCTGCTAGCTGCTGCCTGTGCTCCTGGGACCGCCAACCACCGCTTTTTCCTGCCGCAGCTGCTCTCTGTGGGCCACAGACTCTGTCCTCTTACCAGTCTAGGTGAATTGTTGTCGAACTTCCTTTCAGTTCAATTTTCTGTCAGATCTGGTTTGTTTTTTTTTTTTTTTTGGTTTGTTTGTTTTGCTTCTAAATCTTTGCTGTCCTTAATTTTGGTTGTGTGAGGAGGCACAGTGTGTCCACCTATACCTCCATCTTGGCCAGAAGATGTTCTCCTAATTCTTTATCTTCTCTTGTCTACGGCTTTTCAGTAACCATTTTACATTCTTTTTTATTTTCTAAAGTTCCACTAACATAAGGTTTTTACATATAGCAGACTTTATTCTAAAGGTTTGGCAATAACTAAGGGGTCTATAACACAGTACTGTGCAGAAAGCAACCCACAGGAGAACTTTGGACCTCTGGAATCTTGGAAGTGAGGACCACACCTTCACGTCTCAGGGGCCTCGGCACTTGCCACTCCTTGGACTTGCTCCCTCTCTTACTGTCTCCTTCTAGATCTTTTCCCCATTCCAGAGCCTTAGAGACTCTCTTAGCCTGGTTGCCAGGACAAAACTGGGGACCTTTTCAGAGTAATTTAGCTGCGTTGGGTTTTAATTTTCTTCCATTTAAACCATCCTGTTCAGAGCCGCAGAGCCTGCTGAGGGCTGCCCCAGTCAGCAGAGCAGCCCACCCGGCCCACCGCCCTGAGCTGGCACCGCTGGCAGCCCCGACCACAGGGAGAAGAATTGAAATGCTCAGTTTTTTTAAATTTACCTAAGAAATAACTGAAAACATCCTTGCTGTGAAAAATTCAAACCACACTGACAGGTCAAGCACACTTCCCCCCGCCACCTGTAATCCACTCTCCTGGGAGATAACTATTCCCAGATCCAGGCATTGCCTTCCAGGCCCTTTTCTAGGTGTTTACATACATTTGGAAACATATACATATAATTTTGATTTGTGTGTGAAATATATTTATAAATTCATTATGTCTGTGTTGTTCTGCAAGTTGGTTTTTCATTGTTAACTATCCTTCTTTTAGATGTTTTTATGCCAGCATCATCTGGAAACAGCAATGTCCAGTTAAGAAACCATAACATGCCAACCAGTAGGGTGAGTTGTGCTTTGTGAGCCCCTGGAACCTCTGTACAGAGGGGAGCTGGCCCTAGGCCCACAGCCCACAGCCCACAGCAAGAACTGAGGGGCCAGGGAAGAATGGGTGTCAGAACCCTCTACCTCACCCTGGACTTCTGTGCTGAGCCCCAGTGTCCTTCCCGAGACTCAGATCTGACTCTTCCAGCTTGGCTCTGGAGTGACGTACAGAGCCTCACCCTCCTTCTTCCTCACTGAATGAAAACAAGCCTGAGACCCCTTTGGATTAAAAAATTTTGCTGCTGCTTGCTCTGGAGACCCAGATCTGGGACCCAAGCTCCCAGTATGGGCAAATCCTGGTCCAGGTCCTGGTCAACATTGCTGACTCCCTCTGAGACCTGAGCTCCCAAGGTGGGGTTCGCCCCCACCCTGATCGTAGACTTTCTCTTCATGATCAGGCCCTATCTCTGGTCAGCACAAAGGTTCAAGTGGGCAGTTTGTGTGACTGAGCCATCCTAGGTGCCTTAGCCCAGTATGTTTTTCAGGGTCCTCTGAGCTCCACCCTGGGGGCTAGGCTTAGTGCTAGATTTAAATTGCAATGTAATGCCAGGCAGGAAACAGGAGCAAAAGCCCAGTGTGTGGCTGGCCAGACTGGAAGGCCTGGGTGTGGAGAGCCCAGGACCTATTTTTGACTTAGGAAAGACTCTCCAGCTTTCTCCCTCGGGCTTGGGGAACACCAGATAAGCACACCCCATAGAAAGCAGCACCAGGGTGGTGGCAGTGGGGTGGGGGGTGACAGGCCTCCTAGAGCAGGTCAAAATTGGTGTTGTACTCAAGGCAGCCTAACCTTTGCTGAACAAGAAATTGTCAAGCACAGCCAAGGCAATTGCTGGGACCGTCAAGGCTGAAGATGGCTGAGGATAAACAGGTGTGATCCAGTCTCCCTTGGGGCCCTCACTGTACTGTACCTAGGACACTGGATTATGATTGTCTGGGTGGACAGTCTGCCAGGTGAAGACCACCTCCCTCGCTGGACTGCAGTGACAAGTGGGTAGAGGACTGTGGTTTAGTGTTGAGCTCATTTCACTAGGACTGCATGAGATGGGGCCCAAAGGACCCACAGGCTGCCAGAGCGGGTGGTTGTAATGACCAACGCAGGTCTTGCTCCAGAACACAGCAATGGCTAACCTGCAGTATATCAGTAGCACCAGAGTCTACAGCTGAGGGACCTAGGGGTGGCAGAGTGAAGGGTGGAAACATGCCTCCTTGCCTTCCTTTCCTACTTGCCTTTCTCGCCACAGACCCAGACACCTGACTACGCTCACTTTATGCTCAGCACATGACCCCTCAAGACTGGCTCCATGTTACCTTGAGTTAACATGTCATCAGGAGGCCCCAAACCTAAATACCATGTTCTCTCTCAGACCTTTCCTGATCAACCTAAGTAACACTTAGCTCACCTCCTGGATACTGTTACTCTAACCTGTTTCATTGTTTTCATGTTACTTAGAACAACTTGAAATGATTGACTGATATGTTTGGTGTGTGTCCCTAACTAGGAGACAAACCCCATGGAGACAGGAGGTCTGCCCCTCATTTCCTCTTGCAACCCCAGAGCACGGCACATACTATATGGGTGGAAAAGTGGGGAGTGAGTGTAGAGGAGTGAGGGGGGCCAATAGCCCACACACTTTGAAAACTGGTGTTCACAAGGGTCTCCTCCCTTTTACTGGCCTTGACATTGGTGATACCAGCATCAGCCCCACTTAGAAGCAGAAGAACCTCACAGGGGCCTGGCCTAACTGGTGGTTTCCTAAATTCAGTGAAGGAAGGGGACTGGGTGGATGGACAAGAGGACCTAGAAAATTTCCTGCAGACTCCTGAAATTTAAAAAGAAAAATAAAAATAGTCACAAAAACTGAAGAAGAAATTCACTGTCTTTTTCTTTCTCAAGTCCCTACTTTCTTGAGGTCAGCTCTGCCATGTTGTAAGGTGTCCAGCAGGGGCAGCCAGGAAGACTAGGGAATGCACATGCCCTCAGCTAGTGGGCATTTCAGCTCTTCTCCGATTTCACCAGGCCTTCTCCTAGGGGCAGCCCCTCCAGGGGCTCTTGGGGTTGTTCTGTGAAAAGCAAGGCTCTGTTTCTGTTTCTAATTGCAGGCTGGCATTCAACCCGAAGGCAGGAGATATTAATCGCCACAAATGCATGCAGATGGCTCTCTGGGTTTTGTGAATTCCATACCACCTCTTGTTTCCCTGCTGGGCCTCAGTTTACGGTGTGCTCTGCCAGAAATGAAAACCTTTCATCAGTGGAGAAGCAGGGCCTGGCCGCTGCTGTGTTTGGGCTGCAGAACTGAGGAGGAAAGTGTTATTTTAGGGCGTTGCCAAGAGCAAGAGCTGTGATTCGCACAGTAAACTCAATTACACTCACCTTTTCACTTCTTGAGGATAAGCAATAACATTTTAGACCATATTTTATCCTGTTGGTATTTTATTTATTTATTTATTTGGGTCAGGAGAGGTAGTTTAAGTTAAATTCATTCAGTAGACTTTGATTTATGGGAAGAGGAAAAATAAACTTTCTGTTTGCAGAAAGATTTTGTGTGCAAGCACACACAGAGAGATGCACACGCATACAAACATGCACACACATCACTGCAGCCCGTCACACAGAGATGTGTGCTAGTCATTTGGGATGAACACTCTGTAAGCTGAGAGAGAAAGTTACTTAAAATAATGGAAATAGAAATAATTTAAATATAACATTTCAAATGTTTTCCTACAAGATAAACTCAAAGTATAACAAAGTGCCATTATATACAGCCCTGGCTGGGGTGGCTCAGCAGATTGAGCACTGGCCTGCAAACCAAAATGTTGCTGGTTCAATTCCCCGCTGGGGCACATGCCTGCACTCAGGCCAGGTTGTGCAAGCGGCAGCTGATGATGTTTCTCTCACACGTCGATGTTTTTTTTCCCTCTCTCTCTGAGTAAAATATGGTCATTGATTTAGGGTCCCACCTCCCAGATAACCCAGAATGATCTATCTCATCTCAAGATCCTTAACTTAGTAACATCTGCAAAGACCCTTTTTCCAATTGCAGGTGCTGGGGATTAGAACATGGACATATCTGGGGGTGGGGTTAGGCCCTATATACACCATCACAGAGTTGTCCATGGTGCTGGTAAACTCTTCAAAGAGGCTGGCTTTGAGGAGATTCTGTGAGAGACTGGAGCGAACACAATGCAGCAAAGGTTCTCCAGAGACAGAAAGAGGACAATGGTTCCAATTTGAGCGCAAGATGGGGCTATACTTTAAAATGTACTTTGGCTTTTCTCTTGGGCTTCCTGCGGGACTCCTTTAACCCTTCAAGTGCCTGTCTGCTAAAAATCAGAACTCTGCCAGCTACATTGAAAACCACATTCACTTGACTATGAAACCGTCTCAATTCCGCTTGTGCAAACCTTCCGCCTTCTTTCCACCATTCCTCTTCCATAGAGGAAAGAGTCTACAGCCAGTGTGTTTTTAAAATGTCAGAAGCTTCCTTTTCCTATGGAGCAGGTGTCTAGTTGGCGGCATGTAAAGGCACTTCATGCTGCATCAGGCGTTGTGCACTAAAGAGAAGCCGATGGGAGAATAATTCATTACAGTTTAACAGTGATAATAAAAAGCAAAACAAGAGATTTAAATCAAATAGCTAAGAAACAAATGGGCTTCCTGGAAGAATGGTATCTGTTCACCGTGGAGAATCTCTATGTGGAGTAATGCTGGGAATGAGAACGCAGCCGAGGCAATCAGAGGTCTGAGGAGGCTCCAGCAAGCTGGGGCTGCTTTTCATGGAATTGTCTCATTAGCTGGCTGAAGGTATAAATAAATTCCTTCAGTGTCTTTGTTGTCTGACAAGATGGAAAGCAGGATGAGTCCTGACAGGGAAGGGGGTGGGGTGTGGAGAGAGGGAGGGTGACTCTGGCAGCCCTTGAACCAAGGGAAGGGCTGGGAGGGAGTCTGCAGTGGAGAAAAAGAGGCGGTGGTGAAGGGCCTGCTCCCTTTCTGGCAGAGGCAGCGGCCCAGGCTGCACTGAGGGTAGGGAGGGCAGGGCTCCCAGAGCCCAGCAGCTTTGCTCCAAGGCCAGACAGATGCTGGGCTTTACCATGGCAAACCCCACTTCACATCACCACAGCTTACACTGCAGGCAACACTCGGGAGCCACAAACCCCTCCTCAGGGTGCACTCAGCCACCAGCTCCAGCCACAGCTCCTGGACAGACTGCCTTGTTGTGAATGTTTGCAAGGAGTTTACAGGAAACTCATTGCAGTAAATAGAAGTGCCAACATTTTTTTTTAAATAATACTTTTAAAAATAAGAAGATTCTGGGAATATGGCAGTTGTGGCAACATAGTTGCTTTTTTACAATAAACAGCAGTATAGTTCACATACTGCACTATGTGATTCCATCACCACAATCAATTTAGAACACTTTCATACCCCAAAATGAAACCCTGTACCCATCACTGGTCACTCTCCATTTCTACCCTCGCTCCCTAGTCCTAGGCAACCATTAACATACTTCCTGTCTCTTTAGACTTGCCTGCTTTGGACATTTTGTATAAGTGGAATCGTATAATATCTGTCTTTCACTTATCACAATGTCTTCAAGGTTCATCCATGTTGTAGCATATGCCAGAATTTCCTTCTTTGTAAGGCTAAATAATATTCCAGTGCATGGATAGACCACTTTTTGTTTATCCATTCATCTGTTGATGGGCATTTGGGTTTTCTCATCTTTTGCCCATTGTGAATAATGCTACTATAAACATTCATGTACAAGTTTTTGTGTGAACTTATGTTTTCATTTCTCTTACATATACCCAGGAATAAAATTGCTGAGTCATAAGGTTTAACATTTTGAGGAATTGTCAGATTGTTTTCCAAAGTGTCAGCAGCATAATTTTTTTAGTTGTGAAAAGTGCTTTCTATGGTGCCTAAAACTTTCCAGTAAGGTGACATAAAAGATTCAAAATGGTTTCCTAATACATGGAAGATGAAATCTCATATTTATAGCATAGAGTTTGATTCTTTTGTATGCATGATTAATCAAGATTATCTTTAAATGACAACTTGATATTTTAAAAATTGTACTCAGAAACACTACTGTGTGCCATTTATTTTAAGATTGATATTTGTAGGATTAGCTTTTACAGTAGGACATTTTCATGTATCCCTCAATTTTATACTAGTTTTAATATTCACAGTGTTTAAGTTCAAATAAACAAATATTGCAAGCCCACATGAGAAATGGATGAAGTGGAATTACCTTTTTTATATAATTGAGTAAATTGTTTCTCAGAGTAAAACATTAAATTGGGATTTAAAAACCTAAACTTCTAATGTTACTGCTAATTCAAATATATTTATTATATTTGAATAATGACTACAAAACTGCCCATTAGACTTTCTTGTCAAAGAACAATTAATCTCTTGAACTGCTTTTCCTCGGCATCAGCTTTCTCAATAAATAAATTCAGATGAGCCAGAAAATTGTCATCTTGGTACTTGACAGCAGTAGGGATGCTGCCAGGGTCTGTCTACTTCTCATCACTTGGCAGATCAGAAACAACCACGCTGGCCCTGAGGGTGCGGTTGCAGGCTTCACTTAGCTAGGTTCCACTTACTTTTTGACTTCTTTACTGGATCTGGATGTCTGCTGAACAAAAGAATCACTTTCTTTTTTTTTCCTTTTTTTTGTATTTTGTTTCGTATTTATTGTATTTTTTCTATCACTCTTTAGTCCCCTTACACTCTTGGCCCTCAGCAATCACCAACACTGTCTATGTCCCTGAGTCCTTTTTCCTTTTTGCTAATTGAGAATCACACCCCCTACCCAATGCCTCCACTAGCTGTCATCCTGCTCTCCATCTATGAGTCCATCCCCATTTTCCTTGTTTATTCAGTTAATTCATTAGAGTCCACATATGAGTGAAATCATATGGTATCTGTCTTTCTCTGACTGGCTTATTTCACTTAGCTAAATGTTCTCCAAGTCTATCCATATCACCACAAAGGGTAAAATTTTCTTCTCTTTTATGGCTGAGTAGTATTTCATTGTGTAAATGTCCCATAGTTGTTTTATCCACTCATCTACTGAAGGACATATGATGTGTTTCTATATCTTGGCTATCATAGATAACACTACAATGAATATAAGGGTGCTTATGTTTTTTTTTTTAAATCAGTGTTTTGGGTTCCTTCAGCTATATTCCCAGAAGTGAAATAGCTGGGTCAAAAGGCAGATCCATTTTTAATTTTTTAAATGTATCTCCATACTGCTTTCCACAGTGGCTGTACCAGTCTGCATTCCCACCCCTTTCCAAATCCATCCTCACCAACACTTGTTGTTTGCTGATTTATTGGTGATAGCCATTCTGACAGGTATGGAGAGAGAAAGAGAGGAAGAGAAACATCAATCTGGGCTGCCTTTCCTATGGGCCCAACACACCCACAACCAGGGACCTGGCCTGCAAGCCAGGCATGTGCTCTGATGGGGAATCCAACTGGTGATCTTTCAGTTTGTGGGACAATGCCCAACCCACTGAGCCACACCAGTCAGGGCAAATAATCATTTTCAATGGCTTCAGTTTCTTTAACTCTTTTTACTTGTTCTACTAGGGTGGTTTGGTCTTCCTCCTTTCTTCTTTTTGCTTCTTCTTCTTCATTTCTTTCTTTGGCTTTCAATGCTTCATCAGCTTTCACAGCAGCTTCAAGAACCAGCTGCAGTCTGGCTTTGACCTGCGCAGCTGGCAGCAGATGTTCTACTTCAGCTTTGATGTTTCCAAATTGCGCATGTTTGATGTTGCCTAATTCTTTATCCTTAACTTCATCATTCTTCTTTTCTCTTTTCTCCTTATCTTTTATGTTGTTCTCTATCCTGAGATAGACTATGGGTTCTTCTGTGGCTAGACCTTTAACTGCTTCCACTATGGGAACATGGACAAGGTCTTGACCTAGACCCTCTTGTTCTGCTTTTTGACCCAGACCTTTCAACTCTATAGGATTTCCCTTGACCCCTTGAATGACTTTGATTTCATTTTTTTTTCTTTTAGATTTTATTTATTTATCTTTAGAGGGGAAGGGAAGGAGAGAGGGAGAGAAACATCAATGTGCGGTTGCCTCTTGTATGTCCCCTGCCGGGAACTGGCCTGGCAACCCAGGCATGTGCCCTGACTGGGAATCGAACCGCGATCCTTCGGTTCGCAGGCCCGCGCTCAAGACTTTGACTTCATTTTATTCTAGAGTCATAAGCAGAGCTACTGCTTGATTGATGCCTGTGTCTTCTTTTTTTTTTTTTAAAGATTTTTTATTTATTTATCTTTAGAGAGGAAGGGTAGGAGAGAGGGAGAGGGAGAGAAATATCAATGTGTGGTTGCCTCTCGTGTGTCCCTTAGCTGGGAACTGGCCTGCAACCCAGGCACGTGCCCTGACTGGGAATCGAACCGCGATTGTTTGGTTCACAGGCCCGCGCTCAATCCACCGAGCTACACCAGCCAGGGCTGATGCCTGTGTCTTCTATCATAAGAATGTGATTGAAGTTGAAGATCTCTGGACCAAGTTCTTGACTTTGATCTTGATTTCCTTTCCTTTGGGTATATGTTCTACTGTCTGAAGAGCTACCTGGAAATGGCCATCTACAGAGTTTCTTGCTTTCTCTCACTTTTGCTTTCTTCTTCAGTAGCTGATGAACGGCATCGCATTTCTGGCTCCCTGCCTTCAAGATCACAACTCCCCTTGACTTGAAGGCACTGCAAACCAAGAAACATTTCTTCAAATTGGGGTGCCACCAGCACCCTTCAAACTTTCTTTAGTTTAAGCTCACTGCCTTCCTGGTTCTCTCAGTAGCGTAATTTTTGATCTCCTCAATTTCCTCCATAAAAATAGACAAAACAATGAGGGTAACAAAACAGAAAGCTCGCAAACATTAATAATGTTTCTAAAAGCAAGGTCTCCAAACCAGAAGTATCTGTATTACCTGGGAACTCGTTGGAAATGCAGATGTCAGGGCCCACAGTAGACCTCTGAACCTATTTTAACAAGCTCTCCAGAAGAGTCTGGTGATGCTGACTCTAAAGTTGGAGAATCACTGATCTACAACAAAACTAGGTGACTAGGTATCATAACAAGCTCCACAGTCTGAGCAGGTGGGTACAAGCAACTTGTGGCTGTGAGACTGTGATTTTGGCAATTATGTGGGAGGGCGGGGAGAACCAGAAGTGAACTCCGGGAGCCCTGAGAACCAGAGAACCCACAAATGCCCTTGGGAATATTGGTGGCCCAATCTGAGAACATCAGCAAAAAGCTGGAGGAAGCTCCAATTTGCACATGGGTGCAAGGGGATCCCAGGGAGTGGGAGGTGCTGTAACACTCTAGGTTTTCTAAATTTTTTAAACTAACAAACCAAACTTCACTGTAAGATAATGTTCTGTGTGAAAAAAAAAATACCTGCTAGGAACAGAATTTAAATTGAGAATTGCAAGGGATGGAGAGGGGGACAGAGAGACAGGAGATTCAGCTAAAAGGGAAAGAGAGCAGCAGATAGACAACTTAGAAAATAATTGGAGATTTTATATATATGTATATGTTTATACGTATATATAAATCATTTTGTGAAAATAGTGCAAGGAAAATTTCCAGGGTAGTGAATAATCTAGGAAAATTGTCCTAGCCTACTTTCTCCTCCTAAAAGTACAAAAAATTTCTCCCATTAAAATGAGCAACAGAAAATGATCATAAGCAAATCCCACACAAAGTCACTCTAAGAAAACAAGGGGCAGAATACTGTCTCTAGAGATAATGAGGGCATGCTAGAAGGACATACCTACAAAACAGATAAAACTTGTAACCTAATATATTAAATGAACTAAAATAAGTTAAAGAGGATGATGTTAAAAAAGAATACCTCCCACAAAATTATATTCTAATAAGCTTATAAAAACTTAGAAGCAAAATCATTGAGAAAAGAAAGATTTGAAAATATAAATGACAGAACTCAGAAAAGAATAAAAATTAAAAAATTTGATTTTATAACGAGTAAAGTGGAAGGGACATGTTTCACCTATCTATTGTTGTATAATGAATTAGCCCAAAATTTAGTGGAATAAAACAGCAATGCACCAGGCTCATGGCTTCTGGCCTTAGCAGGACTGCGAGAGCTGGGAGCAGGTCTGCTTCCAAAGTGGCTCCTTCCCTGTCCGTCTGGCACGATGGCTGGAGCGGGGGTTCAGCTAGGACTGGTTACTGGAATGATGACAGGTGGCCTATCCAGCGTATCATTCTCAGGGTAGTCGAGCTTTGTACACAGCGGCTCGAGTTTCTAAGAGTGCGTGTTCCAAGGACCAATGCAGACCAGCTTGGCCTTTTCTGACCTCGCCTTGGAACTCACACAACATCACTTCTGCTGCGCTGTTAGTCAAAGCTGTCACAGGCTCACAAAGATTTAAAGGAGGGGATGTAGACTTTCTCTTGTTAGGAGGCATGTCTGAGAGCTTTTGTCCACTTTCTCAACTTCATTAAAGTATAATTTGCATGCAATAATTTCATCTATTATAATTGCTCAGTTTAATGACTTTGGGTAATTGAATAGTCTTGTCACCACCAGTGCAGTCAATATATGGAACAATTCCCTCACCTTAAAATATTTTCTTATGCCTTTCTGTGGCCATGTTTTAAAACCACCATAGAACCTAAATATGAATGAACACCAGTTGCAAAGGATAAAATACTTTTAAATAGAACAAAAATAAAGTGAAAAATGATTCAAGAGAAAATGGCACACACAGAGGCACACATGCACGCACGTCAGACAAAGATGACCCAATGTGTGTGGAATGGAAATCCTGAAGATGAAGACCCAAACAGTGCACAAAACAAATATTAAAATACTTCAATTAAGAAAATTTTCTTTTGGATTGGTGTTTCAGAAGAAAATTTTCTTAATTGAAGTATTTGTTCATAGCAGCACAATTTACAATAGCCAAGTGCTGGAAGCAACCTAGGTGCCCATCAGTTAATGAATGGATCAAAAAACTGTGGTACATTTACACAATAAAATTCTATGCAGCAGAAAGAAAGAAGGAGCTCCTACCCTTTGCGACAGCATGGAAGGAATTGGAGAGTATCATGCTAAGCGAAATAAGCCAGGCAGTGAAAGACAAATACCATATGATCTCACCTTTAACAGGAAGCTAATCAACAAAACAAACAAACAAGCATAATATAAACAAAGACGCTGAATTTGAGAACAGTCTGACAGTGTCCAGAGTGGGAGGGGAGGGAATTTCAGGGGAAAAGGGGAACGGTTTAGAGCAACAAGTATAAAGGACTCATGGACAAAAACTATGGGGGGTGGAAATGGGAGGAAGGTGGGGAGGGCTGGGGTGGTGGGCTGGGATGGGGTAAAAGACAGAAAACTGTACAACATCAACAATTAAAAAATACTGAAAAAAAAAATAAAATATAGTTAAGGATTCAAAAAAAAAAAAGAAAATTTTCTGAAATAAACAGACTTGAAACTTCACAGTGAAAGGTACATCTCATATCTGGGAAAATCAACCCGCAACAGCCAATATTCTAATAAAACTACTGGACTTCAAAAAAATTGCAAAAAAGAGAAAGTCATTTAAAGGTGAAAGAAGTGAGAGTGTCCTCAGACTTTAGACATAACACATTACGCCAGAGGACAATGGAGCCACATACTGAAACTACTCAAGGAAAGAAACTGTGAGATAAGGATTTTATAGTAACCAAGGTGACCTTCACATAGAAAGGCACAGACGCACTGTTATGAACACACAAAAAAACTCAGGGAATATTGTCCCCTGAGACCTTCCTGAGGCTCTTACTCAAGAATGAGTTTTTAAAAAACAAAATGACTAGAGAGGTACCTGCATACAGACTGGGGTGAGCATTAAAGATATCTTTTCCTGTAGAGTTAAGACTAAATGACAGTTCTTGGGGAGAGAAAACAGTACCGATGGCTTTCTGTTCTGACCATCTAAATAGAGCACAACTGCCAAAAATGGAGGGAAAATGGAGAAAGCATATAAAAAGTTCAACAAACTTGCAGACTGCCTTGTAGGTTAGTTAAAACCTACAGGATATTACTTCATATCAGAAGCTGTGGAGATGGTGTGGAGGAGACAAAAGGAACAGACAAAATCCTGAAAAAGAAGAGACTAGGAGTGTACGTTTTAGAATGAGTATAAAGGTAACCATTAGAATGAAAATACAAACTTGCCTAAATTCAAAAGCTATAATCCCCAATACAAAACAAAACAAAACAACCAAACTAAAAAAAAACCCACCAAATAAAAGAAGCCATAAAGACAAATATAGGATTGGTCAAAAGGTTCATTTAGTTTTTTCCATAAAATAAATGACATTTTTAATTTTTCACCAATAACTTTATTGATGTGGATATTTTGAGTGTGTTGGCTATCTCCCGCATGGTACAATGTTAACTGTTTTCAATTGATGCCTTGATTTGATCAACTTCAACTTCAACTATCAACTTCAACTGGTCTACCCAACAGTGGAGCATCATCATCTAACGAGAAATCTTCAGCATGAAACTTCACGAACCACTTTTGATACATTTGATCAGTCATACACCTTTCCATACACTGCACAGATCTTTTTTTTTTTCATTTCAGTTGCTTTTTTACCTTTCTTGAAATAATAAAGCATAATGTGCCAGAAATGTGTATTTTCTTCCATCTTCAATATTAAAATGGCTACACAAAGTTTCACCAATTTTGGTTTTTTTAAATGCACACTGATATGACAGCTGTCACAATACAATCTAACAAAATTGTTTCAAATGAAGTTAAAGATGACTAAGTACTACTAGAGCCATCTTACACAAAAAAACAGAATGAACTTTTGGGCCAACCCAGTATTGCATTTCCAAAAGACATATCTAATATATAAAACAATATAACAAAACTTCTGAGGCCAGCATATCAACAATGCCAACAGGTGTGAGGTGATATCTCACTGGTTTTGATTTGCATTTCCCTGATGGTGAGTGACGTTGAGCATCTTTTCCATCTGTGTGTCCTCTTCAGGAATGTCTATTCAGTTCCTCCTGACTATTTTTAAGCAGATTTTTTGTATTTTGCTATTGAGTTATATGAGTTTTTTAATATATTTTGGATATTAAACCCTTTACAGATATGCAAATAATTACTCTTACTCAGCAGATTGTCTTTTCATTTTGTTGATGGTGTCCTTTACTGTGCAGGTGATTTTTAGCCCCCTTTGTTTTTATTTTTTTTTTGAAATTTTTTGTAGGAAATTACAAATATGTGTATGGTATATCTATGAAAAATAAAAGAGTGGATTGAAGGTTCTCCATAATAGTACTCAACCTGTTTTTTGGGGTGTTCAAGAAAATGTCCCCAAGAAGATACATGACATACAGCTATGCCATATATAAAAATGCCATCTTTCACTTTTGAGATTTCCCTGCACTTTTGCCATCTGATTTTTTTCCCACTTAAAACAATACATTGTGGACATGTTTCCATTCCTGCACATAGACATCTAGGTCACAACTTTAAGGGCTCCATCATCTTCCACTGTACAGAAGTGTCATAGTTGTTTTAATTACTCCCACAGTCACTGATATTTGGGCTGTTTCCAAATGCTCATTAATATAAATAAATGTTGTGATGAACATTTTTCCTCATACATCTTTTCACACTATGTGGTTATTTCCTTAGGAAATGAGAAGTGGAACTTCTGGACAAAACAGTTACTAAAGACTTTTAAGGCAGACCTTTGAAAAGATGGGGTACACAGCACCAGACCTGGCTGACTGCCAAGGAGTTCCACAGGGGCTCCAGGCCCCAGAAATTTGGTCTCATGGCCACTGGCTACTAAGCCCCCTCAGTCTAGGCAGAGAACACCCCCACTCCAGATTCCGACTTGGCAGGTCTGCAGTGGTGTCTGGAAACATGAATTTGAAACAAACTTCAGGCTGATGGTGATGCAGGTGGTTCAGGGTCACATCGGTAAATGAACACATCAATTCTGTCTCCTCATCAGTATCTCCTGAGAAGCTCTGAAAACACTCAAGGCTTGTGTAATCCCGGGAAAATTTCTCAGCAGGCCCGAGATAGGGCCCGTATGTGAACACACTGCCCATGTGGACGCGTGCACGGGACCCTATCATACTACATGCTGATTTTTTCTTTCGTGCAGTCTTATTTTTTCCCCTCGCTCACTTTTCGCTTGTCTTCTTCCTTTTCTTCTCATCCTCACCTTACCCCTACCCCAGGCAACCTGTACTAACAACTGTTGTTGAACTTCGTTGTTAATATGGTTTTCTCCGTGCTAATTTGACATGCAAAAAAATTAGGCATTACATAATGCATGTCACCCGATTCTCAGCAAGTAACAGAAACCAATTCTGGCTGATTTAAGCAGAAAGGACGTCTCTTAAAAAGATACTGAGTAGTTCACAGGCTCTCTGTGTGGGTTGGAGAAACAGCCTGCAGGCCACCCACCCAGGGCCACGCCCCAAACCATGGGCAGGTCCAGGCATCACAGCACTGACCCAGGGAGGCAAACGCTTCCCCACCCGCAGCAGGATGGCAGTCTTCTAGGGAGGATGGGTGGGTACTAGGTGCTCTTCATCTCCCAGTCACACTTGTTTGCAAATTCATCTGTGTCCTGACTTGACTCTTTTAACCTTTTCTGGCCTCTGTCAAAAGCGCTGTGATTGCCCTGCCGCATTTCCTGGTCTGCCTCTCTTCATCCTCACGTTGTGCTGACTCTGGGACCCAGGCTATTTAAGGCCAAAGTTCTGAACATGACTGGGAAGGCCACCTTCTACCAACTCCATGCGGCCTCCTGAGATGTGGGAGATGTGGCATGCGTCTGCTGCAGGCTCTGCGTGAGACTGTGTGGGGTGTGCTTTGTGGGGCACCAGAGGGAGCCTGAGCCTTGCGTGCTGGGAAGAACAGGTCTGTGTATCAGGAGCTACCTGACCTGGGACGTATGGGCCAGGCTTGAAAGTGGCAAAACTCAGAGTGTGCCCTGGTTCCGGCATCAGCACCTGTGGTGTCAGGTGAGCTTTCTGTAGTCACATCATGCACTGCTTTGAAGCATGCAAGGATTCAAGGTTGTCAGGCCTTCATTTTTGATAGCTGGCCTTTCTCATTCTAGAAGTATCATAGGTCATGGACGGTGACCTTGCCAACATCGGCCTCTCTGAATCAGCACTAGGGGTCTGGGAGGTGGGCTTAAGGGAAGCAAATTTCAGGCAACAACAGTCAGAAAAGGAAGATAAAGGCATTTTGGTTTGTTTGTGAGACTACTTGGGGGTCATGTGGCATAATAATTCCTTGCAAGAGGGGTGAGAGGAGGGTATTTTTATATAAAGAATGTAACAATCAAGTCCAAGTTCTTATAACATGTTCAGAAACATGAAGGCATCATGTTAGGTCCTCCAGGAAGCAGGCATCAATAGCTAGAAGTGCAAGATATTGTTGGCATGATGCCTGCAAAGAATAAGAGGGAGGAGCAGGAGGAGGCTGGGAAGCCTTCAGATTGCCAAGCAGGTCCAAGCCTGTGGAAGGAGAGGGGCAGCAGAAGGACTGGGTGCAAGAGCCTCAGCCTCTGGGGCAGCTTGGAGAAAGCTGTCAGCCCACCGTGGAGCTCCAGCACCCAGAACACCCAAGAGGGCTTGCCCATGGGGCAGAGGGGCAGGATATGGCGCCCCTTCCAGGCTTGTCGTTGGCAAGCCGCCTGGGAAGAGCATCCCCTAGGCCTTGCAGCCCGGGGCTGTCCATGACCTGCCTCCTCACAGCGACATTGAGTTCTTTCTTGAAGGCAGATCCAAGCGAATTACCTCTGTGGCTGCTATAATAGGCTTTCGCAACATTTCCATCAATAAAGATTATAATTTTTTAATTAAAGCAATACGCTATTTCATAATCATTTTAAACATGTAGGAAATATAAAAAGAAAACAAAACTGCTTCTATCCCACTAGAGATTTTCTATTTGTAATATATACAGATAAGTATGTTATTTTTATTTTAAAATAAGATCATGCTGTACATACTGTTTTAAACCCTTTTCACTGAAAATATATTATGAACATATGCATATTCCCTTTTAATGCATATAAAGCTGTGTATTTTCTAATGACTGCATAGTGCTCCTGCATGCAAATGTACCTTCCCCTGTGTGAGTGGTTTCCTGCAGGCGGGCGCTGTGGGTGTTTCCCATCTCTGTTACTGTAGACGTCACGCAGTGACAGCCCTGGTTCATGTGTTGTTCTTGGAGGTCTCCAGGGATTCCAGAGCTGGCCTCAGTGACTCTCTGAGGCTATATCGTCTTGACGGTTAGGGTGTTGTTCTACCCTGGGGCTCCCCTGAAGTGTTGCCAAGGATGCAGGAGTGCAAAAATAAGAACCCCAAAAGAAAAGCAACTGTGCCAGGTGCCTCTGAGGGCCCTTGTGGAACAAATAGCTGGGTTGGGCTTCATGGCTCAGGGAAACCAAATTCCTTGCCTCCTGGTGCATTCCTGCCAGGGATTATGGCCCTATAGAGCTGTTTATTTTTTGTGTGTCTTGTTTTATGCCCACTGCTGCTTTCTGAGATTTAACCCCCCAATTCCAATGAGAAGAATAAAGGGAAGAAAATCCTCAGAGGTGGAGGGCCAAAGACAGAGTTACATCATAGTAAGGATAGCTTTCCTCCACCTACTCCTGGGAACACCCTCCACCTAAGCCTGGCACCAACAGTCACAGTTTCCATCTTCAGTTTCCATCTTCAGTTTCCATGGTGACCTGCAGGGGTAGCTCCCATGGGGAGCCCAGAGAATTGTTGTTCTTTCCCTCAAACACTCTCAGGTACTAGGATAGAACCTGGTCCAGGTACTGGCAAAGAGGCTGGTGGTAGGGTATCCCTGAAGCTGGAGACCAGAAGCCAAAGGGAGCTAGAAAGCAAATACAAAATTAGACCCTGCTGTTCTTGGTTCTGTCACTAATGAACTTAATTTCTAAATCAAGCCCCATTCTACTGCTTTTACAACTTTCATCTCAATCATTCCAGGAGTTTCCCCTGCCCTTTTCCCTAGGGCTGGAACTATGTTCTCAGGCTTAGTGTCAAATGGGAGAGTTCTTAGTGGTTCTCAGTCTTTGCAGTCCGTCCCCCTGACATCTGCTGAGCTAAGCGTCACCCCTGCTGACCCTGCACAGATGTCCACCGAGACCTGTGCATTCCCCATCTGCTGTGTCGGCCACCATCCATGCTGGTCACTGCCTCCTTTCTGCTTTCTTGGGCTTTCTAAGTTTTCTGTTTTAAACATATGCTGCTTTTGAAATTAGAAACAAAAAGGCTATTAAAAATATTGTTTTTTAAATATATTTTTAGTGTTGCTGTATGTTGCTTTTGTATCTTAAAAGTGTGGTTCTGGAGTGGGAAACAGGCAGGATTTGGAACAAGCTCTAGAAAAAGTTCACTACTTGAAAGCAAAACTGGAACAGTTCACCTGTAATAGATGCAAAGCAAACTTACCTCAACATGTGTTTATCAGCATGTTGCTGGGGATCCTTGGTAGACACTCTGGCTCCATGGAGGAGCCCTGGATGTGTGTGCAGGAAGATGTGATGGGAATGTGAGCAGACAAAGCTGCCTGCCCTGTGGCAGTAGGGCCCCACTGGCTGAAGCAGGGCCATGTTACAGACAAAGGACTCAATGCAGGCTGGTCCTTATGGGAGAACTTGGACTACAAATATGCAAATATTCAAATGTGCTCACTCCAAACAGATTCCTAGTTTGGAGATTATCGTTTCTGGAGCCAAAAACACTTCTGTGCTGTGTTACTGACATTGTCCAGAGGAGAGGACAACCTGGGCAGCCCACATAAAGGTTCTGGTTCTGTGGGCTGGCCATAGTGTGGAAACAGGTCTTTAGATTGGTAGAGTTTAAGATAAGCCCACCTCTTACAAACCTTTCTAGAAAGTGTATGGTAATTTGCATCACAACTTTAAAAAGTCCAGACCTTTTGATACAGTAACTCCTCTTCTAATAATCATCAGAAATTCACATGCAGGTGTATGCGTAGTGGTGTACATTATGTTGTTAGCAAAAATGGTACAACATGGAGATAACCTCAGGGTTCAGTAATAAGCGAATGAGGTTAAATAATCATGGGCACCCATGTGAGTCTAGTATGAAGCCATTAAAAATAATTTTCAAAGAATTTTATTGACAATGGGAAATGTTCACAGTATAGTAAGTTTAAGATTAGGTTTTAGAACTGTATATATAGTGTTGTCTCAATTTTATAAAATTATAATACACATATTCCTAAGTAAACTATTAAAAAGAAATATATTAACTCTTTAGGTGTTCATAGCTGGTGATTTTTAGGTCCTTTGTATTCCCCACCAGAAAGACAGCTTTTTTATTTGTTTGTGAAAATAATCAAAACTATCTGTTACTTTACCAAGCTCACCAATCTATCTTAGGACAGTAATTTGAGATTCAGAGATACAGTAGAAGAAGCACATACCAGGCTAGCTATGAATGTGAGGCAAGCCATTCCATTTCTCTGTACTTGAGTTTCCACATCTATTGTATATAATGGGAATAACAATATTTACCTCCCATAGTTATCATAGTGATTTAATAAGATAATAAATAGAAAGTGATGAGCATGTAGTAAACGTTCAATAATGTTAGATTCTTTCCCCTCCTTCCCTCTTCCCGATTCCCATTTTAGTTTTACCTTTAGGAAGAAAGAAGAAGAACATGAGTATTGAGATCTGTGTACCATTATATTATTTATTATTAGTTAATTTAATAGTCTGCTGGTTGTGGTCTTTAAAAGCAGTTTTGAAAAGAAGGAAAATCCCTATGCTTGAGGAATAAGTTATATAACGAGGGGAGGTTTCAGAGAGAATGCAGACGTTCTTAACTACTATTTTCATTTGTCTCTTATTAAGAAGAAATGCTATCAAACCAGAATGGAGGAAATTAAAGGTCAAGATAGGAGAGAGATAGTAGAAAACTATGTTAAACAAATATATGAACTGGACTCTGCCTCACTTTTGGCTGCAACATGAAATTACATTCCATAGGAGGCCACTGTTCAAATATTGCATACATGTCTATGAACTCGTGGAATTTCCCTTGAACTCCTCAAACCAGAATGAGAGCACTGAGGGTCAGAGGAGTGGGCATGGGAGAGGATTTGGGAGGAAGAGGTCTTTGGAGAAAATGGTTTGTGTGCTGTAGGTACTTCCCTTTCTCTCTCACACACACACACACACACACACACAGAGGGGGAGAGGGAGAGAAAGAGAAAGGCTGGAAGAAGGAGAGGGAGGGAGGGAGGGAGGGAGGGAAAAAACCCCAACACACACTTTCAGCCCCTATGGGCTTTCTGACTGCCTCAGGCCCTGACTGATGAGGAAGATTTAACATTAAACAAAGCTTTCCTCTTTATATAGGGTAAATTTTGAATATCTGAGTGGAGGCTGTACTTAGTGACTGAAAGTGATTACAGAACTATTATTTATCACAAGTGACCAGAAAAGTCATGGGGTTGATGAATTTTCATCCACAAAGAGCAGAGGGATATTCCTCACTGAATTTTAAGAGACAAATGGAGGCAAATAAAGTTGCTTTCTACTCACAGTCAAGAAATGCGCTTATACCAAATACACTACCTAGCTTGCTTAAATGAGTTTAAGCCAGCTGGTCCAGACAAGTGATTTCCCAGATGACCACAAGGGTCACCTATAAAATCTTTGAGGTATCTGAGGAAATCAGACAGAGTAGTCAAAAAATAAACATAGAAAATGTAGTCCTGATTTTAAAATGAGAGGATAGATGAAATTTACAGTTTGATTGATGAGTACCACCAGTGCCAACAACAGTCTAGATGGGATTATTAAACAGGTGGTTTTCTGAGTACTTTACAAAGGAAGTGATGTGTGCCAGGAACTAGGGCTGACTCACTAAGAAGTGTAGTTAGTTCTTTTGTCTGTGAATTATTAGACTGGTGCATTGAGGGGGTATCATAGGCTCAGTGTCTTATTTCCATGAGGACTTTTACTAAATTAAATCCTTCGTGATGCTCTGTGCAAAGTGGAAACATGTTAGTGGGGACTAGGAGGTAGATGTACCGTTGGTTGGAGTGAGGTTCTCTGGGAGTGTTGGTCAATGAGTCCTTGTCACCATGGTGGCATTCCAGGGGGCTTTGCTCTGGTTCTGTCCAGGTTAATATTTTTTGTTAATAACCTGAAAGATGAAACTGAAGCCAATTTTATCAAAAAGTATGGAAGACACTAAGACAGAAGAGATAGTGAACACATGTGAATGATTATAAATTTTTAAAAATTTGCTGTCATATCTGCTGACACATTTTGACAAGAAAGGTTGAAAAATCTGCCATCAAGACAAGGACTGCTTACATCTGATCCAAGCACAGTGTTTCACTCTCAGACAAATGCCAACTTGCACAGCCCACTGACACCGCAGGCCCCCTTGGTTACATAGCTCTCTATGCCACCATCCCCAGGGTCAGCCTCTACCTCATTCTCCTGGTTAATTGTAGCAACACCCCTGCTCCTCCCTCCAAACAGGTCCCAACATTGCCAGGCAAACCTACTGCAGCCCTTGACCTCCTCAAGAACTTCCCCAGCTTAGGTCCCTGCCCTGGCTCATGGTTTTAACTCCCTGGGCATCCTGCCAGCTCACGGCCCATTATCAGTGCCCCCAGAGCTCTGAGAACAGGGCTGGAATTTCTTTCCCTTTTTCTACCAAGAGTCTACTTGTTCCAACATTCATATACATAAATATATGTGCTTCCCATCATATGAAATCTCACAGGGATGGATGTCGGGTCTGCATTATTTAAAAATTCAGTTCCACCAGTACAGAATGGGGGAGTCTTGTCTTCACAACAGTCTATATTGAGACTTTGGGCCAATTTTCTAGAGACTAATTTACCTAAAGTCAACTTACTTACAGTCCCAGCTCTGGAAAATTTATGTCTTAAGAGCTCATTTGTGGCACTTCTGAATAAAATCACTCTATCTCTATAAAGCATTTAAAATGCTGGATGACTTCTCCAATTTTACCTTTAAAATATTTTATGAATTAGTATTTTAAGGCATTTCTACTTAGATTTCACATTTTTGTAAGTTATTTTTAAACTTAGAGTATATCACTTAGAAATTTCTAATAAACTCCAACTCCTGCCCTAGAGAAACTGGTATATTTTTATATAAATATGAACAAAAAAGTTTATTCCAGTTTTATTTACTTTTAAAATATATTTTAGTGATTATTCTATTATAGTTGCCCCATATTTTTTTCTGCCCTTTATTCCCCTACACCCTACATCCACCCTTCCCACCAGCATTCCCTCCCCTCCACTTTGTTCATGTCCGTGGATCATACATATAAGTTCATTGGCTTCTCCCCTTCCCATATGATTCTTAACTTCCCTCTGTCTATTTTGTACCTACCATTTATGCTTCTTATTCCCTGTACATTTTGCCCCATTCTCCCACCGCACCTTTCCCACTAAAAACCTCCTTGTGATCTCCATTTCTGTGATTCTGTTACTGTTCCAGTTATTGGCTTAGTTTGTTTTTACTTTTTAGGGTCAGCTGTTGATAGTTGCAAGTCTGTTGTCATTTTAATGTTCATAGTTTTGATCTTTTTTTTCTTAAATAAGTCCCTTACTAGTAAGAGACTTATAATTCATATGATAAGGCTTCAGTGACGATGAATTCCTTTAACTTGACCTTATCTGGGAAGCACTTTAGCGGCCTTTCCATTCTAAATGATAGCTTTGCTGGATAGAGTAATCTTGGATGTAGGTCCTTGCCTTTCATAACTTCAAATACTTCTTTCCAGCCCCTTCTTGCCTGTAAGGTGTCTCTCTTTTTTTTAAATATATTTTATTGATTATGCTACTACAGTTGTCACATTTCCCCCTTCATTCCCCTCCACCCTGCACATCCTCTTCCACCCACATTTCCCCCCTTTAGTTCATGTCCCTGTATCATACTTATAAGTTCTTTAGCTTCTACATTTCCCATACTATTCTTACCCTCTACCTGTCTATTTTCTACCTAACATCTATGCTACTTATTCTCTGTAACTTTACCCCTCTCTCCTCCTCCCACTCCCCTGTTGCTAACCCTCCATGTGGTCTCCATTTCTGTGGTTCTGTTCCTGTTCTAGTTGTTTGCTTAGTTTGTTTTTGTTTCAGGTGTGGTCGTAAGGTCTCTTTTGAGAAATCAGCTGACAGTTTGATGGGAACTCCTTTGTAGGTAATTGTCTCCTTTTCTTTTTCTGCTTTTAAGATTCTCTCCTTATCTTTAATCTTGGCTAATGTAATTATGATGTGCCTTAGTGTGTGCTTCCTTGGGTCCAACTTCTTTGGAACTCTCTGAGCTTCCTGGACTTCCTGGAAGTCTATTTCCTTTGCCAGACTAGAGAAGTTCTCCTTCAATATGTTTTCAAGTAAGTTTTTAATTCCTTGCCCTTCCTCTTCTCCTTCTGGTACCCCTATGATTCAGATGTTGCAACGTTTAAAGTTGTCCCAGAAGTTCCTAATCCTCTCCTCATTTTTTTGAATTCTTGTTTCTTCATTCTGTTCTGGTTGAATGTTTACTTCTTCCTTCTACTCCAAATTGTTGATTTGAGTCCCAATTTCCTTCTGTCAGTGTTGGTTCCCTGCATATTTGTTTTATTGCACTTTGCATAGCCTTCATTTTTCCCTCTATTTTGCAACCATACTCAACCAATTCTGTGAGCATCCTGATTACCAGTGTTTTGAACTCTGCATCTGATAGGTTAGCTATGTCTTCATTGCTCAGTTCTATTTTTGGAGTTTGATCTGTTCTTTCATTTGGGCCATATTTCTTTGTCTCTGCCTACCTGTTACATTCTAATGGGTGGAGCCTTAGGTATTTGCCAGAGCTGGGCAACCCACATCACTGTATTGTGGCATTGTATGTGGGGGAAGGATATGAAAGGGAATAGTGCCACTTGCTGGGCTCTGCCAGCTTTCAGTCACTTCCCCTGCTTCCTGCAAGCAAATATTGGGCCCTTCTGATGCTGATTCCCAGGTATGTAGACTTTTATACATACCCTCCAAAGAACCCTCCTGTGAGGCTGGGAGTTTCTCCCATCACTGTAACCCCCACCGGTAGTGCAGTCAGAGGTTATGAGGCTTCATTGACCTGTGCTGGAACCCTGAGTTGTGCGGTCCATCTTGCTCCCCAGTTATTCTTCCCAGTTTATCTGCATACAAGTGGGATCACTCATTCTGCCAGTCACTGCCTCACCTTCTCTGGTCCTCCAGCTGCTGCCTTGGATTGTGTCCTCTCCACCCTGGCTGCCTGTCTCCACCCCTCCTACCAGTCTGAATGAATGTTCCTTCTTTAACTCCTTGGTTGTTGTACTTTCATACAGTTTGATTTTTCTGGAGGTTCTGGTTGTTTTCTTGTGTTTAAATTTGTTGTTTTTCTTCTTTTGTTTGTGCAAGGAGGCAAAATGTATCTACCTACACCCCATCTTGGCCAGAAGTCCCAGTTTTATTTATTTTTTTATGGGACAAGCATCCTTCATTTTATGTAGTAAATGTTACAATTATTGAAGCAAAGAGATTACAGTGGAAGTTCACCTTATACATGAACCAATAATCAACTTTTAATGTTCTATAACAGTAAAACATATTAATAATTACCTGTGAATATCTCCTACAATTTGATATTTTTGTAGTTCAATGAATAAGAAATGCTCAAAAATCTCATTATACCTCTCTGATTAAACAGATTTTCTCTGTGTGGTGTTGTTTATTATGTTAGTATGACTATTACTATAATGTTTATTGTATTGGTCTCAGATATTTTGCTACATTTTATTGAGTCCTCCATCAAGCCACACTTTTCCTAACTATGTTTTACAAAGGATAGGAACAGCCAACTCACAGATGAAGAAGTAGACATGGCTCATAAACATCATAAGTGCAAGTAGTTTTTCAACCTCACTCATAATTTTTTAAAAAATTAAATTAAATTAAATGCCACTTTTTTTATCAGACTGGCAAAGATAAAGAAACAAACACTGGCCCTGGCTGGTGTGGCTCAGTGGATTGAGCGCGGGCCTGCGAACCAGAGGATCGCGGTTCGATTCCCAGTCAGGGCAGATGCCTGGGTTGCGGGCCAGTTCCCGGCAGGGGACACACGAGAGGCAACCATACATTGATGTTTCTCTCCCTCTCCTTCTCTCCTACCCTTCCCCTCTAAAAGATAAATAAATAATAAATTTAAAAAAATAAATAAATAAAATAAAATCAAGGAATCTCAGAATTCAGGAAGTCCAAAAAAAAAAAAGAAACAAACACTGGAAATCACACAAATGGCCATCAACAGATACACAAACAAGTTCATTATATTTGTACAATGGATCACTCCTCAACAACAGATAGGATGTGACTACTGACACATGCAACCACATGGATCAACCTCAAAAATGTTACATTATCAAAACAAGCCAGGGAACATGTAGCTACAATTCCATTTATATGAAGCTCAAGAACAGGCAAAACTGAAAATATGGTGAAAGAATCAGTATGGTTCTTTTCCAGGAGTAGGGACTGATGGGAATAAGCACGGAGGAATTTCCTGGGGTAGGAGGGTTCTATGTCTTGATCTAGGAAGTGGCCATGCGTTCCAAAAGTTGTCCAGCTCCATTTTTTAAGATTTTCGCATTTTATTATTTGTAAATTAAGCTCTTACTAAATTATTGTTCAAAATTTTTTATAATTCACATAAGCTTCCACTCAGAAACACACTAAGTTTGAAAGCTTTTACCTCTGGTTTGCAGTTTAGTTAAGTTTTTACAACTTTTGGAGGCATGTTTGAATTTTGAAGGGAAATTACCACATATTCAGGTTGGTACATATTTAAGGAGCTCACTTCATGCGAATAGCAGATGTGTGCTAAATCTCTCAGTGTACTCTACTCCTTTAACATTGAATTTTCATAACATCTAATTGGTAAGTTCATTCTGGGTGATGAATCCCAAACACACATACATCAGCACATGGTGTCCTGGGTTCAGGTAATTGTGGATATTTGCATCTGGGCTTGAGCCACAAGCACTTTTCCCTAGGTTTTTCTCAGTCTCCATGCCCTTGCCAAAATGGATAGGTCTCACCCACCCACATCCCATGCTGATCCTAATGAATGACTGGAGGAATCTTAGCTCCTTGGGCAGGCTTTGGGTAACTATAACTTCCTTTAGGATGCCATGGTAATGTTATATTTGAATCATCTCTCAGATTGATTTGATTTGCTACTTGGCTTGATGAGCTCAGGGAGCAGGCTCTATAAGCCCTGCCTTGATGCCCAATCAGGTCACCCAACTTCTCCCAGGAGGAAAGAAACTTGTATAAGCAGCAATCCAGTTCCCAGTTCTTCCTCCATAACCATAATGCCCAATGTAGCCCACGTGTAAGTAAAATCAGAATATTCCTCTGTAACTATTCACTTGACGCTTTGTTGATACATGTATAATGTTGCTATGGATAGTGCTTGGTAAAATCCCCAACTGAAGCCTAGACCCCCCATTCTAGCCATGTAACATCTTTTTCTTGCTTAGGGGAAGGAAAGATATTGCTATACTATGCCTGTTGTTCTTGGGCAAGGTAGGCTGAGTCACTGTGCTCTCTGAAAGATATCTGTCTGGAAACCCTGAGGAGAATGGGCACTAATCCCTTTGTTAGAGACACTTTTGTTGAGGAATCCTGTTTGCTTTCTCTTTTGCTCCATAAATAGAATAGGAAGAATTGTGTTGCTTTGTGTCCTGAATAAGGCAGGCAAGAGAAATAAACAGATTTCCTCCTGGGCCATAATATCTGTTCTAGAAAGAAGAATGAAAGAAATAAGTATTCTCTCTCCCTTTTTTGGAAGAGTTGCTCAGCTCAAACAGAGAGTAAAAAGCAGTATGAATAATGCTTGTATTCTCTTTCCTCCCCCTCCTCCTCCTCTTTCTTATTCCTTCTCCTCCTCCTCCTCCTTCTTCTTCTCTCTGTCTTTGATGCTGAATTTGGTATAAATTAAAGGGCTTGCCTAGTCTCTCAAAGCTCAAAATTCATCTTGGCTTCAAGGAAGAAAGCCCCCAAGTTTGGCAGGCCCTGAAACAGATGTCTCTAGCATTTTAGCTAATAAAGCAACTAGGCTCTGGATGAGCAAGATGGCATGTCAAAAAGGTCAAAAGTACAGTGTGACTGACCAAGAATTGAATCCTGACAGCCGTTTTACCTCTTTAGGCCTCAGTGTCCTCATCTATAAATTAGAACTAGTAACTACTTCACCAGGTAAGAGCGGAATGAGATAATACGTGTAAAGTCCCTGGTACATAATAGTCTTTATGTCATTGTTACTCTCCAGATAAAAATACATAAGAGATGCATCCTGTTGTGGGAGTTTAGGGTTTTAAGAGTAAATACATAGTGAGAAATAGTCAATAACAAAATGTCAGGACATGAAGAGGTCTGGAAATTTTGAACTATGAGTAATAGTTAAGGAAATTGAAGATGTTTTACCTGGGAGAGAAAGAATTGTTGAATATTTGAAGAACTATATTGTATCCCAATAAGGGCTAAAAAGCCACCTGACAGGGATTTCCTATGCTGGATGGTACCTTTCAACTCTAAATGAAATTCTGGGACCCCAAGGGCTCTGCCCTGAAGGCAACAGAAATTGGAGGGTGAGGCCGTGGCTCGGGATTGGCAGCTGATGACATCCAGGCACACTGGTTGGAGGATGCTGAGCAGACACAAGCCTGGCCCTCTGGCTGGGCCAGAAGGACCTGGAACCCAGAATATCCCAGGGAAGTGAGCAGGTAGTGATTTATCGCAGTTGGACCATAAGAAGCCTTTGGACAGATCCTAATGCTATTCCTAGTATTTTGTCCACTTAAGAGAGAGGCCACTTCAGGTCACAGAAGCCCTCCTCCTGGGTGGAGTACAGTTTGTTTCCTTGTGGTCTAGCCAGGAAGCATCAAGCCGGGTGGTCAAGAGGCTGGCCGCCTTGGCTAGGAGGCTGAATGACTAGCCAACTGGTGCGTCTCCAGAGATCAGACTGACTGGCTTTGACAGGCCAGGTCTTCAGTGGTTGTTGCTGCCTGCATGCAGAGCATCCCCCTACTGCCAGCTGATTTTCTCATTGCTAGGATCGTAAACGGCGTGATTTATGACTGTGCTCATACATGCTTTCCCTTCCAGGCTGGAAAGTGAATAATGAATTAATCACTCTGCCTTGGGTTCAATACAGAGCTGAGTGTTTGCAGATCTTTATTGTCCTGTGCAAGCCAAGTCGAACTGCTCAATTTACACTCCTAATCCATCTGAGTTTGTGCACTTTAGCCTGTTCCAGGGGAGCTGCAGCCTCATGGCTTCTTAGTCTCTGAGGAAGCCTCACTTGCCCCTCCCTCTAAGAGGGAATGCCAAAGACTTCTGGGTACTCAGAGCAGCCAAGCCACTTCCTCAGAGACTGCTCTATGGGATGTCTCCTGTTTTGAATGGGGCCGTGTAGAGCATTTCTCAGCAGCACAAGAATAGCTGAACTGCCTGATACCAGCCAATGTGTGTGGCACACAGAAGGCACATGGAAAATGTTTGTTGAGTGAATGACCCTGGCTCTGCAGACCCAGATGTTTATAAAAACCAAGGGTCTGCAGTCATGATTGCAGTAGTTTCTTTTTTCCTTGTTCTGGTTCAGCAGGGCTTTGAGAGAAGAGTTTTCACTAGGTCTCAGCTCTGATGAGATCTGAGCAATGAGAAGGGGCAGATTTTTTCTCATGTTCACTGGGAGACAGTGGGAAGTGAAGTCTGCATTTGAGGATCTGGAGCTTTCCCAGCTGGGCCATTTTTCCTCACTCCCAAAAACCGAAGCCATAGCAGTTGCCTTTTACCTAGTCCTAGAATATGAAAAGCAGTGGATCTCAGGGAGGGATGGAGAAAGCTGACCCCGGCTCACCCTGATTGACTCCAGGGAGGGGCATATCTAGTCTTGGGTATATTCTCCTAGACCCAGAGAAGCTGAGATGCTGCCTTGCCCACCTCACAATCCAGCTTTCCTACTGCACAACTCTGGGCCTGCAGTTCAGCAGGACCCCCACACCGGAGCCTCTCAAATTTTCTTCACATTCTTCTGTTCTCTGAGACCTTGCTTCCAGCCTTGCTGCTTGCTGGGGTACCTTCTCCCCCCACTCTGTAAGACCTGCCACTAAAGCTGTCCCCCATGAAACATTTCCAGGCCTCTTCACATTAGTGTAGTCTTCTCTTTCCTTTTGGCCTCAGCCAAATGTTGTCGGTACTTCATTTAACTCCTCTCTGACTTTGACCCTTTTCTTGTGTCGTGGTCAGCTGAACATAGCTTCTGCATTCTCTCTCTAGTCACTGGTGAAAAATGTGAGGACAAGAAAAAGCTGAGGGCAAACCCCATACCTGTCATCAGGCACCTCCTTACAGACCAGATACAACTGCTTTCTTTTATCCACTAAACAAAAATATTTACAGAGCACCTATTCTACCAGATACTGGGGTTGCAACAGTGAACACAACCTTACCTCTTCTTGTTTCTCTCCTCCATAATCCAACCACATCAACTCTTCATAGTGCCCTCAAACCCACCATGTTCTCTCCTGCCCAAGGGACTTGGTATATGTTCTTCTCTACTCCTAGAATGTTCATACTCTCCTTCTCTTCTAGCTTATTCATTCTAATCTTTCAGAGCTCAACTTAAACACCAATTCTTCAAGGAGGGCTATCCTCGAACCATCACCAGCACCACTGCCCCATTATTTTGCCCCTTGAGCTGACTATTTTCTCTGAAATTCTAATCACAATTGCATTTACAATGATTAATTATGTAGTCAATTGTTTAATATTTATCCCACTCATAGATATAACTTGACCACCCTATTTTCATTGCCTAGGACAAAACTTTACTTGGCCTGTCTCCTGTATTAAATGTTTTTCTCAAATGTTCAGTGATCCTTCACTTGTTGCTCCAAACAGGTTGCCCAGGGCCAATCACAGACAGCATCTGACACTGGTCTGAACCAGAGTCACTTCCAACAGGCCCAGAACCAATACTCAGAGTAGCCAGCTTCAGACAAAAATGGAGCAGAATCAGTAAGCTTCACAAGCAGCATAGCCAAAGGGAGATATGGGCAGACACCTGACCCTGCTGAGGCAAATTTCACTTCAGGTGGTCAGCACCTGTACAGCAGCTCACACACCATGATTGGGGTTCAGCCTCATAGTCAGCCAGCCTGAGGGTCAATCCAATGAATAAATGAGCCAATAGCTATTAAGATTCAATTATAACATGAGGGGACACATAACCCACACAAGGGACATTCCTGGAGCACCCAGCTCAGGTGTTCAGAAGACTGCACTACTGGACCCCAAAGGAAACCTACTACATAAGGCCATCCCATGAAGACTGTGAGTCATAGCAGATCTATGTAATACATAAAAACAGATGCAAAGAGGCAGTCAAACTGGGGAAAGAAAGAAGCAGGCTGCAAATGAAAGAACAGGAGGAAGTATCAGAAAAAGGAGCTAAATGGAGGCAAGCAATTTATTAGATATAGAGTTCTAAGTAATGCTTATAATGATGCTCAAACGTTTGAAGGAGAATATAGAAAACATAAAAAAGGACCTGTCAAAAATTAAGAACACAATATCTGAAATGAAGAATACACTGAAAGGATTAAACAGTAGGGTGGATAAAGCAGAGGATCAAATCAGCAATCTGGAAGACAAGGTAAAAAAAAAAAACACAATCAGAAAAGCAAAAAAAATTTTTTTTAAATGAGGATAGTTTAAGAATCTTTTGTGACAACATGAGGCATAACATCCACATCACAGGGATACTAGAAGGAGAAGAAAGGGAACAAGAGATTGAGAATCTGTTTAAAGAAATAATGACCAAAAACATCCCTAATATGTTGAAAGAAAAAGACATACAAGTCCAGGAAGCACAGAGTCCCAAACAAGATGGATCCAAAGAAGCCCACACCAAGACACATCATAATTAAAATGGCAAAAGTTAAAGACAAAGAGTGAATCTTTGTTTTAAAGATTTTATTTATTTATTTTTAGAGAGGGAGGAAAGAAAGAAGAGAGGGAGAGAAACATCAATGTGTGGTTGCCTCTCATGCACCCTCCACTGGAGACCTGGCCTGCAACCCAGGCTGTGCCCTGACTGGGAATAAAATCAGAGACCCTTTGTTTCACAGGCCAGAGCTCAATCCACTGAGCTACACCAGCCAGGACAAAGAGAGAATCTTAAAAGTAGTGAAAGAAACACAGTTAGTTACCTACAGAGGAGGTCCCATATGACTGTCAGATGATTTCTCAACAGAAACATTTCAGGACAGAAGGGATTGGCATGAAGTATTCAAAGTGATGAAAAGTAAGGACCTACAACCAAGATTATTTTACCCAGGAAGGCTATCATTTAAAATTAAAGGAGAAATAAACAGCTTCTGAGACAAGAAAAAGCTAAAGGAGTTTGTTACCACCAAACAGGTATTACAAGAAATGTTAAAGAGCCTAGAAGAAAACAGAGAAAAAGGACAAGGAGGAGGAGAAAGAGAAGAAAAATCAAGGAAGAAATCAAAAAGTATCTGAAACCAATGAAAAAGAAGACACAAATCCAAAATCAATGGGACACAGCAGAAACAGTCCTAAGAGAAAAATTCATAGTATTAAAAGGCTATCTCTAGCTTTTACTTTTCCCACACTATTCTTGCCCTCCCCCTATTTTCTACCCACCATCTATGCTACTCATTCTCTGTACCTTTTCCCCCTCTCTCCTCCTCCTAATCCCCTGTTGCTAAGCCTCCATATGATCTCCATTTCTGTGGTTCTGTTCCTGTCCTAGCTGTTTGCTTAGTTTGCTTTTATTTTAGGTGCGGTTGTTAATAGCTGTGAGTTTGCTGTCTTTTCACTGTCATATTTTTATCTTCTTTTTCTTAGATAAGTCCCTTTAACATTTCATATAATAAGGGCTTGTGACACATGGACATGAACTAAAGCAGGGGAATGTCGGAGGGAGAGGGTGTTCAGGGTGGAGGGGAATGAGGGGGGAGAAATGGGACAACTGTAATAGCATAATCAATAAAATATATTTTTTAAAAAGGCTATCTCAAGAAACAGGAATATCTCAAATAAACAATATAACTTTACATTTAAAGGAACTCAAAAAATAAAAATGAAGCCCAAAGTGAGAAGAAAAAAGGAAATAATAAAGATGAGCGCAGAAATAAACAAAATAGAGTCTTTAAAAAATACGCAAGATCAAGAAAGAGGAGGCAGAGTAAACCCACCCCATTTACACCTTAGCCCAGGCCCTTTGCCTGGTCTGTATTGTGAATGGGGGGACATGGAAAAAAAAATACAAAATATCGATGAAACCAAAAGCTAGTTCTTTAAAAAGATAAACAAAATTGACATTTTCAACCAGACTCATCAAGAAAAATATGACCCAATTAAGTAAAGTCAGAAGTAAAAGGGAAGAAATGATTAACACAAAATAATGCAAAGGACTGCAAGAAAATATATAAACAAGAATCTGCAAACAAATTGAAAAATCTGGAAGAAACAGATAAATTCCTGTAAACATACAATCTTCCAAAACTGAATCAAGAAGAATCAGAGATTCTGAATAGACAGATTAAAACTAGTGAAATTGAAGCAGTAATCAAAAAACTTCCATCAGATAAAAGTCTTACACCAGATGGCTTCACAGGTGAATTTTACCAAATATTCAAAAAAGAGCTAGCACTTATCCTCAAAAAATTCAAAAGGAGGGAAGACTCCTAAGCTCATTTTATGAGGCCGGCATTATCCTAACTCCAAAACCAGGTAAAGACACTATAAAGAAAGAAAATTATAGGCCAATATTCCCAATGAACACAGGTGCTAAAACCCTCAACAAAATATTAGCAAACCAAATACAGCAATGAATCAAAAAGATCATACACCATGATCAAGTGGGATTTATTCTGAGAATGCAAGGTTCATACAATATCCACAAATCAATAAGCATAATATACAATATAAACAATATGAAAGATAAAACCACATGATCATATCAATAGATGCAGGAAAAGCATTTGATGAAATCCACCACTCATTTTTATAAAAACTCTCAGCAAAGTGGGAATAAAGGGACATACCTCAATGTAATAAAGGCTATATATGACAAACCCAACATCATACTCAATTGGCAAGTACTTCAAGCATTTCCTTTAAGATCAGAAACAAGACAGGGATATCAACTTTTACCACTCTTGTTCAACATAGTACTGGAAGTCCTAGCCAAAGCAATCAGACAAGAAGTAACAGGCATCAAAATTAGAAAGGAAGTAGTAAAACCATCATTATTTGCAGACAACATGATACTATGTATAGAGAACCCTAAAGATTCCACCAAGAAACTATGAGAACTGATAAATAAATTCAGCAAAGTAGCAGGATATAAAATAAATATTCAGAAATCAGTTGCATTTTATACACTAATAATAAACTATCAGAAAGGGAAACTGAGAAAACAATCCAATTTACAATTGCTGCAAAAAGAATAACATACCTAGGAATAAATTTTAATGAGGATGTAAAAGACTTGTACTTGAAAAATTAAAAGACACTGAAGAAAGAAACTGAAGATAACATGAATAAGTGGAAGCATATGCTACATTCAGAGATAGGAACAATTAACATCATTAAAATGTCTCTACTACTGAAAGCAATCTATAGATTCAACACAATTCCTATCAAGATACCAATAGTGTATTTCATAGAACTAGAACAAACATTCCAAATATTTATATGTAACCACAAAAGACCCCGAATATCAACAACGATCATGAGAAATAAGAACAAAGTCAGAGGAATCATGCTACCTGATACCAAACTATACTAAAAGGCCAATGTAATCAACACAGCATAGAACTGGCATAAACACAGACATATAGATAAGTGTTACAGAACAGAGAGCCCAGAAATAAACCCACACTTTTATGATCAGTTAATACTTGAAAAACAAGGCAAGAACATACAGTGGGGAAAAGACAGTCTCTTTAATAAATGGTGGTGAAAATATTAAACAGATATATGCAAAAATAAAACTAGACTACTTTTTTATACCATACACAAGGATAAACTCAAAATGGATTTAAAACTTAAGTATTAGACTCAAAACCATAAAAATTCTACAAAGCATAGGTGCTAAAATCTCAGACATTTCTCATAGCAATGTTTTCCGATATATCTCCTTGGGCAAGAGAAACAAAAGAAAGAATAAACAAATGGGACTACATCAAACTAAAAAGTTTATGCACAGCAAAGGAAACCAACAACAAAATGAAAAGACAACCTATTGAATGAAATAATATATTTGTTTATACATATAATAATGAGTTAATATCCAAATTTTACAAAGAACTTATAAAACTCGCCACACACATACACACACACACACACACACACACACACACGCACGCACAAATCCTCAAACATTCCAATTTAAAAAATGGGCAAAGGACCTGAATGTACACTTCTCCAAAGAGGTCACACAGAAGGCCAATAGACATATGAAAAGATGCTCAATGTCACTAATCATCAGAGAAATACCAATTAAAACCATAATGAGATATCACCTCACACCTGCCAAAATGGCTATCATTAATAAAGCAGACAAGTGCTGGGGAGGATGTGAAGAAAAGGAAACCCACGTGCACTGTTGGTGGGAGTGCAGACTGGTGCGGCCACTGTGGAAAGCAGTATGGAATTTCTTCAAAAAATTAAAGAATGAAACTGCCTTATGACCCAGCAATTCCACTTTGAGAATTTATTTGAAGAAATCCTAAACATTAATTCAAAAGACTACATGTATCTCTATGTTCATTGCAGCATTATTTACAATAACCAAAATTTGGAAGCAGCCCCAGTGTCCATCAGTAAGTAAGTGGATTAAAACAAAACAAAACAAAAAAAAACAAAAACCCTGTGGTACATTTACAGAATGGAATACTACTTGGCCATAAAAAAGAAGAAAATCTTACTCTTTGCAACAGCATGGATGGACCTGGAGAACATTATGCTACGTAAAATAAGCCAGGCAGAAAAAGACAAGTACCATGTAATTTCACTCATATGTAGAATCTAATGAACAAAATAAACTAACAAACAAAATAGGAACAATCTCATAGATAGAGAACAACTGACAGCTGTCAGAGAGAAGGAGGATTGGGAGGCCGGGTGAAAATGGTGAGGTGATTAAGGAAAAAAAAATCTCATAGACACAGCCAACAGTATGGTGATTACCAGAGGGGAAGTGGTTGGAGGAAGTAGAAGAGAGTAAAGGTGAAATAAATGGTGATGGAAGGAGGCTTGACTTGGGGTGGTGAATAGAATTCAATAAACAGATGATGTATTGTAGAATTTTGCACCTGAAAACTATATAATCTTATTAAACAATGTCATTCTAATAAAGTCAATGAAAAAGAAAAATAACAAAAAATAAAGTTAAATAAAATAAAATTTAATTAAATTAAATAAGTATGTTCAGTGATCCTTGGCTCTCTGTCAAGGGAGATAAAGGCCATGGGAAACAAACAGAGGAGATAAGTTAAAGGAAACAAAGACTGTGTATGGACAAAAGTAACATTAAAAAATGAAAACTTACCATTAATATCCTCAGAAATAGTTTTGCTTAAAAAATGACATTTTATCTACAAAACAAGAAAGGTTGCTATAGTTAAAAAAAATCACAGACCAAAAAAAGAACTCTTGTAAATTAAAAATACAAGAGGAAAAAACTTTTAACTATCTAGAAATATTGGAAAATCATAAGAAAAACTCCCAAAAAGTGGGAAAGGGGAAACATAAGTAGATGAAAAAGAAGAAAGAAAAAAATTAAGACTCAGTTTAGAAGGCCTTCATGTGATTATAGGAGTTCCACCAAGAGAGTAGAAAGAAAACAGAGAGGAAGAAATCATCAAAGAAATAATTCAAGAAAAATTTCCAGAACTAAAGGATAGGTATTTCCAGATCAAAAGACTCAATTGAGTGTCTAATGAATGAAAATAGACCCATGCCAAGGCATGCCATGGTGAAGTTTTAAAAACTAAAAACAGATTTTCCAGAAGGGGGGAAAAATAGTTTTCATACAAACAATCAAGAACAAAAATTGCTTTAGTCCTCTTGAAACATTAGAAACTAAAAGGGAATAATTCTTTCAAAATTCTGAGCGAAAACTGTATCTGACCTCAATTTCTAAACCACGTCAAATTGTCAATTAATGGTGAGGGTATAATAAAAACATTTTCAGAAGTGCCAGATCCTCCCATGTTTTTTTTTTTTTAGGCCAATACTAGAGGTTGTGATTCATCAAAAGAAAAAACTATTGATGGACACTTGGTCTGCTTCCATATCTTGGCAATTGTAAATAATGCTGCAATGAACATAGGAGTGCTTATGTTCTAAAACAACTATGGGACGTTTACACAATGAATGCTACTTGGCCATAAAAAAAAGAAGAAAATTTTACCCCTTGCAACAGTATAAATGTATCTGGAAAACATTATGCTAAGTGAAATAAGCCAATCAGAGAAAGACAAATACCGTATGATCTCATTCATATGTGGGCTCTAATGAACAAACTGAACTAACAAGGAAAGTGGGGACAGACTCATAGATGGAGAGCTGATGAGAGCTAGTGGGGCAGGGAACTTTAGCAGGTAGAGGGACTGAGCAAAAAGGAGAAAGGACTCATGGACATGGACAACAGTGTGGTGATTGCTGGAGAGAGGGGAGTAAAGGGGAATAAATGGTAATAAAAATCAATAAAGACTAAATTAAAAAAAGAGAAAAGACTAAACATAGGAAGAGAATGAGGGAACAGGGATCCAAGAAAGATGAGAGCACTCCCGAAGATGATGGTGAAGGGAAACCAAGATCACGCCTGCATTACAACCAGCCCAAGCTGCAGCAGGCCAGAAGGTGTCAGGGGAAGATATTTCCAGAAAATGTAAATGAATGCACTTCTGATGCATCTGAAGATATTGTGAGCAGATTTTGAGAACTGACAGAGGATTTTGGAGTTAAAATAGAGAAAATAATATATAACCACTAATCAAATGGGAAAATGTAGACAGTTAATTTCAGGCCAAATTAAACCCTATGTAGGTAAAGAAAAATATTCATAATCATAGGTCACTCATAATTCAGCTATAAATACTATTTACATTATTATAACAATGTAAATATTGAATAATGATTTAACCAAATTTATAAGTAAATTGAGAGCATGAAGAGATGGGAAATATGCATGCATGTGAAAAATCTTGAATTAGCAGTAGAAGCATGTTATTTAGTAACTTAGAGGTGAATATTTGCTTCTGGGAAGGAAGTAATTAACAGAATGGGGTGCTAAGTTGCAATTTCTGCAATAAGCCTTATAAAACTCTTCAATCTAAGGACACAACATCTAGATCCTCAGAGAAATGGCTGATTCCAGGGCTAAGACAGGGTAGGTAGAAGATGATCTTGTTATGAAATAAAGTAAGGAAATACTCAAAGAATGAAAGGACATGTCACCAGGACACAGGGGCCAGCTTGAAGGGGCTCCCACTGGCCACTTCTGGAACAATCTTAACATAAAAATAATCAGGTACACTAATGTGCTATAAACCATGGAAATGAAAGAGTTTATGAGCCTATACTGAAAATTAATAAATAACAAATCATAAATAAATACATAAATGAGGAAGAATGGAGGTTGCTTCAATGCCAAAGACCAACTGGTGAATGTGGAGGAAGTTCTACAGTTGTAAAGTCATCATTACATAATTATCATTATAAGATTTGATCAGGCAGTAATCATTGGTGGATACCAATTCTAGGAGAAATTTTGATTAGGAGCAGGATATTTACATGGTCATAACGTGTCTGTCCACAGGCTGCTTATTAGTCATGGAGGTGGAGGAAGAAACTAATTCTATAGTGGGAGGTACAGGGCAACACCTTGACAGAGTAATTAAAATTAACAACAGCTATGAGGGACTGGTGAACAGTATGTGCTTCCAGATGTGAGACCCTGAAAAGGACACAAATCTCCAGTACAGCAATCCAGTCATGAAGGTATAACCTCAATTTAATTGAAATGAACATTTGAGTAAATGAGAAATATTTTAGTTAAAAAGATAGGTGGGAAGTACTGTATTCTTAAGAAACGAGACTTCTGGCCAAGATGGAGGCAAGATACACTTTGCCTCCTTGCACAACCAAATGAAGGAAAACAACAAATTCAAAAACAAAAAACAATCGAAACTGACAGAAAATTGAACTCTATGGAAGTCTGACAACCAAGGAGTTAAAGAAGAAACATTCATTCAGACAGGTAGGACAGAAAAAATGGGCAGCTGGGGTGGAGAGGACTCACAGTCCCACATGTGCATGTGGATAAACTGGGAGGAACAACTGGGAAGCGAGACAGACCACAGAACCCAGGGTTCTAGTGCAGAGCAATAAAGCCTCAAAACCTCTGACTAAAAAAACCTGTGGGGGTTGAGGTGGCAGAAGAAAATCCCAGCCTCACAGGAGAGCTCATTGGACAGACCCACAGGGTCCTACAATGTACACACACACACTTGGGAATCAGCACCAGAAGGGCCCAATTTTCTTGTGGGTAGCAGAGGAAGTGACTGAAAGCCAGCTGAGAGTCGAGCAAGTGGCAATGTTCCCTCTCGGACCCCTCCCCCACATACATTGCCACAACACATCAATGTGGGTTGCCCAGACCTGATGAATACCTAAGGCTCCACCCTTTACTACATAACAGGTGTGCTGAGACAAAAATATATATATATATATGGCCCAAGTAAAAGAACAGATCAAAGCTTACGAAAAAATGCAACTAAGTGATGAAGAGAAAGCCAACCTATCAGATGCAGAGTTCAAAGCACTGGTAATCAGGATGCTCACAGAAATGACTGAGTATGGTCTCACAATAAAGGAAAAAGTGAAGGCTATGAAAAGTGAAATAAAGAAAAATGTACAGGGAACCAACAGTGAAGGGAAGGAAATTGGAACTCATATCAATGGTTTGGAGCAGAAGGAGGAAATAAACAGTCAGAACACAATGAAGAAACAAGAATTTAAAAAAGAGAGGAGAGCCTTAGGAATCTGTGGGACAACTTTAAACATTCCAACATTCGAATCATAGGGGTACCAGAAGGACAAGAAGAAGAGCAAGAAATTGAAAACTTACTTGAACAAATAATGAAGGAGAACTTCCCCAATATGGTGAAGAAAATGGACTTCCAAGGAAGTCCAGGAAGCTCAGAGAATCCCAAAGAAGTTGGACCCAAGGAAGCACACACCAAGGCACACCATAATTACATTAACCCAAGGTTAAAGATAAAGAGAGAATCTTAAAAGCAGCAAGAGGAAAGGAGACAGTTACCTACAAAGGAGTTCCCATCAGACTATCAAGAGATTTCTCAGGAGAAACCTTGCAGGCAAGAAGGGGCTGGAAAGAAGTATTCCAAGTCATGAAAGGCAAGGACCTACATCCAATATTACTCTGTCCAGCAAAGCTATCATTTAAAATGAAAGGGCAGATAAAGTGCTTCCCAGGTAAGGTCAAGTTAAAAGAGTACATAATCACCAAGCTCTTATCATATGAAATGTTAAAGGGACATATCTAAGAAAAAGATGATGATCAAAAATATAAACAGTAACTTCCGGCCAAGATGGGGGCATAGGTAGACACACTGTGCCTCCTCGCACAACCGAAATAAGGACAACAACAATTCAGAAACAAAAAAACATCTAGAACTGACAGAAACGTGAACCCTATGAAAGTCCGACAACCAAGGAGTTAAAATAGACCCATTCATCCAGAAAGGTAGGAGGGGCTGAGTTGGGCAGCCAGGCAGAGAGGGGTGGTGGCGAAAAAAATAAAGCAGTGGCACCCCGCGCGCAAGTCTCCAGAGGGCAGACCCAGGGAGGTGGCAACTGCGAAGCCGGGCCCAGCACACAAGGTGGCTGGCTGACCAGGCGGTCCCACATTCATGTGCAGATAAACTAGGGGGAACTGGGGAGTGAGACAGACCAAGCAACCCAGGGTCCCAGTGCAGGAAAATAAAGCCTCAAAATACCAATTGAAAACACCTGTGGGGGTTGAAGTGCCGGCAGAGACTCCCAGCCTCACAGGAGAGTTCACTGGAGAGACCCACAGGGTCCTAGACTGTACACAAGCCCACCCACCCGGGAACCAGCACCAGAAAGGCCAGTTTGCTTGGGGGAAACTCGGAAGAGACTGAAATCCAACAGAGAGCAGAGCAAGCACCATTGTTCCCTCTCGGACCTCGCCCCCACATACAGCGTCACAACCGAATGACGTGGGTTGCCCCACCCTGGTAAACACCCAAGGCTCTGCCTCTCACTACCTAACAGGCACATCAAGACAAAAAAAAAAATGGCCCAAATGGAAGAACAGATCAAAGCTCCAGAGCAAATACAACTAAGCAACAAAGAGATAGCCAACTTATCAGATGCACAGTTCAAAACCCTGGTGATCAGGATGCTCACAGAATTGGTTGAATTTGGTTGCCAATTAGATGAAAAATTGAAGGCTACACTAAGTGAAATGAAGGGAAATGCACACAGGGAACCAACAGTGATGGGAAGAAAACTGGGACTCAAATCAATGGAATGGACCAGAGGGAAGAAACAAACAACCAAACAGAAAACGAGGAAGAAACAAGAATTCAAAAACATAAGAAGAGGCTTAGGAACCTCTAGGACATCTTTAAACATTCCAACATCTGAATTATAGGGGTACCAGAAGGGGAAGAGGAAGAGCAACAAGTGGAAAAGTTATCTGAATAAGTAATAAAAGAGAACTTCCCCAATCTGGCAAAGGAAATAGACTTCCAGGAAGTCCAGGAACCTCAGAGAGTCCCAAAGAAGTTGGACCCAAGGAGGAACACACCAAGGCACATCATCATTACATTAGTCAAGATTACAATGAAGGAGAGAATCCTAGAAGCAGCAAGAGATAAGGAGACAGTCACCTGCAAAGGAGTTCCCATCAGACTGTCAGCTTTCTCAAAAGAGACCTTACAGGCAGGAAGGAGCTGGAAAGCAGTATTCCAAGTCATGAAAGTCAAGAACCTACATCCAAGATTGCTCTCTCCAGCAAAGCTTTCATTTAGAATGGAAGGGCAGATAAAGTACTTCCCAGATAAAGTCAAGTTCAAGGAGTTCATCATCACCAAGCCCTTATTCTATGAAATGTTAAAGGGGCTTATCTAAGAAAAGAAGATAAAAAACATGTATAGTAAAATGACAGCAAACTCCCAATTATTAACAACCACACCTAAAACAAAAACAAAAGCAAACTAAGCAAACAACTAGAATAGGAACAGAACCACAGAGTGGAGATCATATGGAGGGTTAGTGACAGGGGAGTGGGAAGAGGAGAGAGGGGGGAAAGCGTACAGAGAATAAATAGTATAGATGGTAAATAGAAAATAGACAGGAGGAGGGCAAGAATAGTATGGGAAATGTAGAAGCTAAAGAACTTATGACACATGGACATGAACTAAATGGGGGAAATGTGGGTGGGAGAGGGTTTGCAGGGTGGAGGGGAATGAAGGAGGGGAAATGGGACAACTGTAATAGCATAATCAATAAAATATATTAAAAAACAAAAAATATAAACAGTAAAATGACAACAAACTCACAACTATCAACAACTGAACCTAAAAAAAAAAAAACTAAGCAAATATCAGAATCACAGAAACAGGAACAGAATCACAGAAATGGAGATCACATGGAGGGTTATCAGCATGGAGGGGGAGGGAGGAGAATTGGGGAAAAGGTACAAGGAATAAGAAGCATAAATTGTAGGTACAAAATACACGGGGAGGTGGTGGAATGCTGGTGGGAGGGGGGAGTACAGGGTGGAGGGGCATAAAGGCGAGAGAAAAATGGGACAACTGTAATAGCATAATGAATAAAATATATTATAAATTATGTCAATGAAAATCAAAGAATGACTGTGAAATATTCTAAATTAAAAGACACTGAAGAGATATAACAGCTAAAGGCAATACCTGAACCTAAACTGGATTCTGCACTGGAGGGGGAAAATGCCATAAAGGACATTGTCAGATCAACTGATAAAATTAGAAAATGGACAGTAGATCAGATAAAATTATTGCATCAGTGTAAGTTGTAAATGTATGATGTTGAGAGCTGTGCTGCAGTTATATCAGAGAGTACCTCTATTCCCATGAAATACCAAAGTATTTAGGGGTAAAGAACCATGATGTATATAGCTGACCATCAAATGGTTCAGGAGAGAGAGGGAGAAAGAGTAAAAAAGAACATGATTTAAAATAAATAGGTTTAAAATGTTACCAATAAGTCCATCTGTGTATATGGATGTTGCTTATTCTATTTTTATATATTTGAAAATATTGCCAGATTATAGGTTAAAAGAAACTAAACACATTTTGATGCCTACCATTTTTAAATTTAAACAAATAACAGAACCAACACTATGTATTCACCTTAAGATATAAAGTGTTATTAATGTAGTTGAAAATCATATTGAGCAACCTGCGTATTGAATATGTTATTTGGGGAAAACTAATAAAGCACAGATTCCATAGAAATAGATAAGATGTAGATTAGCTACATATATAAATACATTTCAGTGTCCCTCTTTATATTATTTTCTACCTAGAGCCTGCTAATATGTGTTCACCATGCCTGACCCCAGTGATGTAAAAAACATAAAAGTATAGTTACAAATATTATCTTATTACTATGAGGAAATATACAAGACTGAATCTTAATTTCTGCTATATAAATTCTTATATTTTCCATACTTTCTCTGATGAGCATATATTTACTATCAAAATAGTTGCAATTATAAAAATTAGCCTATATAATTTTGTATGCATCATATCATCACCATTAATAAAACTGTAGAGAAGAGAATGAAGGGGAATATACCAAAAATGATTATTTCTAAGAGGTGAGACCATGTTTATTTTCTTCTTTCAATCCTTGCATATTTTTCTGACAAGTGATATAATAATAAAACACCTATTTCTTTTTTCATCAATAGGAGACTTATAGATTATTTTCTAAATGAGGTCCTTAGACGAACTGAGCAAAAAGGAAAAGGAACTCATGGACGTGGACAACAGTGTGGTGACTGCTGGGAGGAGCGGATGTAAGAGGACTAAATGGTAATGGGAAAATATAATAAAGATAAAAATAGTCAGAAATGAGGTCCTCACCTCTATGTACCAAAATCAATTCCAGAAATTTCAAAAAGTTAATTTTTCAAATTGTACAAAAACTTGAAGAATATAAAAATTAAATCTCTTGAAAGGGATAGTTTTCTAAACTTAAAAACACTAAGAGAAATACTAAAAGAAATCACAAAAAGGCATTGCTGTATTAAAATTCTGTAAAGCACAAAGTCAGAATAGTATCTCAAGCTGAGGATGCAACTCACACGCTGAAAGAAATGCTAACAGCAATCCTTCAGCCAGTTTGACTTAATCTGCCTCCAGTCCCTTCTCCTTGGTGGCTCAGATTGGCCCCTGGTTATTCATTTCCACTGTCACCTTTCCTTTAAGACAATCTGAAGTGTTCTAGTGCAATAGTCACTTTTCTTGACCTTTACATAAAGCAATTACAATTCTTAACATTCTCCATCCATCCATCTTTTCTTCCTGACTCTCCAGCAATGAAAACCAGAGAATGACATTATCTCCCCTTTATCCCTCTGCCTGGCAGAAGGTGAGAATCTCCATCCAGCTTGGCCAAGAACTCCTACAGAAGGGCCAGTGTGGCTGTCCCTTCTCCAGGATGGTGTCTTTGTCTGTGGTTGCTTCTCCATCTCCGGCAGCAAGGCAGACCATCTGTTGATGCCTACCACCAGCTGCCATCTCATCTTGGCTTTCTCTTCTCCCCTGAGAATTCCTGACTTTCAGGCACGTGGTATTCTCTCCTGCCCTTGCTCAGCCTGGGTCCTTATCTTGAGGGAGCTGTCACAATCTCTCCCCTACATTTAGCATCACCCTGGTTTGCCCAAGGGGACTGAGGTCTGTGGCCCTCCCTAAATGAGTTCCCTACTGTCATATATGCCATCACATAGGCCTATAGAAAAGAGAGTGCATCCTGGAAAGTATGAGACAGCTCACTAGGGACATACAGCTTCCAGAAGGAGGAAAACAGATCCTAGGACTGTAAGTCCCAGGAGATCTTCGTTTCAATTTCCCATATGGAGTCTCAAACATGTGAATCATGCCCAAGGTGGAAATTTTACCTTAGTATAGTTTCCTGGAGAGAAAAAATACACACATATACACAGAGTCGTGAGTACATGAAACAGAATTTATTCTTTTATTATTTTGTATTAATTTCCATATAAACCTATTTTGCCCCACCTTGTGTGTGTGTGTGTGTGTGTGTGTGTGATGTTCATTTAGATAAAACTTTTTTTTCCGCCTAGTCTTCACATTTTAAAATCAGACGCATCCTGTCAGGGTCTGGAATAAACGCCATCTCCAGAAAGTCTACTCTGATCTTTGAGATAAATGGGATTGTACCTCTTTCTCATAACCCTTAGTCCTGTATTCATACATCTCCTGGGCAGACCAGATACTTCCCTTTCCCTGCTATAATGCCTATCATCCCCTCCCATTCTCAGCCTGCTGCTGAGGCCTCAGCGTATGAAGTCTCAGCTTGGTCAACTTACAGCATGAACAGAATCGACCCAAGTGAAGCTGCTTGCAATTCAAAGCCCTTGAAGTAATAATTCTCTGTGAATTGCTTCTACCTGGCTGGCTGAATAACATTCCTACCCAGACCCCAGAGCTCTGTTGCCCAGAGCTCTCAGCACCCTGCATCTCTGCTCTCTCCATCATGATGGCCTGCACCAGGCCCAGGACGTGCGAGCCTGGCATGGTTCTTATAACATGAACAAGTTACTTGCACAGCTTATTTTTCTTCTTCCCCTCATTTTAGGTCAGATCCCTAGAAGTAGAACCTGAGATGGGGATTCCTGGGCAAGTGATATGTTTAGGAAATGCTCTCAGGAGAAACTTGAGAGTGAGAAGCAGGAGAAGCAGGAGAGGGCAGGGGAAGAAGTTCGGCAAGGATGTCAGGGAAATCTAGCCACAAACTGATCTCTGGGGAGCCCTGGGGCATCAAGCACCCAGAGGCAAAGGGGTTAGGCTGTTAGCCTCCCTCATTGGTCAGCCATTGGCCAAGATGCCCCCTCAGGGTCAGGACTTACAACCTCCCACACCTCCAGCTTCCAGCAATCAAGGGCCCACCCCCAGGCAAGAGTACAGGGGAGAGCTGTTACCAGCCAACACCCACAGCACTTAGGAGATGAGTGCACCATCCAGTATAGGGGATCTGAGTAAGATACCAACAACATCTATCACACTCCCTACTATAGACCGACTGCTTGTGTCCCCCAATTCATGTTAAAGTCCTAATCGCCAATGTGATGGTGTTTGGAGATGAAGCCTTTGAGAGGTACTTGGGTTTGAATGAAGTCATGAGATTGCAGCCCCTATTATGAGACTGGTGCACTTACCGTTCTCTTGGCAAGGTGAGGATACAGTAAGAAGACGGCTATCTACAAACCAGGACGTGGAGCCTCACCATCACCTCGCCATGCTGGCACCTGGATCTCAGACTTCCAGACTCCAGAAATGTGAGAAATCAGTGCTTCTTGTTTGAGCCATCCACTCTATAGAATCTTGTTATGACAGCCCTAACTGATTAGAACATCCCTTTTTTTCTCTACAGCACATGCTTTCTTTTAACAGGTCCTTCACTAGTCCACTTTCACTTTTTTCTAAATCCTTCATAGTTGGACATGAACACAATCATCTAATTCCAGTTTTGATCAACCATGTTGAATGCCCAGCCTACCTGCTTCCACAATTAGGCAAGGAATTATTTTGAATTTTCACCACAGAATTTCAGAGACCACATACTCTTGTTTCTTTATTTCATAAATGAGGAAACTAAGGCACCAATAGGACTTACTTTTTCCTGCAAATTTTGGGGCAAAAACAAGCCTGAGGCTGCCTAACTTTCAGGCAAGAGCTCTTCTGCCATCCCTCTAGTCCTCCTTATGTCATTGTATTATAACTATTTTGCTAAGATTTTCTAATTAATCATTGTTGGAAGTGATCATTAAATTCAATGCTTGGAAAAAAAGTTGCATGCCAGGAATAGTATTCCCTCCTGTGGTTTATGACTTAGATGAGGACATGGAGTTAAGCCAGATATAGAACCCACTTAAGCCTTACAAAGTTTTAAACCAAACTTGAACCTTCTGGAGTTCATTTATTTATTCTTGGCAACTAGCCGCTTCCTGATTCTTGGAAAGTTGCTGCCTCATTTAAAAGAAAATCTCATGAGATTTTTTGTGCATTGAGTATATCCTACAAAACAATTTTTTGAAGTGTAAAGTGTAAATAAATAAGAAACCAGAGACTAGAGGTCTAAAATACACGTGGATGTGATCATTAAGGGAACAACACACTAGGCAAAATGCATAACTGTTTCTTGTGCCCTAAACACTGCAGATAGTCTTGAGCTCAGCAAAACCCAAACATGTAGAATTTTTCCTTTGTCTGGAACTTTCCTTAACTACATGATGACTCAGGTTAGTGGCAAAGGGCACCGGAGCAAGCCTGGCTGGAGATAAACCCATTCCATTCTATCCTCAAGTATTTATCTTGCAATATGCACTATAAGTGAGGGTTCTTTCTGCTTTCAAATCCAAACTGGTCCAAATAACCTGTCATAAAATCAGAGTGAAAATGTTGTCATCCAATCTCATGACCATTGAGGGCCAATTAGGAAAACTGCTTTTCCTAAAACGCATGATACTCTGAAGATTAAACGCCATGGAAGAGGGGACTCCTTAGAATACAGGTGATTTCTTTTGACAAAGATAAAGCATTTTTGCTTCTTATTTGGCCTTCATTCATCTAGATGGCCAGCTGGTCCACATTGCCCTCTCACCTAACCCAGTTCAGCTCAAGGCTTTTTAAGATTCCTCACCTCTCCTGCTGTATAGTATTGGGGTGGCCAAAAAGTTCATTTGGTTGTTTCCTTAAGCAGGCTTTAGAAGTGCTTAGTTGTCTTTAACTTCATTAGAAAGAGTTTTGTTAGATTGTATTGTGACAGCTGTCACATCAGCCTGTATTAAAAAAAACTTATAAAAATTGGTGAATCTTTTTGTAGCCATTTTAATATTGAAGATGGAAGAAAATAAGCAACATTTTTGGCATATTATGCTTTATTATTTCAAGAAAGGTAAAAATGCAACTAAAACACAAACACAAAAAGATTTGTGCAATGTATGGAGAAGGTGCTGTGACTGATCAAATGTATCAAAAGTGGTTTGTGAAGTTTTGTGCTGGAGATTTCTCGCTGGACAATGCTCCATGATTAGGTAGACAAGTTGAAGTAGATAGTGATCAAATCGAGACATGAATTGAGAACAATTAACGTTATACCATGCAGGACATAGCTGACTTACTCAAAATATTGAAATCAAGCATTGGAAATCATTTTCACCAGCTTAGTTATGTTAATCGCTTTGATGTTTGGGTTCCACAGAAGTGAAAAAACCTCTTGACCATATTTCTGCATGCAATTATCTACTGAAATGTCACAAAAATGTTCAATTTTTAAAACAAACTGCAACAGGCAATGAAAAATGGGTACTTTACAATAATGTGGAACAGATGAGATGGTAGCACAAGCAAAATGAACCACATTAAAAGCCAGTCTTCATCCAAGGAAGATGATGATGCGGGTATAATGGGATTGGAAGGGAATCCTCTATTATGAGCTACTTCTGGAAAACCAAATGATGAACTCCAACAAGTACTTCTCCCCATTAGGCCAACTGAAAGCAGCACTTGATGAAAAGCATCCAGAATTAGTCAACAGAAAACACATAACCTTCCATCAGGATAATGCAAAACCACATGTTTCTTTGATGACCAGACAAAAACAGTCGCTGTTTGGCTGGGAATTTCTGATTCATCCTCCATATTCATCAGGCATTGTACCTTCAGGTTTCCATTGATTTCAGTCTTTAAAAATTGTCTTAATGGTAAAAATTTCAATTCCCTGGAAGACTGCAAAAGACACTTAGAACAGTTCTTTGCTCAAAAAAGAAAAAAGTTTCAGGAAGATGGAGTTATGATATTGCCTGAAAATGGCAGAACACAGTGGAACAAAATGATGAATATATTGTTCAGCAAAGTTATTGGTGAAAATGGGGGCTTCCAGACAAGATGAAGGCATAGGGAGATACACTTCACTTTCTTGCACAACCAAAAGAAGGATGAAAACCAATTTAAAAACAAAAATAAACCAGAACTTCCAGAAAATCAAACCCTAGAGAAGTCCAACAACCAAAAAGTTAAAGAAGAAATATTCATCCAGACTGGTCGGAGGAGCAGAGACCAGAAACCAGGGTGGAGAGGACAAGCAGCAAGGCAGTGGCTGGCAGACTGGGTGGTCCCACACTCATGTGCAGGTAAGGTTGGAGGACAACCGGGGAGCAAGACAGATCATGCAACCCAGGGTTCCAGTGCAGGAAACTAAAGCTTTAAAACCTCTGGATATAAACCTGTGGGGGTTGTGGCAGTGGGAGAAACTCCCAGTCTCACAGAAGAGTCTGTTGGAGGGACCCACAGGATCCTAGAATGTACACAAGCCCACCTATCCATGAATAAGCACCAGGGAAGCACCTTAAAGGGCACAATCTGCTTGTGGGATGCAGGGGAAGTGACTGAAAGCAAGGGCGAGAGCCAAGCAAGTGGCATTGCTCCCTCTCTGACCCCTCCCCCACATACAGCACCACAACACAGTGCGACACATGTTGTCCCACTCTGGCAAATACCGAGGTCTCCTCCCCTTACAAAATTACAGGTGCACCAAGACAAAGAAATACGGCCCAAATGAAAGAACAGATCAAAACTCCAGCAAAAGAACTAAGTACTGAGGAGATAGCCAGCCTATCAGATGCAGAGTTCAAAACATTGGTAATCAGGATGCTCACAGAAATGATTGAGTAGACACAAGATAAAGGAAGAAATGAAGGCTATGCAAGGTGAAATAAAGAAAAATATACAGGAAACCAACAATGAAGGTAAGGAAACTGGAACTCAAATCAACAATTAGGAACAAAAGGAAGAGATAGACACTCAATCAGAACAGAATGAAGAAACAAGAACTCAAAAAAATGATGAGAGACTTAGGAACCTCTGGGACAACTTTAAATGTTTCAACATCTGAATAATAAGGATGCCAAAAGGAGAAGAGGAAGAGAAAAAAATTGAAAACTTATTTGAAAAAATAATGAAAGAAAATTTCCCTAATTTGATGAAGGAAATAGACATGCAAGTCCAGGAAATACAAACTGTTCCAAACAGTCCCAAACAAGTTGGAACCAAAGAGAGTCACACCAAGACACATCATAATTAAAATGCCAAAGGTTAAAGATAAAGAGAGAATCTTAAAAGCAGCAAGAGAAAAGCAGAGAGTTACCTACACAGGAGTTCCCATAAGACCATAAGCTGATTTCTCAAAAGAAACTTTTCAGGCAAGGAGGGACAGGCAAGATATATTCATGTAATAAAAAGCAAGGATTTATATCCAAGATCACTCTATCCAGTAAACCTATCGTTTAGAATCGAGGGGCATATACAGTGCTTCCCAGAAAAGGTAAAGTTAAAGGAGTTCATCTTCACCAAGCCCTTATCATATGAAATGTTAAAGGGACTTATTTAAGAAAAAGAGAAGATCAAAACTATGAACAGTAAAATGATAACAAACTCACAACTATCAACAACTGAATCTAAAAACAGAAACAAAAACACACTAAGCAAACAACCAGAACAGGAACAGAATCATAAATATATAGGTCACATGGAGACTTATCAGCTGGGAGGGAAATAGAGGAGAATGGATAAAAAGGTGCAGGAATTCAGAAGCATAAATTGGTAGTACAAAATAGACATTGGGAGGTTAGGAACGGTAAAGGAAATGGACAAGCCGAAGAATTTATATGTATGACCCATGGACATGAACTAAAAGAGGGGATTGCTGGAGGAGAGGGGAGGGTACTGGGCACAGGTAGGGAAAGGGGAAAAATTAGGACAACTGTAATATCATAATCAATAAAATATACTTTAAAAAAGAAACTGGCAGATCTGGTGTCAGGTGAGAGCTCACTTCCTGGCTTATAGACAACTGTCTTCTCTCTGTATCCTCACATGGCAAACAGAGGTGGGCTAACTCTATTCCACATTTTACAAAGACAATAATCTTACCATGGGCTCCACTTTAATGACCGAACTACCTCCCAAAGGCCTCACCTCCTAATTTATCACATTAGGGCTTTCCTATATGAATTTGGGAGAGACACATTCAGTCCATAGCAGATATCCTCCACCTGAGCTGTTAATTGAACCCTCAGGTGTGGATGTAGCCTCTGAGGTAAGCATAGAGCTAATAGATCATATGTAATATGCAATAGGATATAATAGTAAGTAGCATCCAAGAAAACTTTGAACAAGAACAATAGTGAGGGAGGAGTTCACCCTAGAAGATGTTAAAACATACTGTAAAACTGGCTTAAAAAATTCTAGTGTAATTCCCAATAAAACAAAATAAGTAGCATAGACATAAATAGCAACTTCATTTGTGATCAGTAAATGGCCCCAAGTCATATAATTGGATAGTTATTTGAAAAATCTAATTAAGTACTGAGGCAGAAGCAGTTAATGCTTACTAAATATTCTAGGGGATCCGGCCCCCAGTTGGAAGTGAAAGACTGAGATGGTGAAACTGTAGGCAGAGCAGCCTGGGTCCCTGAGTCACCACTTGGAGGTGCATAACTCGGGAATGATCCTGACCCACACTGGGCTTCACATCTGTGAGAATTAAGACTTCGTTGTGTTAAGGCATTCAGATTTCAGGGTTTGACAATTGTAGTAGCCAGTGTTCATTATCTCAGATACAACACCTTCACACTTTATAGCACATATCAAAATCAAAATAAATTCTAATTAGAATAAAATAAAATATTAAAACCTGGAAGAAAATCAAGATAAATTTTTTTCAATTGCTGGATGGGGTTTTTCTAGGCCTAAAAGCAATAGAAGAGATTATAGAAGGAAAAAAATACATAGTTTAACTGCATAAAATTTTTTAAATTCTGTTTAAAACATATTTGAATTTAAAAACAGAATTGAATAACAAATGAGAACAGAATACTTGCAGCAAATATGATAAAGGGTTAATATCCTTAATATACTGTATAAAGAGTAGGCCAGGGGAGAGACAAAGGATTATCTGAAGCAAAGTTTTAATCATAGCTGTCTTGTCCTGATACCCAAAATGTTTCTGAGTTCCATTTCTGCCAATTGGTGTGCGATCTGTACATGCAAACTGTATTTAACATTGGCTCAAACCCAACCTCATTAGTAGAGACAATCTGCCACAGAGAAAAGATCATTATAATGCTTCATGCAGCCAAATGTCCGTGATGTTTCTAGTATGTGCTATTGGAAGTTCTCCATGTGGTTTCTCCCCTCTGTTGGTGCAAGAAATTTAGAGCTGGTTATGCTCCAGCTCCACTCCTTGGGAGCTCAAGAGTAATGGCTAGATTGTCCACAGGAACAGAGCTGGAGCAGACAATGAAGAAATTTGAGGCCATTTTTAAAAAATAATTCTGCTGGTATTTATTTGATCAATCAAATTACATTATTGAGTCTATGACCTGGTGCTAGTCACTTTCTATTACCTTATTTAATTACCTTATTTAATTCTTGCAACAACCTTACATTTAGGTATTTTTAGCCTCTTTTTAAAATAATGAAACTGAGGTAAAATTGGTGAAATAATTTGGCCAAAATTATCCAAGGAACTGACAGAGCCAGGATCTGAAGCACAGTGTGTCTGATTGCAAGGACACACACCTGACCCTTGCTCACATTGCAGTGGATAGATACTGAGGCAAGGATAGGACTTCTGCTGCCAGCTATGTTCTGTCCTAAAACAACTAAGAAAAACCCAGATAAAAATGAAATAATAGTTACAAGATATTGGATATCAAAAAGAGAAAAACAGTGATCCCTGTGAGAATGGACACAAGTCCTGTAATTGCCCCACCTGATTGCCCCACCTAACTGCCCGGAGAAATCCCAGGCCACATTGCAGGCAAGCAGAACCCAGGTGGCACCCAGAAGCAATCACCTGGCAGGCATGCCAAAGTCACTATAATTCACAGGCCAGAGACTGGAAAATAGAGGGCTACCCATAGAAAGAGAACTCTGGAGATCAGTAGTAAGTCCTCTTTGAGTCTTTAGCTAAGTTCTGATCAGTATATACATGTGGAAAAAATCCAAGACCAAGGGAAAAAAATCAGAGGAAAAAATTCCTGGAGCTCACACAAGTCTGAAAATTGTTCTTGTTTTCAACAGCCAGATTTGAAAACTTCAGAATTCATGGGCATTGGGTAAAGTACTAAGAAAGGTTTTGTCTAATTTGGGAGACAGAATTAGCCCTAAAGTAAATCTGTTTTAGTTCAGCCTTAGCTTAAAAGTAAGACCTGAAAAAATCAAACTGTTCCTAAGTAACTTAGCTGTATCTCAGAATAAAGTTTGAGAATTTTATAGAAATAAAAAATATATGTGCAGCATCCAATAAGGTAAAATTTACAATGTCTGACATCTAATTTAAAAAATAGGTATGGAAGTTGTAGGAGAATACAATGCATAATGAGGAAAAAACTAATCAATTAAAACTGACCCAGAAATGACACAAATGATAGAATTAATAGACTAGGATATAAAAGCAGTTATTATAACAGCATTCCATATGTTCAAGTAGTTAAAGGAAAGATTGAACATGTTTAATAGATATAAGGAATTTTTAAAAATTACCCAAACCATATATCTAGAGATAAAAAGAAACCACAATATCTGGTATGAAAAATAAACTGGATAGGATTAGACACAGTAGAGAAAAGAATAATGAACTCAAATACACAGCAATAGAAACTATCCAAAATAAAATACTGAGAGAAAAAAAGACTGGGGAAAAAACCCAGAACATCAGTGAGCTGTGAGACAACTTTAAGAAGCCTAATATGAAGGTAATTGAAATCCCTGCAAAAAGAAAAGACCAAAAAATAATGAAGAAATAAAAACTTGATGAAAATTATAAACTCACATATCCAAAAATCTCAACAAACTCCAAGTACAAAAATCATGAAAAAATATACCAAGACATATCATAATTGATTGGTTAAAACAGGACAGCTAATAATTCTACAAAGGACATAAAATTAAGAATGTAGAACTAATTTAAAACAAGGCAGGAAAAGAATACACATAGCAAATATTAGATGTAAACTCAACCATGTTTTAAAAATCACATTAAACGTATATGGTCTAAATTCCCCCAGAAAAGAGCAGAGATTTTTGGATTAGATAAATAATAACAAACTCCAACTATCTGCCACCAAGAAACCCACTTGAAATATAAAGACACAAACAGATTTAAAAAGAAATTAATAGTAAAGGACATACTATGCTGCATTAGATTCCTAGGGCTGTCATAACAAATTACCACAAACTTGGTAATTGAAAACAACATAACTTTATTTTGGAGGCTACAAGTCTTAAATCAACGTGTTGGCAGGGCCATGAACCCTCTGAAGGCTCTAATGAAGAATTCCTTGTTGTTCTTCCAGCTTATTGTGGCTCTTGGTAGTTCCTTGGCTTGTATCAGCATCATTCTAATATCTGCCTCCCACCTCAGGTGACCTTCTCCTTGTGTCTCTTTGTCCTTTTCTGTCTCTTATAAACTCACTCTCATTGGATGTAGGGACCACCCTAATCCATATGATGACATCTCAATCCTTACCTTAATTATTTCCGCAAAGACCCTATTTCCAAATAAGTTCACATTCTGAGATCCCAGATAGACATGAATTTGCAGCAGAGGAGCACTATTCAACCCACCACACATGTTGACACTAAACACAAAAAGCCTGGGGTAGCTGTGTACATGCCAGACAAAATAGATTTCAGAGCAGTAAATATGTCCAGAGATGAAGAATATCATTTCAGCCCTGGTTGGTGTGGTTCAGTGGATCGAGCACTGGTCTGCAAATCAAAGGGTCACTGGCTCAATTTCCGGCCTAAGGCACATGCCTGGGTTGCATGCCAGGTCCCCAGTAGGGGGTGCGTGAGAGGCAACCACTCATTGCTGTTTCTCTCCCACTCTATCTCCCTCTCTTCCCCTCTGTCTAAATAAATAAAATCTTTTAAAAAAGAGTATCATTATATATTGATACAGAAGCCAATTAATCAAAATGTATAATTGTTCTGAACATTTATACGCTAAATAACAGTACTTCAAAGTATGTGAAGCAAAAACTGATAGAACTACAATAACAAACATACAAATTCACAAGTACAGCTGTATATTTCAACACCCCATCCCAATAATTGAAAAAATAAGTAGAAAAATAATCTGTATAACGTATAAGACCTGAAAAGCAGCGTAAAAAACTTGATTTAATTAATATTTGTAGAACATTCTACCCAACAACAGGAGCATGTACATTCTTCTCAAGTGTACATAGAAAATTCACCAAGATAGACCATATCTGGGCTATGAAATAAGTTTTAATCACTTTTAAAAGAGTCAGTTCATGCAAAGTATATTCTCTGATTATAATAGATTAAATTAGAAATCAATAACAAATATTTCTGGAAAAATCTCCAATATTTGGAAACTACATAACAAACTTCTAAATAGCACAAAGGCCAAAGAGGAAATCAGAGGAAATTAGAAAGTATTTTGAACTAAATGAAATAAAAATAAAATATATTGAAATTTGTGGGGTCCAATCAAAGCACTTAAGAGAAATTTATAACACTAAATGCCCATGTTAGTAAACAAGAATCTCAAGTCAGTGACCTAAGCCTCCACTTAAAAAACTAGGGGAAATAAAGCAAGATGAACCCCCAAAAAGTAGATATCAATAAAATTAATAACAGAAGAAAATAGAGAAAAATAAGTGCCACCAAATGCTCAATATTTAAAAGATCAATAATATTGATAACCCTCTAGCTAGACTGACTAGGAAAAATAAGAGAACAAATTGCCAATATTAAGAATGAGAAAAAGGACTTCTGGCCAAGATGGAGGCATAGGTAGACACACTATGCCTCCTTGCGCAACCAAAATAAGGACAACACAAATTTAGAAACAAAAAAACAACCAGAACTGACAGAAAATTGAACTGTATGAAAGTCCAACAACCAAAAAGTTAAAATAGACACATTCATCCAGACCGGTAGGAGGGGTGGAGTTGGGCGGGAGAAAGGTCGCAGCAAAAAAAGTGGTGGCTTGTGAAGCCCAGGTGTGCGAGGCAGCTGCAGCAGCAGGTGATAGATCCCAGGCATGCAGGTGGCGGCTGGCAGACCTCGGGCACAGGGTGGAAGTGGGCAGACCTAACAAGGTGGTGGATTGTGGAGGGGAACAGTGCAGCGCTGCCCACAAGGTGGCTGGCTGACCAAGCAGTCCCACGTTCGCATGCAGATAAACCAGGCAAAACTGGGGAGTGAGACAGACCATGTAACCCAGGGCTCCAGTGCAGGGAAGTAAAGCCTCAAAACACCAATTGAAAACACCTGTGGGGGTTGAGGTGCCAGGAAAGACTCCCAGCCTCACAGGAGAGTTCATTGGAGAGACCCACAGGGTCCCAGGACATACACAAACTCACCCACACAGAAATCAGCACCAGAAGAACCCAATTTACTTGCAGGAAGCAGCAAAAGAAACTGAAAGCCGACAGAGAGCAGAGCAAGAGCCATTGTTCCCTCTCTGACCCTTCCCCCACATACAGTGTCCCAACCCAGTGACATGGGTTGCCCCACCCTGGTGAACACCTACGACTCCGCCCCTTACTACCTAAGAGACACATAAAGACCAAAAAAAAAAAAAAAAAAAATGGCCCAAATGGAAGAACAGATCAAAGCTTCAGAACAAATACAACTAAGCAACAAAGAGAGATAGCCAACCTATCAGATGCACAGTTCAAAGCACTGGTGATCAGGATGCTCACAGAATTGGTTGAATTTGGTCACAAATTAGATGAAAAATGATGGCTACACTAAGTGAAATAAAGGAAAATGTACAGGGAGCCAATAGTGATGGGAAGAAAACTGGGACTCAGATCAATGGAGTGGACCAGAAGGAAGAAACAAACAACCAAACAGAAAACAAGGAAGAAACAAGAATTCAAAAAAAAAAAAATGAGGAGAGGCTTAGGAACCTCCAAGACATCTTTAAATGTCCAATGTCCTAATTATAGGGGTACCAGAAAGGGAAGAGGAAGAACAACAAGTGGAAAACTTATTTGAACAAATAATAAAGGAGAACTTCCCCAATCTGGCAAAGGAAATAGACTTCCAGGAAGTCCAGGAAGCTCAGAGAGTCCCAAAGAAGCTGGACCCAAGGAGGAACACACCAAGGCACATCATAATTACATTACACAAGATGAAAGATAAGGAGAGAATCTTAAAAGCAGAAAAAGAAAAGGAGACAGTTACCTACAAAGGAGTTCCCATCAGAGTATCAGCTGATTTCTCAAGAGACCTTCCAGGCAAGAAGGGGCTGGAAAGAAGTATTTGAAGTCATGAAAGGCAAGGACCTACATCCAAGATTGCTCTATCCAGCAAAGCTTTCATTTAGAATGGAAGGGCAGGTAAAGTGCTTCTCAGATAAAGTCAAGTTAAACTAGTTTATCATCACCAAGCCTTTATTATATCAGATGTTAAAGGGATTTATCTAAGAAAAAGAAGATAAAAAACGTGTATAGTAAAATGACAGCAAACTCACAAGTATTAACAACCACATCTAAAACAAAAACAAAAGCAAACTAAGCAAACAGCTAGAACAGGAACAGAACCACAGAAATGGAGATCACATGGAGGGTTAGCAACGGTGGGGGGGGGGCGGGGAGGAGGAGAGAAGGGAAAAGGTACAAAGAATAAGTAGCATTGATGGTAGGTAGAAAATAGACAGGGGGAGGGCAAGAATAGTATGGGAAATGTAGAAGCTTTAGCTTCTTGAACTCATGACACATGGACATGAACTAAAGGGGGGAATGTGGGTGGGAGAGGGTGTGCAGGCTGGAGGGAAATGAAGGAGGGAAATGGGACAACTGTAATAGCATAATCAATAAAATATATTTTAAAAAAGAATGAGAAAGATATCACTATAGATTCTACAGGTATTAAAAGATAAGGACCTTTAATCTGGGTAGCTCAACAACTATTAAAGAAATTTAATTTGTAGATAAAAGTATTTCCATACACACAAAACAAATTCCAGGCTTAGACAGCTTTACTGATGAATTCTGTCAAACTTTAAAAAAGGAATAATATCAATTCTACACAAACTTCCAGGATATTAAAGAGGAAGGAATACTTTTCAACTCATTCTATGAAGAAGGCATTATTACATTGATACTAAAATCAGATGAATTTGTTAGGAAAAAAAAGAGAGTTACCAGACTAAATCTCTAACAAGTATACACAAAAAACAAAATTATAAAAAACTGGATCTAGCAATATATAAAAAGCATAATACAGTAATGTAATATTGGTTGAACATTTTTAAAACATTGAAAAAATACAGTTATTTCTGTAGGTGCAGAAAAAATATTTGCTAAAATCCAACACCAACACCTGATTTAAAAAACAAAAACAAAAACTTCCAGAAAAGTAGAAATACAAAAGAAGTTTCTCAATCCAATAAAGGATACCAATAAAAATCTACAGGCAGCCCTGGCTGGCGTACCTCAGTGGATTGAAGGTGGGCTGTGAACCAAAAGGTCACCGGTTCAATTCCCAGTCAGGGCACACGCCTGGGTTGTGGGCCAGGTCTTCAGTGGGGGCGATGTGAGAGGCAACCACATGTAGATGTTTCTCACCCTCTTTTTATCATTCCCTTCCCCTCTCTCTAAAAATAAATAAATAAAACCTTTTTAAAAATCTACAGGCAACATTTTAATGGGGAAAGACTGAATGCTTTCTTTCTTTGAGGGGTGGGTTTCGTCCTGTCTTTATTCCAGGGAGGAGGAGGCGTCCTCCTCTTCTTCCTCATAGTCATCATTGGAGGAGCAGGGCGTCTTGCCTCGGGACTCGGAGCAGTGGGAGGCCGCACTACTGGACTGGTGGCTGTGGGGGGCAAGGAGCTGCCCGGTTGCTAAGGCCACTTCCACATCCAAGCACAAGTGCTGGTTTACACTTGACTGGGACAAGGGGGCCCCAGTGGTCAGGTCTAAGCTCGAAACTGACTGGGTCGAGTTCAACAACAGTCCCTGAGTTAACCAAGAAGGTCCTGTGGAGTTATCTGTGATGTAACCTTCTAAAGCCTTGGGCACCAGTGAGGTGGAGGACTTCAGGTCCTCCAGAGAGCATTTGCCTGACTCTAGGCCAAAGGACATCCCCATCCGCTTCAGAACTTCAATGTCATCGTGGATCCCAAAGGTGGTATCAAAATTGTCACTGGAGATGCAGCAGTCTATGACTGTCTTCCTGCTCATGTTGATGATGACAAATGGCAGCTCAATGGCGGAGTTCAGAGCTGGAGGGCCTTGGTTCTGTGGTTCATCTTGCTGATTCCTCTGTACCAGGTTTTTGAAAGCGATTTGCTGCAGGAGAAGCTCTTGTAGCTGGGCCCGCTTCTGCTTTATCCATTCTATCCGCCTTTGCTTCTCTATCTCCAGGTTTTGACACTCCTGAGCAGAATTGGTAGACAGGCCAATCCACTTGATTTCTTTTTCTTTTTTCTTCGAAATATGTTCATTGCCATTAGCACATTTAAAGCATCATAAACTCTTCGCCTAATGTTCTTCTGATCATAAGCCTGAGATTCAGCTGACAAATGGTTGTTTGAATTGGTGAACTCTGATACCAACCAGCTTATCAGCCACTTCATTATAGGATGTTGTACCTTTCCGTTGAACTTTCTTGCACACTTTCATCAAAAAATGTCTCAAGCTTTTTCCATTTTTATCTCCCTTTTTGCTTCATTTACTCTCTGAAAACTCAGAGTCTATAAATTCTCTAGCCCGTTTTCTGTCACTCGGGACCCAGCCTGTGGCTTCTGCTATGTGTTGTCTGCGTGGTCATCGCCAATGCAGAGGTGTACTGGCTCCAGATCAGAACGCTTCTGGAACTGGTTAGTCTCTGGGGTGTGCTTATAATCATTTGGGGTCCAACATTCACATTTATTGGTCCTAAGGTTTTTGGTAAAATCTTGTCTGGTGAGCTGGTGCTGGAAACTGGATATGCAACAAAGGAAATGTTACCTAATCTAAAGAAGCATGCCTCTCACTCTGAATGCTTTCTTCCTAAAATCAGAAAAAAACTAAGATGTCAGCTCTTGTCACATTCAACATTGTACTAAATAGTCTAGCCAGTTGAAAAGCAATTAAAGAGAAAGAGAAATACAAGGCCTACAGATTGACAAGAAATAGATAAAACTCTCTTTATTTGCAAACAACATGGTTACAGAAAATCCTATGTAATCTATGAAAGTTACTAGAACAAATAAATGAATTTAGCAATATTTCAGGACAAAAGTCAGTTGATAAAAATCAATCTATTTCTTTATAATATCAATTATTAACCAGAAATTGAAATTTAGAGACCTATTCCATCCCCATTAACATAAAAAATATAAATTACAGCCTAAGTGCCCATAAGGAGATGAATGGATTAAAAAACTGTGGTACATCTGCACAATGGAATACTACACAGAAGAAGGAAAGAAGAAACTTCTACCTTTTGTGACAGCATGGATGGAACTGGAGAATAATATACTACATGAAAAGCCAGTTGGTGAAAGACAAATACCATACGACCTCACTTATAAGAGGAATCTAATGAACAAAATAAACTAATGAGCAAAACAGAACCAGAGACATGGAAACATGGAACAGACTGACAGCAGCCAGAGGACAGAGGAGAAGGGAGAATGGTGGAAAGAAGGGGAAGGGATTAGTCAAAGAACTTGTATGAATGACCCATGGACATGGACAGCAGTGTGGGGCTTGAGTATGGGAGCGGGAAATGGGCTGGGCAAAGAAGGACAAACAGGAAAAAATTGGGACAACTGTAATAGAGTAAATTTGAATAATTTTTTAAATGACTCATTATTAAAATTGTAAAAACTAGTTACCTTGGGATTTTTAAAACTTAATATCTAATTCATAAAAATACCTGGAAGCAAAAATATATATTACAAATTACTTAGGAAGGAATAAAGTAACCCTTTATCCTAAGGATTACTTTAGGATATCCTTTAGGAATATCAATAATCTGATAAAAGATGTACAATACCTATACATTGAAAATTACAGGACTTTCAAGTGTTTGTTCTATGTCTGTGAAATATGCCATTGGAACTTTAATAGGTATTGCATTGAATCTGTAAATTGCTTTGGGTAATATGGACATTTTTGATAATATTAATTCTTCCGATCCATGAACATGGTATATGCTTCCATTTGTTTGTGTCTTCCTTGATTTCTTTCTTCAGTGTTGTGTAGTTTTCTGCATACAGGTCTTTTATCTCCTTGGTTAGGTTTATTCCTAGGTATTTACACAATGGAATTCTATGCAGCAGAAAGAAAGAAGGAGCTCCTACCCTTTGCGACAGCATGGAAGGAATTGGAGAGTATCATGCTAAGCGAAATAAGCCAGGCAGTGAAAGACAAATACCATATGATCTCACCTTTAACAGGAAGCTAATCAACAAAACAAACAAACAAGCATAATATAAACAAAGACACTGAATTTGAGAACAGTATGACAGTGTCCAGAGTGGGAGGGGAGGGAATTTCAGGGGAAAAGGGGAACGGTTTAGAGCAACAAGTATAAAGGACTCATGGACAAAAACTATGGGGGGTGGAAATGGGAGGAAGGTGGGGAGGGCTGGGGTGGTGGGCTGGGGCGGGGTAAAAGACAGAAAACTGTACAATATCAACAATTAAAAAATACTGATTTAAAAAATATATATAAAGTAAAAAATGGAAAAAAAAGAAAAATATAAAAAAAGAAAAAGAAAAAAAGAAAATTACAGGACTTTCAGTCAAGACGGCAGCATAGGCAGACATGGCTCACCTCTTCTCAAACCACATCAAAATTACAACCAAAATGTAGAACCATCACTCAGCAACATCAGAAATTGAGCTGAATGGAAGTCTCACAACAACGAAATTATGAAACCACATCCATCCAGACTGGTAGGAGGGGACACAGCCATGGAATGGGCTAGTCTCACACCCATGTGGATAAAAATTCAGGAGGGCTATCTCAGAAGTAAAGAGTCCCAGACCCACAACAAACCCCACAGCCCAGGATTACAGTGCCAGGAAGATAAGTCCACACAACTTTTGACTGCAAAAATCAGCAGGGATAGAGTCAGTGGAAGAAACTTCTGGATCCCCAAGCGGTTCCTCTTAAAGAACCCACACACAGACTCACCTACTCAGACTCACTCCCTCTGAGCTCCAGCACCAGGGTAGCAGCTTGAAAGGCACCAGTGGTATACAGGGAAAAACTGAACTATCTGGCATCAAGGCGAGCAGAGGCCATAGCCACTTTACTAAACCCTTTCCCCACAGAGCCAGGCAAGCTGGCTCCATCACATGGGGTGATCACTTTGTAAGGTATATAAATGTCTAACACTATACTATGTACCTGAAACTAATATGCTATTATATGTCAACTGTAATTGTCACTTAAAAAATTTGAATTCATTTAGTTACCTTAGCTTCTTTGTAAATCAAAGAAGCTAAGGTAACTAAAACAACTTTTAAAAAGAACAAAGTTACAGAACTTATATGACCAGATTTCCAAGACTTCCACAGCTACAATAATTGAAATATGTGCTACTGATGTAAAGACAGACAAATGCATCAATTAAGCAAAGTAGAGACCAGAAATAACCCATAACATGTATGATCAACTGATTATCAAGAAAGGTGCAAATGTAATTCAGTGTGGAAATGAGAGCCTTGTAAACAAATGATTCTCAAACAATTGAATATCATATGACCAAAAACACCACACTTCATATTTCACACTATCTGCAAGAATTAACTTAAAATGGACCATAAACCTAAATGTAAACTTAAAACTATAAAACATCTAGAATAAAACTGAGGAAAAGTTCTTTATGAATTTAGTTTAAGCAAGGATTTTTTTTGATACAGCATAAAAAGAACAATCTATAAAAAGATAAAACTGATAAATTGGACACCATCAAAACTAAGAACTTTTGTTCTTTGATAGATATTAAAAAAACGAAAAACAAGCCACAGGCTTGGAAACAATATTTTCAAAAAAACATATCAGATAAGGACTTATATCTACAATATATTTTAAAAAACAAAGCTCAGTAATAAGAAAACATACAATTCAATTTTTATTTATTTATCGTTCTATTTTTTATTTTTTAATTCTTTTTAAAATATATTTTTATTGATTATGTTGTTACCATTGTCCTATTTCCCCACCTTTATACCCCTCCACCCTGAACACCCCTCCCATCTACATTCCCCCTCTTAGTTCACATCCATGGGTTGTCAATATAAGTTCTTTGGCTTCTATATTTCCTATACTATTCTTAACCTCCCCTGTCTATTTTGTACATATTGTTTATGCTACTTATTCCCTATACCTCTTCCCCCATTCCTCCCCTCCACTTTCCCACTGATAACCCTCCATGTGATCTCCATTGCTATGATTCTGTTCCTGTTCTAGTTGTTTGCTTAGTTCATTTTTGTTTTTGTTTTTTAGGTTCAGTTGTTGATAGTTGTGAGTTTGTTATCATTTTACCATTCATGTTTTTTATCTTCTTCTTTTTCTTAGATCAGTCCCTTTAACATTTCATATAATAAGGTCTTGGTGATGATGAACTCCTTTAACTTGACCTTATCTGAGAAGCACTTTATCTGCCCTTCTATTCTAAATGATAGCTTTGCTGGATAGAGTAATGTTGGTTGTAGGCCCTTGCCTTTCATGACTTTGAATACATTTTCCTAGCCCCTTCTTACCCTCGAAGTGTCTTTTGAAAAACCAGCTGATAGTCTAGTGCGAACTCCTTTGTAGATAACTGCCTCCTTTTCTTTTTTTTGCTTTTAAGATTCTCTCCTTAGCTTTCATCTTGGGTAATGTAATTATGATGTGCCTTGGTGTGTACCTCTTTGGGTCCAACTTCTTTGGGACTCTCTCAGCTTCCTGGACTTCCTGGAAATCTATTTCCTTTGCCAGACTAGAGAAGTTCTCCTTCATTATTTTTTCAAATAAGTTTTCAATTTCTTGCTCTTCCTCTTCTCCTTCTGGTACCCCTACCATTCGGATGTTGGAACATTTAAAGTTGTCCCAGAGGTTCCTAAGCCTCTTCATTTTTTTTGAATTCTTGTTTCTTCATTCTGTTCTGGTTGAATGTTTCTTTCTTCCTTCTGGTCCACATCGTTTATTTGAGTCCTGGTTTCCTTCCCTTTACTTTTGGTTCCCTGCACATTTTCCTGTATTTCACTTTTCATAGCCTTCACTTTTTCCTCTATTTTGTGACCATACTCAACCAATTCTGTGAGCAATCTGATTACCAGTGTTTGTTTTAAACTCTGCATCTGATAGGTTGGCTATCTCTTCATTGCTTAGTTGTATTTTTTCTGGAGCTTTGATCTGTTCTTTCCTTTGGGCCTTTTTTTCCCCTGTCTCAGCACTCCTGTTACATAGTAAGGGGTGCAGCCTTAGGTATTCGCCAGGGCAGGGCAATCCACTCAGCTGTGTTGTCACACTGTTTGTGGGGGAGGGGTCCAAGAGGGAACAATGCCACTTGCTGGCCTCTCTGCTAGCTTTCAGTCACTTCCTCTCCTACCCACAAGCAAATTGGTCCCTTCTGGTGCTGACTCCCAGGTGGGTGGGTTTGTGTACATTCTAGGATCCTGTGGGTCTCTCCAATTGAGCTCTCTTGTGAGGCTGGGAGTTTCTCAACCCACACAGGTTTTCTTCAGTTAGAGGTTTTGAGGCTTTATTGCCCTGCGCTGGAACCCTGGGTTGTGCAGTCTGTCTTGCTCCCAAGTTGCTCCTCCTGATTTATCCACACACAAATGTGGGATGGCTGTCCTGCCAGCCACCACCTCGCCTGCTCTGCCAACTGCTGCCTTGCCATGAGTCCTCCCGGCCTGGCTACCTGTCTTCACCCCTCCCACAGTTCTGGATAAATGTTTCTTCTTCAACTCCTTGGTTCTCAGACTTCCATACAGTTCTATTTTCTGTGAGTTCTTGTTGTTTTTTTGTTTTTAAATTTGTTGTTGTCCTTCTTTTGGTTGTGCGAGGAGGGAAAGTGTATCTACTTATGCCTCCATCTTGGCCAGAAGTCTACAATTCAATTTTTAAAATAGACAAAATGTAAAGACAGTACATCAAAGAAAATATACAGATGGCACAAGAAAATATGCACAACACCACTAATCATTAATCATCAGGGAAATTCAAATTAAAATGACCACACCTCATTGAAATGTCTAAAATTAAACAGACTGATCATAGCAAGCATTCATGACAAGGCAAAGCAATCAGAAGTCTCATACATTGCTGTAGGGGCGTAAATCATGCAACCACTTTGGAAAACAGTGTGGTGGTTTCTTAAAATGTTAACCTTATACCTAACATATGACCTATCCATTCTACTCTTCTATGTTTAACCAAAATTAAATGAAAGCATATAATCATACAAAGACATGTGCATGAATGTTGGCCATAGAAACTTTACTTGAACTAGCCTGAAACTGAAAACCACCCAAATATTCATCAACAGATGAATGGGTAAAAAATTATGATACTGTATATTCATGCAAATAGTTCTCAATAATAAAATGAACTATTGATAACATGCCACATGGATGAATCTCAAAATAACTATGCTAAGTGAAATAAACCAGACAACAAATACATACTGTGTGATTCTATTTACATAAAATTCTACAAAATGCAAACTATTTATATGACAGAAAATAAATGAGTGGTTGAGGAAGGGGAGCAGGAGCTACAGGGCAGGGAGGAGTGGGGAAAGATTGCCAAGGGGAGCTTTGGAGCACAGTGGATATTTTCATCACCTTGAAGGTAGGGAGAGTTTCCTGTACACACATAAGTCAACCTATATCAAATTGTACACTTTCATATGAAGACAATTATGCTTCAATAAAACTGCGAAGAGACCAACAAACAAAGTGACAAGGAGAACAAGGAAGGGAAGGTCTAGGATGTTTGGAAAATGTCCAGGCTCTTGAAGATGATGAACCTAACTGATGATAATAATTATAAATTATAAATTTATTCTTGGAAGCATTATTATTATTGTTAATGATTATTGTCTGCTCACTATTTTACACATAGGAAAACTGAAGCTCAGAGAAGCTGAGCAACTGGCTCAAGGTCACAGAGCTAGTGAGTGGTGGAATAGGAATATAGATCCAGAGCCCACACACATAACCAGACCTCTGGGGAGCTTCCAGAATAGACTTTAGGGAGCCCTGGGTTTCCTTCAGCACTGGATAGGTGCTAGTGCAAGTCCAATCCCAATGGATCCCAGCCCTCCTGGCTCAGCTGGCTGTGGCTGTGTAAACTCAAAGCTGACCAGCCCCCACAAGCCCTTCCTCTCCTGTCCCCACTCCTGAAGTTCTGAGGTCATCCCTGACAGTTGCAATTCCAGCAGCTCTTCTCTCAAGAATTCCAAGCCAGGAGGCTGGGAGCCAGGGCTTCAAGAGGCATTTGAGAAGATGAGAACAAAAGCTGTGGGGACAAGTGACATTTGAAGGCATGCCTGGAATATCTGCAGGTTCAGCCACTTCTCCAAATCCTTGGGATGGGCGGCACATGGGCCAGTCATGACAGCTGCTCCAGGATGTCTTATTGGGCCTGGAAGGGCCTTGGAACAACCAGAAGAAAGAGAAGCAATAAAGCCTCAGGGTCCTTTGCCAGAGGAACCAGATACCACAGAGTGCTGAGGTTTCATTAGATCGGTGTGGCTGGCAGAGCTGGGACCTCCTCCACAGCTGGCTATCAGGTACAGAGGAGAACACATGCACCCTCACTCACAGCAGCCACGAGTCAGGATGTGGCCATTCTCAGCCTGGAACAGCAAGGGACTCGCCTGTGATCAAAAAGTCTGAGATGGTCACACTTCAGGAGAACTAGGGAGGGGCCCTGTCAGTTTTCTTGACAATAAAATCATGGGCCAGGGGATTATCATTGTGTCACCCTCTCTTTCTGCTGCTGACAGTAGCTCAGTCCTGTATTTCATCAATAATTCCCCTTACGGCAGCTGCACTGGAAAAATGGAAAGGAATTCCTACCACCTCCTCCTTTCCAATCTCCCCTTACCCCCTTATTTTAGTTTCATATGCCTGCTGTAACAAATCACCTCAAACCTAGTGACTTCCAAATTCATTATCTTATATCCTGAGGTCAAAAGTCTGAAATGTTCTCACTGGGCTAAAAGGAAGGTGTTGGCAGAGTGGCTTTCCTTCTGGAGGCTCTGGGGGCAAATGTGTTTTCTTGCCTTTTCCAGCTTCTAGATGCCCCCACATTCCTTGGCTTGTGCACATCTCATCTTCAAAACCAACCTTTTTCCAGTTGGAAAATATTTCTCACATCACATCACTCTGACTCTAACTCTTCTGCCTCCCTCTTTCTCTTGCGAGGATACTTTTGATCATACTGGGACCTCCTGGATCATCCAGCATAATCTCCCCATTTTAAGGTCAGCTGATTAGCATCTTCAGTTCCATCTGCAACCTTAATTCTCTTCCCCCATATCATCCAACATGCTCATAGGTCTCAGGGATTAGGACATAGGCATCTTTGGGGAGCCATTATTCTGCCTACTACCCCACTCACAATCTCACCATCATGTCTTGTTAATTACAAGGATTAAACAAATCTTCTGTTTTCAAGAATATTTTTTTAAAAGGTGCATCATGGGCAGCTCCACAAATTCGCTTTGGCTAAGAAAGTTAGTGACCAGGAGAAATGTTGCTTTAATTGTTGGCATAAAACATTGCCAGTGACATTCCATGGTTCTCTCTCTGCTGAAAACATCTTGGAAGCCATTCAGATAAGGTTTGCCTTTGAAAAGATACTCATAGGCTTCCCATCATGAAGGGAAGGATGCCAAAGCCCCAAGATCTCACCGGGTCGGTCAGAATAAGCAGCTACTGGCAAAGGGAATTTAGAAAATTCTTCCCAGCCAAATAGACCATCTTTACTTAATCATGAAAAGGTGGCCCCCAATTGGGTCGCCAATTGGTTGCCTTTTTACAAGCGCATATCTGTTATGGCTTCAGTGTTAAGCAACACAAACGTATGTCACAGCCCCTCTCTGAATTGCAACACTGTGTGTTGCCACTCATGGCGCCAAGCTGGATCCTGCTGTATACCTGCAGGTGTGCATTAGTATCCTGTGGCTACTGTAAAATTTTATCACTAACTGATGGCTTCAAAAATTTTGTTTCTCACGGTTCTGGGGGCTAGAAGTCCAAAATCATTGTGTCAGCAGGGTTTGATCCTTCTGGAGGCTCTGAAGGAGACTCTGTTCCATACCTCTCTTCTAGCTTCTGGTTGCTGTCAGTAGACTCTGGCATGCCATGGCTTGTGGTTACATAACTACAGTCTCTGCCTCCATCTTCACATGGCATCTCTCCTACGTTTCTTCTCTTTTGTATGTGTCTTCTCCTCTTCTTATAAGGACACTTGTTATTGACTAGGGCCCACCCAGTTAATCCAGGATGATCTGATCTCTATATCTTTAATTCGGTTACATCTACAAAGATCCTTTTTCCAAATAAGGTCATATTCACAGGTACAATGAGTTAGAACTCAGATACCTTTTGGAAGCTCACAAGTCAACCCACTACAGAGTAGAATCTGGCCCCCAAATGGCATTGGGTGTAATCCAGCCCCTGATCCCAAACACCATCCATTCAGGTGCAGTGAACTATTCAAGGCCACCCCAAAACATCACCACATTTCACCCCCTTTACCAATGTATACAATCTTTTCTAATCAGAAATGCCTCTCATGTGCCTAGAAAACTCCTGGTTGTCCTTCAAAATCCATCTCAAAAATCACCTCCTTTATCAGATCTCCCCTGTCCGAACTCCATAAGTAATACCTATCTAACCATGTTTGTGTTTCTCTTTCTCCAACAAATCTTATATGTACCTCTATATAGAACCTATTACTATGATCTGTTTCTTCTACTAGACTGTGAGCAACCTAAGAATCCAAAAATCTTAGGTCCCCATGCAGCCATTCATTCAACAAATATTTACCAAGAGTCTGCTGTGAATTAGGTATTTAAGAGCAGCTAAAGAGAAACACATACAACTAAGACATTTTGCAATGTGGGAAACCAACCAAACCCAGGTCTAAAAGACCAGAGAAATTTCCTGAGGATATAGAATCCTTTGAGTCAAAGGGTAGAGGATATAGTGGCATTTAACTGGAAAGAGAATGGAAGAGTATTCCAGGCAGAGGAATAATGTGGGCAAAGATGTAGTGGTGAGAGTAAGCTGAAGTTCAAGGGCCTAGAAAAAGTCAAGTGTGGCTGGTGCAGGGTTGGAAGTTCCTGTGGTTGTGAAATGAGGCTGGTGGTACAGGCAAGGGTCAGAGAATACAGGATCTATAGCACACAGCACACAGGGCTTGTTAAAGTGTTTGGTCATTTTTCTTCTTTATGTCCCTGCTTAATCAATGTTGAATGAATGAATGAATGAATGAATGAATGAATGAATGAATGAAAATTAACCATCAGCAGTTGCCAGATGGAGGGGGGTTAGGAGGATGCATGAAAAAGATGAAGGGGTTAAAATGCAAAAATTGCCAGTTACAAAAACAGTCACAGGGAATGTGAAGTGTAGGGAATACAGTCAAGAGTATTGTAATATCATAAAGCTTAAGGAATATAATCAATAATATTGTAATAACTATGTATGGTGTCAGGTAGATGCTAGACCAATTGGGGAGATCACTTCATAAGTTATATAAGTGTCTAATCACTATGTTGTACACCTGAAACTAATATAATATTTTATATCAACTGTAACTGAAAAATAAAAAGTATATTAAAAAGTAAGAACCTGGAATAATTGTATTATATAATAAATAAAATAATTAAATAGGTGTTTTTAAAACAGAAAACTGAGAGAATTTGAGAGGTAGCCAAGTAGGTGGAAACCAAGTCCACTTGCTCATGTCCCTACATGGATTTTCAGCTGATCATCCGACAAGTGTCCTGTGCAATCAACAGAATCTTAGCTGATACACCAGCTAAAGAGTACAGAGGAAACTTTGTACCACCCAGTAAGAGATTTTATAAGTTGAAAGGGAAATACCCTGCATGAGGTGCCTGCAGCAGAGGAGAGAAAACACAGCTTAGTAGCTCCTGCCCCTCCTGGAGGAGAGGGGCCTCAGTACCGCGCAGGGAATCCCAACCCTAATCAGGAGAGATTTGGGAGGACATGTGGAGTCTGGGAGACTCAGGTTGCACACACATAGTGAGTGTCATGTCCATAGCTGCAGCACCAACTGGGAGAGTTCAAGAGAGAAATTTTATCTCCTAAAACTGTTGGAGGCATGGCAGGCTACGGCCAGCCCTGATGGAGAAAGACTTTTTGCCTTTTTGCCTTTGAGAAAGTGGAGTAGGCAGAGAGCTGGGCAGTGGCTAGGCACTGCAGTGTGGGTACCACATAAGGACTTTTTTAGAGGGGAGCATAGCTGCACAAGGACCCCATGCACATGTGCATCTGCCCTGCCCTCAAAGAGATCACACTGAAAGAGCCGTTCATGGCCACTGAGTCCAGCCGGCCAGGAAGAGTAGAAGACTGTGGAGTGAAGGGATTGCAGGGCCCCAAACAGTGTGGCTTGCAAGTGGAAGGCTGCATGCAGAATGGAGGGTTTGGGTCTGAGCCTCCTGCAAGAGCAGTGACCTAGGAGCTGGATGGGCAAGAGTTGAGTACCTGAGATTCTTTGCAGGTAGGCAGGGCAACTCACACTGCAGAACACAAACCCCTGGGAGGGGAAGGCATGCCCATCCACCACCTGCAGGATGGTAAACTCTGCAGAACAGTAAGGCCAGGCTCAAGAACACCCAGCCAGGCACATATCCACAGGGGAAAGAAAGAGAATCTCTAAAGGAGCTCTTTATGAACTTTTATGAAATGCTATGGTGGTTCTTCCTCAAGTCCTATTCCACTGAAAACACAGAGCAGAGAGATTAGAAATTGGTGCAGCAAAAGGTATTCAGGCCCTTGCTCAGCCTTGGCTCTCACACGGAGATGCCAACAGCACCAAAAAGGAAAGAGCTGACCCTTTTACACAGAACGGCCCCTCAAGTGAAACAGACAGCTAACTCATCAGAAACTATACATCATTGGAAATAATCTGGGAAAAACCAAGACATGTGACACAGGGGTGGGGAAACATATCCACCAACTTCTCTGAAGACTGAAAAACTCCTTCTAGAGGGTGATCCAATAAGCCCACCCTCCCAGTTGCACCAGAGGCCCCTCTGGAGACAGGTGGAAATGGTACATGTGGTGCTGTCAGATGTTAGACGAACCACCCCTAGGCCTTGTACTGATAAAAAGGCAGAACAGCAAGGACCAGCCAAGCCTGAAGGAGACAATCACAGACTGTGGATCACTTGAAGCCTCAAACAGGCTTCCTAAAGCTAGACTGGGACACCAGCTTACATTACCAGGGACAAATCCTGAAAGAGAAGACAGTAGACAAACATACATTAGACTCTGCTGAGATGAATTCCACCTCCTTCTTTTTCATTATTTGTATTACTTTTTCTCCTGCATAGCTTCTTAACATTGTTTCTTTGTCTTTAATTTTGTCCCTATTATTTCACTATTTTATTTTATTTTTTATACATTTTTACTCTTATTATTTTATTTTAGTTTTAACTCAAATCTCATATTTACTCTTCCCTTTTCTTCATTTTTCTTCATCCTTCTCTTTCTTAGTTTTGTTTTAAATTTTATTTTTTCCCTTTCTATGTCTTGTTTCTATTCCTCACTCTTACTATTTCTCCTCCATCCATCTTCTCAAAACCATCTTTCTTTCTGTTACCCATCTCACATTCTTTTTCCCTTTCTTATAATATCCTTATTCTTATTCCACCTTTATTCACATTTGGTCAACTGTCATTGATATTGGGGTTGTTGCATTTCTTAAAATTTATTCCTAGTTCACAATTTTTTTAAAGGTCACCGTTTTTTTGTTTTGTTTTGTTTTTGTTTGTTTGTTTTAAGATTTTTATTTATTTATCTTTAGAGGGGAAGGGAAGGAGAGAGGAAGAAGGAGAGAAATATCAATGTATGGTTGCCTTTTGTGTATCCCATGCTGGGAACTGGCCTGCAACCCAGGCATGTGCCCTGGCTGGGAATCGAACCGTGATCCTTTGATTCGCAGGCCCGCGCTCAATCCACTGAGCTACACCAGCCAGGGCCTAGTTCATATTTTTTTAAATTTTAAACCTCATATTATACTGTTCCCCTGTCCTACTCCATTTTGCCTTTCTCTTGCCCTGTGTTATTTTTGTTTTAAATGTCATTTTATACCTTTCTTAGCCAGGTTTCTAATCCACACACTTATTATTTCTCCTCCCCCTATCCTCTCAAAATCACTTTTGTTCCTTTAGACATCTCACAATCTCTTTATCTTTTTCCCTTCTTATAATATTATTATTCTCTTCCCATCTTTATTAATCATTGCTCATTTGTCATGGATATTGCTGCAGTGGTTGTTTTTATTTAATTTGGTTCCTATTTTCTCACTATTTTTTTAAAAATTTTGCTTCCTTTTTTCTCCAAACCTCATATTGTACTCTTCACTTTTCTTACTTCATTTTGCCCTATTCCATCCCTATTTTATTTACATTGCAAATATTATTTTCTCCTTTTCTTCTCTTTGTTCCTATCACTTACTCTTATTATTTCTCTTCCTCCTACCTTATCAAAATCATTCTTCTTTCCATTTATCACCTTGTATTCTTTTTTCCTCATATAATATTCTTACTCTCTTTCCACCTTTACTAATCTTAGCTCATTTATTGTTGATATTGCAGTAGTGGTTGGGGGTATTTTTGCTAGTGTGGGTTTTGTTTGTTGAGTTATTTCATTTTGTTCTGGCACCCCCTATACAACAGCGTATAAGACGTGGTTGGGGTTCTGACTCTCAGTCAGCCAGCCGGAGGGGAGAACCCACCAACAAACAAGCCAACAACAACCTAAACTCCATTACAACAAGAGAGACCACATATTGCATAAAGGGGATCCCTAGAGCATCCAGCTCAAGAGTTTAATGAGACTGCAACACTGAGTCCCACAGGACTCTTACCACAGAAGGCCAACCCTTAAACATAAGGACTCAAAGCAGATCAGTCTAATACACAGAAACAAACAGAGTCACCTAAAACAGGGAGGCAAAGAAAAAAAACCCTGAGTTGAAAGGAAAGGAGGAATTCCCAGAAAGAGTTCTAAATAAAATTGAGGGAAGGAATTTATCACACACAGAGTGCAAAGTAATGGTTATAAGGATGGTAAAGGAACTCAGTGAGAAATATAAGGAACTAAGTGGGAACTACATTAGCATGAAAAATGACATAGAAACTATGAATAAGAACCAGGAGGAAATGAAGAACACAATATCTGAAATGAGATACACTAGATGGAATTAAAAGCAGGCTAGATAAAGCAGAGGATCGAATCAGCGACTTGGAAGACAAGGTAGAAAAAATACCCAGTTAAGCGACAGAATGAAAAAAGACTCAAAAACACTGAAGATAGTTTAAGAGAGTTGCGGGGCAACATGAAAAGTAATAATATTTGCATTATAGGGATACCAGAAGGAGAAGAAAAGGAGCAAGGGATAGAAAACCTGTTGGAAAAACAATGACAGCAAACTTCCTTAACTTAGTGAGGGAAAAAGTCACACAAGTTCAGGAGGCACAGAGGTCTCCAATCAAGATGAACCCAAAGAGAGCCACTCAAAGATACATCATAATTAAAAATGGCAAAATTTAAAGACAAAGAGAGACTCTTAAAGGCAGCAAAGGAGAAACAAAAAGTAACATACAAGGGAGCTCCAATAAAGCTATCAACTGATTTCTCAACAAAAATACTACAGGTCATAAGGGAATGGCACAAAATATTTCATATAATGAAAAGCGAAAACCTGCATCCCAGACTACTATACCCAGCAAGGCTCTTGTTTAAAACGGACAATGAAATAAGGAGCATCCCAGACTAAAAAAGGCTAAAGGAGTAGATCTCCACCAAGCCTGTATTGCAAGAGATGCTAAATGGAATATTTTATGAAGATTAAGGAGAGAGAGAGAAAGAGAGAGAGAGAGAGAAAAGGAGAGGGAGAGAGAGAGGCACACAGGCACAAAGGAGAAAGTGGCAGTGAATACCTATCAATAATAACCTTAAATGTAAATGGATTAAATGCCCCAATCAAAAGATATAGGGTAGCTGACTGGATAATAAAACATGACCCACATTTATTCTGTCTACAACAGACCCACCACAGAACAAAAGATCTACACAGGTTGAAAGTAAAAAGATGGAAAAAAGTATTCAAAGCAAATAGACATAAAAATAGCTGGGGTACTCCACTCCAGGAAGACAAACAACCCAATTAAAAAATGGAAAAAGGACCTGAACAGACACTTCTCCAAGGAGGACATACAGAGGACCCAGAGTCATATGAAAGGATGTTCAGCATCACTAACCATCAGAGAAATGCAAATTAAAACCACAATGAGATACCACTTCACACCAGTCAGAATGGCTATCATAACCAAATCAACAAACAACAAGTGCTGGCAAGGTTGTGGAGAAAAGGGAACACTAGTACCCTGTTGGTGGGAATGCAGATTGGGTGCAGCCACTGTGGAAAACAGTACAGAATTTCCTCAGAACACTAAAAATGGAACTGCCTTTTGACCCGGCAATTCCATTTTGGGGACTATACCCTAGGAATCCTGAAACACCTATCCAAAAGAACCTATGCACCTCAATATCCATAGAGGCACCATTTACAATAACCAAGTGCTTGGTGCAACTTAAGTGCCCATCAGTAAATGAGTGGATCAAAAAACTGTGGTATGCATAAATATGGCACATGGACATGAACTAAAGAGGGGGAATGTGGGTGGGAGAGAGTGTGTAGGGTGGAGGGGAGTGAAGGGGGAAATGGGACAACTGTAATAGCATAATCAACAAACTAAATTAAAAAAAATTGTGGTATGTTTACATGATGAAATACTCTGCAGCAGAAAGAAACAAGGAGCTCCTACCCTTTGGGACAGCTTGGATGGATCTTATTTCATTTAGCATTATGCTAAACAAAATAAGCCAGGCGGTGAAAGACAAATACCATATGATCTCGCCTGTAAGTGGAACCTAATTAACAAAACAAACATGCAAGGCAAATATAACCAGAGACATTGAAATTAAGAACAAAGTAACGGTAACCAGAGGGGAGGTGAGAGGGGATATTGGGGGGACTAGGGAGAAGGGTTGTCAAGGAACATGTATAAAGGACATGTAGACAAAGCCAAAGGAGTGTAGGATTGAGAGCGAGAGGTGGGAATGGCTGGGGTGGAAGGTAGTGGGGGCAGATGGAGACAATTATACTTGAACAACAATAAAGTATTTTTTTAATTTTTAAAAAAATTAAATTAAAAAAATTTTAAGCTGGGGTAGCCCTGACTGGTGTGGCTCAGTGGATTGAGCACTGGCCTGCAAACCAAGGGATCATTGGTTTGATACCCAGTCAGGGCACATGCTTGCATTGTGGGCCAGGTTCCGAATGGGGGACATGTGAGAGGCAACCCCACATTAATGTTCCTCTCCCTCTCTTTCTCCCTCCCTTCTCCTCTCTAAAAATAAATAAATAAAATCTTTCTAAAAAATTGGGGTAGACCATTTAAACTGATGCTGCTCCAAATTAAGTCAGACCACTCTACCAGTGACAAAAAGCTGCTGGTTTTTACAACCTGCCCTGATTGAACTAGAAAACAAAAGTTTTCTAGTGGGATGGGGACAGCTCCAGGCAAGAACACCACATGTTGATGCCAACCTTACTCAAAATTCAGTAGTTCTCATAAATAAACACTTCTCAACATGTTGCATGCCTCCAGTCAATTCACAGAATGCTGAAATGGTTGTTTTTAATGGTTTCAACCAAGTATTATAGTTGCTTTGGGGGGGAAAAATGGTTTATCAACCTTTCAACGTGCTCATGCTGGGAATTAGACTCTGTGAGCACCAGATTTTCAAAGTGTCCTTCTCAAGCCTGGAGAGGTGATATAAAAGGAGGGTGAGAACTCAGGGGGAAAACTTTTGAGTCTAGATTCTACTACTGACTAGCTATACACTTTGAAGTTTCCTTAGCAGAAAAGCAATGGGGAATTTCCAAAGCCCCTTCCATCTTGAAAACGCTAACTTTCTAATAGAATTCAGAACTCAGCTAATAAATTAACACAGTGGACCTAAAAAAAATGGGGTAGTAATACTTATATCCAACAAAGTAAAATTCAAAACAAAGGCCATAACAAGGGACAAATAAGGTCACTACATAATACTTAAGGGAGTTGTTCAACAGGAGGATATAACCCTTATAAACTTACATGCACCCAACATAGGAGCACATAAATATATAGAGAAAACATTGGAGGACTTTAACAAGGAGATTGACAGCAACATAGTCATCATAGGGGATTTTAACAACCAACTATCCATAATGGATAGATTATCCAAACAAAAAATTAACAAGGATATTATGGCATTGAGCAACACTCTAGATCGAATGGACTTAATTGATACTTATGGAACATTTTACCCAAAAGAAGTAAAATAGATATTCTTCTCAAATGCACATGGATCATTCTCAAAGATAGACCACATGATAGGACACAAAACAAGCCTTAACAAATTAAAGAAAATTGAAATCATATCAAGCATCTTATTGGATCACACAGCTTGAAACTACAAACCAACCTCAAGGAAAAAACTAAAAAACATTCAAATACATGGAGACTGATATCATGTTATTAAATAATGAATGGGTTAACAATGAGATCAAGGAAGAAATAAAAAAAAAAATACATGGAAACAAATTAAAATGAACACACAACAAACAAAAACCTATGGGACACAGCAAAGACAGCCCTGAGTGGAAAGTTCATAGCAATACAGGCCTACCTAAAAAAAGATAGAAACATTTCAAATAAATAACCTAACCCTACATCTACAAGAACTGAAGAAACAACAACAAATAAAGCCCAGAGCAAGTAGAAGGAAGGAAATAATCAAGATCACACAGAACTAAATCAAATAGAGGCTAAAAAGACAGTATGAAAGGTCAATGAATCAGGAGCTGGCTCTTTGAAAATATAAACAAAATTAACAAACCTTTAACCAGACCCATCAACAAAAAAAAGAGGAGAGAACCCAAATAAGTAAAATCAGAAAAGAAAGAGAAGAAATAACAACCAGTACCACAAAAATACAAAGGATTGTAAGAAATTGCTATGAACAACTATACGCCAACATATTAAACAACCTGGGAAAATGGATAATTTCTAGAAACACACAATCTTCCAAAACTGAATCAAGAAGAGGCAGAAAGCCTGAATAGACCAATAAGAACTAATGAAATTAAAACAGTAATAAAAAAACTCCCAGCACACAAAATCCCTGGACCTGATGGCTTCACGGGCAAATTTTACCAGAGATTCAAAGAATAACTAACTCCTATCCTTCTCAAACTATTCCAAAAAATTCAAGAAGAGTAAAGACTCCCAAACTCTTTGTATGAGGCCAGTATTACCTAATTCCAAAATGAGGTAAAGACACAACAAAGAATGAAAATTACAGGTCAATATCTCTGATGAACATAGATGCTAAAATCCTCAACAAAGTACATAAGGTCAATTGGGACCCAGCAATACATTAAAAAGATCATATACCATGATCAAGTGGGATTTATCCCAGGGATGCAAGGATGGTACAATATTTTCAAGTCAATAAATGTAATATAGCATGTAAACAAAATGAAGGACAAAAACCACATTATCAACTTCCAGTGAACACAGAGGAATAGGTAAACATGGCTTGCCTCCTTACACAATCACAGCAAAAACTACAACTAGACTCCATAATAAATATCACCCAGAATGAACAGAAATTGAGCTGTATAAAAGTCTGACAATCTAGGAATTAAAGAAGCCACATTCATCCAGATGGGTAGGTGGGGCAGAAACACAGAGAGGTACAGAGAGGCATAGAGACTTGAAAAGGCATGGAGTGGAGCAGAGACCTGGAACAGGCAGTACCACATCCACATGCGGCAGATAAAAATTGGAAGGGATACCTCACAAGAAAGGGATCCCAGCCCCACACTAGAAAATACAGCCCAGGGTTTCAAGCACAAGGAAGGTAAGTTCCCATAACTTCTGGCTGTAAAAACCACTGTGCTTTGGGGCAGTGGAAGAAACTGCAGGATTCTCAGGAGTCTACTCTTAAAGGGCCCACAAAGGACTTAGGACTTATGCAGACTGAGTCTCTCTGGGCTTCACCATCAGGGCAACAGCTGAAGGGCACCAGTGGCAGATGGGGAGAAATTGAAGTGACTTGGTACATCTGGACAAGTACCAAGAGACAAGTTTCTCCCAGACAAAACTACACAGGGTAGGCAGCAGCATTTACCCATCTCTGAGCCCTCCTCCACACAGAGCCTCAGAGCAGCTACTAGGGTTGCCCTGCCCTGGTGATTACAAAAGATTCTGCCCTATCCAACTTACTGGTGTGATTTTCCATAACATCCCATGCTACTAAGACAGGGAATCAAAACAGCTCTATCTAATACACAGAAACAAAGATAGGGAGGCTACCAAAATGAGAAGATAAAGCAATATGGCTCAAAAGAAAGAACAGAACAAAATTCCAGAAAATGAACTAAGTGAAATGGAGGTAAGCAATCTATCAGATGCAGAGTTCAAAACACTGGTTATTAGAATGCTCAAGGAAATCATTGTGTACTTTAACGACATAAAAGAAAAAACAAAAACAAAAAAAAACAAAAAAAAAAAACCCAGGCAGAAATGAAGGTAACACTAAGTGAAATAAAGAAAAATTTGCAGGGAACCAACAGTGGAGGGGATGAAGCCAAGAATCAAATCAATGATCTGGAACATAAGAAAGAAAAAACATTCAATCAGAACTGCAAGAAGAAAAATGAATCCAAAATAACAAGGGTAGGCTAAGGAGCTTATGAGACTATTTCAAACATACCAACACATGAATCATAAGGGTGTCAAAAGGAGAAGAGAAAGAGCAAGAAATTAAAAACTTATTTGAAAAAATAATGAAAGAAAATTTCCCTAATTTGGTGAAGGAAATAGACATGCAAGTCCAGGAACCACAAAGAGCCCCAAACAAGATGGCACCAAAGAGGAACACACCAATACACATCATAATTAAAATTCCAGAGGTTAAAGATAAAGAGAGAATCTTAAAAGCAGCAAGAAGAGCATATAGTTACCTACAAAGGAGTTCCCATAAGACAAGTCAGCTGATTTCTCAGCAGAAACTTTGCAGGATAGAAAGGAGTGGCAAGAAGTTTTCAAAGTGATGAAAAGCAAGGACCTACAACCAAGATTACTCTATCCGGCAAAGCTATCATTTAGAATCAAAGGACAGTAAAGTGCTTCCCAGACAAGGTAAAGCTAGAGTTCATCATCACCAAGACATCATATGAAATGTTAAAAGGACTTATTTAAGAAAAAGAAGATCAAAACTATGAACATTAAAATGGCAGTAAATTAACAGCTATCAACAATTGAATCTAAAAAGCAAACTAAGCAAACAAGCAGAACAAAAACAGAATCATAGATATGGAGATAATTTGGAGGCTTATCAGATGGGAGGGGGAAGGGAGAGAATGGGGGAAAAGGCACAAGGACTACGAAGTACAAACTGGTAGGTACAAAATAGACAGGGAATGATAAGAATAGTATAGGAAATGGTGTAGCCAAACAACTTACATGCATAACTCATGGACATGAACTAAGGGGGGAATTGCTTGAGGCAATGGGGGGCACTGTCTAGAGGGTGAAAAGGGGGAATAATTGGGACAACTGTAATAGCATAATAAATAAAATATATTTTTAAAACCACATGATCATGTCAATAAATGCTTAAAATCATGTGATAAAATCAAGCATACATTTGTGATGAAAACATTCAGCAAAGTGGGAATAAATGGAGCATACCTCAACATAATAAAGGCCATATATGAGAGATCTACTTGCAACATCATACTCAATGGGCAAAAGCTAAAAGCTTTTCCCTTACATCAGTAACAAGACAAGGATGTCTGCTTTCACTACTCTTATCCAACATAGTGCTGGAAGTTCTAGTCACTACAGTCAGACAAGAAAAAGAAATAAAAGGCATCCAAATTGGAAAGGAAGAAGTAAAACTATAATCATTAGAAGACAACATGATAGTGTATTTACAAAACCCTATAGACTCCACCAAAAAAAAAACTACTCTACCTAGTAAGTGAATTTGGCAAAGTACAAAGTCAATATTCAGAACTCAATGGCAGTTTTGTGCACCAACAATGAACTATCAGAAAAAGAAACTAGGGGGAAAAAATCCCATTTACAATAGCAACAAGAAAAATAAACTACTTAGGAATGAATTGAACCAAGGAAGTAAATGACCTGTACTCAGTAAACCATAGAACACTAAAGAAAGAAATCGAGGAAGATACAAATAAATGGAAGTATATACCATGTTCATGGGTTGGAAAAATTAACATCATTAAAATATTCATACTACCCAAAGCAATCTATAGATTCAATGTAATTCCTATTAAAATACCAATGGCATATTACACTTATCTAGAACAAATAGTCCAAAAATTTATATGGAACCAAAAAAGACCCTGAATAGCCTCAGCAACTGTGAGGAAGTAGAATAATGTTGGAGAGATTGTAATGGAGTGCAGCCAGGGGCCCTGAAACAAAGGATTTGAAATGGGGTTCAGAACTTGGGGTATCACAAAACATAAAAATATAGGATAGCCTCACCCCCACAAGTCTGGACTGGGGAATGGGACATGTGGAGCAGTGCCATTGAGAGTTACTTTGCATATCAACAGTTGGTCAGCTTCATACCTAGTATGCAAAAATGGTTGTTTTGCATATCTATAACAGCTGGCTAGCTTCATAGATATGTTAAGTAGCTGTGGCAGTGTTTTGAGCCAGGGAGATGGGAGTGACTTTGACCCATGACATAACTGGGAGGCAGCTCCTGCTAGTTATAGCACCTGCATGAGAGCTTGGAGATGGTTCACTCTATGCCACAGGGCCACACCTGCCTGGAGGGAGGTACTATGGCAGCTCAAAAAGGCTGAAAATATACAGGAGTGTTGGCAGGTGTAGCTGATTGTGGGAGGAGTCAGAAATAGGGTTGCAGAGGAAGATTCATGCCAGGATTTAAACCTGTGTCAGACATGTGGGGGCTATCCACATGGTTTGGGGGGGTTCTTTACCACATGGCTCAGGAAGCAGGAGAGGAAGATGTAGCAGACATGCAGAGCTCTCTCTTAGCAGTTCAGAAGAAAGCAGGAGAGACAATGCATGACTAGGGATGGGGACAATACAAGACCATGCAGAAGGGAAAGGGGTGAAAGGACTCTTGCTGGTGGGCCTTGAGAAGGTGCCATGTGGGTCTGGATTAAGAATGGGAGATTGCAGCAACACAGCTGATGGTGCTGGGAATTGTGGGAGGCCTGCCAGTCAAGCATGGATTACTGGGAAGAACCAGGAGCTTCCTGAGCCACTAACTTCTTTTTTTTTTTTCCCCCCAGAGATATAGTACCCCTGACTGGGCAAAGCAGAGAAGGAAGGATTGTGTGTGTTTGCAGGTGTTTTAAGGGACTTTGAGTACTTAATAGCAACATTCTGACCTTACTCTAAATCTGTATAACTTTTGAGTAAATAGTTCCTTTGCTTTTCACCAAACTCTGGCATTGAGAGATGTAATTCCAATGCCCTGGAGGTGGGCAAAAAATCCACAGTGACACAGGGACCCTGTAACCCCTGGGTTCATTCTGTAACAGGATCACAATACCTAATATAAAACTATACTACGAATATGATGGCATAGGCAAACATGACCCGCCTCTTTGCACAACCACATCAAAATTACAAATAAAATATAAACAACCATCACTCAGAACCATCAGAAATCAAGTTGAATGGAATTAAATGAATCACATCCTTCCGGACTGTTAGAAGTAGCATAGGCACATAACAGGCCAGTCCCTCACCCACGTGTGATGGATAAAAATTTGGGAAGGATACCTCTGGAGCAAAGAGTTCCGGTCCCATACTAGGCCCTCTAGCCCAGGGTTCCAGTGCCAGGAAGATAAGTCTCTACAACTTCTGACTGCGAAAACCAGTGGTGATTGAGTCGGTGGAAGAAACTGATGGAACATCAAGCAGTTCCTCTTAAAGAACCCACACACGACTCACCTGCTCAGACTCCCTCTGAGCTCCAGCATGAGGGTAGCAGTTTGGACACACTGGGAGGGACATACAGGGAGGGACTGAAGTATCCGGCATCAAGGTGAGCAGAGGCCATTGTCCTTTTGCTAAACTCTCTCCCCAAAGATCTGGCAAGCTGGTGCTGCATCTAAGACATTACCAACCTGGCTAACACTTTTTGACCCACCTTAGAGAGCCCCAGAGACTCCACCCTCCCAGTTTACAGCCCCAGCAAAGCTGCTTTTCCATATGAATGGCTGGGCTTGGCTCATGCTTCACAACTTCCTAAATCCTGTCAAAAAAGCAATAGCTGGCCTCAATGAGCTACAGGACCAGAACTAGCAGCAGCCACCTTAGATTCACAGCTTGGCTTTGCCTAGGAATCTACAAGCCCAGTACAAGTAGCAGCCATCTCAGATTGTTTTATAGCTCAGGAAGGGTGACCCCAGGCAAAATATGGGTGGGGTCTGAATTTGGCCTGTATCATACAGGAAACCCCAGGGCCAGCACACCCAGTAGACAGCTACAGACCATGTTGGGGCACCACTACCCTGCCCCTGCACAGGTAATACTCCATAGAAGACAGACGTTGGTGGTAAATGGCCACAGTCAGTCGTTGCAACTGATTGGCCTGGGTAAATCTCTCCCATTAATCTGCAAACAGCAACCAAGGATCAACTACAAGAGGAGGATGTACTCAGCCCACATGAAGGGCACACCTTAAATACCCAGCTTGGGTGATAGGGAAGGATGTGTCACTGGACCCTATAGGACACCTACTACATTAGGCCACACAACCAAGACATGGAGTCATAGCAGCTCTACCTAATACATAGAGACAAACATAGGGAGGCTGTCGAAACAAGGAAGCTAAGGAACAGGGCCCAAATGAAGGAACGGATCAAAACTCCAGAAAAAAAAAGCTAAACAAAATGTAGATAAGCGATCTATCAGATGCAAAGTTCAAGATACTGGTTATAAGGATGCTCAAGGAACTTAGTGAGGACCTCAGCAGCACAAAAAAGATCCAGTCAGAAATGAAGGGTTCACTAATTGAAGTAAAGAACAATTTACAAGGAAACAACAGTAGAGTGAATAAAGCAGAGAATCAAATCAATGACATGGAACACAGGGAATCAAAGAACAACCATGCAGAACAACAAGAAGAAAAAAGAATTTTAAAAAATCAGAATAGTATAATCAGCCTCTGGGACAACTTCAAGAGGTCCAAGATTCACATCATAGGGGTGCTGAGGGAGAAGAGAAAGAGCACGAAATTGGGAATCTATTTGAAAAAAATGAAAGAAAACTTCCCTAATTTGGTGAAGCAAATAGATATGCAAGTTAAGGAAGCACAGAGAGTACTAAACAAGATGGATACAAAGAGGCCCACACCAAGACACATCATAATTAGAATGCCAAAGTTTAAAGATAAAGAGAGAATCTTAAAAGTATCAAGAGAACAGCAGTTTGTTACCTACAGGGGAGTTCCCATAAGACTTTCAGGTGATTTCTCAAAAGAAACTTTGCAGGCAAGAAGGGATTGTAAGAAACATTCAGTCATGAAAAGCAGAGAACAGCCAAGATTGCTCTACCCAGCAAAGATATCATTATAATGGAAGGGCAGATAAAGAGCTTCCTAGACAAGAAAAAACTAAAGGAGTTCATCATCACCAAACCATTATTATATGATATGTTAAAGGGATTTATTTAAAAGAAAAAGGAATATCAAAACTATGAACAATAAAATGGCAAAAATACAAATCTATCAACAATTGAATCTAAAAAACAAACTAAGCAAACGAGAAGAACAGAGAATGAATCAAGGATACAGAGAGCATTTTGATGATTGCCAGGTGGAAATGGGGTGTGGGGGAATGGGTAAAGAGGTGAGGTGATTAAGAAGTACAAACAGGTATTTAAAGAATAGCCATGTGGATAGAAAGTACACGACAGGAAATAGAGCATCCAAAGAACTTATATACCCATGACCCATGGATATGAACAATGTTGGGGTATTGCCTGAAATAGTGGGGTTGCTGGGTGGAGGGAGCCAATGGGGGAAAGGTCAGGGCAACTGTAATAGCATAATCAATAAAATATAATTTAAAAAACTATACCACAAGTTCATCTTAATCAAAACAGCCTGATACTGGCATAAGAACAAACACATAGTTCAATGGAACAGAATAGAGAGTTTACAAATATACCCATATCTCTACAGTCAATTAATATTTGACAAAGGGGGCACAAGCATGCAGTGAAGTCAAAACTGTCTCTTCAATAAGTTGTGTTGAGAGAACTGGACTGATACATGTGAAAGTAGGAACCTAGACCACCAAATTACACCATATACTATAATAAACTCAAAGTGGAGAAAAGACTGAAATGTAAGTTTTGTATTTAGTACCATAAAATTCCTAGTGGAAAACATAGGCGGGAAAATTTCAGATATCCCAAGTAGCAATATTTTTGCCAATATGTCTGTCTCCTAGGGCAAGGGAAAAAAGGCAAAAATAAACAAATGGGACTACATTAAATTAAAAAGCTTCTCCACAGCTAAAGAAAACACCATCAAAATGAAATGGGAACTAACTGTATAGGAGAATATGTTTGCCAATGATACACTAGACAACGGTTTAATTTCCAAAATATATAATAACTCATAGGACTCAACACCAGGAAGACAAACAATCCAATTAAAAAATGAGCAAAAGACCTGAGTAGACACTTCTCCAAGGAGGACATAGAGACCCCATGGACATATGAAAAGAAACTCAACATTACCAGCCATCAGAGAGGTGGAAACTAAAACCACAATGGGATAGCACCTCACACCTGTCAGAATGGCAATCATCATTAATAAATTAACAAACAAGTGCTGGTGAGGTTGTGGAGAAAAGGGAACCCTAGTTGGAGGGAATGCAGACTGGCACAGCCACTATGAAAAACAATATGGAATTTCCTCAAAAAATTAAAAATGGAACTGCTTTTTGACCTAGTGATTCTACTACTGGGAGTGTACCCTAAGAATTCTGAAAAACCAATTCAAAAGAACCTATGCACCCCTGTGTTCATAGCAGTGCTATTTACAATAACCAAGTGCTAGAAACAGCCTAAGTGCCCATCAGTAGATGAGTGGGTCAGAAAACTATGGTACATTTATACAGTGGGATATTACACAGCAGAAAGAAAGAAGAAATTCTACCTTTAGCAACAGCATGGATGGAACTAGAGAATATTATGCTCAGTGAAATAAGCCAGTCGGTGAAAGACAAGTACCATACGATCTCATTTTTTAAGAGGAATCTAATGAACAAAATAAACTAACAAGCAAAATAGACCAGAAACATGGAAACATGAAACAGACTGGCAGCAGCCAGAGGTGAGGGGAGAAGGGAAACAATGGTGGGAAGAAGAGGAAGGGACTAGTCAAATAACATGTATGAATGACCCATGGACATGGACAACTGTGTGAAGACTGACTGTGAAAGCGGGGGTGGGGCAGGGCGGAAGAGGGCAAAGTGGGGAAAATTGAGACAACTGTAGTGGAATAACAATTAAATAAATTAATTAATAATCTGCCTGTAAAAAGAAAAGAAAGAAAATTGACCATCAGCCAGTGAGACCCCACCAGAGCACTTTTGCTTTTGCTCTATATGCAAAAACAAATGAAAATATATTTATCCTTACAAACCGACTTTGTATCCAACAGTGACCAATTCAACTAGAGTTGAAAGTCTAGCTAGCTTCCAACAAAAATAAATGAGGTTGTAAGTACTTATTAAAAATTACCAGCATACTAAGATCTTGTACCAAATACTGGAATGGCCTTGGTCCAAGTCTAAGATAATTTTAACTTATGAAGAAAAGAGACTAAAATAAAATTGACAAAGAGCTTAAAAATACCTATCCCAAGAAAAGGGATTAGGCTGCAGCATTGATTGATCACCCAGGTCTTAAACAGGGAGCTGCATCGGTTACCTGGAGAGTTGTTAAAAACACAGGTTGTTAAAGATAGAGAAATTCAGACCCCACCCTAAATCCAAATCAGAATTTCCAGGGATGCCACCAGGCTGCCACCAGCTTACTATTAGCAAGCAACTCTCAAGCTCACTGAAATTTGAGGATGACTAATACAGTGAGTTTTTTGCTATGACAAAAATATATCCAGTGATTTTTTTTTTAATAGTGAAATGTTAGTGGTGTTATTTATACTAAAGCTAGAAAGAGGATGAGACTGAGGACAAATGAGGTGAGGATGACAATGAATTCAGGAAAGGCCAATAGTAAAAGAAAGAATGGAGGAGAGAGGTGAAAGTTAGGCTCCTAAAATAAACAATCCTGAAATAAACAAACTCATTTGTGCTTTATAATCACTAGCTCTCCACTGCTGGTGAAGATGTTTAGGTGACTGATATAACTTGAGGTTCTTATTCTTCTATCCCTATACCAAGTAAGGTACCACCTTGACACTTCTTGATTACAAAGTGTGTTCACACCACTGAGAATCTGCAAAGTGGTGGCAGAGCCCAAGGGCTGAGGGCCCGAGAGTCAGAGGAGAAAGCCAACCCAGCAGTCAGAGCAGCCCTAGCCCTGCAAGTGACAAACACCACTTCTCCGGAGACACATGCTGACTATGACTAGGAATTTGGTACAGGCTTGCCATCTGGCCAGGGAGACTGATAGATCCTTCCAGAGTGCAGTAGGCCAGTGGGTCCTGGATGCCAAGCAGGCACAGTGGGAGGGTGCACAGAAGGGCCCCCAGAGTGGTCCCTGCAGGGTCACTTAGCTCTCAGACAGCCCCTGGTGGAAATATTTCATATTTCCAAACAGCTCCCCAAATGATATTTTTAACATAAGCAAAACTTTAACAAACAAATGTAAATGCTTTCTTAGATCCTATTTGTCCAGCCTGGGCTCCCTGGAAAGTGGGAGAGGAGTGTATGGAACATGGTCTACGGAACATCAATGCTTGTTTCCATGTTGCCAGCAAATGCAGAAGGCCTTGGGTAAAGCTTCATGGGGCAGGGTGAGGAAGAAGTGATCAGGGATAGCAGAGAAGGCCCCACTTCTTCCTCACTCTTTCCTACTTTCAAATTAAGGTCGCATCATAAATGGGATTCCAGCTCACAGACCAGCCTCCCTTTTGAGGCATCATGCAGACAAATTCAGGCAAGGGCCATCTTAACTTGTAAGCAAGAGACCCTGCTTTTCTCTCAAGCCTACTGCTTCTACTCCATCTCGATGTTAAGGGACCAAAGTTTGTGAGGGGGAAGGGAAATAAGGTACAGTGACAAAGCTCCTGGGTCACACCTGTAGTAGACTGGATAGCGACCCCTGAAGATGTCTGCACTCTGATCTCCAGAACCTGTGAATATGTTATATTTCATAGCAAAAGTGTCTTTACAGGTGTGATTAATGTTATAGATCTTGAGATAGAAAGTTAGTCTGGATTATCCAGGTGACCCTAACCTAATCACAGGAGCCCTTAAAAGCTGAGAACCTTTCCAGGCTGAATTGAGAACAATACAATGGAAGAAGAAGCAGGAGAAATTTAAAGTAAACTTAAATGAGTGAACTCAACCTACCAGTGCTGGTTAAAGATGGAGGAAGGGGACCACAAGCCAAGAAGTGCTCATCGCCTCTAAAAGCTGAGAATGCCCCTCAGATGACAGCCAGTAAAGAAACAGAAACCTCAGTCCAACAACTGCAAGGAAATAAAGTCTGCCAACAACCTAAATGAGCAAAGAAATGGATTCTCTCCTAGGGCCTCAGAAAGGAATGCAGCCTGCAGATACCTTGATGTTGGCCCAATAAGATGAATCCTGGACTTCTGCCCTAAAAAACTGTGTGATAATAAGCAGGAGTCATTTTAAGCTGCTAAACTTGTGGTAATCAGCTGCAGCAGCATTAGAAAACTAATACACCTCCCTCCTGCCATAGCCCTGCCAGAAAGCAGGAAGTCTGTGGATGCTGGGAAGCCAGCAGGAGCAGGAGCCAGCCTGGGCCTCATGTGGTTGTGGCTGACTGGAAGTAGTTAGATGAAAATCTACACCCAGGAAGGAGTTGGCTCCCCAGACCATAGAAGATGGGGGTTTGGGCAAGGTCAGAAGAATCAAAAGATCGCCACCTTTACTTTCTATCCCAAACAAGATAAAGGGGGTTCAGGGAAATACTACCTGATTTCAGGTGGTCTTTCTCCTCTTCTGACCAGCTTGTGGGCAGCCAGGTCTACTAACAGTACATTTCTGTATCCTTAGGTCTGTGCCTAAGGACCTGAGGAAGAAGGACTTTCCCAGAAGATACCAGGAGCTTTACCCAAGCTCTCAGGAACCATGAACCCCTGAGCCAGGGGCAAACCCAGTGCTGGAGTGCACACCTGCCCAGAGCTAGCTCAGGCTCCCACACCTCCCCCAGGGTGGACAACAGTGTGCAGGTATTTACCAAACAGGACAAGAGGCAGCACAGACACCTGAGACCGGGTAGGCATGTCTGCGAGAAGATAGGACCTCATCATTTTCTCAGCTTTTACTCTGTCCCCAACTCTGTCCCAACCATCCTCCTGCCACAGCCCTACCACACGCAATCACTTCCTTTAATGAACACTTAGACCTTTCTAGCTTTGTTTAGACAGACCTTTGTCTAGAATACTCTTCCCTGTCTTGTCAAAATAAATTCAGTCTTCAAAGTCCATTCCAACTATAATTCTCTCTGGTGAGCCTTCTCCAACTTTCCCTCACTTCCTACTCCAACTTGAGCAGAATTGTTGCTTTGCCATTAAAAGTATTTGTATCACTTGGCACAGACCTCTCTACGTTCATTTGTTGGATAAGGGTTTGAAATATTAACCAGTGAATTCTACCCTTCCTTATACTTTCCTTCAGCTCCAGTTCCTTTCCCCATTTGAGCTGAGTCATCATTCATGGCCTTAGGAAAAGGCTGACAAAGCAAAAGATGGAGTGATTATCAGCCTTGCAGTTCTCAGCCTTTGAGTTCCAAAAGCCTCATCACAAAAGCTTATGAAAAAATTTGATTGCTGGAGAGATTTGAGAGAATTCAAAAATCACAGAATTCAAAGCTTCCTGTCCTTCCCTCCACTCCCCTCCCTTTGGAGATTAGACCAGAGGTAGGACCAGTACAGCAGCTAATAATCACAGTCTATGAAAATGGTGCCTCCTCAACTGTGCAAAACACAAAGTACATGACTCCACACAGTGGCCTTAGCACCAGACTCTTTCCCTATTTTCACTCACTCTCCTTAGCAAGGAGGCTATTATTCTTCTTGCCTCATCATAGTTGCAGGACAGCTGCTAACCCCAGTATTCACATGCACATTCCAGGTGGAAAGAAGAGGGAAAGGCAAAGGCCCTTAGGGATGATTGTTATTCAGGAAAGTATGTCGTGTGATCTACCTTGATCTTAGTGGCCAGAACTGTGTAGGTCCTTTGTTTACAGGGAAGGTTGGGAAACAGCCTTGGATTCTTCCAAGTTATAGACTGGGAAGGCCAGAGAGGTTTTCATTACCAATTCCCATTGTCTGCCATACGGAGTGGGTATTTCAGGTAGGAGGCACAGCATCCCTGCTGTATTACCAGGGCCTACAACAGTGCTGGTGCACAGTGAGCACTCGCCAGACACTTGCTGGATGAATAAATGGAGAGATGAAGTGAAAACATAGCATGGTAGAAAAACAATAGGCCATTCCAAGTGACTTTATTTAGGCATTCAAGAGAGGAGGCAGCAAGACAAGAGACAAGAAGATTGTGTGGGAGCCAGCATGCAGGGCCATGTAAAGAGTCTTTGAAGAAGTGTGTGCAGGGGTATAAGTTAACTGGATTTGTGCTCCAGGAAGATCATGCTGGCTGCAGAGATGGGTGCATTTTGGAGATAGAAAAGACAAGAGATAAAGAGCATTGCAATATTGGAGATCATTGCAATATCCAAGCTCAAAAAAATGGTGGCCTGAAAGAGTACAGAGGTAATGGGGGTGGAAGGAAGCAATCAGAATCTAGAGATATTTTGGAGGCAGAACTGACTGCACTTGGCAATGAATTTAATGTGGGAGAAAAGAGAAAAAGCCGAGGACAACTCTATCTTTTTTGGCTCAGGTTATTGGATCTATAGTGCTACTACTCATTGGATCAGGAAGCATAGAAATAGCAGGTTTGGACTTCCAGTCAAGATGGTGGTGTAGGTAAATGTTGTACTTGGAACCCCCTACAACCACCTCAGAATTGCAACTAAACTACAGAATGACTATCATTCAGAACCATCTGAAATCTAGCTGAATAGAAGTACTACAAAAGAAGCCATGTCAAGACTGGTAGGAGGGGGTAAAAATGCAGAATGGGCTGGTCCCATACTTGCGTGTGGTAAATAAAAATTTGGGGGGAATATCTCAGCAGCAGAGCTCCCCCATGAGGAGCAAGGGGTCCCAGGTACACACTATGCCCCCCAGCTCAGGGTTCCAGTGCCTGGAAGAGAAGTCCCTGTAACTTCTGCCTGTAAAGACCAGCAAGGATTGAGGCTAAGTAACACAAAAGCTTCTGGAGTCCCAAGCAGTTCTTAAAGGGGACATGAACAAACTTACTCGGGCTCAGTCCCTCTGAGCTCCAGTGCTGGGGCAGATGCTCAAAGTGCACCAGAGATATACAGGGAGGAACTAAATTGTATAACACCAGGCAGAGAGCTGAGGGACAGCTTTCCCTCAGACGGAAATGTTGGCAGAAGACATTATCCCTTTTCTGAGCCCTCTCCCCACAGAGGCAGCAGGTGGGCACCACATCTGAATCTCCATCAACCTATCTCACAGTGTTCACCCCAACTCTGGTGATTTCCTGAGACCCTAACCCACCCAACTTTGGGGCTCACCCAAGCTGTTTCCAGTGGCTTCTCCATTGGAAAAGCCACTGGAATGGTCTGCCTTGGCTCACACTTCAGACTTTCTTAAAATATCTCAAACAACCAACATCTGGCTTCTGTGTGCTTTGTACCTCTCACTAAGTGGTCCCGGCCTGGAACTAGCAGCAACCAAACTTGGTTCTCAGCATGATCTTTCCTAGGTACTTTCAAGCCCAGCACAAGTAGCAGCCATCTGCTGATTGCTTTGTAGCTCATACCTGGTGGCCTTGGGCAGAACACAGGCAGCAGCTGACCTTGGCCTGCACCTCTCCAGAGGTCCCAGAGCCAGTGCACCCAGTGGATAGCTTCAGACCACATCAAAATGCCACCCAACTATTTCTACAAATGACACACTCAAGGGGTGGACTCAGCAGACATCAGAGCCCCATCGAAGTAAGTCCTACTCTGTGGGACAAGCGCCTGCACAGCTGATTACAGTTGATTCTTCGCAGTGGTCAGTGGTTGTAGCCAACCCTTGCAGAGGATCAGCCTTGGAGTAAATCTGTCCCATTGGCATGCCAACAGCAATCAAGGCTCAACTACAACAGGAGAGTGTACACAGCCCACAAAGGGAGGTGAGGTTGCAACTGAAGTGCTCAGCTTGGATGATTGCAGAGGTGGTGCCACTGGACCCATAGGACACCTACTACTTTAGGCCACTCTACCAAGCCCAAAAGATAATAGCTCTACTTAATACATAGAAAATATACAGGGAGGCTGCCAAAATAAGGAGACAAAGTAACATATCCTAAACAAAAGAACAGAAGAAAACTCCAGAAAAAAAAACTAAACAAAACAAAGACAAACAATCTACTAGATGCAGAGTTCAAAACACTGACTATAAGGATGCTCAGTGAGTTTAGTAAGAACATCAACAGCATAAAAATGACTAGTCATAAATGAAGGACACACTAACTGAAATGAAAAATGAAATACAGGAAATCAACAGTAGATTAGATTTAGCCAAGTATCAAATCAGTGATTTGGAAGACAAGGGAGCAGAAAACATCCAATCAGAACAGGAAAAAAATTGAAAAAATGAAGATAGTGTAAGAAGCCTCTGGTACTACTTCAAGTATATCAATGTGATCATCATAGGGGTGCCAGAGGAAGAGAGAGATCAAGAAATTGACAACCTACTTGAAAAATAATGACAGAAAACCTCCCTAACTTGGTGAAGAGAATAGACATACAAGTCCAGGAAGCTCAGAGAGTCCCAAACAAGATGAACCCAAAGAGGCCCATAACAAGACATATCATACTCTTAATTTTTTTTCAAGATTTTATTTAGTTATTTGTAGGGAGAGGGAAAGACAGTTATAAAGAGAGGAAGAGAAATATTGATGTGAGAGAGAAACATCAATGGGTTGCTTCTTGTATGTTCCCCAACCAGGGACCAAACCTTCAACCCAGGCATGTACCCTGAACAGAAATTGAACCAGTGACCTTTTGCTTTATGGGTTGATGCCCAACAACCCGAGCCACATCAGTCAGGGCAAGATGTATAATTAAATGCAAAAGTTTGAAGACAAAGAGGGAATCTTAAAAGCCGCAAAAGGAAACAGTTAGTTACCTGCAAAGGAGCTCCCATAAGAGTGTCAGCAGAGACTTCCCACCAAGATGGAGGCATAGGTGGATACACTGTGCCTCCTCTCACAACCAAAATTAAGGACAACAAATATTTAGAAACAAGAAAACAACCAGAGCTAATAGAAAATTGAACTGTACGGAAGTCCAACAACCATTCATCCAGACTGGTAAGAGGGGCGGAGTCGCAACAGGAAAAAGTGGAGATGCGGACCCAGGAACACAGGTGGCAGTGGCTAGCGGTTCCCAAGTGTGCAGGCGGCTGGCAGGCCCACAGGTGCACGGGGTGGCAACTGAGCAGACCCAGTGAGGCCAAGCAAGGTGGCTGGCTGACCAGGAGGTCCCACATTCACACGCACAGATAATCCAGGTGAGGGGGAAGCGGCAGAAGGGACTGGAATCCAGGAGAGAGCAGAGCAGGCACCATTGTTCCCTCTCAGACCCCGCCCCCACATACAGCGTCACAATTCAGTGACTGGGCTGCCCCCGCACTGGGGAACATCTAAGGCTCCACCCCTCACTACATAACAGCCTCGACCAGACCAAAACCAAACAAAACAAAACAAAACGCCAAAAATGGCTCAAACCAGAAAACAAATCAGAGCTCCACAGCCAATTCCTCTAAGCCATAAAGAGATAGCCAACCTGTCAGATGCACAGTTCAAAGCCCTGGTGAGCAGGATGCTCACAGAATTGGTTGATTTTGCTCACAAATTAGATGAAAAAATGCAGGCTACAATACGTGAAATGAAGGAAGACGCATGGGGAACCGATAGAGATGGAAGGAAAACTGGGACTCAAATCAATGGAGTGGACCATAAGGAAGAAGCAAACAACCAAACAGAAAAAAATGAACAAACAAGAATTCAAAAACATGAGGAGAGGCTTAGGAACCTCTGGCACATCTTTAAACGTCCCAACATCCGAATTATAGGGGTACCAGAAGGGAAAGAAGAAGAGCAACAAGTGGAAAACTTATTTGAACAAATAATAAAGGAGAACTTCCCCAATCTGACAAGGAAATAGACTCCCAGAAGTCCAGGAAGCTCAGAGAGTCCCAAAGAAGCTGGACCCAAGGAGGAACACACCAAGGCACATCATCATTACATTAGCCAAGATTCAAATGGAGAGAATTCTAGAAGCAGCAAGGGATAAGGGGACAGTCACCTACAAAGGAGTTCCCATCAGACTGTCAGCTGATTTCTCAAAAGAGACCTTGTAGGCAAGAAGGGGCTGGAAAGAAGTATTCCAAGTCATGAAAGGCAAAGACCTACATCTAAGATTGCTCTATCCAGCAAAGCTTTTGTTGAGAATGGAAGGGAAGATAAACTGCTTCTCAGATAAGGTCAAGTTCAAGGAGTTCATCATCATCAAGCCCTTATTATATGAAATGTTAAAGGGACTTATCTAAGAAAAAGAAGATAAAAAATACGACAGCAAACTCACAGTTATTAACAACCACACCTAAAACAAAAGCAAATTAAGCAAAGAACTAGAACAGGAACAGAACCACAGAAATGGAAATCACATGGAGGGTTAGCAACAGGGGAGTGGGAGGAGGAGAGGGGGGAAAAGGTACAGAGAATAAGTAGCATAGACGGTGGGTAGAAAATAGACAGGGGGAGGGCAAGAATAGTGTGGGAAATGTAGAAGCTAAAGAACTTATGACACATGGACATGAACTAAAGGGGGGAATGTGGGTGGGAGAGGGTGTGCAGGGTGGAGGGGAATGATGGAGGAGAAATGGGACAACTGTAATAGCATAATCAATAAAATATATTAAATTTAAAAAAAAGAGTGTCAGCTGATTTCTCAACAGAAACTTTGCAGGCCAGAAGGGATTGGCAAAAAATATTCAAAGTGATGAAAAGCAAGGACTTAAACAACCAAGATTATTTTACCCAGCAATGCTATCACTTAGAATCAAAAGACATATAAAGAGCTTCCCAGACAAGGAAAAAATAAAAGAGTTCATCATCACCTAACCAGTATTATAGGAAATGTTATAGGGTTTTCTTTAGGAGGAGGAGAAGGAGGAGGAGAAGAAAATAAAAATATGAACAATAAAATGACAATATATACAACAAATGAATCTAAAAACATAAACAAAAAAACAAGACAGAAACAGAGTCATAGATACAGAAAACATGTTGATGGTTGCCAGATGGGAGAGGGGTTAGGGCATTGGTGAAAAAGACAAAAGGATTAATAAGTACATGTAATAATTATGTATGGTATCATATGGGTACTAGATTTATTGGAATGATCACTTAATAAGTTATATAATGTCTAACCACTGGCATGTATATCTGGAAATAATATAATATTGTATATCAACTGTAATTGAAAAATTTTACAAATGATTTAAAATTTTTTTAAAAGAAATAGCAGGTTTGGGGTTGAAGGCATGGGTGATGATGAATACAGTTTGAACCACATACCAGGCCCTGTTATATACACACCGTCAAGATTTGCTGATCCCCACCTTCCCCCAAACCTTGGTCACATGTTCAGTGGGGATTCCCCGGCTGCAATCACTAGTGCCCACTTGCCTCATTCCACATCAAGCTGGTCTTGGAGCAAGTATCTTTGGCAATTTGAACTGCTTCTAGTGCAGCCAAAGCAAGGACACAGACTCCTCACATGGTGGACAGGTGGTTGACGTGGACAGCTCTGCCACCAGTACCTTCTCCACACGATCCATGGGCAGCTGTCGCACATCGTTTATTGCTCCATTCTAGGTCCCGCAGCCTTCCCTGCAGTTTCCTAAGTGAAGCTCTAGCTCCAGTTCTGGAATTCCATGATGTGCTATATCTTCTCTGCCTCATCCCACTCTATCTGCACTAATAGCTCCTTCAAACTCTAGCTCTCCTTGAGATTGGCTGGACACATTGGAGGCTATGGCTTCTCTGATCAATTTTAGGCTCAATGGAAGCACAAAATGGGAAGCTTGTGGTTTGGCTTCTCCAGCAGTTGCCTGGAGGGGCCAGTTTACAAACCCAGAAATGAATGATCATTAATGTTCATGAAAGAGATCTGATCCAGGAGATACAGGACAAAGGAAGAAGCCACCAGATAAATTATTTTCCCTATGCCTTCCACCCCAAAGGAACACTTAAAGACATGGTTTTTCTCTAAGTCCTGACTAGATGACATTCTACATGGCCAAACAACTGGCTGCATTTTTCAATGAAACTGGCTAGTTTGGTGTAGCAGTTTCCTAGGGCTGCTGTAACAAAGCACCACAAACTGGGTAGTTTAAAACAACAGAAATTTATTCTCTCAGATTTCTGAGGGCCAGAAGTCTGAAATTGAGGTATTGGCAGGGCTATGTCACCTCTTGAAGTCTCTAGAGGAGGACCCTTTTTCACCTCATCCAGTGTCTGGTGGCCCTAGGTCTTTCTTTGCTAATGGCTGCACCTCTGTCTTCACATGGCCTGTCCCCACTGTGTCTGTGTCTCTGTGCATCCCTTCTTCTTATAAGGACCCCAAACACATTGCATTTAAGGCCCACACTAATCTAGTAAAACTTCCTCTTAACTGGTTACGTCTGCAAAGACCCTATTTCCCAATAAGTTTACATCCATAGGTACAGAGATTAGGACTTCAGCATATGTTTTAGAAGGACACAGTTCAACCCACAGCACTTGGTAACATACAACCTTGTATTTGTTCCCTGCTTTCCAAGCCTCATTTACAATTTTCTTTCACTCTTTATTATCCTAAAATAGCACTTACACATTTCGACTCAGGATGTGTTTCCTAGGATATCTATGCAAACTAAAATTTGTTGAGTTTGGAACATCTAAGTGGAAAGATATTTATCAGCTAGTTAAAACTGAAGAACCTGGGAAAAGTACAGACAGGAAAAATAAATTATAGTAAATATGTTTTGTTCATTCTGAATTTCTTGCTCTTCTTCTGATAATATTACCTCACTTTTCCTTTAGAAAATCATCCTTCTAATTCACTGTAGTCCTAGAAGACTGGCAATTACAGACCATCATTGCCACCTAAAATTCATTGAGTAAGCATGTGACTCCAGTTGGATTGACCAGACCCCTTTCTTGGGAATGAAATAGTGATTATGGAGGAGAGAAGTTCTTTTTTTCCTCCAGAGTGATTATCTAGGGTGATAAAACCTTGATCTATCGCAACCACTGCTATGCCTCCACCCCTTGCATGAAGAAGGCTGCAATAGAAAAGAATGAGGCCAACACAGACAGAGAAGCAGAACCAGAGAAAAAAATGGAGGGAGGGAAAGGCCTGAAAACATTGTTTGAGTCCCCAGATCCAGAAGTGCTTGATCCAGAAGCCAATGCCTCTAAACTAGCCTATATGCTGACCAACATGCCTCTTTATTTTTCTCTTAAGCTAGTGTGAATTGAGCTTCTATCATCTGAATCCAAAATTCCTCACTATATAAATGTCATCATGACTAGATACTAACAGAATAGATTAGATGCAAAAGTATGTAGTCCAACAAGAGCAGGGACTAGGGCAGAGTCCTACAGAGCTTCAAAATTTGAGCAGCAGTCACAGAAAGCATTAAAGGACACTGAAGAGTAGTGGCCAGAAACATGGGGAGGAAACAAGGAGAATAAGGTCACAGAAGACAAAGGAAGACTTGTGTGCAGGGAGTTCTTAACAGTGCTGTTGAGAGAGCAAACGAAAAAGAAATGGAAAATATCTGTTGGATTTAGCAGTAGAATGTCCTGGTGAGCTTGATGAATGCAGCCTCAGTGGACCAGAGAGGGCAGAAATTTGGTGACCAAGGGTTAAACAGTAAGTAAGGAAGAAAGTGGACACAATGAGTATAGAAAACACTCAAGAAACTGGGTTGCGAAAGGGAAGGAGATAGAATAAGAACTGGAGAGCAAGCACATGGGCGATGTCAGTGAAGGTTTTTATTTTGTTGTTGTTGTTGTTGTTTAAGATAATGAAGAATGGAGCATATTTAAATGTTTATTGGAAGAGGCCAATAGGGAGGTAAAGATTGCAGCTATAAGTAAAGGAAGAAAAAGAATAGTCCCTTGGAAGGTGACGGTCTAGAATATAGAGTAGCGGTGTGCCTCAAGAATTTTTAAAACATGCAGTACCTGACCATTTAGTCAGGGGCACTGACCTCTTTCCCTTAGATTGTCAAATAAGAAAATTACAACAGGCAACACAACTATGGGTGTCTGGTGTGAATGAATCAAAATAGTACCTATTTTTTGTCAGAATGGCAAAAAATACATTTTAGTAATTAGTTTATGTGTGTCATGAGATGAAAAATGTTGCAAATCACTGGCTTAGAGCCTAGGCTTCCATGGTAACAGGAGGGTAGGAAGGAAATATAGATGAAAGATTAGACAGGTTTAAGGTTTGATGACAGGAAATTGGGGAATTTTATCTGTGAAGTAGCAGCAAGGCTATTGCTGATGGCGGCAAGGGGCTAAGAGGCAATAGGCAGGGGAATGGCGGAGTTGGAGGTTTGAAGAGAAGGACTGGAGTGGCCTGTATGGAAACAGAAGCCCCTAAAGAAACATAAAGGGATTGCTAGACGTGTGGAGGGACCGGTTGACTGCAGCCCATGTATAGCAGCCCCAGGGCACATGGCTGTGAAAAACTTGTGAGCAGTGTTCGGCAGTGTCAGCACAAGCAAATAGTTGTGGCCAAACAGGGCTGGGTTTTCCAGGACTATAGAACAGTGGAATAGAAACTCTTGGAAAGTTGGGTAAGGAGGGCAGGGAAGACAGGAGGAGACTGAGAGAGGGACTCAAAGTGGAAGGAAGGTCTAGGACCTGGAAGTCGACTTCGGTAGTTGAAGGACAGGTGTAGAGGGCATGTGTTTGGGCATAAGTCACTCATATAGTCCCTTTCTGATACCAACCAGAGACCACCACCTGCCCCATTGCCACCCATTTGTGATTTTGGCCTCCTTAACTTACAGTATGAGTTTCTTGATATGCAGGGCTACTTGGCCAATGATGATACACAGATGATGATAGGCAGGTACAGATGCTAGGTAGATGATAGATAGATAGATAGATAGATAGATAGATAGATAGATAGATAGATGATAGATAGATAGATAGATGCTAGATAGATAGATAATAGATAATAGATAGATAGATGCTAGATAGATAGATAGATAGATAATAGATAGATAGATAGATAGATAGATAGATAGATAGATAGATATTTGCATTGGAGAAAATTTTCAACTCCTTCCCTCATAAGGACTTTCCAGGTAGGAGTCCCCACTTTTATCACCATTGCATATAAGCAAACACAGACACAGGAATACACAGTGTGCATGGTACCAGTGTATGGGGACACATGAACTGAGGCCAGTGCAAGGGTCCACCATTAATAATTCTAAAGCATCTCAACTTTGCTTTTCAAGCCTGACTTCAGGTCCACCTGACTCCTCTCTCCTGTCAGGGCCCATGACTGCTGGTGCCAATAACAGCTCCTCAGATGAGAGGCTGCTGCCCACGCTCTGGGGACTGAAGCAGCAGGCTCTACAGAGGTGACAGGCAAGGTCAACAGCTGAGCCTGCTGCTCTGGACCCGCACCAGGAAGCATTAGCCCGTAGAACACCAGCTGGCCTTGTTCACAGCCTGGGGACTAAACAGGAACCCAAGTGGACAGTCCGTCAAGATGATTCAGTTCTTTAACTTGCCTGTAGTGTTCATTTTCCCTGACAGAAAAGTTCCAATTTTCCTATATTTTACTCACTAAAAGAAGGGCTAAGAGGAAAATAAGGTGTGAGAGAGCAAGAAGCAGATGCCTGCAGATGTTTCTTGACCATCTTTCCCACAGAAATCAGCACTGGATCCCAAATAACTTCATTAGACCCAGAACAAGACCCTGGGGGCCCCAAATTGACAGTAGGATGCTGGGGAGAGAGGAGCATGTTGGCTTTCTGTACCTCTTCTCGCCAACCAATAAAGAATACTCATGCACTGCCAGCAAAGCTGCCTCGAATAGAAGTCTCCAAAAATCAGCCCTCCACAGCGCCGGAAACATGGGCTTCTTTCACTGGCAGCTTCAAACGGTGATCTGATCTAGAGAAGCAACTCCCAGAGAGGGGTCCTGTGAGTCCTAGGCTTCCTTCCAGGGCCTCTGGAAGGCTGGGACACAGCAAGTGAGGAGAAAGGGGGTTTCCTGTTTGCCGTGCTCTTGCCACCTCTCCCCCACCAGCTGCCAGTGTGGGTGAATGTTACCACTGCCCATTGCTGCCCCGAGGAAGGCACCAGGCTGAGAACAGTGCCCTTTGTTCCCTCCATGCTAGCCAGGCCTGGTCTGTCTTTGGCAGGAGTGCCAGCAGCCTTCTGTGGGGCAGAGGAAGGAGCCTGGGGGGCTTGAGGGAAAACTTCCCCTGCAGGGCTCCTTTCCTCAGGCTGGAGCTTCAGCCTTCACACTGAGCTCCACTCACAAGAGTGCTGGGCAGTTGGAACTCTGGCCTCAGGTGTGACACAGAGCTGGACAGGGGGTCTACAAGGATGAGAGGCTCAGCAGCAGGGAAAATGAGTGGCTTCCAAGTGGGTCTGGTGTTCTGGCCTGACACAGTAGGGCTATTGGGCACAGAGTTGTGCAGTAGCCAAAGTAGATAAAAGGCTCTCAGAGTTCTAGTGCATGTGCATGTGCGTGTGAATGCTGCTCATTTGTGTTGAAATAAAGGTTGAGTTACAGGAAGGGGAGACTCTAAGAAGGGTATGCTTCAGTGCAGAATAAGCTACTGATATTGTGTTTCTCAGTCATGTGTTCTATGCCCCTGACTCTGCCCCTACCCCAGCCTGGGAGGCTTCATTCTGCAAACCAGCAGTTCCCTTGCTAAAGAGACACCCTATTGGTTGAGGCCCAAGTGACTTTTTATGGATCCAGAGACAGGAAGGCAGGGTCTTTGTTGGAGAGAGGTGGGGCAAGTCCTGCAGCCCGCTGGAAGCATACCGTTGTGGGCCGGGATGGAGAGGGCTGGGAGACCCCCTGGCCAGGACAAGGCTCCTCTGGGTGTCAAGACAGCCAAGCATGGGAGGAGACTAGGGCTGAGGGAGGATGCAGTGTGACACCTGGCCCAGCCCCACACTCCTGTCCCAGGCTGATGTGTCCTGTGCACTTGCATAGTCACATGCAAGCCCAGACCTACACCAACTGGCAAAACTGAGGAGAAGCATGTGTGGTCCCAGCCCTCAGGGCAGCCAAGGTAGAAGACGTCCCTCCCTCCTTCCAACAGCACCTTCTGGGGCTATGGAAGCAGATCCCGTGTCTGGAATCCGGCCCCAGGACTAGGGGCATAGCTCACATTCAGTCATGTCTTCTTTCATCAACAAATCTTCACACCTGTGTGCTAGACACCGTATTAGGGACATGGATATGGTTCCTGCCTTCATAGACTCTACAGTTTGAATAGCACATAATTTCCCCACTGGTGTAGCTCAGTAAGTTGGGCATCATCAAACAGAACAAAAGTTCACCAGTTCAGTTCCCAGTCAGGGCACATGCTTGGGTTGCAGGCCAGAACCCCAGTTAGGGGCATGCAAAAGGCAACTAATAGATGTTTGCCTCACACATTGATGTTTCTCTGCCTCCTTCTACCGCTTTTCCCCTCTCTCTGAAATAAATGAATAAAGTGATTTTTGAACAATTATTCACATCACCATGTAACAATTGTGAAAGTGACATGAAGGAAAAACACAAGGAGTGAGCACAGTTTGGAAGATTTTATAGTCAGGAAAGGGGCTCTGGTCTATATGTCATTCTATGGTTCTTGCCGAGCCCTGCAGAAGTGACCTGGCCTATCTGAGGGTCAGCCTTGGCCCCCGCTACATTCCCGCCACAGTGCCATTGCTGGTGTGCCGTGCGGCCCATTTTCTCAGCAGAGTAAGTGTGCAGTGATCTACTCCCTTTGACTCATCACCCATTTGAGCTATGGCTGGTCCTGTCACTCCTCTGAGACTGAACTTGTGCTGGCCTGGGGCTGTCCTTCTCACTGCCTGTGCCCTGGAGTTCCTGTGCTGAACAACATAACAGTCCCCTGGCAGCCATGTGAGCTCACCAGCACTAGCCATCTGCTTGCCCCCCCTTCAGGGCCCAGGAGCATGTTCTCATCCCCATCTAAAACCCCTGGGAGTAAAAGAGTCTCCAGATGAGGTGACATGAGAGGCTAATTCGGGTTCTCCCTGATTAAATGTTCCACTCTTTATATCCCCAGGGTTCTAGAAGAAATGAGATGAAATGTTCCTCTGCCTTTATATCCCCAAACACATCCATGGTCCCAACCATGATGCGGGGACTGAGGTGCCACCCCCCACACTCCCACGGGTCTGCATCTCTGACGCCCAACTCCTTCCATGTCAAACTCCGCTTTCCTCCCTATCCAAACACAAGGCCTCTGAGCTCAAAATCATCACAGCCCACAAGTGCTTTGTTTTCACCACAAAGCCTAACTTTCACAAATCAAAATCTTGCTTTTATGACTATTATAATTTCTGTCATTTTAAAGCAGCAGTCCTTAACTGGGCTTCACTTTGTAAGGACCTGGAAAGTTGTTATTCCAGGAACTTCTTATTTAATTGGTCTGCGGCTTAGTCTGGGCAGCAGTGTTTTGAAACCTCCCAGATGATTTTTGTGTGCAGCCAGGGTCAAGAACCACTTTAAAGAGTCCCATTTATAAAAAGCAATGACTTCTTTTGTTTCCATCAGTCCTGCCTTCCCATGAAGAAATCAAAGCCTCAGCATCATTCATTGATTCAACATATGGCAGCGGAGCCCCTTCTATGTGCACTGTTCTAGGTGCAAGGACACAGCAGAGAACAACAGACCAAAGTTCCTGCCCTCCAGGAGCTGACATTCTAATCAGAGAAAGGCCAGAAACAATCACAGTACTATGTAGTAACTGTCATAGAACATTCACAAGTGTAAGTGCAAAGGGTTAGGGGAAAACAGGATAAAGGATCTGGGATGGGGAAGGGCATCAAGCTAGACCCTGTGGAGCAGGTGGCATCTGAGAACAGACTTGAAGGAGATGAGAGAGTGGGTCAACATGAAGTCCCAGGATAAGAACCACAGCAGACAATTCACAATGATATTCTGCTAGATGTACTTAGCAGGGAAAATGGATAGGATATGGCAATTGGACATGGGGAGCAGAGAGGAGTAAGAAAAAAATGATCCTTTGTGGTTGATTCTCAGATTTCTCACACAAGTGTCCTTAAGTGGGCAGAGGACACTGAGATCTGAAGGTGCAAGTCCAGAGTCACGCTGTGCACATGCTGATGGGAAGCATCGGTGGGATGTCCCAGTGAACCAACACCTAGACCAGAGGAACCAAATGCAGCTACAGACCATATTTGGCTTGACATCTGTTTTTTATATGTTTAACTTGTTGGACAAAATCAAAAGGATAAATATATTTCTTGACATATGAAAATTATATAAAATTCTAATTTGTAGAAGTCAAAAAGTCAAAAGGAGAAGAGTATTTGCTAACATATTAGAATTGTGTAGAATTCTAATTTGGTGTCCATAAACAAAGTTTTATTGGAACATAGCCATGCCCATTTGTTGTCATTGTCTGTGGTTGACTTTGCACTATAATAAGTAGCTGGTATGACACCATTTAGCCCATAAAGCCTAAAATATGCACTATCTGGCCTGTTATCAAAAAAAATTGCTGAGCCCTTACACAGATATTTGGACCCATAGGTCTGGAACTCAGGAGGAACATCTAGATGGATGACATAAGAGCAGGCATTGCTAGCATCCAGAGTACTGAAGCCATGGAAGTCAGTGGGATTGGAGAGACAGTGTAGAGGGAGAAGGGAAGAGGCTGAGGCCAGGCCCAGATAACTTGGGTATTTGAAAGTTGGCTAAAGGGAAAGGAGCTTGAAAAGGAGATGGAGAAGCAGTAGTCAAGAGATTGGAGGAAAATTTGGAGAATATATTGTCATGGGGAAAGAAAGAAAGAAAGAGAGGGAGGGGGAGGGAGGGAGAGGGAGAAAGAGGGAGAGAGAGGGAGAGGGAGAGAGAGAAAAAAAAAGAAAGGAAAGGAAAGGAAAGGAAAGAAAGAAAGAAAGAAAGAAAGAAAGAAAGAAAGAAAGAAAGAAAGAAAGAAAGAGGAAGGAAGAAAGGAAGGAAGGAAGGAAGGATAAGAGAAACTGAGAAGTCAAAAAGTCAATGCTGCTGAGAAGTCAAATAATACGATAATAAAAGAATTAGTTTCTAATGAATTCAGCAACAAGAAGGTGACTAGTGGCCATCGGGGTAGACAGTTTCAGTGGAGCAGTGAGAGAGGAGGCCAGATTGGAAAGGGATGAGGAGAGGACGGCGAGGAAGTGGGGCCATGTCTGAGGGTGACTTTTTCGAGAAGCTCAGCTGAGATGGGGCATCTATCAGCCTGCAGAGATAAAATCGTGGCTGAAAGCAGAGAAAGGTTAAGGGGGGTTCATTTTTTTGTCACTGTTGTTTATTTAATTTCAGATTGGTTGGAAGGTATTTGATTGGCAAATGGAGAAGCTAAAGACACAGGAGTGTGGTCTGGCTTTGGGCACACTCACTGGTAGAAGCTAAAGACCCATAGTCCTTGCCTGGGCCTCTTCTCTACTGTGAGCCCTTAGAAGTTAGGGAAACAAGTGTTGACAAAGGAGCCTCCATCTTACCTCTCTCTGACCACAGGTAAGTGGAAAATGTAGGCCCTCTGGAACCAGACAGTGTAGCTTAAAACCCTGGCTCTGCATCTCATGAACTGGATGACCTTAGAGACTGATTATGCAGAGTCTCAGTTTCCTCATCTGTAAAGTGGGGCAAAGCTTCCCTAGTTCACAAGACTGGTGAGGATCAGATGCACTGACACATTGGGGACATTCAGCAATGTTAGATCCTTTCCTCCCTGTCCCAGACCACTCTCAGCCCAGCTACTGTCCAGACTTTGTCTTGGAAAAAAGAGAAAAGAATCTGGGACACAAACTTGACCTACATTCAGTGCCAAGTCTCTTGTCTTTCAGGAAGGGAAGAGAGGAAGTCCCAGGGGTGCACTCAGCCAGCTGGCCCGGACTCAGCCAGATGTGTTGCTTCAGAAGCTCCTAGCTAAAGAAGGATCCTGAGATCCTTTCTTCCAATCAGATGTTGGTGTGAGCCATCTGGCCACCTGAACTCCGGAAGCTTTTGTCAAAACAGGAATTTCTGGCCTGCTATGTCAGTTCTAGTTTTGTAGGGGGGTTGTAGTGATGGGCGTTCTGGGGTTGTCTGGGATTATCGCCAACCCTTCACCTGTGGAGATCTTGATGGAGACAGGGCCAGTAGGAGATGATCGTTTCTCTTTTGACTGCTGAGAGCCCACAGAGATCAACAGGGCCCCCCCGCCCCCCCCAAAGGAGGGTGTGGCCAAGATCAGGAGGCTTGGCCAGTCTAGAGGGAGGGAGAGTGAGAAGCAGTGCTCACCATTAACAAACTCGTGAAGGTGTCTGCACAGAACACCTGCCTCCTCCAGTCTGTGACTGTGAGTCGGACTGTGACTCAGGTGCATCCTGTTCTAAGCATCGTCTCTCCAACCTATTGTTTGAAAAGATAAAACGGATCTATTTCCCTGGTATTTTCTTTTCAAAGCTGGCAAAGCGGCTGCAACCCATGCTTTATACTCAGGGAAGAATTTCATCATTTTCCAAGACAAAAATCCTATGAAAAGAGCAGACCACATTGGTCTTTCATCATGAGAGATCAGCTCAGCAGGCCAGGGAGAGAGAGAAAACATTTGTTCAGGGAAGCGAATCAAAGTTGCCTCCTGCAATTATTTAACCTAAATATAATGTTTCAGGGAATGTAAGATATATAATTAATAAAGGCTCCCCACCTTTTTTATAGTCTTACTGAGCTACAAAGAGATCCTCACTAGAACAAACCTGTCCCACAGTGCCCCAGGGATGGGTGTGTGTTCATGAGCTGAGATGTGCACACAAGCATGTGCAAGTGAGAATGTGTGCCTTAGTGTTTCTGAGAACTTGTGCCATAGGAGGCAAAAAGCCCACCGAAGCCAACTCAAGTAAAAGGGAATTGATTATGAGGAATTGGGAACATTTCACTGTAACAGACAAGTTAGTCAGTTTCCCTACCCTGTCAGTGCCTGCACTTCTGAACCAGACCACCCACTCACTGATGGCCACAGCCCTTCAGACGGGGATATCTGATCCATGCTGCATCAGTTGGCTACTCACCGTCAGAAATTTGAGATCAGGACACAGGCTGTGAATTAGTTGGCGGTGGTGTAGGCAGGAGGATACGTGTCAAAGACATGTCAGTGTTGGAGTTCTGTACTGTGGCAGTGCAATGGTTCTCAGACTCCTGCGCCACTGCCACCAGACCACCTGGAGTGTTTGTTACAAATGTGGCTACCTTGGCTCCATCCCCAGGGACCCAGAGCTTTGAATTGTTAGCAAATGCTACAAACGGTTGGAATGCAGGGATTTCAGCAAGAGAGAAAAAAGAAGCAAATGAGAGATGAAAGACCTTCACTGCCACTGCCTTGGTTGAAGATGGCTCTTCCATCTTCGGTTCCAGTTCTTCAGACCCAAGTCCCTTGGGTCTTTCCTGCCCTGTGTTCTTTGGACACCTTTGAGTCTTAAGATACCCCTAAGCTGGCTTCTTTTTCTTGCTACCAAAGAATCCCTAAAAGCATTTGTGCTTGTGGAAACCAAGGGTAAGTAACCATCAGTCAAATTAGCCATAGCTGGTGGGAAAGGGTGGCAGGAGTGCCTGCTACAAACACAGCCTCCTTGACTCACCTCTTCAACAGGTACAACAGTAGGTCCTTCCTAGGAAGGGGTGTTGTCTGGGAAGACACTCACAACACATCCATTTCTGAGAAGGTGTGAGGGCCAGCCACTTGTGTGCCTGTGTGTATGCATGTGCACAGCTCTGGTCTGCTCCCTGTGAGGCCTGGGTATGGTATTTTCTCAGAGACAGGAATATAATTGTGAGTGGGTGTGTTCCTGAATCAGTCTGTTCACTTGAGTGGGAGAGAACTAAGCCAAGCTGTATTCTAAGTTATAATTGTCCACACTGGAGACTCATTAACTGTATCACTACATCTACCCATAATACACCAGGATTATATTTAGAAATTAGCTTCTTAAAGAGATAGAACAGAGCCCTGTTTATTTGGGGCATGGTGGGCAGGAGATACCACCTGAAAAAGTCCGAGGTGGTAAGGGTTGCACCCAGAATACCTGGGGACTGGGCAGAGACAGACACCAGGGGTCTGCAAGTTGCTGTGCAAGCAGGCAGCACATTCAGTCTCCAGGGCTGGGAATGTGCCCCCAGGGCCAGGAGATAAGGTCACACCGCGTCTGGTGCAGTCACTGGGGAGCTGAGAGCCGACTCCATGATCAGAAGATGAATTCTGGCACCATCTCAATGGAATTATTTTTATCTACCTTTAAGAGATTCCTGAGTACCATTTTAATGGCACTTCTACTTGTACATTTCTGACAGTCACCACAATAATTTTCTCATCCCACAACAGAACAGAGAAGAGAAGAACACCTCTTCTCCCTATAATCCACCCCCAGCACTTTCTCTGTGTCTCTCTAATGCCATGTATTACTTTCTATTTCGTCCCACATCATGCGCATGTCCATGGGACAAGTCCGTCACCATCTCCCCACCCACAGACCTTTTGAGGAAGGCCCTCAGCTCCCCACTCAGATCCCACTCAGATCCCCTTTCACAGTGCAATGTGCCCAACGCCAGCTTCTGTGTGCTGTGCTACTGTTTGTAGCTTTGACCTTCAGAGGCTTGCCCTTGGGCTATCGGAACTGCCACACACTTATCTACATATTCAAATTTACAGGTTAACTAGTGCCTTCAAGTGAGTTTGCTTTCCATCCCCTCCCCACCCTCCAGCAATGACTGACTGTTAAAAAGCCCACCTCTCTTGCCTGAGTATTTGCAAACCCCCAAATGCCAGAGCTCCAAAGTGGTCAGGCAGAATTTCAGATTTCAACTGAAATCCCTGAATTTATTGACTTCTTTCCCTTCTGATACTGCCAAACTCCACACGCACACAGTCAAAATTCACATATAAAGTTTGACTCCCCCAAAACTTAACTACTGATAGACTACTGTCAACTGGAAGACTTAGCAATTATATAAACAGTCAATTAACACATACTTTGTATGTTGTGTGTATTATATACTGTATTCTTACAATAAAGTAAGCTAGAAAAAGGAAAAATATTAAGAAAATCATAAGGAAAATACATTTACAGTATTTATTGAAAAAATCCACATATAAGTAGACCTGCACAGTTCAAGCCATGTTGTTCAAGGGTCAGCTGTAAAACATTTGCACTCAAATCCTTGCCTCAGAGGCTGCTTCTGGAAAAATCCTCTTCCTAGTGCCCCAGTGCTGCCCACAACCCCAGAAGAGAAGGCAATTCTGTGTACCATGGGACCTTACTTCCCTGGCCACAGCTAATTACACCAGGTGAGTTCCTAATCCAAATGGATAATAATCCCAAATGTAAGAGCTAAAACTACAAAACTCTTAGAAGAAAACAGAAGAGTAAATTTTTTTACCTTGAATTAGACATGGTTTCTTAGCGCATTAGTCTTCTCAGGATGCTACAATAAAATATAGACTGGGTGGCTTAAACAACAGACTTTTAATTCTCAAGTTCTGGAGACTGGGAAACCAGGACCAAGGTGCTGGATGATTCAGTTCCTGGCTTGTAGACCTCCAGTTTCTCACTGTGTCCTGACATGGCAGAAAGAAGGAGAGCAAGTTGTTGGGACTCTTCTTATAAGGGCACTAATCCCATCATGAAGATCCCACCCTTATGACCTTATCTCCCAAATACCATCACATTGGGAGTGAGGGCTTCAACATATTAATTTTGGAAGACAAAATTCATGTGCCAATAAGCACATGAAAAGATACTTGACATCAATAGTCGTTAGACAAATGCAAATTAAAACCACAAGATACCACCTTACACCCATTAGGATGACTAGTGGGTATCAAAAAGTCAGGCAATAGCCGGTGTCAACAGGTTATAGAGAAACTAGAATCCTTATACATTGCTGGTGAGGATGTAAAATAGTACAGCCTCTAACATTTTGACAGTTAAACATAGAGTTACCATGTGATGAGCAATTTCACTCCTAGGAATACGAGGTCTGCCCAGAAAATTCCAGCCATTGTTAGTATAATGAGAATGGTCTGTGCAATGTCGATGTAACCTGGCAGCCAAGGAGAGTGGACTGGAATGCACATGCACGAACAATGATGACTTCACTGTACTACTCAGTGGGGGTGGTAGACACTGTTGAGTGAACATGTATACTGTGTGGTCATCACATTTAAAATGACTGAGTGAGAATACCAACAAATCTGCATCGAGTTTTGTATTAAGCTTGAAAATTCCTCTGCAGAAAATATTCAGATCATTCAGAAGGCTTTCAGGGACAATGTAATAAATATAGCACAAATAAAAGTGTGGCAAAAACACTTCAAAAATAGTTGAAAATCTGTTGAAAGTGATCCATGTTCTGGAAGGCCTACAACAAGCAGAACACCTGAGAATGTTGAACGCACACAGGCTGCAATCAACAAAGGTTGCCAACTGACAGTGCAAGAACTAGAAGCTGATCTGGGGATTCCAAACACTACTGTGCCTGAGATTTTGATGCAGGATCTTGGCATGAAATGTGTTGTGGCAAAATTTGTTCTGTGGATTCTGCTACCAGAGCACAAGAAACATCATGCTGCAGTTTCTAATGATTTGATTCAGACTGCTACCAATGAATCAGGTTTCCTCAAGATGGTCATAACTAGAGATGAATGGTGGGTCTACTGCTATATCCAGAAACAAAAACCCAGCCTTCCTGATGGAAGTTGCCTGGTTCTCCGTGCCTAATGAAGGCATAGCAAAGTCATGGCAAGATCAAGACCATGTTAACTTTGTTTTTTTTTGGGGGGGGAAGGTGTTGTCCATCATGAGTGTGCTCCTTGCTCCTCTAGGCCAGACAATTAATGAGGAGTACTACCTCAATATTCTTCATTGATTGAGAGATGCAATACAATGAAAACAGCCTTAGCTACAGGCAACTGGTGATTGGTAACTTTATCACAACAACATACCAGCTCTTGAATCACGTCTTGCACAGAGCATTTTGGTGCAACATCAAATCACTCACATAACTCAGACCCCTACAGCCCAGATTTGGTGCCCTGCAACTTCAGGCTTTTCCCCAAACTAAAATCACCTTTAAGGGGGGTAAGATTTCAGACCACTGATGAAATTCAGGAAAATACAACAGGGCAGCTTGTGGCAATTATAACAAATGATTTTGCAGAGTGTGTAACAGTGGAAGAGATGCTAAGAGAACTATGTGAAGTCCCAAAGTGCCTACTTCGAAGGGAACTGAGCCATCATTGTCCTGTGTACAATATTTCTTGTATCTTGTACCTTCTTTAATAAATGTCTCTATTTCTCATATTATGTGGCTGGATACTTTTTGGATGGACCTCATATGCCCAAGAAAAATTAAACATAATCTGCATAAAAATATGTGCACAATGTTCATAGCAGCATTACCTACAGTAGCCCAAAAGTAGAAACAGCCCAAGTGTCCATCAACAGGTGAATAGATAAATTAGATGTGGTGTCTCTATATGATGGAATATTATTCAGCCATTAAAAAAGAGTGAAATACTGATACATGCTATGACATGGATGAACCTTGAACATGCTATGTTAAGTGTGTTAACATACATAAAATATTACATGTTTTATGACTTCATTCATGTCTCTAATATTACAGAATAGACATAGAGACCAATGGTAGGTCAGTGGTTTCTTAAGGTGTCGGGATAGGGGTAAGTAGTGGGAATGGATTGTGACAGCTAATGTGTCCAGGATTTCCTTCTGAGGTGTGGATAATGTTCTAAAATTAGATTATGAGGATGGTCGCACAAATCTGTGAATATACTAAAAACCACTGAACTTAAAGTAGGTGAATTTTGTAGTATGTAAAACATATCTCAATAAAGCTATTTTTAAAGAACCTTCATAGTTAGGTTCACTTAATATTCCTTTGTATCTTTCTATTAAACTGGAATATAAGAAAAACACTCCTTGGTTCCTTCCCTACTACTTTCACACTACTACCACACTCACAGCACTCATGACACGATATATTCAGGGCTCATCAATGTTAGGGGCTCAGTCCCACAAGACTGCCTCTGCCCACCTCAGGTGCCAGTCTCAAGACTAGATTATGCTTCTGACCAACCAGCTATAAATCAAAGTTTCCCATGGTCTTCAACTTGGGTTTGATAATTTGCTAGAACAGCTCGTAGAACTCAGAGAAACACTTGCATTTCCCAATTTACTTTATATTAACGGATACAGATTAAGAAGCAGATGAAGAGATACACAGGAGAGGTCCAGAAGGTCCCCCAGCACAGAAGCTTCTGAACCTATGTAGTTAGACTGAATGACCCTCTCAGCATGTGGGTGTTTCCACCAACCTGGAAGCTCACCAAACTCCATACTCTTAGGGCTTTTATGGAGACCTCATGAAGTAGGCATAACTGATCATTAACTCAGTCTCCAGCCTCTCTTTCCTTTTTGGAGGATGACAGGTGGGGCTGAAATTTCCAAGCTTCTAATCATGGCTTTGTCTTTCTAGTGACCAGCTCCCATCCAGAAACCCGCAAAGCATTGCCTCATTAGAAGAAATAAAACTTCTGCCACCCAGAAAATTCCCAGGGTTTTGGGAGTTCTGTGCCAGGAAAAAAAGGCAGGAAAAAAATTATATATATTTGCTTCCGGCCAAGATGGAGTCGTAGGCGGACACACTGTGCCTCCTCTCACAACCAAAATTAAGGACAACAAATATTTAGAAACAAGAAAACAACCAGAACTGATAGAAAATTGAACTGTACGGAAGTCCAACAACCATTCATCCAGACCGGTAAGAGGGGCGGAGTCGCGGCAGGAGAAAGTGGAGGTGTGGACCCAGGAATGCAAGCAGCAGCGGCTTGCAGTTCCCAAGTGCACAGGCGGCGGCTGGCAATCCCCGGGCCCACAGGCAGCAGCTGGCGGACCCCAGGCACAGGGGGGCAACTGTGCAGAACCAGTGAGGCCACACAGGGTGGCTGGCTGACCAGGTGGTCCCACATTCCCACGCTCAGACGGTCCAGGCAAAGGGGAAGTGGCGGAAGGGACTGAATCCAGGAGAGAGCGGAGCAGGCGCCATTGTTCCCTCTCAGACCCCGCCCCCACATACAGCGTCACAACCAGGCGACAGGGCTGCCCCGCCCTGAGGAACACCTAAGGCTCCACCCCTCATACGTAATAGCCGCGACCAGACTAAAACCAAAACAAAACAAAAAACACCCACCAAAAATGGCTCAAACCGGAAAACAAATAAAAGCCCCAGAACCAATTCCTCTAAGCAGTGAAGAGATAGCCAACCTATCGGTTCATACAGTTCAATTTTCTGGAAGTTCTAATTATTTTTTGTTTTTAAATTTGTTGTTGTCCTTCTTTTGGTTGTGTGGGGAGGCAAAGTATATCTACCTATGCCTCCATCTTGGCCAGAAGTCAGTTTGTCAGTTTTTTTTTAAAGGTAAATATACAACTAGCATATGTTCTAGCCTTCCACTTCTGAATATTAACCCAAGAAAATAAAAGCATATATAAGGGAACCTAAAAAATGCTGGAATTATCTTCTGGAGGTTGGGCCCCTTTTAGTACAGGCTTCCCCTGCTAGATGCTAGACGAGTGTTCTAGGAACCCATCTGTATCAGTATACAGTACAATACAGTGTACGATACAATGTATTGTTGTGAGAGGCTCTGTTTGGCTTCAGTGAATTTTTTTAACGCTTTTTTACCACGTTTGCCCATTTCATGATGCGTGATTTACGAACGCACTTTCCCACACCGCACTGAGTATTCACCTGTTTTTGACCAAAAATGGCATGACCCCCTCACCCCACCCTTCGTATTCACCCGATCTCACCCTAAGCAACTTTTTGATGTTTCCCCAGATGAGAAAAGTCCTCAAAGGGAAACATTTTGCCGAGGTGGAAGAGGTGAAACAAAAAACAGTAGAAGCACTAAAAGGCATCAAAACTGACAAGTTCAAAAACTGTTTTGAGCAGTGGAAAAATATCTCAATAGGTGTATTGCATCAAATGGAGATTACCCTAAAGGTGACTGAAATTTAAATACTTAAGAATAAATACACAATATTTTACAAATAAATTGTGGAGTTTTTTGGATCTCCCTTCATATTCATATGAAGAAGATTTATTTATAACAGTCAAAAACTGTAAATAATTCAAATGTCCATCAACAAGTAAATGGATTAACAAATTGGGGTATAATCATACAAGGAATTATTACTCAACAATAAAAAGAATGAAATGTTGATAGATGCAGAAACATATATGAATTTAAAAATAATTATGGTGAATGAAAGAAGATAGACATAAGAGGATACATACTGTATGCTTTCGTGTATATAAAATTCTAGAAAACACGAACTAATCTATAGTTACAGAAAGCATATCAATGACTGCCTGGTGTTATAGGCAACCTCCTTATGATTACCACCTCCTAGTATCCACACCTTTATGTAATTCCTTCCCCTTTAGAGTGCTGGACCAAGTTACTCATGTATAATGAAGAGAATCTGGTAAAAAAGTTGAGATTTCACTTCTGAGATTAGGTTATAAAGAGAAGGTGACTTCCACTTCTCTCCCTCTCCCTCTCCCTCTCCCTCTCCCTTCCTGCCTTCCTCTTTCTATTCCATTCTCCATGTTGTAAGCTTCCCTAAGGAGAGGCCCAGATAGCAAGAAACTGAATGAGGCATCCAGCCAACAGCTAGTGAGGCCTCATTTCAACAGTTTGTAAGGAACTGAATTCTACCAACAGCCATGTAATTTGGTATAGATGCAGGTCTTCCCCGTTGGGACAAACCTTGAGGCAAAGGCACCCAGATAACTTTTGCTCAGATTCCACACAAAATAGAAGATGATAAATGCCTGTTGTTCTAAGATTATAAGTGTGGGCTTATTTGTTACACAGCAATAAATAACTACTATACCGTAGACTGAAGGTTGGGCAGATGTGAGAAGCAGGAGAAAGGGATTGCAAACGGGCATAAAAACTTTTGGGGTGATGTATTTGTTCATCATCTTATAACTGAAATACAGCTTAGATTGCCAGCAGCAATAAAAGTAAAACTAATGACAGGTGTGGTGAAAAAGGAAAGAGGTTTATTCAGGTATTGCATCCTGGGAGGATGGTGGACTCCCATGTCAAAGACCTTCCCTGTTTCCTGCTCAAGCTCATGGTTCTTACAAGGATAGGAAGGAAAGGGCTTTTTTTCTATCCAATTATCTTGCTAATTTTGGTGCACTCAGGCTCTGTCCATTCATATTCCTAGCTTTTGGTGTGCTCAGGGAAAGAAACTCCACCTGCGTCACCTTGGCCAATGAGGGAGACTCCCCGGTACTCCCTGAATGTCTATGGTAACAATTCCCATCTTCAAAACTCTGGACACTTGCAGTCTTACAAGGGTAAATGGATGGAGGGCCAATCTTCAGTAGTTTCTTCCTGCTATCAAGAGGCATACAAGTTCCATCCAGAAGGTATCCGGCCATGTAATATGAAAAATAGAGATATTTATCAAAGAAGATACAGGATACAAGAAACATCGTACGTAGGACAGTAACACCTTAGTCCTCTTCAAAGTAGGCACCTTGTGACCTCACACAGTTCTCCCAATTGTCATCAGCTGCCCCGTCATATTTTCCTGAATTTCATCAATGTTCAGAAATCTTTCACCTTTCAAAGGTGATTTTAGTTTGGGGAAAAGCCTGAAGTCACAAGGCACCAAATCTGGGCTGTAGGGGAGCTGAGTCATCTGGGTGATCTGATATTTTACAAAAAAACTCTGCACAAGATGTGATGCATGAATGTGTGCATTGTCATGGTGAAGCTGCCAATCACCAGTTGCCCATAGCTGAGGCCTTCTGAGTTATCTGAATAGTTTCAGCACAGGAATGTTTGAGCTTAAAGCAAAATTTGATGCAGATTCATTGCTCTACTCACTCAATCATTTTGAATGTGATGGCCACACAGTACACATGCTCACTCAGTGGTGTCTACCACCCCACTGACTAGTACTGTGAAGTTGTCATTGTTCACACATGTGCATTCCAGTCCACCCTCCTTGGCTGACAGGTTACATCGATGGCATACAAACTGTTCTCAATATATTAACAATGGTTGGACTTTTTCCGAACAGACCTCATAACCTTATCTATCCCCAGGTCCAGAGATTCTTGCTATGTACTAAAGGAAAAAAGGGGTCAAGAGTGGAGGGAAGCCTTAACACAAGGGAGAAGGATTGTTGTCTTCAGAAGGCAGGATAGTGATGTCCAAAGGATGGCACTGCTGAACAAGCAAAACTGGTAGACTGCATTGTATTTCAAGAGGTGATCTTGAAGATGGGCTTCCAAAACAAGACCTGTCTGTAGACAAGCAAAAGCAATCAAGTACTTAGTGAGGGGTAGGTTTAATGTGCAGGGGAAATTGTAATGAAATCAGAAATTGGAGAAGCTAAAGGATCACCATGATCTGATCCTGAGCAGAGCTTTGGGTAGCACACCCAACTAAGGGATAAATTTTCTGAGGAAGCTGCTACCTTGGAAATGCAGACAAAGACGTTATCAGTCCAAGCATGGTCACAAAATATAGCAATTGTGAAAAAATAATGATAAAATAAAAAGTAACATTGTTACTTAGCTTTGGGAGGTGGTGTCCCTTTCCTAAAGAGGAATCTTAAATCTCCTCCAGGAGTGCAGGGCCAGCTTTCCCTTTCGGTATCAACAGCAGCAGCAGCAAGATCTGAGTCCTCCTCAGACAGCACCCGCTTTATCCATGTACGGTAGATCCACGGCTTGATTCCCATGAGCTTTAGGAAAGAGTGTGTTATCAGCTGGATGTCATAGGGACTGATCCATTCCTTGCCCAACTTGTTCAGGACCTTGAGTTTTCCAGGTCTTTAGTAAGACTCAGTCTCCTAGCTGGAATGGGTGTAAGGGCTTGTCAGACATGTCAATAGACCTACAATGAGCAAACTTGTGCAAAGTCATTAGTGTTTGCCCTAAATGTTGTACATATTGTTTCATTTTTGATTCATGTTCTAGATCTAAAGACTGTGTTCCTAAAACTGAAACTTGGAAAGTTACCCAAAAACTATTTCAAAAGGACTTAATTTAAACCCACTTTGGGGTGCTACCCTCATCCAGAGCAAGGCAATAGGGAGTGCCTAATTGCATTTCAAATGCATTTTCTGGCACAGTTTCACCAGGGTCTTCTTTATTGTGTGGTTCATTTCTCAGTCTTCCCTGTAGATTGGGGTCTCCAAGATGCATGTAGTCTCCACTGAATCTGTAGTGCCGCTCCCATCTTCAGGGAGATTTCTGAAGTGAAAAATGGTTTGTTGTTTCTTTGAATGCTGTAAGGAATTCAAATATATGGATTATTTCTTTGAGTAGAAGTTTTGCTACTTCAGTTGCCTTCTCAGTTCTAGTGGAACGTGCCTCTACCCATCCAGAAAAGTTGTCTCCAAAAACTAATAAAAACTGAATTTCCTATGGTTACAGGCGTCTGTGTAAAGTCAACTTGCCAGTCCTCAAATGGGCATATCTCTTTATATTGTACTCCCTTTCCTGTTGAGGCACATTCTGTCTGAGTGTTGTTTTTGATGCATATCTGACATGCATAGATAATCTTCTGAATGGTCCTTCGTAAATGAGGGCCCTTCAAATGTGGTGTAATGAGGTCCATTAAAGCATCCCTTCCATAAGGGTCCCTTCATGAGGGTGTTTGAGGATGGGATACATTAGAACTTCAGCCAGTAAGTGTACCAACACACATACCATGAGTGTTGATCTTCTGTATAGAATTACAGTCAGTGTTAGAAAATCCCCAAGCATGGGCCCATTCCCCATTTTGTTCTGTGTAATGGGGTTTAAATTCTGACAAGTCCAGGTGAGGAATTAAGGCCCCAAGAAGTAGCAGCCTTTGGGCAGCTTGTCTTCCTGCTTTACCAGCAGTTTGGCTTCCCAGCTTGTTTGGAAACTTCTCCTGGTGTCCTGGGCAGTGCGCTATGGCAATCTGGTTCGGTAGAATCATTGCTTCCAGCAATTGTACAATCTCTTTTGCATGTTTGATGTCCTTATTCCCCGAGGTTACGAGCCCTCCCCTCTTTCTTTCAATATTGCCTCATAGGATAATTCTAAGGCTCTCGTGAGGGCTTTCGGTTCAGTATTTTGTGCTAAAGTTCCTACGGCAAAGGCCTGGGCTTCTATTACCTTGTCTGTGGTGACTACTACATACCCAGCTCATCTTTGACCATTCTCCATAAAGCAGCTTCCATTTGTATATAATTCCCAGTTGGGGTCTGTCAGCAGCTGGTCCAATAGATCCAGTCTGGGGTTCCATAAGTCCAAAGAGCTCAATTGACCTGCTTACCGATCTCAAGTAGAAAGGGTTCACTTCTAGGTCCTTCTGGGAGAGTCAGGAGCACCTGGAGCTGGAGAGCATGTTCCAGCAGGACTCCTAAACATAACTGCTGCTTCTCGGGAAGAAAAGTTATTTGTGCATGCAATTTACAGAGTAAATCTTGACCCAACAATGGAGTGGAGCAGTTTGGCATATAGAGAAAACTGTGAGTAAGTTTTTGATCCCTAAGCTGGCATTCTAGAGGTTGAATGAACACCCGTTTTTGTAATTGTCCAGTCCCTCCAGTAACCAACACACCAGCTGAACTTTTCATGGTTGATTTTGTATTTAGCATTGAGTATGTAACTCCTGTATCTACGAGGAAGTCAATTAGCTTGTTCCCCACTGTCAATTGTACCTACCGTGTGCTCCTGTGAGAAAATAGTAATATGTCAGGAGGTATCTGGGGGAGCACCTAGACCTCCTCATTTGTCGTAAGATTTGTTATTCCTTTCTTATATTTTTCAGCAAGGGTTTCTAGCCTTTTTACTTTATTTATTTATTTACTTTTAATTTCAGGCAGTCCTTTCTCCAATGGACTTCCTCTTTACAATAGGTGCTTTGATTGACACCTAGTGGGTCTTTCCCTTTTCCTTCTGGGCCTCACCTTTCCTTCTGGTTTCTCTGAACTGTTTCTAAGAAAACAGTGGCCTGCTTTAATTTCCTTGTTTCCCAGGCATGGTAAACTTGAGAACTTATGTCCACTACCTGATAGGGATTCATTTCCAATGCCCCGTCTAAACATTGGAGCTGCCTTCCAATATCTGGGGCACGGTGCCAAATACAAGTCATGTTTACCATTCACACATTTTCTAGTGCCTGTGGGTCAACATCAGTGTGCTTTCCATAGGCCCAAGAGATCCTTTCTAAAGTTTCAGAAGGATCTTCATTTGGTTTCTGTTAAATGGCCTATATCATATTCAAGTTCTTCTATTAAGTCACTCCTTTTTTAAGCCCTTCTGGTTTGCACATTTTGTAATGTTCTAGGGAGCCTGGGTCTCTGTCATTTGGGTCCCAATTGGGCTCTGTCAAGGGAATCACCCTGGCTGGGTTGGGAGTCCATTTAGATTCTCCTGATGAGGGCACTGAGCCTCTTCATTAGCCTTATCAGTAACTAGCCACCTTTCATGTGCCATTAGCAGGATGTTAAGGAGAGCCTGCACATCTGTCCAGTCTGGATGGTGAGTGGCAAAAATGGAGGTGATAAGATCAGCCATTTTTTGAGGATCCTCCCTACATGAGGGCTTGAAATTCTTCTAATTCAGTAAACATAGAGTGGAAAATGGAATATGGGCCCAGTAGTGGCCAGGAGGCTGTCCTTCATGGCTTATTCCTTCTATAGGGTATTGCCCCAAAGGAAATTGTCCTGCTCCAGATAAAAATGCTCCCTGGCCAAATTACATCGCCTCCCCTGAATCCTGTTTCTGGGGTATCTAGCAGCAGGAGCAGTGGCAGGGGAGACTTACTGCTGCTATTCGTGAATCCCCCAAGTTCAGGATATTAAAGAAATTCATCCCCTCATTTTCCTTTTCTTCCTGTGTCTTATTACCAAGAAGTGGTTTTGAAGCCAATTTCCTTCTCTAAATCATTAGTTTGTTCCTTTTCTTTGTGGAATCCTTATTGTGTAAATACATAAATGCCCAGATATAAAAGCTTTGACTCATTTTCCTGACTATTGGCAAAAACAATTCCAACTGTATGATGGTATACTAACTTAAGGAACAATTGGGGTACCATTTTTCCTCATAGTCTAAAGTATATGTAGGACAAGCAGTGTCAGACTAGAAAATCAAGTGTTTCTTAGTCATTGGATCATAGCTATACACAAACCAAGCTGCTAATATTTGGCCCGATGGGCTCCATTAAAGAGTCGAAACAGAACAACCCCTTGTGGCACAAAAGTACAAACCCAAAACCATAACCAAAGAAAGACCCCAGGAAAGTGGGAACACGAACAAAACTTGGGTCCATAATTCCATTTGTCCAAACGAGCACTCACAAGCAAGTCCTAGAATCTCATCTCCTGCCAACTGACATTACAAACAGTCCTGAATGGACCCAAATGGTGTGAAGCCCAAATGGCACAAAGCCCAAGTGACATGAAGTTCAAGTGGCAGGGACACCTACCAACCCATACCACAAATGGTTCTAACCAGAACCAAGTGGCACAAAGCACAAAAGACATGAAGCCCAAGTGACACAAAGACCAAGGAGCAGGGATAGAGGGCCCCTGGTGTGCATGTCACTTCAACTTACCCAGTCTTGAAGTTCATCTGCTCCCCAGAAACCCATTTATTTTCACCAGCCAAGTGTTTCAGGTGGCTGATGTGCTGAGGAGTGCAGGGAAATGCCCTGAGGAGAGCTCTTGACAGCTACTGGGAAGTCCCCACAATCCCACTCCTGGGGTCAGTCTGCCACAGGCAACTGGGACCATAGCCTAGGCCCTCCAAGACTTATGGCAATCCACACTATTCCACCACAGCTGCCAAAAACTATAACCAAAAACGCAGGTACAGCTAGCTACCTGCCACAACAAAAGCCAAATTCGTGAGACAGTTACTGATGCAAAAGGAAAGAGTTTTTTTCAGGTACTGTGACCTGGGAGAATGGGGGACTCCCATCTCAAAAACCATCTGCCCTTCCTGGTCATGTCTGGTACTTACAGGGATAGAGAAGAGAGGGCTTCTTTTTCTATCCAGTTATCTTACTAGCTTTTGGCCGCTCAGTGCAAGAACCTCCTCATGCACCATCTTGGCCAATCGGGGAGACTCCCTGGTGATCCTTAACTGTAACCGTAACAATCTGGATCGCCTCAGTCCTCTTCAAACTAGGCACTTCGGGACCTCATGCAGTTCTCCCAATTGCCATCAGCTAGCTGCCCCATCCTGTTTTCCTGAATCTCAACAGTGTGGAATCTCTCCCCTTTCAAAGGTGGTTTTAGTTTGGGGAAAAGCCAGAAGTCTCAGGGTGTCAAATCTTGGCTGTAGAGGGGCTGAGTCACCTGGGTGATTTGATGTTTTACCAAAAAACTCTACACGAGATATGATTCACATGTGGGTACATTGTCCTGACAAAGCTGCCATTTACCAGTTGCCCAAAACTGCAGCCTCCTGAATCATCTGAATAGTTTCCATGGAGGAATGTTCAAGCTTAATGCAAAATCGGATGCAGACTTTTTCTACTCACTCAGTTATTTTGAATGCGGCAGCCACACAGTACCCATGCTCACTCAGTGGTGTCCACCACCCCCACTGACAAGTATGGTGAAGTCATTGTTCATGTGTGCACATTCCAGTCCACTCTCCTTGGCCACCAGGTTACATCAATGTCACAATGTTCTTGTTATATTAACAATGGCTGGACGTTTTCAGGACAGACTTTGTATATCTAAATGAAAGGGGTTTTTTTAAGGTTGCAAAGAGGACTCCATTAGTGGATTCAGCAATGTGAAGGTCATCAGTCTAGGGTGATTTACTGTCCAGATTTGCCCAGGACAGAGGCAGTTCCTGGAATGCAAGCAAGACTTTTTGTTTTTAAAACCCGAGAAAGTCCCGGTCGCATAGGGATGAGCTGGTTGGCTTACTGTTGACACTAACAGAATGACAAGGGCATCTACTGTTGAAACCAATGATCTTTTAGAATAGTTCAACACAAATATGAAAAGAATTGGAGACGCTGAATACAGACAACTCTTTTGAAGCATTTTGTTGCAACGGCAAGGAAAGCATTGTAGTGGTAGTTGCAGGGGATGTTAAGTCAAGAAGGTAAATTTTAAGGTGGGATTCATTGCAGCTTGTTGTGTGCTAAGGGGAATAATGTAGTAGAGAGAAAATATTTCATAATATAGAAAAGAGATAAAGAGGAAAAGCATTGAATAGGTAAGACAACTTCTCAAAGCAGTTTCCACAAGTGGCTGGAGGCTCCTTCCCAGGCTGTTGGGTCTCCTGCAATGGGTCTCGGGGACCCAAATATGCATGTTCTTTCTTCAGTTTGTATAGTCAAGTGATTGATACTTCCATAGATGCTGATATTTTGGGACACCTAAGGGTTACTTACTGATGACCTAATGAGGTTACTAAAATGCGTGTTTCATAAACTGAAATGACCCAGGACCCTGATTGTATTCTTTGCTCAGAAATTTGCCTGCACATAACACTTACCAGTGTTGTCGAACTCCTACCCTGCACACACTTTTGCAGGTGGTTAGTAGTTCACGATTTGGGGAAAGGAGATGTGGTCAGTGTTACCCTGAACTGGCTGTGATGTTTTTTAATTGTACTTTATTTAAGAACAATTTAATAAGTTATTCTTATTATAAAAATCTCTTTTAGTTTATTTAACATTATTATTTTAGCTTTTTGTGGGTTGTTAAGTTAATTTCACAGTAAATAGTGATCCAAATTTGCATTAATAATTTTTAACCTACAATTTTTCTATAATAGACTTCAAGACCATGTGAGTTTGGTGCTCAGCTGTGAGTTGTCCTCATTGTCTATGACGATCATGTCATATGTGCTGGACTGCTTCTAAATATTGGCTACATTAATGAATAAAATAAAATTATTGTGTGTTTTTTAAGTTTTTAGGAAACTGTTTTTTTAATTATATTTTACTGTTTATGCTATTACAGCTGTCCCAGTTTTTTCCCCCTTGTGCCCCTCCAACCAGCCCCCCACTCCCTCAGGCATTTCCCCACACCGTTGTTCATGTCCATGGGTCATGTGTATAAGTTCTTTGGGTACTCTATTTCTTACGTGGTACTTCACAGCCCCATGACTATTCTGCCCCATGACTAGCTGCCAATTTGTACTTCTTAATCCCTTCATCTTTTTGCCCATCCTCATACCCACCTCACTTCTGGCAACCATCACAACAGTCTCTACATCTATGATTCTGTTTTCTGCTTGTTTGTTTATCTTGTTATTTAAGATTTAATTGTTGATAGATATGTATTTATTGCTATTTTATTGTTTACATTTTTTTATCTTCTCCTTAAAGAAGACACTTTAACATTTCATATAATACAGGTTTGGTGGTAATGAACTCCTTCTTCTTGTCTAGAAGTTCTTTATCTGTCCATCAATTCTAAATGATACCTTTGCTGGGTAGAGCAATCTTAGATGTAGGTCCTTGCTTTTCATCACTTTGAATATTTCTTGCCAATCCCTTCTAGCCTGCAAAGTTTCTTTTGAGAAATTAGCTGACAGTCTTATGAGAGCTACCTTGTAGATAAGTAACTGTTTTTCTCTTGTTGCTTTTAAGATTCTCTCTTTGTCTTTAACCTTTGCCATTTTAATTATGATGTGTCTTGGAGTGGACCTCTTTGGGTTCATCTTGTTTGAGACCCTGTGCTTCCTGGAGTTGTATGTCTATTTGCTTCACCAAGTTAGAGAGGTTTTCTGTCATTATTCTTTCAAATAGGTTTCCAATTTCTTGCTCTCTCTCTTCTCCTTCTGGCACCACCATCATGTGAATGTTGGTTCACCTGATGTTGTCCCAGAGGCTGCTTATACTATCTTCGACTTGTTTTTGCTTTTGTTTTGGTTTTATTCTTTTTGCTTCTTGCTGTTCTAATCAGTTGTTTTTTGCTTCTTTATGTTCCAAATCAGTGATTTGAATCTTGGCTCCACCCACTCTACTGTTAATATCCTATAAATTGTTTTTTTAAATATATTTTATTGATTATGTTATTACAGTTGTCCCGTTTCTCCCCCATCATTCCCCCCACCCTGCACACCCTCTCCCACCCACATTCCCCCCTTTAGTTCATGTCCTTGTGTCATAAGTTCTTTAGCTTCTACATTTCCCATACTATTCTTACCCTGCCCCTGTCTATTTTCTACCCACTATCTATGCTACTCATTCTCTGTACCTTTCCCCCACCTCCTCCTACCACACCTCTGTTGCTAACCCTCCATATGATCTCCATTTCTGTGGTTCTGTTCCTGTTCTAGCTGTTTGATTAGTTTGCTTTTGTTTTAGGTGTGGTTCTTAATAGCTGTGAGTTTGCTGTCTTTTCATTGTCATATTTTTGATCTTCTTTTTCTTAGATAAGTCCCTTTAACATTTCATATAATAAGAGCTTGGTGATGATGAACTCCTTGAACTTGACCTTATCTGAGAAGCGCTTTATCTGTCCTTCCATTCTAAATGACAGCTTTGCTGGAAAGAGCAATTTTGGATGTAGGTCCCTGCTTTTCAAGATTTCAAATATTTCTTTCCAGTCCCTTCTTGCCTGTAAGGTCTCTTTTGAGAAATCAGCTGACAGTCTGATGGGAACTCCTTTGTAGGTGACTGTCCCCTTATCCCTTGCTGCGTCTAGAATTCTCTGCTTCATTTTTATCTTGGCTAATGTAATTACGATGTGCCTTGATGTGTTCCTCCTTGGGCCCAACTTCTTTGAGACTCTCTGAGCTTCCTGGACGTCCTGGTAGTCTATTTTCTTTGCCATATTGGGGAAGTTCTCCTTTATTATTTGTTCAAATAAGTTTTCTACTTGTTGCTCTTCTTCCCCTTCTGGGACCCCTATAATTCGGATGTTGGGACGTTTAATGATGTCCCGGAGGTTCCTAAGCCTCTCCTCATTTTTTTGAATTCTGGTTTCTTCCTCGTTTTCTGTTTGGTTGTTAATTTCTTCCTTCTGGCCCACTCCATTGATTTGAGTCCCAGTTTTCCTTTCATCTCTATCGGTTCCCCATGCATCTTCCTTCATTTCACGTATTGTAGCCTGCATTTTCTCATCTAATTTATGAGCAAAATCAACCAATTCTGTGAGCATTTTGATGACCAGTGCTTTGAACTGCGCATCTGATAGGTTGGCTATCTCTTCGTTGCTTAGAGGAATTGACTCTGGGGTTTTCATTTTTTCTCCAGTTTGAGCCATTTTTGGTGGATTTTTTTTTTTGTCTTGTTTTGGTTTTAGTCTGGTCGAGGCTATTACGTAGTGAGGGGTGGAGCCTCAGGCCCTCTTCAGTGCGGGGCAGCCCAGTCGCTGGGTTGTGACGCTGTAGGTGGGGGCGGGGCCCGAGAGGCAAGAATGGTGCCTGTTCCACTCTCTTCTGGACTCCGGTCCCTTCCGCTGCTTCCCCTTTGCCTGGATTATCTGCGCGCGCGCGCGTGCTGCTACGTATGAGGGGTGGAGCCTCAGGTGCTCCCCAGTGTGAGGCAGCCCAGTAGCTGAGCTGTGACGCTGTATGTGGGGGTGGGGTCTGAGAGGGAACAATGGCGCCTGCTCCGCTCTCTCCTAGATTCAGTCCTTTCCGCCACTTCCTCTCTGCCTGGACTGTCTGCGTGCTCGAATGTGGGACCCCCTGGTCAGCCAGCCGCCTTATGCATCCTCACTGGGTCTGCACAGTTGTCCCCCTGTGCCCGGGGTCCGCCAGCTGCCGCCTGTGCACCTGGGAACTGCGAGCCGCTGCTACTTGCGTTCCTGGGTCCACACCTCCACTTTTTCCTACCGCGACTCTGCCCCTCTTACCGGTCTGGACGAATGGTTGTTGGACTTCCATACAGTTCAATTTTCTATCAGTTCGGGTTGTTTTCTTGTTTCTAAATATTTGTTGTCCTTAATTTTGGTTGTGAGAGGAGGCACAGTGTGTCCGCCTACGCCTCCATCTTGGCCGGAAGTCAATATCCTATAAATTGTTTTTTATTTCAGTTAGTGTATCCTTCCTTCCTGACTGGATATTTTTATGCTGTTGAGGTCCTACTAAGTTCCTTAAGCATCCTTATAACCAGTGTTTTGAACTCTGCATCCAGCAGGTTGTTTGTCTCCAGTTTGTTTAGTTCTTTTTCTGGAGTTTTGTTCTGTTCTTTCATTTGGAACACATTTCTTTGTCTCCTCATTTTGGCAGCCTCCCTATGTTTGTCTCTATGTATTAGATAGAGCTGCTACATCTCTCAGGCTTGGTAGAGTGGCCTAACGTTGTAGGTGACCTGTAGAGTCCAGTGGCACAGCCTCCTTTATTACAGTTTGGGTACTCAAGATCCATCCACCATGTGGGCTGTGTACATCCGCCTGTTGTAGTTAAGCCTTGACTGCTGTTGGCACATCCGCAGTCAGCCACCAGTTGTTTTCCATATGAGGTCACACAGCATAAGCTACAAAGCAGTTTGCAGATAGCTGCTACTTATGCTGGGCTTGGAGGTGCCCAGATGAGGCCAAGCTGTGAACCAAGGCTGCCTGCTGCTAGTGCCAAGTCTGGGGCCACTTAACAAGAAGTAAGGGTATCACTGAAGCCAGATGCTGCTTATTTGAGAGAATTTAGGAAAATCTGAAGCATGGACCAAGACGAGCCATTCATATGGAAAAGCCACAGGAAATAGCTGGGATGGGACTGAAAGTTAGGTGGGAGCAGGCCTCAGGGAATCATCAGGGTGGGGAAAAGAGTGTAAGCCAGGTTGATGGAAACTCAGGTATGGTGCCCACCTGATGGCTGGCTCTGTGGTTCTGTCAGAGGAGGGCTCAGAAAAGGAATAGCCTCTGTCAGCACTTCTGACTGGGAGAAGCCATTCCCCAGCTCTCACCCTGATGCAGGACAAGTCAGTTTCCTACCACATGTTTCTGGTGCCTTTCAATGTGTTGCCCCCATGCTGAAGTTCAGAGGGAGTGAGTCCCAAGTAAGTCCATGTGTGGACCCTTTAAGAAGAACTTCATGAGACTCCAGCAGTTTCTGTCTTCCACAGCCTCAATCACCACTGGTTTTTACAGCCTTAAGTTATAATGACTTCTCTTCCTGGCACTAGAAACCCTGAGCTGGACAGCCTGGCTGGGGGCTGGGACCCCTCGCTCTTGAGATATCCCTCCTGATTTTTATCTGCCACACCTGGGTGTGGGACCAGCCCGTTCCTCATCTCTGCTCCTCCTACTGGTCTCAATGTGGTTTCTTCTTTAATTCTGTAGTTTAGAGCTTCCATTCAGCTTGATTTCTGACAGTTCTGAATGATGGTTGTCCTATAGTTTAGTTGTAATTTTGATGTGGTTGTACAAGGAGGCAAGCCATGTTTACCTATGCTGCCATCTTGATTGGAAGTCAGGAAACTTTTTATAATGCAAAAACCAATTATGTTTAAAGTAACTAATAAGGGAGTTATTTGCATTGCTGGCAACATAATACATTTAAATTGTTTATCTCTTCCCTATCTTTGTAATCCTTGAGTTTTCCCACCTAGTGGGAACTTAAGAGGAGGGAGAGCAAAAGCTTTACATCCTACCTGTGGGTGCCACAGTCAAAATGTTCAGGACCCCCAACTGTAGAAGGGCTTTTCTAGGGCTTCTCAAGATAAACCTCGTGCCAGCACAGGCAGAGTTGACAGCTCATGAATCATGTCAGCCACAGTTTTCCTAATTCCAGCTGGTCCCACAGCCATTCCTTCTTCTTAAGGACCAGCCCAGAGAATGCTGCAGCTTTGCTGCAGAGAATAACATCCTATATTCTGGGCTGTGTCTTTCCTTTTTCTCTCTTATCCTTTGCCTTCTCTCTTTCTTGCCCCAAGATTTACTGTTCTAACTATAGTTTCTAACAGGTGTGCAGCCATGGCAGGGACACTGTGGCTCAGCTGTCCCCAGACATGTGGATTCTCTCCAACCAACTTGTGTAATCATGAGCACACTCACTGAATGAGGACACCCCTCCCTGGTCATGGCAGGGGCAGGACAAAGACAGGGGAAGCATCTCATTCACAGAGCAAAATGGAGCCCAGAACAGTGCGCAAGCAATCCCCAGATCTTGGAGGACTGCTCTGGTTCATCAAGGAATCAAGAATTAGGTCTTATTTTCCATTTATGACATAGACTACCAGTTGTGTACTCAATATCAATCCCCTTCTCCTTGTGTCTAATTACTATGACCCCCATTTGAGCCTCACCTGGCTCAGAGTAAGCACCCCCTGTGAGTGAGTTACTGCTGTATCACTTAATCCTTGCAACAACCCATTGCACAGGAGAATTTATACTTATTCTCAGTGATTTACTTGAGATATCACATCTAACAGGTGGCAGAGCTGGTATTCAAACCCAGGTCTGTCAGACTTAGAGATGTATCCTCCTCCCTTTCTACCTCGTGTCTTCCTAAGAGAAAGAAGCCACAGTCAGAGGTATTAACCTTAGACAGCATCTATGAGCTCCAGGTTTATCTCTGGGGATAAGATCATCCCACACAGCAGGTGGCAGGTTCCCCACAAAACACCTGAATTTTCACTGCCCTCTCCCATTGCATGGTAGGGAAGGAAGAAATGGAAGACTGGAGAGACAAATGGAAAAAAAGAAGACGCAAGGAAGGACAATATCAAACAGGCATGTAGTCAGCTAACTGCCCACCCCTGGGTGAATGCAAGTTATCAGTTAGGACTTACATTCAGTTGATAATATCAGAGGTGGAACTTAAACATGTAAGGGTGTGTTACTGTTTTTCCCACACACAATCAGAAAGTTAGGTAGTGGTGTTATATTAGTGCTTCAAAATTAGTGGGTCTGAACCTCTGCTTCTCTTGGCCTTTTTCCTCATGATCACAAGATGGCTGCTACAGCTCTAAGACCTAGGTAGAAAGAAAAGAAAGCCAATATTTCTTAGAAACCTTTAATTTATGTCTTATTGGCCAGAATTGTCTGGGAAATGTAACATTGTAGTGGTTTGCTTTTCCCTTTTTTAATTTATTAGGTAACATTGGTTAATAACATTATATAATTTTCATGCATACAGATTATAAATCGACATCTGTGTACTCTGTTGCGTACTCCCCACCTGAGTCTAGTTTCCTCCTGTCACCATGTACTTGACACCTCTCCTATTCCCTTCTCCTCTGGTAACCCCCATTCTGCTCTCCAGGTCTGTTTGTCTTGGTTTGTTTTGCTTGTTTGTTACTATTGCTTTGTTTTTAGCAAGGCTTCTTCATTCTGTCATCCCCTCCCCTTTTTTCTTTACTCCTCAATCCCAGGAAATGATCTCTAAAGTACAAAGGAGCCTCAGCTCAAGCATAAACCTAAGGAAAAAGGAAAAAGCAGGCCCTGCTGAAATTATGAAGACTTCTGGAAAATGGATCCAAACTCCAGAAGTTTCAAACTTGACTTCCAGAGCACAGCTCTGCTCCCACATGCCCCATGTGATTTTTGTAACTAGGTGGCTCCTCTGGGAAACCCCTGGTCCCCAGAACACATAAACAAGGCAGGAATTGACTACAGCCATCAGGGAGCAAAGAGGATGTTTTCAGCAACAAGTAACAGAAAGCCTAAACTCAAAAGTATTTTTATTAAATTTATTGGGGTGACATTGCTTAATAAGATTATATAGAGTTCAAGTCTAAATTTCTTTTTTTTAAATATATTTTATTGATTATGCTATTAAAGTTGTCCCATTTTCCCCCTTTTATTCCCCTCTGCCCTGCATGCCCCACCCACTCCCACCTTCATCCCCCCACCACTTTAGTTCATGTTCATGGGTCTTACATATAAGTTCTTTGGTTTCTACATTTCTTATACTACTCTTAACCTCCCCCTGTCTATTTTCGACCTACCATCTATGCTATTTATTCTCTGTATGTTTTCCCCTTCTCCCCTCTCCCCCCCGCCCACACCCTGGTGATAACCCTCCATGTGATCTCCATTTCTGTGATTCTGTTCCTGTTCTAGCTGTTTTCTCAGTTTGTTTTTGTTTTGGTATTTTTAGGTTCAGTTGTTAATAGCTGTGAGTTTGTTGTCATTTTACTGTTCATAGTTTTGATATTCTTCTTCTTAGATAAGTCCCTTTAACATTTCATATAATAAGGGTTGGGTGATGATGAACTCCTTTAACTCGACCTTATCTGGGAAGCACTTTATCTGCCCTTCCATTCTAAATGAGAGCTTTGCTGGATAGAACAATCTTGGATGTAGGTCCTTGCCTTTCATGACTTGGAATACTTCTCTCCAGCCCCTTCTTGCCTGCAAGGTTTCTTTTGAGAAATCAGCTGATAGTCTTATGGAAACTCCTTTGCAGGGAACTCTCTCCTTTTCTCTTGCTGCTTTTAAGATTCTCTCCTTCACTTTAATCTTGAGTAATGTAATGATGATGTGCCTTGGTGTGTTCCTCCTTGGGTCCAACTTCTTTGGGACTCTTTGAGCATCCTGCACTTCCTGAAAGTCTATTTCCTTTGTCAGTTTGGGGAAGTTCTTCATTATTTTTTCAAACAAGCTTTCAATTTCTTGCTCTTTCTCTTCTCCTTCTGGCACCCCTATGATTCAGATGTTGGAACGTTTAAAGTTGTCCTGGAGGTTCCTAAGCCACTTCTCATTTTTTAAAATTCTTGTTTCTTTATTTAGTTCTGGTTGAATGTTTATTTCTTCCTTCTGCTCCAGACCATTGATTTGAGTCCTGATTTCATTTCCATCACAGTTGGTTCCTGTATGTTTTCTTTTATTTCACTTTTCGTAGGCTTCTTTTTTTTTTCTAATTTGTGACCATATTCAACCAATTCTGTGAGCATCCTGATTACCAGTATTTTGAACTGTACATCTGATAGGTTGGCTATCTCGTCATCACTCAGTTGTATTTTTTCTGGACCTTTGATCTCTTGTTTCATTTGGGCTTTTTTTTTTGGGGGGGGGGTCTAGGCTTGCCTGTTAAGTAGTAAGGGGCACAGCCTTAGGTATTCACCAGGGCAGGACAACCCATGTGGCTGCATTGTGACACTGTATGTGGGGGAGGAGTCCAAGAGGGAACAGTGCCGCTTGCTCCACTCCTTGCCAGTTTTCAGTCACTTCCCCTGCTACCCACAAGCAAATTGGGCCCTTCTGGTGCTGATTCCCAGGTGGGTGGGCTTGTGTATGTTCTATACCCTGTGGGTCTCTCCAACAAACTCTCCTGCGAGGCTGGGAGTTTCTCCTTCTGCTGCCTCAACCACTGCAGGTTTTTTCAGTCAAAGGCTTTGAGGCCTTATTTCCCTGTGCTAGGACTCTGGGTTGTGCAGTCTTTCTCGCTCCCCAGTTGTTCCTCCCAGTTTATCTGCACCTGAATGTGGAACCGCCTGCTCTGCCAGACACTGTCTTGCTTCCAGTCCTCTCCACCCTGCTGCCTATCTCCACCCCCACTACCGGTGCGGATGAATGTTTCTTCTTTAACTCCTTGGTTGCTGGGCTTCCATACATTTCAATTATGTCAGTTCTGGCTGTTGTTTTTGTTTGTTTGTTTTTAAAGTTGTTCTTGTCCTTTTTGCTGTGTGAGGAAGCACAGTGTGTCTACCTATGCCTCCATCTTGGCTGGAAGTCAAGTCTAAATTTTGTGATGCATGATTTGTATATTGCATTGTGTGCCCACCACTCAAAGTCAAAACATCTTCTGTCACTGTATATTATATTAAGCCCCCTTTACCTTTTACTACCCCCTCGTTTTCCCTCCCCTCTGTTAACCACCATACTATTTTGTCTGTGTTTATGAGTTTTGGTTTTACACCCCACATATGAGTGAAATCATATGGTTCTTAGCATTTTCTGACTGACTTATTTTACTTAGCATAATTCCCTCAAGGTCCATACACGTTGTCACAAATGTATTTCAACTTTTCTTATGGGTGAGTAGTATGCCATAGTGTGTGTGTGTGTGTGTGTGTGTGCGAATATCTTTGTGAATAAATGTTTTTGAGTTGTTCAGGTAGATGCCCAGAAGAGGGATTCCTGGGTCATGTGGGAACTCTATTCTTAATTTTTTGGATCACCTCCATACTGTTTTCCACCATGGCTGTACCAGTTAACATTCCAATCAGCAGTAAATGAGGGTTCCTTTTTCTCTACAACCTTTCCAACACTTGTTATTAACTGTCTTGTTGATAACAGACATTCTAACAGGTGTGAGGTGGTATCTCAATGTAGTTTTAATGTGCATTTTCATAGTAGCTAATGATGTTGAGCATCTTTTCATATATCTGTTAGACATTTGTTTGTATTCTTGGGAGAATTGTCTGTTCAGTTCCTCTGCCCTTTTTTAATTTGATTGTTCATTTGTTTGATGTTGATTTGTATGAGTTCTTTATATATTTGGGATATTAACCCCTTGTTGGAGCTGTTGTTTGCAAATATCTTCTCCCATTCAGTTGATAGCCTTTTTGGTTTGTCGGTGGTTTCTTTTGCTGTGAAGAAGCTTTTTAGTTTGATGCATTTCATGTATTCATTTATTTTTGCCTTTAGTTCCTTTGACTTTGGTGTGAAATCCAAATTTTCCCTCTAAGACCAAGGTCCATAAGTTTAGTACCTATGTTTTCTTCTCTTCAACTTATTGTTTCAAATCTTATATTAAAATCTTTTACCCACTTTTGGATTAATTTTTATACATGGGGACAAACTATAGTCTAGTTTCATTATTTTGCATGTGGCTTTCCAATTCTCACAGCACCATTTATTTAAAAGAATTTCTTGAACTTCTAGTCAAGATGGCAGTGTGGGTAAACACAGCTCACCACCTTTCACAACCACATCAAAATTACAACTAAACTATAGGACAATCATCATTCAAAACTGTCAGAGATTAAGCTGAATGGAAGCCCTAAACTACGGAATTAAAGAAGAAACCACATTGAGACCAGTAGGAGGAGCAGAGATGAGGAACAGGCTGGTCCCAGACTTTGAAGTGGACTCTAACTCTTGATGAGGTTGTGGTAGATTCTGGAAGAGCACTTGAGAACCAATAGATTATAGCCACCTTTGGAAAACATAAGCTGTTGCATGAGAAAATCCAGTGGCTCTTCACGCAGGCTGCCCCATCCCCACCTCTACACACATTGCTCACTTCCATATACAGGTCTTACCTGCCAGGATCTAGAATGTTACTGTAAGGGAGTCTGGGAAGTGTTCCTAGATTTCCAACCTCTACAGCCCTGGAAGGTATACTAGAAGGGAGTTGGAATGAGTGGTGAATGAATTAGATTACAGTATCTGCCAGAGCTAAGAAAGATGAAAGAGGAAATAAATATATAATTGGGAAATAGTGAACTGGGTCTGGTATAGAGCCTTACTTTTTCTCATTTCTACTATTTAATTCTTTCCTTTAAACAAATACTTGTTGAGCATCTCCCATATTCCAGGCAAGCTAGACTTTAAACAGAACAGACAGGGTTTTTTAGCCCAGATCAAGTAGAAGGAAGGAAATAATCAAGATCAGAGCAGAATTAAATGGCATAAAGACTAAAAGAACAATTCAACGAACCAATAAATCCAGAAGCTGCTTCTTTGGCTCGATAAGCAAAATTGACAAAACTTTACTCAGTCTCATAAAGAAAAAAAGAGAAGGACCCAATAAGTAAAATCATAAATGAAAAAGAAGTAACAACTGATACTAAAGAAATACAAAGGATTCTAAGAAATTACTATCAACAGCTATATGCCAAGATATTAAATAACCTGGGTGAAATGGACAAATTTCTAGAAACATACAGTCTTTCAAAACTGAATCAAGAAGAAGCAGAAAGCCTGAATAGACCAATAACAACTAGTGAAACAAAGCAATAATCGAAAAACTCCTGGCACACAAAAGCCCTGGAACAGATGGCTTCACAGGTAAATTTTACCAAACATTTAAAGAAGAACTAACTCCTATTTTTATCAAACTATTACAAAATATTCAAGAAGAGGGAAGACTCCTAAACTCTTTTTACAAAACCAGTATTATCCTAATTCCAAAATCAGGTAAAGACATAATGAAAGAAAACTACAGACCAATATCTCTGATAAACATAGATGCTAAAATCCTTAATAAAATACATTAGTGGCAATCCAGATTCAGCAATACATTAAAAAGATCACACACCTTGATCAAGTGGAATTCATTCCAGGGATGCAAGGATGGTACAATATTTGCAAATCAACAAGCATAATATATCACATAAAAAAGGAAGGATAAAATTCACATGATCATATCAAGAGATGCTGAAAAAGCATTTGATAAAATTCAGCACCCATTTATGATAAAAGCACTCAGAAAAGTGGGAACAGAGAAAGCATACCTCAACATAATAAAAGCCATGTACAATAAACCTACAGCCAACATTATACTCAATTGGCAAAAACTAAAAGCTTCCCCACTAACATCAAGAACAAGACAAGGGTGTCCACTTTCACCACTCTTATTCTACATAGTACTGGAAGCTCTTGCCACAGAGCTCAGACAAGAAAAAGGGGAAGAAAGCATCAAAATAGGAAAGGAAGATGTAAAACTGTCATTATTTGCAGGCAATATGATAGTGTAAACAGAAAACCCTATAGTGTACACCAAAAAACTGCTCAACCTAATAAGTGAATTTGGCAAAATAGCAGGATACAAAGTCAATATTCAGAAATTGATAACATTTTTGTAAACCAACAATGAAATATCAGAAAGAAAAACTAGGGGGTAAATCCCATTTACAATAACAACAAGAAAAGTAAAGCACCTAGGAATAAATTTAACTAAGGAGGTAAAAGACCTGTACTTGGAAAACTATAGAACACTGAAGAAAGAAATCAAGGACGATACAAACAAATGGAAGCACATACTGTGTTCATGGATTGGAAGAATTCACATCATTAAAATGTCCATTCTACCCAAAGTAATCTATAGATTCAATGTAATTCCTGTTAAAATACCAATGGCATATTTCACAAATCTAGAACAAATATTTCAAAAATTTATATGGAACCAAAAAAGGCCACGCACAGTCTTAGCAATCTTGAGAAATAAGAACAAAGTAGGAAGGCTCACAATACCCAATATCAAACTATACTACAAGGCCATTGTAATCAAAACAGTCTGGTGCTGGTATAAGAACAGACACATAGATCAATGGAACAGAATAGAGAACCCAGAAATAAACCCAAGTATTTATAGTCAATTAGTACTTGACAAAGGAGACATGAGCATACAATAGAGTAAAAATAGCCTTTTCAATAAATGGTTTTGGGAGAACTGTACTGGTACATGCAAAAAAATGAAACTGGACCACAACTTACACCGTAAACCAGTATAAACTCAAAATGGATAAAAAACTTAAATATAAGCTGTGATACTATAAAAGTTCTGGCACAAAACATAGGCAGTAAAATTTCAGATATCCCATGTAGCAATATTTTTGCCAATATTATCTCCTAAGATAAGGGAAATAAAGGAAAAAGTAAATAAATGGGACTACATCAAACTAAAAAGAAGCTTCTGCATGGCTAAAGAAACCATTATCAAAATGGAAAGGGAACCAGCCATATGGGAGAATATTTTTGCCAATGATACATTGGGCAAGGGTTTGATTTTCAAAATATATGAAGAACTCATATGACTCTATACCAGGAAGACAAAAAATCCAATTAAAAAATGGGCAAAGGACCTGAACAGACACTTTTCCAAGAATGACATACAGATGGCCCATAGGCAAGTGAAGAGAAACTCAACATCACTAGCCATCAGAGAGATGCAAATTAAAACCACAATGAGATATCACCTCACACCTGTCAGAATGGCTGTCATCATTAATAAATCAACTAACAAGTGCTGACAAAGTTGTGGAGAAAAGGGAACCCTAGTGAACTATTGGTGGGAATGCAGACTGGTGCAACCACTGTGGAAAACAGTATGGAATTTCCTCAAAAAAATAAAAATGGAACTGCCTTTTGGCCTGGAGATTCTACTGCTGGGAATATACCCTAAGAATCTCAAATCACCAATTCAAAAGAACTTATGCACCTCTATGTTCATAGTGGTGCTATTTACAATAGCCAACTGCCAGAAACAACCTAAGTGCCCAGTAAATGAGTAAAAAAAAAAACTGTGGTACATTTACACAATGGAATACTACTCAGCACAAAGAAAGAAAGAAGGAACTCCTACCTTTTGTGATAGCATGGATGGAACTAGAGAATATTATACTAAGTGAAATAAGCCAGTCAGTGAAACACAAATACCTTATAATCTCATTTTGGAAGAGGAACCTAATGACTAAGATAAACTAATGAACAAAATAAAACTGCAGACATGGAAACAGGGAACAGACTAATAGTGACCACAGAGGAGGTGAGAGGAGAACAATGGTGGAAAGAGGGAAAGGAGTAAGTCAAAGAACATGTATGAATGACCCACGGACATGGACAACAGCATAGGGATTGACTGTGGGAGTGGGGAGTGGGATGGGTGGAGGAGGGCAAAGCGGGAAAATTGGGACAACTATAATAGAAAAACAGTTTTAAAATTATTTAAAAAACGGAGTTTTTAGAATCTATGAAAGACAGTCTTAAGCAAAGAGTTACTATAATTAATTATGTATTTATAATTGTTAAAAAGCCTTTAAAAAGTAGATATTCTGTGCTTCCTCTTTTCACATACTTATCTTCTTAGCCAGCTTCATGGGAAACTTCACCCATTAGAGCCTGTACTGTGCCTTTCTCCAGAAATCCTTTGTAGTCATTAAAGAACCAAGCTCATCTCGGTGCTAAGATGTTAATCAGAGTAGTAACTACTCAGAGTTAAGCAGTAGAGATTTGTAAAAATAAGTAAATTATTTACATAAATGTAAAATTCTTTTTTAAAATATATTTTATTGATTATGTTATTACAGTTGTCCCATTTCCCCCCCTTCATTCCCCTCCACCATGCACATCCCCTCCCACCCTCATTCCCTCCCCCCCCCCACTTTAGTTCATGTCCATGGGTCATAAGTTCTTTAGCGTCTACATTTCCCACACTATTCTTGCCCTCCCCTTGTCTATTTTCTACCTCCTGTCTATGCTACTTATTCTCTGTACCTTTTCCCCCTCTCTCCTCCTCCCACTCCCCTGTTGCTAACCCTCCATGTGATCTCCATTTCTGTGGTTCTGTCCCTGTTCTAGTTGTTTGCTTAGTTTGCTTTTGTTTTAGGTATGGTTGTTAATAACTGTGAGTTTGCTGTCTTTTTACTGTTCATATTTTTTATCTTTTTCTTAGATAAGTCCCTTTAACACTTCATATAATAAGGGCTTGGTGATGATGAACTCCTTGAACTTGACCTTATCTAAGAAGCACTTTACCTGCCCTTCCATTCTAAATGAAAGCTTTGCTGGATAGAGCAATCTTGGATGTAGTTCCTTGCCTTTCATGAATTGGAATACTTCTTTCCAGCCCCTTCTTGCCTAGAAGGTCTCTTTTGAGAAATCAGCTGACAGTCTGATAGGAAGTCCTTTGTAGGTAACTGTCTTCTTTTCTCTTCCTGCTCTTAAGATTCTCTCCTTATCTTTCATCTCGGTTAATGTAATTCTGATGTGCCTTGGTGTGTTCCTCCTTGGGTCCAGCTTCTTTGGGACTCTCTGAGCTTCCTGGACTTCCTGGTAGTCTATTTTCTTTGCCAGATTGGTGAAGTTATCCTTTATTATTTGTTCAAATAACTTTTCCACTTGTTGCTCTTCTTCTTTCCCTTCTGGTACCCCTATAATTCGGATGTTGGGACGTTTAAAGATGTCCTGGAGGTTCCTAAGCCTCTCCTCATGTTTTTGAATTCTTGTTTGTTCATTCTTTTCTGTTTGGTTGTTTCTTTCTTCCTTCTGGTCCACACTGTTGATTCGAGTCCCAGTTTTCTTCCCATCACTATTGGTTCCCTATGCATTTTCCTTCATTTCACTTGGTGTAACCTTCATTTGTTCAACTAATTTGAAACCAAAATCAACCAATTCTGTGAGCATCCTGATCACCAGTGCTTTGAACTGTGCATCTGATAGGTTGGCTATCTCTTGGTTGCTTAAAAGTATCGGCTCTGAGGCTTTGATTTGTTCTTTTACTTGAGCCATTTTTTTTCTTTCTTTCTTTTTTTTTTTTTTTTGGTCTGGTCATGGCTGTTACGTTGTGAGGGGTGGAGCCTTAGGTGCTCAGCAGGGTGGGGCAACCCAGTCGAAGAGTTGTGACGCTGTATGGGGGGGGGGGGAGTCTGAGAGGGAACAATGGTGCTTGCTCCACTCTATCTCAGATATCAGTCCCCTCTGTGAGGCTGGGAGTCTCTCCCAGCACTTCAACCCCCACAAGTCTTTTCAATCAGTGCTTTTAGGCTTTATTTCCTGGCACTGGGGCTCTGGGTTGTGCAGTCTGTCTCGCTGCCTGTTTTTGCCTGGTTTATCTGAACGCAAATCTGTGACCGTGGGCAGCTGCCTTGTGCGCCTCACTGGGTCTGCTCGTTGCCTCCCTGAGCCCAGTAACCACCGCCTGTGCACCTGGGGTGTGCCAACCACCACCTGCGCATCTGGGACCACTAGCCACTGCTTTTTCCTGCTGTGACCCCTCTCCCCCAGCCTCTGACTCTGTCCCTCTTACCTACCCGTCTAGGTGAATCATTGTCAAAATTCCTCCGTACAATTCAATTTTCTGTCTGTTCCAGTTGTCTTTTTGATTCTAAATTTTTGTTGTCCTTAATTTTGGTTGTGAGAGGAGGCACAGCGTGTCCACCTATGCCTCCATCTTGGCCAGAAGTCCATAAATGTAAAATTCTTAATCAGGCTGGAATTGACAGTATCTGGGTAAACTTGGCACTAAGTAAAATGTAGACTTTCGCTTCAAAGATGAGAAAAGTTCAGACCCAATTATACCTCAGACACTGACTGTGGGCTCAGTTCCAGATAGAAGTGTGAGAGCCCAGCACCAAGACCTACATTAGCCACGAGTTTCAGATGATGGAAGTAGTAGATTTCCTCAAAATCGGCCATGACTGGGACTTTAACTCCCGAGGACAACCTGCCATTCATTCTAGGGAAATGTGGGTGCTGACAAGGGAGGGATGACCGTGATTGGATTGTGTGTCTGGAAACAATTACACTCATATTGAGTGACACTGAAGATTCTCTTATGACCTGTGGTTCAGTGATCCCAGTAAGTTTTTGTTTTAGTAATTTTAAAATAGACTCCCCATTATGGGCTCACTACACTGGGCTCTTTTAGTAGATAAAGCAAGTAGTAGCTGTGTTGACATTGTAATACACATTAAATTATATGTTTTGTCCCTCAATTAAAAGAATGAAGTTATGGGAATAAACAACACAGCTTCATATCCATTCTTTTCTTCTCTGATGTTTTCTTCTTAAGAAACAACATAGCTTCATTACCAACAGGCTCAGAATAAATTAATAGGAGCTGAAGTCCATGAAATTAGATTCACTTTTCTAATTAGCAGGAGACTTCACAAATAGTGGGCGGTCTTTCTCACAGGCTCTCTTCTCCAGAAGGGGATAGACATTTGTGATCTCAGAAAATGGAACCCTTCCCTCTTACATTCTACAAAGGAATTTCTGATTGAAGTGTAAATGTGAATTTCCTTTAGCCATCTGGATGATGTTTTGAAGTTGTGACTCTTTAGAAAATTCTTCCTTAATTCCACCCAGTGGTTGGGAGATTGTGTGATCCAGCAATTTCCATTTTCAAAGGAATTGTCTCTTTACTAATAATGCCCTCAACTTAGTTGGCACCCTCCTCTGTGGAGTTCAAAGTGATTTTAAGACTTTTGTCTTCAATTCTCACATCCCAGACAAAAGAGATAGGGGCCAGGAGAGAAAGCAACTGCTTTCCTAACAGACAAGTAAAGCACACTGAGTTTGGGAGCCAGTGGCACAAGGAGACATGAAGCAAAGTTCTCAAAATGACCCAAAGGGTCAGTGGCTTTCCAACTCATTTTATACTTCACTCCCAGCCAACCAACCATCATAATTACCTCCCAAGAGTCTAAAACTATCAAACAGACCCAGGAGGCTCTAAATGAGAACTCTGGAGACCTGACACTAAGAGACTTCAAAGGTCAAAATTTGCCCAGTGCTGGAATGGTCTCCCTGTCCAAAACACCTGGATGCCCACTGTCCAGAAATTTCTTCATTCATCCATTCATTCAGTTACTTGACAAATATTTACTGAGCAAAATACCTACTATGTACCAGATATTATTCTTGGTGCTGGGGATATCTAGCAATGAATAAAATGAACAAAAATTGTGGCTTTCACAAAGGTTATTCTAGTGAGAAAGAAAAATGATCAACAATAAATAAGCAAAATATAAGGTTTTTAAGTAGTGATAAATGTTAGGGAGAAAATGAAGCAAGGACATGGGATTTAAAATGTCAGGGTGTTTGGTAGCTTGAATTTTTATTTGGAATAGCCACAGAATTTGACACTAAAAGAGCTCAGAAAGAAATGGAAGACCACAGTGAATGCTGTGGGTGGAACCTAAGACCAGATGTTTTCTATAGTCTCTTTTGAAGTAAATTCATTTCTCCTGCTCATGCATTTGTGAACAGGGTCAATGTCTGTCTGTTAGAGGATTGTATGAGTTAAAAATTAATTAATATCTGTACTGAGTTGAATAGTGCCCCCCAAATTCATGTCCACCTAGAACCTCAAAATATGACTTGATTGGAAATAAGATCTTTGCAGATGTAATTAGTTAAAATGGGTTCATCTTCAATTAGGGTAGGCCCTAAACTCAATAACTGGTGTCCTTATAAGAAGGCCGTACACAGCCCTGGCTGGTGTGGCTCAGTGGATTGAATGCTTGCCTGTGAACCAAAGGGTCACTGGTTTGATTACCAGTTGGGGCACATGCCTGGGTTGCAGGCCAGGTCCTCAGTAAAGGATGTGAAAAATGCAACCACACAGTGATGTTTCTCTCCCTCTCTTTCTTTCTCCCTTCCCCTCTGTCTAAAAATAAAATCTTTAAGGCCATACAGGGACACAAAGGACACATGGGGTAAGAGAGCCATGTGAAGATGGAGGCAGAAATTACAGTGATGGAGCTGCAAGCCAAGGAATTCCAAGGACCTCCAGCATCCTCCAGATCCTAAGAAAGAGTCTTGGAACACCCTCCAGAAGGAACCAACCCTGCCTACACCTTGATTTTAGACTTCTGTACTCTTGAACCATGAGAAAATGAATTTCTGTCATTTCAAGCTACCCAGTTTGTGATAATTTGTTACAACAGTCATAGGAAACCAATTCAGATTTTGGTACCTGGAGGTGGTGATGCCATAACAAATTCCTAAATTGAGGCCAAATTGGGTCATGGGTAGAGAGGCTGGAACAACATTGAGGTGAATGAGAAGAAGAAGGAGGAGGAGGAGGAGGAGGAGGAGAAGAAGAGGAAGAGGAAGAGGAAGAAGAAGAAGAAGGCCACTTGGCCTTGAAGAGGTTGTTGGGAAATATATTGTTACTGGTGGACAAGTCCATACACTCAGCCTACCCTCTTTCTCAATGAGCCAAAGCACTTGATGCTCAGCAGACTGTGCTGAGCTGCAGAGAGGAGGGGGTGCCCTTCTGTGGGTGGGGCGAGGAGCCTGGAGGCTCAGCTGATCTTGGCATCTTGGCTGTGTGACTGCCCACCTCAGAGGCAGTGGGAACCCTGGCAAGCACCGCGAGCGCCTGGGTGTCTCCTCCCCACAGTGGGAGCAGTGGTTGGGCCCTGCTGCAGCAGAGCCTTCACCTGGAGATGGCTGAGCCATCACGGTTGTCAAAACACACCCTACGGCTCCAAGAGCAGAGAAGCTAGACAGTCTCAGCCACGGTGGAGTCAGGAGTCTCCCCCACCAGCCAGATGGCAGGCAGCAGGGGGAGACTGAGCATGCTGAAAGCTGGAAATAGGAATATACAGGGCCAACCACATGCAGAAAGCTGGAAAAATAAATGGATGGTGCCCCAGAGTGCTAAGAGCTAGAAGGATGAATGGATAGGGTTCAAGCCTGCTGAAAGCTAGAAAGATGAATGAATAGGGCTCCCAGCACACCAAAAGTTAGAAAGATAATTGGATAAAGGGGAAGCCCTTGCCCAGGCCCTTGTGCTACCAGCTGGGGATGGGACCAGGGGAAGGCAGGTAAGTGTGTCATCAAGTCAGAAAGACAGTAGTGGCAGGTACTAGACCAAAGAGGCATGAGAGTCTAGCCTTGGAAAAGAAGGGATTGGTTGGGAGGTAGACCCATCCAAACCATGTGAAAGTTTAGGAAGTTAATTTGTCTTTCTGAGAAAGTACCTGGCCCTTCCCAAACCCCAAAAGGGTATAGCCCCAGGGGAATAAACGCTTTCTCTCTTGCTCATCAGTCACTGCTCAGGATCTGCACTTGGCCAATGTACTGGCCTGTCCTTTTCATTGGCCATGTGACCTTAGCAGTCACATGGCCCATGGCCTCCAGGAGGGAGTCTCTCTCCTGCTGACCTGGTGAAATATTCACCAGTGTGTTTGCATTTGCTCCCATCTCGGAGCATGCAAACTTGTGGCCCTAGCAGTCTCATGGCCATGGCTGCTCGGGCTCCATATGCAGCCTCCAGGAGGGGGCCTGAAGCTGGATAGCAGCTGGGAACAAGTTAAGCTACTTGAATGAGCAGGAACTCTGAGCACTTCCATTTTTTCCAGTCTTGCTGAGGATAGCTGGGTTTTGTCTGGGTTTTGTGGAGGAGATGAGCTTTGAGACACCGAGTCCCCCAGTCTCCAAGAGGCGAAGCATCTGAATAAAACATTTTTCCTTTTGGCATCAGCACCCACCTCACAAGTTTGGCTTTTGTGGTGACAAACAGCCAAACCCCCTTTTTTTTTTTTTTTTTTTTTTTTTTGTTCAGTAACAGTTTGAACATTAAAAGAGATTCTGGTGAGAGCTCAGAAGAAAGCTGAGAAGATGTTAGAGAAAGTTTCTATCACCTTAGAGAAAACATCATGAAAATATTATTGATAGAAAAATGAACATTAAAGATGTCTATGGTAAGATCTCAGATGAAAATGGGAGCATATTATTTGAAACCAGAGAAGATTTGATCTTCGTTATAAAGTGGCAGAGAACTGGGCTGAATTGTGTTCTAGTGCAGGGTGGAAAGTAGGACTTGCAAGAGATAAATGTGGAGATTTAGCTGAGGAGATTTCCAAACAGAATATGGAAGGTGCAGTCTGGTTTTTCCTTGCTGCTTATAGTTAAATGTGAGAGAAAATAGATATTGAGAAGAGAAACTCTTGGGCAAATAGGAACCAGAACTGGAGGATCTGGAAAATTAGCCTACCAATATCATGAAAGATGCTTAAGACATGCTCTAGAGAGAGCAACAAGGGTGTGGCTGGATGGACAACCTTCTGCCTTAGAGATTAGGTATGTAATTCATAGATCCAGCTAACCATCTCTGCAGAAGCCAGGAGTATAGATGGGGGTATCCAGGATGGATCTATAGAGAATTCTCATGTCTCATGATATATGCCCTCTTGACATACACAGAACACCCATAAGGATTTTTAGATAGTTATAACACCAAAAACGCTACCAGCTTGGACTGAAAGGAACAGAGACAGGACAAAATGAAGGAAATCTATCAACATCTGGGATTCTAAAGACAGGAAACCAGTCAATGAAGCTTCTGAGATATGAATATAGGTTATCCTTTGAGGAAAGAGAAGAATGACTTTTGGGTGGGGGAGGCTCAAGGCCATTGGGACGGTCTGTGATTTTCCAAAAGAAAGTGGCTCATGAAGCATGAGGGCTCCTTGAGCAAAAATTCTTGTTCTCCACACATAGCACAGAAGCAGAAGAACATTAGGTGACCATAGAAGCAGAGGTTAAGGGGCTTAAGTATAGTAGCAATTCAACAGAGACTATTTTTTAGGTCCCACATAAACCTCCATATGTGGAAGGACCTGAGGGGGAAAGGGGGTTCAATAATTACTGAAATGAAATTTTCCATTACCCTTGTGGGATGAAGACATTGTTTTAAAGGATATGAAGAACATGTATATTTCTTATACAGCTGGATGCTTAGACTAAAATTTACATTTATCCAAATGTTTCTAATTGTCCTTATAAAAAAGCATTAAGCCAAATAACACTCTTATACTGTATGAATATAGCAGTTCTCTTAGATTCATGAATACTAAATGTATCTGTTATCTATTGCTGCTAACACACTACCCATAATGTGTTATGCACATTACACATTGATGTGACTTAATTTAGTGACTTAAAGCAACAATGATTTAATTTTTTTATGATTTTATTGATTGGGTGAGAAATTCCTCTCCTGGCTTGTCCTGGGCTCACTCATTCGGCTGCATTCAGCTAGAAGCTCAGCTGGGCTGGAAGGTCCTTGACAGCCTCAGTTGCATATTTAGTGCTGGGTGTCAGCTGGGGCACTTCAGTTTTCTCCATGTGGCCTCTCCTCTTCCAGTACGCTAGACTGGCTTTCTTACATGGGCAGCCCAGGACAGCATTCCAAGGGATGGAGAGTAGAAGCTTCAAAAGCCTAGCTCTAGAACTCACACAGCATTGCCTGTGTCACAGTCTATTGAAAAAAGCAAGTCATTACATCAGCCCCAGATTCAAGAGGGCAGAGAATTAATTCTACCTCTTGATGGAAAAAGGACAGTATCAGTTGTAAAGATGTGTGAACATGTGAAGGCAGGATCCACTGAGGTCCATTGTTTAAAGACCTACCATAATCTGCCCTCTGGTGCCAATAATTCACATCTCTCCCACATGTAAAATACATTTCTTCCCTCATAAGAATTCCAAATTTTCAACTGATTATAGCATCAGATTCCGAGTCCAGTATTCCATCATCTAAATCAAATTCAGATGTAGATGGGGCTCCTTGGGTACAGTTCCTTGGATAGTGCTCATGTTGGTCCAGTGACCTATAAATTAAAAAGACAAGTTATTTGACCTTAACATGTTTAATAGAAAATAGTGGGACAGGGATTGGCTAGCCCTCAAGGAACATCTCCATTTAAAAAGGGAGTACTCCTGGCCAGTATGGCTCAATTGATTGGAGCATACTCCTGCACACCAAAAGGTTGGTGGTTTGATTTCCAGTCAGGGCTCGTACTTAAGTTGCAGTTTTGATCCCTAATCAGGGAACATACAAGAAGGCAAACAATCAATGTTTCTTTTTCATATCTCTCTCTCTCTCTCTCTCTCTCTCTCTCTCTCTCAAATCAACAAACATATATAAAAATTTTTAAATAAAATAAAAAGGGAATAAATGGGAGGCACATAGTAGTCACTGTTCCATTGCAGTTTTGAAATCTAGCTGGACATATATCAGCAGTTCCCCCAACTTTTGGGGCAAAGAGTCTTCCTCAATTAGCTCTTATTTTCTGCTTCCTAGAAGGGGTTCCCTAGTCATTGTTCTCCTTCGTTCTTGGCTCCACACTCCAGGCTCTGAGCTTCATTATCTGACACATCTTTCATTTTGGATCATATTTACAGCCGGATGGCTGTCTCTACCTGCTTCATGCTGTACAATGTTGGGAGCCCAGAGACCTTTTTATTTTCCTGTTTCTTTTTCTTTTAATCCAAGTAGTAGTATTTTTGCCAGGATAATTATTTTTAAATATATTTTATTGATTATGCTATTACAGTTGTCCTATTTCTCCTCCATCATTCCCCTCCACCCTGCACACCCCCTCCCACCCACATTCCCCCACTTTAGTTCACAACCATGGGTCATAAGTTCTTTAGCTTCCACATTTCCCACACTATTCTTGCCCTCCCCCTGTCTATTTTCTACCCACCATCTATGCTACTTATTCCCTGTACCTTTTCCCCCTCTCTCCTCCTCCCACTCCCCTGTTGCTAACTCTCCATGTGATCTCCATTTCTGTGGTTCTGTTCCTGTTCTAGTTCTTTGCTTAGTTTGCTTTTGTTTTAGGTGTGGTTGTTAATAGCTGTGAGTTTGCTGTCTTTTTACTGTTCGTATTTTTTATCTTCTTTTTCTTAGATAAGTCCCTTTAACACTTCATATAATAAGGGCTTGGTGATGATGAACTCCTTGAACTTGACCTTATCTGAGAAGTGCTTTATCTGCCCTTCCATTCTAAATGAAAGCTTTGCTGGATAGAGCAATCTTAGATGTAGGTCCTTGCCTTTCATGACTTGGAATACTTCTTTCCAGCCCCTTCTTGCCTGGAAGGTCTCTTTTGAGAAATCAGCTGACAGTCTGATGGGAACTCCTTTGTAGGTCACTGTCCCCTTATCCCTTGCTGCTTCTAGAATTGTTTCCTTCATTTGAATCTTGGCTAATGTAATCGTGATGTGTCTTGGTGTGTTCCTCCTTGGGTCCAGCTTCTTTGGGACTCTTTGAGCTTCCTGGACTTCCTGGTAGTCTATTTTCTTTGCCAGATTGGGGAAGTTATCCTTTATTATTTGTTCAAATAACTTTTCCACTTGTTGCTCTTCCTCTTCCCTTTCTGGTACCCCTATAATTCAGATGTTGGGATGTTTAAAGATGTCCTGGAGGTTCCTAAGCCTCTCCTCATGTTTTTGAATTCTTGTTTGTTCATTCTTTTCTGTTTGGTTGTTTCTTTCTTCCTTCTGGTCCACTCCATTGATTCAAGTCCCAGTTTTCTTCCCATCTCTGTTGGTTCCCTGTGCATTTTCCTTCATTTCACTTATTGTAGCCTTCATTTGTTCATCTAATTTGTGAGCAAAATCAACCAATTCTGTGAGCATCCTGATCACCAGGGCTTTGAACTGTGCATCTGATAAGTTGGCTATCTCTTCGTTCCTTAAAGGAATTGGCTCTGGGACTTTCATTTGTTCTCCGGTTTGAGCCATTTTTGTCTTGTTTTGTTTTGTTTTTTTTGGTCTGGTTCTGCCTGTTAGGTAGTGAGGGGTGGAGCCTTAGGTGTTCCCCAGGGTGGGGCAGCCCAGTCGCTGGGTAGTGACGCTATATGCAGGGGTGGGGTCTGAGAGGGAACAATGGCACTTGCTCTGCTCTCTCTTGGATTCCAGTCCTTTCTGCCGCTTCCCCTTCACCTGGGTTATCTGCATGCAAATGTAATACCACCTGGTCAGCCAAGGCACCTTGCGAGGCTTCACTGGGTCTGTACAGTTGCCACCCCATGCCTGGGATCTGCTAGCCACCACCTGCATGCCTGGGAACTGCCAGCCACTGCTGCCTGTGTGCCCAGGTCTGCACCTCCACTTTTTCCTGCCACGACTCCGCCCCTCTTACCGGTCTAGATGAATGGTTGTTGGACTTCCGTACAGTTCAATTTTCTATTAGTTCTGATTGTTTTCTTGTTTCTAAATCTTTGTTCTCCTTAATTTTGGTTGTGCGAGGAGGCACAGTGTGTCCACCTATGCCCCCATCTTGGCAGGAAGTCCAGGATAATTATTTTTAAAATTGTGTGGGTTTCCCATAAATCTGTCTGGGAGTCACCACATGCTTCAAAAGCCACATTCATAATACTTTCCATGTTGTGTCTCTTTTTACTTTCTGTAGGTGTCAGTGTTGTGTTGGAAACTCTTGTCTAGCTGAAAGGATCTACTAAGAACTATGTTAAATCTTTCTAAGATCTAAACAAAGAGTTTTATGTTATAATCTTGATTCATTCTATGCCCTGAAACCGTTTCTTACTTTGAGAATCTTTTTCTGGAGAGACTATCTTGAATTATCTATATTACCTAAATTCTTCTGCAAGCCAAACACTTCTTTCTTGAGTTCCTCTTTCTAATAAAATATTTTGTCATGCACTGCTTAAAGAAACCAATGGGCACTTTCAATATTCTTCCTGCAAATCTCTTTGGTCAGATCCACAGGTTCATTAACTACATTTTATATTCTCCAATATATTGTGGTGTTCCACCACAGTATAACACAAGTCGCCTCCAAGAGCAGTTTCCTCAATTCCGTTCCAGCATTCACATTCTCATCATCCTTCCAGCCTCTAGCTGCCACTGAGCCCCGAAGTCAATCTACATGTTTTAAATTTTTGTTATGGTAGCACCTCTACTCCTACGCACAAATTTCTGTTTCAATAGGCCTCTATCACATTTTGTTTAAATAACTGCAAAACTCAGTGTCCTAAAATCAGCAATGTGAGCTGTGCTCAATGGGACAATTTGTCTCTGCAACAGATGGTTTCAGCTGACTCATGCACGCATTTGCAGCCAACTGGTGCCTCAACTGGAGCTGAAGGAAACAAGATGTGATTTCGTTCGCATGCCTAGCACTCAGCTGGTATGATTGACACAGCTGAGGATGCCCTGGGCCTCTGTCTCTCTCCGCAGGTTTCTTATCTTCAAGAACATTATTGTGTACTCCTTTACAGGGAGCCACAGAACAACATAAAGGGCCCTTAAAGGACCAGACCAGAACTTCCACATTGACCCTTTCAATGCATTCTCTTTGCTGAAAAATGTCACAAGTCCAGCTCTAATTCAACATGGGAGAGAACCAAAGAGGACACAAATTCAGCACCTTGGTTTCTCAATATACCAGTATATTAAAAGATTGGAAATGGTCTGGATCCCTCTAAGCCAAAGGAGAGGCTCTGGCCCAGAATAAGTGCTCAGTGTCTGACAAATGAGCAAATAAACATATGTAACCTGCTCTCCTCACTGACCAAGAGCCATGTGCACCAGGAGAAAGAAATCACTCAGCCCTGCCCTTTGTCACATCCCCACCCCTTCACTATGAGCTCTGGCTCTTGCTCCCACCTCTCCCCAATGTACAGCCAAGCCCAGAAGGACCCTCTGAGTGTCTACATGATGTCCCTCACCATGTAGGGCATCATGCCTGGGCTACCATGATAGGAATGGCTCTCTCCTGAGACCCAGCAGCACAGAAGTTTCTTGCTGGGGCCAAAGACAGACTAGTGGCAAAGGATAGAAAGAGGAGTGTGGGGAAGAACATACACAGGAGTGTCTGTTCCCACCACCATGACCTCTGGCTGCTGAAAGGGACTTACCCACCATAGGACCCTAAATGGCCAGACTGTGAAGGGCCATAGCCACTGCACAGGTGGAAATGGAGGCCCAGAGAAGAGCCTCTGGTCAGTGGCAGAGCTGTCCTCAGGCCTGGGGGCCTGGCCTCTAGTAGTTCATTAATTTCCCTCAGGAAGTCACTCAGCAGACAATGACACAGATGGGAAGATTGCCAAAACATGCCCCAGGCACTGACAACAGGGTAGTGAGAAAAGAGATAAGCCTGCCCATCCCCAGGAAACACTCCCAACAGAACCCTGCCCCCACCCAAGGCCTCCTGTCAGCAGGGCCCTGTGAAGCAGGGCCACATGTCTCTAGGTCCTCAGGTAGCCATGTTCTTCCTGGTGTATCAAGAGGGGATGCTGCTCCCACCCTACTCCCAACACTCACCCAGGATCCTCAGTGGGGTTACTGAGACAGCCTTGACCAGGCCACATTCCCTCAGCCCTCACTTCTCCTGACCCTCCCACCTCCTGCCGACTGAAGCCTTATCCCCACCAGGCAGCCTACCTGTGTCAGCCCCCAGAGTGCACAGCCTATGCATATCCTGAGCTCAGCAGTCAGCCACTCACTGCCCCTACCCCTACTCTGTGCTGGGCCCAGGAGACAGTGATGACTCAGAACCAGCCCTGCCCTTGGGCCCTTCCAGAGTTAGACAAATAGCCATTTCCCTCTGACAAGCAGATTGATGCTTTTCTCTCAGGAGAGGTGATTAGGGTCTGGGCAGTGATGGCCCCTCTGGCTCCAAAGCAACTCTGAGGGCAAAGAGACACACATCTGAGGTCCCCCCTCCTTAACCACCTCCTCCTCCCTGTGACTTTTGATAAATCCTCTGGTGACAGGGAGAGAAGGACTAGGAGGAGGGAGGGAGGACTGGAGAGAGGCGCACACAGACACAGGTGCCACACAGCCCATTCAGACATAGGCACACACCCCCCACCGCACAGAGAGATGCATGCACACACATGCACACTTAGACACAGGAAGGCCTGCATGAAATCTCACCCAGGTAAATGCACAAATAAACACACTGACTTCCACAGAGTTCCCACGGGCACTCATATCCTCAGGCAGGGTCATGTGCAAACACTAAGACAATATTCAGGCACACACATGCTGCAGCCATAGCTCACAGACACACAGGCACGCACATGCAGACAAGTTCACATGCAGTCCCCAAGCCTCTTCATGACCATAATGGGTGCATGCATCATGCTGGTTCTACCCCAGGACTGGACAGTGTCCTTCCCTGCAACTAGAGCTTCATGGCAGCCCCTGCCTAGTGAGCTGTAGCCTCTGAAAGGAAGAGGGGAAATGGATATCTGGGAGCATCTTCCAGGGGAGGAAGATGCCCTTGGAGGCAGCCCTCAGCCTGGCTCAGGGGCGTACACAGTGGTCCCGGGAGAGGGTAGGTCCCGAGAGAAGTGTCAGGTGGCCTTGCAAACCCAGAGATGTACAGCTAGCCACACTCCCCCCACTTCAGACCAGGAAACTCCAACCCAGTGTCCAAACTAACAGTATGCTCCCTGGGGGTGGGAGGCAGGAGATGATGGGGGCTTTAGCCTCTTACCACCAGCCTCTGCTGCAAGGGAACCAAAGTGCCATGCCCTTGCCCTCCTCTCACCCCACTAGGAATTCAAGACAAAGACCTGCAGCTGCAGCAGATTTCCAGGGCTGGGAGCAGAAGACTCCCTAACTCTCAGAGTATGCACAGCAAGGGATGGAGCAGGTTGGGGAGCTGCCCCAGGCCTCCCTGACACCAGAAATAAATGACTCCACCAAAAGAAACCCACTCAGATGCACTCTAGTGGATCTGAGTGCTGGAGAGTGCTTTCACACTGAGGAATTGCTGGTGCTGGTGGCAGCTGCTGCTGGGAGCACTGTCTGTGCAGTACTGGGTCCAGTCACACAGTAACTAGGCCCAGCCACCAATAGCTCTGTGGGACAGCCTCCCAGTCCTGGGCACACTCAAGGCAGGAAGCTGGAGGCCCAGCCTTGTAGCCAGCAGCTGCTTGGAAGTGTCTGTCTGTGGACAAAAATTGGGTTTTCTTTTCCTTCTCCAATACCTCTAGGCTGCTGACAACTTTACCAGGAAGAAACTAGTAGGCAAGCGAGTTCCTTGGCTCAAGTAGGACTCCACAGCCTGCTTATTCCCCCAAGTGTTTCTAGGAGTCCCAGGAGGTGACTCACATGTGCTCACCGATGAAGCTGGTCAGTTGCTGGACAAAAGCTGAGGATTTACTCCTCTTCTGCTAGGGGTTGTGTCTGCCTAACGCTACCGCTTCGGCTGGGTACCACTGGGGCCTTCTGGCACCCCTGTGGGGCCAAATCCTGTCTCCCAAAGGCAAAGCTGCTCCACAGGGGGAAAAGAGGAGCTAAACCTCTCTCCTTTGGTGCCAGGCTTCATCAGAGGGGTACGGAGCAGGGCTGCCTTACAGGACTTTTGGGAGAGGAAGTTTACAGTTCTGATCGATCCAGCCATCCTTCATCTTTTAGCATTCATACATGAGGCCATGGGGCTGGTGATGGAAAAAGAAGCAAGGCTACAGCCAGAACTACTTCACCCCTTAATGCCTCCACTGGGCAAACACATTGGCCTGGGTACACTTTCCTAAAGATAAGGACTCTTCCCCAAGGACCACAGTCTACAAAAAAAAGGACCACAGTTGCCAGAAATATTCAGCCTAGTCTGAATTCTGGAGATGGACAGTGCTTTGGCTCAAGTAAGCAGCCCTGTTACAACAGACACAAGCTGAACCTGCAAAAGTATTGACAGAACCTTGATAATGTCAGAGGCAGGCCTGGCATAGCGTAGCTCACCAACTTCCCCTGAAAATGCCCAAGGGGCATGAACATTGTCCCCCATGGGTGGAACCTTGTGCTCTGCAGAGGACTCAGACCTGACCACCACCTCTCTTCTAGTATGATGAGCAAGAGCGGGTGATCTAGACTCAAAGTTTCCCACTGCCATGCTTCTCTCCTGCTTGCTTCTTCTCCAGATAAAATGAAAACTGTTGGTCTAGAAGACAGGAGGGATTGCTGACCTGTGCTGGAAACCATTGTTCCCCCAAGAGCCATCTCCCCATGCCTCCAGCTCTGGCCCTCAGGACCTTTGCTGGATCTCCTCAGCCCTCACCCTTCTTCTCTGAGACTACCTCTGAGGAATGATGATGATACAAGTAGATTTGGCTGAGTCACTAGGCAGAAGGGAGGGGCCCTAAGGCAGTGCAGAGAGGCTGCATTCCCTCGTAAAGAAGCTAGTATGGCAGTACCACATTGCCCCAGTAACCAACCTAGCATGGCACATGATGACAGACTTTCCTGCCCCAGACAGAGACGCGGCAGAAGGAAGGCTTGCACAGAGTCTGTTCAAGTCTAGAGCACAAAGGATAAATGGAAAAGTCCTCCTACCCCCTTCTAATTCCTGCCTAAGAGGAAGCCAGAGGTCACAATGGCACATGTACCATAAAGGTTAACATGGCAGCAGGGGGAGGTGCTGAACTGCCAGTCTAGACTGGAAAAAGGATGAGAATGGCTGGGGAAGCCGAAGCTTTCAACGCGCATGGAAGCTTGGGCAGGGAGATTCGAAGGAAAGGAGAACAGAGACTCACCACTTCTCTTCCTCTGGGATCTACACACAGGCGTGTGGGCCAAAGCACTCGCAGGACCCACAGGGCCCTGAAAACCACATGGCCAGGTGATGGGCACCAGACTCGGCAGGTGGAGCCCCTGAACAGCTAACGGCAGTGGTTGGCAGTGGCCTAGGGTCCCTGGCGTGGGAAGCTGCAGTGTCATGATGGCAGTGCAGGCTACAGGCACAGACCCCAGGGAGCCTGAGGCCAGAGAGCTGTCCACTTAGCAGCCTCATGCTCCAGAAGGACAGATAAGGATCGAGTGGGATTTCTGGGCATGGTTTTGGGTTTCGGTCTTTTGGGGGACAAATGGTTTTTTTCTGTGTTACACAAAAGGAAGGAACCTGGAGCTGGGGAGACCCCATTTCCCCCACATAGTACAATGCTTTAATGAAGACCTTTTCCTTCCCCACCAGCCTTCCTCTTATGCCTGTTTCAGCAGCAGGCAGCCAGGCCCCACTTTTGTTTGGTAATAATTGCATTGATAATTGGCCTCCCCAGGGACTCTGCTCATGCCCCAACCTCATTTCTCCTTCAATTTGGTACTGAAGTGCTTTAAGATGTTACCTTTGGCTTCCATATTTACAAGGAAGTTAGATGTAGGACTGGCCTCTGGCTGAACATCACCCAAATATCCACATTCTGCTCAAAGATTATACTAACAACATCCTTGCTGTGTCTTCTTGGGCCCATCCTGAAGAGGTCTCTTGGGAGAGCAGAGGCCCCTAGAAGAACAGATTGGTGTCGCAGCCAGCACAGAGTGACAGGAAGTTCTCACAGCCAACAGGACCCAGTCCTGAGGACTGCAAGGACTAGCTAGGGCTGTAATCCCCCCTGCGGGCAATAACAGGAGTGGAAAGGGTTAAGAACATGCCACCCCAAAATATGCTCCTTTGGCAAATTGATTATTTAGAATTTAAGACACTTGAGAAACAGCAGGCACAGGAAAGCTCTCTCCCCTCTCCTTTCCATTTCAAAGCAGGGCATAAATTTCTGCTGAGAAAGCTGTCTCCCTGCCCCAAGGAGAGAACATTGTTATCCAGAGCCTGGGAGTTGACTCAAAATGGAACCATACAAACAGACCTACTAACATAACTCTTGTCTTCCCCTAGTTTCCCCAGTATGTTTCCTAGTCCCTGTCCCACAGTTGACTGCCCCTAGCCTAAACCCCTTTGTCTTGCCACATCCCCACAGTTTGTTTTTCTTTGTGTAATAAAGGTACCTCAGATTTGGGGCCCAACAACTTTTTCAGGTCTTCATTTCCCTCTGAGGATTCCCATGTACATGTGAAAATATAAATAAATTCGCATGTTTTTCTCCTTTAATCTGTCTTATGTCAGTTTAATTCTTAGGCCAGCTGTAGAACATAAGAACGTAGAAGGAAGCTTTTCCTCCCTATCTCAGAACCTGGTAGCCTCAGGAGATGTACAAGTTGGGCTGATCATTTAGTTGCTCCCAAACTTTAATAAATGCCTTAGACTCCAAAATTTCAGCATGCATTATCAGATGCCTTTTGCTATAATGTGGGGTGTTGGGTTGTCAACACTTGGCTGCTCTGATGAGGCACCAACACCTTAGTTCATTTCTGAGCTCAACAAGATGGTGGACAGTACTCCAAACATGAGAACAACACCCTAGGACAGGGTATCATCACATAACTTGGGTCAAGACACTGACATGCCTTTTGGTCAATCCCAAAGGGACCTAGGAAAGGGTTTCAAAAAGGAACACAGGAACCAGGAGGGGCATAGAGGGAGGTGATAGCAGGGCCATGTAAACTGTTTGGGAAAAGAAGACACCTTGCTCACGGTCTTGAGGATTTGTGTGTGAGGATGAAGGCAGGAGTTGGGAGCAGGCCAGGAGCACTTCCAGTCCTGAGGTGACACATCTCTAATGCTGGGGTGGAAGCACCAGACATTCTCCTCACCTGACACATGCTTCTTTCTGCCTACAGACTCAGAAGGTGCTGGCCTCACATTCTTCCTAATGAATTCTGGAAAATTCAGTCCAGCAGCTTCTGGTATGATTTGTTTCACCTACACATTGACCATAGAGTAAAGATGCCCAAATACCTCCCTCTCTCTCCCTGCCTCTTGTTATTACTACTTTAACACAAAATCTGACTGGAGTCGGAGATATGGTCCTAAGATGATGACAGAATTCCTCTGAGGGATGCCTGGGATAGAGGGGGAGTAGAGGGGGGAAATGGAGACAACTGTACTTGAACAACAATAAAAAATATATATTCAGGTGGGACTTCCAGCCAAGATGGAGGCCTAGGTAGACACACCTAGCACAACAAAAAGGACAAGAACAAATTTACAAACAACAACAACAACAATAACAACAACAACAAAAACAGAACTGGCAGAAAATTGAACTGTATGGAAGTCTGACAACCAAGGAGTTAAAGAAGAAACATTCATCCAGACTGGTAGGAGGTGCAGAGATGGGCATCTTGCCCCTGGGTGGAGAGGACTCCTGGCAAGGTGGTGGCTGGCAGACACAGCAAGGCAGCAGCTGGCAGAGCAGGCAGTCCCACATTCAAGTGCAGATAAACTGGGAGGAACAACTGGGGAGCGAGACAGACTGCACAACCTGGGGTCCCAGCGCAGGGAAATAAAACCTCAAAGCCTCTGACTGAAAACACCTGCGGGGTTTGAGGCGGCAGAAGGAGAAACTCCCAGCCTCACATGAGAGTTTGTTGGAGAGACCCACAGGGTCCTAGAACATACACTAGCCCACCCACCTGGGAATCAGCACCAGAATGGTCCAATTTGCTTGTGGGTATCAGGGGAAGTGACTGAAAACCAGCAGGGAGTGGAGCAAGTGGCATTGTTCCCTCTCCAATGCCTCCCCTACATAGCATCACAACGCAGCCACTGGGTTGCCCTGCCCTGGTGAATACCTAAGGCTCTGCCCCTTACTACTTAACAGGCAAGCCTAGACAAAAAAAAAAAAAAAAAAAAAAGGGCGGGGGGGGGGGCGGCACAAATGAAACAACAAACCAAAGCTCCAGGAAAAATACAGCTAAATGATGAAGACATAGCCAACCTATCAGATGCACAGTTTAAAACACTGGTAATCAGGATGCTCACAGAATTGATTGAGTGTAGTCACAAAATAGAGAAAAAAGTAAAGGCTATGAAAAGTGAAATAAAGAAAAACGTACAGGGAACCAAGAGTGAAGGGAAGGAAATCGGGACTCAACTCAATGGTTTGGACCAGAAGGAAGAAAGAAACATCCAACCAGAACTAAATGAAGAAAGAATTCAAAAAAATGAGAAGTGGCTTAGGAACCTCCAGGACATCTTTAAACATTTCAACATCCTAATCATAGAGGGGCCAGAAGGAGAAAAGGAAGAGTAAGAAATTGAAAACTTACTTTAAAAAATAATGAAGGATAACTTCCCTAATCTGGCAATGGATATAGATTTTCAGGAAGTCCAGGACAGTCAAAGAGTCTCAAAAAATTGGACCCAAGGAAGCACACACCAAGGCATATCACAATTATGTTAGCCAAGATTAAAGATAAGGAGAGAATCTTAAAAGCAGCAAGAAAAAAGGAGACAGTTATCTACAAAGGAGTTCCCATCAGACTATCTGCTGATTTCTCAAAAGAAACCTTGCAGGCAAGAAGGGTCTGGAAAGTATTTGAAGTCATGAAAGGCAAGGACCTACATTCAAGATTACCCTATCCAGCAAAGCTGTTATTTAGAATGGAAGGACAGGTAAAGTGCTTCCCAGATAAGGTCAAGCTAAAAGAGTTCATCCTCACCCAGCCTTTACTATATGAAATGTTAAAGGATCTTATCTAAGGAAAATGAAGATCAAAACTATGAACAGTAAAATGACAAGAAACTCACAGCTATTAACAACCAAACCTAAAAAAAAAAAAAAAAAAAAAAAAACAAGCGAAAACCAAAACAAACTAAGCAAACTAGAACAGGAACAGAACGACAGAAATGGAGACCACGTGGAGGGTTATCAGCGGGGGAGTGGGAGGGGGTGAGAGGGGAGAGGGGGAAAACATACAGAGAATAAGTAGCATAATGGTAGGTAGAAAATAGACAGAGGGGGTTAAGGATAGTATAGGAAATGTAGAAGCCAAAGAACTTATAGGTACAACCCTTGGACATGAACTAAAGGGGGGAATGCAGGTGGAAGGGGGTGTGCAGGGTGAAGGGGAATAAGGGGGAATGAGACAACTGTACTAGCATAATCAATAAGTTATATTAAAAAAATATTCAAAAGAGAGACTTCCGGCCAAGATGGAGGCATAGGTAGACACACTGTGCCTCCTCACACAACCAAAATTAAGGACAACAAAGATTTAGAAACAAAAAACCAACCAGATCTGACAGGAAATTTAACTGTAAGGAAGTCTGACAACCATTCATCCAGACCGGTAAAAGAGGTGGAGTTGGTGGCTGGCAGAGAGTAGTCACAGCAGGAAAAAGTGGTGGTTGGCAGTCCCAGGCACACAGGCAGCGGCTGGCAGACCCCCGGCACATAGGCAGTGGCTGACCATGTACACACATTCGCATGCAGATAAACCAGGTGAAAATCCGGAGACAGACTGCGCAACCCAGGGCCCCAGCACCGGGAAATAAAGCCTAGAAGCACCAATTGAAAACACTTGTGGGGGTTGAGGTGCCAGGAGAGACTCCCAGCCTCACAGTAGATTTTATTGCAGAGACCCACAGGGTCCTAGAATGTACACAATCCACCTACATGGGAATCAGCACCAGAAGGGCCCAATTTGCATGTGGGAAGCGGCAGAAGGGAGTGAAGTTGGAGAGAGAGCGGAGCAAGCACCATTGTTCCCTCTCTGACCCGTCCCCCACATGCAGCATCACAACTCAGCACTGGGTTGCCCCGCCCTGGTGAACACCTAAGGCTCTGCCCCTCACTTCATAATAGGCACAACCAGATCCCCCCCAAAAAATGGCTTAAGTGGAAGAACAGATTAATGCCCCAGAGCAAATACATCTAAGCCTCCAAGAGATAGCCAACCTATCAGATGCACAGTTCAAAGCACTGGTGATCAGGATGCTCACAGAATTGGTTGGTTTTGGTTGCAAATTAGATGAAAAAATGAAGGCTACACTAAGTGAAATGAAGGAAAATGCACAGGGAACCAATAGTGGTCGGAAGAACACCGGGACTGAAATCAATGGAGTGGACCAGAAGGAAGAAACAAACAACCAAACAGAAAACAAGGAACAAACAAGAATTCAAAAACATGAGGAGAGGCTTAGGAACCTCCAGGACATTTTAAAAATTCCAACATCCTACTTCCGGCCAAGATGGAGGCGTAGGCGGACACGCTGTGCCTCCTCTAACAACCAAAATTAAGGACAACAAATATTTAGAAACAAGAAAACAACTAGAACTTATAGAAAATTGAACTGTACGGAAGTCCAACAACCATTCATCCAGACCGGTAAGAGGGGCGGAGTCGCAGCAGGAGAAAGTGGAGGTGCGGACCCAGGAACGCAAGCAGCATCTGCAGGCAGTTCCCAGGTGCACAGGCGGCGGCTGGCGGTCCCCGGGCCCACAGGCAGCAGCTGGCGGACCCCGGGCACAGGGGGGCAGCTGTGCAGACCCAGTGAGGCCGCACAAGGTGGCTGGCTGACCAGGTGGTCCCACATTCGCGCACGGAGACGGTCCAGGCGGAGGGGGGGTGGCGGAGGGGACTGAATCCAGGAGAGAGCGGAGCAGGCGCCATTGTTCCCTCTCAGACCCCGCCCCCACCTGTAGCGTCACAACCCAGCGACTGGGCTGCCCCGCCCTGAGGAACACCTAAGGCTCCACCCCTCATACGTAATAGCTGCGACCAGACTAAAACCAAAACAACAACAACAACAAAAAACCCACCAAAAATGGCTCAAACCGGAAAACAAATAAAAGCCCCAGAGCCAATTCCTCTAAGCAGTGAAGAGATAGCTAACCTATCAGATGCACAGTTCAAAGCACTGGTCATCAAAATGCTCACAGAATTGGTTGATTTTGCTCACAAACTAGATGAAAAAATGCAGGCTACAATACGTGAAATGAAGGAAGATGCATGGGGCACTGATAGAGATGGAAGGAAAACTGGGACTCAAATCAATGGAGTGGACCAGAAGGAAGAAACTAACAACCAAACAGAAAACGAGGAAGAAACAAGAATTCCAAAAAATGAGGAGAAGCTTAGGAACCTCCGGGACATCGTTAAACGTCCCAACATCCGAATTATAGGGGTACCAGAAGAGGAAGAAGAAGAGCAACAAGTGGAAAACTTATTTGAACAAATAATAAAGGAGAACTTCCCCAATATGGCAAAGGAAATAGACTACCAGGATGTCCAGGAAGCTCAGAGAGTCCCAAAGAAGTTGGGCCCAAGGAGGAACACACCAAGGCACATCGTAATTACATTACCCAAGATTAAAATGAAGGAGAAAATTCTAGAAGCAGCAAGGAATAAGGGGACAGTCACCTACAAAGGAGTTCCCATCAGACTGTCAGCTGATTTCTCAAAAGAGACCTTCCAGGCAAGAAGGGGCTGGAAAGAAATATTTGAAATCTTGAAAAGCAGGGACCTACATCCAAAATTGCTCTATCCAGCAAAGCTGTCATTTAGAATGGATGGACAGATAAAGCGCTTCTCAGATAAGGTCAAGTTGAAGGAGTTCATCATCACCCAGCTTTTATTATATGAAATGTTAAAGGGACTTATCTAAGAAAAAGAAGATAAAAATATGACAGTGAAAAGACAGCAAACTCACAGGTATTAACAACCACACCTAAAACAAAAGCAAACTAAGCAAACAGCTAGAACAGGAACAGAACCACAGAAATGGAGATCATATGGAGGGTTAGCAACAGGGGCGTGGGAGGAGGAGAGAGGGGGAAAGGTACAGAGAATGAGTAGCATAGATAGTGGGTAGAAAATAGACAGGGGGAGGGAGGGCAAGAATAGTATAGGAAATGTAGAAGCTAAAGAACTTATGACACATGGACATGAACTAAAGAGGGGGAATGTGGGTGGGAGAGGGTGTGTAGGGTGGAGGGGAATGATGGGGGAGAAATGGGACAACTGTAATAGCATAATCAATAAAATATATTAAAAAAATAAAAATAAAAAAAAATAAAAATTCCAACATCCTAATTATAGGGGTATCAGAAGGGGAAGAGGAAGAGCAACAAGTGGAAAACTTATCTGAACAAATAATAAAGGAGAACTTCCCCAATCTGGCAAAGGAAATAGACTTCCAGGAAGTCCAGGAAGCTCAGAGAGTCCCAAAGAAGTTGGACCCAAGGAGGAACACACCAAGGCACATCAGAATTACATTAGCTAAGATTAAAATGAACAAGAGAATTCTAGAAGCAGCAAGAGATAAGGGGACAGTCACCTACAAAGAAGTTCCCATCAGACTGTCAGCTGATTTCTCAAAAGAAACCTTACAGGCAAGAAGGAGCTGGAAAGAAATGTTCCAAGTCATGAAAGGCAAGGACCTACATCCAAGATTGCTCTATCCAGCAAAGCTTTCGTTTAGAATGGAAGGGAAGATAAAGTGCTCCTCAAATAAGGTCAAGTTCAAGGAGTTCATCATCACCAAGCCCTTATTATATGAAATGTTAAAGGGACTTATCTAAGAAAAAGAAGATAAAAAATATGACAGTAAAAAGACAGCAAACTCACAGCTATTAACAACCACACCTAAAACAAAAGCAAACTAAGCAAACAACTAGAACAGGGACAGAACCACAGAAATGGAGATCATATGGAAGGTTAGCAACAGGGGAGTAGGAGGAGGAGAGATCGGGGAAAGGTACAGAGAATAAGTAGCATAGACAGTGGGTAGAAAATAGACAGGGGGAGGAAAGAACAGTGTGGGAAATGTAGAAGCTAAAGAACTTATGACACATGGACATGAACTAAAGGGGGGAATGTGGGTGGGAGGGGATGTGCAGGGTGGAGGGGAATGATGGGGAGAAATGGGACAACTGTAATAGCATAATCAATAAAATAAAATAAAATTAAATTAAATTAAAAATATTCAAAAGAAAAAAAAAGAATTCTCCTGAGAAAGAGATCTGCTCTTTTGTTTTCAAAAATACCTTAATGGATCTTTTAAGTATGCAAAACAAGACCTCAGGCCTGCTCTGCATGAGGGGGCCCAGACAGAGAGGAAGCTAATTCCACTACCTAATAAACTGACACAAATTTTGAAGTATCCCAGGAGATAGCCTTTGGAAGGTGCCCCCAGCAAGAGAGAAGTTAAGGGCCTAAGGAAAAAGCAGCCAGAGAGGAGGCAGCCTTGTCCCACCAGTGCCTCCCAGCACTGACACCCTGGGAGCAGCACTGGTTTTTCCACAGCGTGTTGGAGTCATTTTACCTAAATGCTGACGGATAGGGCAGCCCAGCGCTGGAATGCTGAGGCATCTGGGTTACAGATTTCAACTATTTTATTCCCTGGGTCTGCAAACTTTTAGCATAAATCAAAAATTGGCATGTTGGTGCCCACTTCAAACTTTTTGGGGGTTGCAGAAGGGTGGAAGCAGAGGGAAATGATGAGATGGAGATGAGGCAACTGGCCACCAGAAATTCAGGGGCAACAGAGGCGACAAAGGGCTGCATGAGTTCAGTTGTTTTGCAGTTCACGAGGGCACCTTCTGCCTCATCGCTTCACCAAATGAGTCACCAGTACAACCTGCATCACTTGCTGTGGTGATCAAATGCTGAATCCTGCCCCAGTGTGGGCACAGTGGTAGCAGAGGCTAGGTCACACCTGGCTCCACCTAAGCTGAATGTATTCCATTCAAAGGGCTAGCCTTTATTCTCAGATAATGTCCTTCTTATATTTCATGAAATCATGGGAAATTTCTTTCCATGACCTTGTCAGTTAAAATTTCAACCTACTATTACCTGCTTTTTTTTGAAAACACTATTTCACTGGCCCTTGAAATCCAGAAGTCTGACAAGAAGCCCCGCTGGGAAGGAGTGAATCTCAGCCAGTCCGAAGTGCAAAGCCCCTCTGAAGAAGCAAGGACAGCCCCTCCTTTCCTGAGGCTTCTGCGCTTCCTCTTCAGCATGTGAGGCTCTGCCACTCACTGTCTGTCAAGAAGATACACACTGCCTTTCCCAGAGAAACCTGCCCTTACAAGCAACCAGTTGATGGTTGGAAAATTTTCAAGAGTTGGAAAATTTTAGTTTAAACTAAATAGTTAATAAACCTACTAGGTAATGCATATATTAAAGCTATTTTTTTCAGGAGCTAAAGGTACAGCCTACCCCGGCTCCAGGGAGAGACGGATGACCTCCTGGGGCATACCTAAAGACCACTGCCTAGGGCACAGCTAGGGATATCCCAGCCATTGCGTTCCTGGGAGAGACAGACAGCTAACTGCCCAGGGCGAGAATGCTGCAGGGGTTTCTTTTAATCTAATTTTTTCTGAATCTCAAATCGTCTCATTACACTTTGTTTTCTGTTATAAAAAGACTGGCTTGGAAAAAAAATGTAGGATGGTCTGTTAGGGCACAAACCCACCCTCTTCTCAGATTGCCGGCCATCTGAATAAAGCGCCCATAAACATTCAGTCCCTCTCTCTGCTTATTGGGTCTGGTAGGTGACAGGCAGCACAAATGCTGGTTTCACATTCTGGTGACTCCATTCTGGAACAGATCTGGGGACTCTTCGGTAAGTCTGGGTATTGGTGGGGAGTCCCGATTGCTGCCTAGACTGTGGGGGCGCTGGAGTTGCAGATTTGGAGACTCTAGCAGCTTCCAGGTGATGTCACTTAAGGACTCTCCTTCTCCAACTCTCAGCACTCCCCGTCGTTTTTCATATTTGGTTGAATCATCGCTCTTTCTGGTTCAGGTTACAATCCCAGGTCATGACTTAGGCAATCTATAATTAAGGTACCTTCTGGTTTATAGAGCTTCGTCTGGTAGAACAGGGTGAAAAGCCTCCATTCTGGAAAACAGCCCTTTGTGGTGAGTTTTGGCTAATTGGTCAACCTATGCTTATAAACCAATGACTAAAAAGAACATGGTTTTTTACTATAACAATGGGTCTTTAAATTACTGTATTATACTGTAACTAGAGTTGCTTTGTCAAAGATCAGGGAAGTTGGATGAAATTAGTTACATAGAAGCTTTTATGAGATTATATAAGATGCAGAATTAAAAGGAAACAGGTTAATGGTCCAGAGAAAAGAGAATTTGCCTGTGAAAAATAGCAGGAGCTCAGAGGAGAGGGCCCAGGAAGAGCTGGATATCATGGCTGCTGTGAGCGTGGTCAGGGTTCCCACGGCCCCTCAGCCCTGGGGCATCTTCCTCCTTACTCGGCTGAGGGAACTGGGGAAAGTGAGCCTGAACCGGTCTCACCATCTGGAACCTGTCAGGGAACCAAACTCAGTGGAGGAAAAGCCCAAGGCAGGGCAATACCCTTTGTGAAAACTTCCAGGGGGAGGAGGGCCAGAGGGCCAGCCCACTGTATATTACTGGGCACATACTCCATTTTCTACATCAGATCTGTTAAACTGGAAAAACTCTGAAAGGACCAGAGTACATATCCCTTTAGAAGGAGGAGTGCACCAGGCTCTTGAGTCCCTGAAGGTGCATCTTGCTTCTGCACCAGCCCTGGGGCTTCCAAACCTACTAACGGCCTCTCAGCTATACGTTCATGAAAGGCAGAGCATTGCCCTACGAATCCTCACCCAAGTGCTTAGTGACATTCTGCAACCCATCATTTGTCAAGAAACTAGACCACACTGTCCAAGGGTTGCCAGCCTGCTTGAGAACTGTGGCAGCCACCTGTGAGCTCTTACAGGGAGTGGAAAATTTTCCCTGGGACAGCCTATCACCGTTTATGCACCCCAGCAAGTGCTGAGCCTGCTGGAGCAAAAGGGAAATTTGTGGCTCACTGCTGGAGGAAGGGGCAGGTACAAAGCCATTCTTGACAATTTCAACATCTCCCTCAAAACCATAAGCTAAATCCTCCCTCGCTTCTTCCAGAGTCTGACTTGGCTGCGCTAATACATGACTGTGCTGAGATAACTGATGAAGTGTGTTCTAGCAGAATTGAGTTACAGGACTATCCTGTAGAAGAGGCAGGCTGCGCTCCATGCAGATGGAAGCCGTTATATGGACAAAGGAAACAGAAAGGCTGGGTATGCAGTTGTGAGTCTGGAAGGAACAGTAGAGGCCAAGGTCTTGCCACCAGGAACCTCTGCTCAGAAAGCTGAACTGATTGCAGTAATGAGGACACTAGAATCATTGCACAAAAAGAAAGTGAACGTGTATACTGACTTGAGGTGCTCTTTCCTAATTTTGCCTACACATGGTTCCATCCGGAAGGAAAGAGGAATATTAACTTCCAGTAAATAGAAAATTAAGCATGCAACAGAAATTTTAAAATCAGTAGAAGCTGTTCAGGAACCTTTACAGGTGGCAGTTATGCACTGGGCAGGGCACCAGAAAGAGGACACTGAAGTGGCTGGAGGAAACAATCTGATCAATCAAGCAGCAAAAGAGGCTGCTAAAGGAATGTTTATAATGCCTTTGGTATCTGTTCTAGACTTGTCACATTCCAACCTTGAATATTCATTCAACTGCAGACTTAGAGAAAACTGAGAGTTGGAGTTTTGATGAAGAAGGTCCTGATAATGGATGGAGAAAGAATAAGAAAGGAGCTATATTGCTTCCTGACCATTTAGTAGAGCCAGTCTTGAAGCATTTGCATGAGGCCACTCACTATGGAAGGGACTCATTAACCACCTATGTCAAACCATGGCTCGCAAGTCCTGGAATTGCTAAAGCCACATGAAAAATAATTGTTAGATGTGTTTTGTGCCAGAACAACCCCAAGACAGATCCCCATCCAAAGAAAGAAGGGAAACAATACCAAGGACAGAACCCCCTTGAGAACTGGCCAATAGACTTTACTCAGATGCCAAGGGTCTGCGAGTGGAAATATTTGTTAGTCTTTGTTGACACCTTTTCAGGATGGGTCGGAGCCTATCCTATTAGAACAGAAAAATCCTCAAAGGTAATGAAAAGCCCACTGAAGGAAATAATCCCTCGCTTTGGCCTCCCTGGCAGCATCTAGAGTGATAATGGACCTGCTTTTCCTTCAGAAATTACGCAGGTTAGTAGACTTTTAGGAATCAAGTGGAGACGCCACACGGCATGGAGACCTCAGGCGTCTGGGAAGGTAGAGCAGATGAATCACACCTTGTTGACGGAAAAATATAGCCAAGCTCTGTCAGGAAACTCATCTCCATTGGGATCAAGCTTTGCCTATTGCCCTGCTCAGGATAAAGGCGGCTGGCTCCTCAAAGTGGAATTCAGTTGCATCCCTATGAAATTGTGTACAGGCAACAATTTCAGGCTATGACTGTATTGGGAGATATGTGTATAGATCAAGAAGTGAAAGTAAAAAATGTGTACAACACTTAAGTCAGACTCAGCTGTAACTAATGACCTTGGCTGTATCAGAGACTTCTATAGGTTCAGTGTATTCCTTTGAGCCTACAGATAAGGTTTTCCTCAAGACTTGGACAATAGCATCTCCAGAAAGCCAACTAGAAGAAAAGTGGACTGAACCTTGGGACATACTCCTCACCACCCACACTGTGGTGAAGTTGGCAGAAATAAAACCTTGGATTCATCACACCAGAGTAAAGAAAGCACTGGAGGAACAGTGGACCACTGAACCCCCAAAAGACTTGAAAGTCATCTTTCAAAATCAACAACTTATGTTCTTTTCATTACGTCTTGCTTAACCCCCTGTTAATGGACAACTTATTCCCTTAAAATGAGATGAAAATATTCGGGTATGTTTAGCAAAAAATGTTCTAAATATTTATTACTTTTGTCTTGCAGGAGGAACTTACATTGAACAAACTTTCACTTCATGTCTTGTAGGTATGTGTACTCTCTTGGAAAGCCTTAGAAATTATACTGTGTTTGAGCATATCACAAAGAAAATTACCTACTCTGATGTTTTGTTTTGTTTTGTTTTGTTTTGTTTTTTGTGAATATAGATATCTATATTTCCTAAAGTTAGTTTTTTTTTTCCTTTTTTTTTTTTTATACTCTGATGTTTATAATTGGGGACCAGTGGTAACTATAAAGAACAGGAAAATCTTTTCCTTAAAGGTCACTCATGTAGCCCCATCTAGAGAGTGTGCAACTTTTGTCAACTGTAATAAAAACTGTTTTGTGCTCTCAGCAGGTGTGGAGATGAATTGCACCACTACCACTGATATATCTTATGTTTTTGCTCATGTTAAATTGCCTGCAGGATGGTTTCTAATATGTGGAAGGACTGTCTATTCCTATGTTCCAGCAAACAGTTCTGGGGGATCATGCTCTCTGGGAAGACTGATGGTGTTTATGCCTCAGAAGTCCCACCCAACCCAGGCTCGAATGGACCTCTCCCTTGCACATGATTGTAACAGTGAGTTACATCTTTTTAGCCTTGCTGAATATGTGTCTTTAACCACATTTGTAATGCCAGCCATGGTAACCTATTTGAATGTAGAAATAAGTGGATTAGCCTGTGCTGTGGCAAAAGCTTTGAATGCCACCTCACAAGCCATCAGTGCCATTAGCCAAGAACTAGGTCAAGTTAGAGAAGTGATATTAGAGAATTAAGCAGCTATAGACTACCTCCTTTTAAGACATAACTATGGATGCAAAGAATTTAAAGGACTCTACTATTTCAACCTAACTGATAGTTCACAGCTCATAGACCATAAAGTTAAAGCACATAAATGATGTAGTGTCCAATATAAAACAAAGAGAAGAATCCTTTGTTATTGATTTGGCTAAACTAACCTCCTGGCTGCCTAGTATCACTGATCTTCAAGAGGCATTTATTGTTTTTATTCTTGTCATTTTATTTCAGCATCATAGTTTGTTGTTGCATACACTATGCCCCCTTATGTGGATCTGCAATTAAATGTATTCCTAAGCCCCCTACCAGATGGCCTAATGCTAAGTTACATGCTCAACCACAAAATGAGAACTTCCATATAAAACTGCACTACCCTCTGATGCAGCAGATCCTCATCTGGGTATACATCCCAAATGCTTTCTCATATGGGTCCATAAGGGACATGTGCAAGGATGTTCATTGCAGTTGTCTGTGATTGCAGGAAGTTGAAAACAATCTGAGTACCTAATGACCAGAGAAGTCACTAGGTGAAATGTTGGGGGATTCAGCATTTAGAAGCATTTAGAAACAATGAACTTCATGTACTCATGGCAACACCAATGGAAATTGAACAGCAAAGTGCCAAGTGGGCAAAATAAGACAGTATGGCTCAATGATATCATATCATTATACAAATTTAAAACAACAGCAATACACACTTTATAAGAAGACATACAAATAAAAATAATGTATTCTAGGCAAGCAAGGAATGGAGAGAGCAAAGGTAAATTAAAAAAAAATAAGGAAGGAGACTATGTGTGCCGATATTGGTGATATGCCAAAAATCAGATGTGGAGGGACTCATATATTTCTGATAACATGGCCTAAAGTCATATTAGCATTTTTAATATGTGGCTTAAGTAGCCACACAAAGACCACTAGGTTTCTTTCCCTGATATTCCTACCACCCCCACCCAATCCCCAAACAATTTTTTTTTAGACCTAAATACAGGACTCCACATGTAGTGCTATTTCAGTTCTTCTCAGTATATTTGATCTATTTTTTCAGGCTATGGAGCACTTTATAGACCCTGATTCTGTTATCCATGATGCTAGCTATTCTTCTTCTCTTAATGGTACACAGAATGAAGGTCCATCTGCATTCTCCTTAGAGCTTCTCTCATTTACCTCTTACCAGGCAGACACTGTAGGCCAGATCCTATACCAGGTACAAGTGTGTAGACAGGACAGGGTCTCAAGGTCTGAGCAGCTCTAAATGTTATTACTAAATGTTATCCTTGTTGAATATTAAAATGCCCAGTATTTTGCAGACCAGCTGTATATAGGATGAGCTTGACAGGAACTCAATGGGATAAATGAAGCCAACTGAAAAGAAGAACTAAAGGTGTAATTAAGCAAACAGTGTGTATAAGCACTGGCTAAGCCTCCCTTCTGGAAGACAGAGTTTTGGATATGAATCTGCTGCCTCTTTTACTTGCTGCAAGTAAATAAAACTATCTTGCAACAACCACGTCTTGTTCTTGAATACAGCACCCCAAATGGTGAGCCCCTTGAGTACAGTAACACAAGCAATACCAAAATGTAAAGAAAGGGTCCCTGTCCTCAAGGAGCTCACTGTCTAGAGATATGAACATCCAAGGTTACAATGTGCCAGCACTATTGCTGTAATTCAAGGGGCACAGGGACAAAGGAAAGAAAAGCAGTGGAGGCTCTGGGGATTAGATTAGGTAAGATGTCCTAGAGGGGCAGAACTTAGGTGGCAAGCTGATAGGAAAGGAGTCGAGGAGGGAGAGCTAGAAAGAGAGATAGCAGGAGGAGCGGACCTGCAAGGCAGGGACCAACAAGGCTTGCACAGCTCTGTTGGCCTGCCCGATCAGCATTCCAGCTTCTCCCAGAGTCATTCCCCACTTTCCCTCTGGAAAGCTGCCCTCCCATTGTTATTTCATGTACTTCAGGAAACACTGATTCTAAGCCCTACTCCAGGATTGGAGAGACATGTCAAGAGCTGGACTATCAGAGCAGCACCTGCCCCTGGTCACTCTGATAGGTTAATGGGTAGGCATCTTACCCAAGGCAAGCCAATCAGGTCCAACCAGAGCCAATCTTGGGATTTTGCTTGAGTCCCAATGTGAAAAGGATGCTCTTTCTGCTGGATTTATTCCTGCGAAGATGTGGCAGTCTGGAGCTGTGGCAGCTATCTTGCCACAACGTGAAGAGAGCCTGCCATAGAGGGGAATCAATAAAGAAAAAAAGCCAGCTGAGAGAAACAGCTTTCTAATGACATTGTTTGAGCCCTTGGACCCAGCCATGCCCAAAGTTGAGCCATATCTATCCCTAGACGTTCAGTTACATGAACCAATAAATCTCTTTTTTGCTTAAGTTAATTTGAATTGGGATGTTTTTTTCCTTGCAATTTAAAGAGTTCTGACTGGTCCGACAGAAGATAAAAGTGACAGAAGACAAAATTAGACAAATAGGCAAGAACCAGATGGGAATTTATATTACATCCAGTAGGATAGGGGGTGTAGAAACTGAAGAATCCAGAGCAGGAACTAAAATTGCATGATTCATATCAGAGATCACTATGGTGGTCACGGTAGAAGACAAGACCAGAGATGGGAGGCCAGTTAGGACACTAATACAGTCTCCAAGCAAACAAAGTTAGCATCCCAAACTAAGAGAGTCTTTGTTCAGTGTGCTGTAGCAAGCTACCATGCACTGGCCAGCTTAAACAACACTTATTTCTCACAATTCTGGAGTCTAGAAGTCCAAGATCAGAGTACCAGCATGACTAGGTTCTTGGTGAAGGCCATCTTCCTGGTTTACAGATGGCTATCTTCTGATTGTATTCTCACATGGTGAAGAACAGAGAGAAAAGTAAGTTCTCCTGTGTCTCTTCTTACGAGGACACTAATCCCATTCATGAAGGCTCTACCCTCATGACCTAATTACTTCCCAAAGGTCCTGTCACCAAATATTATCACATTGGGGACTAGGGTTTCAACACATAAACTTCGAAGGAACATAAACATTCCATCCATAACAAAAAACAAAACAAAACAAAACAGGAAGAACAGATCTATGAGAAAAGAGATAGGATCCATTGGATGTAAAAATGGAGTAGAATTGAAAGAGACATAGAAATAAGGGAAAGAGAAGATTCTGGAATAATTCTTGGGTTTCTGGTGCTTATGACTTTATGGCCCAGAGTGCCTTACCTGACACAGAACATTGGAGAAGAAGCAGGTTTTGGGGGAAGAGAAGGAAGCAGGAAGGACAGGGCAATGATGCCTGCAATTCAGGACACACTTATTTGAGGAACCTATGAGATATTGAATGGAATGCCCAATACTAATGATTCCACAGGTCTGGAGTTCAGAAGGCAGGTTCTGGATGTACACATAGGGTCAGAGAAGACTACTCAGAGGAAGTGATAGATGAACTAAGAACCCAAGAATGACTTAGAGAGAGCCAGATAAAGAGAAGGGGAGGAGAGTGTTGCAGGTAAACGACACTGCATACACAAAGCCCCCAAGGCCTGAGAGAGCTTCACATCTTCTCTGAATGCCATTTGAAAGATCGTGAAGAAAATGGAAACTCCTGACAAACTCAGCACAGACACCTCTGCCTGTATCTGCTGTGAGTCCCCAGGAGCCACGGTAGAGGGATGGCGTGGTTGGCATACACGTGACCAGCCATGGGGACTAACAAAAGCCGGAGGTATTTTCTTGTCTGCCTTGAGCAGCAAGGAGACAGATACAAGCAAAGAATAACTAAAACTGCTGCAAAAATGAATTTCTTTTGAAACAACACAAATGAAAAGCAAAATCCTCTTAACCTAGTGACGGTCCTGATGGAATAAAGCACTTTCTCTGAAACTAGCCCCAAATTAACAAAACCATAATTAGGATTACTAAATGAGCAGATCAGAATTCCACAGAGAAAATATTTACTTAGGCAGAACCTCCTCGATTCAATAGCTCTTTCAATTAATTTTTTTCTAAAGTTGTGGATTTCCACTGACTAATCTGCTGGCATTTAGTAGGATTTGTAAACCACTTGCTAAGTAGTTAGAAAATATGAAATGTCTTTGCCAGGAAGCTCCTTGGGGACCTCTGCAAGAACACAGAGAGGAACGAGGTGTCTGAGGTGCCTCATTATAGCCAACAGGACACTACTCTCCCAGAGCTAGATCACCTCCCACTGGAGTGTGCCTGACCAACTGTCTCGAGCAGCCTGGAGTGGTCCCAAGCCTTGGCCAAGCCCTAAAGTGGTGTTGGCACCTGCAGGAGGGATAGAAAATGGGTGGCAGCCTTGCTCTGTAGAACTGCAGGCTTTGTTTGGACAGTTGGAGCTGATAGGGATCACACAACGGAAGTGGACTGTGTCACTGAATGGGATACTGAATCAAGCCTGGGCCACGTGGAACACTAAGATTTGTGTGTATTACCCTAAAATTTTGACTGGTAAGATACATGGGAGAACCCTTGATGTGCAAGGCCCTACCCACAGCCCTAACCCACCTATTACCACCATCTCCAGCTGCTCTGATCCTCAGCCCTCCTCCCTATATGCTCACACACATTCCCACCTGCATGGGACACTTCTGCCCTCCTCACACTCACCTTTGTCCTAGTTGTGCCCTCTACATTAATTGTTCTTTTCCTTAAAGAAGGGACTCAGTTCCCAGTGTTCCCGGTGTAGAGGGCAGAGGTTCCTGGTGTTTTGCATCACCCAGGCCTGGTTCTCTTCCAGTGGGAGCTTCTCTTCTCCCCCTCACCAACCCTGAAGCAAGACTCAACATTCTTCTTTTTTCCCCCAAAGAAAATCCAGTGCACAGAGTAAGAAATTGATTTTGTCCTGAAGTTTCAACAGGCAGACGTAGTGGAGGTTCACATCACAGAGCACACAGCACACTCCACAAAAACTCCGGTTAGACAGCTCCACTCTCCCTGCAGAGTCGCTCCTCAGCCACACAGTGTCCTCCCCCTTGACCTTTCTCCACAAAGCTTCAGTCTCCATTCCCACCCACCCCCATCCCATCCGTGCCCCTCTCTTTCTGCAGAGCAGTGTAACTCTGCCCTGCCTTGCTTCCAAATTTGCAGTCTCCCTCCCACAACCCCCACTCAACTAACAGTCTGAGCTCCATCTTCTCCAGATGGCAGTGGGGAGCGGTAAATAGCAAACACCGTTTTTCCACATCCCACTCTTTCCCCGCGTGAATGAGCACCAGAGCTCCTGAGAAGTCCAGTGCAAGGTCTAGCCAAAGATGAGTGAACAGTCCTGGTGGTCACGGTGGCTGCAGAAGCCTTTGGAAGCCACCTCACTCCTGTCCAGGCAGCCTGTGATGCACTTGAGGCTAACCACAGGTCCATCTAAAGACCTTAGCAGAGGCAGCTCCACCCAAAGACCAACTCAGGCCCCGCATGCGCCCAGGACTCACCGGAGCACAAGAAACTGAGGCCCAGACTAAAGCAAGAAAGCGGAAGAATTCACCTTTACAGGAAAAAATGTCCATGTTTCAATTGTGCAAAGGGCAGTTTCTGTAAACTATAAAATCTAAAGTCACAGGCCCTTTTCATTGGGTGGTCACTGGGTTCCCCGTGTGCCTTGGGAAAAGGAAACAACCACATCCTCTCTCTCTTCTTCAAGCCTCACCCACACCTTGCCACCAGGGAAAGCTGCTGTCAGTGTAACTCCTTCCACAGGGCGGGCCTGGACACTGCTGGCAGTCGCCTGTTTGTGCCCACACATTGCTCTGGGGAAAAAACAATTATCATTCTTACTCCATGGAGAAGGAAAGAAAAATGTATCTAATTGACTTGGGCAGCTCCAAACAGACATCTCATTTTAGAACCCTTAGGAGGGGCTCACTTTAATGGCACTCGAATCTAAGGTTGTAACTTTGAGACACCAAGGGCAGGGATGAGGGTGGGGAGCAGAGGTTTGGAATCCTGGCTGGTAAGGAGCATCTGAACTTCTGATATGCCAGCAGGGGAGCACCAAAGAGCAAAAACTAGAGCAGTGTGTAGGAGACCTGTGTGTTACAGTAGTCCCTGTGCAGCCACATAAAATGTTTCAAGACCCCTGGTGAATGCCTGAAATCATGGATAGTCCTGAACCCTATATATATCGCACTGTGTTTTTTCCTATACATACCGTTCCACCTAAAGGAAGCACTGTATGGTTTCTCTATGACATATCCAAATTGCCAGCATCGCTACTCCTGTGCTTTGGGGCCATTGTTAGGTAAAATAAGTATGACTTGAACACAAGCACTGTGATACTGCCACAGCTGATCTGATAACCCAGATGACTGCTAAGTGACTAATGGGTGGAGAGCGTATATAGTGTGGGCATGCTGGACAAAGGGATGAGTCAGGTCCCAGTTTGGACAGAGTAGGACGGCACAAGATTTCATCACACTATTGTGTTGAATACACTGCTTCCTGACTCTTGGGATGCTCGCCCTTGGCATATCCCTTTCAGAACCCAGCTAGTCTATCAATTTTCTAATTTTCTGTTTTTTTGATACTCTGATATTTGGGGCCTTGATCCTCCAAGGGTTAGCTAATTTGTACAGCCCCTCTTGTGAATGCATCATTGATGCACAAATCAACCAATCCAACTTTCAACCATCTCCTTTATCATATTCTCACACATCAAACCAATATTCTCCCTGCTGTAATCACCTCAGTTACCAGACAACAAAGGACCATCTCTATAGCCAAAGCCTACCAAAATCATTCAAATTACCCAATCCTAAACTTACTCAGCCTACCTACCCTGCCTCACCTTCTCCTTCCTGCAAAAGCTTCAATAAAGAGCATGTTCTCCTCCCTACCCTTTCTGCCTCCTGAGTGGCTCTGGTGCTTCCTCTTGTGGCTCTGCATGACATTTCTAGGCATCTAGAGTGAGTGTAAACATCTTCCCTCCTGACAATCATTTCCATGTCTGTGTGTCTGACCATACCTGATTAAAACCAAGCCTGGTACAGCTACCATGCTATGAGAGGCTCAAGCTATATGGAGACCATGTGAAGGCATGACAGTCAGTAGCCCTACCTGAGTATCCTGACAACAGCCTGTATCAGCTGCCAGCCATGTGAGTGAGCCTCCTTGGACATTCCGCACAGAAGACCACAGCTCCTGCCAACTCCTTATGGCAACTGCATTATAGCCCTCCAGTAAGAATAGCTGAATACCGCATGGTGTTTTTAACAGCTCTCTCTGGGGTGGTTTGGTACACTACAGTAGACAACAAGAACCTGCACAACATTCTTTCACTGGAGGGTCAGTTCCTGTAATACGTAGTTTCCTTGAATGGTATGGTAGCTCCTTGCTATCAGAGATCGAACATCACCTGGAAGATTGAAATGCAGAATTTCAGCCCCATCTCACACTTACTAAGTCAGAATCTTCATTTTAACCAGACCCTCTGGTAAACTGAATGCAAATTAAAGTTTAAGAATCACTGCTCTATCAAAAACTGACTATACTCTGTCCAGCCTCCCCACCACCACCAAGGATCCTTGAAATGGCTCTCTGTGCTGCCTCTGACCCCAGCTCCTGTCCAGCTGCTTTACTTCTGAGAGCTTGCACCTGTGATCCTCTTCCGGCATTGCCCTCGGCTTCCTGGAGCTGCTTTGCCTGTACATGCAGGCAGCCAAAGTGTCTGGGAGTTAATGTGCCCCCGCGCAGCCCACACAATGACTGACTAGATGGCAGTATGAATGCCCAGCTCTCTTGCCTGGAGGTGGTACAAACTTTAAAACATGATTTTCTCCAGCGCTATCCAGGATTAGTTTGAAAGTTGGACTTTGCCTGAAATCTCACTCTTGGTTCACTTCTTCCTCTTCCCTGTCCGGCTTCCCCCACCTCCTTTCCAATTTCTAGTAAAAGATCTTCCTTAATAAATCTCGTGGACATGAACTCTTGTTGCAGGGTCTGCAACAGTTCATAAGACAGATAACATAGAAACATTTCACCTAATCAAAACTCAGCATTGCCCTGTCACATTTTAATCACACAGGTTGGAGACGTGGGCTGACACACTAGGACAGATAGAACTGAGTGGGGGAAGGGGGAGGAAATGGAGGCGATGAGACTACACAATGCTTTTGAAGAGCTTTGCGATAGACAGAAATTAAAAAATGGTGCGGTAATTGGAGAGACATGAATGTGTGTTCATTATATTGCAGTGTAACCCATTACTCCAAAACTTAGCAGCTTAACACAACAAACATTTTCTATCTCACACAGTTTCTGGATGTCAGGAATTCCTCAGGGTGGTCCTGGCTATAGTCTCCCATAAGGGTGCTGTCAAGAGGTCAGCCAGGGCTACAGTCTCACTTGAAGGCTTGAGTGGGACCTGGTTTCAAATTCACTCTCATGGCTGCTGGCCAAAAGCTTCAGTTCCTTTCCACTTGGCTCTCTCCATAAGGTTACTCATGACAGTGCCTCCTCTGGAGTGAGTGGTGAGAGAGACAGGTGCTTGTCAATGTGTAGACAGGAACTGGGAAGGCCACACTATTCATAGCTGGTAAAAATCCCTCACTCTTGGGAGTGGGATTGAGGAACACAGGACATTGGGGTAATGAAGACAGACTTTCACTTTATATATTTCTGAATTCCTTCTGTAATTTTAAAACACTAAAGGAGAAAGCTTAAATGAATTGCCAGTAGCAGTATTTAGTAATAAATAAAGCTAAGTCCACTGCAAGAATATCTAGGAGGAGAAATGACAAGAATAGAAAACGTAGAGTTCTGGCCAAGATTGAGGCATAGGTAGAAACCTTTTGCTTCCTTGCACAACCAAAAGGTGGATAACAACCAATCTTAAAGCAATAAACAACTATATGTGCCAGGAAATCAAACTGCATGGAACTCCGAAAACCAAGGAGTCAAAGAAAAAATCAACCAGACCAATCAGATTGGTAAGGCGGTGGACCACTCGGGGCAGGCTGAGAAAAATCACAGTGAGTCATGGACCTGGTGGGTGGGTTGGCTGCAGTGAGGTGGTGGGCTGCGCGGGCAGGGCTAACTTAAGGGGAAACTGAGACTCAGAGCTGAGTGTGGACTACGGTGATTGCCACGATGGGAGATACTTACAGTCTGACAAGAGAGTCCTTGGAAAGTGCACTAGAGATGAGCAGGCAAGCTGCACTGTTCCCTCTCTGGCCCCTCCCCCACAGGCAGCGCTGCAGTACAGCAAGGAGGGCTGCCCTGCCCAGGTGAATACCTAAGGCCCCGCCCCCGTACAACTTAACAGCTGTGCCGAGACAAAGAAATATGGCCCAAATGAAAGAACAGAGCAAAACCTCAGAAAGAGAACTAAGCAATGAGGAGATAGCCAACCTCTCTGATGAAGAATGTAAAGCCCTGGTAATCAAAATGCTCACAGATCTGATTGAGCTTGATCAAAAAATAAAAAAACAAATGAAAGGTACCGAAAATGAAATAAAGCAAAATATTCAGGGAACCAACAGTGACTGGAAGGAAACCAGGACTCACATCAATGATTTGGAACAAAAGGAAAAAATAAACATTCAACCAGAACGGAATGAAGAAACAAGAATTCAAAAAAGTGAAGAGAGTCTTACAAACCTCTTGGAAAATCTGAAACATTCCAATACCTGAATTATAGGGGTGCCAGAAGGAGAACAACAGCAAGAAACTGAAAACTTATTTGAACAAATAATGAAGGAAAACTTCCCTAATCTAGTGAAGGAAATAGACTTCCAAGAAGTCCAGGAAGCCCAGAGAGTACCAAAGAAGTTGGACCCAAAGGGAAAAAACCAAGAGACATAATCATTAAGTTACCAAAGATTAAAGATAAAGAGAGAATCCTAAAAGAAGCAAGAGGAAAGAAGACAGTTACCTACAAAAGAGTTCCCATAAGACTGTCAGCTGATTTCTCAAAAGAAAACTTGTAGGCAAGAAGGGGCTGGAAAGAAGTATTCCAAGTCATGAAACGCAAGGACCTACATCAGAAATTGCTCTATCCAGCAAAGCTGTTATTTAGAACAGAAGGGCAGATAAAGTGCTTCCCAGATAAGGTCAAGTTAAAGGAGTTCATCATTCCACAGGCCTTATTATATGAAATGTTAAAGGGACTTATCTAAGAAAAAGAAGATAAAAAACATGAACAGTAAAATGACAACAAACCCACAACTATCAATAAATGAACCTAAAAGAAAAGAAAAACAACGAAAACAAAAACTAAGCAAACAGCTAGAACAGGAACAGAATCAGAGAAATGAACATCACCTGGAGGGATTTCAGTGGGGAGGGGGAAGGGAGGAATAGGGGGAGAAAAGTACAGGGAAGAAGATGCATAGTTAGCAGGCATAAAATAGACAGGGAGAGATTAAAAATGGTATAGGAAACAGAGGACTCAAAGAATTTAGATGTACAGACTTCCGGCCAAGATGGAGGTGTAGGCAGACACACTGTGCCTCCTCTCACAACCCAAATTAAGGACAACAAAGATTTAGAAACAAGAAAATAACCAGAGCTAATAGAAAACTGAACTGTACGGAAGTCCAATAACCATTCATCCAGACCGGTAAGAGGGGCAGAGCCGCGGCAGAAAAAAGTGAAGGTGCAGACCCAGGCACGCAAGCAGCAGCGGCTGGCAGTTCCCAGGCCCTCAGGCGGCAGCTGGCGGACCCTGGGCACAGGAGGGGCAACTGTGCAGACCCAGTGAGGCCGCACAGGGCAGCTGGCTGACCAGGTGGTCCCACATTCATGCGCACAGACGGTCCAGGCAAAGGGGAAGTGGTGGAAGGGACTGAATCCAGGAGAGAGCGGAGCAGGTGCCATTGTTCCCTCCCAGACCCCGCCCCCACCTATAGCGTCACAACCCAGCAACTGGGCTGCCCCGCCCTGAGGAATACTGAAGGCTCCACCCCTTACTACGTAATAGCCACGACCAGACTAAAACCAAACCAAACCAAAACAAAAAGGCACCAAAAATGGGTCAAACCAGAGAACAAATGAAAGCTCCAGAGCCAATTCCTCTAAGCTGTGAAGAGATAGCCAGCCTATCGGATGCACAGTTCAAAGCACTGGTCATTAGGATGCTCACAGAATTGGTTGATTTTGCTCACAAATTAGATGAAAAAATGCAGGCTACAATACGTGAAATGAAGGAAGACAAATGGGGAACCAATAGAGATGGGAGGAAAACTGGGACTCAAATCAATGGAGTGGACCAGAAGGAAGAAACTAACAACCAAAAAGAAAACGAGGAAGAAACAAGAATTCAAAAAAAAAAAATGAGAAGCTTAGAAACCTCCAGGACATCGTTAAACGTCCCAATATCCGAATTATAGGGGTGCCAGAAGGGGAAGAAGAAGAGCAACAAGTGGAAAACTTATTTGAACAAATAATAAAGGAGAACTTCCCCAATCTGGCAAAGGAAATAGACTTCCAGGACGTCCAGGAAGCTGAGAGAGTCCCAAAGAAGTTGGACCCAAGGAGGAACACACCAAGGCACATCATAATTACATTAGCCAAGATTCAAATGAAGGAGAGAATTCTAGAAGCAGCAAGGGATAAGGGGATAGTCACCTACAAAGGAGTTCCCATCAGACTGTCAGCTGATTTCTCAAAAGAGACCTTCCAGGCAAGAAGGGGCTGGAAAGAAATATTTGAAATCTTGAAAGGCAGAGACCTACATCCAAAATTGCTCTATCCAGCAAAGCTGTCATCTAGAATGGAAAGGATGATAAAGTGCTTCTCAGATAAGGTCAAGTTCAAGGAGTTCATCATCACCAAGCCCCTATTATATGAAATGTTAAAGGGACTTATCTAAGAAAAGGAAGATAAAAAATAGGACAGTGAAAAGAGAGCAAGCTCACAGCTATTAACAACCACACCTAAAACAAAAGCAAACAACTAGAACAGGGACAGAACCACAGAAATGGAGATCACATGGAGGGTTAGCAACAGGGGAGTGGGAGGAGGAGAGAGGGGGAAAAGGTACAAGGAATAAGTAGCATAGATGGTGGGTAGAAAATAGACAGGGGGAGGGCAAGAATAGTGTGGGAAATATAGAAGCTAAAGAACTTATGACACATGGACATGAATTAAAGGGGGGAATGTGGGTGGGAGAGGGTGTGCAGGGTGGAGGGGAATGATGGGGGAGAAATGGGATAACTGTAATAGCATAATGAATAAAATATATTAAAAAAAGAAATTTAAAAAATTAAAAAATAAAGAACTTAGGTGTACAAACCATGGACGTGAACAAAGGCAGGGGAATGCTGGAGGGTTGGGGACAGGGCAGAGCGGGGATAAAGGGAGAAAAAATGGGAAGAGTGTAATAGCATAATCAATAAAAAATACTTAAAATTTTTTTAAAGAAAATTTAAATTGGGTCATAAAAAATAACGTGGATGATAAAAAATATGTGAATGGTCCTAGAGGCGTGCATCTGCCCCATGCAGGACTCTGGAAGCACATTGTGAGCTCTGGAATCGCTGCTGACCCACCCAGGGTGCAATTCCTGCCTCCACTGAGAAAGCCCCAAGTATTCTGGGGACCTTCTTTCTCCACCTGTTTGTTCTCGCAGTTCATGAACAGTCTGCACTGGTTCTTGATGCATTACACACAGAAACTGAGAATGAGTTTACATCTGTTGAATCTTTTAAAAATCTAGCCTTATATTTCATGTAGATTTTAATTTAATTTTTCTAGGGATTCATTTTTATTGGATTTTTACAAAAGAATTGGTTTGTTTTAGAATTGGGAAGTTGAAACCCAATCCTGCACCACGGAAAGTTTCTGAAGCCCTCCTTTAGAAGTTTCCACATCGCAAATACACAGAAAATAATTTATTACAAGCACATGCAGCCAAGTGCTCAGCTGGCAGTGTGCAGCCTGCAGGTAACAGCACTGTTAGGCCCCCAGGTCACCACTGTGCAGCTTCTGCCCAAGGTCCTCAACACAAAAAGCAACTGTGTCTGAATGTCACAAAGGCTTCTGGGTTGCATTTCTGCCAGGATCGGAGACAGACACTGCTTCAGAGAAGAGGAACATCTGAGTGGCAGAAGCACTCAGGTAAGAAAAAAGGCAAATGAAATTAACTTGTCAAAGCCTTTCTCTCAGGTGGCATGAATGCGGTTTCTTGCAGAGTGAGGGATCGCCTCTCAATAGGGCCACCCGTCCATTCTCACACTTCCCTTTGTGCCCCAGTTTGTGGTCCGGGAGAACTCATGAATCGGTGTGATGCTGACGTTGCACATGGTGGGTAAGGAACATTGTGCAATATTAACACTTTATTTTGCCTTTAAATCTCCATATATGTAAGTATAGAAAAAACATACATAATGCTAATTCTTCACATCACTGCATGAATCTAGATATTACTTTAAGAGATAATGAAATTTGTAGTGTAAGAGGTAAATATTTATATTGTAAAACTGAAATATTTTGTAGTATTTTCTGCAATTAATTTGACTCATACAACTCCATTAAAATATTTGAACAGGATATGTACAATTCATGCTTCACTTCCAAGTTTAAATATTATTTTTAAGACTTGGATAACAATCCACTTATTACTGAAACTTTCATAAGTTGAAATTAATTTTTAAAATTATCTAAGAATTACATTGACTCAAAAAAGTCTAAGTTGTCATCAATAGAACATAAAGTGCGAAAGTATTGATTGTAAAACATTATTAAATAACTTTGCAGTAGGGAAGGCAAGAAAAAAGTTAATGAAAAATATGTAATAGTTTATTATTTTTTGTGTATCTTGATTTTATTACTTGTCTAAATATCGCCAGCCAATCAACAGAATATCCAAATGTGTGCAAAAATAATTCAATTATGTTATCTTTATAGAATTTTCAATTTCCATTCATATAAAAACCATGTGCACTTTCCAAAAACATTTGATATTATGAAAGTATATTTTTAAGGTAGGAAAATAGAATATTTGTACCTAATAGCTGATTGACGTCATTTATGACTTTAAATATTGACACATACACCATGTGGGGCTCCGTTTCGTGTAGGCCCTGCTTAGAGCTGCCTTCCTGAGCTCGGCCAGGGCTGCCTACAGCTGACTGAGCATTCCTGAGTTCACTCCATGTTTTAATTCACAAAGAGAAAGAGAGTGCCAGGTGGATAGGGATGTGGCTTGAATACAAACATCAGAAGGGAGACATAGTTTTTAAAAATAACAGACATGCTTTTTTTATTTGTAGTTGATCCCATGTCTCATTTATCCCTCAATTAGCAGAGAATTTTTTGCCTGGCTTTGGCTTAAGTAAGCCACTGTATGTGTGACCAACAGTGGATGTCTGTAGGAGCCACCTCTGTGATCCTCCTTTCTGGTGTCCCTTCTTTGATCCTGGAGGGCCAGGATCTGAACCCTGCTGAGAGGCATTACCTCTGTCCCAGGCGCTCAGTCTGTCCTCCAGATCCTGCTCTGGGATCACTGTTGCTGGCCAAGGGCAGGAGGCAGAGGGCTTCCAGTCATCTGCTTTGTCCACCCTGCCCCATGCATGAGGTGGACAATACCACAGCTTCCCACAGGGCCTCTGGACTGGGAGCCTCAGGGAGAGCTCTGTCACCTACACCATTTCTCTGCTGAGAGGCATTTGTTTTGTCTCCAGAGTGTGTACACGTGTGTGCATGTCTGTACACACACAAGGCACCATGCTTGCTTGTACCTCCACGATCAATGCTGCAATAAACACCCTGGTACAGGGGCCCTATGGAGGATGCTTTTATTTCTCAGGAATATTTTCCCAGGAGTGCAACTGCTAGATCAAAAACCATATGTATTTTTAATTTTAATGGATTTTTCCACATTGATTTCCAAAAAGATCATAATAATTTACACCTCCATCAGCAATGACTCAGAGCACACTTTTCCCCCGTATGCGATAAGCGTATGCATTCTTTTTAATATTGCCAGCCTGACAGGTCCATGCCAGTATCTTATGATTTTAATTTGCATTTCCCTTAATTCTAATGAGTTTGAGTATCTTGCCATACAATTGGATATTTTTCTTCTCTGAATTGCCTCTTCATATTATTTTGTCTATTTCTCTATTGGGTTTTTTGTCTTAGCAATTGATAAGAGCTCTTTGCATATTATAACTATCAACCTTTGTCTATCAGCCACATGACAAATATTATTTTCCAAATCTAATGCTTGTCATTTGACATTGCTTGCAGTATCTTTTTTTTTTAAAGATTTTTTATTTATTTATCTTTAGAGAGGAAGGGTAGGAGAGAGGGAGAGGGAGAGAAATATTAATGTGTGATTGCCTCTCGTGCGTCCCTTGCTGGGAACTGGCCTGCAACCCAGGCATGTGCCCTGACTGGGAATCGAACCGCGATTGTTTGGTTCACAGGCCCGCGCTCAATCCACTGAGCTACACCAGCCAGGGCCTTGCTTGCAGTATCTTTTGCCATAAAACTGATTTAAATATATATATATATATGCAAAAATATCTCCTAGGTTTCCAAACTTGGTTGAGAAGGTCTTCTAACCTCTTATTTATATGAGGCCTCCTTTCCAAAATTTTTATTGAAAATTATTATATGAAATAGTGTACACATTTTTATGAATCCATGAGTTTTCACAAGAACACATTCAAGTAACCGGGATCCAGATCAAGAAACAAAACATTCCCAGCACCCTAGATGCTCCTTCATGTCTCCTGCCATTGCCACCCCTTCTAAAGATTAACCTCTGACCTGACTTCTAACATCATAGGTTAGTGTTTGAATTTTACTTAAATGAATCACTAGCCCTGGATGGGTGGCTCAGTTGGTTGGTGTACCATCCCTACACCAAAAGGCTGCAGATTTTATTCTAGTCAGGGCACATACGTAGGTTGCAGGTTTGATCCTGGATCAGGGCGTGTAGGGGAAGCCAATGTTTCCCTCTCTCTCTCTCCTTCCCCTCTCTCTAAAATCAATAAACACATCCTCCTCAGGTGAGGATTCAAAAAAATGAACCACCATATGTACTCTTTTGTATCTAGCTTCTTTAACTCAACATTACATTTACAAGATTCATTCATGTACTATACTTCACTCATTGTTGTTGTATGGTATTACTTCATACAAATTACCATACTTTATCTGTTTTACTGTTGATGGACATTTGCGTTGCTTCCACCTTAGGGCTATTACAAATTGTGCTGCTATAAACATTCTTGTACTTATTTTTGGTGAATTTATGTCTGCATTTATGTTGGATATTTACCTGAGTACAAATTCAGGTTCACAGTATATGTATGTTCATTTTTTTAAAGACTTTATTTATTCACTTTTAGAGAGAAGGGAAGAGAAGGAGAAAGAGGAGAGAAACATCAATGTGTGGTTGCCTCTCGCTCACCCCATACTGGGGACCTGGCCCGCAACCCAGGCATGTGTCCTGACTGGGAATTGAACTGGCAACCCTTTGGTTCCCAGCCCACGCTCAATCCACTGAGCGGTACCAGCCAGGGCTGTATGTTCATTTTTTTTTGTAGATATTGTCAGTTTTCCATAGTGGATGTACTAATTACACTCTTGCCAGTGATGTAAGAGATGTCTTAGTTGTTCTATATTCACCCAACACTTGGTTTCATCTGACTTTTTCATTTTAGCCATTCTAGTGGGTAATTGCTACAGTTGCACTGTAGTTTGTCTTGAAAGATTTTTAATATTTTATTTTTTACACTGAAAGCCTTTAATCCACCTGGAATTTTATTTTTGTGTATGCTAAGACAGAAGTTCACTCTGACTCTATTCCAGACAGATAGCCAGATGCGCCAGATTAAATAATCTGTCTTTTGCCCTGATACATCTTGAGGGATCAGCAGACACTGGCCAGGTGGAGCAGGGTGGAGGAGCGCACGCCCGGCTGACTGAGCCGCAGGAGCCGGGGCGTGGAGGCATGAAGCAGAACACTGCAGCTGCGATGAAAAGTGCGCAGCAGCAGGAGGCACAGGAGGGCTGGCAGTGCCACCAGATCCTGCCATTCTTGCAGATGACACAGACTCGTTCGTGGCTGCTGTTAAATGTGAGCACCAAAGGAAGAAGGACCCTCTCCTCTTCAGATTATTTGGGAATATATTTTTGAGATCCTCATTTCAAAAGGAGTGATTATCAAAATGTTACTCACAGGGGAGTGTTGACAGAAGCACTTACATGTATTATTTGATTTAATTCTCACGATAACTTCATGGAGGAGGCACAATTAATGTGGATTCACAGGAGAGGACATAAGGCTCAGAGAAATCAGGAGGCTTGTCCTTGGTCATGTAGCTAGTAAGAGGTGAGACTGGAGCCAGGTCTGTCTCCCTCCTGAGTTCCTGCTCCTTCACGATGTGCCGTTGGCACTGCAGTGGACTGAATGGAGCTTCAGCACTTCCCAAATCATGGAGCATGTGATGAAGCAGAGACGTAATCATTATCTCAGTGCCTACCAAACAACCTGTTGGTGGCTATTTTCTCTCCCCCAGTCACCCTGAGAGGTTGGTTTCTTAAGAAACAGTCACCGTTCTAGGCAGAAATGACCTCTTCAGCAGAAAGGCATGCTGAGTCAGACTGGGGTGACTGCTCTTGGGCCCATGGGGAGTTTCGTGGGTCTGTGGAGAGCAGGGTGCAGCTCACTGGAGGAAGCAGAGTATGGTGAGACAGATGGGGAGCATGAAGTTGCCTTTCAGTGTCCTCCACGCCTTTCCCATTCACAGTTCTAAGTCACAAAGGTCCAGCTGCTCTTCTAGTCTCAATCAGGAGAGCTCTCTGTGCCCTACATTACAGCCCAGGAACCTGTGCCGTCGTGAGCAGTTCTCTGCTCCCACAGCCAGGAAGACGGGAACACTCACTGACAGGAGCACTGGCACTCAGACGTGACCCAGCCCCCACGCTGACACAGAACAGAGCCCAACACCCACCTGCACAGAATCTGCCTCCTAGAACAGGAGACCCCAGAGAATCAATCCAGTTCAGGGTCTTCAAATTATGCATGTGAGTTATTTTGCAGAGGGAAGTCATACAAATAATGAAGCAATTTTCCACCAAAGGGAAGATTTTAACTGCTGGAGATAATTGTAGAAAAGTACAGTGAAATTATGAGGTATTATTTTCTTCTATCAGATTGGCAAAGATTTAAAAGTTTGATAATACCCAGTGTTGGTGGGAATACAAAGATATGCCATTTGGCAGAAAAAAAAATAAATGATTACAACTTCTGGGGCAGGTAACTTGGCAATATATGTGAAAGTATTACATGCAGCCAGCCCTAAACCTAGTGATTCTGCTCGTAAAACTTTACATATATATGTAGATATAGATATACACAAATCACAAAACAAAAATAGTGATTAAGAAAGCTCATTGCAGCATTTGTTTATAATAGCATAAAATTAGAAACAACTAAAAACTATTCATTAATAGAAAACTGACTAATAGAATATCCCATTCTGTAGAATATTAGCCATTTAACATGATGACATGGACCTCTATGTTCTGACATGGAAATGTGTCCACAGTATATTTTTTAATTGGGAAAAAAGTAAGGTAGAGATGAGCAAATTGTTTTCAGCCCATTTGTGTTTTTCAAAGCATGTTTGTGTGTGCACAGAGGGCATCCACGACATGCACAAGAAACAGTTATAGGACATAGCTCTGGAATTGAAAGAGGAGAAGGACGGAGAGGAAGAGAAGGGAGACAATTTTTTGACTTAACAACCTTCTGTACTATTTAATATTTTTACAATGAGCATGTGTTAACTGTATAATGTTATTTGAACTGAGATTTTTAAAATATATTAGGATTTCCTGTAACATTTCACTTAGAAAAAGAGTTCTTCCCTTAAAAACTTTGAAAAAAATTATGTAAACCAGCCCTAGTGTACAAACTGCTAGGAAAATTTGTGAAAGACTTTTGAAACGTGAAGAAACAGCACCTTATGGAATACTGGGCTAGTGCACGCTTCCAGGTTATCTGATTCTATAGTGGTTTCCACCTTTCGCTGTCCTTGAGTCAGCAAGTAGTAGAAAACTGAAACTAATACAAGTAATTCCTGTCCCTAGCAGTGCAAATGAATTGTGTGTGTGGGCGGGGGTGGGGGGGCGGTGCGGTGAGGATGCGGTAGTTGTGGTTGATTTCCCCCACTGTGGAAGAGACCAATTTTAATCAATTAACAAATTCACTGCATTATTCCTGATTGCCAACACGTGTGTCTGGTCTTTGCCCCGTCGCTTGAACAGAGTTTTAACACTTCACTGGTTCCCTCACTGACTAATACATTAAATGAAATATGACACGTGTTCATTTTCTATTTTTATAAGTTCTAATTTTTCCGTTTAAATAGTTACCTTCTAACAAAGTGGAGACGTCGAAGAACGGTTGAGGAAGAGATCTGCTTATGGTTGTAAACATAATACTAATCCCCAGCCCTCAAATTTCTTGGCTATTTTACCTACGTCATCAAGTAACACGGATTGAAATCCTTTCCAATATGACTGGAACACTTCTTCCATATAGGCATATTGTTCACTTACAAGATGCTGTCTCACAATATACAGGCCGCACAACCTGCCACACAAATGCAGACCTTCCCCCTCCTCCTCCCCCACGGCAACCACCACCACCAAACTGGGACACGCACTCTCACAGCAAAGCGGCTGAAGGGTTAGGGTTGGAGCGTGGCCCCTTCCTACGGACTCTACAGGCAGAAGAGGTGGGCGAAAGGCACAGTGGCGCTCAGGTGCTGTGATAAAGGGCCCAAGCGCAGGGCAGGAGGCAAAGCAACCTCAGAGACAGCCTAAGGTGGGAAGTGGACCGCACACCCACGGAACCAGGCGCGGCGGGGTGCCACGGCCCTGAGGCCGCGGAGAGTCCAGTAAGGCTGCCCGGAGGCAGTAGCCTTTGTGCCGAGTTTGAAAACCCTGGAGGGCAGACAGCCCGCAAGCTGTGTGGCTGCCTCTGCATGGAGCCCAGGACGTAAAAAGCCAAAACCTCTAAGCGCGGACTCATTAAGTGTTTTTGTTACGCGGGAAAAAGAACTCCCACGAGGTGAGGACCCGGCGCCAGTCCGGAGCAGCGTGGTCTCCACCTAGCTGCCCTGCAGTTCCTGCGGTGGACTCGCGGCGCCCCCTGCGGGTGCCGAGCCACTCTCTTGGCGCGGACGCGCGCGTAGAGAGGCGTTGGTGGATTCGAAAGGGCGCTCCCAGGATGCCAGCCAGGCTGTCTAATCTTCGGTCCCCTGTGTGCGCAGGGGACGCTCCTCCAGGTTGGGCTCCGTTCTGTACACCCGCGAAGGCACCACATCCACGCATCTCTGTCACCAAGAGATCCCATCGCCATTCCGCAGATGAGAAATCCGAGTCTCAGAGATGGAACCTGACCCAAATAAGCACTAAGAAGGATTTCCAGGACCACGAGGCCCATCCTCACCCGTGTTCAGCTCTCTGCCTGGAGACTCTTTCCTTTGCCCTAGAGGGCCTAGGTGTGACCACAGACTCAGTGGTCTGAGGTGCATCCAGGTGCCCTCCCTCCCCGGTTTCTCAGAGCCAGAGCATCTGCGGTGTGGACAGGACTGCGTGTGCGTTGGGGTCACTCCTATCCACTACTGAAGGCAGGCAGATCAACTTCACGGGAGGGAATCTGAGAACAGCATTGGCAGTGCCCTTGGACCTGGCAGTTCCACTGTGCGATCCTACCCTACGGAGAGAGTTAAGAAAGAGCAACGATTTTAGTATGAGAATGGTCATCCCCCATTGTTCGTAATAACTCTCCGCTGGTAGGTTCAATAAATAGAAGTCTATGCAGCCATGAAAAAGCATGTTGGATAAAAAAAACTTTTGGTGCTCTATCAAAATGTTCATTTTATTCTTAAGAAAAAAGTTACGATACAACATATATAATAAAATTCAATTTCTGTGAAGATGCGTGTCCTCGTGCACACAATAAAAAAAGTCTAAAAAGATATACATAAAGAAATTACATTTACCAGTGGGGATTAAGGGTGATTTTAAAAGTATTTGTACCTTTCTGTATTTTCTAAATAATATACACTGAATATGAATTGGTTTTGTGATTGATTTTTTTAAGCAGAAAAAGCCCAGCATTCTCTTATCATCCCAGGAAAGACAGAGCAGCCAAAAGAGTTGGATCGAGGATATAGGAAAGGGACAGCCGCAGGAATCATGGTCACCAAGAGCTGCTCCTTTTAAAGAATATGACAGTGATGACACATTTTCCAAACTGTCGGTTCTGACACAGTTTTCAACATGCCCCAACTGGTGGATCGTGCATTTGCCCACAGATAAGGAGCTTTGCAAGGAAAATTGCTACGGGCTACCTACTCCAGTTGTAAAGTAACTGACTGACGTGCCACGTTTTTGTGCCAGAAAGTGGACAAACGGGCCGCAAGCAACGCGGTTCCTTCATTGTAGTAGCTCTATGTGAACTGACTGGAGCACACAGAGTGACCTCTGAAACCCACAGCTCCATTGGGGCAGCAGGGGTTTATCTGCTCCATCCTGGATGTGCAGCTCATGCTGATGGAGTCTGCTGCGAGTGGGACCAGGCATGACAGGTAGGCTGTCAGGAAGGAGCAAGTCCTCTAGATTCTCCTGGCAAGGAGGCAACACTGAAAACTGCGATAGGCTTTTTCCTTTTGCAACCTGGTGAAGTGGAATTTGCTGAAAAGTCTTTTTCATTTCATTTCTCAAGAAAACACAGCTAATTCTCATCATAACTTTTTAACCTTGGTATCTTTTTAGAAATTAACTTTTTTATATAACCCTAACTGAAGATATGTAGATTTTTGGTGTGAAAATAAAATCTGTTATACTATTTTCCCAATGAAGTACTATCTACTTTTTAATTTAAAAGTTATTCTCTATTGTTCTAAATAGTAAATAGTGCCAAAAACTAAGAAAAACATGTATCATGGTTGCCGTATCAGGACTGACTTAAAGAAATCGTTTTGTACCCCCGCTGGTGTGGCTCACTAGAATGAGTGCCAGCCCAAAAGATCGCCTGTTCGATTCCCAGTCAGGACACATGTAGGGCACAGGCCTGGGTTGTGGCCTAGACTCCAGCTGGAGGCATGTGAGAGGCAACGGATAGATGTTTTCTACCCTCTCTTTCTTTCTCTCTTCCCCTCTCTCTAAAAATAAATAAATAAAATCTGAAAGAAAGAAATTTGTTTACAGTAAATTACAATGAACTGTAATACCCCTTTAAAGAAAGATTTAGAAATAAATTGCTAGAAGTATTAAATCATTAAAAAATAACCGTAATCATGCATGGAAATGGGGAGAATGAAATCGCCTGCTCTGTCTGGGAGGTAGAGGAGCAACATCCACACAGGGACCGGCAGGCCCTGCTACCGCTGCCTGAGACCAGGGACTCCAAGGGATGACCACCTGGTTGGGGCGCTGCGGTCAGAGTCTGTGGGGTAAAAGAGGACCACTGCCGTAGAAGGGCACATGCAGCCAGCTTCCTTCTGCCCTGCTTCCTGTCTCAGAATTTAGAAAAGGGAGTGCGATATGTCTTCAGAAATCAGGGATTCAAATGTTAGCACCCAACATCCCCAGCATCACTACGACAAACTGTGGTTTGAGGCAAGTCAATCTTTTCCTAACTCAGTTTCTTATCTGTAAAATGGAGAGAACAAGAGAGCAGTATCCATATTTTGCAGTTGCTGGAGGGTTGATTATTTTATTATTCAACAATTATTTATTGAGTGCCAGGCACTAGGACAGACAAGGTCCCTGTTTTGGAGAATTCATATTCTAATTGGATGAGATCACAATAAACAAATATATTACTAAGCAAATCAGAAAATCATGCATTAATAAGTTCCAGACAGAAAATAAAAGGAGAGGCAGTAGAGACCTGCGGGCTGGTGATACTCTGTTAGTTGGACAGGGAAGCTCTGAGCAGACTGCATTTGATCAGCGATGTGGACGACAGAAAGCAGCCTGGCTTACAAAGATCAGGGAGAAACTGGGTAGAGCACAGAGGGCCTCCCTGTACTAGATTTGCAGCTTCCTCTGTATCCAAAACTATTTGAAAATAAAAAGTGTTTTTAATCTATTAACTATTGATATGCACTACAACCTAGATGAATCTCAAAATAATTATGCTGAGTGAAAGAAGCCAGATCCCGAAAAGTACATTCTGTATGATTTCATCTACATAAAGTTCTGGAAAGTGTAAACTGATGTACAGTGACAGAAAGCACATCAGTGACTGTCTGGGTCCAGAGTAGTGGGGGAAGATATTGGGGCAGAAAGCGGGGGGAGAGAAGGGTTACAAAGGGATGTGACTATTCTTTTGGGGTGATGGATAGGTTTATTATCTGGATCGTAGTGATGGTTTCAGGTTGTATACATATGGTAAACTTATCACATTGTACACTCTACACATTGTACAGTTCATTATATGTTAATTTTACCTCAGTAAAGGTACTAAAAATATTAAGTGTCTAGAAATAAGTCATGCTAAAGATGTGCAAAGCTTTACATATAAAAGCCTAACATGTCGTCGCGAGACATTCGATAGGTCTAAATAAACAAAGGGGTCTACCACAATCTTAGATAGGACAACTCAGTATTATAAAGATGGCAATCCTCCTCAAACTGAAACCGATGAAAATCCTAACTTTGTTTGTTGGTTTTTTTTATTTTAAAATGTATATGGGAATGAAAATAAAAGGCCACGGATAGCTGAGAGGTTCTTGAAAGATAAGGTAAAAGATTTTACAGTGCCAGACAGCGCGATGCTGGTCTAGGGGTAACAAACAGACCGATGGAACAGAGTAAAGAGCCAAAAACAGACTACACATGCATAGACACTTGGTCCTGGATGGAGGTGGGAAAAGCAGAGTCCCTGAGAAACGGCCAATGAAAAAAGCCACTGGGTCATTCCTTCTGCAATGCACAAAAACCAGTGCCGAGGTAGATGAAAAACACCTTAAACATCAAGTGCAAAACCATACAACTCTGAGAGGATGGTGTCGTATCTTCAAGACCATGAACAGGGAAAGATTTTTTAAACAGGTAACAAAAAGCACTAAGATAAAGAAAAAGGCAACAATAAAAAGGAACAATGTACATTAAAATTAAGAACTTTATTCACTAAAGAGAATGAAAAGACAAGCGGCCGGGGTGGAAGACAAGATATTTGCAACTAACTAACAAATAAAAACCTTGTCAAAACCCAAATGAGACACCACTACACATCCTACAGAACAGCAAAATGTTAAGAATCTGTGGGTGTGTGCATGGGGCAACAAGAACACAGGCACATGCTTCAGTGGGCATACCACTTTGGAAAGATGTCTGGTATTATGTAATGAAGCAGAGGACAGGTGCATCATATGACCCAGAAATTTTACCCTTAGTTTATGCCCTAAAAGAAGTTCTGTGCATATGTATCAGCAGTGTGAACATAGCAATATTGCACATAATAGCAAAAAATGGGAAAATTTTGTACATTCTATTTATAGTAAAATGGACAAATAAATTTTAGTTTTTTCATTCAATTGAATATTATGCAGATGCTGAGCAGCCAAAAAGTAGAAAAGGCCACTGCACATCTGTGTAGACATGTTTGTCCTTAGACTGTGAGAGTGACAGATCAGCAGGCTAAGAAGAAAATGACACAGATTCTCAGGAACCGTCTGTAGCAGTGGCAGCAAGTGTTTGGTGCGTGTTAACGTGCAGCAGACACTATGCTAGGCTCTTTCAAGATGCCTCTGCTTCCCGCAACCATTTGGTAAAGTAGAATTATTTTGCAGATTAGGAAAATGAGGGACAGAAAGGTTAAGTGACTTGTCTGAGGTCACACAGTAGGGGATGGCAGAAGTGGAGTTTAAAATCAGGCAATAAGTCCCACATTCTTTCCATTGAAGTAGAAACTGTTGGTTGCCTTGCAGCAACCATTTACCCCTCTCCTTTCTTTCAGAGCCCCCATTCTGTACAGATGCGCCCTTCTTCTGTGCTGTCACCCTAGGGGTAGCAGAGCAAAAGATGGAACAAGCCTGGGTCCCCAATGACTCTGGAGCAGCACAGTTAGATGTTTTTGCTTCCTTTTATTATTTTTCCCTTTAATTTCATTTGGAGAACAACTCTTAGGCTAAGTGGTTGTTGAACTGTTAAGCTTCTTGAATCAAGAAGAAATGAAGTTAGAAGGCAAATTTTCCATTTCTTTCCAAATGTACATTGCAGGTATTATAGAACCCAAATCAAACGTGTGTACCACATGCCGCGGGATCTGCCACAGGGCTGATTTACTCAGCCTGCACCGGAGCACCATACAGGGGGACCATGAGTGTGAAAGGGCTACACAGGCAGTGTGATAGCAGTGCTCTGCGCTAAGACATCCAAGAGAGCACTGCAGGCCAGGCCCACGCTTCGCCCTGTCCGCTTACTCATGAGTCCTATGAAGTTCATAGGCCCTGCAGACAGAAGCCCAAACAGCTCTGCCCCTTCCACTTTCTCACCTTCATCCTTTCTTTCTAGTCCACAGCACACAATCCCAAAGTGGAAATCCAGGGCCACCACACTTTTACATCCCCACAAGCTAAAAAGTCTCATGCCCCCAATCTGTGTAAGAAGTCCTAGGGAAAAAACCATCACACCGTCCTCAATGCTTTGATGCTAACGTTCTCACCACCTGGCCCCTGTGCCTTCAATACCCCTACCTCTCCCCATTCAGCCAGCAATCCATCTTTCTAGCTCTTCTAGTGCCTTCCTAAGGGCAGGTTAGGGAAAAGGGTGTCTGATTGTTCAGGGCTGTGCCTGCCAACACAAAGCTCTCTCTTTTCAAATCCTGGGATTCTCTTTTGTTTCCTGGGAGTTGTCTGCAACTATCAACGCTGCGCTCCCACCCTGGCCTTTGGGTGAGACTTGTGTGGGGCTGTGTCCCTGGCATCAGCAAGGGCCTGACACAGTGGGAACTGCAGAGAGCAGCCTAGATGAATTCCAGAGGCCTGGAACTGTGGGAAAAGTGGGCTAGCCCAGCTTTCATAAGAATTGTTCAGTCTCACTTTAGTTTCAGTTCTAATGCAGGAACTTAGTTGTTCCTTAAAACACTTTAGATCACATAGGTGGTGTTGACTGGTGTACCTGTCAAAAACAAAGCCTTAGGCTAATTTGGGAACAAAAGGGACTCTGTTAATTCCTTGTATAAATATGAGATCTCCTACTCAGCCTTCCAGGTCAGGGTCTTCATTGGGACTCCTGGAGCCTCTGTTCGCCTCTGAAATTCTGAAACTGAATTGGCGCATGCTCCCTCTCTCTCATTTCAAGGTTCTAGGAGAGAGACCCAATAGCAAAAGCAATGTCTGGAAGCAATTTGGGTGGGGAAGGGGCTGTCTTGAGGCCCACCCAGCCCTTTTGTCTTTGTTTAGCCTAGACAATGGAGCCACAGCTGCCCACTGAGGCTATTTTGTGTGATTGCCCCAGAAATCTCCCTTCTAAAAAACAATTCATTTGCAAAGCATTCCGGGCTTATTACACAGATATATGATCAGAATCTGACATGACTATTTTTCATTAAGAAAATATATCAAGCGGGACTGTAGTACCAAAAGAGCTGAATGCCTGCCCCTGAGACCCTGGTGAGGAGTAAGAAGGAACTGAAGTCACCGTGTGTATGTGACCAGAAGCTACATCAGGCTCCACCATGACTGGCAGCTGTCCCTGGTGTTCCTCACTTCCTGCAGCTCCTGCGTCTTCAGTTTTCAGTCTAAATCAAGTTTGGCTCTGGGCACCTTGTCCAGCCTTGCCATCACCCACATCACAAACCCACCCTGAGTGCCCAGGGAACAGGAGCCCCAGAGAGCCTATATAATAACCAGATGGGACTCCTTGGCTATTGCAGCCCACAAAGTGCCAGCACCCCATTTGGACTTTTATATGAGAAATAAATTTTCATTTTGGTCAAGCTGATTTTGTTTTGTTTCTATGGCTAAATCAAAAGTTCTGGTATTGTATATTAGAAAGTAGCTAAGAAAGTAAAAGTTAGCTTTCACCACAAAAAAAAAATTTGTAACTATGTGAGTTAATGCATGTTAACTAAACTTATCATGGTGATCATCATGCAATACATATGTATATCCAATCGTTATGCTGTACACCTTAAACGTATACAACATTCTATATCAATTATATCTCAGTTAAACTGGAGGGCAGGGTCAGGCAAGCCTTGAAAGAAGCTAAGAAATAGACGCAAAGCGCTATCAGCTCAGCAGCTCTCCAGGGAGCCAGAAGAGTAGGCCCCAGGCACTCCTCCCCACGTCAGTTTGGTGTGAAGCACTTCCTTGCTCCTCCAGGCCTTTCTGCTCCATGACCTTCCCACAGTTCAGCTTCCTTCTCTCGCCCCAAAACTTCACCTTGAAAATATATTTAACTGGCCCTATCTGACCTTCAACCCAAAGTGAAATTGCAGGTCCACAACCAAAACCAGCTAGCTAATGTGTACCCCAACAAGAAAGATCCATTTACTATGAACCCTGAGAAGAAATTTATCTGCTGAGATGGGATCACTACGCTCAACTGAGGGACCAAATTTTACGAATAAAAAAATCTCATAAAAATTTTATGAGAACCTACTAGCTATTTGTCGACAGAGGGTGTCCAAGCACTCGTGTGCCCTGCTCCTTTAGCTGTGAATCAGCTATTATAAGGGAGTCAGTTTATCTTTCCACCAATGGACCAAGCTCTACCCTGTCAAATCAGAACTGCTCCATAATGACCAGTCAGGATGCATAATGCCAACCAATCAGGACTATGAGATTTGGACCAATCAGAGGCATACATTTTGCATACCGCATTTACATAAAATGGACCTAGTTGGGAACATGGCAGAAGCTTTTGCTATAAAAACAACATCCCCTTTGTCTGGTGGTGCACAATTTACGTTGCTACCTGAATGTGCATGCCCTGGGATGCAGCTTCTTTAGCTCAAATAAATGCTTTTTATTCTTTATTACAATCTAGAATTAATTTTGGTTTACATTATAAGCTGTTGACTCTTTCTTGGTTCATATTCCCATTAGAGAAAAATGGTCTCTGGCCAACCAGTGGATTCAATACTTTAAAAAAAAAGATTTTATCTATTTTTAGACAGAGGGGAGGGGAAGGGAAGGAGAAAGAGAGGGAGACAACCACCAAAGTGTGGTTGCTTCTGATGTTCCCCCTACTGGGGACCTGGCCAGCAACCCAGGCATGTGCCCTGACTGGAAATCGAATTGGTGGCCTTTTGGTTCTCAGGTGGGCACTCCATCCACTGAGCCACACCAGCCAGGGCAATTCACTGCTTTTGAGTTAGTTTCTGGTTCAGTTACTTCTGAGGTGATAGGGAAACCTGCCCACTTGGGGCTGAGAGAGGGAGCAGTTTCCCACGGAATTGATTGCCAAGTCTGTCTGAGGAGAGAGAAGGAACACGCAACTCTAGGGAAGACAGCTTCATGGCACCTCAGAGATCTCATTGGCTCCTTGGCTTCGCTCTTTTCCATGGTAGCCCGAATTTCTTCCTGTGTCCGTGCAGACAACCGCCCGCAGTGTCAGCGGCGTTATGGATGAGATAAGATAAATTCACATGGACTACCGAGTCCTGTGGAGGAAAAGGGACACCGTGGCCACTCTCTCAAGAGGACAGTGCCCCGACCCTTACCTTGACAAGCTTTTATTGGCTTTCAAATAGCATACATCAAAGAAGGTTTTCATTCATTATACTTAGGTTTGCTTTAGGTAATTACTTTTTACAGATAGCAATGGAAGGGATGTTACTGATTACTTCTTACAGATTAACAAGGAAAAAATGTTGCAAATGCAAGGGAATGATAAGAGTAACAGGTCTGGTTACACTTCAATCCTTGGGAGAATTAGCACAGACTTCAGGAAGTTACTTTAAAGATGCGCAACAAGCACTTGCTGTCTGAACTCAGGGTGAGGGAGTTTTTAGCAAGAGCAAGTCACAAAGTAACCCAGGTATAATGCAGGCCTGATTTCCCAGTGGAGAACTTCTTCATGGGCGCGGTCCTACCTGCTGACTCACCCCCTCCCCCACTGGTTTTCCAGGTGGGTGCTGAGCTGCCTTTCCACTCTCAAGAAGCGGTTCCCTACACTGTGTGAACTTCTCCTTTGAAATGGATGCTATGGTCAGGTGGGCTGGGGGTGGCAGGGTTGGGGCGGAGGTAGGGGGGTGATGTGAACTAGGACAGGATGGATGACCAGGATGGGATGGGTAGGTGCTGCTACAGTGGTGTTAGGGGTAATGAAGCCAAATGCCCAAGATCAAAGCTAGGGAAATAAAGCCTCGCTGCCAAGTCCAAAGGTCAGGCACAGAGTGGAAAATCTGACACAGAGCCAAGTCAGGAGCCAGCAGGACTGGAAAAATGGAAACAGTCCAGGGAACAAGAGAAGGCCTGGCATGGTAGCTACTGAGATTGAGCTGCCAGTAAGCCTAACTTCACTGGTTCTCAACCTAGGCTCACACACAAGGGTCACAACAAGGACGACAGGGCCTGCTGGGTTTAAGCCATATCACGAGGGAGGAGAAAACAAGGGTTTCATAATCCAGGTCCATAACCTCCCTGTGTTGTACATAAGATTGTGTGGATTTGTACATTTTCCTGAGATTGTTAAAGGGAAGAGCGCCCCAAAAGGATTATTTTCCGTTGGAATTTGGTCATCCAGAGAGGATGATAGCTGTGGGCTCTCCTCAGTCTTGGCTTAGGCCACAGTGGCTAAAGGTCCTGACTACCCTCCTAAACGGCCTACTTTCCCTGCCACTTGTGCCCCAGGGGCTTGCTGCAGCTCTGCTGCACTTCCTCCAGGGAAAGCCCAGCCCGGGGCCTGAAACAGGAAAGCTTAGTAAACCATGGAGGATGCACACAGGGGCGGTGGGACCGATTAAAAGTGGGGGTGGGGGAAGTGTGATTCGTGAGCTCAGAGAAACGGCAGGCGCAGCTCAAATGGGGACACTGACTGGCTCCGATTAATGAATGTAAGGTTTGCAAACTTCCTCATAATCCCTCCGCTTCCTTTTACTGGGGGAAAACAATGGTACCCTCGCCCCTCTATTTTAGGGTACAGTTGCAGTTCTGAGAAGGAACGTAGCGTAGCGTCTCCGCCTTTGTCTAACCTATTTGAGGGCCACGAAACCGCGCGCGGAAGTGCCCGGATCCGAAAGCTGGAAAAGGGCTCCCCACCCGCTCCCGCGCCCATAGCCCCGCCCCCTACGGGGCCAAAGGCGCGCCGGCGTGACGCGTCGCTGCTGTCGACGTCCGCGCGCTCCGAGCCCGGAAGAGGCCCGGGCGGAGCGAGAAGTCGGGTGGTTACCTTTGCGCGTCTTCCTCCCCATGGCGCTGTGGCGCGGCTCTGCGTACGCGGGCTTCCTAGCGTTGGCGGTGGGCTGCGTCTTCTTGCTGGAGCCTGAGCTGCCGAGCTCGGCGCTGCGCTTGTTGTGGAGCTCGTTGCCGCTGGGGCCCGCGTCCCCGGGACCCGGCTTCCCTGAGGGCCGGTTGGCGGCCGCCTGGGACGCACTCATCGTGCGGCCGGTCCGGCGCTGGCGCCGCGTGGCCGTGGGGTGAGTGCCTTCAGGGCCTGCGTCTTTGGGCCAGTCGAGGAGGTGAGGGCGCCCGGGACCTCCGAGGGCTGCCTTGGCGGAGGTCGGGCGGCTTGGGAGCTGGGAAGTTGGAGCCCGCGCGAAACGGGTTCCCAGAGGTCCCCGGAAGGCCCCTCGGCGCAAATGTCCACGCTGCTGCCTCCTTGGCGAGAAGCGTTGCACGTCTGGAACTAGCCCTCTTCGTCGCTGTTGCAGGGACTTACGAGACCACTTTTTTTCTTTTGGCTGGACCCTGCGCCCTTCCCTCATCTCGTCAGTTCCAGCCTTGTCGCCTCTTGGAAGTCCCGCTAAGCCGGACACCTTGCTATTCGAGCCGCCTTCGTTCCACTTTCAGCTCCTCATCTTCTCTGGCGACTGCTCCTTTGCAGTCTAAATTTTTGGTGTTTCCCCTTTTGACGGCACTCTTCTTCCTCTTGCTTCTGAATTTGAAGCAGTGGGGTGTGAGTGGTACCTGCCTTGAGCTACCAACACCTTGCTTCCCCTTCCTTAACGCCTTAGTCTGGAGACCACCACTCCACTGAAACCCCTGTCTCGAAGCTCACTGGTGGCTTGTTGATGTTCAAATTCAGTCTCCATTTAGTCTCTGCAGCCTTCCATGCGTTACACATGCCTTTGTCCTTGAAACTCATAGTGAATATTTAGGGTACTCCCAAATCACAGTGCCTCCTTCCTTTGTATTCCTCTGAGAATGTAATTATTTCCTTTACACTAACTAGTTCCTGTCTCAGTTTGCCTTGGATATCTCACCAGCACCTCTAAAGCATCACACAAAAGCAGGCCTTCTGCCAAGCGCTGTTAGTTTCTGTGATTGTTGGGGCTGAGAAGGGTAAAGTAAAGCAAAGTCATCGTGAAGATTATAAATAAGTAATCCGTGTAATATAGCATGGCGTCTGCTTTAAAGAGCACTCAGGTGTTAGCTAGTGTTTTTTATATCAGCACATTTTCTTTAGATGTATCTCCTTTTACCTCTTTTTAAAAATTTGGGCCCTTCCACCCACTTCCTTATCAGCTAAATTGGCCTCTCTGGCTTTATGCACATTCACTCAACAGTATCCATCAACTGCATCGTCTGTGTCAGGTCCCCACTAGGTTCTGAGGATACAGAGATAGAGGAAGCAAGGTCTATACCTCATTTGTTGGAAACGCACATATGTATCAGTCTGGTTGGGTCACAATACCACAGACTGAAAGCTTAAACGTATTTATTTTCTCGCAGTTCTGGAGGCTGATGGGCCATGATCAAGGTACTTGCAAGGTTGGTTTCTGGTGAGTCCTCTCTTTCTAACGTATGGATGGCCTCCTCCTTGCTGTGTACTTATGTGGCCTTTCCTTGTGCATGGGCACTCCCGATGTCTCCTCTTATATGGACACTAGTCCTGTTGGATTGTGGCTTCATTTAACCTTAATTGTTTCCTCAATAGTTTCTCCAAATACAGTCACATTTGTGCTTAGGGTTTCAACATGAATGGGGGGTGGGAGGGGGGGATACGATACTGTCCATAAGTATTGTGAAAAGTGCTTTGATGAACTAACTAGTAGTATGAACAAGGTAGCCTGTGTCACAAAGAAGGATAACTAATTCTTTGTAGGATGAGGTTCCAGAAGAAAACTCCATCTGAGAAGATGATGTTCCATTTATTATTGCTAAATCATAAATCACCCTATAACTTAGTAGCTTAAAGCATTGTCTTTTTATTATTATTTCTCATGATTCTGAGATTTGTTTGGGCTCAGCCAAGCAGTTCTTACTTGGGGTCTTGTGCAGTTTCAGTCAGATAGTGGCTAGGATTTGTACCTGAATACCAACAGGTTCTCTATGTAGCTGTTTGACTTTTCCACAGCAGGATGAATGGGTTAGGAGACAGAATAGCCCAACAGGACCAGGCAGAGCCTTAATGCCTTTTATGATGTAACTTAGAAGCACTTCTATCATGATTACAGGTCCAACTGGCTTTAAGGGGAGGAAACATAGAATATGTGTTGATGGGAGGAGTGTCAGCATAACATGAAAAAGAACTTATGAGATGGGCCAGCCTTTTTCCCTAATTAAAGCATTGTTTATAGTAGCAGAAATTCAATAACTACTTTGTTCTGTTGGCTAGAAATAGGAAAATGCGTAAACAAACTGGTACAGTCACACAATGGAATATTATATCACAGTTCAAATAAATTTAAAAAGCTTTATTGTGGAAGAAAGTAAACTACAGTAAACTGCATCATGACACACTGTGGCTATCTTAGAAAATATATTCTGCTATAGTGACTTGCATGGAATAGGCCCTAAGGAAGAAATGGCATTTCTCCACATGAAGGATAAATCCACTTAGGCAGAGAGAACCGATTGTGAAAAAGTACATAGTTTGGGAACACTAAGTTGTCCTTGTGTTTAGAGCAAGGAAGGACCTTATGGTAGAGAGATATCAAGAAATGATGTCAAGAAAGGCCTTTAATATCAGCGTAGGTGATGAGTTTGTTTATAATCGGGTAAATTATGCAAAATTCTTTGCTGAGAATAACATGGGAATGTGAAAGGTAGGTTTTAAGCATTGATTCTAACCTATTTGACTGTTTCATGTCATTTTTGTGGGTAACATCCATTGGTAACATTTCTCATTACCCAAAGGGATTTTTAGCCTAACGATGGGCATGTGCAAGGGGTAGGTGGGAGAAGGTGCAATACCTGTATCAGAATCCCATTTGGGGGGTGTGTGTATTGTAGTTCACTTCCCAGGAGAATGTACACACAGACATTTACTCACACAACACAAAATTTAGTGTGATTCATAAGAAGGAGAGCACTGAGACCTTGACGCTAGTTAACAGGCCACCGTGGGGTCTACGTGAAGGGAAAAAAGCCTTTTCTTGCTTGGAAATGGTACTAAACGTGAGATTTGATAGGCTGAAAGTGCTACAGTAACGAAAGGCTGTTAAAAATGACAGGTTTTTAGTATTTGGGATCTTATAACAACCTCCAGTAGGCAGAAATAGGTATTGTCATCCAGTTTTCACAGATGAGTAAACTGGGGCTTAGAAACATTGATTTGCCCCAGACTAGTTACCAGGTGCCAGAGGCCCAACTCTAACTGATTCCTGGCTCATGCCACATTGTTGCCATTACAAGAGAGAAAGAAAAAGGAACAAATTTGTGGTAGAAGGTAACCAGCTTGATTTCAGAGGAGGGGAAATGTACCTGCTGTGGGATTTTGAACGAAACTCAGCCACAGCTGGTGACTACAAGAGGCTGGAGTAGGAGGAGCTATTGGGGAGCAGGGTTGCAAATTTTGGAGATGCCAGCACTTAGGTTGAAGCCAGAGAAGGGTAGCCTCACCCAGGGAGAGAACCAGAAGGGAAGGTAAATGATGAGGGTGGCATTTGGGGAGGCCCCAGCATTTCTGGGGTTGGTGGATAGGGGCCAGAGAAGTAAACCGTAGGAGTTTCAAGAAGATGCTGAGCCCACTGCCACATCTTTCTAGAATGTGTCCCCCTCCCCACTTGAAAGTGGACCCTGGTATCTAAGCCTCACTGGGTGAATGATAAGCCCCTGATCTTTGGGAAAAATCAGCTTATATTCCCCCATACCTGGCTTCACCCCAACCTTTGAAACCTATCTTGCTCTTCTCTCCTGTTCAGACTCTCTGTTCTAACTCGATCAGCATTCTTCTTGTGTCCAAACACAAGATTAATCCCTTCACATCTTTTCTTGTGCATGCTCCCTGCGTGGGCTTTAGCGTCAGATAAATCTGCATTTGAAACTGGCTTCTCTAGCCATGGCCTTTGGAATGTTAAAGGACTCAACCTTTCAGCTGAAAATGGTGATGACTACTTTCCTGTATTATGACATTTTGCAGATTGGTGTGATCTATCTGAAAATGCCTGCCTTATTTCTCCAGAGCACCATCCAGGGTTCAGCCCAGGGACCCTTTTGGATTTCTGCTGTTTCATATCTTGTGGTGATTATGATCTGTTCTTATAATATCTTGGTGTGGTGTTACAGCTAAAAAATAACCCTAGGAAACATGTTACAGATGGTGAAACAGAAGGGAAGTGGTAAGAACCACTGTTCTTGCCTTTAGGGAACTGAAAGTCTAGAAGGGGGAGCTATGCCCCCTTCCCCGCTCCCAGCCCATCTCTAGTAATAGGAAAGGACCCTCCAGCTCCCAGCTTCCTCTACGCTCACCCCTTTAGCCTCTTGATTGAGATTTCAGCATCTGTTGCCTTGCTTTATTTTCCAGTTATTTCATCCACATTTGTGTTTTCTCCAAACTCATGTTGTAATCTTTTACACATTTCTTACCAAAGTGTGAAATTCTGCCTGTCACATGAGGACAGTTTTTTCTTGCGATCCTTTTGCTCCCTCCTTCCCTTAATTTGCCCTGATAATGAAGCACCTAAACCTGTGAACAATGTGCTTGTTTATATTGTAGTATGCTGTTGAACGAGGTAAGTGCAGAGAAGGTTTCTTGCTCTGATTAAAGTTTAATAAAATATAACTAGAGAGCACATGTAAAAGTACTGAGATTGGTATCTGGCACATGGTAGATGTTCAGTGATCTTTTCATAAGCTACCAAAGATAAAACTTTCCTCTACATGATTGTTCCCCCCGCCCAAGTGCTCATGACATGGTTGAGGGTGGGTGGAAAATGTTCCTATGGTAGTTATATATTTTTAACTCCAAATTAGTCCTATTGTGTTTTGTCTTGTGTTGCAGAATATGCTGAATGTTGTTCTTTCAGGTTGGTTTTTTTTTTTTTTTTTGGTAACTTTTATAAGCTCAACTTCCTCCATTATCATCTTTTAAGAATCAAACTTTAAGATCTCAGCAGAACTAGATATGAAAGTGATGTGTTTACTGAAGTCATTATTTGCAAATATGGGCATTGCTCAGTATTTGAATTATTGCTGCCCAGACACAGGACCCAAATCTATTTGGATACATTTTCTAAATAGAGCCGTTTGATGGAAATAGTATCTCTCACTCTCCAAGTTCTCACTCTCTGAAACTTGGGAACCTACTACAGCCAGGGAGACCTGTATTCCTATTAAGATTCTCCCTCCGTACATCTTACGTTGCATTCCAAAGAAATACAGGACACTGTATTTCTGTGTGAGGTGGAATTGGGATGAGTTTACAGTGTCTTTGGTTTATTATCCTGTAAGGCTATGCAAGGAATGTGTTTTAAACACGTTGTTCAGCACCTGCCTTATGCCTGTCACTATGCTGTACGCTCAGAAAGGCATGCTGACGTTTAGAGCCTTTCCAGTTGACCAGAGTAATTATGTGCCTTTGACTTTAAAAGAGTAAGAAAATGGGTATTTAAATGTTTGTAGGCAAAAATCTTTTCAAAAACATGGGAACCATGGAGGGAGAATTAATAAACAAAATCTTATAATGAGGATGCAATCAGTTTGTGTCATGAGGAGGGATGTTTCTCTTCCTTATCCATATAAGCCTTACTTGTATGTTATAATAATATCTAGCCTATATATGAACCTTTAAAAATGTTATTTGTTAAGTTATAAAAGTAATGTATGTTTGTAAACATTAGAAACACATCTAATGAAAAATAAAATTCCTCTCCCATAACAATCTCATTCCTCTTCTTAGAGTTTGCAACCATTAATGATTTGGTGTATTAATTTCCAGATCAAGAGATTTTTTAGAACAACCAGAAGAGAAACATAGCTATTTATTTCACCCTAAAATTCAATCCATTGAGCTTTCTTTATTGATGAGTTTACCTTCTGGTTTCAGAGCTGCCCAGAATTACTGGGAGCCCAGCTACCTTATCACCAGGAGCTGTTTTGGTCGGCCTGCTGTGAGCCTTGCTCTTCTCAGAGGCTGGGAGCTGCCTGTGTGGTCATCCAGCCCCGCTGCCAAGAATGACATTTCCAGTAGGCAGAGGCAGGATTAGTGACCAGGGGTGGGTAGGGAGACTGCATCTAGCTACCCAGATTATTTGGCCTTTCTCTTTTAAGGGACAACTTTTAGCAAAGAAACACTTACAGTATGAGCCAGAGCTGTCCATGCACACAAAGGAGAGGCCATGCCAGACAACCTTAGTACTTTATAATTTCCATGGAGCCAACCTGGTGATGCAGCGTTTGCCTCTTACTTTGCACTATTCCTAAGTGTATATTAACTTACTTAATCTTCACAACAGATCCATGAGTTAAATACTCATATTATGCTATTTTGTAGATGAGGAAACCAAGACAGAAAAATTAAAAGTGACTTGCCTAAGTCACAGCCAGTGTGAATCCAGACAGTTTGGCTCCACTGGCATTTTCTCAGAAATGCTATATTTGCGTTACCATGATAGATTTATTCTGAAAAGCTGAGCACCCGTCTTCTCTCTTTGTAACTAGTGTAAAAGTTCACCAAACTATTGAAGAGAGTCCTGTGTCCTATTTTCTAAGACATACATTCAGATAAAGTCTTCCCTCTGCTATGTGTACTTTGCAGTTCAGCTTTCAGATCCATTTCATCTGTTTTTCTATTTGAATACAGTTCTCTGAAACATTTTTCCTGTTGTGAAATACAAAGCAGCTGTCCCCCAGGGCTTCTGCTCATTTCTTTCACGTCTCTGTCCTCCTTCCTTCCAGAGTCAATGCATGTGTGGATGTGGTGCTCTCAGGGGTGAAGCTCTTGCAGGCACTTGGCCTGAATCCTGGGGATGGGAAAGATCACTCCATCCTGCATTCAAGGAATGATCTGGAAGATGCCTTCACTCACTTCATGGGGAAGGGAGCAGCTGCAGAGCGCTTCTTCAGCGATAAGGAAACTTTCCATGACATTGCCCAGGTTGCATCCAAGTTCCCAGGAGCCCAGGTCTGTTTGGTTAACCAGTAGTAAGTTAAGATAGGGTGGGAGCCCTGACTGGTTTGGCTCAGTTGGTTGGGCATCGTCCCACCAAGCAAAAGGTTGCCTGTTTGATTCCAGGTCAGGGTATATGCCTGGGCCGCTGGTCCCTGGTTGGGGCACATACATGAGGACCAATCAGTGTTTCTCATATGGATGTTTCTCTTCCTCTCTCTCTCCCTCTCTCTAAAAATAAATAAAATCTTAAAAAGGGGGAGGTGTTGGGAAAAGATACCTAATTTACATGGTTCCTAAAAGCAACCAAGAAGCTTTTTCCTCCAGTTTGTCCCAAGGGGATAATTGTTGGGAATCCAATTCTGCACTGTTTTCTCTTTTGTAAAACTGTATTTCTGACCTTCCATTAACTCTGCTGTTTTTAGTCAGAGCCATTCAGCCAGCATTTATGAAGCATATTTACTAAAATTTTGGTTCTGGTTCATCCATTTAAATTGCATGTTACCTAAGTTTAAGGTAGGAATGATATCTGCTAACTGGTTTGGGTATTGCTTGTGGCTGGTCACTTGCAGTAATCTTAACATGGCCTAGTCCTTCCTGAGCAGAAGGCAAGGCCACACCCACAGGGAAAGTTCCAGCCTTGCCTGGGAAAGCAGGGCAGCTGGGGCCTCACTCTGTTCTGCTGGTCCAGATCAAGGTTTCTGCATCTGAGCACTATTGACATTTTGGGCTAGACAGTTCTTTGTTGTGGGGGTTTCCTGCACATTTTAAGATATTTAGCAGCCTCTCTGGCCTCTATCCACTCAATGATAGTAGCACTCCTTCTTTTCCCCAATCCTGACGGTTAAAACTGTTGCCAGGGTGGGGGAGAGGAGGAAGTAAAACCACCCCCGTTGAGAACCACAGGTCTAGATTGGTGGTTCTCAGAGTTAAGCACGTGCGCCAGGATCTCCTGGAAGGGGTATTGAAAACAGATTCTTGGGCCCACTCCCAGACCTTCTGATTCAGCGTATGTGGATAGGACCCAAGAATTTTACCTTTCCGGCAAGTTTCCCTGTTATATTGGTGCTTTTGTTCTGAGCACCTTGTCTATAGGGTTCCAACCTGTCAGAGATAGAACTAGGGGACCCCAAACCCATATGGTGATCATAAACAAAGCTCTGGGGCCTGCATCGTCCTGACAGCTTCTCCCAGGCTCACACAGAGTAAGAGCAGCGCGTGGCTTCTTCCCTGGGCCCAGCACACCTGCTGAGACAAGTGCCCTTATGCCCCTTGAAGTTGAGCTTTTGTTTTTTGCATAGTACAGAATGCTTATTTTTATTAGTCACATGCCATCGTTATTGCACTCCCCCCAAATAAGATCTCAAACTTTAATCAGAAACTAAACTCACCATTTTTTCCTTATATGTGTTCTTTCTGTGTTTCCACCTTGTGGCTAATTTCAGCACCAGACCCTAGTCAAACAGCTTAGCCTTCCCTTTCCCCTGTTTCTTGAGTTTGAGTTTTGGTAGTTTGTTTAAACATCTCTTCACCTCACCCCTAATTCTTCTTACCTAAAATCTTCCTTTGGCTCATCCCTTAAGTCTGGCTGTAACTCTTATTGGGGAAGCTCTTAATATCATTTCTAATTTGTACCTTTCACAGGCTATTCTTTATGACCACTTTTATTTTGATAATTTTTAAGATTTTCAAGAATTTTTTTCCTTTGAAGCTGCCCATTTGAACATTGGAAATGGGCATGGACATTACCCAACTAAGTTTCTAAAGGAGACAGCAGCTGTTAAAATTCCAGTTACAGTCATTTTGCAGCTGAACTCAGTAATGAGATTCTGATCTCTTGTTAAGAAATCCTGATAGTTCTAACATGCTGACGTGTCTCCTGCTTAAAGGTCTTCGTGATGGTGAATTGAAACCACCAGCTTGACTTCCACTGTATTCTCTCTAACTTGATCCTGACTTTTGTTTCATAACAAAAAAGTTTTTTCTACAGAACTTTACCTAGCCTTTAGATCATCCAAATTATTTCTTAACATTATAAAACCTAAAATGTGTTATTTATCTTCCATTAGGGTGGCACTTTATTTAGTGCCTTTTCAAACTCCCTTGAAGAAGGTTGACTGATGAACAGCAGTTAATAACTATTACATGAAAACTCTAAAATCTATCTCATAGAATCTTAATATTTCCCCTAAGATATTTAGTACATTCTAGCCATCATAGTTAAATAAAAAATTAAGGTAATATGTTAAAAGTTCAAATTTCAGCCTGTATATCACAGAAAGTTTTAAATTTATCCAATGAAAGGTGTTACTGCCCCACCTGAACCCGGTAGTTAGTTGACAAAACCCTGGGATCAAGTGATGTCTAGCATCTAGAATTGAATCATTTAGTCTATGCCTCTGTGTGGGACTGAGGACTAGGAAGGTGAGGTGGTAACATTCTGTTGATGTGGCTTCTCAGCTTTCATAGTAGAACATAAGCTTTATGTCCTGCTTGTCAGGTTTCCAAAGCACATGAACTCATCCTTAGTCAGCATGAAACAGCAGTTTTGAATTGTGTGTTTGCCAGCCTTGAATCCTCGACTGAGAGATGTGGTATTTAAGAGACAACATTTTCTCCTAGAAAAGCTTTTGTGTTTCCTAACACATCAGTGTGTTTCTTCCTTTCTCACAATTTAGCAACAAACATTTGCTGAGCACTTACTGTGAGAAAAAGACAGTCCCTGCCCTGAGGGAGCTAGACATGAGCCCAAGCGGACAAGGGCTGGAGTAGGGTTTGTTTAGAGTGTAGGGTTAGCAAGGGCTCTGTAATCCTGTCTGGGAGGGGTATGTGGAAGCCGATTAGGCAGTGGGGAAAAGGGACTAGACGGCACTGCAGAAGAGGTGATACTGCAGCTGATTCTTGAGAAGTGATCCAGGATTTACCAGTGTATGAGGAGGACAGGTGTCATCAAACCAAAAGTATGTGCTAAAGGCACAGAGAAGGGAAGCAGACTTGGAGAACTGCAAGCACAGTGTGCAACGGAAGGGCAGGAGATGAAGGTAGAAGGAGAGCAGGGACAGATAAGAAGGGCCTTGTGTGCCTCACGCGGGACTTGGATTTCAGTTCATTGCAGTATTTATCGGATGACTATCACGGGGAGAGTAACATAATCATACTCATTTTAGAAGGATTACAGCGTAGAATACAAGATCTGTGAACACTTTTTATGTTTGCTTAATCTGTTCTGGCTGCCTGGAAGCTCAAGGCCAGATTTGGTCCACAGTTAAGGCAATTATACTAATTTCCATGGTTAGTGTATTTGTTTTCTTCTCCTTTCCTTGTAACTCAGTCAATTAACCTATGGGTTTAATGTTTTATTAACCTCATATGTGTGTTCTTGTAAAGTCACCTCAATTTTTTTTTTTTTAAAGTAGACTAATTCAAAAAATTAAAAAATTATTAAGCTTGGGTAACTTAGTTGTGCTTAAAATACTGTCTAATAACCTTGAACTATCTTACAGCACTATGTAGGAGGAAATGCAGCTTTAATTGGACAGAAATTTGCAGCCAACTCAGATTTAAAGGTAGGTCAAATTCTCAGATTAAAACCTGTCCCTTTCTCTAATTTTCAATAATTTTAGAGCAGGAATGAGTATCTGTTCCTGATTCAACGTGCGGGCCGCCTACTATGTGCCAGATCCTGGCCTCGTGTTAGGAGCCAATATAATAATAGTAGGAGAGTTGTAGTGTCTAGTGCTTCCTGAGTGCTTGCTTTGTGCCCGGCATTTCTTTGCCTTATATTGCTTTTAGTGATTTATGTAGATTATATCATGTAATTCTTGCGACAACCTCTAAGGCTAGTTGATACTGTTGGTGGTACTGTTCATTGTCTTTCCACATGAAGTTTGAGGCATAAAACAACACAGCTACCAAGAAATGGAACCATTCTAACCTAGCGCCCTGAGTCCATGTTCTGAAGTACTGGATCAAGTAATGGTTAAGAGTCAGTGCCTAGGACTGGGGATTATACAGTGGTGAGAGCAAACTTAGTTGGTTGTTTTTCTGACCCTAGTGTTGAAAAATGAAGTCCACCAGATGGAGGGGCATCTTTAAGTCTTCAACCATTGGTTTAATAGAATTCAAAGTTACTGCTGTTCAGAATAACATCTGAGTAAGAAGGTTCTTTTGCTAGGAGTAGAATAGGTCGGAGTGGGGAGGCCAGCAAGGAAGTTATTGCTGTTGTCTACTGTAAAATGATTAAGGTTTGGATTAGAGTGGCCAGCAGAGGAGAAACTCATCTGCCTAAAGCCTACTAAAATGGAATTACTTGGTGCTAGACCATACTTGAGAACAATAAAGGTAAATTTAACAAAGATGACTTCAGAGTAAACAAACTTCACGCATATGGAATAGATGTGACTACTGATGATAGAGAAAAAGAACTATAAACAGTTTTCGGGAACCAGCCCGAAAATAGAAATATGGGCCCTGGCTGTTATGGCTCAGAGGATTGAGCGCTGGCCCTCGAACCAAAAGGTCGCTGGTTTGATTCCCAGTCAGGGCATGTGTCTGGGTTGCAGGCCAGGTCCGCAACATGAGAGGGGCATGTGAGAGGCAACCACACATTGATGTTTTTCTCCCTCTCTTTCTCCCTTCCTTCCCCTCTCTAAAATAAATAAATAAGAATCTTAAAAAAAAAAAAAGAGAGAGAGAATAGAAAGAAAGAAATATGGGTTGGGACGGAGAATCAAAAGCCCAGAGGTGGGCCCAGCGTACAGCTAGATGAGCAGTTTGAGGGGAAAGCTTATGTAGAACCACACTGTGCAGCAGGAGATGCACGTGCTTAGATGTGGAGAGCATATTAAAGTGTGCTCATTCAGATTTTAAAGAGAATATTCTCATGAAGTATTAGGATGGAAAATACAGATGTTTTTTGCAATTATTATCTTTATAGATAGTAATTAACTCCCAAGAACAGAAGATTAGAAATTCCAGGGCTAACCTTCAGAAATATTACCAGTTAATAGAAGAAAAGATTAATCGTAAGCTTATTAGAGCTTGCGCTCTTCCCATCAGAACCCTGGGTGTTTGCATGGGTCCTCAGTAGGCCACCTGAGCCTGACCCTGAGACTGAGAAAAGATTCTGGCCTCTGAGAAATGATTCTGGCCTCTGGGAGGACAGCACCCTGCAAGTCTTGGGTTAGTACAAGATTGACCTCCCCTTGAGAGAGCATTTGCTGCTGTTTTCTGCAGAAGCTGGGCCTGGGAGCAGTCTCATTGGAAAGCATTCTAGTGAAATGAGTCTGGCCTTAGTAGGAGATTGAGGAAAGAAAAGAGATGTATGTTACTTGATCCTCTCAACAGTCTGATGAAGTAAGATACTGTCACCCTTTTAAAGGTGAAAGACAGGGTCCAGAGATGGTAAGTAATGTGCCCAAGGTCACCTAGCCAGGAAATGTTAAAGCTGGGATTCAAAGGCCAGGTTCTCCCTTGACCTCACCACCCTACAACTGCTCTCATTCAGTTTAACTTGCCAGAATGTGATAATCTGAGAACTACCAGAGGTTAAGAACTAGGTATTTCCAAAGGTGGTAATAAATAATAATAATAATAATAATAATAATAATAATAATAATAGCAGCTAACATTTACATGGTTCTTATGCCAGGCACTCTTTCGAGTGTTATATATGAGTATATATACTTATTTAATCTTCAGAAAACCCTGTAAGTAAAGTCATATTATCCCCATTTTGGATATAGGAAAAATGAGGCTTGGAAAAGTTAAAACTGTTCAAGGTCACATACTTAATAAGGGGTACAGCTGGGATTCGAACCCAAGCAATCTAGCTCCAGAGTCCATACTTTTAACAAGTCCTATATATTGTGTCTCAGAAGTAGACCCTGGTGAATATAGCAAAGGCAGATCTAGTGGCATGGTACAATAGAGGCCAGATGGTAGGAGGGGGAAATGCCTTAGAAAGTATATTTGTGAAGCATTTGATAAAATCCAGCACCCACTTATGATAAAAACTTGAAGCAAAGTGGGAATAGAGGAAACACATCTCAACATAATAAAGGCCACATATGACAAACCCACAGGCAACATTGTACTCAGTGGGCAAAAACTATAAGCGTTACCCTTAATATTGGGAACAGGACAGGGGTGTCTGCTTTAAACGGGGGGTGGGGGGAAGAGAAGGAGAAAAAGAAAATATATTTGTGGAACTTAACCAATAGGAATAGAATAATGTTGGATTTCATCAAATGCTGCTTCTGCATCTAAGAAGATGACTGGGGTTTTTTTGTTGTTTGGTATATGGTAATTACATTGATTTTCAAATGTTAACCAACCTTACATTCCTGAGATACACCCCATTTGGTCCTGATATATTTATTGTCCTTTTTATATGTTGTTGGATTCAGTTTACTAAAATTTTGTTTTAAATTTTTATGTCAATTTCCAAGAGGGATATAGATCTATATTTTTCTTTTCTTTTATGTCTGGTTTTGACATCAGCGTAATACTGACCTTGGAATGAGTTGGGAAGTATTTCAATTTTTTAAAAAAAGATACTGTGTAGAATTGATATTACACCGTCCTTAAATGTTTGTAGAATTCACCAGTGAAGCCTCTCTAGACCTGGGGTTTTTGATGAAGGTTTTTAACAATTTTGATTTTTTTTAAAATAGGTATAGAGAAATTCAGATTTCTGTTTCAAGTGAGCTTCAATAATTTTATCCTTCAAGAAATTTGTCCATTTCATCTAAATTGTTGAGCTTATTGGCATAAAACTAATGATAATATTCTGTTACCCTTTTAAGATCTTTAGAATCTGCGGTGATGTTTGTTATCACTCATTTCTAGTGTTGGTAAATTATGGTTTTTTTCCTTGATCAGTTTGGCTAGAGGTTTATCAGTTTTATTGATCTGATCAGTAAATAATGTTTTTTGTTTCATTGACTTTTCTATATTGTTTTTCTCTTTTCCATTTTATTGGTTTCTGTTTACTTTGACCTTAACTTGCTCTTCTCGTTTCTTAAGACAGAAGCTGAAGTCATTGATTTGAGGCCTTTCTTGTTTTCTGATATAGAATGTTCAGTGCAATAAATTTCTCCTTAAGAACTGAGCAGCATCCACAAGTTTTGATGCATTTTATTTTCCTTTGGTTCAAATGTTTTCTAATTTCCTTTTGGTTTCTGGAAATGGGCTATTTAATAGCCCATCCATGGACTGTTTAGAAGTGTATTTAGTTTCTAAATGTTTGGGGACTTTCTAGATATATTTCTGTTACTGAGTTCTATTTTAATTCCATTGTGATCAGAGAATATGCTTCTCTGACTCCATTTATTAAGACTTTTTTGATGGCCCAGAATATGGTGTATCTTGCTATATTCTGTTGTCGGGTAGAATGTTCTATAAATGTCAATTAGATTGCGTTGGTTGAAATTGTTCTAGCCTTCTATAGTCTTACTGATCTTCTATCCAGTTGATTTATTAATTATTGAGAGAGGGATATTGACATCTTCGGCTATAATTGTGGACTTAGATATCTATTTCCATTGCAGTTCCATAACTTTATGCATTGTGTACAGTATTTTTTAAAAGATTTTATTTATTTATTTTCAGGGAGAGGGGAAGGGAGGGAGAAAGAGAGGGAGAGAAGCATCGATTGTGAGGGATACATTACCTCTCACATGCCCCCAACTGGAGACTTGGCCCGCAACCCAGGTATGTGCCCTGACTGGAAATCAAACTGGCGACCTTTGAGTTTGTAGGCCAGCACTCAGTCCCCTGAGCCACACCAGGCAGGGCTGGCATGCAGTGTTTTTAAGCTCTGTTATTAGGTGTACGAGTGTTTGGAATTGTTACATCCCCTTCATGAATTGGCCCCTTTATCATTACCAGGGATAAAGAAAATTATTTTATAATATTCTTTGCTCTGACATCTGTTTTGTTTAAAATAGCCATTCCAGCTCTCTTTTGATTTTGTTAGTATGATACATCTTTTTTCATCCTTCTGCTTTTAACCTATTTGTGTCTTTATATTTAAAACGTATTTCTTGTAGACAGCATATAGAGTTGGGGCTTGCTTTTTAATACACTTCGACAATCTCTGTTTTTTATTCAGATTGTTTAGACCATTTATATTTAATGTGATTGTTGCTATATCGGGTTAGGTTTAAATCTGACATCTTGGCATTTGTTTTCTATTTGTCCCATCTCTTTATCATTTTTTCCCTCTTTTTGTACATTCTTTTGGATTATTTTCTATGGTTTCATATTATCTTCTCTGGCTTATTAGCTATAATTCTTTGTTTTGTTATTTTAATGGTTGCTTTAGGACTTATTATGTACATTAGCTATCACAGTCCGATTACCAGCGGTATTAGCATGCCACCACACAGAATGTAAGAGCTTGACAACGGTGTGTTTCCGTTTCTCCCATCTCATCTTTATACGACCATCGCTATGTAGTTTACCTCTACATATCTTACCGATCTCACAGCATGTTGCTAATATTTTTAAGCAGTTAATTATCTTGAAGATATTTAAATAATAAGAAAGCTATTACTTATTCAGATGTTGCTTATCCAGCACCATTCCTGGTGCTCTTCATTCCTTTGTTTAGAGCTGTATTTCTGTAGGGTAGGGTATCATTTTCCTTCTGTCTGAGGGATTTCCTTTCACATTTCTTGTGCAGGTCTGCTGGTGATAAATTCTTTTAGACTTACATATCTGGAAACTCTTTTAAGGTAATTTGCTGAAGCATTTGTACGGCTTACTTAGTCTTCCTGTTTTTTAGGGATCACTGTCCTTTGTTGCCGGATGTCCAAATGTTTTGAAAACCATTGTTTCATGTATTTTATCTGTTCTCCGTTGATATTTTAGATAGGAGGGTAAACTGGCTCTTGTCATCTCATCTTAGAAGCTGAAGCTCTAGCCAAGAATTAGAGAAAATAAAATGGCAGGGGCACGACTTTTCAGAATTGGCAAATAATGGCCACGTATCAAGGCATAAAGGGTCAAGGGGACAGGGGTATATTTTCACCCAGAAGCTGGTATTTCTCAGACACATGAAAGTTCCTCTGTGCAAATAAGCAGTTAATTAGCAAGTAAAAGTGCCTTTGAAGCTCCTGGGTGGAGCATATTAGATCTGAAAGTGTTGTTGTCTCTGGGTACTCCTCTTTAAATTCTGGTCCGAGCCCTCATCATTCAGTGGTTTTGAGTGTGTTAGCCTGGCTCTGAGTGGTGTCTGGAGCTGGCATGGCAAAAACAACAGCAGTGTGAAATGAGTTCTAAAAGGACAACCCGGGAGAGACCCAGGTCAGAATGGAAAGGTTTTGGAAAAGTTGCAGAGTACCTGCGTCCAAACTTTCTGAAGTACTTTTTAATTCTCATATTCGGAAGGCTATCCTGTTCTCATAACAGCTAAGTGTAGGAGGGAGCGCGATATCACTTAGGTCACCTGGTTGTGGGAGAGTATTATGATCCTTGAGTTTGGGTCTTTTCTATACTGTGTAAAATTCCAACAGAATTGTTTTCGGTATCCCATATCTACTTGCCTACACAGCACGTGAGTGAGTAAAGAAAAAGAGAAAGTAGGGTGAGGTGTGTTAGTCTGTCATAATAACAAAATGCCATAGCCTGGGTGGCTTAACCAATAAAAATTTATTCTCTCACAGCTCTGGAGGCTGGAAAGTCCAAGATCAAGGTTCCAGCAGGGTTCGGTCTCTGGTGAGGGCTCACTGCCTGGCCTGCAGATGGCTTCCTTTCAGCTCTGCTCTCACATGGCCTTTCTCCAGTGTGTGCGGTGGGGAGAGAGAAGAAATCTCTCTCTTTTTTATAAGGCTACCAATCCTACTGGATTAGGACCTTACTCGTATGACCTCATTTAGTCTTAATTTCCTCCTAAAAGCTCTATTTCCAAATACTATCACCTTAGCAATTAGACTTTAACCTATGAATTTGCGGGGTGGGGGGGGGGGGAGCGCGGGACACAAACATTCAGTCCCTAACAGGATAAATGGGGTACAGCAGCTGTGTAAGTACCTGTCTGACGTATGGTCAGCCTCTCGTCTCTGGGCACACTGTGGCCCTGTGCTCAACGCCTAAACCCTGGGGATAGCCCCCTGTTGCCTGCCCCCAAACCAGAGGCTTCCAAACTTAGATTTGGATCCCAGTATGTTGTTGAAATAAGAAGTGGCCTGGATGTACCTTTTCAGTTACTATACAGATTCCATGGGAAGACAGACAGGTCTGATAGACTTCATATTTCTTGTCTCCAGGTTCTTCTTTGTGGTCCAGTGGGTCCCAAACTGCATGAACTTCTTGATGACAATGTATTTGTTCCACCAGAGTCACTGCAGGAAGTGGATGAGTTCCACCTCATTTTAGAGTATCAAGCAGGTAAGAGAAATGAGTAAGTAATGGTGTAAGACTCATCAGAGGAGTCTAGTTTTCTAGTTTGAGGTGTGACTATGCTAAAAATTTATCTATGTGAATTAGTAGGATCCTATTCGCCTTACAAAGGTTTCTGTGCTGGTACTGGCCATTGTCTCAAGGGAGCGTGCTAGAGTATTGCAACAGTGAAGAAAATTCCCAGGTGTACAAACAGAATTGATCTAAACTCAGGAGAAATCAGGCATCTTGAGTAAAAATGAAAATGCATTAAACATACACCTATGAAGTTTTTCTTTATTACTAAGGAAAGAGAAGGGCACATAACATCTGCCCATTTCTGTGCTGAATTCTGCCCTAGGCATTTCTGGCCAACTGTTTCAAGCTGCTTAGAATTGATTTTAGGCCTCTGGCAAGCTTCCTGTGAAGCATTTTGTTTTGCCTTGGGTGTGTAACAGTATCATTTCCCATTGTATAATGTTTCAATGTTTATCACTTCAAACCACCCCATCCTGCCCTCCCCCAGTAGATTTTATGTTACACACTGCAGATCTGAGTTCTGAAAGAATCCTAAATACCTGAATATAATGTTTATATGCTTCTGTGTATTTTGCTGTGGTATCTTCCCTCTGCTCAAAAGTCAGCCTCTTGAGTTTCTGATTCAACACATTAATCAAGTTAAAGATTCAAGCATCGAAACAGACTAGTTGGTACCTTAAAGCAGTACTTGCTTGATGTGTTTCAGTGAACTGCTTCCAAGTCAGACAGTTAAAAGAACCTCACCTACCAGAGTAATTATAATTAACTTTAATGTAAGAGAAATATAGTGCTTCTTGAAAATTATGCCTTTTTCCAAGAACAAAAAGAGAACTGTTCCTTGTTTTTGGTTCTTTTGTGTGTTTACTGGAATCAGTCAAGAAGTTAGGAAAGGAAGGGTGTGAAAATTAGGGACAGAGTGTTGGGGGAGGCAGTTCACATTTAACAATACACAAGTTTTGAATTTCAGTTTTAGTTTCTCCCTACTGCCTGAAGGTTGTGCTAAGGATTAAGAGGTTAGTGTGTTTAAAGCTCTGTGAGCTGCTTAAATGAAAGGCAAGAACGAGGCTACTGACTACAAGGGCCAGGATAACTGAAGCTGTGCTTTTGATGTGCTGCTGATGCTGCTGCCAGTTCCTATTCTTCTCCCTTTCCTTTCTGTTGGCACTCACGTCGTGGACTTGGGACTTTTCTGGTTCCCGGTTTCTAGCATATACCTTGGAGACAACAGAGTGGAGACACAGCTTTCCTCACCGAGACCACTATTGTAGTTGACAGGTGTGCTTCGTATGTAATTCAGAGGATGGCACAGCTTATCTTGACAGGAGATTATCTTTATCCTTGGGATTATAAACTTCACACTTTACTTTAGTTTTTTGTTTTCTTAGCCATATTTCCTTAGTACAAAGCAGTGACCTTTTATGAAACTTTATGTGAAGTTGCACTTTTATCAGCCGCTGAAGGGAACTTAGTCTGGTAGTTGCAGCTGTTGGGTCAGCTCTCTAACCAGAAATCCATCCACTGCTTCTCTCGAACCTGGATGAATAAATTCCCAGAGGGATTTGTCAACTTTTTTCCTCCTCCTCTCCTGCCAGACTCCTGCAGAGAAGCTTATTTTCAGGCTTTGGGCTGGGGATCCAATGAGTCATTACATGGGTTTTGCCGATTTACTGGCTGAAAGACAGATTGATAAATGGAGAGAAATAATCACTTAAATAAATTCAAAGTTTTGTGAGAAGAAAGGGGCATTAACTATTATTAGGGGCTCACCCTGTCTGAATTCCAGTCACTTTGCTTCTCAGGCCACTCCGTCAGTCCTGTGTCCTTTGGAAACAGCCAGTGAGCAGCTCTTCACATCCCTCCTTGTTTTCACCTTGCGGAAGGCTGTTTGCTTTTGCCTCTCTCACTTTTTTCCTGAAGGAATTGATTTATTTTGAGTGCTGTGTGCCTCTTTTTTCCTGGGTTAAATTAGGCAGTGCTTCTTGGCAGCTTTACTCTTTAAGGGCCAGTTCCAGGTCTTGCCCTCTGGAGAATACTAATGCCATGTCTTTTTCCCTTATACAGTGTCTCATTATTTGGGGAAATAATTGGACTTGGAGTTCATACCCATATTTCTTGTTGTTGTGGGCATTAGAGTCATCGGTCTGTTCTCTTATTCCTGTGTCTTGCTGTTTATTCACGTGGCTCTGTGCCAGGGGCAGTGTGAGGCAGTAGGAATGTGATGATAGTAGAAGACCCAGCTCTGCCCTCTGCTCACTGTCCGCTGCAGGAGATGGACTCCTGAGCCGATGATTGCAAAGTCATGTGCCAAGTCCTGTAACTGGGTGTAGCTCTGGCCCAGGAAAGGAAGTGGTTGGGTCTTCTTGGGGTAGCAGAGTTAGGAAAGGCTTCATGGGAGGTCGCCCTTGTGTCTGATCTTTAAAGAAGCAGAGCTGGAACACTACACTCAGCTCTGTGGACCACCATTGGGTATTTTCTTTGAACCTGGGCCAGGAGCTAAGAAAGGAATTCAGTTTTAACAAATATAACTATTGCATTGGGGGTTAGTAAATAGGTACTGTGTTTTATCTTTATTTTCGTAGATTTTTATATAAGTGACCCACATATAAAATGTTTCTCAGAGGAATGGATTCAAGAAAGCTGAACTCAAAGCAAAGGAAGAATGGGTTCTCCCAGCTTTGACACTTGCTCTGTAGTAAGCCCTACACATGCGTGTGCACACGCATTTACCACAGAGAGGCAGGGCTGCTATTCGGAGATGCCCGTTGCAGAAAGGGGGAAGGAGGTTGCTAACTGCAGTTGGCATATCAACTATAAGATGAGGAAAAGCCTTTCTAAAGGAATATCCAGTAAATGTGTTGGATTGGCTAAAAAGTCCCTTACTTTTTTTCCATGGGATGGCTCTAGTAGTGCTTAGTTGTCTTTAACTTCATTCGAAACAATTTTGTTAGATTGTGTTGTGATAGCTGTCACAACAGCATACATTTAAAAAAAAAAAGTTAATCAAAATTGGTGACTTTTTGTGCAGCTGTTTTAATATTGACGGTGAAAGAAATAATGCAACATTTTTGGCTATTAAATTATGCTTTATTATTTCAAGAAATATAAAAACTCAACTGAAACTCAAAAAAAGATTTGTGTATGGAGAAGACGCTATGACTGGTCAAATGTGTCAAAAGTGGTTTGCAAAGTTTGTTGGTACTATTGACATTTTGCCAAGTAATTCTGTGTTGTGGGGTTTCCAGTTCTTACGCATTAGAAGATGTTTAGCAGCACCCCTAGCCTCTACCCACTAGAAGCCAATAGCAGGAGAAAGCCAATATATTCAAAATATCCAAATCAATAAAGTTATTGGTGAAAATGAAAAATGGGTTCTTTTTTCTTTTTTTTTTAACAGAAAAATTGTAACAGACTTTTTGGCCAACCCAATAATAGAAACCAAGTTTTTCTACTAGGTTTCAGTGTATGGACTTGCATTTTATAAATGGGATGAATCCCTCATATGGAGGGAAAACATGGAAACCTGCAGTGTAAGTCCTTGCCCCAGCGTGCCCGTGCTGGTGGTAACCTGCTTCTCCCAACCCTATTACGGACAAGAAGGTGAGCTCTGTGTGGTAAGGCCTCTGATCGAAAAGCTTCACCAAGTGAGCTCGGAGAGAGCCTTTTTCACCTTCCCTGCTTTAGGACTCACGTTCCTCTCAGGTACTGGGCAGCTTGTGGAGTCTTAATCAGTTAGTTCTCCACCTGTTGCACATCAGAATCCTCAGTAATGGGACCTTGCCACCTGTACTTTTAAAATTTTTTTGTATTTACTGATTTTAGAGAGAGGGAGGAAGAGAAACATCGGTTTTTGTTCCACTTATTGATGCATTCATTGATTGATTTTTTTTTTTTTTTTGGTTTGTTTTGTTTGAAAGATTTTATTTATTTTTTAGAGAGTGGGGAAAGGAGGGAGAAAGAGGGAGAGAAACATAAATGTGTGATTGCCTCTCGCACGCCCCGAATGGGGACCTGGCACAACCCAGACGTGTGCCCCGACTGGGAATCCTACCATCGACCCTTTGGTTCACAGGCTGGCACTCAGTCCACTGAACTACACTGGCCAGGGCCAAACACCTGCACATTTAAAGTGAGGTTTCCTAGGGGATTCTGATACATGGCCAGTGCTGAGAGCCAGTCCTATAGATGAGCACAGAATCCTCCTGCCAGGAGACCCACCTGAGGATGGATCTAACTCCCTGTGCGGGGGCTGTGACAAATGCTATGGGAACCAGACATGTAGTGTTCCTTTGAAAGAGCTGGCGATCTGTTCAGGAAATATGGCCCAAATGTGTGAAAAGTTAAGTAATGATATATAGGCGTGACTAGTTCAAAATAGAAGAGATAACTCAAAGCACAATGATTGTCACAAACCATGGAAAGGAAAATCTCTGTGGATGCTTAAAGTGGTGAAAGTGTACCTCAGGCTGGAGCAGTCAGAAACCATTCAGGAAGGAAGTAGCACTTAAACTTGGTCTTGAACAGTCATTCCATAGTAGCTCACTCAGAGGATGCGAGAGCAGCCAGATGCCCTTACTTTCTGGACTAAGTGCCTGGAAAACACTGGGAGGGGGGAGGGAGTGCAGTCAGCTTGATTCTTGAAATTTCAGCCCCCTTAGGCCCCATCTAAGTGAAAGGTGCTCCGGGCACTGCTGTGAGGTGAAGACAGAGAAAGTCAGCATTGCTGTATACGGGGACACACTTGTATGCACTCCATGCTGGTATTTGGAAGTCGTGCTGCTGCTCTGTAACTGGGAAAGGACACAGCTATCCTCTGTGTGAAAAGCTCAGTGATCCACAGAGCTTTCCTGAGACTTGACGGGAGCTAATTACCAGCCCTTTGACAATGGCATATAGCACCTGTACTGTGTTTCTGTGTTTTTGTTGGGTTGGGGTTTGGGTTTTCTTTGGTGTATTTCATTACTGACAACTGTCTCCCTGGATGTAGTGTGGTGCTTACCTGTGGCCAATGTAGTGAGGGTCCACTCAGCCAGAAGCCAGCCTACCCAGAGCAAAGGCTCCATTGGGGCCCCTGCAACCCCCTATAGCTTGGAGACTTAAAGCCTCTTCCTTTTTTTTCCGTTGTGTTGACTGGGCTTTTCTAGGGGAGGAGTGGGGCCAGTTAAAAGCTCCCCATGCCAACCGATTCATCTTCTCCCACGACCTCTCCAACGGAGCCATGAATATGCTGGAGGTGTTTGTGTCTAGCCTGGAGGAGTTTCAGCCAGACCTGGTGGTCCTCTCTGGATTGCACATGATGGACGGACAAAGCAAGGAGCTCCAGAGGAACAGACTCTTGGAGGTAACAGCACTGTTAAAGAATTGCGCAGATCTCAGCTAGTGTGTTTCTTCAGAATCCTGCCTTCTGCCCTCTGCAGCTGATGCTGCCTTGTCCTCAGTCCTGACCTCCCCAGGACATACCATGGCAGCTGGCTCTGAACTTGCCTTCTGCTCCAGGGAGGCACCTCACGGTAGTCTTGCAGACACAGGCAGCAGCTTGAATGGAACAGGTCAGAACATCTTCCTGCCTGAGCCTCTGTATATGGTGCTGAACTGAATGACTGAAAGCTGCAATGTCTGTAGTTTGTGTCCTTTGTGTTGTGTCATCTCACTTCTCATCAGTTGTTGCTGCAGATTCAAACAGCATATGAAGCCATCTGCTCACTTTAGATCCCCAGGACCAGGTTCATGACTACATGAACATACAGGAGCAGTCCTTTGTGCTCTCTGAGTCTGTACCACAGTGCCTCTCTGCAGAGCCTAGGTGTCCCTGTTGGGAAAAGCATCCCTCATCCACAGAAGCTGTGGAAGCCCACCTGGCTGGGAGCTTTCATGAGGATACAAAGAAGGCAGTGACAGTACACGTTGCCTCTTAGGGCCTGATCGTTTCTTCCTTTTGCCTGACTTCTTATCTAATGGCAATGCTATCCTCTTTTTGCAGGTTGTGACCTCCATTTCTGACATCCCAGCTGGTATTCCAATTCACCTAGAACTGGCCAGTATGACTAACAGGGAGCTCATGAGCAGCATTGTGCATCAGGTAACCACGTGGGTGGCACATGGGGCCCTCTTTGGCCCTGACTCTCATGGGGACTTGTAGAGATGTGCCTTTGTCCAGCAGGACCAGCTCTTTGGGCTCAGGGGCCAGCTTGCTGAGGTGCGGCTATCATGCCACTCAGACCTACGTCCTTAGAGATTGAAATAAGAAACCAGAACTGTTCTGAAGCAAAATCTCCTTGTAGGTTAGAAATATGGTAGTGTATCAATGGGTTCATGGGCTGTTTCTTCTTCTGGAATGAGGAAGCTGGGAGTGAACGGTCTATAGTAGAACTCAAAGGGGAAAACTGAAAGCCCTGCTCAGCTGCTTTCAACTGAGTATCAAGAGTTCAGAGAAAGGAAACTGGGAGAGCTTCACTCCCACACCACAGGCATCCCATGTTCAACTTCTGCCTTGGGGCAGCAGCAGTGATGAGCTGAATTGGGGAGGGTAATGCTTTGGAACTCAGACTTGGGGGACCTGGGTTGGAATGTCAGCTTTGCTGCTGGCTTTGCTTCTGGCTAGCTTTATGAAATTAGGCAAGTTAATTAACTTCATTTTATTATTTTTTAATCTTTTTAATGGGTAATATTCATATTAAAAGCTGTACAATGAAGTCACTCTCCCTTTTTCCTGCCACCTGTACCTGCTGTTAGTAATCTTAGTTTCATCTGTATCCCTCCAGTGTCATTGTGTACATATATATGCAAATATAGGAACTTCTAGCCAAGATGGAGGTGTAGGTAGATACACTTTGCCTCCTCGCACAACCAAAAGAAGGACAACAAATTTAAAAACACCAAACAACCAGAAGTGCCAGAAAATAAACTATGGAAGTCTGATGACAAGGAGTTAAAGAAGAAACATTCATTCAGATTGATAGGAGGGGCAGAGACAGGCCACCAGGCCAGAGAGGACATGCAGCAAGGCTGTGGCTAGCAGACCAGGCAGTCCCATATTTGCATGCAGATAAATTCCCAGGAGTTATGCGGGAGAGCTCCCAAGCTCACAGGAGAGTTTGTTGGAAAGATCCACAGGGTCCTATAACATAACAAACCCACCTGGGAATCAGCACCAGAAGGGCCCAATTTGCTTGTGAGTAGCGGGACAACTAACTGAAAGCCAGCTGAGAGCCAAGCAAGCAGCATAGCTCCCTCTCAGACACCTCCTTCACATACAGCGTGACAACACAGCAACGGGGGTTACTCTGCCCTGGCGAATACCTAAGGCTCTGCCCCTTACAACGTAATAGGTGTGCCAAGACAAAGAAATACAGCCCAAATGAAAGAACAGATCAAAACTCCAAAAATAGAACTAAATGATGAAGAGATAGCCGACCTATCAGATGCAGAGTTCAAAACACTGGTAATCAGGATGCCCACAGAAATGGTTGAGTGTGTCACAAAATAGAGGAAAAAGATACAGGGAACCAATAGTGAAGGGAAGGAAACCGGGACTCAAATCAATGGTTTGGAGCAGAAGGAAGAAAGAAACATTCAACCAGAACAGAATGAAGAAACAAGAATTCAAAAAAATGAGAACAGGCTTAGGAACCTCTGGGACAACTTTAAACGTTCAACATCCAAATCATAGAGGTACCAGAAGGAGAAGAGGAAAAGCAAGAAATTGAAAACGTATTTGAAAAAATAATGAAGGAAAACTTCCCCAATCTGGCAAAGGAAATAGACTTCCAGGAAGTACAGGAAGCTCAGAGAGTCCCAAATATAATGAATATATTGTTCTGCATTTTGCTCTTTTTCACTAAGTGGACTTTTTTTTTTTAAATAAGTGTCTATTTGAGCCAAATGGATAGCATATGCTAGGGAGCAAGATCTCAAATGCTTCTAAGTGGATTTTGGAGATCTTTTTCTGTCATCATTTGGAGAGCACTCTCTGTCATTTCACAGCTACGTGGTTAAAAGGAACATGGGGCATCTTGGTTAATTGAACCTAAATCCTCTCGATGGACATTTGGCGTGATGTCCCTTTGCTGTTCCATGCAGTGCTGCCACCAGTAACTTTGTCCATGACTTTATTTTTCCCATTAGCATGTACATGTGTATGATAAATTCTCAGAAGTAAAATTAGCTGGATTGGAGCAGAAAAAGCATTTGTAAGATTGAGATGGCCAAATTGCCCTCCATCAGAATTATACCAGTTTACTTCTACTAGACTTCTTTACAAGTGCTTATTGTTTTCCCATTTCCTTGAAACCAGAATGATTAAAAACATGTATTGTTAGCAATCTGACAGGTGAAAAATGCTATTACAGAATAGTTGTTTTATTTATTATTTTTCTAATTCTAATAATATGAAATACTACTTTTAAAAAAATTTTATTGTTCATGCTATTACAGTTGTCCCAATTTTACCCTCCTTCACTCCCCTCCACCCAGTCCTCCTCACTCCCTCAGGCAATCCACACCATCGTCCGTATCCATGGGTCATGCATATCTGTTCTTCAGCTACTCCCTTCACCTTTTTACAACCAGTCCCCACTTCTCCACTTAGAACTGTCAGTCTATTCCACATTTCTATGCCTCTGATACTGTTTTGTTTGTTAGTTTATTTTGTTTGTTAGATTCCACATATAAGTGAGATCATTTGGTATTTGTCTTTTACCAACTGGCTTATTTCACTTAGCATAATACTCTCCAGGTCCATCCATGTTGTCTCAAAAGATAAGAGCTCCTTTTTTTTTTTTTCTTTTTCTGCTGTGTAGTGTTCTATTGTGTAAATGTACCACAGTTTTTTGATCCACTCATCTACTGATGGACACTTAGGCTGTTTCTAGCCCTTGGCTATTGAAAATAACACTGCTGTGAACATAAGGGTGTATATATTTTTTGAATTGGTGTTTCAGGATTTTTAGGATATATTCCCAAAAGTGGAATTGCTGGGTTAAAAGGCAGTTCCATTTTTAATTTTTTGAGGAAGTTCCATACTGCTTTCCACAGTGGCTGCACCAGTCTGCATTCCCACCAACAGTGCATGAGGGTTCCCTTTCTTCCACGTCTTCACCAGCACTTGTTGTTTGTTGATTTATTAATGATGGCCAGTGTGACCAGGGATATCTCATTGTGGTTTTCATTTGCATCTCTCTGATGGCTAATGATGTTGAACATTTTTTCATATGTTTATGCACTCTCTGTATGTCTTCCTTGGAGAAATATTCAAATCGTTTGCTCATTTTTTAATTGGGTTGTTTGTCTTCCTAGTGTTGAATTGTATGAGTTCTTTATATATTTTGAAAATTAAACCCTTATCTGATCTATCATTAGCAGGTATGTTTTCCCATACAGTGGGATACCTTTTCATTTTGATGGTTTCTTTTTTTTTTTTAATATTTTAAAAGCAATTTATTGTTTACTTTTTTTAAAAAATTTTTATTTTAATTGATGATCTTGTACAGTTTTCTGTCTTTTATTCTCACCCGAACCCACCAACCCAGCCCTCCCCTCCTCCCTCCCATTTCCACCCCCCCATAGTTTTTGTCCATGTGTCCTTTATACTTGTTCCTTTTCATTTTGATGGTTTCTTTAGCTGTGCAGAAGCTTTTTAATCTGATGTAGGCCCACTTGTTTATTTTTCCTTTGTTTCCAAAAATATGGAATGCTTTACAAACTTGCATGCCATCCTTGCACAGGGGCCATGCTAACCTTCTCTATATCTTTCCATTTTTAGCATATGTGCTGCCAAAGTGAGCACTGGAATAATTTTTTTAAAAAGGCTTTACTTTTTAGGGCAGTTTTAGATTCACAGCAAAATGAGCAGAATGTAGAGAGTTCCCACCTACTTTCTATCCACAGCCCCCCAGACTCCCCCACTACGCACACCTGCTGCACCACAGTGGGGGGCCCGGTACAGTCAGTGAGCCTGCACTGACACGTCATCACCACCCAGAATGCATGTTTCACATTGGGGCTCACTCTTGGTGTTTTTCAGTATAGTTTTTACTTGCATTTCTGTTTGGGAGGTTATCTTTTCACTTTTTAAAAGCAAACCATTTTTATTTCATTTTCTCTGTAACTGTCTACTTAACTTCTTCTTAGACCCCTTATCAGCAAAATGGAGGCAATCCCTGAGACCCTCCCTCCCTCAAGGGTTACAGTAAGAATTGAATGAAATAAAGCCAATAGTTCAATGCTCAGCAAAGAACATGCAGTGAATGGAAATGCTGTTACATTAGCAAAGGTACAAGCCGTTGATTTTTTAATTAGATATAAATACACACGCGCGCGCACCTACCTGCTTCTCCATGCCTGCGCAGGTGCAGGGGCTCCTCTCCTGCTCTGACATTCACCTTACATGCGCTTCTCCAGCCCTAAGGAGGAAAGTGCTAAGTAAGAAAGACAGTGAAGTGGACGTAGTGGTTCCCTTTAAACCTCTGTGCAGAAAACAGGCTACACAGAGAGGTCCAGTCAAGATCACTTTGTAAGTCAACACGATATTGAGAACCACCCACAACCACATCAGAATTGGAACTAAATTACAGAACAACCATCGTTCAGAAACACCTGAAATCTGGCTGAATGGAAGTCCTACAACTAAGGATATAAAGAAGAGACCACATTGAGACAGATAGGAGGGGTGGAGGCATGGTACAGGCTGGTCCCACAGACACATGTAGCTTAAATATTGGAGGGATATCTTGGCTGTGGAGGCCCCCCGCTAAGGAGTGAGGGGTCCCAGTCCTACATCAGAAACCCCAGTCCAGGGCTTGAATGCCAGGGAAGGAAGTCCCCATAACTTCTGGCTGTAAAGACCGGTGGGAATTGTGGTTGAGGGAGATGGAGGGCTTCTGAGTCCCAAGTGCTCCTCTTTAAGGGCCCACAAACACACAAAGTTACTCAGACTCACTCTGAGCTCCAGTGCTGAAGCAGCACTTTGAGATGCACCAGGGACATACGAGGAGTGACAGCTTTCTCTCAGAAGTGCTGGCAAGCACCATTGTTCCTTTGATGAGCCCTCCCTCCCCTCAGAGCTGGCAGGTGGGCACTGTATCCATCTCTATCAACCTGGCTAACATTGGTAGCCCCACCTGGTGATTACCTGAGTCCCTGCCCCACCAAACTTGTGGACTTACCCAAGCTGTTCCCAGTAGCTTGTCCATACAAATAGCCTCTCTTGGCTCATGCTTTGGACTTTTCTAAAATTTCTCAAACAAGTAGTATTTGGCCTGTGCATACCCATACCTCTTGCTATGAGGCCCTGGATCTGGCACTAGCAGGAGCCAAGCTTAGCAGCTTGGCCTCTTCTGAGCACCTCTAGCCCAGCACAAGTAGCTGCCATTTGCAGACTGCTCTGTAACTCATGCCAGGTGGCCCTGGGCAGGGCATAGGCAGTGGCTGACCTTGCACCTCCCAGGAGGCCCCAGAGCCAGTCCATCTGGTGGACAGCTTCAGACGACAGTGGATTACAACCCAACTACCTCCATGAGTGACACACTCAAGAGGGGCAGACTTGGCAGGCACCAAAGCCCCAGTGAAGTGAGTCCAACTCCTTGGGGTTGGGCCCCTGCACAGCAGATCCTCCTCTATAATTGCAGCTGGTCCTTGCAACCAGTCAGCCTAGAGAGTAATCCCTCCTAGTGACATGCCAATAATAAGATAGTACACACAGCTCACATGGGGCACACCCGGAATACCTAGCTCAGTGGTCAGGGAGGCTGTGCCACTGGGCCCTACAGGATAGCAACTACATTAGGCCACTCTACCATGTCTGGAAGACATAGCAGCTCTACCTGTTACTTAGAGACAAACAGGGAAGCAGCCAAAATGAGGAGATAAACAGGCCCCAAATGAACAGGAGAAATCTCCAGGAAAAAAAACCTAAATAAAATGGAGGCAAGCATACTACCAGATACAGAGTTCAAAACGATAATAAGGACTCAAGGAACTTAGAATTTCAACAGCATAAAAAGGACATGAAAACCATAAAAAAGAACCAGTCAGAAATGAAGGATATAGTAACTAAAACAATATCTTACAGGGAATCAACAGTAGAGTAAATGAAGCCAAGAATCAAATCAGCAATTTGGAGTATAAGGAAGCAGAAAACACCCAGTCAGAACAGCAAAAGAAAAAAATTTAAAAAAAGGGCCTCTGGGACAACATTAAGTGTAACAACATTTACATTCTTGGTGTACCAGAAGGGGAAGAAAGAGCAAGGGATCAAAAACCTATTTAAAGAAGTAATGACAGAAAACTTCTCTAACTTTGCAAAGGAAATAGACATACCAGCCCAGGAAGCAGAGAGGGTCCCAAACAAGATGAACCCAAACAGGACCACTCCAAGACACATCATAATTAAAATGCCAGAGGTTAAAGACAGAGAATCTTAAAAGCAGGAAGAGAAAAGCAGTTAGTTGCCTACAAGGGAGCTCCCATAGGACTCAGCTCAATTTCTTAACAGAAACTACAAAGCCAGAGGGAGTGGCAAGAAATTTTCAAAGTGATGAAAAGCAAGGACCTTACTTACCAAAGCTATCATTTAAAATCAAAGGACAAATAAAGAGCTTCCCAGATAAGAAAAAGGTAAAGGAGTTCATTACCACCAAACCAGTATTATAAGAAGTGTTAAAAGATCTCCTTTAAGAAGAAACATCAACAATGTGAATAATGAGTGGGCAATAAATTCATATCAACAGTTGCTTTAAATGCTCCGATCAAAAGACAAGGTGACTAAATGAAAAACAAAAGAAGACCCTTATGCTGTCTATGACAGACTCACTTCGGATCAAAAGACAGACGGAAAGCGAAGGGATAGAAAAAGATACTTCATTAAAATGGAAGCAGACAAACAACCGAGGTAGCAATACTTACACCAGACAAAATAGACTCTAAAACAAAGGATTAACAACAGACAAAAAACTAGCAGCTCCACTTCTGGGTGTTTACCCAAAGAAAACAAAACACCAAATTGAAGAAACATACATCCATATGTTTGTTGCAGCATTATTTACAATAGCCATGATGTGGAAGCAACGTTAAGTGTCCATCAGGAGGTGAGTGGGTAAAGAAGAAGTGATTCATATATACAACAGAATATGGTTCAACCATAAAAAGGGAAATCTTGTCATCTGCAACAACATGGATGGACATAGAGGGTATTATGCTAAGTGAAATAAGTCAGAAAGAGAAAGACGAATGTCAGATGATTTTACTTATATGTGGAATATAAAAAAAATAAAGAAGCAGAACAGCCCTGGCTAGGTAGCTCAGCTGGTTAGATCACCACCACAAGTCAGGGCTGCGGCACACGTGACAGTCAGTGGACGCATAACTGAGTGGAACAACAGATCGATGTTTCCCTCCCTCCCTCTCCCCCTTTCCTCTGTCCTTCTCTCTCCCCTTCCTCCCTCCTCTCTCTAAAATCAGTAAGTAAGAAAAAGTAATTTTTTAAATCATAATAGAAACAGACTCAGAACATTTTGATGGTTGCCAGATGGGAGGGTGGTTGGTGGGATGGGTGAAAAGGGGGACGGGATTAATACTGTACAAATTGTAGTTGGAGAACAATCACAGGGATGTAAAGTACAGCATAGGGAATATAGTCAATAGTATTCTAATAACCATAGTGTCAGATGGGTATTAGATTTATTGAGTTGATCACTTAGTAAGTTATATAATGCCTAATCATGTGGTTGTACACCTGAAACTAATATAATGTACATCAACTGTAATTTAAAAATAAAATAAATTTTTTAATTAAAAGAAAGGAAACAAGTTCAGTGGCTCTTGTGCAGTTCCCGTTTTCATACACTGTTATTACTGAACGTTTTCCTCACCCACACCTGCCTAAAAGTGTAGCTCTAACCTGAAATTGTTCTTGTTCCTTGGTATTGTCACACACAGAGCCACTGTGACCCTGACTGTGTGCTGCGAGAGCCTTCCGTACTTTACTGGTGTGATGCCTGCCGGACATGCAGGAGCTGAGAGTCACATCCAGTCAATGGCAAGAGGGTCTGCTGTGTATGCAGACAAACTCATTTCTTAAATATTGTTACATAGGCACCATGGGAAGAAATACAACACATGTATACCTCTGCCCTTTGTCTTCTAATGGCAGATAGCAAAAGACTGGATCTAAGACAGTGTGACTGCAACTTTGCTGTTTATCCCGAGTAATAATGAAGGTGCAGGTGGAGGTAACAGTGTAAACAGTGACCTTTGATCTGTTACTTCCCCAGCATAGCCTTTAGGGGCAGGGAATCTTGTAAGGAAGAAATCTATCCTGCCTTCCTTCCCTGGCTTTAGTCATTGGCTAAGTCCTAAGATACCTTCCTGATGTGAATCAGAAAGATGTCATTTTCTTTTTGTTAGCAGGTCTTTCACGCGGTGACTTCCCTTGGGCTGAATGAACAGGAGCTGTTATTTCTTAGCCAGTCAGCAGCTGGACCTCACTCTTCTCTGTCTTCTTGGAATGGTGTCCCTGATGTGGGCATGGTCAGTGACATCCTGTTTTGGATCCTGAAGGAACATGGGAAGAGTAAAAGCAGAGCTTCAGACCTCACCAGGATCCACTTCCACACGCTGGTCTACCACATCCTGGTCACTGTGGATGGACACTGGGCCAACCAGCTGGCTGCCGTGGCTGCAGGAGCTCGTGTGGCAGGGACACAGGCCTGTGCAACAGAAACCATAGACACCAGCCGAGTGACCCTGAGGGCACCACAGGAGTTCCTGACTTCCCATTCAGAAGCAGGCTCCAGGATCGTACTCAACCCCGATGAGCCAGTGGTGGAGTGGCACAGGGAGGGGGTGTCCTTCCACTTCACACCGGTATTGGTGTGTAAAGATCCTGTTCGAACTGTGGGCCTTGGAGATGCCATTTCAGCTGAAGGTCTCTTCTATTCAGAAGTGCACCTTCACTATTAGGAAGGTGCACTTAGGAATAATTAGGAATTATTGTGAATAATTTTTCTGAAGGAGAACTAGCGAATTTAAGAATACAGGAATTAAGTGGTTTGGAAAATAGGATCAAGGCCTCAGAACAGTTTCTAGATTTAAATCAAAGACAGCCAAAGACACAGCAGCAGATCAAACTGTATCAGATACATTCCAACCTGTTGACACAAAAACATTTCAGGTTTTAATCAAAATTTATCTACTAACGAGACTGGATTTTGGTTTTTTATGTTGCGTGTTACAGGGCTAAAAACTTGATTCCCATATCCCCAGTTTATGCAGCATTCTCAAGTATTTTAGGCCAGACTTCTTCACCCTGGAGCGCATGCCAGCTGGAAGAAGCCCCTCCCTCCGGCCCCCTTCAGAAGTGCATGCTCACTCACCGTGTCTAGTGAAGGCCAGTGAGTTTCTCAAGTTCTCTGTCCACTCAGTGCTCGTGGTCAGGGTCATGAGTTCCGTTCAGTGCTATAATGAAAATACTTAATGAGTCTGTCTTCTCAGTCTTGTCTCAAACATAAGACAGAGCCACAAGTAAGGACAAAATCCTTCCCCCCTGTGCTTCATAGTTGCAGTGAGGTGGGAGCCTGGGGCCCAGTGAGGGAATTGGCCATTCTGCGTGGGTTTAGAATCCTGGCTGACCTGCAGGGTGGCCCTGTGAGCTGAAGGGCTGTGCCTTCCTGCCCTGACTCTTAGATTGTATGCCAGCTGGTCAGACTACTGTGCCCATCCAACCTCATTGCCCAGCTCTGGACTGTCTCCAGCAGAGGACTGCTCTTTGTTCGTGCTGGTCCGTGGAGGAATCTGCATTTACAACTGGAATGTGCCTCTGTGTGTGTGACTGGCTGTGTATGTTGTACGTGGACACGTCACATCCATTACAGAGTTTGACCTCATAAGAGCCCCAGGATCATGAAGATATTGGTCATCTTACGTATTTATTTTTTTTTTATCAATCAAGGAGACTTCTATGTGCTTTTAAATATATTAAAAACAATTACATTTCAGGAATCCTAAGTCTGTTTGCAATTGATTTTGTTCCCACCACCATTCTGGAGCCAGATACAGTAGAAGTCATTCCAGCTTTGACTTGTGAGTTCTGTGTTACTCTGCTCTTGAGAGGTGTTGGATCATCTTGCCTTCCCCATCACTGGCTGGACAGTCCCTCACACTGAGCCTGAACTACAGGTCTGTCCTCTTATGTTTTAAAGTGACAGAAGATACTAGTAGCAAGTAGCTAATCCAGCATGAAACAGCAGTTGGAAAGGATGGTGAGCCTTCTTGGTTTGGCAGCTGGTGGCAGGGCAGTGGTTTCACACCCAGCTCACAGCGACAGCTTCTGGAATCTCAGGTGTAGCTCAAGTTCTTCATTTATGGCCTCTCCTCCCCTACTTTGGGTAAGAAGAAAAGGCTTGATTACTCCTTCGAAGAAAGCTTAAATCTAGCCCTGGCCGGTGTGGCTCAATTGGTTGGGCATCATCCCACAAACCAAAAGGTCACCGCCTCAACTCCAGGTCAGGGCACATGCCTGGGTTGCAAGAGCAGTCCCCAGTTGGGATGCAGTCGATGTTCCTGCCTCACACCATTGCTCCTTCCCCTCTGTGTATCAAAAGTAACTTTTTAATCATTTAAGCCTAGAGAACTATGCAGCTTGAAATTCAAAACAAGTAGCTTTTTTAAAGGAAATCTCTGGCTGCTACCTCAGTATCTGCCTCCAACCTCGATTAAAAGTCATTAAATACCAACATTCTAGCCTATTTTTATTAGAATTAAATGAGGTTTTTATAATCCCAAGAAGAACTGGGACAAGCCATCATTTGTGTTGTAAACCAGAGAACACTTGGAGAGTCCTGCAGTGTTCACCGTGGGACCTTGTTCTCAGTTGGCTTCTAAGTTGCGTCTGCTCAGGCCCTGAAATCAGTATATTTCCAGCAAGTTCTCCAGTTTTCACTGGTGATGTCAGCAAAGACTAATCAAGCAAGTATAGTGGGCACACACTAGAGCAGTGTTTTTCAAAAGATGGGTTTTGAACTTTTAATAGTTGCTAAGTCAGTTTGGTGGTTATCACAAAGTATCAAAATGACCCATACAGGGGTGTTACGAATATTGTGTAGTAGCACTTCATATATGCCTGTGTGAGGATACGTGTGTGTGAGCGACCGTCACCTGGGGCAGCTTAGGCAGAAGTGAGCGGGAGAGGCAGGGCGTCCAGCCCCTCAGCCCTTCGCTTTGAACTATGTTTTACAAAGGTTTTCACATATGATTTGATGTGAAGAAAAGTTTCAAAATTCACTGGACTAGAAACGATCAATAGCTGCTGAAAACTGAGCCTTCCTAAAAATGTTCTGACACTCTACCGTTCGCTTGAAGTTCACTTAACACTGGGTGGGACGGGGTTGGGGGAGGAGCTACAACTCACAAAAAACATTTTCAGGAGATGAGAAAAATCAGTGAAGTCTTGTCATGCAGATTCAGTTCACAGTTTCTCCGTCAAGTTGAGTGGGGCGAGGGTAATTATTCATCAATAGAAATCCAGATTCTATGCAGGGTTTTGAGGTGGTAAGTATTGTATGACATTGCACCCGTTTGCCTTACTGAGCTTCACTTTCCTCATCTGTAAAGTGGGTTAATAGTGGTGCCTAACCTCGTAGGGTTCTTGACGACTGAAGGAAAATGATGTGCAAGATAATTACCACAGCACATAATTAAAGTTTGATAATTGTCATTTACTATTATTAAACAGAATAGGGAGTTTCCTGGAACTCTAGAACTATTTTAAATCATTGAAAAGCTGCCACAATGATAATTTCACATTTCATTTTTTGGTCTTTTTTAGGCAAAAAATTTCAGGACAGAAACAACATGCATTTTAAGTAGCATTTGCTAAGTTTTGAAAAATGCATATACCTATCTAACCCAAATGCCTGTCAGATACAGAATGTTTCTGTCACCTATCGCCACTTTCATGTCATCCCTAGCCCCACTCGTAACCCCCAAAGCAATGCGTTATTTATTTTTTCACCATAAATTAGTTTTGCCTGCTTTAGAACGTTATAGAAATGGAATCAAAGTATTTAGTCCTCTGCATAAAGCTCTGTTCATTCAGCATGAAGTTTGTGATATTAATCTATGTTGTTCCAAGTAGTTTGTTGCTTTTTGTAGCTAACTAGTATCCTACCATGAATACAGCGTTTTCCACTTTGGGGCCTTTATGAATAATGGTATCAACAAGTCTTTGTAGACATTCTTATTTCTCTTGTGTAAAAATTCATAGGCATGGAATTACTGGGATAAATATATATTTTGGGATAGGCAATGGACCTCAAAAGTAATTGAACCATTTTACTCCTACCACTGATCTATGATAGTTTGGTGCTTCTCATTTGTGCCATCATTTGGCGTTTTCAGTGACTAATTTCAGCCATATGATGGGTGCATTAGTGGTATTTCATTGTGGTTTTATTTTGCATTTCCCTGATGATGAATGATGAGCACATTTTTACATGTTTGTTGGCCATTTGGCTATTTTTATGAAGTGCCCAAATTTTTTGCCTACTTTTTTTTTCAATTGAGTCATTTTATATATGTTGTTGTCTTAGTGTTTTTATTCTTGAATTGTAGGAGTTCATCATATATTATGCATATAAATCCTTTGTTGGACATATCTTATGACCATATTCTCCCAGAATGTGTTCCCAGTTTATAGATTGATACTAACTTTATTCATGGTTTATTGGTCTTCTGTGTCCTAAGAAACTCCTTGCCATGAATACAGTCTCATACTTTCTTCTAGAACTTTATAATGTTAGTTGTACCCTCAGGTCTAGAATCCACTCTGAGTTATTTTGTAGATGGTATTAGTCTTGGGTCAGATTCATTTTTTTTCTACACAGGTATCAGGTGTTTTCAGCACCATTGTTTAAAGAAAAAACCTTGCCTTTCCCATTGTGTTGCTTCGATGCCTTAATCAATAATCATGACTTTGTAAGAATGGAGTCTATTCTGTTTTATTGATCTATGTGTCTATCCCAATGCCAGTACCACATAATTACTATTATGTTTAAGTCTTTTAAAGAGTCTTTCATTTATTGATTTTTAGAGAGAGGGGAAAGGGGAGAGAAAGAGAGAAAAACATGGATTTTGTTGTTCCACTTATTGATGCACTCATTGGTTGATTCTTGTATGTGCCCTGACTGGAGACCAAATCCACAACCTTGGTGTACTGGAATGACGCTCTAACTAGTTGAGCTACCCAGCCAGGGCCTGGGTAAGTCTTGAAGTGAGGTCGTTAGTGTAAGTCCAATTTTGTCAAGATTGCCTTGGATGTTCCAAGTCCTTTTGTATTTCCATGACATCTTAGAACCAGCTTGTTAATTTCTACCCCAAAACCTACTGTGGTAATGGTAGGAGTTTATAATCATACACCAGTTTGGAAAGAATTTTCACCTTAACAATATTTAGTCTTCCAGTGCATGAACACAGCTTATCTCCCTGGGGATATTTGCTCCTAACTGTCCTTATCAGTTAAAGCTTACCATCAGTTTGATTTCCAGTCAGGGCACAATACCTGGGTTGCGGACCAGGCCCCCAGCAGGGGGCGTGCAAGAGGCAACCACACATTGATGTTTCTCTCCATCTCTTTTTCCCTCCCCTCCCCTCTCTCTGAAAATAAAAATAAACTTAAAATCTTTAAAAAATTAAAGTCACAATTAAAGAAAACAATTCACAGGATTCTATTTCATTAGCTCCCCCGTCAGTCTTCATTTTCCTTTCGTTTATGTTTCAGACAAGTCTACATTTCATCAATTTTAAAATCAAAGAATAAGATCAAAATAAGAAACCAGTAAGTGCATTTGAATCAGACAAATATTTGCAATGTCTCTGACAAGAAACTCAGTTTTTTTTTCAATTTTTATTTTAATTGTTGATCTTGTACAGTTTTCTGTCTTTTACTCCCACCCCTATCATCGCGTGTGATGCTATCTCTAGTATCTCCGTGATTACTGTGTATGACGCTATGCTGTGTCTCCCTCTTCCTTTTCATTGTAAAGTTCACCCATCTCTCACCTTGCTCCCCTCTGGCATCTATAAGCTTGTTCTCTATTTCTGTGGGTCTATTTCTGTTTTGTTTATTCATTTGTTTTGGGTTTTTTAAGATTTTACAAATAAAATCGTATACTTCTCTTTATCTGACTTAACTGTAATACCCTCTAGGTCCATGTATGTTGCTGCAAATGGCAAGCTTTATTCTTTTTTGTTGCTGAGTAATGCCCCATTGTATTTATCAACCACATCTCCTTTACCCACTCATTTACTGATGGACACCAAGGTTGCTTCTGTATCTTGGCTATTGGAAGTAATGCTGCAATGAACATAGGGGTGCATATGTCTTTTTGAGTTTGTGTTTTGTTACCTGCAGATAAATACCTAGAAGTGGAATTGCTGAGTGGTATGACAGCTCCTATTTCTATTTTTTTTTTTTTTTGAGAAATCTCCATACTGATTTCCATAGTGGCTGCCCTAATTTATAATCCTACCAACAGTGTATGAGGATTCCCTTTTCTCCACATTCTCGCCAGCACTAGTTAGTTATTTCTGATGGTAGCCATTCTGACAGGTGACATTTCATTGTGGTTTTGATTTGAATTTCCCTGATGATTAGTAATGATGAGCATTTTTTCATGTCTATTGGCCATCTGTATGTCTTTGGGGAAATGTGTATGCAGGTATTCAGCCCATTTTTAATGGTATTGTTTGTGGGGGCAGGGGGATTTGGTGTTTATGTTGATGAGTTCCTTATATATATTTAACATTAACCTCTTATCAGATACATAATTTGCTAGTAACTTCTCCATTTCAGTTTTATTTTTTTCATTTTGTTGATGGTTTCCTTTGCTTTGCAAAAAATGGTCCCATTTGTTTATTTCTTCTTTAGTTGCCCTTGTCCAAGGAAACATCCAAAAAGGTATAAGACCTATGTTAAAGAGTTTCACTGCCTATGTTTTCTTCTAATTTCAGGTCTTACATTTAAGTCTTTAAACCATTTGAGTTTGTGTTTCTGTTTGGTGTAAGAAAGTGTTCCAGTATCATCTTGTATGTGTATCTGTTCAGCTTTCCCAACACCACTTATTGAAGAAACTGTCTTTACCCCATTGTATACCCTGCCGCCTTTGTTGTAAACTGACTGTGTAAGTGAGGATCTGCTCTGGGCTCTCGGTTCTCTTCTGTCCATCTGTATATCTGGCTCTTTTTTCTTTTCTTTTTTTTTCTTTTCTTTTTTCTTTTTGCCAGTACCAACTGATTGTTGTAGCTTTGTAGTTTAGCTTCAAATCAGGAAGTATGGTACCTCCCACTTTATTCTTTCTCAAGATTTCTTTGGCTATTCAGGGTCTTTTGTGGTTCCATATAAATTTTAGGATTAGTTTTCGTTCTGAGAACAATGCCATTAGTATTTTAATAGGGATTGCATTGATTTGTATATTACTTTGGGTACTAAGGACATTTAAATAATATTAATCCTTACAACCTATGAGTAAGGTATATCCTTCCATTTATTTGTGTTTTCTCTTTCTTCAGCATCTCATAGTTTTCAGAATACAGGTGTTTCAACTCTTTGATTAAATTTATTCCTAAATTTTTTAATGCAGTTGCAAATGGGGTTATTTTCTTAATTTCTGGTGATTTGTTGTTGGTTTATAGAAACACAGCAGACTTCTGTAAATTGACTTTGTATCCTGCAACTTTATTGAACTCATGTATTCTAATAGTTTTTCAGTGGAGTCTTTAGGGTTTTTTATATATATTATGTCATCTGCAAACAGTGAAAGTTTTCTTCCTCCTCTCTGATTTGGATGCCTTTTATTTCTTCTATCTGATTTCTACGGCTAGGACTTCCAATACTATGTTGAATAATAGTGGTGATAGTAGGCATCCTTGTCTTATTCCTGATATTAGAGGAAAATCTTTCAATTTCCACCATTCAGTACAGTATGATATTAGCTGTGGATTTGCTATATATGGCCTTTGTTATGTCAAAGTATGCTCCTTCTGTACCCACTTGGTTGAGAATTTTTATCATGAAAGGATGTTGAATTTTGTCAGATGCTTTTTCTGCATCCATTAAGATGATCATGTGATTTTTTTTCCCTTCATTCTGTTGATGTGATGCATATTAATTGATGTGTGGGTGTGGACCCATCCTTGCCTCCCTGGGATAAATCCCACTTGGTCATGGGGTGTGATCCTTTTAATGTGCTGTTGAATCCCATTTGCTAATATTTTGTTGAGAATTTTTAAATCTATGTTCATCAGGAATATTGGCCTATAATTTTTTTTTTTTTGTAATATCTTTATCTGGTTTTGGTATTAGGGTAATGATGACATTGTAGAATGAATTTGGAAGTATTTTTTTCTCTTGGATTTTTGAAATAGGGTAAGAAGGGTAGGTGTTAATTCTTTGTTTGGTAGAATTAATCTGTGAAGCCTTCTGGTCCCTGACTTTTATTTGTTGGGAGTTTTTTGTTTTTGTTTTGTTTTTTTCTACTTCAATTTCATTGCTAGTAATCTGTTTTGATTTTCTGTTTCTGTCTGGTTCAGTCTTGGAAGGTTATGTGCATCTAGAAATTTATCAATTTCTTCTAGATAATTTAATTTGTTGGTAATATTATTTAGTAATCCTTTGTATTTCTGTGGTGTCAGTGTAACTTTTTTCATTTATGATTTTATCTGGACTCTCTTTTTCCTTGATGAGTTTGGCTAAAGGTTTGTCAATTTTGTTTATCTTTTCAAGGAATAAGCTTAGTTTCATTGAACTTTTCTATTGTTTTTAATCTCTATTTGATTTATTTCTGCTCTGATCTTAATTATTTCCTTCCTCCTATTTACCTTGGGTTTTGTTTTTTGTTCTTTTTCTAGTTCCTTAGGCATAAAGTTATATTTGTTTATTTGGGATTTTTCTTTTGTTTCTTTCTTTCCCTCTCTTTCTTTTTTGAGGTAGGCCTGTATAGCTATGAACTTCCCCTTTAGAACTGCTTTGGCTGCACCCATAAATTTGGAAAACTTGTGTTTTCATTTTCACTTGTCTCAGGATAGTTCTTAATGTCCTGTTTGATTTCCTCTTTGATCCACTGGTTGGTTAGTAGCATGTTGTTTAATCTCCACATATTTCTTTTTTACAGTTTTCTTCCTGTGGTTGATTTCTAGTTTCATGCCTCTGTGGTCAGAAAAGATGCTTGATATGATTTAAATCTTCTTGAATTTATTGAAGCACATTCCATGGCCTAATATGCTATTTATCCTGGAAAATGGTCCATGAGCACCTGACAAAAAAATGTAGTATTATGCAGTTTTGGGATGCAGTGTTCCATAAATGTCTATGAAGTCGATCTAGTCTCATGTGGCATTTAAGGCCATTATTTCCTTATCAGTTTTCTATCCGAATGATCTATCCATTGATGTGAGTTATTAAAATTCCTTATTTTTTTATTACTGTAAATTTCTGCCTTTATGTCCATTAATATTTGCTTTATATATTTAAGTGCTCCTGTATTGAGTGCATAGATATTTGAGTTATATCCTCTTCTTAGATTGACCCCTCTATAATTATACAGTGTTCCTCTGTCTTTTTTTACATTCTTTGTTTTAAAGTTTATTTTGCCTGATATGAGTTTTGCTCCCCAGCTTTCATTTCATTTCTGTTTGCATGAAATACCTTTTTCCATTCCTTCATTTTCAGTCTTGTACATCTCAAGTTGAAGTGAGTCTCTTGTAAGCAGCATACAAATGGGTCATGTTTTTTAAATCCATTCAGTAACCCTATGTCTTTGTATTGCCTTTAATCCATAAAGTAATTATTGAGTAAAATAAAAATTTTTAAAGGGCCTGTTCAGGTAGCTCAGTTTGTTAATGTCATCCTAATATGCCAAGGTTGTGGATTCAATCCCCCATCAGGAAACTTACAAGACTCAACCAACGAATGCATAAGTAAGTGGAACAACAGATTGAGGTCTCTCTCTCTCTTAAAATCAATAAAAATTAAAATTAAAATTAAAAAAATAAAGCAATTATTGAGTAAGTATGTACTTATTGCCATTTGGTTGTTTTTGTAGTTTGCTTCTGTTCCTTTCCTTTTAGTGTTTTGTTTGGGTTTCTCTCTATTTATTTATGTATCTTTTGTAGGTTTTTGGTTTGTGGTTACTATGAATTTTGTGTGTATCATTCTGTATCTGTAGCAGTCTATTTTAAGCTGATAGGCATTTAAGTTCAAATAAGTTCAAATACATTCTAAAAGGACTACATTCTTACTCCCTCCTCCACACTTTGTGTCTGATATCTTTTTTTAGATCTTTGTTTTGGGTGTCTCCTAACTACTTATTATACTTTGGGTTGGGTTTGGTACTTTTGACTTTTAACATTGGTGGGAGCTTTTTATTTATTTTTTAAAGATTTTGTCTTTTTTTTTTTTTTTTAAGAGAGAGAGGGGAAGGGAAGGAGAAAGAGAGGGGAGAAAGAGAGGGAGAGGAACATCATTGTGTATTTGCCTCCCACACACCCCGCACTGGGGACCCAGCCTGCAACCCAGGCATGTGCCCCAACTGAGAATCAAACCAGCGACCCCTTGGTTCATAGGCCAGTGCTCAATCCACTAAGCCACACCAGCCAGGGTTGGTGGGAGCTTTTTAAATGTCTGATTTGGTCCTGGCTGGTGTGGCTCATTTGGTTGGAGCATCATCCTATGGACTCCAAGACTACAGGTTTGATTCCCGGTCAAGGTATATACCCGATTGCGAGTTCAGTCCCTGGTTGGGGAACGTGCAAGAAGGTATCAATGTTTCTCTCTCTCTCTCCTCCTCCCCACCCCACTTCCTCTGTCCAAAAGCAATGACAATATGTCTTCAGGTGAGGCAAAAAATAAAATGTCTGATTCACTGTATTTATTGATTAGCTTTACTTGTAAGATGTTTTCCTTTTTCATATTTTCTTATTTCTGGTATAGCCTTACCTTTTCTGCTTAACATTTCTTGTGAATGTTGAAATGTTATGGTGATGAACTCCCTAGTTTTTGCTTGTCTGGCAAACTCTTAATATCTGTCCTTCAATTCTGAATGATAACCTTGCCAGGTAAATTATTCTGAGTTGTAGGTTCCTTTCTTTCAGCACTTTAAAGATGTCCTGCTAGCAGTACCACTGCTGGGATTATGTTCTAAGAATCTTGAGATACCAATTCAGAAGATCCTTATACACCCCAATGTTCATAGCAGCACAATTTACAGTAGCCAAATGCTGGAAGCAACCTAAGTGCCCATCAGTAAATGAATGCATCGAAAAACTGTGGTACATTTACACGATGGAATACTACGCAGCAGAAAGAAAAAAGGAATTCCTACCCTTTGCGACAGCATGGATGGAACTGGAGAGCATTATGCTAAGTGAAATAAGCCAGGTGGTAAGGGACAAATACCATATGATCTCACCTATAAGTGGAACCTAATCAACAAAACAAGCAACAAAATATAACCAGACATTGAAATAAAGAACACACTGACAGTAACCAGAGGGGAGGAGGGCGGTGGTTAAAGGGGGAAAACAGGGGAAGGGCCGTCAAGGAACATGTATAAAGGACACATGGACAAAGCCGAAGGGCGTAGTTTCGAGGGCGGGAGGCGGGGATGGTGGGATAGGGGACGTGGTGGGATGAGAATGGAAACTACTTGAATAAAAAACAATAATTTATTGGAGTGAAATGTAGAACCATGCTAAATTAAAACTAAGAAAGACTGCACAGAAAAAAATTTGCAGTTTTTTATATACTTAAGCTACATTATAAAGTGAATAGTCTGATTCCATATTTTTAAAAAAATGTCCTGCCACTCTCTTTTGGCCTGTATAGTTGCTGCTGAGAAATCAGCTGATAGCCTTATGGTCTTTACTTAGCATGTAACTAGTTGTTTTCCTTTGCTGCATTGAAAATTATCTAACTTTTCCCATTTTAATTCGTGTGTCTTGGTGTGTGTCTCTTTGAGTTCTTTTTTTTTGGGGGGGGAGGGGAACTCTGTGCTTCCTGGATGTGAATGTCTGTTTCCTCTACCAGGTTTGGAAAGTTTTCAGTCATTTCTTCAAATAAAGTTTCTGTTCCTCTCTCTCTCCACTTTGCAAATGTTTGTGTGCTTGATGTTGCCCCAGAGATCCCTTAAACTATCCTGTTTTTGTTTTTGTTTTTTTTTTCACTGTTCTGATTGGGTGATGTCCACTAGTCTATCCTATAGGTTGCTGATCCATTCTTCTGTGTTAGCTAATCTGATGTTGATTCCTTCTCGAGTTTTTCATTTCAGTTATTGTATCCTTTGTCCTCTGCTTGGTTCTTTTTTATACTTTTTAACTCTTTGTTGAAGTTCTCCCTGAGTTCCTGTATTCCTCTCTCAAGTTTTGTGAGTGTCCTTATGACTATTTCTTTGAATTCTCTGTCAGGCAAATTACTCTGTATTTCTAGTATACTCCTTGTTCTGAAGTTCATAGCTGACATTAATACAGCACTCTAGATATTACTACAGACTTCTTATGCCTGTCGTTTGCATGGTCTACCTTTTTCCATCCTTTCAATGGCAGAAAAATGGGTTTTATTTTTTTAATTCTTTCTCTGCTTTGTAATTGGAATGTTTAGTCCAATTACATTTTTTAGGCTAGTTACATTTTAATGTAGTTATTGATACGATTGAATTTACATTTAATATTTACTATTTTCTTTTTCCATCTTTTTCTTTTTCCTTCATTCTTTTCCCCTGTGCTTTTAGGGGAGGAGGGTGATAGTTGAATATTTTTTATAATTTCATTTTAATTTCTCTGTTGTCTTTTCAGCTATATTTATTTGCATCTTTTTAATGGTTGCTCTAGGGGTTATAGTATGCATTCTTAACTCTTCACAAACTATTTAGGATTAGTTTTGTACCACATTATGTAAAATATAAAGACCTTTCAATGTAAAGTTCTATATACCTCCCTTGTCCTTTAGTTAAATTTGTGTATGTTAAACCTCACGATATAATGTAATTTTTAGCTTGGAACAGTCATATGTATTTTTTAAAATTAAACCAAGACAGTGTTGCTCTGGCCAGTGTGGTTCAGTTTGCTGATGCATCATCCTGTAAACCAAAAGGTCATAGGTTTGATTCCCAGTCAGGGCACATCAATGTTTCTCTCCCTCTCTCTCTTTTCCTCCCTTCTCCTCTAAAATCAGTATTCAGTGAGCATGTCCTCAGGTGAGGACCATATAAAAAATAACAGACCCAAGATAGCATTTTATATTTACTCACTTGTTTGTATTTGTTAATAATGGGAAGATTGGTCCAACATGAGCTCTTCTGCTATTATCACACAATGATTATTCCTCAAGAACATAATCATTTCAATCATATACTTCAGTTATATTATGTTTGAAATGCATAGTTTTATACTAACATTATTCAATAAGGGCATTTTTTTTCCTTTACTAGTCTATAGTTCCACTTTCCTGCCTCTAGTTTAAGCTATCTAAAACCACATTTTTATCTGCAGTTATGAACTTGGCCTCCCTTTCCTTTCTGCTAAAAATTGTGATGACATGAGCACCTCCGATACTAGAAATTAGAATAGCCCCTTTCTCACCAAAGTGAAAGAAATGGCAAATCCACATGCCCAAATGACTGGACAGGTACAACCTAGTTTTATTTTTTAAGAAAATCTAAGCTCAAATTAATGTAGAAAGTGTGTGTTTCTTGATTGCTGTCCCTGAATTGCAAAGTACCATTGTGTTCTTGCCCCAAGGTGGGTAGAAAAAAACCGAAGACTCTTGTTCTTTGCATTCTCTGTCTTTACCATGCTTCACTTAAAAAAACGGCCTTTTTGCCCTTGCCTCCCCAAATGCTAAAATTTTTTCAAATTAGTGTAATGCATTCAATTCTGCCCTCTAAAAACCTCTCTTCCCTATCCTTTGACATAACAGCAGTTCAATCTCCACTTCAGTCTTCAAGCCCTTGGGTCTCTGTTGCTGCCACTAGTTCACCAAAAGTACATCACTGCTTGGTGGTTAATGATTAAGAACAGGTGCTGTGCATCCTGGCCTGGGTTTAAATTCTAATCCTGTCACGTACCTTGGAAACCATTCTGCCTCTCCCGGCTTCAGCTTTATCCTTTATAAAATGAAAACAGCCCCTCTCTGTTGGGAAGGGTTCGGTGAAATCGGTCATTCCCTTCCTGAACTTCTCTTCCTTCCCCTTTCCTAACACCGCTCTCCTGGTCATCTGCTTCTCCTGTCTCCTTTGTGGGCTCTTCTTCTCCCTTTCAGTATTGGGTTTCCATTTTTGGTCTCCCATTCTTATTCCTAGCTTTCCTTGGGTGACTCCTTTCAAATCTATGGTTTCAGCTGTCACCCAAATTCAAATTATTCCCGAACCTTTATCTTCAAGCCAGAGTTCACACCTGAAATCTAGCTGTACAAGTGTCTAATGGCTGTGAGCATTTGGATGCCTCAAAGATAAACATGCAGAACTAGACTCCACAACACTCAACCCTGGTCCCCCAGTGTTCCTTTTCTCTGATTTGTGTAACTATCCCCAGCAATGGGTATCTATCCTGGTCTGTTCTTATCTGCCACTCTCAATCAGGCCCCAGTTTGTGCTGACTTTACCTCCTAAATCTCACATCTCCTCCCTCCTCTCCGTCTCTTATTTTACACCCTAAATATCACCAAGACCTTTTCATTCACAAGCATACCAGACTCCACAGTGATACAGAAATGAGTTTTCTCAGTGCTCAGGGTACAAATCCCAGTTCTGCCACATACCAGCTACATGGACAAGGGCATCGCTTCTATTACCTTACTATTTATTTGATATGAGAACTGCCGAGTTTTCTGCTCAGGTAACTGCTACTTCAATGTTAAAACAGACCGAGTCATAATATAAAGAATTCCAAACATAGTCTGATGTAGCAATAGGTCAGTCCACCTTCAAATTATGGTGATTAAAGGGCACTTTAAGTACAAAATGGGGACTGGCCCTGAAGCAAACTGCTGACATGCCATCCATCAGGGCTGCAGCAGAGACTGGGCTGGCACCAAGTAGGAACTTGGCATGAGGTTCCTTCTCCAGTTTCAAACTCTGTTTCAAAATAGGTAAGGGAAAACTGTGATCATAGCTTCTTTTAAAAAGTTTTTATTGTGATCTCTTATTTTTATACCTGAATAACAACTTTCCCAAAGGGATGATGATACATAATCTTTATTCTAAAAAGGACATATAGATAGTACATTGATAGCATTTCATCAGCGGTATCATTGATTGTCTTAAAATTCCTTGGTTAAGCCCTGACTGGTGTGGCTCTGTTGGTTGGGCTTCATCCCACAAAGCAAAAGGTTGCCAGTTCAATTCCTGGTCAGGACACATGCTTGAGTTGTGGGTTCAGTCCTTGGTCACAGCGTGTGCAGGAGGCAACCGATCAATGCTTCTCTCACACATCGATGTTTCTCTCTTCTTTCTCCCTCCCTTCCCCTCTCTCTAAAAAAAAAAAAAATAAATAAATAAATAAAAATTCTTGGTTAAGAAGTTCTTCCTTTTACTTTTTAATCCTTGGTAATGATACCAGAGCAGCCCTTCCCTGCTACTGCTTGTCATCCCAACATGATCTGGCTCTATACTCCAATCTCTCTCAAGAACACGATACAGGGACTTGTTCTAGATTCCCCTGGACAAGTGCAACTAGGATATTCAACAATCTAGGCTTCCATTTACAGAGCTTTTTTCACCACCATTTTTTTAAAAAATTAAGACTAGTAGAGCTGAATTGTAAGTGCAAGATTTGTGTTTGTCCTGGGGACTGACATGCCCCACAGCCTGAGGATCACCTCAGCTAAGCCAAGGCTTCATCGTGACCAGGCTACTGAGCAAAGATCTGTCCCCAATTTTCCTCCAACAAAGGAAGGGGCCAGTCAGCCAGGAGGTAAAAGTCCTTTCAAAAGCAAAAAGCATCAGGTACTCTGCTGACTCTTGAAGCCACATATGTAGAGCCATGAGCCTTGCTCTCAATTCTTAAAGGGCCTGTCTGGGATGGTTTCTCCTTATTTCCTGGGTGTTGGGCCAGTGGGGGGCTGTTGAGGCTTCAGGCTCCTCATGATAATCACTGCGTACCCTGTGTTCTGTGGTGCCCAAGGAATGTGCTAGCCTCCACTCTGTTTGTGTATTGTGACCTTTCTTAACCTGGTATATCCTCGCCAGAAAAACCCTTACTCTGGGGTCATCCTACTCCTTTTTCTCTTATTTGTGTTGGTGCTTCGGTTGGATGGATGTGCTTCTACAGCAGCTGTGGCTCCAGAGGAGGAGATGGTGGCTAGAGGTCTTGGTTCCACAACTCCCAAAAAAATCATTATTTTCACTGTTAAATTTCAAAAAACCCCATATATTCTGGGACCGGTAAGACTGCGGTACATCTTTGCAGCGGTGAAGTTATGCCCTAACTGAAGAAATAAAGCAACAGTTGAGTTTGCCTTCAATGACTCACTAACAGAAATCTTTAATTACCTGCACCATGCCAATTTACAATAAGTCAGTGAGGATTAAGGCAAGACTACATAACCAAAATACTGTGATATCTCTCTAAACTTGAAAATTGTAAAGTCCCACTGTATGAACCATCCAACTGAGCCAGTAACTATCAGCTAATACACAACTTGCCTTATAGAAGAGCCAATTTGGCCACCCTGCGGCTTTCCCCCCCTTGGAGGCAACATCACACTGGCCATGCTCTGAGTCTGAAGAGTGCTGGCTTCACTCAAAGCAGTAACCTCTGCTGGCACACGTGGCTGTACCCATGAGGTCGTCATGTTGCTGTGTGACCTCCTACCTGAGGGGAGCTTCCTGTAGGCAGCCGCTGAAGACATGGCCTGTCCTAGAGCCTGATTAGAGCCCAGGGGCTGCTGGAAGCAGGCAGCTTTGCTGGTGGAAGTGGTCCGGTGCTGGGATTTGGGGTCTTTAGCTGGTTTAGTCCAGACCAGTGCCTCCCCAACATGGAGAGCAGCTCCCAACTTCTGAGCCACCTCCACCATCTTGTACCCACATGGGAAGAAACAAAGAATCAAGATGTGACCAGCAGAGACAAGCCCACCCACCTCTTCCTAGATCTTCCTCCCAGGGGCGTTTTAGTCAAAATACTGACTACTGGTACTAGCATTTGAGGAAAGAAGTGCTTATTGCAAGGAAATCTTTCTTAAACAGCAGAAAACACAGGCTGCATTTAGCGAAAAGCAAGGAAGTCCATCTAGGATCTTGAACAATTCAAGTTTGGTGTATTATTGGGCTCAACCCCACCTTTCCTACAGGAGAAGTGGGAGGAAGCTGCGGTAAGCCATAGGCCTCAACTCAGATGAGCTGCATTATCAATAACAGAGTCAGTAAGCCTGAATTTCCCCTTACTATTTTCCTCCAGGGAAGGTTTTCTCTGGCTGTTACTAGTTTAATAATTCATGCTGCCAGGAACGCCAAAGCTAAACAAGCATGAGTTTATAATAGGTTATATTTGGATTATTTGGGCTTGATTCAAAAGTTTCCTGACAGCTTGCTTATAACTCCTGGGAGCTAATAAAAGACATACCTCAGAGTCAAATTCCAGAGAGCTGCTGTCCTTGAGTAGGTTGACTTTCTTCTCCATCTCCTGATACTGGGCCAGGGCATCCCTCTTCTTGCCCTGGTTGTACAGCAGCACAGCGTAGTTGAGGTTCACTAAAGGGTTACACCTGTGGCAACCAGACAGGAATTCGATGGAGCTTAGGATTTGCAACAAATGGTCATTTGGAGATCCTCATGACACAAGAACAAAACTGATTATAAGTGGAGATTTCTCCATTGTGCAGCAAGGCAGAAACACCCATGCTGTGTGGACTTGTGGAGAAAAATCAAGGGATAATTACCCAACGAGCAAAGCAGGTATTTAATTACCTGCACCGTGCCAACTCACGAGAAGGCAGGCAGTGAGAATTAAAGCAAGACTACATAACAGAAAGTACTGTTAGTATATTTCTGAACGTGATTATTGTAAAGTCCCAGTGTACTAACCATCCAATCGAGTCAGTAACTCTTACCTAATACACAGCTTGCCTTAAAGAAACAAGAGCCATGGGCCACCCTTAGCAGAGACCACCAAGGGGGTTGAAGAAGGCGTCCCTACCCTGCTGCCTGGCTGATGCCAGTGGAATAAATCCCAAGAGAGTCAAAGATTTAACTAAGCCCAGAGTTGCATCTCGTATTCCAGCTAGCCCAAGAGTATGCGTCAGCAGTCCAAGTCCACTGCCAGCTGACTTTCTCTGGCCTCCTGACTACTACACTTGAGGCTGGAAACACTTTCTCAGAAAGCACCAGTGTCACTTCCTGCTGAGCCACACTGCATGCTTAGCATCGCATCCACACTTAGGCCTTGTGCACAGAGGCCATGGAGAGCAAGCATCTGGCGCCACCCCATGGCCTTGGAGATTCTAGCCCTCCCCAATACCATTTCCTACAGAGCAGCTTACTTATCCAGGTGGACTGCTTCTGCGTAGGCTCTCTTGGCATTCTCGGTATCTTCGAGATTGGTCAGAGCCACTGTAACAAAAAAATAAAATAAAATAAAACAAAACACAACTGCAGCAGGAAAGCCCAGCTTAGAAAGCAAAAGGGATAGTTCAAGACCACAGTTCATTCAGCCCCCACTTAACTGCTCCTTTGCCCACTTAGCTCTTGACACCACTTTCTACTCAATCACTCAGTTGCCAAGTTCCTGAATCCCATTTTTTTTTAAGATTTTTTAAAATTTATTATTTATTTATCTTTTAGAGGGGAAGGGTAGGAGAGAAGGAGAGGGAGAGAAATATTAATGTACGGTTGCCTCTCATGTATCCCCTGCTGGGAACTGGCCTGCAACCCAGGCATGTGCCCTGACTGGGAATCGAACCGCGATCCTCTGGTTCGCAGGCCCGCGCTCAATCCACTGAGCTACACCAGCCAGGGCCCATTTTTTTGCAATTTCTTTTTCTGACATTGCACAAACTGTTTCAGGCTGTGGCAGTGTTCCCCTCTGCCTCCATCCACCTGCCGCAATGCTGCCAGCTTTCTCACTGACTGACAAACAAATCTGAACATGTTGCTATCCCACTTAAGAATCTTCACGAATCTTCGATCATCTAAAACCATGACAGTTAAACTCTGTTTAGCACCAGGTCACTCTCACCTTTTTATCAGTATTTTCTGGCAGCTGTACCTATAAAACAGTAACAGCTGCTCTGGAAGCCCTGTGCACACCACCTCCCCACCAATGTGTACGCAGTTCTGTGGGACACTGCAGAGATCTAGGAATAGAGCTGGAGAAGCATGGCCTCAAGGATAAAGTCTAAAGTCCTTGCACTACACTGCGGCCCTCCACCACATTGACCTTCAAATGTTCCCGACTCACGCCCCACTCCCTTCTGTAACACTGCTGCCTGCTAATGGCAGGGTCCTCATGGGACTGAATTCCAGCTTATCCCCCAGAACAGTGTGAAAGCCCTCTCTACTGTGGGACTAAGGCAATTTGTTTACATTCCTGTCCCTATTACAACTAGGCTAGCTTTGTATTCAGACAACCCCCAAATAAGCATCGCTCAGTTTGCTTTTGCAACCTTTCTCTTATAAATAAGAACCCCACAATAATGCCCCAAAAAGCACCTGAAGACCAATGTCAATGAAAACATGCAAATTGCTTTTGGGCTTACATTGAGTAAGTTCAGTATATGGAAAACTATCCCCTAGAAAGAATAGTCAGTCAATACTTTTTTGTATTATAGTAACTAACAATAAAGCCAATAGTTAATATTCACTAGTTATTTAATCATGTAATCCCCTCATCAACCCTGTAAGATATATCTCTTACATTTGATGAAATCTGGAACTTATATTCGTAAATGAATTGTCAAGCCGAGGGAAAACATTTGGTAAAAGATAAACTAAGGGTGATCTTCATTTAACCTGTTGGTCTCTGAGTGAAATTCCCCCAAGTTAGAAGCAACCTAGCACTTTGTCATCATTCTCTTCATTGTTTTCCAAGCTCTAGCAATGTAATCCAGATTCCTATTGATGGGAGACTTCAAGAGTGGGAAAATTTAAGTTTTAGGTAATAGTAAGCCTAGTAGTTAATGCATGTGAGAAGCTACTGTTTCAGGAACTGCAGGTACGGCCCACCCTGACTCCAGGAGACCACAAGCGACTGGCCTTCATGCTCCAGGAGAGACCGTAAGAAGCCCACGTGGCATCCGAGCCACTGCGTTCCAGGGACAGACAGCCTGCCACCAGGACATAGATAAAGAAAATTGCCCAGGACACAGGACACAGATAAAATCATGGGGAGACAATGGAGACAACTATACTTGAACAACAATAAAAGAAATTAAAAAAGAAAAAATAAATCACCAGTCAGTGGATGAAAGGATGTTAGGGAAATTGCCAGACTGCAGCTTTTGTCTGATTAACCTCTTTCCTGAGTCCCAAGTCCCTTACCTACACTTTTTCCCCCCTTTTAAAGGCTGATGTGAAAAGGAAGGTAAGATGGTCTGTTAGGGCACAAACCCACTGTGTTCTCAGATCACCAACCATCCGAATAAAGTGCCCATAAAGACTCAATCCCTGTCTCTGCTTATTGGGTCTGGGAGGTGAGAGGCAGCACGAACCCCAGCTTTTCTGGTTTTGCTATGGAATCTGCAAGGGAATGGTGGCTTCTATAGGACATTTAGCCACTGGCCTCCAATGATTCTAATTCATTTTCCCCTAATTACAGATTGTGGAGAGGGCTCTCCACTTGTCTCTTACCAGCCAAGAGCATATAGAGTTCCCCCATCTTTGGCTGGAAGTTGATGGCTGCGCTCAGAAAATGGAAAGCTGATGCATACTGCTGCATGGTCAAGTGCACAAGGCCCAGATTATAGAGAATCTTCCAATCAAAGGGTGCCAAGTAGTTGGCTCGTTTCAGGCAGCTGATAGCCTGCAGGAGAGAGAGGCATTCAATGAGGGTGGGGCAAGCTGGGCAGACCCAGTAACGACATGCATGGACACAAAAAAGCAAGGCAAGAAGACACTCACTGCTACATATTTCTTCTTGCCAAAGAAGCACATTCCAATGTTATTCCAGAGTGGAGGACTTTCTGGAACAGCACAAGCTACAACTCTGTATTTGGTGAGGGCAACATCAAAGTCTCCATGGGTCTGCATCATGCTGCCTGCTGCCAAGATGGCCTGAAAACACAGGATGCGGACAGCTGATAATTCAGTCATTCCCAAAAGGCTGTGGCCGTGAGGAAGCCTTCCTGGGTGTTGATACTCTGCATAGTGTGACCTGAAAAGTTCCAGGGACATAATACCGTATTTTGCTGTGTATAATGTGCATTTTTTTGCCTCAATTTTTAAGGGAAAAATAAGGATGCACATTATACATGGATATAAGGATTACACAGCATGGGTATAATAATCCCGTGTATAATGTGCACAACAACATGGGTACGTATTATACACAGGAAAATGTGGTTTAATGTATTCAAGCTATTGAGATAAATGATCATGAGAAATGTCCCTGCACCCCACACTGTGGCTCTGTTTGGCACGGTACAGAAAAGGGAAAAATATAATGTCACTAACTTTACCCAGCTCATTTGTTTCCTACTTCTCACCAGACAAGTCAGTATTTCTGAGCCTCGGAGCCCTTTAAGTAAATACTGCCTTAATCTGTTTCCTGCAGCCCCTATACACAAGTGCTGCTCCAGACAACTCAAACACTCCTTTCTTTGCCACTTAAGGTATAGCTCCTCCTGCCACAGGACACAGGGTGACTCAGGTGTAGGCTTCCTCAGTCCAGGTGTCAGGTGGGGAGCTGATGGGAGTCAGGCTAATATGAATCTGAGACAGGACTGAGTCCGTATCCTTCACAGCCTGTTTGCTGCATCCCCCTCAGTGACATTCATCCAGTTGATGACCTTCTCATCCCTAAAGACACATCTGGACAAGAGTTCTAATTGCAAATTCATTAAGAATCTAGAAGTCACCCTGGCTGGTGTAGCTCAGTGGATTGAGCGCGGACCTGCAAACCAGAGGATCGCGGTTCGATTCCCAGTCAGGGCACATGCCTGGGTTGCAGGCCAGTTCCCGGCAGGGGACACATGAGAGGCAACCATACATTGATGTTTCTCTCCCTCTCCCTCTCTCCTCTAAAGATAAATAAATAAATTCTTTAAAAAAAAAAAAAAAGAATCTAGAAGTCATTTCACCAGAAGTTATTTTTGACAGCAGTTAAAGTACATAAACCTTTATCAGCACTACAGTGTCACTTTCTGCACAAAGACACAGGCCTAACAAATATGCTCTTTTTTTAAAAAGATTTTATTTATTTATTTATTTATTTATTTATTTATTTATTTATAGGGGAAAGGGAGGGAGAAAGAGAAGGAGAGAAATATAGATTGGTTGCCCCTTGCACACCTCCTACTGGGGACCTGGCCCATAACCCAAACAGGTACCCTGTCCGGGAATCAAACTGGCAACCCTTTGGTTTGCAGGCTGGCACTCAATCCACTGAGCCACATTACTCAGGGCACGAATGTATTTATTGATTTGAGAGAGAGAGAAACATTGATCTGTTGTGTCACTTATTTATGCCTTCATTGGTTGCTTCCTATACATGCCCTGACAGAGGATCGAACCCTCAACCTTGGCGTATTTGGAACGACACTCCAACCTACTGAGGTACTGACCAGGGCACAAATGTGGTCTTTTGAAAAATAAGAAACAACGCACCAACACTTTACAATATTTTCAAATGAGCCGCGTTTATAATTTTTCTAAGAAAAAGGTAATTTCTCAGGTATTCAAAACGCTTTCCCAGGCCGATCTTCTCTAGGAGCAGTGGGACCATCGTGTGCGAAGGCTCCGGGGTTTGACAGCCTGCAGTACCTTGTAGTTGGTAGGGTCATAAGTCAGTGCGTTTCCAAGGTGTTCAAATGCCTTCTGGTAAATTCCAAGCTTGAAGGAAAAGCAAAGCAGAGAATTGTATCAGCAGGGAGACGAGGGTTAAGGAGTCTTGCCAAACACACCCTGAAGCACCCCGGCTTTCCTGAGTTCTCTTGATGAAAAGAGCTACAGATACCAGATAGAAAAAGAAAACTAACCCCCCCCCCCCACATTTGTCCCCTGATAATATCAAAGTATCTATTTGCCAGGAACCACTTCCGCCACACTAGCTGCTGCACACTGACAGCTCTAGGCAGGAAACGGGCTGGTTAGCTTCATCTCCCCTGAGGCTGACCTCCCACAGCAAAGCAGAAAGGTCTGCGGTTAAACTCCGATTCCTTTTAAAGGAAGATGAGACAGACAGACAGGCCACCAAAGGGGCAGAGCTGGAGGCAAGATCAGCTGAGCAGGGAACTAGGGGAGTAAATGGGGGAAGGGGAAGGGCAGAAGCCCCTCCGGGACACCTAGGCCCCAGTTCTCAGGCTGATAAGGGGAACTGATGGAGCTAAAATAATTTCATTCACACTCAGGAAAGTGGAGAGGAGAGGAGACTGATTTCTTATTCTAGACAATGTTTTGCCTTCTCTTTCCCACAGGACCTGGCTGGGAAGAAGGAACGGCAGAAATGGCCTCAGCCCCGAAGCCCCGATAGCGCTAACTTGTATCACAAAATGACAGTCCCCCACAACAAAATGACAGTCCCCATGACCAGACAGTTATTTCTCACATATGCTCCTCCCTTTAAAAGTTGTAATTGCAGTTTTGATTTGAATGCAGAAAACTAAGTTAATTCCTTTAACATAGAAGGATCATGTGCTTCATATGAGCTTTAGTGAAATGTGTTTATCAAAATGCAAGGAAACCACCGTACACATAAATCCAAAAGCATTTCTAACATCAGTGCATGACAGAGTGAAGAGTTCTCCTTACCTGTAAGTAGAGTAATCCTAAAGTTGTAAGAAGTTCTGTATTTTCTGGTGAGAATCTGCACACAAAGATCAATACGGAGACACTCAGAGGGAAGCGTACAGATGAGGTACTGAGGCACATGCACAGGAGCACGCCCGTGTGTGTGACGTCTGAGTGACTCTACTGCGTGTCCCATGCCCCACGGAAAGTCCCCCAGGTGCCTGGGGAACTGCCCTCAATCGTAGGTCATCCCAACCCTGGCTACAGGAAGGACTGCTGAATGAGAAAGAAATGGGGCTTAGAATCCAGACTCCCTTTCAGGACCTTTTCTTAGGGTCAAAGTCCTAAGAAAGAACCTACGGAATATTTTGTGTGATTGTCTCCATTACAGTGATAGAATTAAAGAACAATGCTTTATAAACCGAGTCAGTCTGGAACACACATAGTTTTAGCCAGTTCTCTTCAGGTGGGATTTTTTTCTGTTCTCACTCTACTCGCAATGGTAGTCTGCATAATTTTCTTTGTAATTTAGGATCCCAAAGGTCCTAATACTCTGCCCTCCACATTAAACAAAAGGCCATACTAAATAGACATGCTGAACAAAAGAAAGAAGATATACCAGCTCTAGGAAAGAATTAGCTACTGGATTTGGGGAGTAACATTGATATTTATCCCTTACTGATATTTATCTTTGTTACAAAACCAAAGCAACACTGAGCTGAGTTGATCTGGCTACAGGATCATCAGACAGTTTCAACAGTAAAAATGCCAATAGCAAGGAACAATGTCTCATGCTTCTAAGGAATGACCTAGGGCTCTGGTTACCAATGGGAAGACCAGATCAGAAGGGCCAAAGCCCCTGCCAGGGAGGCCTGAGCTGGCTAAACAGAGCTTGCTCAGTTCAACTATTTGCCCCTCACTCTGTGCTATAGTAAATATCCATTTTGATCACCTCCTTTCCCCAAACTAGGCAACTTCCATGATTCTGGTGGCGTCCGCCCCCCCACCAAAACATAACTGCCATCTCCAAGCTGTGGGTCCCCAAATTCTCAGTGAGACTCCAAATGCTCAGCTGCCCTCTTTTCTGCCTTGAAAATTTCTGTGACTTACTTAAGTCCTCTACCAGCCTCTGGATGAATATCACCCATCACATTATGTGAGCTGACCTTTTAGAAGGCACGGTCACAGGTCAGGGCTCCTTCCTACTTATCCACATAAACTTACCCTCTTGATGACAAAAGTCTCTCTTGTAAATTAACAAACCAAAGGATTTTTTATATCTTTTTAGACACAAAATATGAATAAAATTCAGAAAGCTGTATTGTGACTGATATAACCAGAAAAGTTACAACATTACAACTATAGTAGAAGACAAAGGTAATTAACAAATTAATTTAACAAAGGAAGTTTAGTTCATAGCCTAATTACCAGAAATAGTAGACTCTGTGACCAGGCATTCTGTTAAGTGACCGAACAAACGGGACACTAAAGCACTTTGCTACAACTATCCCACTTAAGACAAGACCCTACACAGAAAAGGCAAGACAGCATGTGTTTCTAGAGAGGGAAGATGGAACACCACCCTGGGAAAGTCGGTTCCATCATTAATAAGGGTTTGACCTCCTCTAATGCTGTTTAAAAAAAAAAACACACAAGATACTGGTCTCATGCTAATAACCATCCTCCTTTCAAGCACATGTGCCCACTTCCCTTGCAGCTGGTTGTGGCCACCGCATTAATTTCGAACCAAGGAGTGAGAGCAAGAATGCTGTGTGCAACTTCTGGGCCACTTGAAACGCTATTAGCTATTTATTCAGTACTTAGTTTCCTGTACCACCTCCCCCACCACAACCTGGAACATGGATGCTATAGCAAGTCGGTTTCAACCATGCAGGGGAAGACAACAACCTAAGGAATGGGAGGTCAATAGGAGGGGGCCTGGATCCCTGACTGACCTTGCAGAGCAGAGCTGCCCAGCTAGGCTAAACCAGCCATATTAATAAGTGGGAAAGAACACAAGTGTTCGTTATTTAAGCCATTGTGCGCTCTTAACCTTAGCTTAACATTTACTGTAATTCATACAACTAGTTACCAGTTACATATTCTGTCTTAGGCTTGGGAGTTCATATACCTGCTCCCATTTTTTGCAAAGTTGTTCCTTGCTCTAAAGCAATCAGACGCACTTACTCCACAGCTTTCTTGTAGATTTCAATGGCTTTGTCCAGGTTTCCCTCTAGCAAGTGAATCTTCCCCAGCATTATGTAAGTCAGATCATGCCTGTTAAGATGTAGGGCATGGTGCAACTGGTCTCGTGCCTAACAAGGTGGATGAGACAAAGAGAACCGAATCACTGCCACGGAAAGGGTGGCTAAGGGGAGAACAGAGCTCCTGCTGTACTAACGTCGGAACCTCACATTTCAAAACACAGCCCTCACCTCCCCCAAACACCACCACGTACCAAAACCGTACTTGCCCACAGGACAGCTGGAAACATGGAGTAGCTGCCTCTGGGGGCACTTGGAGGAGTTTATACAAGATGATAAACCTTTTTGAGTGTTTCCTGCTTCTTGCTTCTTGATAATTATACCCATGGCTCGTACTTTGCAAGTCAAAAGGGACATCGTAGTACAGTGTACCGTGCTGCCCAGCTGCACCAGTGACCGATCTTTCCCAGAGTGGACCTCATTTTCCTCACTAATACTGTGATAAATGAATGGATTGTTCTCATTTACTCACTCCACATGTATTCACTGAGTGCCTGTTGTTCTAGGGGCTTGCTGTACTAGAGCTAACAAACAAACTCCTTGCTCTGAAAGAGCTTATATCCTTCCAGTGGACAGTCAAAGGGCTTTTTTCAGTTGCTCACTGATCCAGTGAGTATTCACATAATGTCAAGTATTGTGCTTGCTCCATTAGCTTTATCTAAATATAATCTAAATATAATCTCATTCTCTTTACAGGTCTGACCAAAGACGAATTCCGTCTCTTCCTTAGCTCAAAATAATTGTGTTAACAGGAATGTACTTGCTTAGAATATCCTCTGAAGAGAACAATCTCCTAACCAAGTATATAACACTGTAAGATCTGCCCCCAAACCTGAGACACACTAAATATATATTTTAAAATTCATACATATTAGTTATTTATTATATATGTCAAAGAGTAAAAGTTAATCTCATGTCTGAACTGCCGGTATACAGATTTTTTTTTTCAACTCCTGAGTGATACATTAAATGCTGTCAAATGGATATTAACCAACTCAGATTCTCAGTCCTGTTGGCACTGGAGAGAAGAGAATAAAACTTCTCAATCACTCCAGAATCACAGCAGAAGCTTCATGAAGGAAATTCTGGATAACCCCACTATCGTTAACTTTCAGAGCTCTCAGTAATTTAGTCTCCCCCTCAGTTAAGATACACATTTTTTCTCATATCCGAGTACCAAGGTAAACTCAAATGTTTTATCTTATATAAAGCCATAGAGTCTATAGTTTAATCACAATGAAATATAAATTCTCACATGGAAAATAACCTTAAAAACTGAAACTCTTTAGAAATCATATCCACTTAAAATAAATCTCTAATGACCTTAAAAACTAAAACCAGTTGCTGTCAGAGCATAAAAGAGCTCACGTGGTCTCTTATTACACTTTTTGATATCTAAGTTTTATTGGACATTTGTTTCTATACTGGAAAATTAAACTGGGGTTAAAGAGAAAAAGAGAGGACAAAGCAATTAGAATACCATTCCTCCATATTTCTAGAATGTCTTATTTTCTTGTTAAAAGCAGGGGGGCACAGGGGTGGATAAAAGCCCTGGCTGGTGTGGCTCAGCGGACTGTGTTGGCCTGCAAACCAAAGGGTCATTAGTTTGATTCCCAGTCAGGGCACCTGCCTGGGTTGTGGGCTGGGCCCCTGGTTGAGGGTGTGTGAGAGACAACTGGTTGGTGTATCTCTCACACACTGATGTTTCTCTCCCTCTCTTTCCCCCTCCCTTCCCATTTCTCTAAAAATAAGTAAATAAAATTTTCTTTTTTTAAAAGGTGGATAATGACAAATAAGAAAACGGGGATAAATGCACGTGGCACTTTCAATTTTTACTTCCCAAAGTCTCTGCAAGCACTAGGAATAATACACAGTAGCAATGGCACCTTTGTAACAAATGTGCCCTCAGTGAAATCACCAGGCAACTGCTGGACTGCCCCCAACATTTCTATAAATTACCTTGTTGAACTGTTTTAGATAAATGTAGCAAACTCCTAGGTTATGACAGATCTCCTGCACACAAAAGAAAAGAAAATGGCTTAGGCTCCACAGTACACATTAGAGTGAAAAAACAAACACCTAGAGATTGTTACTGTTCAGCAAAGTTTAAACTTTACATTGTGCACTGCAGTTACATTTTGACGATATTTCATACTCAAAATATATTTAATACTAAAACACGATATTTCATAACATAATTTAATATTATATTTAATACTTAGTATTAAATATATTTAATACTTAATATTAAAAGACCTCACAGGTTAAAAGAGATAAAAGCAGAAGAAACAGAAGGTTTCGGATCTGTGCAGCACCTTGGGACACATGCCCAGCCCGTCCCCACCCTTTTCCTCTCTGAGACAGGCCCACTGCCCACACCCTTCGTGCCCTCATCTCAGAAGAGACTACCCACAGCCCCTGCCTCACCACAGGAATATGTACACATCTATGTGACTATTAGAGTCCCTTTCCTAGGGATCTAAGAATTCACTAGACGATGTGGACTTGGGGACTGACAGCACCATCCGCAGGGCACTATGATGGAATATCCATAGTTGGAGGAAGTCTGCAGATGCACACAACAGAGGGGAGCAAACTGACAATCACAGACCAAGTCTGTCTCTGCCTTTTTTTGTAAATGAAGTTTTATTGGTATTGTCTGTGACTCTTTTACACTAGAACCTCAGAGTTTAGTAGTTGCAACAGAGACTACATGAAGCCACAAAGTTTAAAATATTGATTAGCTGTCCCTTTACAAAAAATATTTGCCAACTGCTGATCTACAAAAAAGAAGAAAAAAATGAAACAAATGCAGAGTAGCTACCCTGGGTGCTGACAGCTTTCCATTCTAGTTCACTCCAAGACCAACTTGTATTTCCTGACCTGGACTTCTACAGAATCTCCTGAATTCCCTTTATTAAACCTCCCTACATTTAACCCCGACTAGTGTGGCTCAGTTGGTTGGGCATCATTCCATAAAGTGAAAGGTCACCAGTTTGATTCCTGGTCAGAGCACAGGCCTGGGTTGCAGGTTTGTCCCCAGTCAGGGCTTGTATGAGAGGCAACCGATCAATGTTTCTCTTTCTCTCTTTCTCCCTCCTTTTCCCTCTAAAAATTTAAACAAAAAATTAAAAATCTTAAAAAAAAAAAACCTCCCGTAATTTAAGATAGCTTAGAGAAAGGAGAACACCCCCAGAAGGAAAGTGGGGTCATCAACAGGTATCAGACTAATAACAAACTGCTCAGTAGCAACACTCACTGCCAGAAAACCACGCAGCAATGTCTACTAAGTTAAACAGACACATGACTTTGGATCTTGTACCTAGCTAAATCACCAATCTAGTATGAACAGAAAGACATTTGGGGACATGTAAGAGTTCAGTAATAACAACAAAAGACAGCCATATGAGAAACGGAACCATTAGCGTGCTACTAATAATAAAGAACTTAGTTTCCTACTTACCCAATCTTTCTGGTTAAGTTTAGATGCTTCATTATATACTTCAGCGGCAGCTTTATGTTTTCCCAAAAGAAATCTGTAGAAGAAATACATTTTCCATAATAATTTTTTAAAAATCCTCACCTGAGGATATGTTTTTATTGATTTTAGGAAGAGAGAAACATTGATGTGAGAAACAAACATTGATCGGCCACCTCCTACATGCACCCCTAACCAGGGATCAAACCCACAACTTAGGTATGTGCCCTGACCAGGAATCGAACCTGCAAACTTTTGATGTACACTATACACTGTATAGGATGACACTCTAAGCAACTGAACCACTTGGTCAGGGCTACATTTTCCATAATCATTAACTCAAAGCTTTTCTAACCCTAACCCCTCTAGTCCCACATTTGACTCATAATCCATCCAGCACAGTTCTGGAAGCCTCTCCCTATGAACTCGTTGTGCTGGCTTGCCCAGCGGAGGCTGCTGTGTAGCAAGAGCAGAACTTTCTTGCCAGGGACTACACTGGTAGTGGTCCCAGGACCTTGGTCCCATTCTCCACTAATGTTAGTGGGTCTTCTATAGTTTACTTTCCACAGTGTACTACAAATGCAGACCAAAAAGGTAACAAGCTAAATAACATAGCATGTTAAGCAAGAGTTGCCATCATTTACCACCATCGTCTATGAGGGACACGACCCGCCCTCCCAAGCCTAAGTCTCTGTCCCCAATATTGGATGATGGTTCTGGACAAACAGGACAAATGGGCTCTATGCAAAGATAGAGCAGGTATAAATCACAACCGAGGTAAGAAAGCAATGACGGGAGCCCCACAGAACACTTTACTACTTTACTGGAACACTTCACTGGTGTAGTAAAGCTATTAGTGTACCTAACAGCTTAGAAAGACTTTGGAAGTTGCTTGCATTCAGAAAACTTTAGGGCATCCACTAACAAACACTAAAAACCTACAGAGTTTCAATAGAGTACTGTGCGAAGCTTGGATGAGAAAATTACCATGGCTTGGCAATGCTGGTGTGGCTCAGTGGATTGAGCGTGGGCTGTGAACCAAAGGGTCATGGTTCGATTCCCAGTCAGGGCACATGCTTGGGTTGTGGGCCAGGTCCCCAGTGGGGGCCATGTGAGAGGCAACCACACACTGATGTTTCTCTCCCTCTCTTTCTCCCTCCCTTCCCCTCTCTCTAAAAATAAAGAAATAAAATATTAAAAAAAAAAAGATCAGGGGCCTGAGGGCACAAAGTGTCACTATTTATATGGTAACCAATATCAGTGTTCCCTGTCAAACTAGAACAATACAGTGTTTGAAATATTTGGTTTCTTTATATGAGTTATTTTGTCAAATTTTAAAGTTAAACCTATACTCTTCAAGTGTATCTTTAGAGATCTCTTCCTCTAGGTATCAGGCTGATCAGGCAGCCTCTGCCTGAGAATGCTCATCACACTGTTTTCTGTGAGTGCCCCAGGGTCCACAGGCTGCCCTTACTCACAGAGATCTGGCCACCTGCTTGAGGTTATCAGCACTCTGAGGGCTGAGAACAGCGCACGTCTGAAAGAGTTCTAGGGAGTCTTGGATATTTCCTTCCAGGCGAAATATCAATGCTGCCAAGAAACAAAACAAAGAAAAGAAAATCACGTTCTGGGAAGAATGGAGCCTGGTATCAGAAAAATTAAAGAAGTGGAGGTAGGGAATCATAACAAACAAATTCTTTGGATAGTTTATCTTTAATACAACAACATATGACTTCAGATGCGTTGAAACAAGTAGCAAAGTTACTGACATTCTAAAACATTTCTCTCTCTTTTTTTGAAACCTGTATGTTTTATTTACTTTGACTCAGTTAATCAAGGAGCTTTCAGTATGATGAATTCTTTCCTTTTCATTTTCATTAAGGGAATAAATATGGTCATGCTTAAAAGAGAAGGGAGAAGACATTTAAATATTTGGCAATAAGATTATCTTTCAGAGACTGAAGGGGAAGGAGGAATATATCCTCTTCAAGTTTGTTACTCAATAACATCGGCAAATCTTCCAATGATGGCTAAAAGATATGCATGGCTTATCTTTCCTAGTACTGATAGGGTTTAGAAGCTGACCAACTTCACAGGCACTGTTAGACTTGGCAGACAATAGTTTTTCATAGTACTCTAGCGGCCCATTGCTTGTGTCACGCCCCTTCTTAGAGGCAAGACAGCCAGTAGGGACCTCCTCAGAGGTCCTATTAGGCTCTTCATGGCCTTCATTCACCTCTTGAATCTCAATGTTCCTTCTCTCCTTTTCCTTATTGAATGATGCCTATTGTCCTTAATATACGGAATCTGGTTACCATTTCCACCTTTGACTCAACAAGCTTGAGTCTAGTAGGAAAACTTTATTGAGATCGTTTAAACTTTTCTGATAATTCTTGCCCTTTATGAGCAAGAGCATGTCTACAGCATGCTTTCACATTCCTATTATCTGAAGCACCTGGTCACAATCTTGCTTTGCCTCTTCAAAGTGGCACAGCTTCAAGTAACAGAGAGCTCCGTTTGTATAAATGGCATATTCCTTATTGTGACTCTTTAAGCATTTACATTATTTACCAAGGACATTTTTATAATTTTGGTCCTTTACACATTGATTTCCCTGTTTAAGTAAACGTTTTAAATGTTTTTTTCATTTGTGATGCCCAGTTGATGATGATGGCTCCAGGAATCTCCCACTTGGTCTGGGGGCATCTTCGCCACAGGCTGCCAAGCTTACAGTTGCACATAAGTGAGCACAGAAGGAATGGGTAACAGCTTTCCTGCCAGCTCAGTCTATCCAGACCCATTAAAATTCTTGTTCTGTTAATACTGTCATTTGCTTTCTGGATTCTGTAGTCTTGATAGGGGACTCAAGACTTGGGAGATTTTAGCTTAAGGAAGAAGATATAAGTCTAGCAAGTAATGTGTACGTTTAAGCTTTTGTTTCAGAAACTACAAATAAGGAGCCCACCCTGGCTCCTGGGAAACAGCCAGCCACCTGGGGCACTGATAGAAGATTACCACCTGGGGACATCTGAACCTTTGTCCAGGGAGAGCAGATGACCACCCTCCCCCCTTGGGAACAGCTAGCTGAGAGGACAGGAATGTTGCAGCTTCTGAATCCCAAAAGCCCACACCACACCTTGTTTGTCCTCCCCCACCTCCCTCACAAAAGATCTGGCCAGGAAAGAGAAGGGAAGATGGTTTGTTAGGGTATAAACCTGCCATCTTCTTGGATCGCCAGCCATCTGAATAAAGTGCCCATAAAAGATTCAATTGCTGTCACTGCTTATTGGATTTGGTAGTGACAGGCAGCCCAAATGCCGGTGTCTTTTCTGGTTACAGTCTATTTGCAAAACACTGTTTTATCATCCACATAAGCTTTTTGATACTGCTCTAAAGTTTCATAGGACACTGCACCTTGAAGAAGAGGTTTGATTAAAAATGATGTTCCAGTGCTCTGTTACAATCTTAAATACAGTCACTTCAGTTTCCTTCCTTAAGGAAACATGCAGTTCTATTCGAATAGAAAATACTTAGATCTTCACGTCCACTTCCTGCAGGCTCCAGCTACACCTTTGCAAACTGCCTGGTTTTGAACAGCTAGGAGCCAGTGGGAGTGGCAGCAAAAGGACCAGATGTGGCCCTCTCCAGCTGCTAGCCACCATCGCTTTTGCCCATCAGCTTCAGATGTTGCTTCTGTCGGCTGGAAGACCTCAGTGGGAAGTGGATGCCGGAAGTGGGAATCAGGAATCTGCATCACCAGGAGAAATTACCTTGGCGGCTATGGGGTGCCTGCCCAGAGTGGAGGCGCAGCCAAGCTAAAACCTTTTTAAATAAGGTGTCTCTGCTTTATCCTGTATATCTCTAGGCTTTTTCTTTTCATCCTGACTTACCTTACTAAAAATCCTCAAGTCTTTCCTCATCTCTTTTAGCCTGACTACAAGGAACCCTTTCAAAAGCCTCTTCTGGGCCTGAAACTGCTGCATGACAAAGGGACCTTAATATCCATTCTGAAAAACACTAACCAGAAACTAGAAAATGGGTGAAGTATGGTAACAATTTTATTTAAACAAATCGGTCATTTCTGAGGTCAAATCTATCACAGGATAGATTAGATAGATAGATGTTCTGATTTCAAAAACAATACTGAAAAAGACCTTCATATCACGCTTACTTGGATTTAAGCATTTCATAAGTTGTTTGATCTTTTTCCAGAAGCAAGGCAATGTGTGTATTCTTCTAGCAAGAAGAAAAGAAGTATCTACAATATCTCTTACCTTGGACATAAAGAGCATATTCACATAACCCCTGGGTCTCCTGAAGCTGTTCTTTGATAACAGCCTGAAAAAGAAAGAAAAATATTTCTGAGGAATGGTTAAGTGTCTTCAAGTGTTTTTAAGAAAAGGCAGATATGGGCAAGGAAAAGATGTAAGAATCCAGATACTAATAATTACTAATAAAGTAGTTCATTCCTATTTTTTTTTAAGTCTCAACTCTCCCGTTACGATAATTTATTCTAGATACGGGAGTTGGTGAACGATAGCCCATGGGCCAAATCTAGCCCACAGAACCTACTTTTGTACAGCTCTCAAGCTAGAAGTGGTTTTCATAGTTTTAAAGAGTAATAAAACAATAAGCCCTGACTGGGTGGCTCAGTTAGTTGGAGCATCATGCTGTGCACCGAAAGGCTAAGGGTTCGATCCCCGGTCAGGACACAAACCAAGATTGTGGGTTTGATCCCCAGTCAGGGCACCTGCGGGAGGCAACCAATTGATGTTTCTCTCTCACGTCAATGTTTCTCCCTCTCTCTCCTTTCATCTCTCCTTAAAATCAATAAAGCTTATCCTCGGGTGAGGATGTAAAAAATAAAATAAAGTAATAATCAGCTTATGAAACAGAGATTGCATGTGGCCTGCAAAGCCTAAAATATTTACCATCTGGCCCACTGCAGGAAAAGTTTTCCAACCTCTATCTATAATCTATCTAGTCAAGCTAAGAAAAAGATGAAAAGATGTCCAAGCACCATTGTAGATGCTAGGGGCTCTTTGATGAGCAAAACACAGGCTCTCCCTTTCTACCATGATGGGCTAAGCTGCAGGTGCTATGGGAGCTCAGAGGGCAAGCACCTGATTCTAACTCGGAAAATCAGGTAAAGCTTTCCAGAGTCACCAGTTTTAAATCCTGTGTTGGCAGGGGGTGGAGAAGCTGGTGTAGCCAGGAGACTCAGAGATAGAAAGGCTTCAAATGCTATGCTAAAAGGCTGAGAGCAATGGGCAAATATTGATAAGTTTTAAGCAGTAAGTAACCTGATTCTATTTGCTTTATTAAATAAAAAACATTTTAGATGGGGGGGGGGCAAAATTACAGGCAAGGTTGATATAAGAATTTGTGGTAATTTAAATTAAAATAAATGGGATTAACTAAGGCATGGAGAGTGGGGGAAGTGGGCAATTTCAGGAGACAGTAAGAGAAGGATCTCCAGAATTTGATGATTATCTATATTATATCAGAGAAAGTGGCTCAGGGGATTCTGACACAGACAGCTGGGTGAATGATGGTACCTATCTTTGAAAAAGGGAGCAAGATAAGGAACAGATTTGGAAAGAAGCAAATAAATTCAGCTACAGAAAAATGAATCTGAAATGTCTGTGAAGTACTCAATAGGTGTTAGATTGGTCTGGAGATCAGGAGGAAGTGTGTGGAATGAGCAGATAAAGGGGTCAAGGATAGGACATAGTATAGCCCCAATTCTTAAGAAATAGGCAGAGAAAGAGAAGCCAAAACAAGGAAACAGAGAGAGTGGTCAAATAAGAAAAAGGAAAACAAAGAGAAGATAACACCATAAAAAGAAAGACAGAAACCTTTCAAGATTCAGACTGGCACTAATCATTGCTAGTTCCGTGCATTGCTATAGGTATAAATGCCATAGGTATAAATTAAAAACAACCACCTCAGAAACATTACAAATCTCTGAATACCAAGGATGTATCTTGCATGTTAATACTACCGTTTGCCAGCAAATATGTAACATATAATATATATCTTTATATACGATACAGTTTAGAGAAAAGGAAATAGGGATGGTTTTTAAATATATAAATAATGATAAAGCTTACCAGAACAAGAGAATTGTAAAATAAAACTAAATAAAATACCATTTTTCACTTACCTAAGGATCAAAAAGTGAAATACTAGGCTGTGTTAAATATCCGCCCTCCACCGTGTGATGAACAAGTCCCAGAGAGTGACCGCCCCTTCAGCCTGATCTTTAAATGAGAGGACACATGGAACATACCTGATCCTGACCCACAACTTGTACTCAAACCCAGCCAACCCATAGTCAATATGAAGGCCCATGAGCAATAAATAAACGTCTATTGTTGGAGGCCACTGAACTGTTGAGGTTGTTAAGCATCATGATCATAGAAAAAGCTAAAAAATACCACCAAGTGCAGGGAAACAGTAACTCATACATTATTAATGGATAGACACTGTGACAAACTGTGTGACAGACACTGTTAGCTGCCCAGCTAAAGTTTTCATTGTCGTTGCGATCTCTCACCTTGCATGTTTCATAATCCTTCTGGATATAGTGGAGATGTATCAACCAGTTCTGCTTCTCCAAAATAGGAAACTCTAGAGCTGGGCAGCATATTGTGACAAAACAAAGAACACAGTCATTGTTAGGTTTTCTCCTTTATCACTGTTCCTCACATCTAAATGAACCACAAGCATTTTGCAATATCAAATTAAATTCTTCATGGTACTGACCACAAGAATACAGTGCATCAAAAGTATACAGACTATTAAGTGATACATGTCTACTAGTACACATTAAATATATGCTTCTGCCCTGGCCGGTGTGGCTCAGAGGGTTGGGTGTTACTCTGCAGACCGAAAAGTCACCCGTTAAGATTCCTAGTGAGGGCACATGCCTGGGTTGATGGCCAGGTCCCCGACTTGTGAGAGGCAACCTATTGATGTTTTTCTTCCTTCTCCTCTCTCAGAAAATAAATATTTAAATATATGCTTCCTTCACTTTTTGTAGATTATAATGTTAGTTTTTCAAGTGAAACTTGGCCAGAAAAAAACTAAAATCATTTTTAGTCTCTTCTCCTCACTCTCCCCCAAACATAGAAGGTAAATATGAAGACTCTCTAAAAAATATTTCAGGAATGTTACTATCAAAATATATATACTCTCGTAACACAGTTAATGTCACATCTGATCAGAGGACCAAAAATATTTTTTATATTTAAACACAGCACTAGCAATAGCTCAAATGTGAATACTGTTGCACAGGAATGGAAATAAACTCTATTTGAGTCATTGAAAATGATTCGTGATGGAGAAACAATAAAATTAGTTCTTGTGTCCTGGCTGGTTAGCTCGGTTGGTCAGAGCATCATTTCAATATGCCAGGATTGCAGGTTCAGGGACTTCCGGCCAAGATAGAGGTGAAGGTAGATATACTGTGCTTCCTCCCACAACCAAAAGAAGGACAACAACAAATTTAAAACCAAAAATAACCAGATTGCCAGGAAATCGAACTGCATGGAAGTCTGACAACCAAGAAGTTAAAGAAGAAACATTCATCCAGACTGGTAGGAGGGGTGGAGACAGGCAGCCAGGTCGGAAAGGACTCATGGCAAGGCAGTGGTGGCTCACGGACAGGCGATGTGACGGCTGATGGAGTGGGTGGTCCCACATTCGTGTGGAGATAAGCTGGGAAGAACAACTAGGCAGTGAGATGGACCAAGCAGCCCAGGGTTCCAGGGCAGGGGAAATAAAGCCTCAAAAACCTCTGATTGAAAACACCTGTGGGGGTTGAGGCGGCAGTGGGAGAAACTCCCAGCCTCACTGGAGAGTTTGTTGGAGAGGACCAGGGGATCCTAGAACGTACACAAACCCACCCACCCGGGGAATCAGCACCAGAAGGGCCCAAATTGCGTCTGGGAAGCAGAAAAAGTGACTGAAAGCCAGCCAAGACCCAAGCAAGCAGCACTGTTCCCTTTTGTGCCCCTTCCCCACGTACAGCACCAGAACATGGGTTGACCCGAATGGCAAATAACTAAGGCTCTGCCCCTTACTACATAACTGGCATGCCTAAACAAAAAAGTGGCCTAAATGAAAGAACAGATAAAAGCTTCAGAAAAAATACAACTAAGCGATGAAGAGATAGCCAACCTATCAGATGCACAGTTCAAAATACTGATAATCAGGTTCCTCACAGAAATGGTTGAGTATGGTCACAAAAGAGAGGAAAAAGTGAAGGCTATGAAAAGTGAATTAAAAGATAATGCACAGGGATCCAACAGTGATGGGAAGGAAACTGGAACTCAAATCAAGGATTTGGACCAGAAGGAAGAAATAAATATTCAAACAGAATACAATGAAGAAACAAGAATTCAAAAAATATGAGGAGAGGATTAGGAACCCCTGGGACAACTTCAAATGTTCCAACGTCTGAAGCATAGGGGTGCCAGAAGGAGAAGAGGAAGAGCAAGAAATTGAAAACTTATTTGAAAACATAATGAAGGAGAGCCCCCAATCTGGTAAAGGAAATGGACTTCTAAAAAGTCCAGGAAGCTCAGAGAGTCCCAAAGAAGTTGGACCCAAGGAAGCACACACCAAAGCACACCATAATTACATTACCCAAGATTAAAGATAAGATTAAAGATAAGGAGAGAATCTTAAAAGCAACAAGAGAAAAGGAGACAGTTACCTACAAAGGAGTTGCCATAAGACTATCAGCTGATTTCTCAAAAGAAACCTTGCAGGCAAGAAGGGACTGCAAAAAAGTATTTGAAGTCATGAAAGGCAAAGACCTACATTCAAGATTACTCTATCCAGCACAGCTGTCATTTAAATTGGAAGGACAGATAAAGTGCTTCCCAAATAAGGTTAAGTTAAAGGAGTTCATCCTCACCCAGCCTTTATCATATGAAATGTTGAAGGGACTCATCTAAGAAAAAGATAAAAAAAATACAAACAGTAAAATGACAACAAACTCACAACTACCAACAATCAAACCAAAATATACAAAAACAAAAACAAACTAAGCAAACAAGTAGAACATGAACAGAATCACAGAAATGGAGATCATATGGAGGGTTATCAGCAGGGAGAGGGAGGGAGGCATGGGGGGAAAAGGTACAGGGAATAAGAAGCATAAATAGTCGGTACAAAATAGATAGGGGGAAGTTAAGAACAGTATAGGAAATATAGGAGCCAAAGAACTTAAATGTATGACCCACGGATAAGAACTAAGAGTGCAGGGGGGGATATGGGTGGGGAGAGTGTAAGGTGGAGGAGAATAAAGGGGACGGGGAAATGGAATAACTGTAATAGCATATTCAATAAAATATATTTTAAAAAGACTGGAAAAAAACTTACACAAAATGAACCTGTTTCAAAAATAAAACTGTATGAAAAGACTAAATGTGCTAGAATAACTCAAGAAGTTTTTATTATTATTTCTAACGTTGGAGTGGAGAAGGTTTTTCTTAACATATTAAAGGATGCAAATATAATAAAATTGAACGTTAATAATTTTCACCAACCAAAAAAAAAATATGCCAGGGTTGCAGGTTCAATCACCAGTCCGGGCACATACAGGAATCAACCAATGAGTGCATAAGTAAGGGGAATAGCAGACTGATGTTTTTTGCTCACTCCAATCAATAAATAATATTTTTTTTAAAAAGTGAGTTACTTGCCCTTGGAATTCAAGTTTAAAATATATGTAAAATTCATTAAAAAACTACTTTTCTATGGTAACAAAGTGAAGGAACGTGCTGACCTCAAGGACAGGGAGAGAAAGGAATAGGATTAGGAAAAGATAAAAAGGAGACATCAACTCTTCAATGCTTTATTTCTCAAAAAAGTAAAAGAGCTCAAAGTATACATGGCTAAATGTTTTCATTTATTAAATCTGGCCAGTGAGTAGTACATGGGTGCTTGTATTTTTTTAATGCACTTTAATACATGTTTGAGATTGTCCTTGATTTTTAAACATGTAAAAGAAAGGACACAGCAGGGGAAGAGAAGAAAATGAGTTGTAATCAGTTGTAATCATTCTCTTCCAGAACCTTAGAAGATACATCATCAGAAAGCCTAAGGTTTATACGTCCAAAATATGACAGGAAGGGGAAAAAGCTTACTGTGACCCAGAGTTAATGTTGCTGGAACACAAAAATTAAGAAATAGTGCTGCTTACTCCTTTCCAAGAATAGAGAATATTAATGGACTTTGTAAGATGAAATCATGGATATGATTTTATATGCCAAAAGAAAAAAAAGATAAAATTTTAAGCAATTGCCTCTTCACATTCCAATTACCCACATTCTCTGAGTGGGACCACCCTTCTTGTAGTCAACAGGGGCCTATTGACATTCTTTGATGACTTCTGTGTCCTCCTTTCTCTAGCCCCTAGTCCCATCAGTCATCAGGTCTTTGCCATGCATGTTCTGCCTAACCACTTCCAGAATTAAAATTTCCTACTAAAAACATAAAAATCACCAACTTTAAAGTCGTGTGTGTGTGTGCATAAAAAGTGGGTAAGAAATACACTGTAATGAATAGTTCTGGGAACAGTGACTTACTGAGTACCTTGACCAAGACTCAATTGTATGTAAGGCCTACAACTCTGTCAACAACCCTTTAAAGGAAAAAACTAAAAGAGAAGGAGACACTGAACCTTTTAGTTTACAATATTACTAAGTAACAGTTTCTACATACTAAAGAACAAAATTTTTAAAACACAAATTGGAGTGATGCCTACTACTAGAATCTTACAATAAAAAAATGAGCAATTTTAACACCAGGACCAGCATACCCAATGGACAGCTACAGACCACGTCAGAGCACCACCACCCAGCCCCTGCACAGCTGATCCTCCACAGAGGGCAAAGGTTGGTGGTCAGTGGTCAATGGTCACAGCCAATCCTTGCAACTGACTGGCCTGGGTAAATCCCTTCCATCGACCTGCCAACAGCAACCAAAGCTCAACTACAAGAGGAGGGTGTACTCAGCCCACACGGCAAGTGCACCTCAAGTACCAGTTTGGGTGATAGGGGAGACTATGCCACTGGACACCTACTACATTAGGCCACACTACCAAGACAAGGAGTCAAAGCACCTCTACCGAATATAGTAACAAACACAGGGAGGCAGTGAAAACAAGGAGACAAAGAAACATGGCCCGAATGAAAGAACAGAGCAGAATTTCAGAAAAAGAGCTAAACAAAATGGAGATAAGCAATCTATCAGATGCAGAGTTCAAAACACTGAGGATAAGGATGCTCAAGGAACTTAGTGAGGGCCTCAACAAAAAAAAAGATTCAGTCGGGCACGAAGGACACACTAATTGAAATCAAGAACAGTTTACAGGGAAACAACAGTAGAGTGGATGAAGCTGAGAATCAAATCAATGATTTGGAACATAAGGAAGCAAAAAACAACGAATCAGAACAATGAGAAGAAAGAAGAAACCAAAAAAACAAAATTAGGATAGTATAAGCAGCATCTGGGCCAACTTCAGGATGTCCAACATTCACATCATAGGGGTGCCAGAAGGAGAAGAGAAAGAGCAAGAAACTGGAAATCTATTTGAAATAATAGTGATAGAAAACTTCTCTAATTTGGTGAAGGAAATAGTTGTGCAAGTCCAGGAAGCACACAGAATCCCAAACAAGAGGAATGCAAAGAGGCCCACTCCGAGACACATCATAATTAAAATGCCAAAGGTTAAAGAGAAAGAGAAAATCTTACATGCAGCAAGAGGAAAGTAGTTATCTACAGAGACATCCCCATAAGACTGTCAGCTGATTTCTCAAAAGAAACCTTGCAGGCTAGAAGGAATTGGCTAGAAATATTCAAAGTCATGAAAAGCAAGGACCTACAGCCACGATTGCTCTACCCATCAAAGATGTCATTTAGAATCAAAGGGCAGATAAAGAGCTTCCCAGACAAAAAAAACTATAAAGTTCAGCATTTTTCTACAAAACCATTATTATATGAACTATTGAAGGGACTTATTTAAGAAAAAGATGATCAAAACTATGAGCAATAAAATGACAAAAAATATAAATCTATCGACAATAAAATCTCAAAAACAAACTGAGCAAACAAGAAGAACAGAGACAGAATCATGGATACAGAGATGGCTTTGAGGGTTGCCAGATGGGAGTGGGGTGTGGGGAATGGGTGAAGAGGTAAGGGGATTAAGTACAAATAGATAGTTATAAAATAGCCATGAGGATGTAAAGTACAGTACAGGAAACGAAGTAGCCAAAGAACTTATACACATAACCCATGGACATGAACAATGGTGGGGGGATTGCCTGAGGGAGTGGGGGGTGCTAGGTGGAGCTCTCTCAGGCAAAGCGGGGAAAAAAAGCTGGACAACTATAATAGTATAATCAATAAAGTATAATTTTTTAAAATGAGCACTTTTGCCCTGACCAGATGGCTCAACTGGTTGGAGTGTCATCCCATACACCAAAAGGTTGCAGGTTCAGTCCCTGGTCAGGGCATGTATGGGAGGCAACCAATCAATGTTCTCTCTCTCTCTCAAATCAACAAACATATCAACATATCCTTGGGTGAGGATTTTTTTAAAAGAGTCATTTTTTAAAATGTTTCCTGGGTGAAAAATAAGGGAAAAAAAGTTGAATTTGTAAGGTAGCTCAAGGGCTCGTGAAATGGAGCCCTTGGGATTAGAAGAAGGCAAAACACAAATCCAAGTGCTTAAAGGTCACTTCACACTCCTAGAAATATAGTTTGTCTAAAAACCACAAGAACTTTAGCTTTATCAAAGACTTTAGAAATCATTTCAGGCCCCATAACTGTCCTATTTATAACTGTGCAATCTTCAAAAATTTAGTTTCCTCATCTACCAAATAAACTCATTCATCAAATATTCACTGAACACCTACTATGTGCTGGTCTAAGCACTAGAGCATCAAATATTCACTGAGCACCTACTACATGCTACTAATACTGGTCTAGGCACTAGAGATACAAAAATGTACAAAACTGTCCCACCTGCTTTCAGGAATATAACTGACTGGGGGTGGCAAGTGGGTAAATTGGACAATGCCAGCAGAAAAACCATATGATGACAAAATAAGTTTTATATAGGTGATCCAAGACGGCAGTAAGGTAGATGGATGTTACACTCACCTCCTCCCAGGACCAAAACAGAATTACAACTAAATTATACAACAATCAACCCGAATAACCAACTGAAGACTAGCTGAACAGAAGTCTTATAACAAGGACATACATAAGATGCCATGTGGAGACTAGTAAGAATGGTGAAGATGTGAAAAGGGTGGCCCCCATACCCATGTGTGGCAGTTGAGAATACAGAGGGTTATCTCAGCTGCAAAGGTCCCCCCATGGGGAGTGAGGGGTCTCAGCCCCATGGTGGGCTGCCCATCCCAGGGATCCAAAACTAGGAAGAGGAGCCCATATAAGATTTGGATGTGAAAATCAGTGGGGATTCCATCTGCCAGGAGGAGATGGGAGTCTGCTAGAAACCCAGGCACCTGCTTAAAGGGCCAGCTCACAAAATCATATTAATGGACACTCATCCTGGTATCTGGTAGAGGAAAGGCAGCTCATAGCAGACTAGACTCTTACAGGGAGAGATTGGGTTGTGGCTTCAGGGACAGGGCTAGCGGGACAACTGCTGAGCCCCCCTCCCACACCACCCACAGATGCCATCTTTCCTGGGTTGAACACTCCCCTCCATACAGCATCAACCTGGTGATATCCACTGGCCTCACCCTCCAGACTCCATGTGGCCTGGCCCTGCCAAGCTCAAACCCTGCCGAGGAATCAGCTACCTAGAGGCAGTCTGGGTCCATAGCAACCTTTCTTAGAAGGCTCTCAAGGAGGTCCAGGCCAACTCAGGGGATGCCAGAGATGCACAGGGGTAGACTGACATGTATGGCTCTGGGGTGCAGGCCACTTTTTCCCTGCACACCTGACCAGCACCATTTTACCCATGCAGAGCCCTCCTTCCACACAGCCAAATCTTAACCTGTTTTAGCCTGATGGACTCTACGGCCTCACCCTGATGACTCCCCAACACTCTGCCCCACCACAAAGGTCCACAGGCCCCAGGCAGGTGGTGGCTGGCCTTGGGGAGCCCTAGACTTTTGCTGAGTGGCTGCAGACCCAGCACTGGCAATGAGTTTGAATCTGTATCCTCCTGGTAAATACAACTCACCATTACCTGGTTACTCACTGAGAACCTACCTCATGTATCTCGTGTAATGCCAAAAGCTCTTTCAGTGAATGAGCCTAACAGGCAGCCAGCAGGTAGAGGCAGATCTCAGGGTGCCTTGGTCCTTTTGCTGACCTACCCTAGGCTCAATGAGGTGGAAACCAGCCTCAGTACGCAGACTGGCTCCTGCCATGTGCACCCAGGTCCAGCAGAGGCAGCCACCAACCATGGATCACTTTGTAGCTCTTAACAGGTAGTCCAGCATGGGCCATAGGCAGCCCTGCACATTGATCTGCACCAAAGGCCCTCCCAACAGGCCCCCAAACCAACACACCCAAGGGCAGGCTTCAGAACACATCAGAACATGACTATATTAGCTACACAAGCGGCATACCAAAAATGAGATCTCAGCAGGCACCAGAATCTGCTGAGGCAAATTCCACTTGGTGAGGTCAGCCCTGACACAGGAGCTCGTACACAGTGCTGGGAGTCAGTCCTCGCAGGCAGCCAGCCTAAGGGTCAATTCCACCCATGGACAGGCCAACAAATCAAAACTCAACTACAACTGTAGTGCTCACATTACCCACACAAGGGACATTCCTGGAGCACCCAGCTCAGGTAATCAGGTAGATTGTGCAATTGTGTCTGACAGGACATCTACTATATAAGGCCACTCTACCAAGACTGGGAGACATAGCTTATCTATCAAAGAAACAAACACAGAGAGGTAGCCAAAATGGGGAGACAAAGAAACATGAAAGAACAAGAAAAATCTCTAGGAAAAAAAAAAAAACTAGTTCCGGCCAAGATGGAGGCATAGGTAGACACACTGTGCCTATTCTCACAACCAAAATTAAGGACAACAAATATTTAGAAACAAGAAAACAACCAGAACTGATAGAAAATTGAACTGTATAGAAGTCCAACAACCATTCATCCAGACCGGTAAGAGGGGCAGAGTCGCAGCAGGAAAAAGTGGAGGTGTGGACCCAGCATGGAAGCAGCAGCGGCTGACAGTTCCCAGGTGCACAGGTGGCGGCTAGTGGACCCCAGGCAGGGGGTGGCAATGGTGCAGACCCAGTGAGCCCGCGCAAGGCGGCTGGCTGACCAGGTGGTCCCACATTCACGCGCAGATAATCCAGGTGAAGGGGAAGCCGCGGAAGGGACTGGAATCCAAGAGAGAGTGGAGCAAGCACCATTGCTCCCTCTCAGACCCCACCCCCACATACAGCATCACAACTCAGCAACTGGGCTGCCCTGCCCTGGGGAACACCAAAGCCCCACCCCTCACTACATAACAGCTGCAACCAGACCAAAACAAACAAAAACAAAAACAAAAAAACAACAAAAATGGCTCAAACCAGAGAACAAATGAAAGCCCCAGAGCCAATTCCTGTAAGTGACAAAGAGATAGCCAACCCATCAGATGCACAGTTCAAAGCTCTGGTGATCAGGATGCTCACAGAATTGGTTGATTTTGCTCACAAATTAGATGAAAAAATACAGGCTACAATACGTGAAATGAAGGAGGATGCATGGGGAACCAATAGAGATGGAAGAAAAACTGGGACTCAAATCAATGGAGTGAACCAGAAGGAAGAAAGAAACAACCAAACAGAAAAGAATGAACAAACAAGAATTCAAAAACATGAGGAGAGGCTTAGGAACCTCCAGGACATCTTTAAATGTCCCAACATCCGAATTATAGGGGTACCAGAAGGGGAAGAAGAAGAGCAACAAGTGGAAAACTTATTTGAACAAATAATGAAGGAGAACTTCCCCAATCTGGCAAAGGAGATAGACTACCAGGAAGTCCAGGAAGCTCAGAGAGTCCCAAAGAAGTTGTACCCAAGGAGGAACACGCCAAGGCACATCGTAATTACATTAGCCAAGATTCAAACGAAGGAGAGAATTCTAGAAACAGCAAGGCATAAGGGGACAGTCACCTACAAAGGAGTTCCCATCAGACTGTCAGCTGATTTCTCCAAAGAGACCTTCCAGGCAAGAAGGGGCTGGAAAGAAGTATTTGAAGTCTTGAAAGGCAAGGACCTACATCCAAAATTGCTCTGTCCAGCAAAGCTTTCATTTAGAATGGAAGGGAAGATAAAGTGCTTCTCAGATAAGGTCAAGTTCAAGGAGTTCATCATCACCAAGCCCTTATTCTATGAAATGTTAAAGGGACTTATCTAAAAAATAGGACAGTGAAAAGACAGCAAACTCACAGTTATTAACAACCACACTTAAAACAAAAGCAAACAACTAGAACAGGAACAGAACCACAGAAATGGAGATAACATGGAGGGTTAGCAACAGGGGAATGGGAGGAGGAGAGGGGGAAAAGGTACAGAGAATAAGAAGCATAGACGGTGGGTAGAAAATAGACAGGGGGAGGGCAAGAATAGTGTGGGAAATGTAGAAGCTAAAGAACTTATGACACATGGACATGAACTAAAGGGGGGAATGTAGGTGAGAGGCGGTGTGCAGAGTGGAGGGGAATGATGGGGGAGAAATGGGACAATTGTAATAGCATAATCAATAAAATATATTTTACAAAATAACTAAATTAAATGAAGGCAAGCAACCTTCAGATACAGAGTCCAAAATAATGGTTATAAATGTAACAGAGGGGTTAGACCGAACACCCCAGAGAAGGCAGGGGGCAGGGAGAAAACCCCAAGGTTGAACTGAAGGTTAGACACAGCTTGCCCTCCCTTTGAAGGGAGGAGCCACCAGAGAAGGGAGCTTGTACAGAGCATATGTGACTGAAACTTTGCCCCCTTATTAAACACGGCATCCAGAAGCAGGGAAAAGGCAAACATGGCAGACACTGACCATCATTGGTTGCAAAGCTGGAAATTCCCATTGACTCATGGAATGCATGGGATTCTGGGAGAGAGCACTTTTAAAATGAAGTGCACTGAGAACATGAGGTCAGTCAGCTCTTTCCCCTCCCCTGGCCAGGCTGGTCGGCTGCAGGGAGCCTGAATTATGGTACTTTTCAGAATAGGAAAAGGAATTTATGGCACATTCTTGAACGGGCAGAGGGTGGAAGGGCTGATTGTCTTTGGGTATTTTTAAAGGGAGCAGGGCTCTGAGGCAGAAACCTGGTACTATTCCAAAACTACATAATCTTTAAATAAACCTCTTTCGTTTTCACCAAACTCCTGTCTCTAGAGTTATGCCTCTAGATGGTGAGCAGTAGAACCTCACCGACTGCTCTGGAACAGCATGAGCCTGTCCAGGAACAATAATGGCAACCACAGCAGGATGGTAAATTTGCTCGTGGCAGGTCAACCCCCGCTCAGGAGTGGGAGAGGGGGAGAGTGGGACTGTGGTTTTCCAGTCTCTGAGAATATCTCCACACACCTCTTCAAGGCATCGGCCACCCTAACACACCTGGCAGGTGGAAAGGAAATGGATCTGAGAAGGGACAACAAAGTGGGGTCTGTGCGAGGACTGCTCTGGAGAAGCCATTGTGTGGGGACCATGGTTTATGAGATTGGTTAGCTTAAGACTTGCTTGTGAGTACCCTCTGGAATAATGGAGTCATGGATGCCAGTTTTGTTTATATGTTCTCAGCTTTCTTGGATTTCTCTGGTCATTGTCTTAGGCCAATAAGGGCCGTCTCTACTGGCTTCTGGAGGGGACCCACTGGGGAGGATTTTGGCAGACTGGAGCATCTACTGCTATTACCCAAAGTCCAAGGAGGTACTGATTTATTATTGTAATACTGTGTGGTGGCCTGTGTGATTTGCATTGTGGGGAAAGGTGGCCTGTGCATGGTTCCCTAAGTTACTATAGCTTCATGCAACTGAAACAGTATTGCCAGCGTTTAGACAGATGGGATGAAATCTGTTATGTTAATGCATTTATGTCATTGCATAATAGGTTTTTGCCAGGGACAGAGAACCACTTGATAGTGCATAGTAGAGAAATGACCTCAAAACACATCCCCGACAGTAAGGCACAGTAAGAAAAGAAGGACGAGGAGATAAGCCTTGTTAATGTCCTGAATCCAGGGGAATCAGGGTTGGTGGCAGGAGGACCTCGCTCACCACCACCTACTCCTGGAGTGGAGCACACAGAGCCAATGGCTCCACCCCTGTATGACAAGGGACAGGTCTCTCTCTCAAAAACCCATCAGGGTACCCAATTTAGCCAGGGAGCCTTCCTATTCAGAGCAAGGCACTTTCCTTGGAGGCAGTACTCTATAGGCAGAGTATCTCAGGAAAGCCCAGCCACTGGCTACTATTGGGCCCATACTCTGTTCTCTACTACAGACTTACTGAACAGGAAGAATTCCAACCCCTCATATAGGGAGGACCCTCAGAGAATGGCAGATCTTATTGCTTCCATTTTTGCCATTCATCATCCTAACTGGCAGGTATACAGGCTCTCCTAAACATCTTCCTAACTGCAGATGAGAGACAGCTGGTTATAAATCAGGAAAATGAAGAGGTCTAGCATCTTCACCAAGAGAATCCAAATAGGACCCCCAACCCAGCTGGGTCAATTCCCTTGAAAGAGCCTGACTGGAACCCAAATGGTAGGGGCCTAGCCTTTCTGGAACATTACAGAAAGTGCATACTGGAAGGGCTTAAGAAAGGGAGAGCTAAACAAAAGCCTGAATTATGATACAGGCTCTTCAACAAAAACGAAATGAAGACACTTCTGAATTTTTAGAAAGGATCTCTCAGGCCTACAGAAAGCACACTAATGGTGACCCACAGACACCAGAAAGAGTATGGATGGTGAACATGATCTTTGTTGGACAAAATACCTCACATATTAGAAGGAAACTACAGAAGTTAGATGGGGCATTGGGGATGAATTCCTTTCAGCTGGTACACACAGCCTTTAAAGTCTACGATGCCCAGGAAGCAAGGAAGATAAAGTAGGCTACGGTGTTCTTAGGAACACAGAGGTGAGGCCAAAAGAGGAGGCAGGACCCTAAAGGGGAAAAAAGAGGTCCACTAGTCTCCAATCAATGTCTCTTGCAAGGAGGAGGGCCATTAGAGAAAGGAGTGCCCGAAACTCAAACGGGAAAGTACAGATGAAAAACTTTACCGAAAAAAAAATTGTAAAAAGGAGAGGGGAGTCTGATGACATATGAGAAGGCCCAGGGGCTCCACTGGACATCTCCCTACCTATTACTATTTTCCCACAGAAGCCCCGGTACAGGTGATGGTGGGGAACAATTGATTTCCTTGTAGGTGTGGGAGCTATATACTCAGTGTTGAATATGAAATTAAGAAAAGTTGAGATGTAGTAACAGTTACTGGGGTGAGTGGACAAATATAAAAACAGGCATTCCTTCAACCCCTGGAATGCCAGCTTAGGGATCAGAGGTTTGTACATAGTTTTCTCTAAATGCCAGACTGTCCCATTCCATTGCTTAGCTGAGATGTACTTTGCAAAGTGCATGCACAAATAACTTTTTCTCATGAAAGCAGCAATTATGTGTAGATGTCCCACTGAAACATGCTCTCCAGCTCCAGGTGCTCCTGCCTTGCCCGGAATATCACAGAGGTGAACTCTTCCCACCTGAGATCTACGAACAAGTCAATCAAATGGTTTGGACTGATGGAACCACAGGTAAAGCAGTTAACATGCAACCCATAAAATCAACCTAAAAGAAGAGGTACAGGTCCCACGGAAAAACAGTACCCGCCTCATAAAGGAGGCTTTAGAGGGGATTCAGTTGATATTGTAGAAGACTAATTCAGTCATGCCAGTCTCCCTACAACACTACCATTTTGCCAGTCAAAAAGCCTCACTCTGACGAATATTGATCTTTATAGGATATTAGAGCCATAAATGTCATTGTTCAGGACATTCATCCTACAATACCCAACCCCTATACTCTGTTGACCATGGTGCCTGGAAATAGCAAATGGTTTTCAGTTCTACACTTAAAGGATGCTTTTTTCCTGCATCCCAATAGATGAACAGACTCAACTACTGTTCACCTTTGAATGGGAGGACTCAGAAACAAAAGGCACTCTCCAATACTACTGGACTGTGCTGCCACAAGGATTTAAGTACTCCGCAACTACATATGGTGAAGTTTTAGGCAAGGACTTAAGGGATATTCAATTGAGATCAGAGTTCTGCAATTCATAGATGATATCCTGATAACTAGCAATACCTATGAGGACTGTTTACTCAACACCATCACAGTTCTAAATCATTTGGCAGAGAGAAGATATATATATATCACCTCACAAGGCCCAGATTTGCAAACAAGAGGTGGCATACCTTGAATTTCAACTGAAACAGGGTACTAGGACCTTTATGGCAGATAGAAAGCAAGCCATTTGTACACTAAAAATCCCAGAAAACCGAAGACAGCTTCATGGGTTCTTAGGAATTACAGAGTTCTACTGAATTTGGATTCTAAACTTTGGACTTAGAACAAAACCACTGTACAATTCCTTGAAAGGACTAAACTCTGAACCTTTTGAATGGGCAAGGGATTGTCAGGTAGCATTTGATACCTTGAAGGAAAAGCTAGTTTCAGCTCCCATACTAGGGTTGCTCAATTTACAGAAGTCTTGCAAATCATACATTCATGAAAGGCAGAGCATTAAACTGGCAGTACTATCCCAGACTCTGGGAAACAAACCCAGACACATAGCCTAACTATCAAAGAAGTTGGATCACATGACAGGGATGGCCACCATGCCTCTGGGCAGTAGCAGCTACCTGTGACATCTCACAGGAAGCTGAGAGTTTACTTTGGAACAGCCTACTATATATGGTATTAGTACCACACCAGGTCCGAACTCCCAAGCCGTTGTGCTGGGAACCTCAGCTCAGAAGACTGAACTGACAGCCCTCAAAAGACAGCCTTAGTGCTGTCCCAGGGGAAGAAAGTTAACATCTACATGGACTTCAAATATGTCTTCATGGTAGCCCATGCCCATGGAGCAATATGGAAGAAGAGAGGACTCTTAAACTCGAGGAACAAGGATGTTAAACATGCAGAAGATTTTACAATTGCTAGAGGCAATGAATCTACCAGACCAGGTTGCTGTAATGCATGGCCCAGGACACTGAAGGGATGGTTCCCAAATGAGCCAGGTAAACAAAACTTCTGATAAAGCAGCAAGACAAGCAGCTGGAGGGCCACCATGCTTAGGGGTTTTGAGTCCCTGCTTGGACTTGTCAAAATTTGAACCTCATTATACAGAATGAGGTGAAGAACAGGCCCATGAATGGGGATTCACTAACACTGATCCCAATTCCATATGGAAGATCGACACCCATGGTGTGATCTTACTCCACAAGGATCTAGTGTATGCCATCCTCAAACACCTACATGAAGGGACCTATTATGGAAGGGATGCTTTGATGGACTGCATTAGGGCACATTTGAAAGGACTTCACTTACACAGAATCATTCAGAGGATCACCCAAGCCAGTCAGATATGTGCCAGAAACCACCCATGCCCCAGCAGAAAAGTGTAGTATAATATAAAGGGTTATGCCCATATGAGGACTGGTAAGTGGTCTTTACAGAGATGCCTAAAACCAGAGGAAATTCCAAATGTTTATTAGTTTTTGTGGACACTTTTTCTGGATGGGTAGAGGCATACCCCACTAGAACTGAGAAGGCAACTGAGGTAGCAAAACTTCTACTCAAAGAAATAATTCCTAAGTTTGGACTTCTTCACAGCATTCAGAGCTCCAATGGCCCATCATTCACTTTGGAGATTTCCCAGAAGGTTGGACAGGCACTACAAATACAATGGAAACTACATGCATCTTGGAAGCCTCAATCTATGGGAATGACTGAGAAAATAATACAATAAACAACACCCTGGCAAAATATACCAGGAAACACATTTGGAATAGGATCAGGCACTTCCGATTGCTTTGCTCTGGACTGGGTATCACCTAGAAGTGGGCTTAAGTTAAGCTTTTTTGAAATAGTTTACGGGAGACCCTTCCAAATCTGTTTTAGAAACAACCCCTTTAGATGTGGAACACAAGCTAAAAATTAAACAATCTGTGCAACATTTAGGGCAAACATGAACCATTCCACACAAGTCTGTTCATTGCAGGTCTGCCTACCCATCTAATGAGCCCTTACAACCATTCCAGCCAAGGAATCTTAGTGAAAACCTGGAAGACTCACGGACCTGAACAGCACTTAGCTGAGCAATGAACTGGTCCCTATGACATGCTACTGACAATGCACTCTTCTCTAAAGCTCAAGGGTATTAGGCCTTGGATCCGCCACACATGGATAAAATGCGCACCATCTGAGGAAGATTCAAAACCTGCTGCTGTGGTTGATGCTGAAAAAGAGAAAGCTGGACCTGCACTCTGGAAGAGATTTAAAATTTCTCTTTCAGAAGACAGCTGGGACATCTACTTTCAGCCAAGATGGAGGCGTAGGTGGACACACTGTGCCTCCTCTCACAACCAAAATTAAGGACAACAAAAATATAGAACCAAAAAAACCCAACCAGAACAGATAGAAAATTGAATTATACGGAAGTCTAGCAACAATTCACCCAGACCGGTAAGAGGGGCAGAGTCGGCAGCCGGTGGAGAAGGATTGCGGCAGGAAAAAGCAGTGGCTAGTGGTCCCCAATGCGCAGGCGGCGGGTGGCACACCCCAGGAGCACAGGATGCAGTTACTGGGCTCAGGGAGGCAACGAACAGACCAAGCGAGGCGCACAAGGCGGCTGGCTGACTGCGGTCACACATTCACGTGCAGATAAACCAGGCAAAAACGATATTAACAACCACAGACATTAACAACCACACCTAAAACAAAAGCAAACTAAGCAAACAACTAGAACAGGAGCAGAAACACAGAAATGGAGATCATATGGAGGGTTAGCAACAGGGGAGTGGGGGGGGGAAGGACAGGGAGTAAGTAGCACAGACGGTGGGTAGAAAATAGACAGGGGGAGGGCAAGAATAGTGTGGGAAATATAGAAGCTAAAGAACTTATGACACATGGACATGAACTAAAGGGGGGGAATATGGGTGGGAGGGGGTGTGCAGGGTGGAGGGGAACGATGGGGGAGAAATGAGACAACTGTAATAGCATAATCAATAAAATAATTTTTAAAAAATTCCATAGCCCTTTGAGCTTATCTCCATCAGAGCACTTTTTTTGTTTTTTTGGGTTTTTTTGTTTTTTTAATATATATATTTTTAAATTTTTTTATGTTTTTTATCCCTCAGTTCCTTTTGCTTCTCTTTCCTTCTTTCTTGTTTTCTTCCTTCTTCCTTTCTTTCCAATTTTATCTCTTCTTCCTCTTTTTATTCTTTTTTCATTTTTTTCTTTCCTCTTTTTAAATATCCATGAGTGAGACAAAAAAAATAGGAACTGTGAAAAAATCAGAGTTGGACCCAAAGAAGGGGCTTCCCAACAGCTGAGACAGTGGAAGAACACCAGGATACCGAAGGAGACTGCACCACCGAATCTCACAGATACTCTACCACAGAAGTTCACATCACACCATAAACCCAGGGAGCCAGAACAGATGAATTTAAGAAGCTGAGGCTAACAAGAAGAGTCTCACAAACAATGGGATGACAAAGAAACAATCCTCAAATGAAAGGAAAGGAGGAAGCCCCATAAAGAATGCTAAATGAAACAGAGGCAACTCAACTATCAGATACTGAGTTCAGGAAACTCCATGAACTCTCAATGAGCTATCAGAAACTACAGGGAAGCTACGATGAACTTGCTGCAAACTATATCAACATAAAAAAGGAAACAGAAACTATCAAAAAGGGCCAAGAGGAAATGAAGAATACAATTTCTGAACTGAAGAACACAGTAGAAGGAATCAAAAGCAGAATCGATGAAGCAGAAAATCGGATCAGCGAGTTGGAGGACAAAGTAGAAAAAAACACCCAGAAAGAGCAAGAAAACAAAAAGAGGCTCAAAGAGAATGAAGAAGGATTAAGAGAAATGCAAGACAATATGAAACATAATAATAACCGTATAATAGGGATACCAGAAGAAGAAGAAGAAGAGCAAGGGATAGAAAACCTATTTGAAAAAGTAATGATGGAAAACTTCCCTAATTTGATGAGAGAAAAAGTCACACAAATCCAGGAAAAAGAGAGTCCCAATCAAGAGGAACCCAAACAGGCCCATGTCAAGACACATCATAATTAAAATGGCAAAATTCCAAGACAAAGAGAGAATCTTAAAGGCAGCAAGGGAGAAAAAGGAAGTAACATACAAGGGAGCCCCGATAAGGTGAGCAGCTGACTTCTCAATGGAAACTCTCCAAGCCAGAAGACAATGGCAAGAAATATTCCAAGCAATGAGAACCAAAGGCCTGCAACCAAGACTACTTTACCCAGCAAGGCTTTCAATCAAGATAGAAGGCCAAATAAGGAGCTTCCTGGACAAAAGAAGTCTAAAAGAATACACCTCTACCAAACCAGTTCTGCAAGAGATGCTAAATGGACTACTTTAAGGAAAGGAAGGAAGAGAGAGAGAGAGGAACACAGGTACGAAAATGGCAATGAATGAGTACCTATCAATAATAACCTTAAATGTAAATGGATTAAATGCTCCAATCAAAAGACATAGAATAGCTGAATGGATAAGAAAGCATGACCCACACATATGCTGCCTACAAGAGACCCACCTCAGGACAGAAGACATACACAGACTCAAAGTGAAGGGCTGGAAACAAATTTTCCAAGCACACAGACAGGGGGAAAAAAAAGCCAGGATAGCAATACTCATATCAGACAAAACAGACTTCAAAAGAAACGCCATAAAGAGAGACCCAGACGGTCACTTTATAATACTCAAGGAAAGAATCCACCAAGGAGACATAAACATTGTAATATATATGCACCCAACATAGGAGCACGTAAATCATAAAGAAAATCTTAGAGGACTTCATGAAAGATATTGACAGCAACACAATTATAGTAGAGGATATTAACACCCCACTGTCAAAATTGGCCAGATCTTCCAAACAAAATATCAACAAAGATATTGTGGCATTGAACAATATTCTAGATGAAATGGACCTGACTGATATATATAGAGCCCTGCACCCTAAAGAAACTAAATACACATTCTTTTCAAATGCACATGGAACATTTTCAAAGATAGACCACATAATAGGACACTAAACAAGCCTCAAAAAATTCAAGAAAATGGAAATCATACCAAGCATTTTCTCCATCCACAAGGGACTGAAACTAGAAACCAACACCAAGGGGAAAAACCCAAATCACGCAAAATCATGGAGATTGAATAGCATGCTATTAAACAATGAATGGGTCAAGAATGAAATTAGGGAAGAAATCAAAAAGTTTCTGGAAACAAATGAAAATGAACTCACAACAACCCAAAACTTATGGGACACAGCGAAGGCAGTCCTGAGGGGGAAGTTCATAGTGATACAGGCCTACCTAAAAAAGATAGAAACATTTCCAACAAACAACTTAACCCTATGGCTACAAGAACTGGAGGAACAACTATAAAGACAGCCCAGAGCAAGTAGAAGGAAGGAAATAACTAAGATCAGAGCAGAATTAAATGACGTAAAGACTAAAAGCACAATTCTAAGGACCAATGAATCCAGGAGCTGGTTCTTTGAAAAGATAAACAAAATCGACAAGCCTTTAAGCAGGCTCATCAAGAAAAAAAGAGAGAGGACTCAAATAAACACAATCAGAAATGAAAGAGGAGAGATTACAATGGACACCACAGAAATACAAAGGATTGTAAGAAATTACTATGAAGAACTGTATGCCAAGAAATCTGAAAACCTAGGTGAAATGGACAAGTTTCTAGAAAAATATAATCTTCCAAAACTCAATGAAGAAGAAGCAGAAAGCCTGAACAGACCAATAACAGCAGATGAAATTGAAGCAGTAATCAAAAAACTCCTGACACACAAAAGCCCTGGACCAGATGGTTTCACAGGAGAATTCTATAAAGCATTTAAGGAAGAGCTAACCCCTATCCTTCACAGACTATTCCAAAAAATCCAAAATGATGGAAGACTCCCAAACTCTTTTTATGAAGCCAGCATCATCCTAATCCCAAAACCAGATAAAGACACAACAAAGAAAGAAAACTTCAGGCCAATGTAACTGATGAACACAGACGCTAAAATCCTCAACAAAATATTGGCAAACCGCATCCAACAATACATTAAGAAGATCATACACGATGACCAAGTGGGATTCATCCCAGGGATGCAAGGATGGTTTGATATTCGCAAATCAGTAAATGTAATACATCACATAAACAAAAGCAAAGACAAAAATCACTTGATCATATCAATAGATGCGGAAAAAGCATCTGATAAGGTACAACATCCATTTATGATACAAAGTCAATATCCAGAAATCAAAGGCATTTTTGTATACCAACAATGAAACAGCAGAAGCAGAAAGCAAGAAAAAAAATCCCATTAGATATAGCAAAAAGAAAAATAAAATACCTAGGAATAAATCTAACCAAGGAGGTAAAAGACCTATACGCAGAAAACTACACAACACTGAAGAAAGAAATCAAGGAAGACACAAACAAATGGAAACATATACCACGTTCATGGATCAAAAGAATTAACAACATCAAAATGTCCATACTACCCAAAGCAATTTACAGATTCAATGCAATACCTATTACAGTACCAATGGCATATTTCACGGACATAGAACAAACACTTCAAAAATTTATATGGAACCATAAATGACCCCGAATAGCTGCAGCAATTTTGAGAAAGAAGAGCAAAGCAGGAGGGATCACAATACCTGATACCAAACTGTATTACAAGGCCACTGTAATCAAAACAGCCTGGTACTGGCATAAAAACAGGCACGTGGACCAGTGGAATAGAATAGAGAGCCCAGAAATAAACCCAAGTCTCTATGGCCATTAATATTCGACAAAGGGGGCAGCAACATAAAATGGAGTAAAAATAGCCTCTTCAACAAGTGATGTTGGGAGAACTGGACAGCTACATGCAAAAAAAATGAAACTTGAGCACCAACTTACGCCATACACAAAAATAAATTCAAGATGGATAAAAGATTTAAATATAAGCCGTGACACCATTAAAGTCCTAGAGGAGAACATAGGCAGGAAAATCTCAGATATTTCACGCAGCAACATTTTTACTGATATGTCCCCTAAAGGAAGGGACATAAAGGAAAGAATAAACAAATGGGATCTCAGCAAAATAACAAGCTTCTGCATGGCTAAAGAAAACAGTATTAAAATAAAAAGAGAACTGACTGTATGCAAAAACATATTTGCCAATGATACCTCACACAAGGGTTTAATCTCCAAAATATATAAAGAACTTACATGACTCCACTCTAAGAAGACAAGCAACCCAATTAAAAAATGCGCAAAAGACTTGAACAGACACTTCTCCAAGGAGGTTATACAGAGGATCCAGAGACAGATGAAAAGATGCTCAGTCTCAAGTACTATGAGACTTACCAAGTGAAAGAGCCTCCTACAAAGGTAGGAATGTAAGTGTGAAGTCGAACCTCTTCTATTTTAAAGCAGAGCAAGTGGTCATCTCCAGTGCTACACTTTAGGAGCCTGGATTACCATGGAGGTCAGGGGCCAGGTAATGAGGTGAAGACAAGATAAGTCCTATCAACTGGTTGTAAAAAAGACCTCACTCCCACCGGGCCCCTTCCCAACAACAATGATGAAAACAAGGTGAAACCTTTCAGCTGGTTGTAAAAAGACCTCATTCATATCCCCAGCTCTCACACTACCACTCCACTATCACCAAGACAGCGTGAGCGGAAGGCTGGCAACCTAGTAAGAACATTCCCTTGGCCCTTCTCTTCTACTGAACCCATTCTACTCTTTTGTGACATCTTTTTTCTTTCTTTCCCCCTTTAAGGATACACCAGACTTTATCTTAAATAATGCCATAACAGAATAAACATGGCACTGCAAAAATTCTTCTCCCCAGTAATGTGCCTTAGGTGCTAAATTCCCTTAGGAATGGCTCAAACTCAAACCTTCACATTAAACTGATTAATGCTAGGGAATAACAACCTGTCTATATGAAGGCTGAGAAGAAAATTATTATACTGTGAATTTTTTAGCTGAAATTTTTTCTAAAATGACTAAGGCTTTTTAAGTACATTATAAATGAGCACTTCTTTGGCAAAGGCTCTCTTCCAGGCCTAGCAGACATGAAGCACAGAGAACTTTTACATGTAGAGTTCCAATCTTGATTCAGTACTAACCTTTTATAGGATCTAGAGCAAATTCTTTAACTTCTCTGAGCCTCCATTTTACCTCCTATAATTTTCACTGGAAAATTATTTACAAAAAATCTGAAAGTGGTCATTCAATAAAGGGTAATTTTCTAATGTTATAATGGGAATTATAAAACTCTCTACCTCAATATATTATGTGGGACATCAAAAGATTCAACACATGAAAAGATGCTCAGTATTGCTAGCCATCAGAGAGATGCAAATTAAAACCACAATGAGATACCACTTTACACCAGTTAGAATGGCCACCATAAACAAATCAACAAACAATAAGTGTTGGCAAGGTTGTAGAGAATACGGAACCCTAGTCCACTACTGTTGGGAATGCAGAGTGGTACAGCCACTATGGAAAAGAGTATGGAATTTCCTCAAAAAACTAAAATTGGAACTGCCTTTAGACTAGCAATTCCACTGCTGGGATTATACCCTAAGAATCCTGAAAGACCAATTCAAAAGAACCTAATGCACCCCAGTGTTCATAGCAGAATTTACAATAGCCAAGTGCTAGAAGCAACCTAGGTGCCGATCAGTAAATGAATGGATCAAAAAACTATGATACATTTACATAAAGGAATACTATGCAGCAGAAAGAAAAAGGAGCTCCTACCCTTTGTGACAGCATGGATGGAACTGGAGAGCATTATGCTGAGTGAAGTAAGCCAGGCGGTGAGGGACAAATACCATATGATCTCACCTTTAACTGGAACCTAATCAACAAAAGAAAAAAGCAAGCTAAATATAACCAGAGACATTGAAATAAAGGACAAACTGACAGTAACCAGAGAGGAGTGGGGAGGGAGAAGACGGGGGAAAGAAGGGAAATGGTCGTCAAGAAACATGTATAAAGGGCCCATGGACAAAGCCAATGGGGGACAGGATGGAGGGTAGGAGGTGGGGGTGGATGAGGTGGGGTAAAGTAGTGGAGAGAAAATGGAGACAACTGTATTGTAACAGTTGTATAAGAAAAAAAAAATTAGGTGTTGAGACAAAAAAATTATAGCCGAAGTGAAAGAACAGATGAAAGCTTCAGAAAAAATACAACTAAGAGATGAAGAGAAAGCCAACCTAACAAATGCAGAGTTCAAAACACTGGTAATCAGGTTGCTCACAGAAATGGTTGAGTATGGTTGCAAAAGAGAGGAAAAAGTGAAGGCTATGAAAAGTGAAATAAAGGAAAATGTACAGGGAACGAACAGTGAAGGGAAGGAAACTGGGACTCAAACCAATGGTTTGGACCAGAAGGAAGAAATAAACATTCAAACAGAACACAATGAAGAAACAAAAATTCAAAAATATGAGGAGAGGCCTAGAAACCTCTGGGACAACTTTAAACATTCCAACATCTGACCCATAGGGGTGCCAGAAGAAGAAGAGGAAGAGCAAGAAATTGAAAACTTATTTGAAAAAATAATGAAGGAGAACTTCCACAACCTGACAAAGGAAACAGACTTTCAGGAAGTCCAGGAAACTCAGAGAGTCCCAAAGAAGTTGGGCCCAAGGAAGCACACACCAAGGCACATTATAATTACATTACCCAAGATTAAAGATAAGGAGAGAATCTTAAAAGCAACAAGAGAAAAGGAGACAGTTACCTACAAAGGAGTTCCCATCAGACTGTCAGCTGATTTCTCAAAAGAAACCTTGCAGGCAAGAAGGGACTGCAAAGAAGTATTTGAAGTCATGAAAGGCAAAGACCTACATCCAAGATTACTCTATCCAGCAAAGCTATCATTTAAATTGGAAGGGCAGATAAAGTGCTTCCCAGATAAAGTCAAGTTAAAGGAGTTCTTCATCACCAAGCCCTTGTTATATGAAATGTTACAGGGACTTATCTAAGAAAAAGAAGATGACCAAAAATACAAACTGTAAAATAACAACAAACTATGAACAACTCAACCTAAGAAAAAACAAAACAAACTAAGCAAACAACTAGAACAGGAACAGATTCGTGAAATAAAGATCACATAGAGGGTTATCAGTGAGGAGGGGATGGAGGAAGAATGGGGAAAAAGGTACAGAGAATAAGAAGCATAAATGGTAGGTACAAAATAGACAGGGGGAGGTTAAGAATAGTGTGGTAGGGGAACGGTTTAGAGCAACAAGTATAAAGGACACATGGACAAAAACTATGGGGGGTGGAAATGGGAGGGAGGTGGGGAGGGCTGGGGCGGCGGGCTGGGGTGGAGTAAAAGACAGAAAACTGTACAATATCAACAATTAAAAAATACCGATTAAACATAAAAAAAAAAAAAAAAGAATAGTGTGGGAAATGGAGAAGCCAAAGAACTTATATATATGATTCACGGACATGAACTAAGGTGGAGGAATGAATGGTGGGCAGCAGGGTACAGAGCGGAGGAGAATAAGGGGGAGAAAAAAATGGGACAACTGTAACAGCATAATCAAAATATATTTTTAAATATATATATAAAAGAAAAAATAATAAGAGAAATAATATGCTCATTTTTAAGGAGCATATTGATACACTTCAACGAAGAAAATATAGGGATTGTGGATAAGCACATGACAAGATGTTCAATATCAACAGTCATTAGGAAAGTGCAAATTGAAACAATGAGGTACCACTGCATACTTACTAGAAAGGCTTTTAAAAAACCTGAAAATATGAAGTGCTGTCATAGATGTGGAATAACTAGGGCTTTCATACTTTGTAGAAGAAAATATAAGTACTTTGGAAAACATTTTGGCTATTTCTAATAAAGTTAAAAATATACTCACAATACTATCCATCAATCTTACTCCAAGGTACTTACACAAATGAAAATTTCACACAAAACAAATGTTTATAGCTTTATTTGTAAGATAAAAGAAAACAACAACCAGAAAACAACCCAAATGTCCTTCAACTGGTGAATGGATAAATAAAGGGTGGCAAAAATATAGAATATAATACTACCCACCAATTTAAAAAGAAACTCAGGCATACAACAACGTAGATAACTCAAAACCATTATGCGGATTGAAAAAAAGGCCACTCAGATTTTAGATAATGTATGACTCCATTTCTATGACATTCTGGGAGAGGCAACAGTATAAGAAGAAAAAAAGATTAATGGTTGCAAATAATAGGAAGTGGAAGGAGTGGTTTCTACGAAGTCAAAATGAATTTTGGAAAGTGATTAAGCTGTTCTAATTCTTGATTGTGGTGGTAGTTACATGATCATTTTCATTTGTCAAAATTCCCAGAACTCTATACCAAAAAAAAGGTGAATTTTAATGTATGTAAACTATGTGTCAATTATTGTGCAAATACTAATCAAAACGAAACTGGAACAACTACATTATCATCAAACAAGGAATTGTATCAGGGACAGAAGAGGAATATTACATAATGATAAAAGTCAATTCACCAAGAAGTCAAATAATCCTAAATGTATATGCAATCCATCAACAGATCTTCAAATATACAAAGTAAAATTTGATAGAACTGAAATTAGAAGACAAATGCATAATTACATTTGCATATTTCTACACTCTTCTCTCATTACACAAATCAGCATCTAATTTTAATAAGGATATAAATAACTGTATCAGCAAGTACACAGAAGAACAACAGTCTCAAACAACTGGACTTAATTGACATTTATAGACTACATCATTCAATGGGCAGAATACACATTTGCGGCACACTGAACATTTTCCAACACAGACCACATTCAGGGCCATAAAACAAACCATAGAAAGTATGTTCCACCCTGGCTGGCATAGCTCAGTGGACTGAGTGTGGGCCTGTAAACCAAAAGGTCACTGGTTTGATTCCAGTCAGGGCACACACCTGGGCTGCAGGCCAGGTCCCCCACTGAGAGGTGCACAAGAGGCAACCACACACTGATGTTTCTCTCCCTCTACTTCTCCCTCCCTTTCCCTCTCTCTAAAAAAAATAAATAAAATATTAAAAAAAAAAGAAAGAAAGAAAGAATGTTCCTTGTGGATGGCTGGGGTGGGTGGGGGTGGTGGAAAAACAAAACCAAAATGAGATAATGGATGTAACTAGACTTACTGTGATGACCACTTTGTAATATATACAAATACTGAATCATGATGTTGTATACCTGAAACTAATATGATAATTATATCTCAATAAAAATAATTTAAAATATATACATACATATGTGCATATATATATATATATATATATATATACACACACAAATATATATTTGCATAAAATTACAAAAGGAAAAGAAAGTATGTTCTAAGCCCTAGCCAGTGAGGCTCAGTTGAGCATTATCCCACAAACCAGAAGGTTGCTGGTTTGATTCTGGTTAAGGCACATGCCTGGGTTGTGGTTTCAGCCCTTGGTCAGAGCATGTACTGAAGGCAACCAATCAGTGTTTCTCTCCCTTTCTCCCTCTCTCCCTCCTTTCCTATGTTGCTATAAAAATAAAAATATCTTAAAAAAAAAAAAAAGAGGCTCCCGGCCAAGATGGAGGCATAGGTAGACACACTGTGCCTCCTCTCACAACCAAAATTAAGGACAACAAATAATCAGAAACAAGAAAACAACCAGAACTGATAGAAAATTGCACTGTACGGAAGTCGATTCATACATGCTGGTAAGAGGGGCGGAGTTGCAGCAGGAAAAAGTGGAGGTGAGAATCCAGGCATACAGGTGGTGGCTAGTGGACGCCAGGCACAGGGTGGCAACTGTGCAGACCCAGTGAGGCCACGCAAGGCAGCTGGCTGACCAAGTGGTCCCACATTTGCGTGCAGATAGTCCAGGTGAAGAGGAAGCAGCAGAAGGGACTAGAATCCAAGAGAGCGCAGAGCAAGCACCATGGTTATCTCTTGGACCCTGCCCCTACATACAACATCACTACCCAGCAACTGGGCTGCCCCTCCCTGGGGAACACCTAAGGCTCTGCCCCTCGCTACATAACAGCTGCAACCAGACCCAAAAAAAAAAAAAAAAAACATAACCCAGAAAACAAAAATGGCTCAAACTGGAGAACAAATCAAAGCCCCAGAGCCAATTCCTCTAAGCGACAAAGAGATAGCCAACCCATCAGATGCACAGTTCAAAGCCCTGGTGATCAGGATGCTCACAGAATTGGTTGATTTTGCTCACAAATTAGATGAAAATGCAGGCTACAATAAACGAAATGAAGGAAAATGCACAGGGAACCAATAGAGATGGGAGAAAAACTGGGACTCAAATCAATGGAGTGGACCAGAAAGAAGAAACAACCAACCAAACAGAAAACAAGGAAGAAACAAGAATTCAAGAAAATGAAGAGAGGCTTAGGAACCTCCAGGACATCTTTAAATGTCCCAACATCCAAATTATAGGGGTACCAGAAGGGGAAGAAGAAGAGCAACAAGTGGAAAACTTATTTGAACAAATAATGAAGGAGAACTTCCCCAATCTAGCAAAGGAAATAGACTTCCAGGAAGTCCAGGAAGCTCAGAGAGTCCCAAAGAAGTTGGACCCAAGGAGGAACACACCAAGGCACATCATCATTACATTAGCCAAGATTAAAATGAAGCAGAGAATTCTAGAAGCAGCAAGGCATAAGGGGACAGTCACCTACAAGGGAGTTCCCATCAGACTGTCAGCTGATTTCTCAAAAGAGACCTTACAGGCAAGAAGGGGCTGAAAAGAAATATTTGAAATCTTGAAAAGCAGGGACCTACATCCAAAATTGCTCTATCCAGCAAAGCTTTCATTTAGAATGGAAGGGAAGATAAAGTGCTTCTCAGATAAGGTCAAGTTCAAGGAGTTCATCATCATCAAGCCTTTATTATATGAAATGTTAAAGGGACTTATCTAAGAAAAAGATAAAAAATATGACAGTAAAGACAGTAAACTCACAGCTATTAACAACCACACCTAAAACAAAAGCAAACGAAGCAAACAACTAGAACAGGAACAGAACCACAGAAATGGAAATCACATGGAGGGTTAGCACAGGGGAGTGGGAGGAGGAGAGAGGGGGAAAAGGTACAGAGAATAAGAAGCATAGACGGTGGGTAGAAAATAGACAGGGGGAGGGCAAGAATAGTGTGGGAAATGTAGAAGCTAAAGAACTTATGACACATGGACATGAACTAAAGTGGGGGAATGTGGGTGGGAGGGGGTGTGCAGGGTGGAGAAGAATGATGGGGGAGAAATGGGACAACTGTAATAGCGTAATCAATAAAACATATTTTTTAAAAAAGAAAGTATGTTCTGTAACCACAATAGAATTAAACTAGAAACCAATAACAAAAGATATCTGGAAACATCTCCAAATATATGGAAATTAATCAACACTTTTCTTAATAATGCATGGTCAAAGGGGAACACAAAGGAAAGTTTTAAATATTAAGAACTGTATATTTAATTTATGAGACAATCAAGAAAATGTGAACAATGACAAGTTGGTGATATTAAAAAATTATTATTAATTTAAAAATAAAGAGTTGTGCACTGGCCGGCGTGGCTTAGTTGGTTGGAGCGTTGTCTGTTAACCAAAGAGTTGTGGTTCAATTCTGGTCAGGGCACATACCTAGGTTGTGGATTTGATCCCTGGTCTGGGGCATGTATGATCCCCGGTCCAGGTACATATAAAAGGCAACCAATTCACTCTCTCCTTTTCTCTCTCTCTAAAAGGCAATAAAAAAATGTCCTTGGGTAAGCATAAAAATAAAAAAAGAGTTGTATATAAGTTAAAATATAACACAACACTTGAAATGTGTATAAACCATGTTGAGCACTGTTTAGAGGGACATATGAAGTACTAAATGCTTATAACAGAAAAAAAGATCTCAAATCAATGATCTAAGTTTCTACCTTAAGAAACTGAATAAAGGCCCTGGACAGTGCGGCTCAGTGGATTGAGCATCAGACTGCAAAGCAAAGGGTCGCCAGTTCAATTCCCAGTCAGGGCACATGCCCGGGTTGTGGGCCAGGTCCCCATTAAGGGGCGCACAAGAAGTTAACCCCACATTGATGTTTCCCTCCCTCTCTTTTTCCCTCCCTTCCCCGTCTCTAAAAATAAACAAATAAAATCTTAAAAAAAAAAAAGAAACTGAATAAAGGAGAGCAAATTAAACACAAAAAACAATTAGGTAAGAGTAGAAACCAATGAAATTGAAATAGAAAAGCAAAAGAGGGAAAAAATAAAATCAAAAGCTAGTTCTTTGAAAAGATCAATGATATGTATAAACTGGCAGTCAGACTAATCGAGAAAGAAAGAAAACGAATTACCAAAAGCAACAATAGAGGGACATCATTGCATACCCTACAGATACTAAAAGGAATATATAGGAGTACTATACATATAATGCCAATAAATTTGATAACTGAGATGAAACTGAGCAATTTCTTTGAAAGAAAAACGTTATCAGAGCTCTCTGTAAAGAAATGTATAACCTTAATAGCCCCACATCTATTAAAGAAATTGAGTTTGTGCTTTAAAATGTTCCAATCAAGAAAAATCCAGGCCTAGATTGCTTCACGGTCACATTCCGGAAAACATTTAAGAAAGAAACACCACCCAGCCCTGACCGGTGCAGCTCATCTGGTTGGGTGTCAGGCTGCAGGGTGAAAGGTTGGTTCCACTGGCTTGCTGACACATCCCTGGTCAGGATGCGTGAGGCAGGCAACTGATCGATGTTTTTTGTACATCGGTGTTTCTTTCTTTCTCCTTCTCCCTCCCTTCCCCTCTCTTCAAAAATAAATAAATAAAATCTTTAAAACAAAACAATAAGTAACACCTATTCTATATAAAATCTTCCAGGATTTCCAATACAAGAGGGAACAGTTCCCAACTTGTTTGAGGCCAGCATAACCCTGACATCAAAGACAAAAGTATTACAAAAGAAGAAAACTATAAACCAACATCTTTCATGAACACAAATGCAAAAATCCTTAACAAAATATTAGCAAAGCCCTGGCTAGTGTGGCTCAATGGGTTGAACACTGGCCTGCGAACCAAAAGGTCCCTGGTTTGAGTCCCAGTCAGAACACATGCCTGGGCTGCAGACCAGGTCCCCAGTTGGGGATATACGAGAGCCAACTGATCGATGTTTCTCTCCCTCCTGTCTCCTCTCTCTAAAAATAAATAAATAAAATCTAAAAAAATGTATCAGCAAATTGGATTAAGCCATATATAAAAAAAGGTTAATACATGATTACCATGTGAGATGTATTCCAGGAATGCAAGGTTGATACAACATTCCAAAAGTCAATGTAATCCACCATATTGATAGATAAAATTATGGATTATGGAAGCCAGATATTAAGTACACATTAAGAGCATGTTATATCCTCAATATTTTAGGGATATGGGTTTTGTAAACCAGAAAGTGCCAATTAAGAGCATGTTATAGTCTCAATAATTTAGGGGACTGTGTCACCACCCCAACTCCAAAGGCAAATCATTTTTATTGCAATCACTGTATTCTACATGAATGATACTCCTGCCACTGTGCAATACACTTGTATTGCAAATGTATAAAATGAGTGCCCAAAAGGCAATGCAACCTTGAGCTGGACTAACAGAAATAAAAGATCCAGATGAAGAGATTTTATCTTCCAGATGTTCCACTTGGCCTTGTTCACACCACACCTGGAATACTCTATTTAGTCCTGAATTCTCTACTTCCAAGAGGGCCAACACATTCACCATGGGACCAAAGCAGTAACAGCAAAGAGTTCTAAACATCTCATTTGAAAATTATTGAAGGAACTGAAAGTACTTAACTTTCAAAAGAAAGGATCTAGGGAGCATACACTGCACTCTAATTATCTGCTTATACTCTCTACACCCTAAAGACTGTCAATTCCCCGAGGGCAGAATCCAAACACCTATCACTGCTTCTGGAACCTGGCAAATACTCATATTTATGAGGGGGTCAAGAACAGGAAAATTTAAACTTTAGTAACAGAAATCAAAAAGTAGTTGCTCTGCAGTGGGAAAGGGAGAAAGAACTGATTCCAAGGGGCACTACAGCACTATTAAATTTTATAACATAACATGTAAATGTGTCCCTTTTCCCCATAGCTATAAACTTTGTATCTCATTAGCCTGGATTAGGCATGGGCCAATTCTTGATTGGTGTATACTAATCACAGTTCTCCTGATCTGGCAATCAGTGGAACCTCTGGGTTTGACTCTGATAGAAGTGTGGAAAGAATATTGGCAATACACCCACAATACCCACTAGCTCCACCTAACTAGTCAAATCACCATGGTGATTAAATGAAGTGACGATATCATAGCAAGATGACTCTCATGCCCAGAAATGGTGTAAAAAATATTAGCAATTATGTTAAATATTGGTAAATTACATCTAAATTTCACAAATAATTTAAATTATAGATGTACTGATCTTTCAGTGAAAGATTTTTCTTGAAAAACTCTTTGAAAATAAATTTCTGAGAGGCAATCATATTTTCCTACAACCTGCATTACAATTTCAAATAGTAACAGAAATGCCCCAAGTAAATGAAACCATCTATTAACAGAATTAACTTTCAACTCTTAGCAGACAACAGGAAAGTACATGCTGCAAAGGAAATACAGCCTGGTGACTAAAACTCAGATATGCAGACAAGAGTAACACATAAGACTGTGACCAAGACACACCTCTTCCGCTCAGCCTTGGTTTACCTAGACAATAATGAATAAATAACAAAATAGATGGTCTCTTCTGCTAAACAAAAAGTTCAAGTGTGGGAGGAGACTCAATAGATGTAGTCACCTACACCAGATGCAAACCATCCTAAGACTAAGTTATCAAATGAAGGAATCCTGTTCCTCTAAATAAAGTATACATCAGACCCCTATCAGAGTGTAAAATGCAGTTCTTTACAGTATAGGTACTTATCAAGTTAGGCTTCCCAGATTCAATATTCATAAAACTTCACACTTACTTAACATATACATGAAATTATTTGAGGCCTGATATGTACTTATGAATTTTAGAGTAGTTTTCCACAAGTACAAAATTAATATACATTTACATAATAATAAAACTCCACTTAAACACACTTATAGGTAAAATCAATACCCTAATATCTAACAACTCCATAAAGTAAAAATTAAATATGGCGAAACATTTACACTAATAGTGCTTTTGTCAACAATCACATGTTTAAAAGCTCTAATGCATGTAGAATAGAACAAAAATAATAATAGAAATCTGCAAACATACACATACAATGAAATTGCACACTGACCTTTTTTTAGCTGGGGGTTTTGAGATTCAGCAGATGCAGGAAGTTGAGTTCTCTGAAATGAAAGAAGTCTGTGTTAAAGCACCACCATTCCAATAACAATTATCAGTAAGTAGCTCTCCAATCCTGTAATTAATCCATTAACTGCATATAGGTACAAATAATTATTTTCAATAGTTTACAAAACGAATGTCAAACTATCAATAATGTAAAATGCATATTTTAATATATACTTACACATATTTATAATGTATAATTATGATCCATGATAAAATGTGTGCAAATAAATGTTCTAAGTTCTTAAGACACTACATATTATTAGTATTATACATAATGCTATGCTTCTCAGCAGCTAAACCAAAAAAAAAAGTGTTAACTTTAATAAAAGGAAGCTTATGAGTTAGAGCAGCAGCCTTTGGCGCAGACAAGGATATACTTTTTCAGAGGCTTCACAGCAGGGAAAGCAGTGACAATGAAGTTCTCATTCTTTGCACGAAACTGGATGGCTTCTACAGGAGCCAGGTGTCTGATATAGACAAGATTTTTGTATTCTTCTGTGATGGTGTCCCCGCCTCCACCCACAAAAAGCCCAGGAAGGTGCTTCCAAGTTTAAAAAGTCAGAAGCCTTAGGAACTTATGCCAGTGACTGGAAACAGCATTAATGCTGCAGGTGTACCTCAGGTTCCTGGCCTGAAATTCTAGAACCACATTAGTTAATTCAGGCCTTACTGGATGCTGCCACTGATTTGATCTTCTAGAAGATAAAGAGACACCCTGGCTGTTGTAGCTCAGTGGATTGAGTGTTGGCCTGTGAACCGAAAGGTTCCCAGTTGGATTCCGAGTCAGGTCACATGCCTGGGTTGTGGGCCAGGTCCCTAGTTGGGGGCGTGGCAACCGATTGGTGATTGATGTATCTCTCACACATTGATATTTCTCTCCCTCATTCTCCCTCCCTTCCCCGCTCTCTAAAAATAAATAAAAATAGAAGATGAGCAGAGCAAAAAATTTCAGAACTATCTCCATGAAGACAAGAATCTTGTTCATGTTGCCCATGACCTTTACCATAAACTCTCCCCTCATACTAGTAATGTTCAAGTCACATTTTTCAAGGACTGTTTATTTTTATTTTTTAAATATTTTATTTATTTATTTTTAGGGACAGGGGAAGGGAGGGAGACAGAGAGGGAGAATAACATCGTTGTGTGAGAGAAACATCGGTCGGTTCCCTCTTGCACACCCCAACCAGCGACCTGGCTCGCAATCCAGGCATGTGCCCTGACTGGAAATCGAACTAGTGACCTTTCAGTTTGCAGGTGGGCACTCAATCCACTCAGACACACCAGCCTTCAAGGACTGCTTGTATAAAGTATTTGATGATTTGGAGTCAAAGATGGAAGACTCTGGAAAACAGCTATTTAGTCAGTTCTCCACCTGACAGAAAATGGAGCCCTGGTCTTGACTACAAATTTCAACAATCAAATCCCTTGCTCTTACTGGTGAAAAAAAGGTCCCAGAGTGGGCTCAAGAGAAGCAGAAGCCAACCATGTTACACACCCATAGGGTCTACTCAAACCCTAGCGGCATGTCCTCCATCCAGCTGGGTATCAGAATGTGCTCAGGAACACTCAAGTTACAAGAGATTCAGAAACTCTATAAAAACAAGTAATTTCTTTTCCTGGGTTGTGACTGGACTGTGGATGACATCACTTTCCAGGTCCTTTTTCTAGAGGCCATCAAGCATAAATCTGACTTAGAACACTTCATATCGGTTCAGAGAAGAGATGTAGATGAGTTCAAGAAGCTTTGAGAAAGCATGCTGGACAAAGGACTAAGGTCATCTGCTATTGAAATGAATATGCTGATCTTCCAGAACATTTCAAGCGAGTGACTGTGAGAAGATAAAGAGACACCCCTCCGTGAGGGGCAGATCAGCAGGAATAGTGAGAGAAGGTCAGCTAAATGCCTCATCTGTAGCACACAGTGAAATGAGAGACTGCAGCACATGAGAGCACTTCAGAAGTCACCTCCATTAGACCAAGCTGTAAGGCCCTACTGTGAACAGTGTTAACAGTCAACTTAAAAGAACCCAACACAGTTCCTGGGAAGAACCCAAACCAAAAGTTAAAGGTTGAGGGTAGAGTTGGGGGAAGGAAATGTTTCAACTTAATCCTTCATGCCAACTGGTTCTTGGTCTTACGTGGCCTGTTCCAGGTTGAGAATACCCAAATAACAAGAGGACTCTGATGCAGCACCCTACCCCACCCCACCCCACCCCTAGGCTGGACGTGCCTATGTCCACGCAGCAGAGCAGCATGATATGCATGGACTGAGGCCGCTGCTCTGTGTGAAGGACTTGGGAGGTAGATGGCATGGAATCACCATGGCCCTTACTGCAGTTTTGTACTCTGTACTTGGTTTTTCACTCAAGTTTAATGGCTTTTGAAAAACAAGACTTGAAGCTCTAGTTTTCTAGATCTTTTATAGTACACAGTAAAAGTTAAAAAAAAAGGGGGGGAGCTTATGAGGTTATCTACACAGAAATTGTCTAGCACTTAATACTAAAAGGGAGTTTTTTTAAGGGATACATCATATTAAATAATATAATAAATAACATCTTACATTATAACTCCGCTGAAAATCTTCCAATGTATTTTCCCACCTCCTATGTTTGATATGATATGAGCAAAAAAATAATGGCTGAAAATTTCCAGAAATAATGAGAGACACTAATCTTTAGATTCTGGATACTCAACCAATTCTGACCAGGTTAAATGAAAATAAATCCACCCTTATATACATTACAGGGACCTGCACCACAGATAATAAGTGTCTGTTCTAATTCATAGCCTTAAAAAAACCTTTGCATTGGGCCTCCTGCTCTGTACACTGAGTTTCCTGATTACACTAAAATCATTTGATTTCTCAGTGTTACAGTGTTTCTGCAGCCAATATGAACTTTCTAGCTGAGTTACTTGAAAGACTGTATGGCCCACAAATTTCAAAATACTTATTTTTGGCCCTTTAAAAAACACTTCACCAACCTCTGTTCTTTTAAACACTTAGGCCAATCAAACTAACTTTCAAGAACAATGACAAATTAAAATGACTGTCAGACAAGTAAAATCTGAGAGTTTTTAAACTCACCAAATAAACTTTTAAAGGCTATACATTAGGAAAAAGGAAAATAACCCCAGAATGAAGAAGTGAACATGTAAAGGAATTGATAAAATAGGGAACTATTCTGAGTATCTACTGACTGTATAAAACAGAGATTAGAAAGTATAATTTGAGGTGTTACAATGAAAAATGTAAAAACTACAAAAATGAACAACAATGGCATGAATTGGCAGAAGGCAATGGGCAATAAAGCATTCAAGGATCCCTGTATTATTCAAATTTAAGTTTGAACTTTAAGCATGTACTATTTTAAAAACTGGTGTACTCACTAAAGGAAGGCCAAAGAATAGAATATATAACTTCTAAGGAATGAAAAGTGTTGCAGACCATTCAGCCTGGTCTCAGGAGCTATAACCCTCACCCTATGGTGGGCTGAGTAAGAGCCTAGGAACCCATTTCATCTAGGTCTGTTCTGTCAAGAGGACCTGATCCACTAAGGAGACAAAGCTTATCTCCCTGGCAGGAGCGCTGCTTCTGCTTCATACATATCTGGCCTCCAATGCTTGGTCAGTTAGCCGATGATGGGTAAGATTCCCTCAAGGGACGGGTTGCCTAAGACAGGCATGACCACGTGGAAGGCGCTCATGGAAGGACTCTTGCAGCAAAGAGGGGGTGATGGACTCTCACCACCCCTCCCTACCGCCCCCAGCTATTCTGACATAGCCCAAGTCCCCATTTCCGTCTGGGAGATGTCTTCCTTTATCCCCTGCTTCCTGGGTCTAATCGGCTTAGGCCTGAAACTATGACAGCAAGCGGTGCAGCCCTGTGCGGGCCAGAGTGGTTCCCTGGGTGATGGGCATAAGAAAGAATTCATAAAGTCCTGTGAAACCTGCTTTCCTAAAAGTGCTCTCATTTAAATGATAAGGGTCCAAGGAGGAAATGAGTATGTCTCCCAAAGTTTCTGCAACCCCCTTTCCTGACAGACACTGACTCAGATTAAGCCCTCAGATTTCTTTGAAATGTTATCCATTGTCTGATCCTTGCTGCCTGACATACCTGTATTCCTGTGTATTTGAACCCAATAAAAACCTAGTAAGGAAGGGGCTCTGGGTCATTTCTCCTTTGAGAGATTGACCACCTCTCCTCCCCAAGCAGATCATGTCTTGGTAGTTTTATTTTCATCCATGACGGAGGGATAGGGCTCTGCGGGCGGAGCCCCCCACAACAAAAATGAGAAAAGCAGAAGGAAGAGAGAATAAGAAACTCAGCTCAAAAGTGGAGGGGGGTGGGGTGTGAACAGAAGGGAAAAAAAAGAAATTCCCCAATGAAAAGACAGATTATGAGGATGATTTTTTTTTAAATTATAGATTTATGCTATTTGTATAAAGACAAACCTAAAACATATGGAATAAAAAACACAAAGTAAAAAATGGGAAAAGATACACCACAGAAATAGAAACAAAATGAAAACCAAAGTAGCAATATTAACATTAGACAAAATAGACTTCAAGAGAACTTTATCAGAGAAATGAAAATGAAATAAAATATTGAAGACTGAAATGGAAAAGGCAAATTTTAAACCTTTAAAAATATATAAGGTTGGGCCCTAGCTGGTGTAGCTCAGTGGATTGAACGCGAGCCTGCGAACCAAAGGATCTCAATTCAATTCCCAGTCAGGGCACATGCCTGGGTTGCTGGCCAGGTTCCCAGCAGGGGACACACAGGAGGCAACCATACATTGATATTTCTCTCCCTCTCCCTCTTTTCTACCCTTCCCCTCTAAAGATAAATAAATAAAAATCTTAAAATATATACTTTAAAATATATATATAAGGTAGGAAAGGATTACTTCCACAATATAAAAGCACAAACCAATTAGAAAAGATCTAACAGAAAGAAAAATTAAGAAAACAACCCCAGTTACATTGCATAAAAATAAATAAATAAATAAACAAAACACCTAGCCATGGCTAGAGTGGCTCAGTGGATTGAGTGCTGGCCTGCGAATGAAAAGGTTGCCAGTTCGATTCCTAATCAGGGCCAGGTCCCCAGTTGGGGGTGTGTGATAGGCAACTGATCAATGTTTTTCACTTACACACTGATCTTTCCCTCCCTCTCTTTCTTCTTCCCTTCCCTTCTCTCTAAAAATAAATAAATAAAATCTTTAAAATATATCCCTCTTCACCTGGTTCAGTTGGTTAGAGCATCATCCCATGCACCAAAAAGTTGTAGGTTCAGTTCTGGGTCAGGGCACATACCTAGGTTGTGGTGTGACCCCCACATGGGAGGCAATGGATCAATGTTTCTCTCCCACATTGATGTTTCTCTCTCTCTCTCCCCCATCCTTCCCCTCTCTGTAAAATCAATAAACATATACTCAGGTAAGGATATAAATATTAAAAAAAATAAAAAATATTAAAAAAAAAGAGAGGAAATACTCCAGAATAAATTTAACTAAGGAGGTAAAAGGCCTGTACTTGACAAACTATAAGACATTGAAGAAAGAAACTGAAGAAGATACAAATAAATGGGAGCATATACCATGTTCATGGATAGGAAACATTAACATCCTTAAAATGTCCATACTACCCACAGCAATCTATAAATTCAACAAAATCCTATAAAAATACCAATGGTGCTTTTCAGAAAACTAAAACAAATCATCTTAAAATTTATATAAAACCACAAAAGACCCTGAACAGCCAAAGAAATCTTAAGAAAAAAGAGCAAAGTTGGAGGTGTCATGCGACTGGATATCAAACTACACTACAAGGCTAGAGTAATCAAAGCAGCATGGTACTGCCATGAAGACTAAAACACAGATCAATGAAACAGAATAGAGAACCCAGATACAAACCCCTGCTATCACAGAGGCAAAAATGTACAATGGGACAGTCTCTTCAATAAATGGTGTTGGGAAAAATGAAACTAGACCATTTTCTTACACCATATACAAAAATAAAACTCAAAGTGGATTAAAGACATAAACATAAGATGTGAAGCCACAAAATTCCTAGAAGAAAGCATAGGCAGTAAACCCTTTGAAATTATTCTTAGCAATATTTTTTTTTGGATATGCATCCTTGTGCAAGGGAAACAACAGAAAAAATAAACAGATGAGCCCTGGCTGGTGTAGCTCAGTGGATTGAGCACGGGCCTGTGAACAAAAGGGTCAGCGGTTCGATTCCCAGTCAGGGCACATGCCTGGGTTGCAGGCCAGGTCCCTAGTAGGGGACACCCAAGAGGCAATCACACACTGATGTTTCTCTCCCTCTCTTTCCCCTTCCCTTCTCCTCTCTCTAAAAATAAATAAGTAAAATCTTAAAAAAATAAAATACATGAAGGGTTTTAAAAATAAATAAATAAATAAATAAACAAACAAACAGATGAAACTACATTAAAATAAAATGTTTCTGCATAGCAAAGGAAGCCATTAACAAAACAAAAAGACAATGTACTGAATGGGAGAATGATACATACTCTAAGGGGTTAATATCCAAAATACATAAAGAACTCTTAGAACTTAACATACACATACACACAAATCCAAATAAAAAATGGGCAGAGGACCTGCATAGACACTTCTCCAAAGAGGATATACAGATGGCCAAAAGTCATGAAAAGATGCTCAATATCACTAATCATCAGAGAAATATTAAAACCACAGTGAGATACCACTGCACACCTGTCAGAATGGTTATCATTAATAAATCAATAAACAACAAGTTTTGGGGAGATATGGAGATAAGAGAAAACTCATGCACTGTTGGTGCAGCCACTGTGGAAAACAGTATGAACGTTGCTCAAAAAATTAAAAATAGAACTACCATATGATCCTGCAATTCCACTTCTGGTTATTTATCCAAATAAATCTAAAACACTAATTGAAAAAATACATGCTCCCCTATGTTTACTGCAGCATCATTTATGGTAGTCCAGATATGGAAGCAATCTACATGTTTAATAATAGACGAATGGATAAAGAAGATGTGCTACACACACACACACACACACACACACACACATGCACGCACACACTGAAATATTACTCAGTCATGAAAAAGGGAAACATTACTATTTGTGACAATGTAGATGGGCCTAGAGATTATTATGTTAACTAAAATACGTCAGACAGAGAAAGACATATGATTTTGCTTATATGAGGAATCTAAACAACAAAAACAAAACAGAAACAAATTCACAGGCATAAAGAATAAATTGATAGTCACCAGATGGGAGGTGGTTGGGAGGATAGATAGCAAAGATAAAATGGATTAAGGAGTTCAAATTGCCAGTTATTAAAAACAGTCACGGAGACAGAAAGTGCAGCATAGGAAATAGAGTCAATAACATTGTGATGATTATATATGGTGTCAGATGGGTACTAGGCTGATCAGGATGATCACTTGATAGGGTATATAAATGTCTAGCCACTATATTGTAGACCAGAAGTTAATACATTATTGTAAGTCAACTGTGATTGAAAAATAAGTTAAAGAAAGAAAAAGATCTAAATATTCAACTACATTAAAATTAGTAATTTCTGTTACAAAAAAGGAAGACAGAAAACTAAAAGATATTTGCACTACAGAACACAACCAAAAAAAAAAAAAAGCCAGAAACTATAAATAACTACAAATCAATAACAAAAACAGCAAATAGAAAACTAAGCAAAACATGAACCAGGCAATGCAAAGAAAAAGTAACAACCTATTATGTTCTACCTCACTAATTATCAGGGAAATATAAACTAATATAACATAAACATTTCATTTCATACCCATCATATTGACAAAAGCTTAAATTGTAATAATATCAAGGACATAAGCAACAGGAACTAGTGGTAGCAGCATAAATTGTTACAACTACCTTAGAGTTTCCTATAAGTAATAAAGTTGAAGATGTACATATCCCATGGTCCAGCAATCCATTTGTAGGAATACCCTAGAGAAACTCTTTTATAAGGATACATATACAAGGTCTGTCCAGGAAAAGTCCAGCCATGGTTAATACAATGAGAATGGTTTGCACAACATTGAGGTAACCTGGTAGCCAAGGAGTGTGGACTGGAATGTGCATCCATGAAAAATGATGACTTCACTATAGTAGTCAGTGGAGGTGGTAGATGCCATGGAGTGAGCATGTGTACTGTGTGGCCATTGCATTCCAATGACTGAGAGAGTAGAGCAATAAAACTGCATCAAATTTTGCATTAAGCTTGAACATTCCTCAGGAGAAACTATTCAGATCATTCAGAAGGCTTTCAGGGACGATGCATTAAGTGCAGCACAAGTAAAAGTGTGGCACAAATGCTTCAAAGATGGTTGAGAATCTGTTGAAAGTGATCCACATTCTGGAAGGCCTGCAACAAGCAAAACACCTGAGAATGTTGAATGTGTAGGGGCTGCAATCAACAAAGAGCAGTGACTGACAATGAGAGAACTAGAAGCTGATCTGGGGATTCCAAACACTACTGTGTCCGAGATTTTGATGCTGGATCCTGGCATGAAATGTGTCGTGGTAAAATTCATCCCGTGACTTCTGCTTCCCCAGCAGAAGGAACATCATGCTGCAGTTACTAATGACTTGATTCAAACAGCTACCAATGAACTAGATTTCCTAAAGAAGGTCATAAATGGAGATGAATTGTAGGTCTACAGCTATGATCTGGACACGAAGGCCTGGTCATCCCAATGAAAGTTGCCTGGTTCTCCATGCCCAAAGAAAGCATGGCAAAGTTGCAGCAAAATCAAGACCATGTTAACTGTGTTTTTTGATTGGAAAGGTGTTATCCATCACAAGTACCCCCCCACCCAGGACAAATAATTAATAAGAAGTACTACCTCTATGTTCTTTGTCAGTTGAGAGGTGCAATACCACAAAAACAGTTGCAGCTATGGGCAACTGGAGATTGGTGACTTCATCATGATAATGCACCCACTCATGCATCGCATCTTGTGCAAAGATTTTTGGCAAGACATCAAATCACCCACGTGACTCAGTCCCACTACAGCCCAGATTTGGTGCCCTGCCAACTGCTGACTTTTCCCAAAACTAAAATGACCTTTGAAAGGGAAGAGATTTCAGACCATCAGTGAGATTCAGGAAAATATGACAAGGCAGCCGATGGCAAATCCAACAAAGGATGTTGCAGCGTGTTTTGAATAGTGCAAGAGATGCTGGCAGAACTGTGAGTTCCCAAGGTGCCTACTTTCAAGAGGACTGAGGCATCATTGTCCTGTGTACAATGTTTCTTGTATCTTCTTCATGAATGTCTCCATTTTTCATATTACATGGCAGGATACTTTCTGGGCAGACCTCATAAAGAATGTTCATAGCTAGGTCTGAGACACTCTCACTTCTCAAATTTTGCCTTACCCTAGTCCTAGCCCTGTTCATAGCAGCATTCTTTTTAGTAACTAAAAATCAGATGGGGAGCAGAAGGCTGAATTAATAAGGGAGTAGAGAAGCGGTTCCCAGGAGTTGGAAGACATAGGGAGAGGTTGGTACAAGAGTACAAAGTTTCAGCTATAGGATGAATAAAGTATAAGGCTCTAATGTATAGCATGGTGATTATAGTTAACAATAATGTACTGTATTGTATAATTGAAATTTCTTAAGAGAGTAGAACTGTTCTCACAAAAAAATGGGGTTGGGGTGATAGCTATGTTAATTAAATTAATGGTGGGAATCCTTTCAAAACGTATCAATACATGTATATCAGATCACCACATACACTTTAAATATCTTACAACTCTGTCAATTATACCTCAATAAAGCTTTGAAAAACTCAGAAATAATCCAAGTCTCCATTTGATAAAATGGACAAATTAACTGTATTTTCCTATACTGGGATACTACACAGCATTAAAAAATGAACTAAACTTTAGTTTTTAAAGACCAATATAGGCCCCTGGCAGGTAGTTGTATTTGTTCTGGAGGTTTCCATCTCCAGGAAACCTCCAGAACAAATACAACTAAGCAACAAAGAGATAGCCAACCTATCAGATGCACAGTTCAAAGCACTGGTGATCAGGATGCTCACAGAATTGGCTGAATTTGGTCACAAATTAAATGAAAAAATGAAGGCTAGGCTAAGTGAAATAAAGGAAAATGGACAAGGAACCAGTAGTGATAGGAAGGAAACTGGGACTCAAATCAATGGAGTGGACCAGAAGAAAGAAACAAACAACCAAACAGAAAACAAGGAAGAAACAAGAATTCAAGAAAATGAGGAGAGGCTTAGGAACCTCTGGCACATCTTTAAACATCCCAACATCCGAATTATAGGGGTACCAGAAGGGGAAGAAGAAGAGCAACAAGTGGAAAACTTACTCGAACAAATAATAAAGGAGAACTTCCCCAATCTGGCAAAGGAAATAGACTTCCAGGGAGTCCCAAAGAAGTTGGACCCAAGGAGGAACACACCAAGGCACATTATAATTACATTAGCCAAGATTAAAATGAAGGAGAGAATCCTAGAAGCAGCAAGAGATAAGGAGACAGTGACCTACAAAGGAGTGCCCATCAGACTGTCAGCTGATTTCTTAAAAGAGACCTTACAGGCAAGAAGGGGCTGGAAAGAAGTATTCCAAGTCATGAAAGGCAATGACCTATATCCAAGATTACTCTATCCAGCAAAGCTTTCATTTAGAATGCAAGGGCAGATAAACTACTTCTCAGATAAGGTCAAGTTAAAGGAGTTCATCATCATCAAGCCCTTATTATATGAAATGTTAAAGGGACTTACATAAAAAAAAAAGAAGATAAAAAATATGTACAGTAAAATGACAGCAAACTCACAATTATTAACCACCACACCTAAAACAAAAGCAAACGAAGCAAACAACTAGAACAGGAACAGAACCACAGAAATGGAGATCACATGGAGGGTTAGCAACAGGGGAGAGGGCGGAGGAGAGAGGGGGAAAAGGTACAGAGAATAAGTAGCATAGATGGTGGGTAGAAAATAGACAGGGGGAGGGCAAGAATAGTGTGGGAAATGTAAAAGGGAAAGAACTTATGACACATGGACATGAACTAAAGGGGGGAATGTGGGTAGGAAAGGGTGTGCAGGGTGGAGGGGAGTGAAGGGGGGAAATGGGACAACTGTAATAGCATAATCAATAAAATATATTAAAAATAAATAAATAAAACCTACATATAACCTTTTTATTCACTCTTTTAGAAGATGTATTTCATAACAAAAATTAATCCTCAAAACATAAGAGAACAATTTGTTCTTTTAATTAATTGTTTTGATTTAACAAACAGAAAACTTAATACTAAAACAACCTATTTAAAAATGGGCAAAAGAAAATATGAAAAATATAAAACTAAAAATTGGCAAAAAAATTTGTAGAGACAATTCACCAAGAGATATAGATGGATGAGCACATAAAAAAAAGTACTCAGTATCATTTTCCATTACAGAAATACAAATTAAAACCAAAATAACCATGAGTACACATCCAGTATAATGGCATAAAAAAAAGAAAAAGACAGACAATACCAAGTGTTAACAAAGATGTGGAAAAACTAAAACAGTCATGCACTGCTTGTGGAATGTAAAATGGTACAGCCACTTAGGAAAACAGTTTGGCAGGTTTTATTTAAAATATACGTTTACCATACAACCCGGCAATCCCACTCCTAGAGAAACAAAAACATACCTATGTATAAACTTGTATGACAATATTCAAAACATTATTCAAAATAGCCAAAACCAAGAAACAATCCAAATGCCTATTAATTTGTGGATAAATAAAATGTGTGTATTTATACAATGGAATACTGCTTAGAAATAAAAACAAACTACTGTCACGTGTAACAATATGAACTTCATAAAACATGCTAAATTAAAATCAGACACATAAGACTACATATTATGATTCCATTACATGAAATTGCAAGAAAGGGCAAAACTATAGAGACAGAAAGCAAATCAACAGTGGGCTGGGGTTATAGGTACAGATTGGCTTGCAAATTGATGCAAGGGAACTGTTTGGAGTGATGGACATAAGTTGTGATGGTTGTACAACTACATAAAATTACTAAAATTAATAAAACTTTGTTTAAAATGGGTAAATTTGCCCTGGCTGGTATGGCTCAGTGGATTGAGCACTGGCCTGTGAACCAAGCAATTACTGACTCAACTCCCGGCAAGGGCACATGCCTGCGTTTCAGACCAGGTCCCCAGTTGGGGGAAGTACTCAAGGCAACAGATCGATGTTTCTCTCCCTATGTTTCTCCCTCCCTCCCCCTCTCTCTACAAATAAATAAAACCTTTAAAAAATAAAAAATAAATAAAATGGGTAAATTTTATTGTATGCGTAATTATACCCCAAAGAACTATATACTGTTTTTGATCTGGGAATTTTTGTTTTGAACTTTGGGGAACATACTAAGAATTTTAATGGTTCAAATATTAAAATTAATGTTGATATTAATTAATAACAAATTAATTTACCAAAATATTAATATTTGTGTTAATTATAGTATTGTTATTATATTATATAATAATAAATTACACATATAATTTTTATATATATTTTTTGATGTGTCCTTCAAAAGATTTTCAGAACATTCTAGGATTCTATTAACCCATGTGATCTCATTTATAGCTGGGATGTATGTAGATAAACTCTTTTTTGATAGAGGGGGTTCTTCATTTTTATGTAGTTCTGTGATCATTTGTGCATCTAACAAATATTTATGTCATGCTTGATATGTGGTAGGCACTTTATTTGAACCAAATCAACTAGTGCAGTAGTGATTTTTGCTATGTTCTGAAAAACTTTACTGGAAGAAAGTTGTTTATACAAATACATCAAATAATGGGAACTAGGGAATCACAAAAAATGTTGTAAGTCAGGGACACCAGAGTTATTTGCTCAGTTTTTTCAAAAAGATCTCTGAACCACTTATTATATTCTTATATAAAATAAAATATAAATGTCAGCTCCCATTTTCCCACCCTAAGGAGCTAGTAATAATCTAAAAAATCTGGGTAGTAAATTAGAATTTCTGTGTGTCCCACACTGGGCTAGTTTCCATTTCGCTGGGATGTCACCTGTCCTCCAGGCTGTTACTATAGCATTTGTAGACTTTTATTTATGTGTTTGTTTGAAGTTCTCTCTGTGAGTTTTAAGTCTTTGTCTTCTCCTCATCTATATACCCTTATCTACAGATCTATGTGTTTTTTCCCTTTGTGTCACAAAATTAAGACTACACAATATACCCCACTTCACATCTAGCTTTTATTTAAATATATATCATGGAAATCCTTCCAGATCAAAATATATAGTTCTAACATTCTTTTTTTCTTTTTTTAAAGAACTTATGCCCTGGCTGGTGTGGCTCAGTGGATTGAGTGCCGGCCTGCAAACCAAAGTGTCTCAGGTCTGATTCCCAGTCAGTGCACATACCTAGGTTGCAGGCCAGGTCTCCAGGACGAGGCACAGGAGAGTTCACACACCCGCACTCAACCCACTGAGCCACACCAGCCAGAGCCTAATATTCTTTTAAATGGCTGCACAATCTTCTTACACATGGAAATATCAGAAGTCACCCATTACTTCACCAATGGGTGTTTACTGTTTCCAGCTTTTTGCAACCGTAAGCAGTACTACAATAAATATCCTTGTATTATATGCAAATGTTTTGCTTCTATTTTGATAAGATACCGGTCTAGGAGGACTGTTGGGTCATTTTATTAAAAGATGTAAACAATTTCCAAAAAAAACAGAAACTCAAATTTCCATGCAGTGGTAACTTGAAAAAATATAATTACTGTAAATATAACACTGCTAGCAAAAAATGTGACAATAAGGAAAGTAATTAAACTTCAGGCTCAAGTGCTAAAGTCATATCAAAATAAAAAAGCCATTCCATTAAAAATACTATTAGAGCCCTGGCTGGGGTGGCTCAGTGAATTTATCGCCAGCCTGTGTTCCATTCCCAATCAGGGTATATGCCTGGCTTGTAAGAGGCAACCAATCAATGTATCTCTCACACATCCATGTTTCTCTCCCTCTCTTTCTCCTTCCCTTTCCCTCTCTCTAAAGAAATAAATAAATAAAGTCTTCTAAAAAATCACTTTCTCTTAAAAAAATAAAACACTATTAGAGACTGGAAAGCACAGGACAATTCTGCCATCACAGAAATCTAGTTCACATACAATAGTACGTGAACATATTTCAATACCTGCAATGAGCACTAAAGTATGAACTATATTTGTAGCAAATGCCATGTTACCATGATAGCTTACATTTAAGATTATGTAGGTGAAGCATTTTTTGGTATGTTTCCATAAATCCTAGTAACACTAATCATATTTTTAATTTGTAGCTTTAAAAACATCTTTGCGTTGGGCGTCCTGCTTTTTACTCCTAAGTTTCCTGATTACACTAAAATAATTTGATTTCTCTGCTAATATAAAGAGAAGAAAACAAATGGCCCCTCTGAGAAGTAAAACTGGCCTTGCTCTTTAACAGCCAAAATTTGTCTATGCTTTCCAGGGCGCTTTTCAAATGGCAATAAATTCCGAATGAATAACTAAAGTCATTCTAAGAAATGCGCAGAACAAGCTTTGAAATTCAATACTAAAATAAGGTAAACAAAGTTTCACGCTTGGAACTTCATAAAGCATATCCAATTATGAACGTACACCTCAAAAATGAGTACTACTGGGTCACCCCGAATTCACCTGGACTACTTTGCGATGGCAACTCTGTGGAGTTGAATCCCTGGAGTCCTTCCCTAAACTAAATCACACCGGAGAAAACACGGCCCCGCCCCACCGACAGAAGGCAGGGACGCTAAACGCTTGCAGGATGTCACATTCAATTCCTAATCCAGGGGATTAACAGAAACTGCCTGCCTTGCAGATGAGGTGTTTAGTGCCTTTCCAAACCCAATAGAACAGAAGAGATGGGGCTAGGAAAAAGCCATTTTTGATGAAAAGCTGCCTTTTCCATCCAGTGGGCCCCAAGGGGAGCCACGGACCCAGCACTGCAAAGAATTCAGCTCTTCTCCCAGGCGGACCACTTCTCGGGAGCTAGCCCGTGGCTCCCCGCCCACCGCGAACCGCTCGCCGCAACCCGCTCGTCCCGGGCACTAGGGCTGCACCAGAACAGGGGCAGACAGAGGCCACCTGACGTACTGGCTTCGCCCCGACCAGTACGGCCTTGCCCGCTACAGTCCCGCCTTCCGAGGAACTATACGTGATCTTCGCTCACCATCACTGTTCTGTCCTCAGCCATCTTGGCTCCGCCCACGGTTGCGCGGCAGGAAGCAAGCAGTTTCCCAGACAACTGTGCGGAAGTTATAGGACTGGGGAAGTGGGAGGGGCCTAAGCAGAGAAGGGAGTAGTTGGAAGCATGAGGGTTTCGCCCTCCCCATTGATTGATTTCTGGAAGCAGGGGAAGGGCTGGGTGCTGCTCCACAGATAGTTTTGGCTGATGAGAGAATGTGCAGCCAGTCATCCCGGGGCAACCCGTACCACTGCGCACCCTTTTAAGGATGGTGCTGGAGCCCTGGATGGTGTAGCTCAGTGTATTGAGCACCCGCTGAGAACCAGAGTCACCAGTTCGATTCCCAGTCCCGGCACATGCCTGGGTTGCGGGCCAGGTCCCCAGTGGGGGTCACATGAGAAGCAACCACACATTGATGTTTCTCTCCCTCTCTTTCTCCCTCCCCTCCCCTCTCTCTAAATAAATAAATGAATGAATAAATAAATAAAGGATGGTGCTAGAGACACCATCCATGCTGATGGCCCGATGACTGGAGTGACCAGCCACACCTGGGAGAGCCAGTGCAACCCTCCTGCCACATGACTTTGCCTGGCCAATGAGGGCCAATGAGAAACCCTAAGATTGTAATGGAGCTAAAAAATTCCTATCACCTAGTGATGTCAGAGCTGTCCTAACATATTGCAAGCCATTTGTGGTGACAAACCTACTGCACTGCCAGTCTTGAAAGTATAGCACATACTACCCTGCCCTGGCTGGTGTGGCTCAGTGGATTGACTGTGACTGCTGGCCCGAGAAACAAAGAGTCGCTGGTTCAGTTCCCGTTAGAGCACATGCCTGGGCTGTGCACCAGGTTCCCAGTAGGGGAGTGCATAAGAGGCAACCACACATTGATGTTTCTCTCCCTCTCTCCTTCCCTTCCCCTCTCTAAAATAAATAAATAAATACAATCTTTAAAAAAAAAAGGATAGCACATACAATTATATACAGTGTGGGGGTGGGGGGCTCTGCCCACAGGGCCCCCCAGGCTGCCATGGCTGAGAATAAGTCTACCAATACATGGTCTGCTTGGGGAGGAAAGGCTGCCAATCTCTCAAAGGAGAAGGGCCAAGAGCCTTTTCCTCAATGGGCTTTTATTGGGTACATTTTGCACAGGAATACAAGTAGAGCTCATTAATTATTGGATCAAACAATAGATAACATACAGAGAACTATGAGGTCTTATTCCGAGTCAGCATCTGTTAGCTAAAGGGCTGCAAAACTTTGGGAAACAAACTCATTTTCTGCTCCGACCCTTATTTAATTGAGAGCATTCTAAACAAAGCAGGTTTCACAGGATTTTACATGTTCTTTCTTAGGCCTGATCACCCTAGGGAACCCGTCCTTTCCAGCACAGGGCTACACCCACCACCGGCATCGTTTCAGCCTTAAGGCATTGTTTCGGGCTTAAGTCAGGCAGGGGAAGTAAGGCAGCTAAGAGATTAGGAGGCTTCTTGCAGACAGAATGAGGACTCAGGCTATGTCAAAGATGAGGGATGAGGGTCCATCACCCCCTTTTGCTATGGCCCTCCAAGTCCTTCCCTGGGGGCTCCCCATGATCGTGCCTGTCTTAGGTCATTTTTCCCTTGAGGAATCTTACCCATCATTGGCTAACTGATCAAGCATTGGGGGCCAGCTGGGTGAAAAAAAAGGAGCAGAAGTGGCGCCCCTGCCAGGGAGATAAGCTTTGTCTCCTCAGTGGCTTATGGTCCGAAGGTTGCTCACTCAGCCTTAGTCATAGGGGGTTACAGCTTCTGAAACCAGGCAGGGTGGTTCCCAACAATACAGAACATAAAACTTGATAATGAACAAATATGTTGCTGGTTTATGTACTTACTTACTATACTTTTTTATTGTTATAGTGTATTCTTTCTACTTATTAAAAAAACATTATAATTTATTTTGCTGTTATATCAGCAGCAGCCTCCTGCATCTTGTGTTTACTGCAACTCTTAATTGCATAATATTCTCTTGTGCTTGATTTAATCTTGTGTTGTTTTGTAAATTTGGTGTAGCCTAAGCGTACAGTGTTTATAATTTATAGTAGTGTACAGTAATGTCTTGGGCTTTCAGTCACTCACTGTTCTCTCACTGACTGTCCAAGCAACCTCCAGTCCTGCAACATCTATTCATGGTAAGTGCCCTATATAGTATACCCTTTTTTATTTTTAAAAAGATTTATTTAGGTATTTATTTATTTATTTATTTATTTTTAGAGAGGGGAAGGGAGGAGAAAGAGAGAGAGAAACATCAGTGTGTGAGATACATCCATCGGTTGCCTCTCGCAATCTCCCAACCAGGGACCTAGCCTGCAACCCAGGCATGTGCCCTGACTGGGAATCAAACTGGTGACCTTTCCATTCACAGTGTAAAAAAGTGCTTACCCAGTCCACAAAGGATTCAGAGGCTTGGAGTACAGGGAAAGCGAGCCATTTATTTATGATCTTGCAAGAACACGCGTCCCAACAGTTAGCAGGCACAGATGGGTGGTGCAAAGCAGATGGTATCATCCCTAACACAATTGATCCCTCCCCATTTCTCCATTGGCTGAATACTCTGGGGTTACAATCTGGCGCGATTTCATCTGATTCTAATTGGTTCTCTTTGCAGTCTGGAATTTATGTACCTTCTGGGAAGATTCCACTAGACTTCAGGGCTTGAGAGTCACCTTAACTTTTGAGTTTCTCACAACAGACTGGCACTCAATCCACTGAGCCACACTGGCCAGGGCCCCTTTTTTATTTTTTATATCATATTTTTACTGTACCCTTCCTATATTTAGATATGCTTAGATACACAAATACTTACCATTGTGTTATAATTACCTACAGCATTCAGTAGAGTGACATGCTGTACAGGCTTGTAGCCTAGGAGCAATAAGCTGTATCAGTGATTGTCAACCAGTGTGCCACAAGAATTTCTAAAACACACAATACCTGACTGTTCAGTCAAGGGGCACTCACCTCTTTTCCCTTAGATTGACTGCCAAATTAAAAAATGACAATAGCCAATACAATAGCTGTCCTCTATGCTGAATCAAAATTATACCTATTTTTCATCAGGTCAACCAAAAAAATTCTTTTTTGGTACACCACAGACTTTTAGTAATTAGTTTATGTGAGCCATAAGATGAAAAAGATTGAAAATCGCTAGGCTGTACCATTCAGGTTTGTGTAAGTATGTGCTTTCATATTCACACAATGACAAATTTGTATAATGATGCATTTCTCAGAACAATCCCCCTCATTAAGGGGTGCATAACTGTATTTAAATTCTCCCTCCTGGGAGGGAGCCCCAAACCCAGAGCATTCCCCCCAGCCCCCAAACCCAGAGCATTCTCACCTTAGGTAAAAAAAAAAAACCTCCGTTTCTCGGTTGTCATATCCACCTGAGGTACTCACCTCATCAGCCTTCGTTCTTGTTTATGCCAGAGTCTGCAAACCCACTGCTGGTAGGCCGCATTTCCGCACAGTCTTGTTTTGACTGGGAATATTTTTAATGTGGATGAAAAGGGAGTTCTGGGGAAAGTAACTTCATGTGGTGATCTGATCATAAATTGCTAACTGGGCAGGTCATGATGGGTAGTCACACGTCAGGCACATAACGCTTTTAGTGAAAGGTTTGTCTTTGCCATAAGCAAGCTCTGTGCATTGTTTCTGTGCATGTTTCTGTGCATATACGTTAACACACCTTTGAAATGCCACTTTTCGGAAGAGAGCACATAATCTTGTTAACTGTACGGTAATTCAATCCCCACCTTGCTTTCTCCCACCTTTATGTAATCTTCCTTACTGCCCTCAATTCCAAATGCATAAAAGAAACCACCAACTCTCATTCTGAGAATTTTCTTAGTCTGTTGAGATGTTGCCTCTAGTTGTATTCTGTTGAGCTCAAATAATTTTTATAAAAATTTTCTACAAGTTTGGACATTCTTACAATGAACAAAAGTCACATTTCACAAGAAAGCCAGAAACCCGGCCTCAGGATAAATAAAGTACCAATAATGGGCTTGCATTCCTCCAAGGCAGTATAATCTGAAAACTACAGATAGGCATTTGTTCACCTTTTTGCCAGTCCTCACTTCCCAGAAACACACTTCACACATTATACATTACTTATCTGGCCTCTGGTGTGGTGAATTACATTCTTGGTCTTTCCACTGGATGATCATGAATATGTGTGAGCTTTGGAGTCAAACATGAGTTCTGAATTTGACTACTGCATGACGTGAGCCAGTCATTTTGTGAGCATCATTCATTTCAGCAACTATGTGATGGACAAAACATAACAGGATCCCTCTACCTGAAGGACCAACCTTCGAGAGTAGTGACATTAAATAGTAATGTAAGCCAAGTTTATGAAGAAACAGTTCACTAAGAAATACAAATGGTTGTTAAACATACGAAAATATAACTTTGCAAAGAAAAAAACATGCAAATTAAAGTTTTCACCTCATACACCGACAAAGAATAAAATTTTTCACTGGCATAGTTGTGAGGAAACATCCATTCTTCATCTGTGGCTAGTGACAATGTGAGTCGGTACAACCTGCACCGAGTGCAGTTTGGCAGTAACTACTGAAATTAAAAACACACATAAACTTTAACTCAGTTAGTGCAACTCTAGGAATTTATTCTACAGATATAAATGTGGGAAATGACTTTACAAAGTTATTCAGTGCAGCATTGTTTGTAATAACCAACACTTAAAAACAACCTAAGTACTCAATAATTGAGGTTAAATAATGATCATAAGCCCATAGTATATGGTACATGAAAAAGAAAAAGGCAACTATTTACATATTGATACAGAAGAATTGTCAAGATACATTAACAGATAAAAATAAAGAGCAGAAAAATGTGTGCAGTATCTGTGTTAACCAAACAGAAGGAAAAATAAAGAGGAATATTATGTACATAATTGCTTGTATACTTAGAAAATATCTCTGGAAGGATATTCAAAGCCAAACATGGTTACTTGTAAGGAGAGCTGGGCAGCAGAGGGACAGGGAAGGGAAGAGACTTTATACTTTGTGTGCAATCTGAACTTTGTACTATATGGATGTACGATATGGAACAACACAAATATATAATTACAATTGTGGTGAGTGCTAAGGAGAAATAATAGAGTAGTGAGAGTACATAATAGGGAGATCCAATCTAGACTTGTTTGGACAGGGAAATTTCCCTGGATAAGAGATGCTTAAAATGAGACTTACAGAATAAAGCATTAACTTGGGGAACAGGAATGAGGAAGTGAGCAGGATAGGGAAGAATTCTAAGGCAAAGGAAGAGCTTGTGAAACCTACTGAGGCTAGACAATCTGACCAATTTGCAGCACAGAAATACCAGTGTAGCTGGAAAGAAGTATCAGCGGAAGTGCTGGTTGCAACAGGCGGAGAGAGAGGGAGGAGACTAGTCGTGCACATCCACAGAGGCCATGTGAGCAGTTTTCTTCTAAGGACATTGGGAAAGGACCAGAGAGTTTTGAGCAAGGAATAGCATGGTCAGAATGAACATTTAAGGAGTTAGTGTTCGATAAGTAGAGAATGAGCTGGGGTGGGGACAAGAATTGATCATCTAGGGGAAACTAAAAGATACTGCAAATGAGATGAGGGAGCAGTTCCTTGGACTAAGGTGATGGGAAAAGAAAAAGTGAATAGTTTCTCGAGAGATTTAGGAGGCAAAATAAACCTCTAATGGTGAAGATTTTGATATGGGAGAATGAGGTTAAGGAAGATAGATATCACTGCAAAAAAAAAATCACTAGATTTCTAACTTTAAAAACAACCAGATGAATAGTACAGTCAATGACTGAAATGGGGAGCCCTGGGGAAGAAGGTGTTGGTGGGAAAGCTTACGAGCACGCTTCCCAATATATAAAATCTCCCTGAAGAGGTCCTGTGAGGAGTAAATGACATTATTTACACCTGTGTTATTAAATAAAAGCTATTGCTATTAGTATTAATCATGTTTTAAAATCTCTCCTTTGACCCCAGAATTCAAGGGCCTGTTTCATAAGAAAGTATGCTGGTTTCTCAAACTACAATAGGTAATTAGAAAAATCCCCTCAAAAAACATAACATCTTCACAGGAAAATCCCAGAATCACATAGACAATGTTTCTTGTGTGACACATGAGTCTTCATTTCCCTTTGAAATCCTTGCTTATCAGGATCATTCAAGTCATACAGCTGGGTAAGGCATTCCAAATAATATGGTATTTATCTTTCCCCCCATGGTAGGAGCTGAGAAAACATGAGAAGAATTAGGCACTAGTAACTTTTTAACACTCTCAATATATATAAAGAAGTTTTAATTAATTGAGATTCTACAATTTTAAATACTTTAAAATGTCATTCCTACTCTGCTCATGTCTACAGCCAGCTCTGTTCTGATAAACCTGCCAGGCAACTCTCGAGCACCGTGTGCCTCTTTGTGGTGACCAGCCCCATCCCCACCCCCAAAACCCCAACCACCAACTCCTGAGAGCCCAGCCAACACCTTGGGAAACACTTCAAAAATAACATGAAGCTCTAGGGGCCTTCATGAAGCACTTAAAATACGCCCATTTCTGATACTATAGCTATATTCAACAGTGAATGTGGGCAGACATATCTACTGCATTGTTTGTGAGAAAAAAAGTACTGGAAACACCTCAAATGTTCATCACCAGGGATTGTTTAAATAAACCAAAGTACTTCTATCCTAAGTCATATTTTGCAGTCTTTAAAAAACTTTTTAAATTTTTATTTGTTTTTTGAGGGGGGAGAAGGGGGAGACAGAGAGAGAGTGAGAGAGAGAGAGAGAGAAAGAGAAAGAAACATCAACTACCATTCCACCCATCCATGCATTAACTGTATGTGCCCTGACCGGGGATCGAACCTACAACCTCACGTTGGGACAATGCTCCAACTGAGCAACCCAGCCAGGGCTAAAAAAAGCTTTTCAAAGTGATGAAAGTTGTATGAGAAAAGTAAAGTGTAGAAAATATAATAATAACCTTATATCTGTGTTTAAAAAAAATTAGGAGGAACATAGTCGCATGTTTTACAAATAAAATTTTGAGAAGAAATTGCAAGAAACTGGTAATGATGTTTGTCACTATAAAGTAGAAAGAATGAGGTGACTTGCTTTTCACAGTTTAATATACTATCAAATTTAACTTTGTATTATCCTTGTATTTGTAATTTTAAAAACTAATAACATATGTAAATGAAACCATTTTTAAACTCTCATTCTGAGAATTCACTTCTGATTTGAATACAGAAAAGAATATAGCTCCCACTCTAACAAACAAAGAAAAGGGCAGATTAGCTAGAAAATAAAAAATATTTTTAACTCATTAGAAAGCTGAGGATATAAAGAAATCTAATGGAACAATCTCCAGAAGTTCTAAGTAGTCCTTCACAGGATAAAAGATACTGATGGCTGCTCCAAGTTCTAGCTGAAAGAGGAATCCAACATAGGGGAATAAAGAGAAATCAGTTGAAATTTAACAAAATTTTAACAGTCTTATCAAGGCTGGGATGACATTATAATCTAGAGGACCCAAATCCACAGAAAAGCCTGTACCTACCCACCAATCTTACCTTTTGGATTGTAACTAAATGCAGCGAGGTAATAAATCAAAAGTGGAAGGGGGATGGGTAATAGAAGAGTTGAGACAGATCACCCCTGCCTGTGAGGTGAGTAGAATCTCTCTGAAGGGCAAGATACCCTTTCAAAATCAGGGGGCAAGGCAAGAATGCTGAGTAATACATCAGAAGCACTCTTGAAGACTAAGAATGGAACAGGAGAGTGGAGAGACCCATCCCCGGGGCATTGTGGGCATTCATCCTCAAAAGACTAAGGGTAGGGCACACATGAGAACTGAGATACCTCCGCACTCCTCTATACCACTCACAAAAAGACAACTGCCCTCCTCTTCCCCACTAAAAACACCCACTTGGGAGCTAGGTTGTAAAGCAGAGATCTCCCACATTTCCAAATGCTGACAGCTTGGCTAAGAAGCAAAGTCATAACTCTGACATCTTGCCAATGCCTTAAACCCAGGCCTCAGTGAAAGGAAAGTTCTGATTCTGCCTTCAAAATATTTGAAGCTAGTGGTTAACTGAACCACACTAAAGCTGCAACAGGGCCCACACATAGGTCAAATATACAGCACATTGACTGAGTCACTACTCAAGTGTCTGAAAGAAAAACCAGCATGTCCCATTTTTAAGGTAATATTTACATCAGTCAGTCTCTCCTGTTTTTTCAAAATGTAAAATGTCCAGTATACATTCAGATGTACAAGACATGTGCAAAAGCAAGAAAATGAGATCCATGGCCACAGGGGAAGGGTTCGATACAAGCGGAACTAGAGATTCCCCAGATATTGATTGAATTTTCAGTTGGGATTATTAAAATAACTTTGCTATAAAATCTTGTGGAAAATGTGGACAACATGCATAAAGAAATGGGAAATCTTAGCAGAAACATAGTAACTAACAAACATAATGAAATGTCAGAAATGAAAAATACAATATCAGAAATAAATAATTCACTAGATGGGTTTAACAGAAATGCATCAGGGAACTTGAGCACAGCTAAATGGAAAGTATCCAAATTGAAAATAAAAAGAGAAAAGAAAGGGAGAAAATTATCTGAGATCTGTAGGATAGTATCAAATAATCTAATATATGTGCAATTGGAGTCCCAAAAGGAGAGGTGACAGAGTATGGAACAAAGAATTGAACCAGGAAATACCCAATATTAATGAAAGACATCAACATAGATCCCAAAGGTTCAGTAAACTCTACACAAATTAAAACATACCTACGCATATCCTAGTCAATCACCTGGAAACCAAAGATAAAGAGCAGATGTAACCTAGGGGAGGAGGGAAATCAACCACATTACAGACAAGCAAACAAACAAAAATAATGGATTCCTTTTCACCAGAAACAAACGAGACCTGAGAACAAATAAATAACTTCTTTAATAAGTACTAGAAGAAGAAATAAAAGGTCAACATAGAATTCTATATCCAACTGAAGTATCCCTCAAAAATAAAAGTAAAATACATTCTCTGACAGGATACAGCTAAGGAAATTTATCTCTGAAAAAACTGCAATGGAAGAAATGCTAAAAGAATTTCTTTGAAGTTGAATTTATACCAGATGGAACCTCAGATTTGCTGAAAAATATGAAGAACCACAATAATGAAGTATTGTGGGGAACAGAACAGAGAGTATGGAAATAACTATACACACGATCCATTGATTTTCAACCAAGCCGCTGATCAGTTTAATGGATGAAGGAAACTCTTTTTAAACAAATGTTGCTGAAACAACTGGATATTCATGTTCAAATAAAATAAACCTCATTCTATACACAAAAATTATTTTGAGATGTATCATATACCTAAAACTCTAAACCATAGATGTCAAACGTAAAAGCACTGAGATAAATCACAGACCATCTATGATCCACAGTCATAAAATTTCAATCCACAAAATTTCTAGAAGAAAATATGTCCTTCATGACCATGGATGGGGTCATAAAGCCATAAAAGAAAAAAATTGATAAGGTGGATTTTATCAAAATAAAAATTCCCATTTGTCCAAAGATCCTCATGAAAAAGCAAACAGGAAAAAAGTGAACAGAGGTCCTGGCCTGGTAGCTCATTGGTCAGAGCGGTGTCCCAGCGTGCGGGGGTTGCCGGTAAACCCCCCAATCCCTGGCTGGGTTGCATGCAGGAGCCAGCCAGTAGAAGCGTGAATGAGTGGAACAATAAATCGATGTTTCTAAAAATCTACTTGAAATAATTTAAAAAGGTAAACTATAGTCTAACAAAAAAAAAAAAGAAAAAAAAAAAGAAATCACAGTATGTATACTTGCCAAAGGACTTATATCCAGAAGTCACAGAATAACCACAATAAAAAAGACAATCCAATTTTTAAATGGGAAAAAGACATGAAAGACACTTCAGGAAAGGAATACAAACATAAAATAAGCATATGAAAAGTGCTCAACATCATTAATCATCAGGGAAATGTAATTAAAATCACAGTGTTATTTAACCTACCAAAATGACTAATATAAAAGGCACGGACAACATCAGCAAATGCTGACAAGAACATGGAAAAACTGGAACTCTCATACCTCATTGGTGAGAGTACAATATGGTAAAACCACTTTGGAGAACGGAAAGGCAGCAGCTCAAAAAGTTAAATGTACACTTACCATATGACTCAGTCATTTTCTGCTCTTAGGTAACCAAGAGAAATGAAAACATGTATCCAATGAAACAAGAACAAAACAGAATCTTTTAAGAATTTTATAGCAGTGTGATTCACAATTGCCCCAAATTGGAAAAAACCAGTCTACCCATAGGAGAATGTATAGGCAAATTGTGGCATATTTATAAAATGACCTGCTACTCAGCAATAAAGAATTTACCAATACATAAAATGTGGATGTCTTTAAAGCATTATATGAAAGAAGCCAGATGTGAAAGACTACTTATTATATGATTCCATTTATGTGAAGTCCAAAAGCAGACAAAATATATCTTTAGTAGTAAAAATCAGGAAATGATCCTTGGAGTAGGGAACGGAGCAGGAATGATTTGAAACATGCACAAGAGAACTTGGTATGTAATGATGTTTTATATCTTCTTTTGGGTGGTTATCAACAATGTGTATACAATTATCAAAACATCTTGATTTCTATAATCAACTTAAAAATGAGCGGAACACTACTATTTCAAGAGCATCTTTCCTCAACTCTGTACTGATCTTTTCTCAGTGTGACCTTGGGCTCTAATCTGATCAGGGCTAGGACCTTGATTATGGAACTTATCTTAAAAAGCACACAATCCAGTGTCCAATTGAAACAGCATTTAGAAATCTGTGAAGCAATTTTATTTCCATTGGTTAGTGAGCAACATGTTTGACCATGTGTAAGGCACGGACTTGTACTAATGTTGGATTTAACATGAATAAACAAAATTTACTCCATTGCAAGCTAGTCAAAATAATGGAGTATATATTAATTCTTCACAGGTACATAAAACACTGTAACTTTTCACATTCTCTGGTATTTACTGCTATGACCTTTACAATGCTCCAAACCAGTCAGAGGATTTTTGGATACAAAAATCACTTCTTATGCATGCAGGCATCTTTTCCAAAGTGAAGGGCAGGGGTGAGGGGAGGACATTCAGGTCTTACCTCCTTTGTTAGGAAACACTTCAGTATTTGCCCTAGTTATGCAGAAATGGACCACAACTCAAGATCATACGATAGGAATTTATTAAGCAAACAACTTTGTTCATACCAGGAAGACCAGCAATTAGGTTATAAATGAGAGCAGGTGCAAGAACTTACAATTTTAGAGCATTCCATTAGAATGTCTACTGCCCAAGTAGGCCCACAAGCGGTGCTCCATAATGCTGGTTATCTTTTTATGCTGCATTCCCTCTGAGAAAATGATGTGACCTGCAGAGGTGGGAGTGCATACAGGAAGTCTCCTTCCAAGAGGAAGCTGGGAAACTCAATCCTGCTGTGTATGTGTGTTCACTCCTCAGGAATCCCAGCTTGGCCAGTTGATTCCAGAGAGCCAGATCCTCACTGCACAAGCCTGATTCCCAATGATAAGAAACAGCCATTTAATGTGCACAGAAGTGGCTTCAAGGACACTGCTTTGTCATTATGCATACGGATTCCAACTTTAGCCATCAGAAGAAAATCTAAAATCTGTACAAGCAAGTTTTCAGAACTTCCTGGAGAACTAATATAGAGAATTAATTTTATATTTCTATAATCATCTTCCAAATTCCCACCATGAGTACTCCATGGCAAAAGGCAGGCAACTTGAAAAGTAAAGACCAAACTTTTACACAGATGTAGTCAGTGAGGAGGGATGTACAGGTGCCAAATAAAAGAGCAAGTCAGGAACTGCTACTTTGTGCATAACATGAAGCGAAGTCATTAGCTCAAAATAGGCAAGATTGACCTTCTGAAGAGGCTTGGGAATGTGAGACTTGCTTCTTAACTCTCATTAAAATGCTAGGGTAGCTCTCAAACATGAAGGAGAAAAGGTATAGATTGGGTCCTTCTTAGTACACTATGAGGTCAACAACAAGACAGACATGTTTTGAACAGCTAAGAGCCAAAAATAAAAATTGGACATTGAGTTCCAAGGCAATCTAAGGCTTAGGTCCCCCTAAGAATCTACATAACTTTGGCAGGTACTGTTGGAAAGGCCGTTTGAAAATCAGCACAGTGCCATGAAACAACATAGCGTAGTGGTCAAAATGTACCTCCAGCTCTGCCTGCCATTAACTGGCTGGGTGACCTTGGTCAATCCATGGGTCTCAATGTAGAACCGGGGTTGTTAAGGGCTTCCAGACAAACCAACAGGTCCTTTTCATTGCTGTACCTCCAGTGTCTAGAACAGTGCCTGACACTTTTGAGTGTTGACTGAAGGAACCTAGGTTTGAATCTTCATTCTGTCATTTACAAAAGGATGACCTCAGGAACTTTTATAAAATGGTAACTGTCTCATAAGATTGCTTTAAAAAGATGGACATGAAGCATTAAGACTAAGTTAGCTCATAATTATCTATTACATAGTATTCCTTACATTTATTTCCTTTCAGGACATTTCAGTTTTGTTGAAGATACCTTTCATGGTGTGCAACCAGCAAACCATGGTCTCCAAGATCTGACCCCCAATCCACAGGGGTAAACCCCCAAGAGTCACGTTTCTACCAAAGGGCTGGTCCCATGGCTCTGCTTGGTTCTGGCTGCATGTGTCTGGAACGGTTAACATGTAACACCTGGAGTTATGGGGCAGCTACAGGAAAAGTAAAGCTGTTAGAATGATGTGGATGTACTGATGGAAAACAACGCCAAATTGGTTCAAAATGGCTTTCTAGTTGTTCCTGGATCCAATCTCATTCTGCCTTTGGGAGTCTGTGAGACCATTCTGTATCCTTATTTTTTGCCCAAGTTAGTGTTGTATGCTTATTATTTGTAAGGCTTTGTTTTCCTATTTTCTTTGATCCTTACAACACTCCTATAAAACAGACAACACAGCATGATAAGAATGAACACAAGAAATCATACAAGTATGACCCTGCCATATTTTTTCCTATAACTTTTGAGTTAATGAACCTGTTTTCTCATAAATTAGGAGAGCAATGCCTTTGTTTTAGGGCTGCTTAGAAGACACAGATAATGTAAGTAGGGCACCTAACAAAAAGTACTCAACATATTACAGCTCCTATTACTACCCCCATTTTACAAAGGAAAACTATGGCTGAGAAAAACTGATATCCTTTCCACTACACCACACTGGGAATAGAAACAGGAACATTCATTGTCTTAACATAGAAGATCATCAAAAGAAAGTGATAAACTTGTGATTTGTTAGTGCTCTGAACTTTTAAGTGATTAAGTGGAATTGTGCACTGACTTGATGCAAATACTTAATAACAGCTTTGCTTATAACTGTTCAAGTACCTTGGCTCAGACTATACTATTTACTTTCCCAGATATATTTCTCTCCCTTGGGCAGAAAATATATTACCACTTCATGTGAACATTCTATTCTGCTTGTCAGTTTTACATTTCTTCTGGTTTTGTGAATTTAATTTTCTCCAAGGTGGACCATGTATTGGGCATTTCACACTAGTCCCTTAGGAGGCACCATTCCACAAACCCCACTCAGCTAGGACCTACGGTGTGACCTGTCCTGAGCTTGTGAATTTGTCATTAAGTCCTATTATCCCTTACGTCCTAGAATGGGCACCTGTAACTCTTTGGAACTACATAAGTGTCTAGGTCAATGGCCTCAACTGTGTCTACAGGTCTCAAACTGCACTGTACAATCATCGGGGATGAAGGTGGGGACAGGACTGCAGAAAATTAATGTCCAGTACACAACCCAAAGCAAGTAAGTCATAATCCCTATGGGGTGAGACTCAGGCATTAGTTTGTTTTCTCTTGAAGTCTCTCAGTGATTCCAATGTGTGTCAGATGGATAGTGGCATAAAGTTGCAAGCCAAGACTGATTGCCAACATTTCAAACTCGAAAAAATTCACAAAAGTGTTATTTCACAGGCTCCTCTCAGAGCTCACTTGGCCGAGGACAGTCTATTAAAATATTTACCTGGCTCTTGTAGACATCTGAGTTTGAGATTTCTGAATTCCTGTGGTAATGAAGTTGTGCTTTTGATATTGTTATAGCTGCTACATATCACTGCTTGGTTGATTTATTTACTAATTGGCCTCAACTCTAAAAATAGCCCTAAAATGCATCTCTATGGTTTAACCGTAGTCTGCAAACTGCTTTTCAAAAAAAAAAAAATCTATTAATTTTCCCCAGTCTAAATGCTATTGACTACGGACAGATCAACAGCTGCCTTGAAAATTGGATTTAATTATACAGAAAAGCAAAAAAGTAAAGCTCAGTTGCCTCAGTGTTCACTCCTACAGTAGGCAGTAGGCACAACTGCGTTATTTCCAGCTGAGCACTTCCAAATCAGCTATCTCATCTTGGGTGATGAAGAGGAAAAGTAAATTCCCTAAAATAAACCAGAAACACACCAACTTTATCCCCAAGGATCTGAAAAAAAAATCTGAAGGACCCATACTTTTTCCTGTGGCTGAAGGAGCCAAGATTTCCCCCAAATGCTGACTACTTCTGTTCTTAAAGCCCCATAGGAGAAATGCTGAGAACAAATAGATTTCAGGGGTTCTGTGTTTCATTAGTTACAAAATAATCCTGTAACAAGTTGCAGACGATTATTCAAAATTCTTTACATTGGAAATTTATTTGAACAAATAACTAGACCAACAATTGCAAACTGCTTGGCCACTGTTTAACAAATCAAACGATGCTGAACGATTTCCTCTCAACTACCACACGTGACAGTTTTCTAGTGAGCACTGTCCCAATCAGCAAAATGGGAAGGGCTATACTCATCTCGCATGCCTAGTTTCTTTTCATTAGGCAAAACAGAGCCACATCAGTTGCAAACTCTGAACCAAATTAAAGATCAGAGATATATAGCATTCCTCTAACATTAGCAGCAATAGGCATATGTATACATATATATAGTCTTTGATGTAGTTTAATAGTACAACACCATAGCAAAGAACCACCTTTCCTGGTACTGAATGCTAGGTCATTCTGAGACCAGATTACGAAAATATGATACAAAGAGGTAGTACAATGTTGATTGAATTCCAGATAGAAGAAATTGTGAAATCTTGGGCAAGTTACTTAACCTTATTAAGCCTTATTTTCTTCTTTTGTAAAAAAAAAGAGCAATTCCTACCCCACTTGCTTAAGCTGGTAATATAAGATAAAGTGCTTTGAAGATAAAAGTGATAAATGAACTCTCATAATTATAGATCCAAATAAGACCAAATTAAATTGTCCTAAAATCTGGACTTGGCTAGAATATCAATAACAAAAATCTCCAACCCGGGACCTTGTTTAAGAAAATTCTCTCCATCCCTTTAGGAGATATCAGCTTATAAGAGTGAATAAATCTAAGTAATCAGTTTTGAGGTTGAGAATGACTCTTTAAAATATTTTATCTCTAAAAAACTGACAAAGATCTACTAAGCATCTAATATGTATCACTGTTACAACATGAACAGCAAACAAAATTCAATGGTCAAGTCAGAGAAATTGGAAAGCTTTCAGAAAATGCTCTGAAGGCTACATGACCAAGTTAACGATTAACTGTTGGGGATGGTCTCATTCACAGTTCCCCGCAAAGAAACTGAACCAAATCTTAACATTTTATATTAAGTAGGAACAGTGAATAAGGCACATAATACAGGTGATTGTTAGGTCACCAGTATGTCTTTTTTTTTTTTTTTAAACTATAAAAATAAACATAAGTAACTAATGGAATAACAAAATAAAAGTTTATTTTATTAGAATTAGGAATGTTCTTTCCCTCTGGGCAACCTGAACAGTCCAGTTACAATGAAAATCTAAGAACAGTTATTTCCACAGCACAGGGCGCTCTATGCACAAAATTACAGGGTTAGGAGCATTTAATAAATTTACCGATCTGATTGTCTCACCAACCCACCCCCTCCCATCCCCCAAGTGCTCTATACCCAGGATTTGCAACTAAAAGAATTTGTTACATCAAGTCCTTTTCTGTCTTGTTCTAAATTTCAGTTCCTAATTATGGCTGAATCACACTGTACACTGCCGATTCAACCATTTCAAATCAAGTCAGTCAGTCTTGGATCTGTTATATATGTGTTTATGTATACACATGTGTATTTAACGTATTTATTTAAACACACATAAAACACATACAATCTGGGTCGCAGCGAATTACACAGAATTTAGTCTGATAATATTATATGCTACTCAGTTTTACCACTGTGGTTTGTGTCCTGAGCTTTGGATCAAAATTTTACTATAGATCATTTAAAGTCCATCTACTGCTCAATGAATTGTTCAAATGAAGCATGCACTTTTCAAAAGACCATGTAACTGCCCTCAAGAAGACAGGGAGACCCTGGTGCTTACCATGAATAGAGCCCTCTTGATAGACTTAGGTAAGTGAAATGGGGAAGCTGTCATTCAATATGGCTTGCCTATATCCCAGCTGGGGTCACTGAAGCTACTAACAATGAAAGCAATGAGCTCAGGGAATACTGTCAAATATGGAGATAGTTGTTAAAAGATTGGAATTTAAAAAGGTCAGTTCACCTTGATTCATACAAGTTAGGGAATGCACCCACAACTGCAACACCCTCAGATAATATGCCAAGACAAACTAGAAAGCATCTCTAAAAAGTACTGTTCCTCCATGGGTAGGGGCTGATACTATGAAATGCACACACTGTGTTTGGATACTTGTTACAAGGGGAGTGCATAATGACACAAACCTAGATACCGCAGTTAATTGGTTAAAATTTTTTTAAAACCACCACACATATACAAAACATTTTGATTAAGGGAGCCACATATATCTAGATAGCAACTCTGGCTGCTTTTCAAAGTTACCAGGGAAAGGAACTTATTCAAGCTTTCTTTAAAAAAAAATTCTTAGTTTGATAAATGCCTTTTAAGATTGATATAGTCATTTAAAATAAAGTTAAATGGATGTCAGAGGAGAGGAGGACATGGAAGAAGCAGATGTTGAGTTCTGATCTGCACCTGAGGTGGCAACGGAGAAAGGATTAAAGGTACAGGTAAAGTTGATCCTAAAGCAACAAGAGGTTTAAGGAAGCAGCATAATATACTCAGCAAACATTCACTAATTTTTGATGGGAAAAGAACAGTTGCAAGTACATCTCATGTAACAACCTTTTCTAAAAGGAAAAGTGGGTTGATTCAGCAAAGCCTAACTTAGGCAAAAGGCCAGAGGAAAGTGAACCTACTTCCCAATGGAGTAATAGGATGTACACTGCAAGAGCAGACAAAGCTGCCTCACAAAAGGTAAACCCTCCCTAGGCGCAAGACATTTAAAGGAAGACAAAGAGGTCCTCAACCCAAACTGGTATTTAATATTAAGACCTCTTAATCTAGTTGCCAATTCACCCTGCACTCCTGTATAAAACTGATAGATCTAGGGATGCTGGCCTGTTGAAAAATACCACAGCCAGAATGGCCTAAACAGGTATATAATTAATAAAACCACCACCATCCTTTACTTTTAACATAGCTCTTAGTAGAAATTTCATAAAAATGGACATCACAGCTAAAACGCATCATTAATTTTCCTATCTGTTGACAACAAAAAGAAGCGAAGTCGGTGATTTCTGTTTAAATGTACTAGATGGGAATATCATGTTCTAGGGATGTCTGTCTTCAAACTGAACCCACAGCAACACACAAGCAATTTTAATATCTGCCATATTAAATTCACAATCTGAAACTAAGTGAATGGTTATTTATTTATATTTATATTTAAAGCAAAAACATTCTATTTGATACCCTAATGTAAAGAAAGGGTGAGAGAAGAGCCATAACCAGAATCTTAAAAGGCTCAAAGCAGCAATTAAAGGAAAAAAAAAATGAAATGTTTCCTCTGGATGGAGAGGGAGCATAGGAAAGCCTTCACCTGTGCATGACGTGCACACAAAGGCTTGAGGAGGATGCATGAGGCTATGAAGGGGAATGAAGCGGGGACTAGGTTTTTCTTGAACTGTAGCAACTAAGCTCCCTGTTGCAGTCCTTAACCAGGCCATAGTGTTGTTGGGGCTTGACCTCCCTGGCCCTGATCAAGCATTGGGCATGAGGACCATGGCCAGCAACAGACATATAAAAACCAGAAAGGGCAAAGTAATCTCAGGAAAGGGAAATCAAAGAGTTCTTATGTCTTCCAGAGGTACTAAACCAACAGGTTTTTTTTTAATCCCAACTTCCAACCATGGAAAGTTAAAGAAAACGGAAAGAAAATGCACAGCAAATAGACATAATGTTGAAGATTTTTAAAGAATAAATATTTTTTGTAATTAAACATTATGCAAACACGTGCCACGCTTGCTTTGTCCATGCATATGCGCTATATACAATTTTGAAAAATACTGTGTTGTCCTCTTGTTTTAAAAGTCATATACAAAGTTTTTTTTTTTTGTTTTTGTTTTTTTGTTTTTTTTTGTTTAATTCTTCTTGCTGCCTACCCACTTCCCGCCCCAAGAATTTTCTTTACAAGGAACTAAACATCATTCACTCATTACCTTGGGGTATGAGAGAAAGAGAGTCAGTCTCTGTATGTGGGCATATTTGCATGAGTAGAGGAGGAAGGGGAGGAGGTCTTTTACCAAAGTACAACAAAATGGCTGGTTTGGGCATGAAAAGCAGTGTCAAAGACCTGTTTTAAATTTTAACTGTACTACACTCAGGAAAAAGAAAAGAAAAGAAGTCAGCTTTGAGAATGAAGCTACGTTACAAGTTAAAGTTGGAGGGCTTTTAGTGTGTCTGTCACACTTTGGCGGCCTAGAATACTGTTGTACAATGGTTTATCTACCTTTTTTTTATTACAATATAATTTACTTAAACTTTCTGTTAACAAAACAGAATTCTGGTACTACAGACCAGCAGTATCAGAATGGGCTTAGTGCCTCCTTGTTTGTGTTTGTTTTAATTGCATGAGCACTCTAGATGGTAAAGTTTTCAGAGTTCATTTTATGCAGGGTCATTTTCAGTCCTCAATGTACTCCCACAGATCTTTTTCATAGCCTTCATGAACATGCTGTAACAAAACCCTTCGTCGACTCTCACAGTATCTGTAACCAAAGAAAAAAGAAAATGTCAGCCTCCAGTTAAAAAAAAAAAAAAAAAAAAAAAAGCATTTACTTATTTTTTAGGGAACCCCTACATTTCACCAAGACTTGGAACTAGGCACCTGTTTTTAACAACACATTTGCAGATCTACTGTTTCTAATTTTAAAAGCCATGATTCCCGATTTTGGCAATTTTAGAGTAATAAAATGTTAGAAATTCCTAAAGGTCTTAGAAATTACTTGATTCAATTCTGTCATTATTCTACCACAAGTAAACAGTTTCAGGAAAAAGTAATTTAAGGGGTTATTTATTCACATTCATAAAATCTTTGTTAGCTGTGAAATTACCATAAACATAATGCAGCTGGCTAAGGGATGTAAAAGTATTACTTAGGACTAACTCTCCAAGACTTACAGATTCCAAAAGGTTTCTACCATACCACTATTAAAAAGATTAGTATTAGTATTTGCCAGGAAACAACTTTGAGGGAAAGATCTCCATGCTGAGAAAGCAAACATTTTGCATTCTTAGCTTAAGAAGTAGCATATCTCACTGGTGTATCATCTCTTCACACCATGCCCCTCTCCTTTCTTGGAGAATGAATAAAAACTTTATTCTCTACACTTCTCTTTGTAAACTCTTTCACATCCCACGTCACCAACCACCCTAACATTTTGGTGACCCATAAGGGGACATTCTCTATTTCTCCCTCTCCTCTAGCCTCCTGAGACTTGAGACTAGGGGAACAGTGGGCAGCAGAAGCTCAACCTGGGCTAACCCCCAACCCTGTCTCTGTGAGGTTCAGAGAGAGGATTCTAATCATTCGCCATCTCTCTAGACTCTGCAGACAGCCTCCTCCCCATCCATCTGCAGGGCCACTGATCAATGTAAGAAAATTTGTTTTTTCCCTAGGACAATTAGTAAATTATACCCTCATACGCAATACTGAAACATTTATATTTTTCTCCCTACCTAATCCCTCCATAATCACTGGAAAGCAAGAACAGAACCACTCCCTAGAGCCAAAGGCAGACTATAACATTGGAACAAACTGCAGCCTTGTGTTACAATGACCCCAACAGCAAGCCCCTACCCTTTTTTAATCCAATTATAATCCAATAAAAGCTCAAAGTCCCCACCCGTCAATGCTGGTGTATCTCTCCACACCATGCCCCACACCTTTCTTAGAGAGTGAATAAAAACTTTATTCTCTACCAAAAAATAAAAATAAAAATAAAATAGTAGCATATCTTGAAATACCATCTACCTTTAGGGTAAAGTAAATCCCTCCTTAGGGGGGAAACCTAATAAAAACTCTACAATAAGCATGAGTAGTTCACTTGTCAATAGCCATGACTGCAGGACCCCCTGGCTATGTCCAGCATGCTAATCTCACCCCTCAACCTAACAGCCACTTGCCCTTTTTAGGCTCTTACTTGCAGGGCAGCAAGTAAACAGATAAAGTTGAAAGGAAGAAGCTGGCGGGATACTATGTTTAAATAGCACTATACTATCTGCAAATTTTAGCCCAAAGGACAGGAGTAATCTATGAGAAACACAGCAGCAGCTAAGTTACTGGATGTGCTAAACCCGAGTTTCACTATTACCTAACTTCACCACTAAGGCATATCAGACTACAATGGCAGAATCTTTTGCTCAAAAACCATTTTTAAAAAAATCTCACCTGTACTTATCTTGTACTTTCTGCTTTATATCCTGTAGAGAATCTTGGGAAATATCTCGTTCAAGGTAGCCCGAAAGCACCTCTGTGGCATTCTCTAGATCTGCTTGGTTATTCTGCAAGAGGAGGAAGATATATAGTAAATTTTGGCTTCAAAAGAAAGCTGAAAGATAAACCATCTATCTTAGCTGCTTCCTTGCCTAGACTGCTTTCAACAAATTCCATAATTTTCACAGGTGGTTTTCACTATATCTATAAAGCTCTTTATTGCTTTTGCTTCTAACCGCTTGTTCTCTTTTTTCAAGGACAATTTGTTAAATGTTAAAAAAACTAAACATTCACCGATTACCTCTGAAAGAATATCAAGGACAATTTGAAAGGACTTAAAATAAAAGTCTTTAGGAATCTTTCAGTTCTGAGAACTTCTGTTTGCTAAAACTAAAAGTGAAACTTGAGGAATAAATAGAAATCCATCTTTGCTTACATTGGGCTGCACCTACTTTTTAAACAGAACACTGTATGGAAGATTAAAATTTTGTTATCTTTTACTACTAGGGCTAGTGCTGTACATTTACCCATCTAAATTCCCACCTGCTGGTCAGTGTTACTGTCTAGTCATCTGTTGACATCAATGTTTCATGCCTCAATTTTAAATGAACATATATCTACTTGAAAAACGTTTACTGCTTAATGCCCACTTCAGTCATTAGATAACCACCATATTAACTTCTAACACCATATATTAGTTTTGCCTGAAAAAAGGCTTTTATTAAAAACTGTAATGTACCAGGTGCTATATGTATGAGCAATATACATGGACCATCTCATTCAAACCTCCTAACATCCTAGAAAAGTATTATCTCCATTTTAAAACAGATATAGAAGATGTTAAGTAATTTGCTCCAAGTCAACAGAGCTAACAAGTGATGAATTCGAGATTCAAATTCAGGGCTGCCTGCAGAGAACCTGCATACTTATTCACTAGCTGTCTAACCCATTATCAATTTGAATGTAGTTTAGGACAAGAAATCTAAATTTATTTTCCCAATAAATACTACATTTCTAATCCACATTTTCTAAGCAGATAGGAACCTTTAAAATTATATGTATCTTCTCTGTGAAAGACCAAGTAGTCCTATGGCACAAAGTGGGCCTTTCCCACTCAGTAACTTATTCCTACCTCAAAGATAATGGACTGGTTATTCTTTTTGAGGTAGAAAGCGAAGACATAAGTGTACATGAGTGTGGCACGACACTGGCAGAGGACATCAACTGCTTTCTTCAGGAACTGCACCTCAATCCAGGACATGTTGTGCTGCTGCATCTCCTCCATTTTCTGCTTCACCTGAGCATACAGTTTGTGCTCAAAGCGCAGACTTTGCATGTGGTTCATATAACGATTACAGTAGAACAGGTACCTCTGCAGGGCTGCCCTAGATCGCTGTCCATTAAGAAAAATTAAGGTTACATAATCATGACAAATGTATTATACATGAACAAAGCTGATATCATGTTTACTGATGAAACAGTACAGGAATTTGGCTAAAATTATGAATAAACAGACATCTACTGCTGGCTTTATTATTAACACTGCTTTGAATGTCCCACAGCTGTACTTTCCAAAATGACAGCCACTAAAATCATGTGGCTATTTAAAATTAAAAATTCAGTTACTCAGTACTCAATAACCATATGTGCTCAGCAGCTACCAAATTGGACAGTGGTAATAAAGCACATTCCATCATTACATAAAGTTCTATTGGATATCACTGTTCTACAGTGTGCAATAAAGTATTAAATAAGCAAGAAGCTAACAGTATTTTGAAGCAGAAGATAGAAAGGCAATCCAGATATCATATAACTCCCAATATACTGCAGTACCATTTCACCCCTTTCCATATTCTGCCCCCCTCAACCTCCCACCAACGGAATCTCAACACAGGTATCTAGAATTAAGATTCAGTTTCAGGAAATACTCGGATAGAACAACCTATTAAATGACACCAGAAGCTGCGACTAACAAAATGTAAAATATGGAAAATTCTATATGACAAAATAATTTAGTTTCCTCAATAAATAAATGGCAAGAAGAAAAAAAAAAAAGGAAGAAATGGAAGGACTTAAAGATTAGAGGAGACTCAAGAGATATCAATCAAACCCATTTTGTGCACTTGGCTGAATCCTGATTCAAAGCAACTAACTATTAAAAAAAATTTGAGGTAAGTGGGAACATTTGAACACTGGAGAGTTGATGACGTTAACAAAGTACTGACTTCAAAAAATATATACAGTATAATTACAGAATAATGTGTTATATAATAAATACATACACAAATACAATGTTGGTACTGCAGTTATATTTAAGAAAATTAAAGATACATGAAGTATTACCAAAGAAATATTATATTATGATATATGGTCTAAATTTTTTTTATATTATTCATCACACTGCAAAAATAATTTATGTAGATCTTTCCTATTATACTGTAAATCTCCAGGGGAGCCAGACTTTTTAAAAGTAGTCTTGTTATGTTTACTTAATATGTGGAGAATGAGTAATAAATGCTTGTTAAATGCCACCACTATGAAAGAATTTCTTTCCATATACATACTTTTCATACACACTTTTACTATCACCTTCTCTTCCTCTCACATTTTAAAGCCAACACACAGCACAGACACTACTAGGTCCTGTGATTGGTCTCTTGGTTAGAAATACTAACTCTGAACCACAGAATTAGCCAATCACATGATCCAGTATCACACAACATTGGAACATCTTTAAAAACCTAGATAAGCCATGTTACTTCAAGAGTCAGGTAGATATCAAAACCAATGCTTATACACTGAAAAATTATGCCAATTATATCTAGCCACTATTAAACATATTAGTATTATACATTAATCTAAAAATTACTGCAATTATATGTAAAAATATATATGTAGAAAATAATCTGCTTGGAATTTCATTCTGTCCCCAAAGCACTAATATTTTCAAGCCTATCATATTCCCAAGATGAAACAGAAAACCTAAATTACCATATTAAAATGTATGATATTAGAGGACTTTATTTAATATGACCAACAATTCGAAACAGCATCTTATTAAAAAGCTCTAAAAGTCAGTATGAAACAAAACCCATAGCATCACCGCAATAAGACTAACTTAAATCAAACACCAGATTCTGGATTGAGAAATACAATCAGTGACCAAAAAACACTTTGGAAAACAAACAAAAACCTATCTGCTTAGAACAGGGGTAAGCAAACTCTAGCCTGCAAGCTAAATCCAGCTGCTGTCTGTTTTTGTAAAGTCAAGTCTGTGTTCCCAAGATAATTTTTTTTCACAAAAAAATTCTATATTCTCTAAATTCTTCCTGTATTGTTCTTATTGGAACTTGAGAATAATAATTGGCTTAAATAATGAGCTCTGTGTCCTTAACTTTTGCTTTACTGAATCACAATACACTTACTAAAATGTAATAAACTATTCATAAACTTGCAAAAGAAAATAGAAAGCCAGCCAGGCATAGCAGTCTACCAACAGCAATTTTATTTTAGGAAACAACATCTGTCAAATTAATCTGAACTTGAGTTTCACTGGTTTTGTAGTTCTCTTAGTTTGGTTGTATAGTTGTATAAAAGCATAAGGTTTATAGCTGGTTTATGTTTAAACATATTTAAGTAAATTATAATGAATATAATCTAAATCAACATTGGAACTTGTGGGGCTTTTTTCCCTTTAAAAGGGACAACAAATATTGTGAAAGTCTTGAAACACCCCTCATCATTTATAAGTACAAAATATAATTTCCTAGGCTTAAAAAAAAAGACATAGAATTTTCACTTCTAACAATATGACACTGTGGGTTAGGTATGTTCTTCTGTATTTATGGTATTTTTAATTAATAAATTTCAAGGGGATGTTTAAAAAGTGAAACAAGAAGAAAGAGATCATGATTTGGATTATATCTGGCAAAGAAAACCATTTGGAAATATTTTTGGGACAACTGGCAAATTTCAATATGCAATAGATGGCATGTAAGGAATTTCAAGAGTCCACAAATATGACAGAAATCACTGGCTGAAAGGCACTCAAAGTGTTGTTGAATCTAAATCTACACCTAGTATTTGAATCCTTTCAATAATATTGGTTGTGTTCCCCATCCGGTGAGAGGAAATTTCCTACCTCCTGGAGCAGCCTATAATCAAGCGTAAGAGGTTCTTGATGAACAATGAGGTTAAAAATAACAATACAGAATTAAAAATAAGTGAGACTGAATATAAATAGCAGCAGAGTTATTTAAAAATTACTGTTCTCTAGTCTCCTTGCTGAGGAGGGAAAATCTTGACCCAACTTCTGAAACCTGGAATTGTACTACATGTCTAAATTAAAAGAAAACAAATAAACCTATAAATAGGAATTCTCCTGATGTGCTTTCAGATGAGATTCTCTTACTAAATGTACAGATACCCAGTATATTTCCACAAATCTTTCAAAATTGAAAACTCCTGCTAACTTATTCCCTAATAAATACACAATGTACATCCTGTTCAAGTGTTACCCCAAAATAAATGCACTCACCTCCTGTGCGTCTCTTGCTGCCTTTGCATCATCCTCATTATAGCGGTTACAGTTGTACCTTAAAGTAAAGTAAGAGGATTCCATAAAGCCATAAACCAATGAAAAGAGAACCAATCACAGAATTTTAGCCTGGATTTAGAGATTATCTAGAACCAATACTCTGCTTTATACAGATAAAATGAGGTTAAAATAAGCTGGGTTCTATCAGTATAACGATAGTTAACCATACTGAAAGGCACTCAGTGCTGTTGAACCTAATCCACACCTAGTGCTGGCATCCTCTCTGTAAAACAGTATCAGTCCTCTATTCAGTAATAGGGAATTTCCCACTTCCTGACTTAGTCCATTCCAAATCAGTTCACCTATACTCATTAGAAAACACTGTCATTTTAAAACTTCCATTTACTGACTATAGATTGAACTTCTAAATCAACTTTTGAAGAAAGAGATCATCCGATGTCCCAGGCTGACTGTTATTTAGGTCAAATATTCCCTTTTTTTTCAGAGTTACTCACCTTCTTCTCTTTTATAAACCAATGAACCAACAACCAATGGAGTACTATATAATATTGGGTTTGCCAAAAAGTCCGTTTAGTGTTTTCCATAAAATAAAAGACATATTTTTCATTTTCACCAATAACTATATTGATTTGGATATTCTGAGTATGTCGGCTATTTCCCATGTAGTTTAACATTGTTCTCAATTAATGTCTCGATTTGATCACTATCAACCTCAACTGATCTACCCTACTATGGAGCGTTGTCTGGCAAGAAATCTCCAGTATGCAACTTTGCAAACTACTTTTCACATGTTCAATCAGTCATGGCACTTTCTCCATACACTGAACAAGTCTTTTATTTTGCATTTCAGTTGTGTTTTCACCTTTTTTTGAAATAATAAAGCATAATAAGCCAAAAATGTTGCTTATTTTCTTCCATCTTCAATATTAAAATTGCCACACAAAAATTCACCGATTTTGTAAGTTTTTTAAAAATGCACAGATCTGACAGCTGTCACAATATAATCTAACAAAACTGTTTCAAATAAAGTTAAAGACAAACTAAGTGCTACTAGAGCCATCTTACAGAAGAAAACCCAACAAACTTTTTGGTCAACCCAATATATGCTATGCTATGTACTCTACATGCTATAACAGTTTACAAGAGTCACTCAAAACTGAGCAATATACTAAGTAAGGAGCTGGGAAAAACCTGCCCAGAGAAGTCAGTTCAGAGTGGAGATGAATGAGACTGGCACTTCCTTTGTCCTCCTTACTCTCTACTTCTTCTTTTATGGTGGCCTAATTATGGAGGCCGCTGATATTTATTGAGTACTTACTATATACTCACTTACTGAGTTCTTTACATATACTATCACATTTAATCCTCTCAACCATCTTATGAAATGTGTATTATTATCATCCTCATTGAACAGATGAAGAACTAGGTTTCAAGGTCAAAAAACTAGGGTTTCAGAGCCAGGGATTAAACTCATGCATATCTCCCAAATGAGGTCCATGCTCTTAACCAGTGACTGTACTGTTCACAAGCTGTTGTCTCCAGAATCTCTTAACAGTGATCTTTGTAAAACTAACGAAGGAATTTTGAATTTAAATCTTGTTAAACTGGATCATTGTTTCAGCTTGTGAAGTTCTTTAGGATTTTAATGATCTACATATTCAGTATTTCTCTTTGATATTACCTAAAATGTATGTAAGATTCTCATATTAGTTCAAGAATGTCATCAATAAAACTGACCAGAAAAGCAGTATACAGTGTATGTGGGGAGGAAATAAAAGATAAGGACAAAGCCTTTAAGCAAACCAATAAAGCATTCCATTAGTGTTAGAAAGACACAAATCCATTATCTGTACTCCAATAAATCATTCAATTAATCAAAAATATACCTCCCTCTCTGTATTCACAGCCTAGGCTACAAACGTCTTGGTCCACATTGAAATATCTTGCTGAGATCTATAAAACATTCCCTAATCCATCTTCCTAACAATATCACTGGATTCTAGGATTTCACATAAGAGAAAAATTAAGTTATGTGGATCATGTATAGTTTGTGGAATCACAAAATTTGGAAATATATTTTGTCTGTTTCCAGTCATTGATGCCTCTTTACTTTCAAAAATTACTCAGAAATAATCAACAATGACTCACTGATCTCATCTTCAAGATTTTAAAAGAACCCAGACTACGATTCATCCAGGTCAGGAGATTAATTAATTTTCCCCCAGCTTGGGTTATAATCCATTTACCAAGTTACTCTATTCAATTTAACCCAAAGATGACCCCTCCTTGCCCTCTACTGGTCAAATATTAACAACTCTTCTTATCTGATAATTCTTAAAAATTTTCCTTTTGACTTTTTTTAGATATTGATAAGCTTCAAATCATTTTGGCCTTTAACATTTAAATTAAGACTTTCAAAGATGGAAAGCAACTAGGACTCATCTATACTTCTAACTCAGGTGACTGATACTGTTACCTGACATGCTATTTTGAAGATTCTGAGGCATTTTCAGATTTAAACAAGAAAGCAGATTCAAGTCACAGGGAACATTTCTAACATCCCTGATCTAGGCCATTGTTCATTCTTTTGTATCTATCATTTGTTTTCTATCCTTTTCAGTTTTCAATACAGCTCCTTTAAGATTTAAGTTGTGGTCAGAGATTACCTTACACACAAAAATCTAACTCTACTTCTGCATTCCCTCCCCCCCTTCACTAGGCTTGTTTAAATATATTAGAGTGAATTTAGTTTCTGGGAACACTCTAATACTGCAGTTTGCCTTCATAAAACCTAGAGGACTTGTCCAGCTAAAATCCAAAACACCCTTTCTTGATTCTGACAGTGGCAAAATCACTTTCTTTACTTCCAACTAGTTTTTACCTGTCTCAGAATTAATTTTAGGCAGGTAATCCCTCATATTATTCCTCTAGCTAATGAAACTAATCAAAGTTCCAACAAAATTAAAAGGGAAGACTTGCCACTTTTTAAGTTCAGATCTTCCTTATCTTGTTTTGAACCTGCAATTTATTAACCCCCTACCTACTCTCTACAAAGCAGCCACAACTATGGGACAATGTATATAAAGTATAAACAAAAACAGCCTTCTTCTCATCTAAGTAACAGATCCAATCATGTCACTCAAAATCCTTCTGATAATGTCCAAACTACTATAGGTCTCAGTCTATGTTCTCTTTTTCTATTCCCCACAACTTAGGAGGGCCCACAAACTCAAAGGTCAATAGGGCACAGGCAAGTAACTCAAATCAGTGGAACAGGCCATTTGCATATAATAACACTCAGAAATATTTTCACTTTTACTAAGAGATGTGCTAGCTCCAATTTTTCTCAAAATTCAAGGCATCGTCAGTCTATAACTTGCATTTTCCCAAATGGATAAGAAATATGCATTGAGCAAAGGTATGTTTTATTAAATGGGATTAGTGCCATCATGACATATGCAAATGCCATTAAGCTTCAATCTTTGGGGAAACATAACTGGAAAGGAAAGGTTAGTAATCAATTCCAGGTGACTGCTGCCAAGAAGAAATACAGATCTGTTCCTATGATTCAAAGGGAAACTAAAAATCTGGACTGCACTGGGCAATTTTCCAATTTTCAAAGTTTGGGACAAATTTTTTTTTTGTCAAATGATGGACAGGGTAAGTAAAACACAATTGCATACCGGGTTTTGTCTACCGCCTAGAGAGACATATTAGACAATGAAGCTCTTCTCTGAATAAGTCATACATTCACATCATCCCACCTTTGTTCATGCTGCTCCTTTTGCCCTGTTATGTTTTTCCCAACACTTTTTCAACCAATGAACTCCTAGTCCTTTCTCTGTGAAATATTCCTAAGTAATCCCTCTCTCTCAACATCTTGCATATATACCTCTAACACTAATCACACAGTACTTATTTAGCAAGCTCCCAAGTTAGACGGTGATTTCCATGAGGCAGAAATCTTACTCAAAATATGCGGCATATATCACATACTTTTGTGAACATATTCTTCCCTTCATTTCCATTTCCCCAACCTACCAGGCAGATCCATGTGGTTCCCAAGGGCCAAGACACACCCAGCAAAACTCTGCTTTACAGTTCTGGTTACGACAGACCATGTGATTACAACCGCCATCCTTCTCAATTGTGACATGGCATTTGGGACATTCCTATGAAGAGAAACTATAAAGTTGGTGTCAATGCTACACTAGGTTGTATTACTACCACTGAGGAGAAGCCAATTCTTGATTTGGTTTATTTTAAAATACCACATTCACTGTCATTGATACATGTAAAGCACTTAGAACAGTGTCAAACTCTTAGTAAGTACTACTGAAAATGAGCTATTGTCATTACTACAGGCTTTCGAAATGTACAATTTAAGGATGTGTTTAGGGCTGGCAGACAAAAATATTTTAAGTACTTTTAGCCATACATATAGTAGTAATTTTTTGTCCATGAACATAAAATATTTTGTTTCATGTAAATATAATAATCTAAGTCATCTAAAAATACTTTCTGTATCTCACACTGTTCTCAGTGTTTTATATGTGTTAATTTATAATCTTTATAGTACACCTATTCCCATTTCCATTTTTCAGATGAATAAACTAAGGGAGAGAAAATTTAAAATAACTAGTCCAAGGTCATACAGGTAGCAAAGGGTGGAGTCTGGATTCAAACCTAAGCAATTTGGCCTCAAGAGTCAGGAAAGTGAGATTGGTAAATTCTTTTTGTGGATTCTGAGTTTCCCAACTTCCTTCTGACAAATATCCTGTTGTATTTATGTATTTTCATTTATTGAATTTAGAGGGAGAGAGAAAGGGAGATGGGGTGGGAAGAGCGAGAAACATCAATTTGTTGTTCCACTTATTTATGCTATTCATTGGTTGATTCTTGTATGCGCACCATGACTGAGGATGGGCAACCTCGGTGTGTCTGATACGAGTGTACCATCCCCATACACTGTATTAGGATGATGCTCTAACCAACTAAGTTACCTGACCAGGGTAAATAACCTTGTTTTAAATTCTTCTCATTGTGGTTCATTTGCATCTGTGCTACAGAGATCATGATTCCCCCCTTCCCCATCTGTCTCATTTTCTTGGTTACTAGTGAGGCAAAGTTACTACCCTGCAGGCCTATTGGTTTTCTCTTTTGAAAAACCTCAAAAAATCAAACTTACTCATGAGTAAACTTATCTCAATGAGATAAAAAGCTTATATTTTTGCTGTATTTGTATTTGATGTCTGTAACTACCACAAGGGAGAAGTAGTACCCATTATATTATTTGCACAAATAAGCCTACACTACAATGCCCATAAACCACAGTAATTTTAAACAGGTCAATATGGTGATTTTTAATTATACATTTTAAATCAAATTTTTGAAATAACATGCATAAAAAATTTTACATTTTCTCAAAGAAGTGAGTTCTAGTCCTAAAATACCTGTTTTACTCTACATTTCTTAATAATTAACCAAACAGTATTAAGCTCTCAATATGTTAGGATACCATCAACAATCTGCAAATCGGTTTAAGGAACTAATAGCAATAATAAAAAGTTTCTGAAACCACTCAAGAGAAATACTCTTCAGTCTCACCTTAAAACTACCAAATAGATAACTTTGCTATTACAAATTGCCATTTTTCCTCAACAATCTACTTTCTAAACACAGTCAAACATATTCAAGATTGTATTCCCTATTTTAAACATCTTTGAGGTTTAGAGTATTTGTGATTTCTCTAGATACAGAAAGAGGATGCAAGTTTAATTAGACTACTTAGTGAAAATACAGCTGCCCTATTCTAAATACTAGTTTTACAGAATATATTTAAGATTCTGGTGGAGAGAAATCTTCAATTTTCAAAAAAGGCTAGGCTAGGAAATTTTTTTAAACAAAAGTAAACATACTTTCTGACCTAACAGCAAGGTTTTTATGAGTGACATGACTTATGTTTATTATATCATGATGGTTTTAGAGAGCACAAAAATATTTCAACCATACATTCCTCAAAGATGTGGGCATTGTACTATGTGATAAGACTCACTGCTTCCCTGCTAATGCTTTCTGAGAAACAGAAATAAATACATATTTTTTAATTTTGAGGGGTAGAGCAGGGTACTGACAGTGTAAAATTGTGTGTTAGCCTTCATCATTTAAGAACTCCATATTCTCTCTGTCTTGTGGTTGAGTCATGGAACAGCACAAAGCTATAACTAACACTGGTCAAACAATTCTATTATTTAAAAAGAATAAATAAAGCAATATCTTCACACATGAAGAACTAAAAACGAATGGCCCATTAATAACCCTACCATTCATCACCCAAGCCACTTCTTATTTGGATGGGACAGAAAACTGAATTGAATAAAAAACTGGATATTTATACAATTTTCTATTAAGAAATTGAGTGGTACATACTGAGATTCAAATGCTTGTTATTACTTAGTCATAGATAACAAGGGTGTTCAAGATTGCTTTCATCAGTAAGATTTTGTCTAGTGTTAAAGAAGTGGTTCAAGACTGTAAAGAGACTGAATTTTAAAACTAGTATTTTGAGCAATGCAATTCAAAAATACAACAAAAACCCAAAGGATACCCACATTACCCCCAAACTTCTATTTCTCAAGAGTCAAGTCTCTTAATAAATCATATTGTAGAAGTTTAACATGCTAAAGATGTTACATAATACAAAGTTACTCATTTACTGTGACTGAATGGTGCCCTAAAATCTCTTAGAAGTTAAATGCAGAAATGCAAATTAGTCCAATAAAACCAAGCTAGGTGGAGCAAGCCTACATTTGTATACTAAAAGACAGCCAAGGACAATACAGGCATTATAGCAAACATCAGGGCAGAAAAATTATCAGCTCTGTCTTCTAAAGTAATGCTTTCCAATAAAAGAAGATTTCTAAAGTACAGCAATGTGCACATTACAATATAGTACTCTGTAAAACAAACTCAAATGCTAAAATAAAGAAAAATTATTAATAGGCAATCATTCTAGATAAAATGAAAGCAAACCTTAAAATAGATAAAAGTTTTAAACAAGGCCTTAACCAGGTAAATGTACTACTTTTGCTAATGTTGATGTATCTGTCCTTATCAGTTCTCATTACCACTTTATTGAAGAAAAACACCAACCTTTGTGTTGGCTGCAATCCAATTAGAGGTTTCACTGTCATCATCACACTTTTTAATCCATTTCTTCAACCACTGTTTGGGGAAAAAACCCCACAAATGTTAGGGTACAACAAAACACTTAAGAAATAAGAATAGCAAATTACTTCAATACTTAAATTCACTCAAACTTAAATATAAAAGCCAAAAGACAAGATTATCACTAGATTTACTTCCTTTTAAATCAAGGAAATCCTGTAGTTCTCCTATCCAGTATATACAAAAATCAACCAAAGGAGGACTTTCTCTGGCTGAAGTGAGTGGAGAATCTACCACCTGACTAGAATTCCAGCTCCAAGCTGTGTGCCATTGTCCTTAGACCATTACAAAGCTTACTGAGGAAGGTGCCTTAACCATGATGATCCTGATAATATCAGGAGCTGACTTATTCCTAAGGAACATTCTCTAAATACTGGCAATGATTATCTGAAATAAAAAAGACAAAATAAAATCTTTTATCTACTAAAGGAAAGGTAAAAGTAACAAAATCGTGGGCTGTAATTTTCAGTCACCAAGTCTTAGAAGTGCTCTACATTATTTAAAAATGAAAATGTCAGACAAACTTACCTTACATTTAACTGGATCATGCCAATTTTCTCCACAGTTGAAGCTGTTAAGTGACATAAGAGTGAAAAAGAATTAAGTCCCACCTACTATTAAGTATGCAGACAAACATTTATAGTTCCTCACTGTTATCACCAGTTTCTAGTGACTGGCAAATACAAAGACAGGAACCATGTCTATTTTATTTTACAGTGAATTATTTAGAATTTAGTATTATGATCAATGTGTAATGGGTGTGTGTGTGTGAATGAAAAATGACTATGAGCATGAAGACGTGCTTAGATGACAATTTCATAACAAATGACTATCTAAACAGTTATAAAACTATTTAGATCTGTATTTTTGATAGTTTTAAGATGGTTCCTTGATATAACCACTCCCTAACTGAAGCATAGGTGAAACCATTTTCACTAATTTCAACTTAAATTTCAATGTTTCATTAGGATATATTAAATATTTTACTTAACATTCCAAATAAAGAGAAAAAGTCTGACTTTGTGGGTACTATATGATTTAGTACTAATGTGCAGTCAGCAATGCATGGGAAACAAAACAGGCCACATCTTTGCATGATCCAAAGGAACCTCAGTCCAGTAGAGATAAACTGTACCAAACAACATATAAAACAAAAGTGTGACTAAATAGTCTCTAAGAATATAGTAATTGCTAATGCCTTTCTGTTTTCTAGGCAAATGGTATATACATTTGTGAAAAATGTATAAATTAAGGATAAACACAAATTTCATGAAAGAGTAACAATGGAATGGCTAATAAATTAGCTAATCAAGTAATCTAGGAATGCCAAAAATCCTTTACAAATGACAGTAACAAAGTGCTATTAATTTAAATAAAGTCAGGATAATGGTTACTTCTCTAAAAGATGATAAGGAATGGGATGGAGAAGGAAACCAAGGGGTTTCAATCATGTCTGTTGTGTTTTATTTCTTAATAAAAACTAACAAAATGCTGATTTTGATTAAGGAGGGTTGCAGCTAGGTAAGTACTCATTGCTGTTATTCCTACACTTCAGTTTGTATTGGAAATATTTCATAGTGAAAATATATTTGAAAATAGGTATGGAATCAGAATCCACTTCCTAACTACCTGGTAAACTCTGAAACAATAATAATTACCAGAACAGTATATATTTTACACATATTTAACGTCTACGGGGTTACCCGCTTTTTAAAAAAATATTTAATATTAATGATGTATAAGTCTAATTGACACGTAAGTCTAATATTAATGATGTGTAAGGCTTGACTGGCTTCTTGTTCCTAACAGATCCACAAAGGAATGGAAGATCATTTTAGCTCCCTAATATGTGGTATTACCGGAAATTCCCTGGTAAGGTGAATTTAGAATTCAAAGGCTGAAGAATATGCAACAGAACTCCAAGAACTCATGTTATCAAGAAAGCTGGGGCCAGAGAGCCAAATCTAAATCAACCATATACTGTCTTTCCAAATTTACCTGTACAATTTTTTCCTGGGAGTAAGATTAAACTTGTCAGAGCAAAGGAAATTTTTAAAAAGTCCTAATTGTGCATTTTATTCCTAAGAGATAACTAACTTGAAAACAGAGCAAGAGCCATAAAGGAACCAAACGTAATTTGACAAAATAAGCAGTCAATCAGGAATGAGAGGTATTAAGTTCTTGTCCCAGATCTGTAAGTTTGCTCCCAATTAAGCTCTACCGCAGCACACAAGAAAATTGTAACTGCACTTTTCCCCATAAAAAATATGTTACCTCAAGGTTAGAAAAACAGGAAAGAGAAAAGTTATTTAAGATGTGGACTTTAAGTAAGAAGTAGACTTTTAAATCTACTTCTTACTTAAATACATAGTTTTAATCATTATCACCACCTCCCTACCTGAAGTAAAACATTTTTTTTCCTATTTTACTACTAAGAATAAATAAAAAAAGCTGTGTGCATGATTCCAATTTAAGAAATTACTTGCTTACCAAAACTGGCGCCCACATTTACAGCGAACAGGTTTAGCATCAGGATATTGTACTTTAACAACATGGTGGCAATCTGGGGCAGGACACCACTTTAATAGTCGATTGCACTGAAACACAAGTTAGAAAACAAAAAACGACAGTAAATTGAATCACGATGCAAGATTTCCTAGTACACCAAGTAATTATTTGTATTACTTCCCTCGTACAGGTACAGGGGCACAGGGGGATCAGTAATATAAGCACATAAAAACATGCCACCACTACTTATTCTTCTACAGCAATGCTTATGGGTGTACTGCTTTGCTAAGACTACAGGTCCCTTGAAAAGCTGGTTTTATAAAACACAAGGTCTGTCCAGAAAGTATCCAGCCATGTACTATGAAAAATAGACGTGTTTACTGAAGATACGAGAATCACTGTACACAAGACAATGACACATCAGTCTCCTTCCCAGTAGGCAGCTTGGGACCTCACACAGTTCTCCCAGTCACCGTCAGCTGCCCTGTTGTATTTTCCTGACTCTCATCAATGGTCTGAAATCTCTTCCCTTTCAAAGGTAATTTTAGTTTAGGGAAAAGCCAGAAGCCACAGGGCACCAAATATGGCCTGTAGGGGGGGCTGAGTCACCTGGATGATTTGATAGTTTGTCGAAAACTCTACATGAGATGGGATGCATTAGCGGGTGCATTTTTTGTGATGACGCTGCCAATCACCAGTTGCTCATACCTGCGGCCTCCTGAACCATCCTAATAGTTTTTGAGGAGAACTGTTCAAGCATAACGCAAAATTTGTAGAGTAAGTTCCTTACTCTACTCTCTCAGTCATTTTGAATGTGACGGCCACACAGTACACATGCTCACTCAATGGCATCTACCACCCCCACTGACTACTACAGTGAAATCATCATTGTCCACTCATGAGCATTCCAGTCCACTCTTCTCAACTGCCAGGTTTCATCAACGTTGTGCAAACCATTCTCATTATATTTACGATGGCTGGGCTTTTTCCAGACAGACCTCATACATGAAGTCTCGCTTGTTCCATCTTCACAATACTACTGAGAAACTTTAAAACATTTACTCATTATGGCATTTAGATGATAGGACAGTCTGAAACAAGCTAAGGGATATACGTGTAATTTCTCCTTTGACCATAAAAAGATTTTCTAAGAACAAAAAGCCAGTTTCTAAAACTATGGCACAGATCACATCTTAGGAAACAGGACTTTTGTAACATTGCTATAGAACAAAACATGGCAAAACACTCTGCACCAGAATTGAAGTTTACAGACCATTAAAAAAAACCAAAACATTCCTAAAATGCTGTTCTCTACATAATCTGACCTTTAATTTAATCACCAATTGAAATAAAAATTACTAGAAAACAGTTTAACTCTAGAAAGAGTTAAAATACCTAGTGACACTGATGCTCCTAAACAGGGGATGGCAAACTTCCTCCATGAAGAGCCAGGAAGTAAAGACTTTTGGCTTTGTAAGCCATAATGGCTTCTCTAGCAACTACTCAACTCTGCCACTGTAGCACAAAAGTGATATAGAACAAGTGAGTATGTTTAAATATATTGTTATTTTAGAAAAACAGGCATGCTATACTTTGCAGACCTCTGTTCTAATAAAGAAAGACATTCGTTAAAAAATATATAAACAAAGCATTCTTTACTAACAAAGCTTACTGGTAATGGAAGCTAAAACCAGAGGAGATATATAGAGTACATGATTAAATATGATTAAACATGACATCAATAATAATCAGCTAAAATTTTCTTCTAGGGATCAAGAGGTATAAAGAAAGAATACTATAAAAATAATTTTAGTATCAAAGCTCAAGATCTAGGCCTGGCCAGTGTGGCTTGGCTGGAGCGTCATTCCACATACCAAAAGGTTGCAGGTTCAATTCCCAGTCAGGGCAGCACATGGGAGGACTGACATCTCTCTCTGTGTCTTTGGCTCCCCACCCCCCACCTCCTTCCCTCTCTGAAATCAATGAAAAGGTGTCTTCAGATGAGGATAAAACAAAAACAAACACACACTCGAGATTTATCAAGAGACATCTAACTTATAGGTTTGTCACATTCCTTTGAGAAAAAAGGTGTTTTGGTGTGCTTCATAAACAAAGTACATAACCCATGTGATGGCAATGGTGTCTCTTACTGTCCAGAGTATTTATATAAAAAACTAATATTTCTATTAATAAATAATTTCTTTCATTAGAAAAGGAAAACTTAAGAGAAATCACTTACCTCTACGAAGCTATTTGTTATTAAATGCTGATATTTTAATTTAACTTTTGAATCTGTGATCAGGCGCCTGAAAGGAAGAATAAAAATAGTTTATTAGAAAGTTTCAGCCAAAAGTATTTTCCACATTTATAAAATAAAACTTCAATGCAATGGCTATAAAACTGCCTTAAATCAAAAATACTACTATCAAAAAATGTAACAGTAGTAATCAAAACAATAATTTCAAACTTGTTGTAGTTTCACTTTGGGAGACACTTCCACATTTCTTATGTTCTAAATATTCTATTTTTGCCCAGATTGTATTATAATCTTGCGATTTACCAAGTACTGCCAAATTTAGGCCTCTTGCAGAATTCTTTTCACTCTTGACATCCTGCCTTAAAACTATTTCTCTGCCATCTTCTCAGACTCCCTCCCAAAAATCAGTATGTGAAATAAGAGACATTGATAGGAATGGTGAAAAATGGATCCAAGCTTTACTATAAATAGTTTTAAGGGCCTTCTTCTGATTTCTTTTGTTAATTTACCATAAATACTTACTGGCTGCAACCTGGCCTCTCTTGTCCAACTACAAAACTCTATAATTCACAACAATTTCTAGAAAACACAGGAACCCATGAAAGTGAAGAACACTGAAGCTTAGGTTTCATTAGTTTTAATGGTAAAAACTTTTGTGTGTGTTATAAGGAAATGTGTTAAGCAGAAAAAGATGAAGCACTAACAAAGCCATTAAGAACTGTAATCAAACAAGCATACAGCCCAATCTCATTAAAACCTTTTAAATGGACAAATGTTTGTACAATCTGGCCTCATCTAATTTTCGAGCTTCTTACCCCCTGCTCTCCCAGCCTGTCCTGTGCCACTTTCAGAGTATACCTATCACATCTGTGTTCTTTCAAAACAAGAAGCACCATCCTTCCTCAGAGGCTTCTGCTAGGAAAGGAAATGGAAGAGTATCATGATGGTAGGACCACCTAGATTTGAATACTGCCTTCAAAATTTACTAGCTATGAACTGAGGGTAAGTTCTTTGACCTCTACATTTTTCAGTTCAATAATCAGTAACATGGATAGCAAAAACAGACTTATGAGACTAGAACAGTACCTGGCAAATAGTAAGCACTCAATAAATATTAAATGCTGCTATATTTTTTCTTCAAGGAGGCCTTTTCTGGCAATTCCTTATCCCCACCCTAGATGTAGAACTACCCTCAGTTCTCATGGCACCTTACACCTCTCTCTTTTTATAGGGCTTGTCATAATTTTCATTAGATTGTTATCTGTACAATAATGTGTTTAATATCGCCCTTCCTGTTCCCCTGTCCCCAACTAAACAATGAGTTCCATGAAAGGATTCCTTTTGTCCAGGCAGAGTGTTGGACCTGTAGAAAGTGTTCAATAAATATTTTTTAAGTGACTAAACCTTCGCATTTCACAGATGTTGAAACTCAGGTCCAAATATATTTGGTGATCCTCAAAAAGTTAAACACAGAATCACCATATGATCTAGCAAATCCACTTCTAGTACATATATCCAAGATAATTAAAAAAGGGTGGTCAATAAAAAACTTGCACACAAATGTTTATATAATAGTATGAATGTTTCCACAAAAAGTGAAACTAACCCAAATATCCAAGAACTGATGAGTGGGAAAAATATGAAGAATCCCTATAATGGAATATTACTTAGCCATAAAAAGAAATAAAGCATGGATACATGCTATAACATGAATCCTGAAAACATTTTGATAGGTGATAGAAGCCAGAAACAAAAGATCACATTGTATGACTCATTTAAATAAAATTTCAATAATAAATCTGTGCAGACAGAAAACAGATGAGTGGTTGTAAGGGCCTAGGGGGAGAAGGGACTGGGGAAGGACTAATGGATATGAAATTTCTTTCTTCTTTCTTTGTAAAGATTTTATTTATAGAATTTCTTTTGGGGATGGGGAAAATGTTCTGCAATTACACAGTGGTGATGGTTGCATGTTATGAATGTAGTAAAAGCTGCTGAACTGTATACTTTAAATAGTTAAATGTGACATATACATTAATTTAAAAGAAGTTAAGGAAAGAACCAAACGCATAGTCAAGTACTTTGATTCCCAAACACATCTTATATTTCTATTACTCATTAATACTTCGCTGATGTGACACACCCTAATGATTTCTTACAGCTGACTCTAGCCTAAGCAGTTGTCTAAGCCTTGCTTTGCCCATCAGGACTGGTGAGAACAGGTCAGCCATAGTTCTGTGGCCAAGATTATTCTGTGGCCATAACCAGTGATAGGGAAGGAGAAAAGAAAGTGAACTCCCATCCTTGAGAATAAGCATTCAAAACAGGGCAATTGTCATCCTGGCCATATTAGCAAGCTAATTCTTGACAAAGACCTGTTGCCATCATTTATGTTGAAAGTACTGTGCCAAGGACTTCCAGCCAAGATGGAGGTGTAGGTAAACACACTGTGCCTCCTTGCACAACCAAAATTAAGAACAACAAAAATTTAGAAACAAAAAAATAAACAGATCTGACAGAAAATTGAACTGTAAGGAAGTCCAACAACCACTCATCCAGACCAGTAAGAGAGGCAGAGTCGGCAGCAGGTGGAGAGGGGTCATGGCAGGAAAAAGCAGTGGTTGGCAGTCCAGGGAGTGCAGGCGGTGGCTAGCAGACCCAGTGAGGCACACAGGGCAGCTGGATGACCACGGACACACATTCCCACACAGATAGACCAGGAGAGAATGGGGAGCGAGATGGACTGCACAGCCCAGGGCCCCAGCGGCAGGAAATGAGACATGAAAGCACCAATTGAAAACACTTGCCGGGGTTGAGGTGCCAGGAGAGACTCCCAGCATCACAGGAGAGTTCACTGGAGAGACCCACAGGGTCCTAGAACACACAAACCCACCCACACGGGAATCAGCACCAGAAGGGCTCAGTTTGCTTGTGGGAACTGGTGGAAGGGACTGAAATCCAAGAGCGAAGCAAACACCATTGTTCCCTCTCAGACCCCGCCCCCACATACAGCATCACCACCCAGCAACATGGGTTGCCCTGCCCTGGTGAACACCTAAGGCTCCACCACTCACTACTTAACAGGCCCGACCAGATCCCCCAGCCCCAAAAGGCTCAAATGAAAGAATAGATCAAAGCCCCAGAGCAAATACATCTAAGTGATCAAGAGATAGCCAACCTATCAGATGTACAGTTCAAAGCCCTGGTGATCAGGATGTTCACAGAATTGGTTGCTTTTGGGCGCAAATTAGATGAACAAATAAAGGCTACACTAAGTGAAATGAAGGAAAAGGCACAGGGAACCAATAGTAATAGGAAGAAAACTGGGACTGAAATCAATGGAGTGGACCAGAAGGAAGGAACAACCAACCAAACAGAAAACAAGGAAGAAACAAGAATTCAAAAAAATGAAGAGAGGCTTAGGAACCTCCAGGACATCTTTAAACCTTCCAACATCTGAATTATAGGGGTACCAGAAGGAGAAGAGGAAGAGCAACAAGTGGAAAAATTATTTGAACAAATAATAAAGGAGAACTTCCCCAATCTGGCAAAGGAAATAGACTTCCAGGAAGTCCAGGAAGCTCAAGAGAGTCCCAAAGAAGTTGGAGCCAAGGAGGACCACACCAAAGCACATCATAATCACATCACGCAAAATTAAAATGGAGAGAATTCTAGAAGCAGCAAGAGATAAAGGGTGAGTCACCTACAAAGGAGTTCCCATCAGACTGTCAGCTGATTTCTCAAAAGAGACCTTCCAGGCAAGAAGGGGCTGGAAAGAAGTATTTGAAGTCTTGAAAAGCAGGGGCCTATATCCAAGATTGCTCTATCCAGCAAAGCTGTCATTTAGAATGGAAGGAAAGATAAAGTGCTTCTCAGATAAGGTCAAGTTAAAGAAGTTCATTATCACCAAACCCTTATTATATGAAATGTTAAAGGAACTTACATTAAAAAAAAAAAAAAAGAAGATAAAAAATATGACAGTAAAAAGACAGCTATTAACAACCACACCTAAAACAAAAGCAAACTAAGCAAACAGCTAGAACAGGAACAGAACCACAGAAATGGAGATCATATGGAGGGTTAGCAACAGGGGAGTGGGAAGAGGAGAGGGGGAGAAAAGGTATAGAGAATAAGTAGCATAGACGGTGGGTAGAAAATAGATAGGGGGAGGGCAAGAATAGTATGGGAAATGTAGAAGCTAAAGAATTTATGATACATGGATATGAACTAAAGGGGGGAAATGTGGGTAGGGGGTGCAGGGTGGAAGGGAATGAAGAGGGGGAAATGGGACAACTGTGATAGCATAATCAATAAAATATATTTAAAAAAAAGAAAATATTGTGCCAACTCTCACAGGGAAGGCAGCTCTTTATAAAGGTGGACAAAATAACTTTTACTGAATGTCTACTATATATTCTGAGTTCAGGGTCAGATGCATTTAACCAACCTTGTATTTTGGGATAATTCTCTATGGTTACAACTGAGATAACTGGAGAGCTATAATTTGAAACCAAGTGATTTGTTTTTTTTTTTAAAAAAAAGGATTTTTAAAATTTTATTTTAATTGTTGATCTTGTACAGTTTTCTGTCTTTTACTCCCACCCCAGCCCACCATCCCAGCCCTCCCCACCTCCCTCCCATTTCCACCCCCCCCAAAAAAAAAAAATAAAAAAAAAAATAAAAATTTTATTGAATGTACTAGAGTGACATTGGTTAATAAAATTATATAGGTTTCAAGTGTACAATTCTATAATACACCATCTGTATGTTGTATTCTGTATTCACTACCCCAAGTCAAGTGTCAAGGATTTACTTTTTAGAATGTCAGGTATTAAACCATGTTTTCTGCTCATACAGCACCTTGAATAAATCAACGTTATGTTTTAATTTAGAAGTAATGATAAAATATCTTTCTTTTAAAAGTTCTCCTCCAACATACCAATTATAAGCAAGCATAAGGAAGGAAATAAAAATCACCTGTAGCTCTTATCACCCAGGAGGAATAACACTACTCAACGTTTTTATGCATCTGGACCTTTTCTCTCTTTTTTGTAAATGTAAGGTATTTAAACCTTTGCTTGAATTTCTGATTAAAAATGAATACAGCCTTGTGCCTCATTGCATCTGAGAGAGCAAGATGGGTCACCAGCAGCTCTACTGGAACCATCTGAGAAAATTCAGCCACAATTCTTGGTCTTGCCACACCTGCTCAAACCAGTAAGGTGTAATCTGGAAATACAGCTTCAATGTGTGCTGCCAGTTATTTCCATCAGTACATCAAGGATATAAGCTTAATTAAGTTCAACTAAATAAACTTCCCTGAATGAGTCATTCAAGACATCCACCTTGCCACAGAAATAATGCTAGCTCTTTGTACATTAAAAAAAACAAACTTTAATTAAAATAAATTTACTACCATCTGAATTCATCTAATCATAATTAAAGGTCAAAATGATCTCAGTCATGTCTTTCTCTGATACCCCATTACCTAACTCTGACTCTACCTTCCACCATCATCTAACCATGACTCATAACAGTCTCAGTCTCCCTGCTTCTACTTATTATCCATACTATCCTTTTAACACCAGCAGCCAGAGCAACCCTGTGACCATGTTACTCCTCTGCTCAAAACCCTCTCATGGCTCTATCTTAGAATAAAAGCCAAGAACCTAAAAATGGCCTATAAGGCCCTACACTACACTTCATGTATCCTTCCCACACCCTTATCTGCCTCCCTTCAATCTATAAGTTTACATTTATAGTTTGAAAACATTTTTAAAGTTTGAACTAGTAATCATCAGTAATTTACTGTCTACTATATACTTTATCTTATTAACTACTAAAACTTGATAAATCATTTCATTTTTCATTTCAATAACACTAGGAAATTATTTCATTACACACCTGAGCTCTGATGCCTTAAGCATGTATTTTAAGATAGTATTCTACAGCTTCTGTGCTAAATTTACTACATAGAATACTAAAGTAGTGCTTTTCTCTTTCAACACAGAGAAAGGATTGGGCATTCAATTTATTCCACTATGAGATTCAGAAATGTAAAGTCAGGTTGTTGAAGCATTCTCCACAAAATCTCAGTGGACTGCCTTAAAAAAATACAACCTTGAGGGAAGCAAAAATTTCTTAAGTAGCAATAATCATAAATGGAGAAAACTGATAAATCAGATGCCATTTTTTAAAAACATTTTATTTATTTTTAGACAGAGGGAAAGGGAAGGAGAAAGAGAGGGAGAGAAACATCCATGTGTGGTTGCCTCTCATGCACTCCACACCAGAGACCTGGCCTGCAACCCAGGCAGGTGCCCTGACAGGGAATTGAACCAATGACCCTTTGGTTCACAGGCTGGAGCTCAATCCACTGAGCCATACCAGCCAGGCAATTAGATGCCGTTTAAATGGAACTTTTATTTATCAAAAATCTTTAAGAAAAGGGAAGCCACACAATGGGGAAAACGGTTGTGATACATATACCTAACAAAAGACTCATTAACAGAATATTTAAAGAATTCCTACAAAGTTAAAATTTTTAAGACTCATTATCAGAATATTTAAAGAATTCTTACAAAGTTAACAAAATTTTAAGAATATGTGATACATATACCTAACAAAACACTCATTATCAGAATAAAGAATTCTTACAAAGTTAACAAAATTTTAATAAAATTTCAAGCGTCTTGAATGCCCATTCTTAAAAAGGAATGTGCTTCATAAAAAGGAATACCCAAATTGCTAATAGAAAGGCGTTTGACCTGATTATCCACCAGGGAACTGCAAATTAAAACCATAATGAGATATTCCTACACATTCACCAGAATGGCTAAAAAAAAAAAAAAAAGGTGATACAGGTGTGAACAAGGACTAGAGAAAGCGGTCAAATATAACTAGAAGTGAAGGTACAATTACTTTGGAAAGCCATTTGGCTGTATCTAATAAATTTAAAAATCTTACTTATGAGTATACACCCAAAAGAAATCAGTGCATATCTATCTAAAGACACAAATAGGAATATTCTTTGTAGCTTTTTCACAATAGCTAAAAACAAGTAAAAAAACTTCAAATGCCTATTATCAGGAGAATGAAATAGCTATATTAACAACAACAAAAAATAAACCTATAAACATACAGAGTTATTTGGCAACATGCACATATCTCAAGACATTAATTATCTAATTAAAGCAGATACTCATAAAATAGAGTACATGTTACATGATTCCATTTAAATGAGATTCAAGAACCAGCAAAACTAACTGATAGTGACAGAGGTCAGGACAGGTAGCAGAAGTGAGATGGATACTGCCTGGGAAGGAACACAGAATGAACATTCTGGGTACTGAAAGTTTTTAGACCTTAATCTGGGTAGTTAGTAAAACAAACATACAGGTAAAGTAAAAATCCATAAATAGAAATTAAGCCTGTTATAATTAAATAAAAATGTTATTTTTCTATTGTAAAAAATGAGATGCTCTACTATACTGTGATTAACACACATGTTGAAGTTTAGTTTGTCTCTTGCCTCAGATGGTACAGACCACAGGACTTCACCTAAGGGTCTAAGCCAGGGGTGTCAAACTCATTTTCACCAGGGGTCCACATCAAGCTCACAGTTGCCTTCAAAGGGCCAAAATAATCTTGGGACTGTATAAATGTAACTACTCCTTAACTGTTAAGGAGCTGAAATTACATTCAGCCCTTTGAAGGCAACTGTGAGGTGATAAGGCCCCCGGTGAAAATGAGTTTGACACCCCTGATCTAGGGAGCTTCACAACCCTATTCATGATTTTTAAGATACCAATGGAATGTTAAAAATAAACATCTGACTTAGATGTTTGGAATATCCTTCTTGGAGCAGCACAGATTTAACCTCTTTTTAGATTCATTCAACTACTTGATTTTATGAAATACTTACAAAGTTACACTATAAAAAGTACTAGCTTACAATTCTGTGAACAGGCTATTGACAAAACATGAAAGAAACTGTTCCAGAATAAGAATAATATATTGAGTTGGCTGAAAAGTCCATTTATTATCTGTTACTAAGAATAAAAAGGCGAATCCACTGACTCACTAATCTTAAGGTTTTAAGTCTAAGAAGCACTGAGAGTGAACAAAGACTTTCAGTGGTGTTTCCAAGGTTAGAGCCACACATCCTAAATGAAAATAAACAAAGGATTCAATCAACATAAATAGTGTACCTGGGGTCACACAGCTTATAGCCTAAGAAGGAATACAGACAAGAATATGGGACATCACAGAAATATATGGTAAGGGAAATATGGGGCAACTAAGGAGCACATAGTATGTCAGCCCAAACCAAAACGAAAATCTAAATTTAGGCCTGAAGAATGACTAGGAAGATGAGTAGGTTAAGATAACTTAAAAATAAAACAGAGAGTACTGCATGTAAGAAAGTCAGGAGACAGTAGAGAAAATAGTAAACAAATTCAAACCATACCAAATACAAGTGAAATGCAAAGTACTTTCAATCAACCACATTCTACATGGCTAGAAGAGAGAACATGAGGAAAGGTGAGGCAAAAGATGAAGCTGCATAGGTGAGCAATATAAACAATGGAAGTCATTTCTGGAAGGTGATACAAGTGGGTATAAGGAAATCAATTAGAGGTTACTTGAAGATTCTCACCTAAAACATGGTATGACCTGAATCAGGTTAATGGCAGAAGGAACAAAGAAATGGATGGGTTTAAGGGTAATTAGGATGTCGAATTAACAGAATTTGGTGCAAAAACAACTCTGGGAAATGCAAGGAACAATGAAATCAGGGATATCATTAAGGTTTCCAATTTAGGCAAGTCTTAACACCTAGTGGTTCCCTGGAGAATAGTATCTCCATGGTCTGTGTGTCATCTCACAAAGCAAAAGGCACCAGTTCAATTCTCAGTCACATGCCTGGGTTGCAGGCCAGGTCCCCAGATGGGGGTAAGGGGAAGGCAAACGATCGTAGTTTCTCTTGCGTCGATGTTTCTCTCCCTCTCTTCTCCCCTCCCTAAAAATAAATAAAATCTTAAACAAAAAACTATAAAAACAAAACAACAACAACAAAAACAAAGCAATGGTGCCATTCTTTGAGACCGAAAAACAAGAAAAATGATTTTGGTGGTGGTGGAAGTAATAGAGGAGGGTTAGTCAAATAAAGCCTGAGGAATATACAAAGATGCCTGAACGGCAGAGAGATATTTGGATCCCAAGCTCAAAAGAGAGGTGATCTAAACATAAATCTGTGAATTTCCAATGTATGACTAGGAATAGTGTATACAATGAGAAGAAATACTGGGTTGAACAGAACCCTGAGGAACAATATTTTAGGAAGAGGTAGAAAAAGATGATTTTGCAAAGATCTTCTCCAACAGACTAGACCTGGAGTTGTCCTACGGTGATGGGCTTATGGGTAGGTGGCTGGGATGAAGACAATTTTATCGGAAATGAGTAATTATAGAAATCAAAGGCTATGACAGCGATTCTCCAACTTAAGTATAAATCAGAAACACACCAGGAGAGATTACTGGGCCCCATCCCAGATTTTCTGATTCAGTTAAGTTTGGAGTTAGGCCTGAAAAGTGTAGATTATTTCTTTCTTTCTTTTCTTTTTTTTTTTTTGTGAGGTCAGTGGGTGGGGATGGGGTAGAGAGAATTATGGCCAATTGAGAGTAATGCATAAGGGAGATACAGATGCAATCTGGAAATAACTTGTGCCTCCCATTCCTTGCTTTCAGGGAACAGGTGGATACCAAGGAGGGAGGGCAGGGTTGCCTTAAAAGGAGAAAGAGGATGAGGACCTGGGGAAATTTCAGATGAACAAGGCTCAGAATCATGAAGGGGACCCATGATTCGGGTACTGGCCTGCTCACCAAGCACTCCTGTCAGTTCGCAGGATTCTTGGTCTTCTGGGCATGACACAAATTGAGTGAGGTAAGGAGAAAAATACCCTGGATCACTGGCAGGTCAGTGTGAGGGTGCATCTGCCCAGGTCCCTTGGGGTGGAGGTGGGAGTGTGGATAACACCCAAGCTCATCTTAGGATCCCACAGCAGCCTCACCCCAGAGAATGTGCATTCTTAACAAGTTCCTAGGCGATGCTGATGCTGTTGGTCATAGGACTCTACTTTGAGAACTAGCAGGCCTTTGTACTACAAAGGAATGTAGATTAGAAAATGTCTTCAAACTTTAGAAATCTCACCTCCTTTGAGGTGCTGAACAAAAATTAATTTGGTTGAATCAACTAATCAATATTTAACATGCAGAATCTATCATAAATACTTACATAACTGTGTTGTCATCCACTAAGATATCACAACCATGAGCAGGACACGAAATAGTCTGAAAAAGATTGAAATTTAAACTGTCTTCATTCAACAAATATTTACTGAATGCTTACCATTGCCAGGCACTTTGCTAGGTTCTGAGACACCTCAACATTTGTAGGATCTTAATGGTCCCCTTTCTATTAAAGTAAATGTATGTGCATGAATGTGTTTTATCACCATAAAGTAACTACAACTACTGACCTAAATTGATTTTTCAATATAAAACTTGAAAAGCAAAAGCAAGAGATCTGACAAAATTGCTCAACAAGTTTAGCCTGGTATACACAACTGTTAATGCCCACTGAGAAAAAAGTACCTGAACTGAACTCTTTAACTGGAATGTCACATTATAAACAGGAAAAAAGCCTCAATTTTCTTTTAGTTGTTTTAATCTAGAAAAAAGTTCTCACTCAATTCATAATGCAAAATGCTTCACCTGTTTACATTTGTACAAGAGTCTAAACACTGTAGGAAATGCAACAAAAACTAAAATTTGAAAAATGGCATCTTTACCTGTCCCATGCCTTCCTCCATTATCTTGGTAGTTAAATATTCACTCCAACACTGCATACAAAACTTATGTCCACATTCAAGGCCAGTGAAATACTGCAACAAAAATAATACATTGACTTTTAAAAGACATTATCAGAAAAATCACTGTATTACGTAGTGACTTAAAATAAGGCTCTATTAGGTCACATTTTTCATAGTGGCTGAAATGTCTAATTTGACAAGACTAGATAGATAAGCTCCTAAATGAACTTCTAGGTGGTTAAGTCTAGACAAGCAAATACACTGAACACAAAACAATGAGAAATGTATCTATAGTACATATTTATAAATTAAAATTTTTTGGAAAGACAGGTAAGTTTGTATGCAATATAAGAATATGCCATGTATCAATAAACATGTGAAAAGATGCTCAATATCCTTAGCCACTAGCGAAATGTAAAGCAAAACCACAATGAGGCACCTCTTCATACCTACTAGGACAGGTATAGTAAAAAAGAGATATAATAGCAAGTGTTAATAAGCATGTGGAGGAATCGGAACCTTCATACACTGCAGTGGTAATGTAAAATGGTGCAGGAACTTTGGAGAAAACTTGCGCAGTTTCTCAAAATGAACATAGAGTTACCATACGACCAAGCATTTCCACTCCTAAATCATAACCAAGAGAAACATGTCCACACAAAAACCTATACAAATATTCCGTATTTTGTTGCTATGAACATATCTATATAATGGAATGCTATTCAGTCATAAAAAGAAATAAAGTATTGATGCATACTATGTAACACAAATAAACTTTGAAAATATTATGGTAAGTGAGAGAAGCCAGGCACAAAGACCACATATTGTTTTATCTCATTTATATGAAACATACAGAATGGGCAAATTCATAGAGGAAAAAAAAAGATTAGTGGTTGCCTAGGACTGGGAGGTAGGGCGAAAATGGGAAGTGACTGTAAAAGAATACATGGTTTCTTTTTGGGGTTATGAAATGTTCTAAAATTAACTGTGGCAATGGCTACACAACTGTGACTATACTTTAAATAGGTAAATTGTATGATGTGTGAATTACCTCAAAAAAGCTGTTATAAAAAAAATATGCCATCCTCACCCCTGTGGCTCGGTTGCAGCATCATCCCCTACACTGCAAAGTTGTGGGTTCAATACGAGGCCACAGACCTACAGGAGCAACCAACTGATGTTTCTTCCCCCTCCCACCTTCCTCTCCCTCTAAAATTAATGAAAAAAATGTCCTCAGGTAAGGACAAAAATAAGCAAACAAATGAATAAAATGCCAAACAAATATACAACTTAATGTAGCTGCATGACATACAGCTAACTTAGAAAATATATAAAATATTACAGAAACCAAAGGGTTTATTCAGATAAGCTAAGAAAAGCAGTAACATTTTGGTCTAGTATTATGATTTTAAATATTATTATTTGAAGGATGGCTAAATAAAGCACACTATATTTTGTAATAGGATATGAAACAAGTACTTTAGTACTAAAGTATAGAGGACAATATTTTTAAAAGATAATGGTCACCATATTTTAAGAGTATTTTATGATATTTACTACTAAATCATTTTTAAGTCAGTAAGTAATACATAGGCTCATGGCTAAAAAAATTATTGAAGAGTACGAGTTTATTTTGAAAAACAAGTCTCCCTCATCCCCAACCTTGTCCTCTCCTTCTCTACCCAGAAGTAATCACTATTTCCAATACCTTACATCATCTTCCAGAGATGTTCTAATGCCTACAGGTATACACAGTAAAGTACCACACACTCTATTCTGCATCTTAGTTTTTTTAAAAAATTATTAGTTAATAGATTTAATGAAGACTTAAACTATTTCTGCCTACTATACTAATGCATTGGTAAATATATACATCTTTGTGATCATATGACTCTATGTCAGCACAAATTTGTACAAATAAAATAAAAGGTATACACTTACAATTTGATAGATTATTACCAGGCTTCATTAAAAGAAGTTGTAGTAATTTTTAAGACAACTTGTAGCAATGTTTAAGACAACTTGGTCTGTCACATACGTCAACAAAGTATATACTACTACCTCCTTAGTCTTTGCCAATGGAACGGATAAAAATGAATCAACTTCATTAAATTTTAATTTAATTATGATTAAGTTTAAACATTTGAGAAGAGATTTAAGGTTATTGTTTGTTCTGTGCGCTCTCCTTTAGCTATTTTGCCCATTTTTCTATGAGGTTTTTCTTAATGATTTGGTGGGGATTTTTACTGATTGAGAAAACTGGCCATTTATAAGCATGGAAAAGTTGTTTTCTTCCAGTTTCAACTTTGAATATTCATATTTTGTTGCCATGCAGAAACTCTTTATTTTGTAGCAAAATGTATTTGTTTTAAAATTTATGGCTTCTAAATTAATTAACTCTGATATTAGGAGTTAAGCAGATATCTAAGTTTCCACCCTAGATATCTACTGAATTATTCCTACACGCCATTCACTGAATAATCCACGTGATCTGATATGTGATCTCTATAATACACTAAATTCTGTCCATTAATTAATGCATATTTAGTCATTATTATAGATCTATAATGCATTATAATCATTAAATGCATGTTTAATCATTATTATAGATCTATAATGCATAATACAGATCTCTATAATACACTAAATTCTCTCCATTAATTAATGCATATTTAACTCTACCCTGTTCCACTGCACTATCTATTCTTGTATTTGGTAAGGCTAATTCTCTCCACCCTCATCAATCTCTCTTCCTTTCCAATATTTTATTATTATTCCATCTTTCCGAATTCTCAAGTCATCCTTTTACTTCCCTTAGTATTTAGTTTTCTTCATATGGAGTTTTCACATTTCTTGCCATGTTTATTTCTAGTTTTTATTCTTTCTGTGGCTCTTACAAGTGGTATTTTTTACTCTATTCCATTTTCTTTTTAACCCTGTGTCCAATTTATTTGTTGACAATCTCCATTACATTTTCTAATTAGCTGTTATTTGAAATATGATTATGAAATTTTATGATGTTGCTTATATTAGATGCAAATAATCAGAATATGAAATTCTGTATTATATAGCACATCAACTACATAAAAAATGCCTAGAAGCAACTGTAGAAGAAAATGTACACAAGTCCTGAGACTGGTTTTACAGACTGAAGGAAATTAAAAGTATTTATCATGTTTAAAATACAGTGCTGTTCAGATTGACAATGATCTAACTCATTCACAAACCAAGTGAAGGCAGTTCTTTTGGTCGTTTGCTTTTGTGCTTCCACAATGTCCTGGCTAATGCTCCCAAGAGCATCAACAATGCCCCCCACCTCCCCCCCCAAAAGAGGCAAATACCAGGTTCTTATTAGATCATGCTCCAAAGTCATCTTCTGGTTTCTATCTGTGATGAGAGCAAGGTTACATTGGTGAATTTGAAATCACTGATGATCACAGAGCTGGGAAAATTGTTGTGAACCTCATCGGCAGGCTCAACAAGTATCTAGTGATCAGCTCCTGATTTGATGTGTAACTCGAAGATCTAGAAAAACAGCAGAACAAACTGCTCCCATCTAGTCAGTGTGGTTTCACTGTACTGAGAACCTCAGCAGACATCATGGATCATGAAGAAGCAAGAGGAAAACACGCGGAGAAAATTCTGGGATTCTTTTTCTAGAGATTTAATACATACATACAAATAAAATACTTCAATAGATTAAAAAAAAAAAACAAGTGAAGGTATATATTTGGGAAATCCATGTTCTCATCTATATAAAAAAGATCTGGGAAACAAAAGAATCTATTCTCATTACTTCCCATCAGTGAAGGAGATCTGGCACTAACTTGTTAGGAGATCATATGAAAAGTATTTGATTTTCAAGACTATAATAAGAAAGGGTATTCTGTAAAGAACAAAATACAGTAGGGTAATATAATCAACAATTTTAAAATGTTTTATTCATAATTTTAAGACATACATATTCTCATGTGCTTTATTCTTTTTTTCAAATAAGAATTCTTAAGACTTTGAGAGATTAAAGGTCACAGTGTTTACTAAGTGATAACTACAAGCAGCAGCTCTACCTTTGGGACTTCATACCAGAGCCCATATAAGAACAAAAGATAAAAAGAATGCTTTTTATTCTTTAAGGACATCATTCCAAAAACTTTTAGTTACATATGTAAGACTAAGATAAATATGAAAAATAAATCACATACACACATCTAAAGGTAAAACAAAAGCTCACCTGTGGTATAGACGCACTTGTCCCTTACTAACTTATGCTTACTTACTTGGTTCCTTCCCTAGGCCTTTCTGTGACTCTGGGGATCAATTATTTTTTCATCACACTTATCCCTGTTTATTTCATAAATATTTCCAAGAATACAGTAAAAATATATGAAATATTGCCTACAACAAAAGTCAATGGTCCTGAAGAACTAAAGAACAATACACACTCTTAAAAATTTCATTTATCTCCATCATTTCATACATAGCAACTAATATCAAATAGCCTTAAGAACATTAAGAATTATCTTTCCTTCATCAGAAGTTGCTTCTAAAGTTGAAGCCATTTTCTTTCTAAAAACAGAGCAAATAATCAGAATATCAGTTCCCTCGTCTGTAAAATGGAATGAGTTCAAAGGAAGATAGGGCTGGACTTAGATCACATGTTTTCAGCGTACTTGGGAGAAAAAGAACCAGAGAAGTGCTCAGGTGGGGGATGGAGGGTAGGTTACCCTCACAATCTTTTACTTTGCCTTTATCTAACAAATCTTATTTTTAGAAAATACAAATTCTTTTTTCTTTTAAAGGGGTATTTATTTATTTATTTACTTTAATTTCAATTGTTGTTCTTGTACAGTTTTCTGTCTTTTACTCCCACCCTGGCCCACCACCCCAGCCCTCCCCACCTCCCTCCCATTTCCACCCCCCATAGTTTTTGTCCATGTGTCTTTTATACTTGTTGCTCTAAACCCTTCCCCTTTTCCCCTGAAATTCCCTCCCCTCTCCCCTCTGGTGACTGTCAGCCTGTTCTTAATTTCAGTGTCTTTGGCTATATTTTGCTTGCTTGTTTGTTTTGTTTATTAGGTTCCTGTTAAAGGTGAGATCACATGGTATTTGTCTGTCATTGACTGGCTTATTTCACTTAGCATAATGCTCTCCAGTTCCATCCATGCTGTTGCGAAGGGTAGGAGCTCCTTCTTTCTTTCTGCTCCACAGAATTCCATAGAAAATACAAATTCTTTACTTTATAAAAACGAGATATTATAGCCCAAGTTATCTATTGAAAATATTTTCTAGTAGAATGAAAGATTAGTATAGCTAGATTTTACTGAATTGATTTATTATAAAGTTGCCATGTGGGATGGGGGAGTTGGGGGTGGGAAGAGAATCTATCAACTTCAAAGGTGCTCCACTGTTTTAGGTACTTGTTTTGACTACCCAGGAGAGTTAACTCCAAAGTGTTATACATAAATCCAGCTATCAGAAGCATTTAGTTTTGTCACGTTTTTACGTGACAAAGTCACATGGAATTGCTTTCTAGACGGATATGTTGAAGACATATATTAATAAAATGCAAGTATCAGTGTTTGAACAGAGTAGTGGAAACGGACACATGAAGAGCTATCTATACAAGAAAAGAAATCACCCATCCAATTAATAAAGCTTGAAAGAAGAATCTCGGGTGACATTTCGTTCTAAAACTGAAGAGGTTAAAATTATCCTTCTATCGTAGTCTAAAAACTATGAGAAAAGAAGCCCTAATTTTATCATGATTACATTTTTATAATGCTGGCAGTTTCCAAAACTCTTTAACTTACTTACTTTCCAATCATGTTGCTACTGGCTTTCTTGTGCTGCCACTTAAATAGCCAAGCTTTCTTTAAAAGAATAACTTGTTTATATTCACTGCCTCCACTTCTTTTCTCACCTTCAAGTCAATGACCCTTCAGTCAACACAGTATGGTTTTACATCTTACATTATTAAAAATATCTTCCCAAAATCATCAGTAAGCTTCATGTTAACTCCAAATTTACTTTTCAGTTATTTTCACTGAAGCTTTTAGCACTGTTTATACTATTCTTGGAAGTATATTCTCTTCTTGGCTTCTGTATTGCTTGCTGCCTTTTCCTAACTACCCGAGGCATTGGTGGTATAGTGATGAACATAACTGCCTTCCTAACTACCAGAGCTTAGTTCAAATGTCAATCCCTTTGTGAAGTATTCTGTGATCCAAAATGTGGTTAGGGCTCTCTCCAACTTGTTCCCATAGTAGCATGCCCTATTAAAGCGCTTACCATTCTTTCTAATATGGTGTTTTACTTATCTGCCCAACTAACCTTTATATCATCTGAGGCAGGCATACCTGTATCCTCCATTGTGTTTATACACTAGAATAGATCTGTTGTATTGAAGGAAGGAAGGAAGGAAGGAAGGAAGGAAGGAAGGAAGGAAGGAAGGAAGGAAGGAAGGAAGGAAGGAAGGATTCTCAGTCATCAGTTACAAGTGGAGGCGAAATTTACATTGCAAAATTACAGCCATGATTTTCAGTTCTTATTGTCCAAAAGTGTTGGACAATACCAAAGGCACTGAGAAAGTTAAAATGGGTATTTGTAAGCACATTATCTTCAATACTCAAATTCCATTAAGATTTAAACTAAGGAGAAACTTGCTATAATAGAGTAAAAGGACAAATGCCAAGGAGTAAGGAAACTGTATAAACCTGGGACAAATTATTTGAGTCTTAAGTGTTACTTCACAGACATTTTTAAACTTTAAACAGTATATAAATGTCAACTGGCAAAGAGAATCTGTTAAAGAAGGATAATAAAATGGTCAAAATATGAATTTAATATATTTTTAATAGTAGTGCTAAGTGCTTTTTTTTTAAATACTCAAGGTAGGGTTGTGATTTAAAGAAAGGGAATACATATAATTCTCAGGCTAAAAGATTTGAAAGAGTATCTTATTCAATCCATTTGAAAGATAAAACTGAACCTCAGTGAGACTAAACAACTTCCTATCCAAAGTCAAATACCTACTGTCAGAGCTATGATCAAAACATGAACTTGGAAATTCAATTTAGCACTTTATCAACTAAATTATTTTAACACATGAGTTCTCAATTAATTTTCTAAGAGTTCTCAATCAATTTTCTTTTAAAACCTCTTTTCTAAACATTTGTACATGTAAAAAAACTGGTTCCCTACAAATGAGCATCCTCAGAGATAAACATATAAAACTCTATACAATAATTAGAGATGCTTCTCTATTAAAGCAAAGAATATAAACAAAACAGTTATAATTATTGTAGATTAAGTGATTTTTTTAGATATCTTCAAACACCTTTACATATCTTTGCCACAAATACTATTCCCCATGGTTATTAATAAAGTACAACCTTCATAGGAAGATTATGTTTATTTAAGCTTAAAACTACTATACATTCTAAATAATCTAAATTCAACAGATTTTAAGCATATTTTTACTTAGGAAAAACATCAATTACTTAGTCCTAGTATCTGCTCCAACTCTGTCATCCCTTGCTTTATTTAAGAACCTCCATTAGAATGGATCTGTGTAAGTGAAAATCTTTTGTTATGAAAGCTCCCTAGTGAAATAGCATTAGAGACATCTTATATGTGTTCTGGATTTTTATTTTATATACTTTGTTTATTTTTGTATTGATTGATTTGAGAGAGAGAGAGGCAGTGAAGGAGGGAAAGAGGGAGGGAGAAGGAGAGAGAGAGAAACATCTATTCATTGTTCCACTTATTTATGCATTCACTGGATGATTCTTGTATGTGTCCTGACTGAGGATCAAACTTGCAACCTTGGGCATATCTGGAAGATGCTCTAACCAACTGAGCTACTCAGCCAAGGCTGGATATATATGTTTTAAAAACTTAGTTTTAAATCTGTTTTAATTTGGATGAAAAATAATTCTACTCACTGCCTATCTATTATACAATTCTTCCATGGTGGTAAAATAAGTTCGGAAAAGATTTAGATGTACAAGGACAACTTGGATAAATTGCTGCTTTAAATAACAAAGGGGGATAAGGGGGCTAGAACTCTTATTCTTTCTCTTTCTTTCTTCATCCCTAATGTATTAATAAGGTTACTGCTTTATACAATCCCAGATTCCCAGATCTTTCTTTAAGTTATAAAAGCTGATTTACCCTCTGAAATACAGTCAGTGCTAGCCTTAAACTACCAGATACTCACCGAGTTAGGGTAGTTCAAGTAGCAGATCTGACAAGGCATATCCTGTGCTGATGACCTTGTATTCATCTGGCGTGTTCGAGACTTTTTACTTGGATTAATTACATGACACTCAGCAAAGAGCTTCTCCAGGTTTCCATCAAAGTACCTGCATTATTTAAACAGAAAGGATGAGAGCCCAGCAATAGCACACTGTTAGAGCTCTCCAAAAACCTGATTTTCTACAGGGAAAACCAATGAACTAAATTAAACCAAGATTATAACCTTCTTTGCTCAGAGGAAATGACCTATGTGGGCTACAAACTGTAGCAAATGGAAGTATGTAAGTATGAAAGCAGATTGAGTTTTTGTTGCTATTTAGTATTTCTTACTTTGCATTTATCCTGGGAAGTTAAGCTATTAGTAGTTTAATAGTACTACAACTAAAACTTAAGCATGAATGTTGTACTGTCTTTAGTGGTACCTTATGAGAAGTAATGCTATTTTATTTTAAAAGGCTAGGCTATATTTTTTCCAAATCATTTTATTAATAACCTTAATTATACCAATTTAAATATATTAGCAAGTAAACCACCAAGCACAGCCTCCCCCACAAATTTAAAAAATGAAATTATTTACAGGACTCTCATTTCACAAAAGACTTGCTTTTTAAATACTAATTGAAATACTTTTTGATTTACTAGAAAAAGGGAGAAAAGAGAAAATAAGAAGTATATTTTAAAATGTTTCTCTATCAAATAGTCTATGTATCAGCTTTTCATAAAACACGTATCTAAATATACAGAGGTAGTTCACTACTTAAGATATCAAGAAGCATGACACGCTAAGTACTACCTACAGAGTTTCAAGTAAACCACAACTGGCTGGACAGAAGAGAGTGATAAATTCTTAGCACAATATGTCCCATTAAATCAGCCAAGACATGGTCTCTGTTCTCCTTCATATCTTAATATTCTAAAGGGAATGCAATAGGTTAAAATAACCACCACCACCTTTCAATCTGTAAATCAATATAACCAACAGAACTATTAATGTGGAATCTGGTCATTTTTTTAACTTGTACAAATTAGGTTTCAATAACTACAATGTTTCTTACAAATAGAAAGTTCTAAGGTTTAAAAAAAATCAATACTCAAAGAGATTTCCAATATTTTTAATAAAGATCTTGTTCAGGCTTTGTGTCAAAGCACTTACTGTCTCCAGAAAAGAAATCATTTCAAACAGGCACACTCTCCTAAGACTAATACATATTTTTTATAAATACATACTTTGACTACAGTATGTTTCAATAAAATGATCAAGTTGTCAATCAAGATGTCAACATTATAAAAGGGGAACTCATATAAAGTTATATTTGTCCCGGATGATTCAACTAATCAAAGTATATGGAGCAGCACTGACTGGTGTGGCATAGTCCCGCAAAGTGAAAGATCACCAATTCAATTCCCTCTCAGGGCACATGTCTGAGTTGCAGGTTCAATCCCTGGTTAGGGAAAGGCAACCAATGATGTCTCTCACAACCATGTTTCTCTTCCTCTCTTTCTCCCTCCCTTCCCCTCTCTGTAAAAACAAATAATCTTAAAAAAAAAAATATGGAACAGAATGTCAAATGCTTTCCTACAAATTTTATCTCTGAGAAAGCCTAAGATGCTTGGTTTTATTTAGATAGAAAGCATATGAAGCTAATACTAAATATAAATAGGTAAACAAATTAAACAACTTAAAGAAAAATACTCATGCTCACAAGTCAAGACAAACTTCTGTCATCCAAAACTTGACTATACAAAATCAGTGGCTCCTAATAATTCAGCAAAAATTCTAGACAGTAATCTATGCGTACACTGCAAAAGACATGTGCCAATAATTTTGTAAAAATAATGTCATTCTAGATTTATAACTTACTTTCTTTACTAAACAATATTAACAGGCATCTTTGTCAATGAACGCTGGTCCGCATTATTTTTCATTGTTGCATAACATTCCATAGTAATATACTGTGTACTTTAATTTCATGTACTATGATTTACTTAAACAACATTATACTGAGGGACATTCAGCTGTTCCACATATAAAGAACCCTAGACTAGAATCTTGGCCCATCTAATGAGGGAAAACATATATAGACTTAACTTGCATTTTTTTTATTAGTGAGGCTGAACATATTTTTTTGTGAAGATCATACTATTATTTTATGGATTCAATATGTAAATAGGAAGAGTAACCCTTTGTCTCACAGTTTGCTTTCATCCCCCAGTTTCTAACTTGTCTATCTTTTTTAAAGGTGTTTAATTGACGCTTACAATTTTTATGTAGGTAAATTATCTTCTGACCCATTATGATTTCTGGATTTTATATCAAGCTTTAAAAGATTTCTATATCCAAAGATTATAGAAATTCATCCATGGTTTAGGCCTTTACTTTAAACTATTTCTATTAAAACTGCTGATTCACATGGAAAATTTTTTTGTATAGTACAGAGTAAAGCAAGGATTATATTTCATTTTAATCTAAACAGCTAATGATTTTACTCAAAGGTGTTTCTTCTACTTTTAGTTCTCAGCTTAAACCTTATTTCTTCAAGTAAGTCTTCCTTGACAGTTCCTCCTAAGCTCCCAATCCCCCAAAATTAGGTACAGTTCCCTAGTGTTACATTTTCTTGGTACTTCTGCCAACACATTACTAACTTTGTAGTCACTATTTATTCTAAGTTTTGTCTGCTAGAATGTGAACCTCATAAGAGCTGTTTTATTATTGTTATAGTCTTAGGTCTAAAAGAATATTATATAAGTATTCAATTTCTTTTTAGAAAGTAATGAGAGTAACTTCTTAAAGATAAATAATAGCAAGAAATCTGAATTCCTTTGCTTTTGACATATTTCTTAAAGACAGTATGTATTGGAGTTTACAGCTTTTTGATCCATTCTAGAAGCTACCAAAGAATTTTCAAATACTGCCCTGATAAACAGAATGGGGAGTTTAAAATCCACTCATATTACTAGGCATAGTAGGCCTACAAATCTTTTTTCTTTATTAGGTTAAGTACTATTTTACAAAAAATATAACATTTAAAATTTTGTTTTTGTTTTGCTTTTATTTTTACTACATGATCTGTCCATCAATGACTCTGAAATGGTTATATGGAAGATAATGAAATCTAATGTATTTTTATTAAACATAACACAATCAATACTTAAACCTATTTCTTGGTTTGTCAACTTTAAATAATACACCGATTGTCCTTGTATTAAATGACCATACACTTAACCCTAGAGTTTTGAATGAAACTACCTGGACCTTTTCCCAGCTGATTATAATTTTATACAATGTTTTCACTAATTATATTATTGATTATCGTAATTCCTCAGACATAATTCAAACATTTAAATGTACTCAAATGCTCACTTTGCCCAGCCCTCCTACCCCCACCACCATGTTCTCCCATCAATATTCTCTGTGCTGACAGCATCCATTTTCTTGTGGTACCTGCTGTTACTGAAGTCTGTGGTCAAAATAATTTCCATCTTTAATTCAAATCCTTTTTCAACTGGCACATACATAGGTTTCTTTCTTCATTCTTGAAGTTTTTAATAGTTCCATAGAGTCTATCTTAGCATTTAACTTTCTCTTTTGAAATGCCATTCAGATCTTAATTACTTCAAGATCCTTTAGTTATTAAGACTGTATCCTGCTTGATTTATACCCCACCCAGTCTTTGTTAATTTGTCCTGTGTCTCCCATCTGCTAATTCCTTGTCCTTTTCCTGTCTTATATGTCTCTCTTTTCCACAGTATCTGCTCTATTTCTTGATGTTGCCAATGTGGTTTTAGGTTCTGTGAGATTATTACTTGGTTCCTTCAATATTTTTTTTTTAAATTCTGTGACTTACTTTTTCATGGTACTCTGTTTTATCAGTTCATCTTTAATCCCTCACCTCTTATTGTCTCTGTTTAATTTCCTTAAGAGAACAAGAAGCACCCCCTCCTCAATTATGCTGGTGTTATTAAGGACTACTACTACGCTCAAGAACATGAGTGGATCTTAACTTCCCGTACATTGTTTACCTCGTCACTATTTGAAAGTTCCTTCAGTTTCCTGGCTTTTATGTATAACCTTGCTTCTGAAAAACAGGCCAAAATGAAAAGAGACTGGACTGATTCAGTGTGAAACACCACAGTTCAAGTACCTTGTTTAAAGAGTTAACACACTTTTCTTCTGCTTCACTGACTTTGGTACACAGCAGCAAAACATATCCTGGGACACTGCTTCCCTCATTTCCTGCAATGCTTGCCCATCCTTCTGAGAAATCCATATTGATGAAAATAAAGAAATAACACTGTGGTTTTTCCTTCAATCCAGCTATTAATCAGTGGGGGACAGGCACCATTAGAATTTCCTCACCCTAGTTCTCAGATGGCCTACATATCACAGCAGAGATTATAAATCCTCTTTTCTCTCTAAGGTTCTTTCTGTTCAGTTAGTATGTTTACAGAGATATAGTTAAACAAACTAGCACTTAATCAGCCAACTCTGAAGACTATCTAGAACTTGACTTTTCTATTTTTGACTGCTAGACAGATATATACCAAATAATATAAATTAATTTTCAAGGCATGAACAGTTACAGTCTAGAAACTATGTTTGTGGGGAGGGAAAACTGGTTGAAATGGTACATCACTAGCTAGTATTTTTTTTTAAATTCTGAATGATTGTAGAATCACTGTTTGCATGGAAATCAACAGTTACTTTTGCCATTAGAAAACAAAAAAATTTAGAGGGGAAGTAAAGGGAGGGAGAAAGAGAAACATCAATTGGTTGCCTCTCGCACAAGCCACAACTGGAGACTGGGCCACAACCCAGGCATGTGCCCTGATTGGCAATTGAATCAGTGACCTTTTACTTTGTAGTAGGATGCCCAACCAACTGAGCCACACTGCTCAGGGCAGGAATTTACCTTAAGAGCCACTAAGGCTTCATGTTTCATAGGAAGGCCACTGATGAAGCACTTATTGTCACAACAGGATCAGAAAAGCAAAAATGTTAAGCTAATTTACAGTTATATAGTGGGCTTTTCTACTGGGTATTCTTCAGTATCAGGGTTCAATTCTCCTTATAGATCTTTAATGCTCCCATTATATATTTATAACAAGTCAACAGTCTATTGCTCTAAGCCTGACAGGGAGCAAAAACACACACATACATAAAAAATTTTAAGAATACCTTATATACTATAAATAGATATCGCAATGTATAAACATGCAGATATACATACTTTTACTTCTAAATGACCAACTAATTTTTATTTCAATATTCTCATGTGGCATTTTATGGGTACCAGACTTTAATTTCAAAAGACAACAAAACAGTAACAATTATTCTATACCTTAATTATCATTCTGAGAAAGCACTAAAAGAGGTCTGTGACACCTACATCTGTTCCAGGAACTGCCATTTCAACTATCCTTTGGCCTCATTAACCTGCTTCTGAGAATGTATTTTTTCCACTTTTAGAAAAGGTATATTTAAGGGAAAATGTCAGAGGAGCAAAGGAACAGATTAAGTGATTTAAACCATATGAATGAATAAGAAGTGCCATCATATTGATTAGAACAAAATAACAGATAAGGTATGAAAATGACCATCTGAAAATAGCACAAAATAGAACAATGGGAGGACACACAAGGATTTTCCCCAGTCTTTACATATAGAATTAGTTTCACAGCTTAATCCTCATTTTATAGAAAGAAATTAGTAGACATAGTATAGATGGCAGTATAAGCAAGGTATTAAGAAATAGTAAGCAGTTCTTTCTGTCGTGGAGAAAGACTGAAACTCAGGGTTTAAAGCACTATTTTTCACTTATAATCCTTGTAAAAACCTGTTAGACTCTTTAAAAAAAAAACAAACTATAAATGATAAAAATTGATAAAAAATTTTAAAAGGCTCCTGAAGTAGAATGTAAATTTTCATACAAATTACAAGATTCACTAAATCCTTTGTAGTTTTAAAGCACTTCTTTCAAAAGAAAGACTAAAATTATCATTTAAGATGATCGGCACACACATAAACTACAGAATTCCACAGAACTAAAAATAAGGACTTAGGGATAGAAAATACTTTTTTTTTTCCTACGAAAGATTTTTGGCCTTCCTTAAAAAAAAAAATTTAATGAGAACTTATACAAGGCTATTAGAACTTGCTTTTTAAAGTTTTGGGTTTTTCTCAAAATGGCTCAAAGACTTAAAACTTCTAGAAGAAAACATAAGTAGTAAAACTTCTGACATTTCTCTTAATATTTTTTCTGATATCTCCTCAAGCAATGAAAACAAAAGAATAAATTAATGGCACTACATTAAACTAAAAACGTGTTGTACAGCAAAGGAAACCATCAACAAAACAAAGATAACCTACTGAATGGGAGATGGTATTTGCCAATGATATATTTGGTAAAGGTTAATAATATCCAAAATTTATAAAAAACACACACAGCCCCCCCAAACAATAAAATTAAAAAATGGGCAGAAAACAATTCTCCAAAGAAGACATACACATGGCCAATAAACTGATGAAAAGCTGCCCAAAGTAACTAATCATCAGAGAAATGCAAATTAATACAATGACATACCATCTCATGCCTGTCAGAATGGCTATCATAAATAAATCCACAAACAAGCATCAGAGGATGTGGAGAAAAAAGGAAAACCTTGTGCACTGTTGGTGAGAATGCAGACTGGTACAGCCTCTATGAAGAACAGTATGGAGGGTCCTCAAAAAATTAGAAATGGAACTGCCTTTTGATTCAGTGATTCTACTTCTAAGTATACAGTATCTCTGAAGAAACTTAAAACACTAATTTAAATGAATATACATGCCCCTCTGTTCAGTGTAAGTTTACTTACGATAGCCAAGATATGGAAGCAACCAAAGTACCCATCAATGGACAAGTGAATAAAAAGGCTGTGGTATGTTTACAGAATGGATTATTATTTGGTCATAAAAAAAGAATAAAATCTTACTATTTGCACCAGCATGGATGGACCTAGATGGTACTAAGGTAAGTAAAATAAGTCAGTTAGAGAAAGACAAATACCATGATTTCACTTATACGCAAAATTTAAAGAACAATATAAACAAACAAAACAGAAACAGACTCACAGATATAGAAAACAAGATTGATTGTTGCCAGAGAGGAACAGGTTGCTGGACTGGGTGAAAAAGGTAAAGGGATTGGTAAGTACAGACTGCTAATTACGAAACAGACATGGGAATGTTCATTTTAGTATAGAGAATACAGTCAATAATATTGTAGTAACTATGTATGGTTCCAGGTGGGTACTCAAAATACTGAGAGAATAACTTTTGAGAAGTATGTGACTAACCACTATGCTGTACACCTGAAACTAATAGTAAACTTTAATTGAAAAATAAAAAAATGAAATTGACTTTTACAGAGATGAAAATAGTGGAATATCAATAATTTATTGTGGTTTATTATGGTTCAACCAAAAATAAATAGTCATCTTTTTATCATCACTAAAATTTGTTTTAGGATTTTTAATACTAATCTAAAACATAAATTTATTTCATATTTTAGTATTAATGTATACATGTGATTTACAGCTAAGGAAACATACTGATCCTATGTTTTTAAGAAAATGCAGAACACTTTTTGAGATGGACACAAAAATTTTCCCTCATTGGGGAAAACTCAACCCAGTTTAAAAAAAGAATCAAAACAGCATGATAATAAAATCTCCTGCCCTGACTGTTGTAGCTCAGTGGATTGAGTGCAGGCCTGCAAACTAAAGGGTCACCGGTTGGATTCCTAGTCAGGGCACATGACTGGGTTGAGGACCAGGTCCCCAGTAAAGGGCACATGAGAGGCAACCACACATTGATGTTTCTCTCCCTCTCTCTTTCTCCTTTCCTTCCCCCCTCTAAAAAGAAATAATAATAATAAAAAAAAATCTCCTGAGCTCCTAAAGCAAGAGACTTGGACAAAGAAGCTACTAAATAATACTACTTTCAAGTTGCAGTACAAAAATCTAACAGCATAATATGAAAAACCTTCTGCCATTTGTTTGCTCCTTCGTACTTTATCCTTTTTGGTTGAGCCACGATGAAAGCAATTGTATAAAAAAAACTAACCACAGTGAAACGGAAGTATGATGATAATTCCTTCCAGGCTTGAATTAATAAAATTATACCATCTTCCATAAAAGTTCCCACACCCATTTAGTACAGAAAAATTTAAACACAGTCATCCCTCACTATCTGTGTGTTGGATGGGATTGATTCTAGGGCCTTCCATGTATACCAAAATCCCCAGACACGCAAGTCGCTCATATAAAATAGTATATTTGCACATAACCTACACACATCCTCTGTATACTTTAAATCCTTTGTAATACCTAATACAATGTAAATGCAATGGAAAGAGTTGTTATACTGTATTGTTTAGTAAATAATGACAAAAAAATAGTTGCTACATATGCAGCCATCGTAGGTGGAACTACACAGCACACATGAGCAACATAACATGTTTTTTCTAAATAGTTTCAACCCACATGTGGTTGAATTATGGATACAAAGCTCATGAACCCATAGGGCCAGCAGTACACACACAGTTCTTTTGACCCTCTCAAGAACGGTATATTGAACTCCTATACACTTATCTACAATCCAGCTTCAACTGTGATCAACATTTTGCTAATCAAAAGGTTATTCTGAAGAGTAAGATTTTATTTCATACGAACTTTCAATGTAAGCCTGAAACTACGCTAGACATTTTAAGAAGGTAATGACTATTTCCTTGATAACAGAGAAGAAACTCCATACTAGAGTCTCCAGAAGACACAAATACTGGTTCCATGGGTGTTTCAGCCACACTTAAAGACATCATGTGTCACTTTCACTGGTAGTTGCCCATGTTCTATGACTTGATTATGATGACCTCATTTTACAGAATTCTTTTAACGTGAAGTCCCTGGAACTTCAACAAGTATACAGTGTCCAAAATTTGTAACTTATTTACAAATGTTCACTCCCCTGCCCCCTGGAGAAACTCCAAAGCTTTTATTTCCTCCAGAGACTATAGCCCCCAAAATAAAAAGAACCAATATTATTTTTTTACTTCAAAGAAAATTAAGAGAGTGGCTTCTATACCCTCTTGTCCAAATATGTGCATGCAAAGGAAGTCTACACCTTCTTCTCTGCTCAGTGGTATTCTTCCCACAGATAAGTAGCACACTTAGTAAATAAAATGATACAAACTATTTGTTTGTTGGATTCACCTAATAGTGGATCTGATTCCAATTAAAGAGAAAAAATGGTTTCTTCAAGTTCACGACTGGAAGCATCCTTTTATTCTTTTAATAATGATGTTTCAATATATTTAATGGATGTCCTCAGGTTGTAAAGGCTCAGAGCCTTAAAGTATATTTAATCTAGCCATGCTAAAACTAAGAATAAGCAATCAAAATACAAGGCAGTTTATAATTAAGATCCATTTTTACATAGTTCCCTCACAGAGTAATGGAATATGTGGAAATCATGTTAATTAGTGGCAATATTAATTGCTTTCAAGGAAAGAGAGGGATAGCTACTTCCAATATGATATGCTAAGCATGCAACACATGTGGGGGGAAATGCTAGGGAAATCGTAGAAAACGCAACTAACTTCAGTAAGTCAAAATGACAACAGTAAATGTGACAAGAATTCAAAGAATAAAGAGATCCAGAGGGCATCACACAAGCTGAATACGATGTACAGAATTGTACATAACGTCTGTGAGCACAACCCCAGAATGAAATATTATTATACTCTCTGAATCTGTGAAAAAGATACTGCTCTTGAGGAGACTGGGGGCTGAAGAGCCAAGGGCATCCCAAAAGAGTATAAAGGAATATATACAGACATACAAAATGGAGTGAAAGTATGTAAGGATTTCAAAAAGTTAGATAGTATACCTTTGATATGGTAGGAGTAACCACAAAGGTAGTAAATGTTGACAAAATGAATTGACATGATCAAAGTTAAGTTTAGGAGAGATGTGATACTAGAGCCTAGCAAACAGCAAAGAAACTGTCTTGGCAAAATGTTATGATCTACTTGCAAGATATCAAAGTCACTACTAATCCTACATGTCAAAACATAAGCTGAACCTTACATTTTAAGGTTGTTCCTTTTCCTGTGTCTGTGTAATTTAAAATTATTTTTATTGTGAAATAACACAATCCTAGAAAAGTTCATAAACATAAATGAGCAGCTTACATATTATTATTAAGCAAACAAGTGTGTATAACCACAATCCAGGGCAAGAACACTGCTAGTATATCCCTTCTCGGTAAGAAGTTACTCTTTCCCCAAGAGATAATCACCATCATATTTTTATTTACAGTTTTACCACCAAAATATGCATCCTTAAGCAATAAAGCTTAGTTTTGCTTTTTTATGAATTTCATACTAGCAGAACCATATATTACATTTTTTAATCTTTCAATATGATGGCTTTTAAGATTCGCTTATGTAAACACTTATAGCTCTAGTTAATGTGGTTTTTTTTTGGGGGGGTGCTGAATAGATATTATATGAATATACCATAATTATCTACCTATAGATATTTTGGTTATTAGTAGGTTGAAGCTATTATGAATAATGCTGCTGTGAACACACTTATGGTATATGACTCTTTCGAGTCAGACAAGCCTATTTCTTTCTGTTGGGTATACAGGCATGTAAACGCTGAGAGAGAAAAAGATTTTTATATATTTTTTCTAACATCATTTATTTTAAAAACTTACCTGTGGAATCCCCTTTGGATTTTCTATGTGTACAATTCATATCATCAGAGAATATTTACTGATTAGCATCTCCCTTGTAACAGTGGTACTTTATTTTCCCTTTTTGGTATACTACTGACTAAGATCATCCTTACTATAATGTTGAGTGGAAGTGAGTATGTTCACGTTTTGAACTCCATATTAAAGGGAAATCTTCAACATTTCAGCATAAGCTGTAATATCTCCTACAGATGTTTTTTAGATTAGATTACAAAATTCCCTTTTGTGCCTCCTTTGTTAATCGTTTCTTCTTAAAATCATGAATGGCCACTGATTTTTAGTAACTTACTCTCCTTTGAATCTACTGAAATGTTTTTTCATTAATTTGTTTAAGTGATCAATAATACTGAACTGTTTCAGGTTAAATCAATCTAGCATTCTGGGGATAAGTCTGAGTTGGCCATGCTGGGTTATTATCCTTTCTCTGTATCACTAAATTCAACCTGCCAATATTTTACGTTTTTCTTCATTACATTCTTTGTATCTATGTAATTTTTATTTGGGTTTTGGTATCAAGGTTGTAATAAGCGTCATACAAATGGGGGATCCTCTTTTACTATTTTCTAAAAGAATATTAAGGTCAGAGACTAAAAGGCTGGGGTTACTATCTCATTAAACGTTGGTAGAACTTTCTTAACACTTTTTTAAAGTATATTTTATTGATTATGCTATTACAGTTGTCACATTTTTTTCTCCCCTTTATTCCTCTCTGTACTGCACACCCCCTCTCACCAGCATTCCTCCATTTTAGTTCACGTCCATGGATGGTACGCATGAGTTCTTTAGCTTCTCCATTTCCCACACTATTCTTAACCGACCTCTGTCTATTTTGTACCTACTATTTATGCTTCTTATTTCCTGTACCTTTTCCCCCATTCCCCCACACTGCCTTACCCACTGATAAGCCTCCATGTGATCTCCATTTCTATGGTTCTGTTCCTGTTCTAGATATTTGCTTAGTTTTTTTTTTTTTTTAAGGTTTAGCTACTGATAGTTGAGTTTATTGTCACTTTACTATTCATAGTTCTGATCTTCTTTTTCTTAGATAAGCCCCTTTAACATTTCATGTAATAAGGGCTTTGTGATGATGAACTCCTTTAATCTGATCTTATCTGGGAAGTACTTTATCTGCCCTTCCATTCCAAATGAAAGCTTTGCTGGATAGAGCAATCTTGGATGTAGTTCCTTGCCTTTCATTACTTGGAATACTTCTTTCCAGCCCCTTCTTGCCTGGAAGGTCTCTTTTGAGAAATCAGCTGACAGTCTTATGGAAACACCTTTGTAGATAACTGTCTCCTTTTCTCTTGTTACTTCCTCTTATTTGTAATCCTAGGTAATGTAATTATGATGTGACTTGGTGTGTTCCTCCTTGGGTCCAACTTCTTTGGGACTCACTGAGCTTCCTGGACTTCCTGGAAGTCTATTTCCTTTGCCAGATTGGGGAAGTTCTCCTTCATTATGTTTTCAATTTCTTGCTCTTCCTTTTCTCCTTCTGCCCGCCGCCCCCCGCAACACATGATTCAGATGTTCAAATGTTTAAAGTTGTCCCAGAGGTTCCTAAGCCTCTCCCCACTTTTTTGAATTCTTGTTTCTTCATTCTGTTCTGGTTGATTTTTTATTTCTTCCTTCTGCTCCAAATCATTGATTTGAGTCCTGGTTTCCTTTCCTTTACTGTTGATTCCCTGTATATTTTTCTTTATTTCACTTTGCATAGCCTTCACTTTTCACTCTATTTGGTGACCACACTCAAGCATTTCTATGAGCACCTTATTACCAGTGTTTTGAACTGTGCATCTGATAGGTTGGCTATCTCTTCATCACTTAGTTCTATTGTTGGAGTTTTGATCTGTTCTTTTGTTATGACCATACGTGTCTTGTGCTTCTCACCAAGCAAGGGGCGGAGCCTTAGGTATTCGCCAGAGCGGGGCACCCCACATTGCTGATTTGTGGCGCTGTGAGGTCTGAGTGGGAACAATGCCTCCTGCTCTGCTCTCAGACAGCTTTCAGTCACTTCTCCTGCTATCCACAAGTAAATGGGGCCCTTCTGATGCTGATTCCCAAGTGGGTGGGTTTAGTACATTCTATTACCCTCTGGGTCTCTTCAACGAACTCTCCTGTGATGCTGGGAGTTTCTCCCACTGCTACAACCCCCACGGGTTTTTACAGCTCAAGGTCTTGAGGCTTTATTTTCCATGCTGGAGCCCTGGGTTGTGTGGTCTCATTCTCCTGTTGTGTCGGATTACCCGCACACAAATGTGGGACCGCCCAGTCCACCAGCCTCTACCTCGCTGTGTGTCCTCTCTGCCCAGCTGCCCATCTCCGCCCCTACTACCAGTCTGGATGAATGTTTCTTCTTTAACTCCTTGGTTGTCAGATTTCCATACAGTTAGATTTTTCTGGAAAATCTGATTATTTACTGTTTTTAAACTTGTTGTTCTTTTGATTGTGCAAGGAGGCAAAGTGTATCTATCTATGCCTCCATCTTGACCGGGAGTCAACTTTTCTTTTTAATAGAAAAATTTCACTTTATAGTTATAGCCCCATACAGATTTTTCTATTTCTATATCAATTTTGGTAAATTGCAAATTTCTAAGAATTTATCCATTTCATCTAAAACTTTAAATTTTGACATAGTTATCCACAATATCTCGTAAGTTTTAAAAAAATATCTGCAGGATTCAAAATGACCGCTCCCATGCCTGATCCTAGTTATTTGTGCCTTCCTTCTAATCTCACCAGTATGTCAATGTTATCAGTATAAAAAATATTTTGGCTTCTTGATGGCCCCCTCTACTATATATTTTTTATTTTATTAAATTCTGCTCTCTGTTATCTCTTCTGGTATTTTCTCTGCATTTATTTTGTACCTCTTTTTCTATCTTGACACATCTAGCTCATTACTTGAGACTCTAAGATGAATTCTTAGTTCATTACTTTCCATATACATTCACTTAAGGTTATAAACTCCATCTCACTATGCACAACTTATTCTGCCTTCAACATTCGCCCTGCTCTCCCAATAATACCCGAATACTTGCTTAAATAATTCTGAACATTTGAAACATCAATTAACACTGTTAGTAGTACCAAGGCCAGGTACAACATAAAGCCATTTATATTAATTAAAAGATAGCACTGTTTGTGAATACATTTCCGTGAACACAGTACTCTAGGTTTGTGTTTATTTTCCCTCAACCTATTGAGGTATAAACCAACTATCACGTCCACTGTTGCTGTTGAGGAATCGGCCATTCTCTAGAATGTAATATATTCTCTCTATTTTTTCTCTATATACATTATTATATATACACATATACTTTCACTCTGAAAGCAATCTCTTGTATCCTAATGACTTTACACTTTTCTCTGTATCTTTATTTTTGCTCTTGTTTTTGTAGTTTTACAATAATTTAAAATGTGGATTTCTTGTGGAAAATTTTTTCATGAGTTAAAATTTCAATCTTGTTGGACTACAGGTTGTCACTAATTGAAAGATGCATTCAGACTTCATACATATCAAAATGTGAAAAACCACAGCTTAAGATCAACAAAATCGTATTTCTTATAATGCGTGGGAACTGTTTGGCTTCTTGAATTTTTGGTACTTCTGTCTTCCATCAATCTGGAAAATTATCAGCCATTATATTCTTCAAATACTGCCTCTGCCTCATTCTCTCCTAAGATGCAATGAAATCTTGTTGGGTCCTCGTTATTTTTTAACTTCTGTGTATTTTCTACCTTTTACTGTACATACTTAATTTGGGATGGTGTCTGCTCTTCTAATACACTAAACCTCTCTTAGCTGTCCAATATGTCGTAAAACTAATTCACTGATCGTGCTTATTTTGTTAAGTTATAGAAATTGTTCCCTTCCCAAAATCTACATAACAGCTCATACTTTCTAGTTTCCCGCTGATAGCATATCCATTTCAGACTATGTCTGGTAATTCTAATAGCGAGACTCTCAAGTTATTATGTTTTAATTAGAAACTAATTTGAGAAAGTAATTTGAGGCCTGAATGTTCTTCACTAGAAAAGATATGCATTTGCTTCTGTCAAGTGCCTAGATACTTTGAAGTATGCAACCATCTTAACCCAAGTGCAAGGCTTGAGGTTTTCTGGGCCACCTGATAACAAGAATACTATCTTCAGTCTTTAGAAGAGCTAACTGGTTTACCTAATTCTCACTCTTGGTGGGCACAGCACTCCAACTTTTCTTCTCACTAACCAAAGGGTCTACAAAAAAAAAAAAAAAAAAAAAAATCACCACTTAGTGTCTTCCGGATAAGCATATACTTTCAGGGCACAGTAGCGTAGAATGCTTAGCTAATTACTTCAGATTTCCAGATTCTCTTAGGCCTTAATCCTCTAATTCCTATCTTACTAATTCTTTCATGTCTTGATTTTTAAAAATATGTTTCAATATTCCATCTATTTAGTGCATGGAATGGTCCAAATTATGAGAAGCTTCCCCAGAGTCTCCTGTATTTTCTCTTTGTTAAATTTCTAACTTCACATCTCTCCCATCTACACTCTGCCTTTAATCAGTTATCATCATCCTAAGCCAGGCTAACAATTTTTTAAAACCTGGATCATTAAGATAGTTTTTCAATTAGTCTTCCTGCTTCCACTCAGCTCATATTGTTACTACACTTTCCCCCTCCAACCATTATTGCTCTTACATCACATTTCTCCATAAAGCAACCATCAGTGGCTTTCCACGTAAGAAGAACAAAGTCCAAATTCATATGCTTAGAATTCAAGGTCTTCCATAACATGCTTCCTATTAAACATGTTCAATCATTTCCCCTATATTCTTCATGTATTCCAGCCACTCTAAGTCTCATTACCATTCAACATATATTCCTTAAACTTCCACACATCATGTTTTCTAAACCTAAAATGCCCAATTTTCATCTCTCTCTGCCCTGTTGCGTCCAATCAAATGCCATCTTATTAATAAATCCTTAACCATCTCAGTCAGAAATAACATTTAATATATTCCTACAAAGCTTTATCTTTAAGTACCTTGGGGGGTAGAAATTGTGTATGATACATTGTTTTGTGTATCTCATCATCAAACCTCTGCTCAAGGTCTTACACATAGCTGATATTTAAAAACATTCCTGAAATTTATAAAGTATTGAAAAAGAAGGGAGACCAGAGAAAACAGAATGGATAAAATAAAAATTACTTCATATGAAATAACTAACAGAACACATTACTCCATGTTCAAACAGCTAACAAGTTGTGGAACAGAGATCCCATGTTCCTAACCACTTTTGTATAATGAAGATACATTTGCTACTTTCCATACACTGCTCCCCAATAATGCCTGAATTGTTTAAACAGAAAAAAACAACTATGCTGTAGAAGAATAAGTGATGAGTGCCATCACAAAACCCAACTTTATATCAATCAAATTTACTTGCACATCTAAGAAGTTAATCTGTGAAACAATATATTACTAACGTGGCAAGAAAAGCTCCATACTACCGTAAGAGCACACAAGTACTAACTCCAGAATCTATTCATTAAATGGGTATTAATGCGTCAGAATTAAAAATGAAAAGCTATTTGCAACATAGTCTGGGAAAGATTGAAATCAATCTTCAACATTCTTTGATTATACTGTCTATTAAAAGTAGTGAGTCACTGACCAACTATATTTCCCCTCACCTCTAACATGCCAGTTAAGTCATTAACACTCACCTTATATATTATCAACTGAGTTTTAAAAATTTATTAAAATAGGCCCATACAAAAAGAAATCTGACTTGCAAGAGAGAAGATACTGACTTTTTACTTGTTTCCAACATGAACAGCTAGACTGGGGCGGGGGCGGGGGAGTTTGTCTCTAACTCTTGCCAAACCAAAATCTAATTTATAATCATGTTATATAATTTCAATAAAAGTTCTATTACAGAAAAGATAACCTAGAAATGGCTAAACTTAATATTTAAGTGGTGAAACAGCCAATCAAATAGTACATAATAAGATGCAAAGGAGTGAGTATAACTTTGAGAAATAAGAGAAGCCATGTTAGAAGTAATCTTAAATTAGGGTTTGAAAAATAATTAGAAAAAAGGAAGAAGATATGACAGAGATGGGCCAATGGCAGTACAATTCCAAAGATGTTTCTACATTGATAAAAAAGAAGCCCTGTGTCAGACAAAGGAAACATTTTCAAAGTTGAGGTGACACAAAAATGAATTTGGTGATCACCTTAAGTTTTCTACTACTAAAGTGTAATATGAAAACAGAAATAAAGATATAAAGATAAAATGCTAGAAAGGCAGCCCTGACCAGTGTGGCTCAGTGGATTAAGTGCCAGCCTGCAAACCAAAGGGTCACCAGTTCAACTGATTCCCAGTCAGGGCACATGCCTCGGTTGTAGGCCAGATATAGTCATTACTGCAGTTCTAATTTTCTGATTTGCTCTGTTTTGCTTAATCTGAAGGAGCATGGGAAGAATCTAGTAAGTGGAGAAAATTTCTATTTAATTTGTAAAACTGAAGAGAAATTAATCTACAGAGTAAAAAAAACCAAAAGGCTGGGTAAGAATGAAAATGGCAAAAGCCTGGAAAGCTGCTATAAGACATAAGAGACCAAAAAAGTTCAAATGGTTTTTGGTCTTTTTCATCTAAGAAAAAGAAGATAATAACTATGACATTGAAAAGACAGCAAACTCACAGCTATTAAGAACCACACCTAAAACAAAAGCAAACTAAGCAAACAGCTGGAACAGGAACAGAACCACAGAAATGGAGATCATATGGAGGGTTAGCAACAGGGACGTGGGAGGAGGAGAGAGGGGGAAAAGGCACAGAGAATGAGTAGCATAGATGGTAAGTAGAAAACAGACAGGGGGAGGGCTAGAATAGTATGGGAAATGTAGAAGCTAAAGAACTTATGACACATGGACATGACCTAAAGGGGGGAATGTGGGTGGGAGAGGGTGTGCAGGGTGGAGGGGAATGATGGGGGAGAAATGGGACAACTGTAATAGCATAATCAATAAAATATATTTTTTAAAAAGTAGAAAAAAATTTTTCCTTTTTTATTTTAATGGGCATGCTTCTAATGTTTCAACATTAAGTATAATTTTGCTGTAGATTATAGTTGATACCCTTTACTCAGTTGAGAAATTACCTTCTTGGTTTACTAAAAATTCTTTTTTTCTAAATCATGGATAAACACAGAATATATTAAATGCATTACTGACACTTACTTTGATTACTTTTGGTTTCTCTTGAATTAACGTGTTAAAGTAGTAGTAAATGCTCTAGATGAGTTTTACCCCCAATGGTGACCCCTCTTCTTCCATTCTTAGGAGAAATCCTACTAGGTTTTCAATTCAATTAAGTATTGGGGTGGAAAAAGTCTGTTCAGTTTTTTTCTGTAAAGACACATTTTTTACCTATTTGCCAATAACTTTATTGATCTGGATATTTCAGTACATTGGCTCTCTCTCACTGGTGGCTTCTAGTGGGTAGAGGCCAGGGGTGCTGCTATACATCTTCCAATGCATAACACAGCCCGACGGGAAAGAATTATTTGGTCAAAATGTCAACAGTACCAAGAAACATCGCAAACCACTTATGAGAAGTTTGATCAGGGACACCACCAATTCCTTTTTGCGTTTCAAGTTGCATTTTTACCTTTCATAAAATAATAAAGCATAATACACTGAAAATATTGCATATCTTCTTCTATATTCAATATTAAAATAGCTGAAAATTTACCAATTTAAGTTTTCTCACTGCATGCTGATGACAGCTGTCATAATACAGTCTAAGAAAATGATTTTTTAATTATATTTTACTGGTTATACTATTACAGTTGTCCTAATTTTTCCCCCTTAGCCCCCGTTCACTCACCAATCCCCCATTCCCTCAGGCAATTCCCCCAACACTGTTCATGTCCATGGGTCATACATAGGTTCCTTAGCTACTCCATTTCCTATACTGTACTATACATCCCCATGGCTATTCTGCAACTACCAGTGTGTACTTCTTACTCCCTTCACCTCTTCACTCATTCCCCCTACAACCCCTCCCACATGGCAACCATCAAAGCACTCTCTGTATCCATGATTCTGTCTCTGTTCTTCTAGCTTGTTTTCTTTGTTTTTTAGATGGAATTACTGATATGTATTTTTGCCATTCTATTGTTCATAGTTTTGATCTTCTATTTCTTAAATAACAAAGTCCCTTTAGAATTTCATATAATAATATTTATTTGGTGATGATGAACTTTAGATTTTTCTTGTTTGGGAAGCTCTGTATTTGCCCTTTGACTCTAAATGACAGATTTGCTAGGTAGGACAATCTTAGCTGTAGGTCCCTGCTTTTCATGACTTTAAATATTTCTTGCCAATCCCTTTTGGCTTGCAAAGTTTCTTTTGAGAAATCTGCTGACAGTTTTATGGGAACTACCCTGTAGGTAACTAACTGCTTTTCTCTTGCAGCTTTTAAGATTCTTGCTTTATCTTTAACCTCTCACATTTTAATCATGATAAATCTTGGAGTGGGCCTATTTCCATCCATATTGTCTGGAATTCTCTGTGCTTCCTATATTTGCATGTCTGTCTTTTCACCAAATTAGAGAAGTTCTATAACTTTTTCAAGAAGATTTCCAATTTATTGCTTTCTTCTCTCCTTCTGGTACCTCTATGATGCAAATATTTAATTGCTTAAAGTTGTCCCAGAAGCTCCTTAGAATATCCTAATTTTTTTGGACTCATTTTTCTTCTTGATCTGATCGGCTTTTTGTTCCCTTACATTACTAATCATTGATTTGATTCTCAGCTTTATCCACTATACTACGATTTCCCTGTAAGTTTATTTCAATTAGTGTATCCTCCATTTCTGATTGGATCTTTTTTATGCTGTTGAGATCCTAAGTTCCTCAAGCATCCTTATAACCACTGTTTTGAACTCTACATCGGATAGATTGCTTATCTACATTTTGTTTAGCTCCTTTTCAGGAGTTTTGATCTGTTCTTTTATCTGGGCCCATTTTTCTTTGGCTCCTCATTTTTGAATCCTCTCTGTGTTTGTTTCTGTGTATGAGGTATTTCTGGGTGGTGCAGGCCAAGGGCAGCCCCGACCTATGAATTCCCAGGGCCAACCTGCTTGAGCTATAAAGCAATCTGAGATGGCTGCTATGTGTACTGGGCTTTAGATTGCCAAACAAAACCAAGCTGTGAATCCACGCTGGCTGCTGCTAGTGCTGGGCCCAAGTCCACTTAACAAGTCCATGTGTGGGTTCTTTAAAAGAACTGCTTGGGATTCCAGAAGTTTCTTCCATCAACCCAATCCCTGCTGATTTTGCAGAAGTTATGGGGGCTTATCCCCTTGTCACTGGCAACCTTGGCTGAGAGGCCTGGCGTGGGGTTTGGACTCTTCACTTCTGAGATATACCTACCATGCATGGATGTGGGACTAGCCTTTTCTACATCTCCACACATCCTACCAGTCAGGATGGATATGGTTTCTTTAATTCTGTGGTTGTCTCACTTGCATTCAACTCAAATTCTGATGGTTGCTTTATATTTTGATTGTAATTTTTATATGGTTGTGTGAGGAGGCAAGCCATATTTACTTGTGCCACCACCTTTATTGGAAATCCTCCCAAACAAAATTGTTTCGCATTAAGTTAAAGTCAATTAAGGAGCACTGGCCAAGATGGAGGTGTAGATAGAAACCCTTCGCTTCCTTGCATAACCCAAAAGGAGGACAACAACCCATCTGAAATCAATAAACAACCACAAGTGCCAGAAATTCAAACTGCATGGAACGCCGACAAACAAGAAAATAAAGAAAAAGTCAACCAGAACAACCAGACCAGTAAAAACTCACAGCAGGTGGGGGACTGCATGGGAGGGGTCAGCTGAAGGTGAAACTGAGACTCAGAGCTGACTGTGGACTACGGTGGTTGCTGCGGTGTGAGAAACTCTCAGTCTCACACTCTCATCGAAAAGTGGGCTAAAGCTAAGCAGGTGAGCTGCATTGTTTCCTCTCTGGCCCCAGTATCACAGTGCAGCAAAGAGGGTTGCACTTCCCTGGTGAATACCTAAGGTCCGCCCCCTTGCAACTTAACAGGTAAGCCAAGACAAAGAAATATGGCCCAAATGAAAGAACAGAGCAAAACTTCAGAAAGAGAACTAAGTGATGAGGAGATAGCCAACCTCTCTGATGGAGAATTTGAAGTCTTGGTAATCAGAACGCTCACAGAACTGATTGAGGTAGGTCAAAAAATGAAAAAACAAATGAAAGATACCAAAGTGAAATAAAGCAAAATATTCAGGGAACCAACAGTGACAAGAAGGAAACTAGGACTCACATCAATGATTTGGAACAAAAGGGAAAAATAATCATCCAACAATGACAGAATGAAAAAACAAGAAATCGAAAAAGTGGAGAGACTTACAAACATCTAGAACAGCCTAAAATGTTCCAATATTCAAATTATAGGGTGCCAGAAGGAGAAGAACAGCAGCAAGAAACTGAAAACATTTGAATAATCAAAGAAAACTTTCCCAATCTGGTGAAGGAAATAGACTTCCAGAAGTCCAGGAAGCCCAGAGAGTCTCAAAGAAGTTGGACCCAAAGGGGAAAACACCAAGGCACATCATCATTAAGTTACTAAAGATTAAAGACAAAGAGAGAACCCTAAAAGAAGCAAGAGGAAAGGAGACAGTCACCTACAAAGGAGTTCCCATCAGACTGTCAGCTGATGTCTCAAAAGAACCCTTGCAGGCAAGAAGGGGCTGGAAAGAAGTATTTGAAGTCATGAAAGAAAGGCAAGGTCTTCAAAGTGATGAAAAGCAAAGACCTACAACCAAGATTACTCTATCCAACAAAGCTTTCATTTAGAAGGAAGGGCAGATAAAGTGCTTCCCAGATAAGGTCAAGTTCAAGGGAGTTCATCATCACCAAGCCATTATTATATGAAATGTTTAAGGGACTTATCTAAGAAAAAGAAGATCAAAAATACAAACAGTAAAATGACAGCAAACTCACAATTATTAACAAATGTACCTAAAAGAAAAAAAAAACAACGAAAACAAAAATAAGCCAACATCTAGAACAGGAACAGAATCAGAGAGATTGACATCACATGGATTTCAGTGGGGAGAGGGAAGGGAGGAATGAGGGGAAACGTACAGGGAAGAAGAAGCATAATTAGTAGGCATAAATTAGATGGGGAGAGATAAAAATGATATAGGAAGCAGAGAACTCAAAGAACTTGTATGTATAACCCATGGACGTGAACTAAGGTGGGGAATGCTGGAGGGTTGGGGGGTGCAGGTCAGATGGGGGATAAAGAGGGAGAAATTTGGAAAACAGCAATAGCATAATCAATAAAAAATACTTTAAAAAAGTTAAAGTCAATTAAGCATTACTAGAGACATTGTACATTAAAAACTAAGTGAACATTTTGGCCAACCCAATTTTAGTTTATTTATGAATTCAATAGTCACATTCATAATAACAATAATTTTCTTATGCTTTCGTCTTTGTCAAATTTTGTAACCAAAGCTATTTGGATTTGACTAACATGAATATAGTTATTTCTATATTCTGAAATAACTTTCAATACAACTGGCAGTCCCTTGAAGGTTTATTAGACAGAACCTGCCCGTAAAATTTTTCAAAGGCTTAGTTTGTTTCCTACCTTTTTTTATAAGGACACTAAGACTAAATTTCCCTGTACTTCTTAGCCACAGTCTTATTGTAGGCACTCTCATTATTTAGCTCTAATTATTTTAGTAATTTCATTTTTGGTTTATAACAGTATTGGAAATGTGAAACTAGAACTCAAATAAACTTTCCTTGAAATTTAACAGCCTAGAATTTGACCAATTTGAAAATAATACCAGTACATAATTTAAATTTTCTCTTTGTTTATTGAAAAACAGTCTAAAAGAAGACAGTGTAAAAACAGTAATATGCCAAGAGAGATAAGAGAGGGCTAGCACCCAGAAAACAAGGATAAAGTTATTAAAATGAATAAAGTTGGATACTGTTGAAATGAAAAATTTAAGAAGGCTAAATAGCCAAATGGATACAGAAAGAAAAGTCAGTAATAAAAATAATTCAGCCATAGTTTTAAAATTTCCTCTTTAAAATGGTACATTTGTATCAGAAGAAAAACAAAGGGGACAAGTGAAAAAAGTAATCTGAAAAAAAGAAAAGAAAAGAATAACTGACGTCAGAGGAATGGCAGCATGAGAGATTCCCTTGGTCTCTTCCTATTGATCTTTCAACAGTTTGGATAGTTGTACTTCAACAAAGGATTCCCTTCTCAATGTGCAAATTTGAGAGATCTGTATACATCGAAATATCCATAGGTGACCATGTTTTAGCAAACCAGGAAGGCAAGTAGTAAGAAGAGCTCAAAAAAGCCAGGTCACAGCCCTGCAGCCTGGAGCAAAGAGTAATCCAGTCGTAGATGGCACTCCCTTTGACTGGAGGGAGCAAACAGATTTATAGAGCATTCTTGCAGGAGTGGGCAGTAAGAGCTGTGGCTGAGCCCAGTGACCTAGGCTGGGATGAAGCACAGTTATGGCTATGGCTGTCTGCTAATCAAGCATTCCAGACAGAAAAACAAAGCCATGGAGCCTGGCCACCTTCTCTTAACCTCCCAGACCTCACCTCCTCTCACCCTTCCTGTCAGGTCACAGAACGCATTACCTGCAAACCCAAGAATTGGTACTACAGAAACACTTTCCTTGAGCGACATCAGGGAGGTCCAAGGTTGCCACTCCTGGGAGTACAGAGCAACAAAAAAGATGGCTGGGTTCCAACAGTTCACTCCACCTCCACATAACAGCATTTGGCTACAGAGGACAGCACCAGGATGTCATGAATTTGGAGCACGGTGGCTCTCCTCGTTCCTCTGCAGGGTTGGTCCCTTGAAATAGGAACACCCAGTTCATAAGAGAAGTGCCCATCTCCCCAGGGAACACAGTCCATTTTCCACCACCCCACTGGAGAGCTGAAAAGCCAGAGACCTTTAAGAGAGCTAAAAACACTTGTGATTCAGCACCACCTCCTGGAAAACAACAGAAAGACTTATCAATCTACTAGAGAAGTGCCACTCATACATAAATGCCTCGACAAAGTAGCAATCCATCAAATGCCATGAATTTAACTACAGTAATAAGGCAGTTCAAAAAGAAATGAAAAATCTCCAGCAAGAAACTTGAAGACATGGAAATATATAATGGAGGTGAAAGAATTAAATATTGTAGTTCTGAAAACACACATAGGCAGTTTAATGAACCCAGAAATCAAAATCAACAAACAAAACAAGTGCTTTACCAAAGACATTAAAACTTTTAAAAAGAAGCAAATAAAAATTTGGGAGACTAAGAACTCAATAAAAGAGGTCAAGAATGAACTATTAAGTATAGGAAATAGCACCGACCAGATGGAGGAAAAAATTACTGCTATCAAATACAGAAATCTAGAAACAACTGAGGGAAGAAAGATTTAAACATAAAAAGAAAGAAAGAAAGAAAGAATTCTATGAGATCTGACTGCATCAGAAAGAGAAATATAAGAATAATAGGCATGCCAGAAGAAGAAAATGACCGAGAGGGAATGGAGAGCCTGCTCAACCAAACAGTTGACTAGAACTTCCCAACCCTATGGGAAGAGCTAAATCCTCAAATCTAATAAGCAAACAGAACACCTAATCATGTCAATCTGAAAAGGCCTTCTCCAAGGCACACTGCAGTACAACTGTTAAAAATCAAATGAAAAAGAAAGAATTCTCAAGGCAAGGGAAAAGAAGAAAGTAACCTATAAAGGAAAGAACATGTTATCATTAAGACTTCTCAGCAGAAACTCTATAAGCTAGGAGACAGAGGAGCCAAATATTTAAACTACTCAAGAGGGAAATTATCAGCCAAGAATAATATAGCCAGCAAAGTCATCCTTCTGATATGAAAGAGAAATAAAGGTTTTTCCACGCATACATAAGCTGAGAAAACTTATCACTAGAAAACCTTCATTTCAGTAACTACTCAAGGGGTAGTTATTCTACCTAAAACAAAAAACAAATGGTCACAAAACTATGAGTAAGATCACCAACAGACTTATAGCATAAATAGGGGTAATTTGCAAAAATAAAAACATGAAAGAACTGGTAAAAGTTTGAATTTGCAAAGGAGGATGGAGATCACCTGCAGTCAAAAGAAAAAGAACTACTATTTATATATAAAACTTTCCTTTTTATAAACCTAATGGTAACCACATACACAAAAAACCCCAAAACTAAGACATGTAACTTAAAAAAAAGAGGGAGAAACTATGGAATATCAACCAAAAAAATTACAGAAAGAAGACTAAAGGAAAAGAATCAGCGGAGGCACAGAGCTACCAGAAAACAATGGATAAAATGGCTAGAGGAAATCCACATACCACATTTTGCTTTGTATAATGCATACTTTACTGCCCAAATTTTTAAGGGAAAATTAAAGATGCACATTATACATGAGTAGTGCAAATATTTAGGTGTGCAATATACACAGCACAATACGGTGCATCAATAATTACCCTAAATGTAAATGAACTGAATAGGACTAAATGGATTGGATCAAAAAAACTCACCCACAGGCTGCCTTCAGGAGATACATCTAGTTACAAAGACAAAATCAATTTACAAAACTCCACTGCATTCCTATGTACTGACAATGAAATTTCAGGGGGGGAAAAACCCCACAATTCCTTTTGCAACTGTAACCAAAAGAATAAAATACCTAGGAATAAACTTAACAAAAGATGCGAAGGACATATTGACTGAAAACTACAAAGTATTATTAAAAGAGATTGAAAAAGATACAATAAAATAGGAAGATATTCCATGTTCATGAATTTGAAGAATCAATGTAGTTAAAATATCCATATTACCAAAAGCAATATGCAGATTTAATGCAATTCCTCTCAAAATCCCAGTGATATTTTTGTAAAGCAATAGAGCAAAAATAATCAGATTTGTGTGGAATCACAAAATACCTCAGCCAAAGCAATCCTAAAAACAAACAAACACACACAAAGCTGGAGGTTTCAAACTAACAGACTTTAAAGTATACTACAAAATAATGATAATCAAAACAGCATGGTATATTAACTTCCAGCCAAGATGGAGGCATAGGTGGACATACTGTGCCTCCTCTCACAGCCAAAATCAAGGACAACAAAGATTTAGAAACAAGAAAACAACCGGAACTGATAGAAAATTGAACTGTACAGAAGTCCAACAACCATTTATCCAGACCGGTAAGAGGGACAGAGTTGTGGCAGGAAAAAGTGGAGGTGCGAACCCGGGTACGCAGGCAGCAGGGGCTGGCAGTTCCCAGGCATGCAGGCAGCAGCTAGTGGACCTCAGGCACAGGGTGGCAACTGTACAGACCCAGTGAGGCCGCGCAAGATGGCTGACTGACCAGGTGGTCCCACATTCACGCGCAGATAATCCAGGCGAAGGGGAAGCGGCAGAAGGGACTGGAATCCAGAAGAGAGCAGAGCAAGTGCCATTGTTCCCTCTAGGACCTGCCCCCACATAGAGCGTCACTACTCAGCGACTGGGCTGCCCTGCCCTGGGGAACACCTAAGGCTCCACCCCACATACTGACAGGTGCAACCAGACCAACACACACACACACGCACACACGCACACACGCACACTGGCTCAAACCAGAGAACAAATCAAAGCTCCAGAGCCAATTCCTTTAAGCGACGAAGAGACAGCCAACCTATCAGATGCACAGTTCAAGGCACTGGTGATCAGGATGCTCACAGAATTGGTTGATTTTGCTCACAAATTAGATGAAAAAATGCAGGCTACGCTAAGTAAAATGAAGGAAAACGCACAGGGAACCAATAGTAATGGGAGAAAAACTGGGACTCAAATCAATGGAGTGGACCAGAAGGAAGAAAGAAACAACCAAACAGAAAACAAGGGACAAACAAAAATTCAAAAAAATGAGGAGAGGCTTAGGAACCTCTGGGACATCTCTAAATGTCCCAACATTCAAATTATAGGGGTACCAGGAGGGGAAGAAGAAGAGCAACAACAACTGGAAAACTTATTTGAACAAATAATAAAGGAGAACTTCCCCAATCTGGCAAAGGAAATAGACTACCAGCAAGTTCAGGAAGCTCAGAGAGTCCCAAAGAAGTTGGACCCAAGGAGGAACACACCAAGACACATCAGAATTACATTAGCCAAGATTCAAATGAAGGAGAGAATTCTAGAAGCAGCAAGGCATAAGGGGACAGTCACCTACAAAGGACTTCTCATCAGACTGTCAGCTGATTTCTCAAAAGAGACCTTACAGGCAAGAAGGGGCTGGAAAGAAGTACTTGAAGTCTTGAAAGGCAAGAACCTACATCCAAGATTGCTCTATCCAGTGAAGCTGTCATTTAGAATGGGAGGGAAGGGAAGATAAAGTGCTTCTCAGATAAAGTCAAGTTCAAGGAGTTCATCATCACCAAGCCCTTATTATATGAAATGTTAAAGGGACTTACCTAAGAAAAAGAAGATAAAAAATATGACAGTAAAAAGACAGCAAACTCACAGCTATTAACTACCACACCTAAAACAAAAGCAAACTAAGCAAACAGCTAGAACAGGAACAGAACCACAGAAATGGAAATCACATGGAGGGTTAGCAACAGGGGAGTGAGAGGAGGAGAGAGGCAGAAAAGGTACAGAGAATAAGTAGTATAGATGGTGGGCAGAAAATAGACAGAGGGAGGGCAAGAATAGTGTGGGAAATGTAGAAGCTAAAGAATTTATGACACGGACATGAACTGAGAGGGGGAACTTGGGTGGGAGGGGGTTTGCAGGGTGGAGGGGATGATGGGGGAGAAATGGGACAACTGTAATAGCATAATCAATAAAATATATTTTTAAAAAAACCAGCATGGCAGTGGCGGAAAAACAGACACATAGTCCAACAACAGAATTGAGAGCCCAGAAATAAAATCACATGTATATAGGCAAATAATTTTTGACAAAGGAGCCAAAAACACACTGGAGAAAAGAAAGCCTCTTCAATAAATGGTAGTGATGAATTGGAAATCCACATGTGAGAGAATGAAACTAGACTACGGTTTGTCCTTACATACAAAAATTAATTCAAAATGCATCAAAGACCTAAATATAAGAGCACAAACAATAAATAACAGAAGAAAACAAAGGTACTGAACTTATGGACCTTGATCTTTGAGAAGATTTTATGAATCTGACCCCAAGGGCAAAGGAAATAAAGCAAAATTAAATGAATGGAAGGGCCTATATCAAACTAAAAACCTTCAGCATAGCAAAAGAAACCACCAACAAACCAAAATTCAACCAACTGAATGGGAAAAGATATACGCAAAGAACAGCTATGACAAGGCATTAATATCCAAACTATATGCAACTCAACACACCAAACAAGAAAAATCTAGTTAAAAGATTGGCAGAGGCGAAAAGCTCTACGTCCAAATACCATCACAGTGAAGACTGACTTCGAAACAAATTTTGGGGCTAGAAAGTGGAAGCTACACTAACCTGTTTCTAGGACCAATCTGGAATTGTAACTAAATTGAAGAGAAATCACACCAACTGAACACTAGCTAGAGAGAAGAAGCCTATAAACAAGGACAGAGAGTGGAAACCCCATCACCACAACAAGACTGGTAGGTAGTACAGAGGAGGCATGAGAGGGCTGGCTGGGCTGCCACAGGTAGGAGCTGAAGCAGCAGCATGTGGGTAACCCCTGAGAAGCGTGGGGTCTAAATCCCAAGTTGGCCTCCCTGCTTATAGCACTAGAGCGAGAAAAAAAATCCTGTTAATGTCCAACTGTGAACAGCAGCAGGGTTTCTGTCTGCCAGGGAGAAATGGCTGAAGGAACAAAGAGCTGCTTAAAAGGCCAATGCACAAAATTGAGTTTACAGCCACTTATCCTGGGCACCACCAGAGGGAGGGCAGAGTGAACTAAAGATGCTTGAGGAGAGTCTGGGGCTGGTGGCTCTAGGGAGAGAACTGAAGGGAACAGCTGCCAGAATCCCAGTGCTGAGTCATTTCCCATAACGCAGAAGCCACCTTTCTCAGGCAAGGCACTCCTCTCCATGTGGCATCAGCCTGAGGGGAACTAATAACCTCACCTGCAAGAATTACTCTGCAGCACACTGTAGTGCTTAAGCCAGGCTGGTGATTACTGCTTGAGGAGATATCAGAGATTAATCTTACAACTAAGGTGGAAAATACAAAGACGCAGTTCAAAATGGGAAACAAAGACACAAACTCCAAATGAAAGAACAAGAGAATTCTCCTTAAGAACTAGATGAAATGGAGAGAAGCAATTTATGAGATAGAGTTTAGAGTAATGAATATAAGGATATTCAACAGTATAAAAAAAAAGACAGAGAAACCATAAAGAAGGATCAGTCAGAAAAAAAGAATCCAATATTTGAAATAAATAATACACTGGAAGGAATAAACAGTAGATTAGATAAAGCAGAGGATCAAATCAGTAATTTGTAAGACAAGGTAGGAAAAAAAAACACCCAAGCAGAACAGCAAAAAGAAGAAAGAATTTTACCTGGCTGGTGTAGCTCAGTGGATTGAGCGCGGGCCTGCGAATCAAAGGATCGCGGTTCGATTCCCAGTCAGGGCACATGCCTGGGTTGCAGGCCAGTTCCCAGCATGGGACACACAAGAGGCAACCATACAGTGATATTTCTCTCCCTCTCTCCTACCCTTCCCCTCTAAAAGACAAACAAATAAAAATCTTAAAAAAAAAAAAGAAAAGGAAAGAAAAAAGAATTTTAAACAATGAGGAGAGCTTAAGAAACGTTTTGGACACCATGATAAGTAACAATATCCACATCATGGGATACCAGAAGGAGATATAAGTAAGCCACTTCTTCTTGTTGAATGGGTCAACAATGAGATCAAGAACCTATGTGAAAAAACAATCACCAAAAACTTCCCCAATCTGGTGAAAGAAAAAGACACACAAGTCCAGGAAGCTCAGAGAGTCCCAATCAAGTTGGACCCAAAGAGGCCTACACCAGGACACAGCATAATTAAAATGACAAGGCTTAAAGACAAAGAGAATCTTAAAAGCCACAACAGAAAAGCAGGTAGTTATATACAAGGAAGCACCAATTAGACTGTCATCTGACTGCTCAACAGAAACACAACAGAGGCTAGAATGCGCTGGCATGAAATATTCAAGGACCTACAACCAGGGCTACCTTACCCAGCAAGGCTATTTTTTAAAATTGAAGGAGAAATAAGGAGCTTCCCAGACAGAAGGAAGCAAGAAGGAAGGAGGAGGAGAAAAAGAAGGAGAAGAACAAGAAAAAGAAAATGGAGGAGAGGGGAAAAAGAAAAAGGAGGAGGAAGAAGAATGAAAGACGGGAGGGAGGGAGAGAGAGAGAAAAAAAAAAACCCAAAGGAAAACAGTCTAACAATAAAATGGCACTACATTAGTGTCTATCAAAAATCACCTTAAATGTAAATGGCTTCAATGTTCCAACCAAAACACAGAGGGTACCTGAATGAATAAGCAATAAGACCTATCTACATGATGCCTCCATGAGACTCATCTCTCATCTAAAGATACGCACAGACTAAAAGTAAATGGATGGAAAAAGTTATTTCATGCAAACAAAAAGGAAGAAAGCTGGGGTAGCAGTATTTATATGAAACAAAATAGACTTTAAAACCAAGGCTATAGTAGAGAATAAGTAGGGTACTATATTAGATTAAGGGAACAGTCCAACAAGAGGATATAACCCCAGTAAACATTTATGCATCCAACAAAAGAGCACCTAAATATATGAAGCAAATCTTGATGGACATAAAGGCAGAGATGGAAACAGTCATAGTAGGGGCCTTTAACACCTGACTGACTTCAATGCATAGATCTTCTAGACAGGAAAAGTCAACAAGGAAACAATGGCCTTAAACACACTAGATCAAGGGCATTTCATCCCAAAGCAGCAGAATATGCATACTTTTCAAATGCGCATGGAATCTTTTCTAGGATAGACCACATGGTAGGAAACAAAACAAGTCTCAATAAATTTAAGAAGAGTGAAATCCTCTCAATCATTAGATTGATGATTGATGCTACAATGCTATGAAACTAGAAATTAACGAGAAGAACACTGAAAAACGTGCAAAGACATGGAAACTAAACAATGTGCTATTAAATGAAGAATGGGTCAACAACAAGATCAAGGAAGAAATCAAAAGATACCTTGAAAACGAGGATACAACAATCCAAAATCTGTGGGACACTGGGAAACCATTCAAGATAGGGAAATTCATAAGCATTAAAGACCTATAAACAATCTAACTTCACATTTACAGGAATTTGAAAGGGAAATTCATAAGCATTAAAGACCTATAAACAATCTAACTTCACATTTACAGGAACTTGAAAAACAAACAAAGCTCAAAGTGAATATAAGGAAGGAAATAATAATGCTCAGAACAGAAACAAACAAAATAGAGTCTAAAAACAATTATACAAAAGTTCAATGAATCCAAGAGCTGGTTCTTTGAAAAGATGCACAAAACATTAACCATATATAACAAGTTAAAAAGAGAAAGGACCCAAATAATTAAAATCAAAAAAGCGAGAAGAGAAACAACAACAAACACCAAAGAAGTATAAGAGTTGTAAGAAATTATTAGCAACTATATGCCAACACACTGGACAACCTTGATAAAATGGATGAATTCCCAGAAACATACAATTTTCCAAAACTAAATCAGGAAGAATCAGAGAATCTGAATAGACAGATTACACCTAGTGAAAGTGAAGCAGTAATGAAACATTTTAGGAGACCAGCATTATCCTAAATCGAAAACCAGTTAGGGACACTACAAAGACAGAAGATTATAGGCCAATATCCCTGATGAACATAGATGCTAAGATCCTCCACAAAATATTAGCAAACTGAATACAGCAATGTATCAAAAAGATCATACACCATGATCAAGTGCGATTTACTCTGGGAACACAAGGTTGGTACCACACTTGCAAATCAATAAATGGGATTCACCATATAAACAAAATGAAGGGTAAAAATCACACAATCATATCAAGAGATGCAGAAAAACTTTTTGATAAAATCTAGCACTGACCTATGACAAAAACTCTCAAGTGGGAATAGAGGGAGCATATCTAAACACAATAAAGGCCACATATAACAAACCCACTGCCAGCATCATACTTAACAGGTAAAAACTATAAGTGTTCCCCTTAAGATCCGGAACAAGACAGGGATGTCCACTTTCACCTATCCTGTTCAACATAGCACTAGAAGTTCTAGCCATAGCAATCAGACAAAAAGAAGAAATAAAAGGCATCCAAATTTGAAAGGAAGAAGTAAAACTGTCATTATTTACATATGACATGACATTTTACATAAAGAATCCCAAAGATTCCACCAAGAAACTATTAGAACTGTTAAATGAATTTTGTAAAGTAACATGACACAAAATTAATATTCAGAAATCAGTTGCATTTTTATGTGCCGATAATGAAAGGAAAATTAAGAAAATAATCCCATTCGCAATAGCTTCAAAAAAAAAAAAAAAAAAAACCTAGGAAAAAACCTAACTAATGATGTAAAAGATCTGTACTCAGAAAATTGTAAAACGCTGAAGAAAGAAACAGAAGAAGATATAAGTAAGTGGAAGCACATACTGTGTTCATGGATAGGATGAATTAACATCATTAAAATAGCCACATTACCGAAAGCAATCTCCAGATTCAATGCAATTCCTATCGAGATTCCAAGGACATGTTTTGACAGACTCAGAACAAATATTTGAAAAATTTATAAGGAACCACAAAAGGCCCTGCATGACAACAGTGTTCCTGAGAAAGAAGAACAAAGTTGAAGGAATCATGCTGCCTAATATCAAACTATACTATAAGGCCATAGTAATCAAAACAGCATGGTACTGGAATAAAAACACATATAGATCAATGGAAAAGAATAGAGGACCCAGAAACAAACCCACATCCTGGACAGAGGAAGAAAGCACATATGATGGTCAAAAGATAGTTTACTCAAAGAATGGCATTGGGAAAATTGGACAGGTATGTGTAAAAAATGAAACTAGACCACCTTCTTATACCACACACAAGAGCTCAAAATGAATCAAGAGACTTAAATGTTAGACCCCAAACCATAAAAACTGTACAAGAAAACAGGCAGCAAAATATCAGACATAGTTCATAACAATATTTTATTGGGCATATCTCCCCAGGCAAGGGAAACAAAAGAAAAAATAAAGAAATGGTACTTCATCAAAGTAAAAAGTTTTTTCACAGCAAAGGAAATCATCAACAAGATAAAAGTACAACCCACAGAATGGGAGACTATATTTGCCAATACATCTGATAAGGGGTTAATATCCAAAATTTATAAAGCACTTATAAAACAACACCAAAAAACCAAACAACTGAATTAAAAAAATGGGCAAAGGACATGAATAGACACTTCTCATCAAGGGAAGTGTCCAGGCATGTGGATCTGCCTTTTGACCCAGTGATCCCACTTCTGGGAATATATCCAAAGGAACCCCAAACACTTATGTTTGAAAGAACATAAGCCCCCCTACATTCATTGCAGCATTACTTACAATCACCAAGATACGAAAGCAGTCTTAAGTGTTTCTCAGTAGATGAGTGGATAAAACAACTACGGGACATTTACACAATGGAATACTACTCGACTATAAAAAAGAAGAAAATTTTACCCTTTACAGCACCATGGATGAACCTGGAGAATATCATTCTAAGTGAAATCAGCTAGTCAGAGAAAAACAAATACTATATGATTTCCCTCATATGTGGAATCTAATGAATAAACTGAATAACAAGGAAAATGGGGACAGACTCACACATGCAGAGGAGGATGACAGCTGGTGGGGGGGCGTGTAGCAGGAAGGATAAGTAAGGAAATGGAGGGTTGAGTAAAAAGGAAAAAGGACTCATGGACAGGGACAACAGTGTGGTAATTGCTGGGGGAAGGTGAATATGAGGGGACTAAATGGTAATGGAAAAAAATAATAAAGATTAAATTAAAAAAAAAAAAAAAAAAAAAAAAAAAACAAAAAACCATTGGCAGAGGACCTGAACAGACACTTCTCCCAAGAATACATACAAATGGCCAAAAGATACATGAAGAAATGCTCAACTTCACTGGCTATTACAGAAATGCAATTCAAAACTACATTGAGATACCACCTCACACCTGTCAGAATGGTTATCAACAACAAGACAGGTGATAAGTGTTGGAGAGATTGTGGACAAAAAGAACCTTCACTGGTGAGAATGTAAACTGGTACAGCTATTACAGAAATCAGTACGGTAGTTCCTCAAAAAATGATAAATAGAGTTACTATATGACATAGCAATCCCTCTTCTGGATATGTGCCCCCAAAATTTGAAAACAGGTATTTGCAAAGATATACCCTTATTTTCACTGCAGCATTATTCACAGTGGCCAAGCATGGAAACAATCAAATTTCCCTTTGATAGATGATTGGATAAAGAAGATGTGGCATATATACACAATGGAATATTATTCCACCATAAGAAAAGATGAAGTACTGTCATGTGTGGTAACTTGGATGGACCTTGAGAATATTATGCTAAGCAAAATAAGTCAATCTGAAAAAGCTAAGCACCATATGGTTTCACTTATATGTGGGATTTAAAACTGAAACTCACAGACACATGGACAGGGACAAAGTGGGGAGGGGAGAGAATAGTAAAGCGTAAAGGTGGCCAAATCTATGGTGATGGAAGATGATTTGACTTTGGGTGGTGGGCACGCAATGCAATATACAAATCATGTTTCATAGGCATGTATACTTGAAACCTATATAACATTATTAATCAATATAACTCAATAAATTTGTTTTAAAAAAGAAAAAGCCATTAAAAGACTTGGAAAAGAGATCCAGAAGTTTCAACATGTGAATAATGGTAATTCCTAAAAGCATCAAGAGAATGGAGAGAAAGTACCATAATATTGAAGAAACAACAGCTAAGAATTTCGCCAAACTAAAAACACGGATCTACAGATTTAAAGGGCCCAAAGGTGATGTTTTCAAAACTCATCCCCATTAACTCGAAATATCAAGAATTTCTCATAGCGCATGCATAATTATCACATAAAAAACTTGATTTAAATTACTAAGAAATATACTCTAGAGGATAAAAGGTTTATTTGGAGAAAAGAGTGGGGTGCAAGAAACACATCAGAAAAAAGAAGAACATATTGAATAAAAATGTTTAATTTCACATGAAAAATCCAAGCACCTATTTATCAAGCTGAGAAGAGAAAAAAACAATAGGACAGAAGTATTCCACAATGTTTTTCTTGTGCAAGGCACAGATATAAATACTGTAATTATACATTGTTGCAAACTTATAATTTTAAGTACACACATACAAATTTTAAGGGTGGCCACTAAGAACACTAAGACAAAATACATAACTTTAAAATTATTGGGCGGAAGAAAACTTGATGAAGGCAATAAAATAACCAAAGAAATGATATGGTAAATATAAACCACAACTTACAATGTCAGTAGTTCAACCTAAGCATATTAGTAATCATAAAATAAAATGTGGCAGTGATAATATTAGACAACACAGGACATAATGTGAAACTCATTAAATGAGACAAAAGCAGTGCATATTGATTTTTAAAACACTACATAAAAGATTTATAGATATCTGATAACATATTTTTAGAATCTATACAACAAAAATTCAAATTAACAAGGAGAAACTGAAAAGTTCACACACTCAGAAATTTCCCAGAAGCCACCTACTTTTTAATTCATACTTACCACACTTAATCACAAAATTTATTTGAAATGTCTTTAAAGAAATATTGGGTTGGCCAAAAAGTCCATTTAGTGTTTTCTGTAAAATAAAAGACACATTTTTCATTTTCACCAATAACTTTATTGATTTGGATACTTTGAGTATGTTGGCTGTCTCCCATATGGTATAACGTTGATTGTTCTCAAATAATGTCTTGATTTGATCACTATTCAACTTCAACTGGTCTACCCGACCTGGAGCATCATCCAGCAAGAAATCTCCCCCATGAAGCTTCGCAAACCATTTTTGACACGTTCGATCACTCACAGCACCTGCTCCATACATTGCACAAATCTTTTTTTGCATTTCAATAACAAAGCATAATACGCTAAAAATGTTATGCATTGTCTTCCATCTTCAATATTAAAATGGCTACACAAAAACTCACCAATTTTGAGTAGTTTTATTTTTTTAATGCAGGCTGATATGACAGCTGTCACAATAAAATCTAACAAAATTGTTTTGAATTAAGTTAAAGACAATTATGTGCTACTAGAACCATCTTATGGAAAAAACCAAATGAACTTTTTGGCCAACCCAATGCATTAATAAGAAACAAACTGTAAATACGTCTAGTTCACTAGAAAGGTATCAGATATACAAACAATGAAAACTCCTTTTCATAACAGAGGTACCATAAAATAAATGTTACCAATTTAAGAAATATTACTGGCTTCAAAAAAGGTGAGATCCATGAAGGAAAGGAACAAACAAATCACACTCATCAAGGAGCATTTTGTGCTTCATGAAATCATGGGAAAGATGTATAGTATGTGACTGAGTATCCAACAAACCTGAATGAGTGCTAACTCATATTGTTACAAAACTGAGGTAAATATATTATTAAGCTCTAAGTCTTAGTTTCCACATCAATTAAGTGGATATTATAGTTTCTAGCACCATAAATCTATCAAGATGATAAAATGAAATAATAACTGGCACAGAGGGCTCAAAATTAATAGTTACTATTGTCACTATTAAATTATAATTGGGGTACAAGGTATGATAATGGGGTAATATTCTTGGTATTGTCTAATTAATATGTGTTTTAGAAGTGCTTTTCAAATCAAATGGGAAATATTTTTCATTTATTTTCCACAATTTGGGTTCTCAGTTCTCAAAAACTAGTTGTATTTTTTTATTAAAATAAGGATTGCTTATTTTATACTGAGAGAATAAGGCTGAGAGAATATAGATTGTTACCCTACATCACCTTAACAAGTGCTCCAAATTTCCAATCTATTGAAGAGAAAAAGATTAAGAATGGCATCATTATTGTCATTCTGCAGTCCCAGTAATTTCTTCCCTTTTTGAACTAGAAACATTTTCTGAAAGAAAATACTTTAAAAATCTCCAATGGAATATAATCTTGCAGTGAAACCACGGAGGCAGTTCAGATAGCCATATCCTGGTGCCCGAGATACCCTAAGCAACTCCTTTATTTTATAGCTTTTAGTGAATAAATATCTTTAACATGGCCAAAAAAGGTTTACAGACAAGAAATGTTAAGTAATTAAAAGATCTTATTCATATGATCCAAAGCTATGAAGCATTTTTGAAAACCTACTTTTATTTCCCAGTACTCAAAAGGATAGATATGTAGAAGACACTGAAGCAGAGACTCCAATCTCACATTCAAAATGAAATAAGAACATTGAGCCAGAGTTCCCTTAATACTAAATTTATTGCAATATTTACAGATGCGGAATATAAGAGATTAAAGCAAAACTATTTGCACATTGGTTTGTTCACATACTGGTATAAAAATCAACTCTTTACTTGCTTCTTGTAAATTCTGTTCAACAGGCTTTCTGTGTTACTTTTAAATACAAGCTGACATATTTTCTTACCTTTCCATTAGCTTCTCTTTATCCCAATTGAAGTGGCTAAGGAGTATTCTTGTGATAGTTGCTGGATTCTAAAAAAGGGGGGAAAAAGTCATTTTAAGGTAACAGCGCTTCACTGACATTTAGTGAATTTTTAGGTTCAATTTGTAATATCCCGCCCAAATCTTCTTTCCTAAGACATTTCCTTCTCCCTCTAAAAAAATACAAATTTTTAATTTTAAGATCAAGACTATTTAAAAATAGTAAGACACATAAATAAGGCAGGTCTTTATAGGATTCTAACACAAAATTCAAAATAAGCCAAAAAGGAATTAAATGAAGAATTATTGTGTTAAATGAAGTAGTAATTAAAATGAACCCTTTCACAATTTTAACATCTGCCAATCAGCACACTATTAATCAATAAAACTTCTAACACCTTGTGTATTGACTAACTCAAATAATCCCAAATCATTTTCAAGTGAGAAGGTCCTTCAAAGACATTTAATGAAAAATGACAAAAAAATTTGTTCCACGTAATAACTTATTGTATATAATTTTAAATTTGTATTTCATTTCTAGAAGAAAAGGCTAATGCCATGAAATAAACACTTACCGCCCTATCATTCAATGCTGTCACAAATGTTTCCATTTCCCACAAATCAGTGACATTACTATCTGGGTACCGAATTTTAACTTAAAATGCAATGGCTCCTAAAAGATGAGATAAGCCTGACTGACTGGCTCAAAGATACTAGAGCTAGTTACAATATCAGAGTCTGCTTATTTGTATTTTACGTATAATTTTATTACATCAAACAGCATTTTAAAAGGTCTTTGTACATAAAACTACTTTTATTTCAACATAGTTAGGCTATAGTATTATAGTTAACTACTGATTTAGTTAAGAAGTAATCCTGTATAAAAATGATGTCATAAAAGATCTCTACCTGTTCTTCTCAACAATACCATCTGTCACAGGAAAATACACACATATTCATACTTCACAAAAAACCAAAGATGCAGACATGGTAACTCCCATCCACCCACCACTTCAGGCACATTTTACATTATAATCCATCTACGTACTCCTTACTTCTTGGACCCGTACTTCCCAAAAGAGTCCTTGTTTAGCCCTGCCTGGCTGGTTCAGTTGATTGGATCGTAATCCTGTACACCAAAAGGTTGTGGGGTTTGATTCCTGGTCAGGGAACACGCCTAGTTTGTGCATTTGATTCCCAGTCAGGGCATGTATAGGAAGCAACCGATCCATGTCTGTCTGTCTGTCTCTCCCTTTCCCTCACCCTCTCAAAATCAATAAACATAACCTCAGTGAGGATTTGAAAAAAAAAAAAGAATCCTCCTTTAACACAGCACTCCAGATAGACACCACCAGTCTATAAGAGTTATTTAATATGTGAAAAGAAATGTATTAACTGATCCTCAATTATGTGTTTATTATTTGTATAGAATATATAGACACCGTCATGCACCCAACTTTTTCTTAGAAATGTGATCCAACAGTTTATTTTTTGAAAGAAAACCTCTCAAGAGTTTGGTAACAGATTTTCATAATAGGATTTGCCTACTATTTAAATAAAGTTATTTATTTAGATTCAGTCATGTGTAAAATAAGGGCAATAATCCTATCAATTGGCAGAATTAAGTCCAGTAGTATTCACTGGAATTGTGTGACTAATTTTGTGGCACCCAACACATTATATTTTGTGTTACTAGACAGACTGCCTGGGGGAATTAAGTCTTCAGGAATTAAGCCTCAACTTACAAAGAGAAATATGGGAAAAGGAAGGCAAATGCCTTCTCTGACTTTATGTTGCTGGTGCCTTTTTTGTTTGAGTTCCAGTATCAAAAATTGATCCCATCCAGGTGGAAATTATTATGGAAAGTTCTGTTAAAACACAGATTCCTAGATTCCACCCCCATATATTTATTTATTAGGTTTGGAGCAGGGCCTCTCCAGCACCAAAGGAATTCATGAAATGAGATCAGTGGTCTTCTTTCCTATTTTTAGCTCATCCTTAAAAAATGTGTTTGCTTAATAACATACAAACTATATTGGAAGTAAATGCTCAAAAGTTTTCCGAACAGAATGTTACTGAAAAAAATTTTCTAAACCACAGTGGCATGAAAATGACAAAATATATTCTGTCAGGGCCCTGAGCTATGGAGCAGGGAATATTTCATAATACTAATCAAATATATTTGGGTCAGTGCAGCTGGTCATTTATGTGCATTACATATACAGAAAGATTATGGGAGAATAATGTTTATTGTGCACCTACTATATGCTAGGCACTGCACAAGCTACTTTATACATCTCATTTAATTCTCAAAATACTCAGTAAGGTATACTTACCTCCCATTTTTAAATATGAGAAAATTATGACTAGGCTTCAGAAAGTTACAAAAATGTCCCAATACCATTCAAATAATTAAGTGAAATAGTTGTGAAATCTAGCTTAGGGAACTCTGGATCTAATATTCCCTTCAATTATTCCATGTAGTAGAACCTAAAGGAATATTAAATATCTCATTTAACCACTAGTCACATGTCTAAATATCCTTTACATCCTCCACCAAAGGGTAATTCAAGGCAGGATGAAAAGGAAATGGCAGAATGCTAAGAGGCACAAGGAAACTTCTGAGGGACTGAAAATGCTATATTTTTTTAATGTGATGATTGATTAGATTAGGGACAACATTTATCAAAATGCAAACTATACACTTAAAATGCGTACATTTAGTCATATAAAAATTATACATCAATAATGTTGACTTATTAAAAAAAAACAAAACAACCTGACTTCTGATGCTGGCCAATTGTCTCTCTCTTTCACTGATAGTAACTAAAACTCTACACAAAATACAACTAACAAAGTACTCTGAAAATTAAATAACAGCAAGCAGATTAGGGAGAGAACTGAAGAACAACCAATAAGGTGGCAATGAGCATCCTGGGGTTTTTTCTTCTCCTTTATTTCCTGGCTTTGATCCAAGGGTGGGTTAAACAGGGAAATTGTAGTAGGTGTGATTAGCAAAAACTAAGAGCAATATATCTTTTTGGCCAGAGGATTAAGGCAAAAAAGCTTCTGGAGAATAGTTTTTTTTTTTTCTTTCTTTTGTTTCTCCCTGCCAGCCCCAGCCATGAAATTACCCTGCTGCAGAGTGACCACTGAAAACCACAAGAGAAAAACACTGCTCACAATAATCAGGAAGAACATCCCTGTTATGAACAGAAGAATGTGAAGAAGTCCCCTATTCTATTCTTTTCTTTTTTTTTCTTGCCTCTTCACCTAAAGATTTGACCATAGGCAGGAAACTAAAACTGAGAGAACTCCATGCTTCTGGTTCTAAGAACGAAGAAAAGGGTCTCTTGGAGCCAGAGAGTGCAGGGAAATCATTGAGAGAGTGAGAGCTGGAGAAGCAGAGAGCCCTAATTCTGCATGTGAACCAAGTTCTGGGCTCACTTATAAACTGTGCATGAGTCAAACACAGCCAAAGAAGTACAAGAGAGGCTTTCAGAACAGAACTATAATATAAATCACTGCCCAAGTCCTAGACAACCTAAATGGGAGTGGAAGGGGCAAAATCAACATAGCAAAGACTTTGAAAACTGAACAGATAAAGGAACCACTGCCTCTATAAAGTGAGAAATAATATGAACTTATAACCTCACAGGGTTGGCTTGTTTACTAAAACAATAAAAACTCCTCACCACTCTCAAAAGGATTTTAACAGGATGGAGAATCTTACAACATAATATTCAAAATGTCCAAGACAGAATCCAAAATTATCAGACATAGCAAGAACTAAAACTATGACCAATTCTCAAGGGAGAAGACAATAAATGTTGACCCCTAGATGACCCAGATGTTAGAATTATCAAAGATTTTAAAAGCAGTTATTAAAAACATGATCTATTAGGTAAGAGTGAAAACCTTAAAACGAATTTTAAAATTTCTTAGGGAAGAAAAAACATAAAAAACACAGAAATTTTAGAACTAAAAAACACACAAGTTCCCTGGATGGGCTCAATAGCAAAAAGGAGTCAACAGAAATTATCAAATCCTAACAAAAGAAAACACTTATTTAAAGAACAGTTTCTCAGGGTCTTGCCAGCATAGAATTCTATATTCAGTGCAAGTACAGTTCAGGAATGAAGACAAAGATATTCCCAGACAAAAGAGAACTAGGAGAGCTCACTGCCAGCAGACCTGCTCTAAGGAAATGCTAAAAGAAGTTCTTTAGGTAGAAGAGAAATGATACCATAGGGAAACTTCAATCTTTGGGAAAGGAGAGACAACAGCAAAAGAGTTAATGGGTAAATATTATATACTATTCCTCTCAAGTTCTTGAAAACATACATAAAACTGCTGAAACCAAAAATTATAATATGTCATAGTGGGGAAAGAGTTAAATGCGTATAGCTGAAACACATGACACATACAAAGGGACTGAGAGAAAAATCATCTATATAGTTGTAAGTATAGGTAAATAGTTGTAAGTATAGTTGTTAGTGGTAAGTACTAATTTGGAATGGTAAAATACTAACTTTACGCAGAATGTGAAGTCAAATATTTTATTATAATCCCTAGAACAATCACTAAAAAACCCAAAAGATATGGTTTAAAAAGCCAAGAGATTTATGTGAAGTGGAATATTTAAAATATTTCAATCCAAAAGAAGGAAGGAAAGGAAAAACAGAGAAATAATTAGAAGTTCTAAATCCAGCTACATCAATAATTAAACTAAAATGTAAACAGTAAAAAAATTTAAAAGACATACTGATATATAAATATTGAATCATGTTGTACACCTGAAATTTGTCAATTATACCTCATTTAAAAAAAGAAATGAAATACTACTGAGTAAAATAAAGACAGAGATAGCTTAGTGTTTTTCAAAATGGCAAAACTATGTTGCTCACAACAAACCATTTTACAATGTAATAATCTATAGATTAAAAAGGTCAATTCACCAAGAAAGTATAATCTTAAATGTATGCACCTAACAACAAAGCCTAATAAATAAACCAAGCACTGATAGAATGAAAGAAAAATAGACAAATACATAATTATGCTTGGAGATTTCATACAACTTCTTAGTAATCCAATGAACAAGCAGACAAACTAGAAATTAAATCATCTTCTAATTACCCAAGGAGATCAAGGAGGAAGCCTTGAAGGGAATTACAAAACACCTTGAACTACAGAAAATAATACAACATATCAAAATTTGGGGGATTTAGCTATCACTGTTTAGGGGGAAATTTATTGCATTAAATGATTATGTTTTAAAAACTTACAAACGCTTTTTCAAAGGGGCAAACGAAAACTGCAGCAAGCAGAAGAAGAAAAGAGAGAAGTCAATGAAACTGAAAACAGAAAAACAAGAGAAAAATCAATAAAACCAAAAGCTAGTACTGAAATCAATAGAACTCTAGCAAAGAGTAATCAAGATAAAAAAGAAAAACACAAATGGCTAATATCATAAATGAAAGAAGGAAGTTATCAGTACAGATCCTATAGGCATTGAAAGGATAAGAAGCCTGACCGGTATGGCTTAGTGGATTGAGAGCTGGCCTGTGGGCCTGCAAATCAAAAGGTAGCTGGTTTCATTACCAGTCTTCTGCACATGTGGACACTGCACATGCCTGAGTTGCAGGCCAGGTTCCTGACTGGAGGCCTGTGAGAGTCAGCTGATGGCTGTATCTCTGGTACATTGCACATGGATGTTTCTCTCCCTCTCTTTGTCCCTCCCTCCCCCTCTCTCTAAAAAAAATAATAAATAATAAAAGAATACTACAAACAACTTTTTGCTCATTAATTCACAACTTAGATAAAACAGACCAATTTCCTTAAGAGACACTATTAAAATTCACTGAAGAGGAAACAGACAACACAAATATTACTATATCTGTAAAATAAACCAAATGTGTAGTTAAACCTTTTCACAAAGGAAACTCAAGACTCAAATGGTATCAGTCATGGTAAAGTCATTTAATGAACCAAAATATCAATTCTACGAAAATCTCTATGGGGGAGCGGGTGTAGAAGGGAACACTTCCCAATTACTATTTTCAAACCTGCATCAAGCCTGCCTTGCGTGGCTCAGTGGACTGAGCACCACCAGCCTGTAAGCCGAAAGGTCACTGGCTCAATTCCCAATCAGGGCAAATGCCTGGGTTGCAGGCCAGGTGTCCAGTTGGGGTGTGTGCTCTTAGCCACTGATGTTTCTCTCTATTTCTCCCTCCATTCCCCTCTCTCTAAAATAAACGAAGTATTTTTTAAAAAACCTCCATCACCCTAATATAAAAATCAGATAAACTACTATATGAACAAAAATGTAAAATTCCTCAATAAAACATTAAGAAATCTAATCTAGCAATAAATAAAAAACCCCACAACAAAGTGTGGGGTTTATTCCAGTATGAAAGGCTGGTTAAACATTGAAAAAAATCAATATTAATTGCCCATACTAACAGCGTAAAGAAGAAAAATCACAAGATCATATAAATAGGAGGCAAAAAATCATTTGATAGATTTCAACATACATTGCTCATAAAACCTCTCAGCAAACTAGGAAGAGAAAAGAACTTCCTCAACTTGTTAATTTGAAAGTTATAGCTGAGCCCTGGCTGGTGTAGCTCAGTGGATTGAGCGCGGGCCTGCGAACCAAAGGATCGCGGTTCGATTCCCAATCAGGGCACATGCCTGGGTTGCAGGCCAGTTCCCAGCATGGGACACACAAGAGGCAACCATACATTGATATTTCTCTCCCTCTTCCTCTCTCCTACTCTTCCCCTCTAAAGATAAATAAATAAAAATCTAAAAAAAAAAAAAAAAGTTATAGCTGAAAAGTTACAGCTAATATTATACTTAATGATGAAAAACTATGCTTTTCCATTAACATATGGAACAAGGCAAGGGTGTGCATCTTCACCACTTCTATTCAACACTACACGAGAAGTCTCACAAATGCAACAAGGCAAGAAAGAGTAGTAAGAGGCATAGAAGTTAGAAAGGAAAAAATTAAGCTGTCTCTACAGAGATAACATGATTATTTATGTAGACCATTCCACGGACATACAAAAAGTTACTGAAACTAATAAATGAGTTTAGCAAGGTCTCAGAATACAAAACCAATAATATATATTTTTAAAAACTCAGCTGTATATTTATATAGTAGCAATTAATAACTGGAAATTTAAAAAATTTACAGTACCATTTACAACAGCTTTAAAATATGAAATATTTAAGTATAAATTTAACAAAATATGTTAAGTATCTGTATGCTACAAAGTAAAGGAAAATTTTATTTTAGGTTTTGGAGGGATGGATATACCATCTTTATGTTTTTGGAGAGTTTTTATTTTAAAAATAATGTTTTTATTTTAGGTTTTGGAGGAATAGATATACCATCTTTATGCATTTGGAGACTCAATACACAATGGTCCCTCAGCATCCGTGCATGGAGAATTGGTTACAGGACCACCCACAAAATCTAATTATGCTCAAGTACCCTGGTGTGTAACAACGCATATAATCTGCTCTGTATCCACAAATCCCCAACCATGGATTAAAAATACTGCTTTGTTTTGTTTTTAAGATTTTATTTATTTACCTTTAAAGGGGAAGGGAAGGAGAGATGGAGAGAAATATCAATGTATGGTTGCCTCTCATGTGTCCCCTGCTGGAAACTGTTGCTGGGAACTGTCCTGAAACCCAGGCATGTGCCCTGACTGGGAATCGAACCGCAATCCTTTGGTTCACAGGCCTGTGCTCAATCCACTGAGCTACACCAGCCAGGTAAAAATACTGTTTTTGAACTTGGTTGACTGAGTCTGAAGATGTAAAACCTGTGAATCCAAACAGGCTATGGTAGTTAAAATATTAATTCTGCCCAAATTGATCTATATCTTCAACTGAATACCAATCAAAACCCCAGCTGGACTTTTTGATAGATTTCAACAAAATGAGTCTAAAATTTACATGGAATAGCAAGGAAACTAGAATCACCAAAATAATTTTGAAAAGACCACCAGCTGATTTCAAAAAATACTATGAAGCTGCAGTACTGGCAAAAGGACAGATGTACAGGGTCAAAGTAATAGAACAAAAACCAGAAATAGATTCACATGAATATGCCAAACTGATTTATTATAAAGGTGCTAAAACAATTCACTGGGTTAATTCCAACTGTGCTGGAATAATTAAGACATCTATGGTAAAAAAAAAAAAAATCAACTTTAACCCATATTTCAGGTGTCATACAAAATTCATAATAAATCAGATCTAAATGTAAAACCCGAGGCTATGAACTTTTAGAAAATGTTTTGACCTTAGGTTAGGCATACAGCTCTTAGGTTGAAAAAACATGCCACAGACCAGGAGAAAATATCTGCGGCCCTGGCTGGGTAGCACGGTTGTTTAGAGTGTCATCCCAATATGCCCAGAGGTTGAGGGTTTGATCCCCAGTAAAAGGACATAAAGGAATCACAACCAATGAATGCAAAAATAAGTGGAGCAACAAATAGATCTCTCTCCCCAACCCTTCCCTCTCTCCTCTCTCTCTCTCCCCCTTTCTCTCAAATAAATTTAAAAATTTTTTTAAAGAAAATATTTGCAAATCACGTATCTGACAAAGAACTTGTATCAGGAACACATATTTCAAAAACCTCCTGAAACCTAACAAGAAAACAAAAACCCAATTTAAAAAATAAGTAAATGGCCCTGACAAGTGTGGTTCAGTTGGTTGAGAGTGGTCCTGCAAACCAAAAGGTCACTGGTTCAATTCCCAGTCAGGGTACATGCTTGGGCTACCAGCCCAGTCCCCAGTTGGGGTGCGTGCTCTCACCCGTTGATGTTTCATTCTTTTTTCCTCCATTCCCCTCTCTCTAAAAATAAATTAATAAAATCTTTACAAAAAAATAATTTCAAAAGATACTTCACAGAAGAAAATCTCACAGGCATAAAAAAACACACAGAAAGATGCTCAACATCATTAGCTATTCAAGATACAAAAAAATGAAGCCACAATGATACCACAACAAGCCTATTACCATGTGTGTAGGGGGAGCAATCTGACAAACCCAAGTGCTACAGAATATGTGGTGCAACTAGAACTCTCTCTCATACAGTGCTGGTGGGAATGCAAGAGCAGAACCAATAAAAAAAAAGTTAAGCAGTTTCTTACAGTTAAACATATACTTAATACAACCTCAGTATCTCACTATTAGGAAATGTCCCAAGTGAAATGAAAACCCATGTTCACCCAAAAACCTATACAAGGAAGTTTGTTAACAACTTTATATGTACCTGGCAAAAACTGGAAACCACCCAAATGTTCCATAACCAGGGTATGTAAAACCTATGGTACATGTCCCCACAATACTACTCAGTAATAAACAGAACTGATAATACAACAATATGAATAATCTCAAATACAAATTTTTAGTGAAAGAAGCCAGATTCAAAAGGCTACATACATACTGTATGATTTTATTTATGTGACATGGTGGAAAAAAGAAACTATAGGAATAGTGTACGAATCTCTGGATGCCAGGAGTTAATGGTGGGGGAATGGTTTGAACAAACCAGGAAGAAAGAGGGTTTTTATTGGTGTTTCTCATTTTTTAAAGCTATAAATCCAAGCAAAAACAGTTAATGAGCAAAATAACTATAATTAGAAAACTAATACTAGCAGCAGTACATTTAACTTTCATGACAACAAAAAAACCTATAATTTCAAACCTTCTCTAGTTACACGCTCTAAAACAATGGTTCCTCATTCTGGCTACATATTAGAATCTCCTGAGGAACCTTAAAAATACCAGTATTCAGCCACCAGCAATTGTGATTCAGATGTTTAGGTTAGAACATGGGTACCTGTATTTTCCAATCAAAGTTTTTAACCTACAGTCCTCATACTTATGGGGGCTCTGAAAGTAAAATATACATATATGTGAAACCCCACATGAATATAGAAGTATAATATTTTATTTTTAGAAGTATAATATTTTAATAATATGAAGAATATAACATTCTACTATTACAGAAGCAGTGCTTGGTTTGAAAATTCTGGTTCTCAAATTTTTTTAAAGATTTTATTTATTTAATTTTTAAAAGAGGGGAAGGGAGAAAGGTAGAGAAAAATCGATGTGCAAGAGGTACATCAATCCTCTCACACGCCCCCAAATGGGGACCCAGCCTACAACCCAGGCATGAGCACTGACTGGGAATCGAACCAGAGACCTTTCAGTTCACAGGATGGCACTCAATCCAGTGACCCACACCAGCCATGACTGCTTCTGAATTTTTTAAAAAGTGGGTCTGATACTACATCAAATGGATTTTGATATCTCCAAAGCATTTTGCCCAAAAGCTGCAGTATACACATAGTTTTCAAGTGCATATGGAACATTTTCCAGGATAGGTCACATGCTAGGACACAAAACAAGTCTCAATAAATTTAATAAGACTTAAATCCTATCAAGCATCTCCTCTGACCACAATGCTGTGAAATCAGAAATCAATCTAAAGAAGAACACTGAAAAACACGAAAAGACATGGAAGCTAAATAACCTGTTATTATAATAAATGGGTCAACAGTAAGATTAAGGAAGAAATCAAAAGATACCCTGAAACAAATAAGGATGAAACAAATGAAAATGAGGACACAACAATCCCAAATCTATGGGACACTGGGAAAGCAATCCTCAGGAGGAAATTCATGGCATTACAGACCTATCTCAAAAAGCAAGGAAAAGCTCAAATAAACAATCTAACTTCATTCTTAAATGAACTTGAAAAGGAACAAACCACAAAGCCCAATGTGAGTATAAGGAAAGAAATAGTGAAGGTCAAAGCAGAAACAAATGAAACAGAATCTAAAAAAAAGATACAGCCCTGGCTGGTGTAGCTCAGTGGATTGAGCATGGGTTGTGAACTGAAGGGTCACTGGTTCCATTTCCAGTGAGGGCACATGCCTGGGTTGCAGGCCAGGTCCCCAGCGGGGGCCACGTGAGAGGCAAACCACACATTGATACTTCTCTCCCTCTCTCCTTCCCTTCCCCGTCTCTAAAAATAAATAAGTAAAATATTTTTTTTTTAAAGATACAAAAGATGAATGAATCCAAGAGCTGGTTTGTTCAAAAGATTAACAAGGTTGACAAGCCTTTAACCAGACTCATCAAGAAAAAAAGAGAAAGGGCCGAAATAAATAAAATAAAAAATGAAAGAGGAGAAATAACAACTGACACTCAAGAAATACAAAGGATTGTAAGAAAATATTATGAACAATTACATGCCAACAAGTGGGAAAACTGGACAAAATGGAGAAATTCCTAGAAACATAGAATCTTTCAAGACTAAATCAGAAGAGTCAGAGAAACTAAATAGATAGATTACACCAAATGAAATTGAAGCAGTAATGAAAAAACTCCCAAAAAACAAAAGTCCTGGACCAGATGGCTTCACAAGTGAATTTTACCAAACATTCCAAGAAGAATTAATACCTTTCCTCAAACTATTTCATAAAATTCAAGAAGAGAGAAGGCTCCCAAATTCATTTTACAAGGCCAGCATTATCCTAATTCCAAAACCAGATAAAAGGCACTACAAGGAAAGAAAATTATAAGTCAATATCCTTAATGAACATACATGCTAAAATATAGTAAACTGATTACAGATTACAGCAATGTATCAAACCAATTAGTAAACCAATGATAGCAATGTACTACCATCAAGTGAGATTTAGTCCAGGAATGCAAGGACGGCACAACATTCGCAAATCAGTAAATGTGATTCACCACATAAACAAAATGAAGGATAAAGGGCACGTGATTATATCAACAGATGAAGGAAAAGCTTTTGATAAAATCCAGCACTGACTTATGATAAAAACTCTCAGCAAAGCAGGAATAGAGGGAACATACCTAAACATAATACAGGCCACATATGACAAACCCAGTGCCAGCATCATACTTAATGGGTAAAAAACAACAAGTGTTCCCCTTAAGATCCGGAACAAGACAGGGATGTTTTACTTTTACCTCTCCTGTTCAACAGAGTATGGGAAGTCCTAGCTACAGCAATCAGACAAAAAGAAACAAAAGGCATCCAAATTTGAAAGGAAGAAGTAAAACTGTCTTTATTTGCAGATGACATGGCATTATACAAAAAGAACCTAAAAGATTCCACCAAGAAACTACTAGAACAAATAAATGAATTCAGTAAAGTAACAGGAAACAAAATTAATATTCAGAAATCAGTTGCATTTTTATATGCCAATAATGAACTAACAGAAAGGGAAATCAAGAAAAAAAATCCCATTCACAATAGCTTCAAAAAGAATAAAATACCGACTTTCGGCCAAGACGGAGGCGTGGGTAGACACACTGTGCCTCCTCACACAACAAATTTAGAAACAAAAAAACAACCAGAACTGACAGAAAACTGAGCTGTATGGAAGTCTGACAACCAAGGAGATAAAATACACACATTCATCCAGACCGATAAACCAGGTGAATAAAAGGGGGAGCAGGACAGACTGTGCAACCCAGGGCCCCACTGCGGGAAAATAAAGCCTCAAACAACGATTAAAATAAAGCTTTGAACAACGTGTGGGCGTTGAGGTGCTGGGAGAGACTCCCAGCCTCACAGGAGAGTTCGTTGGAGAGACCCACAGGGTCCTAGAACTTACACGAGTCCACCCACCCGGGAATAAGCACCAGAAGGGCCCAATTTGCTGGTGGGAAGCAGCAGAAGGGACTGAAATCCAAGAGAGCAGAGCAAGTGCCATTGTTTCCTCTCTGACCCTGCCCCCAAATATAGCATCCCAACCCAGCGACTGGGCTGCCCCAGCTTTGTTCCTTCTGCCTAAGGCTCCAACCCTCACTACATAACAGGGGCAACCAGATACCCCCTGCAAAAAAAAAAAAAAAAAAAAAAAAAAGCTCAAATGGAAGAACAGATCAAAGCCCCAGAGCAAATACATCTAAGCAACCAAGAGATAGCCAACCTATCAGATGCACAGTTCAAAGCACTGGTGATCAGGATGCTCACAGAATTGGTTGATTTTGCTCACAAATTAATGAAAAAATGAAAGCTACACTAAGTGAAATAAAGGAAAATGCACAGAGAACCAATAGTAACGGGAAGAAAACTGGGACTCGAATCAATGGGGTGGAGCAGAAGGAAGAAAGAAACAACCAAACAGAAAACGAGGAAGAAACAAGAATTCAAAAAAATGAGGAGAGGCTTAGGAACTTCCAGGACATCTTTAAATGTCCCAACATCTGAATTATAGGGGTACCAGAAGGAGAAGAGGAAGAGCAACAAGTGGAAAACTTATTTGAACAAATAATAAAGGAGAACTTCCCCAATCTGGCAAAGGAAATAGACTTCCAGGAAGTCCAGGAAGCTCAGAGAGTCCCAAAGAAGTTGGACCCAAGAAGGAACACACCAAAGCACATCATAATTACATTACCCAAGATTCAAATGAAGAGAATTCTAGAAGCAGCAAGGGATAAGGGGACAGTCACCTACAAAGGAGTTCCCATCAGACTGTCAGCTGATTTCTCAAAAAAGACCTTACAGGCAAGAAGGGGCTGGAAAGAAGTATTCCAAGTCACGAAAGGCAAGGACCTACATCCAAGATTGCTCTATCCAGCAAAGCTGTCATTTAGAAAGGAAGGAAAGGGAAGATAAAGTGCTTCTCAGATAAAGTCAAGTTCAAGGAGTTCATCATCACCAAGCCCTTATTATATGAAATGTTAAAGGGACTTACCTAAGAAAAAGAAGATAAAAAACATGAACAGTAAAAAGACAGCAAACTCAAACATATTAACCACCACACCTAAAACAAAAGCAAACAACTAGAAGAGGAATAGAAACACAGAAATGGAGATCACATGGAGAGTTAGCAACAGGGGAGTGGGAGGAAGAGAGAGGGGGAAAAGGTACAGAGAATAAGTAGCACAGATGGTAGGTAGAAAACAGACAGCGGGGGGGCAAGAATAGTGTGGGAAATGTAGAAGCTAAAGAACTTATGACACATGGACACGAACTAAAGCGGGGGAATGTAGGGGAAAGGGGTATGCAGGGTGGAGCAGAATGAAGAGGGGAAAATGGGACTATTGTAATAGCATAATCAATAAAATATATTTTAAAAAAAGAATAAGATACCTAAGAACAAACCCAACCAATAATATAAAAGACCAGCACTCAGAAAATTATAAGACATTGAAGAAAGGAATTGAATGAGATATAAATAAGTGGAAGCACATACTATGTTCAAGGTTAGGACGAATTAAGATCATTAAAATGTCCTTACTACTCAAAGCAATCTATAGATTCAACTCAATTCCTATCAAGATTCCAAAGGTGTATTTCAAAGAACTATAACAAATATTTCAAAAAATTATATGGAACCACAAAAAGTTCCACAAGCAACAGCGATCCTGAAAAAGAACAACAAAGTTGGAGAAATTATGCCACCTAATATCAAACTATAGTATAATGTCACAGTAATCAAAACAGCCTAATACTGGCATAAAAACAGACACACAGATCAATGGAACAGAATAGAGAGCCCAAAAACAAACCAACACCTTTATAGTCAATTAATATTGGACAGAGGAAACTGGCACATACAATGGGCTAAAGAGAGTTTATTCAATAGAAAACTGGACAGATATGTGCATAAAAATGAAACTACACCACCTTCTTACACCACACATAAGAAGAGATTCAAAATGGATCAGAGACTTTGTAGCAGAAGACACAGACAGCAAAATAATGGACAGTGCTTGTAGAAATTTTTTATAGAATGTATCTCCCCAGGCAAACAAAAGAAAAAATAAACAAATGGGACTTCATCAAACTGAAAAGCTTTTTCACAGCAAAGGATATCATCATCAACAAAATAAAAAAACAACCCACAAAAGGGAGAACATATGTGCCCATACATCTGATAAGGGATTAATATCCAAAATTTATAAAGTACTTACAAAACTCAACATCAATAACACAAAAAACTCAATTAAAATATGGGCAAAGGATATGAATAAACACTTCTCTGAAGAGAACATACAGAAGACCAATAGACATGAAAAGATGCTCAACGTCACTAATCATCAGAGAAATGCAAATTAAAACCACAACGAGATACCATCTTACAATGGTCAGAATGGCTATCATCAATAAATCCACAAACAGCAGGTACAGGCGAGGATGTGGAGAGAAGGGAACCCTTTGCACTGTTGGTGAGAATGCAGAGTGATACAGCCACTGTGGAAAGCAGTATGGAGATACTTAAAAAAATTAAGAATGGACCTGCCTTTTGTCCCAGTGATCCCACTTCTGGGACTATATCCGAAGGAACCAAAAACACTAATTCAAAAGAACACAAGCATCCCTATGTACACTGCAGTGTTATTTACCATCACCAAGATATGGAAGCAGTCCCTGAACTCTGTAAGGGAAGTGCTTATGGCCCAAAATCAATGAACTATTTTTGTAATACATTCTTAACAAATATTAGAAACTCAAAAGCCATAAAGTACAAAAACTTCTCTATAGAAATATAACACCTAAATAAAAGGTAAATAAACACATGTATCTGTAAAAGACAATCCAACAAAAATGAACATTTTATAAATTCACATAAATGGCTAAAAAACAAGAAAATATTCATCCTCCTTAAAAACTGGAAATATCCAGGGACAAAGGTGTAGGGAAGTGGCCCATAACATGTGAGATAGTTGGCATCTTTGATAAAAATGTTTGTGAGAAATTTGGCAGAATTAATTAAAATTTGAAATGCACATGACTTAAAACCCAGAGATCCCACTTCTAAGAATCTATCCAACAAAAATATGCAAGTGTAGGTAGGTAAGAATAAGAAATTGCACACACAAATTACATGGAAATACAATTAAGCAAAAACATACATTATCCCAGGATGAGACTGCCTATAAATTATGCTGTACTCATAGCTTAGTATAATACAGGCGCATCACTTTATTGCACTTTGCAGACATGGCATTTTTTACAAATTGAAGGTTTGTGGCAAGCCTGTGTCGAGCCAGTCAATTGGTGCCATTTTCCCAATAGTGTTCATTCACTTTGTGTCTCTATGTCACATTTTGGTAATTCTTAACAATATTTCAAACTTTTAAATTATTACTGTTTGTTTATGTGAACTGTGACCAGTGATCTTTGATATAACTACTGTAACTGAGATGACAGAACTGTTCCCAAATAAGAGAGTGAACTTAATAAATGTGTGTGTTCTGACTGCTCCATCAATAGGCCTTTTTCCCCTCTACCCCTCTTCCCCAGGTTTTCTCCCTCTCCCTACTATCGGATACTCAACAACATTAAAATTAGGCCACCCCTGGTGAGGTGGCTCAGTTGGTTGAAGTGTTGTCCTGAATACAAAATGTTGCAGGTTTGATACCCAGTTGGGGTGCATATGGGAGGCAACCAATCCATGTTTCTCTCTCACATTATTTTTTTCCTCTCTCTCTTCCTCTCTTTCCAAAAAGCAATTAAAAAACAAAACAAAACCTATCCTCGAGAGAGGATTAAAGAAAACAAAAAACAAACAATCTCCTATACAATTGCATCAAAAATTTTTTATAAGTACTGCACGCTAACCGATTGCGCCACTGGGGCTCCTAAAATTTTTTTAAAAATAAAAATTAGGCCAATTAATAACCCTGCAGTGGTCTCTAAAGTGTTCAAGTGAAAGAGTCACTGGTCTTTCACTTTAAGTCAAGGCCAGAAATAATAAAGTTTAGTGAGGAAGACATGTCAAAATCCGAGACAGGCCAAAAGCTAGGACTTGTGCTAAATAGCCAAGGTGCAAATGCAAAGAAAAAATTCTTAAAGAAAATTTAAAGTGAGCCCTGGCTGGTGTAGCTCAGTGGATTGAGCGCGGGCCTGCGAACTGAAGGATCGCGGTTCAATTTCCAGTCAGGGCACATGCCTGGGTTGCCAGGCCAGTTCCCGGCAGGGGACATACAAGAGGCAACCACACATTGATGTTTCTCTCCCTCTCTCCTTCCCTTCCCCTCTAAAGATAAATAAATAAAATCTAAAAGAAAAAAAACAAAAGAAAATTTAAAGTGCTACTAAAGTTTTAGTGATCTAGATAGAGGCTACGACATTCCCTTAAGCCAAAGCTATATCCAGAAAAGGCCCTAACTCTCATCAATTCTATAAAGGTTGAGAGAGGTGAGGACTCTGCAGAAGAAAAGTTGGAAGCAGCAGACGCTGTTCGTGAAGTTTAAGAAAAACAAAACCACCTCTATAACATAAAAGTGCACCATGAAGTAGAAAGTGTATAATCTGCAGCAAGTTATCCAGAAGACCTAGCTCAGAAAACTTATGATGGTGGCTAACAGATTTTCAATGTAAACAGAACAGCCTTATATTAGAAGATTCCATCTAGGGTTTCCTAGCTAGAAAGGAGAGGTCAATGCCTGGCTTCAAGGCTTCAGAGGATAGGCTGACTCTCTTCTCAGGGGCTAATGGAGCTCATGAAGTCAGTGTTCATTTACCATTCAAAAAAAATCCTAGGGCCCTTCATTATACTAAATCTATTCTGCCTGTGCTCTATAAATGGAATAACAAAGCTGGATAAGAGCATAACATAGTTTACTGAATATTTTAAGCCCACTGTTGAGACCTATTTCTCAGAAAAGAAAGATTCCTTTCAAAATATTACTGCTTGATGACAGTGCACCTGGTCACCCAAGAGCTCTGATGGAGATGTACAATGAGATTGTTATTGTTTTCATGCTTGCTAACACAACATCTACTCCGTAGCCCATGGATAAAGGAGTAATTTTGATGGAGTAATTTTAATAAAAGACTAGGTCTATTAGACGCACAGGACCATAAGACACACCCAGGTTTGAGAGGAGGAAAATAAGGGGAAAAATTGAAGTAAAACATGTAGTAAAAATATATTTAATAACCTGTGACCCCGCTCCACCGCCCCCCCAAAGCAAGCCGGGTAAGCTATTTTCGGACTGTAAGACAAGCCCCCTTTCCTCCCAAATCTGGGGGCTACATCTTATAGCCTGAAAAATAAGGTAACTATAGATGTGGTAGAAATAGCAAGAGAACAAAAACTACAAGTGGAGCCTGAAGATGTGACTGAATTGCTGCAACCTCATGATAAAACTTCAACAGATAAAAAGTTGCTTCTTACTGATAAGCAAACAAAGTGGTTTCATGAAATGGAATCTACTTCTGGTGAAACTGCTATGAAGACTGTTAAAATGACAACAAAGAATTCAGAATATTACATAAACTTACTTGATAAAGGAGCAGTAAGGTTTGAGAGGACTGACTCCAATTTTGAAAGAAGTTCTACTCTGGGTAAAATGCCACCAAACAGCACTGCACGCTATAGAGAAACCATTCATGAAAGGAAGAGCTGATTGATGTAGCAAACTTCACTGTTGTCTTATTTCAAGCAACTGCCTCAGACACCCAACTTCAACAACCACCACCCTGACCAGAGAGAAGCCATCAACACAGGCAAGAACCACCACCAGCAAAGATTGTAACTCTATCGGGGCTTAGATAATAATTAGCATTTTTTAGCAACAAAGTATATTTTAATTTCTTATTGTTATTCTTCCATTACCACTTATCTCCCTTATACCCTCTTCTGCAGTCACCACACTGTTGTCCACAACTAAGTCCTTTTTTCTTTTTGCTAGATCCCTTCACCCACTAACTGCCCCCCATAATAGCTGTCAATCTGCTCTCCATTTATGAGTCTGTCTCTGCTTTTTTTGCTTGCAAGTTCAGCTTGTTCATTAGATTCCACATGAGTGAAAACATCTGGTATTTGTCTTTCTCTGATTGGCTTATTTCATTTAATATGTTTTTCCAGGTTCATCCCTACTGCCATAAAGTATAAAATTTTCTTCTTTTTTTTATGGGCAAGCAGTATTCCATTGTATAAATGTCCCATAGTTGTTTTATCCACTCATACTAATGGACACTTTGGCTGCTTTCAAACAATCCAATTAAAAAAATGGGCAAAGGACATGAATAGACACTTCTCTGAAGAGGACATACAGATGGCTAATAGACATACGGAAAGATGCTCAATGTTACTAATCATCAGAGAAATGAACATTAAAACCACAATGAGATAACTACCTCACACTGATCAACATGGCTATCATCAATAAATTTTTAAAAAAACCCACAAAAACAAAAACAAAAAAGCAAGTGCTGGTGAGAATGTGGAGAAAGGGGAACCTTTTGCACTGTTGGTGGGAATGCAGACTGGTGCAGCCACCGTGGAAAGCAGTATGGTGATAACTCAAAACATTAAAAATGGGCCTCCCTTTGGACCCAGTGACCCACTTCTGGGAATATATCTGAAGAAACTCAAAACACTAATTCAAAATAACACGAGCACCCCTATGTTCATTGCAGTGTTATTTACAAAGTATTTTAAATTTTTGCTACAATGTATTTTTTAATTAAGGTATGTACTTTGTGCTTTTTAGACACATGCTATTGCACACTTAATGGACTACAGCATAGTATGAAAGGTGACTGAAGAACAGTGGAATTCATTTATAAACAATTGTGTATTCTTACACGTTTAAACTTCAGTCACATTCAAAGTACTCTCCATTTGATGCAATATACCTATCAAGATTTTTTCCACTGCTCAAAACAATTTTCAATTTCATTTATTTTTATGCCTTTTAGTGTTTCTGCTGTTTTCCGTTTCACCTCTTCCACATTGGCAAAATGCTTCCCCCCTTTGAGGACTTTCTTTATCCAGGGAAACAAAAAAAAAAACAGTCGCTTAGGGAGAGATCTGGTGATTAGGGAGGGTGGGGCACGGGGATCATGCCATTTGTAGTCAAAAACTACTGAATACTCAGCTCACAGTGTGGACAGGTACACTCATAAATCACCAATTACAAAATGAGAAAATGTGCTGGAAGAGTCTTCAAAAAAATTTCACTGAAGCGAAATGTGGCCTCTCACAACAATGCCAACTGGTACACTGATACAGATGGGTTCCAAGAAAACTCAGCTAGCAAGGGAAGTCTGAACCCTGTACTACAAGGGACCTAGAAAATAATTCTGGATTTTTTTTTTGGGGGGGGGTGGGCCCACTGCATATAAATATAATTTTTATATGCTCCAGGAAAACAAAAATTCATTTGACTTGCTTTTACTGCAATATTCATTGTGGTGGTCTGTAACAGAAGAGTATCTGAGGTGCCCTATATCATGCGGTGATTAAAAAACCAAGAAGAAAATTGATCTGTATGCACTATCATGGAAAGATATGCACGAGATACAACTTAGTTAAGATAAAAAAGCAAGCTATGAAGCAGTGTACAGTATTCCACTTATGTGTAAAATAGTTTTAGAAGTAAAATATCCATGATATATAGAATGTGCAAAAAAAAAAAAGTTTAGAAGAATGTAGAACTTGTTGAGAATTATCCCTAGGGACTGGACTGAGTGTAAGATAAAAAGATGTGTTTCTCTTTACCTACATAATAAATATGCGAATAGAAATTTAAAACATTACTTCTATAATAATTTATTATAAACAGTATAGGCCTTGCTAGTCAAAGTATGGTCCACAAAATCACAATCAAGTGAGTTTGTTAAAAATGCAAAATCCTAGGTCCCTACACAAATCCACTTCTGCCATCAAGTTCCAGAGGTGATTTGTATCCACATTCAAGTTTGAGTGAGAAGCACAGGCTACATGAACTGGCATTCCAAATTAGTTACACTACCTGTAAAATGTTTCATTTCCAAATTATCAGTTGTCCCAACTTTTCCCCCTTTGCCCCCCTCCACCCAGCCACCCTACTCCCTCAGGCGATCCCCACACCATTGTCCATAGCTCATGTATGTAAGTGTTCCTTAACTACTCTATTTCCTATGCTGCACTTTACATCCCCATGACTATTCTGTAACTATGTATTTGCACTTCTCTCTTAAATTTTATTTTCTTATTTTTAGAGAAAGGAGAAGGGAGAGAGAAAGAGAGGGAGGAAAACATCAATGTATGGTTGCTTCTTGCACCCCGCACCCCCACCCCCTGCCACCACAGGACCTGGCCTGCAACCCAGGCATGTGCTCTGACTGAGAATCAAATGGACAACCCTTTGGTTCACAGACCAGCATTCAATCCATTAAGCCACACCAGCCAGGACCCTATTTGTACTTCTCAATCCCTTCACCTTCTTTGCCCATCCCCTAACCCCACCTCCCATCTGGTAACATCAAAACATTCTCCATAATCCTGTTTCTGTTCTGCTTATTTGTTTTGTTTTTTTTTAGATTAAATTGTTGATAGATGTGTAGTTGCCGCCATTGTATTGTTCATATTTTTTTTTCTTCTTGTCTTCTTAAGAAGACCCTTTAACATTTCATCCAATGCCGGTTTGGTGGTCATGAACTCCTTCAGTGTTTTTCTTGTCAAAGAAGCTCTTTACCATTCCTTCAATTCTAAATGATAGCTTTGCTGGGTACAGTAATGTTAGTTGTATGGCTTGCTCTTCATCACTTTGAATATTTCTTGTCAATCCCTTCTGGCCTGCAAAGTTTCTTTTGAGAAGTCAGCTGACAGTCTTAAGGGGGCACCCTTGTAGGCAACTAACTGCTTTCCTCTTGCTGCTTTTAAGAGTTTCTCTTTGTCTTTAACCTTCAGCATTTTAATTATGATGTGTCTTGGTGTGGACCTCCTTGACCTATTGTTTGAAACTCTCTGTGCTTCCTGGACTTGTATGTCTTTTTCCTTCACCAAATTAGGGAAGTTTTCTTCCAATATTTTATCAAATAACTTTTCAATTCTTTGCTCTTCTCCTTCTGGCACCCCTATGATTCGAATGTCAGTATGTTTGAGATTGTCCAAGATTCTCCATACGCTATCCTCGCTATTTTTTATTCTCCTTTCTTCTTGCTGTTCTGACCAAATGTTTTTTTTCTTCCTTATGTTCCAGATCATTGATTTGATTCTTGGCTTCATCCACTCCACTGTTGATTCCCTATAAATTTTTCTTTATTTCACTTAGTGTAACCTTCATTTCTGCCTGGGTCTTTTTTTTATGTTGTTGAAGTACCCAATGAGTTCCTTGAAGATTCTAATAACCTATGTTTCCAACTCTGTATCTGGTAAGATTGTTTATCTCCATTTTATGTAGTTCTTTTTCTGGAGTTTTGTTCTGTTCTTTCATTTGGGCCATGTTTCTTTGTCTCCTCATTTTGATAGCCTCTGTGTTTGTTTCTATGAATTAGGTAGAGCTTCTGTGTCTCCCTGTCTTAGTAGCATGCCCTAATGTTAAAAGTGCACCTGTAAGTTGGATGGAGAGGAGCCTTAAGTAATTACCAGGGTGGAACAACCATGGAACCAGGGTGATGAAGTCTCAGATATGGTGCTACTGCTCTGGGCTTTGTGTGTGGGTGGGCTCAGAAAAGGAACAATCATCACTGTATGGCCTCTGGAGTTTTGTCCAGGAAGCTGTCCCTAGCACTGGCCCTGATGCCAGACACTTCGCTTTCTTCCTATATGCTACTGGTGCCCTTCTAGCTGTTGCCCAGTGCTGGTGCTCTAAAGGAGTGAGTCTGAGTAAGTTTTATGTCCGTTGAGGGCCCTTTAAGAGGAGATGCCTGAGAAGCCGCAGTTTCTGTGACCACTCCAACCCCACTGGTTTTTAGAGACAGAAGTTACGGGGGCTTATCTTCTTGGCACTGGAACCCTGGGCTGGATGGTCTGGTGTGGTGCTGGAATCCCTCACTCCTGAGATATCCCTCCCAATTTTTATCCACCAAATGTGGGTGTGAGGCTGGCTCATTCTGCATCTCCATGTCTCCGTCCCTCCTACCCATCAGAATGAATGTGACTTCTTTAATTCCTTGATTGCTGGCCTTCCACAGCTCAATTTTCTGAAGGTTCTGGGTGATAGCTGTCTTATAGTCTAGTTGTAATTTCCGTTGTGGTTTGGCTAGGAGGTGAGTCCTGTTTACCTTCTCCTCCATCACCTGATCTTAAAATCCTTTATTGTGCCTGCAATAAGAACCAAGCCTCCCACAACATTTCTGTGCAGTGACTCGGAGTGTACCCTTTGTCTCCAGCCATTTGGAACACAGTGAGTATAACCTCACCAGCAATGTTGTCTTTCTCACCTTCAGGGTAAAAGAGATGAAGGAGGGGTATTCAAACATGCTAGGCCTGTGTTTGGAGGCCGAAAAGAAAGATAAAATCTGAAATGAGTGCTCAGGTTTCACACAAGTTTCAAAGACCTAAGAGGCATTTCCGCTCTCTGGTCCAAGTTCTTGGGTGTCCCTGTATGACTGGGAGCCTTGCATGGGTGCCTGGGGTCAATCCGTAAGACATGTGGGGACCTCATAGGGGTGTAATGTAAATCTGGCTTGCCTGGGGACGTGTAAAATAAGGGATTGTCACCCAGGTGGTCCACCCTGGCTGTCTCTATCAGCCAGACACCGAGAACTTGAATGACCAAAGGGGTACCAGCCTTTGGGAGCCCCGCTCACAAGCAGTACACTTGGACCCACTACACGAATTCTTCATCGTCTTTTCTGCCTCTAAACATACCCAAGTGAGAAGTAAGTTTAAATCAGGTTTAGTTCTTAAGAGGAGAAGGCAAGTATTTAACCTTCTTCGGAGATTTCTAGCCTTTTCAGGCCTCTTTCTTTTAACTATGCCTTTTTGTTCAAATTTACCACACTCATAACACTTTGACCTTCCTTTTCTGGCTACTGTATTTTCATCTCTATCACCCCTGTGTCTATCCTGCTACAGAGTAATTGCTGTGTTTGTTTTCGAGATGGGTGCTCTTTTTGATCACTATTGCCTAGCAGAGGATAATGCTAATGCCAGCAGACCAGGAGGTGGAGGAACAAAGGGCTTGCATGAACCCATTCGCCCTCTATAATTTCCTACCCTTGGCCAAGCCTTTTTCAGCACCCCAAACAGCACTGGAACTACCAAGACTTCTTCAACCCCCAGAAAATGAGTGAGATAGGCTTGCCACTGTCTTGTGGGGTAGGGGGAGTCTTGCCACTACCAAGCCTCCCAGAACAACTCCTCTCACCCCCACACTCAGTGTTTCTGGGATGCCAGAACCAGTACAGCACTGGATTCTCTAATCTTACGATGTTTTTCCCTATTCTAGATGGGGAATTAAGAGCCTATTCCTACTGGCATCCCCCTGAGATACATCCTTTGTAATTGGTCACAGTTTGATCCTCAAAATTTAAACAAAAGCTGACTAATCTTTTGTAACATAGCTTGGCCCCAATACCAACTAGGGGACTGGGGAGGTCTGGCCCCTTAATGAGACCCTAAACTATAACAAAATTCTACATCTCAGCCTCTTTTGTAAACATCTTGGAAAATGGTCAGAGATTCCTTATGCACGCACAAACATTTCTCTATTTGAGGGGCTATGGAGATTTATGTTAAAAAGTGTAAAATTAGCCCTATTAATGGAGTGCTTAACTGATCCCCAAATGCTCACTGAACCAATCTCAGTCCCAGAGGCTCCAGAGAAGGCCCTTTTGCTGCCTTTCTCACTATCCCTGTACTTGGGATCACCAGCACAACCTATGGTCCCTGCTTCTTCTGACCCTAAAACTGCTCTGACAACTAAGCTCTTGCCCCTGATAGAAATGGCAGGAGAATTCAGCCCCCAACTAATACAACAAACCCTTCTTCCTTGTTGAGCTCAAGCAAATCAAAACTGACCTTAGGAACTATTTGGACAACCCAGACAAATACAGATACTTTCCAGCACCTTAGTTTAGCATATGAACTACTCTTGAAAGATGTGATGGTAGTTCTGGGACAAATTTTGTCAGACATGGAGCAGGAAAAAGTAATTAAAGAGACCAGAAAATCTGCTGACAATTTACATCTGTCTGACAACAAATACGCTACAGGAGAAACAGCAGTCCCACCCACGGACCCTGAATGAGATTACTATGAGTAGCAATTCCCAAAAGTGGGAAAAGAAACACTTCTTACTCTGTATTAAGGCAGGACTCAAGGCAGGCCACCAAAAGGCCATTAATTATTCTAAGGTGTCTGCCATCAGCCAAGGCCTGGGTGAAAATCCTATTACCTCCTTGCAAAGACTGAGGGAAGCTCTCATTAAAAATACTAATCTAGCTCTAGAGTCTTACAAGGGACAAGTAACATTAAAGTACAAATTTTTAACCCAATTTCTGCTTCTGACATTAGGAGAAAGTTACAAGAGCTTCTCAGAGGATCTGGGATTTCCTTGGATGAATGTGGACCACAATGCAGTCTTTTACAACTGCGACCAGGAAAGGGAGACCAGGGCTCAGAAGGAGAAATAGAAGGAGACTAGCATGACCAAGTTTTAGCAGCACTTGTGAGACATTAACAGTCACATCCTGCAGGCCCTCCACAGTTTGCTCCAAAAGACACTATTTGTCACATGTGCTGAAAGGTAGGGCACTGGGCAAAGGAATGTCCTAATAAACCTCAAACACCCTGCTGCAAAATGCAGGACTGCAGGCCACTGGGCAACCCTCTGTCCCTTCAGCCAAAGGGCCCCTGGGCCTGAGGCTGTGAATGCCTTGCAGATGGTAACTCAGGACTGAAGCTGCTCTCCCCAGCCAGTCCCACCTCAAGAAGTTACCATTACTGGACTGGAGCCTAGGGGACGCAAGGATGTGGCAGGTAGGACAATAACCTTTTTATTGGATAATGGGGCCACCTACTCTGTCCTTACAGCCTTCTCCAGACTGCTTTCCTCCCAGACTTGCACTGTCCTGGGTTTGGCAGGAAAGCCAACACTAAGAATTTCACTCCTCCTTGGGCTGTGTCTGGGATGGATATTATTTCATTCATTCCTTTCTTGCTCAACTCCTCTCCTTGGTAAAGATCTTCTCCAATTGTTAGGAACCAAAATAGTTCCTGTCCTAAGGAACTTTTTCAGGACAGGGGAAAATCCTGTCCTAAGACCACCCCTCCAAATGTTAGTTACGCAAACTGAAGGTCATCTGAAATACTCTCACCCTTACATGAGAGAGTCAAAATAACCCAGTGGTCTGGCACACCAGGGTTTCTGATTGGGCTAAAAACGCTACCCCAGTTCTTATTAGTCTTAAAGATCCCTCAAAATTTCCCCACCAGAAGAAGTACCCTGCCCCCCAAGGTCTGAGGCAAGAGCTGGGCTTCAGCCTATAATTTCTAAGTTCCTTTCTCATGGGCTTCTTCTTTTTTCAAAATTTTAATTGTTGTTCAAGTACAGTTTTCTGTCTTTTACTCCCATCCCAGCTCCCCACCCGTCCTTCCCACCTCCCTCCCATTTCCACCCCGCCCCCCCAGTTTTTGTCCATGTGTCCTTTATACTTGTTCCTATAAACCCTTCCCCTTTTCCCCTGAAATTCCCTCCCCTCTCCCCTCTGGTGACTGTCAGCCTGTTCTCTATTTCAGTGTCTTTGGTTATATTTTGTTTGTTTGTTTTGTTGTTTAGGTTCCTGTTAAAGGTGAGATCATATAGCATTTGTCTTTCACTGTCTGGCTTACTTCACTTAACATAATATCATGGGCTTCTTAAACTCACTAGTTCCCCCTATAACACCCCTGTATTAGCAGTCAGGAAAAAGGACAACTCTTATAGACTTGTCCAAGATTTAAGCTTATTAATGAGGCAGTAGTTCCACTACACCCTGTTGCCCCCAATCCATACACCCTTTTAGGGACAATTCCTGTGGATTCTGTGCGATTTACTGTGTTCGATCTAAAAGGATACATTCTTTTGCATCCCACTGGACATAAAGTCCTAATTTCTTTTTGTCTTTGAATGGACATTGTCTGAAGGGCGGTCCCACAACTAACTTGGACTGTCCTACCACAGGGATTCAGAGACAACCTCCATCTATTAGGTCAGGCCCTGGCTGAGGACTCTACTTAAAGCTAAAAGATGGGGCACTGCTTCAGTATGTAGATGATTTACTTAATTGTTCTCCAAATCAGAAACTATCTGTCTTGCATACTATTCAGATATTAAATTTCTTGGCTATATGGGGACATAAGGTTTCCTAGTCTAAGCCTCAGCTAGTCAAACAAGAAATACATTACTGAGCTTGGTCCTTACTGCTGGGACATAGGGCCTTTCTTCAGAGAGAGTCCAGGCCATCACTCAGCTCCCGGAACCTAGCACCTGAAAACAACTGAGGGTCTTTCTTGGCCTAGATGAGTATAGCAGAATCTGGATACCTAATTACGGCCTCATTGCACAAGCCCTTCAAGATGGCCTCAAAGCCTGGGAAGATTGCCCCCTTTAAAATGGGGGCAAAATCAACAAAAAGCTTTCCATTAACTTAAGACTCTAGTCGCTCAGGCCCCACGCAGCCTTAGGACTCCTCAACCTGGCCTACATATATAAGAGGTCTAGCCTGCGAGTGGCCATCCTGTTTTCGAGTTAAAAGGCTTCTTTTAAAAGAAGCCTTTAAACTGACTCTTGGAGTCAGTGCATGGAGACATATACTAGTCATTGCATCCCAGGACTCCTACAAACTAAGGGTCCCTACTGGCTTTCTGATAACCAACTTTCACTCTACCAAACCCTACTTTTAGAAAATCCTGATGTTACTATTTTTGTCTATGGAACCTTAAATCCTGCCACCCTTCTTCCAATGTAGCAGAGGACTTGTGAATCATTCCATTCCTGCTCTGAATTTCTATGCATCTCCTCTAACCCTTGCCCTGATCTCTTTGACCAGTCTAGAAACAATCCAGATGTTATTTGGTTCACAGACAGCAGCTGTTTTGTCCTAGAGGGAAAGGGAAAGGCAGGGTATGCAGCAGTTTTGCTCCACTAGATGGAAGAGGCATGAGCACTACCTACCAATTCCCTGGCTCTATTACTAGAATCAACGGCTCTTATCCAAGCACTTACACTAGCAGAGGGGGAAAAAGGCAAATATTTTTACAGATTCTAAATATGCTTTCCTAGTCCAACATGCTCCCAGAGCAATCTAGAAGAAAAGGGGCTTCTTCACCACCAAAATCAGCCTTATCAAATACAGGCCCCAAATCTTAAGACTTCCTCAAGGCTCCTCAGGGACCTCAGTAAATAGCAGTCATTCATTGTAAGGGGCATCAAAGGGGATTTCTAAGGTTGCCAAGTAATTACCCAGAAAACAATGCTGCCAGACAAGCAGCCCTTTAAGATATACAAATTCCCAGTAGCCCAGTTACTACAGGAGCTCTCATTCTTGAGGCATCCCTACCCACTCCATCCTTTACTTCTTTCAGGATGGCTTAGCAGAGGAACTATTTTAATCCTCCCTCAAAATATGCAACGAAAAATCATTAATCCTTCCATGAACTGACTCACTTGGGAAGCGAATCTCTAACCGCCCTTATTAAACAGGGTATTTCAGGGAACAGGGCTATCCAAGACCATTGATCAATTAATGTCCTCCTGTCCCACCTGCCTTCTTAATAACCCCAGGAAGCAACTATCGCTGGCCCAGCTTCTCCAACGTGAGGGATCTTATCCAGGGGGCGCTTACAAATGAATTTCACCCAAATGCCCCCTAGACAAAGACACAAATACCTATTAGTCTTTGTAGACAACTTTACCAGCTGAAGTGAATAGACACCTGTCCAACCTGAAATCAGAGGGCCCAACCCTGGCTGGTATAGCTCAGTGGATTGAGTGTGGGCTTCGAACCAAAGTGTTGCCAGTTCTATTCCCAGTCAGGGCACATGCCTGGGTTCCAGGCCAGATCCCCAGTGGGGGCCATATGAGAGGCAACCACACACTGATGTTTCTCTCCCTCTTTCTCCCTCCCTTCCCCTCTCTCTAAAAATAAATAAATTAAATCTTAAAAAAAAAAAAAAAAAAAAGAGTGCCCAGGAAGTAGCTAAAAAGCTTCTACATGAAATTATTCCTAGATTTGGGATTATCCTGTTCACTTCAAAGTGGTAAAAGGGTAGTCTTTACTTCCACCATAGGCCAAACAATCTCCAAGGCCCTGGGAATAGACTATAAATTTTCCTGTCTTAACTCGAAAGAAGTCTTGCCAATTGCTTTGCTCCAGACCAGGGTGGTCCCCAAAGCCTGCCTGACATTCAGTCAGTCCCTTTGAGACACTATATGGCCAACCTTTTCTATATTCAGAACTCTTGTTAGACACTTCCTCTTCTTTGGTACTCCCCCCCCCCCCTGCCCCCAGCAGACTATGAAAAGACAGAGGCTGTTTCAGGTCACCCTTAGGGAATTTGGCCTACATCAAAAACCTAGAGTCAGGATGCAACTCCCCCTCTCTATCCCCCCAGGAGCCCATGTTTTACTAAAAGTTGGAGTAACGGTTCCCCTAAGTCTCATCTACAAACCTCGTGGAACGGACCTCTCTCTGTTCTTATGTCTTCTCCAACAGCCATCAAGGTCCCTGGCATCTCCAGCTGGACGCACCACTCTAGAGTCACCCATGGAAGAAATTAACTAAACTTTCAGGACTTTCAAAACAGCAGGACAATGCGACCTACTCCTTCCGGTGAACTGGTGGAGGACCTCAAGTTCCTTTTTCGGAGAACTACTTGAGTCTGGTAAGTAGCCTACTACTTACACTTTTTAGAATATGCTAGGTCTCTGCCTAAAACTGCTTATGAATTAACCAATCACATTGCCCAATCTTCAAAATTAAATTTTTGTTGGTTTTGACTTTCCACCCTTGGTTGGTGCCATGTTCAACCATTAGTGCCGGAACAGTGGGGAAATGTCTCTGTGACCCTAGATGAAAAGACTCTACATTCCAGCCCATGGGGCACCACACCTACTCAAAACCTTGCCAAACTGTTGCCCAAGACTTCTTCCACTAGCATTCAACACTCCCTTAGAGGACCTCTATTCTCTCACATAATAAACCATCTTCAGGTCAGCAACACCCCAACAGGCACATCTGTAGGAAGGCCTGCTAACAGCCACTGCCAACAGAATTTTCTAACCCCAAATCATTACTTATGGAATTTTCCTTACTGCAATACCCTCCTATTATCTCTGGAGAAATTCCTAACCCAGAGGACAAAACAAATTTCATACATACCTGTTTTCAAAAGCCAACTATTCCCAGCCAGCCTCTAAACAAAAGTTTACCAAAAACAGCTTACTTCCAAGATCCTATCAAGTTAATGAATTCCTCCCACAAGAAAGGGATTACAGCATCACTCTTTACTGCAGCTCTCAAGTTGCCATACATTTTGACTGAAGAGGCGCTTTATCTTAACTGAATTAAAAAATAGCAGAAGGTCCCACAATCCCACAACACACCCTCTACTTGCAGCCTCACTGTCAGTACAAGGTACTAAATCCCAAAAAACTAAACAACTAGTAGTCTATGGGCAGATATATCTCAGTAGAAAGTCAGCCAGTTAAACTTGCAGATACTGCTTTGGTGGCTGAAATACCCACCTTGACAGGAATCTATTGGATTTGTGGATCCCAGGTATAGTAGGCCCTCCCTCTGCAATGGAAAGGAATCTGTATATTCTTCATGACCTCTCCATAGCAGGGAAAAATGCCACCCTCCCATTCCCAGCAAGGACGTCTTTTCAAAAGGACCAATTCTCTTGTTCCTCTAATATCACTCATTGTTATTCTCTCTATCATGGCAACAGCAATAGTGGGTGCTTCTTTAGGAATCCACCAATGCCTATCACACAAAACAGCTGAATCATTAACTAGAACAGGGAAAATACTTGCAATGGTCCAAGAACAATTAGACTCATTAGCTGGTGCTGCCCTCCAAAACTGAAGGAGAGTAGACCTCTTTACATGCCTACACCTTAAGAAACAGTGTTGCTTTTATGTTAACACATCACTGCAAGTCAGCAAAATATCTGAAGCATCCTTGAATCCACTGTCTATCATCAAAACTTCAACCTCCACCCTGGCTGGTGTGGCTCAGTGGATTGGGTGTCAGTCTGCTAACAAGCAGCTGCTGGTTCGATTCCTAGTCAGGGCACATGCTGGGGTTGCGGGCCAGGTCCCCAGTAAGAGGTGTGCGAAAGGCAACCACACATTGATGTTTCTCTCCCGTCCCCTCTAAAAATAAATAAATAAAATCTTAAAAAAAACCCACACACACGCACACACACAAAACCTTCAACCTCTTTCTGGAATTCCAATTCACAGTTCATGTCTTCACTACTTTCCTTCGCAGCCCCATTACTAGTCCTATTAGTATTATTACTATTAGACCAATGATAAGCAACTAACTAAATTTATCTCTTCTAGAATAGAGGCTATAAAGCTACAAATGATCATCATGAACAACTATGTCTCCAGGAACCCCAGGCTCCAGGCACCTATCATGGGCCGATGGATAGACACTTTCCTCCACCTCCTCCTCCAACAGACCTCTAGCAAATGTCAAGTGTTTAATAAGAATTTAGTAAAATAAATTAAATATTTCCATAAATGGAAAGGATGCTATCACTGTGCATAATCATTTGATTTATCCAAGTGCAAACCAATGGGGGCAGGTGATGGAAGGGATATATTTATATAAACAGTAGAAACAGTAAGGTAAAACCTCTATTTTACATCAGAAAAACAAAGTCAAGACTTTAAACAGCACTATATGCTTTAGCATCTACTAGATCAAAAGCCAAGCCACCTCCAACAAATATAACCCTCGTTTTAAATCATTACCATTACACAAGGCCCTATTCAGGCAAAATTTTCTCCTTACTGGCTATTCCTTGAAGGGGATGGGGTCAGATCCTATAGATAAAAAGGTAAGAACTGAAAGGGTAAGGACAAGGACCAACTTCAGTTTCAAAGTACCCTGGCATAATGGAGCTAGTCTAAACTACAAATGAAGAGTCTACTACTAATATACAGGATCACCTCATGCCATCTGTGGTAGTTCAGAATTATGACAGATAATTAAGGTTACTTAGTAACCATCTCAGGTATCTATTCACTTTCTCACCTCTCGAGTTCCAATTGTCAAGCCCAAAGTATTAGCATTCTATACAGCTACAGTGGCACGTGCTAAAAAAATTCCACCAATCACACAACCAAAACATTTGGGTGGCTTCAATGTATTGCCATTTTACTTAACCACCAGCCACCTCAAACCATCTCGAGGTGGTATACAAAAATCAGTTCTGTAAAGTGAACTGCATACCGTTAAGAAGTCTTCTATGTAGTAAGGTACCTCTTCCTCTGGAAGCACTTAGAAAAGTAGATACATATACATTCTCAACTACTTCTTAATAAAGAATTTTAGCAGCAATTAAACTAAATAGTACTATTTCAAGCTTTGTCTTTTTAACTAATACCTGTACCTTCCCATCACAGCAAATCAAAATGCCTATCAGTAAGTGGTAGGATTTCTGATTAGCAATTCACTGACTATTATCTCCATGGATGTTTATACAGTACACAAAATTCTGAATCTCGGATAGTGAGATTATTTGAAAAGCATAGTGCTTATTAAAAAGAGTGTCAAGGTATTAAGTAAATTTGCATCTCACTAGCTATTTTCTAAGAAAAACCCTATAAGAAAGCTATTGTAAATTATTTAAAGCTCAAAAAGTATTCATAAATCCAAATTATCTTGAAATAGACACAAATATACTCCTGTACCAATTAAATAAAGTTTTATAACCAAGCTGTAACAGGCTATGTACATCTCCGGTACACTCACTTGCCAATTATTCTTAAAATACACAGCTCGATGATTAAGAGTCATGAAAAAGGAACATGTGACATACACAACTGGAATCTACCTTCATGAAACTTTTTAATGAATTCCTGGGCTAAGAACACTTCTACATATAGTTGCTCAGGGAACTGAACCCCTGTTTTAATTTTTTTAATTTAATGCATATGCATAGTTTTAGAAATTAGTAATAACCCCCTGGGTTTAACAATCTTCTTTGCTACATCTTACTCAGTCACTTCTGATTTCAAATTCTTTGAGGCAAACATTTTAAATGCTTTCAACCGTTCCTTTGGTATTTATTTTTATCATAAATATTTATGCTCAGATAATGATTATCTTTCCATTTGGGATATTATCTATCACCTTCCTAATGTGAAAGTGAAAATTTAGCACTACTACATGCTCCTCCCCCAATCTTTCTTGTATACTTTTATTACCACTTTTATTTAAGCCACTATCCACGGTTTTTCACACTAAACTAACAGGAATTCCAGAAAGACAGGAGACAAAAAAACTACCAACACAGTAGTAAAAGTTTGAATTTCTCAAAGTTTTAAAACGACACAAGTTTTGCAGTTTAAAGGATCCACTAAGGGCCCAAGAACAATGAGAAAATTAACACACATCTCTCCAGAATACCAAGGATAAACAGAACAGGCTAAAACTTAAAAAGAGAACCAGATGGGTATTAGACTCAGTAACAATGTGTACAAAAGTCACAATCTTTCACACACATTTCATTCTTGTGTTTCCCAGCTAGCCCATCTAGCAATGAAATGTAAAGGCAATGTGTAATATATCCTAAGTAAAGTTGTATGGGAGAGCATTATGTGCTTTTGAATTCTGGCCAAGATGGAGGTATAGGTAGATAACCTTTGCTTCCTCATACAACCAAAACATGGACAACAACAAATTTAAAAACAAAAAATAACCAGAAATGCCAGAAAAATCAAACTGTATGGAAATCTGATAACCAGGAGTTAAAAAAGAAACATTCAGACTGGTAGGAGGGGTGGAGATGGGCATCTGGGGTGGGGGCAAAGAGGACAGCAGCAGAGGATGGCTGGAGGACAACCAGTCCCACATTTGCATATGGATAAACTGAGAGAAACAACGGGGGAGTGGGACAGACTGAGCAACACAGAGTTCCAGCCCAGGAAATTAAGGCCTTAAAACCTTAGGATGAAAAAAATCTATGGGGGTTTCTGTGGCAGGAGAAACTCCCTGCCTCACAGGAGAGTTCACTGGAGAAACCCACAGGGTCCTAGAATGTACACAAGCCCACCCACCCAGGAATCAGCACCAGAAGGGCCCAATTTGCTTGTGGGTAGTGGGGAAAGTGACTGAAAGTCGGCCAAGAGCCAAGCAAGAGGCACTGTTCCCTCTCCTACCCCTCCCCCCATTCAGAGCCACAACACAGAAGTGGATTGCCCCAGCCCGGCAAAAACATAAGGCTCTACCCCTTAATACATAACAGGCACGTCAATGCAAAAAAAATATATGGCCCAAATGGGGGGGGGGGGGAACAGATCAAAGTTCCAAAAATAGAACTAAGCAATGCAAAGATGGCTAACGTATTAGATGCACAGTTCAAAACACTGGTAATCAGGATGCTCACAGAACTGGTTGAATATGGTCGCAAATTAGAGCAAAAAATGAAGGCTATGAAAAGTGAAATAAAGGAAAATGCACAAGGAACCAAAAGTGAAGGGAAGGAAACCAGGACTCAAAATCAACAATTTGGTGTAGGAGGAAGAAATAAACATGCAACCAGAACATAATGAAGAAATAAGAATGTAAAACATGAGAAGTTTAGGAACCTCTAGGACAACTTTATAAACGTTCCAATATCCAAATCATAGGGGTACCAGAAGAAGAGGAAGAGCAAGAAATTGAAAACTTATTTGAAAAAAATAATGAAGGAGAACTTCCCTAATCTGGCAAAGGAAATTGACTTCCAGCAAGTACAGAAAGTTCAGAATCCCAAAGAAGTTGGACCCAAGGAAGCACACACCAAAGCACATTACCCAAGATTAAAAATAAGGAGAGAATCTTAAAAGCAGCAAGAGAAAGGAGACAGTTACCTATAAAGGAGTTCCCCATAAGACTACCACCAGATTTCTCAAAAGAAACCCTGCAGGCAAGAAGAGGCAGGCAAGAAGAGGCTGGAAAGAAGTATTAGAAGTCATGAAAGGCAAGGGCCTGCATCCAAGATTGCTCTATCCAGCAAAGCTGTCATTTAGAATGGAAGGGAAGGGCAGATAAAGCGCTTCCCAGATAAGGTCAAGTTAAAGAAGTTCATCACACCAAGCCCTTATTATATGAAATGTTAAAGGGACTTACCTAAGAAAAAGTAGATGATCAAAACTATGAATTGTAAAACAACAACAAACTCACAACTATCAACAATGAACCTAAAAAAACAAAAACTAAGCAAACAACTACAACAGAAACAGAAATCACAGAAATAGAGATCACATGGAGGATTATTAGCAGGGAGGGGGTGGGGGAAAATGAGGAAAAGGTACAGGGAATAAGAAGCATAAATAGTAGGTACAAATTAGACAGGGGGAGGTTAAAATAGTATGGGAAATGGAGAAGCCAAAGAACATATATGTACGACCCATGGACATGAACTAAAGGGGTGGGGTGGCAGGGAATGCTGGTGGAAGGGAGAGTGCAGGATAGAGGGAAATAAAGGAGAGATAAAAAAAAGTAGGACAAATGTAATATAGCATAATCAATAAAATATGTTTTTTAAAATGTTATATGGGAGTTAAGGATGTAGTCCAGCAACATGAGATTAAATGAAAACAAAAAGAGAGAGAGAGAGAGAGAGAGAGAGAGAGAGAGAGAGAGAGAGAGAGAGACATATCTAAGAAACAGGTTCTGACCCAGTAGTAATGGTTGGTAGCTGGCCATACAAGAAGCTTTGTGGGAAGAGCATCCTGATTAGAGAAGAGCAGGAAAGAGGGCTCCAGGGGTGTAAACACACTATTCTTAGGAAGGCCCAGAGCTTTTCACAATAGGCCCACTAAAAAAGGTACTAATAATCCTAACGTAGTACTTAAGACCGTCAATGACATTATAACCCTAAACACAAATATTATTCAATAATGTCACTTAAAAATTACCATATTCTACTGTGTATAATGCACACCTACATTTTTGGCCCAAACTTTCAGGAAAAAAATCTTTGGTTCTACGGTATATAGATACAGAATTAGCCCTACCCATGCATAATATGCACCCTTATTTTTCCCTTAAAAAATGTAGGCAAAAAGTTGCACCTTATACATGGCAAAATACGGTAAGCTATGGTCAAATTAAGACTTGGCTATGGTTACAAGACAAAAGGACTTTGCTAACAAAAACAGAGCTGGCATAAAGTTGGAAATCTCAAAGGTGATTTAAAAATATACATTAAAGCAATATATGTAATCATTTGAAGATATAATAGCTCTTTTCATTTGTTACCAACCACATGCAAGTGTTACTCTTAAAAAAAGTAACACATTGGAGAAAAGAGCTACAATAACCATCATACATTAAGAACTCATTAAGAAAAGGTACAAAGGGCCCTGGCTGGTGTGGCTCAGTGGATTTGAGTACCCACTTGCAAACCAAAATGTTGCAGGTTTGATTGGGCACAGGCTTGAGGTGCCAGCAAGGTCAACTCAACGTATTTGAGAGGTAACAACACATTGATGTTTCTTTCCCTCTCTTTCTCCCTCCTTCCCCTCTCTCTAAAAATAAGTAAGTAAAATCTTTTTTTAAAAAGTACAAAAGGATTTGAAAAGGCAATTCAGAGAAATGTTAACCAGATAATATTTTCTTTTCAGTCTAGTGAAAAACTTAAGTTCCATAATAGTATCAGCAAGGGTGTAGAGAAAAATGATAATTCAAACACTGCTGGTGTAAAGATAAACTCAAAAATCTTTTTTGAAAACATCAAGTCTTATTTATAAAAAACTGTTAAGTGTCTATACCCAAAACCCAGCACAAGCCCACTTCCCAAGATTATGTCAGGTCTAGTAAAGTAAAGGAAGGGAAAGGAGACACAATACAAAATAAATAGAATGCCTAACAATAGGGAAAATGATAAACTCTGTGGCTGCATAAGAAAATACTGTAAGTTGTTCAATCAACAGTACACCGTTTAAGGGAAAAACAGCAACTTGCAGAATAAAGTGGAACTGGAGCAGGAAAAAGCACAAATATAACCCATTTTTCTTCTAAAATAATTAATTTCAGTTGTAGACTATTTACTGACATGAGAAAACATTCTTGGGAAAAAAATCAGATCTTAGCAATGATCTAGGATCTACTTAAACAGTTCCCATATTAACCAATTTTGTAAAGATATCACCAACATGCAATTTAAAAAGGAGAAACTGAAAAGTACAAGTTACTTTTGAAATATCAATAGTGGCAGAGTCAGGATTAGAACAAATGCAGGTCTAAAATTCAGAACTATTGCACTTTACATTGAGTTGGCGGACTAGATCTGACAATTCTGAATAAATTACAGATTCATGACATTTATTCATTTTGATATTGTCACACTATGAAAGGTTAAAAATGATTTACGATCTATTTAGACTATGAAATACCTAAAGTACATTTGGAGGAAGATGATAAATATAATAGGAAAGTAAGAAATGTTAACCAAAGATTTTCCAGACAAAAGGGGGAGAAGGGGCTGTTTAATCTTAAAACACACCAAAACATCTTGTTTTAACACTGCTGAATCATTAATACCTCTACAGTACACCATGAAACTTCACTTCAAAATGTTTCCACATTCAAGAGATAGTAGACTAGATCACCTCAATATAGCACATAGCAATTATTAAAGTGTTAACTACTAACATCAGCCTTTTCAGCCAGAATTTAAGCTGTGGATACTTAAAATTTTAGGTTTTACACTCATTTTGAAAACCCAGCCATCTTCAATGAAAACCAAATACAAATTTCCTGTCTTTTCAATTGGAAAGTCTTGAGAAGCACAGTATTAATTTATTTAGACAAATGTAGCTCCTTCCTTTTAAAAGTCTAACAGCACAGAAAATGATACAAATATCTGTATTATTTGGGTATCCCTATAATCTCTAGCTTTACAACCAATACTAGAGTAATATATATAGGCCTTCCATTTCAATTTCTTCAAAAACTTGCATTGTAGTGCCTAAACCCTTAACAACCTGCCTTAGGAGTCTGCATAAAATGCTGCTGCTCTCATTCTAACGTGGTAGAAAGAAAACAGAAAGAAAAAAAGAAGCCAGCAATTGCTATTATAATTGCTATCACTTAGCAAGTAAATGGATACAAATATCTAAGTAAAGGTACCAATATTTAAATAGAAATCCTTAAGCTTCCTTATAGAAGGTAAAGAACCACCTTAAAATTTTAGAGTATATCCATCAAAATATTTCAGAATTGGATATATAAAAATATTAATATAAATATACACACATGGACATACCAATCTATCTTTCCTGCTTTTGCTCCTCCCAGTTTTACAAATGAGATCCTTTGTCACTGTAAATTCCAAAATCGACCAAGTCCATAAATTGAGCAAATACCATTAATATTCTACATTTAAGTATTTCTATTACTCAGCATTAAAAAAAAAAAGGTGGTGTTGCCTAAGTGCCAGGTAACCTTCTGGTTTAAAAATAGTACAACTGCCCTGGCTGGTGTGGCTCAGTGGATTGAGCACCGGCCTGCAAAGCAAAGGGTCACTGGTTTGATTCCCAGTCAGGGCATATGCCTGGGTTGCAGGCCAGGTCCCTAGGATGGGGCGTGCAAGAGGCAACCACACACTGATGTTTCGCTCCCTCTCTTTCTCCTTCCCGTCCCCTCCATCTAAAAATAAATAAATAAAATCTTTAAAAAAATTTTTTAAATATGGTATACATACATACATAAAATAATAAAACCGTGACCTTTATAAATACATATCAGAACAGACTTTCCATAAAGATTTACATGATACACAGTATGATCTTAAATAAGTAGGTGCTTGCTGTCAATATATGCACGTGCATATGTGTTTAATGGTTCTTTAGTGACTTGTCTTTGGAATGATTCTGTCCTACCTTTGCTGCTGCAGCCCGCCTGTCCTTTGCATCACTGAATTCATACTTCTGGAAGTACCCAATATGCACTGTAACAGACAGATGGACAGATCAATGGGCCACAGCGGCAAAGGCCAGACAGACAGATTTGATAAAAATTAAAATTAAGGTATATATGGGGGAAGGGGAAATCAGAAGTAAACATATGTACCTATATTCTATAGTAAATTACCTGAACTTCACATCTGCAACATTCCCATACACACACACACACACACACACACCCAAATAAACTATTCTTGATTTCCATATTATTCCATTCTTTCGAAACAGAAATAGTACCACTGCAACAGGCAAAAAAAATCAGTATTTTTAATATCATCAACAGTTACAGATATAGCAGCCACTTCTGTAACCATACCACAGATTTTCTTCAAATAGATGTTGCTCTCTTTGTATACAAGAAACTGTCAAATACAAAGAATTTCTATGCCAAAATTAAAATGGCAATTATTACATGCAGAAATTTTCTACTGTATTGTCAAGGTCTATTTAATTAGAGTATACTTGAAATCACTAAATAAAAATCGTATTTCAGCATTTACCATTCTACACTTTTCTATGTAAAAATGGTTACTAGCACCACATCTAGATAACTTTGGAGTCTTAAAAAGAGTATATAATAATGCCATTTAGGCCAATTTGTCAAGATAGAGTAAAGTCCTGTTAGCTCAAATCCATTCCAATGAATATTCAAGCAGCTTCTAAAAGTTATTTTTTAAAAAACACCCAAATATCTCAAAATGCTGGTTTGGCTTAAGCTTCATCACAGGCATACACCCATGGGAAAGCCATTTTAATTTAATTAAATATTTTAGTTTGCATGTGTCTAAATATAGACCCATGCATTCATACGTAAAGACTGAGGGAAAACGTCTCCCCTTTCGTTTCTAGTGGGGGGGGGTCTACCATTTATTGTAACCCCTCAAAAACATGAGCAGGTAATGAGACATGATAATCAAATGTCATGCATGATCCTTGACTGAATTCTAAACCGAAAGAAGAAAAGCTCGAATATACAGGGTCCAGCACAAATAATGTCCCTTTTTTATTACAAAACCATAAGCATGTAATTCTGTAACACAACAATATCACATGCAAGCACACCATGGCATTTTAGATGAAATGCTCAAATTAAAATTATAAATTATTACATCTATATTATTCTCCTGTCGACCACACTAAGTGAGCCTTACTTTTGGCTAGACGCTGTATAGGGGCAAAACTGGGGAAGAAATTTTAACGTGTTAAGTATATTAGATTTTTTCTTCCCCTACAACAACTTTGTTCAGAAATAATTTATATATTGAATTGTGATACACAGTTGTGTCAACCATTAATTTTAGAACATTTTATCACCCAAAAAGAAATCCCATACCTATTAGCAGCCACTCCCTGTAATCCCCTTATCCAATCAACCCAACCTCTGACTACCACTGATCTACTTTTTGTCTCTACTGATTTGCCTATTCTGGACCTTTCATATAAATGGCATCATAGAGTATAAGATCTACTGTGATAGCTAATTTCATCATTTAGTTTTACTTATCAAGGAAGACCAACAGGCTGAGAGCCTGCTGTGGGCATCAATCATATAGGTCTGTTTTACTGAGGGAATGAAGAAGAGGAACTTTTAATCCAGGAACTTAGTTAAATGAAAGCTGCTTAAAACTTCAACTACATGATTATAACATTTATTTTGAATATGGGGAAAAATAATTTATTAAAATTAAAAAACTGAGCCCTGACTGGCGCAGCTCAGTGGATTGAGCACGAGCGTGGGAAGCAAAGAGTTGCTGGTTTGATTCCCAGTCAGGGCACATGCCTGGGTTGCAGGCCTGGTCCCTGGTTGGGGGCACGCAAAAGACAACTACACTTTGATATTTCTCTCCCTTACCCTCTCTCTAAAACTAAATAAATAAGGTTTAAAAAAAATTAAAAAACTGATACAAAGACATAGAACTGATAAAAGGCAAAGCTGAAACTGAACTTAGTTCTAATATAATGCCAAAGACTTAACCACTAAGCTATTGTTGTCTCCTAATACAATAATTTACCAGTTCTCACTGATTCTACATCCTAAAATCTAGAACACCACTCCCTTCTTTCCATTCCAGACTTGCTAACCTTATCATACACTGGGTTGGCCAAAAAACCTGTTGAGTTTTTCCCATAAAGTAAAAGACACATTTTTCATTTTCACCAGTAACTTTATTGATTTGGGTATGTTGAGTATGCCGCTTTCTCCTGCTACTGGCTTCTAGTGGGTAGAGGCCAGGGGTCCTGCTAAACATTTTCCAATGTGTAAGACAGCCCCACAGCAAAGAATTATTTGGCCAGAATGTCAATAGTACCAAGAAACTTTGCAAACCACTTATGACACATCCAATTAGTCACAACACCTTCTCCATAAACTGCACAAACCTTTTTTTTCCCACTTCAGTTGTTTTTTACCTTTCTTGAAATACTAAAGAATACGCCAAAAAAATGTGTATTTTCTTCCCTCTTCAATATTAAAATGGCTGCACAAAAATTCACCAATTTTGATGAGTTTTTTAAAAAACTCATGCTGATATGATAGCTCCCACAATACAATCTAACAAAATTGTTTCAAATGAAATTAAAGCTGACTAAGCACTACTAGAGCCATCATACTGAAAACACTAAAACTTTTTAGCCAACCCAATATTAATAAAATAGTAATATCAAGGTAAGTTACTGGCCTGACTAGCGTGGCTCACTGGGTTAGGCATCAGCCCACAAACCAAAAGGCTGCCACTTTGATTGCTGGTCAGGTCACATGCCTGGGTTGCAGGCCAGGTCCCCAGTGGGGGGCATGCAAGATGGAACCCATAGATGTATCTCTCCCTCTTTCTCTCTGCCTTCCTCTCTTTCTAAAAATAAGTAAATAAAATCTTTAAAAATATATAAATAAATAAAAATAAAACCCACCTGTGTCTGCAATGAGGGTATGAACAAACATACTTCAGCTTGTCTGGCATTTATTTAACTGAACAGGGTGAACATGTGCTACTGTAGTGTTGGCCCTTATGTAACTTCACTTGAACAGGCTTGCACAAGTCTAGATTCAAAATGCCAGTATGTAACAATCTCCCTAACTGACAATCCATAAGAAGTAAAGCAGAAACTATTCTGGATTCTACACTGAAAAAGTGTTAGCCTGGCCCTGGCTGGTGTAGCTCAGTGGATTGAGCGCGGGCCTGCGAACCAGAGGATCGCGGTTCGATTCCCAGTCAGGGCACATGCCTGGGTTGCAGGCCAGTTCCCAGCAGGGGACACAGGAGAGGCAACCGTACATTGATATTTCTCTCCCTCTCCCTCTCTCCTACCCTTCCCCTCTAAAGATAAATTTAAAAAAAAAAAAAAAAAATCTTAAAAAAAAAAAAAAGTGTTAGCCTGGATATAGTTTAATGCACTGGTAGTCTCCAAAATGTTAAATAAGTCTAAAAACATAGGCTACCATGAAGAAGGGTTAATACCAGCAGGTTCAAGTAAAAAGCGACAGAGAGACAGGCAGTAACACATGGAAGAACTCAAAATCAGTATGAGAGCTGTTCAATATGACACACTCACTTCTATAAGCAGCTGTGGGAGGTTTAAATCACTGAAGAAGTTTTAAGAACAGGCTTTTGGACCCCTTAACAGGGAGGTAGTTGGTAAGTTGTTGGCCAGATACCCTTTAAGATCCCTTTCACTCACGTTAACCTGACTTTATGTGAATTGAAAATTGTGATGACTCTGGAATGAAACAAAGATTAGACAAGTTTACTGTCATGCTTAATTCTTTTAGCTAATGTTTTACTTTCATTCCTAAGGGTGACTAGAGGATTTTGTACATTCTGAAGTCCTAATTTCACCCCTTTGGCTTTACAGCTGGATAAAATACAAAAATATAAATCAAGCTTCACATGCTTATATATTCCAAGAACCCAGCTATAACTACATTAATGTGATATGAACTGAGTTAATTACAGAAAACAGATCCAATGTTTAAGGTCAAGAAAACCAAATTACAACATTTAAAAAAGGAGACTGGTGAGTAAAATTATATACACTTTCTTTTGAAAGTAAGATTATTGCTATGTTAAACAACAATCTCAGGCCCACTCTAAATTTTTGCTTCATAAGAACTGAAGCAATGAATGACAGTTGAAAGGTAAAGACGTTTTCTTACATTTGAGGTTAAATGGTGAATATCAACAATAAGCTCCTCTGAGAATTTCACTAAAGAATGATTTTCTCATTATTTAGCAAAGTAAGTGAGCTATTCTCCTTTTAAACATATGAAGCATTTGTTACCTAGCACATCCACAACAATTACACAAGGTTATTCTTCCAGAATCTCTTGATGCTTCTATGTCAGAAGAATGCTGGAGTCTGTGGACCACTGGTGTCAATTTGTCATTTCATACATAAATCACGAAAAATTTTTACATAAAATATATACAAATTATAACGTAGGTCAAGTGGTAAGATTATTTTATGTTAAAACACTGTGCTTTTTTAATTTTTTAAGACTTTATTTTTAGAGAGAGGGAAAGGCAGGGAGAAAGAGAGGGAGAGAAACATCGATGCTAGAGAGAAACAGTGATCAGCTGCCTCTCACATGTGCCCTAACTTGGGACCATGCCAGAACCCAGGCATGTGCCTGACCAACAGGAACTGCACTGGGGACCTTTCACTTTGAGGGATGATGTCCAACCAACTGAGCCACGCTGGCCAAGGTGAAACTTTATTTTTACATGCTTACATTGGACTAGAAGATCGTAAATTTTGTAACAGAAATTTTGGCTTAAAATTTTCTTGCGGATGGTATATATATATATAGCCTCAAAAGTTTAAGTGTGGCCTGTATTAGACTTCTGACTCTATTCCACTCTTGTTATTTATTTGAATTCACAGGTCATAGCAAGGAAGTCACAAGTCAAAGCATATTGACTCAGTCTGTAGAAGTCAATCTCCTAGGGCACAGAGCTGGATGGAAAAAGGTAGAATGGATCTGAAGAGACAAACAAAAAATATCCAGCACAAAAGACAGTAACATTCATGTATGGTTTATTTATATTTAATGATATAAAATACTGAATTATAACTCCAGCTATGAAAATCTGAGCAAGTTATTTAATTCCTCTTAGTCTCGATTTCCTTATCCATAAAATAGTAAAAATGCTATCTACTTCAGAGAATATTGCGATGACTAACATTTCTTTAAACAAATAATTGATTAAGAGCCGTGGCCCTGGCTGGTGTAGCCCAGTGGATTGAGGGCGGGCCTGCGAACCAAAAGATCGCGGTTCGATCCCCAGTCAGGGCACATACCTGGGTTGCAGGCCAGTTCCCAGCATGGGACGCACAGGAGGCAACTATACATTGATATTTGTCTCCCTCTCTCCTTCCCTCCCCGCCCCCCCTTACAGATAAATAAATAAAATCTTTAAAAAAAAAAAAAAAAACTTAAAAAATTTTTGAATTGGTAAATTAAAAAAAAAAAAAAAAGAGCTCTGGCTGGTGTTGCTCAGGGGATTGAGTGCATGCAGGCCTGCAAATGGAAAAGTAGATGGTTTGATTACCGGTCAGGGCGCATGCCTGGGTTGCAGACCAGGCCCCCAGTTGGGGGCATGTGAGAGGCAACGGATTGATGTTTCTCTTACACATCGATGTTTCTCTCCTCTTTCTCCCTCCTATCCCCTCTCTCTAAAAGTAAATAAAATCTTTAAAAAATAATAACTGACTAAGAACAAAACACAAATATGTATTAGAGAATGAAAGAAGTTAATTCACTGAAGTCAACAAAGGGGGAATGTGAACAATTCACAAGGGATGAAAACAAGGATAGTACCAAGATTTATTTTCATCAATAATAGCATCAATAAGAAAATTTACTCATTTAATTTTGACTATTCAAAGTCTGTTTATCAGCTATGTGCCAGGAACTGCCCTGGTCAATGGGAATACCAAAATTAATACACTGATCCTACCCTTAAGGATTTCAGAGCCTATTTAGTAGAAGAATAACAGAGATAAGAACTTTTTAAAATAAAAGTATGTATAAAATTTTGAGACTCACTCCTAGGAAAGGATCCAAAGAAGAAATGATGTTTAAGGTGGATCTTGTAGTAAGAATGAGTTTACCAGGAGAAAAGCACTGAAGCAAAGGAAAACAGCCTATAGAAGCACAGAGGAAAAATTCCACAGATAAAAATACAGATAAAAATTTTGCTATGCCAGGATGAGTGGGCAGAAATGGCAGACAAGGTAGATAGGACTGATCATGGTAAGGAATCTTTCCAAATCTGCATCCTCTTGTAGCCTAGTTATCGGGACGCCTAAGCTCCTCATAAGCACCACTTCCTATTCCATTCCCACCTCAACACTTGTCAAGAACAGTAAACTTTCTCAGGCCATAAATTTAAATGAAGCATAAATATTTCTTACACTGTCACAAAGTGAATAGGATGATCATGCTGTAAGGAAAAAAAGATATTCAGCATTCCCTGAAAAATCTGTGGTGACTGTACTATACTACTCACAAGGCCCCACTTTCCATCAAATCACCCTTTTCATGTTCTTTTGATTTTTCAGATTTTGCCAATGAGAACCTTCTAATAATTTCTAATAGCTTCTAACAAGACTACTTATCCATGCAAAGGTCACATTTTTCTTCTTTCCTAAATACCAACTAGGCACCATAAAAGGCAGGGCTTTCCTAAAACGAGCAGCAAAGAGGGACCAACATACAACGAAACTGAAACACACCAGGGTTGACACTGTGTAAAAATAACACTTCAAAAGTCAGACTAGTAGGTGTAGAACTTCTGAGTGATGGCAATACATACACTACCACTTTGAAAACCAGGCCAGAACAAATCCAGAAACAGGAAATAACTGAGATCAGGCTATACATGAATAAAATGGGATATAACGAGTCCTGAGTTATGGCCTTTATAATCAAGTATTTACTTACATGAATGCCCTTCCTAGACTAGGAGCTCTGGAAAGGAATGTTCTCCACTCATCTCTATACTCCTATTGCCAAGCATGTGTACCAAGAGTGACATATAGCTATAAAGACTGAGTACAGATTTGGCACAACATGGTGATAGGAAGATGTACAGTCATTTTAGGAATAGCAAAATTCAAGAGGACCAAGTTTAAGATGGATGGTGACATTAGATCAGATGGAAATGAGGCTCTGGTCTTTTAGCTTCTTATCTTGAAAGCATTCACACTATTTTTTGTCATGGCATGAAATTTAATGCTGGAAAAGAATTTGAAAATCACCAAGTCAAAACACTTTCTTCTGCTAGGGCAGATTCAAACTAGATATTGATTTACTAAGGTCACACATTTAGTATTATAGATTAGACTAGACTCTAGTCCTAAACTGTAACGTACAAGAGTTTTGTGAAATTTATCAAATGTGGATTAAATATACAAAGTGACTGTTACATACCTCAGAGCTTTATAAATACTGCTGTGCTACATATGGAAGAAAATTTTTTCTAATTTTATTTATTTTAAAGAGAGGGGAAGGGAGGGAAAAAGAGAGGGAGAGAAACATCAACTGGTTGCCTCTCACATGTCCCCCTACCAGATACCTGACTGGCAATCAAGGCATGTGCCCTAAGAATTAAACAAGCTACCTTTCAATTTGCCAAGCCAGCACTCAATCTAACTGGGCCACACCAGCCAGGGCCATATGGAAGAAATTTTTAAAGACTAATTTTGATAAACCTACTGTAGTATGCAAAAGAAAGCTGACCTACACTCACTTTGGAGGACTTAATGAGTAATAAGTCCTCCATTATGCTCATTAAGCGTAACATCATTTTAAAAAATCTCATACTCCTGGAATTAAAATCTAGACTTATAGCTATATCCCTGTATCCTACCCTTCATTTCATATGGTGTCTGTAGGAGCAGGCCTCCAGATGGTCCCAAGTGATCCTTGGCTTCTGATATTGTGTAGGCCCCTCTCATAGTGAACAGGGCTGACTTGTATAACCAATAGGACACTGAAGGAATCACAAAGTATGACTTCCAAACTCTAGGTCATAAAAAATATCATCATATCTGTCTGTATTGCTTTTTTAAAAAAAAAAATTTATTGTAATGTTTCCCTTTCTATTTAACTGGCCAGGCAAAAAGTCGCTGGTTCAATTCCTGGTCAAGGCACACCCCTGAATTACAGATTCAGCCCCTGGTCAGAGCATGTATGATAGGCAACTGAACTAATATTTCTCTCCAACATTCTAAAAATAAACAATAAATAATTTTTTAAAAAATCTTCAATGTTGAATACAAACTGTAATTGAAAAATAAAATTCAAGTTAAAAAAATAAAATCCTTTCCTGAAGAAATCTATCATTGTCCAGAGTCTCTAAAAATATTTTATACACAATGTATGGCATGCAATAAAAAGTATGCCAAATGACAGGAACACATGACTGAAAAGAGAAAAAATATGAAGACACTAAGATAATTTGAATATTGGAGTTAGCTAGCAAAACTTTTAAGAATGAATGATTAATGTGCTGGAGAAAATAGAGCAAAAGATGGAAAACATAAAAAGATACCAAAGTATCAGCATCTATAAAAAAAATTACATGGACACTCGATAATGAAATATACTATATCTGAAATTAAAACTAAGAGGTATTCAACAGCAGATCAGACACAGAAGATAGATTTGGAGACCCACAGGATAAATCAATAGAAATTACACATAGTGAAGCACATAGAAAAGAAAATGGAAGATATACAAAAGAGCATCAGACAAATATGGAACATAAAAAGCCCTAATAGGTGTATAACTGGGGTTTCAGAAGAAATGCGGATAAAGAAGGCAGAACTGAGAACTTCCAAAACTGATTAAAAGACATCATCCCCACATATTTGAAAGGATCTGAAAACTCAAAACAAGACAAACACAAAGAACACCATGACTAGGCATAATAATAGCTTTCTATCAATCTTTCAAAGACAAAGCAAAAAATCTCACAAGCACCATTAAAGACTCACTAGTTTCTTCCCATCACAGCAATGGAAGCCAGTAAACTACATAATCTTTAAAGTGCTGAAAAAAACAACTACAACTAAAATCAAAACATTCTTCAAAAATGGGAGGGAAAAAATACTCATACAAAAAAATGTCTACTAAGTGCCTACTACATGCCAGGTACTGCTCTGGGAGTACAGCAATGAATAAAACAAGGCCTCTGCTCTCATGGAGCTTTCATCTTAATGTAAGAAGTCTGAATACAAACAAAATAATAAATGGAATATGTCAGGTGGTATCTCTGTTGCTCCTCCTTGAAAAAAGTTACACATCCCTGTTATTTCCAATCATCTTTCCCCAATTAGTCATATCTTATGATTCATATTTCTGATTAAGTATATTTCTGTCAAGACTATCCATAGCATTTAACACTGCTTATATATAACTGTTTCTGATTAATCAGTAATACCTCTTAATTTGTAGTTTATAACCCATTGCCAATGTATTGTAAACTTATACAGTATAATTGCTTTAGAATATCAGATGAGCAACCTCAACCTATTTGGTCTCAGAACTCCAGCCCCTTTTCAAAAAAGACTGTATTTGTTTATTTTTAGAGAGAGAGGGGAAGGGAGGAAGAAAAAGAGTGACAGAAACATCAATCGGTTGCCTCTCGCATGCCCCCAAACAGGGGCCTGGCTGGCAACCCAGGTATGTTCCTTGACCTGGCATTGAACTGGCACCTTTTTGGTTTGCAGGACGATGACCAACCCACTGAGCCACAACAGTCAGGGCTCAGAACCCCTTTTTATATCTTAAAAATTATTGAGTATGCCAAAAAGTTTTATTTACGTGAGTTATAACTATCAAAATTTATCATTAGATATTACAACTGAGACTTTTGAAAATATTTATCCAGTCATTAAAATTAACAGTAATAAACCCCATTGTATGCTAAAACCAAAATACTTTTATGAAAATAAATATGTTCCAAAGCAAAAATTTGTGAAGAGTATTCTATTTCACATAACGGAAAGTCTTTAATATCTGGCTAACTAGAAAATAGCAGAATTCTCATATCTGCTTCTGCATGCAATCTCTTGGATATGTTGTTTTGTTTGAAGGATAAAGAAAATGTGGCCTCACAAAGATATGTATTTGGAAAAAGAAGGAGCACTTTCATAGCCTTTTCAGTTAATTATCAACCAAAATGCAAAAAGTGGTAGTTGCTTAAAAGCTAGTTGCAAGGTAGTCTCTGAGACCATACCAAAAACCTCTTGGTTTTCCTTATTCTCCCCACTTTCCCAAATTTATTAAAGAAAAAGCAATAATGGTAAATCTCTAGAACATAGTCAATTTTCTAGGATTCTTTCCTTGGAAATGAGACTTTTGATTTCCAAACACATGCCAGAGCGTACATACATGGTTCACAATCGTACTAAGATGAGAGGCTGAAATCCTAAAATGTTTTTCTTCCAACATTCCCCAGTCTGTGGTTTCTGTCTTTGGATCAGCAACAATTGAACCGTTACTACGGCTTCATTAATTTTCGTCTGTAGCTCTCTGAGCTCTTCTATACACAACAAACTGCAGTATTTGAGCAGCTTCATTAAGAACTAAATCTCCTACTTCCGGCCAAGATGAGGAGTGGTAGGCACGCTTCACAGCCTCACACAACCACAAGGTTCACAACTAACCTCATAACAGAATGCAATCAGAACTGCCAGAAAATCGAAATGCATGGAAGTCAGACAACCAAGGATTTAAAGACATATTCATCCAGATGGGTCTGAGCAGCAGAGCTGGGGAGCTGGGTAGAGAGTATACAGTGTGGTATTGGGCCAGCAAAACAGGCAGTCCCACATTCATGTGGGGTGGATAAAATCTGGGAGGAACACCTGGGGAGCCAGCCATTACAGCCTCAGGTGAGACTGCAGAACCCAGGGTTCCATAACCAGAAAAATAAACCCTCATAACTTCTGGCTGTAAAAACTAGTGGAGGGTTGGAGTGACAGAAGGAACTGGTGGTCTCTATTAAAAGGACCCACACCACTCTAGAAAGTAAACAAACCCATCCACTCTGGGATTCAGCACCAGGGCAGCAACTAGAAAGGTGCAAGTGGTATACAGGAAGTGGGGGAAATGACTGGAAACCAGGGAGAGCAGAGCAAGCAACAAGCAAGGTAGTTCCCTCTGCAACCCCTCCCCCACATACAGCACCACAAAGCAGCAAAGGGGTTGCCCCCCAACCCCAATACCGAAGGTTCTGCCCCTTACAACTTACAGGTGTGCCAAGACAGAGTAAAAGCAGCTCTACCTAATACACAGAAACAAACGCAGGGAGCCTGACAAATTGAGGAGACAAAGAAATATGGCCCAAAAGAAGGACAGATCAAAACCCCAGAAAAAGAACTAAGCAAAATAGAGATAACCCACCTATCAGATGCAGAGTTCAAAACACTGGTGATAAGGATACTTAGAAATCTCATTGAGTATAGCAAACAAACATTTAAGGGAAGAAATAAAGGCTACACTAAGTGAAATAAAGAAAAATCCACAGGGAACCAACAGTGGAGGGAAGGAAGCCAGGACTCAAATCAACGATTTGGAACATAAGGAAGAAATAAACAGTCAACCAGTACAGAATGAAGAAACAAGAATTTAAAAAAATGAGGAGAGAATAAGATGACTCTGGGACATCTCCAAACATGACAACATCCAAATCATAGAGATGCCAGAAGGAGAAGAGGAAGAGCAAGAAACTGAAAACTTATTTAAAAAACTAATTGAAGGAAACTTCCCTCATTTGGCAAAGGAAACAGATATACAAGTCCAGGAAGCAAAGAGAGTTCCAAACAAGTTGGACCCAAAGAGGGCAACGCCAAGACACATCATAATTAAAATACCAAAGGTTAAAGATAAAGAGAAAATCTTAAAAGCAGCAAGAGAAAAGCAGAGTTTCCTACAAAGGAGTTCCCATAAGACTGTCAGCAGATTTCTCAAAAGAAACTTTTCAGGTAAGAAGCAGCTGGAAAAAGGTATTCCAACTCATGAAAGGCAAGGACCTACATGCAAGATGACTCTATCCAGCAAAGCTGTCATTTAGAATCAAAGGGCAGACAAAGTGCTTCCCAGATAAGGTAAAATTAAAGGAGTTCACCATCACCAAGCCCTTACTATATGAAATGTTTAAGGGACTTATCTAAGAAATAGAAGATCAAAACAATGAACAGTAAAATGACAACAAACTCAACTATCAACAACTTAATCTAAAAACAAAAACAAAAACAAAAAACATACTAAACAAACAACTGGAACAGGAACAGAATCAAAGAAATGGAGATCACATGGAGGGTTATCAGCATGGAGGGGCAAGGGGGACAATGGGGGGAAGGTACAGGGATTAAGAAGCATAAATGGTAGTAAGTACAAGATAGACAGGGGAGGTTAAGAATAGTACAGGAAATGGAGAAGCCAAAGAACTTATATGTGCAATCCATGGACATGAACTAAAGGGGAGGACTGCTGGAGGGAAGGCAGGTACCAGGCAGAGGGGGACAAAGGGCAGAAAAAAATTGGGACAAGTGTAATAGCATAATCAATAAAATATACTTAAACCAAAAAAAAAAAAAAAAGAACCAAATCTCCTGTGTCAAAAACCAAGAATATGTTTGTCTAAAGCAACAGGCTTTAGTTTTGTTTGATTTGCTTTAGCAAATGCATCTTATGTCAGGCACTCCTGGACCAAAATTCAAATTGCTTTAAGCATTCATTACCAGGTAATAATGATGACGCTGAATCTGAAGGTTAACCAAAACTCTTACACCAGCCTTAAAAATCAAGATTATTTACACCCAAATTGATCAATGTCTCTGCATTTTTAGCAGCAGCAATAGTATTTTTTGTGTAATGAGGTACGAAGTCCTTAGACTTACAGCTAAACCAAGAAGCCAATCAATTGCTTCACGTGGATCTTGAATCTTGAAAGGACAAACATTTCAAAGAACTTGGGCCAGTCACTGCTATGGGTGTTTTTCTTAAATTACATCTTCAAGCTTATAATATCTGATTTTCTGGTCTTCAAACCAAGCAACGAAGTTTCTAAATTGTTTGATCTTTGCAGTTGAAATCAGCAGGTTCCAGGGCTGTCAACATGGTCCAGACTTCCCACCCTGGTCCCTCCAGGTTTGGCCAGGAGAGGTGAGGCAAGGAGGTAGAAAGGGCAAAAGCACTAGTAACAACTCATTCTTGTTATATTAAAATCCAATGTCTTATTTAGAATTTTGAATAGATCATTTATCTATGCATGACTGTGAAATATCACAAGTGGTCATTGGAAAATTGGTCATTCGGAAAATGTTGGTTCATTTTGTCATGCAGATCTTCTAAATGTTGATGCAGTTTATTACACAATATTTCATCAGAAGTTTTTAAATACTAAAAAGCTGTCAGCCTCGCACTGGCAGATACAAGATTTCTAAAATTCTAATTTTCACTTTAAAACTTCAACTACTAAGATGAGTTTTGCTTGAAATGACAGGCATATTTCATTTGGTTGAAGAAACATTTACCATGTGTTTTATTTGCCATTCTTCTAAATAGTTTGTCAGTTATTTTTTCAAGTAAAAGTAGTATTACAACACTCAAACAGCTTGTTCAGGTCACAAATCAAACAAATGTCTTTGAGACCACTACTGTACTTTAGAATACAGCAGTGCTCCATGCATATCTCCAATTTTGTCACATAAGCTATTATGATGTGCACTTAACAGATAGATGTAAAACTAATAAGTTTTAGCTTCATCCAGGACAGTAAGTGCAACTAGTACTTATTACTGTGCAGCAGTGAAGAATACAATGAATTCTGGGATAGTTTGGTGTCAATGATTTGATCTGTGGTTTTATCATCCACTGCTTCTCTACCACCAGTACAAATGTCAGCACATTTAAAAAGGCAAATAATTTCTTAGTATTATCATAAAATAGTTTTTCTTTCATGGACCATACTTTACAAACTACTGTATTAAAGTGACTCAATTGTTTCTAATATCACTGTCGGTTTATATAAAATATGAGGCAACTATATGCAAATAATAGTTTATAAAAGGGTCACCATTTGTTCAGAGGCCTTAAAAAGCTGTCCTCTTGGAATTTAAACACTTTTTTCCTGCCATCTTCTTATACTATTACTGCAACATTATCTAGAAATCATAAAATAACTTATTAATGCCAGAGGAACACCTTGTCTACCTCCCTTTTGTTTACACATACGGAAACCAAGACAACAAGCATTTACTAGACAACAACTAACTCCAACAAGTATTTACTGAATTTCTATGTCAGAAGACTGTGTCAGTGTGCTGCTTGCTATGGTGAAGGACACTCATTTCTCACCCCTCACAACTCTCGTATCTAGCTAGCCAGAGACACTTAGGTATTAGAATAAACTACATTACAACCTCATGTAAGCTACATCAAACTTCATATGAAGTGCTATGCAAACATAGACAAGGAAGCATTGGAAAAGTAGAGGAGGGGGACCCAGAAAATCTGAGCAGGGTATGAATAGAGTACATAAGGCAGTTAGGAAGAGAAGGAATATCACAAAGAACCAGCTTGAGCAAAAATAGGAAAACACAAAGGTGTACTGTATTGTAGTATTACGCAATTAGAAGTAGTGTAATGGAGGTGGTAGGAGAATCAGGAACAAGAGCAGACGAAATTGAAAAAATCAGCTGAAATCGAAATGGGGAAGCCATGAATGCCCTACTAAGGAACCTAGACTAGACTCATAATAGGATCCAGGGTGTTGGGAGGAGCAATGAAGTCTTTTTAGCAGGAAAATGACTACTATATTTGTATTTGGTAGTATGACTGGAAGCTAGAGGCGAGAAGGCAAAATAAAAAGATGTCAGAGAGATTAGGATTACAGCAGTTAGTAGAAAGGTTAGGAACAACAAAAAATGTATTTCAGAGGTAACTGGGGCTAACTGAATGTGGGAAATGCAGGGAGAAAAAGATGATTTTTAAATTCCAAGAACGGTTAACTGGTAAGTTAATCAAAGGTAGAAGAGCCTTGAGGAGAGAAGGCAGTAAATTTGGATTTCGAATGGGTTTCAGAGAAGTGCCTATCCAAATGTCTCAAATTTCAATGTGTCCACATTAGAGGTTCTTACTTTTAAGTACTTCCTAAGAATCAGAAAATACTTTACAGTCTCTAGGTTACTTAAGCCTTAAAAAAAAATGTACAATTGTGATTAAGAGAAAGAGTGTATTATCAAAAATTGGAGTCAGTTAATACTTGAATTATAAGTATAATGGTTTCAAAGGAGACAGCAAAGCAAGCTTGAAGAGCAGTGAACTGGGATTATAGGTATGCTTAGCATTGTCTAAACAAATGTCTTAGTACTACAGAAATGTTACCTAATACTTCATTCTCTGCTCTACTTTCTGCCAAAATGTATTAAGTGTCAGGTCAATTGTGACATTTCTTTCAAATGGAACACAGCAAAAAGAAAAAAATGCTATTGAACATAGTTTACATTTTTATTAAAAAATCTCAAGAGAAAATTCCTGGCAGAGTATTTGGCATTTCTCATTTATATCCTTACAACCTCAAGGCCTTAATACCAGCATTCTCATTTTTTAAAATAAAAAAAAAAGTAGAGCTCTAAAAAGTCAAACTGCCAGAACTGCTGCTAGCTCAGTAAAAATTTTGTAAACTGCTTGCTGAGATACCAAACTACCAAGGCATCTACTGAGCACCAAGATACATCAAGAAATGAGACATCATATCCAAGATCAAGCCAGATGACCACTGGGTGAATGAAAATTCGGGAAGCAAAATTTTAGGAAGAAATTTAAGTTGTATATGACTAGAAATATACTGACTGAAAAAGTGCTGTTCTTTTGGAATTGAAAATTCAACATTGGCCCACATTTTAATTAGCTAGGGCAGTTTTGTTTTGCTTTATTTTAAATACTATTCAGCTTTCGAAAACACTAAAAGCAAGGACTTATTTCTATAGGCCCCAAAGGATCCTGTCATCCTGGGTTAAAAGTCTGATCATTCTCTTACCTAATAGTAAGTGATCATCAGATATCAGCCTAAATAAATTCTCCTCCTATTTATATCATTTAAAGGGAATGATTAAGCTATTTATAAACTTACATAGTAAAAGTATCAAGATCAAAGGTTGACCTGTATATAAGGTCTGTCCAGAAGGCATCCAGCTAGGTAATATGAAAAACAGACACTGATTGAAGAACATATAAGGAAAACACTGTACACAGGACAATGACGCCTCAGTCCCCTTTAAAGGAGGCACTTTGGGACCTCACATGCAGTTCTCCCAATTGCCATCAGATGCCCCATCATATATCCCTGAATCTCATGGCTAGTCTGAAATCTCTTCCCTTTCAAAGGTGATTTTAGTTTTGGGAAAAGCTGAAAGTCACAGGGTGCCAAATTTGGGCTGTAGCGGGGGCTGAGTCACCTGGGTAATTCGCTGTTTTGCCAAAAAACTCTGACAGAGCAAGAGTATGGTGCATGAGCAGTCGCGTTGTTCTGATGAAGCTGACGATAACTAGTTGCCCATAGCTTCGTCCTTCTGAATCACCTGAATAGTTTCCACAGAGGAAATGTTTCAGCTTAATGCAAAATCTGATGCAGATTCATTGCTCTACTCCCTCAGTCATTTTGAATGAGATGACCACACAGTACCCATGCTCACTCAGTGGTGTCTACTGCCTCCACTGACTACTACAGTGAAGTCATCATTCTTCACACATGAGCATTCCAGTCCACTCTCCTTGGCTGCCAGGTTACATCTATGTTGGGCAAACCCAAACCCTTCTTGTTATATTAACAATGGCTGCACTTTTTCCAGACAGACTTCTTATATATTGTCATGGCCTTAGCAAAATTGTGGACTGTGATTATGTTGCCCAGTAGAAGAAAAACAGTACGTATCTAATGTTAAATAAAGTAGGCAACATGCATAATTAAAAGTTCAATATCATAACAGAAATGAAGAAAGGCAGACTAACTCTAGGAAAAAAAGTTTTTCCTTCAAGCTTCTAAAACAATAATTATATTTTTAAAAAAGGGCCGTTTTTCATCCAAAGGGCCACCCTAGGAACATGAGTAAACATGAAAGCAGATTTTAATTCCATTTTTTTAAAAAAATCAAGTGTTAAATATTGGAATGAGCCATATCATGAAACAGCTCAGTCATTTGTTTGTGCTTAAGCAGAGACTGTAATGTTACACAGAGAATTCTTTAGAGACGTTAGGCAGTAACAGAGGCTCTCAACCCTGGATGTGCATTAAAATAATCCAGGGAAGAGAACTGTTTAATGACAATCCCTACTCCAAAGTCCCAAGACCCATTTTTAGCCTTGGATGGGGCCTGAGTGCCTATCTTTTAAAAACCATCAGGTAAAGAAATCTTAGTAAGATAAGCAGATTGCATCAATGTCAACATATCATTGTGATATTATGCTATAGTTTTGCAAGATGTTACCACGGCAGTAAAGGGTATGTGGGATCCCTCTGCATTACTTTTTGTAAGCACATGTGAATCTATAATTATTTCAAAATAAAAAGTGTAATCTATAATTATTTCAAAATTTAAAAAATCCCCAGGTGATTCTGCTATGTAGCTAAAGTTAAAAAAAAAAAAAAAAATCAGTGGACTGGAGAATCTCAAATTCCTACCAGATCTAAGAGACTGCAAATGATTCTTTTAATCTTCACCACTGAAAGGTAATTTGGAATGCTTATCATTTTTAGGTATAATAATACTCTGCAAAGCCAAATACAAATATTTAAGGTTAATCTAAACTAAAAAAATCCAAAAACTACTACGCCCTCTCATTAGTATATAAAGTGAATGGATAAACATCATACATAGTTGTCATTCCCCTTTTGACTGAGCCAGCTAGATAGATAGATAGATAGACAGACAGACAGACAGATAGATAGATAGATAGATGGAGCCTCTAAGGTGGCCCCAAGGATCCCTCCCTCCAGGTCTTCTGTCATGTATAATCTGCTCCTCTTGATTATGGCCTGGATTTAGTTACTCACTTACAACAAGCAGAATATGGCAAAGTGATGGGATGTCACTTCTGATTGAAGTTTTAAAAAGACTGTAGTTTCCATCTTGGGGTTCTGTCCCGGACACCTTGCTCAGGAGGAAAGAAGCTACTGTGTTGTAAGCTATACTTTATGGAGAGCCCACACGGCCAGGAACTGATGTCTCTAGCCAACACCAGCCCACGAAAATCTGAGGCCTGCCAACAGCCACATAAATGACCTTGGAAGGGGATCCTCTCCCAATCAAGCCTTGAGACCTGCAATCCTGCTTGACACTTTGGTTGCAGCCTTATAAGAAGAGACCCTGTGGGGTAGAAGGGGAGATGTAAGAGTGTATAAGGGGGATAAATAGTAATGGGAAAAAAATGCAGTTTAAAAAAAAAAAAAAAAAAAAGGAAGACACACCCAGCCAAGCTGAATCCAGAATGTTGACCCATAGAAAACTCTAAGACAATAAAAATTTTTAAGCCACCAAGTTTTGGGGTAATATAGGGCTAAAAAGCATAGTGGTAAAACCCAAAATAAGAAATCTACTGTGATGACTTGTGCCTACCTTTCTTCATGGTATCAAACCTCCAAGCTTCTACAACACTATCGTCATCCATTTATAAACTCTTCTGCTTTGGTTGACTTCACCTTCCTAATTCTCACTTCATTCAATTTCTCAGTATGGCTTCCTATTCCTCTTTTCTATCCATCCAAATCCTAGCAATCTTCCAGATCTGAATACCTGTTACTATTCACTTAACACTTGACTAAACTACTTGACTGAACTAACAACTTTGAGAGTCTAAATTCAAAGAGATCATGAACTCCTTCCAGTCTTTTCAGTCTCTTCAACATTTAGCACAGTACTGAGTAGGCTTTACAGTATCTAAGACCTTATATCCCTTCCAGTGTATTAAATAAACAAACTCAACTATTTCAGTTTAAAAAACAAAAAGCAAAAACAAACAAACAAAAAACCCCAAGCAATGGGAAAGGGTGAAAGGAAAACCAAGTGCTCCAACCTAACATGTGAATTGTCACTAGTTTGGTTTGCATATTTAAAAGAACTGAGTAAAGACTACTATTTGAAGGATGGCCTAGTAGTGTTGTCCAGGCTCTTGAAATTTTCCTTCCATCAGTTGCTTAAACAACTTGCCTCCCACCATTCACCCATCTCTGTAGTAATTTCAACTAGTTACAACAACAAGGAGAAACACAGCTGTTAAATTTCAACTATATTTTGCAGGAAAAAAAAACCATAGACTTTTTGGCCAACTCAATGCATCAGTGTACTGAGAAACGAGAAACGTTAGGCAGTACTTTAACTTGCATTAGCATCATTGCTTGTTAAAACAGACTGCTGGACCCCACCCCTAAAGAGCTTCTTATTATTCAACAATAATTAATGTAACTTAAAGCTTCTAGCTCAAAGAGATCGGTTGGGAAAAGATGAACACATTCAAGATGAGTAAACCATACCCAACACCTATGACCTTCAAAACACACACCCACACTCTCATACACTTTCTCCCCTTCTTCTCCCTCTCTTATCCTGCACACTCCACCCAAACAAGCTAATTTAAGTTCATTTGATGTGCATACTAGAGCTCAACTTCTTGGAAACAATGGGCATCTCCAATTAAGGATGTTAAATAAAACATTAATGTAAAAAAGATCAATCTAGTAATTCAACTCTCTTCACTTCCTAGATTAAAAAAAAAAAAAAAAAAAAAAACCCTAAAGGTTAAAATATAAATTAACTTGCCATTTAGAAGAAAAGCCAGGGCTAGAACTGACTCCCAGTCAGTGCAAAATAATCTAGAGTTTCTCTCAATTTATGCTTGCCACTTTACCTTAGAAATTCTTTAAATTAAATCTTTTAATTAAATAAAAGAGGTAAAATATCAACAGCCAACAGAAAATTCCCCTACCAAGGGTTAGGTTATTACTGTTGTCTTTTTAAAACAAGTTATTTAGCATAATAAATCTTATAATAGCAAGATGCCCACCCACCTCTCTATACCTCCTCTCCAACCACGCACATATGAACAGCCCTTGGTACACTCTTTAAATGTGACCTTCCTAAGGATTACTTTACTACTGCCCTTCTCACTCTACTCATTCTGAGAGTCAAAATCATGATAGTGCATGAACAGTGACTATTCTAGTGGTTCACAACTGTCACTGAAGTGAATAAAAATATATGTATGTTCAGGCTCCAAGTCAGACTTAACTAATGAATAACAACAATCTCTGGCAATAGGGCCCAAGGACCTCTACATGCTCCTAAGGCAAAAACTATAACATGGTAATTGGTACACAAGCATAACCGATATTTGCTGAACACTGTTGTGGAAACACAAAATGCCAGTATTGTATAGTCTTTAATAAACTACCTAGCTAATTAGGAAATTACATTTAAAAACCTTACTTTTTAATATTAGCAATACTAGTTAGTTAATATAGTTGGGTAAGTTAAGGGCTTTAAGCATTACTCTATCATTGGTTCAGGTTAAAGATAAAAGGAAGACCCTGATCTTTTCTGAAAAGTTCAAAAGGTAAGGTAGCATATTTTGCTGTGTATAACAAGCTCCTATGTATAAGGAGTGCCCACGTTTTTGGCCCAAACTTTCACAAAAAATAGCTTTTGTTTTAACTTTTTAATTCAATTTTTTTATTTATTTATATTTAGATACATTTTGTATTATAAAGAAATTTTAGCATTTATTTTTGAACATATTATGGTACAAGAAATTTTATGTAACAAATAATTACAAAACACAAGAAGAGGTATAATATACATCCTCATTTTGGGCAAAAAAAGGACACATTATACACAGTAAAATACAGTAGGTAGCCACAAAGAATTTAAACACCAAATTAAACTACAACAAGAGTTACAGAAAGCCAAAAAACCAAGTTTGCTAAAAGAAAAAGTGTTGATTTATTTGACTGACGACTAGAACTAACCAGCAGATATACACAAATAAAAGTATTTGTTGTTGCCCAGAACTACTGCCCCAGAAAAAGTAATCAAATTCCCAAGGAAAGATGAAGTTGGCAATCTTTTTAAATTTCAATCTTTTTCTCCTGAAAATATATTTTCAAATTCACTAATAAGATGCCTAATTTCATATCAAAATGTATACAGCACAGGGGTAGGGGGAGGGGCAGGGCACTTTAATTTTTTAGAATTAACAGCAAGCTAAGCTGAACTAAGGAAACACAATGGTTTTTAACTTGATAAACTTAAAACTTACTCTCACATTAAACCGACATTAGTTTTTAAATTGAAAAACAAACTGATACTTAAGGCCTACATGAATATAAAGTCTTATAAATCAATAAAAGATAAATATCCCAGAAGGGGGTAAAGTGAGCAAATGCAAAGGGCAATTTACAAAAGACACATCAATGCCCAATACGCGTGTTAAAAGTTCAACCTCATCGGTTTTAAAAAGTAAATTTTGTAAATGATGATCATTTTATCCCAAACAAGCACCAACTGATGGTGGGTAAAACTAGCATAACCTTTTCTGAAAGCAATAAGGTACTATTTCAAATGCCTTGAAAACAAGCAAATCCTTTGACTCAGCAATTTATCCTAAGAAAATAAGAAAATATTCAAAGATTTATCTATGAGGATATTCCCAATGAGGTTTATAAAAGCCAGAAAGTAAACAGAAAGGAAAGTCAATAATAACAGACACATTAAATAAATAAATTAGTTTAGATCTGTGATCACGTAGGCACTTGAAAAATATTTACTGACAGGAAAGAGCTGAGATGCCTTCTGCTTTTTTCCTACTGAAAACATAAACAGGACAGTATCATTCTGTTGTTATTAGAAAATATGTATAGCTTACCCAGAGTTTCTGGAAAAAACTACAGTTACAAATTTTGGTGTATTTCTCTGGGTGGCAGCTTATTTTGTCTCTTTGCCCAGTTTTTTCTTAGAATGTGCATGTATTACCTGTGTAACTTTTAAAATTTAAATCTATTAACGTAAATAACCTATAACATAACCCCAGCATAATTTATATCTAGTAAATATACCATTTGGAGAAAAGATGGTCTGGGATTAAAAATCCTATCCTTTGATTTACTGATATTTCTAAATATAAACTTTTAGCAAGGGATAAATATTTTATATTTAGGGGCTCTATTTAAAAGCATCCTTAACATAAAGTAGACTAGAAAAAAATAGTTTTCAAAAACTCAAGCATGGAAACATGGTAAAAGTAGGACATCTAAAAAATCAAGGATTTTGTAGGTCTTTTTAGTTCGGTAGTTTACTCTCTCTTCCCTAAAATAACCAAGAATGAATGATGTGGAGTGCATTACCTATATGTCTGTTCAGAAGTGGCATGAAGAACCTGTAAGGTTTGACCTCAGTGATTAAAACACATCTAAGAACTGAGAAAGTTGGATGAGATTTAACTATGTGAAAAGAGATCACCAGTTAGAAAGTTTAATAATAAAAGTCTTGACTTCTTTTAGCCTAACTGAAATGCCAGTAAGCTAGGTAATAAGTTTGAAAACACCAGATTTTATACAGTTGTAAAAAATTAAGAGTATTCAACGTTTTACTGTAAATTCCTTTGATAAAGATTCCTCAAAAATAGAAGAAAAAAATTCTTAATTTAGTGGCCTAATAAGTCAACTGTCATTTTCAGGATTAGAAAAAGAAGAGTAAAACATATCCTTCTACAACCCTTCAGTTTCCTCCTTACAGCACATTATCTGTATGAAAGTTTGAGATTTCCACTCTTAAGTAATAGCACCAGATATCAGATTTCTTTTACCACTATTCAAAACACCAATTTCAAATGGGCCTAAATAGATGGTTTAATTATCAAAAAAAAATATTGCTCACTAGATAACACTGTAAAAATCTGTTAATCACGCAAACTCAACAAGTCGGCAGTGACATACTGCCAATTTGCCAATGAATATTAGCCAATCAATGGAAAAAAATGTAATGACTGACACACAAGAAGGCACGGTAACTTGCTGCTCATGTATATAGTCTCCTTTCATGAAACTTGTGTTGTCTAAAAGTTGCACTAAATCAAGACTTCCTTCTTATTCTTCAATTGTATACCTGACCCCTCATAACTATTTTCCCCCAAACAAGTGGAAATTTCTTATTTCCTAAATCTCAAAAATGCAAAATCTGACCAAGGTTAAATAAAATGCGGTTATCAATTTAAAACAAGTCTAACATACTGACCACGAAATAAAAATTACCAGAAACTAGAGTCCAGAAGCAAAAAGTCTTTACTTTCTAAATCACAACAGAGTCCTGTCCAATGTCAAACAATAACACTGCGTTTTGCTGTTGTTTTAGCTGCGAGTCTGGGTATGGAATTTGCAGTAATTCTTCCAACAGCTTCAAGTAAGTCATAAGCTACTACTGGGAAAAGCAGCAGTTAGGCCCCAAACAACAAAGACGTAGAAAAAAAAAATGCACGCAGAAGCCTCACCATCGGAAAAGAAGGCCCATCAGCACCTCTTCCGAGAAATAGTTCCCTTCCCCCACCTTTAAGTAGGCACTTAAGACTGCCAAGCAGATCCATTTCTTTATTAACTGATGCCCACTTGGGGCAACCGTACACCAAGCTGCTCTTAGGCCTTCTCTAACCCCTTCCAAAAGTGCTCAAGTGAGACTGAAGGCCCGGGTATTCCTCTTCTCCACCATCCTTCTCCGCCCCGCCCCTGTGGTCGCTTCTCGAGCCAAAGGAAGGACACCGGGCCCAGAGACAGCCAAGAATTGCCCGCACGAGAAGTCTCAGGCGGCCAGAGGCCTCCGCCATAGCAGGACTTGGAAAGCACCGCCCCCAGCGCACCTCCCTACACCCGGCTAACCGGCGAATGTCTGCTTTCGACACTCTATGTCCCCAGCAGAGGCAGCGGAGAAGACAAGGGCGGAGCGGGTTGGGCTGCGCACCAGGCCCAGGCCTGCCCCTCGGGGCCGCGCGGGTCCCCAGACTCTGCTCCCTGGTCAAGCCCGGTAAAGCCAAACGCGGCGGCCACCCTCACCTGGATGACCTCGTTGACCTCCCGGATACATTCCACCATGTGTTGCAGTATCTGCTCGGCCGTGAGCACCTCGTAGCGGTAATCCTCCTCTTGCTCGTGACCCGGCCCGCCACCGCCACCGCCACCGCCGCTGCCACCGCCGGGTCCCAAAGCGCTGCCACCGCCGCCGCCCGTCACCCCGCACAGCAGTCCGTCCCGCTCCCCGCCGACGCCCAGCCCGGGCTCCACCAGCTCCACCTCGCCCAGATCCAGGTTATCATCGTCCGGCTCGTCCTCGTCCTCCTCCTCCTCCTCGGCGCCGCTGTCCTCCTCGCTGCACTCTTCGTCCTCGTCGAACTCGTAGTTGTAGCCCTCGTCCGAGTCCATGGCGCGACGCGCGGGGGCCCAGCGGACGCTGGTCCTGAGGTGGGGAGAGGGCGGGGACGCCCAGGCTCCGGGTCTCGCTCCGGCTCCGGCTAATGTCCGGACGCAGGCCTGGCTCCGGCCCCGCGGGCCGCGGCTCCTCCCCAAGCGCGGCGGTTGGCAGTTGCCGGCTGGAGGCGGCGGCGGCGGGCGGGGGGGGACGCGGAGGAGGGAGGGAGCAAGGGGGCCGCTCGCCTCCCGCCTCAGTCAGACGCGGTTCCACTCCGGCCTCCGAGAGGAAAGAGTCCCCAGCGCCACCTCCACGGCCGCTGCTACCGCTACTGAGCCAACAAAGGGGCGAGCGTCATAGCGTCGCGCTGCGTAACACGTCACTATTCTTGGCGTCACTGCGCCCCGCCCCGTCGCCCCTGCGTGGACTGCGGGGAGACCCCACGGCCCTGCCTGACAGTGGGAGTGCGCGACAGCTCAAATGGTCTCGGTTCCGGCTGCGGTCGCTACGAAGGCGGAGACCATTAGACCCTGTTCTTGAGGAGGCAGTGGCTTCCCCGTCAGTGCGAGAGGGCCTTGTCCCCCACCCCACCCCAGGACCGCCCAGGGGGTGGTGTTTGTTTTTTTTTTTTTTTTTGCCACAGGCCTTAGAAACTCGTACCCTTCCCACAAGCCGGTGGGGAAGCGGCCTTCTTGTCCATCCTAGAGTTATTCTGGGAAGACCTTGGATGTTGAGCCAAAATTCCTGTTCACGCTTAACTAAATGGAAGTCTGTTTTATGCAGAACCTCTAAACCTGTGACAAACTACTCATCTTAAGTAGTTTGCTTCTGTACACTGGTACAAACGAGCAGTGATTTTAAAGTCGCCTATAGTGACGTCATTTTAAAGAAGCTTTTCTTGAACTCTGCTCAACAAGCACCAATTAATTGGGCGCTGTATAAGGGTTTTACCTATTAATTTCTCATATTCATGGAGCCAGAGTATTCCAATCTCCTTAGAAAAGGAACTTAACCAAAGCGAGAGAACTTTCCCTATCAGGCTCTGCCGCGTTTGGCTTTACCGGATTGACCTAAAATATCAATCATAAATATGCTTTATAATGCATAATATGTATTATATATTACACAGTATATAAAACGCATTTTCAATACAACAATTCAGGCAATGATAGAAATAACAACAAGGACCAAATATAGCAAAGAGACAGTGCTTGTCTGTTATCTAGAAATGTGTTGTGTGAGCTGAGTGTTAACAGGTGCTAGAAAGTAGGGACGATGGTCTAGCCTCAGGGAATAACAAGCAAAAGCACAGCAGGTGTAAAGTACTTTAGTTTGGGGAGTTTAAAGTTGAAGGAGGGGTAACATTAAGCAAGTTAGGAGCCAGGACAGTAAGGTATTTTATGGCAGTCTTTTTTTTATATATTATTTTGTATTGTTGACACTATTGCAGATGTCCCCATTTTTCCCACCTCCACCCACCCTCTGTCCTCCCTTCCCTCTAGCCGTCACCACACTGTTGTCTGTGCCTGGGGGTTATGAATATATGTTCTTTACCTAATCCCTTCATCTTCTTTCATGTAGTTTAAGAGGCAACTTAAGTCTTTGTAAGTGGGACAGGAGAGCCAAATAAGTGTTCTGAAGAAGGATTGGTCAAATTGAAAATCTTTTCTTCTTTTTTTTTTTTTTTTTGAAAATTTTTTCAAATCTGAATTCCTAGGTTATTGATAAGTCTTACTGTTCAACAAACAGGTTCCCTTTGGAAATTGATTTTGAAAAGTTAGAAATTATATAATGTAAATAAGCCTCTACTCATTTGTCCCCCGCCCCCCTTTTTTTTTTTTTTGAGTTTTTAAATAATCAGATTTCCTAAACAAGATTTGCATATTAAAGCTTTTAACATCAGTGCTGGTACTATAGATTTGGTCCTTGGATTCTGTTTCCATTTACTAACTCTACGTTGTTGTTGCAAGCTAAGGACACTAGCAACTCTTCTCTCCACCCCATCCCCATTGCTAGATACCTACAGGAAAAAAAATATCAGTAGCACCTAGCAGTACCCTAAACTCCTTTGCCCTTTTTTTCATCATACCCCTACTTTGAATGAACCCTACCATTCATATCCTCCCCTTTGGGACTGGAACAGCTGACCACTACTGCAGAAATCTGTATAACAACATGCATTCTATTACTAAGTTCAAGTGACCAAGCACAAGCAAATCCTCAACACAGCGGGCAATCCTGTTAAACTTTTCTGAATTGTTCTTCCACCTTTGGCAACTCTTTCAAACCTTCACCAGTTTTCTCAAACCCCCAAACCTTGCTTTTCCAAATCCTCTCAAACTAGATAGTCACAGAGAATTTTTAAGTCATAAGGACCAATGTAACCAAAGCATGCTAAGCAAAGACAAGATTGTTAAGGGTTATAGTGAGAGAAGGCAAATCAAGGCAGGGGGTCAGCAGGGCCTTGTAAACCATCTTAAGTTTTACATCATTGCAGTGTGAAGCATTGGAGTGTTTTAGGCAGAATAATAAAACAATATGATCTGTGTTTTTTTTTAATATAACTGTGGCTGCTTTATGGAATATGGACTATGAAAGCAGAGACCAATAACAACGCTATCTCAGTAGTCCAGGAGAATAATGATAATAGCTTGGGCTAAGGGTATGATAATAGCGATGATGATAAGTGGTGAGATTCAGGTATAGTTTGAGAGTAGAGCCAATAGATTTGCTTATGGCTCAACTGTGGGGCTGTTAGAAGAATTGAGAATGCCTACTAGATTTGGGGCTAGAACAAGTGAGTGAATGGTGGTTCCATTTACTGAAACACATTATATTTGACATGGTTTTTAGACACCAAGGTAGAAGTGTTCAATAGGCAGTTCTACATACTAGCATACAAGAGAACTTAGAGTTGAAGATAGAATTTCACCAGAGTTTATGTCAACCGTGTTTAGAAGTACCATAGGCTAAAGGTTAAAAGCTTAGGCTTTGAAGAAAACAGTTGAATTTGCCTCTGCTCTTCCAGTTGCTATCTGTAACTTTGAGCAAATTATTGAACCTCTCTGAGCTTCACTTTGGAGGATTATAATTCCTATTCTCATATGATTCTTTGTGAGAAATAAGTGAAATACTGTATCTAAAGCACTTGCCACAGTGCTCAGCACATAGTTAACTGCCAAAAAAACCTAGAACTTTAAAAAAGTGTCATATATCACCTTGCATATTGTGGGGAACACTATAGCCAAGTGGATTTATAACCTTTTAATTGATTTTATTTTAATAATGCATGTATGTACAAGGCCTGTGTTATCCCCATTATCTAGGGAAGAAAATGGATCTGCTTTTTTCTCAGAAAAATTTTCCATCGTCTCATGACTTTTTTCTTTTTGTCAATGACATGGGAGATATCATAGTGCTTCTGAATTTTGGGGTCTCCTATTCATGCATAAACCTCCATAACCAGATTTTTTCAGCCACACTCATTCCATTGATACTTTAGAAATTATCTTAGAATCAGGTTAGGTTATAGTGCTATTTAAGGAAACCTGTATAACAACTTCTCTCTGGCCCCAACTTCTCTCTATTGGCCTAGGACTGACCCACATACAATGTTTTTCTAAATGACTTGATTGTAAAGATACTGACTGTGTTATTGTTTCCTCAGCTATGGTGATTACTGGGTAGAAGTACAGTAGTCTGTAAACAACAACAGGCTACGGTCCTTGAAAAACAGAATAAACAAGTTAATATTTCCTTGGTGCCAAAAGAATCACTGTTGGTAATTAATTATTCCCATTGTCCCCCATATCCTAATAAGGCCAAAAACATTAGTACATGTTTATTAAATATCTACTCGTGGAGCAAAACTCCATAAATATTTAGATGCTCACCAAATGGTTATGAACAAAATCCCAACAGGAAGAATATGAAAGTGCTTTTCAGATAAATAGAAATTAAAATAGCACTGGAATTTTTCTAAGGGCAGATAATAGAATTGTAAGCTATGGAAAAGCCTCTAGCAATGACAGGGTACAGAGTGACCAACCATTTCAGGTGGCACAGAACAGGGGTTTCTGGGGATGTGGAATTCAGTGCTACAAATGGGAAATCACAGGCACACTGGAATGGCTGGTCACCTTACAGGGTGCCCCCACCAAATTCTTCTGTGAGGTAATTAACACACTGTTTCCAAAACTAAGTGGAAAGAGATTGCTTTTTGTCCCTTTGTGTATAAATTTGTTTTAATGCAGCCTTTTTTGTTTGGTTTTTTAAAATGTTTCCATTGTTTTTACCAGGCATAAAATAAGAAAATTTAATTTTAGTTTTAATATAATTTTAATTTAAAGTTAAATTTTAGCAAAAGTACAGAGAGATACTAATAAGCTAATCGAGTATTTTGCATTTCTTTGAAAATACCTGTGTGTGTACTTCAAATGTTGTTGCAAATAACAATTAAGTATTACACCATTGTTGAGAAGCAGATCTTATCACACCAGATCTATGTAGTAAATAATAAAGCTTAGAGAAACTGAGGTTTTATGTCTCATTACAAGTGTGATAGGTAGAGATAGTGATAACTAAAAATAGAACCGGTGATTCCTGACTGCAGCCCTTTCTCTAAATGTTTCATGTAGAGTACAGGACCTATAAACTTTACTATTGAACCTGAGATTCCAAATAATTATCTATATTATGTGGTAAATTAATGTTGGGACTAAAAGTAGAGTACATGCCTTCAAACAATTAGTCAAATGTACAAAACTTAGTGTGTCTGTTCTCCATAAACTGCAAGACACATTTGGCCTAAAAGTGTGCTTTTGCCCCAACTGAAAACTAGCAAAGGATCACCTCCCCAAAAATGACCATATGTTTGTTCTAACAACTCAGCCACTTGAAGAAAAAAAGTATTTTTTAAAACAAACATCTGCAAACAAATACTTCTCTCTATTTCACAGTATCGCTCGTTTACCCTGTTGCCTTATGGATGTATTTGAATGAGTGGGCAAAAAGTGAGCAAACATATTACTAAGTCTCTTCTCTATGCCAGAGGAGGTGCATATACATTTAATTAACTTCTTAGGATCTTGTGAAGCTGGAATTCTTAACCTCATTTTATAGATGAGGAAAAATACTCAAAGGTGAATAGTATTTGCCAAAGGCCACAACAAGTGGCAGAGCTTTGATTGAAATCCAAGCTTTTAGAGCTCAACTCTGCTGTTTTTAGCATACAACTTTAGGAATTATAATAAAATCTTATTCCTATTCTAATATGTGCTTTTGTTATTTGTTATAGCGGAGTAATTGCTACCCAGCCTACTATTGTCCAGATTGGCAGCATAAACTGCAATATTTTTTTCTCCCTGGAAATAGGTAATAAAATAGAATAATGAATAGATGTCTTATCCTTTATTCACATCATCCTGCTTTATTCTTGTGGATACATTCTTAGCATTTTAATGAAAACCTAAAATACATAAGTCACAATTTTTGTTGGTCAACCAATCAATAGTTATTTTTTAGTTTCTGCTCAGTGCAAAGCACCTTTCTGGGCATTTTGAAAAGGTAGAAAAGAAGAACTCTGGCATCTCAGCAATCATTATTTATTTAAGAAGAAGAGACTTAAATAAAAAGGAAAGGTTAGCTATAAAAATGGTAACTGTGCATTGAAGACATGTCACAAGTCAAGAGTGGCACAAATGGTAAGGGCTGAAAAAGTTTAAAGGAGACAGAAGTCACTAGACTGGGGTGTTCTAAGAAATCATATGCTGGACTTTCTCAGACCTCCAAGCCTTTGTGTCAGTTGTTTCCTCTGCCTGACATCCTTCCCAACCTCTCTTTTCCTCTCAAATAATCCATACGCTTCAAGACTATTTTTTGTTCAAGCCATTCCAAACCTGGCACTTGATACCTAGAAAGTGAGTCATTCCTGTGTGTCCCATTCCTAACCAACTTCCAAGATTTGGTAATGTTGGAATGAATTAATATAAACCTAAAGATGTAAGCCAATAGACATTTATTCTCTTCTTACCTCAAAGTGTGTTGAATCTTGCCAACATTAGATCAACATTGGTCTTCTTACCTGTTAATTTTTCCACATCTCCATGAGAACTTGAAGGTTGTGTGGAAAAGGACAAAGTGTCCTGATGTGCATGCCCTCCATGCACCCCTTACCTATAGGGCTTCTGTAGGACAAATGCCCATCTTACCTCTCACATCCCCAGTGGTACCTCAGCTTTTAACACTTCATGGCAAGAGTGGATTGATGTTGGAATTCAATGGATTGGACACAATTTTTGTGGTCTAGACTGGTTATGAATGAGAAAGAGCCTGCAGTACAGAGTAAAAAAGAATGCCTTACGGACTTGAAGGTAGAGTAACCACGGGAACCCAGAAACAGCAGCACCTGATGGGGCGGGTCTACCTAGCCCCAAAGTTTTCAGAAATGAAAAGGCTTTTCATTTTTTTAATTTTTATTTTTTCTTTTGTTTCTCTCTTGGGTGTTTTATTTCACTTGTTTTGTTTGAAACAATACTGTGATTTAAAAGGCATAGTCACCTCTTCCAGCTCCAGGAACCAGATGCCACTCCTTACAGTTATTTTGCAATATAGCAAGAACCGGTTTTTCAGTTGTGTCTTTCCTACTGTACCGTCAAAGACATCACCAGTAAAGTAATAATGAAGGAGTTGTGATACATGACATCTTGCCCAGAATTGTTTATGAGCTGCTTCACATTTTGCTTTTATGTAAAGATAATTTAACATGTTGGATGTGTGGGTTTGACATACTCAAATGCTAAAGCAATGAAAAAAGTTCTCATTTTAAAGAGTTTTAAAGGTCAAGAAAATAATTAAAGTCATTACATTGTGGCTAAATGTTATTAAAATGGAATAGTTCCAAAGGGTTATGCCATATCCATTAGTTTTTTTTTTTTAATAAACCATAGCGACTTCCGGCCAAGATGGAGGCATAGGTGGACACACTGTGCCTCCTTGCACAACCAAAATTAAGGACAACAAAGATTTAGAAACAAGAAAACAACGGAACTGATAGAAAATTGAACTGTATGGAAGTCCAACAACCATTCAGCCAGACCGGTAAGAGGGGTGGAGTGGCGGCAGGAAAAAGTGGAGGTTGGAGGACCCAGGTGCACAGGAGCAGCTAGTGGACCCTGGGCACGGGGTGACAATGGTGCAGACCCAATGAGGCCACACAAGGTGGCTGGATGACCAGGTGGTACCACGTTCATGCGCAGATAATCCATGCGAAGGGGAAGCGGTGGAAGGGACAGCAATCAAGAGAGTGGAGCAAGCCCCATTGTTCCCTCTCGGACCCCACCCCCACATACAGCGTCAACACCCAGCGACTGGGCTGCCCCACACTGGGGAACACATAAGGCTCCGCCCCTCACTATGTAACACCCGCAACCAGACAAAAAAAAAAAACAACCCCAAAAATGGCTCAAACGGAAGAATGAATCAAAGCCCCAGAGCCAAAACATCTAAGCGACAAAGAGATAGCCAACCTGTCAGATGCACAGTTCAAAGCCCTGGTGATCAGGATGCTCACAGAATTGGTTGATTTTGCTCACAAATTAGATGAAAAAATGCAGGCTACAATATGTGAAATGAAGGAAGATGCATGGGAACCAATAGAGATGGAAGGAAAACTGGGACTCAAATCAATGGAGTGGACCAGAAGGAAGAAACAAACAACCAAACAGAAAACGAGGAAGAAACAAGAATTCAAAAAAAATGAGGAGAGGCTTAGGAACCTCTGGGACATCTTTAAACATCCCAACATCCGAATTATACGGGTACCAGAAAGGGGAAGAAGAAGAGCAACAAGTGGAAAACTTATTTGAACAAATAATAAAGGAGAACTTCCCCAGTCTGGCAAAGGAAATAGACTACCAGCAAGTCCAGGAAGCTCAGAGAGTCCCAAAGAAGTTGGACCCAAGGAGGAACACACCAAGGCACATCATAATTACATTAGCCAAGATTAAAATGAAGCAGAGAATTCTAGAAGCAGCAAGGGATAAGGGGATAGTCACTTACAAAGGAGTTCCCATCAGACTGTCAGTTGATTTCTCAAAAGAGACCTTCCAGGCAAGAAGGGGCTGGAAAGAAGTATTCCAAGTCATGAAAGTCAAGGACCTACGTCCAATATTGCTCTATCCGGCAAAGCTTTCATTTGGAATGGAAGGGAAGATAAAGCACTTCTCGGATAAGGTCAAGTTCAAGGAGTTCATCATCACCAAGCCCTTACTATATGAAATGTTAAAGCAACTAATCTAAGAAAAAGAAGATAAAAAACATGTACAGTAAAATGACAGCAAACTCACAATTCTTAACAGCCACACATAGAACAGAAAAACAAAACTAAGCAAACAGCTAGAACAGGAACAGAACCACAGAAATGGAGATCATATGGAGGGTTAGCAACAGGGGAGTGGAAGGGGGAGGGGGGGAGGTACAGAGAATAAGTAGCATAGATGGTAGGTAGAAAATAGGGGGAGGGCAAGAATAGTGTGGGAAATGTAGAAGCTAAAGAACTTATGACACATGGACATGAACTAAAGGGGGGGAATGTGAGTGGGAGGGGTGTGCAGGGTGGAGGGGAATGATGGGGGAGAAATGACACAACCGTACTAATATAATCAATAAAATATAATTAAAAATAAAAAAATAAAGCATAGCCAGGTTTATGCTGCCATATTTTTATGTGTGTGTGAATCATAACAAACTGTATCATGAGCTATAAGCCTTTGTTTTCTTCTTGGTGAGTGTATGTGGGAGGTTGCAGTTCAGACAGGGATGTGCAAAAGTGAATATTTTTACTCAGCTAACTTTGAGAGGTAGTATGGCATGTTAGCACCATAGGTTCCAGAGCTAGAAGCCCCACTTATTAAATATAATACTATATGAATTTAAGCAAGTTACGTAACCTCTTAAGAGCATATTTGTGATCTAGAAAATAGGAATCATAACAGGATTTCCCTTATTGGATTGAAACAATCAACTTCATGTAAAGGACTCATTACATTATCATTATTAGACACAGAAAATGTACAATATTTAACCTTAGACCTGAGAATGTACAAAGATGATTATTCAGTCACCTTTAAAGCAGTAGCCTTTGAAGAATGCAGACCATTATTTATTTGTCAAATTGTTGATAATGTTGCTGAGCTCTTTTTGTATGCCTGATATTTTACCAGTTAATTCAATAAGTCAATTATTCACCAAAAGTATGTCAGGCATTGTGCTAGATGTTGAGAATGAGAAGAGAAATAAAAACATTTCATCTCTCAGGTTCAGAGACTGATGAGGGAAAGAGACATGTAAACCATTAATTATAATATGACAAGTACTATAATGAAATATGATATGAATGTTAGGGGAGAAGAAAGATAGGCATCTCCATGTGGGAGGCAGACAAGGGTGTCATGTAAGGCTTTCTGGGGGAGGGGTGGCTTGATCTGAGTATTGGAGGAAAAACAAATGAGATTCTGGAAAGAGGGAGTATGTATATGCATAGAAGTATGAAAGGATATGGCATATTTGAACAATGACCTCTTTGGAGAATTGCCAGCAAGTCAACATGCATGAAGTTTAGGGTGTACATAAGACTATTATAAATGCCCTTGTCCCTTCTCTGTGCCCTTCCCATGTTCCTTTCCCTCTCCTGGTTCTTTTTTATATTCTCTTCCCCTCCTCCTTAGGTAACTTGGCTAAAGTTTCCATAGTTTACAAATGGTAGAACTAGAAATCAAAGCCATGATTCATCTCTCTGTCTCCAGAGTCTATGCTTCTGCTATGCTACTTTGAAGATTTTTCACTTTTTAATTAAAGTTTGTCATTATTGGACTTCCGGCCAAGATGGAGGTGTAGGCAGACACACTGTGCCTCCTCTCACAACCAAAATTAAGGACAACAAATATTTAGAAACAAGAAAACAACCAGAACTCATAGAAAATTGAACTGTACGGAAGTCCAAAAACCATTCATCCAGACCAGTAAGAGGGGCGGAGTCGCGGCAGGAGAAAGTGGAGGTGCAGACCCAGGAACGCAAGCAGCAGCGGCTTGCAGTTCCCAGGTGCACAGGCAGCGGCTGGCGGTTCCCGGGCCCACAGGCAGCAGCTGGCGGACCCCGGGCACAGGGGGGCAGCTGTGCAGAACCAGTGAGGCCGCACAAGGCGGCTGGCTGACCAGGTGGTCCCACATTCGTGCACACAGATGGTCCAGATAGAGGGGAAGTGGCGGAAGGGACTGAATCCAGGAGAGAGCGGAGCAGGCGCCATTGTTCCCTCTCAGACCCCACCCCCACATACAGCGTCACAACCCAGCGACTGAGCTGCCCCACACTGGGGAGCGCCAGAGGCTCCACTCCTTACTACGTAACAGCACGCGCGCGCGCGCGCGTGCCCAGATAATCCAGGTGAAGGGGAAGCGGTGGAAAGGGCCGGAGTCCAGGAGAGAGCGGAGCAGGCACCATTCTTCCCTCTCAGACCCCGCCCCCACATACAGCGTCACAACCAGGCGACTGGGCTGCCCTGCCCTGAGAAACATCTAAGGCTCCACCCCTTACTACGTAATAACTGCAACCAGACTAAAACCAAACCAAACCAAACCAAAACAAAACAAAAAACCCCACCAAAAATGGCTCAAACCGGAAAACAAATAAAAGCCCCAGAGCCAATTCCTCTAAGCAGTGAAGAGATAGCCAACCTATCAGATGCACAGTTCAAAGCACTGGTCATCAGAATGCTCACAGAATTGGTTGATTTTGCTCACAAACTAGATGAAAAAATGCAGGCTACAATACGTGAAATGAAGGAAGATGCATGGGGAACTGATAGAGATGGAAGGAAAACTGGGACTCAAATCAATGGAGTGGACCAGAAGGAAGAAACTAACAACCAAACAGAAAACGAGGAAGAAACAAGAATTCAAAAAAATGAGGAGAGGCTTAGGAACCTCCGGGACATCTTTAAACGTCCCAACATCCGAATTATAGGGGTACCAGAAGGGGAAGAAGAACAGCAACAAGTGGAAACTGATCTGAACAAATAATAAAGGAGAACTTCCCCAATCTGGCAAAGGAAATAGACTACCAGGATGTCCAGGAAGCTCGGAGAGTCCCAAAGAAGTTGGACCCAAGGAGGAACACACCAAGACACATCCTAATTACATTAGCCAAGATTAAAATGAAGCAGAGAATTCTAGAAGCAGCAAGGGATAAGGGGACAGTCACCTACAAGGGAGTTCCCATCAGACTATCAGCTGATTTCTCAAAAGAGACCTTGCAGGCAAGAAGGGGCTGGAAAGAAATATTTGAAATCTTGAAAAGCAGGGACCTACATCCAAAATTGCTCTATCCAGCAAGGCTGTCATTTAGAATGGATGGACAGATAAAGTGCTTCCCAGATAAGGTCAAGTTGAAGGAGTTCATCATCACCAAGCCCTTATTCTATGAAATGTTAAAGGGACTTATCTAAGAAAAAGAAGATAAAAATATGACAGTGAAAAGACAGCAAACTCACAGCTATTAAGAACCACACCTAAAACAAAAGCAAACTAAGCAAATAGCTAGAACAGGAACAGAACCACAGAAATGGAGATCACATGGAGGGTTAGCAACAGGGGTGTGGGAAGAGGAGAGAGGGGGAAAAGGTACAGAGAATGAGTAGCATAGATAGTGGGTAGAAAATAGACAGGGGAGGGCAAGAATAGTATGGGAAATGTAGAAGCTAAAGAACTTATGACACATGGACATGAACTAAAGGGGGGGATGTGGGTGGGAGAGGGTGTGCAGGGTGGAGGGGAATGATGGGGGGAAATGGGAAAACTGTAATAGCATAATCAATAAAATATATTAAAAAGAAAAAAAAAGTTTGTCATTATTTTCCTAGAATTTTTGTAAGAGAGACTATGTCATGTTGCTTGCTTTACCAAACTAATTTTGATTATTGCATTTGGTTTATATGGGACAATAGAATAGGTGCAAGGAGGGGAAGTTGTGTTCTACCTTAATTCAATTGAACATACATTTACTGAATGCAAATGGAATTGGACATAAACCATCGTACTGGGTATTACTGAAAATACAAACAAGTTACATTTCCTATCCTTAAGAAGCTTATAATCTGATATAGGAAATAATACTTATAGGAAAAACGTTGATGCAAAACAGCTCATCTAACAGCTGTCTGTTAGGCTTCACACTAGGGTAGTGGTTCTCAACTTTTTTTTTTTTCATTATTGGCCTGTAAGGAACATTTTTAGAACTTTTATTCCTAATCATTTCCCAACCCCCATGAAAATTTAATACCATAGATATACTGTGTATCTATTTATGTATTATATGTAGATTTGTGCTTTATAGATTTAAAAAAAGTATTTTTCTCACACACACTCCCAAGAAAGAATTGTTGTCCCTCTGGAGGCAATAATACCCATGTTGAAAATGTTTACAATAAGCTAGGCTATCACTTTCAAAGTCTAATATTGGCAATCAAATTCTAGTTTCAAAATTTTGGTAAGTATGTACCAAAGATTAAGTATAATTTAAAATTAAATTTCCTGGATTAAAAAATGACACTAGGTCAAAAAGTAAAATAATTGTATATATTCATAACTGTGTGGCTGAGCTTAGGGTTGCCACACTGTGTAACTCTGGGGGAGTATATTCACAATATAGTGTTTAATGGGAAGGGGAGAATGGAAAATAATTTGAAACTATAACCATGTTGTGGGTGAAAGAGAAACTCAAGTTCATAAATTATTTCACCTTCAGCCCACTCTAATCATCTTAAACTTTTCCCAACATTCTTATCCTGTACAGAGTTATGTGTTTGTCCTCTGCAATATGTAATTAATTATCTGTGAATGAATGCTTTATTCACTCACATATTAATTTATATAAAAGCCAGAAGTATATGCCAACCAGAAAATTCTCAGGGTATGTACATTCATTTTAGTCCTCAATCTAGAACTAAGATTACAAGTGCTATGCTAATTTTTATTCCATATAAACACTCCTTACAAATCAGTTTCTCAAAGCTAAAGAACCCTCCCCAGGACAAAAATTCTCCTGGCCTATACACCAAGGAATTGAGGGAAGTCTCCAGCCAATGCTCTGTGAGGAGCTAAATCCTCAGCAAGGAACTAAAAGCCTTGGTTCAAAAGCCTATGAGGAGCTAAGTCTTGCCAACAGCCATACAAGCAAGTATGAAGTAACTCTTCCAGCAGTCAACTGTTCAGATGAGATTGCAGCCCCAGCTAACACCTTGTTTGCATCCTTGTGAAAGAACTTGAGACACAGAGGACACAGCTAAACCACACCCAGATTCTGACCTACAGATTCTCTGAGATAATGCTTGTTGTTATTTTTTATTTTTAAAAAGATTTTATTTAATTATTTTTAGAGAGAGGGAAAGGGAGGGAGAAAGGAGAGAAACATCAATGTGCAGTTGCCTCTCTCATGCCCCCTACTGGGCACTCGGTCTGAAACCCAGGCATGTGTCCTGCCTGAGAATCAAACCGGTGACCCATTGGTTTGCAGGCCAGTGCTCAATCCACTGAGCCACACCAGACAGGGCTATTTTTTAATAGTCTCTTTCACTTTAAGGAAAATATCTCCCTTTAAGTGAACATAAACATAGACTGAGATACAAATGTTCAATAAATGACCAAAAAAGGTCAACTCTATTTCCGTAATTGAAATGGAAATTAATAAGATTCATCTTTTACCTCTCCAAATGGTAGGGATTTTATAAAATGCTAACACTAATTTTCATGGGAAAGAAGCAGGGACAGAAGGACAACTTGTAGGAGTACAAATTGGTACAGCTTTTCAAGAGAGCAGTTTGTAAGTAAGAACAATCTTAAAATGAGCATACCCATTGATCCAGAATTAATTCTTCACTAGTAACTTAACCTAAGGAAATCTGCACCAAGATCTAGCTGCAAAATGTTCAAGGAATGAGTTGGTTAAACAAATTATAATATAAAAATAAAATAAAATATGCTACCACTTAAAATCATATTATAGAAAAATATGAATGAGTCTGGAAAGATGGTCATCATATACGGTGTAATGGGAAAAAAGAAGCTGTTACAGAGCAGTGTTAGAAGGTGGTCCTGTGGTGTATATGTGCATCTGTATGAATAAATTAAGGGGATTTTAAAAACTTTAGTAAGTTTTAATTTACATATCATAAGATACACACATTTAAAGTATACAATTCAATGATTTTAAATAAGCTTACAGAGTTGTACAATTGTCATATTTCAGTTACAGGCATTTTTTTTCTCATTTACCTATATTATCTTATATTTCTGTGATAGGTTCGTATAACTGGTAATTTTTCAAGTTAAATTCCTTCTTTACTACTGACTTCTTTAAAAAAATGGGGGGCAAAATCTGAAGTGACAAAATAATTATAATGGCAGTTGAAATGTTTTCCCAAAGAACAAAAGAGTTAGCAAACTAATACAACTAATACATGTTAATTCTCATAGAGGGATTGAAGACTCACAGAGATTGATGGACCTGCTTTCAGTCTGTATGTGTGCCTATTTGCAAAAGGGGTTTCCTCTTCTATCTCCACCTGCCCTCCTTTTGTCTGACCGTATTGATCCTCTCAACATATTTCAGCTTAAAGGAATAAGGGATTTTAGTTCAGAAGCCATCTAAATTTCTAATTCAACTTTAATTCTTAAAAGTAAGTGGAATTAGCCTTGATAAACATAAGGACAATGAATTCAAGAAATAAATATAAACATTGAATCAGAAAAAGGAATGGAAGGGATTGCTTTTTGAGAGATCAACCTGTAATAAACAGTTGTTATAGCTGTGGAAACCGTATGGTCTTTACCAGGTCAATACTGAATTTTTGGGCAAAACCACAATAATTTTCCACCTTTAAACATTTTATGCCATAATTGAGAAATCAGACCTAAAAATGACCTAAAATAGGGATGAGATTTGAAATTTTCTAAAGTTTTATCCTACCCAAACACATTTTGCTTTACAGAAATAGAGGTAGAACATATACCTGTTTCACTGCTAACATGTAAGCTAGTGCTAGAATAAATATGAACATATTTGAAAGGAGGGTGAAATGCCAAAGCCCTTCCATGTCAGAAAAAAATAAAATCCAAAGATACGTTTTTCACACAGTGGGATCGCAGAATATTGTGAAATGAGATACTGGTTTTCTCTACTTCAATCTTTTTATTTTAGGAATGAAAACATTAGAAAGATTGTATTTTGCCCATGGTAGTTTTATTAGCTAGGTAGAGTCAAAATACTTAAATCAAATCCTTCATTCTCTTCTTAATCTACTCCTTTTTTCTTTTAATCCTTGCTCATTAGAGGCAATAAAATAGCCTTCTGGAGCCGAAGTGTTTGGTTTCTAATCCTGGGTCACCACCTAACTAGTTATGTAATCTTGAGTAAGTCAATTATTAATCTTTCTGGTTCTTAGTGGAATAACTAACAGAATTTACTTCTCTGGAGTTTGTAATGGTTGAGATATTAATATGCAAACTGCTTAATACAATACCTGGCACATAGTAAGCATTCGATAAACAGTGTAAATAGTTTTTAAGTGGTAACATGATAGGCAGGAGTGTGACTAAAAAATATGGAACAAGGGGTCAAAGAAGTTGAATTTGCAGGTGGAAGCTGGAAAGACAGAAAGGGAGCATGGGGTGGCTATGGTGGAATTGGTAGCCTTAGAGTCTTAGTAGTAATAGGCTTCAAAATCCGCATTCCCTGAGCCAAGGTCAGAAGGAGAGGGACAGCCATCTTTCTATATTTGTCTGCCCAGGACAACAAATAAAATAGCTGAGACCAAATCCAGCAACCAGAACCTCACCGTTTTCCTCAATAAAATTTAAACAAACATCACTGGGGTAAAAAAAAAAAAAAAAAAAAAAAGCTGAAACCTGAAGTGTAGCTAGAAATAGCAAGGGATTAAGAAGATGTGAAATAAGCCAGGTAGTGAAAGACAAATACCATATGATCTCACCTTTAAGTGAAACCTAATCAACAAAACAAACAAGCAGTAGACATTGAAATTAAGAACAATCTGACAGTAGGTGAGGGGGTAGGGGACAATGGTGGGGAAGGGAGAAGGGTTTTTAGAAACAACTATAAAGGACATGTGGACAAAACCAACAGGGGGTGGAATCAGGAGAGAGAGGTCGGGATGGTTCAGGTTGGGGGGGAGTAATGGGGAGAAAATTCAGACAACTGTACTTGAACAACTATGAAATTTAAAAACTTTTTTTAGTTACAAAAAAGAAGATGTATTTGGCTCCCTTGGGGAAACCTAGGTAGATGAGAGACTGACCAATGCACAGAAGGAATGACAGGAGGAAAGAAGGAAATTTATAGGAATATTTGTCTTAGAGTATTTTTTAGTTCTGTACTTAACAAAATTAGTGGAGAACTAAAAAATACTCTAAGACAAATATTCCTATAAAATTATTTTTAAAACTCAATTCTTTATACACTTAAAAGACTGGCCTAGCCTTGGCTGGTATGTCTTAATGGATTGAGTCCTGGCCTGTGAACCATAAGGTCTCTGGTTCGATTCCCTGTCAGGGCACATGCCTAGGTTTCGAGCATGTCTTCTTTTTATATGTCTTCTTTCGAAAAATATCTATTCAGGTCCTCTGCTTATTTTTTAATTGGATTGTTTGAGAGTTTTTGTGTTAAGCTGTATTTCTTTATAAATTTTGGATATTAGAAGTTCTAATATTGGATATTAGAAGTTCTAATATCCAAAATTAGATATTAGATTGGGAACCTGGGTTTGGGGCCAGGTTCCCAGTTGGGGGCATGCGAGAGGCAACCAACCAACTGATGTTTCTCTCCTCTGTCTCCCTCCCTTCCCCTCTCTCTAAAAATAAATAAAATCTTTAAAAAAGAAGCTGGCCTAAGTATGATGTGGCTTATAATGCCCTATTAAACAGTTGAAGACCAGAGTGTTTGGTCCTGGACTCAGAGCCACAAGTTTCCGTTGGTAACTGCAGGCATCCCTGATCACCATTGGTAAATAAAGAAGCTTTTGTCCAAGTGTTTATGGCATTTTGTCACTTTTTTCAGAGAGATTTGTTCAAATTAGCATAACTGTGACAGCACTTCTAAGAGTTCTACAAACCCCTTCTTCTGAGATGACTGTGTTCATATGCATAATCTCTCTTAAGCAGAAGAGAGTATTGGAAATTAGATTTTTTATACTATACTCTTGATCCCTCAGAATGTCCAAACAAATAGAATTGACTAGATTTAGAGCTGGAGGGGAGTTTAGAAGTTCCTCATTTTGCAGAAGGAAAAACTGAGACTCAAAAGAGTAACCTGGTTTGCCAAGGGCATAGTGTTTACATTAGTATATACTTAGTAATAGGTAGTGGATCTACATAGAAGATTCATTTATTTAGCACTTACTATAAAAGGACTGAAAGGTGAGGCCTCTGATGTACAAGAGAAACTTCAAGGAAGCAGGAGGAAAAACTTTTTGAGAAGGAAACAGTTTTTAATCAGCCGTTCAAGTGTTGTTAGAAGCTCTCTTGGGATGTAGGCAAGATACTTACACTATAAAACAAAGGCATATTATATCACTACGTTGCATATAGTAAATGTCATGCGAATTCAAAGCCTGTACATTACAGGTCTTTGCTACTCAATCTGTGGTCCATGGAACAGCAACAAAAGAAAACACCTGGGAACTGTTTAAATGGCAGAACTTCTAATATCCAAAATTTATAAAGAAATACAATTTAACACAAACCCCCCAAACAATCCAATTAAAAAATAAGCAGAGGACCTGAATAGATATTTTTCCAAAGAAGACATATAAAAAGATGCTGAATTCCACTAGTCATCAGAAAAATGCAAATTAAAAAACCCCAGTGAGATACTATCTGACAACTGGCAGACTGGCTATCCTGAATAAACCAAACAAAAGTGGAATAATTCAGACAGAGAAAGAGAAATACCTATGAATTCACTTATATGTGGAATCTAAAGAACAATGTCAACAAACAAACAAAAAAGAAATAGACTCATAGGTAAAGAGAACAAACTGATGGTTGCCAGAAGGGAGGGAGGTTTGGGGTACTCATGAGACTAATAAATAATATTGAATGTTATCTATAACTGAAAAATAAAAAGTAAAATAAGAATCCTATATACCTACACACAAAAAGTGAAGAACCTCATATCCCCAGAATCTACTGAATCAGGATTTTTCATGTTAATAAACTGATGGAGGCTGGCATTTAGAAATTTGACCTAGTGGTGTGCAGTAAAAATTAGAGAAAACAGAGTCTGAAGTAAAAAGATAGGTTTGATTGTTTACCACTTCTTCTTTCCTTTTAATTGAAAAATTTTATGCATATATAATTTGCTTTATATTATACAATTTATTTTTCATCATTAAGTGTTTATATATGTAGAGAGAATTTACATATGTACAATTCTTTATACCTTTACATTTTTTAAAAATTCTCTCAGTAACTTGATTCCTTTTTTTAAGTATATTTTATTGATTATGCTATAACACTTGTCTCATTTTTTTCTCCCTTTAATTCCTGTCTGCAATGCACCAGTGGATCCTCTCACCAGCATTCCCCCACCCACCTCAGTTCATGTCCATGGGTTGTACATGTAAGTTCCTTAGCTTCTTCACTTCCTATACTATTCTTATAACCGCCCCCTGTCTATTTTTACCTACCATTTATGCTTTTTATTCTCTGTACATTCTCCCCATTCATCCCTCTCTCCTACCTACAGATGACCCTCCCTGTGATCTACATTTCTGTAATTCTGTTCCTGCTCTGATTGTTTGCTTATTTTTGTTTTCATTGTTTATCTTTTCTTTTAGGTCCATTTGTTGATAGTTGTGAGTTTGCTGTCATATTACTGTTTATATGTTTTATCTTCTTTTTCTTAGATAAGTCCCATTAACATTTCACATAAGAAGGGTTTGGTGATGATGAACTTCTTTAACTTGACCTTATCTGAGAAGCACTTTATCTGCCCTTCCATTCTAAATGAAAGCTTTGCTGGATAGAGCAATCTTGGTTGTAGGTCCTTGACTTTCATGACTTGGAATACTTCTTTTCAGCCCCTTCTTGTCTATAAGATCTTTTTTGAGAAATCAACTGATAGTCGTATGGGAACTCCTTTCAAGGTAACTGTCTCCTTTTCCCTTGCTGCTTTAAAATTTTCTCCTTATCTTGAATCTTGAGTAACTAAATTATGATGTGCCTTGGTGTATGCTTCCTTGGGTCCAACTTATTTGGCATTCTCTGAGCTTCCTAGACTTCCTGGAAGTCTATTTCCTTTGTCAGACTAGGGAAGTTCTCTTTCACATTTTTTTCGAATAAGTTTTCAATTTCTTGCCATTCCTCTTCTCCTTCTCACACCCCTATGATTCAGGTGTCAGAGCATTTAAAGTTGTCCCAGACGTTCCTAAGCCTCTTCTCAATTTTGTTGCCACTTCTGGTCAAGATGGAGGCGAAGGTAGACACACTGTGCCTCCTTGCACAACCAAAACAAGGACAACAACAATTCAAAAACAAAACAAAACAAAAAACAATGAGAACTGACAGAAAAACAAAACGGTATTGAAGTCTGACAACCAAGGAGTTAAAGAAGACACACACCTCCATACTGGTAGGAGGGGTGGAGATGTGTGCATGGAGAGGACCCCCAGCAAAGCTGCAGTGGAGGACTGGGATGGGCAAGGCAGTTGTTGGTGGACCCAGCCCCAGATGGTGGAGTGGCACACTCAAGGCTGCAGCTGGCTGGCAAGACTGCGGTGGTGACTGGTGCAGTGGGCCGTCCCACATTCGACCACAGATAAACTGGAAGGAACAATTGGGGAGTGAGACAGACCGTGCAACCCAAAGCTCCAGAGAAGGAAATAAAGCCTCAACTCACTGAATAAAAAAACTGTGGGGGTTGAGTTCCAGGAAGAGACTTTCAGCCTCACAGGAGAGTACCTTGAAGAGACCCATGGGGTCCTAGAATGTACACAAGCCCACCCACCCCAGAATCAGCACCAGAAGGGCCCAATTTGCTGGTGGGAACCAGCAGAAGTGACTAAAAGCTGGCAGAGAGTGGAGCAAGCACCATTGTTCCCTCTCAGACTCCATCTCCACATACAGCGCCACAATGCAGTGACTTCGGTTACCCCACACTGGTGAATACCTAAGGCTCTGTCTCTCACTATGTAACAGGTGCATCAAGACAAAAAAATGGCCCAAATGGAAGAATAGATCAAAGCTCCAGAAAAAAATACAACTAAGTGATGAAGACATAGCCAACCTATCAGATGCACAGTTCAAAACACTGGTAATCAGGATGCTCACAGAATTGATTGAATTTGGTCGCAAATTAGGTGAACAAAATGAAGGCTACGCTAAGTGAAATAAAGGAAAATGTACAGGAAATCAGTAGTGATGGGAATGAAACTGGGACTCAAATCACTGGTGTGGACCCGAAGGAAGAAACATCCAGTCAGAAAAGAATGAAGAAACAAGAATTCAAAAACATGAGGAGAGGTCTAGGAACCTCCAGGACATCTTTAAACGTTCCAACATCTGAATTATAGGGGTACCAGAAGGGGAAGAGGAAGAGCAACAAGTAGAAAAAATATTTGAACAATAATAGAGAACTTCCCCAATCTAGCAAAGGAAATAGACTTCCAGGAAGCTCAGGGAGTCCCAAAGAAATTGGACCCAAGGAGGAACACGCCAAGGCACCTCGTAATTACATTAGCCAAGATTAAAATGAAGGAGAGAATTCTAGAAGCAGCAGGGGATAAGGGGATAGTCACTTACAAAGGAGTTCCCATCAGACTGTCAGCTGATTTCTCAAAAGAGACCTTCCAGGCAAGAAGGGGCTGAAAGAAGTATTCCAAGTCACGAAAGGTAAGGACCTACATCCAAGAGTGCTCTATCCAGCAAAGCTTTGATTTAGAATAGAAGAGCAGATACAGTGCTTCTCAGATAAGGTCAAGTTCAAGGAGTTCATCATCACTAAGCCCTTATTATATGAAATGTTAAAGGGGATTATTTAAGAAAAAGAAGATAAAAAATATGAACAGCAAAATGACAGCAAACTCACAATTATTATTATTTTTTAAATATATTTTATTCATTATGCTATTACAGTTGTCCTATTTCTCCCCCATCATTCCCCTCCACCCTGCACACCCTCTCCCACCCACATTCCCCCCTTTTAGTTCATGTCCATGTGTCATAAGTTCTTTAGCTTCTACATTTCCCACACTATTCTTGCCTTCCCCCTATTTTCTACCCACCATCTATGCTACTTATTCTCTGTACCTTTTCCCCTCTCTCCTCCTCCCACTTCCCTGTTGCTAACCCTCCACGTGATCTCCATTTCTGTGGTTCTGTTCCTGTTCTAGCTGTTTGCTTAGTTTGCTTTCGTTTTAGGTGTGGTTGTTAATAGCTGTGTTTGCTGTCTTTTCACTGTCCTACTTTTATCTTCTTTTCCTTAGATAAGTCCCTTTAACATTGCACATAATAAGGACTTGGTGATGATGAACTCCTTCAACTTGACCTTATCTGAGAAGCGCTTTATCTGCCCTTCCATTCTAAATGACAGCTTTGCTGGATAGAGCAATTTTGGATGTAGGTCCCTGCCTTTCAAGACTTCAAATACTTCTTTCCAGCCCCTTCTTGCCTGCAAGGTCTCTTTTGAGAAATCAGCTGATAGTCTGATGGGAACTCCCTTGTAGGTGACTGTCCCCTTATCCCTTGCTGCTTCTAGAATTCTCTCCTTCATTTTAATCTCGGCTAATGTAATTAGGATGTACCTTGGTGTGTTCCTCCTTGGGTCCAACTTCTTTGGGACTCTCTGAGCTTCCTGGACTTCCTGGAAGTCTATTTCCTTAGCCAGATTGGGGAAGTTCTCCTTTATTATTTGTTCAAATAAGTTTTCCACTTGTTGCTCTTCCTCTTCCCCTTCTGGTACCCCTATAATTCGGATGTTGGGACGTTTAAAGATGTCCTGGAGGTTCCTAAGCCTCTCCTCATTTTTTTTGAATTCTTGTTTCTTCCTTGTTTTCTGTTTGGTTGTTTGTTTCTTCCTTCTGGTCCACTCCATTGATTTGAGTCCCAGTTTTCCTCCCATCTCTATCGGTTCCCCATGCATCTTCCTTCATTTCACATATTGTAGTCTGCATTTTTTCATCTAATTTGTGAGCAAACTCAACCAATTCTGTGAGTATCCTGATCACCAGGGCTTTGAACTGTGCATCTGATAGGTTGGCTATCTCTTCATGGCTTAGAGGAATTGGCTCTGAAGCTTTCATTTGTTCTCCGGTTTGAGCCATTTTTGGTGGTTTTCTTGGTTGTTGTTTTGTTTTTGGTCTGGTTACAGCTGTTACGTAGTGAGGACTGGAGCTTAGGTGTTCCTCTGTGCGGGGCAGGCCAGTCGCTGAGTTGTGACACTGTTTGTGGGGGTGGGGTCTGAGAGGGAACAATGGTGCCTGCTCCACTCTCTCCTGGATTCCAGTCCCTTCCACCGCTTCCCCTTCACCTGGATTGTCTGCGTGTGCGAATGTGGGACCACCTGGTCAGCCAGCCAGCCACCTTGTGCAGCCTCACTGGGTCTGCACAGTTGCCACCCCGTGCCCGTGGTCCACCAGCTGCTGCCTGTGCACCTGGGAACTGCCAGCTACTGCTACCTGCGTTCCTGGGTCTGCACCTCCACTTTTTCCTGCCTCGACTCCGCCCCTCTTACCAGTCTGGATGAATGGTTGTTGGACTTCCGTACAGTTCAATTTTCTGTCAGTTCTAGTTGTTTTCTTGTTTCTAAATATTTGTTGTCCTTAATTTTGGTTGTGAGAGGAGGCACAGTGTGTCCACCTATGCCTCCATCCTGGCCGGAGGTCCCAATTCCAAACTAACAATTATTAACAACCACACCTAAAATGAAAACAAAAGCAAAGTAAGCAAACAGCTAGAACAGGAATAGAAACACAGAAATGAAGATGATATGGAGGGTTAGCAACAGGGGAGTGGGAGAGGGAGAGAAGGGGAAAAGGTACAGAGAATAAGTAGCATAGATGGTAGGTAGAAAGTAGACAGGGGGAGGGTAAGAACAGTATAGGAAATATAGAAGCCACAGAACTTATATGTATGCCCCATGAACATGAACTAAAGTTGGGGAATGTTCGTGGGAGGGGGTGTGCAGGATGGAGTGGACTGAAGGGGGGGAAATGGGAGAACTGTAATAGCATAATCAATAAAATGTTATAAATAAATAAATAAATAAATAAATAAATAAATAAATAAGTTGTCCTTTTGGTTGTATGAGGAGGAAAAGTCTACCTAACGATTCCTCCATCTTGGCCGAAAGCCCTGATGTATTTTGGAGATCAAAACCTTGTCCAAAGTATCATTATCAAATATTTTTTTCCAATACACTTGGTTCCCTTTTCATTTTGTTGATGTTTTCTTTAGCTTGGCAGAAACTTTTTATTTTGATGAAGTACCATTTGTTTATTCTTTCCTTTATATCCCTTGCTCCAGGGGATATATTGGTGAAAATATTGCTGTGCAGAATATCTGAGATTTTCCTTCCTTTGTTCTCCTCTAGGACTTTTATGGTGTCATGACAAATATTTAACTCTTTTATCTACCTTGAATTTATTTTTGTGTATGGTATAAGTTGGTTACTGAGTTTCATTTTTTGCATGTAACCGTCCAGATGTCCCAACACCATTTGTCTAAGAGGCTATTTTTTACTCCATTTTATGTTCCTGCCCACTTTGTCAAGTATTAATTGACCGTAGAGACTTGGGTTTATTTCTGGGCTTTCTGTTCTGTTCCATTGGTCTATGTGTCTCTGTTCTTATACCAGTGCCAGACTGTTTTGATTACAGTGGCCTTGTTATAGTTTGATGTTAGGTATGGTGATACCTCTTACTTTGTTCTTGTTTCTCAAAATTGCTGCAGCTATTCAGGGTCATTCATAGTTCCGTATAAATTTTTGAAGTTTTTGTTCTATATCTGTGAAATATGTAATCGATATTTTAATAGGGATTGCGTTGAATCTATAAATTGTTTTGGGTAATATGGCCATTTTGATGGTGTTAATTGTTTCAATCCATGAACATGGTATATGCTTCCATTTATTTGTGTCTTTCTTAATTTCTTTCATCAGTGTTGTGTAGTTTTCTGAGTATAGGTCTTGTACCTCCTTGGTAAGGTCTATTCCTAGGTACTTTATTTTTCTTATTGCTATAGCAAATGGGATTATTTCCCCTGATTTCTGATTCTGATATTTCATTGTTGGTATATAAAAATGCCTTCAATTCAGAATATTGACTTTGAATCTGGCTGTTTTGCCAAATTCACTTATTAGGTCGAGTAGTTCTTTCAAATTCATGGATATCAAAACCATGCTATTTAACAATGAATGGGTTAGTAACGAGATGAAAGAAGAAATCAAAAGACTCTGGAAACAAATGAAAATGAATACGTAAAAGTCTAAAACCTATGGGACACAGTGAAGGCAGTCTTGAGAGGGAAGTTCATAGCAATACAGACTTACCTAAAAAAAGATAGAAACATTTCAAATAAACAACCTAACCCTACATCTACAAGAAATGGAGGAATAACAACAAACAGAGCCCAGAGAGAGTTGAAGGAAGGAAATAACCAAGATCAGAGCAGAATTAAATGACATAGACAGTAAAAGAACAATTCAAAAGATCAATAAGTCCAGGAATTTGTTCTTTGAAAAGATAAACAGAATTGTCAAGCCTTTAACCAGACTCATCAAGGTAAAAAGAGGACCCAAATAAATAAAATCAGAAGTGAAAGAGGAGAAATTAAAGCTGATACCTCAGAAGAACAAAGGATTGGAAGAAATTACTACAAACAATTATATGTCAAGAAATTTGAAAACCTTGGTGAAATGGACAAATTTCTAGAAAACTATAATCTCCCAAAACTGAGTGAAGAATAAGCAGAAAGCCTGAGTTGACCAATAACAGCTAATATAATCAAAGAAGTGATTTAAACAACCCAGCACACAAAAGCCCTGTTCCAGGTGGTTTCACAGGAGAATTTTACAAAACATTTAAGGAAGTGTGAACCCCTATCCTTCTCAGACTGTTCCAAAAAATCCAAGAAGAGGGAGGACTCCCAAACTCTTTTTATGAGGCCAGCATCATCCTAATCCTGAAACCAGATAAAGACACAGCAAAGAGACTTCTGGCCAAGATGGAGGCATAGGTGGACACACTGCGCCTCCTCTCACAACCAAAATTAAGGACAACAAATATTTAGAAACAAGAAAACAACCAGAACTTATAAAAAATTGAACTGTATGGAAGTCCAACAACCATTCATCCAGACCGGTAAGAGGGGTGGAGTCGCGGCAGGAAAAAGTGGAGGTGCGGACCCAGGAACGCAAGCAGCAGTGGCTGGCAGTCCCCGGGCCCACAAGCAGCAGGTGGCGGACCCCGGGCACAGGGGGGCAACTGTGCAGAACCAGTGAGGCCACACAAGGCAGCTGGCTGACCAGGTGGTCCCACATTCGAGTGCGCAGACGGTCCAGGCAGAGGGGAAGTGGTGGAAGGGACTGAATCCAGGAGAGAGCGAAGCAGGCGCCATTGTTCCCTCTCGGACCCCGCCCCCACATACAGCGTCACAACCCAGCGACTAGGCTGCCCCACCCTGAGGAACACCTAAGGCTCCACCCCTCACTACGTAATAGCCGTGACCAGACTAAAACCAAAACAAAGCAAAAAAAAAAACCACCAAAAATGGCTCAAACCGGAAAACAAATAAAAGCCCCAGAGCCAATTCCTCTAAGCAGTGAAGAGATAGCCAACCTATCAGATGCACAGTTCAAAGCACTGGTCATCAAAATGCTCACAGAATTGGTTGATTTTGCTCACAAATTAGATGAAAAAATGCAGCCTACAATACGTGAAATGAAGGAAGATGCATGGGGAACTGATAGAGATGGAAGGAAAACTGGGACTCAAATCAATGGAGTGGACCAGAAGGAAGAAACTAACAACCAAACAGAAAATGAGGAAGAAACAAGAATTCAAAAAAATGATGAGAGGCTTAGGAACCTCCAAGACATCGTTAAACGTCCCAACATCCGAATTATAGGGGTCCCAGAAGGGGAAGAAGAAGAGCAACAAGTGGAAAACTTATTTGAACAAATAATAAAGGAGAACTTCCCCAATCTGGCAAAGGAAATAGACTACCAGGACATCCAGGAAGCTCAGAGAGTCCCAAAGAAGTTGGACCCGAGGAGGAACACACCAAGGTACATCCTAATTACATTAGCCATTATTAAAATGAAGCAGAGAATTCTAGAAGCAGCAAGGGATAAGGGGACAGTCACCCAGAAGGAGTTCCCATCAGACTATCAGCTGATTTCTCAAAAGAGACCTTGCAGGCAAGAAGGGGCTGAAAAGAAATATTTGAAGTCTTGAAAGGCAGGGACCTACATCCAAAATTGCTCTATCCAGCAAAGCTGTCATTTAGAATGGATGGACAGATAAAGCGCTTCTCAGATAAGGTCTAGTTGAAGGAGTTCATCATCACCAAGCCCTTATTCTATGAAATGTTAAAGGGACTTATCTAAGGAAAAGAAGATAAAAGTAGGACAGTGAAAAGACAGCAAACTCACAGCTATTAACTACCACACCTAAAACAAAAGCAAATTAAGCAAACAGCTAGAACAGGAACAGAACCATAGAAATGGAGATCATATGGAGGGTTAGCAACAGGGGTGTGGGAGGAGGAGAGAGGGGGAAAAGGTACAGAGAATGAGTAGCATAGATAATGGGAAGAAAATAGACAGTAGGAGGTCAAGAATAGTGTGGGAAATGTAGAAGCTAAAGAACTTATGACACATGGACATGAACTAAAAGGGGGGAATGTGGGTGGGAGAGGGTGTGTAGGGTGGAGGGGAATGATGGAGGAGAAATGGGACAACTGTAATAGCATAATCAATAAAATATATTTAAAAAAAAAAGACACAGCAAAGAAAGAAAACTACAGGCCAATGTCGCTGATGAACATAGATGCTAAAATCCTCAACAAAATATTGGCAAACCGCATCCAGCAATACATTAAAAAGATCATACACCATGATCAAGTGAGTTTCATTCCAGGGATGCAAGGATGGCACAATATTTGCAAGTCAATAAATGTTATACATCACGTAAACAAAAGGAAAGACAAAAATCACATGATCATATCAATAGATGAGGAAACAGCATTTGATAAGGTACAATACCCATTTATGATAAAAACATTCAGCAAAGTGGGAGTAGAGGGAGCATTCCTCAACATAATGAAGGCCATATATGAGAAACCTACAGCCAGCATCATACTCAATGGGCAAAAACTAAAAGCTTTCCCACTAAGATCAGAAACAAGACAAGGATGTCTCCTTTCATATCTATTCACTATAGTATCAGAAGTCCTAGCCACAAGTATCAGACAAGAAAAAGAAATAAAAGGAATCCAAATTGTAAAGGAGGAAGTAAAACTGTCATTATTGCAGATGACATGATAATGTACATAGAAAACCCTGTAGACTCCACCAAAAAACTACTCAACCTAATAAGTTAATTTGATTTCTATGTCCTTTTAAATTCTTACTACTCTTTGTTTAACTTCTCACTGAGCCCTGGCTGGTGTGGTTCAGTTGATTGGAGCATCATCCTGTACACTGGAAGTTGTGGGTTTGATTTCTGGTCAGGGCACGCACCTACATTTCAGGTTCTATCCCCTGTTGTGGCACGTACCAGAGGCAACTGATTGATGTGTCTCTCTCACATAGATGTTTTTCTCTCTCTCTCTCTCTTTCTGTCTCTCTCTCTCTCTCTGTCTCTCTCTCTTCCTCCCCCACCCCTCTCTTCCTCCCTCCCTCTCTCCCTTTCTCTAAAATCAGTAATCATGTCCTTGGGTGAGGATTTAAAAAAAGTTGTCACTGAGATAATTTACTCTTTGCCCTAAGCTCTGTGTGCATTATTATAACCCTTTTTAAAAACTTTGTACCTGGTATTTTGGTTGCTTCCATTTAATTTAATTGTTTTTCTGGGGATTTCTCTTGTTCTTTCATTTGAGGCAATTTCTTGTCTCAGTGTATTAGGTAGATTTGTTATGACTCCCAAACTTGTTATGATGGCTTTATGATGTTGGGTTCAGTGGCGCAATATTCCAGATCACATGAGCTCAGTGCTCCAGGAATGTTTCTTGTGGGTTATGTGCACATTCTTGTTGTTGCTGAGTCTTGAGTTCAGTTGGCCCTTTCATGGGTGGGGTTAACCCTTCAGGCTGGCTGACTGTAAGGATAAACCTTAATCACTGTGTATGAGCTACTATGCAGGGGCTGCTCCCAGATGTGGAATTTTTCCCAGCAGGGTCTTGTGCCTGCTGGACTCCCCTGCTGGGTGTGCCACTTGTGTGACTAGTTGGGTTGAGTTCTTCTTTTGTCTGAAGCCCACAACTCATTGTGTTGTTTCTGGGTTCACTTGGGTGGGATTCAGGTACAGGTCAATATCTGATGTTGTGTGTAACTGGCCTTGGGCTAGCTGTCTGAAGCTACCACACATTCACTGTTTGTGGGTGCATCTACTGGGCCTAGATGTATGTGGCAGGGTCTAGTCTGTGTACAAGGGTCAGCTTCCTCCAGCTTAAAGCTGATGTAGATTTGTTGAAGGACCAAGGCTCCCTGAGGTCCATCTCTATCTGTCAGCTACTCTGCCTCCCGCTGAGGTCACTGGTTTTCCTCCAGAGTCTTCTGAAGAAAGATTGTAGAGTGGGCCCAGGCTGACCACACACACAGACCCTTCCACAGTTCACAAGCTCAGTAGGGCTGGTGGTCAGGGTCTGGAGGACAGGGTTAGTGGGTGCCCTATTTGGGGCCCATGGTGTCAGGTCCTCAGTGAGAAGAAAGTGGCCTCTACTCCAGAGACATACCACTCAGGCTCTGTCGGAGTCTCCAACTCTAGCTCCCCCAGGAGGAGCATGCTGCAGGTTTAGGTAGGGTGTAGCCAGCTGTCCCCTCTGCAGGAGCTAGTTCAGCAGGGCAGAGCCACTGGGATTCAAGAGGACAGATCTAAAGAGTCTCCCATTGGGGTGGTACCAGCCAAGCCCACAGGAGGAGGACAACTACTTCATCCCAGTCCCAGACAATAACCTCCAAGGGAGACACTCTAAATGTCCCAGTTCTGAGCAGCACCCACTTCCTCCATGGAACTGAGCTCAGCAGGTCTGGGCCACCAGGACTTGGGAGGGCAGATCCATTATAGTCTCTCACTGTCAGTGGTACCAGAAAGCTTGTAGGAGGGGAACACTTCTTTCCCTTCCTGGGCAAAAGACTCCAACATCAACTGAAGTTTGCAGAGGGAAACAGCTCTCAGAATCCCCACCCCATGGGACAGAGCTCAGCAGCATGGGGCCCCCAGGTGTCAGAAAGGCAGGCCAAATGATTCTCCTGCTGGGGACATAGTGCAGACTGAGTTTGCAAGGGAGTTAGGAAGAGGCCCTGACCCTGTGGTAGAGCTACATAAAGTGGTTCTCACCTGTCTGATTCCTGGACAAAAGCCTTCCCAGGAAACATGCTCCAAAAGTCCCAGCTCTGCATGGCACTCAGTCCCCCTGGAGGACTGAACTCAGCAGGGTGGGGCCACAAGGAGTGGAAGGTCAGACCAAGCGATTCAACAGGTGGGGGATGCCAGCTGTGCGTTTGAGGTGGGGAAGAATGGCCCCCTTTTCAAAGCTACACAGTTCAATAATTATCTGAGTCTCTGCCAAGAGTTTCTCCAGAAAAAGAGTTCCCCAAAGGTCCCCATTGGATGCAGCCAGCAGACCCCTCTGCAGGACCTGAGCATGGCAGAGTGGTGTCACCAGTAGTTGGAAGACTGGTCTCTGCACTCCCCAAGCTGGTGCTGTAACAATAGGACTGCTCGACCTTGGGAAGGTGCCATGTGGGTCTTTAGCAGACTTCCTTCTCTCCCAGATATTCTGAATCTATACTGATTTTCACCACAGAAGCTATATGGCCTCTTCTTCCCATCTCTGTTGGTCTGGTTTGGGGATTCCTGCGTGGGGTTGAGAGCCCACCCTCCTGGAGGGGGGAAGTTTTGCAGCAACTTTCAAATATACAATACAGTATTAACTGTGGTCACCGTGCTTTACATTACATCCTCCAGACTTATTTATTTTTCTAACTGGAAGTTTATACCTTTTGACTACCTTCACCCATTTCTCCCACCCCCTATCCTCCTCTGGCAACCATCAATCTATAAGCTGGGTTTTTTAAAATTCTACATATATATGAGATCACTCAGTATTTGTCTCTCTGTGTCTGACTTATTTTACTTAGCATAATGCTTTCAAGGTACATTCAAGTTGTCAAAAGTGGCATAATTTTCTTTTTTACATTTGAATAATATTTTACCCTATCTTTTTAAATAGTCACTCATCATTGAACAATTATGTTGTTTCCATGTCTTAGATATTGTAAATAGTGCTGCAATGAACATGGGAGTGTAATGACATCTTTAAAGTGTTAAAAGATAAAACTACCAACCCAGAATTCTATGCCCAGCAAAATAATCCTTCAACAGTTAAAGTGAAATAAAGATATTCCCAGATAGATAAAAACTGAGAGAATACATTACCAGTAGGCCACCAATACAAAAAAGTACTAAAAGAAATTCTTCAGGCTGAGGAGACGTGCCACCAAGTGATAACTCAGATCTATATGGATGAATGAATATAAGTAGAAATTGACATGGTTAATATAATTTTAAACTTCTAGTCATTAAATGACACAATTAGGAAAGTGAACAGGCAAACCACAAATTGGAAGATAAGTTTGCAAAACATAAATGACAAACAACTTCTTTTTTTTTATTGAATAGGAGTTTATTTTCTTTTATTTTTTAATATATTTTATTGATTATGCAATTACAGTTGTCCCATTTCTCCCCCATCATTCCCCTCCACCTTGCACACCCCCTCCCACCCACATTCTCCCCTTTAGTTCATGTCCATGTGTCATAAGTTCTTTAGCTTCTACATTTCCCACACTATTCTTGCCTTCACCCTGTCTATTTTCTACCCACCATCTATGCTACTTGTTCTCTGTACCTTTTCCCCCTCTCTCCTCCTCCCACTCCCCTGTTGCTAATCCTCCATATGATCTCCATTTCTGTGGTTCTGTTCCTGTTCTAGCTGTTTGCTTAGTTTGCTTTTGTTTTAGGTGTGGTAGTTAATAGCTGTGAGTTTGCTGTCTTTTCACTGTCATATTTTTTATCTTCTTTTCCTTAGATAAGTCCCTTTAACATTTCATATAATAAGGGCTGGGTGATGATGAACTCCTTTAACTAGACCTTATCTGGGAAGCACTTTATCTGCCCTTCCATTCTAAATGACAGCTTTGCTGGATAGAACAATTTTGGATGTAGGTCCCTGCCTTTCAAGACTTCAAATATTTCTTTCCAGCCCCTTCTTGCCTGGAAGGTCTCTTTTGAGAAATCAGCTGACATTCTGATGGAAATTCCTTTGTGGGTGACTGTCCCCTTCTCCCTTGCTGCTTCTAGAATTCTCTCCTTCATTTTAATCTTGCCTAATGTAATTATGATGTGCCTTGGCGTGTTCCTCCTCGGGTCCAACTTCTTTGGGACTCTCTGAGCTTCCTGGACTTCCTGGAAGTCTATTTCCTTTGCCAGATTGGGGAAGTTCTCCTTTATTATTTGTTCAAATAAGTTTTCCACTTGTTGCTCTTCTTCTTCCCCTTCTGGGACCCCTATAATTCGGATGTTGGGACGTTTAAAGATGTCCTGGAGGTTCCTAAGCCTCTCCTCATTTTTTTTGAATTCTTGTTTCTTCCTTGTTTTCTGTTTGGTTGTTTGTTTCTTCCTTCTGGTCCACTCCATTGATTTGAGTCCCAGTTTTCCTCCCATCTCTATCGGTTCCCCATGCATCTTCCTTCATTTCACATATTGTAGTCTGCATTTTTTCATCTAATTTGTGAGCAAAATCAACCAATTCTGTGAGCATCCTGTTCACCAGGGCTTTGAACTGTGCACCTGATAGGTTGGCTATCTTTTCATTGCTTAGAGGAACTGGCTCCAGAGCCTTGATTTGTTCTCTGGTTTGAGCCATTTTTGGTATTTTGTTTTGTTTTGTTTTGTTTTTGGTCTGGTCGAGGATGTTACATAGTGAAGGGTGTAGACTTAGGTGTTCCCCAGTGTGGGACAGCCCAGTCTCTGGGTAGTGATGCTGTATGTGGGGGCGGGGTCCGAAAGGGAACAATGGCACCTGCTCCGTTCTCTCCTGGATTCCAGTCCCCTCCGCCGCTTCCCCTTTGCCTGGATTATCTGTGCATGCAAATGTGGGACTACCTGGTCAGCCAGCCCCCTTGCACAGCCTCACTGGGTCTGCACAGTTGCCACCTGGTGCCCGGGGTCTGCCAGCCGCTGCCTGTGGGCTTGGTGTCTGCCAGCCGCCATCTGCATGCCTGGGAACCGCCAGTCACTGCTGTCTGTGTTCCTGGGTCGACACCTCCACTTTTTCCTGCTGCGACTCCGCCCCTCTTACCAGTCTGGATGAATGGTTGTTGGATTTCCATACAGTTCAATTTTCTATTAGCTCTGGTTGTTGTCTGGTTTCTAAATATTTGTTGTCCTTAATTTTGGTTGTGAGAGGAGGCACAGTGTGTCCACCTATGCCTCCATCTTGGCCGGAAGTAAATGACAAACAACTTCTATTCAAAATACATAAAGATGCCAGAGAGGGGGTTTGGGGACTGGGTGAAAAATGTGTAGCGATTAAGATGTACGAATTGGCCCTGGCTGGTGTAGCTCAGTGGATTGAGCGCGGGCCTGTGAACCAAAGGATCGCGGTTCGATTCCCAGTCAGGGCACATGCCTGGGTTGCAGGCCAGTTCCCAGCATGGGACACATAAGAGGCAACCATACATTGATATTTCTCTCCTTCTCTCTCTCTCCTACCCTTCCCCTCTAAAGATAAATAAATAAATAAATATTTTTTAAAAAAAGATGTACGAATCGGCAGTTACAAATAGTCAAGGGGCTATAAAATACAGCATAGGGAATATAGTCAATAATATTGTTATAACCATGTATGGTGCCAGGTGACTACTGGAAATAGCAGGGGTGGGGACATTTTGTAAAGTATATAATTGGCAAACAAAAAATTTAAAAAACCCAAAATACATAAACAACTCCTACAACTAATAATAAAAATAAATGACCTCATTTTAAAAACTAACATGAGTCAATGACACTTTACTTAGAAAGATATACAGATGGCTGTGAAAAAGGTGCTTCTAAATCAGTTAACATGAGGGAAATACAAATTAAAATGACATTGCAACACTATGTTAGGCCTACTAGAATGGCTAAATTTTAAAGTATTGAAAACTAATGTTGGCAAAGATGTGGAGCAACAAAAACTCTAAAACATTGCTGGTGGGAGCGTAAAATGGTACAACTATGGAGATCAGTTTGGCAATTTCTTTTAAAACTAAACATACATGTATACCCTATGACCTGTAATTCTTCTCTTAGGTAATTCTTCTCATACCTAAGAGAATTGTAAACTTATGTACAGAAAAGGACTTTTTCAAGAATGTTCATTGCAGCTTCATTCACAATATCCAAAACTGGAAACAACCCAGATGTTCATCAGTAGGAAAATGGTTAAAGAACCTGTGGTACATTCACATAAGTGAGTAGCTACTCAGCAATAAAAAAAGAAACAAACTACTATACATACAACATCAATGACTCATAGATATTATGTTTAGTGAAAGATAAGACAGTATATATGTCCATTTATGTAAATTTCTAGAACAGGAAAATTTTGATCTTGATCGTCCTCTACCCCAGCCTTCAAAAGTCTTCTTCTTCTCTCCATGAACTGGCTCTTCCTACCAGTATGGTCTCATCATACACTACACTACTCTGTGAATACTGCTCTCCATATATACTTATTGACTTTCTGTTAGTCTCAGGAGTGTCCTAAATGCTGTTTTTCAGGTGCTTTTTCTTCTCATGGTCAAACTCTACCCTTCTCAAGTCTTAGATTAAATATTATTTCCTCAGTGAAGATTTTCTTGATACTCTACTTCAGCCTAGATTAAGTAATCTCTGTTATATATTCACAATGTTCTATACTTTATTAGCATTTAAAAATTATAATTAAGTAATTATTTGTTGTATAATATACTTCTACTAAGTTATAAACTTCAGAGAACAAGCTATGCATTTGTCTAGTTTATCTGCCATATTGTAGCTACTCAATAAATATTTCTTAAATGAATGAATGAAAGAGAAATGAGGTCAAAGGAAAACAAACTGGGACCAAGTTCTCAGTGGTGAACCCAGCGTGGACATCATATGTAAATGGATAGAGCTCTCTCCTTGCTCCAAGGATGAGGCAGGCTCCCTTCTTGCAGGAAATAGCAAAGCTTCCCTGGATTTTCCTGGTAGAATTTTTTCAGGGGTTATTGAGGTAGTAGGCAGGTTCATATTCTTTTGGCTCTTTTTATTCCCAGTAGCATTGATGGAAGCTGAATTTAGGTCCCAAATCACATGAATGCTTTCATCCTACACTCTTTTCATCTTAGGATGTTAGGATTGATCACCATACAGGGAAAAAAAGGAATGTTTGGGGCCAGATCTTGTACAACGTGATAGAAAATAAGTTAATCTTTATGTATAGAGTGGTTGCAGATAGAATGTCAAGCCTTATGTAGCAGTATTCTAGTTTCAACCTAGGTAGATGGTGTCTATTTGTCAAGAAGAAACTATATAGCATCTTGGTGTCTATTCATCAAGAGGAGAACTATGTAGCATCTTTACTTTGGATTGCCCTTCTGGGTGAGTGATAGTCAGTTCCTTGGCTCACTAGTAGGTGTTCTACAGACTTTCTTAGGTCCAGTAACAGATGATGTTAGTACCCTGCCTATATCCCTTGGGCTTAACAATTTAGTGTTTTCTGGTAGACTTCCAGTAACCAACATCTGCACCTCTGCCTAACAACTTCTTTCCTAAGTTGGTTTAGCTAGTCTTTGATACTACCATCCAGTTGTGAATAGCCTTCAACTAGCTCACTACCCCTGTGTATGGGAAGTATAATATTAAAGCATGGGTTTTATATTGTTTTCTCTGCAGGATTAAGCTCCCATTGACCACAGTGGTAGTTTGCTTTAAAATACACCCTTTATTGACTACATTCTTTCCCTTTTTTCACTTGCTTCCTTCCTCTCTCCTCATTCCCACCTTATATGTAGCCTAACATCCTGAGATAGATACCAAAGTATGAAATGGAAGAAGTATCGATGCCAGTTAGAACATCAGCTCCTCCTGACAATTCATTTGCATCTTCCAGGCGACCTACTTATACTTGAATCTTTGTCTAAGATTGACTTCTGGGGGAATTCAAACTAACACAAGTGGCAGACTAGGCAGAATCTATTGCTTGCTCAAAACTGTAGTGGTTCACAATCTCAACACATCTGAGGAAGATGACAAACTTCCAAGAAAAATGTTATGATGGATCCTTAAGACACTTCCATTAATGGATATATATAAATATATATATCCATAAATATATATATATACACATAAGTATATATATATCCATAAATTTCATATATAACATATGAACCGCAGATGCAAAAGAAGTTCATTCCAGTGGGAGGCAGCAAGCATGTGGCCATTCTGACAATGTGTTCCATTGTCCAATACAAAAAATGAGACAATGGCTACCTAAGTCATTCAAGACCACAAAAGTTGTCATATTCAGGATTATTCATATTTTCTTTTTGATTGGATATACTAGAACAAACCACTTCCTCCTTTAAAACCTGGAAATAATTTTATACTTGGAGAAAAGTTGTAAGAACAGCAAAAAAACCAAAAACACCTTATATCCTTACTTAAATTCACTTATTAACATTTTGCCCCACTCACTTTAATATTTGTTCTTTATCTACCTATATACACAGGGCTCTTTCATAAAGTCTCTCTAACTTTTGTTTTTGCCACTGGCAAGCTCATAACTGACAGCAACCCATTTCACCTTTTCTGTGGGACTGGACTGATTCCCTTCCTATTCCTAAAGACATCCTCCAATTCAGAGGTGATGCTAATATTTCAGTAGGTGTTCTATTGAAGTTCTTCCAGAACCTTTCCCTTCTGATTATTTCATCAGCCATCCCTTAGTTTCACATGGATCTATGGCCAGTTCAGGAAGCTGCTTATTTGATTGCAGGTGGCATTCACTGTAACTTGGAGTCAGCTTCTGATTGACTGCATTTATAACAGAGATAATTATTATTTCTTTGCACACTTGAACCCTTGCCTTGCCCTTTGGGATCACCAATAGTTTTATAGCTTTGCTATAAATGCATTGGTTAATTTAATCGATAAATATTCATTAAGCATCTATTCAAGCTAGGCAATTTTCTAGTCACTGAATATATAATGGTAAGCAGAAATTGACAAAATCCATGCTGTGCTGAAATTTATGTTCTGGAGGGGTATATCAGTCAGCTATTACTGCAACAGTGCCACACAGTGAACAATCCCAATGCTCACAGTGCCTTACAACAGCAGATTGTCACCCACAGGTCTACAGATCAGGTAAAATTTGTCTGTTCTTGATTAGGTTTGCCTATGTTTGGCTGGGCTAAACTGGAATCCAGCTTCAAGATGAGTTTGGATCTGCTTTACATGTCTTCACCATTCTGGGACAAATTACATGCTTGAGACACATTCTTCCCATGGTGGATGACAGCAGCACAAATGAGTGAGTAGAAATACATAATACCTTTAAAGTACTCAACTCAGCCCAGCACTAGCAGCAGCTAGCCTTGGTTTGCAGCTTGGCATCACCTGAGCACCTCCGTGCCCAGCACAAGTAGTAGCCATCTGCAGATCACTTTGTAGGTCATGCCAGGTGGCTCCATTGAGAATACAGGCAGTGCCTGATCTTGGCCTGCATCTCCCAGGAGGCTCCAGAGCAAGCACACCCAATGGACAACTTCAGAGCATCACCGTACTGTCTCCATAAAGGACATACTGAAGGGGCAGACTCAGCAAACACCAGAGCCCCACTGAGATAAGTCCTGACCCACAGAGTGGGCCCCTGCACAATGGAGGCCCCTGATCCTCCATGATGATTGGTGGTTGCAGCCAGTCCTTGCAGCTGATAAGCCTGGGGGTAAATCCCTCCTATCGATGTGCCAACATCATTCAAGACTCAACTAAACTAGGAAGGTGCACACAGTCCACAAGGAGGGCCCACCTGAAGTGCCCAGCTTGGTTGATCAGGGAGCTGTCCCATTGGACTCTACAGAACATGTACTACATTAGGACACTCTACCAAGCCAAAGAGAATCATCAGCTCTATGTAATACATAGAAACAAACACAGGAAGGCTGCCAAAATGAGGACACAAAGAAACATGTCCCAAATAAAACAACAGAACAAAACTCCAGAAAAGAACTAAACAAAATGGAGACAAGCAATTTATTTGATGAAGAGTTCAAAACACTGGTTATAAGGATGCTGAATGAACTTAGTGAGAACTTTAACACCATAAAAAGAAATGAAAACTACAAAAAAGAACCAGTCAGAAAGGAAAAATACAATAACTGAAATAAAAAATAATTTACAGGGAATCAACAGTAGAGTACGTTAAACTGAGAATCAAACCAGAGATTTGGAATGTAAGGAAACAAAAAACATCAAATCAGAACACCAAAAAATATCCTAAAAATGAAGATAGTTTAAGGTACCTCTGGGAAAACTTCAAGTATACCAACATTTCTATCATGGCTGTACTGGAAGGAGAAAAGACAGTACAAGATATTGAAAATTATTTGAAAAAATCGTGATAGAAACTTCCCTAACCAGTAAAGGAAGTAGACATACAAGTCCAAGAAAGACAGAAAGTCCCAAACAAGATGAAGCCAGAGAGGTCCACACCAAGACACATCATAATAAAAATGCAAAAGGTTAAAAACAAAGGGAGAATCTTAAAAGCATCAAGAGAAAAACAATTAGTTAACTACAAAGGAGCTCCCATAAGACTGTCAGTTGATTTCTCAAAAGAAATTTTGCAGGCCAGAAGGGAGTGGTAAGAAATATTCAAAGTGATGAAAAGCAAGGACCTACAAGATTATTCTACCTACAAAGCTATTTAGAATCAAAGGACATATATAGAGCTTCCTAGACAAAAAAAAAGCTAATGGAGTTCATCACCACCAAACCAATATTATATGAAATGTTAAAGGGTCTTCTTTAAGAAGAAGAAAACAAAAGATTAAAAATATGAACAACAAAATGGCAATAAATACATATCTATCAACTGAATCTAAAAAATAAAATACATGAACAAGTAGATCAGGAACATTCATAGATACAAAGAACATTTTAATGGTTGCCAGTGGGGAGGATTTTGAGGGGATGGGTGAAAAAGGTAAAGGAATTTAGAAGTACAAATTGGTTGTTACAGAATAGTCATGGGAATATAAGTTACAGGATAGGAAATATAGTCAATAATATTCTTTTTCAAAAAGATTTTTTAAATTTATTTTTAGAGAGAGGAAGGGAGGGAGAGAAACATCAATGTATGGTTGCCTCACAAGCACCCGCCTACAGGAACCTGGCCTGCAACCCAGGCATGTGTCCTGGCTGGGAATCGAATCTGTGACCCTTTGGTTCACAGGCTAGCACTTAATCAATTGAGCCACACTAGCCAGGGCAAATATTCTAATAACTGTGTATGGTGTCAGATAGGGACACAATGTATTGAGATGATCACTTATTAAGTTATATAATGTCTAATTACTGGGATTTACACCTGAAACACATATAATATTGTATTTCAAATACGACTGAAAAATAAAAAATGATTAAAAATAAAAATAAAATCCTCAACTCAAGATTGTCACAGTCACCTCTGCTTAGCCAAAGCATGCCACATGTGATGCTCAATGGAGAAGAGTTGTGTGAGGCTTTTCAGAATTACATGGTGAGTGCATGGATGTGTAATTCTAAAAATGGGGGCAGTTACTGAAAATAGTGACCCAGTATGCCACAAGGGAGGGTAGGAGAGAGGAGGTAAATGCATATCGAATATATAAAGCAAGTTAAGGACATAGAGAATGAAAAGAAGAAATAATTACTTATTTATTTATAATTTATAACAGTTGACATTGAGTATTCTTTTATATTAGTTTCAGGTGTGAAGCATATTGGAGTCTGAAGAACAAATTAAATGAATAAAACAGAACAGACTCACAGATACAGAGAACAAAGCCATAGCTTTTGTTACACCAGATGATAGGTGATTTGGGGGGCTGGGTGAAAAAGGTGAAGGGATTATGATATATAAAATTTGTAGTTACAAAATAGTGGTGGGGATGTAAAATACAGCATAGCAATTACAGTCAATAACATTGTAATAACCATGTATGGTGCCAGGTGAATTGCAGTCTTGTCAGAGGGATCACTTAAGAAATTATATAAACTTTTAACCAGTATGCTGTACACAAAGAGAAGGAATAATCTTTTAGATATTATCATCGAGGAAGGCTTTTATGCAAAAGTGACATTTGAGCAGAATATTGTATGAAGTAAAGGAAAATAATAGTGGATTTCTGAAGCGAGAAGATTCCAGAAAAAGAAAGCAGTGAATGAAAAGTCCCCAAGGTGGGTACTTGCTTGGAAATATCAAGGAACTACTAGTGTGCCCGGAGTAGAATGAGCAAGAGGGAATGCAGTATAAACTGAAACCTATTCTTCTGTTAATGGATACTTAAGTTTCTCATTTTTCACTGTAACAAAAGTGCTACTCAGACTATCCTTATATATGCCTCTTCTGCATATGATAAAATATTTCTTTAGAGTTTATATCTAGAGATACAATTACTGAGTCATAGGGTGGACATACCTTCCAATCAATCTACTGAGAATGAACAAATTGCTTTTAAAGCATGTTTCACCTTGTGCACATACATCAGCAGTATGTAAATTTCAATTAGCAGTTGATAACATCAGACTTTTTAAAAATATATTTTATTGATTATGCTATTTCAGTTGTCCCATTTCTCCCCCATCATTCCCCTCCACCCTGCACACCCTCTCCCACCCACATTTCCCCCCTTTAGTTCATGTCCATGTGTCATACGTTCTTTAGCTTCTACATTTCCCACACTATTCTTGCCTTCCCCCCTTCTATTTTCTACCCACTATCTATGCTACTGATTCTCTGTACCTTTCCCCCTCTCTCCTCCTCCCACTCCCCTGTTGCTAACCCTCCGTATGATCTCCATTTCTGTGGTTCTGTTCCTGTTATAGTTGTTTGCTTAGTTTGCTTTTGTTGTAGGTGTGGTTGTTAATAACTGTGAGTTTGCTGCCTTTTTACTGTTCATATTTTTTACCCTCTTTTTCTTAGGCAGGTCCCTTTAACATTTCATATAATAAGGGCTTGATGATGATGAACTCCTTGAACTTGACCTTATCTGAGAAGTGCTTTATCTGCCCTTTTATTCTAAATGACAGCTTTGCTAGATAGAGCAATCTTGGGTGTAGGTCCTTGCCTTTCATGACTTGGAATACTTCTTTCCAGCCCCTTTTTGCCTGGAAGGTCTCTTTTGAGAAATCAGCTCCTTTGTAAGTGACTGTCCCCTTATCTCTAGCTGCTTCTAGAATTCTCTCCTTCATTTTAATCTTGGCTAATGTAATTCTGATGTGTCTTGGTGTGTTCCTCCTTGGGTCCAACTTCTTTGGGACTCTCTGAGCTTCCTGGACTTCCTGGAAGTCTATTTCCTTTGCCAGATTGGGGAAGTTCTCCTTTATTATTTGTTCAAATAAGTTTTCCACTGTTGCTCTTCCTCTTCCCCTTCTGGTACCCCTATAATTCGGATGTCGGGATGTTTAAAGATGTCCTGGAGGCCCCTAATCTGCTCCTCATTTTTTTGGATTCTTGTTTCTGCATTCTTTTCTGTTTGGTTGTTTCTTTCTTCCTTCTGGTCCACACTGTTGATTCGAGTCCCAGTTTTCTTCCCATCACTACTGGTTCACTGTACGTTTTCCTTTATTTCACTTTGCATAGCCTTCATTTTTTCATCTAATTTGTGAGCAAAATCAACGAACTCTGTGAGCGTTTTGATGACCAGTGCTTTGAACTGTGCATCTGATAGGTTGTCTATCTCTTGGTCACTTAAAAGTATTGGCTGGTGGTTTGATTTGTTCTTTCATTTGAGCCATTTCTTTTCTTTCTTTCTTTCTTTCTTTCTTTCTTTCTTTCTTTCTTTCTTTCTTTCTTTCTTTCTTTCTGGTCTGGTCGTGCCTGTTAGATATGAGGGGTGGAGCCGTAGATGTTCACCAGGGTGGGGCAACCCAGTCGCAGAGTTGTGATGCTGTATGTGGGGGCGGGATCAGAGAGGGAATAATGGCACTTGCTCCACTCTCTCTCGAATTTCAGTCCCCTCTGTGAGGCTGGGAGTCTCTCCCGGCACCTCAACCCGCACAACTGTTTTCAGTTGGTGCTTTTAGGCTTTATTTTCTGGCGCTGGGGCCCTGGGTTGCACAGGCTTTCTTGCTGCCCATTTTTGCCTGGTTTATCTGCGAGCGAATGTGTGACCAAGTCAACTGCCTTTCATGCCTCTCTGAGTCTGCTCATTGCCTCCCCATGCCCAGGGTCTGCTAACCACAGCCTGCATGTCTGGGACCAGTAGCCACTGCTTTTTCCTGCCGCAATCCCTCTCCACCAGCCACTGACTCAGCCCCTCTTACCAGTCTGGATGAATCATTGTCTGACTTCCGTACAATTCAATTTTCTATCTGTTCTGTGTATTTTTTTGTTTCTAAATTTTTGTTATCCTTAATTTTGGTTGTGAGAGGAGGCACAGTGTGACAATTTCTCTATTGTTACTAGGCCTCACCTTTTTTTCTTTTATGTAGAATGTATTTATATATTATTGATACTGATCCTTTGTCAGTTATACATATAGTAAATATCTTCCTACAGTGAAATTATCTCTTTGATTGCCTTCTATTATATTGTGCGATACTTAAGTTTAATTACAAAACAATCAAATTTAGCAGGATTTTTGTGGTTCATAAATTTATTTTTATCTTAAGAACTCTCAAAGTCATAAAACTCTTTTATATTTTTCTTGAAGTTTTCGGATTCAAAAATATTAATCTTTTTCCTTTCAGTAAAGATGGAGATGTAGGTAAACATGGCTCACCTTCTCACACAACCACATCAAAATGACAACTGAACTATAGACAACCATTATTAAAAACTGTCAGAAATCTGCTGAATGGAAGTCCTACAACTATGAAATTAAAGAAGAAACTGACTATGGAATTAAGAAGAAACCACATTGAGACTGGAGGAGGAGCAGAGACATGGAACATGCTGATCCCACACTCACATGTGTGGGAGGGATAGCTAAGGGCTGAGGAGTCCCAGCCACACACTAGGCACTCTACCCCAAGGTTCCAGTGCAAGGAAGATAAGTCTCCATAACTTCTGGCTATAAAATAAACAGTAAGGATTGAGGCTGTGGAAGACAGAAACTGCTGAATTTTAGGCAGTTCCTTTTAAAGGGTCTAAGCAAATACATACTTGGACTCAACCCCCTGAGCTACAGTGTGGCGGGCAGCAGATTAAAAGTTGTGAAAGACATATGGGGAGGAATAGAATTGTCTGGCATCAGGGCAAGAGATTGGGGAGCAGCATTCTCCCAGACAGAAGTGCTGGCAGAACCCATTGTTCTTTTTCTGAGCCCTTCCCCTAAAGGGTGGGCAGACCCCATATCTGAAACTCCACCAACCTTGCTCACACTGCACCACCCTAGAGTTTCTCTGAGGCCCTTCCCTACCCAACCTTTGGGCCCACCCAAGCTGTTTCCAGTGGCTTTTCCATACAAATGGCTTTTCTTGGCCTATGATTCTGTTTCCTAAATTGTCTCAAACAAGAAGCATCTGGCTTCAGCCAGCCCCATTCCTCTCACTGAGTTGCCCCTGACTTGGCACTAGAAGCAGCTGGCCTTAGTTCACAGCTTGGCCTTGCCAGGGTACCTCCAAGCTCAGCACAAGTAGTAGCCATCTGCATATTGCTTTGTAGCTTATGCAGTGTGTCCCTGCACAGAACACAATCAGTGTCTGACTGTGGATATGTCAACAGCAATCAAGGCTCAACTACAACAGGAGGGTGTACACAGCCCACGTGGTGGGTGAACCTTGAGAACCCAGCCTGGGTAAAAGTTGAGGCTGTGCCAATGGACTCTACAGGACACCTTCTACATTAGGCCACTCTACCAAGCCTGCAAGATGTAGCTCCTCTACCTAATATATAGAACAAACACAGGGAGGCTACCAAAATGAGGAGACAAAGAAACATGGCCCAAATGAAAGAAGAGAACAGAACTCCAGAAAAAGAACTAAATGAAAAGGGTGGCAAGCAATCTACTAGATGCAGAATTTAAAACACCAGTTATAAGGATGCTCAACAAACTTAGTAAGGACCTCAACAGCAGAAAAAAAATCCAGTCAGGAAGCTGGATACACTAATTGAAATAAATAACAATTTTTAGGAAATCAACAGTACACTCAGTGCTGCTGAGAATCAAATCAGCAATTTGGAATATAAGGAAGCAAAAAACACCAAATCAGATCAGCGAAAAGAAAAATATTTTAAAAATGAGGGCAGCGTAAGGAGCCCCTGGGACAACTTCAAATGTACCAACATTGGCGTCATGGTGGTGCCAGAAGAGAGATAGCAAGAAATTGGAAACCTAATTAAAAGAATAATGACAGAAAATTCCCTAACTTGGTGAATAAAACAGACATACAAGTCCGGGAAGGACAGAGACTCCCAAACAAGATGAAACCAAAGAAGCTAACACCAAGACACATCATAATTAAAATGCCAAAGGTTAAAGATAAAGAGTGAATCTTAAAACCATCAAGAAAAAAGCAGTTAGTTGCCCATAAGGGAGCTCCCATAAGACTGTCAGTTGATTTCACAAAAGAAACTTTTCAGACCAAAAGACAGTGGCAAGAAATATTCAAAGTGATGAAAAGCAAGGACCTACAACCAAGATTACACTACCCAGCAGAGCTATAATTTAGAATCAAAGGACAAATAAAGAGCTTCCCAGACAAGAAAAAGCTAAAGGAGTTCATCACTACCAAACCAGTATTACATGAAATGTTAAAAGGTCTTCTTTAAGGGAAAAAAAAAAAGATAAAAAATATGAACAATAAAATGGCAATAAATACATACCTATCAACAGTTGAATCTAAAAAACAAATAAACAAACAGAACAGGTACAGAATCATAAATACAGAGAACATTTTGATGGTTGCCTGATTGCAAGGTGTTAAGGGGGATCGGCAAAAAAAGGTGAAGGGATTAAAAAGTGCAAATTGAAATTGAGGACAGGTTGACAGTCACCAGAGGGGTGTAGGGAGGGAATTTCAGGGGAAAAGGGGAAGGGTTTACAGGAACAAGTATAAAGGACACATGGACAAAAACTATGGGGGGTGGAAATGGAAGGGAGGTGGGGAGTGCTGGGGTGGTGGGCTGGGGTGGGAGTAAAAGACAGAAAACTGTACAAGATCAACAACTAAAATAAAAATTTTAAAAAAAGTGCCAATTGGTAGTTACAGAAAATTCATGGGGATGTTAAGTGCAGCATAGGGAGCAGAGTAGTCAAAGAACATGTATGTATGACCCATGGACATGTACCATGGAAAGTGCCTGAGGAATTGGTGGGGGGCTAGCTAGAGGGGTGAAAAACCTGGGACAATGGTAATAGCATAATCAATAAAATATAATATTAAAATAATATTAATATTTTTTATTTTGCCAAATCTTTTGTTTTGTTTTTTAATATATTTTATTGATTATGCTATTATAGTTGTCCCATTTCTCCCCCATCATTCCCCTCCACCCCGCACACCCCCTCCCACCCACATTCCCCCCCTTTAGTTCATGTCCATGGGTCATAAGTTCTTTAGCTTCTACATTTCCCACACTATTCTTGCCCTCCCCCTGTCTATTTTCTACCCACCGTCTGTGCTACTTATTCTCTGTATCTTTCTCCCCTCTCTCCTCCTCCCACTCCCCTGTGCTAACCCTCCATGTGATCTCCATTTCTGTGGTTCTGTTCCTGTTTTATTTGTTTGCTTTCATTTTAGGTGTGGTTGTTAATAACTGTGAGTTTGCTGTCTTTTTACTGTCGTATTTTTTATCTTCTTTTTCTTAGATAAGTCCCTTTAACATTTCATATAATAAGGGTTTGGTGATGAACTCCTTCAACTTGACCTTATCTGAGAAGCACTTTATCTACCCTTCCATTCTAAATGATAGCTTTGCCGGATAGAGCCATTTTAAATGTAGGTCCTTGCCTTTCAAGACTTCAAGTACTTCTTTCCAGCCCCTTCTTGCCTACAAGTTCTCTTGAGAAATCAGCTGACAGTCTGAGGAGAAGTCCTTTGTAGGTGACTGTCCCCTTATGCCTTGCTGCTTCTAGAATTCTCTCCTTCATTTTAATCTTGGGTACTGTAATGATGATGTTCCTTGGTGTGTTCCTCCTTGGGCCCAACTTCTTTGGGACTCTCTGAGCTTCCTGGACTTCCTGGAAGTCTATTTCCTTTGCCAGATTGGGGAAGTTCTCCTTTATTATTTGTTCCAATAAGTTGTTCAAATCAGTTATCTTCCTCTTCTGGTACCCCTGTAATTCGGATGTTGGGATGTTTAAAGACTTCCTGGAGGTTCCAAAAAAATAAGCCTCTCCTCATTTTTTTTGAATTCTTGTTTGTTCCTTGTTTTCTGTTTGGTTGTTTGTTTCTTCCTTCTGGTCCACTCCATTGATTTGAGTCCCAGTTTTCCTCCCATCTCTATTGGTTTCCCATGCATTTTCCTTCATTTCACGTATTGTAGCCTGCATTTTTTCATCTAATTTGTGAGCAAAATCAACCAATTATGTGAGCATCCTCATCACCAGTGCTTTGAACTGTGCATCTGATAGGTTGGCCATCTCTTTGCCGCTTAGAGGAATTGGCTCTGGAGCCTTCATTTGTTCTCCGGTTCGAGCCATTTTTGTTTGTTTGGGTTTTGTTTGTTTGTTTGTTTGGTCTGTTTGCAGCTGTTACATAGTGAGGGGTGGAGCCTTAGGTGTTCACCAGTGCGGGGCAGCCCAGTTGCTGGGTAGTGATGCTGTGTGGGGGCGGGGTCCAAGAGGGAACAATGGCACTTGCTCTGCTCTGTCTTGGATTCCAGTCCCTTTCGCCGCTTCCCCCTTCACCTGGATTATCTGTGCGTGAATGTGGGACCACCTGGTCAGCCAGCTGCCATGCATGGCTTCACTGGGTCTGCACAGTTGCCACCCTATACCTGGGGTCTGCTAGCTGCCGCCTGTGCACCTGGGGTCTGCTAGCCACTGCCTGCATGCCTGGGAACTGCCAGCCACTGCTGCCTGTGTGCCCAGGTCCACACCTCCACTTTTTCCTTCCACGACTCCGCCCCTCTTATCGGTCTGGATGAATTGTTGTTGGACTTCCGTACAGTTCAATTTCTATAAGTTCTGGTTGTTTTCTTGTTTCTAAATATTTGTTGTCTTTAATTTTGGTTGGGAGAGGAGGCACAATGTGTCCACCTACACCTACACCTTGGCCAGCTATTTTGCCAAATCTTAAACATAGAGAAAAGTTCAAGAATAGTAAAATATTCCTCACTTGTGTTTGCCACCTATTAACATTTTGATACATTCACTTTATCTTTCCCTCTGTCTTCATATATATTTTACCTTTTTGACAAATGGTTTGAAAGAAGGATATAGAAATTATGACACTCAACTGCAAAGCATTTCATCATGTCTTTCAAGAAACATGTACATTGTCTTACATATCCACAGTGTCATTACTACACCTGAGAAAAAACACATGAATTCAATACAACTCTTCACATACACTTCATATTAAAATTTCCCCAATTGTCACAAAAAAGTTTATATATTTTTAGAAATTCAGCATCAATAAATTTCATCTGTTTTATGTTTTGAGCCTTCTTTAGCTAGGACAATCCTTTTCATCTCCATCTGTTCTCCATGATAGTAAATCCTTGAACAGTTTAGCCAGTTGTCTTGTAGAATGCCTCGCCTCACATTCTGGATTTTCGTGACTCTTCATCTTTAGACTCAAGTCAAAAGTTTCTAGCAAAAGCACCACAAAATGATCATGTATATCTCCCACTGTATCATATCAAGAAACACATAATGTTAAGCCATTGTTCTATTGGCAATGCCAAGGTTAACTACTTAGTTCAGATTATGATTGCCAGATCTTTTCATCGTAAAGGTACATTTCTCCTTGGGAATTAATCAATGTTCAGTGGAGTGATCATTTGATATCCTGTTTCTGAATAATCTTCCACTCACTTGATCTTAGCCAAAAGGCTGAGAAGTGATCCAAATAATCTTTCACTCAATGATAATATATACTGGTGACCCTTATCTAAATTATATTGGGGATTATAAAATAATGATTTTCTTTCTTTTTTTAATCATTGTTCAAATACAGTTGTCTTCATCCCCTCTCACTTCTCCCCTGTCCCACCCCCCAACTTCCCACCTTTCATTCCTTCTATATTTATTAGCTGGCATTCTTCTGTAAAGAAAATCTGCCTCTTCTTTTTTTCCCCCATTCACTGATTCTCTCTTTTGTTGGATGTCACTACACTCTGATGATAGTTTTTAATCCTCACCTAAGTATATTTTACAGAGAGAGCAAGGTGGGGAGAGGGGAGAGGGAGACATCTATGTGAGAAACCTCAATTGGTTGTCTCCTGTACGTGCCCCAATGACAGATTGAACCTGCAACCTAGGTATGTACCTTGACAGGGGATCATACTCACATTTTGATGTACAGGACAATGCTCCAAAGGACCTAGCCACCTGGCCATGGCTCTTATGATTTTTAAAAAATTCAGTGTTATAATATATTATTGCCATTATTCTTTTTCATGCTTAAATTCCTTTGAATGGGCCAGTGGAGGTCTCTAGTGTTTTGCTTTTCACATTTAGGGAGGTCTTTAATCTATCTGGACTTCTCTTTTTTAAATATGATCTTGGAAAAGGAATCCAGTTTCATGTTTTTTCTTCCCTATTCAACCAGTTTTACCAGCCTTACTAGTTGAACAATCCATAATTTCCTTATTCATTTTTAATGCTATCATTATTGTACATCAGATTTCCACATATTCATGTATCTATTTCTAGATTTTTCTCTTCTGTTCCATTTGTTTGTTGAAATCTGATCAGATACCATGCTGTTTTGATTGCAGTAGCTTGATAAATCATCTCCGTATCAAGGTAAATATCTCCATCTTCTTATTTTTAAAAATTATCTTGGGTCTATTTGCCCTGTAAAAGGAAAAAAAAAATGAATTGTCCTAAATGTTTACGGGGTGTGGGGTATTTTGAGTCCTACATAGTTATTTATTTATTCATTTATTTAAACCTGCTTTTTTGAAAATGTACTTAAATATTTTAAAATTAAATGTATTGGGATAACATTTGTTAATGAGCTCCTATAGGTTTTAAGTGTATATTTCTATGATGCATGATCATATACACATCATCTTTCATCACCATATATTTGGGCCCCCTTTACCCTTTACTATTTCACACTCCCTTCTCTGTGGTAACCACCATACTATTGTTTGTGTCTATGAGTTTCAGTTTTATATCCCACATATGAGTGAAATCATATGGTTCTTAGCTTTTTCTGACTTCTTTCGCTTAGCATAATATTCTCAAGGCCCATCTATGTTGTCACACATGGCGGTACTTCATCTTATGGCTGTGTAGTATTCCATAGTATATATGTACCATTTCTTCTTTATCCAATCCTCTATCAAAGGACACTTTGCTTCTCTCCATGTCTTGGCCACTGTGAATAATGCTGCAATGAACATAGGGTTGCATATATCTTTGCAAATACATGTTTTTGAGCATTTTTGGTAGATAAAAAGAAGAGGGATGGTTGGGTCATATGGTAGCTCTATTCTTAATATTTTTCCACCCATCTACTGATGCACACTTGAGTTTCTTCAGATAAATTCCCATGAGTGGCATCACTGGGTCATAAGGCAAGTCCATTTTTAATTTTTTGAAGTATCTGCATACTGCTTTCCACAGTGTCTGCACCAGTCTGCATTCCCACCAACAGTGCAAAAATATTCCCCTTTCTCCACATCCTGGCTAGCTTGATTTATTGATGATAGTCATTATGACTGGTGTGAGGTGATATCCCATTGTGACTTTAATTTGCATTTCTCTGATGATTTTTGGTGTTGAGCATCTTTCCATATGTCTATTGGCCATCTGTATGTCCTCTTTGGCCAAGTGTCTATTCAGTTCCTCTGCCCATTTCTTTAAAAAAAATACCTTTTTTAATTTTTAAAGATTTTATTTATTTATTTTTAGAGAGGGGAAGGGAGGGAGAAAGAGAGGGAGAGAAACATCAATGTGTGGTTGCCTCTCACCTGGCCCCCACTAGGGGCCTGGCCTGCAACCCAGGCATGTGCCCTGACTGGGAATCAAACCTGCGACGCTTTGATTCACAGCCCGCGCTCAATCCACTGAGCTACGCCAGCCAGGGCCTTCCCATTTCTTAATTGGATTGTATTTTATTTTGGTATTGAGTTTTAGAAGTTCTTCTTAAATTTTGGATATTAACTCCTTATCAGATATTTCAGTGAATATGTTCTGCCATTAAATGGGTTGTCTTTTCATCTTGTTCAGAGTTTCCTTTACCATGCAAAACCTTTTAGTTTGATGTAGCCCCATTTGTTTATTTTTTTCTTTTGTTTCTCTTGCCTGAGGACATATCAGAAAAAATATTGCTACAAGCAATGTCCGAAACAACTATGGGACATTTATACAAAGGGTATACTACTTGGCCATAAAAAAGAAGACAATTTTACAACGGCATTGGTAGGCCTGGAGAACATTATGCTATTTGAAGTAAGCCAGTCAGAGAAAGACAAATATCATATGATTTCACTCATATGTGGAATCTAATGAACAAACTGAACTAACAAGCAAAATAGAGACAGACTTGTAGCTAGAGAGCAGGCAGACAGCTCTGGGGAGCTGAAGGGTGGAGGAATTGAGCAAAGAGGAAAAAGAAGTTGTTGGACATGAACAACAGTGTGGCAATTGTTGGGGTAAGGGGTGTATAAGGGAGATAAATGGTAATGGAAAAATACAATAAAAAATTAATGGGGCAAAGGATTTAATTATAAAAATACTTTGAGCTCTAGCCAGTGTTGCTCAGTGGATTGAGTGCTGGCCTGTGAACCGAAAGGTCACTGGTTTGATTCCCAGTCAGGGTACATGCCTGGGTTGTGGAGCAGGTCACCAGTTGGGGGTGGGCAAGAGGCAGCTGATCAATGTCTCTCACACATCATTTTTTCTCTCCCTCTCTTTTTCCTTCCCTTCCCTTCTCTCTAAAAATAAAACCTCTAAAAAATATTTTGAGGAACTGCCATATTGTTTTCCATAGTGGCTGTTCCTGTTTACATTCTCACCAGCAATGAATGAGGGTTACTTATTCTTCAAACCTCCCGAACACGTTATTACCTGTCTTGTTGATAATAGTTATTCCAACAGGTGTTAGATGGTATCTCATTGTAGCTTTGATTTTTTTCATTTACCCAATAGCTAGTGAAGTTGGATGTCTTTTCATATATCTATTGGCCATTGTATGTCTTCTTGGGAAAAGTGTCTGTTCAGGTCCTCTGCCCATTTTTAAAATTGTTTGTTTAGTGTTGAGTTGTATGTGTTCTTTATATATTTTTATATTGATCCCTTGTTGAGCTGTTTGCAAATATCTTCTCCCATTTGATTGGTTACCTTTAGGTTTTGTTGTCAGTTTCTTTTGCTGTGCAGAAGCTTTTTAGTTTGATGTAGTCCCATTCATTTGTTTTTGCTTTGCTTCCCTTGCCTTTGGGGTCAAACTCATAAAATCTCTGTGACCAAGTTCCATAAGTTTAGTATGCATGTGTTCTTCTATGTAATTTATTGTTCCATATCTTATATTTAGGTCTTTGATCCACTTTGCATTAACTTTTGTACTTGGGGACAAGCTATAATCTAGTTTCATTCCTTTGTATGTGGCTTTCCAATTTTCCAACACCATTTATTGAAGATTCTTTCTTTTCTCCACTGTGTTTTTTGACTCCTTTGTCAAAAATTATTTGTTTATGCGGTTTTATTTCTGAGCTCTCAGTTCTCTTCCATTGGTCTGTGTGTCTGCTTCTCTGCCAGTACTATGCTGTATCGATTATCATACCTCTGTAATATGATTTGAAGTCAGGTAGTGTGATAATTCTGGCTTCATTCTGTTTTTTTTTTTTTTTTTTTCAGGATTGCTATGACTCTTTGGGATCTTTTGGTCTATACAAATGATGATTTACTGTTTTGTTTCTTTAAAAAATGACATTGGGATTTTGATGAGGTTTGCATTAAATCTGTATATTGTTTTGGGTAATATGGCCATTTGAACTATGTTGATTCTTCCAATCCATGAACACAGAATATCTTTTAATTTTATTGTGCCTTTTAAAATCTGTTTAAATAATGATTTTACTTTAAAGTGTATTGGTCCTTCACATCATTTGTTAAGTTTATTTCTAGGTATTTTATTGTTTTTGTTGCAATTGTAAAATCAATTTTTTTTCTAATTTTTTTGAAATTTTATTGTTAGTATACAGGAAAGCAGTGGATTTTTGTATGCTGCAACTTTACTGTATTTGTTTATTGTTTCTAACAGACCTAAATTTTAGGGCCAGTTTGTCATTCTACACACACACACACACACACACACACACACACTATTAGATTTGTTTGGAATGCATTGAATCCACAGATTCATTTGGATAGTTCATATCTTAGTGGTTCAAAATATTATGTAGTCACTGATAGTATTACAAGGGAAAAATGGAAAAATCTAAAGCCATCATGGGCAATTTTAGCACTGGGAAACATAACACAAATAGAGATTAATAAAGAAACAAAATTTAAACAACAAAATATGTTTGAGTAACATATATAAAATATAAACTTTAGCATATCCTCATTCTCTTTTTTCCTATAGATTTGCTTGTAGTTTGTCTTTTTAAATTAAATTTATTGGGATGACATTTGTTAATTATATTGGTTTCAAGTGAGCGATTTTATGATACATCATCTGTATTTTGCACTGTGTGCTTACAACCCAAAGTCAAGTCTTCCATTACCGTATATTTGACCTATTTTACCCTTTACTATCCCCTCATTCCTTTCCCTCTGGTAACCAGCATACTGTTGTTTGTGTTTGTTTTTTCTTGTTGATTTATTTGTTTCTTTCAGTTTTATATCCCACATATGAGTGAAATCATATGGTTCTTAACTTATTCTGACTCATTTCACTTAGCACGATATTCTCAAGATCCATCCATGATATTGCAAATGGCAGTATTTCATCTTTTCTTATGGTTGAGTAGTATTCCGTTGTACGTTTGTAGTTTGTCTTTTATTTCATTTTTTTCAAAAGAATCAGATTTTAGGTTATTGTTTGAATTTAAAGACTTTTTCAGATTTACTAATGTTTATTTTAAAATTTTCTTTCTTTTTCAGGTTCATTAGTTAAATGCATGATCATTTATTTTAAACTATTTTTGTCGTTTATTTTGTTTTAAATAAATTCGCCTATGTTTTTTCTTTTAAAAATATTTTATTGATTATGCTATTACAGTTTTCCCAATATTTCCCTCTCTATCCCCCCTCCACCCTGTCTCCCCAACCCTCCAGCATTTCCCCTTACCTTAGGTCACATCCATGGGTTGTACATATAAGTTCTTTGAGTCCTCCATTTCCTGTATGATTTTTTTATCTCTCCCTGTCTATTTTATGCCTACTAACCATGCTTATTCTTCCCTGTACCTTTCCCCCCATTCCTTCCTTCCCTCTCCCCATTGAAATCCGTCTGTATGATGTCCATTTCTCTGATTCTGTTCCTGTTCTGGTTGTTTGCTTAGTTTTTGTTTCTGTTGCTTTTCTTGTTGGTTCATTTGTTGATAGTTGTGAGTTTGTTGTCATTTTATGGTTCATAGTTTTGATCTTCTTTTTCTTAGATAAGTCTCTTTAACATTTTGTATAATAAAGACTTGGTGATGATGAACTCCTTGAACTTGACCTTATCTGGGAAGCACTTTATCCTCCCTTCCATTTTAAATGAAAGCTTTGCTGGATAGAGTAATCTTGGCTGTAGGTCCTTGCCTTTCAGGACTTGGAATACTTTTTTCCAGCCCCTTCTTGCCTGCAAGGTTTCTTTTGAGAAATCAGCTGATAGTGTAATGAGAACTCCTTTGTAGGTGACTGTCTCCTTTCCTCTTGCTTCTTTTAAGATTCTCTCTTTATCTTTAAGCTTGGGTAACTTAATGATAATGTGTCCTGGTGTGTTCCTTGTTGGGTCCAACTTCTTTGGTACTCTCTGAGCTTCCTGGACTTCCTGGAAGTCTATTTCCTTCACCAGATTGGGGAAATTTCGCTTCATTATTTTGTTCAAATAAGTTTTCAATTTCTTGTTCTTCCTCTACTCCTTCTGGGGCTCCTAATTTGGATATTGGAACATTTCAGGTTGTCTCAGAGTTTCATAAGAGTCTCCACACTTTTTCGAAGTCTTTCTTCATTTTTTTCTGGATGGATGTTTATATTTTCTTTTTGTTCCAAATCATTGCTTTGAGTCCTAGTTTCCTTCCTGTCACTGTTGGTTCCCTGAACATTGGGCTTTATTTCACTTCGGGTATCCTTCATTTGTGTTTTCATTTTTCAACCAAGCTCAATCAGATCTGTGAGCATTTTGATTGCTAGGACTTTAAATTCTCCATCAGATAGGTTGGCAATCTCCTCCTCACTTAGTTCTCTTTCTGAGGTTTTGCTCTTTCCTTTCATTTGGGCCATATTTCTTTGTCTTGGCGCATCTGACAAATTGTAGGGGGGCAGGCCCTTAGGTATTCACCTGGGCAAGGCAACCCTATTTGCTGTACTGTGGCACTGCCTGTCGGGGAGGGACCAGAGAGGGAACAGTGCAGCTTACCTGCTCATCTCTAGTGCACTTTTCAATGAACTCTCCTGTGAGACTGGGAGTTTCTCCCACTGCTGCAACTGCTTGTAGCCCACAGCCACCTCTGAGTCCCCTTAACTCAGCTCCTCCCACCCAGCTATGGAGCTGGGCAGCCAGCCCCACCCCCAAGGTCTGCAGGGTCTAGAGGCTTTTCTGAGTTGCCTATTGGCTCCCCACGTTACCAGTCTGGTTATTCTGGTTGATTTTTTCTTTAATTCCTTTGTTGTCAGAGTTCCATGCAGTTTGATTTCCTGGTACTTTTGGTTGATTATTGATTTCAGATTGGTTGTTATCCTCCTTTTCATTGGTTGAGAAAGCCAAGGGTCTCGACCTATGCCTCCATCTTGGCCAGAAATTTTGTATCTCACCTATCAGTTTTGATTGTAGCAATTCTTTCACTGTCATCCACTTCTAAATATTTGTTTATTTCCATTGTGATTTCCTTTTACAAACTTAAAAAAAGTACATTTATTAATTTTAGAGTGAGAGAAAAGAGGAGAGTGAGGGAAACATCAATATGAGCAAGAAACATCCATTAGTTGCCTCCCATATTTGTCTAAGTCCTAGGTAGGTGACCTGATCAGGAGTAAAACTGCCTAACTTTTGGTGTATGGGACAATGCTCCAACCAACTGAGCCACAACAGCCAGAGCTTTATTGAGATTTTCTGTTTACCCATGAATTTTAGGAAGCATTGTTTTTAAATATATGTTATTGATTATGCTATTACAGTTGTCCCATTTTCCCCCATCATTCCCCTCCACCTTGCACACCCTCTCCCACCCACATCCCCCCCTTTAGTTCATGTCCATGTGTCATAAGTTCTTTAGCTTCTACATTTCCCATACTAGTCTTGCCCTCCCCATGTCTATTTTCTACCTACCGTCTATGCTACTCATTCTCTGTACCTTTTCCCCCTCTCTCCTCCTCCCACACCCCTGTTGCTAACCCTCCATGTGATCTCCATTTCTGTAGTTCTGTTCCTGTTCTAGCTGTTTGCTTAGTTTGCTTTTGTTTTAGGTGTGGTTCTTAATAGCTGTGAGTTTGCTGTCTTTTCACTGTCATATTTTTATCTTCTTTTTCTTAGAGAAGTCCCTTTAACATTTCATAGAATAAGGGCTTGGTGATGATGAACTCCTTCAACTTGACCTTATCTGAGAAGCACTTTATCTGTCCATCCATTCTAAATGACAGCTTTGCTGGATAGAGCAATTTTGGATGTAGGTCCCTGCTTTTCAAGATTTCAAATATTTCTTTCCAGCCCCTTCTTGCCTGGAAGGTCTCTTTTGAGAAATCAGCTGACAGTCTGATGGGAACTCCCTTGTAGGTGACTGTCCCCTTATCCCTTGCTGTTTCTAGAATTCTCTGCTTCATTTTAATCTTGGCTAATGTAATTACTATGTGTCTTGGTGTGTTCCTCTTTGGGTCCAACTTCTTTGGGACTCTCTGAGCTTCCTGGACATCCTGGTAGTCTATTTCCTTTGCCAGATTGGGGAAGTTCTCCTTTATTATTTGTTCAAATAAGTTCTCCACTTGTTGCTCTTCTTCTTCCCCTTCTGGGACCCCTATAATTCGGATGTTGAGACGTTTAACGATGTCCCGGAGGTTCCTAAGCCTCTCCTCATTTTTTTGAATTCTTGTTTCTTCCTCATTTTCTGTTTGGTTGTTAGTTTCTTCCTTCTGGTCCACTCCATTGATTTGAGTCCCAGTTTTCCTTCCATCTCTATCAGTTCCCCATGCATCTTCCTTCATTTCACGTATTGTAGCCTTCATTTTTTCATCTAGTTTGTGAGCAAAATCAACCAATTCTGTGAGCATTCTGATGACCAGTGCTTTGAACTGTGCATCTGATAGGTTGGCTATCTCTTCACTGCTTAGAGGAATTGGCTCTGGGGCTTTTATTTGTTTTCCAGTTTGAGCGATTTTTGGTGGGGTTTTTTTGTTTTGTTTTGTTTTGGTTTTAGTCTGGTCGAGGCTATTACGTATTAGGGGTGGAGCCTTAGGTGTTCCTCAGGGCGGGGCAGCCCAGTCGCTGGGTTGTGACGCTATAGGTGGGGGCGGGGTCTGAGAGGGAACAATGGCGCCTGCTCCACTCTCTCCTGGACTCCAGCCCTTTCCGCCGCTTCCCCTTCACCTGGATTATTTGGGCACGCGCGCGTGCTGTTACATAGTGAGGAGTGGAGCCTCTGGCGCTCCTCAGAGTGGGGCAGCTCAGTCGCTGGGTTGTGACGCTGTATGTGGGGGCGGGGTCTGAGAGGGAACAATGGCGCCTGCTCCGCTCTCTCCTGGATTCAGTCGCTTCCGCCACTTCCCCTCTGCCTGGACCATCTGCGTGCACGAATGTGGTACCACCTGGTCAGCCAGCCGCCTTGTGTGGCCTCACTGGGTCTGCACAGTTGCCCCCCTGTGCCCGGGGTCCACCAGCTGCTGCCTGTGGGCCCGGGGACTGCCAGCCGCCGCCTGTGCACCTGGGAACTACAAGCCGCTGCTGCCTGCATACCCAGGTCTGCACCTCCACTTTCTCCTGCCGCGACTCCGCCCCTCTTACCGGTCTGGATGAATGGTTGTTGGACTTCCGTACAGTTCAATTTTCTATAAGTTCTGGTTGTTTTCTTGTTTCTAAATATTTGTTGTCCTTAATTTTGGTTGTAAGAGGAGGCACAGTGTGTCCGCCTATGCCTCCATCTTGGCCGGAAGTCCCTTAGGAAGCATTTTTAACTTCTTGAGAATAAAAGAAGTTTTATAGATTCGTCTCTTTTTATTGCATTCTACTTTAATTTCATTGCATCAGGAAACATGGGCTGATTGATAGTCTGTATTGGAACTTTCTTTAGACATAGTATTTGGTCACTTTTTGCAAATACTATAGATGTATCTGAATACAAAACATTTTCTTATTTTGTTGTGTGTACTATCTAGATTTTATCCTATCTATTGAATTGTTTTTAATATATTTTATTGATTATGCTATTACAGTTGTTTCATTTCTCCCCCATCATTCCCCTCCACCCTGCACACCCCCTCCCACCCACATTCCCCCCTTTAGTTCTTGTCCATATGTCATAAGTTCTTTAGCTTCTACATTTCCCACACTATTCTTGCCCTCCCCCTGTCTATTTTCTACCCACCATCTATGCCACTTATTCTCTGTACCTTTTCCCCCTCTCTCCTCCTCCCATTCCCCCATTGATAACCCTCCATGTGATCTCCATTTCTGTGTTTCTGTTCCTGTTCCAGTTGTTTGCTTAGTTTGCTTTCATTTTAGGTGTGGTTGTTAATATCTGTGAGTTTGTTGTCTTTTTACTGTCATATTTTTGTCTTCTTTTTCTTAGATAAGTCCCTTTAACATTTCATATATTAAGGGCTTGATGATGATGAACTCCTTTAACTTGACCTTATCTGTGAAGCAGTTTATCTTCCCTTCCATTCTAAATGAAAGCTTTGCTGGATAGAGCAATCTTGGATGTAGGTTCTTGCCTTTCATAACTTGGAATACTTCTTTCCAGCCCCTTCTCACCTAGAAGGTCTCTTTTGAGAAATCAGCTGACAGTCTGATGGGAACTCCTTTGTAGGTGACTGTCCCTTTATCCCTTGCTGCTTCTAGAATTCTCTCCATCATTTTAATCTTGTCTAATGTAATTCTGATCTACCTTGGTGTGTTCCTCTTTGGGTCCAACTTCTTTGGGACTCTCTGAGCTTCCTGGACTTGCTGGTAGTCTATTTCCTTTGCCAGATTGGGGAAGTTCTCCTTTATCATTTGTTCAAATAACTTTTCCACTTGTTGCTCTTCTTCTTCCCCTTCTGGTTCCCCTATAATTTGGATGTTGGGATGTTTAAAGATGTCCTGGAGGTTCCTAAGCATCTCCTCATTTTTTTTGAATTCTTGTTTCTTCCTGTTTTCTGTTTAGTTGTTTGTTTCTTCCTTCTGGTCTACTCCATCAATTTGAGTCCCAGTTTACCTCCCATCTCTATTGGTTCCTGTGTGTTTTCCTTCATTTCACTTATTGTAGTCTTCATTTGTTCATCTAATTTGTGAGCAAAATCAACCAATTCTGTGAGCATCCTGATCACCAGGGCTTTCAACTCTGCATCTGATAAGTTGGCTATTTCTTCATCACTTAGATGAATTGTCTCTGGGGCTTTGATTTGTTCTCCCATTGGAGCCATTTTTTTTGGGGGGGGGGTCTGGTAGAGGCTGTTATATAGTGAGGGGTGCAGCCTTAGGTGTTCCCCAGGGGGGGGCAGCTCAGTTGCTGGGTGGTGATGCTGTATGTGGGGGCGGGGTCTGAGAGGGAACAATGGAGCTTGTTCTGCTCTCTCTCGGATTCTAGTCCCTTCAGCCACTTCCCCTACGTCTGGATTATCTGCGCGTGAATATAGGACCACTTGGTCAGCCAGCTGCCTTGCATGGCCTCACTGGGTCTGCACCGTTGCCACCCTGTGCCCGGGGTCCACTAGCCACCACCTGTGCGCCTGAAATCTGCCAGCCACTGCTGCCTGTGCCCCGCTGGTGCCTGCGCTCCCGGGTCTGCCAACCTCCACTTTTTCCTGCTGCGACTCTGCCCCTCTTACTGGTCTGGATGAATGGTTGTTGGACTTCCATACAGTTCAATTTTCTGTAAGTTCTGGTTGTTTTCTTATTTCTAAATCTTTGTTGTCCTTAATTTTGGTTGTGCGAGCAGGAATAGTATGACCACCTATGCCTTCATCTTGGTTGGAAGTCTGAATTATTTTTATTTCAATGACTGTACGAGGTCTGTCCAGAAGGTATCCAGCCATGTAATATGAAAAATAGAGACAATTATTGAAGAAGATACGAGATACAAGAATCATTGTATATAGGTTAATGATACCTCAGTCCCATTCAAAGTAGGCACCTTGGGCCTCACACAGTTCTCCCAATCGCCATCAGCTGTCCTGTTGTATTTTCCTGAATCTCATCCACAGTCTGAAATCTCTTCCTTTTGAAAGGTGATTTTAGTTTTGGGAAAAAAACAGAAGTGGTAGGACACCAGATCTGGGCTATAGTGGGGCTGAGTCACCTGGGTGATTTCATGTTTTGACAAAAAACTCTGCACCAAACTTAATGCACGAGTGGGTGTGTTGCTGTAACAAAGCTGCCAATCACCAGTTTCCCATAGCTGTGGGCTTCTGAGTCATCTGAATAGTTTCCGTGAAGGAATGTTCGAGCTTAATGCAAAATTTGATGCAGATTCATTGCTCTACTCTCTCAGTCATTTTGAATGTGACAACCACACAGTACACATGCTCACTCAATGGCATCTACCGCCCCCACTGACCAGTACAATGAAGTCATCATTGTTCATGTGTGCGTATTCCAGTCCACTCTTCTTAGTTGCCTGGTTACATTGATGTCACACAAGCCATTCTTGTTATATCAACAATTGCTGGGCTTTTTCCAAAGACCTCATATATATATAAATATATATGTATATGTGTATGTGTGTATATATGTGTGTGTGTGTGTAATTCTTGTTCAAGTACAGTTGTCTCCATTTTCACCCCATCATGCCACCCCATACCACCCATTCCCACCCCCCCACCCACAAACCTACCCCCTTTGGCTTTGTCCATGTGTCCTTTATACATGTTCCTTGATGGCCCTTCCCCTATTTTCCCTCTCCCTCCTCCTCTCTGGTTACTGTCAGCTTGTTCTTTATTTCAATGTCTCTGGTTATATTTTGCTCAGTTGTTGATTTTGTTGATTAGGTTCCACTAGGTGAGATCATATGGTATTTGTCTTTCACTGCCTGGCTTATTTCACCTACCATAATGCTCTCCAACAGTTCCATCCATGCCGTCATGAAGGGTAGGAGCTCCTTCTTTCTTTCTGTTGCATAGCATTCCATGTGTAAATGTACCACAGTTGTGTGTTTTTTTTTATAACTGGCTAAAGTTTATTAAATACTTTGTACCACAGTTTTTTGATCTGCTAATTTACTGATGGACACTTAGGTTGCTTCTAGCACTTAGCTACTGTAAATTGAGCTGCTATGAACATTGGGGTGCATAGGTTCTTTTGAATTGGTCTTTCTTAGGGTATAATCCCAGCAGTGGAATTGCTGGAGACCTCATATATTTTTAAATATTTTTTATTTTTTATTTTTCAATTATAGTTAACATATGGTATTCTACTAGTTTTAAGAGTACAATACAGTGATTAGAAATTTATATCATTTATCATCACCCCTAGAAGTGTAGTATCTGACACCATACATACTTATTACAATATTACTGAATGTATTTCCTATGACAACGGCTATATATTTTTATTTCTGTGATTTCTAATTGGTCTTTTTTATTTAACTCTGATCTTCTTGTATTTCTATATTTGTTTCATCATTTTTGGTCTTTTTTTGTAATCCATTGTTCCATCATAGCTCCTCGTGTGTCTTAAGAATACTTGAAGTCTTTATCATACTATATCCTAAATAATCTGAAACAAATTTATATTCTGATTGTTGAATTTGAGTTTTTTTCTGAAAATTTGTTTACATGTTTGGTATTCCTATTTGCAGGCACAATATTTTTTTTTGTTGCCCTTTATGTTTCTTTCTCTCCCTCTATGCTTATTCCATCAGTAGTTTGGGGGGTTTTCTTACTTAGGCCAAAGGCCCTCATTTAGGGTCAGGTTTCATAATATGGTATTTTAGATTTTCTGTTGTGTTATACTATCAGGTAACATCACAGTCCAGTTAATGAATCAATGACCTGCTTGGTCAAACAAGGTGGTGTTTGTCTCCTTTTACCTCTTTGGGTCTGTGGTTCCAAATAAGTTACAGCCCCAGTCAGTGTTTGGAAGTAGTTTGTGTTCATTTTTTTCCCATAGGTCCCTAGTTTGAGCTAGAGCTGAACTAGAGCTGTGAGCCTGGCTATCTAGTCCATGCCAGTGACTAGATGCACTGATGGTCCTTTTTGATCCACAGTTGTCTTCCTGTTTACCTCTGCTTACCTTTTAACTTAGAGCCCATTAGGTCTATGGCTTAACTTAAATTATAGCCTTGTGTTTTCTTATGTTTCTGGTCAGTGAAACTGCTTGTCTTATTTTGACCTGAATTAATATAATCTCTCTTCCCATCCCTTCTTCTATCATGCAATGTGTGTGGAGCAGAGGGGATGCATTAAAGGGTCATTTACTGAGCTTTCTTATTGAAAATCCACTTAGGGTTTTAAAGTAATTCTCTAGAAGCAAAGAAAGAAAGAAGAAAATAGAGTGAGTATTCAGTTTATAAAGGAGCAATGAAAGGTTGTCTCTGCTTATAAGATCAGATCATCCTCTGCTAGCAAAGCAGAAATGTAGTTATAATTACTGCTTATTCTCTCCTAATAGCCAAGGTCTTTAGCACCACTTTCTTATTATCTAGCATCTTCCACTTTCAGACCTGCTTCCTTCCCTTCACTCCACTTAAAATTCCCTGGAGAGTCATCAGTATGCAGCTCCTCATCAATTTAGTCATATAATGAAGTATTCAAACTGAATTATAAAGTTTGTGTACTCATTGAGTCCTTAATTTGTCAACATGTGGGATACACTTTGTATGTGAGTGGTGATGGGAGGAAAAGGAGTTAGACTTGACTGTATGTTTATTCTCACAACCAGACAGTGGCCCAGAAACAGACCCAAGAGCCTCTGAAATGAGGCCAATTGGAATGAGGAGGCAGCAGTCATTCTGCCCTAAGATCACCTACTACAAGGAGGAGCCAACATGGGGAAAAGGGTTTTCTAAAGCAGAGTCAAAATGAGGTGCGTGCATATACATGTATTTGCATGTGTGTCTCTGTGTGGGGGTGCACACATGCATGTGCTTCTAAACTCCTTCCCATCAAAATGAGCACAGAAGTACTAATCAGCTGGGCTTCCACTTACCACCTGGAAGTGTGAGAATTACTAATCAGGGACTGGGATTATAAGAACCACGTAATTGCTCCATTTCTGTTTTGTTTTCTACAAAAGTTACCAGTCACTCTCTATTTAACAAAAAAGACCCAAGGGCTTATCTTTAAGAACAGCAAGGGTAGAAGATGAGCACTGTTGTCCATTCCATTGTCAGGCTTGGGAAGGAGAAGAATGGCCCTCAATCAACAGAATAGTAGTGCCAGTTACTAAAGAAATAAAGAACAAAATGACTGTCAAGAACCTTCTGCATGGAATCTGGTCGGGGTTTGAAAGGGTTATTTAACCATTAAAAGTTCTATATGAGACTTCCGGCCAAGATGGAGGCATAGGTGGACACACTGTGCCTCCTCTCACAACCAAAATTAAGGACAACAAATACTTAGAAACAAGAAAACAACCAGAGCTAATAGAAAATTGAACTGTATGGAAATCCAACAACCATTCATACAGACCGTTAAGAGGGGCAGAGTTGCGGCAGGAAAAAGTGGAGGTGCGGACCCAGGAATGCAGGCAGCAGCAGCTGGCAGTTCCCAGGTACACAGGTGGTGGCTGGTGGACCCTGGGCCCACAGGTGGCAGCTGGCGGACCCCGAGCACGGGGTGGCAACTGTGCAGACCCACTGAGGCTGCACAAGGTTGCTGGCTGACCAGGGGGTCCCACATTTGCGTGCAGACAATCCAGGTGAAGGGGAAGTGGCAGAAGGGACTGGAATCCAGGAGAGAGAGGAGCAGACGCCATTGTTCCCTCTCGGACCCCGCCCCCACATACAGCGTCACAACTCAGCAACTGGGCTGCCTCACACTGGGGAACACCTAAGGCTCCACCCCTCACTACGTCACAGCCGTGACCAGACCAAAACCAAAACAAAACAAAAAAAAATGCACCAAAAATGGCTCAAATAGGAGAACAAATGAAATCTCCAGAGCCAATTCCTCTAAGCAAGGAAGAGATAGCCAACCTATCAGATGCACAGTTAAAAACCTTGGCGATCCAGATGCTCATAGAATTGGTTGATTTTGCTCACAAATTAGATGAAAAAATGAAGGCTACAATACGTGAAATGAAGGAAGATGCATGGGGAACCAATAGAGATGGAAGGAAAACTGGGACTCAAATCAATGGAGTGGACCAGAAGGAAGAAACTAACAACCAAACAGAAAACGAGGAAGAAACAAGAATTCAAAAAAATGAGGAGAGGCTTAGGAACCTCCGGGACAACGTTAAACATCCCAACATCTGAATTATAGGGGTACCAGAAGGGGAAGAGGAAGAGCAACAAGTGGAAAACTTATCTGAACAAATAATAAAGGAGAACTTCCCCAATCTGGCAAAGGAAATAGACTTCCAGGAAGTCCAGGAAGCTCAGAGAGTCCCAAAGAAGTTGGACCCAAAGAGGAACACACAAAGGCATATCAGAATTACAGTACCCAAGATTAAAATTAAGTAGAGAATTCTAGAAGCAGCAAGGCATAAGGGGACAGTCACCTACAAAGGAGTTCCCATCAGACTGTCAGCTGATTTCTCCAAAGAGACCTTCCAGGCAAGAAGGGGATGGAAAGAAATATTTGAAGTCTTGAAAAGCAGGGACCTACATCCAAGATTGCTCTATCCAGCAAAGCTGTCATTTAGAATGGAAGGGAAGATAAAATGCTTCTCAGATAAGGTCAAGTTCAAGGAGTTCGTCATCACCAAGCCCTTATTGTATGAAATGTTAAAGGGACTTATCTAAGAAAAAGAACATAAAAATATGACAGTGAAGAGACAGCAAACTCACAGATGTTAACAACCACACCTAAAACAAAAGCAAACTCAGCAAACAGCTAGAACAGGAACAGAACCACAGAAATGGAGATCATATGGAGGGTTAGCAGCAGGGGTGTGGGAGGAGGAGAGGGGGGAAGAGGTACAGAGAATAAGTAGCATAGATGGTAGGTAGAAAATAGACAGGGGGAGGGCAAGAATAGTGTGGGAAATGTAGAAGCTAAAGAACTTAAGACACATGGACATGAACTAAGGTGGGGGAATGTGGGTGGGAGAGGGTGTGCAGGATGGAGGGGAATGATGGGGGAGAAATGGGACAACTTTAATAGCATGATGAATAAAATATGTTTAAAAAAAGAAGAAGAAAAGTTCTATGATTGTCAGAACCCTCCCCCTGCCCCCACTTACTTAATCTTACAGAGTATATAAAACATGGTAAAATCCTTCAATTTTGTCTACATATGTACTTAGGCTGAGGAAAGACCTTCAGACTCATTTGACCCAGTGAAACATTTGATGCCTAAGGAATTAAAAGAGCCACAGGCTTGTCAAGGATTTGATGGAGGCTGTGGCTCTGTTCACAGAAATGTGTAAACATGAGTTTTATATAGAATTTCAGAGAGTTTGTGGGTGTCTGGTTAAGGTATCTCCCAGTCTAACAAGAAACAAATGGATTTACAAAATATGCAGTAAGGGTTTCAAATTACTAATTCTCATAGAAAATGGGACCTCATGGATTCCCCAGAATCTCTCCCCCAGCACCTTTGGGTGATTAGGTATCATTTCTATCAGTGTTCATACATTACTGATAATGATCTCTGATTCAGATTCTACAATATTGTCCAAGTACTTCCATCCTGAGTGTACCCACAGACACACATAATGACATTTTCAAACAGAATCAGATGACATTTTTCTCCATGGACCTCTTTGGTCCATGAGATCTCCCTGATGCCTGAAGAGATCTCTGATCCACACACTGCATCTATTGCTAATTTCTTTCATTCATGACCCTAAACACTGGTGTTTTCTTACAGAATATTTTCATAAGTGAGATTTCATTACTTTTTTTATAATTATCATACATATTTTGGATCCAGCACACACAGAGGACACTTCATCAGCTTTAATGCTGTCTCCTTCAGTAATATGGACATGATATTAGGAGAGTTTTTTAGAAGAATCTGCACAATCATTTCCAACTCAGCTTCTCCCCCATCTTTAAGACAGACAGTAGTTGAATTTTCTTATCACCATCACATTTCTGTGTTTGGTAGTTCTGCATTTGGTAGTTTTTCCTCTCCATCACTTGAAGATTCCATCTCAGACCTTGTCCCTTCATTTTCAGCAGATGATACTGTAGTCACTGGACCAATTCCCAGCCTTGACTTTTCTACAGGAATCACAGTGACATTTTGATCAAGGGGAGGAAATCTGAAAGTTAAGTAATTGAGGAAGGAGATGATCCCTAGGGGAAGAGAAGAATTTGAGGTGAGTTTCAATAGACATACAGTCTTTTGGCTTTTAAAATTCTTACTTACCCTTTAAATATTCAGTTCAAAAGGTCCCTTTTCAGTGAAGCCAACCCATTTTCCCCCAGGAGAGTTACTTTACCCTTGTGTGCTCCCATTTCATTATAGTATTTATCACATGGTTAGAACAAAGCTTGAACCTCCTGGGTTCAAATCATAGATCCACTACTTTCTGTGTGGTCTTAAGCAAGTCACTCAACCTATCTATGGGTCAATTAGTGGCATAATAGATTACTAATTCTAAGTTTTCAGTTTCATACCATAATGCCTCTCAATTTATAAATGTTCTAAACAGAAACAGTTAGTGCTTCTATTTCTCATAGATTGTACTTCAAGAAATACTTTCCTCCTCCATCCTTCTAGGATAAGGCAGGACTTACCAGAAAACATGTACAAGAAGTCACTCCACCAATTAAGATAATAGGCCCAGAGGAGATCTGACTCCATGGCATCCTTGGTGTGCCAGTGAACCTGTGCCAGAAATAGGATGAGGCAGAAGAGCAAGCAGATGGCTAGGACCAGAAGAAAAGATGTCACAACCCATCAGTGTCTTCAGTCTGTCTTGACTACCACCCCCACCTCTTCTGCTTTTAGATCCATATGTATGGCAGGATCAAATTCAGAAATTGACCAAAGTGGGGAAGAAATGTGGGCTTATACCTCTCCCCTAGCAAGTCACCCAAAATGTGTTTTATACAACAAGACAAGATAGGCACCTGAAAACTTGATGTCATACCGAAGAAGAGAAAAGGGGCCAAAAAAGAAAATGAAAGCCCCACAGAGAAAGTTTGTTCCCTAGACAATTTTACCCCAGCATTACCCTGTCAGTCTGCATTTGTACCTGAGATGAAGCTGAGCATGGATACCTTCAGATCCAAGTTGGTGGTCATGCTTCCTCTTCTAGGGAGGCAAGAGCTTAAGAGCCAGCCAAGACCAATTAGTATGGTGAGGACAGAGATTAAGAAGAAGGCCCTGGAATATTGGAGATAATCTGCCAAAGAGAAGGAGAAAGGAAAGGCTTGGTTAGGCCAGTGGGGAACCTCTCTCAAGAAAACCGGAGAGAGTCTCTGAGAAGGGAGTGAGGACTAAGGAGATGAAGCTGAGCTTGCTATGTAGCATCCAGAGAACCAATAAAGATCTTTTTTCTCAGCTCTTTATTGATACTTGGAATTTCGTTACTATGAAGAAGGCAAAGCTGTCCTTGAAAAACTAAAGGTGATATACAAATAGTCCTGGGTATATTAACACATTAACTTAGATGTAAAATAGCTTATAAGAGGTATGAGTTTAACATCATAACACAGATTAAAATTTTGTCTTATTCTTAATTCTAATTCTAAAAGTAATAAATGTTTAATATAAAGATTGGAAAGACTACAAAACTACAAAAAAGAAGAAAGAAAATGAGCCATAATACCACTTTCCAGAGATAACCTTTACTAGTATTTTATTTCTTTCTAGTATTTTCTATCCTCTATGCATAGTAGTATAATACTCAATATCATGTGATTTTTTACTTTATATTATATGATAACAATTTTCCCAGATCACACTGTAAACATCATTTTAATGGCTACAAAACAGCATGTTATATTTTGTTTAATGATTAAACCATTTTTTGGAGTTTGTTTCTGTTTTTTTCTCTTTCAAATGTATCTGACATGTATAAGCCTTGTCACCCTGTGACTACAAAATGAAGTTACTTTTATTTTAACTCCTATTTTGTAATAATTTCATGCCCTCAATTTACTGGATTGCAGGGATTTAACACCCCCAAAATATCTCCCATTCTTTAGAAATTTCCTCAAGGTCCTATCACCTGTTTGTTTAAAGAGAAGTCTGCTAAAGTTCTTTTGCTCCAAAGCCCTTACCCAAGTTCTATATACTCCTCTCCCCTCTCCTTTGGCTCCAGATCACTGCTGTCTTTCGTTCTGCCATTCGCTTCAAATAGGATGTTGGTAAGAGAGAAGGAGGGGCATGCTAAACATCACTGTTTGTTACCATATCCCTGATATGGAACAGATCATTCCTGGCTTCTCAAAAAGTGTCTTAAGAAACAGAGGCTAACCTTTCCATCCTAGGCCTGGAATAATGGCTCCCAGAAAAAGGATGGCAAGAAGAAGGGCTGTTCTGCCATCAATGAGGTTGTGATCAGAGAATACACCATCAACATTCACAAGTGTAACCAGGCAGTGGGTTCCAAGGAACATGCCCTAAGGTACTCAGATCTGGAAATTTCCCATGAAGAAAATGGGAACTCAACTTCCGGCCAAGGTGGAGGCACAGGTGGACACACTGTGCCTCCTTGCACAAACAAAATTAAGGACAACAAAGATTTAGAAATAAGAAAACAATCAGAACTGATAGAAAAATTAACTGTACAGAAGTCCAACAACCATTCATCCAGACTGGTAAGAGAGGTGGAGTCGCAGCAGGAAAAAGTGGAGGTTGGAGGACCTGGGCACACAGGCAGCAGTGGCTCGCAGATCGCAGGCATGCAGGCAGTGGCTAGCAGACCCCAGGTGCACAGGTGGTGGCTAGTGGACCAATGGGCAGACCCAGTGAGGCCCCACAAGGCAGCTGGCTGACCAGGCGGTCCCACATTTGCACACAGATAATCCAGGTGAAGGGGAAGTGGCGGAGGGGACTGGAATCTGAGATAGAGCAGAGCAAGGGCCATTGTTCCCTCTCAGTGTCACAACCCAGCGACTAGGCTGCCCTACCCTGGGGAACACCTAAGGCTCCACACCTCACTACATAACAGCCATGACCAGACCAAAAAAAAAAACAAAACAGCGGGACTTCCGGCCAAGATGGAGACATAGGCAGACACACTGTGCCTCCTCTCACAACCAAAATTAAGGACAACAAATACTTAGAAACAAGAAAACAACCAGAACTTATAGAAAATTGAACTGTACGGAAGTCCAACAACCATTCATCCAGACCAGTAAGAGGGGCGGAGTTGCGGTAGGAAAAAGTGGAGGTGCGGACCCAGGAATGCAAGCAGCCACAGCTGGCAGTTCCCAGGTGCACAGGCGGTGGCTGGTGGTCCTCAGGCCCACAGGCAGCAGCTGGCGGACCCCGGGCACAGGGGGGCAACTGTGCAGACCCAGTGAGGCCGCATAAGGTGGCTGGCTAACCAGGTGGTCCCACATTCGCTCGTGCAGACGGTCCAGGCATAGGGGAAGTGGCGGAAGGGACTGAATCCAGGAGAGAGCGGAGCAGGCGCCATTGTTCCCTCTCAGACCCCGCCCCCACATACACGCAGCGACTGGGCTGCCCCGCGCTGGGGAGCGCCTGAGGCTCCATCCCTCACTACGTAACAGCACGCGTGCATGCGCAGATAATCCAGGTGAAAGGGAAGCAGCGAAAGGGACCGGAGTCCAGGAGAGAGCTGAACAGGTGCCATTCTTCCCTCTCGGACCCCGCCCCCACCTATAGCATCACAACCCAGCAACTGGGCTGCCCCACCCTGAGGAATGCCTAAGGCTCCATTCCTCACTACGTAATAGTCGCGACCAGACTAAAACCAAAACAAAACAAAACAAAAAACCCCACCAAAAATGGCTCGAACCGGAGAAAAAATGAAAACCCCAGAGTCAATTCCTCTAAGCCGTGAAGAGATAGCCAACCTATCAGATGCACAGTTCAAAGCACTGGTCATCAAAATGCTCACAGAATTGGTTGATTTTGCTCACAAAATAGATGAAAAAATGCAGGCTACAATACATGAAATGAAGGAAGACGCATGGGGAACCGATAGGGATGGGAGGAAAACTGGGACTACAATCAATGGAGTGGACCAGGAGGAAGAAACTAACAACCAAACAGAAAACAAGGAAGAAACAAGAATTCGAAAAAATGAGGAGAGGCTTAGGAACCTCCAGGACATCTTTAAATGTCCCAACATCCGAATTATAGGGGTCCCAGAAGGGGAAGAAGAAGAGCAACAAGTGGAAAACTTATTTGAACAAATAATAAAGGAGAACTTCCCCAATCTGGCAAAGGAAATAGACTACCAGGACGTCCAGGAAGCTCAGAGAGTCCCAAAGAAGTTGGACCCAAGGAGGAACACACCAAGGCACATCGTAATTACATTAGCCAAGATTAAAATGAAGCAGAGAATTCTAGAAGCAGCAAGGCATAAGGGGACAGTCACCTACAAAGGAGTTCCCATCAGACTGTCAGCTGATTTCTCCAAAGAGACCTTCCAGGCAAGAAGGGGCTGGAAAGAAGTATTCCAAGTCATGAAAGTCAAGGACCTACATCCAAGATTGCTCTATCCAGCGAAGCTGTCATTTAGAATGGAAGGGAAGATAAAGTGTTTCTCAGATAAGGTCAAGTTCAAGGAGTTCATCATCACCAAGCCCTTATTATATGAAATGTGAAAGGGACTTATCTAAGAAAAAGAAGATAAAAAATATGACAGTAAAAAGGCAGCAAACTCACAAATATTAACAACCATACCTAAAACAAAAACAAACTAAGCAGACAGCTAGAACAGGAACAGAACCACAAAAATGGAGATCATATGGAGGGTTAGCAACAGAGGAGTGAGAGGAGGAGAGAGGGAGAAAAGGTACAGAGAACAAGTAGCATAGACAGTGGGTAGAAAATAGACAGGGGGAGGGCAAGAATAGTGTGGGAAATGTAGAAGCTAAAGAACTTATGACACATGGACATGAACTAAAGGAGGGGAATGTGGGTGGGAGGGGGTGTGCAGGGTGGAGGGGAATGATGGGGGAAAATACGACAACTGTAATAGCATAATCAATACAATATATTTTTAAAAATAAAAAAAATAAAATGGGAACTCCAGATGTGCACTTTGACACCAGTCAGGCTCAACAAAGCTATCTGGGCCAAAGCAATAAACAATGTCCCATACTGTTTCTAGGTGTGGTTGTCTAGAAAATGTAATGAGAATGAAGATACACTAAACAAGCTCTATATGTTGGTTACCTACTTACCTGTCACTACTTTAAAAAAACCTACAAATAGTTAATGTGATGAGAACTAACTTCTGGTGTTTGAATAAAGTTATAAAACTGCAAAAAATAGAAGCTAACTTACAACTGCAAGATGATAGAGCTTTTCTGAGATCCCACAGACCCAGAGATTTCTTCAGCATCCTTTGCAGGGTGCCTCCTTGCCTAGCTTCTTTCCAGTCTCAATGGAGCAGGGGCCAGTTCATCTCCACCACAGAAAGTTCTCTAAGCACTTCTATGCCTAAGAATCCCAATCCAGCTTCCAAGTAACCCAGAGACACAAAATTATGTGTGCAAGATTATCCCACTCTAAGACTGGCCTCTAAAATTTTATTTACTTTTCTAGAATTTACCAGTTACTAACACCATCAATAATAATGTCCATAAAAAGAAACTATACCCCCAGTCACAGATGTGAGTTGCTCTTGAATTTAGCCACATTTAAACATAATAACCCAAGAGTAGCACGTTTTCTAAAAACACAGAATCAGCAGTACATGTAGCCAGTCAGAACCACCAGCCCAGACTAATCTGCATGAAGCTCAGTGACAGGCACCTTTTGAAGTATTTAGCACACAATCTCCCATAGGCCTTAGCAGCCCTTGTTTGTAGACTGGGACCCTTACCAATAGCCCCCTGAGTATAGCTAATTGAACTAAGGAAGGGAATCTAACCTATGTTGGACCAATTTGATTCTTCTGCATAGAAATTTGGATTTGGGACTGATTAATGCTAATTTCCTCTTTTGCTTGCTTAAACCAAGAATATATAAAGCTAGACTACGATATTACTTTTTCGGCACTTGCACACCAATAAATAGGAAAAACTGAGCTATAAAGGTAAAACAAAACATAAACAAAATTGGGTGACATAGCAACTTTAGAGACACTGAGTGACTGGTGGGCTTGATCCAGTCTCCTCTAGAATCCCCTAATGTCCAGCAAACTTTTTGACTTGGCAATCTATAATTCTTCTGAATCCTTATAAATAAGTTTGCTTTTTAGCTTATGCTAGTTCAAATTAGTTCTGATATTTAAAACATAAAGCACACTGTATAAGATATTCAGTTCAATTCCTGTATAAAATATGTTATAGTCCAGCTTTATTCTACCTTGAGGGGAAGACTGTGCTTTCATGCTCTCTTACAATTTTCTATGTCATAGCTCCTCATCTCTTGAAAACTAAATAAACAAAGTTACTCACAAATCCAAAGGAATGACTAAAGATTTCTGCATACAGTAGTCTAACCCCTCAAAGGAACAAAGTCTGCTAGTCATAATCATATACCACAAATTAGATTCAGAGTCTAAAACAGCTGCATTGGTTTCTTCCATAGTTTTAAGAATTAATTTAACAAAACAAAAACAATGTCCCCAAACCTAAATTTAAACCTCTATCCCCTGTAGAACCAAAACCTACTTCAGTTTTTATATATCAGTTTTGGTGACTCTCTGGATGCTTTGAAACATTAGCTGGACCTCTTCCAGGTGCAGCACTAGTAAAAACCAACCTTGGTGTGCAGATTGGTACTTTCAGAACTCATCCGGGCCCAGCAGAAGGAGCCACAAGCTAGGGATCCTGAGGTTGCCCAGGGCCACCCACAGGCAGCACCTGACATAGGATGCATCAGGGTCTTTGAAGATCTACCTAATATATAGAAATGAACACAAAGAGGCAGCCAAAATAGGAAGACAGAGAAACAGGCCCAAAATGAAAGAACCAGAGGGTTCTCCAGAAGAAGAGCTAAATGAAATGGATGCAAGCAATTGATCATATATAGAATTCAAAGTAATAATTATAAGGGTGCTCAATGGCATAAAAAAAGACATAGAAACCATAAAAAGGAACCAGTAGAAATAAAGAATGCAATATCTGAAATAAATAATACACTGGAAGAAATAAACAGTAGGTTAGATGAAGCAGAGGATCAAATCAGCAATTCTGAAGATAAAGTAGAAAAAAAAATGTCTGATCAGACCAACAACAACAAAAGAATTTAAAAAATGAAGATAGTTTAAGGGACCTTTGAGACAACATGAAGTGCAACAACACCCATATCATAGGGATACCAGAAGGAGAGGAGCATGAGAAGAGATCAAGAACCTATTTGAAGAAATAATGACCAAAAATTCTCTAACCTGTTGAAGGAAGAAGACATACAAGTACAGGTAGTGCAGAGAATCTCAAACAAGATGTACCCAAAGAGGCCCATACCAGGATCCGTCACAATTAAATGATAATGTTGAAAGACAAGGAGGGAATCTTAAAAGCCACAAAAGGAAAGTAGTTAGTTACCTACAAGGGACCTCTCTATAGAATGTCATCCAGTTCTTCAACAGAAACCTTTCAGGCCAGAAGGGATTGGCATGAAATATTCAATGTGATGACAAGCAAGTACAAATTATCAAGGCTGCTTTTACCCAGCCAGGCTATCATTTAAAATTTAAGGGGAAATAAAGAGCTTCCAAGACAAATAAAAGCTAAAGGAGTTTGTTACCACAAAACAAGTATTGCAACAAATGTTAAAGAGCTTGCTTTAAGAAGAAGTAAAAAAGGAAGGTAGTTAAAAAATAAAATGGCAACAAATATGTATCTATCAATAATCACTTTAATGTAAATGGCTTAAATGTTCCAATCAAAAGTAATAGGGTAGCTGAATGGATAAGAAAACAAGACCCATATATATACTGTCTTCAAGAGACTCACCTCAGAACAAGAGGTACGCACAAACTAAAAATAAAGAGATAGGAAGAGATATTTCATGGAAAAAGAAAGGAAAAAATCTGGGCTAGTAATACTTACATCTGACAAAATAGACTTTAAAACCAAGGCTATAGTAATAGACAAAGAAGGGCACTACATAATGATAAAGGAAACAATCCAACAATAGGATATAACCCTTGTAAACATTTATGCACCCAACTATGGAACATCTAAATATGTAAAGCAAGTCTTGATGGACATAAAGGGAGAGATTGATGGAAATACAGACATAGTAGGGGAAAATAGCCTCTTCAACAAATGGTTCTGGGAGATCTGGACAGCTACGTGCAAAAAAAAATGAAACTCAACCATGAATTTATACCATACACAAAAATGAACTCAAGATGGATAAGAGACTTATATATAAGTTGCAACACTATAAAAGTCCTAGAGGAGAACATAGGGAGGAAAATCTCAGATATTCCACAGAACAATATTTTGATGGATATATCCCCTAGAGCAATGACATAAAGGAAAGAATAAAAAAATGATACTTCATCAAAATAAAAACCTTCTGCACAGCTAAAGAAAAGATCAGCAAAATGAAAAGGGAACTAACTGTATGGGAAAATATATTTGCCAATGATACCTCAGACAAGGGTTTGATCTGATCCAAACATAAAAAAACTCACATGACTGCACTCCAGGAAGACAAACAACACAATTAAAAAATGGGCAAAGGGGGACTTCTGGCCAAGATGGAGGCATAGGTAGATACACTTTGCCTCCTTATATAACCAAAAGAAGGACAACAACAGATTTAAAAATAAAAAATAACCTGAACTGACAGAAAAATCAAACTGTATGGAAATCCAACAACCAAAGAGTTAAAGAAGAAACATTCATCCAGGCCAGTAAGAGGAGCAGAGATGGGCAGCTGGGAAGGAGAGGACTTGCAGCAAGGCAGCGGCTGGTGGACCAGGCAGTACCACATTTGTGTTCAGATAACTGGGAAGAACACTGCAGAGCAAGACAGACTGCATAATCCAGAGTTCCAGGACAGGGAAATAAACCTCAAAATCTCTGACTGTAAAAACCTGTGTGGATTGCAGCGATGGAATAAACTCCCAGCCTCACAGGAGAGTTTGTAGGAGAGACCCACAGGGTCCTAGAATGTCCGCAAACTCACCCACCCAGAATCAACACCAGGAAGGCACAATTTTCTTGGGGGAAGCAGAGGAAGTGACTGAAAGCCAGTCAAGAGCCAAGCAAGCAGCATTGTTCCCTCTCATAACCCTCCTCTACAAAGAGTACCACAATGGAGCAATGTGGGTTGCCCTACCCTGGTGAATACCTAAGGCTCTGACCATTACTATATAACAGGCATGCCAAGACCCCCCCCCAAAAAAAAATGGACCAAATGAAAGAACAGATCAAAGCTCCAAAAATAGAACTAAGTGATGAAGAGATAGCCAATCTATCAGGTGCATAGTTCAAAAGACTGGTAATCAGGATGCTCATGAAATGGCTGAGTATGGTCACAAAATAAAGGAAAAAGCAAAGGCTTTGCAAAGTGAAATGAAGGAAAATATACAGGGAACCAACAGTGATGGTAAGAAAACCAGGAACCAACAGTGGCGGGAAGGAAACCAAGACTCAAATCAATGATCTGGACCAGAAGGAAGAAATAAACATTCAACCAGAAGAGAATAAAAAGCAAGAATGAGAATTTTTAAAAAATGAGAGGCTTAGGAACCTACAGGGCAACTTTAAACATTCCAACATCCATAGCCATAGGGCTGCCAGAAAGAGAAGAGGAAGAGCAAGAAATTGAAAACTTATTTGAACAAATAATGAAGGAAAATTTCCCCAATCTGGCGAAGGAAATAGACTTCCAGGAAGTTCAGGAAGCTCACAGAGTCCCAAAGAAGTTGGACTCAAGGAAGCACATACCAAGGCACATCATAATTACATTACCCAAGATTAAAAATAACGAGAGAATCTTAATGCAGCAAAAGAAAAGGACAGAGTAACCTATAAAGGAGTTCTCATAAGACTATCAGCTGATTTCTCAAAAGATACCTTACAGGCAAGAAGGGGCTGGAAAGAAGTATTTGAAGTTATGAAAGGCAAGGATCTACATCCAAGATTACTCTATCCAGCAAAGCTTTCACTGGAATGGAAGGGTAAATAAAGTGCTTCCCAGGTAAAGTCAAGTTCAAGGACTTCCTCATCCCTAAGCCCTTATTACATGAAATGTTAAAGGGAGTTAACATTTAGAAGAGAGTTAACATCTAGAAACAGTAAGAAAAATAAGATGATCAAATCTATGAGCAGTAAAATGACAGCAAACTCAAAACTATCAACCACCAAAGCTAAAAACAAAAACAAAAACAAACCAAGTAAATAGGTATCACAGAAACTGATTCACAGAAATGGAGATCACATGGAGGGTTATCAGCAGGGAGGGAGAGGGTGAGAATGGGGAAAATGTACAGGGAATAAGAAGCATAAATAGTAGGTACAAAATAGACAGGGGAGGTTAAGAATAGTATCAGAAATGGAGAAGCCAAAGACTTATATGTAAGACCCATGGACTTGAACTAAGGTGGGGGAATGCTGGTCAGAGGGGAGTACAGGGTGGAGGGGAATAAAGGGGATAAAAATGGATCGACTGTAATAGCATAATCAATAAAATATATTTTTAAAAGAAAAAAAATGGGCAGAGGACCTGAACAGACAGTTCTCCAAGGAGGACACACAGAGGAGGGCCCAGAGATACATGAAAGGATGCTCAGCATCATTAGCTATCAGAGAGATGCAAATTAAAACCACAATGAGATACTACTTCACACCAGTCAGAAAGGTCATCATAAACAAATCAACAAACAACAAGTGCTAGTAAGGTTGTGGAGAAAAGGGAACCTTAATATACTGTTCATGTGCAGACTGGTGTGGCCAACATGAAAAACAATATAGAATTTCCTCAAAAAACTAAAAATGGAACTGCCTTTTGACTCAGCAGTTCTACTACTGGGATTATATCCTAAGAATTCTGAAAGAACAATTCAAAAGAACCTATGTTCATAGCAGCACAATGTTCATAGCAGCACAATTTACACTAGCCAAGTGCTAGAAGCAACCTAAGTGCCCAGTAAATGAGTGGATCAAAAAACTATGGTATATTGTCCTGGCTCAAGTGGCTTAGTGGATTGAGTGCCAGCCAGTGAACCAAAGGATCACTGGTTCAATTCCCAGTCAGGGCACATGCCTAGGTTGCAGGCCAGGTCCCTGGTAGGGGGGTACACAAGAGGCAACCACACACTGATGTTTCTCTCCCTCTCTTTCTCCCTCCTTTCCTCTCTAAAAATAAATAAATAAAATATTTTTTAAAACTATGGTATATTTACACAATGGAATACTACACAACAGAAAGAAAGAAGGAACTCCTACCCTTGATGACAGCATGGATGGAACTGGAGAGCATTATGCTACATGAAATAATCCAGGCGGTGAGGGACAAATACCATATGATCTCACCTACAAGTGGAACCTAATCAACAAAACAAATGAGAAAAATAGAGCCAGAAGCATGGAAACAAGGAATGAACTGAGAGTGACCAATGGGGAGTGGTGAGGGGCATGATAGGAGAAAGAAGGGGAAGGGGCAAGCCAAGGAACATGAGTAGAGGACTCATTGGCATGGACAATTGGGGGAAGGATTGAATGTGGGAGTAGGGGGTGAGGGGCAGGGGAGAGCAATGGGGAAAAAGGCAGGATAACTGTAAATGAACACCAATTAAAAAAGAAAAAAGAAAGAGTCTAATCAAATCTACAATGACCTTATAGTGAAGTATTCTGGTGTTCTGATATAGGTCGAGGTTAGCCTCAGTCCAAAGAAAGTTATTATCTCAAGCAGGTCATTGTGAGAAAAAAAAAAAAAAATCACAAAAATGTTTCTGTTAAAATACATGAACAATGAACTCAAAATTGGTAAAACAGAAAATAGCAAGTATTGGGCTGCTTTCCATATTGGCTTTTTAATAACAATAGGAGTGGAGGGAGTGGTGGAGTACAAATGGAGACAACTGTACTTGAACAACAATAAAAAGTAATATAAATAAATACATAAATAAAAATTAAAAAAGAACAAAGAAAAATAATGTAAAAAATGTAATTACATGCCAAATTTGTTCTTGCACCCAGACATAAAAAATAACTAAATTTAAAAAAGATTCAATGCAATTCCTATCAAGATATCGTGACGTATTTCACAGAACTAGAAAAATATTCCAAAAGTTTATATGGAACCACAGAAAACACTAAATAGCAACGGTGATCCTGAGAAAAAAAGAATAAAATTGGTAGACTTCACATTACATAATACCAAAATATACTATAAAGCCATGATAATCAAAACAGCTTGGTAGTGACATGAAAACAGACACTCAGATCAGTGGAATAGAATAGAGAGCCCAGAAATAAAACCACACCTTTATAGCTAATTGATATTTGACAAAGGATGTAAAAACATACAATGACTAGTTTATTCAATAATATGATATTGGAAAAATTGGACAGATATGGGCAGAAATATGAAACTAGATCACTGTCTTATGCCACACACAAGAAAAGTTCAAAATGGATCAAAGAATTAAATGTTAGACTTGAAACCATAAAAAATCTTATAAGAAAACATAGGCAGTAAAACCTTTGACATTACTCATAGTAATATTTTTTTCTCATATATCTCCTCAGGCAAGGGAAACAAAAGAAAAAAATAAACAACTGGAGTACATCACCTAAAAAGGTTTTGCAAGATCAAATGAAGCATCAAAAATGAAAAGGCACCCCACTGAATGGGAGAACACATTTACCGATACATCTGATAAGGTGTTTAATATATAAAATTTATTAAAATTTATAAAACTCAAACCAAAAACAAACAAACTATTCAGTTTAAAAATGTAGAAAGGACCTGAAAGACACTTCTCCAAAGAGGACATACAGATGGCCAATAGACATTTGAAAGGATGCTCAAAATCAAATCATCAGTGAAATGCCCATTAAATCCACACTGAGATATCATATGACACCTCTCAGAATGGGATCATCAATAAATCAACAAACAACATGTGCTGGTCAGGATGTGGAGAAAGGAGAACTCTTCTGCACCATTGATGGGAATGTAGATTGGTGCAGCTACTTTAAAATATTTTTTAAAGGTTTTATTTTATCTATTTTTAGAGAGAGGGGAAGGGAGGGAGAGAGAGAGGGAGAGAAACATCAGTATATGGTTGCCTCTCACGTGGCCCTCAATGGGGACCTGGACCGCAACCCAGGCATGTGCCCTGACTGGGAATTGAACTGGTGACCCTTTGGTTCACAGCTCATACTCAATCCACTGAGCTACACCAGCCAGGGCTGGTATAGCCACTTTAGAAGACAGTATGGATTTACTTCAAAAAATTAAAAACAGAACCCCCTTTTGACTCAGCAATTCTATTCTGGGGGTTTATCCAAAGAAACCCAAAACACTAATTGAAAAGAATACATGCACCCCTATGTTCATTGCAGTGTTATTTACAATAGCCAGATTTGGAAGCAGACTTAGTGCCCATCAGTAGAATGGAATACTACTTGGCTGTAAAAAAAGAGAAGAAAATTTTATTGTTTGTGACAGCCTGGATGGACCTGGAGAATATTATGCTAGGTGAAATAAGCCAGTAAGAGAGAGAGACAAATATCATATGATTTCACTGATATGTGAAATCAAACGAAGAAACTTAACTAAAAAGCAAAAGATAGACAGAATCATAGAGAGCAGGCTGACAGTTCTAGGTAGGGGATGCATTGCAGTGTGGTGGGATCAAACAAACAAAAAAAGAACTCATAGACCTGGAGAAAAAGGTAGTGATTGTAGGGGGGAGTGTGTCAGGAGAGGTGAAAGAGGGTAAAGGGGATAAATGGTGAAGGAAAAAATACAATGAATGAATGACAGTTTTCACAAAGTTTAGCCATCAAAATTTCAAAATCTTAGAAATTCTTCCTGTCAAGATGGGGGCATAGGTAAACATGGCTCACTTCCTCATGAAACCACATCAAAATTACAACTAAAACATAGAACAACCATCACTCAGAGCTGTCAGAAATCTAGTTGGATAGAAGTCTGATTACTACAAATTAAAGAAACCACATCCATCCAGACTGGTAAGAGGGCCAGAGACGTGGAACAGGATGATCCCACAACCATGTATGGTGGGTAAAAATTCAGGAGGGATATCTCAGGAGTGAAGAGTCCCAGCCCCACACCAGGCCCCTCAGGCCTGGATTACATGTCAGGAAAATAAATCCCCATAACTTCAGGCTGAAAAATCAGTGGGGACTGAGTCAGTGGAAGACACTTCTGCAATCACTGGCAGCTCCTCTTACAGAACCCACAAACAGACTTTCTCAGACTTATGCACCCTAAGCTCCAGCACCAGGGTAGCACCTTGAAAGGCACCAGTGGCATACAGGGAGAAACCGAAGTATCTGGCATCAAGGTGAGAGCTGAGGGACAGCTTTATCCCAGACAGAAAGGCAGAGGCCATTGTCTCTTTTCTGAACTCTCCCATCATAGAGCCACAGAGATGCCAGGCAGATGCCATTTTTGAGACTTCATCGACCTGGCTAACACTGTTCACTGTACTCTGAAGATCCCTAGAGACTCTGGCCCACCCAACCTATGGGTCCACCCAAACTGCTTTTCCTTATCAATGTCTGGACTTGACTCAGACATCACAACTTTCTGAATCATCTCAAACAAGCAACAACAAGCCTTAGTGAGCCTCCAGACCCCATATTTCTTCCTAAGTGGCTCAGGGCCTGGCACTAACAGCAGCCAGCCTGGAAGCACAGCTTGACTTTGTCTGTGAATCTAAAAGCCCAGCACAAGTAGAAGCCATCTCAGGTAGCTTTATAGTTCAGGCAGGATGGCCCTGGGCAGAGCACAGGTGGGGACTGACCTTGGCCTGCACAACCTGGGATACCCCAGAGCCTGTGCATGCAGTGAACAGCTACAGACCACATTAGAGCATCACCACCATCCCCCTGCACAGTTGATCCTCCATGTAGGGTGGCAGTTGGTGGTCAGTGGCCATAGCCAGTCCTTGCAACTGAGTGGCCTGGGTGAATCACTTCCATTGACCTGCCAACAGTAATCAAGGTTTAATTACAAGAGAAGGATGTATTCAGCCCCCATAAAGGGCACACCTTGAATACCCAACTTGGGTGATAGGGGAGGCTGTGCCACTGGATCCTACAGGACACTGACTACATTAGGCCATGCAACCAAGACACAGAGTCAAAGCAGCTCTACCTAATACATAGAAACAAAAGCAAGGAGGCTGCCAAAATGAGGAGATAAAGAAACATGGCCCAATTAAAAGAACAGATGAAAACTCCAGAAGAACTAAACAAGATGGAGATAAGCAATCTATCTGATGCAGAGTTGAAAACACTGGATATAAGGATGCTCAAGGAACTTAGTGAGAACCTCAACAGCATAAAAAAGATCCAGTCAGAAATGAAGGATATACTAATTGAAATAAAGAATAATTTACATGGGAACAACAGTAGAGTGGACGAAGTGGAGAATCAAATCAATGATTTGGAGCATAAGGAAGCAAAAACAACCAGTCAGGAAAACAAGAGAAAAAGGAATCCAAAAGAACAAGGATAGTTTAAGTAGTCTCTGGGAAAACTTTAAGTGTTCCAATATTTGCATCATAGGGTTGCCAGAAGGAAAAGGAAAGAAAGAAGAAGAAATTGGAAGTCTATTTGAAAAAATAATGAAAGAAAGCTTCCCTAAATTGGTGAAGAAAATAAGACATGTAAGCACAGGAAGCACAGAGAGTCCCCACCCAGATGGATGCTAAGAGGCCCATTCCAAGACATATCATAATTAAAATGCCAAAGGTTAAAGACAAAGAGCGAATCTTAAAAGCAGCCAGAGAAAAGCAGTGTGGAGACTTCCAGCCAAAATGGAGGCATAGGTAGACACACTACGCCTCCTCGCACAACCAAAATAAGGACAACAACAATTTAGAAACAAAAACCAACCAGTACTGACAGAAAATTGAACTGTATGGAAGTCTGACAACCAAGGAGTTAAAATAGACCCATTCATCCAGACCGGTAGGAGGGGTTGAGTCAAGTGGCCAGGTAGAGAAGGGTTGTGGCAAAAAGAGGGGTGGCTGGTGGACCTCAGGCGCATGGGGCAGCAGCCGGTGGACCCAGCGAGGTGGGAGATTGTGGAGGGGCATGGCGCACAAGGTGGCTGGTGGACTGAGCAGTCCTACATTCACGCGCAGATAAACCAAGTGAAACTGGGGAGTGAGACAGACAGCATAACCCAGGGTCCCAGCGTGGGGAAATAAAGCCTCAAAACATCAATTGAAAACACCTGTGGGGGTTGAGGTGCTGGGAGGAACTTCCAGCCTCAAAGGAAGGTTCGTTACAGAGACCCACAGGGTCCTAGAACGTACACAAACCCACCCACCTGGGAATCAGCACCAGAAGGGCCCAATTTGTTGGTGGAAAACAGCAGAAGGGACTGAAATCTGGCAGCAAGTGGAGCAAGCGCCATTGTTCCCTCTCGGACCCCTCCCCCACATACTGTGTCACAACCCAGTGACGCGGGTTACCCCGCACTGGTGAACACCTAAGGCTCTTCCCCTTACTATGTAACAGGCACATCAAGACCAAAAAAATGGCCCAAAGGAAAGAACAGATCAAAGCTCCAGAAAAAATACAACTAAGCAATAAAGAGACAGCCAACCTATCAGATGCACAGTTCAAAACACTGATAATCAGGATGCTCACAGAATTGGTTGAATTTGGTCGCAAATTAGGTGAACAAAATGAAGGCTACGCTAAGTGAAATAAAGGAAAATGTACTGGGAATCAATGGTGATGAGAAGGAAACTGGGACTCAAATCAATAGAGTGGACCAGAAAGAAGAAACAAACATCCAACCAGAAAAGAATGAAGAAACAAGAATTCAAAAACTTGAGGAGAGGCTTAGGAACCTTCAGGACATCGTTAACGTTCCAACATCTGGATTACAGGGGTACCAGAAGGGGAAGAGGAAGAGCAACAAGTGGAAAGGATATTTGAACAAATAATAAAGGAGAACTTCCCCATTCTGGCAAAGGAAATAGACTTCCAGGAAGTCCAGAAAGCTCAGAGAGTCCCAAAGAAGTTGGACCCAAGGAGGAACACACCAAGGTACATCATAATTACATTACTCAAGATTCAAATGAAGGAGAGATTCCTGGAAGCAGCAAGAGATAAGGAGGCAGTTAGCTACAAAGGAGTTCCCATCAGACTGTCAGCTGATTTCTCAAAAGAGACCTTCGAGGCAAGAAGGGGCTGGAAAGAAGTATTTGAAGTCATGAAAGGCAAGGACCTACATCCAAGATTGCTCTATCCAACAAAACTGTCATTTAGAATGGAAGGACAGATAAAGTGCCTCCCAGATAAGGTCAAGTTAAAGGAGTTCATCATCACTAAGTCTTTGTTATACAAAATGTTAAAGGGACTTACCTAAGAAAAAGAAGATAAAAAACATGTACAGTAAAATGACAGCAAACTCACAATTATTAACAACCACACCTAAAACAGAAACAAAAACAAACTAAGCAGCAAATAGAACAGGAACAGAACCACAGAAATGAAGATCATATGGAGGGTTAGCAACAGGACAGTGGGAAGGGGAGGGAGGGGGAAAAGGTACAGAGAATAGGTAGCATAGACGGTGGGTAGAAAATAGACAGGGGGAGGGCAAGAATACTATGGAAATGTAGAAGCTAAAGAACTTATGACACATGGACATGAACTAAATGGGGGGGATGTGGGTGGGAGGGGTGTGCAGGGTGGAGGGGAGTGAAGGCGAGAAAATGGGACAACTGTAATAACATAATCAATAAAATATATTTTTTAAAAAAGAGAAAAGCAAATGTTAAAGGGACTTATCTAAGAAAAAGAAGATAAAAAATATGACAGTGAAAAGACAGCAAACTCACAGCTATTAAGAACCACACCTAAAACAAAAGCAAACTAAGCAAACAGCTAGAACAGGAACAGAACCACAGAAATGGAGATCGTATGGAGGGTTAGCAACAGGGGTGTGGGAGGAGGAGGGGGGGAAGGTACAGAGAATGAGTAGCATAGATAGTGGGTAGAAAATAGACAGGGGGAGGGCAAGAATAGTATGGGAAATGTAGAAGCTAAAGAACTTATGACACAAGGACATGAACTAAAGGGGTGAATGTGGGTGGGAGAGGGTGTGCAGGGTGGGGGGAATGATGGGGGAGAAATGGGACAACTGTAATAGCATAATCAATAAAATATATTAAAAAAAAAAAAAAAGAGAAAAGCAGTTTGGTACCTTCAGGGGAGTTCCCATAAGACTGTCAGCTGATTTCTCAAAAGAAACTTTGCAGGCTAGAAGGGACTGGCAGGAAATATTCAAAGTCATGAAAAGCAGGGACCTACAGCCAAGACTGCTCTACCTATCAAAGATATTTAGAATCTAAGGGCAGATAAGGAGCTTCCCAGACAAGAAAAAAAGCTAAAGGAGTTCATCACCACCAAATCATTATTATTCAAAATGTTAAAGGGAGTTATTAAAGAAAAGAAGAAGATCAAAACTATGAACAATAAAATGGCAATAAAAACATATCTATAAACAATTGAATCTAAAAAACAAAGTAAGCAAACAAGAACGGAGACAGAATCATGGATACAGAGAAAATTTTGATGGTTGCCAGATGGGTAGGAATGTGGGGAAATGGGTGAAGAGGTGAGGGGATTAAGAAGTAGAAATAGGTCGTTACAGAATAGCCATGGGGATGTAAAGTACAGTAAAGGAAATGGAGTAGCCAAAGAACTTATACGTATGACCCATGGACATGAACAATGATGTGGGATTGCCTGAGGGAGCAGGGGTGCTAGGTGGAGAAGGGCAAAGAGGGAAAAATTGGGACAACTGTAATAGCATAATCAATAAAATAAAATTTAAAAAAATCTTAGAACCTAAGTTACAAAAGATCGTATTTATACATGAGAGTAAGAAACTTGGTCCAGGGGGAGGAGCGCTCTAGATAGATGGAACATCCATGTTGGTCACCTGTACCCAAACATTTCTGAAGCTTTCCTTAATGACACGTTGTGATGTGAACTTAGGTTGCAGGAGTAGGAAGGTAAGCCTCCCAGTGTTCTGAAGACAGTGGATCTAATACCCTGGGAAGAGAGGTGATGTCACTTTTAATTTGGAGAGATAGAAGTCCAAATCACTTGAAAAACTTGGTAAGGTCCTTGCTGGTATTCTCAGGATCATACCAGTCAGTGATTCTGTACTTCAGAGCACCATCAAGGAGGATGTAAAAGCTACCAAGCCTGGAAGAGACACTAACCAAACAAAAAGCAGTAGTGTTTTTCAGTTGGCAGTTTGTAACTGATGGGCAGTATCTCCTTCTACTGTTGTGAAAGTAAAGCTTGCCCGGGAGGTTGTGGAAAGGGGGAGAGGCAGGGCTGTAAGCCACCAGCTCTTGTGAACAAACAGGCTCGGTTAACAGTATATGTTCTCCTTTAGAGCTATCGACCCCCTGAAAGGAAGCAGTGGGAAAGCCAAGACGACATTAGAAGAAAGAATCAGAGGAGAGAAGCCAGCATCTGCTACTCAGCGGTTCCAGATAGGTTTGGTGGTGGGCTCCCTCACTGCACCCTATGTTCTTCAGCAAAAATCAAAACCAGGACAGAGAGGCAGGGTTTCAATAAGATCTAGCCCTTTTTTACCTGTGAAGGAGCTAGACTGAGTGGGTGGATGTGGGGTGTGGATGTTGATTATGAGGATCAAGGTGGTACTATTGGAGACAAAGTTGGGGGATTAGCCTATTTATTTAGGCAAACCTAACCTGTACATTGCCGCTATTGTGCCATCATTCCAGGTACACAAGGCCAAGACAAAACTTCCTCAGAGGAAGTGCACGGAGGAAGTGGTCTAGAAAAGATCCTGGGTGGAGACATAGCACCCTGTAGAGGAAGCTATAAAATCTGTCTAGTGTCTGGTTTTCCTGGCGACCTTGATGACAGAATAAAGCTTTTCCCACAACCTGGTGAAGTTTAATGTATAGTGGTTCCTGGGACCCTGGCCTGCAGCGCCCAGTGCCTTTACTAAAACAGCTAGCTACCTTATCTTCCCTACTCTCTGCGAAACAGTTGAAGTTACTCTCTGTGGCAACACAGTCTTTACATTCTGATCTCTACACTCCAAGGGAATTAAGAGAGGGGTCTATTCCACACTTCAGACCTAATAATGAACGTGAAGGATGGTGTCCTCTGCTCCCCAACCCTTCTTCATCCCAGCAGCAACAGCTACAGCAGAGAGTCTAACAGTCATCTAGAACCTGGTGAGGTTAGAGCCTGGGGCACAGTGATTTGGAGTAAGTCCATGACAGAGGAACATGAGCACACACACATTTTGAGCCCACAAGAGACAACCTCTGGGGAACTCCCAGAAATGACAGGGAATACCATGGGAGCGGGGGCTAAATTCTTGCAATCCAATAGGTAAAAGTTTAAAGTTCTTGAATTTGGATAATAACGGATTCAGGTAATAATGTATTATTGTCACAGACTGATGAAGGCTTGGCATATGAATTATATTTTGGGAATTCCTTAGGAGAGCTGTGTTACAGACTGAACCTAGAATCAAGACTAGTTAACATTGGAAATAGTGGGGTGGGGACTTACAGTTGTGTACATAGAGGACTCAGTTGACTTTCTCTAAACCACAGGTGGCAAACACAAGGCCCATGGGCTGAACCCGGCCTTCCATCTTGTTTTATCCGGCCCGGCACCTTGCTTTTACCTGGTGGCAGCACTGAGGTCTTGCTTAACTGTTTAGGAGTAGTTACATTTATATAGTCGTAACATGACATTCGGCCCTTTGAAGGTAACTGCAAGGCTGGTATGGCCCCCGGTGAAAATGAGTTTGACACCCCTGCTCTACACCATTAACATTTGGCTTCAGGTGAATTCAAGGCTCTGAAAAATAAACTATTTGCTACTTTGAATAATAAAATATCAAAATTCTGACTAATTAAAATTTAAACAATAATCTCAAATCCTGAGTTTTAGCCTGGGAACACAGTTACACATTTGAATACTAATCACATTGCTTCACAGTAACAGCTCGTAAGTGACAAAAGAGTTCTTCCCAGAGAGTAAAGAGAATATCAGCTTATTGTTTGGGAGAAGAAACCTCCTGAGAAAGAAGAGAGGGGCACACTGAGGACACCAAATATAGGATGGCTACAGTCACAATTTGGCAAGATCCACCCTGGACTTGTGAGGGCCAAAAGATCTTGGAGGAAGAAAGATGAAGGACAACGTGGCAGAAAGCTCTGAAACTGTGGGGCCTGAGGCATTTAACTTAGTGGCACTCACAGGGTGGCTTGGGTGTGTGGCTCCAGCACAGCTCATGGTTGCACGAGATCCAGAGTCCTGAGTAGAGCTGAAGGCCATTCTTGACCACCAGGAACTGCACCCAGTTCAGTGGGGACACGCAGATCAGCATTAGGAGGCTAAAACCACAGAGGCTGCCACAGAACATTCGGATGTAGGTGTGTGTCTGATCCACATGCTGCTGCCGCCTCTGGGGTGGCATCGAGGCACTCGGATGTTTGTTGGTGGGGAGGGTAGGCTACAAGGATGAGGGAAATATTGCCTACCCAAAAAGATAACCCTTGATCCCCAAGGTCACCTACTCTTCTCTACCTTAAGTGTCCCCATGTGTGTTTGATTTGTGGATAACTACCCCTATCCCTTCTATACAAAACAAAAGGGTAATCTTTTCTCCATTTTTAGGACACTCTACCTAGGTCCACCTTTAAGTAAGTCCTCTTCCTTCCATCTGACCTGTAATTAGGTACCTCCTCACCCTTTGGTATTTCCGGTTTCCCTTAAGTTTGGGAACCTCAGGACTGTAGAAGGTCAAAACAAATTGTTCCCTCCTCTCCATCTTGGCAGCCAGTTCACTTTCTAACTGTCACGGAATTTGTGTCAGCACCTCCTCACAAATGCTGGCAGAATCAAAAGGGGTCAGAACCCACAGTCCATATCCCATGTATGTGTGATGCTCCCCACCCACCCTTCTCCGACTCCTCCCAACTCCTTTATTAAATAAATTCACAAATATTTTGTCAGCAGTTGCTGCATCTCAGGCTTTGTTTTAGGTCCTGGGACATAAAGATGAATCAGACAGCTTTCTTTTTTCAATAATTTTCTGAATTGTTCAAGTATGGATGTCTCCATTTCCCCCCCAAGACACAGTTTTCTAATAGCAAGTAAGAGTGTAACTCACACATCTCCAGGACTCAGCTTGTGGTTATAATTAAGATTATACATTTGGTTTTAACATGCTGATGTACTCATATGCTAGTAGCCCAGAATCTGTGCTCTTGCCCAGCTCTAAGATGAAAGTCCCAGGTGTATCACAGCAGGCTCATGAACTAGTCCGTCAGCCACAATTCTTCATGTAGCTTCCACCCTTTTCTTCCCTTCTTGCTCTGGTTCCCTCTCTTTAATGCCCTCTGTTCATGAAGTCATTTAAGGGTGCTACCCACCCTGCCACTGCTACTGCTGATAAGGCCCACTGTGAAAATGCCAGTATTCCTATCCCGGGGGCTAGCAGCCAATGTGCTGAAAGCTGCCATCAAGATGCTGCAGCAGCGTGGGTTCTATGTGGAAGTGAGGAGAATGGCCTTCCCTGGGTCCACAGCCAGCATGACCTGTGCCCAGAGTATCGCAAAATATCCTTTTCAAACAACTCAGAGGTGGTCCTAACTCCTTTCCTTTCCATTCAGAATCAGTCCAAGATGCGGAACAGATACCATCCTGTTCCACAGCATAGACTTGATTCAAATAAATACCCACTTGGATCACCAGCTCTTATTTTCCACAAACAGATCAACTTTGATTCCTAAGTTGGGGCTGAATCAGAATGCCCTTCCACACTTTGCTAGCATACCCTTATCCCTGCCCTCCCCTGGTGGTGGGAACTACTGGCAGTAGCCAATAGTATGTCTATGCTTTGGTACATAGTCTTCCTCCTGCAAAAGTGTTATTTGACTTTCTGTCTCTTCATACTTAGCCTAGTGCCTGGAAGAAATAGTGTTCAATGTTGAATGAATGAGTCAACAATACATTTTTATATAAGGTACAAAGGTTAATACAGAATGGTTAATATTGTCAGAAGAAAGTTAGGGAAAATTCACTGGGTGGGGTGATGTCTTAGCTGGATTTTAAAGGAATTTGCCAGTTAATCAAAGTAGAAGGACTTTTGAAGCAAAGAGAATAGTAGATCTTGGCAGGAATCCATGTACAGCATGTGGTTCTGAGGGCAAAAGAAGCAATGTGGTTCTACTAGGCACAAAAGTCAAAGGTAAGTGTTAAAGGTTGCTGATACAGTTAAGGACTAGACCACAGAGTCTTTTATGCCATGTTATGTGATTACAAGGGTGTCCCCCCCACAAAAAACCTAGAATGATCTTCTGGAGGACAGACCTCTTGTAGTACAGGCTTCCCCTAGTAGGTGAGTGTTCTAGGAACCCATCTGTATCAGTGTACCTGCTGGTGTTGTTGTGAGAGGCTGCGTTCAGTTTAAGTGAATTTTTTTTGGAAGACTCTTTCAATGTGTTTCCCCATTTCATGATGGGTGATTTATGAGCGCACCTACCCACTAAGTGTTCTGAAGTTTTTGACCAAGAATAGCATGACCCCCTTGCCCCACTCTCCCTATTCACCTGATCCCACCGCCAGTGACTTTGTTTGTTTCCCTGGATGAAAAAAGTCCTCAAAGGGAAACATTTTGCTCATGTGGAAGAGGTGAAACAAAAAAAGGCAGAAGCACTAAAAGCCATCAAAATTAATGAGTTCAAAAACTGTTTTGAGCAGTGGAAAAAACATCTCAATAGGTGCATTGCATCAAATCGAAAGTATTTTGAAGGTGACTGAAGTTTAAACATGTAAGAATAAACACAATTTTTTATAAATAAATTCTGAGGGTTTTTTTGTCCCCCCCACCATATACTGTGATAGCTCAAATCTTGGAATACTCTAGCATAACTGGCATGATTATAGGAAAGACTTTTCCACCTACAGTCAACTGGTTTGTACACAGTAACTGTTAGATACACTTGTTGGTTAGAGAGCTGGATATAAAGTTTGGAATAACAGGCCTGCATTTTAATTCTGGTTCTAATATTTACTTAGTTCCAACACTTACTATCTAGGTTTCTTTGGGAAATTTCCTTAACCTCACTGACCTTCAGTTTCTTCATTTCTAAAACAGGGATAATAATCATTCCTATCTCATAGAAGTTTTGTGAAGATTAAATGAGATAATACACATAAAGCTCTTTACACAGTGCCTTAGGTACTCAATCAACTCTATTCTTGATGGATATTGGTATTATTGATAAATATATTATCTGTGTCAAGCAGTTATGAGCACTCAGTAAATACTATTCTTACTTTTTAAGCTATCTTTGCAAGTTTGCTCGAGCCTGGCTTTGGCACAGACTACTCTGAGGCAGATGAAACAGTAAAGTTAATGGAAAAGATGTCACCCCTTACCCCTTCACTAGTAGCAATAAACAAGTACATTACCAGAGAGATGATTTTGATATAATGGGGTAATGGGTATTTTGTGAACAGTATCTGATTTGGTAAATGATGCAACTCTCTAGCTATTAAAGGAACAGGTCAGGCACCATTCAACTCTCAGACCTACTTCAGGCCTACCAAGAGGTAGGAAGGAGGTTTGGCAGTGGGAACCTGCTAGGGCCTTTGATGTGTATGACAAAATGAGCATTTCTTTATACCTGGTGGCTGTGTATATTGCCATTTGCCCCCTTTCGCAAGCAATTTAGGGTCCCTGGCCTGTGTGGAAGCATTGCCCCTGAGCCTGTGGGCAAGCACAGCAGCCCCTAGAACCATGGGGTCAGCCAGAGCATGGCCAAGAGCAGACTCATGGCCACCAGCAGACCCAGAGCCATGAGGACTAACCCAACACTACCTGGATCTGCTGCTGAAAGATTGTGGAGACTATTTATCCTCCCTGCTGCTTCTGGAAGAATCCCAGAGCTTTGCTTCTTCCCTGAGGCCATTCAATGAGGGACATGGCCCAGGCAGGTTAAGGACTCAGGTCTTTGAGAAAACAACTTGAGACAGGGACTTCTGGCCAAGATGGAGGTGTAGGTGGACATACTGTGCCTCCTTGCACAACCAAAAAGACAACAACAAATTTAAAAACAAAAAACAACCTCAACTGACAGAAAATCAAACTGTATGTGAGTCCAACAACCAAGGAGTTAAAGAAGAAGCATTCATTCAGATTGGTAAGAGAGACAGAGATGACTCATGGCAAGACAGTGGCTGGCAGACAGGGTGGTCCCACATTTGCATGCAGATAAACCAGGAGGAACAACTGGGGAGTGAGACAGACCACGCAACCCAGAGTTCCAGCATGGGGAAATAAAGCCTCAAACCTATGACTGAAAAAACCTGTGGGGGTTGAGGCAGCAGCGAGAGAAACTCCCAGCCTCACAGGAGAGTTCGTTGGAGACACCAACAGAGTGCTAGAATGTACACAAATCCACCCACCCAGGAATCAGCACCAGAAGGGACCAATTTGCTTGTGGGTAGCAGGAGAAGTGATTGAAATCCTGCAGAGAGTGGAGCAAGCATCATTATTCCCTCCCGGACACCTTCCCCACATACAGTGTCACAACACAGCGAAATGGGTGGCCCTGCCCCTCACTATGTAACAGGAGCATCAAGACCAAAAAAAAAAAAAAAAAAAAAAGGCCCAAATGAAAGAACAGATCAAAGCTCCAGAAAAAATACAACTAAGTGATGAAGAGATAGCCAATCTGTCAGAAGCACAGTTCAAAACAGTAGTATTCAGGTTGCTCACAGAAATGGTTAAATATGGTCACAAATTAGAAGGAAAAAAATGAAGGCTATGCTAAGTGAAATAAAGGAAAATGTACAGGGAACCAACAGTGACAGGAAGAAAATCGAGACTCAAATTAACAGTGTGGACCAGTAGGAAGAAAGAAACATTCAACCAGAACAAAATGAAGAGACAACAGTTTAAAAATACGAGGAGAGGCTTAGGAACCTCCAGGATATCTTTAAACATTCCAACATCCAAATCATGCTGGTGCCAGAAGGAGAAGAGGAAGAGCAAGAAATTGAAAACTTATTTGAACAAATAATGAAGGAAAATTTCCCCAATCTGGTGAAGGAAATAGACTACCAGCAAGTCCAGGAAGCTCAGAGAGTCCAAAGAAGCTGGACCCAAGGAGGAACACGCCAAGGCACATCATAATTACATTAGCCAAGATTAAAGATAAAGAGAGAATCTTAAAAGCAGCAAGAGATAAGGAGACAGTCACCTACAAAGGAATTCCCATCAGACTGTCAGCCGATTTCTCAAAACAAACCTTACAGGCAAGGAGGAGCTGGAAAGAAGTATTCCAAGTCATGAAAAGCAAGGACCTGCATTCAAAGATTACTCTATCCAGCAAAGCTTTCATTTAGAATGGAAGGGCAGATAAACTGCTTCCCAGGTAAGGTCAAGTTCAAGGAGTTCATCATCACCAAGCCCTTATTATATGAAATGTTAAAGGGACTTCTCTAAGAAAAAGAAGATCAAAACTATGAACAGTAAAATGACAACAAACTCACAGTTATTAACAACCGAACTGAAAACAAAAAGAAAAACAAACTAAGCAAACAGCAAGAAGAGGAACAGAACCACAGAAATGGAGATCACAGGGAAGGTTATCAGGGTTGGCGGGGGAGTGGGGAGGAGGTGGAAAAGGTACAGAGAATAAGTAGCATAGATGGTAGATAGAAAATAGGGGGAGGTTGAGAATAGTATAGAAAATGTAGAAGCCAAAGAACTTGCATGCTTGACCCATGGACATGAACTAAAGTAAGGGAATGTGGGTGGGAGGGTATGTGCGGGGTGGAGGGGAGTAAAGGGGGGGAATGGGACAATTGTAATAGCATGATCAATAAAATATATTTTAAAAAACTATGGTACATTTACACAATGGAACAAAGGTACATTGGAACACCATGTTAAAAAACTATGGTACATTTACACAATGGAACACCACACAGCAGAAAGAAAGAAGGAGCTCCTGTCCTTTGCAACAGCATGGATGGAACTGAAGAGCATACTGCTAAGTGAAATAAGCCAGGTAGTGAAAGATAAATACCATATGATCTCACCCACAAGTGAAACCTAATCAACAAAACAAACAAGCAAGCAAAATAGAACCAGAGACACTGAAATAAACGACGAACTAACAGTAACCAGAGGGGAGGGGAAAGAGGGGTAATGGGGGAAAACAGGGGAAGGGCCATCAAGGAACACATATAAAGAACACATGGATAAAGTCAAAGGCAGGTAGCAATGAGGGTGAGAGGCAAGGATGGGTGGGGCGTGGTAGGGTGAAAATGGAGATAAATCTACTTGAACAAGAATATAAAAATGAAAAAACCCCAAATATTGATAAATAAACATAAAAGAAAAATGAAATAAAAATAAATAAAATGATAAGATGAAATATTGTCCTTTTGGAAATCCAGGTGTCTGCAGCACGATCATCCAGGTTGCTTAACTGGTTCTTGCTGGCAGTCTGACTTCAGGCATCTCTATCTGGAGTCTGTGTTACCCTTTCCTCCTCTCTGCTTGTGCCCCATCCCTCTGGCCATGGGCTGCTGGTGACCTTGTGCCCCATGGAGCAGAACCCTGCAGTGCCAGCCTCCCAAGCCACCACTACTTCCTGTGTCGGGAGGGACCTGGGGCTTGTTGCCTGGCCCCATGGCTTCAGCCCGAGTCTCTCCCCTTCAACTGTTTAAAAATCCAGGTTCCAAACTTACCAGAGCTGCAGAAGCACCCAATTTCCCAGCCAATCCAGGCTATGGGGGCAGGTCTGCACCTCCTCCTGACCTCTGAGGAGGGCTTTTCCTTTCATCTATCATGCTTGTCAGCCACCTCAGTGTCTCTACCCAGGGTGGGCTTTTTGGGCTTTGCTAGCTCAGGTGCCAGGGCAACACAATGCTAGGATGCTGGTTTCCTTTTTTTTTTTTTTAATTTTTATTTAATTGTTGTTCAAGTATAGTTTTCTGTCTTTTACTCCCATCCGAGCCAACTCCCCCAGCCCTCCCCACCTCCCACCCATTTCTACCCGCCCCCCTCCCCAGTTTTTGTCCATTTATAGGATGCTAGTTTCTTTACCCTTCACCGTAGGGTATGGAATTCTTCGGCCCTGCGGCCTCTGGCATTTTTCCTAGCCCCTCCTTCTACTATAACACAGGATCTGCTATGTCACCTTGAGGTCCCCTACCTTCTCTCTAGGGATCTCGTCAGATCTCTCTGTAAAAATCATTTTGCAATATATACAAGGATCCAATCATTTCATTTTACACCTGAGACTAATATAATGGTATATGTCAATTATAACTCAATAAAATTTAAAAAGGGTTTTTACTTTTTGGAATTTATGAATATTTGTCTTTTTGGCAGTTTTTCTCAATGTTCTGTGGGCATTTAAAAAAATGTGCAAGAGGTGTGTAGCTCAGTGGTTAGGCACTGGCCTATGAACCAAAAGGTCACTGGTTTAATTCCTAGTCAGGGCACATGCCTGGGTTGAAGACCAGGTTCCCATTTTTGGGTAGGCAAGAGGCAACCGATTGATGTTTCTGCTGCACATCGATGTATAAGATAAAGTTTTAAATCTATTAGTGTAGGATGTAAGATTCTCAGTCTATTATATTTAAATTATTAATGATGTTATACAAGATTTTTTGTTCTTTTTTTTTTTGCAGTTGATAAACTATTCTCAGGAAAATGTTAATTTTTACAATATAATTGTAATTTTTTATTTTCCCTTACATTTATTCTGATTCTTGTTTTATATACATTTGTTTCTTGGTTGTTAAATGGATAATAGTTTGTGATGTCTACCTTCTTTGTAAATTGTACCTTTTATCATTCGAAATATTCACCTTTGTTCCACTTAAATTTTTTTGCCTTGGGTTCTACCAGATGTTAGCAAATGCTCCCCTTGCTCTATTTTTGTTTGCGTCCTCCTAGTATATCTTTTTTTAAATATATTTTATTGATTATACTATTACAGTTGTCCCATTTCTCACCCATCATTTCCCTCCACCCTGCACACACCCTCCCACCCACATTCCCCCGCTTTAGTTCATGTCCATGGGTCATAAGTTCTTTAGCTTCTACATTTCCCACACTATTCTTGCCCTCCCCCGTCTATTTTCTACCCACCATCTATGCTACTTATTCTCTGTACCTCTTCCCCCTCTCTCCTCCTCCCACTCCCCTGTTGCTAACCCTCCATATGATCTCCATTTCTGTGGTTCTGTTCCTGTTCTAGCTGTTTGCTTAGTTTGCTTTTGTTTTAGGTGTGGTTATTAATAGGTGTGATTTTGCTGTCTTTTCACTGTCATAGTTTTGATCTTCTTTTTCTTAAATAAGTCCCTTTAACATTTCATGTAATAAGGGCTTGGTGATGATGAACTCCTTGAACTTGACCTTATCTGAGAAGCACTTTATCTTCCATTCTAAATGACAGCTTTGCCGGATAGAGCAATTTTGGATGTAGGTCCTTGCTTTTCATGACTTGGAATATTTCTTTCTAGCCCCTTCTTGCCTGGAAGGTCTCTTTCGAGAAATCAGCTGACAGTCTGATGGGAACTCCTTTGTAGGTGACTGTCCCTTTATCCCTTGCTGCTTCTAGAATTCTCTGCTTCATTTGAATATTGGGTAATGTAATTCTGATGTGCCTTGGTGTATTCCTCCTTGGGTCCAGCTTCTTTGGCACTCTCTGAGATTCCTGGACTTTCTGGTAGTCTATTTCCTTTGCCAGATTGGGGAAGTTCTCCTTTATTATTTGTTCAAATAAGTTCTCCACTTGTTGCTCTTCTTCTTCCCCTTCTGGGACCCCTATAATTCGGATGTTGGGACATTTAAAGATGTCCCGGAGGTTCCTAAGCCTCTCCTCATTTTTTCGAATTCTTGTTTCTTCCTTGTTTTCTGTTTGGTTGTTAGTTTCTTCCTCCTGGTCCACTCCATTGATTGTAGTCCCAGTTTTCCTCCCATCCCTATCGGTTCCCCATGCGTCTTCCTTCATTTCACATATTGTAGCCTGCATTTTTTCATCTAATTTGTGAGCAAAATCAACCAATTCTGTGAGCATTTTGATGACCAGTGCTTTGAACTGTGCATCTGATAGGTTGGCTATCTCTTCACGGCTTAGTGGAATTGGCTCTGGAGCTTTCATCTATTCACCGGTTTGAGCCATTTTTGGTGGGTTTTTTTTTGTTTTGTTTTGTTTTGGTTTTAGTCTGGCCGCGGCTATTACATATGAGGAGTGGAGCCTTGGGTGTTCCTCAGGGCTGGGCAGCCCAGTCGCTGGGTTGTGATGCTATAGGTGGGGGGGGAGGGTCCGAGAGGGAAGAATGGCGCCTGCTCCACTGTCTCCTGGACTCTGGTCCCTTCCACCACTTCCCCTTCGCCTGGATTATCTGCATGTGTGCTGTTACATAGTGAGGAGTGGAGCCTCAGGTGCTCCCCAGTGCAGGGCAGCCCATTCGCTGGGTTGTGATGCTGTATGTGGGGGCGGGGTCTGAGAGGGAACAATGGCGCCTGCTCCACTCTCTCCTGGATTCAGTCTCTTCCACCACTTCCCCTCTGCCTGGACCGTCTGCGAGCGCGAATGTGGGACCACCTGGTCAGCCAGCCGCCTTGTGCGGTCTCACTGGGTCTGCACAGTTGCCCCCCTGCGCCCGGGGTCCGCCAGCTGCCGCCTGTGCACCTGGGAACTGCGAGCCGCTGCTGCTTGTGTTCCCGGGTCCGCACCTCCACTTTTTCCTGCCGCGACTCCACCCCTCTTACTGGTCTGGATGTATGGTTGTTGGACTTCCGTACAGTTCAATTTTCCATCAGTTCTGGTTGTTTTCTGGTTGTTTACTTGTTTCTACATATTTGTTGTCCTTAATTTGGGTTGTGAGAGGAGGCACAGTGTGTCCACCTATGCCTCCATCTTGGCTGGAAGTCGTATATCTTTGATATACCATACCTTTATTGCCATTCTTTTGGTATTGTTTTAAATGTCTTTGTCTTTTAATGGGGGAATTTAACCTATTTACATTAGAGTGATACTTAGATAGATTGGGCTTATTCCTGTCCTAATCTTTGTATTTTCTGTTAATTACATGCTCTCGTTGCTTCCTCCCCTTTTCTATTTTGACAGAATGATCCAGTTTTCTCTGGTCCATTTTTTTTTATAATGATGTGAAAGTCATGTATTCTATTTCTGCTTGTGAGAGTTATTTATCAATTTTATTAGTTGCATGTTTTTAAAAATTAATTTCAATGCATCAATAGTGGCAATGAAAGGATAGTACAAGTGTTAGAGGAAAGTAATAAAATGGGCATTTTCACACATTATTGTTATGAATGTAAATTTTTGTCCCATGTTTTCAAGTGTTTACACTGAGGGATGAGAAAAGTAGCTCTGATTACATAGCTTAAGTGAGGATGGACCTGGGCTGTGTTCAACCTCATCCAGGCTGCAAAATGAATGGACGAAATTTCCAAGTGAAAAACAAGGTACTAATGGTGAGAAGGGATGAAGATAGATGCTCTCATAACCAATACCCTCTATAATTGTCATTGTAGTTTTGTTTATAACTGAGAAAATATGGAAGCAACCTAAATGAATTATTACGGAATTGGTAAAATAAATGGTGGAATATCCATCCTATTGCAAATCTCTGTGTAATCGTGGGCAAGTTATTTAACCTTTCAATTTTGATTTCCTTATCTATAAAATGGAAATAATAAGAACACCTACATTCATCATGCAGTTATAGTAAGGCTCAAATAAATTAACATATGTTGAGCCTTTATAATAGTGCCTGGCACATGATAAGTGCACAGTAAATGTTAGCTGCCGCTATTATTATTATTATTATTTTAAAAACAATATTATGAGGGTAGAGAGAAGGGAAACAGAAGAAAGGTGGTCAAAAGGCACAATCTTCCAGTTATAAGATAAATACTAGAGATATAATGTACAGCATGGTGACTAGTTAACATTGATGTGTGATGTATACAAAAGTCGTTAAAAGAGTAGATCCTAATAATTATCATCAGAAAGAAGAATATACTTGCATATATTTTTGTGTCTATATGAGATGATGGATGTTACCTAAAGTTACTGTGGTAATCACTGCATGCTCTCTGTAAGCCAAATCAGTATGAATCATTTTGCTGTACAACCTAAATTTATACAGTGCTATAAGTGAATTATATCTCTACAAAACTGGGGAAAAACAGAATATTAGTTATTTTAGATACTATATTGTTAACTGAAAAATTCAGAATAGTTGTTATGCTCTAATTTTGTTGTTAAAGATTATGGAAGTGTTTATATCCTCAAAGTGGCCACACACAGAAATGAATATACATATAATGTCATACATATATATACAGAGAAATATGTGCTAACGTGCCAACATTCATACCTTTCTGGTTTTTATGTGTCCCTTGGCACTAGAAAGGGCTCAAAGGTGGGAAGTAATGCCAAGGAAGGTGTAAACATCAGGAAGGATTGTAGCAACATCTCCTTGTAAACCCAGCAGGTCAGGGGCTTGGGTCGTGAAGGTAGAAAATAAATTATTCTGGAAAACATAGTTGTAATTCCTATACAGCCAAATTTATGAACTGAGAGTCATACCTTCTACACACAAAATTGTATTGTTTGAATTTTTAAAACCTAACATGTGTTGCTTTTATAATAAATAAATGGTCGTCATTGACTCCCCACATGTTCGCTTCTAAGTGAATCTGTAACTGAACAAAAATGGAGGTTCAGCTGCCTGTCACAGCAAAAGCCAAACTCATGAGGCAGGTGCTGGTACAAAAGAAAGATGTTTTATTCAGGTGTTTGCCCTAGATGTTGTACATGTTCTAAATTTGAAGGGTGTGTTCTTAAAACAGAAATTTGGCAGGGTCTCCCATAAATTATTTCAAAAGGGCTTAATTTAAGCCCACTTGGGGGTGCTACCCTCATCTGGAGCAAGGCAACAGGGAGTGCCTGGTGACATTTCAAATGCATGTCCTGCATATTTTCTCCAGGGTCTTCTTTATTGTGTGGTTCATTTCTCAATCTTCCCTGTAGATTGGGGTCTCCAAGATGCATGTAGCCTCCACTGAATCTGCAGTGCGTCTCCCATCTTCTGGGAGATTTCCAAATGATGGTCCCTTGTCACTTTGAATACTGTAAGGCAGTCCAACTCTAGCAGTGCAGCTAAGGCAATCTGGTTTGGTAGATTCACTGCCTCTAGCAATTGTAAAATCTCTTTTGCATGTTTTATGTCCTTATTCCCTGAGGTTAAGAGCCCTCCCCTTTTTCTTTCCATATTGCCCATGGACATGGACTACCAGGAAGGCATATTTAATTCTAAGGGTAATTCTAAGGCTCTGACATTTGTGTTGAGGTTTCTATGGCAAGGGCTTGGTCTTCTACTACACTGTCGGTGGTGGCTACTGCATACCCCGCTTGTTGCTGACCATTCTCCACGAAGCTGCTCCCATCTGTATATAATTACCAGTCAGGTTCTGTCAGCAGCTGGTCCAATAGATCCTGTCTGCTGGTCCAATAGATCTGGTTAATGATTTCCAAGCAATCATGCTGGAGGTGTGAGCCTTCCTGAGTCCAGGAGTAGGGTGGTGAGGTTTAAGGTAGAAGTGATTTGCAAAGCAACATTTGGGCTGTCTAATAACATGGCTTGATTTTTTTCCCATGCATCCTGCCATTAGCCAATACCTTCCTTTCTAACATTTCTTGGTGAGGGTTTCTATTCTTTCTATTTTTCCTTTGGAGTTTCGAGCAGTCCTTTTTCCAATGGCTGTCCCCCTTGTAATAGGCATATGGTTGTCACCTAATGGGTCTTTTTTCAAAGGGAATTGTCTGCTCTGGATAAGGATGCTCCCTGGCCAAACTGGGTGCCCAGGTCTTTGAAGGAAAGACCATTCCTTCATGATACAGGGGTGGACCTGTCACCCCTCTGGGCCCTCTTTCAGGGGTATCTAGCAGCAGGGGTGGTGTTGAGGGGAATTCGTCCTACTGCTTGTCCTGTATCTCCTGGTTCAGGGCATTAAAGAGACTCATTTCCTAGTCTTCCTTTTTTCCTTCGTCTTACTGTCAGGGAGGGGTTTTGAAGCCATTTCCATTCTTGCCATCATTAGCCTGTTCCCTTTCTTTGCCAAATCCTTATTGTGTAAAGTCACAAACAACTGGACATAATGAATTTTGTCCCAGTTCCTTGACCATTGGCAAAAACAGTTACAATTATATGCTGGTGTAGTAATTTAGGGAACCATTTAGGGGCCATTTCCCCCCATAGTCTAAAGTATATATAGGCCAAGCAGCGTTACACTAGAAAACCAGTTCCTTCTTAGACATTGATGATAGCTGTACATGAGCCAATCTACTAAAATTAGGTCCAGTGAGCCCCCTCCAGTAGTTGAAATAGAACAACCCCTGATGGCATAAAAGTACAAACTTAAAACCATAACCATAAGAAGACCCCAAAGTGGGAAGATGTAAACAAAACTTGAATCAACTATTTCACTTTTCTAAACGAGTTCTCACAAGCAAGTCTTGGTGTCTCATCTCCTGCCAAATGGTACTGCAAAAGGTCCTAACCAAACCCAAATGGCACAAAGTCCAAGTGGTACAAAACCTAACTGGCAGGATGGCCTGCTAACTGGTACCACAAATGGTCCTAATTGGACCTAAATGGCACAAAGCCCAACTGACAAATCCAAAGTGGCAGGGTTAGAGGACCACTGGTGTGCACACTGGCTCAACTTACCCAGTCTTGGAGTCCATCTTCTCCCCAGACCCACTTTCTTTCACCATCCAGGCATTTCAGGTGGCAGATGCCTTGAGCAGAACTGCACAAAAATTCCCTGAGAAAAGCTCTTGGTAGTTGCTGGGAAATTCCCACAGTCCCACTCTCAGGCTCGGCCTGCCACAGGTAGCTGGGACTTGATCCCAGGGCCTCCAGGACTTACCAAGGTCCCCGCCAGAGTCACCAGACTGTAACCAAACAAAAAGAGAGGTTCAGTTGTCTGTCACCACACAAGCCAAATTCATTATTCAGATGCTGGTGCAAAAGGAAAGAGGTATTATTCAGATGCTGTGTGGTCTGGGAGAATAGTGAGTTTCTGTCTCAAAGCCTGCCTCCTCAGCAAGAACAAGACAAGACCTAGTGTCCAGAGTTCCTGCTCAGATTTAAAGTACAGTCCTTTGGAGCCCATAGGTGGCTGCTAAGTGGTTATAGTCCCCATCCAGGTTGTGTACCTTGTTCCCAGCTGCTGTTAATTTCAGGCTTCCTTGGAGACCCTGCATGTGGAGCCTGCATAGCCATGGGCCATTTGGCTGCTAGGACCATAAGGTCTTGTACTCCCAGGAGAGTGCGTGAACACACAGGCCAGTGAATCACCAGGTGGGCAAGAGAGCAAGAGAGGTTCTTCCTGGAGGCCATGGGCAACATGGCCCATGCAGAGAACAGGCAAGTGCCCCTTGTCAGTGCAGGTCACAAGGAAGTGAGTCATGAGCAAGAGTGAGCCTCTTTGTTCCTCTGCGATTATATTAGCTTGGGTGTGGTACAGGCTGGGTGCTTTCCCAGGATGACCAATCAACTTCCCAAACTTTTGCATGCTTAAGGTGGGTCCACCCCCCAACCAATCCCTCCTTCTTCAGGCTAGACTGACAGGCCTCTTTGGTCCAGAACCTTCCCATGTGCCATTTTGATTTCTATGGTGCCTTAGGCCTGCCTTCCCCTGATCCTACCCCCAATCTGGCACCAAAAGGGGTAGGGAGGGTTTTTCCTATCCAATTACCCATTGAAATTTCTAGCTCTCCATGTGTTCAGTGTAAGAACCTCCCCTTGCTGCCATCTTTGCCAATGGGGGGGAATCCCCAGCACTCTGGACAGTCTGCTGGCAATAAATCATTCCCTCACTAGCACCCGTTCCATTTCTTCTTAGCTGGGTACTCATATTTTTCTCTCTGGAGAATTTGAAACTGGAATACTGAGGGAATAAATTAGAAAGAGCAAGAGAATGAAACAGACACAGGGGTAGGGATGACAGACAGAATGGTCCTGAGAGACCAAGAGGTAACCTTGATTCCTAGTAGATATTCCAGGCCATTTGACCCTCACTATGATTAGCTTCTTATGTCTATGCTGGTGAAGATGATAAATTCACCACTGTTGAGCTAGTGGGGGTGCTCTTCCTAGTAACTAAAAGATCCATGATGAGAACATCAAGTGTTCAACCTTTTGCACCTAGAACATAAAGAGTTTTTTTAATTTCTGAAGTATTCTTATATTACATATCATCACTCATAGTATTGGAAAAGATCACTCTGACCCTTGTCTCCAGGGTTAGAGCTCTAATTACCCATAATTACCTATGTGTTCACTTGTTGGCTCTTAACAATTCTTTATCCCTCTACTGGCCTCCTGCTACTATCTACTAATATGGACTCAGGGCAGGTTAACAGATTTTGATATTTTTAAAAGCAAACTTTCCTTAGGAAGATAAGTCAGCTACTGTCAAGGGAGAAAAGCATTGGCCAAACACAATGACTTTTAGATTATTTGCATCATTGCTTCTTTTTAGTTCTGAAGTGAATTGAAAGTTGCCCACACACATTTAAATCCAATGATCATTCATTTCTAGAAAAAGACAGTAGATTAAGAACAAGATTTAGGCACAATGAGCTCCATGATTGAACTGTACCAATTTCAAGGAGACAAGACAACGTCAGGTATTCCCAGAGGCACAATCCAGTGAAGCAGGGAGAGCCCTAGTCAGAAAGGCTGCACATCTGTGGTCTATTTCCTGCCATACCTCTCTCTGAGCATGGTCACATTTGGTTGAATATCTTCAATACAAACATTTATTAGTGTACCTACTGCATGCAAAGCATTGACCTATGTGCAGCAAGGAATGAATTTAGTCATTTGACAAGCATTTGCTGAGCACCCACTGTGTACTTGGCACTTTGTTCAGAGCTGGAAGTATCACTATGAATAATGCGCTATTTTTGCTTTTGAGGAACAGTATTTCACTTTCCTGATTCTCAGTTATCTCAAGTGAGAGAAGTGAACTAGATAATTTCTAAGGTTACATCTAGGTCTACACCTTTATAATTCTTAAAAATTTCCCCTAGATCTTTGTACTCCTTTTTGGAAGAGGTGTTTTGTTGTTGTTACTGTTTTAGTTGAAAAAGAAGTTTACAGTGGAGGATTAGTTTTCAAACATTCATTACAAACAGTATATGTTGGTTTGATTTCAGTAGTACAATGCTTCTTCCTACATCTTTGTTAGAGGTTAATTTTTTTCTATAAGGAATTTTTATGGATGCACGGTCTTTATCCAAGACAGCATGAGGCCAGAAGTAGAATCATAAAACCAATGAATTCTGACCAACTGCCTAATGTGGCAATAACCCTGCCAGGTTTCTATGGGAGAAACATGCTGAGGACACTTCAGGTCAAGGAGCACTACAGCTGGAGCCTTTACCTGGATCACTACTGAATAGTCTGTATGGATGAGCCAGGCATCAGCATGCTGGCAACACAGGGACTCCTTCTGTCTTGACTGCACCCTGCTCCAGGCCCAGGGGATTTTCTGTGACACCCACATGGGAGACAAATTTTGAGAGGGATAGTGAATCCCAACATAAGGAAAAGGAAACCAAAGATGCTCCCAACAGAAGTAAGACATTTTATCTGGTGCTCTTAGCACCAAGACGTCCACCTGTAGCATCAATGAAATAGGACATTTTGGAAACCTGTATCACAGTAATATGGTACTAATTTTTTCTGAAGCCAAATGTTAACAGATGGCCAAATGACAGCAAACTTGAAGGGATCTGTTCTCCAGAGTGCCTGGAGGCTGTAGCTTGGATCTTAGTCAAGGAAGGAAAATAATTATGGAGGACCCAGAAAGGAAGAGAATGGGAGTAAACTAAGGAATGAGTGATCTTCCAGGGCCAACTGGAGAGTTCCAGTGGCTAATAATGTAGGGTCTCAATACGTCCTTTCCATAAAGGACTTATATGCTCAGATTAAGGTTTCATTGACATCCCACCTCCCTTAAGAGGTTTCAGGTTACTTCTGTGGATTTGGCCAGGATGAGCATCTGTAACAATTAAGGCTATAGGCAATAAGGCCTAAGTGATCTAGAGTCAAGATAATGTAGTCCAGAGGAGCGATCAGGATGCCTGAAGCATGATACAGTTTAAGCAAAAGGAGCCCCTATTTAAAGGGCCTTAAATACAATACCACTGTCTTAACTATATAAGTTTTCTCTTTTTTTGATCTAAAACTCCTCAAATAGTCTAATCCTGGATAGGGTATCTGATGTTTTTCCATAAATTTATCTGATTTAATTGTAATCTTAAAGTGGGCAAGAGCCTGAATTATATGGCTCCTATGGTAGAGGGGATACTAACATTATTTCTGTCAGTAATTTCTCTTCAAACACTATTGCTTCTAGACAAGCAGAATTGCTCCAGATTCTTCAGAGATCTCTTGCAAGATTCATTTGCCATTTCATTCTATTCATTTCAAAAGATTCATTAAGTGCCTGAGTGCCAGACACTGTTTTAGGAGGTGGATTGCAAAGTGACCAAGTTAGAGTTTTCAACTTCTGATTTGTAGTCCTTCTCCATGGACTGCTCTTTTCTTCCACACATCGATATTCTGACTGTCTTCAAAATCGTAATACAAGTGCTTCCTCATCCACGTTTTTGTTCAACAAACACTTGTTGAACTCTTACTGCACGCAGAGTCCTGGTGTGAACAGAAGGATACAACTAGGGAAGAAGATACCACTTATTCAGCATGTAGTCTGTGGGAAACACAGACAAGTAAGAAGGCTAAAATGAGAGTGGTATAAAATAAAGAAGCACCCAAAAGGAGGTGATGTCTAAGTTCTTCACTTCACAGCAGAGTCAGGAAATTGCTTTTGGCCAGAGGTTACTGGCCAGGATATCTAGCAGCCCCAGGCTCTGCCCAGTGACCTGAGGATTAAGGGGAATCACTGTGTCAGCCCACAAGTACTCCATTTACAGCACACTTGCTGGTCTGGTTTAAGCTAAGACGTGAAATACAAGTAGATGCTGCTAAATAGGAAAAGAGATATTCAGTGACCTTCAGTCATTCACTTCACAAGTCTTTGTTGAGCATCTACTACATGCTAGACACTGTGCCAGGGCTAGGGATACAACAATGAACACAGAATCTGTCCTTAAGGAACTTTTACTCTAGTGGTAAAGACAGACAAATGGACAGGCAATGACAATACTGTGAGATAAGTGCTCTGATGGAGATAAGCCCAAAGGGCTATGGAATTTTACACCAGTTTGAGAAATCAGAGATTTACGGGGTGGGAAAATATAATCTTAGACCTTCAGGTAGGTGGTGGGAGTTGAAGTGGGAAGTGGGAAAGGCATTCCCGGGAGAAGGGCGTGTGGTGGAAGTGTCACGATTATCTCCTTTTGTTATCCCATAAGCTCCACTCTCAGTATACCATCTTCTTTCCCACCTGTGTGCTTTGCCCATGATTCCCTTCCCTGAGTGGCTAACTCGTGCTTTGGGAGTTATCTGAAAAGTTACCTCCTTTGTGAAAGACTTACCCAGGCAAAATTAACCATTTCCTCTCCTCCGCATTTACAGTGATGACTGTTTTATGAATAAAAAATCTGGACATATTATCTGATGGTGAATTACTTTTCTGATATGTAAACTAATTTATTAGAAGCTATAGATATGGGTAGTAATTCATGTTTTATTCATTTAATAAAATGTCTTTAATAAAAGGAAAAATAAAGAAAATAACCAAATACTATATTACCTGTCATTATTTTTGTTATTTATCTACTCTCAAAATTGGTGGTAATGTTGCATATATACTAATTTAAAGAATTAATTTTTTTTACCATTTTATTTACCTTTTCAGTTAGTTTACTTTCAGTGTCGTACTGTTAAAAAACTATTTAATTTTAAATTTTGCTACTATCACTATGCTCATCTCTGAACATTTATTAGGATTATGATAATTTTGAAACTTTTAATGGTTATTCATTATTTTTTTCTGATTACCTGATATACTGGCCAGAGACAGAATAATTAGAATAGTATGCTTGGAATATTCTCTCATCAAAAACTTCTAAGAATTTTCATTAGTAATTACAATTTCTTTATTTGGGTCCAGCTCATTCATTTTGTGACTTACGTAAATGACTTTTTTCCGCTGGTACAAGTGAAGTATCACATGAAGGGGTGCCTTGGCACATGCTCCGTCCTGAAACCGTACTTAGACTTGCTGCTCTAATCTTTGAATATGCTCTGAACCCTCCCAGAACTACTGGTCTTGCGGAACAGAAGACTGATGATTAACTGGGCTCTGCTGACAATGATTCTGGCGTCCTCTCCCTTGGTACCCCAGGTAATGTATCTCCTGACTAGTGGAGTAACCAGAAACTTACTAGTGCTGATGAAAATTTAGGTTTAAGCAATGTAGGAAATATGCAATCTGAGGATCTGAAACTGTGATTAAGATTGAATTCCCACTTTTTTTGCTACCAGCTCCATCCTACAAGCTAGCACAGTCAACTTTCTAAGAGAAATCTGATGAATACTAGAAAGTTACAGAAGTGAGAGATGATATTTCTTTATCTGATTTCCTCTTAAGTGATTATATATATATATATATACACACACACTAAATTGGGTAGCCAAAACCTAAATACAGGGTGGGGCAAAAGTAGTTTTATGGTTGTGAGTATGGGAAGCAGGGTTTATTTTCTTATTATTATTTACTAATTATTGTATTATTTTCCATATGAACAACTGTAAACCTACTTTTGCCCCACCCTGTATAAATTACCATGATTTTAAGAGCCTTTTATTTTAAAAAGTTTATTTTCCTGATCTTCACACTTATTCAAATTCTAAAATGATATTTTATGATTTAAAAAAGTATATACTAGCCAAATGATTTTTATCTCCTTTTGCAGTCAGGCATTCAACTACTCTTTGATAATACAGTGGGGAACAAGGAAGACAGGGTCCCTGACTCCAGTATCTGTGGAGTTCTCATTGATCAGCCTTCAAGTCTCTCTTGTATTAACCCCCACACTTCTGGATACCTACTATTTTCTGGATCTATAGCTCGCTTCCTTTCCCATTGCTTTAGTTGGAGTTCTCATTACCTTTCATCTCCAATAAAAAGGTGTGTGTGGGGGGTGCGGGGGGGTGCTTACTGGTTTCTTATCCATTTAACTATTCAGCATGAGATTTCTAAAATGCAGATATTTGAGGTGATTTTTCAATTGCACACAAATCAAGTCCTGACCTTGGACTTCTATGTAAGCCTCTGCAGGACCAGGCCCCTGTCTTACGTCTGGGCATTCTCCATCTTGCACTCAAAGTTCAACCACTGTCTCAGTACTTGCATTAAGTACATACCCCAGTTTGAGAAACTGGGGCCAGGAATTTGGGGGCAGTAACTAGGAGATCATCAACCATCAAGAAAAGAGCCCACACCAGAGGCAGGAATTAGGATAACTGAAGTTTACTCTGAAAGCGTACTTCCTTCTTGAAGTCCCGCCACCCGATCCGTAAGTGGATCACATTCTTGAGATCTCATGATCCCCTCTGTAGAAGGACCATTCATAGCACCTAATCCCAGCTCCACAGTATTTTATCAGTGGTTTTATTATTTTTAATTTTTTTAAATTTATTGATCTGAGAGAGATTTGTTGTTCCACTTATTTATGCATTCATTGGTTGACTGTTTTGTGTGCCCTCACAACGCACAACCTTGGCCTATGAGAATGACTGCTCTAACCAACTGAGCTAAGGCCAGGGATTTTTTTCTTTTTTAAGTTTAAAGTAAAGGAGAGTTTATGAGTGAAGCAATGAGACAGAGAGAAGGCTACTCTATAGGCAGAGCAGCGACCTGTGGTTTCAATTCTCTTTTCTGCTTCTGAAATTCCCGGGGAACTCTTATTACTTCTTGAAGATTCAACCTAGAAGTCCCCGGTCTGGGGTCTTCCCAGGCCCGCTCCCCACGTGGCCCTTCCAAAGTCTTGGGGCGCTCACAGTTCTGTGCTGCCAGGCTTGGCATCTACGCTGTACACTAGCGACTGCGCCACCAGGCGCTCCAGTCGACCGCACCAAGGCCACCGCGGGTGGCCAGCACCCTCGGCGCCACGCCACAGGAGCACCGGGCTCGCTCCAGGAGAAGCGGCAGGCGCTCTGGGCTCCGGGATCGCGGGCGAAGAGCCGCGCCGGTCACGTGACACCCCGGTGGTCACGCGGGCGCCGCTCACCTGACCAGGGGGTCACGTGGCCGGGCCCGCTGGGGCAGAGGAGACCGGAGGGCCATGGCAGGGTCCAGGCTCTGGTTGTTGCTGCTGCTGGCGGCAGCGTTCGCTGGGCCGGCCACGACCTTGTGGCCTTGGCCCCAGTACATCCAGACCTCCGACTGTCACTACACCATCTTCCCGCACAGCTTCCAATTCAAGTACGACGTCAGGTCGGCCGCGCAGTCCGGCTGCTCCGTCCTCGACGAGGCCTTCCAGCGCTACCGTGACCTGCTCTTCGGTTCTGAGTCTTGGCACCCGCCTGCCCCCACAGGTGAGCCGGATGTGCCCCGCCTCGTTCCTGGCTCTGACGCTGCCTGCCAGGGACAACGCCCAAGACTTCCCGAGACTCCTTTCTTCCGGCTCTGCCCCAACCGCTAATTACCACCCTCTAGTTTCCACCTCGTTCTGCTCTTCCCCTTCCCTAGGTTTAGTCCCTTAACTCCATTCACATCCCTGAACGGACTTCCGGGGCCGGGATTTATCTGGACTCCTGCCCTCGGTCTGTTATTTCACCCAAAACGCCCGCTATAAGACTACAGTTCAAGCAGGATACCAAGTTTCTGAACGTGCTGTGCCGGTAGATATAAGGTGTTCAAGTGTCACGGGGTCCCAGTGAAGCTGTGACCAGGACTGGGTAGAGGAGGCCGGAGCTGACATCCAAAATTGGCATGACAGTGAGAAATGTATTGACCTACGCAAAATTGCATGGAAATGTCTGACACGTAACATAGTAAATGTTTAAACTGTGAGAGAAATCATAGAACACTTCCATAGGGACATGAATTTTGAGCAGCCACCTTTAAAGAGGTGGTGAATATAATGGGCCGGAACTGGAAGGAGGATATTCCAGGAAGGGTAAAAGGCTCCATCAGAGGCACAAAGGATTATGATCGAGTTCAAAAGTGCTGGCCTGGTGGGTGTGAGTGAGGAGGGTGGCGGCTGGGAGTGGGGAGGGATGATGTGTGGTGAGGATAAAGTGTGGATTGGGTGAAAAGTCCGGAGTGCTTTGGATATTGGTTTCATCTAAATTAGCAGGGATTAGCAATTTTCTTTAAGGCAGCTGCTAAGAATTGTTTGAGGATTATTATTTCAAAGCAAATTGATGAGTACAGTCAGCAATGCAAAGGAATAAAGATTTGTTGTTCCTCTCATGGACGTAAAATTTAGAGTTTTCTCAAAAATCCCCTGGATCTAGTTCTCTGGTTATGACATGTAGGTGTTTATGGTTGGGCCATATGGTAACATCATTTTGAACGGTGTTTCAGCTGTGCTCAATTACTTTCAGAAATGTTCTCATTTGATATATAGTATTAAAAGCATTTAATTAAAGAGATGGCAGTCAGAGAGTGACAGAGAGTCTCAGCATCAAGGTAGTTCTTAACCGGTAAAAGGCATTAGTCTGGCAGGATAAAAGGCCTGCTATTGTGTGTGTGGTAGATCACATATTTCTCAGACTCTGTGACAAATAATACAATGTCTTACACAGGATTGGCACTCGGAATATGTTTATTTTGATACAGAACAGTTAAGGCTTGTGCAAAAAAAAAAAAGATTTGTCTTGTAATTGGTATGTGTCTGTCTCTGGGCTGGGCACTCCAGATGCTATAAGAAAAGTAGACCTAGGCCCAAGCTTTGCAGTCCGAGTGGGGAAATAATAAAGCACAAGGACACAGTGCATTATAAAATTCTCAAGAGATAGAAAATCAGAATGTTTACTACTATTGGATGGATTAGGATAACCCCTGTATTTCTAATTTAAGCCTTTACCTTCATTACAATAAAATTAGAGTTTAATCAGGAAAATCAAAACAGGCAGTTATGTCACAATGGGGTGCTGTCAATTCCTAATGAAAGAGATTTAGAGACAGATAAGAAACTAAATAAAGTGTTTATTTCCATTTGTTGCCTTCCTGTGAATGAATTTACTCTATTAGTTGAGGGGTTCTTATCCACTGAGTGATACGAAAAGCAGTTTGGATGAACATATGAGTCACTTCTTTCTCTGTTGTTCTTTCCTTGGACCTTCCCTTTGGAACTTTTTTTTTGGGGGGGGGGCGGGGGGGGCTTTCAGATGACTTCAGCTATAATCCTATTTCTGAGAAGAAGAAAAAAGTGAATTGATAGAGGGGAAAGCAGCATCAACAAGACCCCTACCAGGGTCTGTTTCTCTGTAGGGCTGATTTTAGTAAAGAAAACAATATATGCAAGTGAAATCTTACCTAACTGCTTTTGTCCTGTTCCTTCAAATAACTTCCTGTGGGCGTTGGGCCAGTGTTTTTCTTAATACAGCACAACTTCTCGTTTTGATCCGAAGTTAGAATTCAGTGGGATTCGTACTTCCTTTTCTGAAAAACAAGTCTAATACTGAGTTTCCATTCAATTCTGAATTCACCTTCAAGGGTTAGCCATAGTCCCTCTCATTGCTAAAAGGTTTGTGGAGATACTTAGCATTTGATACCTGTCTTTGCTGGTAAGAGGTGTTTCTGTCACCTGGAGAGCGTGTGTTACATGTTATTAAACGTGAAATGGAATTATTTTAGGTTCTAGATATTGAATGACGAAGGTCTGTGTTTTGATTATTAGCCATTTGATCATTTGGGATAATACCCATCTAATGTTGCCAAATATTGGGTTAGCCAAAAAGTTCGTTTTTTTCTTTCTTTGTTGTTAGATGGCTGTAGTAGTGCTTAATTGTCTTTAACTTCATTCAAAATATTCTGTTAGATTACATTGTGACAGCTGTCATATCAGCATGCATTTAAAAAAACATAAAAATTGGTGAATTTTTGTGTAGCCATTTTATTATTGAAGATAGAAAAAATACATATTATTTTCAGCATATTATGCTGTGTTATTTCAAGAAAGGTAAAAACATACCGTGACTGGTGTGGCTCAGTAGATTGAGTGGTGGCCTGAGAGCTAAAAGGTCGCCAGTTCGGTTCCCAGTCACAGCAGATGCCTGGATTGCGGACCTGGTCCCCAGGTAGGGGCATGTGAGAGGCAACTGATCCGTGTATCTCTTCATGCATCGATGTTTCTTTCCCTCACATTCTCCCTCCTTTCCCCTCTCCCTAAAAATAAATAAATAAAATCTTTTTTTAAAAAAGAAAAGTACAAATGCAACTGAAACACACGAAAAAGATCTGTGCAGTTTATGGAAAAGGTGCTGTGACTAATCCAATGTGTCAAAAGTGGTTTGCGAAGTTTCATGGGGGAGATTTCTTGCTGGATGATGCTCTGTGGTTGGGTAGACCAGTTGAAGTCAATAGTGATCAAATTGAGACATTAATTGAAAACAATCAACGTTATACCATATGGGAGATAGCTGACATACCCAAAATATCCAAATCAATAGTTATTGAAAAATATGTGTTTTGTTTTATGGGAAAAAATGCACTTTTTTGCCAACCCAGTACTTTTTTGGGTGATTGATGGAGCTGATAAAGCCCTAATTTTTCAGGTTAAATGGCTAAATCTGATTATGTCATTTGACAGCAGTCTTTCTTGCTTTTCCTGAAACTAGTTGATTCGAACAATTACAGTTTCCATCCTGTTCTGATGTTCACATGCATATTCCTTGAGTAATTTAGGATACCGTTGTCCCTGAACAGAATAATCCCTATAAATCTCCTGAGTTCTTTTATTGTAGAATGGAAGGAAGATTATTGTATGAGTATTTGGATATATCTGCAGCCATTTTCAGTATTTGATTTGCTCGTTCTCAGATATCATACAAGTGGCAAAGTTAATATATGGCAGTTTATTATAATGTGAAACTCCTAAAATACCTCCTCTGGTCATTCTTTCTATAACTATGGCTGGAATATAGTAGATACTGAATTATTTGTTGGATATATTCACTTAAAAGGCCTACTTTGTATAAAAGTTTGTAAGAAAGCCTCATGGTTTTTATTTCTAAGATCATCAAAAAGGCCCTGGCTGGTATGGCTCAGTGGATTGAGCTCCAGCCTGCGAACCGAAGGGTTGCTGGTTTGATTCCCAGTCAGGGCACATGCCTGGGTTGCAGGCCAGGTCCCTAGTAGGGGACATGTGGGAAGCAACCACATGTTGATGTTTCTCTCTCTCTCCCACCCTTCCCCTCTGTCTAAAAATAAATAAAATATTTTAAAAAAAAAGATCATCAAAAAGGATATGATTTGCAGGTTTTATTTAGAAGAGATTGCCTTTCATTTCAACTTTCCAACTTGGAATATTAGCCTGTGATTCCAAGGAAAGGAGGATCACATTGTGCCATGGTCCCAGTTTAAGTTGATTTTACCTCATCATGGAGCTGGAGAGTGTAGGAAATAAACAGGTAAGGTCAGGCAGCTGGGCTGGGGAGAAAGAGTGATAAGGCTCATTTGTTCTCTCCACTCTAATTGGACCAGGGGCTGTGTACACTTTAGCCTTTCCCATGATAAGGATAAGGCATATTCTTGCAGAAGACTTGATTGCCACTAAGTTTGTTGTTTTAAAAGCAAAGAAGGTTTTGTAGAATTATTTTTCTAGTGAAGGAGAATGGAGGGACACATAAGGAGGAGAAATCATAAGATTTAGAAAGGAGATAGGTAGCATGAGCTAGTTTTTGTTTTACTTTTTATTATATATTATTGATTATGCTATTACAGTTGTCCCAATTTTTCCCCCTTTTCCAGCCTCCACACAGCACCCCCCACTCCCTCAGGCAATCCTCCCACCATTGTTCATGTCCATGGGTCATGTGTATAAGTTCTTTGGCTACTCCATTTCCTGTACTGTACTTTACATCCCCACGGCTACTCTGTAACTACCTATTTGTACTTCTTAGTCCCCTCACCTCTTCACCCATTCCCCCAAACCCCTCCCATCTGGTAACCATCAAAACTATCTCCAGATCCATGATTCTGTCTCTGTTCTTCTCATTTACTGTTTGTTTTTTAGATTCAATTGCTGATAAATATGTATTTATTGCAGTTTTATTGTTCATAGTTTTTATCTTCTTTTTCTTAAATAAGTGTCTTTAACATTTCATATAATAATGGCTTGGTGAAGATGAACTCCTTTAGCTTTTTCTTATCTGGGAAGCTCTTTATCTGCCCTTAGGTTCTAAGTATCTTTGCTGGGTAGAGCAATCTTGGCTGTAGGTCCCTGCTTTTCATGACTTTGAATATTTCCTGCCAGTCCCTTCTAGCCTGCAAAGTTTCTTTTGAGAAATCAGCTGACAGTCTTATGGGAACTCTCCTGTAGGTACCAAACTGCTTTTCTCCTCCTGCTTTTAAGATTCTCTTTTCATCTTGAACCTTTGGCATTTTAATTATAATGTGTCTTGGAGTAGGTCTCTTTGCATCCATCTTGCTTAGGATTGTGCTTCCTGGACTTGCATGTCTATTTCCTTCACCAAATTATGGAAGTTTTCTTTCATTATTTTTCAAATAGATTTCCTTTTTTTTTTTTTTTTTTTTTTTTTTGCTTTTTCCTTCTCCTACTGGCACTCCTATAATGCAAATGTTTGAAGTTGTCACAGAGGCTGCTTACACTGTCCTTGTTTTTTCTGGATTCTCTTTTCTTCTTGTTCTGATTGGTTGTTTTTTTTTTTTTTTTTTTTTTTGCTTCCTTATGTTCTACATCACTGGTTTAATTCTTGGTTTCAACAACTCTACTGTTGTTTCCCTGTAAATCGTTCTGTATTTCAGTTAGTGTATTCTTCATTTCTGACTGGATCTTTTTTATGCTGTTGAGGTCCTCACTAAGTTCCTTGAGCATCCTTATGACTAGTGTTTTGAACTCTGCACCTGATAGATTGCTTATCTCCATTTTGTTTAGTTTTCTTTCTTGAGTTTTGGTCTGTTCTTTCATTTGGGCCATGTAACTTTGTTTTGTCTTCCTCTCTGTGTTTGTTTCTATGAATTAGGTAGAGCTGCTATGACTCTCTGTCTTGGTAGCATGGCCTAATGTAGTAGGTGTCCTGTAGGTTTCAGTGGCACAGTCTCCGCTATCACCTGGCTGGGTCTGAAGGTGAGCCCTGCATGTGGGCTGAGTACACCCTCCTCTTGTAGTTGAGCCTTGATTGCTGTTGGCAGGTCAGTGGGATTTATCGAGGCTAGTCAGGTACAAGGACTGGCTGTGACCACTGACCACCAACCTCCAGTCTCCGTGGAGGATCAGCTGTGCAAGATAGGGTGGTGGTGCTCCGATGTGGTCTGTAGCTGTCCACTGGGTGAGCAGGCTTTTCGGTTTCCTGGGTGTTGCAGGCCAAGTTCATACCCCACCTGTGTTTTCCCTGGGGCCACCCTGCCTGGGCTACAAAGCAATCTGAGGTGATTGATACTTATTTTGGACTTGGATATTCCTAGGGTGAAACCAAGCTGTGATTCTAGGCAGGCTGCTGCTAGCGATGGGCCCAGGGCCACTTAGCAAGAGGTATGGGGGTTATGGTCTTACTGAGGCTGGCTGTTGCTTCTTTGAGAGGATTTAGGAAGTTGTGAAGCATGAGCCAAGACCAGCCATTCATATGGGGAAGGTCATGGTATCATGGTTAACAGAGTGGGTGGGACAGATTCTCTGGGGATCTCCATTGTGGGACAGTGTTAGCCAGGTTGATGGAGTGACAGATATGGCACCTGTCTCCCAGCTCTGTGGCTGTGTGGGTGAAGGGCTAGAAAAGGGACAATGGCCTCTGCCCACCTTTCTGTCTGGGAGAAAGCTGTCCCCCAGCTCCCACCTTGATGCCAAACACCTCATTTCCTCCCTTTATGCCACTGGTGACTTTCAAGCTGCTACCCCAGTGCTGAAGCTCAGAGGGAGTGAGTCTGAGTAAGTCCGTATGTGGGTTCTCTAAGGGGAATTGCTTGGGATTCCAGAAATTTCTTCTACCTACTCAATCCCAGCTGGTTTTTGCAGCCAGAAGTTATGGGGACTTATCTTCCTGGCACTGGCATCCAGGGCTGTGAAGTCTGGTGTGGGGCTAGGACTCTTTGCTCCCAAGATATCCCTCCTGAATTTTTATCTACCACACATGGATGTGGGACTAGTCTTTTCCACATCTTCACCCCTCCTACCAGTCTGGATGGATGTGGTTGCTTTAGTTCTATAGTTGTCAGATTTCCATTCAGCTCAATTTCTCATGGTTCTGAGTGATGATTGTTCTATATTTTAGTTCTGATTTTGATGTGGTTGAGCGAAGAGGTGAGCCATGTTTACCTATGCCATCAGGAGCACGTTTTTAGTGAGAGGCAAAATCATTGAATCCCAGGGCCTAGGTTATCTTGTCCTGGATCCCTCAACTAGCCTCTCATCTCACAGCCCTGTTTCTTTCTTTCTTTTTTTTTTTTTTAAACAGAAGTTTATTATTTATTTATTTTTTTTTTAAGATTTTTTTTTTTTTTATTTGTCTTTAGAGGGGTAGGGGAGAGGGAGAGGGAGAGAAATATCAATGTACAGTTGCCTCTTGTGTGTCCCCTGCTGGGAACTGGTCTGCAACCCAGGCATGTGCCCTGACTGGGAATCGAACCGTGATCCTCTGGTTCGCAGGCCCGAGCTCAATCCACTGAGCTACACCAGCCAGGGCTCCTGTTTTTTTCTTTATTACTCAATAATGACACTTTTCCAGTAGCCCTGGATAGTACTGAGCCCTAGAAGCTCTGCTTGATCAAGATGCATGTCGTAGTCTGGGCCTGGTTTATGAAAAATTCAAGTCTTACTTCCTTGAGCTATCGTTGTTCCCACTGCCTTGGCTATTCTGCATGAAGACTGTATGCAGTGGAGGACTCTCTCTGGAGTATGATTTGTGCAGGAGCCAGCAGAGAATGTTTCCTAGTCACTGGTTTTAACTATGTGTCCTCAGGCAGGTTGCCTCATTTCCAGGCTGCTGCTGCTGCTTTTTTTTAAAAAAAAAAATCTGCCTATATTGACGATAACCAGGAGATAGTGATGAATGTCTTTACAGTCTTTGAAGGAGGAAATGTAGAAGGAAAAACTTGGTGATTTTAAAATAAAACAAAAAGTACAAGTCTGAATCCCAGTGGTGTCCCTTCCTCACCACGAAACAGAAGAGTGAAGCAGGGCATTTTAGGATTTTGACTGTTGATACTTCTTTTTGGTTTGTTTTTTTATTTTAATAGCAAGTGTAGGCTTTTTTTTTTTCTTTTATAGCTACACAATCTCTTCCTGGGAAATGTTGTTAATATATTAGCCTGTTAAAGGCATAAAACTCAATCCTTTTCCTGTTGATTTTACAGAAGGAAAGTTTTACTGCCTAACCAATACTTCTCTTAGAAATGAAGGAGGTCACTGTTATGTGTCTGCATTTTTGAAAATCTCCTCTGCTGGCCCTGGAAATAAGTGAGAACAGTAGAATCAATATACATCATCAAGAATTTTAACCAGTTGGATTAGGTAGGAACTTTTTCTCAAGCTGTGGGGCCACTGACACAGCAAGGTCAGCTGAAGAGGTGAGAGAGGTGTCTGTGTGGATGGTGTTCTGAGGTCTGCCTCAAGGTTTATGGATCTGTATGTAGTTCACTGTCACAGAGAAACAGGTTTGCTTCTCTTCTCTATTCCTGGCTGTAGTGAGTAAGACCCATTATTGGGTCAGGAACTTGTCTCTCTCTCTTTCTCTCTTTTTTTTTTTTTTTTTTCCCGCTTCTGTTTTAAGCTTCTGTTACTGTTTAAGTTTCCTGGCCCTTCCCCCAACCCTGATCTCCAGCCAATAGTAGTGTGCTATTGTTGTGTCCACATTTGAGGTTGGTTGGGATTTGGCTGTGGTGTAGGGCTCTTTCCTCTGCATATTGGACATGTGTGTTCAGATGCAGGAAATTTGGGTGCTTGTCAGCTCAAGAGTCAGTAAGCAAATTCCCTGTCTCTCTCTCTGTCTTTTTTAAGATTTTATTTATTTTTAGAGGGAGAGAAAGAAACATCGATGTGCGAGAAAAACATTGATTGGTTGTCTCTTGCACGCCCCTAACTGGGGGCCTGGTCTGCAACCCTCGCATGTGCCCTGACAGAGAATCAAACTGGTGACCTTTCAGTTTGGAGGATGACACCCAGCTCACTGAGCCACACCAGTCAGGACAGCCTCCTCTTCTTTTGTAAAGCTTTGGAATGGAAGCAAGGGAAATAGCTTACCAGGAACACCGGATGAAAATTTTAAATTCTGTCTTGTTCTACCTTATCCTTGTGGTAACTAATTACTGGGATCTCACATTAGAGGCTTTGAGTTTTGACTGGGGTCACAGTTGTAGTTTGAGGCAGATTCTGAGTTCTAAGCTGACGTTCCTCTTATTTGTTGGAGTGTCAGCCTGTTTGCTGTACAGGATGTTTTCACACATTAGCGGAGCCTTCAAGCTTCTGAAAGAAGCTCCTGAAAAGCCCTCGGGGAAGCTGCTATTATGGTATTGTTATCCCATAAAGGACCCAGGCCCTCGGCTCCTCCAGCCAAGTGGAAAACCGACTTATCAGAAAAAGAGAAGTAGAAAATGGAAGAAATGCATTTGTTGAATGTTTATCACTCGCTGTATGTTGTGCCCTTTGATCTTCATAACAGCTCTGTGAGGTAGGTGTTATATTTGTCTTTCAGAACTGAGACTCATAGAGACTAAGTAACATGTTCAGGGTTACACAGCTGGCAAGGGTAGAGCAGAAATTCAAGTCAGTTATTCTGTCTGCAAAGATCATGCTGTTTTTACTGTCCAATTTTGGGGTAATCTACACATAAGTATCTTTATCAAGCATTATACTAATTAGTGACTTGGAAAAACTACTGGCCTCTGGTAGAATTAAGCTTTGATCATACTTCAGATAGTAACTTCTATCATCTGATTGCTTAGTCGGTAGCACTCAGGTTATGAATATTTTGTTACTTGGCCTATTGTTATCAGACTCCAGTAGTATTTCTGGCTGGTTTCTTTCCTTAGTGCAAATAGGATTTCAAGCAACTATAGCTGGTCGGTAGCTCTGGTCCAAAGAATATTAATTGAACTGCCCCTATCCCTGAAGAATTTACAATCTCTGGAAATGGGAATATAGACATACAATGAAGTGTGATTTTTGCTGATAATTGAAGTACAAGGTGCTTGGGGAGCACCTGGCCCAAGTGTGTGTGGGCGTGTAGTTGCATTTTGAGAGGCTTCTATAAGGGCTGACTAATCAGATATGAAAGTAGGAGTTGGTGGAGGTGGAGGTATTAGTCTACATAGAAAGAACTGCGCATGAGAAAGGTCTTCAGAAAAGAAGCCTTCAGGCCACATTCAAGGAACTCAAGGTCAGTGTGGTTGAAGCACACAGCTCCAGGATGGATCAGCAATGTCAGAAGCTGGAGAAATAGTAGACTCAAATCGTCTGAGATGACTCCAGATTTCTGATATAGCAATTTGAATGTATTCTGCTGTTCTTCACAAAGATAGGGAACATAGAAGGAAAGGAAGGGAAGGGAGGGAGGATGGAGTGAAAAGAGGAACAGAGAGAGGGAGAGGGAGAGAGATTGGACCTGCTGAGTGTGAGGTGTGTAGTAGCCAGTGAACAGCTATATGGTACTGAAGCTTGAGAGAATGAGTTGGAACACTTCCAGAGGACAAGAAGCTCCAAGAGGTGATCATGGAGGGTGTTGAGGAGGAAGAGGATGTTGCTGGATAACTGCTAAGCCAGAATGTGCATTAGTTCTTTCTCTTGAGTGTTGAAATCATCTAGGATGATAGCCAGCCTTGAGATGGAGAGGAAGACTAGGGACCAGGATCCAAATTCTTGTGTAAATAAAGAAGTGACCAGGAAGTTAAAGAGTGTTGTGATAAGGAGAGGTTCAAGATTCTACAGCCAGGTGACATGAGACAGGTGACAAAAGAGAGATTTTTTTTTTTTTCATTTGATGCTAGAGGGCCTAATAGCAGCCCCAGGTCCCAACCTGAGGATGTGGGAAGGAGCCACCTCTCAGAAAGGCTTATAGAAGAGGTAGCATTTCTGGGGAGAGCCAGCTTCAGATAAGGAGGAAGTAGAAGAGACTGGGGATTTTGGTGACTAAATAACCATGGAACAAGATTCCAAAGGGTTTGCAGGGGTGGGAGATGTGTATGTAGTACAGGTGGTTTGTGGAGGGGAGCAAACAGCACTGACAGGAATGGGAGTATAGGTCCAGAAATGAGCAGAGGCAATTAATTATATATTGGGCAGAGTGAGAAAAGATTATAGAAATATGACGTGGTACATTTCCCTGACAGTAAGATTGCCAAGAAAATCCAGAGGTAAGCAAGAGTTAGGGTACACATGAGAATTTAATATGTGATAAAGGAAGCAGTCCCAATCAAAAGTGAAAAGATAGATTAGGTAGATTAATCAGTAAATGGGTAGGGATGGCTTATTATCCATTTAGAAAAAAATTTTAATTAAATCTTGACCTCATATCAATCACAAAGGTAAACTCCAGGTGGATTAAAGATCTAAAGATAAAAGATACACCATAACAATATTAGAAGGAAATAAAGGAAGAAACCAGCAGATTTCTATGGCATAAAAGCAAAGCAAAATAACCCAAAAGATTAAAAAATAAAGGTCAAAATCAGCAAATATTTGCAACCTTAAAATTAAGACAAGTTTAAAATATAGAAAGAGCTCTACAAATCAATTAAAGAAAATTAACATATGGTATTTGTCTTTCACTGCCTGGCTTATTTCGCTTAGCATGATACTCTCCAATTCCTTCCATGCTGTCGCAAAGGGTAGGAGCTCCTTCTTTCTTTCTGCTGCATAGAATTCCATTGTGTAAATGTACCACAGTTTTTTGATCCATTCATTAACTGATGGGCACCTAGGTTGCTTCCAGCACTTGGCTATTGTAAATTGTGCTGCTATGAACATAGGGGTGCATAGATTCTATGATCTCACCTTTAACAGGAAGCTAATCAACAAAACAAACAAACAAGCATAATATAAACAAAGACACTGAATTTGAGAACAGTCTGACAGTGTCCAGAGTGGGAGGGGAGGGAATTTCAGGGGAAAAGGGGAACGGTTTAGAGCAACAAGTATAAAGGACTCATGGACAAAAACTATGGGGGGGTGGAAATGGGAGGAAGGTGGGGAGGGCTGGGGTGGTGGGCTGGGGCGGGGTAAAAGACAGAAAACTGTACAATATCAACAACTAAAAAATACTGATTAAAAAAAAACTAAACAAAACAAACAAACAAACAAAAAAAGAAAATTAACAAAAAGATACAAAGAATATGGCCAATAAATGCAAAGTAGTACTCAAATTCATTCATTATTGAAGAAATACAAATTTTAAAATGATATATTTCTTTATCTATTGGGCTGACACTGATACAACAAAAGAATTGAGACAGTCTAGTTTGGAAGGATGTGAAGAAATGGGCCCATGTTTGTTGATAAAGCAATGCAATAACTTGGTAAGAGTAATTTGGCAGTGTCAAAACCAAAAAATTTCATATCTTTGGCTTAACATTTTTACCTCTAAGAATTTTTCTGCAGAAATCTCACAACTGCTTAAAAAAAGGACACACACACGACAATTTACTAGACATTTTTTATAATACCAAAAACTTAGAAGTATTCCCAAATGTCAACAAAGAGGAAGAAGGTAGGACTTTAACTCTTTAGAATATATCTCAAAAATAGGATTCTATTCAGTACCTACAAACGATGTAGATTTATATATATCGACATTAAAAGATCTGCAGATCATTTTGGTAAGTGGGAAAGAGGTTACAAACTAATATGTATTAGGATCTCATTTCTGTTTTAAAAATTAATAAGCAATGTTTTTATAAAAAATTGAAAGACTGCAAAATGTTAACCAAGGTTATCTCTTGGGATCTATAATTATAGGGAGATGTTTTCTTTTTAGTGGGGTTACAGGGGGAGAGGAAGAGAATAAATCAAGTTTTAAAAGTAGGGGAAAAAACACTACAACTTTTACAAAACATGGAAGGAGGAACATCCGGGGTTCATCTGTGGGCTGGATCTAATGCACTTCTGAGTGAGTGGGTATTAGACATCTCTGGGGGATGAAAAATCCTGGGACTCCTGGGAGGAGGCACCATGGTCCACGCTGAATTCAGCAGCATGATGGAGGGGTTCCAGGATCAGGGCAGCTCTTGCCCTGATCAGCCTCTTGTTTTACTGCAATAAGCAGTTGACAGAGGTGACCTTGCCCCTTCCCCTAACCACATCAGTGTACTTTGCATTAACTGCTTCCCAGGCTTTGGAGTACCTCATCTCCTCTTGATATGATAGCCTGGCAAGCACCAACTCAGGGTTCAAGGTTCCTGCTCAGAGGTCCCCTCCAAGGTTAAGCCTGCTTCCCTTTTTGGAGATAGCAATAATATCTACTGTAGCCCTTATCACGCTGCTTTGTAATTGTTGTTTGTATTTGTCTCTCCTACTAGACTGTGAGCTCCTCAAGGGCAGGGACCAGGGCTTGTTTTTCTATTTTACTGCCCCAGCACCTAGCACAGTTCCTGATGCACAGTAAGTGCTGAATATATTTTGGTTGGAATGAAGCAATGAGTGGGAAATGAATGATTTCAAGGGTTTTTATTGGGCTGAGTATGGGGAAAGGAAGCCTAGGTGTTATGTATATAAAGGTGGGAAGGGGAGGGGAACAAAGTGGGTGTGGAGACCCAACAGCATTGGCACTAGCCTAGGAGAGTGTCAGGACATATGGGACAGGGTAGACCTGAAAGAGTGGGAAGGTGCCAAAGATTGGCTTGAATTTCCTAGTTTCCACTCCAGAAACCAAACCAAATCAGAAAGTAAACCAAATGCTACTTTATAGCCAATACGAATGTGTTTCCTCCATGCTGCTAAGATTCTGTGAATTAAATACATTGATATGATAGAAATGTTTTGATTCTGGGAGGAGCAGGACTGGTGGAAGAAGAGGCTATTGTGCATTGAGGTGAAGGCAGTTTCCAGGTATCCTAGTACGGGAATGAGTTGTCCCTTCCAGAGAAGGGGAAAGTCCTGAATCTTTAGATTTGTGGACCCCAGGGTCTCCAGAGCAGTGTCTAAAAAGGTACTTTCTGTATAGCTGGGTGCCTTCTTATCAACCTCCACCCCAATCCCAGAAATACTAGGTTTGGGTATATAAAACATTAACTATTTCTGTTTGCCATTTATGCCTGATTATCATGCAGTACAATCATTATGCATACATAGCATTAAATATGCATTGTAAAATTCTAGCATCATCCATTATTTTCAGCAAATATTTTTCAAATGACTACTGTGTGTTGGCACTAGGAGTACAAAGATACTGAGATTGGTCCCTGCTGTTGAGGAACTCAGAGCCTCAGTGAGGAAATAGACAAACAGTGTATATTAAGATAAATGTTATGAAAGATGTATGTATATGTTGCTTCATAATCACACAGGAAGGTCTCTTAGGAAAGGGTTGGGGCATAACGGCAAAGCTTTATAAAAGGAAAACCAGAGCTGTGTCTTAATCAGGTGAGATGTGGAAGCAATGAAAAGTTTGTTTCAACTGGGAGAAGCAATGTGTGTAAAGAAAAGTATGAAGAGGATGTGGGATTTTCAGGGTTCTATAAAGAGTTTATTGTGCTACTGTGAGAGTTGCTACACAGGAGCAGAGAAAGACAAGGTTGGAGTTCCTGGAACCATTCAGTGGGTTCTGGACTTTATCCTGAAAGCTGTGGGGAGCCAGTGGAGGACGCTGAGTGAGATTGTCACAATCTGATTTTCATATTAAAAGATCACAAATGATAGTAGGTTGAAATGGGGTATGTGAGGGGGGACCCAAAAAATGGAATTTATTTATTAAAAATTGTATGTTTATTCTTACTTGCTTAAACATCAGTCACCTTCAAAGTACTCTCCATTTGATACAATACACCTATTGAGATTTTTTTTTCCCACTGCTCAAAGCATTTTTTGAACTCATTGATTTGATGCCTTTTAGTGCTTCTGCTTCTAAACATCACCTCTTCACTTCTGCCACATCAGCAAAATGTTTCCCTTTGAGGACTTTCTCATCTGGGGAAACAAAAATAAAAGTCACCTGGGGTGAGATCGGGTAAATAGGGAGGGTGGGGTGGAGGGGCATGCCGTTTTTGGTCAAAAACATCATAAATCAGCCATCATGAAATGGGCAAACAAGGTGAAAGAGTCTTCCAAAAAAAAAAAAAAATCACTGAAGCTGAGCACAGCCTCTCACAACAACACCAGCTGGTACACTGATACAGATGGGTTCCTAGAACACTCACCTAGCAGGCAAGCCTGTACAACAAGGGGCCCGCCATCCAGAAGATAATTCTGGGGTTTTGGGGGGTGCCTCCTAGTGTATAGAGGCAGGAAGAGACCAACTGGGAGATATTTTTACAGTCATCTAGGTCACAGTGTATGAGAGGTTGAATTAAGGATTGACCAGTGGAATTGGGAAGATGGTGATGACGTTAAGAGAGAATAAAGATTTGTAATTACAAGACTCAATTTAAAAAAAAAAACTTAATTGTATCTTTCTTTTTTAATTGTTGTAATCTCAGTGCTTAGCACAGTGATTGACACATAGTAGACAGTCAATAAATATTGAATGAATTAATTGGTGATTTATTCAGAAAGGTGGGAGGAAAAGATTTATGGTCTAGGTAAATCAATAGATGGTGCTGTTATCAAACAGAGAAACAGTCAACCGGAAGAGGAATGAAGAGTTGGTTCAGTTTTATATTTAAGCTTTGAGGTGCTTTGGAGACAGTTGAGCAGAGGTATATGAGTTTAGAGCTTCAAAAGTGCTGGCATGCAAAGTTGGGTTGGAGAATCATCAGTCTATGTGGGAGTGGGTAGCATTGTCCAGGGAGAGCATAAATGAGGAAAAAAGAGTTAGTCTGAGACTCTGGGGAACACCAGGACATAGGGGTTGGTGAAGGAAAAGAAGAATGAGGAAGCATATTCAAGGAGTTAGAGGAAAAACCAAGAGACAGCAGTATTCCCTCAGCCAAGGGAGTTAGTTTTAAGGTCTGGGGTGTCTGATGCTGCCAAGAGTTCTCAGGAGTGAGTGTTCACTAGAATGTTAGTTCTATGACAGCAGGGGTTTTTCTCTGTTTTGATCACTGCTGTATCCCCAGCACTTAGAATGATCTAGCACATAGCAAGTGCTCAGTAAATAATGGATGGATGGATGGATGGATGGATGGATGAATGAATGAATTGGAAAAGGTCTATTGGATTTAGTCACAGAACCACAAGACCTTATTTAAGGCATTTTCTGAGGAGTGGTGGAAGGGTGCCCGATTATAATAAACTGAGGAGTGGATAAGAAGTCAGGAAGTGGCTACAAAGACAGGATTTAGGATAGCCATCTCCATTTATGATAGCCATTTAGGATAGCTATCATGTACTAAGCACTTTACATGCATTAACTCTTAATCTTACCAACAGCCCAGTAAGTTGGTACTACCACGATGCCCATTTTACAGATGAGGAAACTGTAGCTCAGAGAGGGAAAATTATATGCCCAGGGTTTCACAGCTAGAACCAAGTGTTAAAACCAAGACTTTAGTCCAGATCTGTCTAACTTTGTCAACACCTAACTGGTCAAGCTACATTTCCCCCAGAGTTTCTTTGTAAAAGGCAAGTGAGAGTGACTGAGAAAACAGTTGAGACTTGCAAATATTTTAAAGCTGAAGAGAAAAAATTACTGGAGAGATTTCTGGTCAAGCTGGCGACATAGATAAACACAGTTCACCTTGCACAACCACATCAAATTTACAACTAAAATATAGAACAACCATCACTCAGAGCCATCAGAAATCAAGTTGAATGGAAGTCTGATAACACTGAATTAAAGAAACCACATCCATCTGGACTGGTGAAGGGGACAGAGATGCAGAATAGGCTGGACCCACATGCACATGTGGTGGATAAAAACTTTGCAGGGATATCTCAGGAGTGAGGATTTCCAGCCCCACACCAGGCCCCCCATCCCAGGGTTCCATGTTGGGAGGATAAGTCCTCATAACTTCTGGCTGCAAAAACTAATTGGGATTGAGTTAGTGGAAAAAACTTCTAGAGTCCCAAGAAGTTCCTCTAAAAGAACCCACAAACAGACTTATTCAGACTCACTCCCTCTGAGCTCCAGCACTGGTATAGCAGCTTGAAAGGCACCAGTGGCAGGAACTGAAGTGTCTGGCATCATGGTAAGAGCTGAGGGACAGCTTTCTCCCAGACAGAAAGGTGGGTAGAGGCCATTATCCCTTTTCTAAACTCTCTACCTACAGAGCCACAGAGCCAACAGGCAGATACCATATCTGAGACTCCATCAACCTGGCTAACACTGCCATACCCTGGAGATCCCCTGAGATTTGGTCCCACCCAACTTACAGACCCACACAAACTCTTAACTGACTCTTCCGTATGTATGCTGGTCTTGGCTCATGCTTCACAACTTTCTAAATCCTATCAAACAAGCAACAGTGGCCCCAGGTCCAGCATTAGCAGCAGGCAGCCTAGATTCACAGCTTGGGTTCACCTGGCAATTTCTAAGCCCGTCTCATATTGGGCTTGCCATCTCATACTGCTTTATCACTCATGTAAGGTGGCCCCTGGACAGAACACAGGTTGGGACTGGCCTTGGCCTGCACCACCCACGAGAGCCCAGAGCCTGCGTATCCAGTGGACAGCTACAGACCACGTTGGAGCACCACCACACTGCCCCTGTACAGCTGTTCCTCCATGGAGGGCACAGGTTGGTGGTCTGTGGTCACAGCCAGTCCTTGCAGCTGACTGGCCTGGGTAAATACCTCCCATTGACCTGCTAACAGCAATCAAGGCTCAACTACAAGAGGAGGGTGTACTCAGCCCACATGCAGGGCTCACCTTGAGCACCCATCTTGAGTGGTAGGGGAGGCTGTGCCACTGGATCCTACAGGACAACTACTACATTAGACCATGCTACCAGGACAGAGTCATAGCTCTACCTAATACAAACAAACACAGGGAGGCTGCCAAAATGAGGAGACAAAGTAACAGGGCCTAAATGAAAGAACAGGTCAAAACTCTAGAAAAAAGAACTAAATGAAATAGAGATAAGCAATCTATCAGATGCAGAGTTCAAAACACTGGTTATAAGGATGCTCAAGGAACTTAATGAGGACCTCAATAGCACAAAAAAGATCCAGTTAGAATGATATGTAGCATAGATAGTGGGTAGAAAATAGACAGGGGGAGGGCAAGAATAGTGTGGGAAATGTAGAAGCTAAAGAACTTATGACACATGGACATGAACTAAAGGTAGGGAATGTGGGTGGGAGGGGCTGTTCAAGGTGGAGGGGAATGATGGGGGAAAAATGGGACAACTGTAATAGCATAATCAATAAAATATATTTTTAAAAAAGAAATAAAAAACAATTTACAGAGAAACAACAGTAGAGTTGTTGAAACCAAGAATCAAACCAGTGATTTGAAACATAAGGAAGCAAAAAACAACCAGTCAGAACAAGAAGAAAAAAGAATCCAGAAAAACGAGGACAGTGTAAGCAGCCTCTGTGACAACTTCAAACATTGCATTGTAGTGGAGCTAGAAGGGGAAGGAAAGAACAAGCAATTGGGAGTCTATTTGAAAAATAATGAAAGAAAACTTCCATAATTTGGTGAAGGAAATAGACATGCAAGTTCAGGAAGCACAATCCTAAGCAAGATGGATGCAAAGAGACATCATAATTAAAAAGCCAAAGGTTCAAGATGAAAAGAGAATCTTAAAAGCAGGAAGAGAAAAGCAGTTTGGTACCTACAGGGGAGTTCCCATAAGACTGTCAGCTGATTTCTCAAAAGAAACTTTGCAGGCTAGAAGGGACTGGCAGGAAATATATAAAGTCATGAAAAGCAGGGACCTACAGCCAAGATTGCTCTACCCAACAAAGATACTTAGAATCTAAGGGCAGATAAAGAGCTTCCCAGATAAGAAAAAGCTAAAGGAGTTCATCTTCACCAAGCCATTATTATATGAAATGTTAAAGACACTTATTTAAGAAAAAGAAGATAAAAACTATGAACAATAAAACTGCAATAAATACATATTTATCAGCAATTGAATCTAAAAAACAAACAGTAAATGAGAAGAACAGAGACAGAATCATGGATCTGGAGATAGTTTTGATGGTTACCAGATGGGAGGGGTTTGGGGGAATGGGTGAAGAGGTGAGGGGACTAAGAAGTACAAATAGGTAGTTACAGAGTAGCCGTGGGGATGTAAAGTACAGTACAGGAAATGGAGTAGCCAAAGAACTTATACACATGACCCATGGACATGAACAATGGTGGGAGGATTGCCTGAGGGAGTGGGGGGTGCTGTGTGGAGGTTGGAAAAGTGGGGAAAACTGGGACAACTGTATTAGCATAATCAATGAAATATAATTAAAAAAAGAATCACCAGAAAAAAATAAATTGAAGACTTTGGGAGAAGAGGAAATGACTTATACAAGAGGGAGCCTGAGTAGAGATCCAGAGCATAGATGAAAGGAAACCGTTTCCACCAAAGTAGAAGGAGGAGAAGGTGAAGACCAGGTGTATGTTGCAGACATTTTTGTCAGGGAAGAGTGGGTAAGGTGGGGATGGATGAGAGTTCTGATTGTCTGCTGGGAGTAAGGGAGATGGCAGTCAAGCTGTAGACTTGAAGAAAGTGGTAGTTTGTTAATAGCAAACGGCACCATATGTTGGATCTCTGTCCTTGAGTTTCAGGCTAAGAGAATTCAGAAGGCAAGACTCAAATGGAGGAAAAAGTTTATTTAGAAAGTCACAGATGTAGAAGAAGTGAGCCAGCTGGGCTGCATGGTTTCGGAAAACAAGTTACAGAGACAAAAGAAGGGCTCTTGGAACTTGGGAGAAAGAAATCAAAGTTATGCACCTTGATGAGAGAAAGGCAGAGGAAAGGCTCAGGTGCGCCAGAGCGGCGGGGGGGAGGGTGAGAGAGACACACGCTGGGTTCTTGCCTGAGGAGGTTTATTGTATTTTAATTTAACTTAATTTTAATTATTTAACACCCTTATACCCTTGCCCCCTTGCAGTCACCACAGTGTTGTCTGTGTCCATGAGTCCTTTTTCCTTTTTGCTTGATCCTTCCACCCTCTAACCTCTGCTATGTATAGCCGTTATTGTGCTTTCTGTCTATGAGCCTGTCTCTAATTTGCTTGTTCAGAGAAAGACAAATACCATATGATTTCACTTACATGTGGAATCTGATGAACAAACTGAAGGATTTTAAAGATGAGAATTTTAGGGGATATCTCAGGGGAGGATCTCAATAAAACATTCATCAATTTTTTCCAGGTGTGTCCTATTAGGGTTGTAGTCTCCACTGATTGGTTGGCACCAGGGCAGGGGGTCATTAGTCATCACATATGGTCAGCCATGGTGTTGCCCTGCGTGTCCTTTCTGCTTTTCTGGGTCTGGAGCTGAAACACAACTGAGGCCTACATGTTATTTCCAGCTTGACCAAACCTCTATCTCTGTAGACCTGAAGCTTTGTTCCCAAGAGTATTTGATGTGGGTCAGAACCTCATTATCCTAAGGTCTTAATTCTTAAGGGAGTGGTTGAGCAAAGGCTTATATGGGAATTTATAGGGCTGTTCTCGGGCCCCCTTGTTTTTCATGTAATGGGGTCTATCACATGACTAGTGGCACGCCAGGGGAGGGTCCAAAAGGTATGACCAGCAATATGAAGGATCAAGGGGTGGAAACCACATGAACAGTGATGTGCTAGGGGAGGGAAGGTCACCCTGAGAGCATAGTTTTACCTTACTTCCCTGTCTTGCTGGGAACCCTAGTTTTCTGCCCTGGTGACCTTCTGTACCTGGCCTAACATTCCTACTCTGCTCATGCCTGTCTAACTGCCTATCATATCAGTGTAAGTGTGAAATAGTTTTTGCAGAGAATAGAAAAAAATAACAGTGGCACAGACAGAAGATTTTCAGGGCAACATCAATGGCCCAGCCAGGATGAGAGACCATGGTTTTATCAGTGACCCAGTCTAGCTGATACATGATTTATAGGGTGGAGAGTTTTGTCCATTGGTTGCAACAGAAGATTAAAGAGATAGGTTGATGAGAGTACTGGCTAGAAAGTGAGGTGATAGCCCACCACGTCTAGGGCAGGAGGGAAGAAGTGACGGCGGGAGAGGATTGACAACAGAGAGGAGTTGGAAGGGTCTAGGGCCAGCATCTGGAGATGGTTCACCACCAGAACATTGAGGGTAAAAGGATCTCAGAGTTCCATGTCCAGCGACCTGTCTGTGATGAATAAAGCAAAATTGTGTTTAAAAAGGAGACACAGGGAAGAAAACTAACAGTGGCTATCTCTTCAGAGAGGGGACAAAGGAGCGTTACCAAAGATAACTTATTGTTTTGTTGTAAACACTGTACTGTTGAATTTTTTCAACCTTTTAAATTAAAAAAAACACAAAAACTTGTCATTGAACCCTAAAGGACCAAGTTCACACGAGAGCAGGGGGATAAGGGAGCACAGAGATGAGGAGGCAGTGGACGTGATCTGGTCCCGCCCTTCCATTGTTCCCGTGGGAGGAAATGGGAGCCTGAGACTGGCTCAGCTTGGCACCAGCAGAACTGGAACTAGAACCAACCTTTCCTGATTTCCCAGCTCAATGCTCTGTTTTCCAGGCTGCTTCCTGAGCACTAAAGGCTTCAGAATTTCCTGCTGCTGTCCCCACCACGCCCTCCAGCTGATTGTGAATGAGCCCATGAGATTGCTGGCTGGTGGGCTGCTTCCTGTCCTGTGCCTCCCACACCTCCATGCTTCTCTGTGTAGCATGCATGGGTGTGTGCAGAGGTGGCTGGCCTGTCCCCTGCTTATTTCCTGCTCTGTTCAGAGTACCAAGTTGGAGGTGGAAAACTACAATGATACTCTTTACATTCTTTGAAGTGACCAGTGTCCTTCCATTTTGCTAGCTCTCACATCACCACCTTCCCCCCAGTTTTTCCCCTCAGCTTGTTTAAGCAACAGCCCAAACCCAGATAAGTCACTGAGAACACTTAGGACAGGGATTTTTTACCATGAGATTGATGGCAGGGGTGAAGGGATGAGCCCTTAAATTAGGAACACTGTTCTAAGGGGGAAAAATCCACTCATTTTCATTAGATCTTCAAAGGAATTCCTCTCAAAGATTATGGATTTAGAGGGCAGAGTACAGGTGTGTTTCAGAAAAATAAGATACAACAATTAGTTGTTTTCTTGTCTTCCATTTAATAATTCAGATAAACCCGGTATTTGTGCAGCCTCTTGTTATCCAGACAGTGACCATGGCAGTTGCATACAGATTAGTTGTGATTTCTCCTCAGTTTGGTAGACTGAGGTTCAGAGGATTAACACTAAGCTCAGGATTTTTGCCCTCCTTTGGATGGCTGCCTGGATAAATACACAGATGAGCTCGCCACACAGTGAAACTGAGGTTCTGTGATACGTGGCAGAGCAGGGACAAGGAGGTAGAGGTGAAGGCGTAGTGTGACCAGGGATATTCTTTTATAGTTTTCTTCACCCACCTTCCAGTTAAGCCCTTCTTGGTTTTTGCGTAGGGATGGCTTGGGGAGCTTGCGATGACCCTAGAGGTTCTGCTTTGGATGAGGTCCCTGAAAGCCTGATTGTCCTGTGTTTACAGGGATGAGTTTTTAGGGGTTAGAATGCAGTTGTGAATTGGCCTGGCCCAGAGTAGCCTCAAATTCCCTTTTCCGTGCATGGTTTAGGCAAGTATTAGAGTGAGGACACGGGCTATTTCCTGGGAGAGGAAACAGTGGACCCCTTATTGTTTCTTCTTGGCAGACCTGAGAGCTGAGGTACAGCCAGGCAGTCATATTCAAGAGGGGTGAGCAGTCTTCCTTGAGGTGGTTCAAGGCTCTTAGGTTCTTTCTGCCTAGAGATGGATAATGTTTGGGATTCCAGTTTGGTTCTGAATTCTCTCTCCCTGCCTTCTGCCACACCATTCTGTCCCTGACTTTGTAGTCTTCTAGGAAGTCACGGATGTTGTACCCACGGGAATGCATGCCAGAAAGAATAGAGAGAAGGAGTTCATTGAGGTTCAGGCTTGGGACAGGACAATCACAACTACCCTGAAGGTCACAAAGAATCAGCAGAAGGGTGGGAAGAGATAGCATTGATATTTTGGCGCTTTTTTTCCAGCATATATTGAGCTCTATAAAACTATATTAGCCCTGGCTGGTATGGCTTAGTGGATTGAGCACTGGCCTGCAAACTAAAGGGTTGCTGGTTCAATTCCCAGTCAGGGTACATGATGGGGTTGTGGGTCAGGTCCATAGTTATGGGCGTGTGGGACGCAACCAATTGATGTGTCTCTCACATGTTGATGTTTTTCTCCCTCTATTTCTCCCTTCCCCTCTCTAAATAAATAAATAAATAAAATATATATATTTATTTATATTTATATTTAAAAAATATTAAATATATATATATTTTTTAAGACTATATCAGACAGTATGTTGGCTCAGATTGGGTGGCTTTCCACTGTTGGGAGAATTCTACCTCCCATAGAGGACCTGTCCGGGAACAGGAGGGAAGGAAGCAGCATGGGTTGATGATCATATGCCTTTGCTGAGACACCAGCTGGATCATCTCAGGCCTCCTGTGCATAGCAGGTTTTCTGTCATCCTCTTCATCTGCTCACATTAGCTCTGGCCTTTTACAAGGTTGGAAAGCCTTATGCAGAGCCCTCAATAGCAGTGCTATGTCAAGTGCTAGTCTACAGTGAGGTGAGAAGCGTACACACTAGAATGTAAAACTGTTCCCTTCCCTAAGACCTCACTATGAAAAAACATGTTGGAAATACACAGTGTTTTATTCTAACATAATTAATTTACATTCTTGCAGGGTATAAGCTTCCTGTCTGGTGACCAACCAGTAACTCAGTTTACAAATCAGCAGCTAATTCGCAGGCCACACTTTGAGTAGCAATGCTCTGGAGCTGCCTCTAGTTTCAAAACAGTTGCTGAGGTCTTGGAATTGTGTGCTTGGACTGCACCAAGCCAGAAATAATAGAGTCCTGGTTACAGAGGGCTGATGCAGATTATTCATATGTGGTCCAGGCGGGTTACTGGGGAGAGAAGGGAACACAACTGAAATGAAGAAGTTGAACAGATGACTAGGTAGCGCATGTGCCAAGGGTACATGCCTGTCCTCCCTTCCTTCTTGCCACAAGCATATGAGCTGAAGGGACTAGAGCTAGGGACCCTCCTGTAGGGCTTTGGTTTTGCCTGTTGCCTCTGGTGACAGGTCAGCCACACTGAGTTTACACTGTCTTGCAGGAAAACAGCATACATTGGAGAAGCATTCATTGGTTGTCCTTGTGGTCACTCCTGGATGTGAGGAGCTTCCTTCTTTGGAGTCACTGGAGAACTGTAAGTGTCACTCTGTTCCCATTCTAGAAGAGCAAGCACTTGTCTGGAGCTATAGCTCTGCGTAGCCTGGCCTAAGTTGCTGGTGCTAGGTCTAAGAGCCCTCCATGACTGCGGGGACCAAGGGCCACCAAGCGCCACAGAAGGTGAGTTTTTCCTATGGGCTCTGACCAGTGTCTGCAAGCTGACTGTGGACTGTCACACTGGCTGTTCAGTGAGTCCTGCAAGACATGTGCCTTCTGGACCGAGCATAATTCTGTCGCCATTTTAGGAATGTGTGTACACTTGGCTGATTTTCTCTAAGAGATCCTACACAGGGAAGAGGAGTTTTTGGTCATTTGAACTGAGATGAAGTCAAGTCCTGTGACTGCCTCCTGTCTTCCCTGATCAGCATTTGGGGACTTCTCACTCTCCAAAGTGAAATTCAGTTCTTGACTTCTTCCTCACATTTCTGGATAGACTGAGGCCTGGGGACAGAGGGAAAGGAAGGTGGTTACAAAGGCTTTGGGAATGTTGGAACCTGGACTCACCCCTCCAAGCATCGCTATTCCCTTTGCCAATAGGAGACTTCGTACTTTCCACTAAAGGCTGCTGGGAGCTCATACTTCTTAGAGGGAAAACTGACCCACAAGATGAGTAGTGGTTTACAGAGGACTCTGCTCCAGCATGATCCTCATCAAGCATCACCTCCTAGGGCCCGCAGGGTCCCTAGGTGACCACCCTCCCTCTTTGGCCCCAGGCCTGGCCAACCTGCAGCTGCACTGATCTAGGGATGTGTCCTCCCTGAAAGAAAAACAAATGTGATCTTGCTGTTGTTTTTTAATCCAAGGATTTATATAGAATATGGGGTCTGCACTTTGAGAGTAGAAATCCTTAACCTCGTGGGGTCATTTCTGTCATTCCAGACACCCTGACCATAAACAATGAGCAGAGTTTCCTCCTGTCTGAGACCGTCTGGGGAGCTCTCCGAGGTAATGAGGTGGGGCTGAGGGCTGGTGCTGGGAGAGAGACAGAAAGATGATGCTGGACGGCTGGCGTCGGTGGGGTGGGAGGACATGACTGGAGGCTCAGCGAATACCCCCACTGGAGGGATTTTGTTTGTGGAGAGCAAGTGGAATGTTTCCCCACGCCCCTGAAGGAGTCTTCTCCTCACAGCTTTCCCTAGAGGTTGACAGGTTTCACCTGTGCCACCTGAGCAGGCGCTCTGGGGCAGCAGTGGGAGACCCTGCGGGCTGCCACTTGGGGCCGGCGGGGACAGGGAGCTGGGGAGAGGGGCGACTCTGCCACGAACACTGCCTGTTCAGCTCTCACTAAAGATACACAATTGGCCAGGTTCTTTAAAGAGGAAAACTATATCAAAGAAATACATAAATGTCAACCAAAAAAGAGATAAATAGTAAAATATGTAGGATTATACTACTTGGGGAGAAAATTGGGGCTTTCTTAGCTAACAGGTGACAGGCCCATGCCCTTCCTCTTAGTTTACTGAAAAGGAATTTGGGCCCTAGATACAGATTTAGCCACATACCTGTACTACTTTTGGTAAAACATCCACTAGTAAAGGATGAGGGACATTCTCACAGAGTTCCACGCCTTGGTTTGGTTTGTTTTCATTCCCTTGCCCCTCCTCTCCCCTCTCCTATGTTTTGGAGAAATAGCATGCCTACTCCCCTTTCCGCCCTCTTGTACCTTTTGTGCAAGTGCTGATGATCAGTTTGGTTAGGTGAGGTAAAATCTGGGATTCCGGAATGCTGGGTGTCAGAGTCAGAATGGAGAAAACCCAGAACTCTCATGGTAGTCTGCCTCGAACTGGGTGCTGAGTGACTGCAGAGCCTTTCATTCGGAGAATCTGAGGCTCTGGGATTCCGTCATGGGGCTTCTGCTAGGTTTTCAGAGGTGAGGTTCCAGAACATACAGTGCTCTGGACCGCACGGGCCTGCCTCGACCCGGTTGGAATCCAGGAGTCTGTGCCTATGGACTGGGACAGTCCTGGGAGGCAGCTGCCTGCTCCACTTCAGATCCACGTGATTGGGTTTCTTCTCAAAATCTGAAGAGGAAAAGGGGGTGATTTCTTTGTCTTCTAGTCCACCTGTGGACCCAGGCACCTTGGAAACTCAAGCTCATGATCGCTTTTTCACAATTCACTCTGGGAGAAGTGCTGGGCAGCATACCAGGGATTCTTTTTCTCAGCTCCCTTAGCTCCGATGAGGATTATCCTTAAAAAGCCTGAACTCCTTGCAGGCTGACTGTCCCGGCATCTGTCCTTACAAGCACATACCTTCTTAACGTTCTTGTGAGTTCAGGCCTTTGGAGACATAGGTTAGAGGTGTGTGGGTTTTGAGGGTTAATGTGTTCCTAGAAGGGATGCTAAAACCCCTTACATTGATATCTCCCAAAATAAAATAGAGTAAAAATTGATTCCAGCTTCCTAACATCCCCTGTCCCATCAAGCCTGCATTACACCCACTTTCACTGGGTGCCCAGGCATTGTCCTCTGCCACACTGGGCACCTCCCAGATGGATGCGCCTTTTCCCACCTCCCTGTGTCTTTTTCTGCCTCTCTTCTCTCCTGTAGGTCTGGAGACTTTTAGTCAGCTTGTTTGGAGATCTCCTGAGGGCACGGTGAGTGTGGGGCCTCGGTTAACAGCTCCTTTTAAATCTCGGGTTTGCTTTCAGTGTCGAGAGTTCTGGAAATATCTTATTTTGCTTTCCGACTGAGTCCTAGTGGTTTGAGATGGCCTCAACGATGGTATATAGGCAGACATGGGTGGGGACTGGTCTGGTACACTTGGCCTATTTGGAATCACTGTAATTTAGTTCCCAAGTCATTATTCAGTAATGACCTTGAGACCACACTTCTTTGAAGAAAACAACATCTTATCAGTCAGTGAAAATGCAGACTCTGTAGGCTGAGTGGCGTGTGGGATGGCTGTATTTGGTAGCCTGGGACAGATGCTGTCCGGACGGGTTCCTGCTTGTGGTCATTGGAGTAGAGGTTTGAAAGGGCATTTGGGGAGATGGTTACCCTGACGAACAGTCACAGAGTGGCTTTTCAGGGATCTCAGGAGACTTTTTCTTCCCACCCCACCCTCATGGTAAGTTCCCTTTGAATCCTGACAAGTTTAATGTTTGTTCCACACAGTTCTTTATCAACAAGACGGAGATTGAGGACTTTCCCCGCTTCCCTCACCGGGGATTGTTGTTGGATACATCTCGGCATTACCTCCCACTGCCTAGCATCCTGGACACTCTGGTACCCAGGCCTTAAAGCCTTCTTTGGGGTAATGGGGCAAGGGATATCCCAGGTGCCATATTTCTAAAGAGTTACAGAGAGAATATCAGTAACTTTATGAGCTCCTAGGAAAAATGGAAAGGATGATCCACTCAGAAAAAAAATAACAAGAGTGATTTATGGTTTAAATCTACTCCACTGACAACTATGGACCAATGTCCAGGCTGTCTGCAAGGATGCAGGAGGTGGTTTTGGGCATTGGCATCTTTGACCAGTGGAGCTAACTTTAGTTTAGTCAGGACAAGGTTGTAGGGAGATGTTCCAAGGCCTTAACAGGGTGCATTCCTGACTAGCTTGATTGAGTTTGATGTGTGGTCTTGTCTAGTCGTTGCTGATCCAACTTGAGTGTCTGCCTTTTCCTTTACTCCTCTGGTAGAACCAAAGGAGTGGGGACATCCATCAGTCATGGCTTCTGAGATTTATGGGTTATGGGGCTGCTAAATTCACAACAGACCTCACAATCTGGATAAATACTAGTCAGACTACCCAAAACAAATGGCAGGTGGAAGTGTTAGTTTTCAGGGTGTTTGGGGGCTTTTGGAAGATTCCAGGGTACCATATAGTTGCACCTCTCAGTGTGGCTGCAGCTCATCTCACAGAGGACACACTCCTTTGTATCAGCCACCTTTGATATGGCTGGGGGAGAGAAGGAATATGCTGCTGGGAAGGTTTGATAGAACCTTCAGGGACACTTACAGGATGCTGGGTCAGACTAGGGGGATGTGGGGCAGCCTGAAAGTCTGTCCAGCTTCCCAGGTTTGAGGCCGTACTGGAAAGTCTGGGATGAGTTCACGGTGTGTGCTCTGCCTTACAGGATGTCATGGCCTACAATAAATTCAATGTGTTCCACTGGCATCTGGTTGATGACCCTTCCTTCCCATATGAAAGTTTCACGTTTCCAGAGCTCGCCAGAGAGGTATGTCTTGATTTCCCCTTGACCAAGCTCATAGGATGATATTTGAGCCTAGCTGTGGTGCTGCTGGAGAGCAGGGTGCCAGCTGTCCTCCTATCCAGCCAGTTTTAGGGACAAACTGGCTCAGGGAGGGAACTGTATTTGGAGTTAGGAGACCTGGGTTCAAAGGTCACAGGAGATCATCTTTCCTGGTCTCATTTACTTTTTATTTGTTTATTTTCTGTCAGGTGGGTATAATACCTCCTTTGTTCATCTCACTGGCATTGCGACACGGAGACAAAACAATAGATGTGATAGCTTGTAGGAAATTGTGAATAAGTTCCATAAAGATAGCCCCTGATACCAAAGGACTGTGGGTAGATTTTCTGATATCCAGGGAGTCTTGGAGGCATTTTTAGTATCTCCTAATCCTCCAGGAAATGAGATCCTTAAGGGGGTGTGTGCGCGTATGCCTTTCAGGGGTCCTACAACCCTGCTACCCACATCTACACAGCGCAGGATGTGAAGACGGTGATTGAATATGCTCGGCTTCGGGGTATCCGTGTGTTGGCAGAATTTGACACTCCTGGCCACACTCTGTCCTGGGGAAGAGGTAAGAATAATACCAGGGCTTGGAGGAAAGCTACTGCTCCTCCTCTTCTTAGGGCTTTAGGACATGAGCACTCGGATGTGGCATGCCCTGCCCTCAGTCACTGGAAGAATGTTTTCCGTCAGCCTCTTCCACCTGGGAATTTAGATAGGCAGAACTTATTTGGGCAAAGGAGGCCACTTCTTACTATTAAAATATGGACGAATTCTTCTCAGATGTCCTTGTCTTTTTTCCCCCTTCTTTTAAAATTATATTTTATTGATTATACAGTTGTCCCAATTTTTATTTCCCCCTTTGCCCCCCTCCACCCAGTAAGTACCTCCTACTCCCCCAGGCAATTCCCACACCACTTTTCATATCCATGGGTTATGCTTAATGATGCCCTTGCAGGTTGTCACACCCTTGAGTGAAAGATTTTGCCAGTTTGGTTGAACTGGCTCTGCTTTTCTGCCTAAAGGCAGTAGGAGAGCAGCATTTGGAAGCGTGGGTGACCCCTGCTGGAAGCAGTGTGTCAAGGCAAGAGTGTGTGTGCTGACAGTTGTCTGGCTACAAACCCACCCTTGACTGTGATTGTGGATATATTTGTACGTCTTTTGCTTTTTTAAGATTTTATTTATTTACTTATTTATTTGAGGGGAAGTGAGGGAGCAAAAGAGGGAAAGAAATATTTATGTGCAAGAGAAACATGGATTGGTTGCCTCCTGCTTGCCCCCATTCAAGGGCCTGGCCCACAGCCCAGGCATGTGCCCTGATCCCCTGATCGGGAATTGAACCAGTGATCTTTCAGGTCACAGGATGATGCCCAACCCACTGAGCCACACCAGTCAAGGCTATTTGTATTTCTTTGACTGTGACTAAACACTCATGATTACCAGTGTCTTTGACTTCCTGGCTGCTTCTACCTGTGTGAGCATAATGTTTATAAATGTGATTGTCTTAGAACAGGGGTGTCAAACTCACTTTCCCAGGGGCCACATCAGCCTTGCGGTTGCCTTCAAAGGGCCGAAGGTAATTTTAGGGCTGTATAAATGTAACTACTCCTTAACTGCTAAGGAGTTAAAATTACATTCAGCCCTTCGAAGGCAACCATGAGGCTGATATGGCCCCCCGGTGAGAATGAGTTTGACACCCCTGTCTTAGGGTGACTTAATGTCCTTATGTATATGACTATGCATGGGGGTCTATGTATTTGTGATACTTGTGTGGGTTCTCTACTGGCTTAGGTGTCTCTGGATTATTGACTCCTTGTTACTCTGGGTCTCAACCCTCTGGCACCTTTGGACCAGTGAATCCCATTCTCAACAGTACCTATGAGTTCATGAACACATTTTTCTTGGAGGTCAGTTCTGTCTTCCCGGATTTTTATCTTCACCTTGGAGGAGATGAGGTTGACTTCACCTGCTGGTATGAGCCCTTTGATCTTCCCATCCCGGCCTCATGAACTGCTTGCTCAGAATAGAGCTTGGCCCCTGAAGGGTCCCTGTCTCAGGTGTTTCTCAGGAACTAACCCTTGAAATAGCATCTGTCTCAATCCAGATGGCTCAGGACTTGGGTCTTTCCTCTCTCCAGCTATAGAGACGTTGTGCCTGACTTCGGCAAGGCTGTGAGTGTGAAACTCCCCTTCCTCTTAAGGATATTTCCCATAAATGGGAAAACCAGCTCTAGGCACAGAATGTCTTGTTAAAATCCAGGAGAGGGAAAAGTAATCTATGCTTTTGAAGGTTTAAAACAGCCTAATGAAGTCAAAACATAGAAGAACTTGAGACTGATAGATGGCAGTGTCTGCTTAGTGTTAAACTGTGAGTCCCAAATCCTCGGGTCTACTTAGCTCAAAAGAGGTTGAGGGGCTTCTTTGAGAAGTGGGCACTAGAACTGGATCTGGGAAAGTAGCTTGGCTTTTTCGAGACATAGAAGAGGGGAAGCACATTCCAGGGGAAAATGTGATCAAAACATAGACATTGTGGGGCAAGGGAGTGGCAGCAACACTTGCATCCAACCGAACAGAGAGTAAATATTAAGGGAGAGACGGAACATGCCTACGGTGGGGGCTGGAATGTGCCAGAGCCCCGGGTCTCAAGACCTTGGAGCCACATTCATAATCCAGAGAGATCAATATGTGTTCTCTCTGAGAGTTTGAATTTAAAGCTCTTCAGGTCCACGCTCAGACTTCCCCGGCCTGTGTCAATGGCCCCTTTATACAGTTTGTTCGTCCACACCTTCTGTATTTGCAGCCTCTGAGATCCTCAGCTGATGGTTATTTCAGGTGAAAAGAGAAGTTGTGGGAAGCCAGGTGACTAATCCCCAAACTTTGGGCTTTTAGAATGTTGAAAGAATTAATCTTCATTTTCTCTTGGGATTTAGGAGGTCCAACCCAGACATCCAGGCCTTTATGAAGAAGAAAGGCTTTGGTAATGACTTCAAACAGCTGGAGTCCTTCTACATCCAGACGTGAGGAAGGAAGGAGGGTGGGCAGGGTCCCTTGGGTCACCTCCTGTGGGGGACTGTACTGCCTGACCACTCTCTGAGCCCCTTAAAAAAGCCCCTTGTCCTCTGTTTTCAGGTTTGGAGTGGTCAGTTCCAAATGGGGGAAGACACTGCTTAATCAGGAACGGGCCCCTAGCTAGGCTCAGCCCCTAGAGCACTGGCGCCGACAGCCCGCAGCCTGAGCTGAGCAGACGCTCTCTTTACTCTCCAGGCTGCTCAACATCGTCTCTGCCTATGGCAAGGGCTACGTGGTGTGGCAGGAGGTGTTTGATAATAAAGTAAAGGTGAGCCAGAGGCAGAGAGAGGAAGAGCCACCTTCAGGGCCTCCCTCTTGGCTCCCAGCCCCTATCTGCTTCTGCACAGACTGATCTTCCCGATTTGGATTAGGCTCTTAACGTTCAGAGCTATCTCTCCTTTCCCCCTTAGAAAGGTTGCAGAGGTCTGGGTGTGGGTTTTGGAGCCCCTATCTATCTTTCCTCACTATAGATTGATCGAGTTATTTCTGCTGCTAAGTTATTTGGGATTCCTGAAACTGGCATAGTGGGTTGAGTGTTCTTTTCTGAGTCATAGACTAGGGTCTTGCAGGTCTACGAAAGTAAGGTTTCCCTCTTCTTCATTCTTGATCAGTAAGATCCCAGCCTCCTGCCACATGCAGGGCTCTGCAGGAACCTTGTCCCATCCTCAGAAACATCTGGGGGCTCTTGACATGGTAGCTTCCGATGAGTCTCCTGGGCCCTACGTGTCTCCTGTAGCTCACAGCCAGTGTTACCATCTCAGTGTGGAGAAAGACAGGGATGAAACAGCAGGGAGCTCTCCTGTGGCCTGTGGAACCCTTGACCTCCACTCTGGGCTAGGAGCTCCATGGTCAGGAGCTGCTGGAGAGCAGAAGGGTCCACATCACCTGGCCTGGTGGTATGCATAACAATGCGGCCCAGGAACCTCCTCGGCTATGTGTCATTCTACCGTTTGACCTTTGTGGCAGGTTCGACCAGACACAATCATCCAGGTGTGGCGAGTAGAGGTACCAGTAAGCTATTTGAAGGAGCTCGCACTGATCACCCAGGCTGGTTTCCGGGCCCTGCTCTCTGCCCCCTGGTACCTGAACCGCATAAGTTATGGTCCCGACTGGGAGGACTTTTACATGGTGGATCCCCTGTCATTTGAAGGTAAAAGCAGGGCACTCTCCTCGCTGACCAGAGAAGGCTAGGCTGGGGCACGGTGGGGAGGCAGGAGGGTCTGGGCTGGTATTTCAGGTTGGGAGATGAAACGATCTGTCTGAGGAGAAGGTGGCAGCAGGGAAACCCTAGAGTTGTCTGTCACTGCTGTTCTGCCGTAGGCAGCCCTGAGCAGAAGGCTCTGGTGATTGGTGGAGAGGCCTGTATGTGGGGAGAGTATGTGGACAGCACAAACCTGGTCCCCAGGCTCTGGTAAGGGTTTTCTGAGGACATGGAGGGTTGGTTCTGTGGGCATGCGGTCTCCCTTATAGACTAGTCCCTTCCTTTGAGGCCTCAGAGAAAAGGGGCCTTGCAGTGATGCTTCTGTTTCTATGTAAGATCACCGCTCACCTGGCTTGCACTGCTGCTTCTCCATCAACCTATTAGGTTATGTAGGGTAGAGGTAGAGTGATGAGGCCTGAGAGACCAGGTGACTTGCTCAAGATCCAACCCGGATGACCATGGTTCTTGTGGTGAGACTTCCCTAGTCTCTCTCCTCAGCAGCCTCACTGAGCCTGAGGGCTGTGAAGTTGACATTTTCACATCTGCCACTGCCACCACAGTCAGTGACAGTTCAGGATGTCTTTCTTTAAGACTTTCTATGGTTGCCACGTCTATGGGAGAGAAGAGTGGGATCACTGTCCACATTTAACGAAGTCCGAGCTGAGCCTTGAGGTCCCTGGGAGCCCTGCAGCCAGGCCGTTGCTCTGAACAAGGTGTTGGTCACATCCCTTGGCCCTGAGCCTAAACAAAAGCCTGCAGCCTGCCAATGTCCCACCCCTTTGCAGGGAATCCAGGGTCCAACTCGTGCATGCCCTCTCCTTCCAGGCCCAGAGCAGGGGCTATTGCCGAGAGGCTGTGGAGCGACAAGGTGGTGACTGACCCAGACTTTGCGTTTGAACGTTTGGAACACTTCCGCTGTGAGCTGCTGAGGTGAGCAGGCTGCGGGGCCTCGCCGAGGAGGTGGGAAGGTCAGGGGATTGGCCTGGCGGAGAAAGAACACTCAGTAACAGCTAACACTGACAGAGGCTCACTGCGTGGTAAGCACTGTGCTTAGCCCTTTACAGGCATTATTTTGTTGAGCCTTGACCACAGCCCCACATAGTATTAGATACAGTTTTATTCCCCTTTTAGAGAGAGGCATCTGAGGCACAGAGAAGGTAAGGAACTTGCTGAAAGTCACTTAGAGGCACAGTTTGAACCAGGCCAACTTTATACTCAGCCATGCTTTTATGGGCTCTCGTGACTCTATAAGATGGTCATTTTCCTGATTGATTTGTCAGCTAGGTCTGAGGACCTGAAGGATACAGCACAGTGCAGAGCAGAGCCCCAGGCTGAGAGCCAAGCCTGTGGGATTCCCTTGCGTCTCTAAGCACGTTGCTTATTTGGATAATGAAGGAGGCATGCCTCGAGGTGAGGCTGAGACCTAAGGACAGGTTTTCATGCTCATGGGGATTGGCAGCACCTAGGTCCCCCCACCACCACACTCACGGCATTGTAGAGTCCTTATGCGGGGGGCTCACTGGACCAAGAGTACAGGGTACCCCTCAGGCATCTTCCTCTTTTCTAAAGGAACTGAGTATCTGGGACTAGGGTACAGAGGCAGGCAGGTTAGAAATAGGGAGGTGCTCCCCAAAGTTCCTGGGTGTTCCTCTCTGAGAATTTTACCTGGAGCACATGTTCAGAATGCGAGATTCTTGCCCACTCTTGGCCTCATGCCAAATGAGAACCTCTGGAAGTGAGCTCCGAGTAAACTGGTGTACAGGGACAGTCTGCCACCTGCTGAAATAGGGGAAGGAAGGGAAGACTGTTGGTTGTGGTGAAGGTGTTGCTAGGGCCTAAGTCTGACCCCCATCTGAGTGGCGCTTCTCACCCTGTTTCCACACATTTTCTTGCAGGCGCGGTGTCCAGGCCCAGCCCATCAGTGTGGGCTACTGTGAGCAGGAGTTTGAACGGACCTGACCGAGCGGCAGCGCTGGGCACCGAGGAGAGTGCTAGCCCTAGAAGAGTGGTGGTGGGGCTGGGTCCCACCGCATCCCAGCTGGGGGTTGGAGCCCTTGCCCACATGCCACTGTGCCTGAGAGAAGGGGACTGCTGCTGGTGTCCAATAAAGAGTGATGTGGCATTTTTCTACAATGACCATGGATTACCTGGGTTAAAAAAAAAGCGAGTGGCTCTGGGGTAGGGGAGCTGCCAGGACTGGCCTTCTGCTCCTGAGAGAGGTGAGGCTCAGTGTCAGCCCCTGGAGGGGTCTTGTAAATTGAGGGCTGAGAGGCCTTTGGGCTGTCCTGCCCCTTCCACCCTCACACATAGTCCAGATGCATACCCCCACCCTCGAGTCACTTCCCTCCAAGTGGGGAGGTCACTTAGACCTCCCAGGCTTCTATATATGGAAGAAGATACAGGGATTCAAAGAAGTGCTAGGCGGTGGCAAGAGCTCCAGACCCAGCCTCGTCTGGAGTACCGCGCCCCCCCACCCCCGTGCATGTTCGCCCATTTCCTCCCCAAAGAAGAAGAGCTTTCCTTCTGCTTGGGTTTCTTGTTACTTCAATTTCATGCAACCATTATTTAAATGTTGTAGGACACATAGTATGATCCTGGCACTGTGATGGGTATTGAATATGAAGGACTTGGTCCCAAGAGGCCCTGGTCAACTCCCCCAAAAGCCAGCAACTTCCATCTTCCCACCCATGTTCAGCCCAATGACGACATTTCAGAGAATCGATGGCATAGCTGAGACCATGGAAAGAAAGCCCTGGGCATCTAGGAGGTGGGTGTGTGTGGCTCTGGAAGAGGGCCTTTGCACGAGTGACCGTTTTTTTTCCCTAGGAGGAAGTGGCTCATGGTGGACCCAGGCTGCTCCCTGGTAGTTTCGTGTTCAGAGGTGACAGTGCAGCCCATGCTGGTGCAATCGTGGGCAGCATCTGTTTACAGGAGAGTTTCTTTCACCATATTTAGGTTCTTTTTCCTGGTCCTGGGATGGAAAGACGATGGAGAGGTTCTCAGTCATTTCTTTCAGAAAGTGTCCAGTCTTGTGGACTCAGAAACTTGTGGAAGGCAGGCCTGAGAAGGGATCTAAGTAAAATTTGGCCCTTAAACAGTCCTTCAGTCCTCTGTCATTCTCCTTTGAGGACCTGGCTGGAGGTACACCAGCCCTGCCATCTTGCACTGTTTCTGTAGGGACAGGCTGGGCACCTTCTACCTACAGAGCCCTTTTGGGGATGGAGTTTTCACACGGCCCAGAGGAGCCATGCCCAGGGTTCTGGCCTAGAGAGACACCACCTGCACCCACCAGAGGAGCCCCTTACCTCCACCACGCAGACAATCTGTGGGATTGTCCCAGGCAAGGGCCCTGCAGGAGTGCTGCTGTACTTCAGTTTGCCCCTGCATCCTTCTTGATCATAACTGTCGCATTGCTGTTGCTTGGGGTAATGGTAAATGAAAAGGTCAGCCATGAATTCGTGTCAGGTCAATGAAGGAACCACCCATAAAACCATTTGTGTTAAAGAAATAGGTTCCATGATTCCTTATTCCTGTTGTAAATGTTTTGCTTAATGTTACTATTTTTATAATTAAAAAACACTTAGTGTGGCCCAATCAAGCACTTCAGTGATGGGATGTGCTGTTTCCAACCTTCACCTCTGCTCCTGTGAGCCCAAAGATCATCAGACCTTGAGCTCACCACAGCAGCAGCCCATTCTGTCCCAATGCTTCCCCACCTCAGCTCCCTTCCCCTGGATTGTGGATTTAGTGCCCTGCCGGCCTACAGCCACACTACACCAGGCTGCCTGTGTTCTCCGGGCACCACCAGGGGGCAGAGAAGTGCCCAGACTTGTTTCCTCCTTCCAGTAATAGGGCACAGAGTCGACGCTGCTCTCCTGTAAATCTCCCAAGGATGCAAAGCAGACCTAGTGGGGATAAAAGTGAAGGAGTGAATGGAAGCTAGGAGGACATTCATCCCTCCTCCTTGGTAAGAGCTGAGGCCATGTGCCAGGTACCCTTTCCTTCTTGGAATCTGGTGTTTTCAGGTGCATCTCAGCGGACTAGCACAGGGACAGGGTGGCAGGCAGAGGATTCAGGTCCAGGCTCTCCGCAGCACTCGAGAGGGGTCAGCGAGGGAGTGATGGGAGCCAAAGGATACTGGGAAAGGGTGAAGAAAAGATTATGTGGTGTAAACTGAATTTATATAAGTGTAGATCTGCGCACTTGATGACAACATTATTAGTACTCTAAAGTTTAGATTTTTATGCCTTTTGTCAATGTCATTTGTAAGATTAGGCCATAACAATCGTGTGTCATATAACTTTTTTTCCTACTAAGAAAGAAAAGTAGGAATTGGGCTCTTTGTCTATCAAAATCATTCTGTATTTTTTCCTTTATAAGTAAATAAACTCTGAACGTTTAAAAACTAGTATCTTTTTATATAAACTGTTAATATATGTATAACATAAATTCATACTAACTCATTTCAATAAAATGTTTGTTTAGTTTTTTCATTAGTTTTATTTCTCTATATAAATTTTCAGTCCCCACAATTGTTTTTAAAAATCCTTTCTGAGGCAAACGTGTATGTGAGTGTGTGAGTTCCTGCATTTTGTCAATAAACCTTCCTTATTTTGACAGTAATTATTATACTGTAACTGCATTCATGTTATGTCTTCCCTACCAAAGTATGTCTTTTTAATTTTTTATTGTTCAGTTACAGTTCTCCTCATTTCCCCCCATTATTCACCCCCACCCTACCCTTCCCCATCATCCACATTCAATCCTCCCCTCCCCCATCATTGTCTTTGTCCATAGGTCCTTTATACATGTTCCTTGACTCTTCCCCTTCTTTCCCCCATTGTCCCCCTCCCCCTCTGGTCAGTCAGTTTGTTCTTTGTTTGCACGCCTCTGTTTCTTTTTTGCTTGCTTGCTTGTTGATTAGGTTCCACTTATAGGTGAGATCATATGGTATTTGTCTTTTACTACCTGGCTTATTTCACTTAGCATAATGCTCTCCATTTCCATCCATGCTGTCACTAATGGTAGGAGTTCTTTCATTCTGTTGCATAGTATTCCATCGTATACATGTACCACAGTTTTTTTATCCATTTATTTATTGATGGGCATTTAGGCTGTTTCCAGCACTTAGCTATTGTAAATAATGCTGCTATGAACATTGGGGTGCATAGGTTCTTCTATGTTTATTTTTAATGATTTCACATATTTCAAACATAAAAATGTAGCAACTATCAAACACAGTATAACCACCACCAACTTTATCACATCTTAATAGTCATATTTCCTTCAGATTTTTTTAGATGAAATATTATTTATATCCCTAGTTCCAGTCCCTTCCCAAAATAACCACTTCTAAGAATTCATTTCCTCTGGATATCTGGTACTTAGCTGTGATTTTTCTTCATTGTTAATAAATTCTTTATGGCTTACTTTATAGCAAATTAGAAAGGGATGTCTTGGAAGCCACTCAGAAAAGGTGTGTGAGAGGAGACAGACAAGCTGGCAGGCAGGTGTAGGCAGGGAGACAGGTACATCCGTGCAGTGTTGTGTATGAGGAGGGAGCGTAGGGGTGTCTGTAATCTGTGAAAGGGAATTCAAACATGGAAATTCAGAGGAAACTATGGATATCTGTCTGGACTCACATAGGTCAGAAATTTGAACAAAGATTCTTATGGCGATACATCCAGCAGAACAGAAGCACTTTTACATTTTTATGTGCTCGCTGTTTCAGGCACTAATGTTAACTTCTTTAAACCTCCTCCCAACTGGTGAGGTAGGTATCAGCATTTTCCTCATTTGAGAGATAAGTAAACAGAGAGCTTAAGTGACTTGTTCATGGTTACGCAGCTAGGCTGAGTCAGGGCTTGTACTTAAGGAATATGGATCTAAGCTCGCCTAGTTAATTCTACCCTACAGCACATGGAGCCGCCGGCCACCACCCAACGCTGCACTCAGACATGCAGTGAAGCTGGGTTCTGAGCTACATTTGGTTTCGAGTCCATTTCCTACCAAACCACTTCCTTGTGGATGGCTTCTTTCTCTCAGCATACAAATGGGCACAATTTCCCCTATCTTTACATAAATTAAAAACTCCCACTCCTGCTTTTTCTCAGTCAAGTTGCCTGAAACAACTGCAAGTTTGCCTCCACTTCTCATCCAGTACTCATGAAAGCACCCGCTGAGGCCAACAATAACTGACATGTTGCCAAATTAAGGGACATTTCTCAATAAGTATAAAACACTACTTGGCCTTTCCTTGTATTTTAAGATTTTGATCACTCCTCCTTTGAAATTATTTCTTCCCAGACTTTTGTGACATCATTCCTCCCTGAGTTTTCTCCTACATCTTTCATGCTTCTCAACCTGCATCAGAACTCCTGCAGCAAACTCCCATCCAACAACCAATCATTCTGAAGGGTTTATTTCCTTTCCTCTTCTATATGTTTTTCTCAGTGATCAGTTTACACTTAAATCTGCAGAATATAAGTCATGTCCACTCTATGTGAATAACTGAGGTCCATTCACACCTCTCATCTGCACTGTCACTGTCTTTGTGTGCACCTGTCACATCTCTGAACTTATGATAGGAGCCTGATACATATACTTTGAGTCTTCTACATATGCTTTGAGCCTGATACATATGCTTTGAGTCATCTTTTTAAACTGCAAGTCAGATTATGTCAATTTCCTGCTTTTAATTTTTTAAAATTGCCCTATTGTCCAATGCCCTGGTATTCTAGTCTTCTTCAAGATGATGTGTCTTTTGAGCCTTCCAATCAACATTTCATGACACTTTATCTGTATTAGACAAGACTTTGGTAGTGCAAGGAAACAACCCCAGCCAAAGAGAGAACATTGCCTTGTGTCAGTGTATGCTTCATCTAATAGGAGTCAACAATTACATGATCCTAGGAATAAACCCAATAGAAAACATACAAGAACTTCATAGAGAAAAGTATTAAATTTTTGAAAGATACAAAAAGAACCAGATGTAAATATGCAATGTTCATGAATAACAAGACTCAATATTGTAAGGATTTTTTTAAAAAAATCTGTAGATTCAGTGTGATTCCAATTAAAATGTAAATTTTATTTTTTTAATTGTTTTTTTTTTTTAATTCTCACCTGAGGATAAGTTTATTGATTTTTAGAGAGCGGAAGGGAGGGAGAAGTCTCAATGTGAGAGATAAATATCTATCAATTGCCTCTCAAATGTGCACTGTTGGGGATTGAACCTGCACCTGACATGTGTACCCTGACTGGGGATGAAACCTGCAACATGTTGGTGTAAAGGATGGTGCTCCAACAAACCAAGCCCACCTGGCCAGGGCTATTTTTTTAATTCTCAGTCTAACAAATAACAGTTTGTTCAATATAGTAACAACAATGTATTTGGTTATGGATAAGTGAAATAAATGACAGCAATGTTATAAAAGATGTGAGGAAAGTTGGAAATACTCTAAGGCTCTTTTACTGCTCATGAAATATAGTGTTATTTGAAAGTGGACTTGAATTAATTGTAAATGTATTTTATAAACCTTAGGGAAAGGCCTGAAAAAGTAAAAAAAAAAAAAAGTATAAATGATATATTAAGAAAGGAGAGAATAGAATCGTATAAAACGTTCAAGGAGAATTCTGGTCAAGATGGCAGTGCAGGTGAAGTGGTACTCGCCTCCTCCCACAACTACGTCCAAATTACAACTAAACTACAGAATAACCATCATTAAGAACTGCCCCAAATCTGCCTGAATGGAAATCTTACAACTAGGGATTTGAAGAAGCAGCTACATCGAGAATGATAGAAGGGGCAAAGATGTGGAACAGGCTCATTCCACACCCATGTGTGGCAGATACAAATTGGAGGGATATCTCAGCTGTGGAGATTCCACCTAAGGAGTGAGGGGTCCCAGCCTCACACTGGAAATCCCAGCCCAGGGTTACAGTGCCAGAAAGAGAAGTTTCATAACTTCTGTCTCTAAAAACCAGCAAGGATTGACGCTGAGGGAGACAAGCAGCTGGAGTCACAGGCAGTTCCTCTTAAAGGACATGCACAGGCTTACTTAAACTTGGTCTCTCTGAGCTCCAGTGCTGGGGCAGCAGCTTAAAGGCACCAGAGACACACAAGGAGAAACTAAATTGTCTGACATAAGGGCGAGAGCCTGGGGGGCAGCTTTCTCTCAGAAGTGCTGGCAGAGGCCATTGATCTTTTTCTGAGTTCTTCCTACCCCCCAACCCCCACTACACAGAGCCAGCAGGCAGGCGTCATATCTGAGACTCCATCAATCTGGCTCATGCTGTTTTCCCGACCCTGGTGATTCCTTGAGTCTTGGACCCACCCAACTTTCAAGCCACCGAACCTATTTCCAGTGGCTTTTCCATACAAATAATCTCTCTTGGCTCATCCTTCAGAGTTTCCTAAAATCTCTCAAACAAGCAGCATCTGGCTTCAGCATGCCCCATACCTCTCACAAATTGGCCCCCAGCTGGGCACCAGCAGCAGCCAGCCTTAGTTTGTAGCTTGGCCTGATCTGGGTACCTTCAAGTTCAGCATAAATAGCAGTTACCTGTAGATTGCTTTGTATCTCATGCTGGGTAGCCCCAGGCAGAACACAGGTGGCACCCGACCTTGGCCTGCATCTCCCGCCCCGGAGTCAGTGCACATGGTGGACAGCTTCAGACCATGCGGAAGTACCATTACTCAACTAACTCCACAAGCAACACACTCGAGGGGCAGACTTAGTGGGCACCAGAGCCCTGTTGTAAGTTCTGCTCTGTGAGGTACACTCCTGCACTGCTAATCCTCCATGGTGGTTGGCATTTGCAGCCAGTCCTTGCAGCTGATTGGCCTGGGGTTAATACTTCCCATTTATGTGCCAAGAGCAATCAAGAAAACAACTACAAAGGGACAGTGTACTCAACCCACATGGGGGCATACATGGGGGGGACAACTTGGGCGATCATGGAGGCAGTGCCATTGGGCCCTATAGGACACCTACTACATAAGGCACATTACCAAGCCCAGGAGATGTAGCAGATCTAACTAATAATAGGAAAAAAACACAGGGAGGCTGCCAAAGTGAGGAGGCAAAGAAACATGTTATAAATGAAAGAGCAGAACAAAACTCCAGAAAAAGAACTAAACAAAATGGAGGCAAGCAATCTACTGGATGAAGCATTCAAAACACTAATTATAACGATGCTCAATGACCTTAGTGTGAACTTCAACAGCATAAAAGAGGACAAGTCAGAAATAGAAGATGTATTAACTAAAATGAAAAATAATTTACAGGAAATCAACAGTACAGTATATGAAGCTAAGAATCAAATCAGTGATTTGGAATATAAGGAAGCAAAAAAAAAAAATCCCTATTAAAACAATAAAAAGGAAAAAATTAAAAAATTAGGATAATGTAAGGAACCTCTGCAGTAACTTCATGTGTTCTAACATTTGCATCATGGAGGTGCTAGAAGGAGAAAAGAGAGCAAAAAATTGAAAATTATTTGAAAAACAAAAACAAAAAAACATGAAACCTTCCCTAACCCAGTGAAGGAAATAGACATATAAGTCCCAGAAATGCAGAGAGTCCCAAACGAGATGAACCCAAAGGGGCCCACACAAAGACACATCATAATTAAAATGCACAAGTTTAAAGACAAAGAGAAACTCTTAAAAGCAGCAAGAGAAAAGCAGTTCATTACATACAAGGGAGTTCCTGTAAGACTGTCAGCTGATTTCTCAGTAGAAATTTTACAGGCCAGAAAGGATTGGTGAGAAGTATTGAAAGTGATGAAAAGCAACGATGTACAAATAAGATAACTCTACTCAGAAATGCTATCATTTAGATTCATGGGACAGATAAAGAGCTTACCAGACAAGAAATAACAAAAGGAATTCATCACCATCATACCAGTATTATATGAAATATCAAAGGGTCTTCTTTAAGAAGAAGGAAACAAAAGATAAAAATACAAACAATAAAGTGGCAGTAAATATATATCTATCAACAATTGAATCTAAAAAACAAAGTTCTGGCCAAGATGGAGGCATAGGTAGAAACCCTTTGCTTCCTCATGCAACTAAAAGGAGGATAACAACCAATTCAAAAACAATAAACAACCGGAAGTTCCAGAAAAATCAAACTGCATGGAACTCTGACAACCATGGAATTAAAGAAACAGTCAACCACTTCCAGCCAAGATGGAGGCGCAGGTGGACACACTGTACCTCCTCTCACAACCAAAATTAAGGACAACAAATATTTAGAAACAAGAGAACAACCAGAACTGACAGAAAATTGAACTGTACGGAAGTCCAACAACCATTCATCCAAACCAGTAAGAGAGGCAGAGTCACGGCAGGAAAAAGTGGAGGTGCAGACCTGGGTATGCAGGCAGCAGCGGCCTGCAGCTCCCAGGCACGCAGGTGGCAGCTAGCAGACCCCAGGTGCACAGGTGGTAGCTAGCGGACCCTGGGCATGGGGTGGCAACTGTGCAGACTCAGTGAGGCCACGCAAGGCGGCTGGCTGACCAGGTGGTCCCACATTCGCGCACAGATAATCCAGGTGAAGGGGAAGTGGTGGAAGGGACTGGAACCCAGGAGAGAGTGGAGCAAGCGCCATTGTTCCCTCTCAGACCCCACCCCCACATACAGCATCACAACTCAGCGACTGGGCTGCCGTGCACTGGGGAACACCTAAGGCTCCATCCCTTACTACATAACAGCCGCGACCAGACCAAAAAAAAACAAAACAAAACACACACACACACCAAAAATGGCTCAAACCAGAGAACAAATCAAAGCCCCAGAGCCAATTCCTCTAAGTGACCAAGAGATAGCCAACCTATCAGATGCACAGCTCAAAGCCCTGGTGATCAGGATGCTCACAGAATTGGTGGATTTTGCTCACAAATTAGATGAAAAAATGCAGGCTACAATCCGTGAAATGAAGGAAGATGCATGGGGAACAAATAGAGATGGGAGGAAAATTGGGACTCAAATCAATGGAGTGGACCAGAAGGAAGAAACTAACAACCAAACAGAAAACAAGGAAGAAATAAGAATTCAAAAACATGAGGAGAGGTTTAGGAACCTCCAGGACATCTTTAAATGTCCCAACATCCAAATTATAGGGGTCCCAGAAGGGGAAGAAGAAGAGCAACAAGTGGAAAACTTATTTGAACAAATAATAAAGGAGAACTTCCCCAATCTGGCAAAGGAAATAGACTACCAGGACGTCCAGGAAGCTCAGAGTCCCAAAGAAGATGGACCCAAGGAGGAACACGCCAAGGCACATCGTAATTACATTAGCCAAGATTAAAATGAAGCAGAGAATTCTAGAAGCAGCAAGGGATAAGGGGACAGTCACCTACAAAGGAGTTCCCATTAGACTGTCAGCTGACTTCTCAAAAGAGACCTTACAGGCAAGAAGGGGCTGGAAAGAAGTATTCCAAGTCATGAAAGGCAAGGACCTACATCCAAGATTGCTCTATCCATCAAAGCTTTCATTTAGAATGGAAGGGAAGATAAAGTGCTTCTCAGATAAGGTCAAGTTCAAGGAGTTCATCATCACCAAGCCCTTATTACATGAAATATTAAAGGGACTTATCTAAGAAAAAGAAGATCAAAAATAGGACAGTGAAAAGACAGCAAACTCACAGCTATTAACAACCACACCTAAAACAAAAGCAAAGAATTAGAACAGGAACAGAACCACAGAAATGGAGATCACATGGAGGGTTAGCAACAGGGGCATGGGAGGAGGAGCGGGGGAAAAGGTACAGAGAATGAGTAGCATAGATAGTGGGTAGAAAATAGACAGGGGGAGGGCAAGAATAGTGTGGGAAATGTAGAAGCTAAAGAACTTATGACACATGGACATGAACTAAAGGGGGGCATGTGGGTGGGAGAGGGTGTGCAGGGTGGGGGGAATGATGAGGGAGAAATGGGACAACTGTAATAGCATAATCAATAAAATATATTTAAAAAAGAAAATAAAAAATGATTAAAAAAACAAAAATAAAGTTTTCAACTTGGATTGTCACAGTCACCTCTGCTTACATTCCATTAGCCAATGCATACCGCATATTATGCCCAGTGCAGCAGAGTAGTGTTGAGGCAGTATAGGAAGAAGCTTGAAAAATTTCTGGGCAAATGGAGTAGGGAAACTGAGGTAAGATGATTCAACAAGGCCAAACATTTTGAAAAATTTACAGCCAGGTAGTGAATTGCAAGTCCTTATCTTCCCTAAGGACAATTGAGAGCAAATGGTTTATACTTCTTCTCCTTTACCATAGAATATATAGCTTAAATCACCCTGGTCATGGAAATAGAGGGCAGAGAACCAACTATTGCCATTTGTGCTAGTCAAACCCAAAAATGAATGAAGTCAGGGGAACAAATAACAAAACTTTATTAGAGCCAGACAGACCCAACATAAAAGTAAAGCAGTAAAGCTGACTAGGGAATAATCCCAAACTCCCATATACTCTCATTTTAATGCATCAGCACATTAAAAATATATCTGAATCCTAGCTGGTGTGGCTCAGTTGATTGAGATCCAGTCTGTGACCCAAAAGGTCACAGGTTTGATCCCCAGTTAGGGCACACGCCTGGGTTTGTGGGCCAGGTCCCAGGGGGTGGGAGGTGGGCACGTGAGAGCAACCACACATTGATGTTTCTCTCCCTTTCTATCTCCCTCCCTTCCCCATCCCTGAAAATAAATAAATAGTGACTTCCAGCCAAGATGGAGGCATAGGCAGATACACTTTGCCTCCTCATATAACCAAAAGAAGGACAACAAATTTAAAAACAAAAAAATAACCTGAACTGACAGAAAATCAAACTGTATGGAAGTCCAACAACCAAGGAGTTAAAGAAGAAACATTCATCCAAACTGGTAAGAGGGGCAGAGATGGACAGCTGGGGTGGAGAGGACTCAAAGCAAGGCAGCGGCTGGTGGACCAGGCAGTACCACATATGCATGCAGATAACTGGGAAGAACACTGCAGAACAAGACAGACTGCACAATCCAGAGTTCCAGGGCAGGGAAATAAACCTCAAAATCTCTGACTGTAAAAACCTGAGTGGTTGGCAGCAGTAGGACACACTCCCAGCCCCACAGGAGAGTTCATGGGAGAGATCCACAGGGTCCAAGAATGTACACAAAACCACCCACCTGGGAATCAGCACAAGAAAGGCCCACTTCAGGGGAAGTGACTGAAAGCCAGCCAAGAGCCAAGCAAGTGGCTTTGTTCCTTCTCATACCCCTGCCCCTCATACAGCACCACAACAAAATGATATGGGTTGCCCTGCCCTGGTGAATACATAAGGCTCTGACCCTTACTAAGTAACAGATGTGCCAAGACAAAAAATATGGCCCAAAAGAAAGAACGGATCAAAGCTCCAGAAATAGAATTAAGTGATGAGGAGATAGCCAACCTATCAAATGCAGAGTTGAAAACACTGGTAATCAGAATGCTCACAGAAATGGTTGAGTATGGTCGCAAAATAGAGGAAGAAGTGAAGGCTATGCAAGGTGAAATAAAGGAAAATGTACAGGGAACGAACAGTGACAGGAAGGAAACCAGGACTGAAATCAACAATTTGGACCAGAAGGAAGGAATAAACATTTGGCCAGAACAGAATAAAGAAATAAGAATTTAAAAAATGAGGAAAGGGTTAGGAACCTCCAAGACAACTTTCAACATTCCAACATCTGTATCATAGGGGTTCTATTTCCTTTGCCAGAAGAAGAGGAAAAACAACAAACTTAAAACTTACTTGAAAACATAATGAAGGAGAACTTCCCCAATCTGGCAAAGGAAATAGACGTCCAGAAAGTTCAGGAAGCTCCGAGAGTTCCCAAGAAGTTAGACCCAAGGAAACACACACCAAAGCACATCATAATTACATTACCCAAGATTAAAAATAACAAGAGAATCTTAAGAGAAAAGGACAAGAGAAAAGGACAGAATAACCTATAAAGGAGTTCCCATAATACTATCAGCTGATTTCTCACAAGAAACCTTGCAGGCAAGAAGGGGCTGGAAAGAAGCACTCCAAGTCATGAAAGGCAAGGACCTACAACCTGGATTACTCTATCCAGCAAAGCTTTCATTTAGAATGGAGGGGCAGATAAAGTGCTTCCCAGATAAGGTAGTTAAAGGAGTTCATCATCACCAAGCCCTTATTATATGAAATGTTAAAAGGACTTATCTAAGAGAAAGAAGATGATCAAATATGTGAACAGAGCCCTGGCTGGTGTAGCTCAGTGGATTGAGCGCGGGCCTGCGAACCGAAGGATCGCGGTTCGATTCCCAGTCAGGGCACATGCCTGGGTTGCCAGGCCAGTTCCCGGCAGGGGACATACAAGAGGCAACCGCACATTGATGTTTCTCTCCCTCTCTCCTTCCCTTCCCCTCTGAAGATAAATAAATAAAATCTAAAAGAAAAAAATTTAAAAAAAATGTGAACAGGACTTCCGGCCAAGATGGAGGCGTAGGCGGACACACTGTGCCTCCTCTCACAACCAAAATTAAGGACAACAAATATTTAGAAACAAGAAAACAACCAGAACTTATAGAAAACTGAACTGTACAGAAGTCCAGCAACCATTCATCCAGACCAGTAAGAGGGGCGGAGTCGCGGCGGGAGAAAGTGGAGGTGCGGACCCAGGAACACAAGCAGCAGCGGCTGGCAGTTCCCAGGTGCACGGGCGGCGGCTGGCGGTCCCCGGCCCCACAGGCGGCAGCTGGCGGACCCCGGGCACAGGGGGGCAACTGTGCAGACCCAGTGAGGCCGCACAAGGCGGCTGGCTGACTGACCAGGTGGTCTCACATTCGAGCGCGCAGACGGTCCAGGCGGAGGGGAAGTGGCGGAGGGGACTGAATCCAGGAGAGAGCGGAGCAGGCGCCATTGCTCCCTCTCAGGCCCCACCCCCACATACAGCGTCACAACCCAGCGACTGGGCTGCCCCGCACTGGGGAGCGCCAGAGGCTCCACTCTTCACTACGTAACAGCACGCGTGCGTGCACAGATAATCCAGGTGAAGGGGAAGCAGCGGAAAGGGCCGGAGTCCGGGAGAGAGCGGAGCAGGCGCCATTGCTCCTTCTCAGACCCCGCCCCCACCTATAGCGTCACAACCCAGCGACTGGGCTGCCCCGCCCTGAGGAACACCTAAGGCTCCACCCCCCTCACTATGTAATAGCCGCGACCAGACTAAAACCATAACAACAACAACAACAACAAACCCACCAAAAATGGCTCAAACCGGAAAACAAATAAAAGCCCCAGAGCCAATTCCTCTAAGCAGTGAAGAGATAGCCAACCTGTCAGATGCACAGTTCAAAGCACTGGTCATCAAAATGCTCACAGAATTGGTTGATTTTGCTCACAAACTAGATGAAAAAATGCAGGCTACAATCCGTGAAATGAAGGAAGATGCATGGGGAACTGATAGAGATGGAAGGAAAACTGGGACTCAAATCAATGGAGTGGACCAGAAGGAAGAAACTAGAATTCAAAAAAATGAGGAGAGGAACAACCAAACAGAAGACGAGGAAGAAACAAGAATTCAAAAAAATGAGGAGAGGCTTAGGAACCTCCGGGACATCTTTAAACGTCCCAACATCCGAATTATAGGGGTCCCAGAAGGGGAAGAAGAACAGCAACGAGTGGAAAACTTATTTGAACAAATAATAAAGGAGAACTTCCCCAATCTGGCAAAGGAAATAGACTACCAGGACATCCAGGAAGCTCAGAGAGTCCCAAAGAAGTTGGACCCAAGGAGGAACACACCAAGGCACATTGTAATTACATTAGCCAAGATTAAAATGAAGCAGAGAATTCTAGAAGCAGCAAGGGATAAGGGGACAGTCACCTACAAGGGAGTTCCCATCAGACTGTCTGCTGATTTCTCAAAAGAGACCTTACAGGCAAGAAGGGGCTGGAAAGAAATATTTGAAATCTTGAAAAGCAGGGACCTATATCCAAAATTGCTCTATCCAGCAAAGCTGTCATTTAGAATGGAAGGGAAGATAAAGTGCTTCTCAGATAAGGTCAAGTTCAAGGAGTTCATCATCACCAAGCCCTTATTATATGAAATGTTAAAGGGACTTATCTAAGAAAAAGAAGATAAAACTATGACAGTGAAAAGACAACAAACTCATAGCTATCAAGAACCACACCTAAAACAAAAGCAAACTAAGCAAACAGCTAGAACAGGAACAGAACCACAGAAATGGAGATCATATGGAGGGTTAGCAACAGGGGCGTGGGAGGAGGAGAGAGGGGGAAAAGGTACAGAGAATGAGTAGCATAGATAATGGGAAAAAAATAGACAGGGGGAGGGCAAGAATAGTATGGGAAATGTAGAAGCTAAAGAACTTATGACCCATGGACATGAACTAAAGGGGGGAATGTGGGTGGGAGAGGGTGGGTAGGGTGGAGGGGAATGATGGGGGAGAAATGGGACAACTGTAATAGCATAATCAATAAAATATATTTTAAAAAATGTGAACAGTAAAACGACAACAAACTCACAACTATCAACACCTGAACCTAATAAAAACAAAAACAAATAAGCAAACAAGTAGCACAGGAACATATTCACAGAAATGGAGATCACATGGAGGGTTATCAGGGGAAGGGGATTGGGGAGAATGAGGAGAAAAGGTACAGGGAATAAGACACATAAGTGGTAGGTACAAAATAGACAGGGGGAGGTTAAGAATAGTGATGCGGACCCCAGCTCATGGGGTCTGCCACATTATGGATGAGACATGAAAAATTCACACAGACTACCAAGTCCTGTGGAGGAAAAGAGACAGCATGGCTTCTCTCTCAAGAGGAGAAAAAGCCTCGGCTCTTGCCTTGACCAGCCTTTATTTCTTTTCTGGGCACATTACATGATGATCCTTATTTACTATGCACAGGTTCACTTTAGGTAGTTACCTTTTACAGAAAACAAAGGAGCCAATGCCGCTAATCACATCACAGAAGAAAAATATTTGCAAATGAAAAGGGAAAAGTGGTTGAACCAGTTACACTCATCCTTGGAAGGTTTAGCATGGATTTTAGGAAATTACTTTGCAGTAAATGTTTGCTGCCTCGATTCAGGATGAGGGAGTTTTAGCAAAAGCAAGTCTCATAGCAGTCTAGGTACAATGCAGGCCTGATTCCTCACAGGAGAACCAATCTGTGGGTGTGGGTCCTGTCTGGGCCCACGCCACACAGAACAGTCTCCTATAAACAGTATGGGAAATGGAGAAGCCAAAGATCTTATATGTACAACACATGGACATGAACTAAGGTGGGGGAAATGCTGGCGGGAGGGGTGGTGCAGGGTGGAGGGGAATAAAAGGGAGGAAAAAAATTGGGACAACTGTAATAGCATAATCAATAAAATATATTTTAAAACTTAATTAATTAACTAATATCTTTTTAAATGCACCTGGAATGCTAATGAATATTCTACTAAAATATTTATCTAAAATTCTTACCCACAGAAGGAAGATTAAAAACCCTTAAGACGAAGACCCAGTGTGGGCTCACTGTAGAGCACACCCATACCCTTCTTGGGCATGAACTTTTTACTTCCTCCGAAACTTTAAGAGTCCCCGTGAGACTTAAAACCAGAGGAGCAGTGGACAGCAGTCTGTTATCCTGGGCCTACCCCCTAATCCTGTCTCCAAGACCTCCTTTTTCTCTAACTTTCCAGTGAGCCAGAAACAGCCCACTAAGGCTTATTTCTGTCACTGTGACCTTTACCTCCCAGTGACCTAAGAGCAGCCCTACCTTGGCTCACTCCTTTCCTATAATCCTCCAGGGAGCAAAAGTATAGCACCTCCTAGGCTCTTTCCTGTTATTTCATCTATCCTAACACCATTCTTTGTTTTTCTGTCCCCAACTTTAATAAACACACTCTCAAAAGCACCTGGAATTGTATTGGGAAATCTTTCCTGTACAAATCAAGAACTTATACAATACAGGCTGGTCAAGGCAGACCTACCTCAGGCACAGTCCCTATCTGATAACTGTCTGAGGCTTTGCAGAGTCACATGGTGACACATGAAGTATACTTCTAATATGGGGGGACAGTAAGGAGTTGAAAATTATGATCCAATCTAATGTAGAAAAGAGTAGGAGAAAGAAAGTAAATAAATATATATCAAATACATAAAGTAAGTTAAGGACAGAGAGAATGAAGAGAAGAAATAATCATTTATTTATTGACATTCAATATTATTTATATTAGTTTCAGGTGTGCACAATACTGGAGTCTAAAGAAGAAAATTAATGAATACAGAAAACAGACTCATAGCCAGATGAGAGGGAGGGTTGGGAAACTGAGTGAAAAAGGTGAAAAGATTAAGAGGTGCAAATTGGTCTTGTGGCCAAGATGGTGGCATAGGTACACATGGCTCACTTCCTCACACAACCACATCAAAATTACAACTAAAATATATAACAACCATTACTCAGAACTGTCAGATCGAGTTGAATGGAAGTCGGGGAATTACAGAATAAAAGAAACCACATCCATCCAGACTGGTAGGATGAGGGGAGATGTGGAATGGGCTAGACCCACATCCACATGTGATGGATAAAAATTTGGGAGGGATATCCTGGAAGCAAAAAGTCCCAGCCCCACAGCCCAGGATTCCAGTGCCAGGAAGATAAGTCCCCACATCTTCTGGCAGCAAAAACTAGCAGTGGTGTAGTCAGTGGGAGAAACTTCTTGAGTCCCAAGCAATTCCCCATAAAGAACCCACTTATTGACTTACTCAGACTCACTCCCTCTGAGCTCCAGCACTGGGTAGCAGCTTGAAAGGCACCAGTGGCATACCAGGAGGAACTGAAGTGTCTGGCATCAAGACAAGAACTGGGGGACAGCTTTCTCCCAGATGGGAAGGTGGGCAGAGGCCATTGTCCCTTTTCTGAGCCCTTCCCCAACATAGCCACAGAGCTGGCAGGTGCGTGACATATCTGAGACTCCACCAACCTGGCAAACACTGTTAGCCTAACCCTGGAGATCCCCTAAGATTCAATCACACCCAACTCAAGAGCCCACCCAAACTGTTAACCATGACTTTTCCATATAAATGCTGGTCTTGGCTCATGTCTCACAACTTTTAAATCTTTTCAAATAAGCAACGACCAATCTCAGTGAGCCTGAAGTCCCTGTACCTCTTGCTAGTGGCCCCAGGCATGCCATTGTCATCAGCCAGCCTTGATTCACTGTTTGGCTTCACCTGGGAATCTCCAAGCTCAGCACAAGTAGCAACCATCTCAGTGCTTTATAACTCAGACAAGGTGGCCCCACACAAAACACAGATGGAGACTGACCTTGGCCAGCAAAACATGGAAAACAACAGAGCCTGCACTCCCAGTGGACAGCTACAGACCACATTGGAGCACCACCACCCTGGCCCTGCCCAGCTGATCCTCCACAGAGGGCTGAGGTTGGTGGTCAGTGGTCACAGTCAGTCCCTGCAAATGACTGGCCTGGGTAAATTCCTCCCATTGACCTGCCAATAGCAATCAAGGCTCAACTACAAGAGGAGGATGTACTCAGCCCTCCTGGAGTACCCAGCATGGAGAATAGAGGAGGCTGTGCAACTGGACCCTACAGGACACCTACTACATTAGGTGTACACACTACTGAGACAGAGTCATAGCAGCTCTACCTAGTACATACAAACACAGGAAGGCTGCCAAAATGAGGAGACAAAAACACATGCCACAAATGAAAGAGCAGATCAAAATTCCAGAAAAAGAACTAAACAAAATGGAAATAAGCAATCCATCAGATGCAGAGTTCAAAATGCTGGTTATAAGAATGCTCAAGGAACTTAGTGAGAACCTCAACAGCATAAAAAAGATCCAGTTAGAAATGAAGGATACACTTACTGAAATAAAAGAAAAATTTACAGGGAAAAAACAGTAGAGTGGATAAAGCCAAGAACCAAATCAATGATTTGGAACATAAGGTTGCAAGAAACAACTAACCAGTAAAACAAGAAAAAAGAATCTTCCCAAAATGAGGATAGTGTAAGCAGCCCCTGGGACAACTTCAAATATTTGCAGCATAGGCATGCCAGAAGAAGGGGAAAAGCAAGAAATTGAAAATCTTGTACTTCAGGTATGTGTGTTGTACACAGCATATAAACAAAATTTTGCTTATTAAAAAAAATAATCAACTCTGAACCTCTTTGTCATTTGCCAAGAGATTTTAGCTACTTTATACTTATTATGATTATTGACATATTTTCATTTATTTTTGATATCCCACACTTTTCCTTTCTCTTATTCAGTTTTTCTTTACACTTCATATTTTGTTCTGAGGAAGGTTGATTGACTTTTTTTAGTATATTTTATTGATTGCGCTATTACAGTTGTCCCATTTTCTTCTCCCCTTTTCCCCCCTCTGACCAGCACCACCTCTCCATCCACCACCCCCCTGCCCCAGTTCATGCCTATGGGTCATACATATAAGTTCTTCAGCTTCTCCATTTCCTATACTCTTCTTAACCTCACCCTATTTTATAGGGTGATAGTTTTATGGGAACTCCTTTATAGGGTACTCTGTCCTTTTCTCTTCCTGCATTAAGATTCTCTTGTAATTTTTAATCTTGGGTAATTTAATTATAATGTGTCTTGGTGTATTTCACCTTGGATCCAACTTCTTTGGAATTCTCTGAGCTTTCCTGGACTTGCATGTTTAGTTCCTTTGCCAGATTGGGGAAGTTTTCCTTCATTATTTGTTCAAATAGGTTTTCAATTTCTTGCTGTTGTTTCTTCATTTTGTTCAAGTTGAATGTTTATTTCTTCTTTTTGTTCCGAATCATGGATTTGAGTTCCAGTTTTCTTCCCTTTAATGTTGGTTCCCTGTATATATTTTTTATTTCCCTTTACCTTCACTTCTTCCTTTATTTTGTATCTGTACTCAATCATTTTTGTGAGCATCCTGATCATGTGTTTTGAACTCTGCACCTGATAGGTTGTCTATCTCTTTGTCACTTAGTTCTTTTTCTGGAGTTTTGATTTGTTCTTTAATTTGCTGGCACACCTGTTACATTGTAGGGGCAGAACCTTAGGTATTCACCAGAGCAGGGCAACCCACTTGGCTGTATTGTAGCACTATATATGGGGGAGGGGTCAGAGAGGAAACAATGCCTCTTGCTTGGTTTTCAGTCACTTCTCCCACTTCTCACAAGTGGATCATGCTCTTTCAGGTGCCTCTTCCTGGGGGGGGGGCTTGTATACTTCCTAGGATCCTGTGGGCCCCTCCAATGGAACCCCCACAGTTCCAGCCCACAGGTCTAGCCTTCAGCCCAGAGAGAAGATTTTTTAAAAGATTTTGAGACTTCTGGCCAAGATGGAGGCATAGGTAGACACACTGTGCCTCCTCTCAGAACCAAAATAAGGACAGCAACAACTTAGAAACAAAAAACAACCAGTATGAACAGAAAATTGAACTGTATGGAAGTCTGACAACCAAGGAATTGTCACATTCATCCAGACCGGTAGGAGGGGCAGAGTTGGGAGGCCAGGCAGAGAGGGTTCAGGCCAAGCAGGGGCTGGAGGACCCCAGGCATGCAAGGTGACAGCGGGCAGACCCAGCGAGATGGTGGATTGTGCAGGGCCTTGGCACACAAGGCAGCTGGTGGACTGGGCAGTCCCACATGTGCTCGCAGATAAACCAGACAAAACTGGGGAGTGAGACAAACTGCGCAACACAGGGTTCCAGCACAGGGAAATAAAACCTCAAAACACCTGTTGAAAACACCTGTGGGGCTGAGGTGCCGAGAGAAACTCCCAGCCTCACAGGAGAGTTCATTGGAGAGACCCATAGGGTCCTAGAATGTACACAAACCCACCAACATGGGCATCAGCACCAGAAGGGCCCAATTTGCTGGTGGGAAGCAACAGAAGTGACTGAAAAAAAATTTTATATTTTCAAAAAGGTGATTATTGGTCCTGGCTGGTACAGCTCAGTGGATTGAGCGTGGGCCTGCAAACCAAAGGGTCCACCAGTTTGATCCCCAGTCAGGGCACATGCCTGGGTTGGAGGCCAGGTCCTCAGTAGGGGGCACATGAGAGGCAACCACACATTGATGTTTCTCTCCCTCCCTTTCTCTTCCTCTCTCTCTAAAAATAAATAAAAATCTAAAAAAATTTTTTAAATGATTATTGATAAGTATGTATTTGTTGCCTTTGTGTTCTTTATAACTATGTTTGTCTATTTTTTCTTTCTTTTTCTTATACATTTTTTATTCTCACCAGGGGACATTTTATTTTCATTGCTTTTAAAGATAGAGGAAGGAAAAGAGAAACATCAATGCAAGAGAGAAGCATCATTTGGCTGAATCCCATACATGCCCAGACCAGGGATCACACGTGTCCAGACTGGGGATCAAACCTGCAACCAAGGTATGTACCCTGACCAGGAACTGAACCCACAACTGACAATGCTCCAACCAACAAAGCCACACCGGCCAGGGTTGTTTTTTTTTCCTTCTTCTTGAAGAAATACTTTTAATATTTCTTGCAATACTTGTTTGGTGGTAAGGAATTTCTTTTTTCTTCTCCTTCAATTTTATTTATTTATATTTTTAAAGATTTTATTCAAAAACTATGGGGGTGGAAATGGGAGGGAGGTGGGGAAGGTTGGGGTGGTGGGCTGGGGTGGGGTAAAAGACAGAAAACTGTACAAGATCAACAATTAAAATAAATTTTAAAAAAGATTTTATTTATTTATTTTTAGAGAGAGGAGAAGGGAGGGAAAAAGAGAGGAAGAAATATCAACTGGTTGCCTCTCATATGTGTGGCTGTATGTGTGCCAACCAGGGACCCAGGCATGTGCCCCAACCAAGAATTGAATAAGCAACTTTTTGCTTTGCAGGACAACGCCCAACCAACTGAGCTCCATTAATTTTAAATGATAGCCTTGCTTGGTAAAGTAGTCTTGGTTGTATGCCTTTGCTTTGCATCGCTTTGAGTATTTCATGCCAATCCCTTCTAGCTGGAAATGTTTCTGTTTAGAAATGAGCAGACAATCTTATGAGAGCTCCCTTGCAGATAACTGTTTTTCTCTTGCTGCTTTTAAAAGTCTCTCTGTGTCTTTGACTTTTGTCATTTTACTTATGATGTATCTTGGTGTGGCCTCTTTGGGTTCATCTTGTTTTGGATTCTGTACTTTCAGTACTTGTGTGTCTTTTTCCTTTACCAGGTTAAGAAAGTTTTCCATCATTATTTCTTCAAATAGGTTCCAAATCCCTTGCTCTCTCTCTTCTTCTTCTGGTACCCCTATGTTTCACGTCCTTAGGCTTCATGTTGTTCTTATGTTTTCTTATGTTTCATGTTGTGTCTGAGGTCCCTTAATATATCCTTTTTTTTAACTTCTTTTTTATTTTTGCTGCTCTGATTGGGTATTTTCTACCACCCTGTTTTCCAAATCACTGATTTAGTCTTCTGCTTCATCTAATCTGCTGTTGATTCCTTCTAGTGTATTTTTTACTTTGGATATCATATTCTTCATTTCTGACTGGTTCTTATTTCTGGTTTCTACATACCTTTTTATGCTGTTGATATTCTCACTAAGTTCATTGAATATCTTTATAACCATTGTTATGAACTCTTTATCTGGTAGATTGCTTGCCTCCATTTTCTTTTAGTTCTTTTTTTCTGGAGAGTTCTCCTGTTCTTTCATTTAGGGAACGTTTCTTTTCCCCCCATCTTGTCTGCCTTAGTGTGTATACTTCTGTGTATTAGATAGATCTTCTATGTACCCCAGTCTTGGCTCCACCCCATATGACTTAACAGGTACACTAAAATGGAATCAAAGTGGCTCTACCCAACACACAGACACAGGGAGGCTGCCAAAATCAGGAGGCAAAGAAATATGGCCCAAATGAAGGAACAGAACAGAGCATCAGAGAAAGAACTAAGCGAGGTGGAGACAGCCAACCTATCATTATGCAGAGTTCAAACTACTAGTGGTCAGTATGCTCAAAGATTTCATTGAATGCAGCAAAAGCATAAAGGAAGAAATGAAGGCTCTACTAAGGGAAATAAAGACAAATTCACAGGAAACCAACAGTGAAGGGAAGGAAGCTGGGATTCAAATCAATGATTTAGAAGATAAGAAGAAATTAACATCCAACCAAAACAAAATGAAGAAACAGGAGTTCAAAAAAACAAGGAGAGTTTAAGAAGACTCTGGGCCATCTCCAAAGATGGCAACATCTGAATCATTGGGATGCCAGAAGGAGAAGAGGAAGAACAAGAAACTGAAAATTTATTTGAAAAAAATAATGAAAGTAAACTTCCCTAATTTGGCAAAGGAAATAGACATAAAAGTCCAGGAAGCACAGAGAGCCCCAAACACGTTGGATCCAAAGAGGTCAAATAAATTAAAATGCCAAAGTTTAGTGATAAGGAGAGAATCTCAACAAGAGAAAGGCAGAGAGTTACCTACAAAGGAGTACCCATAAGACTATCAGCTGATTTTTTAAAAGAAACTTTGCAGGCTAGAAGGGACTGGAAAAAAAATGCTGACAGTGATGAAAAGCAAGGAACTACAACCTAGATTACTCTATCCAACAAAGCTATCAATTAGAATTGAAAGACAGATAAAGTGCTTCCCAGACAAGGTAAGCTAAAAGAGTTCATCACCACCAAGCCCTTATTATATGAAATGTTAAAAGGACTTATTTTAAAAAAAGAAGAAGATCAAAACTATGAATATTAAAATGACAACAAACTCACAACTACCAACAACTGAATCTAAAAATCAATAACAAAAACAAACAGCAAACAACTAGAACAGGAACAGAATTGTAGATATGGAGAGCATTTGAAGGGTTATCAGTTGGGAGGGCAAAGGGAGAAAATGGGGGAGAAGGTGCAATTATTAGAAGCATAATTGGGTAGGTACAGAATAAACAGTAGGATGTTAAGAATAGTGTTGGCAATGGAGAAGCCAAAGAACTTACATACATAACACATGGACATGAGCTAAGGGGGGAATTGCAGTAGTAAAGGGGGGAATCTGGTGGAGAGAGGCAAAGGGGGAAAATTGGGATAACTGTCATAGCATAATCAATAAAATATATTTTATAAAAGTAAAAATAGAAAAAATAAAAATAGAATTTTAATATTTTTCTAGAATGTTTTGTTAAATTTTTCCAAAGCAATGTGGTGCTTTGAAATTTTATAAAGTAATATCTTAAAATAAAAATTCATAATAAAAGTAGCTATGATTAGTGAGCAATCATAAAGTGGTAGTCTAAAGTAGTAATTCTTAGGAAATTACCCAGAATGTGTCAAAGAAAGTTGGGTGATGGAAACTGTGAAAGAGGCAGAGACAGGGAGACAGACAAACTGACATATCTAATCACAATCTCTGTAGTAACTAGAAAGAATGAGACACTGCAGGTTTGGCTTCTTAGGAAGCTCTATGTTAGACAAAGTGTAGCAGGTAAGGTGTTTATTAAGGAGAGCCTTTGAAATCAATTCTTACAAAAGGGAGAGAGAGGAAGCAGGAATAGAGGGAGAAGATGAGCTCTGATTCAGGGGGGGGAAAACAGCTACAGCTGACCCCACAGGCAGGTATACTGGCTTTCAGAATCATTCTGATTAGGGCTTAGATAGTCCTTTATAATTGGATATTGATCAGTCATTGCATGTGGGGCCACCCTTGGAAGGATGACATTGAGGTAATTTCTGAAGGGGCTGAAAGCTAAAGGCTGTTTGTCCACAGCACTCCGAGAAATTATAACAACAGACCCTTCCCCAAAAAGGAGGGATTTCTCATCAGAAACTATGAAGGCCACGAAGAAGGGACACATTTTTCAAATGCTGAAATAAAGGAACAGTCTGATAAGAATTCTATGTCCAGCAAAAAAAAAAAAAATCCTTCAGAAATTAACATGTTCAAGTAAAGAAGCACTTAGAGAATTTGTCACCAGCAGAACTACCTTAAAAGAATGACTAAGGTTTTCTTTTTTAAAGAAAAAAAAGGGGGGAAGAAAAAGAAGAAAAAAAAGGATGACTAAGGAAGTTTTTAATATGTAAAGGAAATGATAAAAGATGGAATCTGGGACTATTCTGGAGAAAGCAAAGGACAATGTAAAGAATAAAAATATGGATAAATATTGTTGGTTTTATTGCTTCTCTAAGTTTTCCAAATTGCTTTTGTATAACATTGTCTGAATTGGTTCTCAATGTATACAAAGGACATGTTTAAGACAATTAAATTATAAATTAGGGAAGATAAATGGAGTTACAGGTAGGTAACTTTTCTACACTTCACTTAAAATGATAAAATATCAACACCAGTAGACTGTGATATGTATGTTTAATGTACCTAAAATGAAAAACAAGGGACTTCCGGCCAAGATGGAGGCGTAGGCGGACACACTGTGCCTCCTCTCACAACCAAAATTAAGGACAACAAATATTTAGAAACAGGAAAACAACCAGAACTTATAGAAAATTGAACTGTACGGAAGTCCAACAACCATTCATCCAGACCGGTAAGAGGGGCGGAGTCGCAGTAGGAAAAAGTGGAGGTGTGGACCCGGGAACGCAAGTAGCAGCGGCTCGCAGTTCCCAGGTGCACGGGCGGTGGCTGGCGGTCCTGGGGCACACAGGCGGCAGCTGGCGGACCCCGGGCACAGGCGGGCAACTGTACAGATCCAGTGAGGACGCACAAGGCGGCTGGCTGACCAGGGGGTCCCACATTCGCGCACGCAGACGGTCCAGGCAGAGGGGAAGTGGCGGAAGGGACTGAATCCAGGAGAGAGTGGAGCAGGCGCCATTGTTCCCTCTCAGGCCCCACCCCCACATACAGCATCACAACCCAGCGACTGGGCTGCCCCACACTGGGGAGCGCCTGAGGCTCCACCCCTCACTACGTAACAGCACGCACGCGTGCGCAGATAATCCAGGTGAAGGGGAAGCAGCGGAAGTGACCGGAGTCCAGAAGAGAGCGGAACAGGCGCCATTCTTCCCTCTCGGACCCCGCCCCCACCTATAGTGTCACAACCCAGCGACTGGGCTGCTAAGGCTCCACCCCTCATACGTAATAGCTGCGACCAGACTAAAACCAAAACAAAACAAAACAAAAAACCCCACCAAAAATGGCTCAAACCGGAGAAAAAATGAAAACGCCGGAGTCAATTCCTCTAAGTAGTGAAGAGATAGCCAACCTATCAGATGCACAGTTCAAAGCACTGGTCATCAAAATGCTCACAGAATTGGTTGATTTTGCTCACAAATTAGATGAGAAAATGCAGGCTACAATACGTGAAATGAAGGAAGACGCATGGGGAACCGATAGAGATGGAAGGAAAACTGGGACTCAAATCAATGGAGTGGACCAGAAGAAAGAAATTAACAACCAAACAGAAAACGAGGAAGAAACAAGAATTCAAAAAAATGAGGAGAGGCTTAGGAACCTCCAGGACATCGTTAAACGTCCCAACATCCGAATTATAGGGGTCCCAGAAGGGGAAGAAGAGCAACAAGTAGAAAACTTATTTCAACAAATAATAAAGGAGAACTTCCCCAATCTGGCAAAGGAAATAGACTACCAGGACGTCCAGGAAGCTCAGAGAGTCCCAAAGAAGTTGGACCCAAGGAGGAACACACCAAGGCACATCGTAATTACATTAGCCAAGATTAAAATGAAGCAGAGAATTCTAGAAGCAGCAAGGGATAAGGGGACAGTCACCTACAAAGGAGTTCCCATCAGACTGTCAGCTGATTTCTCAAAAGAGACCTTCCAGGCAAGAAGGGACTGGAAAGAAATATTTGAAATCTTGAAAAGCAAGGACCTACATCCAAAATTGCTCTTTCCAGCAAAGCTGTCATTTAGAATGGAAGGACAGATGAAGCGCTTCTCAGATAAGGTCAAGTTCAAGGAGTTCATCATCACCAAGCTCTTATTATATGAAATGTTAAAGGGATTTATCTAAGAAAAAGAAGATCAAAAATATGACAGTGAAAAGACAGCAAACTCACAGCTATTAAGAACCACACCTAAAACAAAAGCAAACTAAGCAAACAGCTAGAACAGGAACAGAACCACAGAAATGGAGATCATATGGAGGGTTAGCAACAGGGGCATGGGAGGAGGAGGGGGGCGGGAAGGTACAGAGAATGAGTAGCATAGATAGTGGGTAGAAAATAGACAGGGGGAGGGCAAGAATAGTATGGGAAATGTAGAAGCTAAAGAACTTATGACACAAGGACATGAACTAAAGGGGTGAATGTGGGTGGGAGAGGGTGTGCAGGGTGGGGGGAATGATGGGGGAGAAATGGGACAACTGTAATAGCATAATCAATAAAATATATTTAAAAAAAAAAAAAAGAAAAACAAGTAAGCCATAGGAAGGCAAAAAAGAAAACAGAGACATGAAGAACAGAGAGCACAAAAAGAAAACAAAAAAGTGGCAGATTTAAAGCCCTAACATGTAGATAATTACATTAAATGTAAGTGATCTAAATACATCAGTTAAAAGACAAAGATTGGTGGCCTGATTTTTATGTAATGACCCATTATACGCTGTCTACAAGAAACTCACTTCAACTATAGCAGTTTGGGTAGGTTGAAAATAAAAAGATGGAAAGAATATGCCTTGTGGAGATTAACCAAAAGAAATCAGGATTGGCTATATTAATATCAGATAAAGTAGGTCTCAGAGCAAGATGATTATCAAGAACACAGTTACATTATACAATAACTAAAAACAGACACAGCAATCCTAAATGTGTATGCACTAATTAACAGCTGAAAAATATGTGAAAAACTAATATAACTGAAAGGAGAAATAGATAAAAGCACAATTATAAATTCGTAATTATAGACTTCAAAATCCCTCTATCAACAGTTAACAAAACAACTAGACATAAAGTCAGCAAGGATAAAGAACTCAACAACACCATCAACCCACAGGATCTAATCAGTATTTACAGAACACTCCTCTCAACAGCAGAATATACATTCTTTTCTAATATCAACAAAACATTTACCAAGATAGTTCATATCCTGAAGGTCAAAAAACCTAAATACATTTAAAATAACTGAAATCATACAGAATATGTTCTATGACCATAATGGACTCAAACTAGAAATCAATAACAGAAGGATAACAGGAAAATCGCTGAACATTTTTAAACTAGAAATACATTCATTAATAATCTGTGGGTCAAAGGAAATTTTAAAATACATTGAACTGGATGAAAGTGAAATGTCCTGGCAACCAGTTTCATAAGCAGGTAATTATAAGAACTAACTTTCTTAAAAGTTTTAAAATAACTTTTTAATGCCCTGGCTGGTGTAGCTCAGTGGATTGAGCGCAGGCTGCGAATCAAAGTGCTGCTGGTTCGATTCCCAGTCAGGGCACATGCCTGGGTTGTGGGCCAGGTCCCCACTGGGGTGCACATGAGAGGCAACCACACACTGAAGTTTCTCTCCCTCTCTTTCTCCCCTCCCTTCCCCCCTCTCTTAAAATAAATAAACAAAATAACTTTTTAAAAATCACAATTTATTTCTGTATTTGAGTTTTGCTGCAATAATACTTTGTTGGCTCCATTTGCTAATGCTGCTCTTGAGAAGTTTCTTAGAATAGTGGACACAGGGTAGCAATTTTAGTTGGAAAAAAGGTAAAAAATATTTTATAAAATAAGTACATGGTTTATGAATTATCTATCTTTATTATATTATTCATCTGCCCAAACATCACTGGCCCATGAAGAAAATACTCAGATATGAACAAGAGTAAGTAGTAAATTTCCATCAGTTCTGATATTTTGCTAACTTTTAGTCATACAAAAACAGCTTTACATATATTTTTTATTTTTATTATGAACGTGTATTTGTGAAAAGGAGAGTAAAACATTTTATTTAACAAATTTTAACTTCATTTACAACTTTTAAATATATAGACATACAGTTTTTCTATTTCCGTTTCTGCTCTTGCCCTGGGCCCAGCAAATATTATGGGCGGGCTCGGTGCTCACCTACTTGACCCTCAGGTCCTTGGCTTCCTTGTTCAGAAAAGGTAGATAACACTCCCAAGTTCACGGAATTGGGATGGACTAGGTATGTGAACAAGTACGGCTAGTATAAATTCCCTCACTTCCCTGAGGAGGAATCCGTGTTCAAGGAGTGTTGCAGTTTTTGTTTTATTTTATTCTTTTCTTTCTTTAAGAAAAAATGTGTATGTTGGAGGGGGCGGGGGCAATGCAGGGAAGAAGAACGAGTTTGAGGCTTATGCATAAGCAAATAGTTGAAGACACTGAAGAGAGAGATGTGTGATGGGGTGCGGTAGGATGGATCAGAGGAACTGGCTTTGGCAGTGGGGATGAGAGGGAACCCCATTCACTCCCGCAGGAAAAGCTTCTGTGATTGGAGGTGTGTGTGCCAGTGTGTGAGGAAGGGGTAACTACGACTCCCGAAGACATCACCACGTATGACGAAGCTACTTCCCCTCACGCGGTCCAAGGCGCACACGCGCGATTCACGGCCACACCCGCACACATTAGACACACACAGGGCATCCGAAGGTCCGGTTGCCATGGCGAGCAGGAGCGCGTGAGCCCAGCCTACCCTCCGCCCGCGGCAGAGCCCGGTCAACTCCAGTGCTGATTGGCCGCTTCTTCCTTATTATGCAAATTATTTGCGTAGACTCCAAGGCCAGCTCCCTGACGTCATCAAGCACGGGGTCTGGAGCTCAAGGCTCGGCTCTGGGAGAGCTCGGGAGGGAGCCCAGAGAGCGCCGCGCGGGGACTTCAAGCCAGACCCCAGTGTCCCGCCGGCTCTGCCCGGGCCCGCCACGCCCACGGCCCCGCCCCTTTCTAGTCCGCCCCACCCTCTATACTCCCATCCACCAGGGACCCCGCCCTCTGTGCAGCCCCCAGCCCTCGCCACCCGGGCCCCGCCCCCTTCCTCTTGGCCCTCACCACCAGTCCAGGGAGGGGACTGCAGGACCTTCGGGACCGGTGGGACGGGGGGAGGGCGGACTGGGCGGGGATATGGCCGCGGCGCCCGGAGGGTCTGCGCCGCCCGTCGGCCCTGGCCCGCGCCTGGGTTTCAGCACCGCGGACAGCGGCGTCAGCATGAGCGGGCTAAACCCAGGTCCTGCTGTGCCCATGAAGGACCACGACGCCATCAAGCTCTTCGTGGGGCAGATCCCGCGGGGCTTGGACGAGCAGGACCTCAAGCCGCTGTTCGAGGAGTTCGGCCGCATCTACGAGCTGACGGTGCTGAAGGACCGGCTCACCGGCCTCCACAAAGGTGCGCGGGGTCAACCTAGCCCAGCCCAACCCAGCCCAACCCAGCCCAACCCTGCCCAACTCTGCCCAGCCTTGCCCTGCCCCAGTCGGATTAGAGTTCAGCTCAGCCCAAACTCCAGCCTCAACTGCAACCCCAATCCTAGCCCTACTTGTCCAACACCAGTCCAATATCAGCCTCACTTTCACCCAGTGTCCTCCAAGATCACAGAGCCCCCAACCCAGAATTTCCTCTAACATGCTCCCTCTGATCATCACTCTGGTCCCCTAGCATGTTCTGCACTCTAACCTCCACTTCCTACCCTTCATCTCTTACATGCCAATGTCCCCACCTTTCAGTTGGACCTTCACAGCCCCTCCTATCAGACATCCCAAATCCTGAAATTTGGAAACTTATTCCACCTTCTAGGTCTCTAACACCCTCAATCTTCCAAATGCTGGACCTAATAATTCCTGAGCATTCCCATCTTGTGCCACCCCACTCAGGCCTAACCACCCACACACATATCTTGGACTTACACCTCTCATTTTGGCCTCCAAGCCCAGCCAATCTCCAGGGCCTTCTTTCGACTCTTAGACTGCCAACCCAAAATGTCACAGATCCAAACTCTCCCTTCTTCAGAACCCAGGCCTAGTTAACTCACAAGGTCCAATTTCCCTCCCAGGAAGCTCTCGGCTCCAAATTCCACCCTCAGATTTAACAATAAATCTCTCCTACCCCTTGCCAGAATCCCAACATTGTCTGCCTCTTTTGATTTGAGTTCAGGACCCTGACCTCAGCTCAAAACTCCCACCACCTTGTGCCCCCTCATCCCAGGATTCCTCTCAGCTGAACCCACATTTCTTTCATCCTCTAATTTCCTCAATCTTATGCCTCACCTTTGCTCCTCTCCAATCCTCCTATGACTTCTCACTTTCACTCCTTCACAGGCAACCCCTCAACCAGAGCCTATGGACCAAAGCCTTAGGGTGGGTCAGATTGAAGAGCCAGAAAAGGATCTTTTCCCTGCCCTTACTAGAGAGACAGAGACACCATAGTCCTATCCAGCCACACCCCTTTCTTCCTGTAGAGAGAGGGAGGAGGCTTGTTTACATGCAGAAAAGTCTGTCCAGGCTAGCTGGAGTAAGAGAGCCAGAGTCATACGTCATACACGGGTGGGGGAAGGACATGATTTGAGGAGAAACACCTTTATTTCTCCTTACCTTCACCATACTGCAGTTTCAGGATTTGACTGGGAGTAGGGCAGGCTTATCTCCTCCATAATCTTCCTAGGAAAGAAGTGGTGGGCCCTGGGTAACAGCTAAAGGCCCTTTCCTAAGGGCTGAGAGCTGTAATCAGGCTGCCACATCTTTTCAACTGGGAGGTATTGGGGGAGTCTCTAGGCACACTCATGTAGGGGCTTTAGGAAAATAAATGCCATAGAAGATCTAGGACCAAATAGGTCACAGTGCATCTTCTACCCTTTGGTCTGGAGTTATAGTAAATGGAGCATAAAAGGACAAGACTATACCACCTGGATTCCTGCTAATGTAGTCTAGCCACCTGGCTGTTCATTCATCCACAGAAATTTATTTTCTCATTTTCCAGACATTTATTTCAGTATGTAAACACAAGCTATTCTCTTTGGGTCATCTTTACAATAAGGGAAGTGTATAGCATATCTTTAATCCCCACTCTTCTCACTCTTTTCACCATCAGTCTCTGAACTGTTTCTTCATGCCCTCCCTCCCTCATTTCCTTTATCCTTCTCCCTCCATTTAGTTCTAATTCATCCTGTTTTTTTCATTGCTCTGTCTTTACATGCTCCTTTGTCTTTCCATCCCTCCATTTTTCCACCCCATCCCAAGTAGTCTACACAGGCTCCTTTAGGCATCAACTGGGCCCCTGAACCCTTCAGAGAGGGCCCCAGCCCCTGCCCAGTTTTGGTGTTAGCTGATATAGCATGGTGGCAGAAGATGGGAGCAGATATGTAAGCAAAAGCAGATGTTTGGTGATTTAGCTCCAAACCAACCCACCACTCTCCAAGGCAGTGTTGCCTTACAAGATGATCAGGGAGGATCTCCAAGTCAATATCTTCCCCATCCTCTCCCCGACAACAGTGATGTCCAAAAGCCAGAGTGACTCAATTTTCCTTTTGGTGGCTAGGTACAGAGGGAGGCAGCCACAGTGTTTGAAAACAACCTCAGTCTAGGAGTTAAGAGACCTCAAACCTATCCTGCCACTGACACACACTCTGAGCTTCAGGTTTTCCTATTATACAATAAGTGTTTCTCCCAAGAGTTTTCTAATGTCCCTTTCACTCAACAGATGGAAGCTATCCACCCACCTTAAGGGGTCAACCATGTAGAAGTAATAGGAGAATATGTTCCCATTTGCCTTTCTAGTCTACTGAGGTCTAACTGGAAAACTGTGCCAAGCTCCTTCTCACATTCCTTTTCTCTTCCTTCAGTCTTCCTACTTCCTACACTCAAAGGCTCTTTTTAGAAACATCTTATATTGCAACTCTACTTAAAACCTTTCAGAGGCTCTTAGGAAAAAGTTCAAAATCCACACTGAGGTGTACAAGACTATAGAGGACCTGATCCCTGCATATCTAACTGGCTACTCTGCTCCCATTACCAATCTCCAACCATATTAACTTTCCATCCCCAACACACTGAATTCTTTTTCTAAATTTACTTTTTATTTTTATTTTAAAAATATTTTAAATTTATTTTTAGAGAGAGGGAACGGGAAGGAGAAAGAGAGGGAGAGAAACATCAGTGTGTGGTTGCCTCTTTCACACCCCCTACTGGGGACCTGGCCCACAACCCAGGCATGTGTCTTGACTGGGAATCAAACTGGCAACCCTTTGGCTCACAGGCCTGCACTCAGTCCACTGAGCTATACCAGCCAGGGCCCAATACACTGAATTCTTGACTGAGTCTTCATATGTGCTATTCCCTCTTCCTGAAACAAGCATCACCCTCCTTGTCACCTGGTTAAACTCTATTTATTATTGAGAACTCAGTGTGCTCTTTGAGACATTGCTCAATTCCTGGGACCCAGTTGCACACCCCTCATGATCCTTTACATAATCCCCATGAGGGCAGAGGATGTGTTTATCTTGTTGCCACTTTATCTCCAAGCCCATCATAATACCCCACCAAAATAAGTAAGTAATATCAACAAATATTCTTGAATGAGGGAGTGCTCAAATGCCTGTTGGAAAGAAAGAGATCCCTGTCTCAGTGCTTCATAGCAAGCTATAGATTCTGTGACTGAACAAAGAGGTATAGGACTGATCCTTTGGTTCAATCCAGACCCCTCTGCCTTATATATACTGGCTCTTTTAAAGAAGTCAGATTTGGGCCCTGGCTGGTGTGGCTCAGTGGATTGAGGGCCAGCCTGTGAACCAAAGGATCCCCATTCCATTTCCAGTCAGGGCACATGTCTGGGTTACCGGCCAAGTCCCCAGTAGGGGGTGTGCAAGAGGCAACCACACATTGATGTTTCTCTCCCTCTCTTTCTGCCTCTTGTCCCCTCTCTCTAAAAATAAATAAATAAAATCTTTTTTTAAAAATAAAGAAGTCAGATTTGGGGCACAATAACCCTTCAAGAGGTCCTATCTTGAAGCCTTGAGAGAGCTGACCAATCAAGCTCCTTGGATAGGATTGGAGGTCACTGGAAGTCCCCACCTGCAGAAATCCTTTAAACCAGCCTCATCTTCTGAGCCTCATGTTAACCCATTCCTCAGCTTCAAACTTAGAGAAAGGAAGTGTTAAGAAATGGTGGGGGGGGGTCCTGGGCTTGGATCCCAACTCTTCTTCTCCACTTATACCTCCTCCCACTGAAAGTGAGTTGGGAAGAAATCAAAGCTGATTTTGGGAGATTCTGTAAATATAAATCCAAAAAGGAAGGGGAAGGCTGGGGTTAATGATGAAGACAGCAACTTAGGAAGTTTTAATCCCAACAGGATTTATGGCTGGAGTGATAAGGAGAGATGTGGGATTGTATGAGCATGTAACTAGTGTGAGTACATGTGTTCCCTAGGTAGGAGGCCAAGAGCAAATGAAAAGGAGTCAGAGCCTGAAACATGGGCACCCCTCCTTTCAGAGAAGGTAGCAGTGGCCTTGAGTTAGTCGACTTAATGGGGTCTTTCCAGGAAGGGTATTCAGGAGTTTCAGGAAACTCCCTGAGCCAGCCTCTTCCTCCCCAGGCTGTGCCTTCCTCACCTACTGCGCCCGGGACTCTGCTCTCAAGGCCCAGAGTGCACTGCACGAGCAGAAGACCCTGCCAGGGGTAAGTCCACCAGTATCGGGGGGTGGGGATCACCTCAGGCTGGGGACATGCCCTACATGCATGGTAAAGCAGCATGTAGGAGCTGGATTGGAATCAGAAACTAGCAGCAGAATCATTGTAGAAGAAGGTTTACTTATGCCATGAACAGCTACAGGTTCTTTATTAAATGCAGTCATCTGGCTCAAAGAAATGGGCTCCTGGCCCTTGGGCCAACTGTTCCTCCCTATCTTTCAGGAGAGGCATCAGTGTTGTTGGCTATACAATTTGTCCACCTTGGCTAAAATCATGGCTTCAGTTGTCATTTTTCACTGGTGTGAGCATGTATGCAGATACATAAGTTAGGGGCTCTGCTGGCCTTTGTATCCCATTTTCTTCATTACTAGGGTCCTTGATGGCATGTCCCTCTGGTTCTCTTCCTGTAATGTTTTTTGGGATGCCTTGACCCACCAAGATTGCCTTCCCTCTACATCTCAAACACTTGGCTAAAGTTAAGAGAGAGCTGATTCTACAAGCAGCTAAACCACTGTGGATTAATGGCACCTAATATGGCCTTGACTAAAGGCTAATCACTGAACAAAATGCAAAGTGGGATCTACTGACCATGTGGCAGGAAGAAAGTGGTGACTGTTAGGAACCTAGCACAAGTTCACCAAGTACCAATCATACTACCTATCCTCATTTTCTCTTGTCCAAGGAGTGATGTGTCTAGAACGAAAGCACTGCTGAAATTCCGTGGGCAGGCCAAACTTAGTATATCCAGTTGTAGGCCTCATATTTAAGAGGGTCATTAGCCTATGATAAAGAAACCATGATAGGACGTACAATATACATAGGATGATAGCTTGAAGAAATCGGAGACATTTAGCTGGAGTGGATAAAACCCTCCTCATAAGGTTTAGTGGGGGTTTTAATGGGGAGGCATCACAACGTAATCATTAAGAGTACTAGTTTTTGAGTCTCACAGCTCTGCCATTTACCAATTCTGTAACTCTGGATACATTACTTAGCTTCTTGAACTTCAGTTTTTCTCATCTGTAAGGAGTGGGTTACACTAACTCTTAACTCACTAGGTATCATGAGGATTAACTGAGTCTTAGCAAGTGCCTGTCACAAAGTAAGATCTCGATAAATATTACTGTTCAGGGTGGGGGTAACCACATTCAGATTCTAAAGAAGAATTTGGTTTTCCATGGGTGGCCCCAGAGGGCAGGATCAGGATCAGGATCAGTGGGTAAAAAGGATAGACACTAATTTCAGCTCAGTATAAGGTAGTCATCCCTTTGAATCACAGATGTCCCACCACAGTGGTGGGATGAGCTTTGCCTAGAGCTGATCAAGCTGTTAAATGGAGTGTCAGATCCTAGAACCAATCCTAGTAATTGAAACAGTTTGAAACTCACTCTTGAAGAATAAGTATCAAGTGATGCCAACTTATCACCCTCCCAATCCTCTGCATGCAGGCGCTGGAGTCAGACAGATTTGGGTGTGGATCAGGCCCCACCACTCATTAACTCTGACTCAGAGCAAGTCTTTATCTCTCCAAGCCCAGGCTTCCTCATCTGTAAAACTGAATGTAAAGACTGTTATATAATTAAGTGTGCTCCACACAGTGCTTGGTGAACAATAAGCGGTGTGTGAATCAATAGTTAGCTGGTGGTAGTGGTAGTGATAATAATAACAGCAGCCTTAATAGTAGAAGTAGAAGTCATTATTCTTCCAACCATGGGAGTAAATGACTTCTGTTGGTCAAATTAGAATTGTCACTGAGACAAACTATAACATTCTTGTAGGAAACAGCATGGTAAAAGTGCAGAGGCAAAAGGAACAGGATGGGTGTACAATGAAGTGAGAAGTGTGGGAAGGGCCCATGTGAGCATGGGCTAAGCTGGAGAGAAGATTCACAGAGGGCAGTGATTGAAGAGGAAACTTTGGATGCCAGGCTGAGGAGTTTGGACTTTATCCTGAAAGCAAACAAAAGGCACTGAAAAAAATTAAGATGAACTTTGGAAGAACAAAATCCCTCCTTAACCAGCCCCAGGGCTCCACAGATAAAGGGTACCTAGAGAATTCTATGAGGCTGAGGGCACCTGATATAAGGAGTTTTAAGCCCTACACCAGTGGGGCTTAAAATCTCTAAGGCATAAAAGAGAAATAAGAAGAAACATTTGTGGATTCCAAAACTTTACATGTTCAAAATCATTTAATCCTCTATGAAGAAGGTTTTGTTATTGCCATTCCTATTTACAGACAGATGAAGAAACTGAGTCATAGAAAACAAGTGACTTACCCAAGTTCATGTAGCTACTAAAGGGAAGATCTGGGCATTAAGGCCAGGTAGTCTGGCTCTAGAACTCATTCACTGTTACCTGAGCCAACCTGGTGGCAGGCAGGGCTCTTGAGTTCTGGAGGGGTTGATGACTGGATGCATCTTCCCCCTCCCACCTTTTCATCTGCAGTTTTCCAACATAGCCTGGCTTGCTCTGGTACTGCCAGGATTGGCTTTATTCACCCTTTCCAGTTTAACAAAGTGAAAATTAATATTTAATTCTCCTAAATGAAAATCAATGACTGTTGGCCAGCCCCGGCAATGTCTGTGCCATCAATCTTTCCTCTGGGCCTGGCAGGGGCAGCAGCAGCTTTAGTCACCTGGCCTCACACCCACCAGCATGGAGGGAGGTAGGTGTCCAGCTCTCTGCAAGCACTGAGTCCTGGGCACAGCTACCCTCTGCTGGGGAAGCAGGAATAAGATCAATCTGGGCTCCTGGAGACAGGCAGGACTATCATTGTGAGTGTGGGAAATATTGGGTCAACTCCAAAGAGAAAGCCTCATCCCCTAGGGGAACTTCCATGGTAACTGCTGGACTGGGACCTCCCCTTGGTTCCTTTCCATCTGCCCCCTGCTAATTTTTGTCACTGATCAAAGCTTGGCTCCCTACTTCAAGACTTTCTTCAGATTCCAGTGGTCTGTCCCATCTTCTGCAGCTTCTTCCCCATGAAGCTGGAACCACTTCTTTCAGCCTCACTTTAGGCTCCAGAATGTACCCTGAAGAAGGTGAAACCCAACCTCAGCCCCATCTTCAGAAGGTGCCTTCTTACTTGTCTCTCTCCTTTATTTAAACCTCCTTTCCCTTGGGCATCCACCCCTTCAAACACTGTAAAGGAGACAGACATAACTGAGTACACTTGCTTTTGTAGGTTGTACCCTACCCAAAACAACTTGAGTGGAAAGGGCAAATAGGAGTTAAAACCCAGGCATACTCTATTGACCAAACCAAGAGCATTAGTGCAGGAACACATCAAGCCAGAGGATGGGGCACATTTTTTTTTAACTCACACAAAAGTATTTATGTGCTAGCAGCCACCAGTGAGCGAGTCGGAGCCTTCACCCTCAAGGAGCTTGCAGCCCAGAATAACTCATTGCATCTCAGTGGGGTTTTCACCTGAATGTGTAAAAGCAGCATCAGGAGTGAAGAGGGAAGAGAAGCTTCATGAAGGACATGCTATCAGAGTTCACTCATGATCATATGTCATCATGTTTGAGGGTCTAGAAACCTAAAAGACAAAGGGCACTTCTGGAATTCCGGGGACAGTGTGAGAACTGGCAAGGGAGTTGTCTGGCAAAGATGGCTAAGACTCTGTGTGAATGGAGAGTATTGTGTATGCTGGGCAACAGGGAACGCAGAACTCCAGTCTTGGTATTGGGATCTTGGGCTTTCCTGGGAGGCTTGCAATGGGAACCATTGGCAGATATGATCACTCAGGCTACAGTGTGAAGGTTGGGGTGGAGAGAAAGCAACACTGGAGGCAGGATGACCCTTAAAAAACTGTTCTTGAGTGTAGATGAATGATGACACTGACCTAGAGCTGGAAATAGGGCAGGAATAGGGAAAAGATGATGGCCCTGAGGATATCTATATAGATTCTAGAACCAATGGGACTTGGCAGTAGATTGAATTAGAGGAGTGGGTGAGGCGCTGAAAATAAAGTTTGCTTTTTATCCATTTCACTCTTCTCTGTACCCATGATATCTCTCTTAGACTCATCAGTGGTACCTTCTTTGGAAAGGTTCTGATAAACACTCTTCCCATGTGGGGGAAGGGGCTGATTGAGGGCATGAGTACTGAGTGGAAGGAAGGGTTGGCATCAGGATGTAAGAGTCTGAGGGGGCAATGCTGAGCTTAAATGCAAGAATTTTTGCCAGGTCAAAGAGAGAAGGGGTAGAATCTTGCCTTCCTTTTGCTGATGGAGGCAGAAGGACCAGGGCTTTGTGTGTATCTGCTCTGCCTCCAACCTTCTCCACTTTACGGCCCGGAGTAGGCTGTTCCCTTCTCTGACCTTCTCTCTCTTGATTTCCCCTCCAGGGCTGGGCTCTGAAGGAGACATGAGCCTGGACTCCACCTAGGAAACTTTCAAGGGAATAGGTGCTCAACTAAGTAAGGCAAGAGCTCACCTGAGATCCCATGACAAGTTCTAGGTCAAGGAGACAATGCCTTCTTTTCTCCAAAGGAGAACAATGATTACCTCACCCCACTCCCACATCTGTCCCCTGGCTGTGGCAGTGACAACACAGGGTAGGGTTGCCCAAGCAGCTCGTGTAAGCAGCTCTTTTTCTCCTCTAGACACACAGAATATACCTAAGTCCCAGGTGTCCTCCCTAACCACTTTCCAGTGGAAACTGAAGGCCCAGAGCTCAATTCTGTCCTCATCCTCTTGGGCTCCTCTCCTGTGGACTTACCCTGCATCTCCAGATTCCCAAACTGCCAACTTCCCCAACACCTAAGCCATAAACCTGTAAATCAGCCAACATTCCCTCCTCTCCCTCAGTCCTCACGACCACTAGAACTTTAGACCAGTTGATTCTTCCTAAAAAAGTCTTGAATCTGTCCATTTCCTTCTGCCCTGCTCCAGGTCACCTTTACCTCTTACCTGTGTCACTGCCTTGAATCTTCCCCTTTCTGATCTTTTCTCTGCATGGTGAAAGTTGTTGGGCTCTTTCATAAGACTATTCTCCTATTTACAATTCTTCCCTGGATCCTTATTGTCTTTGAAATACAACAAAGTCAAAATCTTTGTCATGGTTTTCACAACCTGCCCCTGCCTTTGTTTCACATCCTTCCATTAAAAAAAAAAAAAAAAAAAAAAAAAAAGACCCCATATTATAGCTGGTGCACATACCAAGATCTGATTCTCCTGTTTACTAAAGTGGATACAGAGGCCCAGAAACCTTAGAGCTGCCAGTGATGTAGCCAGGATTTAAATCCACATCTGTCTGACTCAAAAGTAATTTGTTCTACCCTGGCTACCCCCATGCCAGGTGCCTGCCACAACCCTTGCTCCTTATTCAGATAAGGCATCTGGGGTGCTCAGCTCCCAGCCGTTCCTCTTTTTCCATTATCTCTACAAGGTTCAATGACTCCAGTCCTGCAAATGACCTCCCCCCTCCACAGTAAGTCTGCCTCCTCCATGAAGCTTTCCCTGAGTCAATCTCCCCCCCTGGAGTCAGCTTTTCCCAGAGCACATTACCTTGCACTCCTAAGGCTTTGGTCCCTTGATACCCCATTACATGTGTTCATGACTTAAGAACAGAGTCAAGCAACACAAATAAAAATCATGGACTTCAGCGTCAGTCAGAACTGGGGGCAAATTCCAATTCAACCACTTAGCCACTATGTGACCTTGGACAAGTGATTATTTTCCCTCAGCCTCAGCTTTTTTTTTTTTTTTTTTTTTTTAATAATATGGGGACAAGGGTATTACCTGGTGGAGTAGTTGGAAAGAATTTCAAGACAATGTATATAAAGTGCCCCAGGAAGGGCCTGGCACATGCTAGGCTCTCAGCAAATGGTGGCATTATCTTCCCATCTGTGACTTTGAGGACAGGGTTCTCATCAGCATCCATGTCTTCCCTGAAGGGCCAGGGCAGGGATCTTCACAGAGTTCAGGAAATGCTGGCAGCATGCCCAAGTGCTGGAAAGGCTAGGTGCCCAGCCTCTGACTCCTGGACTCTGCCAGGTCCATGTGGGACATGTACATACTAACTAATGTCCACTCTCCAACAGAGTGATAGGATGGGGGAGGGGGAAAACAGTGTCTTCACAGAAACCCAGCCAGGGAGGCAGCTGTGGTGGAAATCATTGCTGTCACATGTGTCCTTCACCCTAAGCTCCAGAGAGAAATTCTCAGGATCTATTTAAGAACTAATAAAATAATGATGGTCTTCCTCACCCTCATTGCCCCCAACCCCAAGCTACTCCTCTTTTCTCCCACCATTCCCCTCCCTGTCTTTCCTCCATGACCCCATTACCCCCTTGTTTTCATCCCATCTCCACCAGGATTTCTCTCTACTTGCCCCTTCCTAGGTCTGTCTCTTGCTCTTTCTCATCATTTCTGTCTTCCCATGTCTCTTCATCTTGCCCTTTGTCTGCTCTCCATGGCTCTATCTGTCAGTCTCTCCTCCACAGTTACAGGTAACCAGGCCCAGGGAGGGGTCCTGTCCTCCTGGTCCCTGGTCCAGGCCAATCCAGACCAGTCCAGTTCACCCTGATCTGCTTGGATTGATCTCTCATCCCCTCTCTAGATTGTGGCCTGAGTCCTGCTGGTGTCTCAGCCCCCACCCACAGCCTGGTACAGTGTGGGCACTCTACCACCAGCGGGTGGGTGTGTCAGAGCAGATAAGAACCTGAGCCTTGAGTGGGAAAGAAATTGCACTGGTTCAGGTTTGGCCTGTTTTCCTTTTTTTTTTTTTTTTTTTAAAAAAATAAGCCCTCCCCACTCCTCAGCCCCGAATTTGATCCAAAGGAAATTGCTCAACTGTGACTGCCAGGGCGTTGCCATGGTTACGGGGTAGCACTTGTGCCTATGGTAACAGGAAGCTGCCTGTTGTCTCGGCAACGACCACATTGGTAGAGGATGGAGTGACCCCTGATTGATGCAGAAACAGTGCATTTCCTGAGGGGAGGAGGTCAGATCATCACCTTCTCAGGCCAGATGGGCATCAGTACCCCTTTTCCATGACCAGGAAGGCTGCTGTTCTTTCCTCCTGGCACTCAGCTCTGCCCCCAACAATAACTCCTCACATCCTATGCACCCAGCCCTTAGCAGTTTACAAAGACCTTTTGCGTCCCTGTTATCTCATGTGATCCCCACAACACCCATGAGAGGAAGGTGAGATGGGGATTCAATCATGAATTCTCTCAGGTGGTTGGGGGATGGAGACGGGTGGGGTGTGCAGGGTGGGGCAAACGTAGGTTTACAGTTGTGATACAAATAAGTAATACAATAATTAATAAATAAGAATAAAAGAATAAACGCTGTACTTTACATACTCTCAACTGTAAACCTACGTTTGCTCCACCCTGTATATTTACATCAGCTAGGAGCTTTTACAAATTATACAACTCCCCTAGTTTGAGAGTGTCATATGGTCCCCAGATGGCTCTTATCCACCACTGATTAGGGAAACCCTGAATTGGAAGGTAAATTAATTGGTGGAGGAGGGGGTGGAGGAAGGAATCAAGCTGTTTTTCAGGTTTATAGCTTAGATGACTAGAAGAATTAGGTTTGGGCAAAAACATGAATTCTGGTTTGGGTGTGTCAAATGAAAGGCGCTAGTGGGACTTTCTAGTGGGGATGTCCAGCAAGCAGCTGTACACATGGGTCTTAAGCTCAAAAGGGAGGTGGGCTGGATGTGCAGAGCCCTGAGTCATCCCTGTGGGGATAGTGGCTGAGGCTGTGGGTGTACAGGAGATAATCTAGGAAGAATGAGAGTAGCAGAATGAGCAGGGCTGACGATGATGGCCTGGAGAACTCCAACATCCCCAGGAGAAGGAGACTCAGGGAAGGGACTGTGGGGTGGAAACTATGGAGACAGAGCTTGGGGGAGGCTTTCCCCATTCAACAAGTTGAATCAGAGAGGACGGCTTAATGGAGGTCATACAACCATTAAATGGCAGAGTTGGAGATAGATAGCCCTGAGTCTGATTCCTAGATTGTTTAATCTAAATAACACATAGAATTATATCCTATTTGAGAAAAAATACAAAGCTGCAATATAAATTCTACTCTCCCACTCAAAGCCCTTAAGGAAGTCTAGGAGCCAGAGGGACAGGCTTCATGTGGTCCCTGCCCAGAGCCCAAGGCAAGAGAATCTCCGTAGCCCCTGCTGTGTCTTGTGCTTGCCACTGAGCTTTCTATCTCCCAAACTTTAGGCTTCAGCACCTTCTAAATTCCTATGTTTAAGGAAGGAATCTTTGTGAAAATCTATAAACCCAGCATGAGAGGGGTGGAGTGCAGAGTTCAAAGGGGCCAGGGCTTAGATCCTGAGGGGTCCAAGGATGGAGAAGTCAGAGGCCTGAGGGCCAGGCAGTCATGCTGACTGAATGTATTGGTCCAATGTCTTTCAGATGAATCGTCCAATCCAAGTGAAGCCGGCTGCCAGTGAGGGCCGAGGAGGTAACTTCCCTGCCTGACAAACCTCAGGGTATCACCCATGTAGGGGATGGTGGGTGCACTCCTGGAGTCAGTCCTATTTGTGGTTTATTACTAGAACCTTCTTGGGTCAGGGGTCTAGAAGTGGGGTCCAGAGTTACTCAGCACCAGAAACAGCTAAGCCATACCAGCTCAGACTAAGAAGGGATGAGGTCCCAGAGTCCCTAGACCCAAAAGAGGCAGGAAAAGCCTAAGCAGATGCTGGAGATAGAGGAAGGTAGCTCTTGTTACCTTGCCCATGAAGAGAATTCATTCCTATTTTCCCATGTTCTTCATTGTTTGCAGAAAAAGGCTGGAGTTATTCTCCTTTTCCAGATTCTTCTGATTGCAGAGAACCATGTTCACTCTAGGCTGGGGCCACTCATTCCTTCATTGCAATTGCCTGGCTATTCATGGTCAAAGATGAGGCTGGTATAACAGACTTTGTAGCCATATTAAGGAATTCAACTTGATGCTAAAGATCATGGAATGAATTTGAAAGATTTTTAGTTGCACTGTTTCCTGGTGCACAAAGACCAATGCTTCTTAAGGACAGGAGGGGTTGAGAGCCTGTACTTTTTGACAACCAGCTTCATTCTGGCCAGCTTCTGTGCTAGAAAAGCAATGCTAGCATCTGGTATCAGTTCTTGGTGTCTTTCTCGCCCTTCAGCCTTACACCTGCCTGTGTAGCCCTCTCTAATGTCTGAAGACTCTCCCTTAGGTAGACTCTGCCTGCCTTACCCAAGATCAGCCATGGCTTTGTTAGGTGAAAGAAGCTGTCCAAGGTCAGGGAGAGAATGGAACCCAATTGACAATCATTTATTGACCCCTACTAATTCTGCACACCCTCTCAGACGTCATGTTCAGTACAAGGAGCCCTGGCAGCTCCATGGTTCCATTGTGAGTTAGGTCTTCCAAGAAATTCTTCTTTCATCCTTTAAGATTATCTGACCTCTGGTCTTCATTCTCAGTTTTCTGTCAAGATGTTATTACACTTTCTTTGCCTTAAAGAGATATTTCCAAGCTTCCTCCCTTCTCTCCACACATATTATCCTTCTTTCTCATCTCATTCTTTCCAGAAAGGTGTTTGAGAAGTTCCAGGCTGCATACCAAACCCCTGGTTCACTTGTCCCAAGAATTTCTGCTCAAATCTCTGTTAGACATCAAGGCCATTTTTGGCCATCTTCTGTGCTCTGCCCACAAACACTAGACAGTCCCAATAGCTGAGAGGCTACCGGAGAGTACCCGAGTGAGCTAAGAAGCAGACAGATTGGGATTCAATTTATTCAACCATCCAACCAACATCTTCTGAGTAATGTACACATTAGAAAAACAGATGTGAGCAAGGCAGACCTGGCACTTGGCCTCTGGAGTGATGAGAGAATACAGACAAGTAAACAAGGGGTTATGATTCAATGTGATCAATGCTTTTCAAGTCCTTGGGACACAAACAAAGGGTGACTAGCTTAGTCTGGGAGATCAAGGTGGACTCCCAGAAGGAGAAATATTTAAGCTAAAATCTCAAGGATGAACAAGAAGTAATCAATAGAAAAAAGAGGAGGGGGGAATAAGTATTTCAGGCAAAGAGAATAGCATGTACAGAGCTCAAAAGAACATGATGCAACTTAGAATCTGGTTCATGAACTACGTCCACAGTGCTGGGGGCTCTCCTGTTGTTTGGAGTCTAACACAACTTATCCAAAGGGAGGGCAGATTCACAAAGGAAGCCTCTATGCTGATAATGCTTCTGCTTGTCTGGCACATGTGTCCTGGTCACTAGCCCCAACTAGTGGCATCAGCCTGAGTTTTATCATTTTTCTTCTTTTTTGATCAGGTTTTTCAGGTGTCACATCATTGACAAAGTCTGTGCATGTGGCACCCCATCTCAATACCTGTTTATATTCAAAGCAGTTCAAGAGAGCAAGAAAAGCACATCAGGCTGAAAAGAGGTTTGCCTGGCAGTAGAATTCATAATTTCAGTGGTTACATGTTACACAGGTATTTCTTGACAAGTGATGGGTCTCAAGGAGCATATACTTCAAATGCATCCGTGGATAATTCTTCTTGCAGGTTCAAATAATGAGATCTCTCGATTCCTATCTGCTCCCACTTTGAGTCTCCAAATGTTCCCTGCTACATATTTAAGAGAGGGGAGGCATATGTACTAAGTCTTGGGTCTTTACAATTTATAAGTATTTACTACCAACTGATCTGTGTTAGATAATATTGTTACTAATCAAAATGTGTTCCTTTTCTCCAATGTTATCATATATCTCTTCTAAAGTGATTTCAGTTCTCTGCTGAATTTTAACACAAATCAATGCCAACTTTTAAAATGGTATTGGATTTTGCTTTTGAAATGTAACATTTCACACCAGTGTGGGACATCTTTTCCCATTCCAGTCTTACCTCTGTAATTCCAAACTTTCTTTTTTTTATTTTTTATTTTTTAATTTAATTTCTTATTTTTAATATATTTTATTGATTATGCTATTACAGTTGTCCCATTTCCCCCCATCATTCCCCTCCACCCTGCCAACCCTCTCCCACCCACATTCCCCCCCTTTAGTTCATGTCCATGTGTCATAAGTTCTTTAGCTTCTACATTTCCCATACTATTCTTGCCCTCCCCCTGTCTATTTTCTACCCACCATCTATGCTACTTATTCTCTGTACCTTTCACCCCTCTCTCCTCCTCCCACTCCCCTGTTGCTAACCCTCCATGTGGTCTTCATTTCTATGGTTCTGTTCCTGTTCTAGCTGTTTGCTTAGTTTGCTTTTGTTTTAGGTGTGGTTCTTAATAGCTGTGAGTTTGCTATCTTTTCACTGTCATATTTTTTATCTTCTTTTTCTTAGATAAGTCCCTTTAACATTTCATATAAAAAGGGCTTGGTGATGATGAACTCCTTGAACTTGACCTTATCTGAGAAGCACTTTATCTTCCCTTCCATTCTAAATGATAGCTTTGCTGGATAGAGCAATTTTGGACGTAGGTCCCTGTCTTTCAAGACTTCAAATATTTCTTTCCAGCCCCTTCTTGCCTGTAAGGTCTCTTTTGAGAAATCAGCTGACAGTCTGATGGGAACTTCTTTGTAGGTGACTGTCCCCTTATCCCTTGCTGCTTCTAGAATTCCCTTCTTTATTTTAATCTTGGGTAATGTAATTATGATGTGCCTTGGTGTGTTCCTCCTTGGGTCCAACTTCTTTGGGACTCTCTGAGCTTCCTGGACTTCCTGGGAGTCTATTTCCTTTGCCAGATTGGGGAAGTTCTCCTTTATTATTTGTTCAAGTAAGTTTTCCACTTGTTGCTCTTCTTCTTCCCCTGCTAGTACCCCTATAATTCGGATGTTGGAACGTTTAACGATGTCCCAGAGGTTCCTAAGCCTCTCCTCATTTTTTTTTTAATTGTTTCTTCCTCGTTTTCTGTTTGGTTGTTTGTTTCTTCCTTCTGGTCCACTCCACTGATTTGAGTCCCAGTTTTCCTCCCATCTCTATTTGTTCCCTATGCGTCTTCCTTCATTTCATGTATTGTAGCCTGCATTTTTTCATCTAATTTGTGAGCAAAATCAACCAATTCTGTGAGCATCCTGATCACCAGGGATTTGAACTGTGCATCTGATAGGTTGGCTATCTCTTCACGGCTTAGAGGAATTGCCTCTGGGGTTTTCATTTTTTCTCTGGTTTGAGCCATTTTTGGTGGGTTTTTTTGTTTGGTTTGGTTTTGGTTTTGGTCTGGTTGCGGCTGTTACGTAGTTATGGGTGGAGCCTTAGGTGTTCCCCAGGGTGGGGTAGCCCAGTCGCTGGGTTGTGACGCTATGTGTGGGGGCGGGGTCTGAGAGGGAACAATGGCGCCCGCTCCGCTCTCTCCTGGATTCAAGTCCCTTCCGCCACTTCCCCTCCACCTGGATTGTCTTCGCTAGGAAATGTGGGACCACCCGACCAGCCAGCCACCTTGTGCAGCCTCTCTGGGTCTGCACAGTTGCCACCCCGTGCCCGGGGTCTGCCAGCTGCCACCTGTGCACCTGGGAACTGCCAGCAGCTGCTGCCTGCATTCTGGGGTACGCACGTCCACTTTTTCCTGCCGAGACTCCGCCCCTCTTACCGGTCTGGACGAATGGTTGTTGGACTTCCGTACAGTTCAATTTTCTATAAGTTCTGGTTGTTTTCTTGTTTCTAAATATTTGTTATCCTTAATTTTGGTTGCGAGAGGAGGCACAGTATGTCCACCTTTGCCTCCATCTTGGCTGGAAGTCTGATTCCAAACATTCTATAAACCTTCAAAGTTAGTGGTCACAGCTGTCCTGATATATTGGCACCTGTGCACCTACATACTTTTAAATATTCCTGAAATTAAATTCCTTAGTTTACAGTTGAATAATAATGATTTCTATATCTGATAAGAATACTGGTATTAAAACAGACATAATCCAAAGGGTATCAAGGCAAATATAACCTTCCAAAATTCTGCTATTTTCTTCTATAAGGGGTTATTAGGGTTTTCTTCCTATAAAACAGGGTCACCAACTCAAATGTTACAGGAGTCAAGTAAGTAACCCTAAATGGGCAGTATTGTCATGATTTAATAAAAGTTTATATTTTAATTATATTAAATGTTGGCAACTTACTCAATTTTTTAAGTGGACCAGCACTATGAGAGTTTAGCCAAACCTATCAGGTTCGCTTCTTTGACTCAAAGGCTTCCATTTTTCTTCCATTTGCCATACAGGAGTATTCTACTATACACACACACAAGCTTTTAAACAAAAATGGTTACTTCAACATTCTGTCTCTTGAATTTTGATGCCAATTCAACAGAGTAGCGTTTCTCTTATTTTTAATGAATAGACATGAGGTTTGTGGTTGAAATAACCTGTATTTTAAGCACATTGTAATTGCATTACTTTTAGAAGTCATAGGTAACATGTGCATTCCATGCTTACAATGCAATAATAGCAGCAACACAACAGGATTTGCCTGATAAAAGGTGCTGGGTCCTCTTCTTCCATAGTTACCCAGGCAGTCTTGGTGGTACTTGGAGTGCCAGATGTTCATCCAGGTCCTCATGGACTATACTGTAGCACCCTTTTAATGTATCACACCCAGTTCCCAATAAATTCTGCAGCTAAATTCATGATGTTCATATACTCCAAACTCCATGCTTATATATTACATCCTGGGGGCATAGAGCAGTATATTCTTTAAAGTAATGCATCTAATTTTCCTAAGTAAAATTATCTCCTAATATACTAACAGCATCCATGTCTACAGTAAACATGCATAATGCCAAAAACTTTTCCCTTGGCATTTGGATTTATTTGAATGTAAACATTAAAATGTTGACCTGCATAAAAACTCAAGGTTTATATATTTCAAAATGTTAACCTCAAATTGTACAAGGTCATAGTTAGAGATCCCCAAATCTCTCAAACAATAGTAACTAAATAGGTCTATTTTATTTGTTCTTCAGCATAGAGACTGGTTGACTTTTCCTTAACTGACAGTATTTCTACTATGGAAGCACTAAAAAAATAAGTTAAATTATAAGTACCAAACTTATAAGAAAAGCATTTTTTAGTCCTAAAGAAAAATCTTCAAAATCATCAAACTTCTGTATATTCTTTGCTCTCTTTTAAGTTTTGTAGCATTTAATCAACAAAGTCGTAAATCACAATGGTGACTGCTCTGCTTGTTCCTTTCAACAACTTTACTGCACTTTTTCACTTAGCAAATATTTCTGTTTCCAAGATTCTTAAGGTACAGAAATAGGTTAAGTAATCAATCCATGCACTCTTTTCTCTTTATTTTTTTTAATTTAAACATTCTCTGAAGTGAGGCATCTCTTTTTCAATCTTGAAATTTGATTTAACTCAAAATCTCATCATCTGTTTTGTATCAACTCTCCTATCACTGTCTTGTAATTGTTTAAATAATTTCTGCCTGTACTCACAAGGGCTTATTTAAATATGAGCTTGGATTTTGAGTAATATAAATTATTATCTAACTAAGTGAGCTATCTTTCCCAAATTTGTTCTTCTAAGATCTTATTTTTTTCAGTCTTTAACAACCAAACTCTGAGTTCAAGTTAAATTTTGAGCTAGGATTTTTAGAATATCATAATAGTGGGGCATGTCCTCTTATGGAAATCAAATATAGACCTTAGCAGTAACTGTTCTGTCAGTCAGCTGACATTCATATCTATCTTATACCCTTATACTTATTTAATTATTTTAAAAAAAGTATTCTTTCGACTAAGATCTGACTGGATGAGTTTTACAGTACTGCTTAAGACTTTACTCAAGTTAATGTTTCTTTTCCTGAAATGCATTCTACCTCCAAAGGTAAAAAGAAGTGCTTTCCTGTCCCTGTCAGGTGGCTCAGTTGGTTGGAGCATCAACCCGTACACCAAAAGTTTGCCAATTTTATTCCTTGTCAAAGCACATACCTAGGTTGTGGGTTTGATCCCTGGTGAGGGTACATTTAGATGGGAATCAGTGTTTTTCTTTCATCTCTCTCTCAAATCAATGAAAACATATCTTTGAGGATTCAGCAAAAATTAAAATTAAAAAAAAGTGCTTTCCTTTAGCTTGATTCAGAGCAAATCACTCAAAGCTGATCGTTTTAACACTTTTAGAGATTCAGCCATAAGACTTTTAGGTCATAGGTATGGCTGAATCTCTTATAAGCCCTTCAGATACAAGTATACAGCCTGCAAAAGTAAAAGGCATCTGGGAGGCTGAGGTTCTTCTCTTTAAAGGGAACCTAGAAGCCGTGCTGGGTTTACCTTTCTTACTCACCTCCTGTCTCTCCTGGGTGAGGACAATGACCGTTCTTTCTTGCTCTAAGTCCCTATTTTCAGCTACACTTAAAGCCCTGCTTTACTTTACTTTTTTTAAAAAATTGTGTTAAAATAGAGACAACAAACCTTACTATCTTTACCATTTCCAAGTGTACAGTTTAGTTGTGTTAACTATATTAACATTGTGTGCAACCAATCTCCAAAACTTTTTCATCTTACAAAACAAACTTTGTACCCATCAAACAATAACCTCCTATTTGTTCTCTCTCAGTCCCTTAATACCCCTCATTCCACTTCTTGTTTTTATTAGTTTGACTATTCTGGATACCTTATATAAGTGGAATCGTGCAGTATTTATCTTTGTGACCGGCTTATTTCACTTATAATGTCCTGAATGTTTACCTGTCTTGTTACATGTGTCAGAATTTCCTTCCTTTAAAAGGCTGAATAATATTCCATTGTATGTATGCACCACATTTTGTTTATGCATTCATTGGTTTGGGTTGTATCAACCCAATACATTTGGGTTGCTTCCTATTTTGGATAATGCTACTGTGAACATAAATGCACAAATATCTCTTTGAGACCCTGTTTTCAATTCTTTTGAATATATACTCAGAACTTGTATTGCTAGATCACCTGATAATTCTTTCTTTCTTTCTTTTTTTTTTTTTTTTTTGAGGAACCATCATACTTGTTTCTGTAGTGGCTATATTATTTTACATTCCCACAAACAGTGCAGAAGTGTTCCAATTTCTCTACATCCTTCCCAACAACACTAGTTATTTTTGTTTGTTTTTATAGCAGTCATCCCAATGGGTGTGAGATGCTAGGTCATTGTGGTTTTGATTTGCATTTCCTTAATGCTTAATGTTGTTGAGCATCTTTTCATATGTTCCTTAGCCATTTGTATATCTTCTTTGCAAAAATGTCTATTTAAGTCTTTTGTTCATTTTAAAAGCAGATTATTTGGTTTATTGTTGTCATTGAGTTGTAGGAGCTTTCTATATATTCTGGATATATACTCCTTATCAAATATATGATTTGCAAATATTTTCTCCTATTTTGTAGATTGCCTTTTCACTCTGATTTTGTCCTTTCATGCACAATTTAAAAAAAAAATGTTGATGTTGTCCAACTGATCTATTTTTACTTTCATTGCCTATGCTTTTGGTGTCATACCCAAGAAATCATTGCCAAATGCAAGGTCATGAAGCTTTTCCCCTATGTTTACTTCTAAGGGTTTTATGATTTTAGCACTTATGTTTAGGTCTTTGATCTACAAACATAGAGATGAGTGGGTGCAAGGGACCTAGAAGCCAGCACCTCAGGAATTCCTCTGGGCCAACTTGAGGCAGGACCTTTTTTCTTAAATAACAGCTGAAGAAGATGGAGTGGACTGACTCTGGGGTCTCAACACCATCGTTTGCTGTATTAGAAGCCTTGACCAGCTGTACAAGGCAGCTTCATGGATATGGGCCTCTTGGGCCCAAACAACTTGGTTTAGGTTCAAAAAGCATTTGGTAGAAGAGCAAGGAGTATACATTGGTTGCCAACAGGAAAATGCAGTTATACCATTCAATTGTGTGTCTTTCCAACCACATCTCAATTCCACACTGATGCTATCTTTCAATTCCTCCCACTTCAGGAAGGTTTAGCCTCGCTGTTTGATATTCCCATCTTTCTAGGGACCCACACACCACCCATGGAATATTTTTATTCAACCATTTCTGACCTATCTCTTATAGACTCCTCTTTTTTACCACATTTATACAGTTGGACTTGGAAAATTGAATTATCTGGACTAAATCACCTCATCATGTCTCTCTGGGGGCATTAATCAGCCCTCCAAATCTTGAGGATTGTGGATTTGGGGGCTATTTTCAGAGGTCTGGCCTGTATTTCTCTTTCACCAGTTCTTTTAAGACATGTATCCCACCATTTCAGAATCACCTAAGGCACTGTGTCCTAGATCATCCTCTTATCAAACACCATTAAGGTCCCTAAAAAAATGGCAAAGAGGATACCAGGATTCAAGGTGATACCTGGGAAACAGGCAGCACAGAGCCTAGCCTACACCTTAGACTCATTTTAATTTCAAATTCTATGCAGCCAGTAGCCCAGAACCATAGTGTTCATGTGTTGTAATGAAAGTGAAAATTTGACCCTGATTGGTGCAGCTCAGTGAGTTGGGCATTGTCTCACAAACTAAAAGGTCACTGGTTTGATTCCTGGTTGGGGCACATGCCTGGGTTGCGGGCTGGGTCTCTGGTTGGGGGCATGTTGATGTTTCTCTCCCTTCCAATCTCTCTAAAAATAAATAAATAAAATCTTTTTTAAAAAATGAAAATTTGTAACTTGGGAGACTCTCACTGGAAAAGAAGGATCATAGAATTTCATGATCTATGACATCACCTTGAACTAACAACCATCCTTGAAAAAGATCAACAAGAAGAAGAGCAGATGAAGGATAAGACTACTATCTACACAACCCTTTTTCCCATCCTGGGGGCTCTACCTTAGCCTTGACATCTCTTTTCCTACCTATGGCTACCGGAATGCTGTTCTGCGTGGCATGACATCTTACCTAGGTACCATCACCATCTTCTAGACCCTTCCCAAAGACACAGGTGCAGTATAAATTAGGGCATTATTAAGCCCTTTAATCTTGTGACTCCAGTTCCTCTGGGCCTTTGGCAGCCACATGGAGATACTTAAGTGTCCCAGCTCAGAGCAGTGGCACAGCCTTCTGGAGTTTCATTCCCTGACCAAATGAGACCTTTCCTCCAATGTTAAGGCAAAGCCAGCAGCATTATATTGGTCAAGAGATTCAAGAGACTTTTCCTGTTTTTTCAGGTTCCTGAATAGATCAGAGGTTCCTCTTCATGCCCCCTCTGGAACTCTATTCTCTCTTTTAGGTCAGTGGTTTTCAAACAACTTTCCTTGGAGAGCCTCCAGAGGGTACTAGGGGAGGATGAAGCAAGAGCAACTCCAGCATGTATGCTCACACACATATTTTTCTGCCTTCAGTCAGAGTAGTTTTTGCTTTTCTCTTATATTTTGAACTTCATCCTAATATTTTTTGTTAGAAAATGGATTCCACAGCTTTCTTAAAAAAAAAATACTAGGGAGCCAGTGATATGTTCCAATGGCACTGTTCCATGGCTAACACTCACAGAAGCACACCTACCAGACTGTACCCTCATCACAGAAGGTCAGCACCTCCTCTAGAATTCTGGCCACAAGTACATTATACATCTCTTTTCCTTCAGGATCACTGGGCAGTAATCCGCTGGGCAGATTCTGCTGAAACACACTATTCCTGTCTCACATAAACCGCAGCCCCTGTCTTTCACACAGACACAGCATTGACAGAGAGACAGACAGACATCTCGGAGTACCCAGGGAAGCCTAGGCTGGACCCCACACCATAGCCTAGTTGGAGATTCCCTCCACTGCTAACTTTGGGCAGTGAGTTCTTCTTTTTGACCCTCACCAGCCTTCCTCCTTTGCACACAGGATCAAAGAACACCCATCAGCCTAGCCAAGCTTGTCAAGGAGTAAAGGAGTTTGGGATGGGTTTTCTTGAGCTGCAGGACCTTGAAGGTGGAGCCTGAAGCCAGATTCCCACCCACTTCTTTTCTCTCAACTTGTATCACCTGGAGAAAGCCCCATACTGAATTCAGAGACTTACCTTGGTGCAGAAAGGAGCCGGGCTCTGACAAAAGGCCCTGCGGACTCAACCCCTCTACTCCGGGCTCCTAAATAGCAGCCCTGAGGCCTGGCTTGCTGGATGTGAAGCTAAGCCCTGGTATCCAGCCCCAGCTCTCCAGCCTTCTCCAGGGAACACAGGCCCAGCTTGCAGTTCCTTTCCTGGCATTTTTGCCACTCCCAGAGGAAGAGTGGATGCAGGGAGGAATATCGGAGTTGTTCTCAGTTAACCATGCAGGTCTACAGGCAGAACTTGTTCTCCCTAGAGAGGGATAAGGGTAGGAGAACAGGGGAAGTCAGAAAGGAGGCAGCAGGCTTAGTGAAGGCCCTGGCAGCTCAGTGAAGGAAGGAGGTGGTGGAGGTGGGAGGTAAGGAATGGGATCAGGAGCTCAGCAAGGGTAGTGGGGAAGATGCTAATGCTGGAGATTCAAGAACCCAAGCTTCCCCCTCTCTTTAGGTCTTTTGGGACACCCAAGTTGAGTTTGATGCTAGGGTTGGAGAGTCCTCATTTCAGAGTCTGGGGATGAGGCTGTATGGTAAGACCATTGCTTCTGGTGCTGCTTTTTGATCCAGAACCCTCCTTGATTTTGAGCAGGAAGGGGCATTGATTCTATCCATGGCCATCAGGCTAACCCACACAGATGTACTTCTCCTCCCCAGACCCAAAGGCCTCCTCTGAGGCCCTCTTCACTTAACAGGGCTGAAATGGTCCAAAATAGCCAGCCTTTCTCAAACTTTAAGGACAAAAAGGTCAAACATACAAAAGAGGCATACAGGGCTCTACCTACCCAAAGATATGCTCTAAATCAATTTTCACAGGAGCAGCAGTGAGACTTCCTTGGTCTTCCCAGGACCCGGGGTTTCCTGACAGAAATCTGGATTGAATTCCTTTCCTCCAGATTCGTCTGTAGGTCACCCTGCCCCACAAAGAAACCCCTCCTTGTAGCCCAAAACCTTCTCACTCCCTACAGCTCTTCCTAGCTAGACTGTGGTGAGCTACCTTCCTAAGTTCCTCTGGCTACTCTGGGGAGTCCAAGAGGACTTAGGGTCCCTAAGTCACTCCTGGGTTTGTCCCCAGAGGACCGAAAGCTGTTTGTGGGGATGCTGGGGAAGCAGCAGGGTGAGGAAGACGTCAGACGCCTGTTCCAGCCTTTTGGCCACATTGAGGAGTGCACCGTCTTGCGGAGCCCGGATGGTACCAGTAAAGGTGACTTAAGCTGATCTCGGGATTTCCTGGTGATCCCGCCTCACTCTAGACCACATAACCTTTTTGCCCCTTTGACCCAATCCCTCTATCTTGCTCCAGGCTGTGCCTTTGTAAAATTTGGGAGTCAGGGGGAAGCTCAGGCGGCTATCCAGAGTCTGCACGGCAGCCGGACCATGGCGGTGAGGGCGGGCTCGGGCCTAGGGTGAGGCCGGTGGGGTGGGGACGGGCTCCTCCTCTCCACAGGCGATCAGTGCCCCAGGAAAGGGCCTGATGCGCGAGGCACTCGGCCCAAGGCCAGGGCTGGGGTCTGGACCGGCCACCGCGGCCTCCCCTGCCCTACCCAGGGCGCCTCATCCAGCCTCGTAGTCAAGCTGGCGGATACGGACCGGGAGCGCGCGCTGCGTCGGATGCAGCAGATGGCAGGCCAGCTGGGTGCCTTCCACCCCGCACCGTTGCCGCTTGGGGCCTGCGGTGCATACACCACGGCGGTAGGTGCAGGGTCTCTGGCGGACTGGTGGATGGGGCGAGGCCGGAGGTCGAAAGCAGGGGCAGCGGCAGGCTGCTGGGCCATCCACATCCTTCCTTCTTCCCTCCCAAAGATCCTGCAGCACCAGGCGGCCCTGCTGGCGGCGGCGCAGGGCCCGGGTCTAGGCCAGGTGGCCGCAGTGGCCGCACAGATGCAGCACGTGGCGGCCTTCAGCCTGGTTGCCACACCGCTGCTGCCAGCAGCAGGTACTGAGAACAGGAGGCGGGGCCCCTGCGGGGAGAGGCTTATGGGAGGCGGTGGCCTGACTCTGCTATCTCCTCACCGCCTGCAGCCAACTCCCCTCCAGGCGGAGGCCCGGGCACACTCCCGGGTCTCCCGGCGCCCATCGGAGTCAATGGATTCGGCCCCCTTACCCACCAGACCAACGGGCAGCCAGTCTCTGACACTCTCTACAATAATGGGCTCTCCCCTTATCCAGGTGGGCCCCCCAACTCCACCAAAATCTCCCTGAAATGGAGTGGGGAGCGGCGAGGGGGGCTGGGCGGACTCCCCCAAGAAGGGATTTCTCTCCTTCCCTGCGGCTTTTCACTCACCCTGCCCGCCAGCCTGCCTTCACTGTGGCCTTGCACGTCTCTCTCCCCAGCCCAGAGCCCTGGCGTGGCTGACCCGCTGCAGCAGGCCTACGCTGGGATGCACCACTACGCAGGTTTCACTGGGCTCTACGCAGCCTGGGTGGAGGGGGCGGTTTGAAGGGTCCCAGAAAGGAATAGGGAAATGTGGGGCATGCTCTTTTGAGGAGTCTACCCTCTCAAACCCAACCCCTGAACGACCTGTCTAAGGGTGAGAGTTGCTGTGGACTGGGCTGAATAGGTCAAAGGTGGCCAGGCAGATTGTGCCCTACTTGGGAGATGGCTCCTGGAGTTCACTGCCCACTCCCACCTCTGTCTCCAGCAGCCTATCCATCGGCCTACGCCCCAATGAGCACAGCTTTCCCCCAGCAGCCTTCAGCCCTGCCCCAGCAGCAAAGAGAAGGTGAGGGATGGGGCTGGATATCAGAGCCTGGTGGGACTGGACTCAGAGTCCCTCCCCTGGACCAGCCTACTACTGTTCCTGCAGGCCCGGAAGGCTGTAACCTCTTCATCTATCACCTGCCTCAGGAGTTCGGTGATGCAGAACTCATACAGACATTTCTGCCCTTTGGGGCTGTCGTCTCTGCCAAAGTTTTTGTGGATCGAGCCACCAACCAGAGCAAGTGTTTCGGTAAGCTGAGCCCCATCCCTGGGCCTCTCCCACTCGCAACTATGAGATTTCTCACAGAGCCTAAGATTGTTCCCACATAAGTCAATGATTCCCAAAGGCTGAGCGTATAGCATAAAGCAGGGTCACAGACCAGTGATAAGGCTAAGCCCAGACCAGGAACAAGTCTAGTTCAGGTTTATCTGGGAAGATCAGGTGTCTGAAAGATGTTTGATAAAGCCAGGCTTTAGGGTCTAGCCAGGACAGAAGGTGTCTGGGTCTGGGACCCAGGGATCCCTTCCAACTCCAACTGCAGTTCAGAGGACCAGAATGGGAGCTGTGCAGGGAGAGAGTCAACCCATGCTAGGAAAAGACAGGGAAACACCCCACCCAAGAGAATTGCTTCCTGTCCTTCCAAGAATCACAAATGTATGAAATTCAGGCCGTTTGTCCATGTAAGTATGAGTATGTGTACATGTATGTGCAAACAATGGGGTATATGTTTGATGGAACTGGCCCTAGGGCAGAGAGCAGATGGGGCTGGTCAGAGACAAAGGAGGCCCTGCCAGGCAGAGTTCCCAGCTAACCCCTGTGCCCAAACCCCCAGGGTTTGTTAGCTTTGACAATCCAACCAGTGCCCAGACAGCTATTCAAGCCATGAATGGCTTTCAAATTGGCATGAAGAGGCTCAAGGTCCAGCTAAAGAGGCCCAAGGATGCCAACAGGCCTTACTGATCTGCTCTCACTGACCAGCCACAGAAAGGTGAGTCCTGGTGAACCCTTGGCAGATGGGGCCTGAGTGATGGAGACCCTCTCTCTCAGCATTCTCTTTGGGATGTTGGGGTACCCATCTCTGAAAAAGTCTGGGAGAGAAGAGGCAGCAGTTTGGAGGAATCCTTAGTTGGAGACTTTGTGTTTTCCCTTCAATCCAAGGACTGAGATAAATTAGACAACATTCCTGTTCCTGTAGTCTGAGAGGGACAATTAACAGCAAGATCAGCCAGTTACTTCTACTCCAGAGATAGCCACAGGGGGGCATGGGAGTAGAGAATTCATGTTGGGACAGGGCAGGGGGATGGAGAATGAGACTAGGAAAGTAGGTTTGGGACAGCTTGTGAAGGGCCTTGAAGGCCGAGTTTGGACTTTATGCTGGTAGAGAAGATGGCAGAGAACCATAAGGAGTTTAGGCAAAGAAGGAATATAATGTAAGGGATGGGGAAATGGCAGTTAACATGGAGATGAGGAGAGAAGCGAGTACGCTGAAGAAGTAGGACCCGCGGGACCTGGTGGGTGATGGAGAGGGAGAGGACAGGCTCTGTCAGGTTTCCGGCAGGGCCAGCTGCCCATGACTTTCAGAGACTATCTCAGAAGGTCCTCATGGCCCTGCCTCACTTGAGCTACTCCAGGGAGCCCTTTGGGGTGGGTGCTAGGCTGGGGTCATCTGCCTAGGACCCAGGGTCTGGTTTTGGTGGATCAGGCTGCTGCCTTGGCCCTGCTGCAGCTCTGCTCCTCTGGAAGAGAGGCCCAGCACTTACCTAAGATGTAGCTGATGAGGCAAGCTGCTCTTATCTCACCCTCCAGACTGATTTTTCCTCCCCCCCCCCTTATCAATTAATACCAACAACAGATACCGAAGAGTGAGAAGAAAAGAGAGAAAAGCACAGAAGCACTTAAGCAGCCCTTCTTGAAGGAGCAGCCGCAGACGGAAGTGGATTGGACCCAAGGCCAGCGCCTCGGGCTCAGACCACTTTTAAGGATTGTCTTCATCAAGTGGGTTGCTCTATGCCTGTGGCATAGAGCTCAGGCTGGCAGGGCAGCTGGGGCTGGCTGAGGACGGACCGACGAGAGGAACCAGCAGAGGGCCTTGGGGGTACCAAGGGCTTCTCAGTAAGGGAAGCCCAGATTTACTTCTTTTGAAATCTTATCATTCCTTAGAGTTTAGGGACCAAAGGACTATTGCTTTTTTAAGAATATATATATAGATATATACATATATATCTATATATGTGTGTATATATATTCACAAAGAAGAAACTAAACAAACGAAACCACGCAAGAGAAACACAAAAGACAGTATAGAGTCTTATAAAAGCTGCCTTTAAATATCCCTAGGAGACAGGGTGAAGGAGACCTTTAAAAGTCCCAGCCTGGTCAGAAGGAGGCTGTGGAAAGATTGTTCTGTGTCTCGTATTCTCTTAAACCACCTCCCTACCCTGCCTTTTTAAAATAATTAAGGACTTGAGGTCTAGGCTCAGATGCAGGTAATGAGACTTATGGAAGCAGTGAGCCCACAATCCCCGAATGTGCAGGGCACCACTGAAGAGGCCTCAGGAGGAGCTCTGGCCTGCCTGGCCTTCGCGGCCCAGAGGGGCCCCTGAGGCAGCAAGAGTGGGAACCTGCCTTTCTTTCCTGACAGCTGCTTCTTCAGGCAGGAAGGAAAAGGGAGTTTTTGGCTTGTCCCTCCCCACTCCAGATAGACAGAGGCCCCGCCTTTGGCTGAGCCTAGATACCTCCTGTTTCCCCTCACCTTGAGCCAGCCCCAGTGTCCCCTTGCTCTGGGCCACCTTCTGTCTCTAAGTCTAAGTTTGCCCACCTATAAAGTAGACTCAGAATACATGTAGAGGGCTGTGACAACAGACTTGGAAGGTTTGCTACTGTATATACTGCCACTGAGAAGGGGATAATTTTCAACATGTAGAAGCTTCAGAATTTAGAGGTCCCTCTTTACCCAGGACCTGAGAGAGAAGTAGATGTTTTGCCAAAATACTTCTTCATTCCTTTAAAGAGTACATCTTTCCTATGCAAAGAGTGTCTCACGTGCTTATCCAACCAAGGTGCTTCTAGATGGTGAGCAGCGTTCAGCTTAGAAGTGGTGTGTGCTCTGTCTCCCTGTCTTTGTCTGTCTGTTGTATACAGTGGGTGCCATATAAAGCTGATCCATGGCGGTGTTTCCTGCCTGCTTCTGTGAGATGGGCAAAAGATCTCAGCTTAGAACACCATGACTCACCTTGCCTTTGTCAGCCTTTCCTGGGCCTGCCTGGCCTTGTGCGTATTTTTGTCAGGAGGATAATTTCCTCTCCACCCAATAGACGTGGATCAAACCGGTCTGTGGCCCAGCTGTGTGGTGGGCACGCTGATCACCAGATGTTGCTAAGGCTGGAGGTCTCTAATCTTATAGCACATCAGACAGTAAAGGATGTGGGGGTGGGGTCAGAGGGTTCCTCCTTCATAACAGTTTCTAAAAAAACGTGTTCCTACCTGTTCCTCTGTCTTTGACTCATTTTTGGAGGGAATGGAATGAAAAATAGGCCCGCTAATAACATTGCCAGGTAAGGTGCGGTGTATATCAACTAAAATTTTCCAGCTGATAGAAGAACCAGTATTGAGGATATCTGTACATCAGCACAAGGCTGACACATAGACTGGCCATCCTGGACACTACTGGAGATAGGTAGCACCTGCACATTCAAACAGATTTCACCTAGAAGTATGGAGGCCCCATCGGTACTAGGAGTTGAGCACTGTGTTAGGAGCTGGGGCTCAGGCACATTCTAAATACTCAAAGTTAGAAGGGAAGACAGACCCGTAGTGTAGTTATAATGGAAGGCCACACAGGGTCTGTGATAGCAAGAAAAAGAGTACCTAGTTCGCACTTGATTGGAGATTAGAAAGTTTTCCTGAAGGAGATGAAAGGAGGGGAAGGGTCTTTGAGGATGAACTGGGACATCTGGGCAAAGATATCTGGACAGCTGTATCATTTTGATAAATTACCTTTACCAAGAAATACTAACGATTACATTTAATTCAGTGCCTAGTATGTGACAGACAGTGGGCACCAAGACCCTCTTCCCATTCCTAACTCTACCTGAACGCATTACCAAGTCACATCAAGACACTTGAACCAAAATGGCATTTAAAAGTATTTTGCCTCCTAGTTCAGGAGTGGCGAATTGTGTGCCAATGCTGCAGGGGCTGGCAGGGTCCGAACCAAGGGTCAGTAAATTGTGTAGGGCCTGCGGGCGGATCTGGCCTGCAGCCTGGTTTTGTATGATCTACAAACTAACCATGGTTTTTACCTTTTTAAAAAATTGTAAAAATAAAAAAGAATATGAGACAGAGACCATATGTGGCCCACAAACCCTAAAATATTTATCTGACCCTTCAGGTAAAAAGTTTTCTGGTCCCCATAAGATCACGGAAGACATAAGTCTTCCATATAATAATTCCATATAATAATATATAAGGTCTAATGAGTTTGAGCAACATGGTGTTTCTGTCTCTGTTGTGTGTGTATCTATTAGTCTGAACCTTTTCAGCTGCAAGTGTCAAAAACCCAACTCAAACATGTTTAAGCCAATAGGAAATTAATTGACGTACATAAATGGTAAATCAAAGGATGTATCTGCCTTCTGGCATGGCTGGATCTAGGGGTTCAAATGACGATGTTCCATTTCTTGCCTTGGCCTCACTAGTTTCATCGGTAAAGTCCTAGGAAGAACTTTGGCCAGAATGGACATGTGCTTACCACTTGGGTAGAAGGATAACCACCATAAGTGACAACTTTACCAGGACTGCATGAAGGGGAGAAATGGGTCCCCAAAGGAAGAGATGATAGGCAGAAAAGCAATATGCATTTAGTATTCCACCCCTTTATTGCTCAGCATCCACCTATACTTTTCTTGACAAACATCAATTTCGAGTGTGCCTGACTAACAATGCAATGGTCCTGGGCCCAACAACAACAAAAACAAACCCACTGCGCTGGCCCATGTGGCTCAGTGTGTTGGGCATTGTCCTGCAAACCAAAAGGTTGCCAGTTCAATTCCCAGTCAGGGCACATGCCTGGGTTGCAGGTTTGGTCCCTGGTCAGGGCACATACAAAAGACAACTAATTGATGCTTCTCTCTCGTATCGATGTTTCTCTCCCTCTATTTCTCCCTCTCCCATTAAAAATTAAAAAATAAAATAAAAAACACACCCACTTTCCAATGGAAGACAAAACAGAATCATGTCCAGTTGCTTTACTGAACCTTCAGTCCAGTGTCCCACTGTGCTGTGCAATTCTTGTTCAGGTCCAGGTATAGCTCTTTATGATTTTGCCATCTGTGCTAAAAGATACATTTAGCTACCCCTATATGACCAACATGAAATAGTGGAGGAAAATAGGATAGCAAGTTTTAAAAAAGAAAAACCTTCCATTTGGAATAGGGGAGAAGGGAACAATGGTCACTAATCTGCAGCACACAGCACATCCTTCTAGACAATGGAGCGAGTTTCTTGTTCAACAAAAATGATTGTTTTTGGTCCTTTCACTTGATTCTTTATGTATTGTCCTTTATGGACATCCCAAAGGGGATACCTCTTCTGGAATTGAAGTCTCCCTCTTCCTTTGGACATGATTTTGGGCCTAAAGATTGCTTTAGAGATTACACATTTCCAGATCCCTATTTGCCAGGCATGAGAATTTTCTGGTGATACAATTCCTTTCAAACAGATTCATTTGATTCTTGGGCTCTCTGCAAGCTAGGAACCAACATCAAGAATCTTGCTGACTCTTTGTCCTTCAGTCTGGATCTGGCCCTTGGGATTTCTGTCTCTTAGCAACAGGTCACACTTTGCCCATTTCCTTCCCCCTTAACTTCATAGCTTCCATAATAGCCTGTCTGTTCAATGCCCCCAGAGAAAAATTACCTATTCACACTTGGCTAGTTCATGCACCAGTGGCTCTGACCAGATAGTCAGATATCCCTGAGTTGACTTGACTGCTAAGCCTCAGCCCCAAGGAGATGCTCAGGACAGGAGTGGGGCAGCCACACAAGCACTCATTCTGGCCGACCTGCAGGCTGCCCCACTCCTCACCCGCTGGCCACGGTCCATTATTACACTGAGGCCGTATCACCAAAACACTCCTGAGGGGAGTCTGTCAGTGGACACCCAATTTGGGGACCTTCTAAGAACTTGTATAACTTGAGGATTTTGGACAGAGTCTTCAGCCTTTAGTGGGGTCCTTATAATTTCTCTCTCGGAGTCTCAAATGAAGTGAGAAAAGACCTTTGGTCTGAGATAGAACTAATGACCTCTTTGGAAGCAGCTCTGGATTTGCTGTGTGCTCTGACCAGACCTGGAGACTGGCCTCTACCTCAGTGGAATAGAGCATGCATGCAATACTCTACAAAAGAGTATGCTAAGGATGTGGAGATCACAGGATTTCTCTTGATCCTTTGCAGGTTTGGATATAATCTTTTGGCAACCACTTTCCTGACTGTACCTGCCTGCATGGTGACAAGAGCAAATTCAGAAGCACTCAGGCTATTTTGGGCCTCTGGGCCTCCATTCACAGCTGGTATATTTGCACAGTTATGTTACACAGTCCTGTGTTCTTTGGAAGAGCCAACAAAAAAAAAGAAACCTCATGGGCTCAGGGAGCTCAGAGCCAATGGAGGCTATTCGACTATCCTTCCAGCCTGAGCCACGCGCAGCCTGCAAAGAGGTGACTAAATCTGTGCCATGTGCCACTCCTTTTCTCCCCAGCCCTGGCTTCAGACATTGCTCTCACAATGTTCTCCAGCCTCTAGCAGACTTGGCTGATCAGAGCCTTTGACTGGCCATCTGTACAGGGGACTTTGAAATTCCAGGCCCTGGCCACCTCCCTTCTAGTTGCCTAAGAGCACAGAGACCCAGAAGGCAGAGCAGGCTGCAAGTCTAGCTCTGATTTTTCTGAAGAAAAGTCTTAGGTTCCCAGGAGAAAATTCAGGGAATGGTGAAGAAAGCCTGTGAAATGAGTTTCATTTTCTCCTAAAGAGCAGGCCAGAAATGGCCTGACCTGGCAACCTTGGCACCAGGTCCCTTACAGGAAGCCAGCAGTCTGAGCTAGGTTCCCTGTTTTTTGGCTTTTTTTTTTTTTATTATTTTTAACTAAATTTACTGGGGTGACTGGTTAATAACAGTCCCTGTTTTTAAACAGGAAAAATCCGTTGTGTCCTCAGGACCTTCTTGTTACTATTGAGACCAATGTTGGGCTTTGATGGTAGCTCTGTGTCTTAACCTAAGCAATCTAGAAATGAGACTTTAGAGCAAGGATTAAAGTGCTCATACTTTTTTGGGGACATGGAAGCCCAGGATGGTGAATGGGGAGAAGAAAATGTGAGGCCAGGAAAGATGGGAAGGAATGTAAGAAAATGAACTACTGTGCTGGCCACTGCTTTACATGAGCCAGAAAGAGAAAGAAGGTCATCTGCCAGGGTTGTTTGCTAAGCACAAGATGTCTGCAAGGAAAAACCATACCTTGGAGCAGTTCACCAAGAAGAGAATTGAGAGGGAATTTCTCAATCTATTCCCCTCTTGTCTCATGTTTTCCATTGGCCAACACACACCCCACAGAGTGCTAACTCCATTGCACCTCCAAGTTGCATCACTGCCTTCTTGGGTGTCTGCTTGGGAAGTCAGATCCCATGGCCTGCCGTGTGGCATTTCTACCATGCATGTGGAAGTGGAGGGGACACTCGCCATATAGGTGGGGTGCCAACTAAGATAAAGAAGGAGGTGGCCTGGGGATCCAAGAACAAGTATGAGGTTTATGGCCCACAGGATTCACAGCCAAGTTCCCAGGCACCAAAACCCTTGGCATGGTCTGAATGCTGAATGAAAGAAATACTAATTTAATGTGGGAGAAAAAAGAAGCATTCAGGTATAGCTTGGAGGATCAGTCTTTTACTCTGGAACTTCCCAGGCCTTAAGCACCAGTATTTCAGTTGGATGTCCTACCTCTGTGCCTTTGTTCTCACTCCCTTTAGCTGGAAGACGAGGGTCTGGCTTTTATCATCCATGAGACATGTGATTATCAGACCCTTGCCAGTCTAGCTTGCTAGCCACAGGCAGAAAAGGCAGATCTAAACAAAGCTGTGTACAATAGTGGTTCTGCCAGTATGGAAGAAAGCTGAACTGCAGAACCTTATTGAAAATCTTGAGAAGAGGCCAGCATACTCCAACATCCCGACATTTTCCCAGTGTTGTCACTGAAATATCTAGGATGGATACATGACCCAAATCTCAAGATAAAATAGATAATTTAACCAGCTGACTCGATACCACATAATAAGGATTTTCAACATCTCAGCTAAGGATAATCAGGTCCCCACTGACTCCATTTCACTTCAGTTCTGACAATTCCATATTCTGGAGTCTGTTGTTTGCACTCCCTCCCATTTCTGTATGAGAGCTGGTTTAGTTACAAATGATAGGCACCCACACAAACCAGATGAAGCAGGAAGGGAACTATGTAGTGGCATTGACTCGGGTAGGGCTGAATTCAGGGCTCAAAGAGGGCTCTTCTGTACTTTGTGCCTTGCTCCAATTTTCTTTCCTGCCATAGACACACTTTCTCCATGTGAGAAAGTGTGAGAAAGGGTGAGAAAGTGCTTTGAGGGAAGACTATGATTGGCTCCACTTAGGTCACAAACCTATATCTAAACTTATCACTTTCGTCAGGGTGACGGAGTCCCCTGCTTGGCCTGATGGCTCAGGTACCCACCTCTGTGGAGTGGAAGGGGGAGGGTCAAAGGTGGCATTGTGACTGTTGGGCCATCTAAGCACAATAGAGTATAAAAACATGTACTGCATGGTCTGAAAAAAACATGTAATTTTGCCTGGGTGGAGAACAGGATGCAAGTGAGGAAGTGGTAAAAGTCAAGTAGGAGGCAGATCCAAAGAAAAGGGTAAAAGTTTTATCCTAGGGGCAGTAGGGAGCCATGGAAGGGTTTCCATAGAGGAGTGACATGATTAGTTTTGGGTTTTAGAAAGATTCCCTTGGGCAGCTAAGTAGAGACTAGATCGGAGGCGTAGATAGTGGGAAAAGGGGTCTGGTTTGTAGGCTAGAACAATGGTTCTGGTGAGGAGGCTTAGGAATATAAAGGAGGAGTTGATTTGAGATGTATTAAGAGGTAAAATTTAAGATGTTTATGAGGTGGAATTTGTTCATTTTAAGTGAGAGCAGAAGTCTAAGATGCTTCCCTTTCAGGATTCAGACTGAATAAGTCATAGGTGCTATTTACCAAGCTAAGACTATGGAGGAAATGCAGATTAAGAAGGAGATGAGTTTGCCTGTGAGGCATACAAATAGTGTTTTCTTAAAAGGCAACTTATCCAAAAGGCAACTTGAAACTCAAGAGGTAAAGGGAAGGGATATAGATTTGGGAGTCCTAGTAACTTATAGTCAGTGGTCACACAGGCTGATTTAAACAGAAAAGCCATCTGTTAAAGGACATTGGGTGGGACATGGGGTTGCCAACCAGGATACATAAGCTTAGAAAACAAGCAGGAATGATGGGAGGCCAAATCAACCAGAGCACAAGCCAAAATCAGATGCCAGAAAGAGTCCACTGACAATATTGCCACTGCTATCATCACTGGACACTGAACGTCACCATGCCCAGTATCCACACCACTACAGCCCCCTGGCACGCAATAAAGCTGACCCTACTGGCCACTGCCACCAGAATGAATTATCTGTTTTTCTTGAGTTCTAAATCAACTTATTCCAGGATCTACATTTCTGGGGACTACTTGGCCAGGACTAGATCACGTGCCTCTGTTTTAGTTGCCAAAAAGCTGGGAAAGCAAAGACCAAACCTTTTTGATGTCAGTCATGGAGGGTGGGTTCTGCTTACCTCCAAGACCTGTAACATAGAACGGGAATTCAGATTCTGGGCAGCTCCAAATTACCAAGGTCTGCTTTAGACAGGCACTAATGCAATCACTGAAAAGAATGATAAGGGTAGAAATGAGTGTGAATTTCTATTTAAATAGTGAATGACAGAAGAAGAGTCTATTAAGGAGGCTGGGAAGAAGCTGTGCAAGGTGTAGGAATAACTGGAAGAGCACAGCCTACAGGAGCCCATAGAGGAAGGGATGCGGGAACAGGGTGGTCCACAATGCCAAGTAACATTGATTGTTCGAATAAATCTGAAATTTCCCAATGAATTTAGTAGTTTGGAAGTCATTTATGACTTTGGTAAAAGTATTTTCAGCAGAGATTTGGGGGAGAGGTCAGATGGCACTAGATCCAAGGAATAAATGGGAGGTGAGAATGTGGAGATGGAGAGTGTAGACCATTTCCCAAGAAGCTGGGTTGAAGGCAAGAAAAAGTGTGTAATAGCCAGTAATGTGTGGGATTAAAATTGGATTTATTTTATTTTTTTAAATATATTTTATTGATTATGCTATTACAGTTGTCCCGTTTCTCCCCCATCATTCCCCCCACCCTGTACACCCTCTCCCACCCACATTCCCCCCTTTAGTTCATGTCCATGTGTCATAAGTTCTTTAGCTTCTACATTTCCCATACTATTCTTCCCCTGCCCCTGTCTATTTTCTACCCACTATCTATGCTACTCATTCTCTGTACCTTCCCCCCCGTCCTCCTCCTATGCCCCTGTTGCTAACCCTCCATATGATCTCCATTTCTGTGGTTCTGTTCCTGTTCTAGCTGTTTGCTTAGTTTGCTTTTGTTTTAGGTGTGGTTCTTAATAGCTGTGATTTTGCTGTCTTTTCATTGTCATATTTTTGATCTTCTTTTTCTTAGATAAGTCCCTTTAACATTTCATAGAATAAGAGCTTGGTGATGATGAACTCCTTGAACTTGACCTTATCTGAGAAGCGCTTTATCTTTCCTTCCATTCTAAATGACAGCTTTGCTGGATAGAGCAATTTTGGATGTAGGTCCCTGTCTTTCAAGATTTCAAATATTTCTTTCCAGCCCCTTCTTGCCTGTAAGGTCTCTTTTGAGAAATCAGCTGACAGTCTGATGGGAACTCCTTTGTAGGTGACTGTCCCCTTATCCCTTGCTGCTTCTAGAATTCTCTCCATTTGAATCTTGGCTAATGTAATTACGATGTGCCTTGATGTGTTCCTCCTTGGGCCCAACTTCTTTGGGACTCTCTGAGCTTCCTGGACTTCCTGGTAGTCTATTTCCTTTGCCAGATTGGGGAAGTTCTCCTTTATTATTTGTTCAAATAAGTTTTCTACTTGTTGCTCTTGTTCTTCCCCTTCTGGGACCCCTATAATTCGGATGTTGGGACATTTAATGATGTCCCGGAGGTTCCTAAGCCTCTCCTCATTTTTTTGAATTCTTGTTTCTTCCTCGTTTTCTGTTTGGTTGTTAATTTCTTCCTTCTGGTCCACTCCATTGATTTGAGTCCCAGTTTTCCTTCCATCTCTATAGGTTCCCCATGCGTCTTCCTTCATTTCACGTATTGTAGCCTGCATTTTCTCATCTAATTTATGAGCAAAATCAACCAATTCTGTGAGCATTTTGATGATCAGTGCTTTGAACTGTGCATCTGATAGGTTGGCTATCTCTTCGTTGCTTAGAGAAATTGACTTCGGGGTTTTCATTTCTCCTCCGGTTTGAGCCATTTTTGGTGGGGTTTTTTGTTTTGTTTTGGTTTGGTTTTAGTCTGGTCGCAGCTATTACGTATGAGGGGTGGAGCCTTAGGTGTTCCTCAGGGCAGGGCAGCCCAGTCGCTGGGTTGTGACGCTATAGGTGGGGGCGGGGTCCGAGAGGGAAGAATGGCGCCTGTTCCGCTCTCTTCTGGACTCCGGTCCCTTCCGCCACTTCCCCTTCACCTGGATTATCTGCGCATGCTCGCTGTTACGTAGTGAGGGGTGGAGCCTCAGGCGCTCCCCAGTGTGGGGCAGCCAAGTTGCTGGGTTGTGACGCTGTATGTGGGGGCGGGGCCTGAGAGGGAACAATGGCGCCTGCTCCGCTCTCTCCTGGGTTCAGCCCCTTCCGTCACTTCCCCTCTGCCTGGACCGTCTGCGCGCGTGAATGTGGGACCACCTGGTCAGCCAGCCGCCTTGTGCGGCCTCACTGGGTCTGCACAGTTGCCCCCCTGTGCCCGGGGTCTGCCAACTGCCGCCTGTGGGCCTGAGGACTGCCAGCCACCGCCCGTGCACCTGGGAACTGCGAGCCGCTGCTACTTGCGTTCCTGGGTCCGCACCTCCACTTTTTCCTACCGCGACTCCGCCCCTCTTACCGGTCTGGATGAATGGTTGTTGGACTTCCGTACAGTTCAATTTTCTATCAGTTCTGGTTGTTTTCTTGTTTCTAAATATTTGTTGTCCTTAATTTTGGTTGTGAGAGGAGGCACAGTGTGTCCGCCTATGCCTCCATCTTGGCCGGAAGTCCTAAAATTGGATTTTTAAAGGTTTGGTGAGTGATCAAGTTTCTATGCTAAGATCAAAGAGTAGTGGAGAAGAAAAAGTTGAATATCCATGAAGGAAAGGCGTAAGTGAAGGAGGAATGGGAACAAAAAACATATTATAGTGAAAGTGTTAACCTTGGATTTGAAGGGAAACATCTCTACCTCTGAGAAAGAAATGGTGGGAGAGATTCCAATATTTGGAGAGGGCTAAAGACTGAGAGATTTCCCCCATAGCATTTATTTTCTCTGTGAAGCACAATAGGGGATGGCGGCAAAAGTGCGGAAAGACTGCTGGGTACTCCAAGGGCCCAGCTGAGGACACTGAATTTGTAGTACTCTGTGTTGGGTAAAGTTAAACAATTTATTGTAGATAAAGGTGACTCACAGACCCCAAGGTCAGAGGGCCTCAGGAAAGACCTAGGAAACTTTCAGAAACCCAAAGAGCAGTCTTGCCACTCTGGTCTCTGCCTCTTCAAAAGCTGTTATGCGGCCCTTGCTGGTGAGTTGCTTTAGGTAACAGAACCAACACCTTCCCCAAGCCCTCTGAACTTCTGCCCTCTGAGACTAAGGCTGTATTAGTCCTTTTATTTTATATCCCTCAATTTCTAAGGTATTACAAGCAATGGGTATAACAAACTAATACCGAGACAGTGTTGTGTCCCACACTGAGTGGTAAGAGGAGAAGAGTGGAGCATCAAAAAGGAGAGGGAGTCAGAAAGGAGAAACTGAGGCTACCCAAATGTAAAAACATCCTTAGGGAAATTATGACTGAGGCTGGTTCAGGAGGGACAGAGATGGCCCATTATCACTCAGGGCCAAAGCCTTCCTGCGTGTGCTGTGTCCAGCTAAAGAGGGAGAGTGAGGAAGAAGGTAGATCAAAGATAAGCCTTGCCCCGTCAGTGCCAATGGAAAAGAGGGGCATGTAGGAGCCAAGACACCCATTTCCTCAGGATGAAAATAGGTCTGACCACATCTAAGGTTAGCGACCAAAATAACCAGTTATAACTTTCATTTATGAACTACAGTAAGCCCTCACTTAATGTCATCAACAGGTTCTTACAAACTGTAATTTTAAGCTAAACGACCTATAAGAAAACCACTTGTATCACAGGCTAATTTACATAAACAAGATTTAAGTTCCTATGGCATATCTTTGGTCACAAATTATTATCAAACTTCTAAATAAAGACCCCAAACACTTCTAATATTAGACATTGATATAAATGTGAGCTATACATACATTTAAGAAAGATGAATGAAAATAAGTAACAGAAAGATTATTTAACCCACTTGTTCCAGTTCAGAGTTGAGGATGGGCTGGAGCCTCTCCCACCCCATCAGGGTACAAGATAGGAACCACTGTGGACAGGACACCTTTCTGTGGCAAATGCATTTATGTGCATCCACACTCAGACTGGGGCAATGGATACACGCCAGTTCACTATGTATGCACATCTTTGGGATGTGGGAGGAAACCAGAATTTCCAGATAAAATCCAGACAGACATGGGGAGAATGTTCCAATTACACATAAATAACGAGTGACCTGACTGAGAATAAAAATTATTTTCCCTCATCAATGTTATAATGAAACAATGCTGAACAAAATGTCATTTGAGGACCTGCTTTACTTCCTAGTCCCAGGTACTCTACTGGTTATTTTAAAAGTACAGTTGACACTTCTTTTTTAAACAAATTTTATTGATTATACTATTACAGTTGTTCCATTTTTTTCTCCCCTTTATTCCCCTCTGCCCTGTACTCCCCATCCTGCCAGCATTCCTCCACCCTAGTTTATGTCCCTGAGTCATACATACAAGTTCTTTGCCTTCTCCATTTCCTATACTATTCTTAACCTCCCCCTGTCTGTTTTGTACCTACCATTTATGCTCTTTATTTCCTGTATCTTTTCCTCCATTCTCCCCCTTCCACCTCCCTGCTGATAACCCTCCGTGACCTCCATTTCTGTGATTCTATTCCTGTTCTGGTTGTTCAGTTTGTTTTCGTTTTTTAAGTTCAGGTGCTGATAGTTGTGAGTTTATCATTTACTGTTCATACTTTTGATCTTCTTTTTCTTAGATAAGTCCCTTTAACATTTTATATAATAAGGGCTTGGTGATGAGGAACTCCTTTAACTTGACCTTATCTGGGAAGCACTTTATCTGCCCTTCCATTCTAAATGATAGCTTTGATGGATAGAGCAATCTTGGATGCAGGCCCTTGACTTTTATGACTTGGAATACTTCTTTCCAGCCTCTTCTTGCCTGCAAGGTTTCTTTTGAGAAATCAACTAACAGTCTTATGGGAACTCCTTTGCAGGTAACTGTCTCCTTTTCTCTTGCTGCTTTGATGATTCTCTCCTTATTTTTAATCTTGAGTAACATAATTATGATGCGCCTTGGTGCAGGCTTCCTTGGGTCCAATTTCTTTGGGACTCTCTGAGCTTCCTGGACTTCCTGGAAGTCTATTTCCTTTGCCAAACTGGGGAAATTCTCCTTCATTACTTTTTCAAATAAGTGTTCAATTTCTTGCTCCTCTTCTTCTCCTTTGGGCACCCCTATGATTCAGATGTTGGAAAGTTTAACATTGTCCCAGAGGTTCCTAAGCCTCTCCTCATTTTTTTTTTTTTAATTCTTGTTCCTTCATTCTTCTCTGGTTGAATGTTTATTTCTTCCTCCTGAAATCATTGATTTGCATCAATCATGGTGCAAATCATTGATTCAAGTCCTGGTTTCCTTCCCTTCACTGTTGGTTTCCTGCACATTTTCCTTTATTTCACTTTGCATAGCCTTCACTTCTTCCTCTATTTTGTGACCTTACTCAACCATTTCTATGAGCATCCTGATTACCAGTGTTTAAAATTTTTCATCTGATAGGTTGGCTATATCTTCATCTATTTTTGGAGCTTTGATGTGTTCATTTGGACCACATTTTTTTGTCTCCTCAGGCCTGTTATGTAGTAAGGGGTGGAGCTTAGGTATTCACCAGGGCAGGGCAAGTCATGTTGCTGCATTGTGGCACTCTAGGTGGGGGAGGGATCCGAGAGGGAACATTGCCACTTGCTGGGTTCTCAGCTGGCTTTCAGCACTTCCCCCACTACCCACAAGCAACTTGGGCCATTCTGGTGCTGATTCCCAGGTGGGTGGGTTTGTGTACATTCCAGGACCCTGTGGGTCTCTCCAATGAGCAGTCTTGTGAGGTTGGGAGTTTCTCCCACCTCCTCAACTCCCACAGGTTTTTATAGCAAGAGGTTTTGAGGCTCTATTTCCCCATGCTGGAAGCCTGGGTTGCATGGTCTGTCTCGCTCCCCAGCTGTTCCTCCAGGTTTATCCGCATGCAAATGTGGGACCACCCAGTCCACCAGCTGCCACCTTGCCGGGTCCACCAGCCATGGCCTCGCCCACCCCAGTCCTCCAGTCCCCACCTTGCTGCAAGTCCTCTACATCCCAGCTGCCAGTCTCCGCCCCTCCTGCCAGTCTGGATGAATGTTTCTTCTTTAACTTCTTCATTGTCGGACTTCCATACAGTCCAATTTCCTGGCAGGTCTGGTTATTTTTTGTTTTTAAATTTCTTGTTGTCCTTCTTTTGGTTGTGGAAGGAGGCAAAGTGTATCTACCTACACCTCCATCTTGGCTGGAAGGTGGTACAGTTGACACTTGAACAACACAGGTTTGAACTGCTCAAGTACACTTATATGCATTTAAAAAAAAAAAAAAATACATCGTCAACCCTCTGCATCCCCAAGTTTTACATCTGTGAATTCAGCCAACCCTGGATGGAAAACAGTTTTTGATTTGCATTTGGGAATCTGAAGATGCAAAGGGCTGACCGTATGCATTGTTCTGTGCCCCTTTATATAAAGGACTTGAACGTCCAGGGATTTTAATATCATGGGCAATCTTGGAACCAATCCCCATGGATATCAAGGGATAAGGGATTACTGTAATTAAGTTTTCGGGGAGTCAAATGTTACATGTGAATTTTTGACTGGAGGTGGAACAGGTTGGTAAGAAGCTAGGAGAATTCCTTGGCAAGTGGAATGGGGAAACTGAGATGGATACCTGAACAAACTGGTTGAGCAATCTACAGCCAGATAATAAACTGCAAGGTCATATCTTCCCTGACCAAAGACACTTAGGAGCAAATGTTTTACACATTCCAGCTATGCTGAGGCAGACCAGCCTCGGTCCCAGTCCCTTTCCAGTAACATACTTTCGAACACCCTAGATGGGATCTGGAGTTGTATTCTCTCCTTTACTCTCTAGTTCATCTTTCCTGTCACTTCTCATTTCCTGTTGATGCAGCAAATCTGTCAGCAGCAGAGTAAAACCTTCATGAAGACACACCTCATCAATGCTGAGACCACAGGTAGGTCTGCCCTCTGGACACTGAGTAACCTGCCCACATGACTATCCTTAAGTTACAGAGTTTGGTGAGTCAGGGGCAAATCACTCCTGATGTTCAGATTAATCCACTCCCACCCCTACAACCTTTTGCCTGTGTGGAGTTGAGTCCTCTGTCTAAGCAGAGTAAATCCAACTTCAAAGTGTCTGGCCACCACATGATCATTGGTAATTCAGCCCAGAGGACATGGGGTAAACACATCCACAGGCCTCTCTCTATTAGGGACCCAACTTACTTGACTTGGCTCCAGGTGCATTACTGGGGCTCCTGGACAATGCTGCTATTGTGACTCATACTATAACTCCTGGTCCTCTATTTGGAGCATTTATTACACTGATTTTGAAAACATCACTCTTGTCATGTCACACACTAGGTTTCTCTTTCTGGTTTCAGTCCTTACACCATGAACTTCAGACAAGATCGGCCGCATTCAGGGTGGTATGGCCGTAGACTATGCACTTGTTATACCTGGTCAAAGGGTAAACTCATACTCCTCTGGGAAGTTCTCCAGAGCCCCTATCTGGCCACTGTCTGCTAAACCCCCTCTCTAATCACTTCCTGCACCCTTTCTACATTTCCCTTTCTTGCCAACCAGGCTGCTTTTCACTGGGGCTGACCCCTTAACTGGGCTGACACTTCATCCTGGGGCCCTACATCCTGGTACTGGAGGTCTCATAATCAGTCATCAGCTGTATTGACCAGGTTAAAAAATAAAAAGACAAAATGGGGGATGCCAAAATCACTCCCAGAGATTCCTCCTTAGAATGAGATCTCAACAATTGGGCCACATTTAAGGGTGATGATCCAAAGAATAAGCACTGTATTTTCTTTTGTAATGTTGTCTGGCCCCAATGCAATCTCAGGGATGAGAAAGTCTGGCCTGTAAATAGATATCTGAATTATAACACTATTTTCCAGTTAGATTTGTTTTGCAAAAATGAAGGCAAGTGGAGTGAAATACCTTATATTCAGATGTTTATGGCTCTTTACCAAGATAGGGTCTTAAGAAAGTCTTCTAGGATGTGTATTGTGACAATGTCTGTCAGATGAATTAGAAGACACCTTCCTTTCAGTCCCAGCAAGACAGAGACCTCTGTCCCTAGCAAACAGAACCCATCCTGAGGGCAGAGCTGCCTGTCCCCCCAGCTCATTCCCCTGTCATCGCCTAAAGTACAACTGCCACCTTATAACCCCTCTGCCACTAGAGAGCCACTGGCACCTGCCCCTGCTTGTAGTCCTACCACTTACCAGAAGCAGAACTCATTATCACCCAGACCCTAACATGTTATCACTTACGGAAGCAGTAAGTGGGGAGCCTTATAGAGGCCATGTTCCCTTCTCTATGTATGGCCTGGCCCTCTGTAAAGAAAAACTCTGTTAGTTCTCTGAGGATCCTAGTAAATTAACATAGGGGTTTAATCACTTGATACTGACTTATAACCTAACTTGGAGTAATTTACAGATTGTTCTCCCCCACTGCTGCTCTGTAGATGAAAAGCAGTGCATAACAGAAGCCCTAGAGCCTGTGCTGATGAATTAGCTGGTCATCATGCTCTACATCACATATATTGACCAGAGGGAAGCAATCCCAGATCAGGACCCTAACTGGGCCTATCAAACTGGGTCAGATAAAAGGACAAGAGGGAAGGGACTGCTGGTTCCATATGATTACTTGCCTCATAGAGGGGATGAAAACATGCACTGTTAAGTCTGTTAATTATGATAACTATGATAAAGAGAAGTTACTCAGAAAAAAGATGAAAACCCCACCCTTTTTCACAGCAATTAACAGCAGCTTTATGAAAGTACACAAATATTGATCCTGAGTCTGCTGAGGGCCCTGCACTTCTGGGGATGCATTTTATCCAGCAAGCAGCCCCAAATACCAGGAGAAAGTTATACAAACTAGCCTTGGGACCCCGATCACCACTGAGCAACTGGTATGGACTGCTTTCAGTGTTTTTAACAACCAAGATAAGGCACAAGAGGAACAAAATATCACCCATGGAAACAAAAATCTCACTTGTTAGCTGCAGCTTTAAGTCCTAGGCAATCTCAAGGTTACCCAGTCCCCAGACTACAACAGACATCAAAGGGGTAATGCTATTTCTGTGGACAAGAAGGACTCTGGAAGAGGGAGTGCCCACAACTGACTGTGGCTCAACTGCCTCCAGAACCATGTCCCCTCTGTGAGAAGGAGAGCCATTGGAAAAATGAATGTCCTAGGCTCCGAAGGGAACCCAGTACCTCTAAACCAATGATGGTCCAAACACCAAAGAATTGACAGTGTCTGAGGCCTCCCACCACCCCCACCAACCATCTGACCATTACACCAGAGGAGCCTCGAGTAACTCTTGGCATGGCAGGTAAGTCCATTACATTTTTATTAGACATGGGGCTGCTTAATCTACTCTGGCTTACTCACCTGGACCTCTTTCTCCCAAAGCCTGTTTGATCACTGGGGTTAGTGGGAGGCACAGCCTCAGAAATCTCACTTAAAAAAAAAAAAAAAAGACTTTATTTATTTATTTTTAGAGAGAGGGGAAGGGAGGGAGACAAAAAAGAGAGACATCAAGGTGTGGTTGCCTCTTGTATGCCCCTGACCAGGGACCTGGCCTGCAAATCAGGCATGTGTCCTGACTGGGAATGGAACCAGTGACCCTTTGGTTCACAGGCTGGCACTCAATCCACTGAACCACATCAGCCAGGGCACAGAAATCTCACTTTTAATCATGCTTTCCTTGTAGTTTCGGGGTACCTCATCCCTTTATTAGGGAGGGACATCTTGTCCACTCTAGGAACTACCATTATCCTAGGAACATTAGCCATAGAAGATAATGAACCCTCACTGTTATACCTGATGGCCAATTTAATTTCTCACTATGAACCAGAAATTAATAATGTTGCAGAATGTATCCTTGTTCAAGTCAACCCCAAGGTATGGGAAACTGAAATACCAGGCAGGGCAACAAATGTACCCCCCAACAAGATATTCCTGCCCTGGCCAGATGGCTCAGTTGGTTGGAGCACTGTCCTGTACACCAAAAGGTTGTGAGTTTGATTCCCAATCAGGGCACATACCTAGGTTGCGGGTTTGGTGTCCAGTTGGGGTGTGTACAAGAAGCAACTGATCAATGTTTCTCTCTCACATAAATGTTTCCCTCCACTTCTCTCTCTCTCCCTTCTTTTCTCTCTAAAGTCAATAAACATATCCTGGAGTGAAGATTTTAAAAAAGAGATATCCCTAAAACCAGCAATACCTTCCTTCTAAAACCTGAGGCCATAAAAGGGATTGAACCTCTCATTGAAAAATGTTTAAGGCACAGGCTTCTCAAGCCCTGCCAGTCCCCATACAATATCCTTATTCTCCCAGTAAAAACCCAAAAGTACAAGACCAGTTGGTACCGTACATTCTATGGTTCTAAACCCCTACACTATCCTAAATCCCAGGAGAAGCCAAATGTTTTACTATATTAGATTTAAAGGATGCTCTTTTAAAAGATTTTATCTTTTGGCCAAGATGGAGGTGTAGGTAGACACACTGTGCCTCCTCTCACAACCAAAATTAAGGACAACAAATATTTAGAAATAAGAAAACAACCAGAACTGATAGAAAATTGAACTGTACAGAAGTCCAACAACCATTCATCCAGACCAGTAAGAGGGGCAGAGTCGTAGCAGGAAAAAGTGGAGGTGCAGACCCGGGAACACAGGCGGCAGTGGCTGGCAGTTCCCAAGTGTGCAGGCAGCTGGCAGGCCCACAGGCAGCAGCTGTCGGACCCCGGGCATGGGGTGGCAACTGTGCAGACCCAGTGAGGCTGCTCAAGGCGGCTGTCTGACCAGGTGGTCCAACATTCATGTGTGTGGATAATCCAGGCAAAGGGGAAGCGGTGGAAGGGACAAAAATCCAAGAGAGAGTGGAGCAGGTGCCATTGTTCCCTCTCAGACCCCACCCCCACAAACAGTATCACAACTCAGCGACTAGGCTGCCCCACCCTGGGGAACACCTAAGGCTCCACCCCTCACTATGTAACAGCCACAACCAGACCAAAACCAAAACAGAACAAAACAAAAACAACAACAAAAAAAACCCACCAAAAATGGCTCAAACTGGAGAAAAAATGAAAATCCCAGAGGCAATTCCTCTAAGCCGTGAAGAGATAGCCAACCTATCAGATGCACAGCTCAAAGCCCTGGTGATCAGGATGCTCACAGAATTGGTTGATATTGCTCACAAATTAGATGAAAAAATGGAGGCTACAGTACGTGAAATGAAGGAAGACACATGGGGAACCAATAGAGATGGAAAGAAAACTGGGACTCAAATCAATGGAGTGGACCAGAAGGAAGAAACAAACAACCAAACAGAAAACGAGGAACAAACAAGAATTCAAAAACATGAGAAGAGGCTTAGGAACCTCCGGGACATCATTCAACGTTGCAACATCCAAATTATAGGGGTACTAGCAGGGGAAGAAGAAGAGCAACAAGTGGAAAACTTACTTGAACAAATAATAAAGGAGAACTTCCCCAATCTGGCAAAGGAAATAGACTACCAGGAAGTCCAGGAAGCTCAGAGAGTCCCAAAGAAGTTGGACCCAAGGAAGAACACACCAAGGCACATCATAATTACATTAGCCAAGATTAAAATAAAGAAGAGAATTCTAGAAGCAGCAAGGGATGAGGGGACAGTCACCTACAAAGGAGTTCCCATCAGACTGTCAGCTGATTTCTCAAAAGAGAGCTTACAGGCAAGAAGGGGCTGGAAAGAAGTATTCCAAGTCATGAAAGGCAAGGACCTACATCCAAGATTGCTCTATCCAGCAAAGCTGTCATTTAGAATGGAAGGACAGATAAAGCGCTTCTCAGATGAGGTCAAGTTCAAGGAGTTCATCATCACCAAGCCCTTACTATATGAAATGTTAAAGGGACTTATCTAAGAAAAAGAAGATAAAAAATAGGACAGTGAAAAGACAACAAACTCACACCTATTAAGAACCACACCTAAAACAAAAGCAAGCAACTAGAACAGGAACAGGAACACAGAAATGGAGATCACATGGAGGGTTAGCAACAGGGGAGTGGGAGGAGGAGAGAGGGGGTAAAGGTACAGAGAATAAGTGGCATAGATGGTGGGTAGAAAATAGACAGGGGGAGGGCAAGAATAGTATGGGAAATGTAGAGGCTAAAGAACTTATGACACATGGACATGAACTAAAGGGGGGGAATGTGGGTGGGAGGGGGTGTGCAGGGTGGAGGGGAATGATGGGGAGAAATGGGACAACTGTAATAGCATAATCAATAAAATATATTTTTAAAAAATCAATAGGGGTTGAGGCAGTGGAAAAAAACTGTAAGATTCCTAGGAGACTCCTCTTAAAGGGCACACAATGGACCTAGGACTTATGCAGACTCACCTCGCTATGAGATTCAACACCACAGCAACAGCTGGAAGGGCACCAGTGGAATACAGGCATAAATTGAAGTGACTGGCAACAGGATGATGCTGGGAGACAGCTTCCTACCAGGCAAAACTCCAGAGGCCAGGCAGCTGCACTGTCCCCTCTCTGAGCCTTCTCCCACACAGAGCCACAGAGTGGTGACTTGAGTTACCCTGCCCTGGCAATTATCTAAGGGCTCCACCCCATTCAACTTACAGGTACACTTTTCTACAGTAGGCCATGCTATTAAGACAGGGAATCAAAGCAGCTCTACCTAATACACAGAAACAAACAGAGAGAGGCTGTCAAGTGAGGAGACAAAGAAGTATGGTCCAAATGAAAAAACAGAACAAAACTCCTGGAAAAAACCCCAAAACTAAACAAAATGGGGATAAGCAATCTATCAGATGCAGAGTTCAAAACACTGGCTATAAAGATGCTTGAGGAACTCACTGGGTAGTTCAACAGCATAAAAAAAAGACCAGGGAGAAATGAAGGTTACATTAGGTGAAATATAGAAAAATCTATAGTAAACCAACAATGCAGGGGATGAAGTTGAGAATCAAATCAATGATTTGGAAAACAAGGAAGAAAAAAGCATTCAATCAGAGAGAAAGAAGAAAAAAGAATTTGCCCCAGATGGTGTGGCTCCATAGTTGAATGCCAGCCTGAGAACCAGAGGGTCACCGGTTCCAATCCAGGTCAGGGCACATGCCTGGCTTGTGTGCCAGGTCCCGAGTAGGGAACATGTGTGAGGCAACCACACATTGATGTTTCTCCCGCTCTTTTTCTCCCTTCCATCCCCTCTCTCTAAAAAGACATAAATAAAATCTTTGGAAAATTAAAATAAATTAAAAAAGGAATTCAGAAGATGGAGGAGCAGTTAGATATGCTTTGCCTCTTTGCACAATCAAAAGAAGGACAACAACAAATTTTACAACAAAAATAAGCAGAACTTCCAGAAAATTGAACTGTATGGAAGTCTGACAACCAAGGAGTTAAAGAAGAAACATTCATCTAGACCAGTAGGAGGGGCAGAGATGAGCAACTGATGCAGAGAGGACATGCAGCAAGGAGTCAGCTGGAGGACCGAGCAGCAGAGGTGGCGACTGGTGGACCAGGTGGTCCCACATTGTGTGCAGATAACTGGAAAGAACAACTCGGGAGTGAGACAGACCACACAACCCAGGGTTCCAGCATGGGGAAATAGAGCCTCAAAACCTCTTGCTATAAAAACCTGTGGGAGTTGAGGAGGTGGGAGAAACTCCCAACCTCACAAGACTGCTCATTGGAGAGACCCACAGGGTCCTGGAATGTACACAAACCCACCCACCTGGGAATCAGCACCAGAATGGCCCAAGTTGCTTGTGGGTAGTGGGGGAAGTGCTGAAAGCCAGCTGAGAACCCAGCAAGTGGCAATGTTCCCTCTCGGATCCCTCCCCCACCTAGAGTGCCACAATGCAGCAACATGACTTGCCCTGCCCTGGTGAATACCTAAGCTCCACCCCTTACTACATAACAGGCCTGAGGAGACAAAAAAATGTGGTCCAAATGAACACATCAAAGCTCCAAAAATAGATGAAGATATAGCCAACCTATCAGATGAAAAATTTTAAACACTGGTAATCAGGATGCTCATAGAAATGGTTGAGTAAGGTCACAAAATAGAGGAAGAAGTGAAGGCTATGCAAAGTGAAATAAAGGAAAATGTGCAGGAAACCAACAGTGAAGGGAAGGAAACCAGGACTTGAATCAATGATTTGCACCATGATTGATGCAAATCAATGATTTCAGGAGGAAGAAATAAACATTCAACCAGAGAAGAATGAAGGAACAAGAATTAAAAAAAAAAAAAATGAGGAGAGGCTTAGGAACCTCTGGGACAATGTTAAACTTTCCAACATCTGAATCATAGGGGTGCCCAAAGGAGAAGAAGAGGAGCAAGAAATTGAACACTTATTTGAAAAAGTAATGAAGGAGAATTTCCCCAGTTTGGCAAAGGAAATAGACTTCCAGGAAGTCCAGGAAGCTCAGAGAGTCCCAAAGAAATTGGACCCAAGGAAGCCTGCACCAAGGCGCATCATAATTATGTTACTCAAGATTAAAAATAAGGAGAGAATCATCAAAGCAGCAAGAGAAAAGGAGACAGTTACCTGCAAAGGAGTTCCCATAAGACTGTTAGTTGATTTCTCAAAAGAAACCTTGCAGGAAAGAAGGGGTTGGAAAGAAGTATGTGAAGTCTTGAAAGGCAAGGACCTACATCCAAGATGACTCTATCTAGCAAAGCTATCACTTAGAATGGAAGGGCAGATGAAATGCTTCTCAGATAAGGTCAAGTTAAAGGAGTTCCTCATCACCAAGCCCTTATTATATAAAATGTTAAAGGGACTTATCTAAGAAAAAGAAGATCAAAAGTATGAACACTAAATGATAAAAAACTCATAACTATCAACACCTGAACCTAAAACAAAAACAAAACAAACTAAGCAAACACCTAGAACAGGAACAGAATCACAAAAATGGAGATCACATGGAGCGTTATCAGTGAAGATGGGGAGGGGGTGAATGGTGGGGAAGCACAGGGAATAAGAAACATAATTGGTAGGCACAAAATAGACAGGGGGAGGTTAAGAATAGTATAGGAAATGGAGAAGGCAAAGAATTTATATGTATGACCCATGGACATGAACTAAGGTGGAGTGTTGTGGACCGTTCAGCCTGGTTTCAGGAGTTGTAATCCTCACCCCATGGTGGACTGTGTAAGAGCCCAAGGGACCCACTTCATCCGGGTCTGTTCTGTCACAAGGACGTGACCTACTAAGGAGACAAAGCTTATCTCTCTGGCAGGAGTGCTGCTTCTGCCTCACCCATCTCTGGCCCCATTGCTTGGTTGGCAGTCAATGACGGGTAAGACTCCTCATGGGAGGGGCAACCTAAGCCAGACGCGACCACTTGGGAGGCCTCATGGAAGGACTCGGGGGTTGCAGCAAAGAGGATGTGATGGACCCTCGCCCCCCGGCTATTCTGACATAGCCCGAGTCCTCATTTCCATCTGGGAGATGTCTCCTGCTTCCTAATCGGCTTAAAGCCTGAAACTGTTGGGGTGAGCGGTGCAGCCCTGTATGGGCCAGGACGGCTCCCTGGGTGATTGGGCATAAGAAAGAATTCCTAAAGTCCTGTAAAACCTGCTTTGCTAAGAGTGCTCTCATTTAAATGATAAGTGTCCCAGGAGGAAATGAGTATGTCTCCCAAAGTTTGGCAACCCCCTTTCCTGACAAACACTGGCTCAGATTAAGCCCTCAGATTTCTTTGACATGTTAAACCTGTATTCCGGTGTATTTGAGCCCAATAAAAGCCTAGTAAGGATGGGGCTCTGGGTCATTCTCCTCTGAGAGTTTGACCCCTTTCCTCCCCAAGCAGTCATGTCTTGGTAGTTTTTATTTTCATCCGTGATGGAGGGATGGGGCTCTGCGGGCGGAGCCCCCCCACATCTGGCACCCAGGACAGGGTCCCCCGCAGTGGAGAATGCTAGAGGGAGGGATAGGTGCAGGGTGGAGGGGGGGAAAAGGGAGAAAAAAAATGGAATTACTGTAATAACATAATCAATAAAATATACTAAAAAAAATAAAACTTCCTTAATTTGGTGAAGGAAATAGACATACAAGTCCAGGAAACACAGAGAGTCCCAAACAAGATGCACCGAAAGAGGACTACACCAAGACACATAATTAAAATGCCAAAGGTTTGCCCTAGTTGGTGTGGCTTAGTGGATTGAGCGCTGGCCTGTGAACCATAAGAGTTGCTGGTTCAATTCCCAGTCAGGGCGCATGCCTGGGTGCAGGCTGGGTTCCCAGTGCAGAGCGTGTGAGAGGCAACCACACATTGATGTTTCGCTCCCTCTCTTTCTTCCTCCCTACCCTTCTCTAAAAAATAAATAAAATCTTTAAATTTAAAAAGTCATTAAAATATTTTTTAAAAATGCCAAAGGTTAAAGATAAAGAGGGAATCTTTAAAGCAGCAAGAGAAATGCAGAGAGTCACCTACAAAGGAGTTCCCATAAGACTGTCAGCTGATTTCTCAAAAGAAGCTTTGCAGGCTGTAAGGGACTGGAAGAAGTATTCAGAGTGATGAAAAGTAAGGACTTATGATCTAGATTACTCTATCCAGTAAAGCTATCATTTAGAATTGAAGGGCAGATAAAGTGCTTCCCAGACAAGGTAAAACTAAAGAAATTCATCATCACCAAGCCATTATTATATGAAATGTTAAAGGGAATTACATAACAAAAAGAAGAGCAAAACTATGAACATTAAAATGGCAATAAATTCACAACCAGCAACAAATCTGAAAAACAAACTAAGCAAACAAGCAGAACATAGTTAGAAGGATATATGTGGAGATCTTTGGAGGGTTATCAGTCAGAGGGGAAGGGGAAGAATGGGGGAAACATGCAGGGATTAACAAGTACAAATTGGTAGGTACAAAATAGACAGTGGGGTGTTAAGAACAGTATAGGAAATGGATAGCCAAAGGCTTATATGCATAACTCATGGACATGAACTAAGGGTGGATATTGCTGGAGGGAATAGGGGTATCAGGCAGAGGTGGGCAAAGGGGGAAAATTGGGACAACTGTAATAGCATGATCAATAAAATGTATTAAAACAATTCTACCTGCTCCCAATAAGAACTACCAACACAAACAATCAAAACCAGGGATGTGGTCTAGGAGGGACAACTCTCCTGAGTCCCAACTCCAATCCAGATGGAAGGGCCCACTTCAGGTCCTACTAAGCAACCCAACTGCAGTAAAGCTTATAGGGATAGCCAGCTGCATTCACATATCTCAAATTAAACCTGTTTCTTGTGTGTTCCCAGAGGAACCACAACCTGAGACTTATTCTTTGAACCCATTGAGGACCTCAAGTTCAAGAAACAAAAACCTGTTACAGATAAGCAATGTGGTGACTGGGCTTTACTATAATTGTCTTTCATACACACACACACACACACACACACACACACACACAGACACACACAGATACACGTTGTTTGTCTGGAAAAAATTAGCCATTGTTAATATATTAACAATTTTCATGACATTGATGTAACCTGGCAACCAAAGATAGTGCACTGGAATGCACATGTGTGAACAATGATGACTTCATTGTACTAGTCAGTGGGGGCAGTAGATGCCACTGAGTAAGCATGTGTATTATGTGGCTGTCACATTCAAAATGACTGAGCAAATAGAGCAACAAATCTGCATCAAATTTTGCATTAAGTTTGAACATTTCTCCACAGAAACTATTGGAATGATTCAGAAGGCCACAGCTATAGGCAACCGGTGATTGGCAGCTTCATCACAACAACAGGCCCGCTTATGCATTACGTCTTGTGCAGAGTTTTTTGGTGAAACATCAAACACCAAGGCGACTCAGCCTCCCTACAGCCCAGGTTTGGCACCCTGTGATGTTTGGCTTTTCCCAAAACTTAAATCACCTTTGAAAGGGAAGAGATTTCAGAATGTTGATGAGATTCAGGAAAATACAATGGGGCAGCTGAAGACTATTGGGAGAACTGTGTGAAGTCCCAAGGAGACTGAGGTGTCATTGTCCTATGTACAATGTTTCTTATATCTTGTATCTTCAATGAATGTGTATATTTTTCATATTACATCACCGGATACCTTTTTCCTCACCCAAGAACATTTGTTTCCCATTGTTTTTAGAGAGAAAGGGAAAGTGAAGTGTCAGCGTGAGAGAGAAACATCAATTGGTTGCCTTTCATACATGCCCAGACCGGGAATCAAACCTGCAATCTTTCAGTGACAGGATGACACTCCAACCAATTGAGCCACATACTAGGCCACATAGTAGGGCTGTCTTTCTCACATTCCTGACACTCTTTCTACTAGTCTGTCATGCCCAACCTGCTTCCCCAGGAAAAAAAATTTTCTGTCCCTGTTGGATTTAATCCTTATCAGATAAAGTCCCAGGTTCTCTACTCTGCTCAAATCACTCAAATTCTAACCAACAATGTATAATATCTTTCTCCCTTTCTTTTTTTAATGTTCACCTGAGGATATGTTTATTGATTTTAGAGAGAGAGAAAAAGAGAGACATCAGTATGAGAAACATCGGTCGCTTGCCTCCCATGTGCACCTCAACTAGGGATTGAACCCACAACCTAGTTATGTACCTTGACTGGGAATCAAACCCACAGCATTTTGGTGTACAAGATGATGTTTCAACTAATCGAGCCATGTGACCAGGGCAAAATGTATATTGTTCTTATTTGCATGACCCCACTGTACCCAGGACCCCTATGAGGAGAATCAAAGACCAATATATTAATAAACTTTTCCAGTATTGTTGCTACTGGAAATCAACTTTCTGATTGCTGGATCTGCTGTAGATAGCCAATTACAATAGCACCCCCACCTCAGTTTCAAACTACAGCCCTCAACTTGAATCTAACTCTAGTATCAGGGTCCCCCAGAAATTTTAAAAAGGCCAATTCTTTTTTTTTTAACCTCTCTCCAATTCTCAGGCACTCACCTTACCCCTGTCATTAATCAGACTAGTAGCTAGTCAGTTCAGATGCTCTTGCACAAGACTCTTAAATAACCCTGTTGTCATTGTGTTATGTCCACCAAATGTATCAATAAGCCTGAACTAGATGATTCTGTCCCATCTCCGATATATTCAAAGACTTTTTCTAACAGTGTTTCCTGTATCCCTAATCTGACACACTAATGCCTGCTAGTCTGCATGGGCCAACCAGGAACCTGGGCGACTAATTCTCAAATTGACTCCCTGAACACTGGCAGCTGCCATTGGCAAGGAGAAACTTATAGTAACTGGAAACTCCTTTACCAGGTCCCCACAGCACATAATAGCACCCTCCTAAAAGGGAGCCCCCTTTCCCCCCCCGACTGCAAGGGTGACACCTACTGGGATCCAGCCCTATGAGCTTGGTTTTCAAAAACATATCCCCAGTGGCATGTGCTCCTTGTGTATGCCTCTTCCTTTGCAGTATCCCCAAAATAGATTACCTCATGATGGCAGACCTTATACCAAGTTCCATCAGCCATTGACTACAATAGCCTACTCTTGTGTTGACAACACACAATTTCAAGGCTAGTGCACCTTTGGTTTTCTTGGCCCTCAAGGTACTTGTCACTGTTCATAATGCCACGTACCCTTGCAATAAAAGGGTCATTGGTCTCATTGTAGCTGGCATAGTGGCAGCTGATGTGGACCCCAGCTCGTGGGGTCTGCCACATTGTGGATGAGACACAAGATAGTCACATGGACTACCGAGTCCTGTGGAGGAAAAGGGACAGCATGGCTTCTCTCTCAAGAGGAGAAAAAGCCTCGGCTCTTGCCTTGACCAGCCTTTATTTCTTTTCTGGGCACATTACATGATGGTCCTTATTTACTATGCACAGGTTCACTTTAGGTAGTTACCTTTTACAGAAAACAAAGGAGCCGATGCCGCTAATCACATCACAGAAGAAGAAGATTTGCAAATGAAAAGGGAAAAGTGGTTGAACCAGTTACACTCATCCTTGGAAGGTTTAGCATGGATTTTAGGAAGTTACTTTGCAGTAAATGTTTGCTGCCTCGATTCAGGGTGAGGGAGTTTTAGCAAAAGCAAGTCTCATAGCAGTCTAGGTACAATGCAGGCCTGATTTCCCATGGGAGAACCTATCCATGGGCGTGGGTCCTGTCTGGGCCCATACCATGCAGAATGGTCTCCTATAGGCAGCTGTCAGTCTAGCAGTCCCATGGGGAGGATTTGCCTGTCATGAAGCCCTGTTAAGAAATTTAACAGACAGTACAGCTGCCCTAGAAAGAAGTACTGGGGATGCCCTCAAAACCTTACAGTGGCCTCTAGATTTGCTTGCTAACATGCAAGATAATAGATTAGCCTTTGATTACCTACTAGCAACAGAGGAAGGGGTATGCACAGTCATAAACAAAACATCCTGCATTTACATTAACTCTTCAAGTAAGGGAAGACATCAAAAAATATGACCAGGCCCCATGGCTTCATAACTTTGGAAAGGGGAACCTTCTGCCAGCTCAACCTGTGATTCTGCGAAGTCTGCTCTCCCCTCCATTACCTGGTTTTTACCCCTACTTAGACCTCTAGTAGTTATAGTTCTCCTCCTCATCTTTGGACCATGTCTTTTTAATCTTCTTTTCTAAGTCACTTCTAGAATATAGTAATTTTACACCAAGATGATGATGTTTCAGGGATTCCAGCCTACTTTAGAAGAATCAGCTCACAGCCTCTCCATTCGTCTTGGATCCCACTCCGTTGTCTCCCTTAGATAAGGCAGGGAGAGACTTCTGTACCCTGCACAGGCAGGGACCATGACCCTTGTCAGCAGAAAGCAGTTAATGAAAACATATCCTTCCCCCTTATCACTCCTAAAAGATTTCATGGATGGAAACCTCTGAGGGGGAAATGAGGCAGGTTGGTAAGAAGCTAGGAAAATTCCTTGGCAAGTGGAATGGGGAAACTGAGATGGACAGCTGAACAAACTCTTTGAGCAATCTACAGCCAGATAATAAGTCACAAGATCTTCTCTTCCCTAACAAAAGATACTTAGGAGCAAATGGTTTACATATTGCAAATCATACTAAGACAGACCTGCCTCAGTCCTGGTCCCTTTTCAGTAACATTCTTTGAAGGTGAAACTGATCAGAGAATGACCCTGACCCCTCTATACACTTATTTTGATGAATCAGCATATTGAAACACACCTGGAACACTGATGCATATTCTATTGGAATCCTCCTCTAAAATTCTCCCCTTTGAAAAACAAAAAACAACCCCTCAAAATAAAGCAAGCCCACGAACTCTCTCCAGAGCATGCCCATGTCCTCCTTTTCCTCAGGCATGTAGCCTTGCTTTCTTTCTCCTAAGCTCTAAGGATCTCAATGAGGCTGGCCACCAGGGTAGCAGCAGGCAGCAGCCCCTCCTTGTGGGCTAACCCCATGAACCTGTCTCTAACCAACCTTCTTTTGTCTAACTTTACGGTGAGCCAAAAAGAAAAAAAAAAAAAGCAGTCCAGTCTAGGCTCACTCCTATCACTGTGATCTTGCCTCTTCTTTAAGCTCTTCCTTTGTTTCACTTTCCTGAGCTTTAACACACACTCTAATATAACCTAGCCTTGGGTTGTGGAAGTTTTCCTGCACGAAGTCAAGAACCCACATGTTCCAGACCATGCCAAGGCAGACCCACCTCAGTCCTAGTTCCTTTCTGGTGATGGTAGTACACCCCTAAACCCTATGTTATTATTCTAGGGTCAACTGTATTAGGTTAAACCAAATGAGATTGTAGGCATTTGACTCTATATCCTACAAGATGGCACTTCCATATGGTTCAACCAACTATCTCATTTCATTCTCACCACGTGAGCCCCATTAATTAGGTATCATTGTCCCCACGGTACAGGTGTGAAAACTAAGACTCAGAAATGAGGCCTAACAGTCAATGAGTACTGAAACAAAGATTTAAACCCTGTCAATCCTTCCTGAAGAAAACTTTACTTGAGCCGAACTTTTGAGGACACTCCCAGAAGCAAGCTTTCAACCGATGAGAAAATGTTCTGGCAAATGAGTTTTACAGCTTATTTTATATATTTGGAATCAAGGGAGAAAACATAGGAAGGTTACATAAAATCTAGTGATAGATTAGGGAACCAGGAGAAAGCAAAGTGATCAAATGTTTAGGATTGGATAAAAAGTAAAATGGAGAGAGATTGGTGGGTACAGGATAGTTAGCATCTAACATTTACAGTGAATATTTATGGTATGTGGGCAATAAGGTAACAAAGGAATTTCATAATCTTCACGTTCTAGTGGTCTTGCGCTCTGGTGCCAGCATTTGTGCCTCCTGGGGGTCTTGGAAAAGAAAATTACTCTCACATTTCAAGGGTATGTTATCCTAGATGCCTCAGAACAATGGACAGGGCTCACTTAAGATAATGATTGACCTGCCATGACCCACCAGTTAGGTGTTCATGATCAGACCTCCCTGTATAACCAGGTCACTGAGTTTGCCCAGCCAGCCACGTAGCCTCCTGAACTTGTCCCATCTACTATGTTGCCCCTTTTCTTCACAACCCCACTGTCTGGTTTAGGTCAGAGTGCTTTCCAGCACACCACAGTTGCAAGGGGAGTAAATATATTAAACTTAAGACTTTAAAAACTCCGAGGTGTTTGACTTCCATTACAAACCAGAGATTCTTAGAAACAGCAGAGCCTCAGGAGGACCTTATCAATCTACGTCTGCTCGCCTGACTTCCCACGCCCAGAAACAGCCGCCCATTGCCTTCCTTTTTCTTTCCTCCCAACCGCAAGGGGCGCCAAATGCCAACGTCTCTTTTGGAGGGACCTCCGCTCACCCGCAAGGTCCCTCTTGTTTCTCCACGCACCCGCCCAGATCCGCGGCGCAGAACACTCCCCGCGACCTGCCGCCGCCAAACTAATCGCATCCCTCCCACCCCACAGCACCGCCACCCACCCAACCAGCCAGCACCGCGCAGGCGCCGCCAGCCCGATATCCGGGGCTGTGGCGTGCCAAGGGACCAGCCCGGTGTCTGTTGGTCCGGAGCGGGCCACGTGGCCACAGTATCGCCGCAAGCGCGTGCGCAGAGTGGCTCAGCGCGCCCGTGACGGAACGACGAGGCGTGGGGAAGTGCGACCTCGCCCTCCGGGCCCGGCCCCCGCCCCTTGGCTTGCCGCTCCGCCCCCGCGGGGCGTCCCGGGCCGCTAGTTCCCTCAGCGGCGGCCGCGCGCGGCCCGGGGTCGCCGTAAGTACTCGCGAGGCCTGCCTGTGAAGCGGCTGCCACGGGGAGGAGAGGGGAGGGGTGGGGCGTGCGAGGCCTGCCCCGCCAGCCGGGGTGAATGAAGTGAGGGGCTTGGACCGGGTGGCCCTGAGGGGCCGTTATAGGCTTGACAGGCTTCGCTCAAGGCCGGGCGGCGGGCGACACAGATCGAGCGCGGAGGTTCTTCCCCGGGAAGCAAGTGTTGGGTGTTTTGGGGTCTCTGAAGGAGACGAGAGAAGAGCTCTAATTGCTCCCCGAAGGGAGGCCTCGGAGCCTGACCTGGAATCGCGGGAGGCAGCTAGTGTTTTGGGGTGGGGGTGCAGACCCCGTCCTCTCCCTCCGCTGAGTAGTTGAGAAAGCGGTGGTCTGCGAGAATCGCCCCTCTTGGGTTCTTCTCCGCACTCTTTGTTCTTTCGGAGAAAGGAGCCCTCGATATAGAGCAGAGTAACCAACCTCCTTTCCCGGGACCGCAAAGCTGGGAGCCAAACCCAGAGTTTCAACGTGCAGCCTTTGACTAGGTGTAAAGTCATCACACCGAGAAGCCTCTGTGGACCAGGGAAAGACCCTTGTGACCCAGACTTGAGACTTTTTTACGTTTTGCCTATTCCTATGACAATTCATAAAGCGTCGTATGTTAGCTGCCATCATCCAAACTAAACTCAGCTGAACAGACACCCTTCTCTGGGCACTGTTCACAGAGTGTATGTAGCCCAGCTTCTTTTGAAAGGGTCCTGCCTTTTAGGTAAGTCAGGTCTTTCTTGTTTAATTCATTAAGAACTCCTTCAATTAGTTAAAACCACATCACATGAAGATTGGATGTAATTAAGACCTGTCAAATATGCTTAAGTCCCAGTTCCTCTATATTTCTAAGCAGGTTGCTTGACCTCCCTACACCTGAGTATGTATAACATGAAAACTTTGAAATAGGTTATCTTTCAGGTGTATTCCTCTTGAAAAATGTTTGTGAATGTTATTACCGCTCCCATCCCCCACCCCTCACCTTTTAAGCCTGTTCTCCATCTCTTGAGAGGAATGGGCAGTGGCAGTAGAAGGTTGGAGTGCCTTTCACTGAAACAGCCTAGTGTGAAAAAGATGGTAGTCTCTGAATTCTCTCTCCCCTGGACAAGAAAAATTCTCTCTGAACTACCTTTTTCTCCTTGTGTTAACAGCAGAAATCAAGCAACAACAGCTCTTGGAGAGAGGTTAAGTGTTTCTTGACTTCTATAGTGACAAAGACCTGGGGAAAGTTGGTACTTCGGGCCTGCTCTGCCATCGTCCCACCACCCAGTCCAAGACAGCCTAGGCTGGACACCAGTGCCTCCTTTGTTCTCTGTGATCATCTAGATTAGCACTTGACTGTTGATTTGCAAGTCTCACAAATCCAGCCCTCTGATCTTCATGTTCTGGTTCTCAGCTGCTCTTGAAGGTGAATGGAGTCTTGCTTTTTAAAATCATTTTTGTATGATTTCTGTCTATGTGTAGGTGCATTTAGGTGCTTGTATGTATTTGCCCTTTGGCTTAGGTATCCAACAGTTCGTTCGTTCATTCATTCAATGACTGGCAATAGAGGCAGTGAAAACAGTCAAAGCCTGTGCCACCACAGACCTTACCTTCTGGTGGGAGAGAAACACAACCAACAAACATACAGAGCACGGTAAATGCTGTGAGACAAAATAAAGCAGGGAGGGGAGGTAGAGTATGCTACTGTGTATGTGTTGGAGTTTTGCTGCTTTATATAGGATGGTCAAGGTGATCTTAGAGCAGAGATCTGAAAGAATGAAGGAGCAAGCCATGTGGATATCTGGGTGAAAAGCATTCCAAGAAGGGGTAACAGCAGGGACAAACGCCCTGCGATGAGAATATGCTTGGTATGTTTGAAGAATAACAAGGAGACAGTTGTGGAATCTTAGAGGTAATCTTCCTGTTCACATTTGAGTTGACTTTTTAGGGAGAGCCCTTGCAAGAGTCTAAGAGTAATCTCTGATTTTAAAAAAAAAATCTTTTATTAATCTTTTTATTAAGAAACTCATGTACCCTTTACCCAGCTTCATCCATAATTGGTATTTTGCCACACTTATTTCAAATATCCTTCCCCTCCCCCCCTTTTTGTGTTGGAGTAGTATTTTAAAGCAGATCTCAGACATCAGGCTATTTCATCTCTGAACATTTAACTTGCGATTTCCCCTTGCATGTTGTTGTGTTTTTTTTTTTTTTTAAATATTCACCCACTTTCCAGATGCAGTTTTATTTTTATTTATTTATTTTTAGTTTTAATTTATTTATTTTTAGAGCGAGGGGAAGGTAAGGAGAAAGGGAGGGAGAGAAACACCAATGCGTGGTTGCCTCTTGCACGCCCCTCACTGGGAACCTGGCCACAATGCAGGCATGTGCCCTGACTGGGAATTGAACCAGCGACCCTCTGGTTCACAGCCCAAATTCAGTCCACTGAGCTACACCAGCCAGGGCTGCATATTGTTTTTGACAGGTCAGGCAGCGCTGTTGGCTGAGGGACTGCTATGCTGTTTGCCCTGACATTGTGCCTTACGTCCCCATTCTGGGTCAGTTATCAGCCTCAAGTTGGTATCTGAGGAACTGACCACAGGCCATTGGAACACACAAGGATTTAGAACCATGCTTCTCAAATTTTATGCATCGGACTAACTTGGAGGGCTTGCTAGAATACAGGTTATTGGACTCCATCTCTGGAGTTTCTAATTCAGTGTATCTCAGTAGGGGTCCTCAAATTTGCATTTTAAACAAGTCCCCTGGGGGTACCAATACTGAAGATCTGCAAAGCCTACTCAAGAACCGCTGGTCTAGAAACCTAAGGTCCAACAGAACCATGTTAGAGACCAAGAACCCCTCTGTTTAATGGTGGAGTGGATAAGACTGAGATATATGCAGAGCCAGGAAGTCCTAGAACAGTGGTTCATTTTTAAAGGACTAAGGGTTCGTGTCTTTTTGAGCATTTGTTGGGATCATTGTATTTTTAATTTGGGGAGTATGTTCCAAGATGAGTCCAGGGCATTATTTTAGCCATAACAGGTCAAACTGTGTCTATCAGAAGGTGTTCTGTATTGTTAAGGACTTAAGTTATGTATGATTGTCATAGAAAGGCTTCTAGTGATACTTATGTTTAGTAAGAGATGATGACTCAACTTGGGGAGTAATTAGGGGTTAAAAACTCCCTCCAAAAGCTGATTCTGACGGATGTTCATACTGTGAAAAATGTTCCAAATGAACTGATGTGATAGAGTAGCATAAGCATCTGATTCTGCCACCATTGCTTTTGGCTTCAGCGTTGATACGGCATTCTGAACTAGAGCAGGGACTTGCTCCAATCCCAACTCTTGAGTTTAAATGGAACAGTAGTATCTTATGGTTCATTATCTTTAAAGAACTATGTGTACAAGTATGTGTACATGCATGCAAGTATGTCTATGTACAAGTGTCTGTACATATGTATAATAAAAGTATCCATAAACATGTGTGTCTGTGTATAAACCACCAGCTTTTCAGTGGTGATGAAATCAATTGTTGTCTACTTTCCACAGGACAGTGACTTGTTGCCACCACCACAGCAGAGCCTGCCATCCCCAACAGATCTCCAGTCAGCCCCTGACATCACTCCCTCCCTCACCTCCCTTTGCGGCCTCCTAAATGCCCATCTCGTTGGCCTGGGTTCAGCTGGTGGTATGGAGGGGTGCTGCCTAGCACTGACCTGGGAGTGTGTGTGACCCACTGACCCAATGGTGAGGACCGACTGCCCACCTCTGCAACTGATCATCCAGGGGGTAGACAGGATAAAGGAGACCTCATTTATTCCTGGTGTTTTCCCTCCCACCCTTTTGGAAGGTAGAGTGGCTCTTTGAAGTTAGAGGAAGAAGAAGGGACATAGAAACAATATTACTTGGTATATGCATATGTGGATTTTCTTGGGAAGGAAAGGGATAGAAAGGGAGTGAAGAAGTCAGGGAGTTTAGGTATACTTTGGAACTGCCTGGGATCCCTGGATGATCCTAAAAGGGTTAGCTTTTACTAGACCCTAGATATGCCTAGGAATCAACTTTGACATTGAATTCTCCGTCCCTTGCCACTCTGGCTATCAGATCCTCAGTTATACTTGACACTTAGGAAGGCCAAGTTCTCTACTGGTTTTCTCCATCCCACAAGTCAGAGGTAGGCCATGGATATGACCAGATTTAGGAAGAGATTCAGATGCTTCCAAAGGGTGAGGTGAAGGAAATAAAGGGATTAGGGACTCAATTATTGCTATCCCAAGGGACCACCCCTTCTTTGTGGGGATCTATTTCCCACCCTATCACCCTACTCCGTTCCATAGGGAAACAGATCAATAAAGAGTTGTGTTGTTATTTCTCATTATTAGGACATCAAAGGCCAGTTTTGGAATGATGATGATTCAGAGGGAGATAATGAATCAGAGGAATTTCTCTATGGAGTTCAGGTGAGATTATAGCCCCTAAGATCCATGCTGGATGATCGAAATGAACTTCTCTCTGGATACATCAAGAGTGAAAGCAGTTTTTCTGGTCCAGAGGTACAGTGTTGGTGTGGTCTCAGCATTATCTTCTTAGAGATGATATATCCCTGTTCTTGCCTGGGATTCATACCTTTGCCAGTGTAAATTACATCCTCTGTATAGGGGGCTACCCATATGTTCTTATTTGGAAGTAATTATTTTCTGATTTTTCACTAACTAGCCAGAGAGGTCATTTCAATCATTAGGGTAAATTAAAAAAAAAAAACAAAAAAAAACTACCCTGCCAGTGATTGTTTAATGCCATCACTACCCAAGACACAGTCCTCAGCAGGAATGTTAGACTCTTAAGGCAGAACCAATCTGAGTTAAATTCTGTACTCTTCAGTCTGTTCTAAGTTCTCATAGAAGGGACACCTAAGTATTCTGGTCAAAATCTGAGAGGAAAAACTGAGACTTAAGGATGTAAACTTCAGCAAAACCTGCAGTTGATCTACTGAAATTTCTTAGAGTGGTGATGGAGGGAGACTGGTCTGTCAATGAAATCCCCAGCTAGGGCTGCTTCCAAGAGCCCCTTTGTATACACGGCCTTTTGCTATATGTACTGTTCCTGCTTGATTTTTCTGTTCCTGGTGTTTCTTTCTATTTTTCACTTCTCTTTAACCCTCTGTCTTCCTCCCCACCCCTACTGTTTTGGCTGCTGATTCAGGGGAGCTGTGCAGCTGACCTATATCGACACCCACAGCTTGATGCAGACATTGAAGCCGTGAAGGAGATCTACAGTGAGAACTCTGTATCCATCAGGTGGGACTCCACTTCAGGGGTGGCAGGGGAGCAAGCCACTTTTTTCTGAGCTGTTAAAAGACTAGAGGTTTTTTCTTCTTATGGTATGTTAGGGGATCTGTGGACCCTAATAAATTAATTATGAGCTTAACAATACTTAGAGTTGCTCAGAGCACTTGAGCCTGGCTAACAGGAGAAAATAGGGAAGTATAGCCACTTTTCTTAGAAATTCCCTTTTATCCTCCTAGACCCCTTTAGACTGATAGTTTCACCTTTGAGGTAAGAAAGGCTTCTGGCCTGGAGAAGTCCATGATTATTAGGTGGCTTGAGGCTGTAGCTAAGAACCTAAGAACAGAGTTACCTTTTACTATTCCCTCTCCCCTGGCCCCAGGCTCAGTTCTCCCTCCACCTCAGCCTCTGTTCCCTTCTTTCTCCCTTAATGAGTCTCACCTGTGGTCATCTGTATCTCTGTAGAGAATATGGAACTATCGATGATGTGGACATTGACCTCAACATTAACATCAGCTTCCTCGATGTAAGTGGTACTGGTGCCTGCCAATAGCATATCTAGCTGGACTTGTGGATTTTGTCGTGTTGGCCAGGGGTCTTGTTTCCGAGTGCTGTATTTGGAGCACATACTCTCTATCCCTGTCTTTTAGATCATAAGCAGACAGTGGTGTGTACTGCCGTGTGTATGTGTGTGTTGTATAGGGAAAACGTCCAGCCTATTTCTCTTTGTTGCTAAACTGGAAACTATTTCCTTTACGCTTTTAGGAGGAAGTCTCTACAGCTTGGAAGGTCCTCCGGACAGAACCTATTGTGCTGAGGCTGCGATTTTCTCTTTCTCAGTACCTTGATGGACCCGGTAAGGGCAGTGACTTTGGGCAAGTGTGTTCTCTGTGAGCAAATCCAAAGTCCTAAATTAAGTGAGACAGAAAAACTAGGAACAAGGACCTTTGGCGTACTCTGAAGACCACGGGTAGGGGCTTTTTAGTCTCCTCTCACTGGTTTCTTCATTTCCTCTCACCTGATAGCAATCTCCTCAAATCCTTGGTCAGTGAAATTGTTTTCTTTGGTTCCCAAGTATTATTTACTCCTCCCCTTTCCCTCAGCTTCCTCATAGAAGTTGAGAATATTTGAATTGGTCAGTCAGCTCCCAGAATCTACCCTTTGCCACAAATGTTTTCCTTCTCCACTACTATTGTTTAAAGTACTGTTAGAATCTGAAGAAACTAGTTCACTGAGCTAGAGCTTTGGACTCCCAAGAGGATAGAGGCATGTACATGCTAGGAACTTTCTCTTCTCTTTGCAGAACCATCAATTGAGGTTTTCCAGCCATCGAATAAGGAAGGGTTTGGGCTGGGTCTTCAGTTGAAAAAGTAAGAACTTTGATCTTTCTGGATATGGACATATGTGATGAACAGGCAGATGGAATGTTTTTCCCCAAAAAAATGTTTTTCTGAGATATGCCCAAGTAAAACTAAAATAAATTTGGGGAGCCAAATTTATGGTTAGGCAGTGGAGCCTGTGGTTCTGGGGTGCTGACCTTCAGACATCTTGAAGGTAAAAAGATAGGTTCTCCCTGGCTGGTGTGGCTCAGTGGATTGAGCACTAGCCTCCAAGCCAAAGGGTCACTGGTTCAATTCCCGGTCAGGGCACATGCCTGGGCTGCGGGCCAAGTACCCTGTTGGGAGCATGCTAGAAGCAACCAATTGATGTTTCTCTCCCTCTCTCTAGAAAATAATAAATAAAATCTTTTTTTAAAAAAAAGAGAGAGGGAAGAATGTGGGTTCATTAGTACTTCATATTTAAGGAAAAGTACAGCCCTGTAATTAAAGCCATGCTCTTCACATTTCCTCTTATAGTTTTCTTAGAGTGGGGCCTAGGAGTGCACATAGTTTCAGTTTATTAAATGTGTTGAGCACCTTGCTAAGTATTTGGTATACAAAGAAAAATGAGCTACAGATTCTACTCAGTGAATTCCAAATAGAATCCAGTGGATACATGTTCCAATACAAGGGAATACGAAAGTTTTAGAAAGAACACAGAGGAAGAGTGACTCAGTCTGCTGGCAGGTGGAGGACAATGAATGAATGAATGGGAGATGATTAGTGGTTTTCAAGGATAGATAAAAGTTGCCTGTGTAGATAGACTCTTAAGAGTGAATAACTTTTGCTAGGGTACAGTAACATGAAGTAGCATATATGTAGGAAGCTTCAAGTAGTTAAATATTGCTATGAAAATGCAAGGGAAGAGTGGTAGGAACTGAAGCTGGAGAAGTAGGAAGGGGTCCAAATCAGAGAGGATCTTGGCCTTTTATATTGTAGGCAATGGGAACATTGAAGGGTTTTAGGCAAAGAGAAGATGTAATTGGTTTAGTTTTAAAAACATTATTCTGGTAGCATTGTGCAAAGTAGATAGGATGTTAAGCAAGAGAACTAGTTTAGCAGGAGGCTTTTGTAGAAGTCCACACATGAGATGATGAGGACCCGCACCAAAGTGTGGCTGTAGGTAGGAATAGAGATGAGATACACTGGAGAGATTTATGAGATATAAAACCAATGACTTGTCTTTTGGCTCTCTGAGCAGCACCGTGGCAGTGGGAAAGAATAAGTGCCTTTAAAAGACGGCAAAGAAGAAGCCAAGAGGAAAGTGGTTGATCCATTTTCTAAGAAAGATTGGTGTGATGTGAAAGTACCAGTGATGTTGAATGTAAGAAATATTGGAAACACACTAGTCATGAGAACTCAAGGATCCAAAATCACATCTGATGGTCTCAAAAGGTCATGTTTTTGAAATGAATCTAGCTGATCTGCAGAATGATGAAGTTGCATTTAGAAAATTCAAGCTAATTATTGAGGATATTTAGGTCAGAAACTGCCTGACTGATTTCCATAGCATGGATCTTACCCATGACAGAACGTGCTCCATGGTCAAAAAGGCAGACCATCACTGAAGCTCATGTTGATGTCAAGACTACTGATGGGTATTTGCTTTGTCTGTTCTGTGTTTGTTTTACTTAAAAATGCAACAATCAGATGCAGAAGATCATTTACCCTCAGCATCAGTAGGTCCACCAAATCCAGAAGAGGATGATAGAAATCATGACCCATGAGGTTCAGACAAATGACTTGGAAGAAGTGGTCAATAAATTGATTCCAGATAGCATGAGGAAAGATAGAAAAGGCTTGCCAATGTATTTATCTATTCCACCATGTCTTTCTTATTTTTTTAATTCTCACCCAAAAATATGTGTATTGATTTTAGAGAGACAGGGAGGGAAGGGGAGAGAGAGAGAAACACCACTCAGTTGCATCCCGTAATGCTCCCCGACCAGGGATCAAACCTACAACTTAGGTATGTGCCCTGACTGGGGATCGAACCCGCAACCTTTTGCTACACAGGATATCACTCCAACCAGCTGAGCCACCCAGCCAGGGCACTCCATGATGTCTTTGTCACAAAAGTCAAAATGCTGGAGAAACCTAAGTTTGTATCAGAAAAACTCATGGAGCTTTGTGGTGAAGGTAGCAGTTCTGGAAAAACTACTGGGGTTGAGACAGGTGCTAAAGTTGAATAAGCTGCTGGATATGCACCCCCAGTGACCAAAAAAAACAAATCCTATTGGTGATATTTTTAAAAATCAGTAAGATTTGACGATTGATTTGGATATGTTTTATATGGTCATAAGCCAAGGAATAGTGGAAAGTTACTCCTAGGTTTGCATCCCAGATGCCTGGATAAATTGTAATACTACTAATTTAAATAGGGATTTAAGAAGAAAAGCATGGGGACTTCCTGCCAAGATGGAGGTGTAGGTAGACACACTGTGCCGTCTCGCACAACCAAAAGAAGGACAACAATAATTTAAAAACAAAAATAACCAGAACTGACAGAAAATTGAACTGTATGGAAGTCTGACAACCAAGGAGTTAAAGAAGACATATTCATCCAAACCAGTAGGAGTGGCAGAGACACATAGGTAAGTGGAGAGGACTTGCAGGAAGGCAGTGGCTGGCGGACCCAGCACCAGATTGTGGAGCAGGGCAAGGAAGGCTATAGCTGGCCACCAAGACTGTGGTGGTGGCTGGTGGAGCAGGCAGTCCCACATTCGTGCACAGTTAAACCAGGAGGAAAAACTGGGGAACTAGACAGACCACGCAACCCAGAGATCCAGCGTGGGGAAACAAAGCCTCACACCACTGACTGAAAACACCTATGGGGGTTGAGGCAGCAGCAGGAGAAACTCCCAACCTCACAGGACAGTTTGTTGGAGAGACTCACAGGGTCCTAGAACATACACAAACCCACCTGGGAATCAGCACCAGAAGGGCCCAATTTGTTTGTGGGTAGTAGGGGAAGTGACTGAAAGCTGGCAGAGAGCAGAGTAAGCACCACTGTTCCCTCTCGGACCTCTTCCCCACATACAGCGTCACGGCACAGGACATGGGTTACCCCTCCCCAGTGAACACGTAAGGCTCTGCCCCTTACTACATAACAGGCTCATCAAGACAAAAAAAAAAAAAAAAAAAAATGGCCAAAAGGAAAGAACAGATCAAAGCTCCAGAACAAATACAACTAAGCGACAAAGAGATAGCCAACCTATCAGATGCACAGTTCAAAACACTGGTAATCAGGATGCTCACAGAATTGGTTGAATGTAGATGAATTGGCTGCAAATTAGATGGAAAAATGAAATAAAGGAAAATGTACAGGGAACCAATAGTGATGGGAAGGAAACTGGCACTTAAATCAATGGTGTGGACTAGAAGGAAGAAACATCCAACCAGAAAAGAAACATTCAACCAGAAAAGAATGAAGAAACAAGAATTCAAAAACATGAGGAGAGGCTTAGGAACCTCCAGGACATCTTTAAACGTTCCAACATCTGAATTACAGGGGTACCAGAGGGAAAAGAGAAAGAGCAACAAGTGGAAAAGTTATTTGAACATATAATAAAGGAGAACTTCCCCAATCTGACAAAGGAAATAGACTTCCAAGAAGTACAGGAAGCTCAGAGTCCCAAGAAGTTGGACCCAAGGAGGAACACGCCAAGGCACATCATAATTACATTAGCCAAGATTAAAATGAAGGAGAGAATCCTAAGAAGCAGCAAGAGAAAAGGAGACAATTACCTACAAAGGAGTTCCCATCAGACTGTCAGCTGATGTCTCAAAAGAGACCTTGCAGGCAAGAAGGGGCTGGAAAGAAATATTCCAAGTCATGAAAGGCAAGGACCTCCATCCAAGATTGCTCTATCCAGCAAAGTTTTTATTTGGAATGGAAGGGAAGATAAAGTGCTTCCCAGATAAGGTCAAGTTAAAGGAGTTCATCATCACCCAGCCCTTATTATATGAAATGTTAAAGGGATTTATCTAAGAAAAAGAAGATTAAAAAATATGTTCAGTAAAATGACAGCAAACTCACAATTATTAACAACCACACCTAAAACAAAAACAAAAGCAAACTAAGCAAACAGCTAGAACAGGAACAGAACCACAGAAATGGAGATCACATGGAGGGTTAGCGACAGGAGTGGGAGGGGTAGAGGTGGGGGAAAGGTATAGAGAATAAGTAGCATAGATAGTAGGTAGAAAATAGACAGGGGGAGGGTAAGAACAGTATAGGAAATGTAGAAGCCAAAGAACTTATATGTACGCCCCATGGACATGAACTAAAAGGAGGGAATGTGGTTGGGAGGGGGTGTGCAGGACGGAGGAGAGTGAAGGAGAGGAAATGGGACAACTGTAATAGCATAATCAATAAAATATATTTAAAAAAACAGATTTATGCAATGAGGATAATTCTATTTTAAACATGTTATTTAAAGGTAACCTTTCGATATTTAAGTAGACATGCTTAGTAAATAGATATGTAAATTGGGTACTTACAGGAAACTGTAGGGTGGTAGATATATCAGTGTATGTATGGGTGGAAATTACAACAAGTGTAGAATTTGAGATTGCTAAAGGAGAGTGTGATGGAGTGAAAAGATCAAAGGTAAAATACCCTTTAACACCCAGGCAAAGTACACAGTAAATTAGCAGGGTAGCCAGAGGAAGAAGAAACACTGAGGGTAGGTCAGGCAAGTTAGAGAAGAATGAGAAGAGACAGGTGATACAGAATGCAAGATGGGAAGTTTCTACAAGGAGGGCCAGGTGCCAGAGAGGATAAGAGGAGAATTTAGGAGTTTCTGTTGAATTTAGCATCACCAAGAGAGCAATTGTGGTGAAGTAGTGAAGGTGGAATACGTTGAGAAGTTAGTGATTGGCAACAAAGTATAAACAATAGGTATGGATTGAGAAATTTGGGTGAGGGTAGGAGGGAAAAAGGGAGAGATAGCTTACTGAGGGACATAAACTTGAAACTTCGTAGACTTTGGGCAAGGAATTGACAGGAGAGAGGGATGGATGATGGATCAAAGCCCCTAAAGAGGCAAGAAGGGACTGAGATGTAGAACACAGATAGAGGAATTGATCCTTAATGAGAGGGTTACCTTGTCTCCAGAGAATGGAGGGATCGAAGTAAGGGTGGAAATGGAAAATGATTTGGTAGTAGGGGTGGAAGATTAAGAAAGCTGGTATCTGATGGCTTAGATTTTCTCTACTTAGAAGGAAGAGAGGTCATTTGTTATAGGTGAAGTTAGTTGCTTTAAAAAGTGATAAATATTGGGATAATAGCTTAGAGCAGCAATTTTCAACCTTTTTCATTTCATGGCACAGATAATTAATAAAATTTTGTGGCACACGAAAAAATACATTTTTTTGTTTGACAAAAAATAAGGGTAGTTTTAATTCAGTCACACCAGACAGATATTGTTGTGTTGGCTGTTGTCATTTTTTTTTTTTAAATTTGACAGTCTAAGGGAAAAGAGGTCACTACCCCTGACTAAATAGTCAGGTACTGCATGGTTTAAAAATTCTTACAGCACACTGGTTGAAAATCACTGGCTTTGAGTAATGCTAGAGAGAACCGATCAAGGACAAATGACAGAATTGATAAGACTAGCTGAGGGTCCAGCTGAAGTTGGAAACCTCAAATTTGGAGATGTAATTTTTAACCAATGTCAGTGCCTTTCATGTATCACAAGGCAGAGGGTGATGCTCGCCTCTCTCGCACTACTTTTGTTTCACTCTCAGTATACGGTCACTCATGGCAATGAATTCTAAGGCTCATAACTTTTGAAGGCTCGTGTCTGAGATCTCCCTCTAAAGGCAAAGAATCTCAGACTTTATTTTGGTCCCTTAGACCAGGTAATGGGAGTGGGTATTACTGCCCTAGGGTAAATCGGTACTTTAGCATGGCACATTTTCATGTGCTGAGGTCATGCGTGGCAGGGCAGGGTTCAGACACATTCCCCCACCACAACTACCTTTGCAGTCCCTGGGTCCGAATTTTAGATTAGTTGCCTTTCATAGTCCTATTTCTTGATCAATTCCCCTGCCTAAGCTTTCCTAAGCCTGTTTTCTTTGATTCTTTAGGATCCTGGGTATGTTCACATCCCAACAATGGAAACATCTCAGCAACGATTTCTTGAAGTCCCAGCAGGAGAAGAGGCACAGTTGGTTCAAGGCAACTGGCACCATCAAGAAGTTCCGAGCTGGCCTCAGCATCTTTTCACCCATCCCCAAGTAAGTGCTCCTCCAGGAGCTGATCATCTCTAATCACTTACTCTTGTCTAAGCTCCTACCCCACCTCCTTGATTACCTGTATTTATTTATTCTGTCCTCTCCTTGGGTCCTCTGAATTCTATACCTTTTACTACTAAAAGTACCCACATGGCCTAGTCCCCTATGTGTGCTAATTCCACTCCTGACCCCAATTTTTATACTTTGTCCTTGATGTAAAATGCAGTTCTTAACTAATGGTATATATTTGGAGAAATGTATGCTAATCTTTCCATCCTTCCTTTATTTGACCTTCAAAGATGAGGGTCCTTATCCTAGGGAGGCAGAGTCAGAGAATAGGCACCAACTCCTTGCTCTTATGTAAGCATACATCGATTTATAGTCAAACCTCAGTTCTCAGACGTCTTGGTTCTTGAGCAATTCAGTTCTTAACTGAGTTGCTCATGGAAAAAATGTCTCACTTAGCTAATAAAACTTCTGGTCTTGATTCTCTACCCTATACCCTTTCATACTGATGTCACATGGCAAAGGAGATTCAGTTTTTGAACAAATCACTTCTTGAACAGTTCTCTGGAACAAATTAAGTTGGAGAACTAAGGTTGCTCTGTATTATCTAGTTCTATTTCCAGAACTAGATAATAAATTAGTGATCTGATAAATAAAGCACACACACAGCCCATCCCATGCTTTCTGATCATCTTAAAAGCAAATACAGATCCAGATTTGCAGCTTCCTGGGTACTGTTGTTGACAGTCAGACATCAGGCTCTTTGGAATGAAACTATTTGAGGGCTCTTTGTCACTGGAAGTATTCATGTGGAAGCTGGTCGGTCATGGTCCGGAAAGAGAAAACAGTCTTGTAGTGTGAGAAGGGGGATTAAATGGTCTCCTAGCTCCTTCCAGTTCCATGATGCCATCATTTCCTTTTTCTGTGTTACTTTGGGCAAGTAACATAGCACTCTATGCCTCAGTGTCTTCATGTGTAAAGAGGAAATAATAATGCCACCTATGTGTATAAATACACACACACACATTGAGTGAATGAAACAGGCATCCTTTTCAAGGGAGCATTCCATACCTGGCTTAGCTGCCATAGAGTAACCTAAGCTTGGCCTCTGCCTAATCTCCATGTTCTAAAACACACAGATAATAACATAAAAATCAATTCAGATGTGTGATCTACGTATTTGTTTTAACAATGTTGAGATCTGATAGAATTTTCCTCATATGTTCTTTTTGGCTTCTTTTTGGTGTTAGGCAAGTCAGTCACTTCCCTCATGCTGGCCTAGGACCCCCTCGTCTCCAGGCCTCTTCCGGGGCTCATATTGAATCCCCAGTTTCATCATTTCTCCTTGCTCTCTCTCCAGGTCTCCCAGTTTCCCTATCATACAGGACTCCATGCTGAAAGGCAAACTTGCTGTACCAGAGCTTCGGGTTGGGCGCCTCATGAACCGTTCCATTTCCTGCACCATGAAGAACCCCAAAGTGGAGGTGTTTGGATACCCACCCAGCCCCCAGGCAGGTCTCCTGTGCTCCCAGCACGTGGGCTTCCCTCCCCCAGCACGGACCTCTCCTTTGGTACATGAGCTAGGGAGGGTTTGATTCGGGTGCCAGGGTGGGAGTAGAATTGTAAGAGTATAGCTTATCAAAGTGGGGTGGGAGTATGGTTTTCTAGACATCATAAATCAAACCTGGGCAGGTACCATGAGTAGGTAGAATGGAACACATCTTTTAATAGCTGAAAACTTATGTCTGAACTATTTGTCTCCTGGCTGGGTAGCTCAGTTGGTTATAGCATCATCCCAATACACCAAGGTTGCAGGTTTGATCCCTAGTCAGGGCACGTACAAAAATCAATGAATGAATGCATAAATATTTGGAACAACAAATCAGTGTTTTTCTCTCTCTTTAAAAAAAAATCAATAAATAACTGGCAAGCTTCTCTGATAGTAGGCCATGAAGCAGAGAGGGTTGGACATCCCAGTGAAATGTCACATATGACTTTATTAGGTTATGGTTAAGACTTGATAATCAGCTGCTATATTACTCTAGTCCACCCACCTTTAAGATGGTTAAGGATAGGTGAGCTCTTTCCAAGAATCCTTGGACCTGGCTGGTGTAGCTCAGTGGATTGAGCATGAGCCTGCGAACCAAAGGATCACGGTTCGATTCCCAGTCAGGGCACATGCCTGGGTTGCAGGCCAGTTCCCAGCATGGGACACACGAGAGGCAACCATACATTGATATTTCTCTCCCTCTCCCTCTCCCCTACCCTTCCCCTCTAAAGATAAATAAATAAAAATCTTAAAAAAAAAAAAAAAAAAAAAAGAATCCTTGGCAAAAATGTCTAAAGGTCTCTCCAGCTTTGGAAGTACTTAGGCTGATTGGAGCTAGGGCTTAGTTACTTTGTTATGGGCATGAGTGAGGTCTGTCTAGGTGCCAGCTTCATAGGAGACTCATGGGGTCTTTTTACTCTTAATCAGGTCAGTGGTCACTGCAAGAACATCCCCACTCTGGAATATGGATTCCTTGTCCAGGTAAATCAAATCCAAAGTTTCATTCCAAAGCCTTTCCCCTGTTGTCTGAGCCATTTGATCGCCTAATGTCTCTTATCTCCTTAGTCAATTAAATATTTCCTGAGTTGCTCTGCTCCTGGAACTATACTAAGTGTTAATTGGATAGGAGAAAAAAGCATAGTTCCCATCCTCAGGAAGCTTACAGCATTACTGGGAAGAATGTTTACATACCATTTATGATCAAGTGCCAAATGATGTAAGTTTTAAATGCCTTGTTGTTGAGATGGGAAAGTAATTGACTGATTTCCTTATGATCCCCAACATTCTCACGCAAATACTCTTCGTTTTCCTTGCAGACTTCTTTTACTGCTCAGCCACTACTGGTCATTTCTTCTTTTTTAAACCTTTTTATTCCCTGGACATGCTTTTGTTTTTGCACCCCTGTTACCTTTGTTCTTGTCATTTCTTCCACTGGATTTCCTTCCCTATATCTGCCTATTGCAGTCAAGGCTCGGTGTCACCTCTTCCATTAAGTATTCTCCGTTACTCCAATATGTATAGTAATTAATTAGCTGGAAGTTCTAGCTCCTCTCTCTGAGCTGTCATGATGCTCTTGGTTTTATATGGCATCTACGTGTTGTGTACCATATGCTACATTGAATTGTAATTAATTTATATATGTACCATACCTCCCTATTGGAGTATAGGGTTTGAGAACACAATCTTTTATATCGTTGCATAATCAATGAGACTTTTCACTGAGCTGGGTACATAGTAGGCATTCAGCAAATATGAATGAATAAAAGCCCTGTGTGTCCCTTTACTAGCCCCAAAGACTGTTAAATGGGAACAATTTGTTTTATACACAAAGTGTAGCTTGTTGAAAAAGCCATGTTAAGGCGATGTTTAAAAAAATACCTTAGGATATTGCTCCATGAACTCGGGATTTGTTCTCTCTTCCCAGCACAGAGTTGTGTCTGTGGTTGTGACCAGTGGATAGGCCTATTGTTCTAGGTAGTTGAAATGCCTTCTCAGGCCCCCCTACCGTCTCATCATGGACACAACACTCACCTATCCCAGAGGGCCAGTCTGTGATTACTACAACTAATGTTAACAGTTCAATTAATGTTTAATATTAATAGTTTGATTAATGTTAAATGTTAATAGCTGATTAATGTTAATGTTTAAAAATACTTTCACAGAAATCATCTCATTACTCTTAATACTTCTGTGAGGTGAATAATGTTCACTTTTACACATGAAAAAACCAAGGCCTAAGTTAACTGACATGTCTGAAGTTACTTGTGGTAGTAAGTAGTAAAGAGGAGAGTCTTAACCCAGGTCATCTACCATGGCTGGTCTTGTTTTTACCCTTCATATTTGGTCTTAGCTCTAGAGCTAGAGTCAGGTCATTAGTTTAACTAAGTTTAGGGCCAGGAAGAGATTCTGTTGTAGGCTTGGGGCTGAGAGGGAGGAGACTACCTTGAAAAGAAGCTCTCATTAGTTCCCATATCTGGGCCTATACTTCCAAAAGACTGAGTAGAATCTCTTCTCTCCCTAGATCATGAAGTATGCAGAGCAGAGGATTCCAACACTGAATGAGTACTGTGTGGTGTGCGATGAGCAGCACGTCTTCCAGAACGGGTCCATGCTCAAGGTATAAGCCCTTGTTCTGTGACCCTTGTCCTTTGCCCTTTAGCCAAGGCCCCTTTACTTCTCATCTGTCCTTTATTCCTTTCTTTCTGGGTCTATGGTAAAGGTAAAATCCTGTCCTTATTCTTTGAGACTCTAGAAATAATTATTTTTTCTTAAATGTCAATAGTCCTGCTAGGAAGGATGCAGGTGTATGAATATTTTTGAAGATATAATCCCCACCCAACATTTAAAAATAGGTATCAGATATTGACCAAAATGATTGGATATGATGCTGTCCTTAAGGACTCCAAATCTAAGTGAGTAGACAGGTACTTTACTGTGAGTGTATTGAAGAGATATGAGCAGTGTTGTGATGCTCAGAAGGGAGAGCATATAGCTACCTAGGTAGGTCATGTAAGGCTTCATAGAGGAGACAGCATTAATTCTCAAACTTATCAGTAAGGCATTTTAATTAAGATTTCACTTATTTACAGTTTTCTCTTGACATAAAGGGCCCCAAATTCCTACCTCATTCTAGAGTTTTCTGTGGTCAGGATTGTCCCTCCCTCCCTGCAACACCCTTTCACTGCACCTCCCCTACCACCATTGTGTGTTTAATATGTCCATTTAGCCAGCCGTCTGCACTCGTGAACTGTGCGTTTTCTCCTTCTACACACTGGGCGTCATGTCTGGAGCTGCAGAGGAGGTGGCCACTGGAGCAGAGGTATGGGAGAGGAAAAGCTGCTGGGGAATTGGGTCAAGAAAGACTGGGGATCCCAGCAATTTCATTCCTTTGAACTTAACCTCCAGAAAAGCTTCCACATGTAAGGATGTTCAAGATAGTATTATTTGCAATAGTTAAAAAAACAATGGGGCATTGGGCTGGGGGTGGGGGAGTAAAAGACAGAAAACTGTACAATATCAATAATTAAAAAAATACTGATTAAAAAAATAATTTTAAAAATTAAAAAAAAAACAACATGGGTACAACTGCGTCTATAGGGTGTCCAGTTAAATTATGGTATGTCCTTACAGTGGAAATACTATACAGCTATTATTTATGGATATAAAATTATAACATATAAGCCCTGACCAGTGTGGCTTGGTTGGTTGGGCATCATCCCGCAAAATGAAAGGTCTCCAGGTCAGGACACATGCCTGGGTTGTGAGTTCCTTCCCCTGTCAGAGCATGTGAAAGGGGCAACCCATCAGTGTATCTCTCTCACATCAATGTTTCTCTCCCTCTCTTTCTTCCTCCCTTCCCCTCTCTCTAAAAATAAATAATTTTTTAAAAAATGAAATTATAACATTAAAAACACAACGGTATGTATAGAGCAATTCTTTTTTTAAATTGACTATCTAATAAAATAAGTATTAACGTAGAGAAAATATCTGGAAGGATATACATCAAATTTAGCAGCTTACCTGTAAGGGATGAGATTTGTTTGGAGGCAGTGGGATAAACTTTATCTTTTCTTTAAGCACTTTTTAAATCATTGTTACTTGAATTTTTATAATGAGCTTATATTTTCTAATGAAAAACCCATAAACATACTTGCTTTTAGAAAGAAGAGCAGGGAGAAATGCTGAGACTCCAAAAGTTAGACCTGTCCTGGACACTATGTGACTTCCAGCACTGAGAAATCATTTAGCACTCTGGCAGTGTGGCTCAGTTGGATTGTGCCCCATAACTGAAAGATTGCAGTTTGATTCTGGTCAGGCTACGTACCTAGGTTGCAAGTTCCATTCCCTGGTCCAGGCACATGCAATTTCTTGTCTACATATGTGATGATCCCCAGTCTATGCGGGAGGGAGGCAACCAACTAATGCTTCTCCCTGACATGATGTTTCTCTCTCTCCGTTCCTCTCTGCCTAAAAAGCAATGAAAAAATATCCTTGGGTAAGGATTTATAAAAAATCATTTAGCTTCTGCTGAACCCTTTCTCCTTTCCCCTAAGGTGGTGGATCTGCTGGTGGCCATGTGTAGGGCAGCTTTGGAGTCCCCTAGAAAGAGCATCATCTTTGAGCCTTATCCCTCTGTGGTGGACCCCACTGATCCCAAGACTCTGGCCTTTAACCCTAAGGTATAATTGCTTGGGAATAAAGTTAGGGCTAAGGAGCAGAAACAGTAGAAGACTGGGAGACTATGGGCTGTCATTCTAGTTAAACAACATCTTGGAATAAGAGTCAGAAGAAATGAAATACCTGGTTCTTGGCAACTCTTGAACCCTGAGCTTTGGCTGTTTTAGTGAATAAATAACTGAGTTTGTCAGAAGGGGAAAAGAATTAATATTTGTTATGCCATGAAAGGGAAGAATACAGACTTTGGAGCCAAACAGACCTGGACTTCACTTGAGACTCTGCTGTTTCCTAGCTGAATGGTGTTAGGCAAGTCAGTTAACCTTAATGAACCTCGATTTCCTTATCTGCACAAGGGGACAATCTCTCTCGTGGATTGTTATAAAAAGAGGGATAGTATAAGTAAAGTACTGCATTAGTTAGCATTCTCCACAGAAGCATAACTATTATTGTAAGGCATTGGCTTATATGATAAAGGCTAAGAAGTCCCAGGATCAGCAAGCTGGAGGCTCAGGAGAGCCAATTGCCTAAGTTCCAATCCAGAAACTAGCAGTCTCCAGATCCAAGTTTACAGACAAGACCAGTGTCCCCAGCTTTAGAAAGTCAGGCAGCAGGAGCCTTTTACTTGGCCTCTTTGTTCTATTCAGGCCTTTGACTGATTGGATGAGGCCCACACAAATTAGAGGGGAGCAATGTACTTTACAGTGTTCTGATGTAAGGGTTAATCTCATCTAGAAATCCCCTCAGAGACACACCCCAAAGCAACATTTGACTGAATGTTCGGGCACTCCATGGACCCGTCAAATTGACACAATTAACCGTTACAGGGCCTGGCTATCACTCATTGCTGTGTATCACACACCATACCAGATTCTTTATATATGTTATTGCAAAACATTGATATTGGGGTACTGGAAATTTTTATCTTCATTTATTCACAGGGATACTGGGGTTCTAAGAGGTTAAGTAACTTACCCTGTTACTCTCAGCTGGTAAAAGAACTAGCCTGTGATTCCAGCACTGCCTGACGTTAAATCTATTTTCATTCCATGATACACTACACCATTTCCCTAGGGCCTAGACATTATCTGGTCCTCCTTTTCATTGCATCTTACTATCCTCCATTTTTCTTCATCTGGTTCTCTTTCCATTGATTTCCCACAGAAGAAGAATTATGAGCGACTTCAGAAAGCTCTGGATAGTGTGATGTCCATCCGGGAGATGACCCAGGTACTCTGCCCTTTGCCTCTCCCCTGCCTGTGCCACTCAAGTGTCATATTCTGTTTGGAATTCATGGGAGTGGAGTGAAGATTTAGAGATGCTACTCAGATTCCTTACTGTATTTTCTTGAGTCTTCCCTCCTGTTCTGCTGTTAGTACTGTTACTCTTCTCTCTCAAACTTGACCTTTGCTGCTAATTCCTTAACAAGTTGTTCATATTTAATGTTTTCCCCATAATTATTAGGGAATTAAACAAGTTAGGGAAAGACTTCTGCCCAGGGTTGGGAGGTTGAGGTGGCGGGGGGCTTGGAGTTAAGGAACTAGACCCAGGGGCCTACATCTTCTATCCTTCTAGGGGTGGGGCAGCCACATGGAGCAGTGACCGTCCTTTGACTCAAGGCTGTCCCTCATCAGACTTCCCCACCCCTCGTCTGCAGTCTCTGCATGAATAGACATTCATTTGTGCTCATTTACAGGTGGGCCTCTTCTCAGCAAATCCTATATATTACAGTTCAGATTAACACATAAGAAACACCAAGGAGGGATTATTTACTTGTCAGAAGGACTCTGCTTTATGTAAAGTTTTACCACAGGATTCCTTAGCTTATTCTTTCTGGACATTGATTTTATTTATTTTTTGATATATAATCAACTTTATAAGGCTGTAGGAATTGCATAAAATGAGGGAGACCCACCTGCATGTTGTTTTGTAAGCATCTTCAGTCATTTTCATATTTATTTATGAGTTTTCCCAGTTTGCCCAGGCTCCTTGTGGGTGGGAACCCCATCTTCTCTTGCCTTGTGTGGCCATTGCTGCCTATTTTGCCCTGGGCCCTGATAGTCAGTCTGTGGAAAGTGGGAGGGTTCTCCCCACTCCAGGAAGTTAAACTTAGGGCTGTTGTCTTACAGGGCTCCTATCTGGAAATCAAGAAGCAGATGGACAAGCTGGATCCCCTGGCCCATCCTCTCCTGCAGTGGTATGGATAGAAGTTAATTCTTCCCAGAGTGGGGCAGGGACATGGTATTAGACATGGAGCCTGCACCTTCTCTTTGAGACAGTTTCAGCTTCTTTCTTCTTTCCTGAGGTTGTATGTATCATGGCTGATTTTTCTTGGGGTTATCATTGACACGTGTGACTTTGACAAGAGCTCAGGTCCTACAGAGAGCCCACAAATTCTGCGATGTTGCAACTTCTTTTCAGGGTTTCTTATTTCCCCGGGTTTTGAGGGCCCCTTGCATGTAGGAATTAACACTGTTTATTTCAGATAAGTTTCTGCGCATCTAGAGAGGTATATCTCCCCCTTCTACTCCCTTTTCCTGTCTTGAGGTCCACCCTGTTAAGGCAGACTGTCCAGAGCCTTGAGGCGCTATTTTTACCTTCTACCAAAGATTCTGACCATTCTCTGTTGCCCTCAGTCCCCACCATCCCTCTCCGATCTTGATTTCTGTTCTGTTTTCTTTCTTTCTTTTTCTTTTTTTTTTTTAGAAGAGGGGGGAGAAAGAGAGGGAAGGAAACAGTGATGTGTGGGAGAAAGAGAGGGAAGGAAACAGTGATGTGTGGGAGAAACATTGATTGGTTGCTTCTCCCTCACCCCCAACCAACCAGGGACCTGGCCCACAACCCAGGCATGTACCCTGACTGGAAATGGAACCCGTGACCTTTTGGTTTGTGGGACTACACCCAACCCACTAAGCCATACCAGTCAGGACTTCTGTTCTATTTTCTTATAATAGCTTTTCCCTTTCTTCATAGTCAGCCTTTGACAGCGGTACTTTCTCAGTGCAGCATGCTCCCTCTTAGCGTGAGGGATGACCAGGCATAGGTCCTACAGGGTAGCATCAGAAGTACATGGGTGAAAGCATTAAAAAATCAAATCATCCACTTTAGGAGATAATGCTCCTTTGCTGAGGCTTCAGTGTTTTATGCCTTTGTTCTCTCCTGTCCTCTGAGTTCAGCCTACCTACAGCCCAGTCTACCCTTGGATCCTCAGGAATTTTGTTATAGTTTCTTCTGTTTCTTTCTCCAGCCTAAGCAGTAACTTTTTATCCATTCTTTGCCATCCCTAAGAGCCATCAGACTTCCTCTGAGCTCAGGTGGGACAACTCCTGAGCCTAGTTCTGAGTTTCTAAACCTCAAGGATAAGTGTCACCACCCTAATACAGACCCTCCCTTCTGATTTTTTTAGCTGACCTCTTGTGCTCTTTCTTTTGTTCTTTTCTCTCCCTAGATGCAGCATCTCACCTCCCACCCCTCTCTTTTTTCATCCATTATCTAACTACCAGTAACTAGCTTTCCTTTTACATTTTTATACAAACATTACTACCCAAGAGAATATCCAGGGAGTGACCTGTAAATTTCACAGAATTCAGACAACTCTGGAATTCTTACTTGTTCTGAGGGGCACAGCAAGGCAAGCTGCCTTGTTCAGGATGGCCTAACTACACATTGGTTCTCTCCTTTCCCCTTTTCTCTGTTTTGTCCTAGGATCATCTCTAGCAACAGGTCACACATTGTCAAACTACCTCTCAGCAGGGTAAGTGATCTTTCCCCCTTTAAACTCTAAATTTCTGATGAGAGGCAGAGAGGGCTCCAAACCAGCCAACCACATCGGTAGACTTGCCTGGTTGCCTCTGTCCATCAATGGTAGTCTTTGGGCCTAAGCATATTTCCCTTATTTGGGGTCAAGGCAAACCTGATTTTCTCCTTATCCCCAACCTTTCCCTCCCTGATCTCCATTTCTACTCTGTTTTTCTGACCCCACCCCCACCCTGGGCAGCAGCTGAAGTTCATGCACACCTCACACCAGTTCCTCCTGCTGAGCAGCCCTCCTGCCAAGGAGGCACGGTTCCGGACCGCCAAGAAGCTCTACGGCAGCACTTTTGCCTTCCAGTAAGGAGTGTGGAGGTGGGGGAGGAGGGCAACAAATAATGTAGTGTCATGGGAGAGCAAGTTCACTAGAGATGAATGAGTTTGTGTTACCTATGACCATCAACCAATCAGTCAGTCAACAATTAGTTATTAAGTGCTATTGTGGTAGGTGTTGTAGAGGATTAAAAAGATACATATGAGCCCTTTGTGCCGTAGCTGGAAGGTTGCAGGTTCAATCCCTAGTCCAGGCACATGCGGTAAGCAACAGATCGATGTTTTCTCTTGCTTGCATCAGTGTTTCTCTCCCTTCCTCTATAAAAAGTAATGAAAAAACTGTCCTCGGTGAGGATTAAAATAAAAGATACATATGATGTGATCTTTACTGTTAGTTGAGGAGAAATGGCATTTACATATAAAAAGATGGCTGAAGACACAGACTGGAGGGATTAGATTTGAAAGCTACTTGGAGGAAATTGGTGCCTAACTGTGGGAGGAGGGAGAGAAAGAAAGAGCCATATTAAAGGTGATGCAAAGGGAGTGGTGGTACACTTTTCTCAAAATAGACATGAATTCAGGACTGGAAACCATGTTTGGATTCAGCGATAAGTTTATTGAGTTTGAGAATTCAATTTGAAATATAGGAAAATAGTCCAATGAAAATAATCAGTGGTTGAGGATTTATGATGGGACTTGCTAAAACACAGAAGAGAGAATGGGACTGGAAATTAAAATATAGGAGTTATCAACACACACACATCTTGCATGCCTGTGACTGTGTCTCCATGCACGTCTGTTGCTAGGTACTTGTGTCCATCTTCATGTCCGGTATGGGTGAGAATGGGTGGGAGTGGCAGTCTTGGAAGTGCTCCTGGGAAGCTCACTGTAAGGAGACATGTATTCTACCCTGCCTTACAGTGGGTCCCACATTGAGAATTGGCATTCGATTCTGCGCAATGGGCTGGTGAACGCATCCTACACCAAACTGCAGGTGAGGCTGTGACCCTTTTTTCTTTCTCTGTACGCCTTTTCTGCCCCACTCAGTTTTGGGGAAGTCTGCTCGAGTATTCAGCAGTTTTTTCCTCAGCATCCTCAGATCTAGCTTGCCATGTGACTTCACTAGGGAGGAAGTTGGAACTGTTTGTATAGAATGAAAGTGGCTGGTGTGTATTTTACCCCAGGCTGTTTTTTGGTGGTATTTGGAGTGGGAATGTAGCTGTAAGCAGGCATATGAATTGCTGATTGCAACCATTAGATGAATTAAGCTATGAGGAATTTTCAATATGTGTGACGGTTCCTTCAGAGAGTTGATATAGGAGACATTTCTTTGCCCTGTGAGACTCCAAGGAACAGTTATAGTCCTTCCTCCTGGCTACCTGTTCTGTAGTTCCTTTTTTTAGAATATGCATATGTACCAAGGCCTGGGGACAGGAGCATGGATTCTGAGGGGCTGACTCAGTGGAGCTGCTGTTCCTCACTCTCCAAGGCTTTAATATCTAGTATTTCATAGACAGCAGGGTTAACCTGCATCCATTTTTTCAGCCAATCAGCTTTTCGATGTTAGGTGCCTAGAGTTATCTGAATAAGAGAGATAATGGAGGTACAGGGGACTAGATAAGCCTTGTGGCTGCCTAATATACAGCCACGGGAGGGCCCAGGCTCATATTGCTCATCCTGGTGTTTCCCTGCAAGCTGCATGGAGCAGCCTATGGCAAAGGCATCTACCTGAGCCCCATCTCCAGTATTTCCTTTGGATACTCAGGTAAGAAATACTCTCTGGCCATCTTGACTCTATTTATATTGCATCCAGTTTGTGAATACATGATCTGTGCTGTCTCTTCCTCCTCCATCATGGATACTTGGTCTGTGTCACCTCTCTCCCCAATCATGGATATAGTCTGTCTTTCTCAACTTTATTTCATTAGAAACTTGGATTCTTCACAAGGTGAGGCCATTTATCTCCCTTTCTCTTAGGTAATCTTTTTCTCCATGGGAATGGTTCTGTTCATTATAGAGGCTTGACCCTGGGAATTGGTTAGAGAATAACTGGGAAATGAAGCTAGGCTTTTTGTAGACCACATTTGTGGTGTTGGCAATAACCTGTCATTATAAACTGTGTGTGCACACATACGCATGTGAGTTTATGTGTGAATACACTTAAAGTTTGAGTCCTTTCCATTGGCTTACATTTCTGGACACATTGTTCTTCTTCCTGTCAACCATCTTTTCAACTGTGTTTAATTACGTACTATGATATTAGTCACAGTGAATGCAAGAAAAAGCATTTTATTCCCAAGATAAGGCAGGAAGGAGGTTCAGATTTTACTTGGGAGATCAGTCCAGCTTTGTCCTGCTCATAAAGTGATTCTGACTTAGAATTCTCTCCGTGTTCCATGTTCATATCTTAATTTCTTTTCTGCTTTCTTTTGTTCTTTTTCTGGTCTCTGTATATAAAGGAGAGCCACGATTTATTTGCATGTCTACCACATGAAGCGTACAGTGCTAGAGTTTTTAGAGATTATTATTTCGTATCCTCTAATAATCATAACTGTTATAAAGATTAGAAGACTTAATCGCAGAGGCTCAGAACTAGAAAAGTCTCTAAGCAGAATAAACCAAACAAAGTAGGAGAGATAATATAGGTAAGAACCCAAATCAACCAAGTAAAAAAAGGTACAATAGAGAGAACCCAAAAGCCAAAAAGTTGATTCTTGCCCTACCCAGTCTGACTCAGTGTATTGAGTGCCAGCCTACAAACCGAAAGGTTGCCAGTTCAATTCCCAGTCAGGGCACATGCCTGGGTTGCAGACCAGGTCCTCAGTTGGAGGAGTGTGAGAAGCAACTGATCAGTGTATCTCTCACACATTGATGTTTCTCTCCTTTCTCCCTCCCTTCCCCTCTCTCTAAATAAATGAAGTCTTTAACAAAAATAAAAATAAATTTATTTTATTTTTTAAATATTATATATTTATTTTTAGAGAGAGGGGAAGGAAGGGAGAAAGGAGAGAAACATCAATGTGTGGTTGCCTCTCTTGTGCCCCCTATTGGCCTACAACCCAGGCATGTGCCCTGACTGGGAATCAAACCAGCAGCCCTTGGTTCGAAGGCCCGCACTCAATCCACTGAGCCACACTAGCCAGGGCAAAATAAAATAATTTTTTAAAAGTTGATTCTTTTAAGACTAAAAAACAAACAAAAAACACATAAAGCTGGGTAGACTGATTAAGAAGGTAAAGAGTGTAATTAGATGAATGAAAAAGGGAACAGAATTACAGATAATAGCAAAATTTAAAAAGCTAATGGGAAAGTTTTGTCAGTTCTATTCCAGTACTTTGAAAACTTTGACAAAATGACAAATTCCTAGAAAAATATAACTAAAAACTGATTCAAGAAGAAATAGTAAGCCTTAATGGCCCTAAAACCATAAAGGCATTGAAATAGTAGTTTAAAATTTTATGTACACCCCTTCCTCCCCGTACACACACATGACCCAAAAAACTCACTGAGCTCAGATAGTTTTCAAGTCAGTTTTAAACCAGACTTTCAAGGAACAGATTATTACATAATTTTATACAAAATCATCCAGAGAATAGAAAAAGATGGAATTATACATCATAAAGGATTGGTATATTCGACTATTAAAACTAAAAAATACAAAACAGAGGACATTTGCAACACACATAACCACAAAAGATTAGTAATAAAAATATTTTTTAAAAACTCTTACAAATCAGTAAGAAAAAGACAATAAAAAATCAATAAGAAGAAGTAAAAAGGTGATACAAACATACTTATCACTGAAGAAATGCTCAACCACTATTAGGAAGTAAAGTCAAGACCAAAATGACTTACCATTTTAGCACCCATATGGATTAGCAAAAATTAAGAAATCTGATAATATATCTGATTGTACCAGAGGTTGTATATCATCAGGATCTTTTTTATTGCTTATGGGGTATAAATTGATACAATCACCTGATGTTAAATTGAAGTTGAATTTTATCCCAGTGACCCAGCATTTTCATTCATGCACATGTGCACCCAAAGGTGGGTCCACAGATATTCAGAGCAGTACTGCTACTATTTGCAACAGCAAATCTTGGAAACAGCTCAAATGCTCATCATCAGGAGAATGGATAAATATATTTTAATATATCCTTATGATTATTATTCAGTGATGAAAATGAGTGAACAGTGGCATTCAACAACATGGGAAAATCTTAGTGAAAAAAGACAAGCCTAAGCGTGATTGATGTGGCTCAGTTGGTTGGGCATTGTCCCGCACATTGAAAGGTCTCCAGTTCAGTCCCTGGTCGGGGCACATACGAGAGGCAGCTGATTGATGTTTCTTTCTGATATCAATGTTTCTCTTCTTCCTTCTCCCTCCCTTCCCCTCTCTCTAAAAATCAACTCTTTTTTTTTTTTTTTTAAAGGTAAGCCCAGAAGACTAGTATGCACTGCTTTTTTAATATTGTTCTAAAGCAAACAAAATTAAACATTATTTAGGTGTGTGTCTGTGCGTGTGTGTGTGTGTGTGTGTGTGTGTGTGTGTGTGTGAGTGTGTGATAAAACTAAAGAAATTTCAGGATGGTGGTTACTTTCCAAAAGGAGGCAGACAATTGGGATAGGGTAAGAGTATGTAGTTAAATGTAAATTACTGGTAATGTTTTAGTTCTTGGCTTTAGTTCTTAGGTATTCTTTGTCCTATTAAATAACGAGCAGTGTGTATGAACCAAACATTAGGGTTAATCCACACAGGGTAAAGGCCCAATAAATGTTTATCGAATGTGTGCATGGGTCTCATTCTGTGTGCCTGGGGGTCTAAAGTACTGTGGGGTTGGCGTAATCTTTTTGGCTTCTTTGTGTAGGTTCCTCAATTTTTGTCTTTGTCCCAGTCCAAGCTTGCCTCTAACAAAGCTCTTATTATTTTCCAAATGGTGAAATTCTCCCCATTCTCAGTGCCCACAAGATTCTTTTTTCCTATTTTCTCCCTCTGTCATTGGCCTTTGTTTACCACTAAGTACCTACATACCATTAGTTATCAGCTCGGGCCAAGAATCTACACTGACTTATATTTTTTCGTCACTTTACTGACTGCTGAAAAACATCATGTTATGATACTGTTCTTCTCCAAAGGACTTTATTAGAGTTATAGATCATCTTGTCCAATCCCATACTATATAAATAAGAAAGCTGAAACTCAGAGAAGTTAAATGACTTTGGGGTCACACAGCTGTGAGTAGCACAGCTAAGACTGGAATCCAGATCTCCTAAGTTCTGGGACAATGTTCTTACTATTGTATTGGACTGACTCAAATACCTATGTGACCCTGTAGGTATTTGAGTCTCTAAGACAGTAGGTAGAATGTGTGCAACTGTCTAACTTAACTGTAGTTACTCTAGCATTTGGTCAGCTTTCTCTTCTTGTATGTTTTCTTCAATTCTATTCTGGTCTCCTTTTCTCTGATCTTCCTCAAGGTAGCCTAGTGGCACAGCCTAGTGGCACTGGGTGCCCTCTGGGAGCAGAGTAGAGAGCATCCCTTCAACTGGCAGAGCCTCCCGTGACTTGGGCAGAGTATTATGCAGGTTAAAATGAGGACCAATGAGAAAGGAGGTGGTAAACTCCATTTGTTTAGAGATTTGGAGTAAGTATATACTCCAGACACAAACATCCAGGGATTTCTAGCCATCATGTTCTCAGGGTCTAGTTTGGGAAAACTGAGTGAAGATCACTTGGGGCAGTGTGGATAGGACAGTGTACAACAGAATTGGGATGGGACAAGTAGGAGCCATCTCTAAGAGCAGCTATAGAAATCAGATTGTCCTTTCCTATCCTCTGAGGTGGAACCTGAATGAGAATTTCACTCAAGAGTCTTGCACTGAAATACCCAGGTTGAGAAGGTCATGTTTGGAATGCAGAGCTAAACTGAGTTCAGGGTAACGGAGAAGGTGGAAATGGGCAGTGAATGTCCGTAGGAGGAAGAAATTAGCAGTTCAAGTCTTGAAGCTCTTATTGCCTTGGTTTTGTCTCAGTTTTGTTCAGGTCATAAACCTATCATGAGACTTTACTGTGAGTGCATGATGAACTGACAGCCTGAGCAGTGAAGAACATCAGTCCAGTGGTTATCCCCACAGCTACAACATGGCTATAAAAAGACCAAAAATTGAAGCAGAGTAAAGTTAGTAATAATAGAAAGTTCCAGGATGGAGTGGTTGATAAAAACCCTGCTTATGGCCTGTAACGATAGCATCAGTTTCCGTCTCCTTCATCTTCCTCTCAGTCTCATACATACACACGGCTGTGTAAAGGCTGGGCCTGTGCTAAAGCTGAGCATAGAGACTGAAGTCCTAATCACAAGCCAGAAGGAGTTGGGAGTAGGGGCACAAAAGCACTGTTTTGTATCTAAGTGAGAAAAATCCAGAATGAGTCTATAAATGTCATAAACAGAACTATTCACTGGGGGCTAAGGGTGGGGGAGGATTTATGGATTTAGATAGGGTGGAATCTGGACGGAATTGGCACCACTCCTTACAATGTGGGAAGACTTTCCAAAGGAAGCAGGATTCCTCAAGGATTTTGCCATTGTGGTTATCTGTGGAAAATTATTTATTACCTAACTGCTGTGCTTTCTCCCTTTTCTCTTGAATGACTGTAGTCACAGTATTTTATGTAACTTTGAGATTAGAGCATATCTAACCTGCTCTGCTTTCTTCTTTACACATTTCACTCAGCCTGGCATTTGATCCGAAGTGTTAATGCCACACTCTCTTAGGCCCTCATTCTTGTCTCATTTCATGTGTTATTCCCCTATCTTTGAACCCTTCAGTGATTCCCTGATGTTCTCAGGATGAACCCTAGTTGCCTTCACATAGCCTACAAGGCCTGCTTTACCTGATCCTAGCTCACCTCTTAGACATCATCTCTCGCCACTCCTCTGCCATTGACCATGCTCCGTACAAACTAAGGCATGCTGCTTTTTTCCTCCAGGCCTTCTGTATCCTGCTACCACTGCCTGCTCTTCATATAACTAAGTCCTTCCAATCCTAGAGCTCTCAGCCAGGCTGTCACCAGGAAGCCTTCTTCAAACCTGTAGACGAGGTTCCTTCTCTGCCTCTGGCTCCCTCAGTGCTCTCTATTCTCCCCATCACAACACTTACATACTGTGTCATAACTGCTTGCTCTTTGTACTCTCCACCAGACTAAATTTTGTGAGGAAAGGTATCTTGTTTGTTTTATTCACTGCTGTATTGACAAGTGTCTAGCTCAGTGGCTGGCACCTAGTAGGCACCTGAGTAAATGTTTGATTAAGGAATAGATAAATGAACTCCTGTTTATTGCTCCATGACAGGAATGGGAAAAGGACAGCACAGGATGCCCTCCAAGGATGAGCTGGTCCAGAGATATAACAGGATGAATACCATCCCCCAGGTATTATTGGTTGGCCCTGCTCCAGTGAGGAAAGACCCTTCTCCTGGGATCAGTTTTGGCTACAGAGATGGATGGGGAAACAATGGTGGGGGTGGTGGGTAGTTTGAAGATCATTTGAAGGAATCAACTACATTCTAAGATGAACACACTCCCAGAGTCATAAGTGGACTCAGTCACAATGGTGAAAGTAGAGACTGAATTTATGGAAAAATGCAGTGGCATGAAAATGTAAAGATGGAAGCTGTGGACTCATTCAGACTGTTGTGGGAAAGTAAAATGTGTGTGTGTGTAGGGGGGTTGCTGGCTTGGAGCACAGGATAACCCTGATCCCTACCCATCACCAGCTAACCAGCCTCTGTAGGGAAAACTATAATAGTCTACCTGGCTCTGCTTTCTTTCTCTTCCAGACCCGATCCATTCAGTCGAGGTTCCTGCAGAGTCGGAATCTAAACTGTATAGCACTTTGTGAAGGTAGGTAGCTCACCCAGCCCCTGTTTTTCTGGGTCCCCAACCTTTCATTTTGGTGCAGCTATGGCACACAATCCAGCCAGGGTTGATGTTGAAACATCACATCTTCCCTCCCCTGCCTGGACTCTGACCTAAGCATTGTATTTGTAACATCTGCCCCCTTCTTCTCAGTGATTACATCTAAAGACCTCCAGAAGCATGGGAACATCTGGGTCTGCCCTGTGTCCGACCATGTCTGCACACGGTTCTTCTTTGTGTAAGTCTAGGAGGGTACTTGGGGGTGTGCTGGTGTACGACTACTGTAGAGTCTATTTCTGTTGCTTGAGACTTGCCTGTGGCTACCTGAGTGCAGCTGGTACTGGGACTTTCACCTTGGAGGTTGGGGATACCTATAGATCAGGATTTGTTTAGAGGAAACCAGATAAGTTGAATCTCTTTCACCCTAAGGAGAACCACAAAAGGGTTTTTACTTCTGGGATGGGATAGCCCACCTCCAAATATAGTTCTACCGGTTGACATTATTTCTGATGTTATTCTCCCTCTTATGCTCACACTTGCCCTATCTTTGACAGATATGAGGATGGTCAGGTGGGCGATGCCAACATTAATACTCAGGACCCCAAGATACAGAAGGAAATCATGCGTGTGATCGGAACTCAGGTTTACACAAACTGAGGGGGCCCCAGCCCTCGTACCACCCCTGTTCCCCCAGGATCGATCTGCCCTTACTAAAGGACTCAGGAGGAGCAGGCAAGGCTGCCCTGAGAAATCAAGGGGCCATTATCAAGAGGCAAGAAAAGAAGAGGCAGCCTTCATGGTGGAGATTGACCCAGGAACCACTCCACATCTGGATGGACCAGACTGATCCCTTGTCCCTGATTTTCCCAGTTGACTTTACCCTGTTTGTAAATAAAACAATAAAATGGAAGGTGCTGTGGACTGGATATGATCACTGTGGACTGACTAGCTTTGGACCAGCATCTACCCACAAGCCTCCAAATGGGGCTGGGGCTGGGGCGAGTGGAGTATCATGAGGGTTGGGACTATTTGAGTTGAGAGGAGTCAAAGCTGAGTCCATCTAGTGTAGTGTACTACAGATTTGTCAACATTTTAATCATTGGATTAGATTAAGAAGGGAAATTAACAGCCCTGGCTGGTGTAGCTCAGTGGATTGAGCGCGGGCCTGCGAACCAGAGGATCGCGGTTCGATTCCCAGTCAGGGCACATGCCTGGGTTGCGGGCCAGTTCCCAGCAGGGGACACACGGGAGGCAGCCGTACATTGATGTTTCTCTCCCTCTCCCTCTCCCCTACCTCTCTAAAGACAAATAAAGAAAATCTTTAAAAAAAAAAAAAAAAAAAGAAGGGAAATTAACAGTTACGCAGATGACACAAACTGAGATGGATTTAGAATCCAATACCACTGGTTAACTCTCAAGATTTAAAAGGGCCATTGAGGCAAACTAGCTCAGATTTTCTACCTATGGAAATGAATTCACATTAGGACCTCTGTTTTCTTCACAAAAACCTATCCATTCTTCCTTGCTCTGTACCTCAGGGGCTGGGTCCTTACTCTCTTCCTCCTCCCAGCTACTTCTTTGGGGTAGGGAGGTGGGGAGTGAACTGGCAGGTACAGGAAGTTGGGTCCATCTCTAACTGGAAGTCTATAAAAAGGTCCTAAGGAAGTGCAGCCTCCCATAATGAAACAAAGTCCAGATTCTCCAAGGCCAGCCAGCAAGGTGAGGGAAGACAGCCATTTCTAGATCTAATTGTTTCAGTGAAATCTATCTCCCTTTTGAAATTCCCACTGCCAACCTCTACTGGTCTTTCAGGTTGTGCTCCATGTACAATACCTAAAACCCAAAGAAAGAGGTTGGACTTTGCCAAATAGTTTGACATATTAATGAAGAAAACAGGAACATAAGCACAGGAAAAATTTTTTTGATAAAAACATTTAAACAAGCCTGGCTTTTCGAGTACAGGCACACCTTGGAGATAGAACAGGTTCCATTCCAGACCATAGCAGTAAAGCAAGTATCTCAATGAAGCAAGTCAATCTTTTTGCTGATGGAGGGTATTGCCTTCAATTTGTAAAAAATTCAACATCTGTGAAGTGCAATAAAGCAAAGTGCAATAAAGCAAAGTGCAATAAAGCAAAGTGCAATAAAATGAGGTCTGCCTCCCAATAAATTCATTTTTTTTTTTTAAAAAAGGTCTGCCTGTATAGGTTAATTGTTATATCTTCTTGATTTACAAGGCCTGTGCTACATCAGCTGTTTTCTCTCATTACCTTCACCCTACTTTGGAGATAACCTTCTTTGACTGGGTTCCTTACCTGCTTTGTAGTTGCTGACTTGCCTTCAGTTGGAAGTACCATTCTTAAGTTCCATCCCCCTAGGAGCTGTTTCTTTAACTTCTTTACCTGTTCTTGTTCAAGACTCTACAAGTCTTGTATTCTGACTCTACAAGTCTCTTAAGGCTCTCTTCCCATTCAGCTTTAAGATCTAGCAGAAATCCTCTTCACTAAGTAAATGACTCCATCAGGGAACCCACCCTAATTGATGTTCCTGCCTCCTGGGAGGACCCTTGCAGCTTAATTGGTAAAGTGCCAGGGATAGCTAACATCTTTATTTTTACTCGGTGGGTGCTATGCATTATGCTAATCAATTTAATACTTTGCTAACACGTTGGCTTACTATGTGCTTGGCATAATTATAAGCTCTCTACATGTATTGACTAATACAATTCTCGCAGTAAACCTATAATGTAGTAAGTAGGTGCCATTATTCCCTATTTGTAAATGAGAAAACAGTCACAGAGGACAAGGGATTTGCCCATGTTCCACAGCTCGCGAATGACTGACTCCAGAAATGCTGTTCTGGTTCTACACTAGGTAGCCTTTCAAGTCTTTCAAATGTTTTCATTTAGTCTTGGCAACAAAAGCTGGAAGATAGGTTTTCTCTCAAGATTTTAATGTGTCTAAGGTCTCACAGCTGGTTAGTGGTAATGCTGGGTTTAACCAGATGTGCCCAGCTCCAGGGCCTTAGCTCTTAATCATCTTTCACCTTGCCGGAGGTTCTCCCGCTGCTCTCACTAGTGCTCCAGCAACTGGACCTAGGTGCTTGACTACTCAAATGGTATAACATTTTTGCTATATTTTCAGAAATTGTTAGTAGATTTTTCTCAGATGTAAGCATTTCTTATAATTTTTCTTTGATCAGTGGCAGATGACATGGTAAGTACAAGTAAATGATGGAAAAGGAAGTAATGAACATAGGGTCTATTACCAGAAAAACTCAAATAGTTTTCGAGAGCTAGTCTCATGGTGTCACTTTTTTAAGAACATATGCATGATGGTCCTTTTTTAATGCCAAAAACTGGTAAAGAAGTTAAATACAGCAGGTCCTCAAATAACATGTCTTTATAACATTAATGGGACTTAACTCTTGTTTATATCAATTAGCCTAAAATTGATCTAGTTGCATGCTGTTTCACTTAAAGTCATAGAAAGCTATCAATGACATTAAGTGAGGACTTACTGAACACCATTCTATAGTTTTCCTTATAAAAGTAACAGGACTTTGAATCTGAGATGTCTGAAAGCCAGAGGCCAAGGCTGTTACAAATACTGCCCGGAGTGGCCTCCTACCCTTCGTATAGTCCTGGGCTCAAGCAGCCCTACTCATTGAGACCTGGTCATGCTTAGTTAGGGCTAGGGCAGGGGTGTCTTTCACCAGGGGCCACATCAGCCTCACGGTTGCCTTCAAAGGGCCAAATGTAATTTCAACTCCTTAACAGTTAAAGAGTAGTTACATTCATACAGTCCTAAAATTATTTCAGCCCTTTGAAGGCAACTGCAAGGCTGCTGTGGCCCCTGGTGAAAATGAGTTTGACACCCCTGGGCTAGGGCCAGGGACTGGAAAAGAACTATTTTCCTCAATTAGTTCCAGGTGGAGGGTAGATGACTGTGATTTCTGGATTGAGAACTCAAAAACCCTGGGAGCCTTTTTCCTTCCTTATGATGGTAATTTTCCATCTGTGTAGGGTGTGGCCATGACTCAGTTTGTGGTGAGGATGTAGCCATTCAAAGGGGAGGAGCCTTCTGCATGATTTTGCCTTTCATTCTGGCCAGTGGGGAAAAGAAGGGAAGCCTTTGGTGCTGAGTCATACTAGGTTACTTAATGGCTTCTCACAGGACATATTCTGAGACGGAGGTTTGGAAGATGTGTCAGCTTCTGGGCCCAACTTGTGAGTGGTGGTAAAGAATTCATGGGTCACAGAATTCCCCCAGAGCCCTCCTCCCTGAAGGGGTGGAAATAAAGGAGGCTTCAATTCACTTGAAGGAGCATCACTCTCTCTAGAGTGTAGAACTTTACATAAATATTTCAGAACCCTCCTGCAATGAGACCAAAGATGCTACCCTAAGTTAAAGTATTGCCCACCAAAATCATTTTATCTAAGAGAGACCAAGGTGTCATCATTGGGATAAGTGGGTTAGGGTAGCGGGTAGCCAATGAGTAGGGAGGTGGATACTAGAAGCATGGTGCCAAGGAAAAAGCAAGCTTGGACTGAACTGCAGCAGGAGGGATTCCTGGGGAAGGGGACACTTGATCCATTGTCTCTAATGCCTTTCCTGGTCTTCCAAATCCTGATTACTTTTGGGATAAAGGATCTGCTTCCATCTGCATCTTGGGGAGCCTGAGCTCTGGCTACACTTGTAGGAAAAAGGCAGAGAGCACAGGGCCTCCAAAGGAGTGGTTTCATGGGCAGGATTACCATGGGCAGCCCTGAGGAGGGCGGTCCTGTGAGCCCTAGCAGTCCTGGACTAGACCAAGACCGCTCAAGGTTACCTATGCTGACAGGGTCATCTTGGCTGAGGCAGGCCTTCTGCTTCTTCCCTCTTGCTTCTAAGTACTGATGGGGCATTTCTTCAAGAGGGGTTACCTAGATACACAGTTGCATTCAGAAAACATTCTTTACTGTTCCTTTTCCCTGGAATGGCCTTCCTCTACTCATCTCTACCCTAACCAACCTTCCATCTCTTCCTCCGTGAAACCTTCCTTTTCCCCAATGGCCCGTTCTCTCTTTATCCTTAACTCCAAAAAGCCAACTTTTTCTTCCATCTAAAATTTTTCTGGAGGGAACTCTGGAATTAAGATTTTGTGCCACCCTGGTAGGCCTGAAGAGATCTTGGGAGTCTGAAGGAAGGCACAGAATAAATGTAAGTCTACTTGGTCTGGCTCTGGAAAGGCCATACATATAAAGTCCAAAGTAACAAGCACTTCTGCTGTAAACCTGACATTCAGGGCCTATGCGCTGCCCTGGAAATTCATATTGTCCTAAGAGAAATAACACTGTTGTTTCAGCCAGAGGCCAAGAGGTCACATAACAGTAAAGCCTGTAACCAGGGCCAAAGCTCATCTTTGGGCTCCAAGATTGGGTCCAGTACCTTTGCTGACACACCTACCCCACCAGGGATTCCAAATGGCCTTCAAGAGTTAAATCATTAAACTCCAGATTCTTGGTTCTGTGGCCCAGAATCCAAACAGGTAACACAGCAATCTACATCCTCACTCACACCCCTGTCCAGTGAACCTAGCAGCTACCTCTACTATCCTGCCAGGTCACTGAGCACTGTGAAAGGGCTGGCTCTGGGGTGAGGAGCCTGGTCTCTAGGACAGCCTGTCCTTTCTTAGCTTTCCAGTTTCCTGTAGTCCTGGGTTACTTGTTGCTGAGTCAAGGGAATGAAGATTCAGCAGGATGGCTGACAGAGTTACCTAGATTACCTGGATTCAGAAAGATGTCCTGGCTCCAGTCACAAGGACACCCCTCAGGACTAGTCAATTCCCAAGGGAAGAGGGTGCTTATTGGGCACTGTGCTATGCTCATTCACACATATCATCTGACTAAACCCCACCCTACAAAGCGGGAATGGTCTTCAGTTTACTTTAAAGGAACTGGACTCTTCACGCATTAAACCAGAGGATAGAGTCATTCGGCTAGTGAATGGAATTGGAACTTAAGATATGGTGGAACCTAAGCTTTTTTCTACACTATGCTGCTTTTCAGCAAAATGATAGTCACCTTAAACTCAATATGACAGATTTTCACTATGCATCTCATGTGAGCAAGGATACGCTAGATTTGTCTCTGCCAGAGTTTCATGGACAATATTTTTGTAACTGTTGGATGATGAACATCTGTAACCAAAAGGCAATAGTTTGCCACCAACTCTTCAGTTTAATAGGTGCACATTTCAATCTTGGAAATACATCTAGATTTAGAGCTTTGAAATGCAACATAGTACAGCATTGACCAGATCACTGCTCCTATCTGACCACCATTCCTCCAGTATTGTCCACCACTGTACTTAGTTTATCCTTAGCTCAGGGGCCAGAGAGGGCCATTTTATGGCATTCCTCTTTCTCTGGATAGGAAGAAATATGATTCTCCTTGGTGGAGCATGGCCTTTTTTTCTCCAGCAACTTCATGTGCTCTCACCACTTCAATAAATAAGCATTTACTTCCTATCTTTAATTAAGGGACTCGAATAGGCTCACAGAAGAAATTAAAAGATTTTATCTCAAACAAAAATTTACTTTCAGGCTCGCTTTCCCTTGCCAGCTTATCTAAGCTGAAGGAAAACATAATGAAGGCCTGTGATTCAGCTGCCACAGGGTGTCTGCTTGAGCAGGTCACACCCATTGGTCTCATTTTCCAGGAAAAGCAAAGAACCTAAAACAGTCTTCATGATTTTTAACGAAGCAACATTGTATCTGCTCTTAAAACTTGACTGAATAAAGTCAAGGGTTACCAGCTGTTTCATTGATAACTTCTTTTATCACTGGTTCTTGGCTAATTACTGAGAAATTGGAAATGCCTTGGAGAAAATGTAAGAAAAACAACAATATTGATGTAAATACACAAGATTGAAAAGAGAAGGGTTGACTCCTGCAAAGATCATTGACTCTCACATTCTGACTTGGTATTTCCTGATGGTCAGTTCTGTACTAATATTAATACCTTTTATATGTTTTCTACTCTCAGGGACTCCAGCCCCTACTCAAGTATTCACATGCCCCAATTTGCCCTTCCTTGCTCTAGTTCTGAGAACACAAGAGCCTCCTGCTCCTGCGCCTTGTACATTCCGCCCTCCCTAGTTCTCCCTACCCCCACTCCCAAAACCGCGTGCCCAAAAGCCCGGCCCGACCTCTGACCATCCCGTGAATCTGCATCTCTCCCCAGCCTCCTTTTCGGCTGTCACCGAGGTGTGCGCAGAGGCGGGGCGGCACTGGGGACATGCTGCCGGGGACCCATAAATCTGGGCACCGCCCCAATAGCCAAGGCATCTGGGGTGGCTTGGGCCGAGGGTCAAGAGAAGAGTTCTTCTCCAACGTGCCAATTGGCGGCAACAGGTGGCCCAAGCTCCGGGGGTCTGGGAGGATGGTCTGCGCGGCTCCAAGGGCGGGTCCTGCCGCTTCGCCGCTTCCCCATTGGCCTCTACGGAGCATGCTTTGAGGTTTTTAGATTCAGTGTCCTTCCGCCGTAGAATGTAGTCCTCCCCGAGCAAGGGCAACGTGCCGGCCCGTTCCTGCCTTGAGAATTGACTGCTCCCCGCGAGCACGCCGAGGGGCGGGCCGGGCGAGCGGGGAGCCCGGATTGGGTGGAGGGCGGGGCGGCGGAGGGATTGCGGCTCCCTGCTGCGGAGATAACCTTGAGGCTGAGACGGCCGACTGGGCACTGGAGCGACGTCCTGGTTGCCTCCGAACCTCTCTGCAGTAGCTCGAGCCGGACCACGCCGGAGGTGAGCGGGGAACAGAAGCCGGCTGTCCGTGCCCTCCTGGGCTCCGGCGCCCATTCCGCGGCGGCGCGGCATCCTGGGCATCTTGGATCTGGTCGGGTCGGGAGAGAGAAGGAGCTGCTCGTGCCCTGGGCCTGTTTTTTCCGAAGTCAGATGGGTCAGCCAGCCCCTCTACTGCCCCAGTCCCTACCCCCACTCTGGTCTCATCTTCGCCTCCATGCATTCCCTCCTGATCTGCTCCCTTCCTCCTCCCTCCCCGCTCGCCTCCCTCTCTCGCCCCTTAATCCTTTTCCATTCTACCCCTCGTCTTCAACCTGCTCGCGTTCAGGTGCTTTGCGTGCAATCTCTCCATGTCACTCCTCCAGCTCGCAGCTCCTCCCGCACCCCCCACACCCCGGTCTCACCGCTTTCAGGTTCGGGCGCCCTCTGCATGCACACCCCCAACCCATTTATGCTGGGGCTTCCGCCCCCTCCCCCCACTCCCGTCGCGTTCGCCGCTCTGCATCCTCGCGCTCCGCGCCGCGCGGTCCTCGCCCCTCCCACCTCGTTCTAGTCACGTCCGCCTGCTCCCCCGCCCCCATCTCTGTCCTGTTCCTTTTCCATCACGCCTTTTCAGACTAGGGTTCTCCGGGAGCCGGTGGGCCCGTGGCCTTAAGTGCAGCGGTCTGCAACGGGCAGAGCTGGCCCAGGTGCGGCCAGGATGCAGCGGCGGCCCGGGTTACGTAACCCTTGGCCTTCCCCGCAGCAGCGGAAGAAAGGGTGGGCGCTCCTGGGGCGCCCCAGATTCGGTGTGGTGGCCTCGGCGCTGCTCCTGCCCCTAGAGTGTCGCCAGACTCCATCCCGCCGTGGTGGGCCCGCACGTAGCGGGCCCGCACGTAGCGGCCGGCGCCTGGGACCCGCCCTGCGGGACGATTGGCCTGCGGCCGGTTACCACCGAGCCGCAGGTGAGGCTGGACCAGGTGTGCCTGCGGCCCCGCGGCGTCGCCTCTGCTTCCCGTTGCTTAACAGATGCACCCCGGTTGTAGAGCGCTGAATGGGATAGAGCAGGTGTGGATTTAGCGCCAAGACAGCATTCAATAAAACCGTATGCTAGGAGCTTTGAGGGGAAAGAGAGACCGGGATAACTAGATCTACCGTAGCCCACAGGGCTCACAATCTCACTAGAGAACGAACATAGAAGTTATCACTGGTTATAGGGTCTTGAAGATGCAGGAAATCACCTCTGTCTGAAGGTTATTTAAAGATCAGGTCATGGAAAGGCACCCTTGGCTTCTCATTCCTGTTGCTCAAACCCGCAACATCGATCCTCTCCTGTTCAAGGGATCCCGATAGGTGACGTCCAGGCGTGATGGAAAGAGGCATTGGGAAGTTGTCAACAGGCTTTTAATTTTAAGGTCAGGTTTAACTCATTAATACACCGGTAAGGAGGGAATTCAGCCTCAGGACCTCAGTTTTCTAAGTGCAAACTGAGTAACGTTTTTCTCATGATTGTTGAAAGGATTGGTTTCTATATATGCACCTACATGTATGTATGTTGAATAGGCAGTGCAGTGTCTAATCTCTGGTAAGATGTTAAGAAATGACTCCAAATTTATTCTCTTAGTCACTGAGCAAATTAATACATAATCGAGCATGAGGACTCATCTTCATGCCATCCCTATACACATACTTATAGCTAATCTTCGGGAGTCTAAATACTAAGTATCTCCTGGAAACCAATTCCCTCAGGGAACTGGTACACTGTTTACAAAGTAGCTAGTAATGTTACTCTGAAACTCTCCACTTGCAACAGGGTTTCTTTGGTCCCCTGAGAAAGGGTAAATCTCTGCCAGAGATGTCCAACCTGCGACCTTTGGGCCGCATGAAGCCTAGGATGGCTGTGAATGCAGCCCAAAACAAAATCGTAAATTTACTTAGGATATTGGGAAATTTTTGTGTGTGATTACGTGTCACAATGTATTTAATGTGTGGTCCAAAGCAACTTTTCTTCCAGTGTGGGCCAGAGATGCCAATTGGTTGGACCCAGGAAGACAAGGGAGTATTTCAATCTTTAGTGTTTGGCTGTAAGAGTAGAAAGAAACAAACTTGCAACCCAAGACTGAAATCTTTACATTGCATCCCCACGTGTCTGAGTTCTTTCTAGGATTTGCTCAGCCTGCTGGTAAAGGTGACATTAGGCTTGGAGGCAGAGGGCAGTGGGCCCCTCCTGGCTGTACTGGGGGTGTGGCCACTCCCTAGGCTAACTGGAGGGCTTAAGTCAGGACTCACGCCCTGCGCATTGTTAGCAAATAATTTGCCCTCTGGTTGTTTGCAGGTGCTGCTGGGAATACAGTGGGGCTGTTGGGAGGGGCTGGGTATTGAAGCCATTGCCAGGTCTGTGTGTGGGGGCAGGGGAGGCTCTGTGGGGAAGATGACTCAACCTTTCAACTTATCTGCTTTTGAGAGAATTCTCTTAATTGGGTGAGTGGAAAACTGCATTGTGGTCGTTACAGATTTAAAAAGTCCCTTCACCCCCTGTGAGTCAAATAATGAAGCATGCATTTCCCTCAGTTAAAAATGTCTCAACTAAGTGAAAAATGGTTGGTCCAGGTCCCCAGGCTCTCTCTACTGCTTAAAGAGCAGAAGTGCAAGGCAGAGCCCTACACCCAGTCTGTGCACCTGCATTCACAAGCCTTCTGCAGTGGGCATGGCAGCCTTTGGGGATCAGGGCTGTTAGTGGACATGAATAATGCCTGAAAGAATGTCCCTGAACTCATTTCTGAGTTACTGGGCTTGAGCCAGAATATATGAACGTTATATAAACTCTTCCTGTTCATTACAGCTGCTTTCATTTTAAGTACTGCATTAGAAGTAAATAATGTTAGTGTTAAATTTATAGTTTAACCAAGAGCATTAGTGGGTCTTTAAGAAATTCACCCCCCAGTGATTTGGCAAATTTGGTAGTTGTGATTAAACAGTGAGCACCTTACCAGAGTTACTTCTGTGCCTTGAATGTTGTGACATCAGTGCAGTGGGGTCACAGGAAAAGCCATTTCATTTCTTAAAGCTGTTTATTTCTTAATGTTACGCAATGGAAGAAAGAAGGAAATGGCTGTAAGCAGGAAGGTTAAAAAAAATGTAACTCTTGCATTATAAATTCACACTACATGGTTTTTAATTAATTTCGCTTCAGCTTTTATGAAGGCATACTAAGAGGTATTATTTTGACCATGAACTGAGTTCAAGGTAGGGGAAAGTGATTTATTGACATTGTTATTTCTGAATCATTCCAAGGATCCACATTCAAATCCCAACTAACTGGCGAGGATCCACATTCAATCTCAGTTAACTGGCACACCACAAGAATGAGTCACCCATGTGAGCTAGAGTTTCCTTGCAAACTTGTGGAGGATCTTGTGAGATCTGTAAGTGAGATTTATTTGGTAAAAGGTCTTACAGCACCTTGAGTCATTACTATAAGCATCAAAGTCTGGTATGGATAGGGATAGAGCTTAATGAAGACCATTCGTAATGCCACCATATTCTTGGGAACTTGTATTTTTCACCTAGAGCCAGCTTTAGACTAGATACATGAATAATCTTATTCTTCAGAGCTTTGTCAAAGAAGCTGTTTTGGGAAAGGTGAGCCATGGTGAGTGGTGGGTGCTGGTGTGCAGCCTCTGCCAGGCCTTGTGGCCTTCTGATTTGACTGCTCAGCTCAAAGAGGTTGGCTGGGCCACCAAGCAGTTCTGCCCCCGCCCCTGCGGTGGTTTGTGCCAGTCTGCACGTAGGAGAGCCAGGCTGCAGTACCGCTGGTGGCCTCTGAGACCAGCCTCTCCCAGTTCTGACGGCAGGCAGAGCTCCTGGGGAGCTCTGAGTCTCCATTTCCTGACGTCAGCAAGCTGTGTTTGGAAGGCAGGCGGGAGCTGTGTGGGTGATGCCTAGACCACTGGGATAGGCAGTGAGGCTACTGGTCATAGCGTCGGTGATGCAACCCAAACATTTTGTTGTTGTTGTTATTTTAGCGGACTCAACAAAAGTTACCATCAGATAGGCCAACATTTTAAAAATCTGACAGTATAAAGTGTTTTCAACGGGGTGATAAGGCCAAGAACTGACATTACTGATTAGTTGTAAGTGGGCTTAACCACTTTGGGGAGCAATTCAGCAATATTTAGTAAAATAGAATATAAGCACACCTTGTGGCCCAGAAATTTCATCTCTGGATCTATAGACGCTCACACAAGAAGACATGTAATAGGAGAGTTGTTATGGTATTAAAAATTGGGGGGGGGATTGGTTTAATGAGGGGGAATGGCCAATCAGTGAGGGAATACATAAATAAAGCATCTAGCAGTGTGGTAGAACAGCATAGGAGTTCATACGAATTAACTAGATCTACATACCAACTGGATAGGTGTTAAATGTGCTGAATGAAAAAACAAGTTCAATGATATTTGTATATCATTGAAAATGCCCAGTATACTACTTAGGGCATTTTACAGGCCAGCAATATTAGAGGGGCTCAGTTTAGACATGGGCACTTAAAGGAACTAGAAGGATACGAAATGCTTCATATTTGTGACAGCGGTAGGTGTCAGTGTTTTTGATGGGGTGTGGAGGGGCTGAAGAGGCCTGGAGATGGAGAAAAAATAAACCATAAAATTGTAATGTTTAAAAAATATATTTCATTGATTATGCTATTACAGTTGTCCCATTTCCCCTCTTCATTCCCCTCCATCTTGCACCCCACCTCCCATGTGTAATTTTTTCTAAGTCTAAAAAAATCTAGTTAAATGTTAATGGTCAGTTCTGGGTGGTAGAAATACAGATGTTAATATTTCTTTAGTTCAAAACAAAACAGAAGGAAGTCTGGGAAGCCACTGTGGGACGACCAGCCGCACTGTGGAGGTCCGTGCTCTTGGTGAGCTGGCATCGCCCTCCTTTCAGGCCTCCTTTTTCTCCCACCAGCTGTGACGGAGGGTGGCTCCCCCTTGAAATGCTGAGGGTGCGGCCCAGCCTGGTCCTGCCTGCCTTGGAAGGTCCCTAAACCAAAGTGTGAATACCATGCCTAGGAGCACTGTCTCATTCATTGCCTTAAGCCTGGTAAAAAGACACCATAACACAGCACAATGAAAGCTTCACCCAAACTTCCTCCTTTAGGCTGAGACAGTTCTCTTTGAGCATCTGCCATCAAACAAGGAAATCCTTGTCATCTGCAGTTCTAGCCCTGAATAAATAAAAGCAAGGGCATTTTACTTGAATCCGCAGGCAGGTTCATTTTGTTTTGTGTAACCAGGTAAAGTAGACTGCTTTCTGTTTTGGGGCCTACTGAGTGTAGAGTGGACTTCAGATTCACATCTCTCAGCTAAAAATTGCCTAACTGCCAGAACCCACTCCTTACACGAATACACTGTTGTCATGATTCTGTTTATCGGGATTCGTGCCCATTCACTCCACAGCCCGCCAGGTTCTGTGGTTGGTGCAGCACTCATTTGGATCTTCTTGCGGCCACAGTCAGATGAGGGCTAGTCCTGGGAATCCTATTTCCCTGCTCCATCATCTGGAAAGAGAGCTGCTAGGAAGCTTCTAGGCTGGCGTGAATGCCTTGTCCAGTATATTGTGATGCAAACTTTCTTAGGGATACTGACCTTCAGAAGATTTGGGCACTGAAAGGCCTTCATGCTGACATAGAGGCCTAAATACTAAATAACAAACTGACGCCCTGGCCGGGGAGCTCTGTTGGTTAGAGCACCATCCAGCTATGCCAAGGTTGTGGGGTACTTCCCAGGTCAGGGTACATAACAGTAATCAACTAAAGAATGTATCCACAAGTGGAACAACAAAACCATGTTTCTCCCTCCCTCCCCTCTCCCCCGACTTTTTCCCTCTCTCCCCCCTCACCTCTGCCTCTCCCTCATCCTCCCTCCCTTCCTTCCTAACTCTTCCTAAAAATCAATGAATAAATTTTAAAACTTGATGTCAGAGCAAGGAAAACAATTGGCAGGCATCAGGTGCCATCATTACATCATTATTGGGTTAGTCTGTGTGGTGAGGTTGGCATCAAAGCAAAATCGATGCAGAGATTCCTATCTGGTTAAAGATTGGCTTATGCACGTGCAGGTTCATAGGCCAGGCCAGTTTACTAGGGCAGAATGATTCGAGCCTTTGTGAAAGAATTGGTGGAGTGAAGTGTGAATCTCCCAGAACAGCTTTGCCAACAGTACTGGCTCTAAGAAGTGGCATGTCGGGTATTTTTTTTTTTTTAATGAGTCCCCTGACCCCCTGCTGGTTTCTGAAGAGTAGCACAGATGAAACTGTACTTTTAGAGAATTAGAAAGCAGCTTGAGATGAGAGAGGAAAGGTGGGAGTAGGGGCACCTGGAGCTGAGCTGTGACTGCCTGCTCCATCCTGTCAGCCTGCACTAAGGCCTCCGATGGTGTCTCGTTTCTCACAGAGGAGAAATGGCTCTGAGGAAGATCCTACTGCAGGGGCTCAGGCTCAAGAATGAGGCTCCTGTACCTGGGCACAGCATTTCCCTCCATCAGTGGCTATGCCGGGCTTCCGCTGCTGGCCAGAGGTTGGCTCTGCATGTCTGTGCCTCCCAAGGAGGAGGATGCACTCTAGTGAGTCAAGACTGGTGCAGGCTGGGCTGCATGTCCTGGCAAGCACTGTCCAGACAGTAGCATGAGGAAGGGGAGCTCTTCCCTGAGGCCGGCCCGGAGAAACCAGGACTGGGGCTGCTGTCCTAGGGCTGGGAGAGTCCAGAGAGTGTTTTAGGAGAACTCTAGGTGGTTGGTGGGATTGGCAGCTTATGCACCAGAGAAGAGGCAGGCAGGACAGACCAGTTGGTGACCCAGGGATGAGACATGAGGTCTGTGGTTTGGTAGAGGGCCTTAAGGACAGGCCGAGACCCTGAGGGAGTCTGGACCCACCTGCTGAGAAGCAAGTTTTTTTTATTGCAGGTGTGTATTTCCACTCAGATACCAAACAAATTTTTTTATTTATTTTTGCACCTAGTAGCCTGGGTGAACAAAAGATCAGAGCTTGTAAACCTCAGATTTAGTTCAAGATAGCGAAATAGGCTGGTGTTTGAGCCCGATACAGTTGTTTCTGGGAAAGGCATCCCCTGGCCCTGAAGGCAGGCCTTCTGTACCAGAGCACCCTTGGCACAAAGGTTTTGCTGTGAAGCCTGAGGACAGACTAAGCAGGAAAAGACATTTGCTGGGTTTGGGTATGTAACTTAACAGGTTTTGGGCGTTGAATTTTCCCATGGACTATATTAACTTTTTTTGCTTTGAGGTTCTGAATGCATCAAGGTTGATCTTAAGTCAGTGAAGCTGTCCAGTTGTGACCTAGGATGGACCTAAGATGGATTATCTTACCATCCACATTTTTTTTTTTAATAATTTTTTTTTCTTTAAGATTTTATTTATTTATCTTTAGAGGGGAAGGGAAGGAGAGAGGGAGAGAAACATCAATGTGCGGTTGCCTCTTGTATGTCCCCTGACAGGAACTGGCCTGGCAACCCAGGCATGTGCCCTGACTGGGAATCGAACCGCGATCCTTCGGTTCGCAGGCCCGCGCTCAATCCACTGAGCTACACCAGCCAGGGCTTACCATCCACATTTAAACAGTGTTTCTGACATGTATAAAGCAGCAGCTGCTTAATAGAACTAGGAGTGTCCCGTTAATTTTAATTCCAACACTTTCACCAGGATGCTTTTAAATACTTTGTTTTTGGAAGATGCATATTGTAATTTTTCTTATTATAAGAGTATTTCATATCAGTAAACGTATTAGTAAAGACAAAATTTTGCTGGACTTCTACCACCCAGATGGCATGTTAACATTTTGGCAGCTACCCTGCCCGTCCTTTCCTATGTGTTTAATTTAGCGTCCCTTCCATCTGAACATGGGGAGGGACCAGGTTCTTGTATAGAACAGTGAAATGTTAGCAAACCACACAATTAGAGCGACTTTACAGGGGAAGAGGTCTTTGGGTACAAGGGGAGGGGATAAAGCATCACAGGGGAGCCAGGAAGAGCTCACTACCTGCGAATTTTCCGTTATCACCTTCTTGGTATTTTATTGGGAGGCTAGTGTTTGCCTTTGTAACATAGCTGGATCTCTAGGAGCAGCTACCACCTGGACACCTGCTTATTAAGGTAATTTTTCTGTTACCCAAAAGAGCTTTAGTTACACTCAGCTTTACCTTAATCCTTGTACAGCTCCGCAGGGAAAACCTTACTCAGCTCCGAGCAGTCTTTGCAAGTGGGGCCAAGGAGCCACCCTGAGCCAAAAAAGCATTATGTCACCGGAAGCCCAAGCCCAGAGAACACAAGGTATGACCTGATAATCAGTGGCCCCAGCCAGGTCTTAGGAAGGAGACAGTAATGTCTCAGGTCTAGCGAAGAGCCAGCTGATACTTTTTAAGAAGAATGGGGTTAGTTACTCCAACCCAGTCACTCAGATTGTATTTTATTTACAGCACAGTCTTCAGACTGGATTGCTCTCTCCCCTTGGAGGGAGGCCCCAGCAAGGCCCTTGAGTTCCAGCTGGCTCCGTGTGCCACCTGGTACCACCTCCTCAGTAATGTTCCCTTAGCAGCCAGACTTACCTAAGCCCAGCTGGGTGTTCTGAAGGCTTCATAGCCCTGCTTCAACCGAGAGTGCAAGTACAGGGACCGTGGCTGCCTAGGCCATCCTTCCCAGAATTCAGAAGTTCCTCAGATTTGGGCATGGGGAAATAGAAGTGCAACTTTGATTTTGACAGAGAGGCATTAAGATGCATGAAAAGGTATTTAGCAAACACTGGGATACGTCCAAGTGCTAGAGGTATAGCACCAAATAGGTTATAAAGGAGAGGGTTAATGCTGATTCTGGGGCCTGGTACGTATGCATGTATTATGGAGTTGGGAAACGCTGTGTGGAAAGTTAACTGGCATCTTATTCCCCTATTTTAAAAGTTTTAGATTCTATAGTTGTGGACTTGTAGCCATCAGTTTCCAATAGCTGATAGAAGGTTTGCCCTCGACTGGTCACACAGACCTCTTGAGAATGGGAGAGATGAGTTTAGATGCATGCTCTGCCAGGGCCACCCAAAGGGGCCAACCAAGTTAGGGAAGAAGAAGAAGTAGTAAGGGTTGTATGTATGGGGGGGGGGGCAGGAGGCTTTCATTTGGAGCTCTGAGATTTAGGAGGGTGTGGGACAGGGCTAAAGAGGGATTTATATCTGAGCCTGGGCTAAAGCATTGAGGCGCGAGGGTTTTAGAAGGAGTAGCCCTTGGTCTGAGAACTTGAGAAAAGGGACAGCCTTCTGATGAGCAGTGTCACGCTTCTGCTCATACCTTTCTTTACCTCATAACTCTTCAAAGCACTGGCCAGAAGCTTCGGACTTCTTTGTCTCCAATCAGCTAACTAACTGGCTGGGTTTAGTTGTAAGTCTGTAATGAAGAAAAGCAAAGGTCAGGAAAGTTATCAGGATTGTGACCTGGGCTGGTTAATGACCTGGAACGGATGGTCTTTTGTTACTGGGAGTGGTGCACTTATTGGACTTAACAAGGGACTCGGGTTGGTGCGTCAGAAAACCAGTTGGGAAGATTTGACAGGCAACTTTAGTCTTCTTGTGTTGTAGATGCAGTTGTAATAATTTTAGAACTAGACCGGGGCCATTGTAGTTGTCCTTGGTTTTATTTTTTGTTTTTATTTTTAAAGAGTGATGTAAGGTTTTGTTTTAGGAGGTTTTATTTTCTTTTTTAAGATTTTTTTAAAATTTATTAACAGAGAGAAGTGAGAACATTGCCTCTCACACACACCCCCAGCTGGGAACCTGGCCTGCAACCCAGGCATGTGCCCTGACTGCAAATCGAACTGGCGACCTTTAGGTTCACAGTCTGGCCCTCACCAGCCAGGGCTATCCTTGGTTTTATGCAAATTGCTTTGCACATTGTAAAGTCCTTTGGATCAAAAGTAAATGTGGTTTTTAGGTACAAACTCCTGGGATGAAAAAATTTGCATTCAGGGTTCCAGTGGGACTTTGCTTCATGGCCAGGGACTACTTTTTATCGCTCGTAGGTGGGCTAGGACCTACTTGGAAGAATGAATTTATGTGGCGCTTTGGGTTAGTAAAAAGCTAGGACTCCAGAGTGAAAAGGACTGCCTGAGTGGTGGTTGTCTTCACAACTGGAAACATCGCTTTGTGTTGGGGTTGGCCTTGTTATGAGGCAGTGTGGGTGCCTCACCTCATAGCGGATGTTTGTAGCTTTGAGACAACTCTTCATGCAAAGGTCTAGATTTGCTTAGGTTCTAAACTAGGAGTCAGTTCTTTATATCACTGGAAGATGGTTACAATTTTCTTTTTAGGAAGCTCTTTCAGTGCATGTAACATGATGTTATTTACAAGATTAAGCAGGAGAGCTGTCAAGGTAGAAACTAGCCCAGTGTGAGAGAGGTCTGCTTACACTGGGTGCCTGGCGAGTACATGCAGCAAGTATGAGGTTTTTAACTTGCTCGCAGTCCCGTGAACCCTTAGCCTAACTGGAGGAGCACCCACGTAGCCAGTGCGTGCAGGCTTCCCTGTGGTTTGTGCACCAGCCGTGCTTGTTGAGTTAATGTGTAAGCAGGAAACAGTCTCCTGTGCCAAGCAGTGTATTAGAGACCCAGGCTGCTCAGACTGATCATGCTCTTCAATTCCTCTGGACCCAGGACTTCACAAGCCATGTCGAAGCCCCACAGCGACGTTGGGACTGCCTTCATTCAGACCCAGCAACTGCACGCAGCCATGGCCGACACGTTCCTGGAGCACATGTGCCGCCTGGATATCGACTCCCCACCCATCACGGCCCGGAACACTGGCATCATCTGTACCATCGGTGAGTGGGTGTGCCCCTCCCTCTAAACAAGCCTTCCTGAGACAGTGAACTTTTCTCTCCTGAAAAGATTAAATGTAGCACACCTGGGTGCTGAGCAGGATTCTCTACATAGACTCTTGTGGGAACTCAGATCATAGAAAGTTGCCATAAAGAATTGGTATGCTTTACGTTTTCTGCTAAAGGTAAAATTTAGAGGGCATCTTCCTTATCACATCTGCAGAGGAGCATCGCGAAGACCTAGGAAGGATCTTTTTGCCATTCTCTGTGCAACCAAGATTCTGTGGTTGGACATCTGGCTGGGCTTCAGGGAGAGCAGACAGAGAGCTGGTCAGGTCTTCTAGGCTTTCCTGCTTATGGATGGGAGCCTGCAGAACAGAATTTGAAGGAAATAGGGGTGTCCCCCTAAATCAAGAAAGTGGACTAACACAATAGTAGCCATGAATGTGACTTTTTAAAAAAATTTTGAGCTGTTTAGGGGAGGGAAAGTATATGGGGAAAAAATATCAAGAGTTCTTTAAACCTAAGCAAGTTTAAAGTATTAAGACTTACATCTTTAAAACATTTTCACTAGGCCCAGCTTCCCGATCGGTGGAGATGTTGAAGGAGATGATTAAATCTGGAATGAATGTGGCTCGTCTGAACTTCTCTCATGGAACTCATGAGGTGAGCCTTGGCTGGACAGTTCGGCCACTGGGATGGCTTGAGGAAACAGGGTGGGGATGCAGTGTTTATTTAGCCACCGTGGACCAGGCAAGACTGAGACTGGGAGTTAACAGCCAATGGAAAGATTGCCTTCACTAGCCTGTCTCTCCTCCCCTTTTCCCTTCTCTTGCCGTCTCAAGTGGCCATGTCTCCTTAAACAAAGACAGCCTTCTTTGCCATTAGCCGTGGTTCTCCCATACACCTATGCTACCAGTAGCCCTCACAAAGGAAAGTAGAGGGTTCTACTAGAAACCTCTTTAAGCCATCATGTTCCAGGCCACAGGGCTTGACACTCCCACCCCAGGATTTCTGTAATAGCTCCTGTTGCAGTGACAAACCAAAAGGTCACCAGGCATATTGATTCTGGCCTAGTTTAGACCCAAGATCACTGGGCAGGTCCTGGAGGAGGGTTTTCACTTGGCAAGTTAAGGACTGAGTCTAATGCACTAACGCTGTCTGACGTTTCATACACTCATCAACATTGTGTCCCCAGCCTCTCCCTTCCCAGGGGTTCTGGTGCATTAAGATAAAACTAAGTCATAACACTTCCCCAAGAGCCTGGCAGGATTGTATTAGTGCTTGGGCTGTTGACGAGGTGACCTGACCTGTGGACAGAGACCTTTCCTAGGGACAAGGTGGCAGGTATTGGGAAGTCCTCATTCCTGCTGTGTCCTGAAGTCCATGACAAACTCATTTTGAGGAGTACAGGGGCTCCACGAGGGACAGCGCCTTTTAAAAACCTGTAGGCTCAACTGTAGGCCCTGGGATGTCACACCGGCATTGATAGAGAAGAGTAATGGATGAGGCAGATTTTTCCCACTCTTGACTTTTGTACTTCCTGTTCAGAATAAAATGCTGCCCTGTAAGGGCAGGCAGCGAGGGGTTGCCCTCTGGCATTTTGAAGTTGGTATTAAGTTGAGACTAAAAATAAAGCCTCAGGAAGAGCAATTCAAGAAGTGAATTTCTTCTTTCTGGAAACATGAGACTCTGCATCATAGGTTCCCTAACCCATATTCCGTAAACAGCCTATGGCCTGGCAGGTGGCTGGCCTCCAAATGTCATGGGGGCCTGACCAAGTTCAGAAGAACTGCTCAGCAGGCAGCTCAGGCAGGTTAAGACCCATCTGCAATGGCATTGTGTGGTTTTCCAAAGGTATGGGTCCTTAGCAGGAGTCATCAGAAATTACCACAAGAGTTAGCTCAAAGAGAGAGCCAAAGACATCAGTGAAGGTGAGTTCACTATTGGTCCCTACTGCTGGATCAGGGGTCTAGGGTCTCCTGTGTTCAGGGGAAGGAGCAGAAATAGATTTTAAGAAGCTGACCTTTAACTAGGCTTTGTAGCCTCCTCCATCCAGTAAAATAATACCGCACGCCCTGAAATGGCAAGGGCAAGTGCTGTCTGCTGCACCTGCTCAGGGACTTGGGTTTTGTTTTTGTTTTTAACTGCAAGAGGCATTTGGAGATAATATGTGCTGTAAACTCTTCTGCACAGATTAAAATTGGGGTTTTGGGGGATTTATTTAAGGTTTTCGACCAGGATGAGGTTGTCCCAAGGATCTGGGTTTTGGAAGCTGGTCTGAATTGTTCTGATATTACATGACATAATGTAAACAAGTTTTAGCTTGGCACTTTAGCTTTGAGTCGAATAGTAATGGCAGATGGAAAAAGAGGAAGGGCTTAAGAGAGAGGATTAAAGTCAGGATTTGTTGCAAATGAGAAATAGAAGTAGCAAAGGGCAATCCAGAGAAGGGCACCTTCCCACCTCTCCCTATTCCACTTCTGCCTCTAATCAGACTCTAGAAAGTAATTGTGAAAACAAGCGTGCGTGACCTTAGCAATAGACCACTGTTTGTTCAGCTTGGGTTACTTACTGCTAGCTTACCTAAATAACTGAGTTTGAGTTGTAGCTGGAATCAATAGAGAAAAAGCTCAGAATTACCAAATCTATTTATCTATCATTGACTGATAGACCAGTACTATCCAAACATAAGCCTGGGCCTTTTACTCCTGTTATCTGCTTTTTTTTTTTTTTTAAATGAGTTCTGAGGAAAAGAGGATTGCTGAGGGGACACAGCCTTCTCTTATGTTAAGATATGTTTACACCCATGCCTTTAATGGGCTTCTAAGATTTGCCCTTGAGTGAGTGTGAGTGTATGCTGTGGTAGAAGTGCATGGAAGCTCAGAAGGCTACACTTGACACATGGATGGGGCTGACGCTGGGCGGTGGTGGAGAAGGTCTGAGCATCCATAGGTCTATCCTGAACAGTCAGCTCCAGCCAGTGCTGGATCCCAGTGTGTGGGAGCACGCTTATCAGTACTCCTCCTTTCCCCAGTACCATGCAGAGACCATCAAGAACGTGCGTGCAGCCACAGAAAGCTTTGCTTCTGATCCCATTCTCTACCGGCCAGTTGCAGTGGCCCTGGACACTAAAGGACCTGAGATCCGAACTGGGCTCATCAAGGGCGTGAGTATCCTGGGCAGAGGTGGGAAGGACGGTGCAGGAGTCAGGAAGCCAGAGATGTCAGCATGTCTGCCCTGCTGGAAGCCGCATTCCTCAGGGTTTAGGTCTATAAATGAGGGTTTTATTCATCACTGTAAAAAAATGTTGATTTAATCTACTTGGCTAAGGAACAATACCAAAAAGGAACCTTTTTTACTCTAAAACGCTGCTTCCAAACTTACTACCTATGAGGACTAATTTATCTCTTTCCCCCTTTCATTAAATAGCATAACTAAACATTGTAGGTTTTTCTGGGGTTATTTCCTTGAAATATGCTAAGTTAGACAATGTGATTATTTATTCCCAAGGGAAAAGCTTTTATTGTTACTTCTACTTGAGATTTGAGCATTGTTCCCTGGAGGAAAGCGTTCCTCTTTCTGCCAGGAGGGCCTGGTCTCTCAAGTTTGGGCTCGTGGCTTATTCTCTTGTCTGCAGAGCGGCACCGCCGAGGTGGAGCTGAAGAAAGGGGCCACTCTCAAGATCACTCTGGACGATGCCTACATGGAAAAGTGTGATGAAAACACCCTGTGGCTGGACTACAAGAACATTTGCAAGGTGGTGGAAGTCGGCAGCAAGATCTACGTGGATGATGGTCTCATTTCTCTGCAGGTGAAGGAGAAAGGTATGTTTAAAATCGGCTCTAATTTTCTGGATACCAGGAAGAGAGGAAGCTTGTTTGGCTCATAGCAAGATAGAGTCTGTATTCTCAGGAATTCCCTTTATAATTCCTTATCCTCACAAACTGACTTCAGTTCTGTTGAGTCACACTTTTGGGGAGCATACACGATTTCTTTTTATGCATCCTCACTACTCTGGGCTTTTTGCTTCCTTCTTCCAGCCCTCAGTGTGATATATGCAGGACTCTGGTGTGTGGGAATGACAGCTCATGTTTTAAGTTTCAGGCACTATTCTAAGTGTCTTAAATGATAATTTGTTTAAATTTACGAGTGGGTATTATTCATATTTAACAGGTGAGGAAGCTGAGGCACAGAGCAGTTAATTGACCTGTCCAAGGTTGCGCAGTTAGTAGAATTGGGATTTGAACTCCGGCATTATGGCTGCACGGCCCACAAGGTGCTGCTTCCCAGTTCACTGTCCTGGGGATGAGGCATCAACTTTTCACGTCTTTCCTTCCTGTTGAGGAGGTACCCTCATTGATCTGCCTCTCCACCTACTCCACTCCACACAGGTGCTAACTTCCTGGTAACAGAGGTAGAGAATGGTGGCTCTTTGGGCAGTAAGAAGGGTGTGAACCTCCCTGGGGCTGCTGTGGACCTGCCTGCCGTGTCAGCAAAGGACATCCAGGATCTGAAGTTCGGGGTAGAGCAGGACGTAGATATGGTGTTCGCATCTTTCATCCGCAAGGCATCCGATGTCCATGAAGTAAGGAAGGTCCTGGGAGAAAAAGGAAAGAACATCAAGATAATCAGCAAAATCGAGAATCATGAGGGGGTTCGGAGGTAAGTGCCCCACAGTCTGCTCCCCGTGCTTTAGCCCCAGACCAACTCTCGAGGAGCCAGATGCACCCTGTGAGTTACCTGGCTGCCTGTGCCCAGAACGCAGATTGCCGAACTTGTTCCAGACATGCTGAGCCACACTATCTGAAGGGGAGAAATGGAAAGCGTTGGTATTTAAAAAAAACAAAACGAAACAAAACAAAAAAATGTTTTCCAGGTGATTAGGATGCCAGCATCTTGACATCGTTCCAGAGGCCCAGGCACTGCTTGCAGGGTCAGGAGCCATTGTGCTGTACTTACTGCTCAGGAGCACTGCCGTGTCTGCTGGAATGTGGGGACCCAGAGGGAAGGCAGCCAGCTCTTAGGAAGGGACTGCGTGGAAGGAAGCTCAGGGCCTGGTGTTGATGCTAAAGGTTACAGCCTCCAAATCTTCACTAAGAAAGCAGCTGGCTCCATGACCAGGCTAGCTCTGTCCCGGTATCAGCTTTCCAGAGAGCGCATGTGGTTCTCTTTTAGGCTTAGATTGTCCCAGCTCAGCCCACCATCTCCCCAGTGCTCACCACCTAGAGCCAAATGACTGTGGCCAGCTTGGTGACATCTGTTCTTTGGCTTCCTACTTGAAACACAAGTCAGTGCAGCTAAAACCCTACCAGGGGTGTCCAGCCTTTTGGCGTCTCTGAGCCACACTGGAAGAAGAGTTGTCTTGGGCCACACATAAAACACATTGCGACAAATAATCACCAAAAAAATCTCATCGTGTCTTAAGTGAATTTAGGGTTTGTTTTGGGCCACATTCATAGCCATCCTGGGCTGCATGCTGTGCAGACCTGAGAGACTCTCCTGTGGACTAGACGTGTGCTTGTGGAGAATGGAAGGAGCCGCCCTGCTCACTGTTATGACCTTGCTGTCCTTGGCTTTGTGTATATGTCCTTTGTAACAGGCAGTTTGAGGTCCTTCCTCTGCCATCCTGATAAGCCAGCTAACCTTGGCCTTAGGCTAGGCAGACCCATATGTCTGCTTCCCTTCAGCAAGTTGGAGGGGGGCTGCTTCACAGAGCAGGCCTCAGGTGTCCTTGGCTGGAAGAGGCCATTGGATCCTTGTATTGGGAGCTACACACAGACAGGCCTTAGTTTTCCTTTCTGCCTTGGAAATGTTGATTGGAGTGGGATGGCAGAGAGACCTCAGGAGGGGCCTCATAAGATGCAGATGGAGAAAAGTGAGCCCGTGGGGCTTGAGAAGGGAACCTTGCTCCCTCCCCTGTCCCCAGGGAAGTATCCATACTAGTGTTGAAGAAACTCAGCAGACTGTTGGGCCCCTTTAGGGTACTAAGGTAGCTGACGCATGCCACCACCTCCACGCATCCATAGTGACATCATGGATAGTCGTTCTGCAAGGACAACTAAATCAGAGGATCCTGGGAAAAAATTCTTTGCACCACTATATTGGTGGCTCCTGTTCACATAATCTGTCTCCTTCCACCTTTCCCCTTCAGATTTGATGAGATCTTGGAAGCCAGTGATGGGATCATGGTGGCTCGTGGTGATCTGGGCATTGAGATTCCTGCAGAGAAGGTGTTTCTTGCTCAAAAGATGATGATCGGGCGGTGCAACCGAGCTGGGAAGCCTGTCATCTGCGCCACGCAGGTATGTTCCACTCCTCACTACACATGCTTGCCCTGTCTCTTCCACAGACCCTTCCCCATGTCACAGGCACATCCCCTCCCTCCATGCACCTACACAAAGCCATCCTCTGTACGCCCACGCTACCCAGGGGTTCAGCTTGCAGTCTTTCATCTCTGAAGATGGCCCGGGCCATGTCTTACTAATGTTCTGCCCTCTCTCAGATGCTGGAGAGCATGATCAAGAAGCCCCGTCCCACCCGGGCGGAGGGCAGTGATGTGGCCAATGCTGTCCTGGATGGAGCCGACTGCATCATGCTATCTGGGGAGACAGCCAAAGGGGACTACCCCCTGGAGGCTGTGCGCATGCAGCACCTGGTAAGTTGGTAGGGCTTGCCCATCTCCTGGGCTCGGGCTCGGGCTCGGGCTCGGGCTCGGGCTCGGGCTCGGGCTCGGGCTGGGGTGGAGGCAGCCCGGTACACAGCCTTTTAGGCTTCTGCACCCACATCTCTGTTACCTTTCAAATTGCAATAAGAGTGAGGAGGTGTGTGCTGGGGGCATGTGTATGTGGTTTTTTTTTCTGTTCTACCTTCCATGCCCATAGCCCACTTCATTTCCTTTTGTTTTGGAGACTTCTCTTTCATCAGACATAGTCCAGTCACTCTGGCTCCTTGCCTTGGCTCAGGTACTGGGATAATTGCCTCTTCCTCTGAACAGCCCAGAGGACTTGAGTTCCCCTGTCCTACTCTGGAAAAAGCCAAGCACTCCCACTCCTAACCATCCTCTTCATTTGGCTTCTATTTTGACTCCTGACCTGTCCCACAGACAGGTGCCTCCCCCACAGGGGCCTCTGGACATGCTCTGGAGGCCACTGTCCACACTGAGTTCACTGTGAGCTGGTTTTGCATGGTGCCTGCAGCTGGACCTGCTGTGCTGAGCTGTTGCACTCATCCAGACTGAAAAGTGGGCTTTGACAGGTGATAGGTCCACAAATAGAGGCAGGCGGAAGGATGGCTGATCCTGGCTGGCCTTGTAGTGAGAGCATGTGGAGTTGTCCTGGAGGTGACTTTCGTTCTTCCCCCAGGAAACCAGGCAGGCTGTTCTGCTCTGCCACTGCTGGGCTGCTTCTCACGGCTCGGTGCTCGGATCCTGCCCCCGTCTGCTGCAGCTCTAGAGCTTACTAAAGAGTTAACGTAGGGATCCACTATCAGGGTTACTCATGCCTGGGAAAATGAGTGCTACAAATTAACTTTCTCACAATAGTCCTAGGTCGATGTTTATAACGGGTAACCTTGTCTCTTATCCTGAAATGGTTTTTCTTTAACCTTCCTATTCCCCTTCGGTCAACCAAGGACCCCCATGCCCTTTGTGTGGCACTTGCTCTCCTGCATCCCCCCAAATTTAAAACAACCCCCAAGAAAGAACATCTGGACTAGATATCTCCCTTTCCTCCTTCATTTTCTGTATGTTCAGTTATTATGCATAACTGCCTTCTGGAGAAGAGTTGCCATTTACAATTTAACACCTTTCCAGTGGTGAACCAAGACATCTTGACTAAAGTTGTCTTCGGGCTGCTTCGTGGATGTCCCCAGGAGCCCTGAGCTTCTCCGCAGGCCTGCCCCAGTGCTGGGAAAGTGCTTTCTCTTTCCCAGGAGACATTGGGCCTTGACCCAGTCACGTCTAGAGTGCCCGCTGGTATATTTATGGGTTTCTCCACATACCCCTCTCTCTCATTACCTTGCTTAGATGCATGGCTTAGATCAGGGGTAGGAGAGTGATCTAATTTACTGAGCCATGGGACCGTGCTGGGACTTTCATGTGTCTGTGGGCAAATCATGTAGCCTTTGGGGCCTTATCTGTAAAATGAATTAGTTGGGATGTGTTTAATTATACCCTTTGCATTAAATATTCACTGCAGTTATTAAATGTCTGATAAGTACCTGTGTAGATTAAGGTGATCTTTATAACCCCTGTGAGAAACATGTCACCCCAATTTATAGATGAGGGTTACATGATAATAAAGCCTGTGTTTGCACCCAGATCTGGCTGTCAAGCCAGTGCTGTGTCCTACAACAGAGTACTTTATCTCATGGGAGACCAAGCCAGGTCTGGGGTCAGAGACTAAGAATCAGGCTCTGTGCTCTCACTTCTGTGCCCATGGTTTCCAGACTCCAATCTTTTCTTACGATAGATGGACATCTTAGGACCACAGGGCTTGGATTACATGGCCCTGCTCGAAAGATAAGTTGTGGCGTCCAGGCCAGGTGGGGCCAGTCTCTCCTTTCCACATCCCGAGCTAACATTGGCTGACAACTTCTCTTAACTGTCCACTGCTTTCTCCTCTGTCAGCCTGATGCAGTTAATGGCCTGTAACTAAGGGCTGGGCAGCACCAGGTATGGTTCAGTTCCCGCCCCTGTTCTGTCCTGTCTTTCCGGCTGCACGCATTCCATTCTTGCAGAGAGAGAACCTTCAACCCAGTGAACCCTGCCGCTCGTCTCCTCGCACTGTCAAATTAATGAGATGATGTTGCTGATTCTTCCCTCACCCCGTTATACATTCTCTTAAGATGCCGGTGATTACATTGTAATTCTCTAAAACTTAAATTTTCTTTCTAATTCTGGATATTATCTGAGCAGGTGGTCTGTAAATAACTCAGTGGCTTTCTCATGACTTTTAATCATTAGATTTTAATTAGATGTCTTGCTACACTTGCCCGTGTGCTTCCATAGGCATCTGTCTCCACATGGCTGCTCTGTGTACCCTCCCAAGTTCACCAGTTTTCCACCCTCCTGCTGCGAGTGCAGCTGGGCCGCATGGTTCTGGCTGCGTGTGAGCCCAGCTCCTCGGCCCCGCTTCGTGCGTTTCTGTGGCGGGCCATTGGAAAGCTCCATAGCACCCCTGTGCCTGGAGCCCAGTCAAGCGCTCCATGTGTGCATGGCAGCTGGACAGAAATCCCTGGGGAACCAGACAGCCATGTGAGGCGAGGGCCTGCCTGTTCCTTCCCATAAGCTGTGTCATAAGGCAGAGTGGTCAAGTCCTGCCAGGGTGCGGCCTGGGCCCGGCCTGGGCACGTTTCCATGCTACGGCGCTAGAGCCTGCCGCCATACTGTCTCCCTCCACTCCCCACCCCACTTTAAAAGCTCCTTCAGAATGGAAGGACCAGTTCCCCTCTGATGGAGGGAGGACCCAGCAGTTGAGCTGGAAATTCTCCACACACCCCTGAGCAGGTTTGTGCCACCCTGCCTCTTTGCATCCGCCTGAAGGATAGATTTAGCCGATTAACCTAAGGTTGCCTTCTTCTCTGATTAATTCCCCTTTCTGTCTTTCCATGTTGTTTCTTTTTTTCTCCCCCCTCCTTCTTCCCTCTTCCTTGCCTCCCCTTCCCTCTAAACCTTACAGATAGCTCGGGAGGCTGAGGCAGCCATGTTCCACCGCAAGCTGTTTGAAGAACTTGTGCGAGCCTCAAGTTACTCCACAGACCTCATGGAAGCCATGGCCATGGGCAGCGTGGAGGCTTCTTATAAATGTTTAGCAGCAGCTTTGATAGTTCTGACGGAGTCTGGCAGGTAGGGCCTTCAAGGCAGGTAACCCTGTAGGATAACCAGCCTCTTGCTCCAGCTGCTCTAGAAGACAGGGCCCTGGGCTCAGAGCCTCTTTTCTCATCGGCAGGAAGCCAGCCAGGGAGCTCAGGGCAGGGCAGAGCCAAAGGGTCTTTCAGCTCGGTAGGTGCAGGTGGTGTCACAGGCACCTGGTGAAGGACTGGTTCCTGTGAGTCTTGATCTTGCTCAGCTCAGAATCTATAGTGATTGGGCTTCTCTTAGCCTTTGCACCCAGGGACATGTTCCTCATCAGCTGTCTGTGGGACTCTTTCCCCTCCCTCTCCCATTGCAACATAGCTCTGACAAAGCTCTGTCCCCCTCTTGTCCCTCTGGACGGATGTTGCTCCCCTAGATTGCCCGTGAGGCAGAGGCCGCCATCTACCACTTGCAATTATTTGAGGAACTCCGCCGCCTGGCGCCCATTACCAGTGACCCCACAGAAGCTGCCGCCGTGGGTGCCGTGGAGGCCTCCTTCAAGTGCTGCAGTGGGGCCATAATCGTCCTCACCAAGTCTGGCAGGTAGGACGTGGCAGCGGCTCTTGGAAATGCCCTGCTCGGTGGCACATTTCCATGGGGGTCCTGGGAGCAGCGCATTGAACAGTGCTCAGGTAGCACTGAGCCAAGGTAAGACCCTGCTGCTTGCCACCCCGGACCCTGCAAGGAAGGGAGGTCCAGGAATGAGCAGCACCCACTCCCTGGGCTCAAAGGACTCCGAGCAGCACTTGTGAAGTATGGGGGACCATTTGGACCCAAAGCAAGTCTACACATTAAGATGAACTAGAGACTTCACTGTGTAACTGCCGATAGACAACTGATTACCTGGTATTTAACAGCTGGTCCTAAAGTAGTAGAAGACCACCAGCTTTGATTATTTCAGTTACTGTGTGCTCTTTAAAAGTTCATTCTGGAAAAACAGTGCTGTTCACTGACGTGCCGTTTGGTCAGTGCATGTCGATCTCTGTCTTTGAACTTGGAAGACATTTCTGGCTCAGGAAAGGTCACCGTGTTGACATGCAGCCAAGCTGAGGCCTGTGTTTGGCCACTGACTTGGGACCCCTTCCTAGTCCTGGACATTGAGTTACCATCCTTCACGCCCCCAGTCTCAGGGCGTGCTCCTTGTCGTGCCCCACGGGCAGCTAGGGTTTCTTGGAAGACGAGCCAGGCAGTCCCCGTGCACAGAGCGGCAGCAGGGAAGCCACCTGCAGACTTCAGATCTGTGCTGACTCCCTCAGCAGAGCGCTTAGGATGGACAGCTCCAGAGACTAGGCTTGACCTTTATGAAAAGTTTCAGCGTTCGCTATTCAACTATTTTTAGTTCCAGTCTCCTGGGATTTCACGCTTAGCCCATCCTGACTTCAGCAGTTACTTCCTTCTGAAAGTCTTGCGTGGAGGCCAGGCTGTAAGCTGGGCATTCTCTGCTGTAACATGGCTTAAGTTTCCTTGGCACCTGTTGAGTGTCCTCATAGCTTGCCTTCTGGGGCCCAATCCCGTCTTCATTCTCTTCCCCAATGCCGGAGACACCTCTGTAAGTGCACGTATACAGGAAGTACCCGGCACCAGGGCTTCAGAGGGCGCCTGCCTTCCAAAGGAACCTGTGTAGGCAGAGCCTCCCGCACCAGCACTTCCAGCTCCTGGGCTTGACCTCTGGGTAGCACACAGATTTCTCAGCCTCACTTAGATACTCAGGTTTGACTTGATCTCTAGAACTCAGTTGCTGAGACTGTTTCAGGGACCTGGAGGATGTGTAGGGTGGGGACAGGGCCCACTAGTAGGGAAGGTGGCTTGCGTTGTAGATTCCCAGGGGATGGTAGGCTCTGTTCCTGTTTCTTGCAGATGTCAAGAGTCAGGTGCTGTTCACATGCTACTTGGCTTCTAGGAGTTACTGGCGTCAAGAGAAGTGGGTGCTGGGAGGCTGGGCCAGGGCTGCCTCCGTGTGTGCCAGAATGGAAAAATTCGGAGGGGGCGGTCTGCCAGCTATGGGCCATGTGAGGAAAGTGGGTGAGACTGAGCATGCTGGGTCAGTAGGATCCTGGGGCCCTGGTCTGTGGGGAGGCGTGGAGGGCAGAGGAATCACACAGCTATGGAGAAAAGTGACACGCTGTGGAGGACGCAGGAAGAGAGACTGCCCTAGCCATGGGAGGCAGTTCCTGGCTCCCACAGCGGGGCCCAGGGAGCAGATGTTGAAATGGCCAGAGGGCCTCAGGCTGGCATAGTGAGTTGGATTAGAGGGTAAGCTGTTGAAGCCCCTGAGGGGCTTCCTGGGAGGCTTCTGGGACACTGTTTAAAGATCTCTTCGGCCTGTCTTTATTCCATCTTAGGTCTGCTCACCAGGTGGCCAGGTACCGCCCCCGTGCCCCCATTATTGCTGTGACCCGTAATCACCAGACAGCTCGCCAGGCCCACCTGTACCGTGGCATCTTCCCCGTGGTGTGTAAGGACCCAGTGCAGGAGGCCTGGGCTGAGGACGTGGACCTCCGGGTGAACTTGGCCATGAATGTTGGTACGTGGCTGGGAGCAAGGGCTGGAGCCTGGGGTGGGGCTGCTTGCACACAGGCTCCCTGGGGCACTATGGAAGGGGGGGCGTGCAGACCGTAGGCTGCAGGAGCCCCTGCGGCTCTCACTGGGGATGTTCCCTTTGATTCCTCCATCCCCTTCCTTGATGTCTTGGGCTGAGCCCAGGAGCGGGGATGAGGACTTTGCGCTGGGGAGCTGAGCGGCCCAGTTTGTCTCCTCACTCTTCCAGTCTAGGCCCCCAAGCCAGAGGATCCAGGATAATCAGGATTGTTTGTACTTTGGCATCTTATTACTGAGATTTTTTAAATAAAATTGGTCAGAGCTTCTGCACGTGCACTGTTGGGTGGCGCACACAGATTGTGTACTGAGGTAGCCTTTGTCCCTGTGTGAGTATAGGATGCCATGGGATGAGAGGAAGCAGCTAGCTCTGACCTTCGGCAAAGGCTCTCCACCCCTAGAGTATAAAATGAATGATGTCCAAATGTCCCTGCCAACTCTGCCATCGGAATGATAAGGAAATCTCAGGACTGCCCTCATCCCCTTTGCCTGGGCTCTAAGGCTGGTGCCACCTTGTGGTGTAAAAAAGTAATAGCTAGCCTTGCTTGCTATCTGGGTTGTGGGGCAATGTCCCAGGTTCGTACCTGCCTCGCTTAGCATTGACTCACACGCTTCCCTTCTCTTCCTTCAGGCAAGGCCCGAGGCTTCTTCAAGAAGGGAGACGTGGTCATTGTGCTGACTGGGTGGCGTCCTGGCTCTGGCTTCACCAACACCATGCGTGTAGTGCCTGTGCCGTGATGGGCCCCAGAGCCCCTCCAACCCCTGTCCCATCCCTTTCCCCCAACCCATCCATTAGGCCAGCAATGCTTGTAGTGAGTGCTCACTTAGGGCTGTGGTGTGGCACTGGTGGGCTGGGACACCAGGGAGGAAGATTAATGCCTCTGTAAAACATGGCTACGTTTAAGGCCCTGCTCAGGTGAGGTAGCCCAGAGCTAGGCTACCCATCTTACGGCCCCACCCAAGTAAGAGAGGCAGGCATGCAGGACTGGAGGCTCCAGAGCTTAACACAGAGGGCAACAGCTCCTGCTTCTCCTTTGTGCAGTCCATCCAGTTCCTGTAGAAATGTACACTCGGAGAACCCCCCAGCCTGGTCTGGGGTCAGGAGATAGCCAGCTAGAGAAGGCGGCGGTTCCAGTGTCAGCAGATGCTGGCCCTGGCCTTCACTTGCTTCTCCAACCCCGTCAGCCTTCCCCACTCCCACCTTCTTGTGCACTTCTGTTCCTGCACTCGACTCAGCTGTCACTGCAGACAAACACTTCACCCTTCACCTTCATTTTCCCTGCTCCAGCTGCCTCCAGGCCTGTTGCTATAGAGCCTACCTGTATGTCAATAAACAGCAGCTGAAGCACCTGTATTGCCTCTTTTCTGATGGGGTGGGGGCTGGTCCCTGCCCTCTGAGCAGGGTGAAAGTGGCATGGGCTTCAAGGCTCCTGTTGGAGGCTCCCAAACAGCTCAGGCCACCTGCTATCCTGTCCATCTCCACAGTGCAGAAGTGCAGGGCAACAGCAGCTGACTCTCTTGCACAGGTTACACCTGGGAAGGTGTGCTGGCTGTATAAAAGCTGCAGCTGATGCCCTGGCTGGTTTAGCTCAGTGGAGTGAGTACCTACCTGGAAACCAAAGAGTTGCTGGTTTGATTCCCAGTCAGGGCACATGCCTGAGTTTCGGGCCAGGTCCCCAGTGGGGGGCGGCATGTGAGAGCCAACCACACATTGATGTTTCTCTCCCTCTCTAAAAAACAACCCCCCCCCAAAAAAAAATTGCAGCTGGAAATTTTAACGGCTTATTTGAACCAAAGATGAGAGGACAGTGACAAGGGTCCCTCTCCTGCTTTGGTGGGTAAACTGTGAGTGAAGTGGCCCTTGCCCTGCCCTCCTCTTAGGCCTTCAGACGGTAGAGGCCCCGGGTGGGAGCTGTAGGATGAGACCTGGCTCCTGAGACAGGCTTCTGCTCCCAATTCCCAGAACAATTTCAGACCTGGTTTGCGCCCCTTCTGTTTGCCAATGCCCCCCCCCCCCCCATGGTACAGCTGGGTCAGGGAGGCAGGAGAGTTTGGGGAATGGAACTGGCATGTACCTTCACCCTCACCTGACCTACCTGGTGGGTGGGGATAAGAGGGAAGGGGCCTGTAGGCCAGAAGAGTTGGGGAGATCTGAGTGTGAGCCCATTCTCATGGCCCAGTTCATTGTCACCCCACCAGCACCACCAATCACCACCAATTAACCCCTCTGCTTCTACAGGCTTCCCCCACTCTTGATCTGGCCATCTTCATTCTTTCCCAGGCTCCTTTAAAAGCTTTTAGCCTGGGCAACACTGAAGTTTCCAATTCTGGGAAAAGTGCATGAAAGCATTCTAGCTTCCTGTTTGTCTACTGTCATGTTCAACATGCTTCTGGTGTGGAAAGAAGTTGAAAGCTACCCTGGAGTTCAGTGTTGGGAGGGTTTGGAGGAGGGCTGGAATCAGTTGCTGCAGAGAGCACCGAGCTCCGAGACTGGGAGGGCTGAAGAGGAAGAACGTGGAGGCAACCCAAGGCCCTCGCTGTGAAGGGTGAGAGGTACAAATCCAAGGAGTGTAGTATCTGCGCGGTGCTGGAGTCTGGAGAGGGGAAGGACCAGCCAATGGGCAGGGCTCGTCCCGTAATGGCAGCCAATGGGCGGGAGGAGGCAGGCCCTCTGGCGGCCGGGGGTCGGGCCGGCGCGGTCTGGTAGCTCGGTCCTTGGGTCGCTTGCTGGAGGCGCTGCAATGACTGCTCTGAGCAGGGTTGAGACTGCGGAGGCGGGCAGGTAAGGGGCTGCAACCCTCGCACCGGGCTCGGGGCCTCAAAGCTGCTTCCAGGGGCTGGGCGGGACCCGCTGTGCCTGGGTGCCTTCTGCCCGGAGGGCAGGCACTTCCCGGCTTCCAGAATGCAGGCTCGGCTCCAGAGCTGTCCCGCGCCCGCCCTGGTGCTTCGTGGGATGTGGGGTATTCACGCCAGGGCGCACATTGTCCGGCCTGTGTGCACTCAGCGAGAAGAGTTGGGACGTGGGGGTGAGGGACCTCTGGGCAGCATCAGGGAGGCAGAGGGCACCCTCTTTGGGACTCCTCCCCCCACCCGCGTAGTCCACCACCACTACCCTTTGCCATCATCGCTATTCATTCATACATATATTCGTTCATTCACTTATTCCCCCAGCCCTGACCGTTCCCCACCCAAAGGCTGGCGCTTCCCTGCTGCGCCCTTGGTGGGGGTGTCAGCCTGTCTGCCTTTCCAGCCAGGTCTGCAATTGTAGCGCCCTGCAGATGCCCAGGAGGCAAACTGGAGCTGCCCTGGCACGACTGGGCCGCACCCGTGCGTCAGGCGCATCCTGGTTGGGCGGGCTGGGGCTGGTCTCTCAGCCTCCAGATCTGATCCAAAGTCTCCCTGGGAGGAAGAAAAGTTCTTGCAGCTGGAGAAGGGGCAAGGAGGCAGGGGCGGAGGGAGGTTGTCTTTCAGATGATATTAAGAATTGTGACCTCTGCCCCTTGGGGGATGGGATTATTTGGAGGAAGACAGAGCCAGTGGATGAGGCTATGAGTTTCTGCCCTTGTTCAGGTCCCAGGCGCCACAGTCTGAGCTCTGGAGGCCGGCCTGGAACCCCTAGTCCTCTAGCACTGAGACGGAAGGCATGAATGTGAGTCCTGTGTCCACACCACGCAGGTATTTGGAGCTATTGGAATGCTTCAGGGCTCCCTCTGTCCTGTCCTCAAAGAGGCTGGTGGGGCCCTACCCAGCTGCCCCTACCCTGTGATTGTTTAAAGGGGCCATCGTTGTAGGGATTGGGGTCCTAGAGAAAGAGTACCCTGACCATCTGTGATGTCTTTGCATCATGTACACTTCCAGCTGGCTCTGAGGTTCAGCTCTTTTCAGAGCAAAGACTTCTGGAGTTGCCAGGAGAGGTGGATAGAGGGTGCTCCTCCCTCTCTGCAGTGGGGGTGAGGGTCAGTATGCCCCCTCCACAGTCCTCTGATCACACTGGCTGGAGTTCAGTCCAGTCCATGCTGGCAGACACACTCAGATGTGAGGTTGCAGTCTGACCAGGCCAGTAAAGTAGTGAGCATCTCTGGAGCAAATGGGCAGTCTGCAGGGTGCAGCTGACAGAGGCTGGCACTGAGCTTCCAGGAGAGTTTCTGCTGGAGACAAATCAAAGCTCGGCTTCCTGGCTTACCTTTGAGAGAATGTTCTGAATATCCTAGAGGGGAAAGCCCAGGCCCTATCTATGTCTTGTTGTTACTAGTTGCTACTAGATGCTTTCAAATTTAAAAAAAAAAAAAAATTAGCTTAGGCAAGTCCTCAAAGTCTTAATGCAGGCCTGAGAGACCTGTGTGCCAATTCATCCACCTAGGATGCCCCCTGAGGTTGAGGTGGGCAGTACGCAATATGGCTTTATGGCCGCCAGCCTCCCTGCAGCTTTTCTACCCACCTGCTCTGATGGTTCCTCCCAGTCCTTAACCTGGTTAAGCTGTGGCTTTGGTCCTTGAATGCCACATACCATATTTATCAGATCAATGTGAAGAGCCTTGTTCAAGGAATCAGGAGTTCTCAGCCAAATGCTGTTCCTATTTCGCTGTGACTTGAAGACAAGGCAGATCTTCTCTGTGGGCCTGCTTTGCCCCTCGAACACCTCCAGCTAGCTCTGAAGTCCAGCTCCTTTCAGAGCACAGACTTTCGGAGTTGCAGGGAGAGGGTGTAAAGGGTGTCCCTCTACCTACCAGGTGAGGCGATTGGACTGTAGACCCCCTAAAGCCCTTCTCCATGCAGTCATTTTGTGATTCTGCTACCTAGCATGTTTCTCCTCAATTTCTGAAGGTATTTTATTTCTTCACATCATTTCTTCTTTGCTCTGACTACCTATGGAAAGCCCATGGATTTGAGAACAGTTCAGCACTCCACTTTAGTGTCCAGTGTCTGCATCCGGACACCAGAAAATCATTTGTTTTTCTCTTTTCTGAGAAGTGAAAATCGTTCTTTGGCGTGAGGTCCATCTTGGCCATTATGCTGCTATTCACCTGGGCTGCTGCTATTCACCTGGGCTGCAGGGCATCGATCTGTCACCACCTGTTATCACCAACCTTTGAAGCTTTGATTAATTCCGAAGCTGTTTACTAAGGTAGGAAAAGAAGGAGAAGGGGGAGGGCAGAAGCCCCTGGGTGTGGAGCTTTCTGTGTAATTCAGAAGGAATTGCCTCCCCAAGGAGGAACTGCCTATTACCTCACCGATGCCAGAAGGAAGGAACTAAGCCCCTGCAGGGCAAACGCTTCCTCCTTTCTGCCCACCACAACTGCACCTTGTTATTCGTCTAGAGATGCCTGCTCATAATTCAGGGCTGGAGTGTTTTAATTACTTGTGGAGGTTAATCCAAGTCCTTGTCCCCAAATCAGTGTTTCCTCAGGTTTAACATCCACTACAAAATCACGTTGTTAATTTTTTAAATAGACATTTGCTTTTGGCTAGCACTGTTTTTTTAAAATACGAAATAAAAAGCATGTAAAGAACTAGTTCTAATCAAACATGAATTGCTTTTCCTCCTAATGTGTTGACATGACACATCAATGGTATTAAATAATTGTCAGAATCCTACTGGGATTTCATTTTGTTGGTATCCCTTTATTTTATCTGACATACGGTCAGAGCAGCAGTGTGGATGGTAAGCCTGAGCACATAACTGTGACAGGTTATAAGAAGGTTTTCTCTCTCTTCCATAGGAAAAAATTAAATATTTCTGATATGCTTTAACATTAATCAAATTACTTGAAATTTGCCCATAATCACCAGGGCCACACAAAATGCTATTTTAAAATAAGTTTTGAATTTTGAATTTTGAAGGACTGCTCAAAATTTTATTTTAAAATAACCTAGTCATAATACTTCAGAATTGATATTCATACAGGGCTTCCTTGATTACATGTTGAAAAATGCTTATATTATTTAAAATATAACTACAATACCATTTTCACACCTAAAAAATAACAGCAATTCCTTAAAATCATCACATATCCAGTCATCATTTAAAGTTCCCCCACCATCTCATAAATGTTTTTGTACCACTTATTTATTTTAATAAGGATACCAATGAGATTTTATAACTGATTGACACATCAGATCTATATATCTATTTCTCTATCATCTTTTGTAAGCCGTAGGTTCACCTTCCATTTCTTTGTTGTTGTTACAATTTCTTTGTTGAAGAAACACTATTATTTGTCCTATCCCATTTCCCAGTTTGTTGGTATTGTTTAAAATATTCCTCTGACTCCTGTATTTCCTATAAATAGAGAATTGGATCTCAAAGTTGCTCAGATGCAAGAGGTGTTAAGCTCTTTTTTTTTTTAAAGATTTTATTTATTTATTTTAGAAACATCAATCAGTTGCCTCTCACATGTCCACAACTGAGGACCAGGCATGTGCCCTGACTGGGAATCGAACCGGGAACCCTTTGGTTCGCAGGCTGGTGCTCAGTCCACTGAGCCACACCAGCCAGGGCAAGATGTATTAAGCTCTTGAGGAGCACATCTGGCTATTTCTATTTGGATGATGTTAGCAACCATTGACAATTATTTTATTTAGACCCATTATTCATTAGGGATTGTAAAATGGTATTGCTCTAATTCTGTCACTCTTTCATCATTTATTGGCTTGAATCTATCCATAAAAGGAAATGTTTCCTCTTTATTTGGTTACCCTGAGGTATAGCTAGTACTAGAAAGGCAAAATTTAACTCTTTATTTTTATTTGCAATTTTTCAAAATAATGAAATGAGTCCCTAGTACTTACCAAAGGTGACCAATGAGTCATTTTTAAATTATTATAACCTCATGGATTTAAACAAATTTGAGGTGTCCATTGTAGACATCATTCTTATTGATATGCAAATTGCCCCAGCTTCTGCCATCTTCAAAGGCTCCTGAGTCCTTGTGCCATAACCACATCTTTGCTGGCTTCCTTGCATGATTAGATATTTCATGCTCATTTGTGCAGTTCCTACCCCAAATCTGGAATCAGTCATTTCTTCAAGGAGTGTAGTTTCCTTTTAGTAGGAAATGGTATTTAGAGACCCCAGTCTAAGCACCAGGGGTGTTTATTACTAGCTGAATACTTATTTTTTACAGTAATCAGTTTTGGAGTTTATATTCTAAATCCATTTTGTTGCTGATCAAATTAAAATTGTATTCCTATCATTTTGGGAGTCATAGGCTACATTAAAAATCTAATACAAGTGAAATTCTCTTTCCAGAAACATGCCTCTTTGTTCAGACAAACAGTTTTGCCCAACATTTCAGGAGTTCACTGACCCACCCTGAGCCTTTGCCTGAACTCTGGGGTCTATTAGACTGTCAGCTGTGGTGCATAAAAGTGGAGGAGGACTTGGGAAGACTAGGCTATGGGGTCTTCCAGTATCAGACCCAGGAGAAGAGAAGTTCTGAGTGGCCACAGCCCAGACTCTGCACTGGTCACAGCAACAGTGGGGATCCAATTTTATTAAGGAAGGAACATGATGCCAAAGATTTGTTCCTTGGTGAAAGATCAGTAGATAGAGTGCAGGCCATCTGGGTGTTGGAAAGAATTTTGTAATCATCAGGGTTGCAGTGATATACGTTATGGGTGAGATTCAACATGTAGGCACATACTTTGAAGTTACGTGTGCCCAATTACAAGTCTACCTTTTTTTTTCCCCACCCACTTGAATATGTATTTCTTTATACCAAGTTCCTGGATATGGATAACAGTGCACAAGTTCTTTTTTCTTTTCCTTTATTCATTCTCAGATGTAGTCATTGTCATATAGGAAAAGCCTGGGCATCAGAAGGACCTGGTCACACATCCTTGCTCCACAAATTAATGCTGAGCTACTCCTGGTCCGAGTCTCCCTTTCTTCATCTCTACAGTCATATCTGGCCCACTTAAAGGTTCTCAGGCTGTGTAATGGTCTGGCCACCAAAAGTTAGGTTTCCTTGCAGTGCCTCCGGCTTTGAGAATCTGAGACCAGGACTCTGATAATTTCTCCCTGGCTCTAAGAAGAGCTTGATCTGCTTTCCTTTTCAAGGTGCAAAGTTCGTTTTTTTTTTTTAAATGCACTCTTTATTTGGAGATAATGGTGGATTCACATGCAATTGTATAAAATAACAGAGATCCCATGTACATTTCACCCAGTTTATCCCAGTGGTAACATCCTGCATGACAATAGTACAATTAGTACAACCAGAAAATTGACATTGATATAATTCATCGACATTGTTCAGATTTCACCAGCTTTCCGTGCACTGGTGGTATGTGTATGTGTTTAGTTTTGTGCAGTTTTTATTACATGTGAGGATTTGGAAAAGCTCATTTTTAAAATCAAAGTTTCTTTTTCTGTTGGATTCTGAGGGTTTCCATGTAAGAAGAATGAGGTGTTAGGAATTTCAAACTTCAGAGGTTTGTACTGGTGAATATTGCTGTGCCCGGGGACAAGGTTTTAGTTTGGGTTTTTTCCCCTTGCTGTATCCTTTTCCTTCTTCCTTTGAATTCTTTTCTCCAAATGAAAATAGTTTGTTGTAGTCATAAAATTAAAGCAAAATATATGAAAAAGTATAAAGAAGAAAATAAAAAGACACCTAAAATCTCAATTCAGAGAAAAATATTGTTAGAATTTTGGTGAGGATCCTCACCAAAATTATGCATGCTGTTCTATATAACACTTTTTCCAATGTTATATAATGCTGTCTTTACATGTTAACAGACTTTTTTAATAAATAAGTTTTAATAAATAACTGGATAAATATTTTAATAGTTACATAGCCTTTCATCCTATGAATAAACCATAATTTGTTCATGCCCTATTGTTTTTTCCTCCTCTAACTACACTTCAGTGAACATTCTTATGCATTTAAATTTGTGTCCAATTAACTTCTAAGAACAAATTGTCAGAAGTGGAATTTATGAGTCCAATGGGCATCTACATGTAAACTGTACCTACCCTTCCCATGCTGCCCTACACACCGTAGCCTGTGAGACTGCCCATTCGGCAGCATGTTGGCTAGCAGTAGATAGTATGAAACTTTTTTTTTTTTAAAGATTTATTTATTTATTTATTTATCTTTAGAGGGGAAGGGTAGGAGAGAGGGAGAGGGAGAGAAATATCAATGTACGGTTGCCTCTTGTGTGTTCCCTGCTGGGAACTGGCCTGCAACCCAGGCATGTGCCCTGACTGGGAATCGAACCGCGATCCTCTGGTTCGCAGGCCCGTGCTCAATCCACTGAGCCACACCAGCCAGGGCGATAGTATGAAACTTTTAAGCCTTTGGAATTTAATAAGTAAAAGAAGATATTGTTTATTTTATGTTATTTTTAAGTATCTTTTTTTTGCTGTTTTTAGGATTGCATGCCTACTATATAAGTTCAAACAAAACAAAAATTATAGAAAATCACCCCATAATTCTTTCTAAGACATATCACTATTGTTTGACATGCACCCTTAAGTAAAGATTTTTTAATCTTATCAATAAATTGTATCTTACTAATTTGTACCTCCTTTTCACTAAAGAACACATTTTGGACTTTTTTCCATAATAGCAAATACAGCTATACTCCATTCTTTGAGTCAATTGCATAGGAATCTACTACGATGATAAAACATTACTTTGGTATTTCCATTTCTCCCATAATTGTTAACCATATGAACATACATGTTTGTCTACTTCTCCATTCATTTTTTAATATCAAGTTCTGTGAAATGAGGTTGTTGAGTCAAAAGAGTTGTATTTCTTAAAGCATTTGATATATATCAGAACAGTTAATTCAGTTTTCAATCTCATCATGGCATATAAAGAATGCTTATTTACACATTTGTGGTAATGTTGAGCACTATAATTTTTTAAAAGGTTTATGAACAAGGTAGGTAAGGGATTTCTTCTTCTGTGACTGGACTGTTTGTATTCTTTATTCACTTTTCTATTAGATTGTTTACCTTTTTCTTATTGACTTGGATGAGCTCATTATATGTTAAAAAATACCAATTCTTCATCAGTTTAAATTTTGATGTACAAAGGTTTTTATTTATTTTTATTTTTTAATATATTTCATTGATTATGCTATTTAAGTTGTCCCATATCTCCCCCATCATTCCCCTCCACCCTGCACACCCTCTCCCACCCACATTCCCCCCCTTTAGTTCATGTCCATGTGTCATAAGTTCTTTAGCTTCTACATTTCCCACACTGTTCTTGCCCTCCCCCTGTCTATTTTCTACCCACCATCTATGCTACTTATTCCTTGTACCTTTTCCCCCTCTCTCCTCCTCCCACTCCCCTGTTGCTAATCTTCCATTTCTGTGGTTCTGTTCCTGTTCTAGTTGTTTGCTTTTGTTTTAGGTATGGTTGTTAATAGCTGTGAGTTTGTTGTCTTTTTACTGTCCTATTTTTATCTTCTTTTTCTTAAATAAGTCCCTTTAACATGTCCCCTTATTCCTTGCTGCTTCTAGAATTCTCTCCTTCATTTTAATTTTGGCTAATGTAATTATGATGTGCCTTGGTGTGTTCCTCCTTGGGTCCAACTTCTTTGGGACTCTCTGAGCTTCCTGGACTTCCTGGTAGACTATTTCCTTTGCCAGATTGCGGAAGTTCTCCTTTATTATTTGTTCAAGTAAGTTTTCCACTTGTTGCTCTTCTTCTTCCCCTTCTGGTACCCCTATAATTCGGATGTTGGGATGTTTAACGATGTCCTGGAGGTTCCTAAGCCTCTCCTCATGTTTTTGAATTCTTGTTTGTTCCTTGTTTTCTGTTTGGTTGGTTGTTTCTTCCTTCTGGTCCACTCCATTGATTTGAGTCCCAGTTTTCCTCCCATCTCTATTGGTTCCCCATGCGTCTTCCTTCATTTCACATATTGTAGCCTCTATTTTTTCATCTAATTTGTGAGCAAAATCAACCAATTCTGTGAGTATCCTGATCACCAGGGCTTTGAACTGTGCATCTGATAGGTTGGCTATCTCTTCATGGCTTAGAGGAATTGCCTCTGGGGTTTTCATTTTTTCTCCGGTTTGAGCCATTTTAGGTGGGTTTTTTTGTTTGGTTTGGTTTTGGTTTTGGTCTGGTTGTGGCTGTTACATAGTGAGGGGTGGAGCCTTAGGTGTTCCCCAGGGCGGGGCAGCCCAGTTGCTGGGTTGTGACACTGTTAGTGGGGGCGGGGTCTGAGAGGGAACAATGGCGTCCGCTCCGCTCTCTCCTGGATTCTAGTCCCTTCCGCAGCTTCCCCTTCACCTGAATTGTCTGTGCGCGGGAATGTGGGACCCCCTGGTCAGCCAGCCACCTTGTGCGACCTCACTGGGTCTGCACAGTTGCCACCTGGTGCCCAGGGATCGCCAGCCACCGCCTGTGCACCTGGGAACTGTCAGCCACTGCTGCTTCCATACCAGGTCCGCACCTCCACTTTTTCCTGCCGCGACTCCACCCCTCTTACCGGTCTGGATGAATGGTTGTTGGACTTCTGTACAGTTCAATTTTCTATCAGTTCTGATTGTTCTCTTGTTTCTAAATATTTGTTGTTCTTAATTTTGGTTGTGAGAGGAGGCACAGTGTGTCCACCTACACCTCTATCTTGGCCGGAAGTCCGGTTTTTAATTTTTATATGATTAATTTATACCTGTGTTCTGAGTTTTATATATATATATATATATATATATATATATATTTTAATAAATTCTAACCTCATTTTTTTAAAGATTTTATTTATTTATTTCAGAGAAATGGGGAAGGGAGGGAGAAAGAGAGGGAGTGAAACATCAATGTATGGTTGCCCCTAGCACGCCCCATACTGGGGAACTGTCCTGCAACCCAGGCATGTGCCCTGACTGGGAATCAAACCCGCAATGCTTTGGTTTGCAGGCCTGCGCTCAATCCACTGAGCTACACCAGCCAGGGCTAGAGTTTTATATATTTTTTAGACCTTTCCTGGTATTTTAATAATGTCCTCCATTTTATTTTATATTTTTTATTGATAGAAAATATTTGGATATTTACCCTTCCTGTAATTTATTTTTATGAATGATGTGAGGTAGCCAATACCTTGTATTGAACAATTGATTCTTTTCCTACTTATTTGAAATGTTTTCTTAATTATATACTAAATTTTCAGATACCTATTGATCTTATCCTGGACTTACGTTCTCTCTTTCTCTCCCTTGCTTTATAATTTATATAAATTTTATATATAATATACATATATTATATACATAACTTATTTTTATACATACATGTGTAATTTTTTTGTCTTCACCTGAGCGCTGAATGGTACCAGGGATCACAGGCACCTGAAAGGGAACCAAGCCCGCAGCCTAGGTACGTGCCCTGACCGGAATCCACCCACAACCCTTCAGCTCCAACCAAGTGAGCCCCACTGGCCAGGGCTATGGCTCTATTAATCTTTCCTAAATCAGTGAATACTGTGTTATTTTAATTGACCTAGCTTTGTCATTTGTTCTGACATCTGCTAGGGCAAAGCTCTTGCATTTAATTTGGAATAAATGTGCCCTGGCTGGTGTGGCTCAGTTGGTGGGGCGTCTTCCCGCGAAGCAAACTGAAAGGTCACGGTTGAATTCCCGGTTGGGGGCACATGCCTAGGTTGCGGTTTGGTTCCCTGTTGGGTGCTTATGAAAGGCATGTTTGTCTCTCACATGAATGTTTCTCTCCCGATCTTTCTCCCTCCCTTCCCTTCTCTCTAAAATCAGTAAGTGTGTCCTCAGGTGAGGATTAAAAAATTTGGGGCTAAATTTGCTTCTTTAAATTTTTGAATCTTCCCACTCAAAAACAGAATTTATCTCTCCATTTATTCAATGAATCGCCTTTTATGTCATTTTTAAAATGTTTGTGGTTTTCTTCTCCTATTTTTTTACATTTTTAATGTTTATTCTTGGGTACCTCAAATGTGTCATTTCCCAAAATATATTTTACAACTGTTTATTGAAGGTTTACAGAGAAACTACTGATTTTTATATTGACCTTGTACCAAGTAATAATTAATTCCATAAAAGCTAATTATGTTTCTGTTCCAATCATAGCTTTGCCTAGACCAGTGCCCAAATATAAGACTATCCAGACGACGTTCTTAGGGTTTTTCAATTGATTGATTATGTGTTCTCTAGGTAGTTTATCATACCATCTTTCAAATAATAAGCGTCTTTTTAGTATATAAATCTTTTATTTCTTTTTCTTGTCCTTGTGCAAAGGCTAGAACCTCCAGCACAATGTTGAATAATGGTGACAAGAGCAGGCATCCCTAGGGGGTTTCATCATTTAGACAATCTGGGGTTCTTCCTGGAGGAAAAGGTCTCAGCAAGCTCCTTAAAACTAGTGCAGGTCGTTGGTCAGGAATCTGAACCCATAGCCAGAGCACTGCTTGGGGCAGCAGAGCTGGCCGGAGCCTGCTGCAGGGCGAGGAGCCGGGCCTGCTTGGGGCGCCTCAGATCCGGGCCCGCTGCCGGGTTTGGGGCTGGGCACCCACCCAAGAAGGGTTCCCGGATGGGGCGTGGGCTCCCTTTGCAGGGAGGCCAGGAGGTACCGGCAAGCGGATGCACCCCCTACAGCGCCTCCAGGCTGCCCCAGCTTTTACTCTCCTGCCTGAGAGGTCCGGAGCCTCAGCCGCGGAGCGGGAGGGATCTCTGGCGTCCAGCGAAGTGCCGTGCTGGAATTCTGGGCGCGGCTGCCCTCTTGGCGCAGGAAACGGACTTGGTTTGAGGGCGGACTTGGTTTGAGGGCTAGTCGGCCGGGGGTGGATTAGTGCGGGGCGGATGGCTGGGGAAGGGTGGGTCCGGCAGAGGGGCTGAGGGCAAGAACAGTACCTTCTCCCTCCAGACCCCAAATATGCTGCTCAGGGAATCAGGAGGGCACAGACCATTGCTTCTCCTTCTCCTGCTCCAGGGGAGGGGTCTCTGTGGTCTCACTGGGAGGGAAACCGAATGCAGGGTGGTGCTCAGCTGGTGACCCGAGTTTTCAGCTGTACTCAGCAGCATTGTTACCTGTGGTCACAGGCTTGGCCTCACTGCATCCCTGGGATGTAGTCGCGGGTGGGGAAGCGGGTAGGGGGGCGGGCCTTTAGCACTTAGTCCTGATTATGACTGCCTTTCGGTCTCCTCGCCCTGGGCCTCTCACTGCCTTCTCATTCCTCCTTTTTGAAACACTCCTTGGGATTTCACAACCGCCTATACACCTGATACTTTTTCTACCTCTTGGGCCCCTCTCTCCTAAGCTTCTTGAGGGACTCCTCTTCCTTCCCCACACAGCCTGTAAGTGTTGCACTTCTTGAGGTCCCAGACTTCTCTCCCTACCCCTCTCCTCAGACACTGTTGGCGGTGGGTGCACCGTCTGGTTTCACATCCCTGGATTCAATCAACCAGGGATCAGAAATATTTGGGGGTGCAAGGGAATCCCAGGAAATTTCACACTGAGTCCCCGTGAATGAAGTGATGATGTGTAGGCGAACCCTGCTGTAGCCTATGTGGCAATATAGGTGATAGGCAGCACAACGCCATTTTATAAGGGACTTGAGCGTCCTGGTGTTTGAGATCCACAGGATTGCGGGCGGGGGGTGGGGGACGTTAGGGGGCGGTGCTGGAACCAACCCCCTTGTGTATGAGGAAGGACAACAGTACAATTCACATACCATAAAATTCACCCTTTTAAAATGTGCAATGCAGCCCTGGCTGGTGTAGCTCAGTGGATTGAGCGCGGGCCTGCGAACCGAAGGATCGCGGTTCGATTCCCAGTCAGGGCACATGCCTGGGTTGCCAGGCCAGTTCCCAGCAGGGGACATACAAGAGGCAACCGCACATTGATGTTTCTCTCCCTCTCTCCTTCCCTTCCCCTCTAAAGATAAATAAATAAAATCTAAAAGGAAAAAAAAATTTAAAAAAAAAAGTGCAATGCAGTGGCTTTTAGTATTTTCACAAAGTTGTGCAACCGTTATCACTAAGTCCTGAACAGTTTCATCACCCAGAAAGAAACCCCGTGTCCACCGGTCACTTCCTGTGCTCCCCTCCCCTCAGCCCCTGGCAATTACTAATCTGTTTTTTCTCTCTATGCGTTTGCCAATTCTGGGTGTTTCCTGTACCTGGAATCATAAAATACGTGGTATTTTGTGACTAGCTTCTTTCACTTGGTGTAATGTTTTTAAGGTTCATTCACATTGTAGCAGGTATCAGTACTTCATGTTTTTTAACAGCTGAATAATATTCCACCGTCTGGCTATACCACATTTCATTTATCCATTCATAGGTTGATGGGTATCAGGGTTTACATTTTTGGGCTGTTATGATAATAATTGCAATGCTGTGAGCATTCTTGTGTAAAATTCTGTGTGGACGTGCATTCAGTCCTCTTGGGTATAAGCCTGGGAGTGGGACTGCAGGGTCACACAGGAGCTCTGTGTTTGGCCACTTGGGGGCCACTGCTCTGCTCTCTGAAGCACTCGCACCAGCAGTGTATGAGGGCTCCAGTTTCTCCACACACTCACCGGCACCTGGTGTTGATCGATCTCTCAGTGGGTGTGAAGTGGTAGCTCACTGTGGTTTTGATTTGCATTTCCCCCATGACTGATAATGCTGGGCATCTTTTCATGTACTCATTGGTCTTTAATATCTTCTTTAGAGAAATATCTATCCAAACACTCATCCATTTTAGTTGGATTATTTGTCTTTTTATTCTTCAGTTTTAAAAGTCCCTTTTTTTAAAAAAGTTTTAAATTGTGGTTAAGAAAAATGCGTAACATAAAAACTACCATCTTAACCATCTCTTTGTTCATTGGTACAATTTCAGTAGCGTCAAGTATACTTAGGTTGTTATGAACTTCATTTCCAGAACTTTTTCATCTTGCAAAACTGAAACTCTACACCCTTTAAATAATTCTTCATGTTCCCCCTCCCCCACCCCCAGCAACCACCATTCTACTTTCTGTCTCTGTGAATGTGACTTCTCTAGATACTTCATATCAGTGGGATCCCACAGTGTTTGTCTTTTTGTGACAGACTTTTTTTACTGAGTATAATTATCTTCAAGGTTGTAAGAGTGCTTTGTATATTCTGGATACTAATCTCTTGTTAGATATTTGATTTGCACTTGTTTCTCCAGTCTGTGGGTTTTCTTTTTACTTTCTTGATGATAGCAGCAAAAAGTTTCTAAGTTTGATTAAGTTTAATTTATCTACTTTTTCTTCTGTTTCTTTTGTGGTTTTGATGTCATATCTTGAGAGACCATTGTCTAATCGAAGGTCACAAAGATTTACATCTATGTTTTCTTCGAAGAGTTTAATAGTTTTAGCTCTGACATTTTTTAGTTAAATTTTGTATGCGGTGTGAGAGTTTAATAGTTTTAGCTCTGACATTTTTTAGTTAAATTTTGTATGCGGTGTGAGATAGGGTCCAACTGAGTTATTTTGCCTGTGCACGATCAGGTGTCCCAGCGCATTTGCTGAAAAATGATTTTTTTTCCTCATCGAATCGGTCGTGGCACCTTTGTTGATAGCTTCTCTTCTTTATGGATGCACTTTCCCTGGGGTGTCTTCCTAGCTTCTGTACCACCACGGACCAAACAGCTCAGAAAGTGATCCCTCCAGCCTGGACCTTTCTCCTGAGCTTTTTAGCTGTATACAGCCTGACACCTCCCCTTAAATGCTTCTCACACATATTCAAGACTGAACTCACGATTGTTGCCTTGAAAGATGCTCTTTTTCCAATACAAAAACATTCCCCCCACTGTTTTTGTCTCAGCAATACAGAGCAGTATCATACTTGATTGAACCAAAAATCAACTGTCACATTTGATTTTGTTTTTCCTTACGTCTCATATCTAACTGATCACCAAGTCAGGTTGGTTCCATTTGGAAACATACATCCTGAGTCCATCTCTGGCCCTCTGTCATCACTGCCACCAAGTCCGGGACATGATTTCTCTGCTGGAATGTAGTCTCCTAACCGGTCTGTCCTCATGGAAAATTTTAAACATATAGAAAAGGAGTCAGTAGTAGGGCGGACCCCGACGCAGCCGTCAGCGCGGTACAGTACCCGCCGACACAGGCTGTTGCTGTTTCGTCCGTGTGCGCCCTCTGCGCCCTCTGCTCCGCCTCCTCCGATTTACCGTGAAGCGCATCTATGCATCAGTCATCTCTCTTTTTCCTAATTTTAATTTCGTTTAAATTTTCTTTTATGTATTTTATTTTGTGTTTATTTTATATCTTATTAGGAAAGATATTGGTTAAAATCACCTAATTTCGTTTAATTTTTATTATTAAAATACATTTAACATACAATAGTATATTAGTTTCAGGGGTATAATATAGTTATTCAACACTTACATACCTAACAAAGTGATCGTAATAAGCCTAGTAACCATCTGACACCATACAAGGTTATTATAATATTATTGACTATATTCTCCATTCTGTACAGTATATCCCTGTGACTTATTTATATTATGGCTGGATGTGTGTACCTCTTAACACCCCTTCACCTTTTTCACCCTTCCCACTCACCCTTTTCTCCTCTGGCAACCTCAGTTTTTTAATCTGTATCTGTAAGTCCGTTTCTGTTTTGTTTAGGTTTTTAGATTCCATGTGTAAGTGAAATCATATGGTATTTGTCCTTCTCTGTATGACTTACTTCACTCAGCATAATACCTTCTAAAGGTCCATCCATGTTCTCAAAAATGCAAGACTATTCTTTTTATGGCTAAGTAATATTCCATTGTGTATATATACCTCATCTAATTTACATATTCATCTATCAATAAACATTTAGGCTGCTTCCAAATCTTAGCTATGGTAAACAATGCTGCGATGAACATGTGGGTGCATATGCCCTTTGGAATTAGTATTTCTTGTTTTCTTCAGGTAGATAGCCAGAAATGGAAATTCTGGGTCATGTAGCAATTCTGTTTTTAATTTTTGAAGAACCTGCATACCGCTTTCCATAATGGTTGTACCAATTTGCAATCCCACCAACAGCATATGAAAGATTTTTAATGAAATTTTTACAGATAAAAAATAAAATGTCTAAGATAACAAATACATTGCAAAAGATTAAGAACAAAAACTATGGGACGCTTCACGAATATGCACGTCACCCTTGTGCGCGGGCCACGCTGATCTCCCCTGTGTCGTTCCAGCTTCAGCATGCGAGCTGCCGAAGCGAGCTCTCAGAGTCGCCCCTTTAATGTACAAAGTTGGTAGTGTATTTCCTTGTTTAAATCCCTTCAGCGGTTCCCCGTTGCTTTTAAGAGAATGATGAAAACCCTCACTGGCGCCAGGACCCTGCATGATTCAGCCCTGCCACCCGCTCCAGCCTCGCCGCTCTGCTGTTTGTTTCTACCCTCCAGACACAAAGGCTCAGTTTGTGTCCCTCCTAAATGCCACACACCTCCCACCACAGGACCTTTGCACAGCACAGCTTCTCTGCAATGACCCTTCTCCAACTTTCTCCAGCGACCCCTGACCCCATCTGATTAGCATCCCTTGGCTATCAGCTCAAATGCTGCTGCTGCTTCAAGAAGTCTTCCCAGCTCTCCACGGCTGAGTTAGGATTCCCTGATGGAGGTCCTCCTAGGACACTGTGCTTTTCCTTCATAGAATATATTTCACAGCTGTAATTATGTATTGATTTATATAAATATTTGTTTCATGTCTGCCTCTCCCACCAGGCATTTTGGGGATATAGTAGCTTGCCTTATCCCTCTTCGTGCAAACAACACTTACACAGAGCCGACAAACAGCAGGCCTTCAGGTGGTGGTTGTAGGAGGAAGGCAGAGAGGCTGGCAGCCCTGGAGGACTGCACTCCGGCCAGTCTCTTGCAAGACAGGGCTTTTTCTGACCACAAAGGGCCAGTGGCCGTCTGCAGTGCACCCAGTGCTGGGTTCTGGTTTGTTTCTCCCTTGGGCATTTACTTTCCCTCCTGGGCTGAGAGTTTCTTGCCTTGTTGCAGAGGAGTAACTGTGGCCCAGAAAGAGAGAGTAGCTTCCCCGAGGCCCCTCAGCAGTGGGAGGCCCTTCCGGGCCCACCTCCTGTCTTCCTGCCCCCATACTCAGGCTCTTCAGGATCCTGAGACCCCCTCCCATCTGCCTGAGCCCTGAGAAGAGCCTGGTAGTCCGCAAGGTCAGGATGATTCTAAGGACGTATGGTAGGTGGAGCAGAGTGTGCTGGATGATATCCATGAATGGACAGAGCTGACTTGTCCCAAGAGTAGCCCCACTGCCTGGCAGCCTCGAGTGGGGGTGTCTGAGCCGCAGAGACTGTCTGTGAGCCCTCCCCTCAGCAGGTCCGCCAGAGGGTGGCCCCTGGAGCACAGGGGTGCTCTGTTTCTTAATGAATGCAAGTCTGTTTTTAGACCTGAATGACCAGCTTCTTGTCTGAGAACGGCCAGGCCCCAAGTGGCCTGCCAAGAAAAAGTGGTCTGTGACCAGGTCCAGGGGTGCCAGCTCAAAGAGATGCTGCTTCAGGAACAGGCAGCTCCCTCTCTGCAGAACAAGCTGCCTGCTCATGATGTGGCCTGCGCTTCCTAGGAAATCCTGGATGTTCCTATAAGCAAAGCTCCTGGTTTCAGCATTTCAGCTGTTTATCCTACCTGTCTCCCTGGGAACTGTTTTCACTCTGCAGGCCAGGAAGGGGGCAGCAATCACTGGCTTCAAACTTCAAGTGGAGGGAGGAGAAGAGAGGGCGGCATCCTGAGTGGGGCCGGGCCTGTGCTGTGGGAGTGCCTCTGGGCTCAAGAGATGTGGGAGGCAGTCACTCGGTGTGACCCAGGTGTGGAGAAGGCCCTGCTCCCAGCTGCTCTTCCTGGCTGTAGTCTAGGGGAAAGACTCAGTTGTTCAGGGTATGTATGAAGTTTGTGGGTGCAGCTTAGGGCCTCGTGGTGCCTCAATCTCTACTTTCCACAGAGAGCTGTATCTCTATGTATCCTTCAAGGGGCATGATGGACTCAGGGCCAACTCAGCTCTTGGTGGTGCTGGCAGGGGTGAGGCTCAATGAGTGAGGCTGTGAGAACTGGCCCCTTCCCCAGGACTGGGCCGTGATCTCTCAGATTCTCATTGCAGCCCTGAAGATCTGCTGGACAAGGAGGAGCAAACTCAGAGGGAGGAGGCTGGGGGCCACCTAGAGGGTCAGGGGAAACCAGAATCAAACTTGAGTGGGTTGCTCTTGCTCCAGGTCTTATGTTTGTGTTCTAAAGCAGACACAGAGCAGCTTTTCATGGGGAAGCATTTGTTTACTCAATAAACAGTTATTGAGCACTTCCTATATGCCTGAAGTCGTGTGAGGTCCTGGGGCAAGCGATGAATACCCAGTCTAGTGGGGAGACAGCCATGTAAACAGGCAATGCAGCGAAGGAAGGTAGCTGATGGACTGGATGTGGACACAGGCAGGAAGAGATCTACTCTCCCTGCAGGGACAAGCCAGCCAGGCTTCAGGGAAGAGAGGTACTGGGGGATGAGGACACGAGGGACTCCACCTTGGGCAGGATAGGGTTTGCAAATCGGGGCCCAGGCAGAGCTGGGAGGGGCACCTCATTAGCCCACTTCCCAAGTGCAGGTGAGGCATCAGCCTGAGCATTTGCTCCTGAATTTCATCTTCATGAGGAGCTAGGCCTTTCTGGTATGTCAAGAGAGCTCAGGCCCAGGTGGGAGGTCAGGAAGCAGAGGAAAGGAGATTTGGGGTACTTTAACCAGGACTGGTCCAGTCAGCCAAGCATCTAAGGGCAACCAGGGCACCAGGCAGTATCTTGGCTGCCGAGACTGGGCGATGCAGCCATCCTTGATCTTGGCCTTCCCAGCTCCCACTGGATGGAGAATCCAGGGTTTCTGAGAGCCCCGTAGGTAGAAGGAGTTCTTGTTAGCACTAGAGGGGTCCTTGTTCTGGATGGATCTGGCTACCCCCAGAGGGCTGGGCCAGCCCACATCTCCTCCTGAACAAGTAACTCTGTTTGTATGGCTCTCTGAATAGAGGAGATAACAGCTAGGGGGAGGGGGTCGGATCTAAGGAATCCCACTCCCCAGAGGGCACCTGCATAGTCATCTCAGCCCAAGAGACCCCCGTCCTGTGTCTTCCAGTCCCCCTGCACTGGGGCTCTTGGGAGGAGCCGCGGCCTGGCCCTGCAGCCGGGAAAGCCACAGGAGACAGCAGAAGGCCACGGGCTCCCCCAGCCCCATGCCACGTTAGAAAGAGTACGCACTTTCAGCCAGACTGGAGCTTAAATTCAAGGTCCACTACTTTCCAGTTATGAAGTCAGGGCCAAGATGCTTTGCCTCTCTGGGCCTCAGTTTCCTCATTGGTACAGTGGGGATGCACTGTCTCCCTTGTGACACTAGAGCCAAACTGAAGATGAGAGGAGACCAAGAGCCAGACCTGGTCACCTCCCTTCTCCACAGGGGCTCCTTCAGTTAATGGGGTTTGACTTCGTTTGAGCATGCCAAGAGTCCTCTCCCTTCCTGGCCCTGACATCTCGTGGGAAGCATGGTATAACCCAGGCTTGGGTGTCAGACACACCTCCACAGGGTCCTGGCTCCACCAAGACCTGTGTGCGCAGTCACTGAACCCTGCCAAGCCTCCGTTCTCCGCCTGGGAAAAGGAAGTGGCATCCCCTGCCTAAGAGGCAGTGTGTGTGTGCCCTGGTGTGTGGTCTTTGGGCACACCGAGTGTGGGGGCTTCTTGTCTGGCTGCAAATGCTGGGGCACTGGAAGCAGAGTTCAAAGTTAATGGGCAGCCACAGGGAGCATGCTGTCTTTGCTGTCCCCAGACTGGAGGCTTGGCCTGTGGCCGCTGCTCCTCTCTGCACCCACTTCCCTCGTTCCTGTCCCAGTCTCAGGTGCACACAGAGGTTCTGCTCCAGCATTGCTGGCTCACTGCCTCTGGCTGCACACCTCGTGCAGTGGGGATGCTCCGCTCATAAGGGGAATCTGATGGGCCTGCTCCTCATCACTCTGAAGAGGTTGCTGGTCAGCGTGTGAGCGCTATGCTTGGGGCTGGAGCACGCCTGTGGCTTTGCCAGCTGTGGCCAGGGTCCTTCAGGACAGACCGTGATGTCGGGAAGCGGAGCCTCTGGCATGCCACATCTCCCTCATTTCAAAGATGCCACAGGTAGTGGAGGGAAACCAAGCACCTTCCTGGCCTGGGTGTTCTCAGGTCAGCTCCTGAGAAGGATGTCTGTGCCTATGCTGAGCGCCTCCCATCCCTGGGTCCTTTGCCAGCGTCACCAAGAAGGACAGCTGGATTGGGATCCACCGTGTAGCCCCAACTCCCTGAGCCCCACCCCTTACACTCAGTATGGAATTCCATTATGGAATCTCTCCCCTTTTCTACTCAGCAGAAAGGTCAAAGCAGGTTTTTGTCCTAGATATAAAACAGCAGCTTTAGAAAATAAAAAGTGCAGGGCAGCTTCTGGGCAAGTGTAGCTTGCTGTGCCAAGTGCAGCTCCTGTGTTAGAAATGTTAGAATTATTTTTTGCAGAAGGAGGACATTAGCTTTTATCTTCGCATTTCGGTGCACTCGTGATGAGCCTGACTCTGTCCACAGTTCCACTTTCCCTCTGGGAGAGGTCTGGGCTGCGCGCCAGGGCTGAGGCCCTTCCGGAAGGGCACAGCGTGGCTCGGAGCTGGCCTTGGCCACACGGGGAGGCTGCTGGCCTTCTTACTTGTCTCCTGGCACAGCTTAGTAAATGTGCTCTCTGACCTTAACGGATGGAGGAAATCTCTATTCACAATGAGATTCCCTGTCCTCTGAGGATGTTCCTGGAACTCCAGAGGGGCAGGGTAGAGGCACAGGAAGGTCAGGGCCCTGGGTCCAGAGGCCATGTAGAAGGATTGACCCTGGAGACCAGAAACCACAAAGGAAGTAGGAGTGAGGCAAGATTCGTCCAGTGGTTTCATAACCTGGCTGTGAGTTGGACATCACCTGAGAGCCTTTTGAGGCCGAACATACACCTACTTTATGACCCAGCAATTCCAATGCCAAGCGTTTACCCATACAAATGAATACTTGTGTCCTTAAGACAGGTACTGGAATGTTCACAGCAGCACTTTTGGAACAGGCAAAAATGGAAACTACTCAGATGCCTATCAGTAGTAAAATGAATAAATCAACGGTAGTAGGTCCATAGAACAGAATTCTAAACACTAGCAAAAATGCACAGTTCAAAACTGCATGGAACACTGGGTGAATGTTACTAGTGCATTGCCAAGTAAAAGGAGCCACATAAAAGAACACATAAGATACGATTCCATTCAAAGAATGTCCCCAAGAAGCACATGAACCCCAGTGGTCAACATTCCTTCCAGGACAGATGTCCACTCAGCGCCCTGTCCCTAGATGGCTACTTCTGTGGTCCTCGGGTTTGTGATCTCAGATGCCTGCTGATAAGGTGGCTTTGTTGTTTGGAAGGGAAGGTCTCTTCTTGTAGTTCCCTGAGGCACAGGTCCCTGCCTGGCTGCAGGAGAGGGTGGAGCTGTCCCCGGGCCTGGCTTTGAGAAGAGTTGGCAAGACCCACGGGAATGCTCTGGTATCTCCCACGTCCACAAGAAGTTCCGGGGAGAGTGTGGGCTTCTCCCTGGAGCAGAAGACACCAAAGGGGACCCACTCGAGACCACGAAGGCCCAGCTGGGCCAGGCAGTGATGCCTGGCCTTGCTTTTTGCCTCAGCATTGGCTGTGGCACTGCTTCTGTGGAGATGTGGGGGAGCCCTCAGGGAGGCCTGCCCTGTCTTCAGGGCTCCGCTGGGGAAAAGGGGCAGGATCGCTGGAGGAGTGTTGCCTAGACAAGCCGCAGCCCAGGGGGCTGTAGTCAAGGGAATAGTGCAGTGGGGACAGCAGGGGCCCAGCTTGTGCTTTCCTGAGTAGCCCATCCCATCCTGTCTGGGCCACTTTATCCTTTTCCATACGTTGTCTGCCTCCTTTGATCAGTCAACCATGTGGATTGAGTGCCTACTTGTGCTGGGCCAGGGCTGCCTGCCCACCCTACAGGCTAGGGCTCCTAGAGGAAAGGGCCCATTTGTGGGTGACCCACCAGCTCCTGTCCAGCCCCCTCCTCCCTCTCCTGCTGGGCATCAGGCATTCTGTTTGTCCCTTCACTCTGATCACCTTGCTTTCTTTTGTCCCCTGCTCCTTCTTGGTGTGTTGTCATCTCCTTTCTCTGTTTCTCCTCCACTCATTCATTTAGCAAACACTGGGAGCCTGCTGTGTCCCAGGGATCAGGAATGTTTCACACACCCCCCTGGGGGAGCCCATAGTTAATGGGGGGATGGATATAAAAAGACAAGCACAGCCTATTGAGCTAAGTGCTGGTGCAGCAGAATAAAAGAAGGAGCAAGGGACCACAACTCCACTGTAGGGAAACCAGGGAAGGCTTCACAGAGGAGGTGACCTTTGAACTGGAGCTTATTAGATGATCAGGTAGATAAACATAGGAAGGAATTCCAGGTACAGCGAACATGGAGGTGTGACGGGCTGCTGTGGTGAGGAAGTAAAGGGGCTCAACAGAGCTGCAGGGGAGTCTGGAAAGGGAAGCAGGAGAATTAGGAAGACCAGTCGAGGAGGCAAGAGGGAACTAAAGGAGGAAAGTCATCAGGAGAGGGGCCCCAGATGGCTATTTGGCAGTGTACATGCAGCAGGGGGCCAGGTAAGGAAGGGCAAGCCTGGGGCAGGTTCAGTTAGGACGCTGTTGCCAGTGTCCAGAAAAAAGATAATGGTGGCCTGGGCTTGCATGGTGCAGCAGGAACGGAGAGAGTGGATGATGCTGTGGGTTAAGTAGTGGTAAGGCTCTCAGGGCCTTGGGGATTGATTGGTTGAGCGGTGGGGCAAAGAATGAGTGGAGGACTCTGGCTCTGGTCACTGTGGAGAATGGAGCCTGTCAGGGACACTGGGTGCTCAGAAGTGAACAGGGCTGGGGCATAACTGAGCGCAATGAGTGCCCTGAGCGCACTTTGATGATGGATATGCCTAAATGGCAGGGCAGAGGTGTAGGGTTAGAGGCGTAAATGTGGGAGTGAGTGCCTGGGGGAGGCATTCAGAGCAGAGTGCATGGGCCGGGTGTCCTGTGAGGCCAAGTCCATGAGGTCTGCGGGAAGCAGCTTGACTCTCCATCTCTGGGTTCCCTGCCCATTGCCTCTCTCCTTCTCCTACCTTCTTAGTGTCTCCCCTTTCCTGATGGGCCTGGCTTCCCAACTGACATCTGGTGCTAGCTGCCCATCCCTGCCATCTTGGCAGGCCTCATACTAGCCTTCTGGTATGATAAGCTCAGTAAATATTTGCAGAAGGAATGAAGGAGTGGTCAGGTGACCTGAGTTCCCGCACTAGCCAATGAGGCTGGAGGGCAGAGCAGGCACCTGCTGTGTCTTCTGCACAGGCATCCTGCCTTCCAAGCAGGCTCAGCAGGGTAAAAGGACCTCATCTGAGGATTTCCTCAACCTTTTCTACCCCTTCAGTGTACAAAACACTGGGCCTCCCCTGCTCCATTACCCTCATAACAATAATATTTGTGGCTTTGATTGAAAAAATAAATATGGATTTGAGAAGCCTTGATTTTTTTTCAATTATAGTTTACTTTCATTGTTATTTGGTATTGGTTTCAGGTGCACAGCATAGTGGTTAGACAACCATATACTTTACAAAGTGTTCCCCCTGATATTTCTAATACCGACCTGGCACCACACACAGTTATTACAATATTATTGACTGTATTTCCTATGCTATAGTTTACAGCCCCATGATGGTTTTGTAACTGCCAATTCATACTTAATCCCTTCACCTTATTCACCCAGCCCCCAATCCCTCTCTCCCTGATGCTCTCTGCATCTATGAGTCTGGTTTAATTTTATGTGTTTATTTTGTTCTTTAGATAGCGTATATAAGTGATATCATATAATTTGTCTTTCTCTCTCTGACTTATTTCACTGAGCACAAAACCCTCAAGGTCCCTCCATGCTACCACAAATGGTAAGATTTCATTCTCTTTTTTTTAGTTATATTTTATTGATTATGCTATTACAGTTGTCTCAATTCTCCCCTTTGCCCCACCTTTCCTCCTCTGCCCCCCTCCACCCAACACCCCCACTCCCTCAGGCAATCCCCTCACCATTGTTCATGTCCATGGATCATGTGTAGAAATTCTTTGGCTACTCCATTTCCTATACTGTACCTTACATCCCCATGGCTGTTCTGTAACTATTTGTACTTTTAATCCCTTTACTGCTTCATCCTTCCCCCCACATCCTCCTCCCATTTGGCAACCATCAAAACCCTCTCCATATCCATGATTCTGTCTCTGTTCTTCTTGTTTGCTTACTTTGTTTTTTAGATTCAATTATTCATGGATATGTATTTATTGCCATTTTATTGTTCATAGTTTTGATCTTCTTTTTCTTAAATAAGTCCTTTTAAAATTTCATATAATAGTAGTTCAGTGATCATGAACTCCTTTAGTTTTTTCTCCTAGGAAGCTCTTTACTTTCAATTATAAATTATATCTTTGGTGGGTAGGGCAATCGTGCCTGTAGGTCCCTGCTTTTCATGACTTTGAATATTTCCTACCAATCCCTTCTAGCCTACAAAGTTTCTTTTGAGGAATCAGCTGACAGTCTTATGGGAGTTCCCCTGTAGGTAACTAAGTGCTTTTCTCTTGCTGCTTTTAAGATTCTCTCTTTATCTTTAACATTTGGCATTTTAATTATGATGTGTCTTGGAGTGGGCCTCTTTGCATCCATCTTGTTTGGGAGTCTTTGTGCTTCCTGGACTTGCATGTCTATTTCCTTCACCAAGTTGGGGGAATTTTCTTTCATTTTTCAAAAACATTTCCAATTTTTTGCTCTTTCTCTTCTCCTTCTGGCACCCCTGTGATGTGAATGTTGGGCCCCTTGAAGTTGTCCCAGAGCCTGCTTATACTTTCCTCATTGTTTTTGGATTTTTTTTACTTCCTGTTGTTCTGATTCATTGTTTTTTGCTTCCTTATGTTTTTGATTCTTGATTTCATCCACTCTACTGTTGTTTCCCCATAAATTGTTCTTTATTTCAATTAGTGAAGCCTTCATTTCTGACTGGATCTTTTGTATGCTGTTGAGGTCCCCACTACGTTCCTTGCACATCTTTATAATCAGTGTCTTGAACTCTGAATCTGATGGATTGCTTGTCTCCATTTTGTTTAGTTCTTTTTCTGGAGTTTTGATCTGTTTTTTCATTTGAACCATGTTTCTTTGTCTCCTCCTTTTGGCAGCCTCCTTTTGTTTGTTTCTTTGTATTAGGTAGAGCTGCTTTGACTCTGTGTCTTGGTAGTGTGGCCTAATGTAGTAGGTGCCCTGTAGGGTCCAGTGGCACAGCCTCCCCTATCACCCAAGCTGGGTATTCAAGGTGTGCCCTTTGTGTGGGCTGAGTACACCCTCCTCTTGTAGATGAGCCTTGGTTGCTGTTGGCAGGTCAATGGGAGGGATTTACCCAGGCCAGTCAGTTGCAGGGACTGGCTGTGACACTGGCCACCAACCTGCACCCTCTGTGGAGGATCATCTGGACAGGGGCAGGGTGGTAGTGCTCTGATATGGTCTGTAGCTGTGCATGGAGTGCGCAGGCTCTGGGGTTTCCTGGGTGGTGCAGATCAAGGTCAGCCTCACCTGTCTTTGCCCAGAGCTGCCCTGCCTGGACTCTAAAGCAATCTGAGATTGTTGCTACTTGTGCTGGTCTTAGAGATTTCCAGGCAAAGCCAAACTGTGAATCTAGGCTGGCTGCCACCAGTGTCATGCCTGGGACGACTTAGAAAAGGGTATGGGGGCTCGGGGCTCACTGAGATTGGCTGTTGCTTTTTTGAGAAGATTTAGGAAGTTGTGAAGCATGAGCCAAGACCAGCCATTCTTATGGAAAAGCAGCTTGGGTCGGCCCATACATTGGGTGGGACAGAGTCTCAGGAAGTCTCCAGGGTGGGGCAAACAGTGTTAGCGAGGTTACTGGAGTCTCAGATATGGCACCCACCTGCTTTCTCTATGGCTCAGTCTGGAATGATGTGGTTTCTTTAAATCCATAGATGTCAGACTTCCATTCAACTCAATTTCTGACAGTTCTGAGTGATGATTGTTCTATAATTTAGTTGTAATTTTGATGTGATTGTGTGATGAGCTGAGCTGTGTTTATCTATGCCACCATCTTGACTGGAAGGAAAAGGATTCCATTCTTTTTTATGGCTGAGTAATATTCCATTGTATGTATGTACCACCTTTTCTTTATGTAATCATCTATTGATGGGCACTTGGGTTGCTTCCATGTATTGTAAATAACACTGCAATGAACACAGGGGTGCATATATTCTTTCAAATTAGTGTTTTGGGTTTGTTTGGATATAGACCCAGAAGTAGAACTGCTGGGTCATAAGACAGGTCCACTTTTAATCTTTTGAGGACCCTCTGTCTCGTTTCCACAGTGGTTGCACCAATCTACATTCCTGTCAACAGTTCATGAGGGTTTCCTTTTCGCCACATCCTTGTCAACACTTGTTTGTTGATTTATGGATGATAACCATTCTGACAGGTGTGAGGTGATATCTCATTGTGGTATTTCTCTGATTAGTGATGTTGAATATTTTTTCATGTCTATTGGCCATCTGTTTGTCCTCTTTGAAGATGTGTCTATTCAGGTCCTCTGCCCATTTCTTAATTGGGTTGTTTACTTTAAGTAATATGAGTTCTTTATAAATTTTGGATATCAGCCCCTTGTTGGATGTATCAGTGACAAATCTCATTCAGCAGGTTGTCTTTTGTTTTGTTGATGGTTCCTTTGGTGTGCAAAAACTTTTTATTTTGATGTGATTCCATTTATTTATTTTTTTATGTTCCTTCCCAAGGAGATATATCAGAAGAAAATTGCTAAGAGAAATGTCAGGGATTTTTTATTTACCCATTTTTTTTTTATCCTCACCCAAGGACATTGTTTTCATTGCTTTGAGAGAAAGACAGACATACAGACATTGATTGGTTGCTTTCCATACATGCCCCAACCAGGGATCAAACCCACAATCTGGGTATGCACCCCTACCAAGAATCTAACCCTCAACACCTTTTGGTCTGCAGGTTGACTCTCCAGCTAAATGAGCTATACCAGCCAGGGCAAAAAATGTGAGATTTTACTGTCTATTTTCTTCTAGGAGCTTTATGGTTTTGAGTCTTACATTTAAGTCTTTAATCCATTTTGAGTTTATTCTTGGATATGGTGTAAGAAGGTGATCTAGTTTCATTTTTTTGTGTATATCTGTCCAATTTTCCTAACACCATGTATTTAATAGACTGTCTTTACCCTATCGTATGTTCTAGCCTCCTTTGTCAAATATTAATTGACATATAGACATGTGTTCATTTCTGAGCTCTCTGTTCTATTCCATTGCGCTGTATGTCTGTTTTTATGCCAGTACTAGTCTATTTTGATTACTATAGCCTTGTAGTATAGTTTGACTATCAGGTAGTGTATACCTTTAATTTTTTCTTCTTTCTCAGTATTCCTGAGGTTATTTGGTCTTTGTGGTTCCATACAAATTTCTGGATTTCTTGTTCTAGTTCTGTGATATATGCCACTGGGCCCTAGTTGAGTAGCTCAGTTGGTGAGAGCATTGTGCAAGGCTGTGGGTTTGATACCCAGCGAGGGTACATACAAGGGGCAACCAATGAATGGATGAACAGGTGGTGCAATGGGTCAATGTTTCTCTCTCTCTCCCCCCACCTCTCTCTCTTCCCAAGATCCATAAAAATAAAATATTATTGGTGGCCCTGGCTGGTGTGGGCCCCCATACCCTTTTCTAAGGGGTCCATGTGGGCTGCCCAGCTAATGCTCTCTGAGGGCTCCGTGGTTTGACCTGGACGTGTGCCACCTTAGGGGCCATGCTTGTCAAAGCGCTCAAACCAAGTAAGGGACAGAGAGATGAGATGGATAGAATCTACCACACAAAAATTAAACACAAGTATAGCAACAATACCAGACAAAACTAAAAGGCAAATGACTAACTAGGGGAAATATTTGCAAAAATGATAAGCCAAGGATTAATATTCTCAATAAAGAATTTGTATAAATCAGTAAGAAAAATAGGAAGATCCTTACAGACAATTCACATTTCAGTGCTTAATAAATATTTGGGAAAAAATGTTCAACCTACCAGTAAGTAGAAATGGAAATGCAAACAATACATTCTCACCTATCAAATTTGCAAAAGGTGAGAAAGAGATAATGCCCAGCGTATGGCTTGGATGTAAGGACGCGGGCACCCAGAGTCAGTGCTAAGTCCCCGTCAACTGGTAAAGTGTCCGGAAAGCATTTTGGAAGTGGGTCTAATGAGCCTGAGAAATGTCCACTCTCCGTCCACTAATTTCACTTCTGAGACTCTGTCTTAGAACAGTGACAGTGATATGGAGAATTTCTCATGAAATTATGTTAGGAAAGAAAAATAGGACATACAAATTATATGATATATAATCCCACTCACATAAATTATAAATTTATGCATAAATGTATCTTTGGGTGATTTGGGGGGATATTTTTCTTATGGGTGATTTTGACCATTATATTTATATTTTTTCTATAATTAACATTAAAAAAACAAGGGAGGCCCTGGCCGGTACGGCACCCTTAATTGGGCATCATCCTGCAGACCGAAAGGCTCCGGTTTGATTCTGGGCGCACGCCTGTGCTGTGGCTCTCTCACACTGATGCTTCTCTCCCTCTTCTTCCCCTGCCCTCCCCACCTCTCTAGAATCAATAAAAGAAAAAAAAATTAAGTCAAGGGGGCAAAAAGCCTCTGTGAAATGTGAAATAATGGAACAGAATAAATTCTGAAATTAACTTTGAGAGTCAAAGTGTCAAATCACTACAATCTGTCACTTTGCAAGATTTAAGAAATATATGTTGATGTGTGTATCAAACAAAACCCTCTGTAAGGCTGAGACGGAGGCCACCAGGTCACAGAGCTGTGGCTGGGCCGATTGTGCAGGTGGGGTCACTTGGTTGTGATATGTGTACAACCTGTGCCCTGGTTGGTCTCAGTCTCCTAATCTGTACAAGGGTCTGGTGGCAGGGGCAGAGAGGCGGGGCGGGAATCAGACTAAAATTAATCTCTGAGAGTCCTGGTCGATCTCTGCTGAGTCTGTAACTCTGTTCTTGAAGGAGAGAACTTGGACTTGCCTGAGTCACGGAGCTAAGAGCAACTGAGCGCTGCGATTGGCAGGCTCCGGGTTCCAGCTCCTCCTCACCTGGGAGAGACCACTGCACTGGGCCTGCTACCTATTCCCGCCACCGCACTGTCCTGCCTCGGCTCTGCGTGTTGGCCACCCTCTCCTCCCATCAGCCCTGGGCCCAATTTGACTGCTCAGGCTTTATTGTTTCAAGCCTGTCTTCCTGGAGGGACAGAAAGCAGGGAACCCTATTATTTGGAGCCATTTAGTGGAGGCATGAACTCAAAGACAATTGAGGAGCTCCCTCTTCCCAGGGAGAGTGTCTCCTCCTTCCAGGGCCTCCAGTCTGGGCCATTTTTGAGACGGGTTGGCTCTCAGGCTGCACTACCCTGATTGTCCAAAGGCAGCCAGTGGTGACTTCCCGGTGTGGGGCAGCCCCTCCCCTCCTGGCCCACATTTACCTGTGGGCTCTCTGGAATCCACGCCCACACCCTAGGCCTTCTCCGTTCCTCAGCTTTGAAGAGGCCTCCTGTATCCAGTGTCCTTTCCCAGAAACCGACAGTTCACGGTAAAGCTCAGAACTGGCTTTCAGCCTTGAGTGAATCTCAGAGTCCTCCCTTCCAGTGTGCCTTCCTAAGGGTGGGACCAGAGGCCTAATTCTGCCTGGCATCCACATAAGGTCGATTGATTTTCTTCTGGCCCACTGATAAACTGAACTCAGACTTCTAGGAAAGACAACTAGTGAGACTCCCTCCTCTGTTGGCTACTCCAGAACACCTGTCTGAGCTGCTACCTCGGGCTGAAGTGTCTTCACAGCCTCACCCCGAACAGCAGGGCTAGTCTGGGGCGGCAAGCAGAGGCAGCTGCCCTGGGTACGGTGGAGCTGGTAGGGAAATGTGTTCCCATGAAGCCCCCTTTCCCAGCGTGGGTCTGTTTCTTCTTAGCAACCAACAGATGCATGGGAAGACAACTTCTCTGAAGAGCCCTGTGTTCTGCACAGAGAAACTGGACAAGGTTCCGACACCCCAGGACTCCAGGTAAGGCCCTGCTAAGTCAGATAGGCATGTAGACTGGGCTTGGGAAGCCCTCGGGAGGTGACCTGTTGGAAATGGGACCGTAAGGCTGAGTGAGGATGTTAGGTGGAGCCTAGGTTGCCTAGGGCCTCTTCCTCCCACTCCCAGACCTGACCCAATGCACTGGGACCTAGCAGAGTCCTGGCTTCTCAGGTTACCAGCCTCCTCCCCTGCCCACCTGTCCTCAGGCCAACTTGGCTAGGACAAAGGTTTGCGTTTCAGCACCTCCCCATTTTCCCCCAACCTTGGTAGCCTCTGTGAGGTCAGGTGAGTCTGCCGAACACCTCACTGCAGAGCTCCAGGCCACCAGGAGGAGGCTGCTGGGAGGGCAACCCAGCTGGGATCATGGCCCATGGTCAGGCCCCGGAGTTGTGAGTCTGACACCACCACCTCACCCACTCCCCAGACTGGTTCTCTTCCCTCCCCGTGCCTCCTACTCCTTTATTCTTGAGTCTGTTCCTCGGCTTACCCCTTGGCCAGAGAAATAGGAGAGGGTTTCTGACACACAGGGGTGGATGGCTCCTAAGCATCTCTGGGAGATCTAAGCTCAGGCTGAGTAAATCTCCTCGGGGGCGGGTGGGGCACTGCTCACAGCTGTCTGGAGGGAGGGGTCACTGGGACTCCTTTGTGCGTCCCCTCTGTGCAAACAGGAGCATCCTTCCCCAGGGTCGAGTTACTCGGCTAGTGTGCTTATCGCTGTGCTGTAGGCCCTAGAGAAGGGCCCTTCTCCAATCTCTGCCCCAAGCTTCTGGCTTGAAGCCAGGGCAGAACTGGCACTGAGGATGCATGGGTAGGGCTCGAGGGTTCCTTGCCCCTGGAATGGAATGTCTCCTTTGCAGTCTGCACTGGCCAGAAGGCCTGAAGAGTGAAGAGATAAAGAAGTACAGTCGAGAAGGCGTAAGTATGTGAAGGCTGATTTCTTGCTGCCCAGCAAGCGAGGGGCCCTGGACCACCTGGATTCAGTGACTGCTGGCTCCTTGGCTACCAGTGCAACTGAATGGTGTCCCCTCCTGGGTGGGAGGGGTGCATTTCCCTTCCAGGCATAGCCTGCCTGTCAGGACCCAGCGTGACCAGGGGACAAGCTGTGCTCGGAACTCAGCCCTCTGCACCTGCTGGCTACTTACCAGCCTCTTCATGCTCAGTCCCTGGGGGGTCTGCGGCATGACCTGGTGGCTGGAGCAGGGCCCCTTTGGTGTGTGATCTCCCAGGACTTCTCAGCCCCAGCCCGTGTGTTTGCAGACACTGCTGAGTAAATACAACCAGCAATACCATAAGCTGTTCAAGGACATCCCCTCGGAGGAGGTGGTTCTCAAAGGTAAGCTGTTTTCCCTGCATGTCTGGGCAGGCACCTGCAGTGCCCGAGGCCCAGGTACTGGCCTCACAATTTAGAAATGGGAACTAGCTGCCCTTTGGATGTGGTTGGTTCATTTTTCTTCAAAAGTGTGAGAAGACTAGGCTGGTTTGGGATATGAAGTTGAATTGATGAAAGTTTTCTTGAGGAAATGTCAGGGCTTCCAAATCTTACATCTGTTCTGCTCTTATCAGTGACTGTTCTTTCCTACTCAGGCCTCTCCCTGAGCCTGTGGGAGTCCTCTCTGCAGGCAGAGCAGGCAGGGCAAGGGATTCTCCCTGACGGAGTGAGAATCCAGGCTCGGGGCACCAGGGCAGAAACCTGCCCAGGCCCTTTGGGGTGTGGATGGAGAGAGAGGAAACATCCAGCAGTCTGCTGGCATGGGGTGGGGACAGGTCGCTTGGGAAGTGGGGATCTGAGGAAGACCATTCCTGAGGCTGGATTCTGGACTCTTGAGCGTGAGGACCGGGGCCCTGGGGCTTCCTGACTGACCTCCCTCATGATTGTCTTCTTTCCTGTGACTTCCCAGTGTGCTCCTGTGCTCTCCAGAGGGACCTCCTTCTCCAGGGCCGGCTCTATATCTCCCCCAACTGGCTCTGCTTCCATGCCAGCCTCTTTGGCAAGGATATCAAGGTAGTAAAGAGTGGCAAGGTCTGCTATAGTCCCGTGAAGGTCCAGCCCCAGCCCAGGGAAGAGATAGCCCCCACCATGGGCATGCCTTTTCTCAGGCCTGTCTCGCCACTTGCTGGTTGGATGAGCGGCTGTGCAGCGTCCTGCCTGGTGTCAGTGCTGCCCTTCCAAAACAGGGGCCCCAAATCTAGACTCTACATCTGGCCTGAGTTGGCCCGAACAGTTCTCAGCCAAATTGTTCTGCCTCTGAAATGCCTTCAGAATCAGAGTGGGATGCCACACTTAGGGGGAGCCATAACTGTGGTCAGGAAGTAGCTGAGGGAAGTCCATCACTAGGGTGTAAGTTCAATAGAGCTGCCATCCTTGGCCTCTTGGATGAGAGGGCGAAAGCCTGGAGTGATGTGCCGCCAGGGCGGGGCACGGTGGGGGATAACCGGAAGGGAAGCCTGCATGGGGAGGGAAAGCTCCAGGTACTCTCTGCCACATGGGGCCAGGCTTCTCCTTGGTACCTGTGCTTGGCTCACTGCCGGCTGGGGCTGGGGCTCTGTGCCAGAAGCAAAGGGACAATGCCCTTGGGAATGAGTCCTGAGAACAGTGTGTTTCTCCCCCCGCAGGTGGTCATTCCCGTGGTGTCTGTGCAAATGATCAAAAAACACAAGATGGCACGGCTCCTTCCCAATGGCCTGGCCATCACCACCAACACGAGCCAGAAGGTCTGTGCGTCTCTGAGCCGCACTCTGGCCAGTCTCCCATCCCCGCCGCACACTCCTGAGTCTTTACTCACCCCACCCCTTTGTTTTCTTTCCTTGTCCCAGTATGTTTTCGTGTCACTGCTCTCCCGGGACAGTGTGTATGACATGCTGAGGAGGGTCTGCACTCACCTACAGGTATGGAGCTCAGGAGCAGGAGTGAGGCAGGGAGGCTGCTCAGGCCTGGACTGAGGTCTTGGGAATAAGGTTGTTGGGGAGATCGGCCCATTTCTTCAGCCCAGGGAACAGGGGCAGGGAGAGGGGGTAACAGGCTCAGCCTCTGTATCAGAGGCTGGACTGTGTGTATTTGTGAGCATGTCTCTTCGAGGCCAGAGGGACTTGGTGTGTCCCCACGTATATGCCCTCCCTTGGGCTTCCTCAGTGTACACGCAGACGGCAGCATGGGCTGCTTCCCTGGATGCCTGCAGCTCCCTCTGGACTAAGGTGTGGGAGCGGGAGGGGCAGCAGCAGCTTGGGAGAGTAGTTGCCTTGGACTTGCCCCTGTGCTCCAGCATTAAATCGGCACCCCTGCAAATGCTCGGAGCTAGGCTCCATCTGATCCAAAATGGACGGAGAGCTCTCTTAAGGCATGCTAACGCCTCCCCGTGCCTGACCGTGGCTGTTCCAGATGGAGAAGTAACCCCTATTCCCTTTCCTCCTCAGCCTTCCAGCAAGAAGAGTCTGAGTGTAAGAGAATTTCCAGAGGAACCTGAGTGCGAGTCCCTGGTGAGAGCTGTGCCTGGGAGAAACCACTGCCGGCTTGGGGTTGCCTGTGGCTAGGAGGCTCAGGCCTTCCAGGCAGGGAGGGGCTCGCAATGCACAACTGAGGCACCAAGCTCAAGAGCCAGCAGTCAGGCTGTGTCAGGGGTCTCCTGGCACACCGCGCCCCATACCATGCAGAGCCACCAGGTCCTGTGTAGATCTGCCAGCTTTGTGAGCAGAACAGATACCTAGCCCTCAGAATAGTCCAGATCAGATCCCACACCTTCTCGGGGACAGAACCAGTGACCCATCCTTTTTCTTTTAGTGAAGTCAGGAGGGCCTTTTAGAGGGTAGAGATATCCCTGGAGAAGAACTTCGGAGGCTATTACTGCAGAACTGAGACTCATTTTAGACTTGCTGAGATCCCAGCAGTTTCCTTTGCCAGCCAGGGTTCTGGGTAGGCAGAGCTGAGTTTTTAGAGTAGGGATGGGAGGTGGAAGCAGCCCATGGTGTTTGAAGTCTCCTTCAGTAACTATTAAGCAGTCAGCCAAGCATGCACTATGCACAATGCCATGTAGGGAGACAGAAGGTGATGTTCCCATTTTTGTTGATGGGGACCTTAAGTGCCCACTGCCAAGGTCAGTGACGTGCTTCGGCTGAGAGCCCAGATTAGGAGTCATGACTTATCCCACCTGAGACAGGTTGTGCCGAGCCTTCTCAGACTCAGCTGGCCTGAGCACGCACCTGGGTGGTCTCACGTCTAGGATCCCGCTGTGGCTCTACACTAGCGGTCTGCAAAGACATTGTTCCCTGGAAGAGCAGCTGGTCACAGCAAGGGAGCAGATAGGAGAGACCGCGGTTGCCCTGGCAGTGGTTCCCCTCCTGGGTACCTGCTTCCATGCCGTGCTGGGCGTCTGCGTTGGTAATATGTGAAGAGAGCTCTGATAAAGCTGGTATGGGCCCCTTCGGGCAAGTGAGGTCCCAAGGGCCACGATGGGACAGCTTCTCCTGCTTTCCCTGCAGGAAGTCCTCATCCCTGAGATGAAGTGGAGAAAAGTGTGCCCTGCCTCGAAGTCCCTGTCCCTCCCGGACAGCATCCCCCGTGTCCCTCGGGCATCCATGGACTCCCCGGACAGCCTGTTCCCCTCCAGGAAACCCCTGCGGTCTGGTGAGTTCGGGGGGCTTGTCCCCAGCAGTGGCATGCAAAAACCAGGCTCCTCCTCCTCTCACTTCTGTGAAAAGGGATCATCACAGCCAGCAGGGCTTCTGAGAGCTGCTCCTTTCTTCCGCCAAGTCCATAGGGCAAGCCAAGAGTCCCAGCTGCTTCAGACGATGGCAGAACGTGGGCATGCCATGCTGAGCTGGGGCCCTGCCTGTCCCAGGAAGGTGACTAACTGCTCTCTTACTGCAGAAAATGCCATCTGTGAGCAGGAGGCACTGGAGGAGGAGCCCAGGAGCAACGAGGAGCTGAGGCTCTGGAATTACCAGCTCCTAAAGGTCTTCTTCGTGTTGTAGGTGACTGTATTAGGGGAGGGGGTAGACCCACCTGCCTGGGTGTTTGGAACAGGGGCCCTGGTGTGTGGGGGAGGTCACTGTCAAGAGCGAGGGGAAGATTCTGAGTCAACTGGAAGCTCCTGGGTGGTGTCTGGAGGTCACCTGGCAGGCCCTTCTGTGACCTAGAGACAGAGTATCTCTAGTTTTTATTTTTACAACCCTGTAATTTAGGGTTAGGGCTGGGCACAATGGGGAGGGCAGGCTATGAAACTGTTGGGAAAAGGACAAGTTGTGCAGAACTGGGGAGGGCCGGCATCAGACAGACTAGGGGAAAGCCGTCATTAGGGCAGTTTCTGGTACCCCGGACTGGTGCACCTCTGGTACCCCGCTACACCTCTGACTGCCTAAGGACCAGCGGGCAGTGAGCTGGGTGGGCCATGTCATGAACAGCCAGCCCCTGGCTTCCTCTCATCTAGCCTCATCGTCTTCCCCTGGCTCAGCTGGCTGGGGCCTACCCCCTTAGAGGCTGATTTTACTCTCCCAGAGGAGGTGCTGGACCAAGGTGGCTGGTTAGAGGGAAGGCGGGACCAGCTGAAGAACCCAAGCTCCTGCTGGGCCTTAAGGACACCTCCAGGGACATGAGCCTCAGCACGCCCATGTGGTCGCAGGCTCGCAGGCTTGACCGCAGCTGTGGGGCCAAGGGTTCTGTAGTTCTTCCAGTTGCCAGAGTAGCTCAGTCCCACTCCTACTTTTGGTGAGCCTCTAAAAATGCCCCTCTTCTAGAGGAGAGATTCAGCCCCCCCTGCCCCTTTCCCTCCAGGATCTGCTTCTTGGTCCTGTCCTCATCCTATCTGGCATTCCGCATCTCCCGGCTGGAACAGCAGCTGTGCTCCCTGAATTGGGACGGCCCATTCCCTGGGCACAGGTGATGCCTCTTTCTCTTCCCAGTGCCTCTGGGATTCAGGGCTAAGGACAGGGACCAAAACCTACAGCTGGGCTGCTTGTGACCCTCGTGGGCTGGCCCTGCCCTCGACAAGCTGGCTGGATGGCCCCAAGCAAGGTTGGGCAGAGTGTGGAGGGTGCGCAGACCCCACCCGACCGACCCACTTTACGAGGGCAGGAGGGGAGGCTTCATCGACCTTTCTACCATCCAGGCCCTTTCTCTGATCTGGGCGTCTCTCCTGCCTGCAGGTAACAGCTTCTTGGCCTCTGTCCTCACTCTGCCCAGAAGAATGCCTTGGGTGCTAAGGGTCCATCAGTGGCCTCCTTGGGTCCGTGATGCTGCTGCTGTGCTGGGACTGACTATGAAGGAAAATAGCCCGGAATCCTTCCTCTTCCCCCGACTCTTCTGCTTCCTCTAATGAGTGAACTGAAGTATCTGTTTAAAAAGCTCCTACAATTTTTGAACTCAGACAAAAAGCCAGATTTTAAAAACCAGCTGAGGAATCCTGTGCACTAAGCTGCAGCAACCAGTTCAGTGAAAAAAATTTTTACCTTGTTCCTCAGAAACAGTTCTGGTGCACAGGCAGAGCACTAGGGGCCACACCAAGGGACAGAGGCCATGTTTTGACACATGATAGGCAGCTCTTTGTCACATAACTCCGTCCAGTGCTGGGACAGAGGCCAGCACCCAAACCACGTGTGTGGGCTCTGTTCTCTCCCCACATACAAAGAGAGTCCCTGCTCTGTGGCCCACAGGACTTCTCTGCAGGGGTCCAGGTACCTACCCATCAGGCCTAGGGCAGACTGGAGGGAGGTGGGGGCAAATTATGAAAGGGGAGAGGGAAGGGCCTGTCTCCAGGATTCCATCAAGAAAGGAATATTTGCCCAGGTCGGTGTGGCTCAATTGGTTGGAGCATCATCTCAGAAACCAAAAGGTTGCAAGTTCTATTCCTGGTCAGGGCACATGCCTGGGCTACAGGTTCAGTCCCTAGTCAGGGCACGTGTGGGAGGCAACCAATCGATGTTTCTCTCTCACATCAATACATCTCTCCCTCTCTCTCCCCCTCCCTTCCCCTCACACTAAAATCAATAAGCATGTCCTTGGTTGAAGTTTTAAAAAAAAAGTGTGCTAAGGCTCTGTCCTGGCTCTTCATGAGGAGGCTGGCTCACCCTGCAAGGACACTGCTGGAGCAGGGGCAGTGGCAGGGGCTGTGGAGGAGAGCAGAGGTCTAGCATTCCATTCCTTAACTGCCACTTCCTTGTGACAGGGGAGCAGGGCCTTTGATCACGACCGCTACCAGATCTCCCCCTGGCGTGCACACACATTTCCAAAGTGCCACAGGTGGAAAGGAGGTATAACGAGGGTAGTGGCTTTGATCCGAGGTATTGCTTTGTTCTCTCTGCCTTACTGCCTGCAGCTTTGGCATGACCAAGAGCAGCCTGTCAGGGAGGCATGGCCGGGGCCTGGGTGTGATGCCTGTGTTACCCGTAGCCACTCCATAGCCTTCGTTCTCCATGCAAAAGGTGGAGGTGTCCGAGGAGGTTCTGGTGCAGTGCAGGGACCAAGGCAGTCAGTCTGATGCCTCTGGGGACAAGAGAGGGAGGGGATGGAAAGTGTAAACAGTTGTGGCTCTGATTTAGAGATTCCTCCCTCTCTGTCAAGGTCCCCTCTAGTCTGAAAAGCTCCTCTGTACCTCAGAACTCTGGCCAGCTCTCCCCAGGGGCCCCATCCGCTACCACAGTGACTTGGGAAGTTCTGTAAGGGCTGCGGTGAGGCCCGCAGGATCAGGGAAAGTCACTGGCGATGTGGCGAGTGGTGTCAGAAATGGCCACTGTTTCCCACTTCCAGACACCTGAGAGGTTAACTGGGGAGAAGTCCAAGTGGAAATTATTTACTACAGAGCCATGATCATCTATCCTGCTCATGACAAACCCAAATGAGGACTGGAGGGACTGACAGTACAACTCCCTAAGCTCAGTCTGCAGGTGTCTAGGGTCTGGGGTCTAGGATTAAGTTTTGAGCTTGGCCTTGTGGTTGCTTGCACCAAATCTGTGCATCTCAGGTGAAACTCACTGTTCCGTTTCCCTACTGTGCCACACTGGGTGAATACTCATCCTTTTTTGGAAACCAGCCCCTTGCATCACTCCTTTTCTCCTGTTTTGGGGGACATAATACTATGTTCCCTAGAGTCTCCCCTCCCTGGTCCTTGCTGAAGGGTGGGGAGAGCAGACCCATTCTCTGAGCCTTGCTCAGTTGACCCAGAGGCCCTGAGAGGTGCCAAATCATAGGTGGCTGTGATGCAGATGAACACGGCCATGTCCTGGCTCAGAAGGGGCAAGAGGCATGCCGTAGGGTAGACGGCTTTGGAGGCCCTCTAAGGTCCAGGGCTCTGAGTGGTGTGGGTGTGCCTGCCCCTCTTGGGGGCCCTTTCTCTGTTTCTCCCTTTTGTCCCCCAGCCTGGTTCTCTGGGGCCAGAGTACCTTCCGTTGTGCTCATTTATAAATCTCGTGTATTTATCCAGACCTGCTTGCATTGGCTGATGTTCCTCTAATTCCCTGAGAGTTTGGTTCAACTATTCTTGGGTTGTTTCACTATGGCATTAGCCTTTGAAAATAGTTTTCAATAAAAAAATTCTGATTTTGCTAGTGTCCTGTAATACGGAAAGTTCATTTTTATCTTTTGACTGTTCACTAAAGGTGCTCTCACGGACATATCTGGCACCGGGGAGAGTGAAAAAGCCCGTCATTCCTGGAATCCCAAGTACTCTGCAAACCTCACAGGACTTTAGCTGAGCTAACTCATACTGCAGGCACATGGCAAAGGGTAAGGGTGACCATGGTGAACCACCATGGTCTGTCTCTGTTGGGGGAACATGGAGGAGGACTCCCCATTTCTCTGGGGCAACTCTAAAGCAATGTCCCTGGTTTTAATAGTGCGGTGCTCCTCAGTGCTCAGGCACTGAGTAAGCGGAAATTAAAACCTGGAACTGGGCACTAGAAAATTCCTGTGATCTTTTCTCTGATATCCAGCTTAGCTTTGGCAGGTTAAACTCCAGCTGGGGCCACATGTCACCTTGCTTTCTCCCTAGATGCCCCCTCCAGTAGGAGTTCATTTATTCTGTGAATACTGAGCCCGGACCATGCGCCAGCTGCCATGTGGAGCCCTGGGCCGTCGCTGTGACCCGGTTAGGCAGTATCTTTGCACCTCCTTGGCGCTTGTGTTCCATGTCAATATAAGTCCCAAGTAAATATGTAAACAAATGAGGCCATTGCAGGTTATGATTAAGTTCCAGGAAGGAAAGAAACAGTGATGTGAGGTTAAATTAACAAGATGGCTTTAGATAGGTGGTCAGGAAAGACTCTCTGAAGTGGCATTTAAGCTGGTTCTTAAAGAATGAGGAGCCAGCCATGGGTGGAGCTGAAACACAGGCGTTCCTGGCAAATGGATCAGCAACTACAAAAGGTAGGAAAGAGTGTATATGTCTTTGAGAAAGAGACCATCTACATGTCTCTACAATACTAATTAAGTAGGACAGTGACATGAAAAGAAGTTGAAGAGGTCAACTCAATGACCACAACCAACACCCCTATTTAAAAATGGGTAAAGGGCCCTGGCTGGTGTGGCTCAGTGGATTGAGTGCTGGCCTGCGAACCAAAGGGTCACTGGTTCGATTCCCAGTCAGGGCACATGCCTGGGTTGTGGGCCAGGTCCCCAGTAGGGGGCATGTGAGAGGCTACCATACATTGATGTTTCTCTCCCTTATCTTCCCCCATCTCTAAAAATAAATAAAATCTTTAAAAAATGAGTAAAGGGCCCTGACCTGTGTGGCTCAGTTGGTTTGGCATCATTCCACAAAGTGAAAGATTGCCGATTCCTGGTCAGGGCACATGCCTGGGTTGTGGGTTCAGCCCCCATTCGGGGAGCATACAAGAGGCAACTGATCAGTGTTTCTCTCTCACGCTGATGTTTCTCTCCCTCTTTTTCTCTCCATTTCTCCCCTCCCAAATAAATAAAATCTTTAAAAAATAAAAATGGGTAAAGGACTTGAATAGACATTTTTTCCAAAGAAAACACAAATGGCAAACCAGCACATGAAAAGATGCTCAGCATCACTAACCATTAGGGAAATGCAAACCAGAACCACGATCAGGTACCACTTCACATCTATTAGGATGGCCATTGTCAAAGAAACAGAAAACAACAAATATCAGTGAGGATGTGGGGAGATTGCAACACATATTCTGTGTGTAGGAATGTAAAATGATGTAGCCACTGTGAAAAAGATACAGCAGTTCTTTAAAAAATTAAAAATAGAACTATTTTGTGACCTAGTAATACTACTTCTAGGTGTATACCCAAAAGAACTGAAAATAGGGTCTCAAACAGCTATCTGTACATAAATGTTCTTAGCAGCATTCCCACAATAGTCGAAAAAAGAGAAGCAACCCAAGGTCCATCAACACAAGTGGATGAGCAAAATGTGGTGTATACATACAGTGTTATTCAGCCTTAAAATGGAAGGGCATTCTGACACAAGCTACAACACGGATGAACACTGAGGACATTATGCTCAGTGAAATAAGCAGACACAAAAACAAATACTGTGTGATTCTACTTATATGAGGTGCCTGGGGTGGCAAATCCATAGAAATGGAAAGTAGAGTGGTGGTTGCCCAGGGCTGCAGGGAAGGGCGTGGAGAGTTACTGTTTAATGGGCACAGAGTTTCAGTTTTGCAAGATGAGAAGAGTTCTGGAGATTGGTGGTAGTGATTGTTGCATAGTTATGTGAATGCACTTTGAACTATGAAACTATACATTTAAAATGGTAAGGAAAGAAAATTTTATGTGTATTTTACAATTTAAAAATTTTTATTTATTTTTTAAATATATTTTATTGATTATGCTATTACAGTTGTCCCGTTTCTCCCCCATCATTCCCCCCACCCTGCACACCCTCTCCCACCCACATTCCCCCCTTTAGTTCATATCCTTGTGTCATAAGTTCTTTAGCTTCTACATTTCCCATACTATTCTTACCCTGCCCCTGTCTATTTTCTACCCACTATCTATGCTACTCATTCTCTGTACCTTCCCCCACTCCTCCTCCCACGCCCCTGTTGCTAACCCTCCATATGATCTCCATTTCTGTGGTTCTGTTCCTGTTCTAGCTGTTTGCTTAGTTTGCTTTTGTTTTAGGTGTGGTTCTTAATAGCTGTGAGTTTGCTGTCTTTTCACTGTCATATTTTTTATCTTCTTTTTCTTAGATAAGTCCCTTTAACATTTCATATAATAAGAGCTTGGTGATGATGAACTCCTTGAACTTGACCTTATCTGAGATGCACTTTATCTGCCCTTCCATTCTAAATGACAGCTTTGCTGGAAAGAGCAATTTTGGATGTAGTTCCCTGCTTTTCAAGACTTCAAATATTTCTTTCCAGCCCCTTCTTGCCTGGAAGGTCTCTTTTGAGAAATCAGCTGACAGTCTGATGGGAACTCCCTTGTAGGTGACTGTCCCCTTATCCCTTGCTGCTTCTAGAATTCTCTCCTTCATTTTAATCTTGGCTAATGTAATTACAATGTGCTTTGATGTGTTCCTCCTTGGGCCCAAGTTCGTTACAATTTAAAAATTTTTTAAAAGAGGTTGGAGTAGACAGGAGAAGGGAGTTCGGGTTTTATATCATCCCTGGGTACTGTAGCTCAGATCCGAAAGTTTGGAGCTGGTAGAATCAGTGGATGCAGAAACTAAGTGCTTCCTTTTGCTAAAGGAGATAAACCTGTGGGTGTAAAGTGCAGGAGAACACAGCTGATAATCTACACATACCCCCTCTTCACTATTCCCAGGGACTGGTCTATAGTAGCAGCATCACAGAGAGGACGTTCAATTTTGTGTTTTTATTTTTAAGTTGAAATTAGCTAACTGTAAGGGAGAAACAACTGCCTTAAATTTGGAGAAAGGGAGAGAAAGAATTCATACACCTATGCACTGCAGGAGCTTCAGTCTTGCAACAAGAGCTGTAGCCAGATGTGAGGAGGCGCAGGCAGCTTAGTGAGAAGGGTGTTCAGGAATGAGGGCAGCTGGGGAAAACTGTGTCCTGGGAGCAACACACCGCTCTGCCCGGACAGGCGCCCAGCTGTGCCAGCCCTGGCCCTCCTACTTGCTGGCCACAGCACTAGGACACTGTGGGGCTGGGTGAGGTTGTGAATCTGTGCTGCTCCTCTGTCCTAGCTGAAGGGCCGCAGAATCAGGGCGTGCTAGGGCAGAGAAGCTTCTCAGAAAAGGCTCCCTGGTTTGCCTAGGCCAGGATAGAGGCCAGATCCCTAGGCTGGCCTCTGAGAGGAGGAAATGCCAACCAGGCCACTAGGTGGCAGCAAAAGCCAACAGGAACTGGAGCCCAGGCGTGGAGAAACAGACCTTCCTTCTTTTTCAAAGAAACTCCACTTGTGTCGTCTTTTGGGGTGAAAATGGGCCCAGGCCTGGTCCAGGGCCACCACACTGCCATTTCTTCCCTGTCCCCTTTGGTCCTTTCTCTTCTCCGCTTCTCTCATCTTTCGCACAGCCTGGAGAAAGGCCCCAGGTGATTCTGCAAGGAACACATTGCCAAGGACCCTCCAGACCTGCTGAAGGTCAGGCCTCCGGGAAGGAGGAACCGAGGTGCTGAGGAACAAAATGTGTGTGTGTGCCTGAGGACATGAAGTTCGCAGGGGGCAGCTGAGAGCTCAGCTTCTCTTCCAACAAGGGCGCAGAAATCTTGGGCTTTCACCCTCCTTGTCAGCAGCATCTCCTTTCACTCAGAGCACAGACTGACGGAAACCTGGCTCCTGCACAGTGTCATTTCAGGCGGCAACAACACCCTTTCCCTCCTCCTTCATTTAGCCACAAGGGGCTGGACCCCAGAGCAGAGAAGATTCGAATTTAACAGTTACATAGGCGCTGTCCTCTGCCCGCAGAGAGGGAGGGAGCTGGTTAAGCCTCTGAGACGGCAATCCAGAGAAACCCGAGTCCACCCCCGTGCGCCTGACCTCCACAGAGCGCAGGAGCACCTGGCGCCCGGCAGGCCCTTCTTGCTGGGCCGCCTGCGCATTGGCAGGGCTCCTTGCCTTCCTGGAATGTGTTCCTTCTTGTTTGCCACTCATTGCCTGGCCCAAAGCCAAACCTGGGCTGCTCGGAATACCATGCCCCACTCTCTTCTCTCCCAGGATCCGAAACAAGGCTGTCTCTTCCACATGGGGAAAGGCCAGGCCCTCAACAGCCTCCTCATTCCACCGTCAGACCTTCCAGTGGTCAAGAGCAAAAGCACTCAGGGCAGACACAGCTGGGACCCCAGCACGGCTGAGCGTGGCATAGTCACGTCTTACCGTATAGGGAGCCTTCTAGACTGGGTCAGAGTGGTCAAAGTGTCACTCACAAGCTATTCATTAACTTGTTAAATGCAAAAATGTTGGCTTCGGCACCACTTTGGGAAAATGTGACATCCACTGCTCCTGGATTCACTCTAGCATGAAGGTGTGTTCATTGGTACAGGGTTTCTGATGGAAGTTTTTCTTTGCTCTCAGTTACAACTACCAAAAACCAGGCTAGTCTGAATGCACACTTTCTCCAGCATGTGACTACATTTAAGAGATTTATTAGGCACTTTCTATGGGCCCTGGAATGTATACATCTATAGATACTATGACACTATAATTTTCTGAGCATTTCATTGAGTACCAGGCCCTATACAAAGTGCTTTTAAAAAAAATTTTTTTTTATTCATTTATCTTTAGAAGGGAAGGGAAGGAGAGAGGGAGAGAAATGTCAATGTATGGTTGCTTCTCGTGTGTCCCCTGCTGAGAACTGTCCTGCAACCCAGGCATGTGCCCTGACTGGGAATCAAACCACAATCCTTTGGTTCACAGGCCCGCGCTCAGTCCACTGAGCTACACCAGCCAGGGCCACAAAGTGCTTTTTATACTCATCTCATTTGACTCTCAATACAATAAACTCTTAATACAACAATATAGTTTGCACACCTTAGGTTGTAGTGATTGAGACCAATAGGCCAGAAATACAATACAGACTCTTTCAAGGAGTTTATTGAGGGGACAAGATAAAAGGAACAGCTACATAACAGTGTGCGATATGTGAGCTCAGGCTGAGTACAAAAGAGAAAGGTACAGACTGACTCGGTACCAGAGGGGTGTGCAGAGCATGTGGGTTTCAAAGAGTGAGTAAGATTGGGTAGGAGGAGAGATGTGGGGGGAAGGATCCTCACAAGACATGTTTCGAGGGGAACACTGGTAAAAGGGTGGTGGCGCAGAGGATGGTGCGGATGAAAGCCTGGGAGAGGCAGAGTGCCTGCTGGGGAACAGGTGCGCAAGTGGGCAACATCCCTCAGGGTCTAAATGCCAGGATGAGAAGAAGAGGCTCAACCTTTCAGGCCATGAGGAGCTATTAGAGATCAGGAATGATGGATAAATTCAGTGGTTTAAGAATATTGGTTTGGCAGTGGAGTACAAGGTAGATTCAAAGTCCAGCAGAATAGTCTAGATATGTTTCTTGACCTCAGCAGTACCCGACATTCTGGTCTACATTCTTTGTTATGGGCGGTCACCCTCTGCCTTGTAAGGCGCTGAGCCACATCCTTGGCCTCTGCTCACCTGACACCAACAGCACCTTCCACCCCTGTTGTGGCAACCTAAGCCATCACCAGACATTGCCAAATGTCCCCTGAAGGGGGAGAATGTCCCTGACTGAGAACCACTAGTTTAGATAGCAAGAGATCAGGGCTTGGGTCTCAGAATATTAGCAAATATCTTCCATAACCAACTGCATCAATCTATTGACTTTAGAATAGCTGACGAAAGTAAAAATGGTTTCCTTGCCACAGGAAATCCATCATCAGTGCCAAAGAACTTAATGGCATGGAGGCAAGAGGCTTTGGAAGCAGATCATTCTGTGTATTAGAAACCTCTAGAGGATGCTCCGAAGCTACACGCAATGTGCTCTAGATGGCTCAGCAGCAAGAATGTGGCTGGTAACAGGATTTTCTCTCTCCCCACCCCACCCCCAAGTCACATCTTACTCAGTGGCCACTTTGAATAAGGAATGCCCAATCTGTCTTGGGCAGAGAAGCTACTGATCTGTAATTCTGCTAGGTTTGCACTCACCTATCTAAAATTTTGTTTTTCCCTGGATGTATGTTTGTTTAAATCAGCGAAGTACTACTGCCTGCTGGCAGCCTGCTTGTTTTTGTAAACAGTTTTACTGGAGCACAGCCACGCCCACTTGTTTCTGTGTAGTCTCTGGCTGCCCTGGAGGTCCAAAGGCAGCAGTCAGTAGTTACAACAGAGACCACCTAACCCGCAAACCTGTACCATTTACTGTCTGGCCTGTTAAGGAAAAGTTTGCTGATCCCTGGTCTAAAGGAAAAATGCCTGTGTTGTACAAAATTGTGGACTCAGAGTTTTCATTCTGTTGCTAGGGATGACAGATTTCCATTTTCCCCCCATTCTAATAATTGCTAAATGCCTACTGTGGACTAGATGCTGAACTACGTGCTTAGGATATGTTAATGAACAAAGAAGGTAAAGATCTTTGTCCTCGTGGGGGTTATGTATTCTAGTGGTGAGGGGACTGAGATAAGATGATAAGCAATAAAGAGAAATTATGTAGTATGTTAGAAGGTGACAAGTACTAAGGGTGAAAGAAAAATGTAGAGCAAAAAAAGGGGGACTTGGAAATACTGATGAGGAATCACAGTTAAAAGAGGATGGTCAGGGAAGGCCTGATTGAGAAGTTGATATTTTACAAAGTGAGAGAATAACTTTGTGGGGCGTTCCAGGCAGAGTGAGTAGCCAACTCCAGAGATCTAAGGCAGGAGGGTGCCTGGCTTATTTGAGAACAGCAAAAAAGGTGTAGCTGAAGACAGAGAACAAGCGGGTGGAACTGGAAAGTGAGGTCACAGAGGTAGCAGTGGGTAGCACAGGGTTGTGGGGAGGGGGAGATAATGTAAGACCACTCTAAGAACTTCGGTTTTCATTCTGAATGAAATGGGAAGCAGGAGAGTGAACAATGAACTTAAAATTATACAGGTTTTTTAAGGTTCACCCCTGGCTGATAGAGAGGGAAAGGCGGAGGCGGGAAGGTCAGTTTTGGAAGAGTCCTGTGGCGATCTGGGTGAGGGTCCATGGTGGCTTTGACTGGGGTGGTAGAAGCAGAGATGGTGGAAATGGAAACATTCTGGATATATTCTAAATGTGCACACAATAGAATCTCCTGTCAAATTAAAGATGGAGTATAACAGAAAGAGTCATATATGGTAACTCCATGTTTTTTGGCTCGAAAGAATGGATAGAGTTGCCACTGACTGAAAAGAAGAAAGCCATGAGCGGTGCCATTTTTGGAAGGAAGATCAGAAATGTAGTATTGGACATGTTCCGTTTAAGATGCGTTTTAGAGCTCTAAGTGGGGATGTCAGGTGAACAACAGACTATGTGGGTTGTTCAGGAGAGAAGTCTGAGAGATAGAAACTTGGGAACCTGTTGACATATGGATGGTATTTAAAAACATGAGACTCGATTAGTCATTAGGGGACTGAGTGTCAACAAAGTGGAGGATGGAGGCCTGAGCCCTGTGGCACCTGTCACAGAGACCTGCAAGGAAAGGAGGCCCTTGCCAAGGACACCGGGGAGCACCTGATGAGGCAGGAGGAAAAACAGAAGAGTCTGGGGTTCTGGAAGCTATTTACCATGTATCAAAGAGGAGACTGACAAATAAATGCTCCTAATAAATTGCATTTCTTTTATCACAACTCAACAAAAGTTCTTCCTTACTTGACTGACTGTAACTTAGAAGTTTCCCACTGGAACAAGTCCAAACAATTCAAGTTTAAGGGTCATTCTTTCTTCTTCCTCTTTTTTAAATATGGCTGAATTTTTTTTTTTTAAATTTTAGAGAGAGAGAGGAAGGGGGAGAGAGTGAGAGAGAAACATTGATTTGTTTTTCCACTTATTGATGCACTCATTGGTTGATTCTTGTATGCGCCCTGACTCAGGACCGAACCCACAACCTTGGTGTATCAGGACAACACTCTAACCAGCTGAACTACCTGGCCAGGGCTAGAGGCCATTCCTTCAGCACAAAAGGACCGGAGCCCCATTTCAAACCACTGTGGGAAGTCCTGAGACCTCAATTTCTCCAAGGGTTTCCAAGGTTGCTTCTGTGAATCCTGGGTCTGACTGTGATGCAGCCTGCTTGTGTTCCATCTCCTGTTCTTTTTGGCTGTTACCTTCTTTCTCATGCTGTGCTACTCCTCATTCTTCATCCCTCCAAACAGTCCACCACCAAGACGGTTGGATGTATCCAAATTGCATGGAAGATTCAGAGTTAATGGAAGGCTATAGCGCAAAGAAGAAAACAACTTCAAATTCAAAGTGTGCACACAGCTGCTTGTAGACCTTTAACAGCCACTCTCTCCATCCCAGGAAATTTCTCATTGGCCACGCCCTCCGGGGGGGCCCTGCCTCCTGCCACGGTTCTGGTGCGCATCCCATCTCAGCTCTGTTCGCCGACCTCTCTCCATTTCTTTCTATCCTAGGCTCATGCTTTTCTAGGGCATCTAATGAAAATGTAAATTTCTCTGATTTTATTTTTGGAGTAACTGATCTTTCCTTGTATTGCCCTGGCCCTCTCAGGCTAAGCCCAGGGAGTTGACCTTTCCCAGCCAAAAGGTCCATCTAGATCCTTACCTCAACAAAACAGCCACCTTTCCAACAATAAATTACCCCACCCTCCTGACACCACAAAGGCTACATTCAGCTTTTGTTTTTAACAGTAATTTTTTCCTTTTGGGAAAATAAAACAGAAGAAAAAAACTCCACTACCACTGACAACCAGGGGAAATACCTCATGATGGCTAATAGGTTCTGAATTCATCTATATTTAAACCTCGTCAATTGACTTAACCTGGGCAACTCAAAGCTTCAGTTTTTTCATCTCTAAAAGGGGGATAATAATAGTATCTATCTCACAGGTTTTTGTGATTATTAAATGGGAAAATTCATGTCAAATCTTTAGAAGTCCCTGGCACATAGAAAGAGCTCAATAAATACAAGCCATTCTCTACTAAACTTCAAGAAGTAAATTTAAACTAGTATAAAACCCAATGTTGATAGGGCTCCATGGAATAGATATGCATCTATATTATACATTTTTTAATGATATTACATATTGATTCTTTCCTCTGAGAACTCTCTGGCTATGTATATGAAGAGATATACATTGATCATATGCTTTGATATCACAATTCCACTTTTATATTCTTCAAGGAGATAATTTGATTTGGTTTGCAGGCCTGTGCTCAATCCACTGAGCTATGCCAGCCAGGGCTAGGGAGATAATTTGAAATGTAAAGTTATTTGTGAAGAGTTTTTTGCTCTGGCCAGGTGGTTCAGTTGGTTAGAGCATTGTCCTGCTCTGCCGAGACTGCAGGTTTGATCCTGTCAGGACACGTAGGAATCAACCAATGAATGCATAAGTAAGTGGAAAAACAAATCAGTGTTTCTCTCTGTCTCTCTCAGATCAATTTTTTAAGAAGAGTTTTTGCAGCATTATTATTCATAACAACATGAGAACTAACCAAAAAGTCTAACAATTGGAAAATGGCTAAGAAAATCATGATCTATTAACTTGATGTAACCTTATCTTATCTTCAAATATAACAAGCAATGGTTAAGTGTGGGAATTCATAAAAAGCAGAATTAAAATAGTGCTTACACATGGATTACAGCTATGTAAAAATGTACAAAAAATCGCTAAGAAATCAGCAGATAAGTTGAAGAGATGTCCATGATTAGAGTTCACATGTTGAGTGAGTTCCTTATTTTCTGTCAGGTTGCTTAAGTTCATCAAACCCTGCCCTACAAAGCTTGCTCTTATGAAAGCATGAACTACTATGCTGATTAACATGGTATTTTGATTTCTGCTGCAATGCCTTGGAAGGATGGCGGACTGTATTTTTTAAAAAATAAATTACTTCTACATTTGCAATTATTCATTCAACAAATAACCTGTGTCTACATGCCAGGCACTGTGATAAGCAGCAGGGATTCAATGGTGAACAAATCAGATATGGTGCCTGGCCTCCAAAGCTTTTATAGTTTAGAGGTAAGAGAGATTCACCGCCAAAAATTAGGTGATTTGGGTACTTGGAAATGACTCATGATTCTAGGAAACTGTTGAAACAAGGAAAACAAACTAGTCTGGAGCCGTCAGGGATTATTTCCCTGAGGGAGAGATTACCTAGGAGTTTCCCTGTTGAGCAGAGTGGGAAGGTCAGAGGGGGCGAAAGGGCAAGAGGAAGGCATAACCGGGAGAAAAGAACGTGTGTGTTGGAGGCACTGAAAGAGGGTCTGCAGAGCTGCAGCACAGAAAACGAAGAGTGGTCTAGCTTGTAAAGAGGCAGGAGAAGCAGGAAGGGCCCACATTATGCAGAGCTTTACTGAAGGTGTTAGCGGTATGTAAAATGGATTTGAGGATGAAGAGTGTGTGTGAATGAATGCTGGAAGACTATTGGGGAAGCTATTGTCGTGGTCCAGGTGAGAGACGCTGGTTGTTTGAACTAGTGTGGTGGCATTGGCAATAGAAATCCTCGTGGATTTAAAGTACATTTAAGATGTGGAATAACATGATTTGCAGACTGAGAGATGTGAGTGTGAGAGAGCGACAATTCAGGGATGGCTCCCGGATTTCTGGCTAGAACTGGGTGAGGCAGTAAAGCCACTTACTGTGATGGGGAATGCTGCTAGAGCAGTGCTGACCGGTAGAGGATTTGAGCTTTAGTATTTGCTGGGTTTGAGTTGCCTGTGAAATATACTGGGGAAGATGTCTAGAAGGCTGGTAAATGATGCTGAGGTAATTTGAGAGAGTTCAGGAGAGGAAGTACTGGTCTTAAGTGCACAAATCTATAGTTGGCTAGGAAATGGACGGGAGAAACTAGTTCGTTTGTATACAACAAGAAGAGGGCTTTGGGACAAAACTCTGAAAATCTACAGCAAGCGGGGAAGAAACTGGCAAATAAGAAAGAGTGGCCAGAGAAGTACTAGGAAGACTAGGTATAAAGGAAGAGGGGGTTAAAAGGGAGGCTTTAATGTTGCTAGGAGGACTAATAAAATAAGAATCATTGGTGATCCGAGAAGTTTCTGTAGAACAGTGAGAGCAGAATACAGATTAAAGAGGGGCTGAAGTGTAAGGGCTGCAGGATTGTGCTACCGCAGGTCTGTCTGAAAAGAGGAGGAGAGCTGTCCTGCTTTCTCATTTTTAAAGATGGGGAGGTTAAATACATCCATGCAGCTAGATGCTGATGGACAGGAGCCAGTGGACTGCGGGTGATGATGATGAGGAGGATGTGAAGGAAGTCTGCACAATATCCCTACGCACAGTTGAAGAGATTAGCTTTGGCCTTGAGCATCACTGCAGTAGGAGTGAGGAAGGCTCAAAGCTGGGCACCGGTGCTGGGAGGTTTGTAGATTTGGTGTCAGGAAAATTGAAAAAGTTCACGGTACTTCCTATTTTCTCTCTGAAGTCAGAAAGTCCAGGAGGAGATGGGGGCTTTGCCAGTTTTCGAATGAAGACAAGGGAACAGCTGTCGAGAGCTGGAGTGTAAGCTGGCTAGGGAAGCAGAGCCTAGTGTAGAAAACTCTGTCCCAGTTTGTATCCTGGGGAAACAGCTTTCTTCCAAGCACACATTGCTTTGTCTGGGTACAAGGAAGGAAAGGAGCCAAGAAGTAATTTTTTTTCTTTGAATACAGACTGCAAGATATAAGATTAAAGTTTGTCCAGAGTAATGATAACTTCCTACTACTGACAGTGAAGTTTGCTATCACTTCCTTTGACACTGTAACATGTTAGTTTTTCCTGACGTAGGACAGATTCAAGCCCTGGCCAGGTAGCTCAGTTGGTTAGAGCATTGTCCCAATACACTAAGGTTGTGGGTTCTATCCCCAGTCGGACTTATGCAAGAATCAACCAGTGATTGCATACATAAGTAGAAAAACAAATCATTGTTTCTCTTTCCCTTCCTCTCTCTCTAGAATCAAGGAAAAAATGAATTTAGAAAACTTCATTTAAATGCATCTGGCACTTGATTTTTCCTTAGTGGAATTTCGTTGGCCTTATTTTGGAATTTAGTGATTAATCTTCCCACTCCTGTTGAGAATGCCTCATCTTTGCTTAGTTCCATTTATTTAACCTAACCCTTGTAGGCCCTCTCTATTTTGCTTTTAATGAGATTCCCCGGGTCACTGCTCTGGTTCTCCTTCCCACCTTTCATACAATACACATGGCGACTGAAACGAAGTACAATGTAGGGCTTTTAAAACGCCTTAGGCCAATGATGATGTCAGGAGCTGATCCAAATATGACCTAACATATAACACAAAGCCAGTTTTTATATCAGTTCTGTTATCTAGCAGTTGATTAAGATGACAATTTTTCACTATTGATTTCTGTAATATACCAGCTGAATTTATGAAATTTATGAAGTGAGGTGAGAATACACTTAAAATGTTCAAGCAAGGAGCTTCCTGCCAGCACTTTCTGGGAGAGGGAGAAAGGAATAGGTGGAGAGAGTATGAGAAGAGGACACTGAGGCCCTGCATGACAATTTACGTGACAATTTAAGAGATTATAGTTGATCCTTGAACTGCCTTAGGGGTCCGGATCCCCCTCCCACCTCCAGTTGAAAATCTGGGTATAACTTTTGACCCCACCCCAGACTTAACTACAGTTGTCTCTCATTACCCGTCTGCAGGGGATTGGTTCTGGGAACCCCCAGCAGGTACAAATCCGCAGATGGAAAATACTGTTTGTGATTGGTGGTTGGTTGAGCCTGTGGATGCAAAACCCAGGGATATGGAGGACCAAGTATATTTACTGAAAAAATCCATGTATAAGTGGACCTATGCACACAGTTCAAACCCCTGTTGTGTTGTTCAAGGGTTGACTGTATATGTAATATTATAATTAGAAGTGGTGAACACACAATACAGTGTTCAGATGATGTGTTACGGAGTTGTGCACCTGAAACCTGTGTAATTTTCTTAATAGTGTCACCCCAGTAAATTCAGTGGCAAAAAAAAAGAAATGATCTGATTTTTAAATTATTTTGTTTTCAAGAAAAAAGTATTATAATTATATATAATATATATGAAGTATCTGGCATATATAGAATGATACAAAGGTTACTTGTCATCTACCATGGCTGAATGTTTTCTCTTTTGTACATATAACAGCATTTCTCAAGCTTTATTTACGCAGCTGTTCAGCTGCTATACAAAACTAAGTCTTCAAACTTGCTGCTAGTCTTAAAATGGAACTGGAAGTAGTACAGGTGGGGAATAGGTGTATTTTTCTATGTATCATGTGCTTTACATAATGGTATTTACTTGGTTAAAGACTATCTTTCCTCTGCTGGTAAGGCTACTGAATCTCAATCCTGCCTGAGGCAATAATTTTGTAACCCACAGGGCTTTGATTTGATTAAAACATTCATGCTCCTTCCCACACCACAGCATGTAAATTTCTGTAAATATTTTCCCCTTTTCTATTTTAAATGATGAAAGAAACTTTCATTATCAGTAACAATCATGTGACTGAAAAATCCTACTTTGCCATTTTAATGGAATACCTATTATTAGGACATATGGTCAAATGAAGATAGTGAAAATTATAGTGTAGTAAAAATAATAAGGTACATGTCAGGAATATAATCCACTTGTGATTTTTGTAATTGTTTTGATCCATTTAGGACTAGTGCTTACAAACTTCAACAGCTATCTAGCCAAAGGGCAGATATATTTATATTGAGTAATTTAGACAATATTAAATAAAAAAGCCATTGGTACTTTTTGACTACCATCTACAGCTAGATTTAATGGCAACCTTTCTGAATTCCATGTTCAGAAAGGCTGGACAAACGTGAGTACACTTGTGGGTCAATGCAACAGGATGCTTGACAGCAGGGTGGTTCAGGGCTCAGTCCAATTTTGAATAACCTGCTTTCCTTTTGCATACTTTGAAGTTGAATTTTGCACACCGAATCCTTTTGACTTTAAGAGAAAAGGTAACACATCAACAAAAGATCTTTTTTTCTACTTTGTAGCATGCAATGTCAACCAAGCAGGTGCATAACTATAGGCTTTTATATTATCTAGTGAAATATTACAAGTAAACTCTTAAATACAAATGGCATACTTGAAGTTTTGTGTGAGACTAACCTGTGGTACAGTTCAATCACATTATGAATTTGGAAAAAGAAACCTTTATCTTTAAAAGAAAACTTCACTAGTTCAGTTAAAAAATTATATAATTCTGGGACAAATCTCAGGGAGTTTGGAAATATTGCTTTGATGTGTATTAACTCTTGAGAGAGACAATATAACATCCAAACAAATGTGTCAACTGATGCCAAAAATCCCCATCAATTTGTGGCAGTGAGGAAGAAAACTTTAGGACTTCTCAACAAAATGGTTGGCATAGGTAAACACAACTTGCCTCCTCACACAACCACAACAAGAATACAACTGAACTACAGAACAACCATCACTCAGAACTGCCAGAAATAGAGCTGAATGGAAGTCCTACAACTACAGAATGAAAGAGGAAACCACACTGAGACTGGCAGAGATGCAAAACGGGCTGGTCCCACACCCACGTGTAGCAGATAAAAATGGGAATAGTTCAGGAGTGAGGGGTCCCAGGCCCACACCAGGCCCCCCAACCTGTGGTTCCAGTGCCAGGAAGGTAAGTCTCCATAACTTCTAGCTGTAAAAACCAGTAGGCATTGAGGTTGTGGAAGACGGAAACTGCTGGAATCCCAGGCAGTTCCTCTCAAAGGGCACACAAACAGACTTACTTGGACGTGCTCCCTCTGAGCTCCAGTGTGGGTGCAGAAGATTGAAAGGCATCAGGAATGCATGGGGAGGACCTTAATTGTCTGGCATCAGGGCAAAGGCAGGTGGGCAGCTTTCTCCCAGGCGCAGGTGCTGGAGGCCATTGATTCTTTCTGAGCCTTCCCCACACAGAACCAGCAGTGGGTGCCATATCCGAGACTCCAACCTGGCTCTCACTGTTTGCCCCAAATCACCCCTGGTGATTACCTGAGGCCCTGCCCCCACCCAAATTTCAGGCCCACCCAGGCTGATTCCAGTGGCTTTTCCACACATATGGCTTATCTTGGCCCATGTTTCAGATTTTTCTAAATTCTCTCAAACAAGCAGCATCTGGCTTAGTGTGCTCTGTACCTTTCACTAAGTTGCCCCAGGCCTGGCACTAGCAGCAGCTGGCCTTGGTTCACAGCTTGGCCTCACCTGGGCACCTCCAAGCCCAGCACAGATAACTATCTGCAGATTGCTATGTAGCTAATGCTGTGTGACCCAGGACAGAACACAGGTGGTGGCTGACCCTGTACCTGCCAAGAGCAATCAAGGCTCAACTACAAGAGGAGGTTGTACACAGCCCACACAGTGGGTGCACTCTGAGTACACAGCTTAGGTAACAGGGGAGGTTGTGCCAATGAATCCTACAGGACATTTACTACATTAAGCCACTCTATCAAGCCTGGGAGACATAGTAGCTCTACCTAATACATAAAAACAAACACAGGGAGGTGACCAAAGTGAGGAAACAAAGAAACATGGACCAAACGAAAGAACATAACAAAACTCCAGAAAAACTCCTAAACAAAATGGAGAAAAGCAATCTATCAGAAGCAGTGTTCCAAACTTTGGTTATAAGGTTGCAGAAGGAATTTAAGGAGGACCGCAACAGCATAAAAAACATTCGGTCAGAAACGAAGGATACGTAATTGAAATAAAGAACAATTTACAGGGTATCGACAGTAGAGTAGAAGCAAAAAACAACCAATCAGAACAACAAGAAAAAAAAATAATCTAAAAAAATGAGGAGAATGTAAGGAGCCCTGGGACAACTTCAGGCATTCCAACATTTGTATCATAGGGGTGCTGGATGGAGAAGAGGAAAAGTGAGAAATTGGAAATCTATTTGAAAAAATAATGGCAGAAAACTTCCCTAACTTGGTGAAGAAAATAGACATACAAGTCCAGGAAGCACAGAATCCCAAACAAATGGACCCAAAGAAGCCCACTCCAAGACAAATCATAATTAAAATGCCAAAGATTAGAACTTCTGATCAAGTTGGCAGCATAGGCAGACATAGCTCACCTCTTTGCACAACCACATCAAAATTACAAAATATAGAACAACCATCACTCAGAACTGTCAGAAATCCAGTTGAATAGAATCTGAAGACTACAGAATTAAAGAAACCACATCCATAGACTGGTAGGAGGGGTGCAGATGGGGAATAGGCTGGTCCCACACCCACGTGTGGTGCATAAAAATTTGGGAGGAATATCTTCGGAGCATGGAGTCCCAGCCCCACACCAGGCCTCTCAGCCCAGGGTTCCTGTGTCAGGAAGATAAGTCCCCACAACTTCTGGCTGCAAAAACCAGCAGGGATTGAATTGTTGGAAGAAACTGCTGGAGCCTGAAGCAGTTCCTCTTAAAGAACCCACACACCGACTCACCAACTCAGACTTGCTCTGTCTGAGCTCTGGTACTAGGATAGCAGCTTGAAAGGCATGAGTGGCATAGAGGGAGAAACTGATGTGTCTGGCATCAAGATGAGCAGAGGCCATTGTCTCTTTGCTAAATCATCCCCCACCAGAGCCACAGAGCCAGTGGTTGGTGTCACATCTGAGACTCCCTCAACCTGGGTAATACTGTGTGACCTACCTTGGAGATCCCCACGCTCTGCTCCACCCAATTTAAAGCTGCTTTTCCATATGATTGGCTGGTCTTGGCTCATGCTTCACAACTTCCTAAATCCTCTTAAAGGGTTGGGGAGGTTGTTGCTTAACAGTTGGCCTCAGTGAGCCCCAGGCCAGGCACTAGCAGCAGCCAGCTTAGATTCACAACTTGGCTTTGCCTGGGAATCTCCAAGACCAGCACATGTAGCAGCCATCTCAGAATGCTTTATAGTTCAGGCAGGGTGGCCCTGGACAAAACACAGGTGGAGGCTGACCTTGGCTTGCACCACCCAGAAAACACCAGGGCCAGCGCACCCAGTGAACAGCTGCAGACCACATTGGAGCACCACCACCCTGCCCCTACATAGCTGATACTCCACAGAGGGTGGAAGTTGGTGGTAAGTGGTCACAGCCAATCCCTGCAGCTGACTGGCCTGGGTAAATCCCTCCCATTGACCTGCCAACAGCAACCAAGGCTCAACTACAAGAGGAGGGTGTAGTCAGCCCACATGAAGTGCGCACTTTGAGTACCCAGCTTGGGTGATGGGGTGGCTGTGCCACTGGACCCTACAGGACAATTACTGTATTTCCACACTACCCAGTCAGAGTCAAAGCAGCTTTACCTAATATATAGGAACAATCACAGAGAGACTGCCAAAAGGGGGAGATAAAGAAACATGGCCCTAATGAAAGAATTCATCCACACTCCAGAAAAAGAGAAAAACAAAATGGAAATAAGCAATCTATCGATTGCAGAGTCCAAAACACTGGTTATAAGGATGCTCAAGGAATTTAGTGAGGACCTCAACAGCGTAAAAAATCTAGTCAGAAATGAAGGATACACTGACTGAAATAAAGAATAATTTACAGGAAAACAACAGTAGAATGGATGAAGCTGAGAATCAATGATATGGAATATAAGGAAGCAAAAATCAACCAATTAGAACAACAAGAAGAAAAAAAATGAGGATAGTATAAGCTGCCTTTAAGACAACTTCAAGCATACCAACATTCGCATCATAAGGGTGTCAGAAGGAGAAGAGAAAGAGCAAGAAATTGGAACTTTGAAAAATAATGAGAGAAATAAATGACTCCGAATAGCTACAGCAATTTTGAGAAAGAAGAACAAAGTAGAAGGGATACAATACTTGATATGAAACTGTATTACAAGGCCACTGTAATCAAAACAGCCTGGTACTGGCATAAAAACAGACACGTAGACTATGGAACAGAACAGAGAGCCCAGAAATATACCCAAGTCTCTATGGTCGATTAATATTCAACAAAGGGGGCAGCAGCAGAAAATGAAGTAAAAATAGCCTCTTCAACAAATGGTATTGGGAGATCTGGACAGCTACATGCAAAAAAATGAAACTCAATCACCAACTTATACCATACACAAAAATAAATTGAAGATGAGTAAAAGACTTAAATATAAGCCGTGACACCATAAAAGTCCTGGAGGAAAACATTGGCAGGAAAATCTCAGACATCCCATGCCGCAATATCTTCATTGATATGTCCCCTAAAGCAAGGGACATAAAGAAAAGAATAAACAAATGGGACCTCATCAAGTTAAAAAGCTTCTGCATGGCTAAAGAAAACGGCATTAAAATGAAATGAGAACCAACTATTTGGGAAAACATTTGTCAACGATACCTCAGATAAGGGTTTGATGTCCAAAAATCTGTAACGAACTCACACAACCTGACTCCAGGAAGACAAACAACCCAGTTAAAAAATGGGCAAAAGACTTGAACAGACACTTCTCCAAGGAGGACATACAGGGGGCCCAGAGACATATGAAAAGATGCTCAGCACCACTAGCCATCAGAGATGCAAATTAAAAGCACAATGAGATACCATTTCACATCCATCAGAATGACCATCATAAACAAATCAACAAACAAGTGCTGGTGAGGTTGTGGAGAAAAGAAAACCCTACCTGTTACACTGCTGGTGGGAATGCAGACTGGTGCAGCCACTGTGGAAAACAGTATGGAATGTCCTCAGAAAACTAAAAATGGAACTGCCTTTTGACCTGGCAATTCCACTGCTGGGATTATACCCTAAGAATCCTGAAACACCAGTCCAAAAGAACCTATGCACCCCAATGGTCATAGCGGCATAATTCACAATAGCCAATTACTGGATGCAACCTAAGTGCCCATCATTAAATGAGTGGATCAAAAAAACTATGGTACATTTACACAGTGGAATTCTACACAGCAGAGAGAAGGAGCTCCTACCCTTTGCTACAGCATGGATGGAACTGGACAGCATTACGCTAAGTGAAATAAGCCAGGTGGTGAGGGACAAATACTGTATGATCTCACCTTTAACTGGAACCTAATCAACAAAAGAAAAAAGCAAGCTAAATATAACCAGAGACATTGAAATTAAGAACAAATTAACAATAACCAGAGGGGAGTTGGGAGGAGATAATGGGGGGAAGTGGGGGAAGGGTTTTCAGGAACAACTATAAAGGACACATGGACAAAACCAAGGAGCGGGTGGTGGAAGCAAGGGAGGGAGGTGGGTTTGGTTGGGGTGGTGGTGGGTAAACACAGACAACTGTAATTGAACAATAAAAATAATTAAAATAAATAAATAATATATTTAGAATAAATGAAAAAAAATGAAAGAAAACTTAACCTATTTTGGTGATGTAAATAGACATGCAAGCCCAGGAAGCAGAGTCCCAAACAAGGTGGATGCAAAGAGGCCCACTCTGAGACACATCAAACTTAAACCACCAAAGGTTAAAGATAAAGAGAGAATGTTAAAAGCACAAGAGAAAAGCTGTTAGTTACCTACAAGGGTGCCCCCATAAAACTGTGACCTGATTTCTCAAAAGAAACTTTGCAGGCTAGAAGGGGTTGACAAGAAATATTCAAGTGATGAAAAGCAAGGACCTACAACTAAGATTGCTCTACCAGGCCAACCTATCATTTAGAATTGAAGGACATTTAAAGAGCTTTCCAGACAAGAAAAATCTAAAGGAGTTCATCATCACCAAACCAGTATTATATGATAAGTTAAAAGGCCTTCATTAAGATCAAAATATGAATGGCAATACTCACAAATACATATCTATCAACAACTGAATCTAAAAAACAAAATAACAGACTTCTGGCCAAGATGGAGGTGTAGGTGGACACACTGTGCCTACCCTCACAACCAAAATTAAGAAAAACAAAAATTTAGAACCAAAAAAACCAACCAGAACAGATAGAAAAATTGAATTGTACAGAAGTCCGACAATGATTCACCCAGATTGGTAAGAGGGGTGAATTCGGTGGCCCGTGGAGAGGGATCGTGGCAGAAAAAAGCAGTGGCTAGTGGTCCTGGATGTGCAGGCAAGTGGTTGGCACACCCCAGGTGCGCAGGTACCAGTTAGCAGATCCTGGGTGCAGGGAATGAATGAGCAGACCCAGCAAGGTGCGCAAGGCGGCTGACTGCGGTCACACATTTGAGCGCAGATACACCAGGTGAAAACAGGCAGTGAGACAGACCGTGCAACTCAGGGCCCCAGTGCTGGGAAATAAAGCCTAAAAACACCAATTGAAAACACTGTGGGGGTTGAGGTGCCAGGAGAGACTCCCAGCCTCACAGAGGGGACTGAAATCTGAGAAAGAGCGGATCAAGTCCCATTGTTCCCTCTCTGACCCCACCCCCACATATAGCATCACAACTGTGTGACTGGGTTGCCGTGCCCTGGTGAACACCTAAGGCTCCGCCTCTCACACGTAACAGGCACGACCAGACCCTCCCCCCCCACAAAAGGCTCAAACGAAAGAACAAATCAAAGCACCAGAGCCGATACTTTTAAGCGACCAAGAGGTAGCCAACCTATCAAATGCACAGTTCAAAGCACTGGTGATCAGGATGCTCACAGAATTGGTTGATTTTGGTTGCAAATTAGATGAATAAATGAAGGCTACAATAAGTGAAATGAAGGAAAATGCACAGGGAACCAATAGTGATGGGAAGAAAACTGGGACTCAAATCAATGGAGTGGATCAGAAGGAAGAAAAAAACAACCAAACAGAAAAGAATGAACAAACAAGAATTCAAAAACATGAGAGGCTTAGGGACTTCCAGGACATCTTTAAACATTCCAACATCTGAATTATAGGGGTACCAGAAGGAGAAGAGGAAGAGCAACAAGTTATTTGAACAAATAATAAAGGAGAAATTCCCCAATCTGGCAAAGGAAAGAGACTTCCAGGAAGTCCAGGAAGCTCAGAGAGTCCCAAAGAAGTTGGACCCAAGGAGGAACACACCAAGGCACATCGTAATTACATTAGCCAAGATTAAAATAAAGAAGAGAATCCTAGAAGCAGAAAGGGATAAGGGGACAGTCACCTACAAAGGAGTTCCCATCAGACTGTCAGCTGATTTCTCAAAAGAGACCTTCCAGGCAAGAAGGAGCTGGAAAGGAGTATTCCAAGTCAAGAAAGGCACGGACCTACATCCAAGATTGCTCTATCCATCAAAGCTATCATTTAGAATGGAAGGGCAGATAAAGTGCTTCTCAGATAAGGTCAAGTTCAAGGAGTTCATCATCACCAAGCCCTTATTATATGAAATGTTAAAGGGACTTATCTAAGAAAAAGAAGATAAAAATATGACAGTGAAAAGACAGCAAACTCACACCTATTAAGAACCACATCTAAAACAAAAGCAAATTAAGCAGCTAGAACAGGAACAGAACCACGGAAATGGAGATCATATGGAGGGTTAGCACCAGGACAGTGGGAGGAGGAGAGAGAGGGGGAAAAGGTACAGAGAATAAGTAGCATAGATGGTAGAGAGAAAATAGAAGGGGAGGGCAAGAATAGTATGGGAAATGTAGAAGCTAAAGAACTTATGACACATGGATATGAACTAAGGGTGGGGGAATGTGGGTGGGAGGCAGTGTGCATGGTGGAGGGGAATGAAGGGGGGAAATGGGAGAACTGTAATAACATGATCAATAAAATATATTAAAAAATAAAAAAACAAAATAGCAAACAAGCTGAACAAAAACAGAATCAGAGATACAGAGAACATTTTGATGGTGCCAGATGGGAGGGGACGTTGGGAACATGGGTGAAAGAGGTGAAGGGTTTAAGAAGTACAAATTGGCTGGCATAGAGTAGCCATGGGATATAAAGTACAGCACAGGGGACAGAGTAGCCAAAGAACAAATATACATGACCCATGGACATATATAATGGTGTGGGGATCGCCTGAGGGACAGGGCAGGAGGGCTGGTTAGTGGGGGACAAGAGAAAATTTGGGACAACTGTAATAGTATAAACTATAAAATATAATTACAAAGAAAAAAAAAAAAAAGAAGAGCCCTGGTTGGTATGGCTCAGTTTATCGAGTGCTGGCCTGAGAAATGAAAGGTTACCATTTGATTCCTGGTCAGGGTACAGCCTGGGTTGAGGGCCAAGTCTCCAGTTAGTTGTGGGTGTATGAGAGGCAACCAATGGATGTTTCTCTCCCTCTTTCCTCCCTTCCTCTCTCTAAAAATAAATAAAATCTTTTTTTTTAAAAGAATAAAACTTTATTCAGTGCAAAATAACTCAATTGTGATACAGCATGGTTGTGACAAAAACCACAGCTTGAGGGGGACCCTGGGGCAAGGCCCCTCTCTGGCTAGACAGTTCTGCTCTGCAAGACGTCTTCACATTTTAGCTCCAACCAGGAAAACGCACTCTTGGCTGGAAAGGGAGCTCTCAGTCAGAGGGAAGCTGACTTATATAGACTCATATAGTTCCTGCCCTGGGTTCCTAAGTGCCCTGTTCTCATGCAAATGAGGACTCCAAATCCTCACTGTTTGATTGGTCTAAAAGGCACTGTCCTAACTGATCAGAATGGTCCCACTTTGATTGGCCTGGGAAGAAGCTAATAGGGGATATAGGTGCACAGCTGTGATTAGATGGGGAAAGTGTCAGTCCTATTGGTTGAAATAGGACTCCAGGAACGCCTCTGTAAGGGCCGGTTCAGATGGCAGTGCAGGCAGGCAGTTCAGTGCAGGCTTCTCCCCAAGGTGGAGTTTGTGTGAGACCATTTCTGTGTAGAAATGGCTGCCAGGGTCGGTTTTTGTTTTAGTTTATTTTGAGCCCAGTTAAACCACCAGGAGTCTTTCTCAGTAGGTACCTGCTTTTTCAGGGTCTACGAACACTTTTCATTATCAGAAAGATGACAATCTTTCCCGGAGAGGATTTTACTAAACAGTTATTGAAATATTGCTCTCTTATCAGCTAGTATTAGCTATACTCACAGCCTCAACAACTTATGTCACTTCTCTTGCTGTCCCTTCCTCCCTACTTCACCTCTATGGCTGACTGCCAGTTCATCTTTTTTTCTGCCTGTCTTCCACTAAGTCTTTTTTATCTAAAACATATCGACTTGAAATGGAAACTTTTGTAGCTTTCTCTTTAGTTTCAGCCTGTGTTCACTCAGGCCTGCTATGTAACCAGTACTTATTTACACTGTGTTTTCCCTTCCTGATTAAAAGGAACTGAGTACTGCCTCTGTGGTCACTGGGTAGTGAGGCTATTTTGGGCCTTGAGGGCTGGGAGCAGGGTTCGGCTGGGGAGGTAGCTGAAATCAGTTTCACGTCTGAAGCTAATCTTTGGTTTCAAGTGTCATAATCCTTGAAATCTAATTCTCATTAGGAATAGAATTAATATGTATACCTAATGTATCATCTGGTTGTCAATTATTTGAAATAAATCTAAGAAAAAAAATCAATGATTTAGAAGGAATAGGGTTTTTTTTCACCCTTGTTTCCACATTTTAAAAATTAAATTGTCTGCATTTTGAATTAAGCAAAAAGGTTGAGAAAGGTCACTTTTTCTCCTTTGTATCTTGAAAACAAACCAATTTTTCAGTCTGTAAATTTCAGATATTATAGTCCTGAAATCATCATGATATAACTGAAAACAATTCTGCCAGATTAATGGTAGACAGGAGAGAAAAAAAACAAAAAACTATGACTATCAGAAAGCAGAAATACTTATCTGAAATAACAGATAACCTTGGGAAGTTATTAGTTATGAGTTTTAACACCACAGACCTTTGGATATATGGAAGGAGAGTGTGCATGGCTAATACACAAGGTTAAGGAAAGCATTTATCAATTCAGAGTAGCAAATTGACCACTCACGGAGCACAAACTAAGAGGTCTAGCAGAGCCATTTAATTTAATGAAGTTACTCAAGATGCCCCCTTTCTTAAAGCATCTAGGAATCAGATGGAGGAAGATGGGTTAACGTCATCTTTATCAAATCTTTGGAAAGGGTATGCTGGTAGGAAAGCTTTGCATGGTGAATGGAAGAGATATCACATAAATGAATAACTGATTCTTATAATACTTAGATCTTGAATTAAGTTAGGTCTTGATCCGCTTCCAGCCAGTGGACTGTGCAGTAATTTTTTGGTTCTTCTATCATTTTTTTCTTGCATTCCTCTAGATTTCACACATTCTTAATTTGTTTTACAGGTTACTATTTTTCCTTTGGAATAAGCAAAGGGAGATCAAAAAGGAATTAATAAATGTTAAAATAGCTTGGTTTTAAGGTTTTGGTGTCTAACTTCAAGACATTTTCACAGAACATAGTGTTCTTAAATTAGGGTTAAAATGAAACTTTCCATTAGGATAATGCAGAGAAGGATATTCTTTTAGGAAGAAGAAAGAACCCTAAGCTTGCCTCTACCAGGCATCTTCTTTCAGGCACTGAGATGTCGACCATCCAACAAATGGGGACAGGCAGAAAGAAACTTCAAAAGTCACAAATATATGATAGCTAATTTTTAGCAAGTCTGGCAATGAGATCTTTCCATTCTCCCCTCTTCTTTGTGATGTATGTAGGAGTGAGTAGTTGCAATAGTGATTCTGGCTGTTGTCTAAAAAAGTTCTGACACAAGGCCTCAGTGTTACATATCACATACATCCCACAGTCATAGCTGTTTTGTTGAGCAGGGGCTTTCTCTTCCACAAAGGCCAGTTTGTCCCCTTTTCTGCCTAAGAAAGCCTCCAATTTCTCAGCTACCTGCTTTGCATGGACTGAGTTGCTCCTGCTATGGGAATCATAATGAAAAAAGCTATTTTTATCTTGGAGATATACCAGCAAACTCCAGTGGGTTCCCCCAGCAGCCTGGTTGGAATTATCATTGATGGCTAAAAATACAACTTGCTTGTGGGGGAGGCCCAGGGGTTCAAGGAACATGGCGATCTCTGCTGGGTTGCTAGTGCACTTGATGAACTGGGTGACTTCAGGACTGATGAAGCAGACTCTGTCAGAGCAGTCGTGAAACTGACTGTTGGCAAAGTACTCGAAGGCAAACCCAATAATATGGTCATTGAGCCAGCTTGGAGGATCTAATAGTGAGACATCTGATTGCCGCAGTAGACTGTCCATGTAACTCAAGACTACAGGGTCCATCTCGTACTGACCAAGGATGCTCAGAAATTCCAGAAGCTGAAAGAGAGGCAGAAGACAACGTTTACTGTTGAATATGATGCCTGGCTATCAAATGGTGATAATATGTAATACCTACCTTCATGGGGTTTTGGTAAAGATTAAATACAATTTTAAACTGTTTGACAACAGTGCCTGGCGCTAAGAGTAAACTTTCAGGAAACTAGGAGAAGTGCTTTATGTTAACAATTAGGTAGAATAAAAACTTTGGAAATTTTCCAAGCTGAAACAGTAAGCATGGATTTTTAATTTCCTTTTTAAGTATAGAGATTGGTTAAAATTAAACTAACATTTCACCAAACTCCGTGGCATTAACCATATATTTGGCCCTTTAATGAATATGCATGATAACAATGGCAAATTACTTTTATATTAATGATAAATTTTCAGAGGGTCTAAAAAATGTTACTAATAATCAAGGGAAATAGTTTCCATTTCTTTTTCTTTTAAATATTTATTTATTTATTTATTTATTTATCTTTAGAGGGGAAGGGTAGGAGAGAGGGAGAGAAATATCAATGTATGGTTGCCTCTCATGTGTCCCCCACTGGGAACTGGCCTGCAACCCAGGCATGTGCCCTGACTGGGAATCGAACCGCGATCCTTTGGTTCACAGGCCCGCGCTCAATCCACTGAGCTAGACCAGCCAGGGCTCCATTTCAACATTAATTTTTAAATCACTTTTTTTTCTTTATTTTTAGAGAGAGGGGAAGGGAAGGAGAAAGAGAGGGAGAGAAACATCAATGTGTGGTTGCCTCTCACATGGCCCCCACTGAGGACCTGGCCCGCAACCCAGGCATGTGCCCTGACTGGGAATCGAACTGTGACCCTTTGGTTCACAGCCCGCGCTCAATCCACTGAGCCACACCAGCCAGGGCTCAACATTAATTTTTAAGAGATAAAATATTGCTTCCTCATTCCATAATGTAAAGTGACAGTGATTAGAGTTGTAGTTAAAAGGAACTGTAATTTCAAGAAGAGAAAATCATGAAAGTAACAGAACTGCAATTAATTCCTGATTCTGCCCAGCCAAGTGCATGAGTGATGTATCTTTGCCCATTTCCCATCTTTAACCTCAAGGGGTAAGAAAATGACTATGTAACGCTTGTAACGTAAGTTACAGCTTCTTTTGTTGCTGACAGGCACTGTGGCACAGGAGTCAGGAGGCCTGGGTTTAGTCCTGTTTCTACCACTGATTTGCTGGTATCATTTAAGCAAGTCTTTCAAGTGATTTGTCTTTGTTTTTGTTATCTGTAAAAAGATCTGTAAAAAGGGCATATATCTGCTTTGCATGTTTCCGAGTGTTTGTAGAAAAGGCTAAATAATTTTGTTTGAAGGCTAAATAATATTAAAAGAGCACAAAATGTTGTACAAATAATATTTATGTCATTGTTTTTATTAGTAAGATGATCAGACAATTTGCATAAAGCTCCAAACCAATGAAAGCAAATGAAGTTTAGAAACAAATATGCATTCATACAAGGGTGGGCAAAAGTAGGTTTACAGCAGGTTTATTTACTAATTATTGTCTTATTTCCATATGAACTGTAAACCTACTTTGCTCACCCCGTGTTATCTTGTCCAAACAAAAGCATGACTTAGAGTAAGTGCAATACAAGTCGTGTAAGATTAATATGCTCACGATCACCTGAGGTAAGGTGCTAACAAAGTAAGTGTGGTAGGTGATAAGGTAACAATATTTGAGCCTAACAGGGAGCTCATTGCTGTACACTGACTTGGCAGCATAACAATATTTCTAAAAATCACAAAGCAATAAATGTCACATGCAGATTGAGACTACAGAGCAATGAATATTGTTAGAAAATAATACTGCTGAGAAAGACTGAGTTAAAATTATGACATCAATTTAATCAATTCTGGCTATTAGAAAATTATGACATCAATTTAATCAATTCTGGCTATTAGGTCAGTTATTTTACCACTTGCTTACACTATTAAAACAATAAAATTCTGTGGCACAACCATTTTCATGTAATCAAAACCCTGCAAAAACCTATATAAAAATAAATATACAGTAAATAAAGTAAATGCACTAAGAAGGACCAAAGAGGGTTTTATGTGCACACAGTATGTCATCATGTGAAGTACTTCAGAAACAATACAAGGGTGTTTATGAGTGTGTATCTACTGTCTATAAACTGAGATGGCATGAACTACGATTTTCTCAAGAAAAAAGAATAATTTCAACAGAGACGTAACCTGGAGCCAGGAACAAAGTTAACGAGGCATGGAGCCCATTTGTGATGGGTGGGCCACGAATTTGGCTCTAAGGTGCCTGGCAGTGAACCAGAGAGCATTAAGTTAAACATTCACAATGGCCGTAAGGCAAAAACAAAGCAATTGCTCAGGAGAGCTAAAAGCTTTAGATCAGTTTTCACTCAAGAAATTTTCATAGAAACATGGTGTATTATAATGAATAATGTCCTCCAATATCCTTATAATAGATGAAATTGTTTCAGAGGATTGTTTTTTCTAATGATCCTTAATACTATCACGATGGCAAATGAGCAGAGGGCAATCTATATGGGCAGTAGGTGCTCATCTTGCTGCTGATCTGACTTAAGAGTACATGAACATGAAAAGGGAATGACTGCATGGGTACTAAGCAAGGCTCCCTCAATCACTCTCCTGTGCCATCAATGGACACTGCGCGGTGGTAGTGCCAGGATGTACTGCCTAGCGAATAACTAGACCTGTTCTCTATGCTGCCAGCTGAAATCAGATCCACATCTTAACGGCCAACCCAACCAGGGACAGGAGCCTACAAGAAGAATGCCTGAATAGACAGGCACCTTATATTGGAGGGAGTATCCAGAGTCAGAGTCGTGATTTTCTTCAAGCAATAGTTGTGTTTTATCTGTTTAATTTTGAGAACATCCAACACACAGACAATGGTTCAATCAAGGACCTAACTTTATTGCACACTGTATGGCTGCAACAATTTAACCCCAACAATTCTAAAGCAAATAGAACTAAACTAGCCTTTGGAAAACCACCCTTGGCCAAGAAAAAGAACTCTAAACTTCACATGTGAAGACTTGAATTTTAGACTCAGTTCTGTTACTCATACAGTTCTGTGTGATCATAAACTATTTAATTTCTTTAAACCTCAGTTTCCTCTTCTAAAAAGTGAGACTATGGAGACAAATACCCAGGTTGTTGATGTAAAATGAAGAAACACAGGTAAGTAAAATTTAAAAAAATGTATTATTCCCAGATATCTACTGTGCCATCAGGAAATTCATATCACAATAACCGATAACTATAATGAATTTAATACATGGTTATTGAATGTTTCCTTTGTGCCAAGGGGCTGGAAAATGAGAATGAAATAGTCCTAAGTCCTACGTTTATCAGTTTAAGCTTATTATGAACACATAATTGATATATATGTACCTCTTTTAATCTATAAACACCTCCTGTGTACCTAATATTAGGTATTGTGGGAGATACAAAGATGTATAAGGTGCCTTACACACAATGAGTGAACCCTGAAGGCACAAATAAAACATATGGGAATTCATAAGAAGGAGCAATCATTCCTGGCAAAGAGGGTGAAAGGGAAGGAGAGCTCAGATCAGGAAAGACTTCAAGGAGAAAGTGGCATAAAAGTGGGCTCTTGAAAGGCAAGTAGAGTCAGATGCATGAAGACTGGCATTAAGAAGGCAGAGAAGCATGGAAAGTGCCTTTAACTGTGTAGTACAGTCTGTCTGGAATGAAGTATGAGTACGAGTGAAGGCTCGGGTTAAAGGCAGATTACTAGAAGCTAAGTGGTGATAGACTGAATTCCAGGTGAGTTTGGAATTTATACTGGAGGAAAAGGTCAGCCATGAATGACTAAACCAGTGCTTTAGAAGATTAACAATTCAGCTATTGCATATAGGATTAAGTGTTTGGGAGAGAAATTGGAAGTAGAGATCAATTAGATTTTTATTAAAAGTAAAAACAGGAGGCCATGGCCTAAACCAGGGGAAATGGTGGTAGGAATGGAGAAACAAGGAAGAAAAGATATTGTAGACAGAGAATCAGTAAGTGATCAGAGAAGGGTAGACTGGATAGGAGAAAAAAAAATTAAGGAATGATCATTCTAAGGGTTCTACTTGTGGTGACTGGGAGGACAATGATCTCATTCAACACCCCACCCCCCACCTCCAGGAAGGTAAACACGCCAGACCCTTTTTGTTAAAAATTGATTTTTAGAGGGAGAGGGTAAGGGAGGAGAAAGAAATAGAAACATTGCTGTGAGAAACATCCATTGGTTGTCTCCCAGAGGCTCCCCAACTAGGGATCGAAACTGCCACCTTCTGGTGCACAGGACAGTGCTCCTAACAACTGAGCCACTTGACCAGGGCGATGATCTCATTGTTAATGAGTGAGGGAAAAGGAGATGGAAAGGGATCTAGCAAAAGACCAAAAATCGACCATCTAGAACCATCCCAGGGATATTTCCTTTCTATAAAGTGACCACTGTGCTTGGAATATCTGAGGTAGAATAAATGTTTGCCAGAGGAGTGAGATGTTTTAAAAAGGGAACCAGAAAATACAGAGTAAAAAAGAGAAATAAGCCCACCTAAGATTTTTATATTGCCTGGAACATGCCATTTTTGTTTCATTTTTGTCTGTTTCCCTGTTGATTAATAGTAAACTCCTTCAGAATTAAAAGGCCAATGTACTTGGTTTTGGTGGATGGTAAGGAATATTGGGAGAATGAACTGGGGAGACAATGACCTCCTCAGAGTTCTATTTGTAAAATCCTACAAAAATATATTATAGTTCTATATTCTGGGGCAGGGAGGCTTTGGATCCAGGCTCTAACTTTGCCGCTTGCTATCTATATGACCTTGGGCAAGTTATTCATCCTCTTTCTGGGCCTTGTTCTCCTCATCTGTAAAAAGAGGTAATAATAAAACTTGCCTCACAGGGTTAAGTGAATTAAAAATGAGGGAAAACAGTCTGCACAATGCCTAGTATGTATCAGGCTCTCAAAAAAAAAAAAGTCAGTTTCCTTCCTTGTTCCCTATATTTGAGGTAATAATAGATCTTAAAAATTTCTTGAAAATAAAGCATTTTTTGTTTCCATAAAGCCACAAAGTCATATCAAGGATAGATCTGGCCAGGACACAACTCCATGCTCTCTGGCATAAAAAGAGTGAATGCCAGACTGCAGAGAAAATGGTTCTCTCCACCTGAGTTAAGCAGTGATGTTAATGTGTTGTCAGTGTGCACAACCCTGTGATTCCTGGGTTTAGTTTATACCTTCCTACTTCTGTCATGAAAGGAAACTAATATTAAATCCACAGTGTAGAACACTTCCTAAACAAAAGTTTAACAAAGGAGACTATTTTTCATACTAATCTTAAAATGCATACTACTTGAATATTTGTTATAGAAACAGGAGAATTAAATAAAAAGTGATAAAAACTAACTTAAAGGGAAAATTTATAACTCCATAGGAGCTGCTGTGATTCCCTGCTGATGTAAGGGAAGAAGCTGCTGGTTCAGCAGAAAAAAAAACGAGGTTGGGAGTCGGAAAACTTGATACTGGCTCAGATCTTCAATTCACCTGTTGTTTGACTCTGGAGAAGTCATTAAACTTCTGGGTTTCTGGTTCATCGCCTGGAATTTGGAGCAGATAAATAGTGATTCCAGCTGGGGGTACACATCAGAATCATATATGGGAATTTTAGAGAGCATATATGATCTATTTCTGGGGTAGGGTCTGAGTACCTATATTTTTAACGTTTCCAAGTGATGTGCCAATTTCAAAGTTTGTCATCCTCTTTAAAAAATCTTAAAAAAAAATCCTAGTTTTCTTGTCTAAGGGTCAATAAACTACAGCCCACAAGACTCCATCTGGCCCACTGCCTGGTTTGTAAATGAAGCTTTACTGGAACAAGGTCATGCTCATTCTTTCACATATTGGCCATGGCTGCTTTTGAGCTACGAGAACTGTTTAACCTGCAAAATGTAAACTATTTACTGTTTGGACTCTTTAAGAAAAACGGTGCCAATCCCTACTATAGACCACTCGCATGTAATCTACTGTAAACTTCTAGGTTGAATTAATTTTAAGGTTTTTAAAGGTCTAATAAAGCATTGGGGCTATTTATCAAAATATCTTAAAGACGTTTTCCAGGTAGAATAAGCTAACCTTTAACTAGAGGTGTTACTGTTGGCTCTTTCAATCTGGATTTTTGATGAGAAAATGTTTAAAAATACTAATTATAGAGGGTATAAATAATAATTGTCTAGTTTATAGATGCGTAACTAAATACTTACAAGATCAAAAATATACACGAGGCCCTGGTTGGGGTAGCTCAGTGGATTGAGTGCATGCCTGTGAACCAAAGGATCCCTGGTTCGGTTCCCAGTCAGGGCACATGCCTGGGTTGCAGGCCAGGTCCCCAGCAGGGGGTGCTCAAGAGGCAACCACACATTGCTGTTTCTCTGCCTCTCTTTCTCCTTCCCTTTCCATCTCTCTAAAATAAATAAAATCTTAAAAAAATATACATGAGGATATTAACTAACTAGCATTTCATAAGGTGTCAATGTAAGAAATGTCCAAACCTGTAGAGGATTTTTATGAGTTTATTTCAGCCAAACTGATGACAATTGCCAGGAACCCAAATTTCAAGGGATTGAGAAAATGCTCTGGAGAACAGCAATTTTGCAACTTACTTTATACATTAAAATCAAAGGTGAAGACTTTAGATAAAGGGTTACAGGAAATCCAGTGGTGACTAGGGAGGTGAGAGAAAGCAAAGCAGGGTGGAGGGGGGATCTCTGGGATTGGATAAAAAGTAAATGATAGACACATACTTCTTTTATATTGGTGAGAATAGGTCAGTTAACAGTAACAGCATAACAATAACAATGAGGGATTTTGTGGTCTCTGCTCTAGTGCAGTGATTGTGCCCCAAGGGGTCTGGAAAAAGAAAATTACTCTAACTTTCCAAAGGCGTGTTGTTGTAGATGCAAAAAGACAACAGGCTCCGATAAGGTGAAGACAGACCTTTGTCAGGGAAGATACCTAGTTTTAATTTCAGACTATCCTACATGGTTACTTTTGATCTCTGACTTTGTAAGGTCCACTATACAGGCCTCCTCTGAGCTTGTCGGGTTCAGTAAGTGGCTCCTTTTTCATCCACAAGGTATGAAGCAAGTCGCATAGGTTCTGGGAAAAGATGTCTGTTAAAAGAAGTAGTGATCCAGTAGTAAGTTTGTTTGACCTTAGAGCATAATTGAAAAGAAGGAGCCAATGAATGCATAAATAAGTGAAACAACTAATCAATGTTTCTTTTTCTTTTTTTAAAATACTTTTTGATTATGCTATTACAGTTGTCCCATTTCCCCCCTTCATTCTCCTCCACCATGCACACCCTCCCACCGACATTCTCCCCCTTAGTTCATATCCATGTGTCACAAGTTCTTTAGCTTCTACATTTCCCACACTATTCTTGCCCTCCCCCTATTTTCTACCTACTGTCTATGCTACTTTTCCTCTGTACCTTTCCCCCTCTCTCTTCTTCCCACTCCCCTGTTGCTAACCCTCCATATGATCTCTATTTCTGTGGCTCTGTTCCTGTCTAGCTGTTTGCTTAGTTTGCTTTTGTTTTAGGTGTGGTTGTTAATAACTGTGAGTTTGCTGTCTTTTTACTGTTCATATTTTTTATCTTCTTTTTCTTAGATAAGTCCCTTTAACATTTCATATAATAAGGGCTTGGTGATGATGAACTCCTTTAACTTGACCTTATCTGGGAAGCACTTTATCTGCCCTTCCATTCTAAATGACAGCTTTGCTGGATAGAGCAATCCTGGATGTAGGTCCTTGACTTTCATGACTTGGAATACTTCTTTCCAGCCCCTTCTTGCCTACAAGGTCTCTTGAGAAATCAGCTGACAGTCTGATGGGAACTCCTTTGTAAGTGACTGTCCCCTTATCTCTAGCTGCTTCTAGAATTCTCTCCTTCATTTGAATCTTGGGTAATGTAATTATGATGTACCTTAGGTGTGTTCCTCCTTGGGTCCAACTTTGGGACTCTCTGAGCTTCCTGGAAGTCTATTTCCTTTGCCAGATTGGGGAATTTCTCCTTTATTATTTGTTCAAATAAATTTTCCACTTGTCCTTCTTCTTCACCTTCTGGTACCCCTATAATTCGGATGTTGGGATGTTCAAAGATGTCCTGGAAGTTCCTAAGCCTCTCCTCATGTTTTTGAATTGTTTGTTCATTCTTTTCTGTTTGTTTGTTTCTTCCTTCCTTCTGGTCCACTCCATTGATTTGAGTCCCAGTTTTCCTCCCACCACTATTGGTTCCCTGTGCATTTTCCTTTATTTCACTTAGCATAGCCTTCATTTGTTCATCTAATTTGTGAGCAAAATCAACCAATTCTGTGAGCATCCTGATCACCAGTGCTTTGAACTGTGCATTTGATAGGTTGATGATCTCTTGGTCGCTTAAAAGTATTGGCTCTGGTGCTTTGATTTGTTCTTTTGTTTGAGCCTTTTTTTTTTTTTTTTTGGTCTGGGCGCGCCTGTTACATATGAGGGGTGGAACCTTTGGTGTTCACCAGTGTGGGGTAACCGGGTCGCAGAGTTGTGATGCTATATGTGGGGGTGGGGTCAGAGAAGGAACAATGGAGTTTGCTACTCTCTTTCTCTTTCTGTCTCTGTCTCTGTCGGATTTCAGTCCCCTCTGTGAGGCTGGGAGTCTCTCCTGGCACCTCAACCCCCACAAGTGTTTTCAATTGGTGCTTTTAGGCTTTATTTCCCAGCATTCGGGCCCTGGGTTGTGCAGTCTGTCTCACTGCCTGTTTTCGCCTGGTTTACCTGAGCATGAATGGGACTGTGGTCAGCTGCCTTGCACACCTTGCTGGGTCTGATCGTTGCCTCCCTGTGCCCAGGATCTTCTAACCACTGCCTGCTCATCTGGGACCACTAGCCACTGCTTTTTCCTGCCGCTATCCCTCTCTGCCAGCTGTTGACTCCGCCCCTCTTACCGGTTTGGGTGAATCATTGTCAGACTTCCATACAATTCGGTTTTCTATTTGTTCTGGCTGGTTTTTTGTTTCTAAATTTTTGTTGTCCTTAATTTTGATTGTGAGAGGAGGCAGTGTGTCCACCTATGCCTCCATCTTGGCTGGAAGCCCCAATGTTTCTTTCGCTCTCTCTCCCCCGCCACCACCAAATCAATCAATACATTTTTTAAAAAGATTATATTCATTTTTATTTTTAGACAGAGGAGAAGGGATGGAGAAAGAGAGGGAGAGAAATAATGTGTGGTTGCCTCTTGTGTGCCCCCTCCTGGGGACCTGGCCTACAACCCAGGCATGTGCCCCAACTGGGAATTGAACCCGTGACCCTTTGGTTTGCAGGCCAGCGCTCAGTCCACTGAACCACACCAGCCAGGGCTCAATAAATAAAATTTTTTAAAAACAGAGAAAAATAAAGTTACAGTGAAAATGAAAAAAATGTGTCTTTTTATGGAAAAAACTTAACTTTTTGGCCAACCTAATAGAAAATAAATCTGAAGCTGTTAATAAATGTCTTATACTTTGTTAGAAGTAAGTCACTTAAAAATGTAGATATGTTTGCCAATAGTTATCAAATGTGTTTGCCAATCTAATGAATGTTAATTGCCTACTTTTTGGTTGTACTAATACAGAGTTGGAGTTTGGTTCTTTTCCACTTTGTTAAAAAGAACACAAATTTTCCTTTTATTTATATTTTTCTCCCTACCTGATCCCTCTAGAATTTGGCAATTTTTAATGGATGAGTCAGAGCAATATGTTTGTTTACATGAATTCAATAAGAGTTTGTTTTTTATAATAGGACACATAAACCCATCTTCCAATTGTGGTTTTATTAACCAAGACTTTGACTGGAATGTCATGTCTGAGAGATACATGCCTGGACTCTGGATGTCACCATAAAGCTTTAAGGAATTAAGAATGACTTTGAAAGAAACAAAAGTTGCTTTCCTGAGACATGGCAAGAAAGAAACCTGAAGACATTTTTGGGGACCTCAACAACCAAGGAATTTATCCATACCTGTAGGCTTTGTAGGCAAAGCCTGATGGCAACTGCGTGGCTTGGCTTCTTTGCCCTGAGGGGCTACTTACAGGTCAGTCTGAAGATTCCTTCTGAGATTCCAGCAAAGCAGATTTAAAAGAACCTATATGATTGTTATTCTTATTGTGTTTATGCAAATAATCAGGCCAAATTAAAACTGGACTTACTGCAGCATATAAATTGGTTTTAATTTGGCTCTTTAATAAAAGTGAGGGTGATCTGAGGGACAGAAATTGTGTTTCCCTAGAATTTGTAATACAGTTGTGGATATTAGCCTCTAGTTAACTGTCTTCAAAGTTGTGGTTTTCCTGAACTGAATTCTGAATTCTCCTAGTTTTCTTCAAACCTCCAAACTAATGTTTCATTTTTCTCCCATCCTTTGACTTGGAATCATAATGAATTAAAAGTTTTTTTCCTAAGTTTTATGTCATACAGAATTTACTTGAGCAACTGATGTCATCACCAGAGATGTTCAAACTGTAGACAAGAAGGATCTGACTGTCACTGTTTGCTTTCATCCCAGTAAATGCCTTAATCTGGAAGTCTCCTTGACTGACAGTCTTACAGACTTAGAAACTGGTTTGTGATTTGCTGTGTTCATTAACCTATATGTTGTTTCTTCTGTTTTCATAGGCATATGCCTTATTAAATACTTGATTGCTTGTTTACACAGTATAGGCCTCACTTTGGAAGCCCATCTGCATTGCTCCCTCCTGAAATGAGACTCAGTATTTTGGCTAAACTGACTTCTTGTCAGGACTAGATTGATAAGTCGGTAAAGCATGGAGTGGTGTCTATCAGCTTTAATCTTGGAATATAAAATATTATTATTTAAAAGGCGGGACTGATGGGACCAAAGTTCTGCCACCTGGAAACTGCTTTGGGGATATTTATTTTAAATTGGGAATTTCTGGCCAAGATGGAGGCATAGATAGATACACTGTGCCTCCTCGCACAACCAAACGAAGGACAACAAGAAATTTAGAAACAAAAAACAACCAGAACTTCCAGAAAATTGAACTGTATGGAAGTCCAACAACCAAGGAGTTGCAAGGAGGCAGCTAGAGGAGTGGGTGGTCCTATATTTGTGTGCCAATAAACTGGGAGGAACAATTGGGGAGCGAGACAGACCACACAACCCAGGGTTCCAGCATGGGAAAGAAAGCCTCAAAACCTCTGACTGAAAAAACCTATGGCGGTTGAGGCGGCGGGAGAAACTCCCAGCCTCACAGGAGTGTTCATTGGAGAGACCCACAGTCCTGTAACGTACACAAACCCACCCACCCAGGAATCAGCACCAGAAGGTCCCAATTTGTGGGTAGCAGAGGAAGTGACTGAAACCTAAACAAGCAGCACTGTTCCTCCTTGGACCTCTCCCCCCGCCCCCCCCCCGCCCCCCCCCGCCGGTGAATACCTAAGGCTCAGTCCCTTATAATGTAACAGGTGTGCTGACACAAAAAAAGTGGCCCAGCCCTGGCTGGTGTAGCTCAGTGGATTGAGCGCGGGCCTGTGAACCAAAGATTCGCGGTTCAATTCCCGGTCAGGGCACATGCCTGGGTTGCAGGCCAGTTCCAAGTGGGGGACACATGAGAGGCAACCATACATTGATATTTCTCTCCCTCTCTCCTACCCTTCCCCTCTAAAGATAAATAAATAAAAATATTAAAAAAAAAATAAAAACAAAAAAAGTGGCCCAAATGAAAGAACAGATTAAAGCTCCAGAAAAAATACAACTAAGGCACAAAGATATAGCCAACCTATCAGAGGCACAGTTCAAAACACTGGTAATCAGGATGCTCACAGAAATGTTTAAGTATGGTTGCAAAATAGAGGAAAAAAATGTAAGTTATGAAAAGTGAGATAAAGGAAAATATAAAGGGAACCAACAGTGATGAGAAGAAAACCGGAACACAAACCAATGGTTTGGACCAGAAGGAACAAATAAACATTCAACCAGAACAGAATGAAAAAACAAGAATTCAAAAAAATGAGGAGAGGCTTAGGAACTTCCAGGATAACTTTAACATTCCAACATCCAAATTATAGGGGTACCAGAAGGAGAAGAGGAAGAACGAAAAGTGGACAAGTTATTTGAACAAATAATAAAGGAGAACTTCCCCAATCTGGCAAAGGAAATAGACTTCCAGAAAGTCCAGGAAGCTCAGAGAGTCCCAAAGAAGTTGGACCCAAGGAGGAACACACCAAGGCACATCATAATTACATTACCCAAGATTCAAATGAAGGAGAGAATTCTAGAAGCAGCTAGAGATAAGGGGACAGTCACTTACAAAGGAGTTCCCATCAGACTGTCAGCTGATTTCTCAAGAGACCTTGCAGGCAAGAAGGGGCTGGAAAGAAGTATTCCAAGTCATGAAAGTCAAGGACCTACATCCAGGATTGCTCTATCCAGCAAAGCTGTCATTTAGAATGGAAGGGCAGATAAAGTGCTTCCCAGATAAGGTCAAGTTAAAGGAGTTCATCACACCAAGCCCTTATTATATGAAGTGTTAAAGGGACTTATCTAAGAAAAAGAAGATGATAAAAAATATGAACAATAAAATGACAACAAACTCATGACTATCAACAACTGGACCTAAAAACAAACAAACAAACAAAGCAAACAATAGAAGAACAGAATCACAGAAATGGAAATCACATATAAGGTTATCAGTAGGGAGGTGGAGCTGGGAGAATGGGGGGGAAGGTACAGAGAATAAGAAACATAAATGGTGGGTAGAAAATAGACAGGGGAGGTTAAGAATAGTACAGGAAACGTAGAAGCCAAGGAACTTATATGTATTACCCATGGACATGAACCAAGAGGGGAAATGCTGGTGGAAGGGGGTGTTCAGGATAGAGGGGAATAAAGGGGAGAAAAAAAATGGGAAAACTGTAATAGCATAATCAATAAAATATTTAAAAAATAAGTTGTCTTTTGGGAAACAAATGACTCAGAGGAACCTCTGACCCTCTTTCCTTAACCACAGATCTAGGCAGGAAGGAGAACATTCAGAAAGATATCAGAATGTTCCCCTTAGCCTAATTTGAATGAAATATGGTAAACAAAAGGGCTTTATACAGGTGTGATACACATTTGTCTATGGATGCCCACCCCCCAACTTAATCTTGAATACTATAAAGTTGGTCTCTCCCTCTATTGCCTGGTTCTTACCTCTCAACAGATCTTTAGTTGCTATAATTCTCCTGCTCCATTTTTGGACCATGCCTTTTAAAACTTTTTGTCAAATCTGTCACCTCTAGGATACAATAAGGATGCCAACTTGTCCAACAGTGCCATTCTCTGGATAGCATTCATGATGCCTTCCAAGGACAACAGCAGCCTACCCCAGACTTTACAAAACCGCTCTCCCTTGTGGGTAGACTCCCCTTCCCTTTTGCTCCTTTCTTCCTTTGGTAGATAGCAAGAATCTCAGGGCCTGGGTGTAGGTAGGACTATGCCCTTTGACAGGAGAAAAAAGCTACAGAAAATGAGAACCCCATCATTTACCCTTGTAAGATTACAAGGGCCCAGGATTCTTGACAGGGAAAATGTTAACATAGGTAGCCAGCTAGTTATTAATGAGAAGAGAGCAAATGGATTAAAACATTAAGCCTAATAAACTAGACAGCTGAATTGGACATTAAGCTTAATTCACTAGGAAGTTGCACCATTCGCAGCTTCCTCAAGGAACCACTGCATCCTTGGCTGAAGGGACTTAATCCCTGAGCAATCCCTGAGTGAGCAGAAAGAATTGGCCTTCTAGTCTCCCCAGGGGACAACTGGCCAGTAGCAGGATTATTGGGGGTGGGGAGGGAATAAGTAATAAAGGGGAAATTCCTCTGTTGGGCGCATGTACAGCAGAAACCAAGATGATGGAGGCAAAACTTTGAGGAGTGCACAGTAGGAGCCAAAATGGCAACATAAAAAGTCAGAGTCTAGCCTGGAAAACCTGAAAAAAGACCGGATTCGACAGTGCGAGCACCCAGCACAACACTGCAAAGGATTGGGAAAGAGACTGGTTAGTTTGAAAGAAAGCCTGTCTTTTCCCAAACCTAAGGAGATACAGTTAACAAAGGCCCTTTTCAGTAGCATGTTTGTGCATTCGTTCATTTGTTTGTGCAGCCTCTCCTTCTGTAGCAGCCATGTGGGTCAGCAGCAGCACAGGTCCAAGCTTGGGCCTGGGCGCAGCAGTGCAGAACTGGCTGAAACATAGCCAGCAGCAGAGACTATGCTGGACTACTGGTGCCCAGGGTGATGACATCACAGTTCTGGATCCTGACCCTGCTAATAGGCACTTTTGCTCACCAGGCCTTGGACTTCTTCTGAAGCAAGACAGAGCTAAGCCACCTAGTTGTGGATGAGACATTGAGTATCTAGGGGCAGTCCTCTCTGTTTTTGCTCTAATAAATCTTGCTACTACACCTCATCCTGCTGTATGTGGGACCCTGAAATAATTTTCTTGTGGTTCTGTGGAAGAACCCTACCTATTTCCACCAGCAATACCTCCTGAGGGCTGGTATACTACTTAAGCTGCGACCTTTTGAGTGGTTGGCTCTTTCTGTTGGGTAGATTTTAGTTTAAATGCTACTTATTCAGAGATCTCTTGTGACCAGCCAAAATAAGATGCCACCACTCACTCTCTTATTACTCTAATTTCAGTTCCTTATATAGCACTCATGTCTATCTGACAGTTTTTAAAACTTACTTCTTTTGCCCTGGCTGGTGTGGCTCAGTGGACTGTGTGCTGGCGTGTGAACCAAAAGGCTGCTGGTTCGATTCCCAGTCAGGACACATGCCTGGGTTGCAGGTCAGGTCCCCAGTTTGGGGTGTGCAAGAGGCAATTGATCCATGTAGCTCTCGCATATTGATGTTTCTCTCCCTCCCTTCCTTCCGCTCTCTCTAAAAATAAATAAATAAAATCTTAAAAAAATTTATTTGTTTCTTGGTTAATTTTGTTCCCCCCCCCCAAAAAAAAAGAATGCAAACTCCATGAGAGTAAGCAAGCCAAGGAATCTTGTCTGCTTAAACTTGTTTACTATTCTAGTCTCTGGATCTAAAACAGAGCTGGTCAGGCAGATACTCAATAAATAATTGTAGAATAAATTAATGAATAATGGAGTATGGATATTGATGTGATATAAATCAAATTTCGCAGGAAAACATTTATATTTACAGAGTCTCAAAAGTGTAAGGGCCTTTACTATTCCTTCTAGTCTAGCTTCCTACTTCATGCAAGAATTCATTTCTGCTCTCAAATAAAGATGCTAAAGCTTGACTCACACTTAACCATGTGATATTGGAGCGGAAAAACCCATGCATTATTAGAAATTTTAAATATGATGATGGAGACATTACAAATCAAAGGGAGAAATTATGGATTATTCCATGTTTTCAATGAATACTATGTTCTATAGCAGCACTGTCCAACAGGACTTTCTGCAGTGATGGATGGGTTTTTCAACTGCAATGTCCAAATGGTAGCCACCAGCCACATGAGACTATTGAGCATGCGGAATGTGGCTAGTCTGACTGAGGAACTAAATATTTAATTTAATTTGAATTAATTTAAACTTAAATTTAAACAGCCATATGTGGCTAGTGGCTACTATTCTGAACAGCACAGTTCCACAGGATTTCATAGGTATGACTTGAAAGAAAAAAAAGAAGATTACAAGGTTAAATAAGTTAGGGAAATGCTATATCTTAAAACTCCTTATTGGAGATTCTTAATGCATACAAGCATATTAAAGGCTGGAAGAAGTTCTGCAATAAAGAAATTTAACTTTTGCCCTGGCTGGTGTAGCTCAGTGGATTGAGCGCGGGCCTGCGAACCGAAGGATCGCGGTTCGATTCCAAGTCAGGGCACATGCCTGGGTTGCCAGGCCAGTTCCCGGCAGGGGATATACAAGAGGCAACCGCACATTGATGTTTCTCTCCCTCTCTCCTTCCCTTCCCCTCTAAAGATAAATAAATAAAATCTAAAAAAAAGAAAAAAAAAGAAATTTAACTTTTTACAGTCTAGTTTTTTCCCCAAACTCATTTGACCATGAAACAATTTTTGCTTTTGTTTTTTGGTAGAATATGCATCAGCACCTTACTGTCTGTGTGGTGAAGTTTGAGATATGCTTGCTGAGTCATTTCATGGCAGTGGAATAATCTGTTCATTATTTGATTTAAAAATAAAAGAAGTTAGGTCTCTATCTCATACCTTTTATCAAATTACTACGTTTTACACATAGTAAAATTTAAATGTAAAAAATGAAACAATATTATGAAAAGAAAATGAAGCTTAATACACTTATACAACTGACCAATACACAGATGGAAAGACACTCAACACGTAACCAGGAATCAAAGAAATGCAAATTAAAGAAAGATTTCATTTTTCACCTATCGAATTAGCAAAGATGCGGAAAACTGATCATAACCAGCAATACTGACAGACTGTGGGAAATGGGCGTTCTCATTGTTGAAAAGGAACGTAAACAAATGGGAGCTTTTGGAAGAGTAATTTGCCATTATATTTTAGTTCTTAGGAAATGTGTACATGTAGGTATTACACTTTCAGAAATTTATCTTAAAAGAAATATTGAAGATGTGTGCAAAAAATTAACAAGAAATGTTCGCTACAATATTTATAATAGAAAAACTGGAAATGATCTGGAAATTTGTAAGAGGACTGGTAAATTTGAAAAATAGGGTTTCCATACAATGGAATATTTTTTAGCCATTAAAAATAATGTTGTAGTCCTGGCCAGTGTGGCTCAGTTGGGTGAAGCATCATCTTGTAAGCTGAAAGGACATTTGTTCCATTCCTGGTAGGGGCACATACCCAGGCTGTGGGTTCAGTCCCCAGTTGGGGTGCTTATGAGAGGCAACGAACTGGGAGGCAACTGATTGATATTTCTCTCCCATTGATGTTTCTCCCCCTCACTTTGGAATCAATAAATATATCCTTGGGTGAGGATTAAAAAAATAATGTTGTAGATACAATTTTATTGACATAGGAAATGTTTATAATGTTATTAAAAGGCCATATAAAAATTTGTACAAGAAAAATATACATAAAAATAGTGATAGCCATTAAAAGTTTAGAGAGTTTTCTTTAAAAGGATTATTTAAACTTAACTTTTTCCTTTTATATTTTGATAGTCTGCTTCCCCCCCCTTTCTTTTAATAATGAGCACATATCTAATAAATAGTTATTTCTAGTTAGAAAAAAATAAGATATACCACCTCCCACTCTTTTTTTTTTTTTTACGGTTTATTTTCAGTGTAATTTTTTATTAGTTTTGGGTATATGGCATAGTGGTTAGATAATCATACAGTTTACAAAGTGTTCCTCCCAGTATTTCCAGTATCCACCTGGTACTGCACATAGTTATTGCAATGTTATTAACTATATTTCCTATGTTGTACTTTGCATTCCCATGATTATTTTGTAACTATCAATTTTTATTTCTTAATCCCTTTACCTCTTCCACCCAGTCCCCCAACCCCCTCTTCCCACTGACAAATACCAGTTCACTCTCTGTGTCTGTTTCAGTTTTGTTTGTTCATTTATTTTGTTCTTTAGATTCTGCATATAAGTAAAATTGTATAGTATTTGCCTTTCTCTGACTGACATATTTCACTTAGCATAATATCTTCTAGGTCTATTTATGCTGTGACAAATGATAAGATTTCATTCTTGTACTGGAAAATTATAAGATGCTGAAAAAAGAAATTGAAGAAGATACAAATAAATGGAAGTATATACCATGTTCATGGATAGAAAGAATTAACATCATCAAAATGTCCAAAGTACCCAAATCAATTTATAGATTCAATTCAACTCCTGTCAAAACACCAATGACATATTTCGCAGAACTAGAATAATCCAGAAATTTATATGCACTCACAAAATACCCCAAATAGTTCCAGAAATCTTAAAAAAGAATAAAGTTGGAGGTATCATGCTACCTGATATCAAACTATGCTACAAGGCTATAGTAATTAAAACAGCATAGCATTGGCATAAAAACCGACAAATAGATCAATTGAACAGAATAGTGAGCCCAGAAAAAAACTCATGTCTACATGATCAATTAATATTTGACAAAGGAGGCAAGAATATACAACTGGGTAAAGATACTCTATATGATAAATGGTGTTGGGGAAATTGGACAGAAACAGTCGTCTTCCACTCTTACACTGACCTAAAATGTCTGTTTCTTCAGTTCACTGGTCTCACTTCTGTTGTAACCTCTCTTCTATAAACCTTCAACACAAAGGTCTAAAAATAATCTGATGTTTACTAAAATTAAATTATGTCCTACTTTTAAGTACTATTTTATCTGCAATTTCACAAAAAGCATCACTTACAATGCAGACCAAATGTGCTTTTCATGGCAGCATAAGTAGAAACATTTTCAGGAAGTTCAAGCTTGTTTGTTTGTTTGTTTCAATTTCCTCCAATTAAAATTTTCCTTTTAATGTAGCCTAAGTCATTCAGTGATTTGTATGAAGAGGCATGTGAAAATTACCAAGATTTGTATTATAAATCCTTCAAGAGAAGGCAGAGAGTAGATATTACTCATCTCTTATCTTCAGTGCTTGACAAACTGGAGAAGTTTTAATAAATGAATTTTTTCTAGGAAAAAATACAGAATTGAAATACTTGAAAAACTCCTAAAAACATGGAATTGTTATATAGATTTCTTAATTTTGTAAGTTATTTATAAATTTGAACAGTATTCCTTTAACATCAATCTTTTACAAATAGAGGAATTCAGCTCTCAAAGTAGAAAAACCACTTGGTATGATGATGATGCCTGATAACTCTATTGCCCTAGATTCCATTTTGTCCTGCCTGGGCCTCAGGAGACAGACTAGGTGAACTTTTAGGATTTCTTCTAGTCTCAAGACTTCATTTATTGCTCTGTTACTAGGCATATCTATCAATGGCTAAGGTGTCATTGACCATAAACACAACTGCATTCTCAGTCTACCAATGCTATTTCAAGGGTTCTATCTATAATTGTGTCACATTTCCTCTTTTTGCTTACTAGAAACTTGGTGTTAACACCAGCCTTAAACTGAACTTGTTTTGCTTAAAATTTTCTGAGAAATGATTTCACACAATTGCAAAATTGAAATGACCGGGGTTGTAAAGGCTATTCAATTTAACGACAGGTCTAAGATAATATTTAATAAAGTGACCAGAATTGTATTTTCGTATATATAGTAAGAAGTAAAAGCTGACAAGCTGCGGATGAGCTGAAGTTATAAAGTGCCAGATTTCATAAACAATCACTGTATTCAGCACATCTTAGCTACAGGCAAACACAGATTGAAAGAATATGAAAAAACCATCATCTTTTAATCTTTTTTGTCTTATAGATTTCAAAGCCTGGTAAATTACTTTTTCACAGATAGTTAAGAGGTAAATTATTACAAAGTCCTAATTAAAGGATTTCAAAAATGTGCTTGGAACATAGTGGGGCTCAATAAATATTTAATAAATGAGTTAAAGAAATAATGAATTTGTTTTACCATAGTGTGCTGATAGGAAAACAGGGACCCAATTATATATATAGAATTTTCTATCTTACAATTTGTCTTTATATGTTAATTAACATGAATACTTGTGAGTTATCTGACCCAAGTCTGAATTATACTATACATTAAGTCAGGCTAAACATTTCCAGCAACTACTTATTTTAGCTGCTATAGTGTCAAGTTGTTGCAATAATCAGTGGTGAGAAAATTAGAGCCAAATAAGGTCAGAAATCCCCAATCTATTGTTTTGATGGAATTTAGCCTATCACATTACCCTGAGAGAGTATTTATTAGTTGGCTCTTAGGGAAGGCAGGCCTGACGTTTTTCAACTTATAGATGTTCAAAGATAATAACTATAATCAGGACAATTTTTAGTATCAGGACTGTGTTCTAGTGCTTTCATAGCAGGTGAATGTGCGAAGGGATAGCCACTTAATTGAAAGCAAGAGAAAGAAACTTTTAGAGATTTCCTGTAATAAAAATTCTTATGACCTTCATAAATTTCAAGCATTGTTTTAAGATCGACCCATTCTTCCCCTTCCCCCCAAAAGGGGACAGACAGATGAACCTCATCCTCTGCATAAACCTGATTTTTAGTCTATATTGAACCATAACACTACTCACATGATCTCTAGTAGTTAGATGGACAGAAAGTTAATATAGGCCAGTCATGCTGAGGATAGCAGTCTCTTAGAGAATCTGGTTCAGGAAGTTAAGTAGCTTTACATTACTCATACAGTTTAGTAATACTTGGACCCCAAATGGAATTTGTTGATTAATATGTTTTAAAAAGTGCACAGTTTGGGGACTAGCTGGGATTTGGGCAGTAAGTTTTATATATATAGTCTGATATTCAAGAGTTTCCAAAGAGACAGGTTATCTGGGCCTTGAAGAACTTCTTTTTGTTTGCTAACACAGTGTATTCATCTGGGAGGTTTAAGGGATTGTCAAGGAAAGAAGTCTTGACCTTAACAAGTTAGAAATGTAGGATCTGCAGGTGTAGATTAAATTTAATCAAGAAAAGCTTAGCAACATCTGGGAGCTAATACATGTAGTAAAGCCATTGCTTATTAGAAGTGCCAACATTATCATTTTATAACACAAAAGAATAGAAAAGCTTCTTGATCATGTAAAATGTTAACTGACCTTCACACTGGTACACATTGCTGTTGAACAGTATGCTATTCATTTCAATGTATGTTTCCTTAGACTAGCCAGTCACACAGAGGAAATAAAGTAATTTAGCAGACTCTTTGAAATCACTTTATAATAAAATTTAGTCTAAAAAATATCACAATTATTTATTTAGTGGTATAGTCTCTTCATTCCTATCTTCTCTTTTGATGATTTAAGCTGTATACACATTACTGCTAGATTAACTTTTCACACAGAACTCTAATTACATTATTCTACTCCCGAAATTTTCACACCTGTCCATTGCCTGCCAAAGCAAGTACAGAGTATAGCTTGGCATTCAATGATTTCCGCAAAAATAGCCCCAACATACTTCCTAGTAGTGCGCCTATCAATACATAGATAGCTACAAGCTCAATCTTCCAGCAGGCCTAACTTATTAGGCAACTGCGGCCCCTAAAGTATTGGAGGAGAAGATAGCCAGTTCCCAGCTTCAGCTCTATCAGAGAGGTTGGGAACTGAATGCTGCTCTAGTACCTCTCTGAAACACAGATTTGATCTATTATGCTCTTGTTTAAAATCATTAGAGTGAACTTTTTGTAAATCTAGGATCCACGGGCCAGGACGTGGCTAGAATTTAAGGGGTCCATGGACTTAGATTGGGAAATAAAATTTTATTTTTATTTTCAATAATCTCTAGCTGCAATTTGGCATTTTCTTCAATAAATATAGGCAATAATCCAGAATAATATCAGCAGTCCTTTTGTCTTCTGTTACCAATAGACAATAGAATATTTTCACATCATTAAAGTTATTGCAGGTACCTCAAAATATAATTTATACTCATCATTATTTTGGAATTACATAATTAAACCTGTTGCCAGATGGTATTTATTGCACAAAGAAGGAACATATGTAACTGCATCACATGCTTGTTTTAATATTTTTAAAACTTTGAAAAAATTGGTGTCATTCATTTCCATGTATTTTATTTTATACATTTAAAAACATTCAGAGATAGGGGCCATAGGCCAGGCTGTCAAAGAGTCCAAGGCATGAAAGAGGTGATTTTCTTTTTATCTTTGCTATTTACACCTATTAATTGATTATAGTATATAAAGTAAATGTTTTATCATGGGATTCAGGCTACATTTTATCATCTTTATCTCTGCCCCACCCCTTCTCTCCATACTACGCTCTAGTCATACCACACAACAGCGACTCTCTTATCTGGAGGTTGAAAGACAGGTTTTGGATTAACCCTAGTTAGTAGATACTAGCCCTGCACTGGCTTGGGCTTTGCCTTTACATCCTTTCTCTGCCAGTCAAGTGAATTCTTCTTTTAAAGGTTTGTTTTCCCTATTGCTATAAAATCTTAGTGGGGCTGTATCTTAAATACGTTTTAAAAATATAAAAAATATGTTTATTGATTTTAGTAGAAGGGAGAGAAAGACAGAGGAAGAAAAACATTGATGTGAGAAACATCAGTTGCACTCTGCACTCTGATGGGGAACTGAACTTGCAACCTAGATATGTACCCTGACCAGGGATCTAACTTATAGCCTTTTGGTTTATAAGAATATGCTCCAACTGACTGAGCCATATTCGCCAGGGCCTTCACTATCTTTATATCTCATTTCGAACTTAAATGATTGGTGAAATGTGTAATTGGCAAGGCACTGTGTGTAGTAATCTCTAGGGGAGCCAAATTCGTCTTTGCATTTCATAAACTGGCTCAGCTCTGAGTTTTTTAGGGATAAAAACGAGGATGTTCTTGAGCTTTAAGGCTGGATCCCCAGCTAATAAATCCCGAATGGAAGGAAAAGAGAGAGGAAAGCTGTAATTGAGGGGACCTGATTATAATTAAGCGATGGAACTGTGCTGAAGGGAAAGGCAGGAAGGGCTGCTTTTTCCATTTCCTAGAGCAGTTATTCTACACTTTCATCACTGTTGAAGCTTCTTATTGCATCCTCAACTCTCTCTCATCAAATGACTCCCATTCTAATGTCACAGAGCCAATTTCATACCTTCCTGTCCTTCCCTACTTCCCATCCTTTCCTTTTCTCTAGCTTAGTGGTTCTCAACCCTCGGCATTAGTCACCTCAGGAGAGAACACTGATGTATGGACCTCAGAGTTTGTTTAATTGGTTTTGGGTGGAGCAACATTGATTTTATTTTTAAAAACTGCTTTAACATCAATTCGCTGTTCCACTTACTGATGCATTCATTGGTTGCTTTCTGGGATTGAATTCACAACCTTGGTGAATGGGGACAATGCTCTAATACACTGAGTTACTTGGCGAAGGTATGATTTTATTTTTTAAAGCTTCCCAGATGATTCTAATACGCTACAAGGCTGAGTTCCGTCAGTGCTCTTGATCCTCAACCCATGAATTCTCCACTTCTTGGTTTCATGGTACACTAAGTCCCCTATCTTTAAAGAAAATATACTTGCAGCCCATATTCTCAGTCCTCATCCTTTTCGCCCTTTACAACGATGCTTCCTTAAAGTGTAGGCTGCAGCAGTATAGTTTCCACCAGCTATTTCTCTTTCTACTGTTCCGGACCAGTACTATCATATGCTTTTGTGCCTGCCACTTTTTCTCCTTTTCTCTCCTATTTCTTTGACCAGATACTGCTCACTATCCTTCTAACACGTTAAGAGTGGCTCAAAGGTCACCCTGGAAAGGGTTTCCTCGTGTCCTTCTACACAATTGATGGCCTCCCTTCTATGAGTATCCTGTGCTTTTTTTCTATTATAATTTTACTTTACTACCACTGCGGATTCTCTCATCGTCTTCCACATTACACATCACTTCAGAAAGCTGAGGCTATTTCATTCGTTTCTGACTTTCTGCAGTACCAGGCATGGAAAGCGCTCAATGAAAAGTCGGAAAAATGAATGGAAAGGAGGACTAAGAAACGCAGATCTGGGGCGGGGAGAGGAGGGGAGGGGAGAAGGGGCGTGTTGTGAAAAGGGGCGGGGACTAAGAAGGGCCGCGCTGAGAACCGTGCGTCAGAATTGGGAAGGGGCATGGAAACCCTAGCTCTGAGAGAGCAGCGAAACGGTTCCCCGCCGGGATATGCTGACCTACAAACCGAAGTCGGCAGGCGGGCGGTTTCTTACCTGCCTGGTGCCCCTCCACCTCCACCAGCCTTCAGGAACTCTGTATTGGCCGGAAAGCGAGAGCTATGGTCGCAAACCCTGAGTTTTTCTACCCCAATCTTGCGACATTACTCTCCAGTAGAGGGAGAATCTAAGGCAGAGCTTCCAGCTCTGCCGTAAGGTGCGGAAAAAAGTTTGGGCGGGGCCGCCTGGGGCGGACGGAATGGGGTGTGCCCGCGCAAGCGCATACTCTACTCTCTGGGAGCGTCACGTGCAGGCGGGCGGACTCCTGCAGGCGGTAGGGGGCGTGGGAGGTAAGTGCGAGCGCGCCTGCTCATCTGCCGCCAGAGTCGCGCGGGGCGGGGCCGGGTGCGCGGGGTCGGGGGCGCGCGGGCCGGGAGCCGACTAAGGAGCCGGCGGTGGTGGATGATAGCTGCTCGGAGTCCAACCGAGACCTTGCGGGTTGGTGGCGCAGGCATCCGCGACACCGGCAGAGGCGGCTACAGCGGTGGAGGCAGAGGTCCAACGCGTGCTGTCTGGGCGGGGTGCGGCGGGGGATGTGCCTGTTCAGGCCGGGCGGAGTCTCTCTGACAGGGCGGGGGATGCGCGGCGCCCGCTCTCCGGGACCCTGAGGCAGCTCGGCCCACCCTCGCGGAACCGTCCGACCCTTGCCGGCCTTGGCCTCTACTCTGTCCTCCGGCCTCACCCTGGGGCCGACGGTGGGAGGCGGCTTCCGCCAGAGAGTAGTGGCTGTGGGTGGCCACCGCGGCGAAGTCCGAGGTAAGACCCGCCCTAGCCGCCCAGCGGCCCCGCCGTCCGGCCCGGCCCACGTCTGTCTCGCTTTCGGGCTCTTGCGGGGCCGCCCGGCTCCGCCCCAGCGTAGATGCCCCACGAACGGGTCTGCCCTGGAGCCTCCCCGACTTTGGGTCACTGCTCCGGGTCCCCAGTAGACCCCACCCATCGTATCTCCATTGGCCAGACACCATTTCGGCCTTCCAGCCGCCCCGGCCGTTGTCATGGCCATCCCACCCCACCCCAGCACACCCCCTTAGGTAGAACCCTCCTCGGACTTGTAGGACTCTTAATGGAGTCTCCAGACTACGTTACATTCTCCCGTGAGCTTACTGGATCACAGTTCCTCTGAGACCCAGTAACGGCTGCCCCTAACCCATTGCGACCCCCTAGCTCCAAGGCGGATCCATTGCTGTCCACCCTCTTTCGCAGAGGACCTCCCCTTCCCAGGTCGTTCAGCCCCAAGCCAACTAGCTCTTACCTAGCCAACTATGCATTCAGATGGTCTTTTTCGTGATGCTCTTACCTCGCAGCGGATCTGGTGTCAGCCCCTCTTTAGGCACTTTAGATACTCCCCTTCCCCACTCCTCTCCCACAGCCCTCAGCTTAGGCAGATCTTGTAATCTTTTTTTCTTGGTCGTGATTCTTTCTTAGGTTGAAAGGACTTCTCCGTCAAATGGTGAAGGGATATTTGCTTATCCTACTGGTGTATTCTCCCCAGTTGGCTTTAAGGGGACCAACTGACATCCATGTTTGAAGGGTTTGGTCTGGTGGCTATGGAAGGAAGGTAGAGGGAAGAGAATGGAAGTCCAGGGCAGGGGGTGTGTGCTGTTATAAGGTCACACAGCCGGCTTCTCATCCTGTGTCTTCTGTAGAACGAGTGAGATTGTCCAGGTCTGATATTTTAGGGACTTCTATGAGGATTAAATCACATACCACAAAGAGGATGTAACTGTGTCTCCATATAGTAGCATTTGCTTCCTCGTGCAGATTTTACAGGTCTTTTGCATGGCTTTTGAAGGATACTGGAGACTATTTTTTTGATTTGTTGTTTTTGAATTTGCTGGAAAAATAAAATTTGTAGCTTTCCTTAATCCCTAAAGATTTAATGTCAGTTTAATAAATTTATGCCACTTGGTGCCTCTGTCTTGCTTTTCCAAGGAGCAAGTATGATTATCATACAGTGTTAACTGGTGTTCACCAACAGCCTTCTCAGCAGTAGTAAAATATTGAATAAAATGGTTGTTGAACTCCTGAGCTGTTAATAAGGAAAGGTAATGTTATACCAAATGATCAGTGGGTAATTTTAACATTGTTACAAGAATAAAATACAAGGAGGTTTTAGTAGTCAGTACATTTAAATTTTTTATTTGGTGTGGAACTGAAGAGAGGAAAAATCATATTTAAAGCTATAGGTAATAACTAGACATAATATAAATGTCAAAGGGGTCAAAAGAATATGCAGTAAAAAGTTTCTCTTTATCCTCCAACCACCCACTTACACTTGTTAGAGACAATCACTACTTCCTATTGGTGTGTGCCCTTCCTGTGATATTTGTAGCATATACAAGCCTACACATTTTTATTCTTAAAACACACTGAAACTCTGTTTATAGCCTTTTATCCCTAGTTAATAATAGATCCTATAGGTCATTCAAGATTACATATGGTAGTGCCTTATTTACTAGCTGGATGGTAGTGTTCCATTTGGTGGTCTTGAGGTAGATTCAGTTTTTGCTTTTACAAACAGTGCTGCATGCTTTGCTTTTAAATGTATCAGCTGTTATATGTATGCTTTAAGTCTATTTCAGGATTTGAAAACATTTTCTGATGATTCTTTTGTGCTGAACCTATAAAAAAAGATGTAACTAAAGTAAATGTCATTGATCTGTCGAACTTCCATGGAGTGACTAGCTTTGATGGTGATTATATTTATCAAATAAGTTATTAAAAGATTTAAAGTAGGGGACTGAAATGAACTGTATTTTTAAAAGGTCACTGGTTGCAGTGAAGAGGGTGGATTGAAGTGTAGATCAAGGCTAAAGACAGGAATATCAGGAGGGCAGTCTAGGCAAATGATGATAGTGTGTCTCGATTTGGGTGTTAAGAGTAGACAAGACTTGATGATTTCAGTGGATTTGGGATTAGGGAGAGGGTTCATGGAAGATAAGATCTAGGGTCTAGCTTGTGCCTTACACTGAGGTGGAGGAGATTGATATGAAGAAGGAGTAGAATTTTTATTTTTGTCAAGAAAGAGGAATTCAATTTGTGTCATGTTGAGTTTGAGTGATTATATTTTTGTTAGATGTAGATGGCCAGTAGGCAGCTAGATTTGTGGGTTAAGCATTTTCTCACGTTCTGAGTTGCACAGTAATAGATTTTGGGGGCAAAGGGTATAGATGAGAGGAGAAAAGATTGTAGGATGGAAACCCAACATTTATAGTACAGGTAAAGTTGAATATCTGAGTGATAAATTATGTGATTAAGTTTTTTAAAAAATATCTTGTTATAGTTTAAATATCAGTAGTGAAGTTCACTGCCTAACATGTGACTTACTAAGTTTTTTCCCCCCTTCATTAACAGTAGTGGTGTACAATTCATGAGGAAAATGCAGTAAACTTAGATTTCTTTCTCTTAATTTATAAATTTATTTTTTGAGTAAACTTTTTACATTTATTTTTAAAATTTTATTTTTTAATTACAGTTGACATTCAGACAGTCATATCATTTACAAAGTGATTCCCCTGATAAGTCTAGTACCCGCCTGGCACCATACATAGTTATTACAATATTACTGACTGTATTCCCTATGCTGTATTTCACATCTCCTTGACTATTTTGTAACTACCTATTTGAACAACTTAATCCCTTCACCCTTTTCACTTATCCTCCCAACCTGTCTCCCCGCTGGCAACCATCAGTTTGTTCTCTGTATCTGAGTCTGTTTTTGTTTTGTTTATTTTGCTATTTAGATTCCACATATAAGTGACATTATATGGTGTTTGTCTTTCTCTGACTTATTTCCCTTAGTGTAATACTCTCTAGGTCTATCCATGCTGTCACAAATGGTAAGATTTCATTCTTTTTTATGGTGAGGTGATATTCCATCGTGTATGTGTACTGCCACATATTTATCCACATCTTGGCCGTGGTAAATAACACTGCATTGAACATAGGGGAGCATAGAGCTTTTCAAACTAGTGTTTTGGGTTTCTTCGGATATATATGTACCCAGAAGTGGAGTTGCTGGGTCATAAGGCAAGTTCCATTTTAAAGTTTTTTGAGGACCCTCCATATTGTTTTACCTTGTGGCTGTGCCAGTCTGCATGTCTACTAGCAGTGCAGGAGGGTTCCTTTTTATCCACTTTCTCACCAATACGCGTTTGCTGATTTATTGCTGATAGCCATTCTGATAAGTGTGAGGTTATATCTTATTGTAGTTTTAATTTGCATTTCTGTGAAGATTAGTGACATTGAGCATCTTTTACATGAAACTAGATTTTTTTAGTAAAAGAAAACCTCACTAGGAATTAGTGATATAAACTCCATCTTTCCTGATCATTTGGATTATACTGTTACAGAAGTTTGTTCGGCCTTCAGAGAAGTGCAGGAGGTTTGAAATATCATTTGCCAAGATGATGAAGGTTTTAGTTTGCATGATTTTTAGTTATGTTAATTTAATTTAAAATAAATATTAGTCAAAGAGTTTTCCGTCATGTTTCAAAACCGTAACACTGAATGTATTATTCCTAAGTCTAGAACTGTTGTTTAGAGCTCTTGCCTCTACTCTAGACCCCTATAAATCACTGCTAATGGACATCTCCACTTGGATTCATAGTTCATAGCACTTCACACATGTACAGTATAAAACTGTTCTCTGCCTCTTTTCTCCCCCCAAAAAGTGGGTAAGAGGGAGACAAAGTGCAACAAAATTTTTTCTTTTGATTTCCTGTCTTTATGAACAGCACCACTCTTTCCTTATGAAGCCTTCAGGAACCTGGGAATTGTCTTTCACTATTGATATCACTAAGTCCTGCACATTCTTCCTTGTGATATTTCATATCATTCCTAATTGCTATACTTGTTGTCTCTAGTTTATTTTAATGCAAAATATCTGTTGGACTTCTGTAAAGCTTTCTAAGTAGTTGTCTTGCCTTCTCTCTTCTGCAATTCATTCTCTGTATTGCTATCAAAGTATTCTAAAATGCTTTTTTAGTTAGGCTCTTTCAGTTGCAAAGAGACTCAAGTTACCTTAAGTAGTGGAGTGCTTATTGACATGAAGCCCAGGAAACAAGGGAACCTAGGATAAGTTAAAGAACTTGGTCTCAAGAAGAACAGGAGCTTAATAAATAAAAGTAGAAACAGGTTTGACTCTTTGCTCTATTTACTGTTGTTAACTTGTCTTTGCTATCCTTTCTATTTCTTTTTGGACTATATTTTTCTCTCTATTCCAGTGTCACCCCTCCCCCCACAATCCCATAGCTCCCATTTATTCCTAATTTCTACCTCCTTATAACTACTGTGTCTCTTCCATGCTAGCATCTTGCCTCCTGGCTGCTATTTCTTTTTTAAACTTGAGTTCCTGTTGTTAACTTCTTTCTTCTCCCTAGGATTTTCTGGTCTGAATTCCCAAGAAACGGTCTCTAGCTTTTCTCATGGGCTGCATGTGTACTTTGTCATGTGACTACTCCTCACCATTTAGTGTTGGTTGTGTGTTTATTTGTGCATATGGGAGTGGAGCAGGATCATAATGGTGAAAAGCACGGGGCAGTGTACAGGCTAATTTCTCACAAAATGGAGTTGCAAGTATGGCAGGCACCATAATTGAATTTATAGTAGAAATACAAATCTAATCATGTCCTTTTCTGTTGAAAGATTGTCAAGGTTTTCTTATTGCTTTCAGGATAAAGCTTAAACTGTAGCATGGCATGTATATAACAACCTTAATGATCTGACTCTTAATTCCCTGGACTTTCCTTCCTTGGCTGTCTTCCTTAAATACTTTGTTCACTCTTAACGAATGTAGGCTCTTCTCTCCTTTCTTTTCATTGTCTGTTTTCTTTCCTGTCTTTCTCTTCCCTCTTTCTTTGCTTGCTTAACTCCTGTCTGAACTTCAGGCCTCAGTTGAAGTGTTTCTTTAGGAAGCTTTCCTTTACCGCTACCATGTTAGGTTAGGTGCCATTCCTGTGGGCTCCTGTACACAGTGCTTACTTCTGTCATAGCTCTCTAATGAAATTCCTAATTACTTGATTTTCTTTACCATCTTTAACTTCTTTGGTATCGGTGCAATATAATTAAGCAGATTTTTAGACTGAAGATTTAAAAAATATATAAGCTTTTTATAAATTACGCATAAAATACACAGATCATAAATATACAGCTCAGTGAATTTTTACCAAGTGAACACACCAATGTAACCAACAGCCACCTCAAGATACAGAATAGCCCTGATAAATGTGGCTCACTGGGCTGGGCATCGTCCCGCAAACCAAAGGTCCCTGGTTTGATTCCTGGTCAGGGCACATGCCTGGGGTGTGGGTTCAGTCCTGCTGATTCCATTCCCAGTTGGGACACATGCCTGGGTTGCAGGTCAGTCCCCTCTCTGGGTGCATATGGCAGGCAACCAGTTGATGTTTGTCTCTCTCCCTCTCTTTCTCCCTCCCTTTCCTGCTCTCTAAAATGAAATATTAAAAATTAAAAAAGATGAATATTACAACTCTATAAGCCACCTCATGCCCTCTTGTCATTAATCCAGTTCAAAGAAGATTTAATTTTAAATGAGAAAATTCTAACACAAAGATTTCTCTACATATTTTGTATGTATCTTTAGACATACAAAAGACATAGGTATTTCAATTTTGATCCTATGGAAAGAATCTACATGCCCTGGCTGGTGTCACTCAGTGGATTGAGTGCTAGCCTGCAAACCAAAGCGTTGCCTGTTCGATTCCCAGTCAGGGCACCTGCCTGGGTTGCAGGCCAAGTCCCCAGTAGGGGGTGCATGAGAGGCAACCACACATTGATGTTTCTCTCACTCTCTTTCTCTCTCCCTTCCTCTCTCTAAAAATAAATAAATAAAATATTTTTAAAAAAGAACCTACATAATTTACATTATGTTATAGAAATGTAATTTTGGTATATTTTTACGCAATAGGCAAATTTAAAATTATGTAATACTAACATTCTAATATTCAGTAAATGTCTGTTATTTAAGTAGGTTTTCTTGCTTATTAGTTTAATATTTTAGAGTGTCAGAAAAGAATATGATCAAAGAATATTTGCTGAAAATAGCTTAATAATTCTGACTGGAGAATATGCTTGAGATGAGTATAGAAAACAAGTAAAGCACTTTCCAAATGGTGGTTGGCTTCTGGGTTTTAATCTGAATTATGTTGCTAGCGTATTTTGGCAGTGGGGTCATCTAACGGGCAACTGGGGTGTAATTTTACATGTACGGTGAGGAAAGGACTAACTATCCTATGTCATAGACAGCTGGCTTGCTAAGAATTGTTCTTTTTGCAACTAGCAATAATGTTAGCGTTTACTTTTTCTTTTTCTCAGTTTTAATTTTTTTAATTTAAATTTAAAATTTTCAGTTATGGTTTACTTTCAGTATTATTTTGTAGTAGTATCAGATGTACAACATACTGGTTAAACAGTCTTATACTTCACAAAGTGTTCCCACCTGGCACTCTACATAGTTATGACAATATTATTGACTTTCTTCCCTATACTGTACTTTACAGTTCTGATTTTTCTTAAACTTTAAGATTATATAGCTTCTTGACTGTGAATGTATTTTTTTAAATATACTTTTTCCTTAGATGGGGTTTTCTGTTTATAAATATTAAAATTATTAAGGCCAACTAATTGGAAAGCATACGGACTTTCAAACCTGGATTTCCAATAGATCTTGATTTAATTTCCAGCCTCATTTATGAGTTGTCATTTGTGGGCAAGTCACTTAACATTTCTGATGTCAAGAATGTTCATCTCTCAAATGAGAATATTTACCTTGCAAGATAATGATTAAAGTGCTTTATGTAAAGCACCAAGCACATAGTTGTTACTCAGCGTGTCTCCTTTTTCCTCCTTGAATATGTTTATTTCTTGTTATGTTTAAATATGAGATCAAGAATTTCAAGAATTTGCCCTGGCTGGTGTGGCTCAATGTATTGAATGCTGGCCTGTGAACCGAAGGGTCGCTGGTTCTATTCCCAGTCAGGGAACCTGCCTGGTTTGCAGGCCAAGTCCTCAGTAGGGGGCTTGAGAGAGGCAACCACACATTGATGTTTCTCTCCCTCTCTCTCCCCCTCCCTTCCCCACTCTCTAAAAATAAATAAAAATAAAAATCTTAAAAGAATTTGAAGAATTTCATTATATGATATTTAAAATAAATGGCTAATCAAAGTTTGTTGCTAACAGAAGTAGATTTTAGATGGTCATCTGCTAGTTCTCTTTCAAGCGTAAAGACATTTTTCAATATAAAAAATTTAAAAGAAATACTTTTTTTAATGTCTTAGTATGTGAATGGATGTCAGAATGTCTTTTGATTCAGTGTGAGATACCGTAACAAAGTGTTCCGTTTGCCAATGACAAACATTCCTTAAATCATTGATAGATTTGTAGTGCTATTGCTGTTTGTAGTGTGTTAAGTATTCGTTTGAAATCTGTTTACTTATATTGATCAGGTGATAGTTGGCTGAGTAACCTCCCCTTTTTTTATATGAGGTTGAAAGGTCTTCAGATGACTATGTGGATATGTGTTTATAAATGATTTTTAGCCCATATTTTTTCTTATATACTTTTGCAGATCTACTTTCTTTTAATTCTCTTTCCGCCAACCCCCTGCTGTTTTATACTTTAAAAACTTAGAAAATGTTAAAAGGTTCATCGAATAGAACAAAGAATTTTGCTATATTTGCTCCCTGGGTTCAAAAGTTGACAGTATGCCATCTGTATCTTTATGGGTCTCTAGGTATGTGTGTGTGGTATACTTTCACTGAATCTTTAAAAATTTTTTATTTATTATTTAAAAAAAATTCTGTTTCTTTATTTTTAGAGAGAGGGGAAAGGAGGGAGAGAAACATTGATGTGAGAGAGAAATGTCTATCGGTTGCCTCTTGTGTGTCCCCAATTGGGGATCTGGCCTGCAGTCCAGGCATGTGCCCTGGCTAGGAATCAAACTTGCAATCTTTCGCTTTGTGGGTGATGCCCAACCAATTCAGCCCCTCCGGCCAGGAGGAAACTTTTTTTTTTTTTTTTAAATCCCTTCACTTTTTACACCCAGCCTCCCATGAACCTTTTTTTGAAAGTTTCAAATATTCTGACATTTACCTCAAAATACCTCAGCATATAGAAAATAGATATTCTGTGTAGCACCGCAGTGCCATTACTAATATCAAAAAAAAAAAAATCCTAATAACATTTCATATATACTCTATATTTAAATGTTCCTAATTGTACCATAAAATGATTTTTTAAAACCAGGGTTCAGTCATGATTTGTCATGGCATTTTGATTATGATTTTAGTTTCTTTTAATTAAACAAAAGTTCCTTTCTCTACCCCCATTTCTTAGGATATTGAAATTTATTTTGCAAGGCCAGATCTTGTACAATACAAGAGTTTTCTAAGAGTTATCTGAGTGTTTCTTTGTGCTTTTGTTTAACTTGTCCCTCTATTCTCCGTATATCCTGTAAACTGGAAGTTATATTTTAAAGCAGGGATGTCACACTCACTTTCACTGGGGGCCACATCAGCCTCGCGGTTGCCTTCAAAGGGCCGAATGTAATTTCAACTCCTTAACAGTTAAAGAGTAGTTACATTTATACAGTCCTAAAATTATTTTGGCCCTTTAAAGGCAACCACGAGGCTGATGTGGCCCCCCAATGAAAATGAGTTTGACACCCCTGTTTTAAAGGCTTGATTAGATCCGTGGTAAAAATTTTTGGCAAGAATATTTCATAGGTGATGTTATATTTCATGTTACATACTATGGGATGCATATAATGTCACTGTTAATGATTTCAGTTTTATGAGGTTTAAGGTGGTGTTTGTTATATCTTACGTTGTAAAAGCATACTTTTTTTCTTCCTATGTTCATCAAGTACAGCAATCTGTGGAGGTGGTACTTTGTTACCATGCTTTGATACCATTCCATTCTTCAGTACATTTTACCCAATAATTTTAGCATCCTTCATTGACCTTAGGCAAATCAGTTGTTTAACTGAAGGTTGAAAAATGGTGATTTTCCTAACTCTGTAATTCATTTACATTTGTTAACTATCATTTTACAATTAATAAGAGCTTTACCACCTTCATCAGCTGGGAGTGAACTTGCAGTTTCTCTGAAAAGGGCAGATAGTACATGCTTAATTCTTTTCCGTCTAATTTTCATAGCGAGGAGTTGGTCTAATAGTCATCTACAGTGATGACAATTGAGTTTTTAATGGTCTCAGATTTTTATGTTGTATATATAATATTACAAGTAGTTATAGACATTCCTTTCTTTCGATGCTTAAATTGTCTCAAATAAGGACATTGGGAGCTCCGTCTTCTGAGTTCTTTCTACACAAATCCATTGTCAGCATTTAAGTGATTTCCTTACTTTTGCATACAAGATATCTTGGCTCATCATGACATTTGCAGCTTTAGAGGAATCAGTGATTTCACCACTGAGTTCTGCCTCCTTAAAATAGAAGATGATATTTAGAAACCAATATGTGGACGCTAAATGTGCTCCTTGTTAAGGGGCTGTCGTTGCTTTTATGCCTTTTGGGTGGGGGGGGGAAGCATGAGATCATATTGATAATTTTAAGTCAAATTCAACGTTGCAGGTTTCATTATCTTTTTTTAGTTACTTTAGTTTTAATCTCCTTTACATTGAACATCTTAGTTTTTATTAATATTGATATATTTTTTTGTTTACCTAAAGTAGTTTCAAAATAAATGAAACTACTCAGTGAAGTTTAAGATTTTTTTTTTTGCATTTAAATTTGGAATGTATGCCACTAAAGATATACTTATTGTTATTGCTGTATTGAAGAGTTAATTTAATAACCCTGACCAGCATGGCTCAGTTGGTTGAGTGTCCTCCTACAAAGAAAAAGATTGCTGGTTCGATTCCTGGTCAGGGCATGTGCCTGGACTTGTGTCCAGGTCCCCAGTTGGGGCATGTGTGAGAGGTAACCAATTGAAGTTTCTCTCACGTATCTATGTTTCTCTCCTTCTGTCCCCTCTCTCTAAGCATAAATAAATACAATCTTTTTAAAAAAGTTAATCATTTTTTCAGTGTGATTTTTAGCAATTTGATACGTAGCTAGGTCCATTTATTTTTCATTTTAGGGTTTGCCTTCCGTTTTTTTAAAATATATTTTATTGATTACGCTATTACAGTTGTCCCATATCTCCCCCATCATTCCCCTCCACCCTGTACACCCCCTCCCACCCACATTCCCCCCCTTTAGTTCATGTCCATGTGTCATAAGTTCTTTAGCTTCTACATTTCCCACACTATTCTTGCCCTCCCCCTGTCTATTTTCTACCCACCATCTATGCTACTTATTCTCTGTACCTTTTCCGCCTCTCTCCTCCTCCCACTCCCCTGTTGCTGACCGTCCATGTGATCTCCATTTCTGTGGTTCTGTTACTGTTCTAGTTGTTTGCTTTTGTTGATTTAATGTTACCCATTAAATATATAAAACACAGTGTTCAAAAGGACAAACCAAATGAAAAAGGTATATGTAAAAATCTCATTTTCATTCCCATCCCTTCTGGTACATAGAGATCTTGGTACATACAGATCTTTCTCATTCTTTTTCACGGAGCTATGATATTCTGTTATGTTGATATACTATGATTTTACTAATGGCCTGGATCTGATATATATTTGTGTTTAATCTTTTGAACTATGAATAAGTAATACATGTTAAATAAATTAATTAAAAAATAAAATTTCTTCACATAATTGAGAATGAGTTGATTTGTTCCAGAGAGACTTATATTATAGTCTGAAGGAGCTTAGTTGTGTTTTTTGATATTGTTATTTTTGGTAAGAGAATCTCAGGAGAAGTAGATGTATTTTGGGATGTAGGCACACTTTTTTGCCCCTAAATATTAGGTGATTGATACCAATGAATGTTAATCTATTTTAATTATTTTATGTACCAGTGTCAGAGGGTCAACACATGATTTACCTGTAGTCTCTCCCTGTGCTTCCTGGCTCCTTGAATTATTGGAAATAAAAACTTAATGACTTGGGTGTTTTCATGCAAGGATAACTCAAATTCTGTTCTCACTTTTTTCCCCCTACAACTTCCCCTCTCCTTAACTGTAGCTTTTCTTTTTTGTCTTTACTGTCTTAACTGTCTCAGATTATATAGGATTCCAAGCATTCATTGGACAGCTACTTACAATCTGGTAAGGCAGATAAGATGTATAGTATGAGTGTTAGGAGTAATAAACCAGGTATACTAACGGGAGAGGGAAGGGTACCTGTTAGGATATAAGGAATTCAAGCTCTGCGCTTGTAAAATGGAAATTGGAGGTTAGGGAACCTAATCATTCAGATCTAAATTATCTTTTACTCCAGTGATTGAAAAGAATTTGTTTCATTTATTGAACAAAATATTTGGTCATTTACTATGAGCAACTTGTTGTGGTGGGCACTTTGGAAAATACAAACCATCTATGTAGTAACGGTAGCTTTTTTAAAAAAATGCACACTACATACCAGGCTACATAGGTTACTTTATTGCATTAAATTATCATAGCAATCATATGCAGTTGTTACTTTTCTTTTTTACTTATATATACAGGATAGTGAGTAAAATTTGCAGTTTAAAGAAAGTTATGATTATTTGTGTTGTCCAGGCCAACAAACCAGAATTGCCTCCCCCTTACCTTACTATCCCCTTGCCCTTGTTAGCATTATCCACTGTGGAGGTAGCTATTATCCCTGACCCTTGTGACTATCATTTTCTTTGCTTCATAATTTTAAATTCCAGGTTATACATTTTTAAACAATATAGTTTAGTTTTCCTTGTTTTTTAAACTTCATGAGTATTTTATGTGTTTTCAAAAATTTAGTTCAGCATTTGTGAAATTAATTCCAGATTGTTGTAGTTAGTCATAATAATTCATTAGATTTCATTTTGGTAAAGTATTTCATTGTGTGATTATATTACAGTTTGCTTATTGTAGTTTTGATGGACATTTGAATTGATTTCAATTTCTTGCTGTTATACAAACAATTTGGTGAGTGCTCTTGTACCTGTTTCATGTTTGCAAGCATGCAAATGTTTCTCTAGGATTCCTAGGAATGGAATTGCTGGGTTGCAAAGTATGCATCTATTAAATTTGATAATAGCAAAGTGTTTTTCAAAATCATTTCAATTTACACTTCCACCAACACAATGTATTACAGTTCCTATTGCTTTACTTTCTCTATATTGGGTATTGTCAGACTTCAATTGTTGCCAATCTGAAGGTATGTATCTCATGATTTTAATTTGCATTTCTATGGTTGCTAGTGAAGTTGAGCATCTTTTCACAGTCATTGAATTTTTTCTTATGCTCTGTTTAAGTCGGTTGTCCAGTTTTTTTTCTTTGAGGTGGTCTGTGCTTTTTTACGGATTTTTAGAAATTCTGTATGTGTTTTGGATACTGGTCCCTCAGTTACACCTGTTACAAGTATCTCATTTTAGGATTATTTCACTTTGTATGGTGCCTGTTGACTGACAGAATTTCTCATTTTTAATGTAGTTTTCTGAATCTTTTTAAAGAAAGCCTTTCCTAGGCCAAAGTAAAGAGATGTTCTCCTACATTATTTTCTAAGAGCTTTTAAGTTTTAACCTTTTACAAATTTGGTCTTTACTTGAAATAGCTCTTGTGAATAGTTTGAGGTCCAGTTTCATTCCATCCCAATTCAAATGGATACCTGAGAGTCCCAGCATCGATTTGAAAAGTTTATCTTTTGTTTACTGATCTGCAATGCCACATATGTTAAGTATTCATATTCATATAATTCTTTTTCTGAATTTGCTCCTCTGTCCTATTGGTCTTTTGTTTATTCCTGTACTAGTAACACCATCTACTTAAAGTTTTATAAGTTATGATATCTGATAAGACAGGTCTTTTCACCTTGTGTTGTTCTTCAAGAGAGTCTGCTGTTTTTTCCCCATTGCACTTTCATGTATATATTTTAGAATTACTGTGCCAGATTCTACAGAAAGAACTCAAATAGTCCAACATAAAAAAGTAATATTTGGGATTTTTATAGGGATTGAATTGATTCTAGATTAATATGGGGAGAACTGACATTTTTCCAATGTTGAGTCTTTCCATCTGTGAACATGGGTATCTTTCCATTTCTATAATGATTGATTATGTCTTATTTTTTCAGTAGAGGTTTTGTACATTATTTATTAGATATATTCTTGAGCACTTAGTATTTTATGCTGCAATTTTAAGTAGTGATAGCTTTAAAAGATTATTTTCTAATTGGTGGTATATATACAGGTATAAAATTTATCAACTTATATTGTTAAATTATAGTTATTAAAAGATTATCTGTATAGTTTTCCTTTTCTGTATTCATAATTATGTCATATGCAAATAACACTTGTTTCTTGTTTCTAATTCTTATACTTTTTATTCTTGCTTTTCTATACTGCCTGGTATCTGCAGTATAATGTTGATAGAAGTAGGTAGGGGCCATGCTTGTGTTGTTCTTTATCTCAGGAGAAAATGTTCAGCCTTTCTCCGTAATGCAATCTTTAGGTTCTTGTAAATACCTTTTATTGATTAAAGAAATTTCTTTCCATTCCTAGTATGCTAAGATTCCTTTAGAGACATTAACAAACATTGAATTTTTATGGCTTTCCCAAATATGTTTGATTATATTAATTGATTATTATCAGGTTTACCATTTTTTTGAGCTATTCCTAACTTGATTATAGTATATTATACTTATATTGCTGGATTTTATTTGCTAATACTGGTTTGGAATTTTTGTATTCAATTTCAGGAATAAGATTAGTTTAAGATTTTTCTTTGTCACATGGTCCCTGCCAAATTTTTGTTTTCAGAGTTCTGCCAGCCTCATAAAAAGAATTGGAAAGAATTTACTTAAGATTGGATTATTTCTTTCTTGAGTTTTTGGGAGAACTTGTTGATGGTAACGCAGTGTGGTTCTATAGTTTTCTTTGTGGGGAAGCTATTTTTCTAGTGTCATTAAATGTTTTTTAAACAGGGCTATTCGGGTTTTCTATGTGTTCTTGAGTAAGTTTTGCTAAGTTGTATAGTAACTTTTAGGATTCTTTTCAACTTCATCTAAATTAAACAGTCCTCTTAATCATTGTAATATTTGCATCATTGATAGTTTTTACCCCCCTTTTAATTTCTAATACCTTTTTTCCCCCTCATCATCATGACAGAGGTTTGCCAATTCATAGTTTTTTCAAAGACCCAACTTCTGGCTTTTTTGGCTCTATTATGTATTTTCTTTTATGTCTCATTTCTGTGATTTCCATTTACCATGGTATATTTTGCTATTTTTCTATCTTCTTGAATAGACAGTTTTTTGTTTCCTAATTTTTGTTTTTTTCTGTTATACCTATTCAGGGTTATAAATTTTCCTATAAAGCATTGCTTTAGCTGCATCTCTCAAGTTTTGAAATGTAGTATTTTTGTTATAGTTTAGTTCAAAAAATATATTTTTTACAGATTTTATTTATTTCTTTTTAGAGAGGGGAAGGGAGGGAGAAAGAGAGAGAGAGAAACATCAATGTGTGCTTACCTCTTGTGCACCCCCTACTGGGGACCTGGCCTGGAACCCAGGCATGTGCCCTGACTGGGAATGGAACCAATGACCCTTTGGTTCGCAGACAAGTAAATGCTCAATCCACTGAGCCACACCAGGCAGGGCATAGTTCAAAATATTTTTAATTTACTTTATTGTTACATGGATTATTTGGAACTATATTTTTAAACTTACATCTATGTGAGCATTTTTTAGTATGTTAATTATTTATAACATTGCGGCATTTCAAGTAAAACTCAAAACTTAGTGGGTCTGGAGTTCAGGAATTGTTCATCTTGGCAGTTCTGCTTCAGGTCCTTTCCATGTGGATTTTTCCATGGAGCTCTTTAAGTGCTGTTACGGGATGACCACTAGAATTCCTGAGGGAGAAAGTGCCAAGTAGAAGCCATGCTGCTGTTTGCTCTTTATGATGTACTCTCAGAAATCACTCAGCCTCATTTTGCTACATTCTCTTGGTATAGACCAGCAGTTTTTAACAGGTGTGCTGCAAGAATTTTTAAAGCATGTAATACCTGACTATTTAGTTAGGGGCACTGACCTCTTTTTCCTTTAGATTGTCAAATAAAAAAATGACAACAACCAATACGACAATAGCTGTCTAGTGTGAATGAATCAAATCTGGGTTTTTTTTTTTTTTTTTTTGTCGTATTGGCCAAAATGTATTTTTTGGTGTGCCACAGAATTTTAGTAATTAGTTTATGTGTGCCCTCAGATGAAAGAGTTTGAAAGAAATCACTGGCCTAGCACTGGCTGATGCGGCTCAGTGGATTGAGCACCAGCCTGCAAACCAAAAGGTTGCCTGTTCGATTCCCAGTCAGGGCACATGCCTGGGTTGCGGGCCAGGTCCCCAGTAGTGGGCATGTGAGAGGCAACCACACATTGAAGTTTCTTTCCCTTTCACCCTCCCCGCCCCCGCCCTGTTCCCCTCTAAACATAAATCTTAAAAAAGAAAAAAAAATCACTGGTCTAGACAGTTACAAAGGTCCATCCAAGTTTAAGGCAGAGAGAACTTAGGGAAAAGTGTCATTGTCATATTGTAGAAGGGTATGTGGGATAGTATATATATTGGTGTGAAAGATACCATTTATTATTTTTAGTTATCTTTTTGTTACTGTTTTCTGTTTGTTTTCACAGAAAATGATAATATGACTTCAGTGCCCTGTTATTTTTTTCTGGATTTTTTTTTTAATATATTTTATTGATTATGCTATTACAGTTGTCCCATTTCTCCCCCATCATTCCCCTCCATCCTGCACACCCTCTCCCACCCACATTCCCCCCTTTAGTTCATGTCCATGTGTCATAAGTTCTTTAGCTTCTACATTTCCCACACTATTCTTGGCCTCCCCCTGTCTCTTTTCTACCTACTGTCTATGCTACTTATTCTCTGCACCTTTTCCCCTCTCTCCTTCACCCACACCCCTGTTGCTAACCCTCCCTATGATCTCCATTTCTGTGTTTCTGTTCCTGTTCTAGCTGTTTGCTTAGTTTGCTTTTGTTTTAGGTGTGGTTGTTAATATCTGTGAGTTTGCTGTCATTTTACTGTCCTATTTTTGATCTTTTTCTTAGATAAGTCCATTTAACATTTCATATAATAAGGGCTTGGTGATGATGAACTCCTTTAACTTGACCTTATCTGGGAAGCACTTTATCTGCCCTTCCATTCTAAATGACAGCTTTGCTGGATAGAGCAATTTTGGATGTAGGTCCCTGCCTTTCAAGACTTCAAATATTTCTTTTCAGCCCCTTTTTGCCTGTACGGTCTCTTTTGAGAAATCAGCTGACAGTCTGATGGGAACTCCTTTGTAGGTGACTGTCCCCTTATCCCTTGCTGCTTCTAGAACTCTCTCCTTCATTTTAATCTTGGCTAATGTAATTCTGATGTGCCTTGGTGTGTTCCTCCTTGGATCCAACTTCTTTGGGACTCTCTGAGCTTCCTGGACATCCTGGTAGTCTATTTCCTTTGCCAGATTGGGGAAGTTCTCCTTTATTATTTGTTCAAGTAAGTTTTCCACTTGTTGCTCTTCTTCTTCCTCTTCTGAGACCCCTATAATTTGGATGTTGGGACGTTTAAAGATGTCCCGGAGGTTCCTAGGCCTCTTCTCATTTTTTTGAATTCTTGTTTGTTCCTTGTTTTCTGTTTGGTTGTTAGTTTCTTCGTTCTGGTCCACTCCATTGATTGGAGTCCCAGTTTTCCTCCCATCTCTATTGGTTCCCCAGGCGTCTTCCTTCATTTCACGTATTGTAGCCTGCTTTTTTCCATCTAATTTGTTAGTAAAACCAACCAGTTCTGTGAGCATTTTGATGACCAGTGCTTTGAACTATGCATCTGATAGGTTGGCTATCTCTTCACGGCTTAGAGGAATCGGCTCTGGGGCTTTCATTTTTTTCTCCGGTTCGAGCCATTTTTGGTGGGTTTTGTTTTGGTTTTAGTTTGGTTGCTGCTGTTACGTAGTGAGGAGTGGAGCCTCAGGTGCTCCCCAGTGCCGAGCAGCCCAGTCGCTGGGTTGTGACACTGTATGTGGGGGCGGGGTCTGAGAGGGAACAATGGCGCCTGCTCTGCTCCCTCCTGGATTCAGTCCCTTGCGCCACTACCGTCTGCGTGCCCAAATGTGGGACCACCTGGTCAGCCAGCCACCTTGTGCAGCCTCACTGGGTCTGCACAGTTGCCACCCTGTGCCCGGGGTCTGCCAGCTGCCACCTGTGCAGCTGGGAGCTGCCAGCCGCTGCTGCTTGTGTTCCTGGGTCTGCACCTCCACTTTTTCCTGCCACGACTCTGCCCCTCTTACCAGTCTGGATGAATGGTTATTGGACTTCCGTATAGTTTATTTTCTATCAGTTCTGGTTGCTTTCTTGATTCTAAATATTTGTTGTCCTTAATTTTGGTTGCGAGAGGAGGCACAGTGTGTCCGCCTATGCCTCCATCTTGGCCGGAAGTCTGGATTTCTGATTTACATACATATTACATGTAATACAATGTTTCTTACCCTTGTTTTCTATTTTCTTGTTCATAATGGGTATTTTTTTCCGATGTTTCTTAATTCACTAATTCCTCTTCAGCTATTTTACTTTATTTTGAATTTCAGTTGTGTTTTACAATTTTATAAATTCTTCCTAGTTCTTTTTCAAGTCTTCCAAGTAAATTTTTGTGGTTCTCATCCCTTTCAGATATTTTAAGGCTTGTTTATGCCTTTAACATTGATAAACAAATATTTTATGTGTGATCATTTCCTTTATCTGAAGTTTTTGCATATTTATTTCTATCTTTTCATGGTGCTTTGTTTCCTTCTTGTTCTACAGAATGCCTGTTCTTGGGACATTTTTTTATGACATCTGTGCATTTATCTTTTAGATGTAATAACCTGTTTTTTTGTTTTTTGTTTTAAATTCTTACCCAAGGATACTTTTTCAATGCTTTGAGAGAGAGAGAGAGAGAAATAGTGGGGAAGGAGAGAGGGAGAGAGGGGGAGAGAGAGAGAGAGAAAGAAAGAAAACATCCATGTGACAGAGAAGCATTGATTCATTGCCTCCCTTATGTGCCCTGACCATGGACTGAACCTGCAACCTAGGTGTGTGCCCTGATATGGGGGATTGAACTGGCAACCCTTCAGTCCATGGGGCTATAACCTGGGCTTTTGTGTTACTCAGGCAATGTGAATTAAGGTCACAGATTTGTATGTGTGTGTAGAGTAGTGGTAGCTGAGGTGGTGGTGTGTGTCATGTGACCTGTTCTGCCTGTTTTTGTAAGATCACAAGTTAATCATGGTTTTTACATTTTTAAATAATTGGAGAATAGGGATAATATTTTGTGGCATGAAACTCAAATTTTAGTAGTCTTAAATAGTTTTTTTTGGAACACTTACTTGTTTCTTTTGTGTTGTCTGTGGCTCTTCTCATGCTACAGTGACAGTTGAATGGCTGCAACAGAGATCATATGGCCTCCAAACCCTAAAGTATTTATATCTGACCCTTTACAGAAAAAGTAGTAACTTGTCTTCTGTCTGTTTTCTTTACAGCTCAGTGCCAAAGTAACTTTCCTTGCAGTTCTTAGGGGATAGTTTAAAATGGATCACATTTACTTTGGTTCATTTTGTGGGTTCCAGTTGTATGGTATAGGTTCTCTTGTGGGACTTACTACCTAGAGTGGGCCGTTGGCTTGGCTTTTATCTTTGTGAGACCGTGAAAATCAAAGCCCAATTTGGGCTTCGGTCAGGGGCTAACTAGGCTTCAGCACTCTGCTTACCTCTTAGAATTCCTGCCTGTTCTTGTGTCTTACAATTCCTTACTGTCATTTCAGCCCTTTGATACTTTTAAGAATATGTATTTTCTATTTTATTTAGTTTTAAAAATTTCAGTAGGTATTTCTAGTTAATTGGCCATATTATTGGAAATTGATACTCTTTTTTCAATATGAAGAAATTAAGACTCAGAGTAGCTTGCTTCAAAGTTATTGGTATGTAGCACACAGAAACTTTGACTTTAGGGAGCTTATTTATGATCTAAGAATATGAGCAATTAGTATTGCACACTTTTTTCCATGTTCACAGTACAGTCTTAAGGATTTCTGTTGCTTGGATCATGCAGGAGAAGTATCTAAGTTACAGAGGTCAAAAAGGGCATAAAATACTCAAAAGCTATTTGGCAGGGAAAACATAGATGTTAAGAAGTAAAAAATGTTGAAAAAGCAATGGAAAATTACGTTGACTGTTTAAAAGACAGTAAAATTCAGTAAATTTGCCATCTTACCTATGTAAATCAAATATAAAAGTACACCTTTATTGTGGGCCTATTTGGTAGCAATCATTTTTTATATACAATATCACTTTTAATTTCACAGCAACTGTGAGTTAGGAAATGATGGTAATTTCTTACAGTAAATATGCAAACATTTAGGAAAGATGGATTATTATTGTCCAAGATTACACAGCTAAGTATTAAAAGGGGGATCTGAACCCCTGTATGACTACAAAGCCCTTTTTTTTCCCCGTAAGATTGTGTTGCAGAATTGTGTTAGAGAAAACAAAAGATCTCTAAATGGTTAATGGAGATTTTATGAAAATATATGGTTAACATTTCTGTACTCACAGAAGTATCCCTCAGGCTTTTCATGTAGAGGTTAGTCTTATTTTAGACAATTCAAGTAAGTATTTGGTTTTTAAGATCACATGGAATAGAGGCAGCAGTGAAACAGAGGAGCATTTGTAGGTTGTTAACTGACAGCAGGAGAAGCTTTTCTGTGAACTAAAAGAAAACCAATCTTGTGATTAAGGATAGGGGCAGACCACCTTGCTCATATACATCAGTAGTTTCTGCAAATGTCACTGTCATACAAAAATTGACATTTGTTGCAATTTTCCAAACTCTTAAGAAAAGCATAAATTATATTCAGTATACCCTGCTTAAAAAGATACAAACTTTGAAATATGTTGTAGAAATAATTTCATCCATAGTATTTGAAAACAACTTCTAATGCTTAAAGAGCTGAAATTCTGGTTCATTGGAAAACTTGGATTTCTAGAATGACTTCTAAAAGTTTTGAATAGCTGAAATTTTACTAGTAAGTAAATGTGTGCTAATAAGTAATTTGTGACTTGCTATCTGATTCTATGCAGTAAAATAATAATGATTATTAAGCTGTAAAATAATGATTAATTTGTACTTTTACATAAAATCAGTAACTTCTTTTCATGAATACTTAGTCTTTATTAGCTATTAATTCAGCATCATTATCTCACAGTTTAACAAAACAGAGGTAAGATTATAATCCCACTTGAAGCCATTGGCATCATTAGTTTTAGATATATAATGAGTAATGACACCTTTTTAGAAGGGCCTAAACCCAAGAAAACTTTCAGGATTGAATTTTTCTGAACATGGTCTGGCAACATTTCTGTTGATAAGATCAAGATCTTGAAGGAATAAAAATTATTCATTTGCCATATTTTGACTCCTCAGGCAGTAAAGCATTATTTGATGAACATTTTGAAGCATAACTTAGCTGTTCTCATTCTATGAGAACAGAATTTTAGGCTTTGTTCTTGAGTAAATTGGTAAGGGATAATACTCTGTTCTTTGGAAGGCTGTTGCTTTGCAAAATGAACATTATTGGTCATAGAAAGGAGGCTGGATGACTGGATAAATGAACACAGATTTATCAGTGTAAGCAGAGAAGTCAACTCAGCTCATGTTTTGTGGATGGTAGTCACTGAAGCTGTACTCTCTTGATATATTTGAAGAGAAGCGTTTTCCACTTTAATAATCTACGCAGAGTTAACATTTGAATTTTCCCAACTCATAGGACAGCTGCAGTAATCAAAACAAACAAACAAACAAACAAACAAACAGCCTGCTGGTGTGAGTAATAATATAATCAACAGAAACCAGCATGTTAATGGTTTGTTCACCAACCAGAACTGCTTTCATTGGTTGGTGATGTTCCTGAATGCCTAATTGTCAACACTGCCAAGGCTGAGAAGTATACCTGAGGCAGCTTGATAAAGGAGTGAAGTGGGGAAAGGTGTCAGTGGAAAGTTGACAAATATGTCAGATTACAAATTGGATAGTGCATTGGAAAATAGACCTCTGACAATGGTGGTAAATACTAAGAGAACAGATGATTACAGTTGAGGGGATGGAAGAGGAAGGAACTTGAGTATATTCGAATCTCTGTTGGAAAAACAAAACAAAGCCATGTATACATGACACTAGGCACAGAGGACATTGTATTTCTTAGACAATGGCTAGAAACTATAGTTTGTATCCTGTGGACTCCACTATAATTCAGTGTCAATTAAGATGTATTAAGAATTGTGTACTGAAGACTGGTATATGGCTGTATTAGTTTGCTAGGGCTGTCATACCAAAATAACAGACTGGGTGGCTTAAACAACAGAAATTTACTTTTTCACTGTTCTGGAGGTTGAAAGTTCAAGATCAAGGTAATGGAAGGTTTGGATTCTCCTGGGGCTTCTCCTTGGCTGTGTCCTCACATGGCCTTTCCTCTGTGCACTTGCATCCCTGGTATTTCTTCCTCTTTTTATAAGGACACCAGGCTTGTTGAATTAGGATCTTTACCCTTGTCACCTCATTTAAGCATAATTATCATATTAATGGTTCTGTCTCCAAATACATCGAGGGCTAGGGCTTTAACGTGTGTATTTTGGGGAACACAATTTGGTCCATAACAGCAGTAGTGTAAATACCAACAGCTGGGACGTCTGGCCAAGATGGAGGCGTAGGCGGACACACTGTGCCTCCTCTCACAACCAAAATTAAGGACAACAAATATTTAGAAACAAGAAAACAACCAGAACTGATAGAAAATGGAACTGTACGGAAGTCCAACAACCATTCATCCAGACCAGTAAGAGGTGTGGAGTCGCGGCAGAAAAAAATGGAGGTACAGACCTGGAACGCAAGCAGCAGTGGCTGGCAGTCCCCGGGCACAGGGGGGCAACTGTGCAGACCCAGTGTGGCTGCACAAGGCGGCTGGCTGACCAGGTGGTCCCACATTCGCGCGCGCAGATGGTCCAGGCAGAGGGGAAGTGGCAGAAGGGACTGAATCCAGGAGAGAGCAGAGCAGGCGCCATTGTTCCCTCTCAGACCCTGCCCCCACGTACAGCGTCACAACCCAGTGACTGGGCTGCCCCACACTGGGGAGCGCCTGAGGCTCCACTCCTCACTACGTAACAGCACCCCCGCGAGTACAGATAATCCAGGCGAAGGGGAAGCGGCGGAAGGGACCGGAGTCCAGGAGAGAGCAGAATAGGGGCCATTCTTCCCTCTCGAACCCCTCCCCCACCTATAGCGTCACAACCCAGCGACTGGGCTGCCCCACCCTGAGGAACACCTAAGGCTCCACCCCTCACTACGTAATAGCCACGAGCAGACTAAAACCAAAACAAAACAAAACAAAAAAAACCACCAAAAATGGCTCAAACCGGAGACCAAATGAAAGCCCCAGGGCCAATTCCTCTAAGCCGTGAAGAGATAGCCAACCTATCAGATGCACAGTTCAAAGCCCTGGTCATCAAAATGCTCACAGAATTGGTTGATTTTGCTCACAAATTAGATGAAAAAATGCAGGCTACAATACGTGAAATGAAGGAAGACGCATGGGGAACCGATAGAGATGGGAGGAAAACTGGGACTCAAATCAATGGAGTGGACCAAGAAGGAAGAAACTAACAACCAAACAGAAAACGAGGAAGAAACAAGAATTCAAGAAAATGAGGAGAGTCTTAGGAACCTCCGGGACATTTTTAAATGTCCCAACATCCGTATTATAAGGGTCTCAGAAGAGGAAGAAGAAGAGCAACAAGTGGAAAACTTATTTGAACAAATAATAAAGGAGAACTTCCCCAATCTGGCAAAGGAAATAGACTACGTCCAGGAAGCTCAGAGTCCTAAAGAAGTTGGACCCAAGGAGGAACACTCCAAGGCACATCATAATTACATTAGCCAAGATTAAAATGAAGCAGAGAATTCTAGAAGTAGCAAGGGATAAGGGGACAGTCACCTACAAAGGAGTTCCCATCAGACTGTCAGCTGATTTCTCAAAAGAGACCTTCCAGGCAAGAAGGGGCTGGAAAGAAATATTTGAAGTCTTGAAAGGCAGGGACCTACATCCAAAATTGCTCTATCCAGCAGAGCTGTCATTTAGAATGGAAGGACAGATAAAGTGCATCTCAGATAAGGTCAAGTTCAAGGAGTTCATCATCACCAAGCTCTTATTATATGAAATGTTAAAGGGACTTATCTAAGAAAAAGAAGATAAAAAATATGACAGTGAAAAGACAGCAAACTCACAGCTATTAAGAACCACATCTAAAACAAAAGCAAACTAAGCAAACAGCTAGAACAGGAACAGAACCACAGAAATGGAGATCATATGGAGGGTTAGCAACAGGGGCGTGGGAGGAGGAGAGAGGGAGGAAAAGGTGCAGAGAATAAGTAGCATAGATGGTGGGTAGAAAATAGACAGGGGGAGGGCAAGAATAGTGTGGGAAATGTAGAAGCTAAAGAAGTTATGACCCATGGATGTGAACTAAAGGGGGGAATGTGGGTATGAGATGGTGTGCAGGGTGGAGGGGAATGATGGGGGAGAAATGGGACAACTGTAATAGCATAATCAATAAAATATATTAAAAAAAATAAATACCAACAGCTGGACACGTAAGAAGCTAAATTGTGTCTAGAGAAAGACATAATGGAAAAGAATATAAGAAAGAACAGGCAAGCATGAGAGAGTTTTGGTAGTTTATCCATGTCAAGATAGTAATCTCAGATCAATTCTTTGCATATTCTGAAAATAATGGATGTTGTTGAATGTTGTATTCATCAGGATGTCACACTCTACACTAGAATTTTTTGTGTTTTTTTTCCCCCCCTGGGGGAGGAAGGGAGTTTAGGAGTCAACTAAGTAATGAAAGAAAAGGTTATAATAGAAATACCATTATTATTGTAAGGATGGAGTTATTGATAAACTAGCAATCAGCAAATAGTACTTGTTCCTTTCCTAGTCATTCACAGTTAAGTGATTTAAAATTGCGTATAGGTATGGAAATATTTACAGATAAAGATCTATGTCCAATGTTAATTTTTGCTAAGGATGTTTATTCTTAAAGGCCTAGAATACATTTTGTGAAATTTTTCAAAATCTGAAGCTTGCATAGAAATACCCAACTTAAAAAATTAATGTAAATTCTCCTAACAAAGATGAAGGCGCTCAGATTAGGCTTATTCACCCCCCTGCCCCCAGTTCCATCTTGTTCCCTTCACTGGGGTGGTGTTTTTCCTTCCTAGTGCTGCCCTTTTCAGGGAAAGGAGGGAGAAAGAGGGAGAGAAACATTAATGTGTGGTTGCCTCTTGCATGCCCACTACTGGGGACATGCAACCCAGGCATGTGCCCTGACTGGGAATTGAACTGATGACGCTTTGGTTTGCAGGTCAGCACTCAGTCCACTAAGCCACACCAGCCAGGGCATCCTCTTTCAAAATAACATAAACTGCTGTCTTTTTCTATATATTCATTTTCAAATACAAGATTTAAAGAACCATTTAGTATTTTATTTTTGAAAGTTAAAGTATTTTTTACATATTGTTAACCTAAATCTTCGAGTGTACAGGTTAATAACTTTATAAAAATGTAAAAAAATTTTTTTTAATTAATGGATTTTTTAAAAATCAGTTTTAAGTTTACAGAAAAGTTAAGCATAAAGTACAGAGTGGTATGCTTTCTTTACCCCACCCCTCCAGTTTTCTCTGTTATTCACATCTTGCATTAGTGTTGTCTATTTGTTATAAATGATGAGCCAATATTAATACATTATTAATTAGGGTTCACTATTTGTGTTGTACATCTTGTAGGACTCGACAAATGTATAAATTCATGTCTCCACCATTATAGTTTCCTACTGATGCATTTCATTGTCTTAAAATCTTCTGTGCTTCACCTATTCATCCTTCTGTCCCTCCTCTGGACCCCTGCCAAACTGATCGTTTTACTGTCTTCATATTTTTGCCTTTCCAAAATATATAATTGGGGGGAAAAACAGTATGAGGCCTTTTCTGATTGAATTCTGGATTCTTTCACATAGTAATATACATTTAGGATTCCTCCATATGTTTTCATGGCATGATACCTCATTTTTCTTTGTCACTGATTAATGATTATACTGTATATAATCATTATATAATGATTATTTCCATGCAGTATATAATACACTCTACATACATGTTATATATAATATCTATACAGTATGTAATACAATATACTGTAGCTTGTTTATCCACTCACCTTTTATTTATTTATTTTTTAAATAAATTTTATCAATTATGCTATTACAGTTGTCCCATTTCTCCCACATCATTCCCCTCCACCCTGCACACCCCGTCCCACCCACATTCCCCCCCACTTAGTTCCTATCCATGTGTCATAAGTTCTTTAGCTTCTACATTTCCTACACTATTCTTGCCCTCCCCATCTATTTTCTACCTATTGTCTATGCTGCTTATTTTCTGTACCTTTTCCCCCTCTCTCCTCTTCCCACTCCCCTGTTGCTAACCGTCCATGTGATCTCTATTTCTGTGGTTCTGTTCTTGTTCTAATTGTTTGCTTTTGTTTTAGATGTGGTTGTTAATATCTGTGAGTTTGCTGTCTTTTCACTGTCCTATTTTTTATCTTCTTTTTCTTAGATAAGTCCCTTTAACATTTCATATAATAAGGGCTTGGTGATGATGAACTCCTTGAACTTGACCTTATCTGAGAAGCACTTTATCTGTCCTTCCATTCTAAATGACAGCTTTGCTGGATAGAGCAATTTTGGATGTAGGTCCTTGCCTTTCAAGACTTCAAATACTTCTTTCCATCCCCTTCTTGCCTGCAAGGTCTCTTTTGAGAAATCAGCTGACAGTCTGATGGGAACTCCTTTGTAGGTGACTGTCCCCTTATCCCTTGCTGCTTCTAGAATTCTCTCCATTTTAATCTTGGCTAATATAATTACAATGTGCCTCGGTGTGTTCCTCTTTGGGTCGAACCTCTTTGGGACTCTCTGAGCTTCCTGGAGTTCCTGGAAGTCTATTTCCTTTGCCAGATTGGTGAAGTTCTCCTTCATTATTTTTTCAAATAAGTGTTGAGTTTGTTGCTTTTTCTTTTCTCCTTCTGGCACCCATATGATTTGGATTGTGGAACATTTAAAGATGTCCTGGAGGTTCCTAATCCTCTCCTCTTTTTTTGAATTCTTGTTTCTTCATTCTGTTCTGGTTGAATGTTTTTTCTTCCTTCTGCTCCAAACCATTGATTTGAATCCTGGTTTCCTTCCCATCACTGTTGATTCCCTGTACATTTTCCTTTATTTCACTTTTTATTTATAGCATTCATTTTACTTTTCATACCCTTCATTTATTCCTCTATTTGTGGCCATATTCAACCATTTCTGTGAGCATCATGATTGCCAGTGTTTTGAATTGTGTATCTGGTAGGTTGGCTATCTCTTTGTTGCTTAGTTGTATTTTTTCTGGAGCTTTGATTTATTCTTTCATATAGGCTTTTTTTTTTTTTTTTTTTTTTTTTTGAGTTGTTGCGCCTGTTAAGTATTAAGGGGCAGAGCCTTAGGTGTTCACCAGGGCGGGGCATTGCACATCTCTGGGTTGTGATGCTGTATATGGAGGAGGGTTCTGAGAGGGAACAGTGCTGCTTACCATGCTCTCTGCCTGTTTTCAGTTGCTTCCCCCACTACCCACAATCAAATTGGGTCCTTCTGGTGCTTTTTCCCATGTGGGTGGGTTTGTGTACATTCTAGGACCCTGTGGGTCTCTCCAGTGAACTCCCCTGGGAGGCTGGGAGTTTCTCCTGTTGCTACCTCAACCCCCACAGGTGTTTTCAATCAGATGTTTTGAGGCTGTATTTTCCCTTACTTTATGAGGAACCCTGAGTTCTGTAGTCTGTCTTGCTCCCTAGTTACTCTTCCTGATTTATCTGCACACTTATGTGGTACCACCCAGTCCACCAGCCACTGCCTTACCCGCCCCTATCCTTCAATCGCTGCCTTGCTGCAAGTCATCTCCGCCCCACTGCCTGTCTCTTTCTGTCCTACCAGTCTGGATGAATGTTTCTTCTTAACCTCCTTGGTTGTCAGATTTCCGTACAGTTTGATTTTCTGTCAGTTCTGGTGGTTTTGTTTTTAAATTGTTGTTGTTCTCTTGGTTGTTTGAGGAGGCACAGTGTATCCACCTACGCCTCCATCTTGTCAGGCAGTCTTTTTACAGAATCTTTTATTACAAAATCATAAGCATGTAGTATGTAACATAACAATATCATACTCAAGCACACCATATGACATTTTAGGTGAAATGTTCAAGTTAAAACTATACCTTATTATACCCATATTATTACCTTACCAACCATACTCAAGCAGGCATTACTTTTACTGGATCCTGTATATTAAATCTGTATTTTTCTAAAAAACTTTTATAAGATTTTTAATAAAGTCCTCACTAATTCCCACATCTGGGTCATGTGTTGGCTTTATTTTGACTTTTTTTTTCTTGCCTGCTGGTCACATTTTTATGGTTCTTTGAATATCTTATAATTTTTATTTTATATATACACATATAAATAACAGTGAGAATGAAGTTTATTACTGCTTCCTCCTGTAAAAATACATGCTGACTCCTTGGACAAAAGGGTTAGGGGCTAATGTCTTCATTATGAGATGGAATTAAATCATAACTGGGCTGGGTTGCAGCTATAGTTAATTTTGGTTTCCTTGATTTGGTCTTCACCCTACAATAGAGATTGGGATTTATGTTTAGCTAGATCATAGAGAGTTCTTGGTTTTTTACTCTCTAGAAGATCCCACTTTGCTTCCCTAGTCTGCCCCTAGATTTATGTTCACTGATGCAAACTCTATGAAAGTTGATTAGGGAAGAAATTTTAGATTGTATTGATTAGCTTTACTTCTGGGACTCATTTGGATTTTAGTCCATCATACTGGTTGATAGAGTTGTTTTAACCCTTTGTTCACAATGGTCTTAGAATTGAAAGTGGTTGTTCTACCTAGACAGAGTATGTCCTTCTGTGGATTTGAGTTTATTTAGACTTGTGTTCTCAGCTGTCTAGTGGGTTAAAAATTGATTTCGTAATTTGTCCAGGTTTTTCTTGTTTTTATAGTGGAGTGACTCTCTCTTATGACCTTCTACATTCTAATTGGAAGGAAAATCCTCAACATGACATTATTTTATTAGTTGAGTTAAAAATTATTGCCTTGGCTGGTGTGGCTCAGTGGATTAAGTGCCTGGCTGTGAACTAAAAGGTCACTCTTTCTACTCCCAGTCAGGGCCCATGCCTTGGTTGGGGCCAGGTCCACAGTGGGGAGAGGTAACTTCATGCTTGCTGCTTCTTTCCCTTCTCCCTCACTTCCCCTCTGTCTAAAAATAAATAAATAAAATCTTTAAAAAATTAGTTTAATAATTGTATTAGTTTCTTTATCTGTATAGATTGAAAATATGCTGTTCTCTGAATTCCTTAATAGCCTTAACAAATTTTCTGGCATGCTTAAGTGATTTAAACTTTCCTTTCCTTTCCATTTCCATATCCAGTATATCCAGTGATATACGAGGGGGCCCCCTTCCTAAAAGAAATAACGGAATTATCTTTTGGATGGGGGGCTCCTTGTAGTATAGGCTTCCCCTACTAGGTAAGTGTTCTAGGAACCCATCTGTATCAGTGTACCAGCAGGCGTTGTTGTGAGAGGCTGCATTTGGCTTCAGTGAATTTTTTTTTGGAAGACTTTTTAAAATAAGATTTTATTTATTTATTTTTAGATAGAGGTGAAAGGTGGGAGAAAGAGAGGGAGAGAAACATTAATGTGTGGTTGCCTTTCATGTGCCCCCCTACTGCGGGCCTGACACATAACCCAGGCATGTGCCTTAGATTGAGAGTCAAACCAGCAACCCTTTGGTTCACAGGCTGGTGCTCAATCCACTGAGCCAAACTGGCCATACTCTTTCAACGCATTTTCCTGTTTCATTTTGGGTGATTTATGAGCGCACCTGCCCATACTGTGCTGAATGGTCAGCAGTTTTTGATCAAAAATGGCATGGCCCCCATGCCCCATGCCTCCTTATTCAGCCGATCTTACCCTGAACAATTTTTTTTTGTTTCCCCTGGATGAAAAAAGTCCTCAAAGGGAAACATTTTGATGATGTAGAAGAGGTGGAAAAAAACCCCTGACAGAAACAGTAAAAGCCCTCAAAATTGACAAGTTCAAAAACTGTTTTAAGCCGTGGAAAAAACATCTTGATAGCTGTATCACATTAGATGGAGAGCACTTTGAACATGACTAAAGTTTAAACATGTAGGAATAAATACACAATTTTTCATGAATAAAGTTTGTTTTTTTGAGGACTCCTCTTGTAAATTGTAGTATGATAATTTATTAAGCACAGGAATGTTTAGTCAAAGTTAATTATCCATCAATTTTTTTTTCCTGGATTTTAGCTTTTATGAGTAAAAGGCAGGCACTGTGAGGATAGGTTTTTATTAACTGCTCTTTTTCTATTACAAGAACTGAGCTGAGCAGTTGGAAAAGAGTCCATATGATCTGCGGAGTCTAACATATTTACTGTCTTGTCACGTTACAGAAAAAGTTGGTTGACCCCTTGCACTAGATCATGGTTAAGTGCCAGTATCGAAAGTTAAATAACCTGTCCTAGATCATACAGCCACTTCCGCTTTAGCGATATATTTTTCATAACTTTGTGGATAGTCTTTTAATTTTAGCAGACTGTGGTACCAAATTTACATACTATTTGTCATTGTTGGCATTTCCTGTTAGTTGCTTTTTGTTAGCAGTCACCTTAATCCCATCTGTCAAAGTTATCCAAATACTTGATTACTGTTTTTTATTTATTTATTTTTAACCCTGAAGGAGGTTTTTGCTGTAAAATCATTGCCAGGGTGAACCATTGCTAAACAGCTAATCCCAGCTGTAGTTTATGTAGTTTTTTGTTATAACAGTGTTGCCTTCCTAATCTAAATTTCTTCTGTTTCTAAAGTTCTTATGAGACTGTTATTGATATTTTAATTTAGATTCCCTTGAGATGTGAACAAATGTGATAGGTTGGCTCTGTGAATAATTTACTAGGACAGGGAGTATGACTAGATATAGTGGCTGTTGCCAAGTGAATACCTTGGCTATGGTATTACGATGTTTCATTGGCCTTGATAATTGCATTGGTAGTTGCTTGAGATAGGTACACCTTTTGATTCATCTTAGTTATAGGAGCTGCTTAAATGATCTTTAAGTATTTGAAGCACATGTTACAAGTTGTTGGTCTTGGTATAGGTATTATGATATTTAGAGGTAAATACTTGGATTTTTTTAAAAAAAGATTTTATTTATTTATTTTAGAGCAATGGGAAGGGAGAGAGAAGGAGAGGGAGAGAAACATTGATGTGAGATCTGTTGCCTCTTGCTGCACACCCTGAATCAGGAACCTGGCTGCAACACAGGCATGTGCCCTGATGAGGAATTGAACCAGTGACCTTTTGGTTCGCAGGCTGGCGCTCAATCCACTGAGCCACATCAGAGCAGAGCAGATTATTTTAAATTCAATAAATAATGTTAGGTCACACTTGATGGGTAATAGTTAGCAGTGTCTTAGTTTTAACTTCTGGGAACAAATGGTTTGCTATATTTCTGCAATGTCCTAAATATTCATATTATTAGAGGGTAATACTATGAAAATAGATTACTAATCATGACTGATTTATAATAGGAAAGGTAAGATATCTGGTCATAGGTAGGTAATGGAATACTCTTATTATTATTGTTGTTATTATATTACTAAAACTTGATAATATGTAGTGGGCTGCTTACTATGTGCCAGATACTGTTTTACATTCTTTTTATGTGTTAACTTATTTATCTCATACTAACCCCATGAGGAAATTGAGGTACATGCTCGTAGTCAGCCAGCTACAATCATAAATCAAGCACAGAATGGTCACATATGATTTCCATAGTTAAAAACCTATAGGTCATTTCTGTATCCTTATCTGACTACATTTGCCACTTCTTGAAATACTTCTCTTTCATGACCCTTTAGGGTGTTTATTCTCTTCTTCAGTTCCATTTGAAAATGGTGATAATAGCGCTTACCTTCCAAAGTTGTTCTGAGATTTAATGACTTAAATGAATAGTTTGGCATATAATAAGTATTCTAAGGGTTAACCATTATTACTATTACTATTACTACCACTCTTACTACTATATGCTTTTAAGTCATTAGCTGCTCTATTTTTGACTCTCCTTTCTTTATCTCCCGGACCACTAAATATTGGCAACGCTCAGGGCTTGGTCATAGTTCTATCTATGGTCTCTGTGAATTCATCTAGTCTGATTGCTTAAAATGCCAAACACATGTGGATGATTACCAGATGTGCATTATCTCTAGCCTTTTCCTCATTTGGTTTTCAGACTGTATATCCAGTTGTTTACATGATATTTCTATTTGCATATTCTGTAGGAATTTTAGACTTACTATTATTAAAGCCATACTAAGTCATATTTCCTTCTCCCTCCCAAACAATAGCAAAAACAGCATCTACAAATTAACGTAAACAAACCTGTTTTTCCTCTTCCCCATATTAGTAAATAGAATCACTATTTACCCACTTGCTTTTAGTGAAATAAACCTAGATGTTTTGTTTGTTTCTACCTCTAAGCTAAGTTGGCTGTATGGAATAAATTTACTAGAGTATTTCAGTGAGTTCGGAATACACACCCAATCTGTCTGTCTCCGTTGCTACAGCTCTATCCAACAACCATTGTCTTTGCCTGGACTACTGCAACAACCTCCTAATTGGTCTTCCTGCTTCTACTTCTCCCTCCTTCTAATCCATTCTCTTTCAAGCAATTGGAGTAATACCTTAAAAATATAAATCAGGTCAGATTACTCCTTGTATCCCAAAGCAGAACTAAATACCCAGAATCTTTCTTATTATCTTTAGAATAAAATCCCAGATTACAAGGTAGCACACAGTCTAACCCATTTCTGTCTCTGACCTCATTTTACCGTATTTCTCTTTGAATACTTTGCTTCAGACACACTGACCTCCTTTTTGTTTCTTATTTTGTCATTTTGTACTACTTACTCCTATTAGCTTGAAGTATTTCACCCATACGTTAGCAGTTTGTTCCTTCATGTTGTATAGGCTTCTTGATGCTCGAAGAGGCTTCCCTGAGTGTTACTGATAACTAAAATAAGCATACCTAAGCCCTCTAGTATAATGATAGACGAGCTGCTTCCCACAGGCCAACTCTGGCAGGTGGCCTGTTTTTGTACTGTCTGGGAGCTAAAAATGGTTTTTAGATTTTTTAAACATTTAAAAGAGTAAAAGAAAACATGCACAAAAAACTCTGAATATGTGACTAAGGCCTTATGTGACCCACAAAGCCTAAAATACTTACTGTCTGGTTCTTTACGGAAAGAGGACTTACGGATATCCATAATTTCTTTGTTCATTTGTTTCCTTGGTATTTTTTTGTTCTTAGAATGCTTAATTGTTGAAAAGTTTTGGAATGTTGGTTAAGATCTCTGTATTGAAGGAATTGAGCAACAACAGTTAATAAGAGGAACATTAGAATCATTGTTTCAAAGGGCAGAAAGGCAGCACAGATGAAAAAATGTAGCAGGGACAAAGACTAAAGAGTCTGTGGGACTTCTCCCAAAGTAGACAAGGACAGATGGTCTGTTAAAAGGATCTACTGCTCTCATGACTCTGTAAGCCCCTCAGAATCATTCATATGGAGGCTTCAAATATGCCTGTGAAACTATTCAGGTGATTAAGAGTGTGCATATCTGAAAGGCTACTAAGTACCTGAAATGTGTCACATTGTGGAAGCATGTGTTCCCTTGGTAAAGTAGTGGAGTGAAAGATATTCCTAGGGTTTAAGAATATGGAAAGTGATGTTGAATGTCACAGCATTTTGATGGACACTTTATAGTCATTGAGTATTTTCTTGTCAACAAGACCTCCAAAATATGCGTTTATGGAGCTCATAAATAGATCAACCCATAGATGAACTTCCCTAATCTTTTATTCTTATTGGAATCAAAGGAGGAGATGCTCAAATGAAAGGTAGCTTGAAAAAAAAGGAAGGAGTAAAAATTTACAAATATGTAAATTAAGAAAAAGATGCCTTTTTCCATATTCACTGCTGAGTACGATGTGTGTCTGTCACTTTTCATACTCTCCTGTCTACTTCACCATCCTAATAAGTGGTTCATGACAAGTTATATGATTGTTTATGAATCTCTTTTATATTACTGATTCAATTGATAGTAGGGATTGTGAGGTACAGTTCTTTGAAATAAGGGTTTCACATATTTATTCAGCAAACATATTTTTCTTTTTTATCCTCACCTGAGGACATTGCTTTGTGTGTGTGTGTGGGGGGGGGGGCGCGGGGAGGCAGACAGACATTGATGTGAGAAATATCGATTAGTTGCCTTCTGGTATGTGCCCTGACTGGGGATCGAACTTATAACCTGGGTATGTGCCCTGACTGGGTATTGAATTCGCAACCTTTTGGTCTACATGATCACACTCCACCCAACTGACCCACACTGCCCAGGGTGTTCAGCAAATATTTTTTGAGTTTTTACTAGGTACAGATACTGTGTAGCAGATAGAACGACAAAGAAATTGCCCTCAAAAAGCTGTAGACTAGTAGGGGAGAGCAGCAAATGTGCATTAAGCAACTAGATATGCAATTTTGGAGTTTAGTAGCAGGGCAAAACTCAAACGTTACTACTGCATAGAAGCCTTTCTTAGGGCCACAGTGTACTTCCTGGTCTCCTTTATTACTTACCAGTCCTTATGCTAGAGAAAAACCTAATGTGAGGTATAGTGGTGTCAGACTTGATCTTTACTCTCTAAAAGTAAAGATTTCATAAGGTAAATATGACATTTACCTTATAAATTGTAATATAAGGCAGTTTATAAAAGGCAAGGTAAATGGTGGTTAAGAACCCAAAATCTAGGGCTAGACCTAGAAGTGTCATAGCTGTGACATTTACTGGCCTGTGACCTTAGACAAGTGCCAGCCTCCATGTGCTTCAATTTCTTGATTTGTAAAATGGGGATGATAATAGTACACATTTAATTAGAGTTGTTATGAGAATTAAATGATGTAAGCACATAGTAAATGCTATATGAGTGTTTGTTGCTATTCTTTTTAAGTACTGTCGCATTTCTCATTTATGTGATAGGTGTAGTGTATTGGTTAAGGATTTGGAATCTGGTTCCTAACCCCAGATCATCCACATACTAGTTATATTATCTTGGGATCATCATATAACCTCTCTGGAATTGGTTTCTTCATCTGTAAATGAGGATAATAGCACACATTTCTTATTAAATGAGGTAATATAAAGCACACAGCACAGTGTCTAATTATCTGCTCAATAAAGATGAGATATTTTTCTTTAAGCTATAAATGAAATAAAATGTTACAGAATCTCAGAAAAGTGAAGTAACATTCACTTAATACATTTATTTAGAGTATGGAAGCTGAGGGAGTTATTTGAAGTGCAGTTTCCTTTTCATGAGTACTGTGGAAGGGCGTTTGATAGTGTTGTAGGCATATATCATTGAGATAGCAAAAGGAACCTCAGACTAAATGACCTAGGAAAAATCACTTATAATTTCAAATTAAAATAGAATTTTTGTATTTTCATTAAGAATTGTAAGGAATTGTAGAATTCTTAGCTTTTCTGTCAAATAATCCATTGTATTATGATTACGAGTAAATGCAGCTTCAACCTGAGTCTTGGCTTCTCACCTTCCTCCTTGAACAACATGAGCTTCAGCACACGCTCCAGCTTTTCCACAAACTACCGGACCCTGGGCTCTGTACAGTCACCCAGCTACCAGGTCTGGCTGGCTAGTAGCACGGCCAGCTAAGCAGGTGCTGCGCGCTTGAGCTCCCAGATCTCCATGTCCTGCTTCACCAGCGTGTGGGACAGCTGGAGATCCGGGGGCCTGGCTGCAGGGATGGCTGGGGGTCTGGTGGGCATAGCGGGCACCCAGAGCGAGAAGGAGACTATGCAATGCCTTAATGACTGCCTGGCTGCCTACCTGGAGAGGGTGAGAAGCCTGGAGGTTGATAATCGGAGACTAGAGATCAAAATCTGGGAACACTTAGAGAAGAAGGGACCCCAGGTCAGAGACTAGGGGCATTATTTCAAGACCATTGAGGACCTGAGGGCTCAGATCTTTGCAAATTCTGTGGACAATGCCCACATCGTTCTGCAGATTGACAGTGCCCATCTTGCTGCTGATGACTTCAGAGTCAAGTATGAGATGTAGCTGGCCATGCGCCAGTCTGTGGAGAATGACATCAGTGGGCTCTGAAAGGTCATTGATGACACCAATATCACTCAGCTGCAGCTGAAGACAGAGATCGAAGCTGTCAAGGAGGAGCTGCTCTTCATGAAGAAGAGCCATGAGGAGGAAGTAAATGGTCTCCAAAACCAGATTGCCAATTCTGGGTTGACCGTGGAGTTGGATGCTCCCAAACCTCAGGACCTTGGCAAAATCATGGCAGACATCTTGGCCCAGTGTAAAGAACCTAGAGGAGCTGGACAAGTACTGGTCCCATCAGATTGAAGAGGGCACCACAGTGGTCATCTGGCAGATCGCTGAGATAGGCACTGCTGAGATGACACTCACAGAGCTGAGATGTACAGTCCAGTCATTGGAAATTGACCTGAACTCAGTGAGGAATCTGTAGGCCATTTTGGAGAAGAGCCTGAAGGAGGTGGAGATGCACTATGCTGTGCAGATGGAACAACTCAATGGGATCCTGCTGCACCTGGAGTCAGAGCTGGCTCAGACCCAGGCAGAGGGGCAGCACCAGGCCCAGGAGTATGAGGCCCTGCTGAACATCAAGGTCAAGCTGGAGGCTGAGATTGCCACCTACTGCAGCCTACTGGAAGAAGGGGAGGACTTCAATCTTGTTGACACCTGGACAAGAGCCCCTCCTTACAAACCATCCAGAAGACCATCACTTGCAGGATTGCGGATGGCAGAGTGGTGTCTGAGGTCAACACATCAAAGTTTTGAGGCATTAAAGGCAGCAGAAGTGGGGCATCCCTTGGCAGGGTAGAAGGTCAATAAAAAGTTCATTGAAAGATAATAATAATAATAATAATAAGTAAATGTTAGCGGGTTACTACAGAGTAGAAAATTTGTCAAGTAAAACAGTATAAACATTTTTTATAATCTATTAGAATGAGTAAACATGTTGAAGCTTCTGGAATTTTATTAATTAAATGGATAAAAGCACAGGAGCTTCATAAGCATTCCATCCATATTGTATTGGTAAATTAAGAAAAAAATCTCATTTTAAAAACAATGGAAATATAGCTTGAAGAGGGGAGTTTTTAACTTATTTTAAGCATCATGTTTTGGTTATAGTCTATATGTGGACTATGTCCTCGTAGAATGGCAAAAGATCAGTTTATTTTGAAATTATGAAAATAATGTAATATTTTAAACATAAATCTTTGGAATAATATTTAAACTAGATATTAATTTTTGTACTTAGTAATTAAAGTGTAATTTTGAGACATTAAAATATTTTTCAAATACAGTTTACATTGAATATTATTCTGTATTAGTTTCAAATATGTACAGCATAGTAGTCAGAAAATCATGTACTTTATAGAGTGGTCCTCCCAATATTTCAAGCATCCACCTGGCCCCATACATAGTTATTATGATATTATTGATTATATTCCCTGTGCTATAATCTACATCTTCATGACTATTCTGTAACTACCAATTTGCACCTCTTAACCCTTTCACGCCTCCACTCAAGCCCCCTAACCCACCTCCCCTTTGATCCATTCTTTTTTTTTTTTTAAATTTTATTTATTTATTTATTTATCTTTAGATGGGAAGGGCAGGAGAGAGGGAGAGGGAGAGAAATATCAATGTATGGTTGCCTCTCATGTGTCCCATGCTGGGAACTGGCCTGCAACCCAGGCATATGCCCTGACTGGGAATCGAACCGCGATCCTTTGGTTCGCAGGCCCGCGCTCAATCCACTAAGCTACACCAGCCAGGGCTGATCCATTCTTAAGTTACACAGGAATAATTGCAATCAACATGTAGATTGATAACCAACATTTATTACGTAATACCATTTTAATATCAAATAACAAATCTCATTAGTTATGCTAAAGTTTTTCCTTTTTGTATTGAGATACACAGTAAAGTGTGCAGTCTTCAGTGCTCATAATTTAAAAATTATGTGTATATCTTGGCTTATCTACCTCCCAGATCAAGATATAAAATGTTTATGAAACTCCATACGACTTTTGTGCTCTGCCTCCATGCCTCACCTTCTCAAAAGGTTTCAGAAACTTCATGCTTCTGAAATTTATAGATCATAGATTTATTGGTTGTTTATGAATTTCATATAAATGGGATAATACCATATGTATCTTTGTGTATCTGGCTTTTATAACTTATCATGTTTGTGAAATTTATATTGTATCATCAGGTTTTTAAAAAGATTTTATCTATCGATCTATTTGAGAGAGGGGGAGGGAGAGAGAAGGAGAGGGAGAGAAACATTGGTTGGTTGCCTTTTACATGCACCCAACCAGGGACCTGGCCTGCAACCCAGGCATGTGCCCTGACCAGGAATCAAACTGACAACCCTTGGTTTGTGGACAGTGCCCAACCCACTGAGCCACACCAGTTGGAGCAGTTCGTTATTTTTTAATGCTTTATTACTGTATGTATTTCACTTATTAACTTTATTGTTGATGGACATTTTGATTGTTTTCTATTTTGGGCTATTATTTTTTGAATGACTTGGCAGTGAACATTTTGTACATATATTTTAATGGACATAAGCCATTTTGGTGGAGGTTTTGTAGTAGCTCATTGTAATTTTGATTTGCATTTCTTTGATGACTAATGATATTGTATTAGTCAACTACTACTGCTTAATGAAAAACTTGAAAATTGCCAGTGATGTACAGTAGTATTTATTTGTTGGTCATGATTTTGTGGGCCAGCTGGGACAGCCCTGCTCTATGTAGCTCATATACTGGGGACTAGCACTAGATTGAAGCATGTTCTCATGGTAGCAACACAGTGCAAGAAGGCATACCTAGCTGGCTAAGCATATTTCAAGACCTTGTTTATATCATGTATGCTGACCTTCCACTCTTCAAACTAAGTCATGTGGCTTAGCCCAAATTCAAGGGGTTGGAGGTATACTTCTCCAACAGACATTAGGAGGTACTGAATATTTTCGAATGATCTAATCTATAACAGATGTTGAGTTCTTGGTCATTTAGATATCCTCTTTTCTTTAGAGCCACTCTTCCATATATATTTCTTGGCATGCTTACTGTATCAATGACATTAATTACTTCCATAGAAAGAACTTTGATTACTTACTCATTTTCAAATTATTGTTGAAAATAGCTTTTACAGGAAGTCAAATAATGAAAATTGATGAGAAAGTCAGTAGGAAAAGGAAAAAAGCTGTGGATACCTCTGATGAAAAAGATTGCCACCCTTTAGTGGGGAAGTCAGACAATAAACAAAAAACAAATCTATGTAGTGCATCAAACTCTTGAGACAGACTCATAGATAGCAGGGTGACAGCTAAGGGGGTGGAGGGGTTGAGTAGAAAGGAAAAAGGACTCATGGACATGGACAACAGTGTGATGATTGTGGGGGGCAGGAGGGTGTAAGGGGACCAAACTAATACAAAAATACAATAAGGAATTATCAAATAAAACTAAATTAATAAAATGTATGGCAAAAAAAATAGGATTAGGAGGGCAGAGTCATGAAAGAGAGTTATTTTAGATAGGGTAGTAAAGAAAAGCCTCTCTAAACAGTTGGCATTTAAACAGAGACCTCAGTGTTATGAAAGAAGGTCCAGGCAGAGGGAGCAGGAAGTGTGAAGGTCCTGAAGCAGAAATAAGCTTAAACACAGATAAAGAAGACCAGTGAGGCTGGAGTGTAGTGAGGGAAAGATGAAGTTAGGTCCCGGTAAGAGGTTCCATTTTTACTGTATTTTTTGGACTATGAGACGTACTTTCCCCCAAATTTGGGAGGTGGGGGGGTGCATCTTACAGTCTGAATGTAGCTCACTGGCTTGCTGTGTGTGGGGGGGTGGCGGTGGTGGAACGGGGTCACAGGAAGCAGGAGCAGGGTCACTGCTGCAGGAAGCTGGCAGCAGCAGGTGTGGGGTGATGCTGTGGGCCCTGGGCTGGGAGGAGGGGGTGTCCTGGTGGTGGTGCCAAGCAAGGGAGGCAGAAGCAGAGTCCTGGCTGTGGCATATTATAGTGCTAGGGAGGAGGGTACAGGCGGTGCAGGCACATTAGGAGAAGAAAGCCTGCGGTGCCCGCACGTGCCTCCATCACATGACTGGTGTGTCCCCCATTAACATTAACATAGGCAAATTCCACTGCAGGGTCACCTGTCAATGTGGCCCTGCAGCTGTTGCAAAACTACAACTCCCATCATGCTTGGACAGGTTGGGATGATCAGAGCTGTAATTTGGCAACAGCTGCAGAGCCACACAGGTTGTGCAAAACTGCTGTCCCCGTACAAGAGTGTTGCACAACCTGTGGCCCTCCAGCAGCAGATCTCCCCCATAACAGTGTCAGCAGCAGATCCCCCCATAACAGTGCATCATCCACTGATGTTCTGAGCTACAGTGCCCCTATAACTATGAAGGACACAGTGCTGATAGTTCTGTCATTACTGTATTTTGTTGTAGAAAGATACAGTAGCATACTGTAGTCTCCTGCTGAATCTACTGTAATTGTGGAAAGATGTCAAAGCAGGAAAGGATTTCATATAAAATCCCTTTTAAATGGAGGTAGTGAAGTATGCCAAAGAACATGGGAACAGAGCAGGGGAGAGACACTTTGGGCCACTTTCAACCGAAAAAATGATACGGAATGGAGGAAACAGGAGGATCAACTGCAAAAAACGGATAAAACGAAGTGTTTTTGTGGGCATGCTGCAAAATGGCCACAGTTAGAAGTGGATATGCAAGTGGATCACACGTCACAGGAACAGTGGCTTTTCAGTATCTACAAAAATGATCGTATATGAAGCCAAATGTCTTGCTGCAGAGAAAGGCATGGAGGACTTCACTGGATCACCATCATGGTGCCACAGATTTATGAAGAGATGTGGCCTTGCTATGTGCACCAAAACTAGGACTGCACAAAAAATGCCTATAGAATATGAGTCCAAGATTGTGTCTTTTCATAAATTTGTACTGGATGCAAGAAAGAAAAATGGATTTGAAATAAGCCAGATTGGGAACATGGATGAAATCCTGTTAACCTTTGATGTTCCATCAAACAAGATTGTTGATGTGAAAGGTACCAAAACCTTAACCGTGAAAACCTCAGGGCATGATAAAACCCATTACATGGTTGTGTTGTCCAGCTGTGGGGATGGCACCAAACTGCCACCAGTGCTGATTTTCAAGAGGAAAATCATGTCAAAAGAGGCAGTCCCGAGAGGAGTTATTGTTCATGTTCATGACAAAGGATGGGTGGATGAAAATGGCATGAAGATGTGGATAGAAAAAGTGTGGTCCAAACATCCTGGAGGGCTTCTGAAAAAACCTGCTTTATCAGTGCTTGATCAGTTTAGGGTACATATCACTGAAGCTACAAAAAAGAGATTTAAAGAAGAGAAAACCCATCTAGCCATAATTCCTGGGGGGCTTACCAGCCAGTGGCAACCTTTGGGCGTTTGGGCATCAAGCCATTTAAAGTTTTCATGAGAGAAGAGTGGAACAAATGGATGGCTGCTGGAAACCATGATCTGACACCAACTGAATGAATGAAGAGGCTCACTGTTACCCAAGTTCATGAGTGGGTGAAACCCTCATGGCAGTCAGTTAAGGATGAAACCATTGTGAGGTCCTTAAAAAAATGTGGCATCAGCAATGCCTTAGACGGCTCTGAAGATGACATCCTCTATGAACAGAGTGAAGATAGTGATACTAGAGATTCTGAGGAACTGAGCTTTGTAAATGAGGACAGTAGTGACGAGGAGTTCTGGGGGTTCCCTGATGATTAGAGGAGTTTCCGTACCTAAAGCTTAAAGTCAGTAATAATGGTTGTTAATGCTGCTGTTGAGTTCTGTTTACATTTACATTGGTGAAATATTATGTTATTAATGTTATTAAATATTTTACCATATTTTTTGCTTCAAAAAATTTTCCTCCTCTAAAACCTAGATGCATCTTATGGTCTGAAAAATATGGTATTTGTGTTATGGAGAGCAGCTGAAGGTTGTGATGTGTTTTGATTTACTGTTAAAGGGCTGACTGTGCCTGCAGTGGAGCCATGATAGAAGCAAGGAATATCACATTCTTTCACTAATTCAGATGAGAGAACAGTGGAAGAGATAGGAATGGTTAAAAAAAGGATTAGATTCAGGATATATTTTAAGGGCAGACCAATTATTATTTACTGATGAATTGAATATAAGGAGAATGTCCTTACAGAATTTTTTACAGGGGAGGGGTTAGGAAAATTATACAGTAAAGCATTAGTCAGGGTAGACTAACTGCTGTAACTAAACAACTCCCAAATGTCAATGGTGCTGCACCAGAAAATTTTATTTCTTATTTACATCACAGTCCAAAGTAAGTGAATGGAAGTGGATGATGGGTAGGTAGGTGTTCTCCATGTGGTCATTTTGGGCCCAGGGTCCTTCTGTCTAGTGGCTCTGTATTCCTTAGGACCTTAGAACTTTCCCCTGGATCCTCTCCATTGTTTTAACGGAGATGGAAAAGCAGTTCCCTTTTTAGGGGCTTTTACTGGTTCAGCCTGAAAGGGTTGTTATCACCCCTGTGCATATATTATTGGCTTAGGACTTAGTTACATGACTACATGTAACTTGAATGCAGGGAAGCTTGGAAAATATAGTTTAGCTGGGTACCTAGAAGAGGGGGAAATGGGTTTATAAGACTATTTGGGGATTTTTGAAAAACAATCGTTGCAAAACACACAGTTTGTACTGTTTAAAAATATAAATATTTACATATGTAAGTTTCACATACTTAAAAAAATTTTTTTAATCCTCACCTGAGGACAATTTTTTCATTGTTTTTCAGAGAGAGAGAGGAAGGGAGAAAGAGAAACTGATTCGAGAGAGAAGTACTGATTAGTTGCCTCCTGTACATGCCTGAACTGGGGATTGAACCTGCAGTCTAGGTTTGTGCCCTGACTGGGAATTGAACCCACAACCTTTTGGTTATGGGATGGCACTCCAACCAACTGAGCCACACTGGCTAGGGCAATAAGTTGCATATATATTTGTATATGTGATTATATGTTATTATGGTAATAACTATATTGTAGAACATTTAAATTGTAAGCATTAAAATAGCGAAGAAATGTGAACATTAGCTCTTGAACACCACTTTCCCAGAGTTGTTTTGTAAAATAAGTTCAAAATGTTTAATAGCTCTTTCCCTATGAAATTTATATCTATAATGAAATGACTTGTTTTCCATAGATGGATGTTGTTTCATCCTTTTAACTGAATTTCTAATTTAAGGGAAACTGTAATTTCCAACTTTGTTTTCTTTCTTCACTATAGTTTTCCTCTATAATTAGTCTCTTCTAACTTCGTCTAGTGAATAACATCATAAGCTGACCTATTCTGAACCACACCCTACTGACCACAGCAACCGTCCACCACATTGTTTCCCTCTGTTAACACATACTTTTGAAGTAACTGTTTTGGGATAGAGAATAAAAAGAATAATTTTCTTTATAAAAGCTTCAGGGATGTCTGATTATTATGTAAGTGCCAGTAATGTGCTAATTCTTTGTATGCATAGTTTTGTTTGCACATTTATTGCCATATTATTGAATAATTTCCTTTTCCCTGTTGATTTGAAATGCTACCTTTTATCATAAATTTCATGGATTTTTTTGTTCTTTAAGCCTTAATATTCTGACTGGAAGGGTAATATTCCCTCTCTTAGAGAGTTGCTGTTCAACTCAAATGAGGTAATGCACTTGAAACTTATTTTTGGTGAAAACCATAAAAGGAAATTTTGAAGATTTGTCAAAAGCCTAATATTTTTGTCTATACACACACATACACACACACATATGCACAGCCACCATTTTGTATTTTGTGGTTTTTCATTTGGCATTATATTTTACATCCCTTGCCACATTTCTTCCTAGTTGGCATTATAAGTAAGTATTCTTCACTATCCAACTCTGTTTAATTCTTTAGTTTAAATAGTGAATTTGGATGTCATGGAGGTACTGCCTTATTTTAATGCTTAATTTTTCATGTTTGGATAGTAAATAGCGTGATAATGAAGGAAATATGTATAAGTTTATTCAAATATATTTGGTTCCTGAGTTTAGCATGAGATTTTTTGATATCAGAAATTTAGATAACAGAGGGTACCTCCTATATTCTCAAAAGGTATAGTGCTGAAATGCTACCTATTGTAGTGGGTTCTTTTCTTTTTTTTTTTAAGGACTTTATTTATTTTTAGACAGAGAGAGGGGAGAGAGAAAGAGAGGGAGAGAGAAACATCTATGAGTGGTTGCTTCTCGCTTGCCTCCCACTGGGAACCAGGCCCACAACCCAGGCACATGCCCTGACTGGGAATTGAAGTGGAGACCCTTTGGTTTGCAGGCAGGCGGCACTCAATCCACTGAGCCACATCAGCCAGGGCTGTAGTGGGTTCTTTTGATTGCAGAGGACAGAAACCAAACTCACAGTGGTTCAGGGCATAAAAGGGAATTGTTTGGTATATTTAACAAGGAAGTTCAGTGGTTGAGTGTATTTGAGGCATAGCTGCTCTCAGTGGCTCAGACAGTTTTGATAAGGTTTTGCCATGTGTCATTCTCTTTTACTTCAGAGAAGCTTTTTAAATGCATTCAGGGAAGATAGCTGCCAGCAACTCCTAAGTTTATAGTAGTCCCTCCTTATCCATGGGGCATATGTTTCAAGACCCCGCAGTGGATGCCTGAAACCACTTCGCTCACCCTTCGTATGATGATGTGAGATAATATATTGCCTATATGATGAGATGAAGTGAGGTGAATGATGTAGGCATTGTGACATAATGTTAGGCTTTTTTAACTTTATGTCAGAAAAAGGATTATCTGCTTTGGGTGATCCTGGGTAATTGAGTCATGAGCTACTAAGTGACTAATGGTTGAGTAGCTTATATGGCAGGAATACACTGGACAAAAGGATGATTCATGACCTGGCCAGACAGAGTGGGATGGTATAAACTTTCATCGAACTACTCAGAATGACACACAATTTAAAACTTAAGAATTATTTACTTCCGAATTTTCCATTTAATAGTTTTGGACAGTGGTCGACTGTGGTAACTAAAACCTCAAAAAATGAAACTGTGTATGGAGTGGGGTGACAAATGTACATGTTTTTAGATTAGCAGCTCTACTAGGAAAAAAAAAATTTCTAATAGTTGCAGCAAAGTTCCAGTATAGTGAGCACCACCATTGCTAGGGGGAATGGAATAAACTGACTAGGCCTGGGTCACAACTAATACGACCCTTCTTCCCTAACTGGGGCATGAGTTTAATACAAACAATAAGGGAGAAGAAATAGTTCTTCAAAGGAAAACACAGAAGGTATAGATTACCTACTGGGCAGACTAAATTGATAGTTGTTCATGTACCTGTGCTATAGTGTGTCATATGGTAACTTATTTCTTCCATCACCTTTCCTTTAGTTGAAATACTACAAAATGTTTTTTCTCTCTGCACCTTTGACTTTGACATACTACATGTAAAAGGGGGCTCTTATATCTAGTGATGATCAGCTGATGTGTACTCTTGTCACATCTGACCTGAAAAACTGGTTTACAACCCATTATTTTTTTCTGCAAGAAGAGATAGTGAAAGGTACCTGTCTCCTTTAAAAAAAAAAAAAAATCTTTATCTGAGGACTTTTTTCCCCATCACTTTTTAGAGAGAGAGGAAGCAGGGGGCGCGGGGAAGAGAGAAAGAAATATCAATGTGAATGAGAAACTCAATTGGTAGCATGCTCATATTTGCCCTGACTGGGGATTGAACCCGCAATCTGAGTATGTGCCCTGACTGGGAATCGAACTTGTGACCCTGTGGTCTACAGCATGACACTCCAACCAACTGAGCAATACTGGCCAGGGCTTGTCTACTTTTGACCTAAATCTCATTTAGTCATGCTTGCTTACCAAACAACCTTGGATTATAAATTAGACCTTTCCTTCCTTAAGTTTTCAGTATCTGCTTCTATGCTTGATTCTGTTTATAGCCCTAAAGATGTGTTCCTAAGCTCCTAACATTTTGCTCATATGTGTCTTTCATTTATAGAATATTTACTCAATACCTGCTCGTCTACTTACTTGCCAATCTATCACTTTCTGTAATTTATAGTCTTTTTCTGTTTCCTGCTTTTCAGGGTCACCAGTGATATCCAGAGACCTTTGTCTCAGGTCTAAACCTAGAATTATAGTACATAAGAGTTAAAAGGGATCTTATAGATATTTATATTTAAGTCAATTTTCTTTTTCTGTTTTGCTTGATGTTATTTTGGATTATACTGACTTTTCTTTTGGCTAGAATTTACATGGTATATCTTCTCTTTTTTTTCTTTCTGATTCTGTTTCCTCATATTACAGATGTGTGTCTGTTGAAAACAGCATATAGATTTTAAAAACCTGGTCTGACAATCTTTGTCTTTTAACGGGAGTATTTACACTTAATACAGTAACATAATATTTTGTTTGCTTTCCACTTGTTCTGTCTGTTCTAACCCTCCCCTTTCTTGCTTTGTTTTTTGAATTGATTATTTTTTTATCAATCCACTTGTTCACTCTATTGGGAAGTTATACTTTTTTTTTTTCTATTTTTTAGTAGTTATCCTGGAATAGGGGTTGACAAACTTTTAAAGCTACATGGTAAATATTTTTGGCTCTGTGAACCATATGGTCTCTGTTACAACTATTCAGTTCCACCATTGTAATGCAGAATATCTATATAGATAATAGGTAACTATAATTCTAGATAAAGGACTAGGTAAAATAATTCCGATAGAAGAGCACTGGGTTGAGCCCAGAAACTGGGAGAATATTTTTAAAGTGAGGTATTGGAAAAGGAGTTGTAAGAGTGAATCAGAAAGAATAAGTCTACCAGGAATATTAACAAGAAAAAGAACTGTGATATGAGGGCAATTTCAAGAATGAGGAGATGGCCACTTTAATTAAATGCTATAGTGTGGTATGTTAGGATGAGGATTGAGAAGAGGCTCTTGGATTTGGCAACTCTATGGTAATTGATGACATTTTCAAAGAACATTGGCAGTAGCTTGCTATGTGGGAAGAGTGGTGATGGAGTGGAGAAATAGACCACTGATTCCCAAATACTGTGCTCTGGATGAGCAACAGCAGAATTGCCTAGATTTCTCAACCTCAGAAACATTGGATCTAGAAATGTATACTTTAAAAATGTTTCCCAAGTGATTCCGATAAATGCTCATGGTGTGTTATCAAGATGTATTTGTGAGTGATATTTTGAGGTAACCCTTTTTTCCAAACACAAAGCAATAATTGATAAAGTAACAAAAAAGAGAACACCAAATGGATATAAGTGGAGCTCACAAAAGATAAACATTTTTATGTTTCAGAAAGGGAATAGAATGCAAAGCAGTGAGTGGGGCTATGGCTGGGAGCCTGCAGGTAAAAGCAGCTGAGGTTTTTGTCGTCTTTGTGGTAAATGGAGATGTGCTATTGCAGTTGTTCTCATTGTTGGAAACCATGGGTTAGGATCGGTAGACTCCTTTGTTGAAAAAGATATTCCCTGAATTTAGTGCTAGGACTGTCATATTGTACACCTTTAGAGCTCAGACGGTAGTTTTGCAGTGCATCTTCTGGAGTATTGTTGGGCACAGCTTCCTTGACTGGAAGGAGTGGCTTTGCTCCTGACTGGTGTCAGAGGCCACTGTTTATATGAAGCCATATACCTAGGGACTTAGGAGAACGCAAATATAGCTTTACAACTAGGGTCCTGCCCGCTCTGAGCATATTCTCACTGTTACTTCAGGACAGATCTGATTTGAATGGACTAACCGTAAGAAAAATATTTATGAGATAACTGGAGAAATTGAACACTGACAAGGAATATTAAAAATTGTTAATTTTTGAAGATGCAATTAATGATACTGTAATTGTGTTTTTTAAAAGTAAATAATGAGTTCTCAGCAAATGTATGAAAGACAAAAATTCTTCTATGAAAAAGTGCTCTTATAAAGCTGAATTCTCAAACAAATTAACCCATCTAATGCTGAGAAAGATACAAAATAAAATCAACAGGACAATAGTTTACTCTAGATGACATTAAAATAATTAGCTTGGAAAATATCAAATTGTATATTTAGGATTTTCAAGGAGATGAGTGAATAAGTAATATTTCTTAAATTAAAACAGTTATGGAATTTAAATAAGGAGAAAAAAGATCAGGTAGATATGAAAATGACAGAAACCTCAGAAGCGAAAAATAGTATAATTAAAAAAAAATAACATTGTGTTCATGAATGGGAAGTCAGTAGAATGCCTGTTTTTTCTAATATTAATCTAAAAAAAAATCAATGCAGTATCAAACTGCCAAATGATTATTTTTCATGGTATTGACATGTTGCTTTTAAAATTGTTATGGCAGAGTAAATAGTGGAAGTAACATTAAAGAAGAACAAATAGAGTCAACTTGCCCTCTAGATTTCAAAACTTATTGTATAGCTATAATAATTAAGCTATATAGGGGACACATAGACTCTGTGAAACAGAATACAGAGCCAGAATAGATTGATATTTTTGTGGAATTTGCCTCATGACAAAGATGGCACATGAATATAAATCAGTGGGGAAATGTTAGATCCTTCATTGTGGTGCTGGTCTAGTTACTAATCTGAATCGATGTGAAAATAATTAAGTGCCCTGTCTCACAGCATACATGAAAATAAACTCTGTCTGGATTAGAGACCTAAATGAGAAAAGTAAACGTTTGTAGGCTTTTTATAAGAAAATACAGGATAATAACTATGTTTTTAGGATAAGGAAGAATTTTTTAAAACTATTCAAGGAGATCACATTAGGTAGGCTTTTAGAGTCAGACCGAATGATTCAAATCTCAACTTTATCACATTCTATTTATGATGTTGAGCAAATTATGTCATCTTTGTTTTCTCATTTGTAAAATGATCATGATGATGATGACGATGATAAAAACAACCCTGGAGGAATTGTGAGGATTAAATTAAATAATCCATATGAAACACTTAGAAAAAATGACTGGTACAATTAACAAATGACTGTAATTGTTAATGTTGTTTATTAAAAAAGAAACAAATCATACCTGTAAAGAAAAGATAGAGTTGACTATTAAAAACTTCTCTACAACAAAAGGCAGTGAAACAAAATAGATAGGAGATACTTGTCACACATGCAACTGAAAAGTGTCCAATATTCCGGATATATGGAAAACTCATTGAAACTAGTAAGGAACAGATGACTCAAAAAAGGAAAGATGGAAAACCAACAGAGCCCAAATGGCAAGTGATAGGATAAGTATTATCCATACACTAGTAATGAGGGAAATGTAAACTAATGAGATAGCTTTTTACACTTATTATCTTGGCAGAAACTCAAGTCTGACAATACTTTTACTAGTAAGGGGGCAGAGAATCCTGAGTTCTTTCTATGCTGGCTGTGAAATAGTTGATACATTTTGGAGAATATTTTTTTAATATCTAGTAAAGTTTGACGATGCTTAAAACCCAGTAGTTCTGATTTTAGGTATGAAGCCCAGAGAAATTCTGTCAAAAGCACATGAAGAGACATGTATGAGAATGGCAGCATAGTTTTAATAGTGTAATATTGGAAACCTTCTAAGTGTTCACTAGAAAGAGTGATAAATTGTGGCATAATCATATAGTGGGATTTAAAAAACTTTATTTTTAGAGCAGTTTTAGGTTGACAGTGTAACTGAACAGAAGGCTCAGAGATTTCCCATATATCCCATCTGCCTGTGCACATGCATAGCCTCCCCCATGATCAACAGCCCCCACCAGAGTGGAACTTTGCTACAGTTAATGGACCTATATAATGGATTATTATTTGATAATTAATGAACTTTACATGTATCAGCATTTATAAATAGAAAAGGCATTATTTAAAGTGAGATACAGACCATTTGGTATGACATCATTTTTTTAAACTTCTAAATCTGAAATGGTACTATCTATAATTTGTGGAGATGCACATATGTTTTCAAAATATGAAAATATGTATGTGAATAATACCACCCTCAGGATAGTGGTTGCTTCTGTAGAGCAAAGGAAGGAACTGTAACTGTATCTTTAATATTGTATTTATAAATGATCTGGAGCACTTACTGCACTTTTCAAACTTGTGGAAATTGAGTGGTAGATATGTGGCTGTTTTTAATATATTCTATAATTCTCTGCATTTGAAGGATCATCTAAGAAAAAGATAAAAAAAGGAATTTCTTAATTAGAGGACTTTTACAAGTATGTAGGAGTATGAGAGAGAAGTAACTGAAGGTACTTTAAAAAATAACATAGCGTTTTTATATGTTAAAAGATGAAATATGTCAAAAGAGCTTGGTAACACATGAAAGTGGTTTTTAATGGGACTAGTTACTGATGGAGATATTAAGAAATGGATTTTATGAGTTCTGGAAAGGAGGTGGCACATATCCTCTCTGTAGACAGAAATGGAATAACAGATGAAATGAAAAGAGAACTGCACTTTGAGTTGGAGAGTCATTTAAAGGAAATCACTATTTCTTTAGGTATAAAAGTTGAATTCATTTTTCTAGAGGTGTGATATATGAGAAGGTTGGAAGGATATGCAGAATACTTGTAAGGAATGAAATAGGCTTAGATAAAAAGTAGTATTCAAGGAAAGGGAAGATTGAATAAAATTTGTAATGGTATCTAATTGTATACTTTTGTCAGTTTTGTTTGGCAAGCCAGGGGAACGATGTTTTTATTGCCCCCTTCACCTCTCTGCCTTTGGAAAGGTAGAGAGTCAAGAGTGTAGAAGTCCTTGAAAATACATCTCTTCTATAGCAAGCAGGTTTTTGTCATCTCTTGGTTAATTAAAATAGTTTAATTTCTTTCTGATGTCATCTTGCTGTTTTAATTTCTCTAAAATTTTGCTCCATCAGTGGCAGTTTTTGTTGTTTTTGTGGTATTCATAAGACCTTTTCAGTGCAGGGTGATGAGATTAGTGTGATGATTCTGTCTATTTTAGTCTTCAGAGAGGCTCTTCAGATGTAAAGAAAGAACCTGATTCTAACCTCAGGTACCTTAGAAACATTTGTGATAGTAGAAGATAAAATAATTTTTATTTGTACTCATTGGATTTGGAATTATTAATATAGTAAAACATTGAAACAATTTTTGACAAGTTACTGTTTTAGAAAGTGCCTACCTTTGGGTAATAAAATAACACGTGGCCTCAGTGACACCATTTCAGTACTGTTCCTCCTGAGCACCCTTCTAGTTGCTAGATGGGATGCTGCCCAATTCATGAATGGCTTAATAAAGCCAAGTAGATCTTAAAAAAAAAAAAACTTTCCATACTGAGATTTAGGATTTTATGTTCTGCAAGGTGTAATCAACACAATTATTAAGATTTTCTTGAGCATCAGAAAGCAGTGATTATGTAATATGACTTCTAAGTGTTTCACATATTTTATGTTACAGTTCTTTTGCCACGAAAATGGTGTGGACAGTCTTGAACATGTACTATTCATGCTGATGGAACAAGATCCAATATGAATATAAATGATGGAGGAAGACGACGCTTTGAGGATAATGAACATACATTACGTATATATCCCGGGACAATCTCAGAAGGGACAATCTACTGTCCAATTCCTGCCAGAAAAAATTCCACAGCTGCTGAGGTGATTGACTCTCTTATAAACAGACTTCATCTTGACAAAACAAAATGTTATGTTCTAGCAGAGGTAAAGGAGTTTGGTGGAGAAGAATGGATACTCAATCCAACAGACTGTCCAGTTCAACGAATGATGTTGTGGCCCCGAATGGCTCTGGAAAATCGCCTAAGTGGAGAGGACTACCGCTTTCTTCTGAGAGAAAAAAACCTTGATGGATCAATCCATTATGGTAGTCTTCAGTCATGGCTACGGGTAACAGAAGAACGTCGCAGGATGATGGAACGGGGTTTTCTTCCACAGCCTCAACAGAAAGACTTTGATGATTTATGTAGCTTACCTGATTTGAATGAGAAAACTCTCTTAGAAAACCTACGAAATCGCTTTAAGCATGAAAAAATTTATACCTATGTTGGCAGTATTCTAATAGTTATTAACCCATTCAAGTTTCTTCCTATTTATAACCCCAAATATGTCAAAATGTATGATAACCACCAGTTGGGAAAACTTGAGCCTCACATTTATGCTGTGGCTGATGTAGCTTATCATACCATGCTTCAGCGAAAAAAGAATCAGTGCATTGTGATTTCAGGAGAGAGTGGTTCCGGCAAGACTCAAAGCACAAACTTTCTTATTCACCATCTTACTGCTCTCAGTCAGAAAGGATTTGCCAGTGGAGTGGAACAAATTATTCTTGGAGCTGGACCAGTACTTGAGGTATGTAGAAATGCTTTTCTTCTAAACATATCTTTAAAATTTTTTTTGAAGAGTGGTAAATGTAAGAAAATGAATGAAACTAAATAGAAGTATAGTTACCAAGGAAAACTGGAAGATGAAACAGCAAAAAGAGGCAGTGTGGAAGATTGAGGAGTGTGATAGCAGCAATATTTTTTTCTAAGGGTCTCTTTAGGTCATAGTGTAAAATAAGGAGATGATTGGAGTCATGTGTGGAGATAGCAGGGGCAAAAACTCCTGTTTGTAATAGGGTTGTGGAAGTAGGTGGCTGGGGAAGATATTCTTGTTAATATATCTGTATGTTGGCAACCTTAACATCTGTGCCTAACATTAAAATTCTAAGGGCTCACTTTTTAAAATGTAGAGAATGTGGGGAAATTTGTTGTAGTTCTGTAATGTTTTAGAAGTAATACTATCATGGGTAGAAAGGAAAGAAAATACACTTTTTGTTTTAGGACTGAAAGGAAAAGGTAATATTACTTAGTTGGTTTTTAAAGAGAGATTTTGTGAGGTACAGTGAACTGCATATATTTAAAGTGTATAATTTGACAACTTATGGCATATGTATTTATCCATTAAACCACTACCACAGTAAAAAACTGACCGTATCTATTATCCTTAAAGTTTTCTGATATCTTTTCATAATACCTATTTATAAAAAATACTCATCTACAAAAAACCACTAATGTAGTTTGTTACTGTAGATTAGTTTGTATTTTCTACAATTTTATATAAATGGAATTATATAATTATATATACTACATATGCTCCTTTATGTTTGACTTCTCTCACTCAATGTAATGATTTTAAGATTCATCCATGTAGTGTGTGTCAATAATTTGTTCCTTTGATAAGGTAGTATTTTACTGTATGGGCACACCACACTTTGTTTATCTATTCGCCTGTTGATAGAGATTTAGGTTGTTTCCAGTTTTTGGCTTTTACACATAAAGCTGTATATCTTTGTATGGGCATATACTTTTCTTTCTCTTGGTTGAATACCTAAGAGTGGAATGACTAGGTCATATGATATATATGAAACAATCAACAAATATAACTATTTGTTGATAGTTTCCTTTACTGTACAGAAGCTTTTGATTTGGTGTAGTGTCACTTGTTTATTTTCACTTTTGGTGTCAAATCAAATAAATCTTTGCCAAGACCCATGTCTTATTCCCATGTTTTGTTATAGGAGTTTTATGGTTTTAGGTCTTACTACGTTCAAGTCTGTAATCCATTTTAAGTTGATTTTTGTGTATGATGTTACATAGGGCTTTAGTTCCAGTCTTTTTCAAGAGACTGTTCAATTTTCCCAGGACCTTTTTCCCCATTGTATATTCTTGGTTTTTTTGTTATAAATTAATTGACTGTACATGAATGGATTTATTTCTGGGCTCTCTGTTTGTTCCACTGATCTATGTTTGTATTTATGCCAGTACCATATTGTTTTGATAATTATAGCTTTATAATATAATTTGAAACTACAATGAGTGTGATAGTGGCAATATTTTTATCTAAGACATGCAAAGTCTTCATCTTTGTTCTTCTTTCTCAAGATTGTGCTTTTTATTCAGGGTCTTTTGTGATATACAAATTTTAGAATTTTTTTCCTATTTCTTTGAAAAATGCCATTGGAATTTTGATAGGAATTGCAGTGAACCTGTATATTATTTTGGGTAGTATGGACATTAATTCTTTAAGTCCATGAGCATGGAATATATTTCCATTTATTTGTCTTCTTCAATTTCTTTCATTAATGTCTTAGGGTTTTAATTGTACAGATCTTTCACCTCCTTGGTGAAATTTCTCCCAGATTTAATCCTGGTACCTTTTGAAGAGCAGAATTTTAATTTTTTTTTAAACCTTTTTAAAAAATTAATTAATTAATTTATTTCTCTTTAGAGGGGAAGGGTAGGAGAGAGGGAGAGGGAGAGAAATATCACTGTATGGTTGCCTCTTGTGTGTCTCATGCTGGGAACTGGCCTGCAACCCAGGCATGTGCCCTGACTGGGAATCGAACCGCGATCCTTTGGTTCGTAGGCCCGCGCTCAATCCACTGAGCTACACCAGCCAGGGCCAGAATTTTAAATTTTGATGAGGTCCAATTTAGCCATTTTTTCTTCCTTGTTTTTTAAAGTATACTTTATTGATTATGCTATTACAGTTTTCCCAATTTCCTCCCCTTTATCTCCCCCTGCCCTGCACCCTCCAACCCTCCAGCCTTCCCCCACCTTAGTCCATGGGTTGTACATATAAGTTCTCTGACTTCTGTGTTTCCTATACCATTCTTAACCTCTCCCCATCTATTTTATGCCTACCAATTATGCTTCTTATTCCCTGTACCTTCCCCCCCTTCTCCCCCACCCCCTCCCCACTGAAAACCTTCCATGTGATGTCCACTTCTCTGATTCTGTTCCTGTTCTAGTTGTTTGCTTGGTTTTTATTTTGTTTTCTTTTCTTTTCTTTTTTTTTTTTTTGGATTCAGTTGTCGATAGTTGTGAGTTGACAGGGTGTTCCTCAATCACTAGTTTTATTGCATACTTTAGAATAATTTTTGAAATTAGTATTAATCCTCCATTTTTTTTCTTTTTGTATATGTGCTGCCTAAGCGAGCACATGCCTGTATTTTTTTCCTTTTGAAGAGTTGCTTGACTAGAATAGCTTCTTTGCATTTCCATATGAATTTTAGAAATGAATCATCAATTTCCCCATAAAAGCCTTTGGGATTTTCATTGGGATAACATTGAATCTTTAGTTCAGTTTGGGGAAATTGTACATGGTAACAATATTAAGTCATCTGACCATGAAGAAGTTTATTTCCCCATTTACTAAGATCTTTTATAATTTCTCTCATCAGTTTTGTTGTCTTTTACATCTTTGGTAATCTGTATCTTATATTTTCATAAATTTAAAAAGTTAAAAATTTGGAATTGTTATTACCTGGCATATAGAAATATAGTTGATACTGGTATATTAATATTGCATTCTACAATTTGATGACATACAAATATTAGTTTGTTTATTTATTTATTTATTTTAGTTTGCATTGGATTTTGCATATAGGAAATCGTATTTGGGAATAAAAGGACAATTTTATTTCTTCCTTCCAATCTGAATGTCTTTCTTCCTTGCAGATTTTACTGGCTACTCCAGTATTATGTTGAATAGAAGTGGTGAAAGCAACATTCTTATCTTAGAGGGAAAGTATTCAGTCCTAAAATATTAATAAGATGATAGCTATTGGTTTTTTGTAGATACTCATTATTAGATTGAGGTCATTCCCTTTAATTCCTACTTTGATGTTTGAGTTTTTTGTCAAATGCTTTTTCTGTGTCTGTTGAGGTGGTCATATGGTTTTAATTTTTTAAATTTAATCTTTATTGTGTTTTTCCCGTTACCATTCAGTCCCCTTATATACCCATTCCCCCAGCAGTCACCACACTGTTGTCCATGTCCATGAGTCCTTTCTCCTTTTTGCTCAATTCCTCTATCCCCTAACCATCCCCTGTGCCCACTGTCATCTGCTGTCCTAGATGGTCATATGGCTTTTTACAAAATAGTTTGTTAATATGGTGAATTACATTGATGGATTTTTTTTTGATATCCCCAATTTAATGTCTTATTTCTTTAAGAAATTTTTTTTATTGTACTTTTTCCCCTGTGGTAACCAGCTCAACATTCCTGAGATAAATGCCACTTGGTCATTATATGTTAACCTTTAATGTTTTGCTGGTTTGGTTTGCCAAAATTTTGTTTGAAGTTTTAGCTTTTGTGGTCATGAGATATATTTTTTCTTTAATTCTTTTTTTGTTTGTTTTTGATGGCAGGATGAGAATGAGTTGTGAAGTCTTCTTATATTTTTGGAAGAGTTTGTGTAAAACTGGTATTTTTCCCCCCCTTCTATCAGTGTTAGAAATTATTAATGAAGCAATTTGGACCTGGTGTTTTCTTTGCAGGAAGTTTTTAAACAAAGTTTCAATTTTTCACGTAGATGTAGAGCTATTTGTGTTACTTATTCTTCTTGAGTGAGCTTTGATACTTTGTTTTTCAAAGAAATTGTTTAATCTAAGTTAAATTTATTGGCATCATGTTTCATATAATATTCCTTTATTATACAAAGCACCAGCTTTTGGTTTCATGGATGTTTTTGTTGTTGTTTTGCTGTTTCATATTTCTTTGATTTCAGCTTTGATTCTTATTTTTTGGTTTACATTGCATTAAAAAATTTTATTTATTTTTAGAGAGAGAGGAAGGGAGGGAGAAAGAGAGGGAGGGAAAACATCCATGTGAACGTGAAACATTGATCATTCTGCCTCTGCTTTGATGACCTGGAACTGAACCGGCAACTCTGACATTTGCCCAGACTGGGAATCGAACTGGTGACTTTCACTTTGCTGAACAAAGTCCAACCAGTTGAGTCACACCACTCAGGGCAGTTTACTTTTTAGAAAGATGGGAAGGGAGAGAGAAAGACAGGGGGAGAAAGTTCAACATGGGAGCAGTACATCGATTAGTTGCTTCTTGCATGCCCCCAACTGCACAGCTGGCCAGCAACCCAGGCCTTCTGGTCACAGGCCTGTACTCAGTCCACCGAGCCGCGCAGCCAGGGTGCTCTTTTTTAATTTCTTAGTGTAGTAACTGAGGTCATTGATTTGAGACCTTACCTTTCTTTTCTGATAAAGTCATTTAGTGTTGTAAAGTCTTCTCCAAGTACTGCTTCAGTGGCATCCTCCAAATTTTATGTTGTGTTTTCATTTTCATTTAGTTCAAAATATTTGGTAATTTCCCTTTTGATTTTTAGTTTATCAATATTTAGATCATGTTTGTTATTTATTTGTAATTTATTTATCTTGTGATTAGATAACATTACATTGTTTGACTGGAATGTTTTAAAATTGACTGGATAGAGTCTTCCTTGGTAAGTGTTCTGTGTGTACTTACTATAAAGAATGTGTATTCTGCGGTTATCAGGAAGCGTGTTTTGTGTCAATCTTGGTAATTTGGTTGATGGTGGTGTTGAAGCCTAACACAATGCTTGATGATTTTTTTTCTGTTTACTTTAGCAGTTATTGAGAGAGAGGTCTTGAATATCTCCAGCTATACTTGTAGATTTGTCCATTACTCTTAAGTTGTGAAGTTTTGCATCTTGTATGTGACCTCTTTTGTTGGTATATAAACATTTATGATTATAGGTGCTTGTTTTTTGATTAATTGGCCATTTAATTTTTATTTATTTATTTATTTATTTATTTATTTATTTATTTATTTATTTATCTTTAGAGCGGAAGGGTAGGAGAGAGGGAAAGGGAGAGAAATATCAATGTATGGTTGCCTCTTGTGTGTTCCATGCTGGGAACTGGCCTGCAACCCAGGCATGTGCCCTGACTGGGAATTGAACCGTGATCCTTTGGTTCTCAAGCCTGTGCTCAATCCACTGAGCTACACTATCCAGGGCCTAATTGGCCATTTACTATTATGAAATAACTCTCTTTTTCTTGTTAATATTCTTTACTCTGAAATCTACTTCGATATTAATGGGGCCCTCTTTTCTTTTGACTTATATTAGCAAAATATCTTTTTTAATCCTATTTATTTCTTTAATTTAAAGAACTATATGTACAAAGTTTATGGTTGGGTCTTTTTTTCTTTAAGAATTTTTATTTTTATTTATTCATTATTGATTTTTATTTATTTAGAGTGAAGGGAAGGGAGGGAGAAAGAGAGGAAGATAAACATCGATATGAGAATGAAACATCTATTGGTTGCTTCTCTCACACACCTCAACCAGGAACCAAGCCCACAACCCATGCAGGTGCCCCCACTGGGAATCAAATGGGTGACCTTACTTTCTTCTGTATGACACCCACCTAACTGAGCCATGCCGGCCAGGGCAGTGTCTTGCTTTTTAATGTGATGTGGCCATCTTTGTCTTTTAACTGGGCTGTTTATATGTTTACATGTAATGAGATTCATGATATGGTTAACTTTGAGTCTATCTTCTTGTATGTTTTACTATTAATCTCTTTTTTTCCTTGTGCCCTTTATCTTTTTCTGCCTTCTTTCTTTGTATTTTTACTTTTTTCAGGGGAAGTTCATGTAACATAAAATTAACTGTTTGCAGAGGTGTCTAAACTGTGGCCCTTGGGCTGCATGTGACTTAGGATGGCTATGAATGCAGCCCAACACAAAATGGTGTATTTACTTAAAACATTATAAGATCTTTTTTGTGATTACGTGTCACAATGTATTAATATGCGCCCCAAGACAACTCTTCCTCTTTCAACGTGGCCCAGAGACACGAAAATGTTGGACACCCTTGAAAGTGTATAATTCAGTGACATTTAGTACATTCACATTATTACTCAGCCACTACCTTTGTCTAGTTTCAACATATTTTCCTTTTTTTAGTATATTTTATTGATTATGATGTTATCGTTGTCCCATTTTCACCTCCCTTTTATCCCCCTCCACCCTGTAACTCCCTTCCCTCCAGCATCCCTACCCTTTAGTTCATGTCCATGAGTAATATATAGAAGTTCTTTGACTTCTCCATTTCCTATACTATTCTTTACCTCCCCCTGTCTGTTTTGTACATACTAATTATGTTTCCCTGTACCTTTTCCCCCATTCTCCCCCTCCGCGCTAATATCCCTCCACGTGATCTCCATTTCTGTGATTCTGTTCCTGTTCTAGCTGTTTGCTTAGTTTTTTTTTTTTTTTAGGTTCAGTTGTTGATAGTTATGAGTTTGTTGTCATTTTACTGTTCATAGATTTGATCTTCTTTTTCTTAGATAACATTTCATATAATGAGGGCTTGGTGATGATGAACTCCTTTAACTTGACTTTCCCTGGGAAGCACTTTATCTGCCCTTCCATTCTAAATGATAGCTTTGCTGGACTGAGTCACCTTGGATGTAGGTCCTTGCCTTTCATGACTTCGAATACTTCTTGCCAGCCCCTTCTTGCCTGTTAGGTTTCTTTTGAGAAGTCAGCTGATAGTCTGATGGGCAGTCCTTTGTAGGTAACTGTCTCCTTTTCTCTTGCTGCTTTTAAGATTCTCTCCTTATCTTTAATCTTGAATAATATAATTATGATGTGCCTTGGAGCATGCTTCCTTGGGTCTAATTTCTTTGGTACTCTTGGAGCTTCTTAGACTTCCTGGAAGTCTGTTTCCTTTGCCAGATTGGGGAATTTCTCCATTATTTTTTTAAATGAGTTTTCAATTTGTTCCTCTTCCTTTTCTCCTTCTGGCACCCCTATGATTCGGATGTTGGAATGGATTCGGATGTTGGAATGTTTAAGGTTGTCCTGGAGGTTCCTAAGCCTCTTTTCATTTTTTTTTTTTTTAATTCTTGTTTTCTTCATTCTGTTCTGGATGAATGTTTATTTCTTCCTTTTGTTCCCAAATTGTTGATTTGAATCCTGGTTCCTTGGCTTCCTTTTGGTTCCCTGGATATTTTTCTTTATTTCACTTTGCATAGCCTTCACTTATTTATTTTTGGCTGTACTCAATCATTTCTTTGATCATCCTGATTACCAGTGTTTGAACTCTGTATCTGATAGGTTGGCTATCTCCTCTTTGCTTAGTTCTTTTTCTGGTGCTTTGATCTGTTCTTTCATTTGGGTCATATTTCTTTTTTTTAAATTTTTTTAATTTTTATTTATTTATCTTTAGAGGGGAAGGGTAGGAGAGAGGGAGAGGGAGAGAAATATCAATGTGTGGTTGCCTCTTGTGTGTCCCATGCTGGGAACTGGCCTGCAACCCAGGCATGTGCCCTGACTGGGAATCGAACCACAATCCTTTGGTTTGCAGGCCCACGCTCAATCCACTGAGCTACACCAGCCAGGGCTGGGTCATATTTCTTTGTCTTGGCACACCTGTTATGTTATAAGGGGCAGAGCCTTAAGTATTCACCGGGGCGGGGCAACCCACTTCACTGTGTTGTGGTGCTGTATGTGGGGGAGGGATCAGAAAGGGAACAATGCCTCTTCCTCGGCTCTTGCCCCACTTTCAGTCTCTTTCACCTCTACCTGCAAGGGGATGGTGCCCTTCTGGTGCTGATTCCCAGTTGGGTTGGCTTGTATATGTTCTAGGACCCTGTGAGCCCCTCCAATGGACTCTTCTGTGTCCATTGCTAGTCAGCAATTTCTCCCGCCACCACAACACCCACAGCTTCTTACAGCCAGAGGTTTTTGAAGCTTTCATTTCCGATGCTGGAACCCTGGGTTGAGTGGTCTGTCTTGCTCCCCAGTTGTTCCTCCTGGTTTATTCACATGTGAATGTGGGGCCACCCCATCTACTAGCTGTCGCCTCATCTACCAGATCTGGCAGGTATTGCCACATGTCCTCTCCACCCTTCCTACCAGTCTGGATGAATGTTTCTTCTTTTAACTCCTTAGTTATTGGACTTCTGTACAGTTCCATTTTCTGGAAGTTCTGGTTGTTTTTTGTTTTTAAATGGTTTGTTATCCTTCTTTTGGTTGTACAAGGAAGTGAAGCATATCCCTATGCCACCATCTTGGCTGGAAACTCAAAAACATTCAAAAAATTTTCATTCCAAAAGAAAACCTCAGACTTCTGGCCAAGATGGAGGCGTAGGTGGACACACTGTGCCTCCTCTCACAACCAAAATTAAGAACAACAAATATTTAGAAACAAGAAAACAACCAGAACTGATAGAAAATGGAACTGTACGGAAGTCCAACAACCATTCATCCAGACCGGTAAGAGGTGTGGAGTCAAGGCAGGAAAAAGTGGAGGTGCGGACCCGGGATTGCAAGCAGCAGCGGCTGGCAGTTCCCAGGTGCACAGGCAGCAGCTGGCAGACCCCGGGCACAGGGGTCAACTGTGCAGACCCAGTGAGGCCGCATAAGGCTGCTGGTGACCAGCTGGTCCCACATTTGGATGTGCAGACGGTCCAGGTAGAGGGGTAGTGGCGGAAGGGACTGAATCCAGGAGAGAGCGGAGCAGGCGCCATTGTTCCCTCTCAGACCCTGCCCCCACATACAGTGTCACAACCCAGCGACTGGGCTGCCCCACACTGGGAAGTGCCTGAGGCTCCACCCCTCACTACGTAATAGCCGCGACCAGACTAAAACCAAACCAAAACAAACAAACAAAAAAAACCCACCAAAAATGGCTCAAACCGGAGACCAAATGAAAGCCCCAGAGCCAATTCCTCTCAGCCGTGAAGAGATAGCCAACCTATCAGATGCACAGTTCAAAGCACTGGTCATCAAAATGCTCACAGAATTGGTTGATTTTGCTCACAAATTAGATGAAAAAATGCATGCAGCAATATGTGAAATGAAGGAAGACACATGAGAAACTGATAGAGATGGATGGAAAACTGGGACTCCAATCAATGGAGTGGACCAGAAGGAAGAAACTAACAATCAAACAGAAAATGAGGAAGAAACAAGAATTCAAAAAAATGAGGAGAGGCTTAGGAACCTCCGGGACATAATTAAACGTCCCAACATCCGAATTATAGGGGTACCAGAAGGGGAAGAAGAAGAGCAACAAGTGGAAAATTTATCTGAACAAATAATAAAGGAGAACTTCCCCAATCTGGCAAAGGAAATAGACTACCAGGATGTCCAGGAAGGTCAGAGAGTCCCAAAGAAGTTGGGCCCAAGGAGGAACACACCAAGGCACATCGTAATTACATTAGCCAAGATTCAGATGAAGGAGAGATCTAGAAGCAGCAAGGGATAAGGGGACAGTCACCTACAAAGGAGTTCATATCAGACTGTCAGCCGATTTCTCAAAAGAGACCTTATAGGCAAGAAGGGGCTGAAAAGAAATATTTGAAATCTTGAAAAGCAGGGACCTACACCAAAATTGCTCTATCCAGCAAAGCTGTCATTTAGAATGGAAGGGAAGATAAAGTGCTTCTCAGATAAGGTCAAGTTTAAGGAGTTCATCATCACCAAGCCCTTATTATATGAAATGTTAAAGGGACTTATCTAAAAAAAAGAAGATCAAAAATATGACAGTGAAAAGATAGCAAACTCACAGATATTAACAACCACACCTAAAACAAAAGCAAACTAAGCAAACAGCTAGAACAGGAACAGAACCACAGAAATGGAGATCATATGGAGGGTTAGCAACAGGGGCATGGGAGGAGGAGAGGGGGGGAAAGGTACAGAGAATAAGTAGCATTTGGTAAGTAGAAAATAGACAGGGGAGGGCAAGAATAGTGTGGGAAATGTAGAAGCTAAAGAACTTATGACACATGGACAGGAACTAAAGTGGGGAAGGGGGTGTGAGAGGGTGTGCAGGGTGGAGGGGAATCATGGGGGAGAAATGGGACAACTGTAATAGCATAATCAATAAAATATATTAAAAAAAAAAAAAAAAGAAGACAAACCTCATGACTGTTAAAACAGTCACTTCCTATTCTGCTCTCCCGCCAGTCCCTGGAAACCAAGAGTCTGCTTTCTGTGTCTGTGGAATTATCTATTTCATATAAATGGAATAATACAGTATGTGTCTTTTGTGTTTGACTTCTTTCACTTAGAGTAGTGTTTTAAAGATACATTCATGTTCTACCATGTATCAGTACTTTATATATTTTTATGGCTGGATTATATTTCTTTGTGTAGATATCCTGTTTTTGTTTACCTAGTAACATACTGATGGACATTTGGGTTGTTGCCACTTTTTGGCTATATGAATAATGTTAAGACCAATCATGTACAACGTATTGTGGGTCATATGTTTTCACTTCTCTTTAGTGTATATGTAGGAGTGGGATTGTTGTGTCATGTCACAGCTGTGTTTAAGTGAATGAGGAACTTTTGAACTTTTTCTGAAATGACTACACTGTTTTACTTTCCTAGCAATAATGTACAAGGGTTCCACATTCTCCACATCTTCACCAATACTTGTTATTGATTATACTCATATTACTTTATGTGAAGTTGTATCTCATTGTGGTTTTGATTTGCATTTCTCTAATAATGAATGATGTTGAACATATTTTCCATGTGCTTGTGGGCTTTTGTTATTGTCTGTAGAGAAATGTTTACTCAAATTGTATGGCCCTTTTAAAATTGGACTACTTGTCTTTTTACTATTGAGTTGTAAGAATTCTTTTTAAAAAATATATTTTATTAATTATGCTATTACAGTTGTCCCATTTCTTCCCCATCATTCCCCTCCACCCTGCACACCCCCTCCCACCCACATTCCCCCCTTTAGTTCATGTCCATGTGTCATAAGTTCTTTAGCTTCTACATTTCCCACACTATTCTTGCCCTCCCACATCTATTTTCTACCCACCGTCTATGCTACTTATTCTCTGTACCTTTCCCTGCTATCTCCTCCTCTCACTCCCCTGTTGCTAACCTTCTATGTGATCTCCATTTCTGTGTTTCTGTTACTGTTCTAGTTGTTTCCTTAGTTTGCTTTTGTTTTAGGTGTGGTTGTTAATAACTGAGTTTGCTGTCTTTTTACTGTCATATTTTTTATCTTTTTCTTAGATAAGTCCCTTTAACATTTCATATAGTAAGGGCTTGGTGATGATGAACCCCTTTAACTTGACCTTATCTGAGAAGCGCTTTATCTTCCCTTCCATTCTAAATGAAAGCTTTGCTGGATAGGGTAATCTTGGATGCAGGTCCTTGACTTTCAAGACTTGGAATATTTCTTTCCAGCCCCTTCTTGCCTGCAAGGTCTCTTTTGAGAAATCAGCTGACAGTCTGATGGGAATTGCTTTGTAGGTGACTGTCCCCTTATCCCTTGCTGCTTCTAGAATTCTCTCCTTCATTTTAATCTTGGCTAATGTAATTACGATTTCCTTGGCATGTTCCTCCTTGGGTCCGACTTCTTTGGGACTCTCTGATCCTCCTGGACTTCCTGGAATTCTATTTCCTTTGCCAGATTGGGGAAGTTCTCCTTTATTATTTGTGCACACAAGTTTTTCACTTGTTGCTCTTCCTTTTCCCCTTCTGGTACCCCTATAATTCAGATGTTGGGACATTTAAAGCTGTCTTGGAGGTTCCTAAGCCTCTCCTCATGTTTTTGCATTGTTGTTTCTTCATTCTTTTCTGATTGGATGTTTCTTTCTTCCTTCTGGTCCACTCCATTGATTTGAGTCCCAGTTTTCCTCCCATCACTATTGGTTCCCTGTGCATTTTCCTTCATTTCACTTATTGTAGCCTTCATTTGTTCATCTAATTTGTGACCAAAACCAACCAATTCTGTGAGCATCCTGATCACCAGTGCTTTGAACTGTGCATCTGATAGGTTGGCTATCACTTGGTCGCTTAGATGAATTGGCTCTAGGGCTTTGATCTGTTCTCCCATTTGATCCTTTTTTTTTTTTTTTTTGGTTCTGGTCATGGCTATTAGGTAGTGAGGGTCAGAGCCTTAGGTGTTCCCCAGGGCGGGGCAGCCTAGTTGCTGGGCTGCGATTGTATGTGGGGGTGAGGTCCGAGAGGGAAGAATGGCACTTGCTCCGCTCTCTCTTGGATTCCAGTCCCTTCTGCCACAAGGAAATTCGGCCTTTCTGGAGCTGATTTCCATGTGGGTGGGCTTGTGTACGGTACGTTCATTCTACGACCCTGTGGGTCTCTCCAGCGAACTCTCCTGTAAGGCTGGGAGTCTCTCCTGTCACCTCAACCCCCACGAGTGTTTTCAGTTAGTGTCTTTATGTTTTATTTCCTGGTGCTGGGGCCCTGGGTTGCAAGGTCTGTCTCACTCCATGTTTTCGCCTGGATTATCTGTGCATGAATGTGGGACCGCCTGGTCAGCCAGCTGCCTTGTGCAGCCTCGCTGGGTCTCCCTGTTGCCACCCCGCGCCTGGGATCCGCTAGCCACTGCCTGTGTGCCTGGGATCTGGCAGCCGTTGCCTGGGCACCCAAGTCTGCCAACTTCCACTTTTTCCTGCTGGGACTCCGTCCCTCTTACCAGTCTGGATGAATGGTTGTCGGACTTCTGTACAGTTCAATTTTCTGTCAGTTCTGGTTGTTTTCTTGTTTCTAAATCTTTGTTGTTCTTAATTCTGGTTGTGCGAGGAGGCACAGTATGTTCACCTATGCCTCCATCTTGGCCGGAAGTCTTGAGTTGTAAGAATTCTTTATATATTCTGTATGTGTATCAGATATGTGGTTTGCAATATAGTCTTCCATTCTGTTTTTGTTTTTGAAAGATTTTATTAATTTAGTTTTAGAAGTGGGGAAGAGATGGAGAGAAACATCAATATGAGAGAGAAACATTGATCAGTTGCTTCTTGTATACCCACCACTGAGGATTGAACCCAGAACCCAGGCATATACCCTGACTGGGAATCAAATGGGCCACATTTCGGTTTGCAGGACAGTGTACAACTAACTAAGCCACACTGGTCAGGGAAATTTTTTTTCTTTTCTCTTTTAAAAATTATGTTTAGATTATTATTTTTTAATGTGTATTTTATTGATTATGCTTTATGGATGTCCCAATTTTTTTCCTCCACCTGGTACCACTGTTCCCTCTAGCAATCCGCCCTTGGTTCATGTCCATGGATCATGCATGTAAGTTCTTTGGCTACTCCATTTCCTCTACTACTCTTAACATCCATCCATCTATTTTGTACCTATGAACTTAGACTTCTTAATCTGTGTACTTTTTCACCCATTCTTTGCCTTCCCCCTCCCAGATGATAACCCTCCAAATGATCTCCATATCTATGATTTTGTTTCTGTTCTGCTTGTTTGCTTAGTTTGTTTTTATGTTCAACTGTTGATAGTTTTGAATTTATTGCCATTTTAATGTTTATATGTTTGGTATTCTTTTCCTTATATAATTCCCTTTAACATTTCATATCATAATGGCTTGGTGGTAATGAACTCCTTTAGTTTTACTTTGTGTGGCAATCACTTTATCTGTTCTTCCATTCCAAATGATAGCTCTTGTGGATAGAGTAATCTTGGCTGTAGGCTCTTGCTTTTCATTACTGAATATTGCTTGCTAGTCTCTTGTTGCCTGCAAAGTTTCTTTCGGAAATCAGCTGACAGTCTTATGTGAACTCCTTTGTAGGTAGCTAACTGCTTTTCTCTTGCTGCTTTAAAGATTCTGTCTTTATCTTTAACCTTTATCATTTTAATTATAATGTGTCTTGGAGTGGATCTCTTTGCATCCATCTTGTTTGAGACTCTCTGTGCTTCCTAAACTTGTATGTCTGTTTCCCTCACCAAATTGGGAAAATTTTCTTTCATTATTTTTTCAAATAGATTTCCAGTTTCTTGCTCTTTCTCTTCTTCTTCTGGTATACGGTATGATGTGAAGGTTGGAGAGCTTGAAGTTTTCTTTGTCTCAGATGCTCCTTACATTGTCCTCTTTTTTTATGTTTCTTTTTCTTATTATTCTGATTGGTTTTCTTCTTTGTTATGTTCCAAATCATTGATTTGAATCTTGGCTTCATCCACTTCACTGTTGATTCCTTGTAAATTTTTCTTTATTTCACTTAGTGTAACCTTCATTTCTGCCTATCTGTTTTATGCTGTTGAAGTACCTAGTGAGTTCCTTGAGCATCCTAATAATGTGTTTTGAACTCTACAGCTGAGAGATTGCTTATCTCCATTTTATTTACTGAGTTTTTGAGACCATGAGACTCACCTAGGTTTTAGAGGAGGAAAATAGGGAAAAAAATTTGAAGCAAAAAATGTGGTAAAATATTTAATAACATAAATAATATAGCCCCCCACCCCCTCTCCCAGTGAGCCAGGTAAGCTACATTCGGACTATAAGATACAATCCCCATTTTCTCCCCAAATTTGGGGGTGTGTGCGTCTTATAGTCCGAAAAATATGGTAGTTCTTTTTCTGGAGTGTTGTTCTGCTTTTTCATTTGGGCCATATTTCTTTGTCTCCTCATTTTGGCCAGACTTCTTTTGTTTGTTCTGTATATTATGTAGGGTTGATTTGACTCCTTGTCTTAGTAGCTTGGTCTGTTGTAGAAAAGTGCACCAGTTTTGGACAGGGCTGAGCCTTAGGTAATTGCCGGAGTGGGGAAACCCATGTTGCTGTTCTGTGGGTCTGTGTGATGGCTCAAAGAGGAAAGAATGCTGCTGCCTAGCCTCTGGAGTTTTGTCTGGGTGGAAGCTGTGTCCCAGCTTTCTCTTTCATGCCAGACACTACAGTTTCTCTCTGTATGCCTCTGGTGCCCTGTGTCCCTGGTGGTAAAGCCTAGAGGGAGTGAGTCTGCATTAGTCCTAAGTCCACCGCAGCACTTCACTAAGTCACTCCACTAAGTAGAGGCTCTTGAGAACCCCCCCATTTCTTCTACTGCCACAAACCCCCTTGCTTTTACAGCCAGAAGTTATGGGGTCTTATATTCCTGGTGGTGGAACCCCGGGCTGGGTGGTGTAGCGTGGTGTGGGCTGCTACAATTCCTCCCTCCTGAGGTATCTTTCCCAGTTTTTATCCACCACACATGGGTGTGGGACTGCCCATTCTGTGTTTCTGCATGTCTCTGCGTGTCCTTGCATCTCGGCGCCTCTCTGTGTCTCCTCCCCTCCTACCTGTCTGGATGAGTGTGGCTTCTTTAATTCCTTGGTTGTTGGACTTCTATACAGCTCAATTTTCTGGTGATTCTGGGTGATATTTTTTGTTAGTCTAGTTGTAAGTTTTGCTGTGGTTGTGTGTAGAGGCAGGCCATGTTTACCTACACCTCCATCTTGACCACAAGTTCAGACGCCCATTTTTGTCCTTTTATTTTCTTTTTTGTGTTCTTTGAAACACAAAATAAATTTTAAATTCGATGAAGTACAACTTACTTTTTTTTAAATTACTTGTATTTTGGTTTCTTTTAAAGAGAGCACTGCCAAACCCACGATGATGAGGTTTTACAGCTGTGCTTTCTCTAAAAGTTTTATGCATTTATTTATTTACTTATTAAAATTTTTATTAAGTTTTTTAGAGAGAGGGTAAGGGAGGGATAAAGAGAGGGAGAGAAACATTGGTGTGAAAGAGAAACATTGATGTGTTGCCTCTTGTCTGTGCCGTGTTCAGAGTCTGAACCTGCAACCCAGGCATGCACCCTGATTGGGAATTGAACTTGTGACCTGTTTTTGGGATTACACCCAACCAACCCAACGAACTGCACCACACCAATCAGGGCAAGTTTTATACTTTTAATGCTGACATTTAATTCTTTGTTTTGTTCTTTGTTTTTTGAATTAATTTTTTATGTGGTATGAGGTAGGAGTCCAGCTCCATTATTTTGAATGTGGATATTCATATGTTGAAAAGACTCATTGTCCCCATTGAATTGTCTTGGCATTCTTGTTGAAACTCGGTTGACCATTAATGCAAGGGTTTATTTCTTACTCTCAGTTTCAACACATTGATCGATATGTTTATCTGTATGGAAGTCCTGTCTTGTTTTTATTACTATAGTTTTGTAGTAATTTTTAAAACCAGGAAGTATGAATCCTCCAAATTTATTCTTTTTGAAGATTGTTTTGGGCGTTTTGAGTCCCTTGACTTTACATGTTATTTTTATAATTGGCTTGTTATTGTCTTTGAAAATGGTAGGTTAAATTTAATAGGTATTGTCTTAAATCTGTACATACCAACAATATTAAGTCTTGTTGCCCATGAACACAGGATGTCTTTTCATTTTTGTAGGCATTCTTTAATTTCCCTCAAAAATATTTAGTATACAAGTATTACACCTCTTTATTGAAGTATTCCAAGTATTATAGTTTTTTTATGCTACCATATATAGAATTGTTTTTTCTTAATTTAATTTTTGCTTGTTCATTGCAAGTATATAGAATACAGATATTTTTGTATATTACTTTTTTATCCTGCCACTTTTTTGAATTTTTAGCCAGATCTAGTGGTTTATTTTTGATTCATTCATGTTTTCTATGTATATGGTCATATCATGTATGAATTTAGTTTCACTCCTTTTTAAAAAATTGGATTCTTTTTCTTTTGTTTTCAAATTGCCTAATTCTCAGTGCTTTTTTTAATATACAATCCCCCTGTCTTTTATCCTTAATCGTTCTGTTGAAAAATTAGGTGTATTCTTATTGAGAATCCTTTGTATGGCATGTGTTGCTTCTTGTTGCTTATAAGATTTATTTTTGTCTTTCAGCAGTTTGATCATGATTTGTCTAGGTACTGATCTTTTTTAGTTTGAGTGTATTGAGTTTCTTGGATGTATAGATTAATATTTCTCATGAAATTTGTGAAGTTTTTGACTATTTTTTGTTGAAATATTTGTTCCGTCCTTTTAGCTCTATTCTCTCCTTTTGTTCTTATTATATACATATGTTGGTATGTTTGATGGTGGTTCCACAGACAGGTCTCTGAAGCTCTGTTTAATTTTTTTTCCTTTTTCTTAGATTGGATCATCTCAATCGTTCATTCTTCAATCAGTTTGCTGATTCCTCTACTTATGCCTTTACTTGAACCCCTCTAACGAATTTTTCATTTTAATTAATGTACAGCAGCATTTTTATAATTTTTTAAATTTCTGTCTCTTTACTGATATTTTTTTTGTTAAGGCCTCTTTATCATACTGTCCTTTAGTTGTCTGGAAATATTTACAATAGCTGATAAAATGTCTCTGCCAACATCAACATTTTGTCAGGGACGGTTTCTATTTATTACTTTTTTATTTTTTCTGTGTCCATATTTTCTTCTTTGCGTATCTTATAACTTTTTTTTAGTGAAAACTGGGCATTTTTATTTGTACAGTGTGGCAGTTCTGGAAATAAGATTTTCCCCTCTTCCAGGGTTTGTCCTAATTGTTTTGTTATTGCTGTTTGGTTGTACTTTAAAATAATTCTGCAAAGTCTGTAATCCTTTTTTGTGTGTGGCTTGCAAATTCTCTACTCAGCTTAGTGGTCGGATAATGATTGCACAGGGATTTCTGTGAATGTTCTAAAACAATAAGGTTCCAGTCTTTTCTACACAGTCCTGTGTACTTGTTGGGATAATCCTCAACACTCAACCAGGCAGTTGTCAACTCTTCTTACCTTTTCTTCCTGTTTACACAGATCGTGAATGACAACCAGAGGTCCCAACTCTTTGTGAGCATGCGCACATTCATGGGCATATGCACTGTCCTAAATATGTGCAACACCTACATTTTCTGTAATATTTCAAATCTTTTCAAAACCCCTTTTATACATGTTATTCATGAGCTTTTCTTTTGAAGTCATTACATTTTTTGCCCCATCTTTAGACAGTTGCAGTGTTTAAACAGTTATCTCTGATTGTTTTTCGCAAACACATATGAGGGAAGAGGTTTTCCTCAGTGAGTGGTCTCCAAATTAGATCAAATAAATATAGCCCTTTGAGTGAGGTTTTCCAGGGTAATGCCATATAGATCAAATTGTGACAGTGATCTGTGGGACATGGCATTGGCTTAACACTGGTCTGATCCTTTCAATGATTTTAAGGCTGCTTTTTAAAATAACTGTAATTGTAGGGGTTTTTTCTCTTCTGTGAGGAGCTAGGAAGAGGGAGATTGTAATTGGGTTAACTTAAAATGCCACAATGCAGCCCTGGCTGGCGTAGCTCAGTGGATTGAGCGCGGGCTGTGAACCAAAGGGTCGCAGGTTTGATTCCCAATCAGGGCACATGCCTGGGTTGCAGGCCAGGCCCCTAGTGTGGGCTACATGAGAGGCAACCACACGTTGATGTTTCTCTCCCTCTCTTTGTCTCTCCCTTCCCCTCTCTAAAAATAAATAAATAAAATCTTAAAAATAAAATACAATGCCATAATGCCTGTTTTTCTTATCAAGATTCAGTTATTTTCCTTGATGAAATGTTCCCCTACACAGGATTATTCTAAGCCTTTGGTTAATTTCCAGAGTCATAAAACAGTTGATTTTGACAGTTTTTGTTAGTCTTATTTCTTTTATGTATGGGAAGGAATTTTCAGAGATCTTTATCATTTTCTTCGACCTCACTCTCAATGATCTTTTTAAGAAATTTAAATAATGAAAAATATTTTATAGATTTACTCATGTGGCTGCCATTCTGCTGTTTTCGATCCCTATACTGATAAATATTTGAATATATCATTTTCCCTTTACATGAAGGGACTTTCTTTAATATTTCCTTTAGTATGGGTTGACTTATGATGAATATTTTCAGGTTTGTATATCTGAAATTGTAATTTTTTTAGCCTTCATTTACTAATGATGTACTTTTAAAAAATAGATATTAAAAGAATAACCTTACAGAAAAATTCTGTGAATTTTAAAACATATTAATTTGAATAAACATTTATATACAGTCAGGATACAGATTAGGTTCACTACCTTGTGATATTCCCTCACCGTATTACTTGTCTTTATACCTTCTGCCCTCCTGTATATTTCCAATATTTATTGGAAGTACTTGTCTTTTCTCCCTTGCGTTTGGTTTTTGGTTTTCAAAATGTCATATAAATGGAATCATACAATGTGTAAAGTTTTGAGATTGGCTTCTCTCATACAGCAGTATGTCTTAGAGAATCAAGTAGTTAAATATGTGAGTTCCAACAGTGGATTTTTCTTCTAAATTTCAATTTTAATTAATTTTACTGAGATATAACTTAAAATATAGCTATTTAAAATGTACAGTGCATTATATATTTATTTATTTTCACCTCAGGACATGCTTATTGAGGTTTAGAGAGAAGGGAAGGGAGGGGCAGTGAGAGGAAGAGAAACATCCATGTGAGACAGAAACATCAATTGGTTGCCTCTTGTATATGCCCCAGCCAGGGACCGAACTGCAGCCTAGGTATATGCCCTGACTGGGAATCATACATGTGACTTTCTGGTTTATGGGCTGACGTTCCAACCTACTGAGCCACACAGGCCAGCTTAAAATGTACAGTTGATTAAATTTTTGATAAATTTGTATACCCATGTAACCACATTCATAGTCAAGCTGTTCTATTTTTATTACCCCTTGTGTGCCCATTTGTAGACATTTTTCAACCCCACCTGCATTCCCCATCAACCTCTGATCTGCTTCCTGTTACTCTTGTTTTGCCATTTCTAGAATTTTATATCACAATATGTGCTTTTGTGCCTGGTTTCTTCCTGTGGCATAATGTTTCATACTTACCAATGTTGATGTCTGTACCAGTAGTTCATGTTTATTGCTGGGTAATATTTCATTGCATGGTATATACTGTAGGTAATAATTTAGGCGTCTGTGTTTTTATTCTTTTAAAAATAGTACCGTAGTTTAGTTTTAAGTAGTTGTAACAATCTCTAGTACCTTATGTAATGGAACTTCATTTCATTGGTACTATTCTAAAATTGTAATTATTTTGATGTAATTATTTTCACCTAGCTCTTTTTTCTTCCAGTTTAGCAAGATATAAAAAATACACATATAAATATATTAAGAAAATTTGCTAACACTAGGATGTTGAAATTTAAATCTAAAATTCTAAAAAACATTAATTTTCTAAAATTAAGTTTTATTTTACTGAATAGCATAAAATGCTGCTTACTTGGTTTTATTTCAATTATTAGTTGCTTTCTTTTACTTAAACTATGGTGAGTCTGAAAGTATTAAGTGAATTGTTTTTATGCTATCTCTGAGCTGACCTATTTTTTGAATATGAAATTAATGATAACTGTTTATTTTGACAGGCTTTTGGAAATGCCAAGACAGCTCATAATAACAATTCAAGTCGTTTTGGCAAGTTTATTCAAGTAAATTACCAAGAAACAGGCACCGTACTTGGGTAAGTAGCAATGTCAGGCTTTGGAGCATGTTTTGTATTTTTGTTACTGCCCCTTTATAAACCATAGATTGTTCATTTGCTCTTTAATGAGAATAGTGACATTGGTGTCTGCATTACATTTATTCTTTTCAACTGTTTTTATTTTGGAAAAGTTTAAATGTGATAAAAGTTCTAAGAATAATGTAACATTTACCTTTAACTTAGATTATTGTTAACAATTTGCTGCATTTGCTTTCTTTCTGTATTGTGCATACATTTATTCTTAAAAATTGTTTTTGAGTAAGTTGGGCATATAACTTGATCCTGTTGTTAACATATTTCGTAAAGCAACCACAACCACATTTATCTACATAGTACTGTTATTATACTGAAGAAATTTAATTTTGGTACACTATATGATCTGCAGTCAGAGTTTTCTGGTTGTATCAGCATATATTTTATAACTTTTATTTTTAATTAATAGATTTTATTTTTAGAGCAGTTTTAGGTTCATGATAAAAATGAGTAGAAGGTAGAGTTTCCAGATAACTCTTCACCCTACCTGCTCAGTTTCCTGTTAATGTCTTGCATTAATTTGCTCTATTTATATTGTGTATTCTATAGGCTTTGAAAAACATACAAAGACATATATTCCTTATTTATAGTATCATATGGAATAGTGTCACTTCCCAAAAAATCCTCTATGTTTCACCTGTTTATCCCCTTCTCACCCACTAACCTTTGGTAACCGCTAATATTTTTCATTGTTTCCATAGTTTTGCTTTTTCTAGAATGCATTGTAGTTGGGATCATATAGTATATAACCTCCACAGATCGGACTATTTTTCTTAGAAGTATGTATCTTCCATGTCTTTCATGGCTAGAATTTATTGGATTAATGTTAAATGTATATATCAAGTTGGGGGTAATTGACATCTTTGTGATTTTAGAAATGTTAAGTTTTTTGTATTTTTTTGGTAGCAGATTGATTTTATTGATTTTTTTAAAATTGTATGTTATCAATTATGCTATTACATTTGTCCCAGTTTTTCCCTCTTTGCCTCACTCTACCTAGCATCCCTCACTCCTTCAGGCAATCCCCACACCATTGTTCATGTCCATGGGTCATATGTATAAGTTCTTAGACTACTTTATTTCCTATACCATACTTTACATCCCTGTGGCTATTCTCTAACTACCTTTTTATACTTCTTAATCCCCTTACATCATCACCCATTCTCCCACACACCCTTGTCCATTCTGGCAACAATCAAATGCCCTCTGTAGCCGTAATTCTGTCTTTGTTCTTCTTGTTTGCTTAGTTTGTTTTTCAAATTCACTTGTTGATAGATAATGCTTTTATTCTTCCTAGTTTTGATGTTCGTTTTCTTAAACAAGTCCTTTTAACATTTCATATAATAATGGTTTGGTGATGATGAACTTCTTTAGTTTTTTCTTATCTGGGAGGATCTTTATCTGCCCTTTAATACTAAATGAAATCTTTACTGGGTAGAACACTCTTCGGTGTAGGTACCTGCTTTTGATGACTTTGAATATTTCTTGCCAATCCCTTTTAGCCTGCAGTTTCTTTTGAGGAATCAGTTGACAGTCTTGTGGGAACTCCCACATAGGTGACTAACTGCTTTTCTCTTGCTTCTTTTAAGATTCTTACTTTGTCTTTAACCTTTAGCATTTTAATTATGATGTGTCTTGGAGTGGGCCAGTTTCCATCCATCTTGTTTGGGACTCTCTGTGCTTCCTGGTTCTGTATGTCTATTTACTTCATCAAGTTAGGGAAGTTTTCTTTCATTATTTTTCCAAAAAGATTTTCAATTTCTTGCTCTTTCTCTTCTTCTGGCACCCCTATGATGCTAATGTTGAAACACTTGAAGTTGTCACAGAGGCTGTTTACACTATCTTTGTTTTTTTTTTTTTTTTTGGATTCTTTTTTCTTCTTGTTGTTATGATTGGCCATTTTTTGCTTCTTTGTATTTCAAGTCACTGATTTAATTCTGGCTTCATTCACTTCACTGTCATTTCCCTGTAAATTGTTCTTTATTTCATTAGTGTATTCCTTGTTCCTGCCTGGATCATTTGTTATGTTGTTGAGCTTCTCACGGAGTTCCTTGAGCATCCTTATAACTAATGTTTTGAACTCTGCATCTGATAAATTGCTTATCACCATTTTGTTTAGCTCTCTTTTTTGGAGTTCTGTTCTTTCATTTGGGCTGTTTCCTTGTCTCCTCCTTTGGCAGCCTCCCTGTGTGTGTTTTTATGTCTCTGCCCCTTCTGCCTGTCTGGATGGGTGTGGTTTCTTTAATTATGTAGTTGTTGGGCTCCCATTCAACTCAATTTCTGATAATCCTGAGTGGTGGTGGTTCTATAGTTTGGTTGTAATTTTGGTATGGTTGTGCAAGGAGGCACGCCGTGTTTACCTTTGTTGCCATCTGACTGGATGTGCTGCTTTTTGTATTTGTTGTTGCATTTATTTTTGAGTATTTTAAAAAATGTTTTATTGTTATTTTTCTTTTGTAGTATATCTTCAAATTATATGTTGTTTTTATCTATGAAAGCTATTGATTTTTATATTTTATACTTAGTTATTTTGTTGTATGAATTTTAAATACTTTTGTTTCTCTTACCTTTTTTAGGTATATAATCATATCTGCAAAAATAAATACATTTACTTTTTTTCTGTTCTTATATCTCTGGTTATTTTCTATCTTGTTTGATTCTAAATTTCCTATACTGCAATACTATTGTTTCAGACTTTTATGTGAATACTTTTATTGTTTTTCTGCTAAGTGAAATTCTGGATTTAGGAGATTTTATCATGTTAATGAGTTATGGATCAATTAAAAATTTTTTTTGTCGGTAATGTTTATTTCATTTTACTACAGGCCTTTTTGTCATCTGTGGGCATAGTATGATCTTCATTCTGAGATACATTAATATTATGATTATTCTAACATTGGATAATTTTTGTATCCTAGGGAATAGCATTCCATTTGGTCATTACAAAGACACACACACACATGCTTACATACACAGACATATTTATATGCACATGTATTTACAATGTTGTGGTCTGTTTGCTAGTTGTTATTTATGAATTTTTAAAAAAATTAATTAATTTATTTTTAGACAGAGGGGAAGGGAGGGAGAAAGAGAGGGAAATATAAGTGTGTGGTTGCCTCTCATGCACCCTGCACCAGGGAACCTGGCCTGCAACCCAGGCATGTGCCCTGACTAGGAATTGAACTGGCAACCCTTTCATTCTCAGGCTGATGCTCAATCCATTGAGCCACACTAGCCAGGGCTATTTATGATTTTTGCATATATATTAATCAGTGAGATTGATACGTATTTTATGCTGTTTTACTCATGCTTAACTCTTACCACTTTACTTTCGTATGTATGTATGTATGTATGTATATATGTATTTATGTATATGGGTTTATTTGAGCCAAACTGACAACATATGCTGGGGAGCAAGATCTGAAATGCTTCTGCTGTAGATTTAAAAATTTTGACCTAAACTATGTGTTTTTTCTCCTCCCAGCCCCCAAAGAAACAAAAACAAGTATACATTCTTCTTTTCTGATTTGCAGAATGTTAGTTTCCAAAGGTACAGTTGGTACTTTTACTTGTAAAAGCAGGATGCAGTGAAATCAGGCTGGTCTTTCCCAGTATTTATGATTGTGCTTCATGAGAGTTTGTTATTAGGTAAAGTGTGTATGTTGCTTTTTAACTTACAAAGTACCATTTTATACACACACACACACACACACACAAATATATATATATTCATTCTTAAGACAGTTTCATGACTTAAAAATGGCAGATGTGTATTTTTCCATTTTATGAATGAAATTCAGGCCTGTCTATGTTAAGTGATTACCTAAAAATTAGTCAATAAACAACATTTATGGAGTTCATTATAAGTACCAGGTACTGTGCTAAGTTTGAGGATATAAAAACATGTAGACATGTTCTCTGCCATTAAAGTTCTCATAGTCTCTTTGGGAAGGTAGATATTTATATAAGATAATTACAGAAAATGAGGTAAATACAATGATTGTAAGTATCTGGAGGACTTCACAAGAAAAGGTGATTTTTATCTTGGGTCTTAAATGTTTGCCAAGCAGGAAAAGTGGGAAACCACATTATTGATTGAGGAACTTGCATTAGCAAATGAATGGAATTAGGACAAAGACCCTGGTGTGTACTTGAGGTTAGTTCATTTGCTAATATTTATGGGCACTATGGTCAGTTGGCTTCATATTGTAACAAAAGCAGTAATGCTTGTAATTTATCGTCTGTCACTGGGAAGCAGATTTTTAAAATTTTATTAAAAATTACAAACATAGCAAAAATAAAGAAAATAGTACAAGGAAGTCCCACTCAGATTCAGCAATGATCAGATTTTGCCATATTTTCTTCATCCTTTTTTTCTCTATGCTGATGTATTTAAAAAACAATCCCAGCCTGCGAACCAGAGGATCGAGGTTCGATTCCCAGTCAGGGCACATGCCTGGGTTGCAGGCCAGTTCCCAGCAGGGGACACACGAGAGGCAACCGTACATTGATATTTCTCTCTCTCTCCCTCTCTCCTACCCTTCCCCTCTAAAGATAAATAAATAATCTAAAAAAATAAAAATAAATAAAATATTAAAAAAAAAAAAAAAAAAAAAACAACAATCCCAGATGGGCATAACATTAATTCACCCCTACATACTGTAGTATAAGGAGCAAATGAAAGTAGAGGAATAACATGATGAGATCTCATTTAATAGATAGAGAGCTCTTGTAGATAACTCATGGATTGAAAGGCTGGATGGAAAGATGTCCAGGAGTATGTTAGTGTCGTTGTAAGGGGGAACCTTTATAGTTAAAATCAACTTGGGTTCAAATCATAGTTCTGCTGTTTACTATCTGTATGATCTTAATATCTTTGAGTATCAGTTTCTCCACTTGTAAAATAGAGGCAGTAGTATTTGCCATGCAGGGTGGGTGTTAAGAATTTAACATGCTGGTTTAGTTAGTTCTCTTTCTCCCATTTTAGAACAATAAGAGCCTGTTTCATTAGTTTAGAATAGCGGTGATAATGGTAATTCAGAAGTGACAAATTTTAATTACTGGTGGTACTAGTGGTAATGAATTTGCAAAGAAGGCACATTTGAGCTTCATTTTAATGAGTGAATGGAATCTACTGGACAGAGCAGGAATAGTCTACAGAATTAGAATTGGAAGGAAGACCATGAACAATATATTCAGGAGGGAGTATCATGTTTGAGTGAATAATCTATCTTTGGGAGGGAGTGAAATACAGAACATGCAGTGGAAGGGAACTGACGAAAATAAGAGATCAAGTCAGATTTCGACCCCAAAGATAATCGTGCTAAGTAATTTGGATTCAGTAGTCTAAAGCTTTTAAATTTAAGGACCCCTTTTTCTTGTTAGAGCTTAACCGATTGTTCCAATTTAGTTAAGAGGATTGAAGACTTGAGGCATACATGCTGGATGAGGAGAGTAAACATCAATAACACAATTTGCATTTAAGTTCTTCATTCATTCAGGGTAAATTCCATTCTTCTGGCACATGGTATATTGGTCCTTCTTGATCAAGTCCACTTGCCTATTTTCTTCTCTAGCCTTGTTAACTATCTTTCCTGAAGTTGATAGTTACCTTACTTCTTTGTGCCTTTACATGAAGGCAGTTGTCCTTGCCTTATTCTGGGCAATCTGTTAGATTTTGGAGTCATGTAGTCATTTACTAGATATATTTAATGAATGTTTACTATGGACTGTGTATTTGTCGTCATGTGGGAATTCTTCCTTATATCTTTTTCCCTTCTTGGATTGAATCTTAAGTCTCTCTCCAGGTTCACATAATAAGTGTATTTTAATCACTCCATAATAAACCCAGTCAACTCATTATGATAGCTACTAGTTTACTTATTTCCTCCACTAGCTTGTAATCCTCTTGAGAACAGGTAATGTATCATTTATTTCCCTATTTGAATAATGCTTAGCACAGTGGACAGTTAATGAATACTAACTGAATAAATCAGTAAATAATAAATATATCATTTCCAGAATGTAGCAATGGCTTGAATATATAAAGTAAGTATGTTTTTGAGCCCTATTTAGTAATCTGTCCAAAGTATGTTTTTTGAAAGAATGTATAGTGTATATATGAGCCTAGAAAGAAAGTAAAGTCTATGTCATAGGAAGTTCTTATGTGCTATGTTTTGAACTTCTGAGTTTGTTTTGTTTTATTGAAAGCAAGAAAAAAACCATAACACACCCAGAAAAGATTTATGAGTTTAGGAATCTTACCTGTATAACACTGTAACAGTTTCCATAACAAAATAATGGTAAATGTACTGAAATGATCTGGATAGCCTTCTTTATACTTTTTCATCTTCTCTGAAAAAAATATTTGTCTACCTTATATTAATTATATTAACCAATTTTGTTTTTCTTCTAGTGCCTATGTTGAAAAATATCTACTGGAGAAGTCTAGACTTGTTTATCAAGAGCATAATGAACGGTACATACTTTCGCTTGTGTAATTAGATCAAGTTAACATTTGTATAATGCAGATTGACTTTTAGGATCTTTGTATATCATGACCTTTAATTCAGTTTATACCATGCATAGCTTTACATATGATTACTCTTTCTTTAATGGGCATAACATTGCAGTTTTTCTGAGGCTGCTAGATTTTTTGATGGCTATATAGGACTGTTACCCTTTCTAAATTCGCTCAAACTATCAGATCAGGAAAACAGTGGTATCTTTGTTCTCCTAGTAGGATTGTGCCTTTTGACCATTTTCCGTGTCTTAATGTTCTTTCTCTAACTTGAGAAAAGTTTTCAATCAAGCTGTTAATTTCATTATAATATTTGAGGTATATGGGACTTCAGTGATGAAGGAACCAAATATTGGATATATAAATGATTTGCTTCATTTAACAATGAGACAAAATTAAGAGCCAGAGTTTGAAATTAAACAGACCTACACATTCAAATACTAGATATGCCTTTGGCATCTAATTAACTCCTCTGCTTCTTAGGTACTTACTTTCATTTTACAAATAGAAAACTATCCTAGAGTCATTTAGAGGATTGAATGAAGTAACATTTATAAGATGTTATATATAACAAAAGTTCAGCAATTAATAGCCAATATTATTATAATGAATTACCTTCAAGGTTAGGACTAGAACTTAGAGTTTTCTGTTATTTTTTTTGTGGCTAGCACATGAGAAAATCTGAATTAGAGGTGTTTCAAAATAAAGGGAAGAGAGTTTCAGGAAGAGAATAGCTTCATAAACACTTGCAGAGCTAACAGGTACTGCTACTAGAAGGCTATTAGTAACTTTTTCTAACACATGTTAATGGAAGTGGTAGGGATATAAACCTGGTTTCTGTAGTTTTGAAGAATCAGTGGTAGGTGGAGATCCAGAGTTTATAAACTGAGAATAAACAGAGTTTATTCTCTGTTATTTTACTGGATTTGATTTGCAGATGTATGTATAATCGTTATGTGTTGCTGGATTTGGCTTGGTCATGTTTTGTTGATTTTTTGTGTCTATATTCATAAAGGATACTGCTGTAAGATTTTTAAAAAAACTTCCGATGTCTTTTTCTGGTTTTAATATAAGGATACTACTGGCTTATAAAATCAGATGGAAAGAGTTTGTGAAGGATTGGATTAATTTTTCTTGTTCGGTAGAATTTACCAATAAAGCTATCTGGTTCTGGGTTTTTATCTGTGGGAAATTTTGATTGCTGGTCTCTTTAGATTTTCAGTTTTCTATTTTAGTCAGATTTTGGTAGTTTATATTTTTCTAGGAATTTCATCTAGATTATCTAATTTTTTTGCAAAAATATTGTTTATAGTATTCTCTTACAACATTTTTTAAATTTCCCTAAGGTTGTTAGTAATATCCCCATTTTCATTCCTGTTGTAGCTCATTCAGGCTGATATAACAAAGTAGTAGAGACTGTGTAGCTTATAAACAACAGAAATTTATTTCTCACAGTTCTGGAGACTGAGAAGTCAGGGTGCCAGCATGGTAGCTTTCTGGTGAGAACCCTCTTCCAGGGTCCTCAGGTGGCAGAAGGGGATAGGGAACTCTTTGGGAACTCTTTTATAAGAGCATTAATCCCATTCATGTGGGCTCCACCCTTATGACCTAATCACCTCCCAAAGGCCCCACCCACTTCCACCTCCTAATCCATCACTTTTTGTAGTTATGATTTCACCATAGGCATTTGAGGAATACACCTTCAGACCATACCAACCTACTCCCTCTTTTAAAGGACCAAGCTTGGTTCCATTGATTTTTATTTTTCTTGCTCTCTCTTTCCATTTTCAATTTTCTGTTCTCATGCTTATTACTTCCTTCTGCTTGCTTTGGCTTTAGTTTGCTCCTTTTTTTTCTTTCTAGTTTCTTCAAGTAGGTCAGGTTATAGATTTGAGATTTTTTAAATATGAAATTATGGCTATAAAGTCCCACTGAACACCATTTCTCATGTTTTGGTATGTTATATTTTTGTTTTCATGCATCTCAATGTATTTTCTATTCCTGTGTGATTTCTTCTTTGACCCATTGGTTATTTACAAGTGTGTTGTTGAATTTCCGCATATTTCTGAATTTTGGAAATTTTTGTTTCTGATTTTTAAGATGGTCAGAGAATATACTTTTTATGATTTCAGTCTCCTTCAATTTATTGAGACTTATTGTTTTATAGTCTAATATTTTCTATTCTGGAGATTTTTCCATGATGCTTAAGAAAATTTGTACTGCTGTTCTTGGATGCAATATTCTATAGATGTTTGTTAGCTCTAGGTGGATGTAGTATTTTCCAAGTCCTTTTCTTCCTAGTTGATCTTCTGTTTAGTTTTTCTGTTCATTATTGAAAGGGGTGTGTGTGAGAGATATCTCCGTACTATTACTGAATTGTTTATTTAGTAATAAAGGGGACCTACAACCAAGACTACTCTACCTAGTAAGGCTATCATTTAAAATTGAAGGAGGAAAAAAAAAAATTGAAGAGATAAAGAGCTTCTCAGACAAGAAAAAGATAAGGAGTTTACCACCATTAAACCAGTATTTTAAAAAAAAGTTAAACAGACTTCTTTAAGAAGAAGGTAATAAAATAATGTAAACACGAATAAGAAAAAGATGTAATAACTATAACTATCAATAATCATTTTAAAAATAAATGGATTAAACCCTCTAATCAAAAGTCATAGAGTAGCTGGATAAGAAAGCAAGACCATACATATGCTGTCTACTAGAGTCCTAATTTAGATTAAAAGACACAAACAAACTATATGAAAAAGGGTGGAAAAAAGATATTTCATGCAAATGGAAGTAAATAGAAAGGTGGGGTAGCAATACTTGTATCTTATAAAATGGACTTTGAAACAATGGCTACAATGAGACAAGGACGCTATATAATGAAAAAAAGATCAATCCAACAAAAGGATTTAACTCTTGTAAACATTTGTGCACCCAACATAAAGGGACCTAAATATATATATAAAGCAAATTTTGACAGACATAATGGGAGAGGGAAACAATAATACAGTCATAGTATGGGACGTTAACGCCCCACTGACATCAGTGGTTAGATCTTCTATACAAAATCAACACAGAAACCATGGCCTTAAAAGACACATTAGACTAAAAGGATTTAGTTGATATTTTAGATTTGGAACATATCAGGCATATATATTCTCCAGTCACAATGGTATGAAACTAAAAATCAGTTACATGAATAAAACTGAAAAGCATAGAAACACATGGAGGCTAAATAATATGCTACTAAAGAAAGAATGGGTTCATTGAGATCGAGGAAGAAATCAAAGGATACCTTGAGACAAATGAAAATGAAAATACAACAAGCCAAAATCTATGGGACACAGCAAAAGCAGTCCTAAGAGGAAATGCATGCATAGTAGTAAGGCCTACCTCAAGAAAAAGAAATCTCAAATAAACACTGTAACTTTACACCTAATGGAATTGGAAAAAGAACAACGATGTTCAAAGGAAGGAAATAATACAGGCCAGAGTGGAAATAAATGAGAGTGTTAAAAATCAATACAAAAGATCAATGAAATCAAGAGCTGGTTCTTTGCAAGATAAACAAGACTGATAAAGCTTTAATGAGACTCATCAAGAGAAAAAGAAAGAGGATTCAAATAAATAAAATCGGAAATGAAAGGGGAAAATTGACAATGACCACAGAAATGCAAAGGATTATAAAAAAATACTGTGAACAAACTATATGCTAATTGGACAATTTTGAAGGTAGGGATACATTTCTAGAGACACACAATTTTCTAAGACAAAATCAAGAAGAAGCAGAAAATCTAAACAAAGTAGTTACTACTAATCAAATAATTCCAAACAAACAAAAATTTTAGACTGGATGGCTTCACAAGTGAATTTTACCAAACATTCAAAGAAAAATGAACTACAATCCTCTGGAAGTGATTCCAAAAAATTCAAGAGGAGGGCAGGCTCCCTAAGTCAGTTTGAGTCCAGCATTGCCCTGATTTCAATGATATTACAAAAAATAAGAAAATTATAGGCCAATATTTTTGAAGGACATAGATGCAAAAATTCTCAACAAAATATTAGTGGACAATTTGGCAATACTTTAAAAAGATTATACACCATAGACAAGTGGGATTTATTCCTGGCATGCAAGGTTGGTTTAATATCCTCAGTCAGTTAATGTAAAAAATTACATAGATGAAATGAAGGATAAAAATCATATGATCGTATCAATAGATGGAAAAAAAGCATTTGGTAAAATCCAGCATCCAGTTATGAAAAAATAAATCCCAGCAAAGTAGGAATAGAGGGAACATACCTCACTATTATAAATGCCATATAAGACAGACCCATAGCTTATATCATACTCACTTTTGAAAACCTAGAGGGTTCTTAACATCAGGAACAAAACAAGGATTTCCATTTTCACCACTTTCATTCAACATAATACTGCCACAACAATGAGACCAGTAAAAAAAAAAAAAAAAAAAGTAAAATGCATTCAAACTGGAAAGGAAGAAGTAAAACTGCACTTATTTCCAGATGACATGATATTATATAGAGAGAACTCTAAAGACTCTACTAATAAATAATTAGAAGTGATAAATTGAACTTAGTAATGTAGCAGAATACAAAATTAACATTCAGAAATTGGTTGTATCTGTACATAACTGTAATGTAGTATCAGTTAGAGGAATTAAGAAAACAACCTCATTTACAACTACCTCAAAAAATTAGGAAGAAATTTAAATGGAGAGGTAAAAGACATGTACTTGGACAATTATAAGACTTTAAAGAAAAAAATAAGGATATTACAAATAAATGGAAGCATATACTGTTCAAATGGTTAGGAAGAATAAACATTGTTAAAATGTCTATGCTACCCACAGAATTCTACAGATTGAATGCAATCCCTATTAAAATACCTGTGGCATTTTTTCACAGAACTAGAGCAAATAATTCTAAAATTTATCTGGAACCACAAAAGTCCTTTGATACTACACTGCCCTTGAGAAAGAAGAACAGAGTTGAAAGTATCATGTTACCTGATATCAAACTATACCACAATGGTATAGTAATTAAAACAGCATGGTAGTGGCATGAAAACCAGCACATAGATCAATGGAAGAGAATAAGGAGACCACTATAAACCCATGCTTATGTGGTCAGTTATCACTGACAAAGGAGTCCAGAACATGCAGTGGTGTAAAGACAGTCTGTTTAATAAATGATGTTGCGATACGTAATAGCTGCGACCAGACTAAAACCAAACCAAAACAAAACAAAATACACCACCAAAAATGGCTCAAACCGGAGGAAAAATGAAAACCCCGGAGTCAATTCCTCTAAGCAACGAAGAGATAGCCAACCTATCAGATGCACAGTTCAAAGCACTGGTCATCAAAATGCTCACAGAATTGGTTGATTTTGCTCATAAATTAGATGAGAAAATGCAGGCTACATTACGTGAAATGAAGGAAGACACATGGGGAACTGATAGAGATGGAAGGAAGACTGGGACTCAAATCAGTGGAGTGGACCAGAAGGAAGAAATTAACAACCAAACAGAAAACGAGGAAGAAACAAGAATTCAAAAAAATGAGGAGAGGCTTAGGAACCTCCGGGACATCGTTAAACGTCCCAACATCCGAATTATAAGGGTCCCAGAAGGGGAAGAAGAAGAGCAACAAGTAGAAAACTTATTTGAACAAATAATAAAGGAGAACTTCCCCAATATGGCAAAGGAAATAGACTACCAGGACGTCCAGGAAGCTCAGAGAATCCCAAAGAAGTTGGGCCCAAGGAGGAACACATCAAGGCACATTGTAATTACATTAGCCAAGATTCAAATGAAGGAGAGAATTCTAGAAGCAGCAAGGGATAAGGGGACAGTCACCTACAAAGGAGTTCCCATCAGACTGTCAGCTGATTTCTCAAAAGAGACCTTACAGGCAAGACGGGGCTGGAAAGAAATATTTGAAATCTTGAAAAGCAGGGACCTACATCCAAAATTGTACTTTCCAGCAAAGCTGTCATTTAGAATGGAAGGACAGATAAAGTGCTTCTCAGATAAGGTCAAGTTCAAGGAGTTCATCATCACCAAGCTCTTATTCTATGAAATGTTAAAGGGACTTACCTAAGAAAAAGAAGATAAAAAATATGACAGTAAAACGACAGCAAACTCACAGATACTAACAACCACACCTAAAACAAAAGCAAACTAAGCAAACAATAGAACAGGAGCAGAACCACAGAAATGGAGATCACATGCAGGGTCAGCAACAGGGGAGTGGGAGGAGGAGAGAGAGGGAAAAGATACAGAGAATAAGTAGCATAGATGGTAGGTAGAAAATAGGGGGAGGGCAAGAATAGTGTGGGAAAAGTTCTAAGCTAAAGAACTTACGACACATTGATAGGAACTAAGTGGGGGGTGAATGTGGGTGTGAGGGGGTGTGCAGGGTGGAGGGGAATGATGGGGGAGAAATGGGACAACTGTAATACCGTGATCAATAAAATATATTTTTAAAAAATGGGTAGAGGACTGGAATAGATATTTTTTCTAAATAAGACTTACAGATGGCTAATAGACATTTGGAAAGATGCTCATTGTCACTAATTGAATCATCAGAGAAATGGAAATTATAACCCTAATGATGTGTCACCTCACACTTGTCAGAATAGCTGTATCAATAAAGCAACAAAGAACAATAGTTGGCCAAGATGTGGAGAAAAGGGTACCCTGAAGCGTTGTTGGTGGGATTACAAATTGGTGCAGCTACTATGTAAAACAGTATGGAGAGTCTTCAAAAAAAAAATATACCCACTGTATGACTTAGCAATTCCACTTCTGGGTATTTATTTGATGAAATCTAAAACACTAATTTGAAAAGATATATGTACCCTTGTGTTCATTGCAGCATCATTTACAACGACCGAAATGTGGAGGCAACTTAAATGCCCATCAGTAGATGATTTGATACTTAAGAGGTGGTATGTATATGCAATGGAATATTACTTAGCCATAAAAAGAATGAAATATTATCTTTTGTGATTGAGCACATGGAGGACCTAGAGGGTATTATGCTTAGTGAAATAAGTCAGAGAGAGAAAGACAAATACCATGTTTTTACTCATATGTGGAATCTAAAGAACCAAATATTTCAGAGTTTTTTTTGTAATTTTTATTTAATTGTTGTTCAAGTACAGTTTTCTGCGTTTTACCCCCATGCCTGCCCACCCCCCAGCCCACCCTATCTCCCTCCCATTTCCATCCCCTGTCCTTGTTATTGTCCATGTGTCCTTTATACTTGTTCCTGCAAACCCTTCCCCTTCCCCCTGAAATTCCCTCCCGTCTCCACTCTGAGAACAGGTCACTGTCAGCCTGTTCTCAATTTCAGTGTCTTTAGTTATATTTTGCTTGTTTGTTTACTTTGTTGATTAGATTCCTGTTAAAGGTGAGATCATATGGTATTTGTCTTTCACCGCTTGGCTTATTTTGCTTAGCATAATGTTTTCCAGTTCCATCCATGCTGTGGCACAGGGTAGGGTCTCCTTCTTTCTTTCTGCTGCATAGAATCCATTGTGTAAATGGACAATAAGAAGGAAGGAGGTGGGGAGAGCTGGTGGTGGGGGACTGGGATGGGGGTAAAAGGTAGAAAACTGTACTTGAACAACAATTAAAGTAAAAATTAAAAACAAAAACCCTGAAATAACAAACTCTTAACAAGATAAAAATACCACTATATTTAACCCAAAATAATATTAATATTTCTGAAAAGATGAATATAACCCAATTCAGGGAATATTCAAATGAAGTTTGCATCGCTGGCCATATTAAGCAGTATTTTATAGATCCTTTTGAAAAATAAAAAACTGGTATGATGAAAAAAAATAAAATGATCATAATTCTTAAATTACCAGAAAAAAAAAAAAGAACCAAATAAATGAACAAAAAAATGGAAACAGACTCGTAGATACAGAGAACAAACCCATTGTTTCTGGATGAGAGTGGAGTTGGGTGTTAAGTGAAAAAGGTGAAGGAATTAACAAATACAAATAGGTAGTTATAGTCTTGGGAATGTAAAATACGGCATAGGGAATATGGTTAATAATATTGTAATAGCTATGTATGGTGCTAGGTGGGTACTAGACTTACTAGGTAAGTTACTTCATAAATTATGTAAATGTTTAATCACTATGCTGTACATATGAAACTAATATCAAACAATATTGAATGCCAATTGTAATTGAAATATTACAAAATAATTTTAAAGATTTTATTTATTTATTTTTAGAGAGACAGGAAGGGAGGGACAAAGTGAGAGAAACATTTATGTTTGAGAGCAACACCATTTGGTTGGCTCTTATACACCCCCAACCAGGGACATTGCCTGCACCCCATGCATGTGCCCTGACCAGGAATTGAACCAGCGAACTTTTGTTTTGCAGGACAATGCTTAATCCACTGAGCCGTACCAGTCAGGGCCAAAAAAAGAAAATTTTGTTTTTGACTTTCAGTAGTCTTGATTGGTCCAAGTATGGCTCTCTTTGATACCCCCTCCCCCACCTCTCAGAATTTGTTGAGTTTCTTTGTTTTTTTGATTTGCACATTATTGTTATTCACCAAATTTGAGGAACTTTTGGTTACTTTTTCCAAATATTCTTTCACACCTTTTCTTTTCTCTTTTGGACTCCCATTTTCCTTATCTTGGTGCCCTGCTTTATGCAAGTCTTGTTTACATAATGGTGTCCCAAAGATCTCTGAGACTGTATTCAGTTTTCTTCATTTATCTTTATGTTTCTTAGACCAGTCTCAATTGACTTCAAGTTCACTGACTACTTCTTTATGTTTGGATCTGATGTTGACCTCCTAGTTTTTTGTTTTTGTTTTTTTTTTTTTTTTTAGAAAAGTTATAATTAAAGTATATTTTCAACTTTAAAGGTTTTTTGATAAGTTCTATATATTTATTGATAGTTTATTTAATGAGACATCATTCTCATATTCCTGTAATTGTTTAAAACCTAGTTTTTTTTAGGTCTTTGGACATACTGAAAACTGTTGATTAAAAGTGTTAAAAGTAATATCTGGGCTTCCTCAAAGACAGTTATTGCAGATTATTTTTTCTTTTTTGTTTTGTATGTGCTATACTTTGTTTCTTTGCATGCCTCATAAATTTTTTTTTGAAAATGGGAAATTTTAAATAATCATGTGACAGCTCTGGAGATGAGATTCTCCCTCTCCCAGGATTTGTGGTGGTTATTTCTGTTCTTGCTGTTTGTTTCTTGACTTTTCTGAGCTAACTTTGTGAGGTATGTATTCTTTTTCAAGTACGGGCATTGAAGTACTCACATATCTGCTTGGTTATGTAATGGATTAAACAGAGATTTCCTTAAATTCTTGAAAAAAGTAAGTTTGACTAAGGACTCTGTGTGTGTATTGGATAATGCCTTTTACACTCAAGTAGGCATTTTATAATTCTTCCTTCAAATTTACTTACTGCTTGTACAGACCTTGCAGGTTAACCAGAAGTGGGAGGTTAACCAGGTTAACCATACAACCTTTTCTGGTGTATGCAGAGCTGGCATGTGGCTTTGAATATGTGCATATAGCTATCTAAATACTCAGGAATATATTGGAGCTTTCCAAAGACTGCATGGAGATTCTCAGAGTTTTCCTTTAAGTTTTTCCTGTAAGTGTTGTTTGCCCCAACATTTATCTACTGTTTTAGACAGTGACAAGTTAAATAATCGCCTGTAATTGTTTTCCATAGATGCCTCTGGGGAAAAGATTTTCACAATGGGTTACTTTGGATCAGGTCAAATAAAGACAGTTTTAAACATGGCTTCTACCAGAGAGTTCAAATAATGATGTTTTTCATGGAATGAGGCTCTAACAAGCTCCAACCCAGTTACGCCCCCTTTGGAGGCTACCAGGGTTCTGCTGTTGACCAGGATTGTAAAGTCTTTGTTTTGAAGGCTACCATGGATCTGGTGATCAGCAGATGGAATAGGACAAGTTAAAAGGGCAGAAGTTTACAGGTTTTACTGAGATTCACCTGTGTTTAGTGTGTAACCACACCCTGCATTGTTGTAAACTTTTAGTTTCCAGAGTTCTGAAAAGTTGATTTTGACAAATTTGCTAGTGTTTTTTAAAAAATTTTTTATTGATTGATTTTTGAGAAAGAAGGAGTGAGAAGAAACATTGATTTGTTCTTCCACTTAGTTATGCATTCATTGTTTGATTCTTTACGTGCCCTGACTGAGAATAGAATCTGTAAATCTTGGCATATGGGGACGACACTCCAACCAACTGAGCTACCCGGCCAGGACCACAAATTTGCTACTGTTTTCATTGGTTTTATAGAAGAAAGAATTTTCAGGGGTTCTAACTTTGCCATGTTGCTGCCTTAATTCCTCTGTTTTGAATTCAGCATTCAAAGCATTTTATTTTATAGTACTTAAACATTGAGTTTATCACCTTTATATTAAAAAATGAAGCAAGGCTGAAACATTTTAGTAATTTATATTTTCTTTTTTTTCCAGTTAAGTGATAATCATAGATCATGCTAATTATAAAGCCATATCTCTTTGTTTTCAACAGGAACTATCATGTATTTTATTACCTTCTGGCAGGAGCAAGTGAAGAAGAGAGATTAACATTCCATCTTAAACAACCAGAAGAATATCATTACCTTAATCAGGTAAGTGTTAATGAAAAACATTTTCAAATGTAGGGCATTATTAAATTGTAGCTCTTGATAACAGTTTATTATTATTTTTTTTGGTACTTGGTTTTCCAAATCTGGTCATGGATATTAACTAGCATTTCCCAACATGCAATTTAAACATTTGTGTGATGCACTTCTCAAATTTAAAAATTATTATTACTCTCATGTGTTTTAAGGGATTATATATGTGCCTTTTGCTTTTTTGTGAGACTCTTAAAGAGAATAACAAACTGTTTATAGTTATCTCTATGTTAGAAAAATAATTTACACCCACCAAAGTGATTTACCTTTTACAGACCATGCATGTCAAATGTTACTAATGCTTAATGCTTGCCCCTTGCAAGGGATTACTTGAACCCTTATTTGCATGTTTTTAAGTCTAATACATATTACCTCTTTGCATGATACTGTGATACTGAGAGTATTGTTGTTTTTATAATTTAGGAACAATCCTATTAAAACTCAATATGAAATGCATCAAAGGAAATGACTTAGAAAATTTCGTGTCTTCCCCGTGAAACTCGTGTTATACTCTTAAACTTCTATAATAACTAGTAATTATCACAACTTTTCATTACATTGGTTTCCCTAAGTTTATTATTATTCATATTAGCAAAAATTCTAGGACCAATATTAATGGAATTGGTATGACAGTACCTCATTTAAATAACAAATTATCTTTCTTATTTTAATTTTTGAAGGCAAGATGTAATATGTATGGAAAGGCAGCCCTTTCTGGTAATTAAAAAAAATCCTTAAAAGTTTTTATAAGCAAATTGACACTCTGATAATGGCTCAAAGATTATAGTGTTTTAGGGTTATGAAAGTCACATCTTAGACTTTTCCCAAGGTATATAGCATGTGAAGTGGCATATTTATATAAACAAAATAACTTTGTATTAATATATTGATAATTTCAAAATTATTCAAAATATCACTTCTTGATATAATACTAGGCATTTGTACTATATCGACTTAAGTAGATTTTTTAACAAAAAGGTTGATGTGGTTTTTGAGTTTTTTTCCCTCCCCTGTTTAAACTGTTTGCATTATATTTGGGTGATTAAGTATTTCTTTTTAAAAAGAAGTCATTGCCCATAAATGAGCTGATATTTATTAGTAACAGAGAATTTCAGAGTTTACTGTTCTTCCATATCTTTTTGTAATCAGTGGCCATGCCTTACATATTTTTGTTGTAAGGTCAGTATTCATAACATATGTGACTCAGCAGTTAATAAGAATCTTAGACTCTCTGGATAATAGAAAGCAGAGATTGGTTAAAATAATATATGATCTCCCAGATTTGGAATGTTTACCTACTTGTTTCTTGTTTTATGCTGCTATACAAAATAACTTTCTTTGGACAGCAGCAATGACACCTGAACACTCTAAGACATGATTAGAGAAGTGCGATAACCATTATTTCTACCTAACTAATCTGCCTTACTTTCAGATAACAAAGAAACCTCTCAGACAGAGCTGGGATGATTATTGCTATGACTCTGAGCCGGTCAGTACAAGTACCTAAAAACCATGTGTTCCTGTTAAGGGACAGTTACCTTGCACATTTGCATCTATTTTGACTTACAAAGAAAAACAGCTGACATACAAACAATCTAGGAATGAAGATCAGTGTTTAATTTCTTTCGATTGATTTGTGTATGTCAGTGTATAGTTGTTGTTTAAAAAACAGATAATTGAATTTTTTTTTATTTTTCCTTGCTAACATTTTGTCTATATTCATTATTTATTTTGAATAATGGATTTTATTTTATTTATTATTCAAACAATAAACTGATTGCGTTCCTGATATCAGCATTGATGTAGATCCTTCTGAGCTTCAGAGGTTTTTTTCCTTGATATTTATTTTTTTTTCATTGTTTTTTAGTGCTTTCATTACTCACATGAGTAGTGGTATTATTAAAAGTTACATCCTTCCCGGTTATGTCTCAGTTAACAGTCTTTTTACATAATGAATGTGTATATAATTTTTCTCACTTTTTTAATAGCAAGAGACTGTATTTACACTTTATGTTTTATATTATGTTTTAAATTGAGTGATTAAGGGCATATATGATATAAAATGATGAGGTAAACGTAGCTTTATTTGTTGTATTTTTAGAAGGACAAGTATATAATCATAAAAAGCACAAAAAGTCTTTTTTTCCCTTTAGTTTGCAGTCAAGTCAGGTGGAATGGTCTGAAAATACACACTAATCTATATTAACTAATGAACTACTAATTTATTAACCATTCCTTCTGAAAACATAAAATGTCTTAGTTCTTGTGTTAAATAACCATGACTTTAATTCTTACAGCATGTGATAACAAACTCCACTAATTAAAAAACTAGCCTCTTTCAGAGTTGATCATTAATTTGGACATTAATTTTTTCCCCTCAAAGTTTAATTGCATTACCATTTTATAATAAAACAGGTAATTTATGGGTTTTGATTTAACATTTTGGAAAATAAATTTCAGACATTTAAATTTATAGATTCTGATAAATTTTAGCAGAAAAATTTTATGCTGTTTTGCCACTCTTGAGAGGCTTTCATCTTTCACTTATTATATCAAGTGAGTGTGCCTCATTGGGAAGTAGGTAAGACACCTGTAAACTCATGGCAAGTATAAGACTTTAGTGCTTGTACAGAGCTTATAGTGAAATTGTGAACCAATCTGCTATTCCTTAGACAGTTCAAGTAATGCTTAAGAATTTGGGCTCTGAAGTAAATAGACTTGGCTTGTATACTGGCTCATCCAATTACTAGTTTTGAGAACATGAGCAGGTCACTTAATTCTTTTCTCTCTTATCTATTTAAGGGGTTAATAATGGTCTTTATTGTGAAAATTTGTGAGTATTAGTGCATCTAAGCAGCTTGATAGAGTGCATACTTAGTAAGTACTCAATAAATGTTTTTACCATTGCTGCCTCCATTAGAATCATTGTTATCCATTCTTTTTCTTTTGGAAGGACTTTTGTAGCCGTATTCTTTTGCTCCTTTAACAGTATTCTTTTGCTCCTTTAACATTGCTTTCATCACCATCCTCCTGCTTATTGTCTTTTCAAATCTATTATAGTTTGAATTTTAGTTGTAATTTCTGTTGCTTTCCCCGCCTTACAAGTTAATTAATGAAAGCAGTCAGTCAGTCTGAGGATCTTTTAGTTTGTTCTTTCCTTATAGCTCCTCCTTAGAGCATATTTTGGGGCCCACCGAACTTTGTTTCCCTCTGAGTTATTAGAACTTACGTGACTAGCATTATAGAAAGAGGATTGTTAAGGACTGTTCACACACTTGTGCTATATTACTTACCATACACTATGCAATTGTGTAAATGATCCCAAGGGAAACCAGTGAGAAAATTGCTTTTAACAGGGGTCCTGGTGTTACCCATTGGATGGTGATTTAAGTCCTTTAAGGATTATCCTATTAAATCTCAAGCAACTAGTGTCACATAGATAGAGTAGAGTCTTTAGAATGTGATAGATTTTGGTTTGGCCATTCATGTCATTTAGGTGAGTTATTTAAACTCTGAGTCTGTTTTCTCCTGTACAGATGTACGCACAATTATATATATATACCCATAATTATCTTTTTTGTGTTTTGAGGATTTAGTGAGATTACATGTGTCAGGTGACTCATAGTGACGCCCATATGTGGAAGACATTTGGTAAATGTTAATTTCTCTTCTTCAAATAGTAATCATTCTATTCAAATAATTTTAGCTTAGAACTGGTTTTGAATAACGTCAATACAACGGGTAGTGTCCCTAATTTTTAAAAAACATTTTTTGATACAATCTTTGAATGATTTAGGGTCCAACCATTAGGCAGAGTTTTAATGAGAATTGTCATAATAAAATCTCAGGATACTTTCATGATAACCACGCTGCAGATGAATTAGAATTTACTATCTATTGAGAATAAGCTCACATCTGGTCATTACAACCTTTATAGGAATTCAAACATCTTTATAATACCTGGCAGCCTATTTTTCTGTAAGGAAGACCTACTGCAGTGTAGGTAGATCCTTATGCAACTTGGGTAGAATCTTTTCAATCTGTAATCTTTGCATTTTAAGTGTTTCTACAGCATAAAGACTCCTACTGCCATTCCCTGTCTGGCGGTTTATAAGTTTGTGGTCATTCCCTCAGGTTTCCTTTCTGGCTTTACTCCTTGCCCTATACCAGTCTCTTCCAGGTAGCTCAGTTGGTTAGAGCGTTGTCCCAATACACCAAGATTGTGAGTTTGATACCCAGGCAGAGTACATACAAAAATTAACCAATGGATGCATAAATAAGTAGAGCAACAAATTGCTGTCTTTCCCTCTTTCTCTTCTTTTCCCTCTCCTTCCTCTCTCTAAGCTCAATAAATGAAAAATTTTAAAAGTAAAATAAAAACCACATTAACATCCATATTATATTTGATCATTATAAAACACTTGGTTGTAGTTAGTAAGATTGTCTTTCACCTAAGTAGGAATGGTAACTGAAAATTTAAGTGACCTCTCCTCCATGGTGGTGAAGGAAGTTAATATTGTAATTGGGATTCGCAAGTCAGGCTATGTTCCAGTATCTTTAGTAACTCTCAAAGTCAGATATTCTGATTTATGTTCTGCATTATCAACTGATAGGTATAAAAAAGTATGATTTTCCAAATCCATTCTAAAAAATATTAACAGCATTAAAAAATGTCTTAATGACTATACACTTCACTTTCTCTCCCTCATACCCATATTAAATGCCTACTACGTGCCATGCTTATTGTGGGCACTTGTAAATGAGAAAGGGTTGTTATCATACCGTACAAAGGGAAAAAAGGCTGATAGCATGAAAGAACAATTTGCTGTGTTTCTGGGGGGTGTGCTGTGGCATGTTATTAAGTAAGACTAGAGCTTGAGCTGAGCTCAAGAGGAATCATCTATCTTCTTTTAGTTGAAAGGGTTTTAATAGTTGTGGCTTAGTTCCCTGCCTTATTGTTTGAACCTACCAGATCACTGGTCTCTCCATGACCTGCAGCAGTCAGTATTTACATCTTGGCACCTGAAGGCTTTTCCCAGAACCCTGACCTTTTATGCTCTGCAGGCCTAGGAACTAACAGCCCCCACCACCACCCTACCCCTAAAAAGTCTTGAACTAGTGACTGATGGGAGATGGGCATATAAATGCTTCAGCTCCCTCACTTCTGATGCCAGACACTTCAGTTCCTCCCCTTATGCCTCTGGTGCCTTTCAAGGTGCTGCCCAGTGCTGGAGCCAGTGTGTTTGAGTCTGTTCGCAGGCTCTTTAAGAGGAACTGCCTGGGACTCCAGAATCCCTCCATTTCCCTCAGCATCAATCCCTGCTGGTTTTTACAGCCAGAAGTAATGAGGAGTTCTCTTCCTGGCACTGGAACCCAGGGATAGGAGACTGGGTGTGGGCCTGGGACCTCTCACTCCTCAGGGAGGATTTCCTCAGCTAATTTCATGTCTCTGCCACTCCTACCAATTTAGATGTGGCTTCTTTAATTCCCTCGTTGTAGGATTTTCATTCCACCAGATTCCAGGTAGTTCTGAATGCTGGTGGTTCTATAGTTTAGTTGTAATTTTGATGTGCTTGTGGGAGGAGGTGATTGTAATTTTGATGTAGTTGTGTGAGGAAGCGAGTACTGTGTTTACCTATGCTGCTGCCATCTTGCCCAGAAGTGTGATACATTGGGAGTTGTGGAGGGAACTCAATGCTTGATACTTTAAAAAAAGTAAATGAACACTTTATTTCTCAAAAAGGAATATTTTATTCAATTCAGTTCTTATTCAGTAATTCAATAGTTATATATTTATTTCAATAATTACCTACTTTTTTCTTGGCCCTAACTTAATACTGTACATATGCAGTGAACATAGCAGATAACAATTTATTTGTTTTCTGAATGTTTGATATGGCATTTTGTAGGATGATAACAAAAGTAAATATGAGTGAGGAGGCTTTTAACAATGTAAGTGTAATGGACTCTGAGAACATACAGTAAAGGGATTTAAAGACTTAAGTGTACAGTGTTAATGATTTGCTTCTTTTGGAAACTGAAACAGAAGGGTTACTCCAAAAAAAGTAATATTTGCCCTGGCCTGTATGACTTAGTTTATTGGAGCATCATCCCCTAAACCTAAAGGTTGCAGGTTTGATTCTAGGTCAGGGCACATGCCTAGGCTGTGGGTTCAGACCCTGGTTGGGGCACATACGAGAGGCAAGCAATTAATGTTTCTCTATCTTTCCCTCCCTTTTCTCTGTAAAATCAATAGATGTATCCTAATGTAAGGATAACAAAATAAATAACAACAAAATTCTAGCTAATAAAAAAAGTAATATTTTTTAATCTGGTAGTGCATCCTTTTTTTGTGCTGATTGATATAATTTATATTATTTTATTTGGAGCTATTTATATTATATCTAATATTGATATTACAGTATTTTGGCATCATATAAATCTTTGTTCCACTTTTCAACTAAATTACTGCCTATTCTAAAATTTATTTTGTTTGTCCCAGAATCTAGTTTAGTGCCTTGCATGTGTATAAGCATTTATTAAATATTTGTTGAATAAATAGCACTTGTTCGTTCAGTTGGGCTCTCTTGAATGCTTTGGGTCTCCAAAACTTCAGAACCTCTCAAAATCAAAATTGGTATCATAAGTTACTTTTGAGGTTTTTGCCTTGGAGATTGTAAAAGGGAGAAGCAAGGTAACCTAATGGTAATTTGGTAAGTGTGTGTTTAGTTTGCATAAAATAAGAAGTCTAGTGAATTAGACGATGCCTAAATATTTCACTAGCTCTAATTTTTATGCATAGTGTACTTATCTAAAATTACTTGATTTCTAAGTGACTTATGTTAGTTTTCAATAGGTAATCTTGATTTCCCCCTTTTTTTCCTTAATTAAACAGGATTGCTTCACCACGGAGGGTGAAGATTTGAGACATGACTTTGAACGTTTACAACTGGCCATGGAAATGGTAGGATTTCTTCCCAAGACACGAAGACAGTGAGTTTATTTATTGTATTTTTATACCCTCATTAGGGAACAAATTATGATGTATGTTTCAAAAATTCCTCTCTTGGTTCTTTGAAACAGTTTTATTATATTCCTAATTTAGTGCCTCTCCCATCTTAGGCATGGCTTAGAAAATTTATTTTTCTAACAGACTTGTTTTGAATTGCTTTTTTTTGTCATAAATTTCTTGATATACTTTGAAATTCAGTTGAAAGCAGGAGCTCTTCTTTCTGAAAAATTCACTTACATAAACCTTTGCATGTAATTATAAGAGTTTCTGGTGCCCATGAAGCCTCTTCATGGACTCTAAACACTGTTGCTTTATAAAACTGTTTTTCACCTTCTTGTTTTCTAGATCATTGATATATAATCTTATGAAAGCATGCATACCTATCAGTCAAACATAATTTTCCATGTATTTCCTCTGTAACTTTATGTCTTTACTATTGTATTAAACATGTTTTGTTAACTGTAGTAGATATAAACAAAATCATAACGTAAAAAGGTTGAAATAAAGATAAAGTGAATTATATTTAAAACAATGTATTTAAGATTAAAGATACAAATAACCTTGATTCTCCTCAGGAAAAAATTGTAAAACTTAAAGCTATTTTTTGAGGAGGGAATTAGTGTAGATAAATGTGTTAGATCTGTTTATATTGTTAACTTTTAATCTCATAGTAGGAGTAGAAAAATACCAGCTTTACCATTTTTTGTGTTTGTAATTACATTATTGGAATGGATCTTCAGTTAGCAGATAATTTGCCAGAATTTTTTTATGAAAGATAAAACTAAATAATATATAAATATGCAACCCCACTAATGGGGAATAAACTTCAGTTCCCTTGAAAGTTACTAAATAAATAAGAGTACCCTGTCAATTACTTCATGCTATATTACTTAATACTCTTCTCTTAGAATACTGCATTTACCTCATCTAATACCTGGCTGACATGCAAACTGAAGTGTCAATCTATATACTAAAGAATAGTGAAGCTTAATTTCATTTTTTAAGATAACATAAGATAGAAATACAGTATTTACTTCTCAGACACTAAGGGATGTCTTTTACACTTTGATGTGACAGTGTGTAATATTGGAAACCACTGAAAATTCTGTTCTTAGTAGCCTGATATTTAGCGTGACCTTACTCTATGGCTCAGATATTATCTTTAGATATTTCCTAACACAAATTTTGCATTTTAACTAGATTGATAGTGTTCTCTAAAACATTATGTTGTATTCTGAACATTCATTATTTTATACATTCCATGAAGGAATGGTCTTCATCTCTTTTTCACTCATTCAAATACTTTTTATTTTTTGGGCAGAGGGCATATCATGGGCACCGCTGTTCCCATCTGTTGTGACAGTGATTGTATCTGCTAATAAACCACAGCATCCTTTTCTATTGCACTCAGTTCCATCCAAAAATTCCTCTTAATACCACTTTGTAGGCAGCCTAAAATTTGGCATTGAATCGAAATCTGTTCCCTTTAGAATATGTTCATGTACTACATTTTTAATGGAATTTTCTTTAACTGTATGTTGTTTCTGCCTTCTGTATTTTAAGATATCCTGTCTCATAGTATGGTTATTTATTGTTGTTTCCTAATTCAAGATTATAAGCTTTTTGAGAACAGGGATTATTATTTATATTAATCTTTTTATATTGAATTATAGTATATTGATTTTCTTATATATTTTTTATTGCTCATCTATCCATTACGTATTTGTGTGTGAGAAAACATTAATGTGCCGATTTTTGAACCCAAAATTCTGAAACAGTATAATTAGCAACCATAGAAACTACTGCTAAAAATAGTTTTTTTAAAATCCTCACCCAAGGATGTGTTAGCTGATTTTTAAAGAGAGAGGAAGGGAAGGTAGTGAGGGAGAGAAAGGGAGAGACACATGCACACATCAATATGAGAAACATTGATCGGTCACCTTCCCTGTTCACCCTGACTGGGGATCAAATTCCCATCCTTCTGGTATGTGGGATGACACTCCAACCAACTGAACCACCTGCCAGGGGACTAAAAATAGTTGTTTTAAAAAGTGGCTTAGGAATTAGTGTTTTTATGTTATTTAGCTTCCATTAGTTTTTATAATGTTTAAGTTGACCCTCTTTCCTCTTTAATTTAACCCAGATTAATTTTATGATTTATTCCTTTATAATTGACTTGTATTTTGTTCTAATCACCATAAAATTTGTAATTATTTGAGAAATTAGACCTGTAAATTAAGGTGTTGATTCAGAACCTCTGAAAGTATAGCTGTTAGATCCCTAAATCAGTATCTTTCTTTTATTTAGGATACTTCCTAATTTTAGGAAAACATAGAGTTACAATTTCGCAAATAGAATAAATTTATCCTGAGGAAATAAACTGGTCAAGGCACAAAGATATGTGTATAAATGGATTTCCAGGAATGGCTTTTAGATAGAGTTTTAATATACTTTTCTTAGTTACATGGAAGTCCTTGGTAACCTCTCAGACATTTTAGGTGTCAGAATATGCTAGTAAATAAGGAATGACAAAGTGAAGACGAGGAGTATAAGTTAATGTTGTATGAGAAGGGAAGGAGAAGATAAGGGATCTGGGATGGGGTTTTTTTAAAGTAAGAGAAGTGAACATGAGATTATTTTGATAGAAAGTTCTTGTGGATTCAGATGAGAGAGAGGAAAAAAGAATAATAATGTTTCTGAGTAAACTGCTGTTCATGGGCGTCCATGAGAGGAGGAATTGGTTGTTGACTGGAAGGAGGGGCATCCATTCTTTAGAGACAGAAGGGAATGATTGGTTGTCCAGGAGGGAAGGATAGAAAGGAAGGTCTGATGTAGATGTTTCACAGTGGTGGCCTATTAGGTAATATGCCCCAATGGCCTCAGGCTTTTTTAAAAAAACATTTATCAAGGGTACCATAATATGATGTAAGAAAGCTTTTCTTAAATAATACTACTAATAAAAAAATCACCTAGGCTACTTGGTTAACAGATTCCAAGGCCTGAAAGATTCTGATTTAGTAGATCTGAAATAGACAGTGTAGGGAGAGGACATTCCAGTTAGGATGAAAAGCGTTTAGAAAGGCTTGGGCTTTTGTAACAAACACTACGGCAGATTCAGATAAATGATTATCTGAAGTCCCCTTCAAACACCTTTTCTGACAATTGGTAGGTACAGTCCTGAAATTAAGGTTTTGTAAAGCACTTTGCACAGTGCCTGACATACTAAATACTCAGTAAATTTTAGTTATAATTATTATTCCCATACGTCATATTTTCTGAAGACTACTACACATTTGTACTAGTTAATTTGCTTGATTAGAACTTTGGGGATGAAATAAGATTAGAGAATGCACACAAGCAAACTGTAATTTTTTGTTTTATTTTTGCAGGATTTTCTCTCTTCTCTCAGCAATACTACATTTGGGTAACATTTGTTATAAAAAGAAGACGTACCGGGATGACTCCATAGATATCTGTAATCCTGAAGTTCTGCCTGTTGTCTCAGAATTGTTGGAAGTGAGTGATTACATTCTCAATTGCCATTTTAAATCCTGAGTAACTTCTCAGTTATTATTTTGTGTGACTATTTTGTAGGGATAAATAGATTAATGCTTTTTATTTATGGTGTTTCTCCAAAAGGTGGAAGTTTCGCTATTGCACGTGCTACAATCTTCAAAAGATTTGAGTTATCTCCCCTGCTTCCCTTTGCCCCAGATATCCGTAACCCCTCAGTATGCTGGATGAATATTTCACTCTAGTTTGTATAATGTTTTAGGCCTTTGCTAGTTTTTCTTCTGTATTTAAGATTTCCACTCATGCTAAAGTTTTGGCTAGATTATTTTATTTGAAGAAGGGGTGTCTGGATGGGTGGGGAGAAAAGGAGTTTTTCTTTCTTTATAATTTTACAGGAACCAAAGGTCATGATCTCCTACTATCTTTCTTTCCATATCAAGTTCTTTTTTTTCCTTTTTTTAAATATATTTTATTGATTATGCTATTACAGTTGTCCCATTTCTCCCCCATCATTCCCCTCCACCCCACCCACCCTCTCCCACCCACATTCCCCCCTTTAGTTCATGTCCATGGGTCATAAGTTTTCTAGCTTCTACATTTCCCATACTATTCTTGCCCTCCCCCTGTCTATTTTTTTCCCATTATCTATGCTACTCATTCTCTGTACCTTTCCCCCCTCTCTCCTCCTCCGACGCCCCTGTTGCTAACCCTCCATATGATCTCCATTTCTGTGGTTCTGTTCCTGTTCTAGCTGTTTGCTTAGTTTGCTTTTGTTTTAGGTGTGGTTCTTGATAGCTATGAGTTTGTTGTCTTTTCACTGTCATAGTTTTATCTTCTTTTTCTTAGATAAGTCCCCTTAACATTTCATATAATAAGAGCTTGGTGATGATGAACTCCTTGAACTTGACCTTATCTGAGAAGCGCTTTATCTGTCCATCCATTCTAAATGACAGCTTTGCTGGATAGAGCAATTTTGGATGCAGGTCCCTGCTTTTCAAGATTTCAAATATTTCTTTCCAGCCCCTTCTTGCCTGTAAGGTCTCTTTTGAGAAATCAGCTGACAGTCTGATGGGAACTCCCTTGTAGGTGACTGTCCCCTTATCCCTTGCTGCTTCTAGAATTCTCTGCTTCATTTTAATCTTGGCTAATGTAATTATGATGTGCCTTGGTGTGTTCCTCCTTGGGTCCAACTTCCTTGGGACTCTGTGAGCTTCCTGGACGTCCTGGTAGTCTATTTCCTTTGCCATATTGGGGAAGTTCTCCTTTATTATTTGTTCAAATAAGTTTTCCACTCGTTGCTGTTCTTCTTCCCCTTCTGGGACCCCTATAATTCGGATGTTGGGACGTTTAAAGATGTCCCGGAGGTTCCTAAGCCTCTCCTCATTTTTTTGAATTCTTGTTTCTTCCTTGTTTTCTGTTTGGTTGTTAGTTTCTTCCTTCTGGTCCACTCCATTGATTTGAGTCCCAGTTTTCCTTCCATCTCTATCAGTTCCCCATGCATCTTCCTTCATTTCACGGATTGTAGCCTGCATTTTTTCATCTAGTTTGTGAGCAAAATCAACCAATTCTGTGAGCATTTTGATGACCAGTGCTTTGAACTGTGCATCTGACAGGTTGGCTATCTCTTCACTGCTTAGAGGAACTGGCTCTGGGGCTTTTATTTGTTTTCCGGTTTGAGCCATTTTTGGTGGTTTTTTTTTTTGTTGTTGTTGTTTTGGTTTTAGTCCGGTCGTGCCTATTACGTAGTGAGGGGGTGGAGCCTTAGGTGTTCCTCAGGGCGGGGCAGCCCAGTCGCTGGGTTGTGATGCTATAGGTGGGGGCGGGGTCTGAGAAGGAGCAATGGCGCCTGCTCCGCTCTCTCCTGGACTCCGGCCCTTTCCGCTGCTTCCCCTTCACCTGGATTATCTGCGCACGTGCTGTTACGTAGTGAAGAGTGGAGCCTCTGGTGCTCCCCAGTGCGGGGCAGCCCAGTCGCTGGGTTGTGACGCTGTATGTGGGGGTGGGGCCTGAGAGGGAGCAATGGCGCCTGCTCCGCTCTCTCCCACATCCAGTCCCCTCCGCCACTTCCCCTCCGCCTGGACCGTCTGCACGCTCGAATGTCAGTCAGCCAGCCGCCTTGTGCGGCCTCACTGGTTCTGCATAGTTGCCCCCCTGTGCCCGGGGACCGCCAGCCGCCGCCTGTGCACCTGGGAACTGCCAGCTGCTGCTGCTTGCGTTCCTGGGTCCGCACCTCCACTTTCTCCTGCCGCAACTCCACCCCTCTTACCGGTCTGGATGAATGGTTGTTGGACTTCCGTACAGTTCAGTTTTCTATAAGTTCTGGTTGTTTTCTTGTTTCTAAATATTTTTTGTCCTTAATTTTGGTTGTGAGAGGAGACACAGTATGTCCGCCTACGCCTCCATCTTGGCCGGAAGTCTCCATATCAAGTTTTTTATTACCTTTTTTTTTTTTTCCTGGAGTGATTTCTCATGTTTTCCCTGCTAACTTCTCATCTTGCCAGATTCGTTTTAAAAGGGTTATCATTTTTTTATAGGTGCTCTTCTCTGATAGAGCAAGGAAGTATATATGTGTGTATGCTAACCTGGGTATACCAACAAATATTTTTGAGTAACTGTCTATATATAATGATGAAGTCATGCTGATGTTTCTTACTAATCCATTAGTACATGTATCATTCCAGCCTTCTCTCCTTACTCATATGTAAACTCCCACTCTAACAATGAGGAACCTTTCTCTCATCATCTTTCATTCATTTAGTTAATTATTCAGTTCTAGTATACATGGATAACAGTATTAGAATTGCTAACCCATACCCCTGTGGAAAATGACTTTATCAACTAGAGTGCTTTTGTGTAGTTCCTTCTGTCTTTAATTTGATAGACTTCCTTCATTTTCAGAATTAGGTCAGTACCTTTTCTTCCCACCCACTTCCTTGAGCAGTGACGTTGTTTCATATATTCGTCATATAGTTAGATTCTCTTATTGTGGTCTGAATTCTTTCCTAGAATCCCCCAATATCTTAAATAATTTTCTAAAACTTCATATACATTAAAATTCACTCTTTGTGGTCTATGGGTTCTGACAATGATGTAATGTCATGTATCCTGTGTTGTAAGGTATCATACAAAATAGTTTCCCTGCCCTAAAAATCCCCTTTACCTATTTAACCCCTCTCCCCTAATGCCTGACAACCACACATCTTAGTTTTACTAACTGTAGGTTTGCCTTTTCTAGAATGTAACATATTTAGAATCATACAGTATGTAGCCTTTTCAGACTGATTTGTTTCACTCAGCAATATGCATTCAAGAATAGCTCATTTCTCTTTACTGCTGTAAATATTCATTGTATGGATATACAATAGTTTGTTTATCCATTCACCTATTAAAGGACATCTTAGTTGTTTCGAGTTTTCTTGCAGTTGATGAATAGCTTGCTTTTTTCTATTAAAATATTACTCATCTTTCAAATACTGGTTCATGTGCCAGTTCCTGAGGCTTAACCTTATCAAATGGTCTAAACTGACTCCATCAGTTCCCACTTAGCATAGTTTATTTTTGGTTTTGTAGCAGAAAGTTAATTGCTCGCTAGTTTGTGTCCATTATAAGGCAGTGGTGCTCTTTGAGAGAAATGGATGCCTCTTTCTTGCTAATCTAACCATCTAACCTTAGAGTGATGATGATTTTGTACATGCCCGGGTGTCCCTTATTAACTTTAACGGAATGAGTTAGCCTGGCAATAGGAACAGGAGAAGGGAGGAATACCTTAAATTGGAACTCAACTCACTCACTGGGAAGAAGTTGTAGTAGGATGTTGAGTGTGGCATCTAAAGGTTGTAATCTTGAAGGTCATGAAGATCAGAGAACAGATGGTGTTTCCGTCAGGCATTTTAGGTGATACGTTAGTCAAACATTTGGAATTGTGGTAATATATAGATTACGGCTAGTGGTCTTATAAGTTCAGGCATTCAACAAGTACTAAGGCTTCTGGTTCTAGTGCAGTATTCCTTCTTTAGTAAGAGACTGGTAAGGGCAATTCAAGCCAACTCAAAGAGGAACTCAGGTATTGGTAAAAAAGGGGAATCCAATCCCGAGGATGCTTACCAGTGTCAAAGGTAGGTTAACAGCAAATGTGATTTGATGTATAGTTTGTACTGGTTCTGGGAATATACAGGGTCCAGCAGAAGTAATGCTTGCTTCATTGCGGTTGGTAGAGTAATAATATGATTGTAATAACTTATAGTTTTAATTTGAACATTTCACCTAAAATGTCATATGGTGTGCTTGAGTGTGACATTGTTGTTACAGAATTACATGCTTATGATTTGGTAATGAAAGATTTTACAATAAAAAAAGGTATTATTTGTGCTGGACCTTGTAGGTTTGGTAATAAGTAGAAAGAAGTTATCTTCAAAGTTGAGGAGCTAGGGAAGATATGACAGGACCTACCATGGTATCCTGCCTATAGTTAGTTCTTAGCAATTATTTTTTAAAATGATCTCCTGTTGATTACAGTTGATAATAATAATTGCAGTCTTAAGGATTTTGTTGAGATAAAATTGAAAGGTAGGCATAGTAACTGGTTTAATCAAAATGTAAATTCTTTTTTTAAAATATATTTTATTGATTGTGTTATTACAGTTGTCCCATTTCTCCCCCTTCATTCCCCTCCACCATGCACACCCCCTCCCACCCACATTCCCCCTCTTTGGTTCACGTCCATGTGTTATACGTTCTTTAGCGTCTACATTTCCCACACTATTCTTGCCCTCCCCCTGTCTATTTTCTCTCTACCATCTGTGCTACTTATTCTTTGTACCTTTTCCCCCTCTTTCCTCCTCCCCCTCCCCTGTTGATAACCCTCTATGTGCTCTCCATTTCTGTGATTCTGTTCCTGTTCTAGATGTTTGCTTAGTTTGCTTTTGTTTTAGGTGTGGTTGTCAATATCTGTGAGTTTGCTGTCTTTTTACTGTTCATATTTTTGATCTTCTTTTTCTTAGATAAGTCCCTTTAACATTTCATATAATAAGGGCTTGGTGATGATGAACTCCTTCAACTTGGCCTTATCTGAGAAGCACTTTATCTGTCCATCCATTCTAAATGAATAGAGCAATATTGAATGTAGGTCCTTGACTTTCATGATTTGGAATACTTCTTTCTAGCCCCTTCTTACCTGGAAGGTCTCTTTTGAGAAATCAGATGACAGTCTGATGGGAACTCCTTTGTAGGTGACTGTCCCCTTAGCCCTTGCTGCTTCTAGAATTGTCTCCTTCATTTTAATCTTGGCTAATGTAATTATGATGTGCCTTGGTGTGTTCCTCCTTGGGTGCAACTTCTTTGGGACTCTGTGAGCTTCCTGGACTTCCTGGAAGTCTGTTTCCTTTGCCAGACTGGGGAAGTTCTCCTTTATTATTTGTTCAAATAAGTTTTCCACTTGTTGCTCTTCTTCTTCCTCTTCTGGTACCCCTATAATTCGGATGTTGGGATGTTTAAAGCTGTCCTGGAGGTTCCTAAGCCTCTCCTCATTTTTTTGAATTCTTGTTTCTTCCTTATTTTCTGTTTGGTTGTTTCTTTCTTCCTTCTGGTCCACACCGTTGATTTGGGTCCCAGTTTTCTTTGCATCACTATTGGTTCCCTGTGCATTTTCCTTCATTTCACTTATTGTAGCCTTCATTTGTTCATCTAATTTGCAACCGAAATCAACCAATTTTGTGAGCATCCTGATCACCAGTGCTTTGAACTGTGCATCTGATAGGTTGGCTATCTCTTCACGGCTTAGAGGAATTGGCTCTGGTGCTTTGATTTGTTCTTGTGTTTGAGCCTTTTTCTTTCTTTTTTTCTTTCTTTTGGTCTGGTCGCGCCTGTTACATATGAGGGACGGAGCCTTCGGTGTTCACCAGGGCGGGGTAACCGGGTCGCAGAGTTGTGTTGCTGTATGCGGGGGTGGGGTCAGAGAAGGAACAATGGCGTTTGCTCCTCTCTTTCTCTCTCTGTCTCTCTGTCTATCTCTGTCTCTGTCCCTCTCTCTCTCCCGGATTTCAGTCCCCTTTGTGAGGCTGGGAGTCTCTCCTGGCTCCTCAACCCCCACAAGTGTTTTCAATTGGTGCTCGTAGGCTTTATTTCCTGGCGCTGGAGCTTGGGTTGCACAGTCTGTCTCGCTGCCTGTCTTTGCCTGTTTTATCTGCACGCTAATGTGTGACCACTGTGGTCAGCTGCCTTGCGTGCCTCGCTGGATATGCTCGTTGCCTCCCCACGCCCGGTAACTGCTGCCTGTGCGCCTGGGGTGTGCCAACCGCTGCCTGCGCGTCTGGGACCACTAGCCACTGCTTTTTTCTGCCATGATCCCTCTCCACTGGTCACCAACTCCACCCCTCTTACCAGTCTGGGTGAATTGTTGTCGGATTTCCGTAGAATTCAATTTTCTATCTCTTCTGGTTGGTTGTTTGTTTCTAAATTTTTGTTGTCCTTAATTTTGGTTGTGAGGGGAGCCACAGTGTGTCCACCTACTCCTCCATCTTGGCTGGAAGTCCTTGTACTTTTTTAAGTCTCTCTTATATTCAGAGCAGCTTTTCGACGTTAATGTGATTTGCCTAACAATTAGCATGTTAATCAAAATGTAAATTATTTAGTTAAGATTTAACTTAATTTCCCTCATTTCCAAGTGATTCAATTCAGTGATAAATATATTTAGTTTATAAGAACAAATATTTTTTTAAATAATGGTTTAATTTTATTTATCTTTCAAATTACTTTTTGTAGTTACCTCAGGCAACAGTGAATGTTTTGAATCTTTCATTTACTAAATTTTTGGGGGGATGGATAATTGTGAAATTATTTTTTTAAATATTTTATTTATTTATTTTTAGAGGGGAAGGGAGGGAGAAAGAGGGGGAGAGAAACATCGGTGTGTGAGAGAGACATCAGTTGGTTGCCTCTCACATGCCCCCAGCTAGGGACCTGCCCTGCAACCCAGGCATGTGCCCTGACTAGGAATCAAACCAGCAACCTTTTGATTCGCAGGCCTGCACTCATTCCACGGAGCCACACCAGGGCTGTTCTTTGAATGTATTTTAATACCTATTGAAACAGTATAAATAATGTTTTAAAAAAAATTTCTCACCCAAGGACAAGCTTATTGATTTTTAGAGAGAATTATAAGGGAGAGAGAGAAACATCGATTGGCTGTCTCATACATTAGTTGGTTGCTTCATCAGTGCTCTGACTGGGGATCAAACCTGTAACCTAGGTGTGTGTCCTCAGAAGGAATCAAACCCTCAACCTTTTAGTTTATAGGACAACATTCCAACCAAGTGTGCCACACCAGCTGGGGCTAAATAATGGTTATTTAACATATGTGTCATTTTTCTCAATTAGGTGATTGTGAGAAGTGCAGATTGGATATTGAGCCCTTTGCTAATTATTTTGTATTAAAGTTTTTTTACATTAAAAGTTATATATATATACACACACACACACACACAACTAAGACTATTTGGAAAGTTATATAAGTATATCATGAATTCAGTAGTTTTTTCCTTAGGATGTTCATCAAATAGAAGCAAAATTAGTTGTGTTTTGTGTGATTGTGCATAGCGTGTAAATCTGTGTGATCATTATCAGGTTTTAGTGCCAACATTAAGCCAACACCTTAAATTGAGTTAGGTAGTTCTTCATCCTTTTATAATTTTTTCTGCAGTCAAGAAAAGAATCTTGACCTAGAGGGTATTATGCTAAGTAAAATAAGTCAGAGAAAGACAAGTACCAGATGATTTTACTTATATGTGGAGTCTAAACAATAATATAGGTGAACAAACATAGCAGAAGCAGACTCCTAGACCAAGAGAACAGACTTATCGTTGCCCATGGGGATGGGGGGTGGGTGGAGGGACTGGGTGAAAAGGGGAAGGGATTGAGAAGTATAATTTGGTAGTTACAAAATAGTCATGGGGAGGTAAAATACAGCATAGGGAATATGTAGTCAATAATAATATTTCCAGTAGGGTACTGGAAATATCAGGAGAAACACTTTGTAAAGTATATGGTTATCTAACCTTTATGCTTGTATGCCTGAAACTAATAAACAGTGATACTGGATGTAAACTAATTGAAAAAAATTCTAAAAAGGTAAAAACATAAAAAAAGATTTATTAGTCCTTGCCTGTGTAACTCAGTTGGTTAAAGTGTCATCCCATACAACAAAAGGTTGGGGGTTGATTCCCTGGTCAGGGCACATACCTAAGTTATGGGTTCAGTTCCCTATGGGAAGCAAGAAATGCATGCTTCTCTTTCACATTGCTGTTTCTCTCCTCCCTCCACCCCCCTTATTCTCTCTCTAGAATCAATAAACACACACACACACACACACACACACACAGACAGACACACACGCGCGTGTGTGTGTATAAAAAAGAATAATTAGTAGTGAATATTCCACAAAGATTGGAGAAATATTAGCCCTGTGACCATATTTGGTACTTTTTCAGTTCATTTTCTGTTAACTCATTTTTTAGGATTTTCAAGTCTAATTTGAATTAATATTGATAATTCGTGTTTTTACAGGAAGTAATGTGCTGATCAAATGTTTAAGATGTATTATTTTTTGTTCTTTGTAAATATTTTGTTAATATTAACATTTTTTTCCTATGGTGTTAGCTTTCTGTTTGCGTTATTTTCAAATAATGGGCCTTTAGATTTATCAGTTCTACCATTTTATGTATTAATTTCTCTTTTAACATGTTTTCTTCTCTTTTTTCTCTGTTACATTATGAAATGTTTTTAGCACATAATACATAGAAAACAATGTATTTAACACCTGTATACTTATACTCCCACACAAGTAATAAAATATTGCATCTAATTGAAGCCTGCTCTGTGTTCTGCACCTACCAGAAGTAAACACTATTATGAATTTGGTGTTCATCATTCCCATTCATGTTTTTATATTTTCAGAATAGATAGATGTTTCTATAAAGAATATATGGTTTTGTTCTGCATGTTTTCAGACTTTATATAAATACCATACTGTATGTATCATTCTAAAGCTTGACTTTTTCATTCCATATTATGTTTTTGAAATTTTTCAGTGCTGATTTATATATTCTAGGTACTTCTTTTTAGCTGCTGTTTAAAATTTTATTAATGAAGAAACTATAACAATTTATCTGTTTTTGTGGTGATTGAGGTTGCAATTTTTTATTTATAGATAGTACTATGGTAGGCATTCTTGCTCATGTCTTCTTGTTAACATGTGTGAGAATTATTTTAGGGCAGTGATTTTCAACCTTTTTCATCTCATGACACATATAAACTAATTGCTAAAATTTTGTGGCACACCAAAAAATATATTCTTTGCTGATCTGACCAAAAAAACCCAAATAGGTGTAATTTTGATTCATTGACACCAGATGGCTATTGTTGAGTTGGCTCTTGTCATTTTTTTATTTGCAATCTAAGAGAAGAGAGCTAAGTACCCCTGACATTATAATAAATAGTCAGGTATCTCATGCTTTGAAAAATCTTGTGGCACACTGGCTGAAAGTTGCTGTTCTAGGGTATAGTTTAAGAAGTAGACTTTCAAGTTAGAGTATATACACATATTGAGGTTTACTGATATTGGCAAATGCCCCTACAGTGGTTGTACCAGGATATACAAGTGTACGGAAGTAACCTTTGCTCCACATTGTTGCCATTTGTTTGTTTTTATAGAAAAATTTCTTGACACTACTGCATCAAGCATCTATTTTTTAAATGTTCATTTTTAATAATAATTGCTTAAGTGTTGAAATACACCTCACAGTATAATGGTTTTTAATAATATATGTGTTTTCTTAGTTTTATTATTTTTGTGTAATCTGTTATTAATCTATTTTATCAAAATATTTTAAATATATAATATATATAAAATGTTCAGGTTTTATTTTTAATTGTACATTTTTAGTTTTACTACACTTTGTGAAAGTAATGTGACTCAAATTGTTTTATTTTTTAGAATTTGAGGATTGGTCAAAAGAAGGTATTTTTTTATGGTGCAATCATATTTTAAAAAATTATAGATCTGTCATAAATTGCTGATGTCAGGGACTCTCCTGACTAGTACCTCACTTTCTTGTTTTGTAACTCCTTTTTTCCTTGTAGTCTTATGTTTTTTGAAATGTTTTATATTATCTACATAAAATTTTATGAAAAAAATTTATTACGTATAGATGCTTTTATAAAATACCCTCATTTTACCATTTCATGCTCACCAGTGTGGCAAAAATCAAAAGTCCGAGAATACCAGGTACAGTCAAGGTTTGAAGAAATAGGAAACACTCGGTGCTGCTGCTGAGAGAGCTGATTGGCAAAAACTGTGTACAGGAGTTTGGCAGTATTCTTATAAAGCTGAAAATGTGTACACTACAACCTGGTAATTTCACTTTTAGGTATGATACTTCAGAGAAACTCTTGAAATCATATGCAGGAATATTTACTGCCGTTTATTTTCAAAAAGTGCAAAATTGTAAGTTAAAGTAGTGCCTAAACATAGAATGGATTATACACTGTGGTAAATAAATGTACTGGGATGCTGTATAACAGTTAAAATTAATACACTTGATCCAAGTTATTAATGTAGATTTCAAAAACATAGGAATATGATACCATATAGATAAGAGTTAAAAACACTTGACAGTATAATACAATATTTTTTAATACATCTAACATGTATGTATATATGTATAAATATATGAACTGAAATTATACATATTGAATTTATGATAGTATTGGCCCCTAGAGAGTGAGAACAAAGGAAGCATCACCTTTATCTTAAAGTTTAACATCTTTAAATAAAAATAAACATCTGAAACGTAAAATAGTACTCGTTGCAATTTTCCTGGAATTCAAGAAGCGTTGTCACTGTTCATTCCTTTTCTACAGGTTGTGGCATTATGGCTGATCATCTTCAAATGTTTTCTGTGCTGTTCTATATTTTCCATGTTCTGCACAATGAATCATGTTTTTTTTAATATTATAACCAGAGAGAAAACTTCGATTTAAAAAGACACATCTGTCTTACTTACCCCTTGCTTTCTTTTTTGGGGGTGGAGGGAGTGGAGGGTGTGGGGCACTTAACATTCCCCTGTGGCCCATATTTATAATTCCCAGTGTATTGTCTTTGTTTTTCTCGACTGTATATTTGCTGATCTCATTTTTTCTCTATGTGGCTTAGTTCAAACCATTGTCATGTATCATATATTGAATTTACTTTTCTGCTGTATAGGTTAAAGAAGAGATGCTATTTGAAGCATTAGTTACAAGGAAGACTGTGACAGTGGGAGAGAAGCTTATTTTACCATACAAGTTGGCAGAGGTACGAATAGATTTTCTTTGGACTGAAATACTCTGAACATTTTTAGAAGTTTGGGTTTGTGTTGTTTCTCTTAACAGAATGAAAATAACAACCAGAAAGAAGTGTTGAGTGAAATATTTCTGGGGTCTTGAAATTTGATTGTGAACTTAGATTCAATTTGGAAACTTGAATATAATAGTAAGCAATAGGCTTTCTTTTTTTTTTAAAGATCTTAATCTGTTCGCCATTCTTAGGTTTCATATTATTAATATGGGGTGAATTGATGGTAGGTGGAATTATAAATGAGTGGTATCTGACCTAATTGACTATAGTTTCTTGAGGCAGTTTTGTTTCTCTTGGCATATGATACTCGCCTGGTTTACTTTTTCAGTTTTTCTGTTCATGCTTTCTTTCCTTCTGACCTTTGAAAGATGGGGTGCTCTACAACGGTCTTTGTCTTTCCTTCTTATATTCTTATATTCTTTATTTAGATTACCTAGTCCCATGATGTTAAATATTATCTGTATAAGAAAGCTTCCCGGTGAGGTTTTTTTGCTATAGTGAGCCATTATTCTTACTGTACTAATCAGGTGTATAGAAGTAGGAATCTGTTTTATAGTGTAATTTTATTAAAATGATAAGAAATCAAACTATGACAATTATAAAATAGGATAGCTATATGAGATTAGAATACACAGGGGTGGGAAAATAGTGATTGAACTGTAGGGAATGCTTTGTGGGCTGACACTGATTTATTTATCCCACTTTTTGGGTACCCCCTAACCGTGCCTACAAGTCTACATTTCTTCATTATGTCAGGTATCTTATGTCGTATTTAATAGTCTCCAACTTTGAGAGCCCATTTCTAAATAACAGGAAAAAAACAAATCTTTTTTACGTAAATGGTCATCATTTTTCTGTTTTCTTTAACAACGTTTTTCATTATAAAACATTTATATTTATTTACATTTTTAACTTTAAACTTTCTAAGATTGTTTTTATAGTCTCTGCTTTATTTTTATTTACATTTGTTTAGTGTATTTATTTGTTTAGAAATATTTGAAAACCTTTGTGTTCAGAAATGTGCTAAGCATTAGGTATAAAATGAGGATTTTAGTATTTCACCTGAAGAGCAATGGAAAGCTCTTAAAATGTTTTAAACAAAAAAAGTGTGTGAAGAATCATTTGGAAGAGAGTATATTTGCTTTCTATGAGTATGTAATAGGCTTAGCCACTTGATAGAATACATATTTATTATCTGACAGTTTCCATGGATTATTAAATCTGGGTGCACGTTAGCTAGGTGTTAGGCTCAGGGTTCCCAGGTGAAGTCAAGTTGTCTGTCAAGGTTGTGATCTCATCTGACATTTAACATCCTCTTCCAAGTTCACAGATTGTCTATAGGATTCAGTTCCTTGCAGTTGTAACACTGAGAATCTACTTTCTGTTGAATGTCTGGGACCATTCTCAGCAGCTAGAGTCTATGTGCCATTTCTTGCCATGTGGTCCTGTTGACAACATGGCAGTTTGCTTCTTCTAGGCCAGCAGGAGAATCTCTGATGAAGAAATCAATTCAAAAAAATTTTTTTTATTTACTGATTTTTTTTATTTATTTTTTTATGAGAGAAGAAGATGGGCGGGAGAGGGGGAGAGAGAGAAACACTGATATGTTGCTCTATTTATTTATGCATTCATTGGTTGATTCTTGTGTGTGCCCTGACCAGGGATTGAACCCTCAACCTTGGTATATTGGGATGATGCTTTAATCAACTGAGCTACCGAGTTGGGGCAAAATCATTCTTTTTTTAAAGAGCTTTGTCTAAGTCAGCTCTACCCAGGATAATCTTCCTATGATTAACTAAAAATATCCGCTGATATTGGGCCATAATTAAATCTTTAAAATGTAATCTTCACTTTTTGTCATATAACGTAAGACAGTTAGGGGAGTGAAATCCATCATATTTACCATCCTGCCCACACTTAAGTTCTGTACATGTGATACAGAATATATATGTACCCCAGGAGATGGGAATCTTAAGGATCATCTTAGGATTCGAAAATAGAGGACAAGAGTGAATGTGGAAGCTGTAGTAGTACTGAGGAGAAAGGTGTTTGCTGCTTTGTCTAGAATGGTGAGATATTGATAGAAGTGAATATATTTAAAATGAGAAAAATTTAGATGCTGAAATCAATAGAATCTAGCAGTGGTTTGCTTACTGGGAAGCAAGGAGGAAGAAGTAATATCAAGGATCCATCCTAATTTTCTGGATCATACAACTGTAATTATATTGGTACTATTTTCAGTGAGATAGGAGACACTAAATGAGGTTTTATTTAGGTGGGAAAATATTAATTAGTATTTGGGCTTATTGGGATTAGGTGTGGTAGGCAGGACTGCATTTCAGAGAACAGAGGCTGAAAGTATATAATATTGGCAGTTTTGGGGTAAATAGGTATTGACATACTTTGGTAACTGTGGATTCTTTCTGACTGTTTTAAGAAAATAGTACTTAACTGTAAGCTATAAAGAGGTGGGTTTTAGTTTTTAATTTAATATGAAGGTCTGTCTTTTAACTAAAAATATTCAACCCATTTATATTGTGATAACCAATGTATTTCTTTCTTTTTTTTTTTTGTATCTTACGCTTATTTATTTAGTTTTAAAGTGTTTTACTTTTGCTGACTATGATCAGATTATCTTTATTCCCTTTTCTTCCTCTGGGAAAAATAGAATGGAAGTTCTTTCTATATATTCTACTATGATTTTACTGATATTTTAAAGACAGCTTTGTTCTAACTTGCCTAAGTATAGAATTCTAGGGCCACATTTCTTTTTCTTTCAGAACTCATAAACATTTTAAAATTATTTTTGAGTTGATAATGTTAAAGATGAAAAATTGATACCTGTCTTCTCTTTGGTAGTTGTTTAGCTAGTATTTGTGTGTGTGCGCGCACGCACGCGTGCATAAATTTGAAGCTTTCATATTTTTACTGAAACTTAGAAAGTCATTCATCACCTGCGTGGTATAGGTTATAGTATTGTCTTCATTTTGCAAACATATAAGCTAAGCTGTAGCCTAAGAGTTTAAGTAATTTGACTAAGGTCACACAGAGTAAGTAGAGAAACTGGGATTGTAAGATAGTCAAGTTGTTAATCATTACTCTCTACTTCCTATAAACTTGAGAACTGAATATAAATATATATCTGAATATACAAGCTTCCAAATAAGTTTCTAGGTGACAAATATATAAATTATTGTATCCTCAGTGCTAAGACAAGATTCTCTAAGATACATGTAGTTTTTAAATGTTGAGTTTTCTTTACTAGAATTTATGTTTTAAGACAATTTCTGGTTTACAGAAAAATTTAGCAGATAGTACAGAGTTTACATAAACTGGGAAAAGTTTGAAGTGAGGGGAAAATAAATTGCATAACTCCATAATGAAAGTATCATTATTTTGCATAGGGATGGAGAAATTCTAGAGGTTATCAATGACAAGCTGAAGACGAACAGGAATGTAATTGTGGGGCTATTATGATAGTATTTTAAGAGTCTGACTAGGATTCTGCAGGTAGCTGATATCTTTTTGCTAACAGATTTATTGCTTTGCCTGTAAATAGTCTTCCCCACTTTAGCTGGCAAGGTTCATTTGTTTGTAAACTTTCTAGTATACCTTCCTTACTGGGTGAAATATACATTTTCAGTAAAACTATTTTTTTTTTTAAAGATTTTTTTTATTTGTCTTTAGAGGGGTAGGGGAGAGGGAGAGAAATATCAATGTACGGTTGTCTCTTGTGTGTCCCCTGCTGGGAACTGGCCTGCAACCCAGGCATGTGCCCTGACTGGGAATCGAACCGCGATCCTCTGGTTCGCAGGCTCAGTAAAACTATTTTGAACTGAGTGACCTGCATTTCCCCTTATCTTTCAGTTAGTTTTAGCCTAGATTCTCTGAGTTGGACTAAATTAATGAGTATGTATATAGAAAACTTTAATTATAAGCTATTTATATTGAGAGAAAAGTTAATTTATAATTTGTGATAGTAAGCTTTCTTTCTTGAATGAAAGCAAAACATACTTTGTCATAATACCTTAGTCAAATTATTGCCATTTTCACTTGTACTCTTAACCCTTTCTTTTTTTTCAGGCTGTGACAGTGAGGAACTCCATGGCTAAGTCTTTATATAGTGCCCTATTTGACTGGATAGTTTTTCGGATTAATCACGCACTTCTGAATAGTAAAGATTTGGAGCAAAATACCAAGGTAGACATCCATAGATTATATATTTTTCCCAGAAAACTGTGTCAATAAAATGGTTAATATATTAAACTTAAAAAGAAAGAATTATATAAAAATCATAAGAATCATCTTTTATCTGTATTCCCTGCTGTTTCCTTCCTTATTTCTGTTTTTATTACCCTATTCAGAGAACTGTTCTTTGCAGTCTGTGTCTTTGCAGACATTTTTTTTCTTATGTACTTATATTTCTATAGATGCACATGTAGTGTTGCTTTTAAACATAAAAATATAGTTATGCTGTTGTCAAGGTAAGAAATGTCCAAACCTGTTGAGAATTTTTATGGGATCATTTGAGCCAAACTGGCAGCATATGCCGAGGAATAGCCAGGGATCTCAAATGCTGTGGAGTATAGCAGTTTTGTGGTTTCTTTTATGCATTTGAAATTAGAAGGGAAATAAGGAAGATTACATGAAAGTGGGAGGAAGTAACAGGATAGTTGAAATTATATGCTTTCTTGAGGGTTAACACCCCTTGGAGGGGTATTACTTAGGGTATTTCAAAGGTGTGTTAACCTAAATGCACAAGAACAGTGGACAGGCTGGCTTAAAGCTTTTCGCTAAAGAAATACTAGGCCTGGGGCATGACTACTCAACCATGATCTGCCCAGTTAGGAATTTTTGAGCAGATCACCTTGTTAGGTTACTTTCCACACAACCCCTTTCATCCACACTGCCTATATTGTTTCTATGACTTGTAATATTTTTTACCTAGTATGTCTTGAAAAATATTTCTACTTTACTATTTTTTCTTATTATTATACTTTTAGAGTATGTTTTATATTCGATTTTTAAAAAATTGAATTTAATGGAATGATTGTTAAGAAAATTATATAGGTTTAAAGTAAACAGTTCTATAATACATCATCTGTATATCATATTGTGTGTTCACCACCTCTAGTCAAGTCTCCTTCCATCACCATTTATCCTCCCTTTACCCTCTTCTACCTCTCCTCACCCCCGTTTCCCTCTGGTGATCACTATGCTGTTGTCTCTGTCTATGACGTGGGTTTTTTTTTTTGTTTTTTGCTTAATCTCTTTACCTTTTTCACCCAATCCCCCAGTCCCTGTCCCTTCAGATAGCCGTCTGTCTGTTCCCTGTATCTATGTGTGCCTCATTATTTTTAACAATTTTAATACATAGTTGGATGTGTAACATAAATTCACCCATTAAAAACATATTCCATTTGTTTTATCGTTAAAATGATAATGTAACATATTCTTTATGTACATTTCTCTAGGACAAAAATCCTTAAAACGAATTGATGGATTTAAGGATATATAGGTTTTAAAATTTTGGTAGCTGCTGCTAATTTGCCTTTTCAGAAAACACTGTGGCTTTTCAAAAAACACTCTCCACTTCTACTAGTAGTGTATGAATGTCCCTATTTCCTTTCCTCACATTGGATGTTACCAGTATTTTCATCTGCTAATCTGATAAGGAAGACTAGCCCATTTTATTGCCAGTGTTTGTTTTTTTTTTAAATCCTCATCTGAGGACATGCTTACTGATTTTAGAGAGAGGGGAAGGGAGGAAGAGAGAGAGGAAGAGAAACATCATTGTAAGAGAGAAACATCAATTGGTTGCCTCTTGCACATGCCCCCACAGAAGACTGAACCACAATTCAGTGTTGAACCTGTGACTTTTTGGCTTACTGGACAATGCTCCAACCAGCTGAGCTACACCAGCCAAGGTGCCAGTGTTTTTAATGATAGATGAAAACTGAGCATCTTCTCATGTTTTTTCTCCTTTATTTCTTTTATTTTATATGTTTTTCCTATTTTTATATTCATTTTTTTGTTATTCCTCTGTAGGTGTCCTTGTGGATAGAGACTTAAGTTTGACATACATTACATATATTTCCTTTTGATTGTAAAGATTTTTTCATGTGTTTTTTAACCCCATATGTTTTAAACTTATGTGCAGTGAATTCTGATATTCTCTTTGTTTATTGTCCTGGGCTTGATTTATTTGTTTTTCTTATATAGGAAGGCCTCTTCAGCCCAAGATTATACATTATTTATTCTCATACTTTTAGAATATAATTTTTTGTTTTGTTTCTTTTTAGATTTTATTTATTTATTTTTAGACAGAGGGGAAGGGAGGGAGAAATAGATGGAGAGAAACATCAATGTGTGGTTGCCTCTCAACGCGCACTGCCCCCCCCCCCCCCCCCCCCCCCCCCGGCCACTAGGGACCTGGCCTGCAACCCAGGCATGTGCCCTGACTGGGAATCGAACTGGCGACCCTTTGCTTCACAGGCTGGCAGTCAGTCCATTGAACTACACCAGCCAGGGTTAAAATGCTTTTTATTTGTGCTAGTTTGGTTCAACATTAGCCACACCCAGCACCTCAATCTATTCTCCACTGCTTTAAGAACTTTGAGCATTTTGTTCCTTATATTGTAGATATTATTCATGAACTAAAATTGAGCATCATTTTTTTAACTAATTTTTTCCTGTTTTACAGACTTTGTCTATTGGTGTTCTTGATATTTTTGGGTTTGAAGATTATGAAAATAACAGCTTTGAACAGTTCTGTATTAATTTTGCTAATGAACGTTTACAGCACTACTTTAATCAACACATCTTTAAATTGGAGCAAGTAAGTATTTAAATTTATGTATACTTGCCCCCCTGATACTCCTTCAGCCCCCACCTTCATACACACATACACAAAAATTTTTGAGTTATAGTCACGATAAGCATTTTAAATCTTGGATTTCAATATAGATATTTTAGTTTTCATATTAGTGTAAGCAAATGATAGGTTTTGAGCTATATCATACCAGGTTGTTGTTGTTGTTTTTCAATAGGCCCCAAGTAGATTCAATAATATGTGCTTGTTTGATTGTACCTTTGAATGAAAAATGGGTGGATTTGTTTTGGGTTTCTGTTGTTTTTGTTGATTTTTAATTGATGACATGAGCTTGGTCACTGTGTAATGCTAAGTGCTTGTCTGATTGCTTTGGCCTCTTAGTTCCAGAGTGAGATAGAGGAGCTTTTTAATGCAATCCCTAATCAACTCAGAGTGTGACTATAGTAAACAGGACAGTATAGAGAGACCAAACTTGGTAACTGGGTATTTCTTGTGAGGAGCTCAGATTGATTTAGTATAGGAAGAGCAAGCCATTGGTTTCCATGAGAATTCTTAGATTAAATACAGAGTAAAAGAAAATGTGGAGTCTTTCTCCAAGCCAAGTTTGAAGTCAGTGACAAGTTGAGGTTGTAGCACAGTATTTCAGTTTGTGTATGAGGACATAAAGCAGAAGCAGGGTTTACATTTAACTCAAGGAAAATGGTGAACAAATGAAATGAACAGAAAGACCATTAACAGGTCTACAAAACAGAAAAAAATATCTTCTCTATCATTGCCTTCTGTCCTACCTCAGTTTTGCTTAAAGGGTAATAAGAACTGTGAATAGTAGCACAGGCAACATTAATCTGGTCATCTTGACGGATGCTTAAAGATTTTAACACATGACTTTTTAACTAGGTTCTTCCATAGAGCTGTTAAAAGATAGTATTATTTATCTTATTATTTATAATATTACAGCAAATATATTTGCTGTAATATTAGCTAGCATTATGTACTGCCTACTGTTTCTTAGGCAGGTATTATTATTTTTATTCTAGTTTTAGAGATGATGCCTAAAGCAAATATTCAAACTTTAACACTCTGGTTCTATAATTTTTGTTTTTCATCAAAAGTGGAGCTGGGATTGGTCTCTTGACTTAGTCCAGTATTCTTTTAACTAGTTCATGCCATATTAGAATTTTTATCTCTTGAAAATGAGTATGTGTTGGAGGATAAAGGAATGCATTTTGTTGACTGTGTTCTGTATTTTACAAAGGAAAGCATCACCTGTTCTGTATATCATTAATCAGAAGATTTCTTAAATTGCTTTTAAAGTAGAAATGCATTCTGTTAATTGTGAACTGAAATTATTCTTACCTTTTCTAGAAGTCTAGCTTAGACATGGAGAATCCACAAGAAATGCCTTATTTACCTAAAAATATCTACAAAAATAAAACCATTTATAAAAAATGTGTTCATAACTATTCAGATGTGGTTGATTCTCATTGATTTTCTACTATGAATATTATAATTTTAGGCAATGTTGTGGAATTATGGGATCAGAAAACAGAAACTAAGGCATGTCTATTTTTCCTTTTACATCTTAGTTTTCTCTTCCGTAATTTGTGACGTAATGCATATGGTTCTGAGGTACTTTCTGGCAAGTTTAGAACCCTTATGTCTGTTTATTATCTATTTTATTCTTTCTCTGCTCATGTTTTTTTCTCTTAAAGTGGATTTGCTGGGAATAAGAGATTTAAAGCATTTTAAATATTAAGTGTTATTTATTTATCAGAGGTACCTGGTATGAGATGGGTATCCAGTGATTATCTGTTAAATTAATTTGAATACAATATCAGTTTAGAGAATAAAAGTTTTTTTAAATATATTTTATTGATTATGCTATTACAGTTGTCCCATTTCTCCCCCATCATTCCCCTCCACCCTGCACACCCTCTCCCACCCACATTCCCCCCTTTAGTTCATGTCCATGTGTCATAAGTTCTTTAGCTTCTACATTTCCCACACTATTCTTGCCCTCCCCCTGTCTATTTTCTACCCACCATCTATGCTACTCATTCTCTGTACCTTTTCCCCCTCTCTCCTCCTCCCACACCCCTGTTGCTAACCCTCCATATGATCTCCATTTCTGTGGTTCTGTTCCTGTTCTGTTTGCTTAGTTTGCTTTTGTTTTAGGTATGGTTCTTAATAGCTGTGAGTTTGCTGTCTTTTCACTGTCCTGTTTTTGATCTTCTTTTTCTTAGATAAGTCCCTTTAACATTTCATATAATAAGGGCTTGGTGATGATGAACTCCTTGAACTTGACCTTATCTGAGAAGCGCTTTATCTGTCCATCCATTCTAAATGACAGCTTTGCTGGATAGAGCAATTTTGGATGTAGGTCCCTGCTTTTCAAGATTTCAAATATTTCTTTCCAGCCCCTTCTTGCCTGGAAGGTCTCTTTTGAGAAATCAGCTGACAGTCTGATGGGAACTCCTTTGTAGGTGACTGTCCCCTTATCCCTTGCTGCTTCTAGAATTCTCTGCTTCATTTTAATCTTGGCTAATGTAATTATGATGTGCCTTGGTGTGTTCCTCCTTGGGTCCAACTTCTTTGGGACTCTGTGAGCTTCCTGGACGTCCTGGTAGTCTATTTCCTTTGCCAGATTGGGGAAGTTCTCCTTTATTATTTGTTCAGATAAATTTTCCACTCGTTGCTCTTCTTCTTCCCCTTCTGGTACCCCTATAATTCGGATGTTGGGACGTTTAACGATGTCCTGGCGGTTCCTAAGCCTCTTCTCATTTTTTTGAAATCTTGTTTCTTCCTCGTTTTCTGTTTGGTTGTTAGTTTCTTCCTTGTGGTCCACTCCATTGATTGGAGTCTCAGTTTTCCTTCCATCTCTATCGGTTCCCCATGCATCTTCCTTCATTTCATGTATTGTAGCCTGCAGTTTTTCATCTAATTTGTGAGCAAAATCAACCAATTCTGTGAGCATTTTGATGACCAGTGCTTTGAACTGTGCATGTGATAGGTTGGCTACCTCTTCACGGCTTAGAGGAATTGGCTCTGGGGCTTTTATTTGGTCTCCAGTTTGAGCCATTTTCAGTGGGTTTTGTTTCGTTTTGTTTTGCTTTGGTTTTAGTCTGGTCGCGGCTATTACGTATGTGGGGTGGAGCCTTAGGTGTTCCTCAGGGCGGGGCAGCCCAGTCACTGGGTTGTGATGCTATAGGTGGGGGTGGGGTCCGAGAGGGAAAAATGGCGCCTGTTCTGCTCTCTCCTGGACTCCGGTCCCTTCCCTTCTGCCTCTTCCCCTTTGCCTGGATTATCTGTGCACATGTGCGTGCTGTTATGTAGTGAGGAGTGGAGCCTCAGGCGCTCCCCAGTGTGGGGCAGCCCAGTTGCTGGGTTGTGACGCTGTATGTGGGGGCGGGGTCTGAGAGGGAACAATGGTGCCTGCTCCGCTCTCTCCTGGATTCAGTCCCTTCCGCCACTACCCCTCTGCCTGGACTGTCTGTGCGCCCAAATGTGGGACCACCTGGTTAGCCAGCTGCCTTGTGCGGCCTCACTGGGTCTACATAGTTGCCCCCCTGTGCCCAGGGTCTGTCAGCTGCTGCCTATGGGCCCAGGGACCGCCAGCTGCTGCCTGTGCACCTGGGAACTGCTAGCCGCTGCTGCTTGTGTTCCCGGGTCCGCTCCTCCACTTTTTTCTGCCGAGACTCCGCCCCTCTTACCAGTCTGGATGAATGGTTGTTGGACTTCCGTACAGTTCCATTTTCTATCAGTTCTGTGTTTTCTTGTTTCTAAATATTTGTTGTCCTTAATTTTGGTTGTGAGAGGAGGCACAGTGTGTCTACCTACGCCTCCATCTTGGCCGGAAGTCCAGGATAAAAATTTTTGAAAATGGAGATAGAAATAGAAAATTAGCAAAGATTCTTTGGTAGAAAACATCTTGAAGGTATTATCGAAGTACACCTTTACCATTTGTTCAAAAGGTAGTACTTAAGCACATAGGATGTAATAATTGCAATGTAGGATAGTAAGTGCTATAATTAGACATAGGGTAAAGTAGTGATATAAAGATTGAAGTTGATTAGGACTTTCTGAAGGTCTGCAAAAATTTCCCAGGGATGAATCTGGAATGTAATTTTGAATAGAAGGTTGAGTTTATCAGATTGTCAGTGGGGAAAAGATATTTTAAACAAAGGTAACAGTATCCTTAAAACTATGAGACATAAAATGGCACAGCACTTTTGATGAAATGAAAATAGTTCTGTGTAGCTAAAATATGGGATACAAAATGAAGAATGCAGGCGGGAAGAAAGGTAAGTTTCATGAGATAGCCTGAGGTCAGATAGTTTTGTGTCTTATATACCATAAGGAGATGATTAGAATTTTTCATTTAGAGAATGAGGAGGCATTTGAAGTATCTTTAGCAGAGGATTTGAATCGGAACTGTGGTAGATGGACTGAAGAGAAGTGAACTAGAGGGAAGGCATAATCTGTGAGCCAAATGAAGTAGTGTGGGTGAGTGATTGAATCCTGAATCAGGGTTTTGTTAGAATGTGGAACAAGAGACAGACCAAAAGAGAATTCTATGATTTGAAAATATATTTCTTGTTCTTATTTTTAATAGTACTCTCTTCTTAGTTCCTTTACGTGCTTAGAATTATCCTTCAGGTCATTTATTCATCAGTAAGTGGAATAATAATAGTGTCAGGTGCTGTCTTGGTATTGAAGATAGACAGTTTGAGTGTAGGGATCTTATTCGAGGAGTATATACTCTAGGGAATTTTTCTTTTGTCTGTTTCACTTCTGGGGATGTCAGACTAGGACATTTTGATCAAACTTGCTTTGAAAAAATCTGAACAAAATATGTTTGAAGGTATTGGAGTAACTTCAAACAAGTAAAGTTTTACAGCTCTTAGATCTGTAAGAAGGAAACTTGGAGATGAGCCCAACATCTATGGACTTCTCTGCTCTGGTAGAGAGCTACTCATTTTGAAAGAGTCAAGGCTTGAGAATCTGAGCAGAACAGGATTTTCTCCAGATTCAACAGCAAAGAGGAGCCCCCTGGCAACCTTCACAAGCTTTAGGTTGAGACCCCATTAGTTAAAACAATTTTATGTTTATAAGTAGACTTACAAAATAATATGAAAAAAATACTTTTCAAAACTGACATGTAGGCAATACAAATTTAAAATGTGTGACTGTTCAGAAATTGAATATGTAATTAAAAATCTTTCCACAAAGAACATTGTAAGCTAAGATGGCTTCATCAGTGAAACATGAAAGAAGAAATAATACCAGTTTGACATAAATTATATGTGAAATAATGAAAGAGGGACAATTTTCAACTCATTTTATTTTTTATTTATTTATTTTTTTTTATAAATTTTTTTTCTTTTAGATTTTATTTATTTATCTTCAGAGGGGAAGGGAAGGAGAGAGGGAGAGAAACATCAATGTGCGGTTGCCTCTTGTATGTCCCCTGACGGGAACTGGCCTGGCAACCCAGGCATGTGCTCTGACTGGGAATCGAACCGCGATCCTTCGGTCCGCAGGCCCGCGCTCAATCCACTGAGCCACACCAGCCAGGGCTTCATTTTAGGGAGCCAAGAGAACATTGATATTCACATCTGTCACAGATACTAGAAGTGGAAATTAAAGTCAATTTCACTCATAAACAAAGATTCAAAAATTTTAAACAAGTATTAACAAACTAATTTCAACAAGATTTAATATAAAAGGGTAATATGTCAGAACAAAGTGGAGGATTTTCTTGGTGTGAGTTAACGTTTAACCTTTAGTCAATTTAATTCATCTATTACCCAAATGAAAAACAAAACCTCATGGTGATTTCAATAGAAGCATAAAATACATTTAATAAGCTTAAATATATATTCATATTAAAAGAAAGAAAGCCCTTAGTAAACTAGGATTAGAAGGGAATGTCTTGCTAAAACACATTCACAAAAAACTTACAGGTAATGTCATAGTTAATCCATACAGGCTGAATACTTTCCCCCTAAGATTGAGAACAAGGCAAGGATGTTTCCTAAAGAGTTTTTATCATGAACATAGGCATGTGAGGACATCCAAATGGGTAGTGAACATGGAGAAGATTTATTAGTCACCAGGGAAAATAAATCTTATTTGTTAGTCACCAGGGAAATAAAAATTAAAACCACAATGAGATACTCCTAGGCATTCACCAGAATGACTAAAATGAAAAAGACAAGCAGAATTAGGGAGATACTGTGTATGAGGAAGTCCCATACACTGGCGGTGAGTGCATAGATTGGTATAACCATTTTAGAAAGTTCTCAGGAAGTATCTCCTGAGGGTATACAGGTGTAGCTTACAATCTGTTGTTTTCACTCTTAGAATGCATATAAACATACACCAAAAGTTTTGTGCAGAAATGATCAAAATGGCATTATTTTTAATGGCCTAGAATTAGGAATAAGTCTAATGCCTATCAACAGCATAGTGGGGAATAAATTGAATTTAAATACTGTGCAGTATTGGTTCTCAAAGTTTTTTCTTCCCTTACCCCTAGTGGTAGTATCAACAAGGAACTTGTTAGAAAGGCAAATATTGGACCCCACCCTGTATCTGTTCAGAAATTCTGGGCTTAGGGCCAGCAGTCTGTGTTTTAACAAGCCATCTATTTGATTCTGTTGCACATTGAAGTTTGAGAACTAATGCTGTGTAGCAAATTTTGGCATGCTTTCCCTATAAAAGAACAGCTAAACAAATCTTTGGATTTTAAGGGGGGTATATGGTCTCAACTTTGCTGTTACATTGAGACAGCAGCCACAGGTAATGTATAAATGAGCAAATGTGGTGTTTAACAACCTCTGCCCTATAGCAATTAAAATGAATGCATCCTATAACATGGATGTGCCTCTGAAATATAATGTTGAGTAAAAAAAATTTTAAAAAAGCCAGATGAAAAAATATGTATGTATGATTTTATTTACATAATACTTTTAAAAAGTTGAATCTTGTCACTGCTATGAGAAGTTAGGATAATAGTTAACATTGGACAAGATTCATCATCATCGGGGAGGGGATGAGTTGGAATTTTGGACCGCTAGCAATGTCTATAAAAGTCCACATGTTTGTACTACCTAGTACACTTGTTAGCCATGCTATGTAAAAGAAGTAGGAGGAAGAAACTTTCTTAGTGCCACTTGGAGGTGACCATTATATACCAATACTTGTGAAAAAAAGTTTTTAAATAATTTTTTAATTTTTCAATTACAGTTGATATATAATACTATATTAATTTCAGGTGTACAGCATAGTAATTAGACTTTTTTTTTACGTGTGATTCATCTTTTATTCTTTTTCTGGCAAATAGATAATATGAACAAAACTATATTGCTCACTATAGTTTTACACACTCTTTTTTGCTTTATACAAGCTGTAAACATATGTGAGTGGGTAAAATTTTTGATGTAACACATACTCAAGGACTCCAACATAATTTCTTTTATTTTTACTTTTATTTTTAAAATTGTATTGTTAATGCCATTACAGTTGTCCCAATCTTTCCCCCTTTTTCCCCCTCCACCCAGCCCCCTACCCTAGGCAATCCCCACACCATTGTCCATGTTCATGGGTCATGTATATATGTTCTTTGGCTACTCTGTTCCCTGTGCTGTTCTAAGCATCCCTGTGACTATTCCTGGAGTTATCAATTTGTACTTAAACTTTCCACCTTTTTCATCCATCCCCTCAACCCCCCTCCATCTGGCAACCATCAAGACATTCTCTGTATCTGTGACTCTGTTTGTTTGCTTGTTTCTTTATTTTGTTTTTTAGATTCAATTGTTGATACAAATGTATTTTTTACCACTTTATTGTTCATATTTTTTATCTTCTTCTTAAAGAAGACCCTTTAACATTTTATATAATACTGTTTTTGTGGTGGTGAACTCCTGTGGCTTTTTCTTGTCCAGGAAGCTCTTTATCCTCACTTGAAGGTACATTTATTGATGAGAGACAGAGACAGACAGACATATTGATGTGAGAGTAAAACATCAGTCAGTTGTCTGCCATACATGCCCTGATTGGGGACCAAACCTGCAATCTAGGCGTGCATGTGCCTGAATGGGAACCTAGCATGTGACCTTTGGGTTATGGGATGATGTTCCAACCAACTGAGCCACACTGGCCACGGCCCGGCATACTTTTTGAGTTAGGACAAAAAAAAAGTGAAGCTTTTGTTAGGCTATCATCATACAGCAAACTAAATTAGTATATCTGCTTTTAAGTTAACATATGCCATGGTTTTAAAGAATTTAATTTTAGGTTACAGCTGAAGTGATTTTTGTATGAAGTATTATGAAAGAACAGAAGCTAACTACACAAATATTGTTCATAACTATATTGACTATTTAGAAATTCAACATATTTAAAGAATCATATAATCAAGAAAATGTCACTTGTTAGGGAAAAAAAAAACACCAAGAAGGTATTTCCCAATACTTTAAGTATAGATGGAGTTTATAATAACTGGGTTTTATGATAACTTGTTTTATTACTTTTTTAAAAAATATATTTTAGTCCTGGCTGGTATGACTCAGTGGGTTGAGAACTGGCCTATGAACCAAAGGGTTGGTGGTTGCATTCCCACTCAGGCACATGCCTGGGTTGCGGGCCAGGTCAGGTCCCCAGTAGGGGGCTGGTGGAAGGTAACTATACATTGATGTTTCTCTCCCTCTCTTTTTCCCTTCCCCTCTGTCTAAAATAAGTAAATAAAATCTTTATGAAAAAGTATGTTTTATTGATTATACTATTACAGTTGTCCCCATTTTCCTCCCTTGGGCCCTCTCTGCTTGGTACCCTGCTTCCCTACAACAGTCCTCTCTCCTTAGGTTCCTTTCCATGGGTTGTGCATATAAGTTCTTTTGGCTTCTCCATTTCCTATACTATTCTTAACATCCCTCTGTCTATTTAGTGCCTACCAATTGTATTTTTCCCCTTATCCCTCCCTGCTGATAACCCTCTATGAGATCTCCATACCTATGATTCTATTTCTGTTCTAGTTGTTTGCTTAGTTCATTTTTGTTTTTTAGATTTAGTTTTTGATAGTTGTGACCATCGTCATTTTAATATTCATAATTTTGCTCTTCTTTTTCTTAAATAAGTTCCTTTAACATTTCATGTAATAAGGAATTGGTGATGATGAACTCCTTTAGCTTTACCTTGTCTGGAAGCAGTTTATCTGCTCTTCCATTCTTAATGATAGCTTTGCTGGGTAGAGTAATCTTGGACAGAGGGCCTTGGTTTTCATCACTTTGAATGCTTTTTGCCAGTCCGTTCTTGCCTGCAAAGTTTCTTTTGAGAAATCAGCTGATAGTCTCATGGGAAATCCTTTGTAGGTAACGCTCTTCTTTTCTCTTGCTGCTTCTAAGATTCTCTCTTTATCTTTAACCTTTAACATTTTAATTATGATGTATCTTGGTGTGGTCCTCTTTGGGTCCAACTTGTTTGGGACTCTCTGTGCTTCCTGGACATGTATGTCTATTTCCTTTACCAAATTGGGTAAGTTTTCTTTTGTTTTAAGTAAGTTCTCATTTTTTCAAATAAGTTTTCAATTTCTTGCTCTTCCTTTTCTCTTTCTGGACCCCTGTGATTCAGATGTTGGTACATTTAAAGTTGCCTTAGAGGTTCCTAAGCCTGTCCTCATTTCGTTGAATGCTTGTTTCTTCTTTCTGTTCTGGGTGAATGTTTGTTTCTTCCTTTTGTACTGAGTCATTTATTTAAGTCCCAGTTTCCTTCCCATCACTGTTGGTTCCTGTGCATTTTTCTTTATTTCACTACGTATAGCCTTCATTTCTTCCTTTAGTTTGTGTCCATACTCAATCATTTCTGTGAGCATCCTGATTACCAGTGTTTTGAACTGTGCATCTGATAGGTTGGCTATCTCCTTGTCGCTAGTTCCTTTTCTGGTGCTTTGATCTGTTCTTGCATTTGGGCCATGTTTCTTTGTCTCCTCAATTTATCAGCATACCTGTTATGTGGTAAGGGGTGGAGCCTTAGGTATTCACCAGGATGGGGCAACCTGCTTTGCCACTTTGTGGCACCATCTAGATGAGTGTTTCTTCTTTAACTGCTTGGTTGTCAGACTTCCATACAGTTAGATTTTCTGGCATTTCTGTTTGTTTGTTTGTAGATTGTTTGTTATCCTTATGGTTGTGTGAGGAAGTGAAGCATATCTACCTATGCCTCCATCTTGACAGGAAGTCCAATATTTTATTATTTTGTAAAGCTGAGTCATATTCCATCTTCTTTATTCATCTGTCTATTAATGGATACTTAGGTGCTCCCATATCTTGACTATTGTAAATAATGCTACAGTGAATATAGGGAGGTAGATGTCTTTTTGAGTTAGTGTTTTGGGTTTCTTAGGATAAATACCTAGCAGTGGAATTGCCAGGTCCTTCTTTGTTTCTTGTTATAGTCTTTGTTTAAAAGTTTGTTTTGTTTGATATAAATATTGCTACCCCAGATTTTGTTTATTTGTTTTTTTCCATTTTCATGGAATATCTTTTTCCATCCCTACCTATACTTTCAGTCTTCATGTGTCTCACTGAACTGAATTGGGTCTCCTGTAGGGAGCATATGTACGGGTCTTGTATTTTTATCCATTTGTCCCCCTATACTTTTGATTAGATCATTTAATTTACTAACATTTAAACTAATTATTGGTAGGTGTTCAGTTATTGCCATTTTATTATTCATATTATTTATTTTTTGTAATACTGGTTTGGTGGTGATGAACTCCTGCAGCTTTTTCTTGTCTAGGAAGCTCTTTATTTGTCTTTCAGTTGTAAATGATAGCCTTGATGAGTAGAGTAATCTTGATTCTAGGTCCTTGGCACAAAATATTCATCACTTTAATTGTTTCATGCCAGTCCTTTCTGGCTTGCAAAAGTCTGTTGAGAAATTAGTTAATAGTGTTATGGGAGCTCCTGTGTTGGTTACTAACTGCTTTTCTCTTGTTCTTTTAAGATTTTCCTTTTGTCTTTCATCTTTGGTATTTTAATCATGATGTGTCCTGTGTGAACCTCTTTTGCTTGATCTTGTTTGGGATTCTGCGCTTTTTGGACTTGTGTAGACTTTATTCACCAATTTAGGGAAGTTTTCCATTATTACATATTCAAATAGATTTTCTTAAAAAATTTTTTTTTATTGATTCTCGTGAAAGCAGAAGGGAGTGAAAAAGAAATTTAGAGAAACACCAATGTGTGAGAGAAGCATCAGTTGGTTGCTTCTTGCACACCCCAACCAGGCACCTGGACTGCAACCCAGGCATGTGCCCTGACTGGGAGTTGAAGTGGTGACCTTTCAGTTCATAGGCTGGCACTCAATTTACTGAGGCATACCAGCCAGGGATTGGGGTTTGGGAACTTACGAAAAATTTTATGAAAGTTCCCAGTGCTAGCTGAGACAGGCTGTCTGAGTAGAAAAGCACTGGAAGAGGCTTGGGTGGGCTCTTAAGTTGTATAGGGAGGGGTCTCGGATCATCAGGCAGGGCATTAGCCAAATTGATGGATACTCAGAACTGGTGCTGGCCTGAACGTGTAGGTTGGGTGGAGGGGGTGCTCAACAAAGGAACAGTGGAATTTACCAGCACCTTTGTCTGGGAGAAAGCTACTTGTCCAACTGTTGCCTTGGCCAGACAATTCAGTTTCTCCTTGTATGTCCCTAGCACTTACTGAGTTGCTGCCCCAGTGCTGGAGCTCAGAGTGATTGAGTCTGTCAGGGAGTAAATATGTGTGCAGGCCCTTTAACAGGAATTGAGAAGCCCTTTGTCTCACTCAGCCACTACCCTGGTGTTTTTTTTGAGCCAGAGCTCATTGGGATTTCTTTTTCTGTACTGGAACTCTGGGCTGGAAAACCTTGTGTGGGACTCAGACCCCTCACTCCTTAGGGAATCTGTGTAGCCAAGAGATTTCTCCTGACTTTTACCTGTGGGTATGGGGCCAGCTATGTCTGTGTTTCTGCTCCTCCTATTACTGATTGTGACATGGCTTCTTCTGTATATCTTTAGTTATAGAACTTCTATTCAGCTAGTTTGAAGATGGTTCTCAATGATGGTCACTTCATAATTTAGTTGTACTTTTTATGTGGCAGTGGGAGAAGGTGAAAGCACTGCATATCCCTACTTTGCCATCTGGACTGGAAGTCTTACTTGTGGAACTCTTTATTTTCACTTTTTAAAGTTACTTTATTGTTGTTCAATTATAGTTGTCTGCATTTTCACCCCACCACTGCCCTTCACCCCAGCCAAACCACCTCCCTCCCTTGCTTACACCCTCCCCCTTGGTTTTGTCCATGTGTCCTTTATAGTAGTTCCTGAAAACCCTTCTCTCATTGTCCCCTCTCTCTTCCCCTCTGGTTATGGTTAGATTGTTCTTAATTTCAATGTCTCTGGTTATGTTTTGTTTGCTCTTTTCTTTTGTTGATTACATTCCAGTTAAAGGTGAGATCATCTGGTATTTGTCCCTTACTGCCTGGCCTATTTCACTTAACGTAATGCTCTCTAGTTCCATCCATGCTGTCACAAAGGGTAGGAGCTCCTTCTTTCTTTCTGCTGCGTAGAATTCCATTGTGTAAATGTACCATAGTTTTCTGATGCATTCATTTACTGATGGGCACTTAGGTTTCTTCCAGCACTTGGCTATCGTAAATTGTGCTGCTATGAACATTGGGGTGCACAGGTTCTTTTGGATTGGTGTTTCAGGGCTCTTAGGGTATAGTCCCAGTAGTGGAATTGCTGGGTCAAAAGGCAGTTCCATTTTTAGTTTTCTGAGGAAATTTCTTAGTTTTCCACAGTGGCTGCACCAGTCTGTAATCCCACCAACAGTATACTAGGGTTCTCTTTTCTCCATATCCTCTTCAATACTTGCTTGTTGATGTGTTTATGATGGCCATTCTGACCAGTGTAAAATAGTATCTCATTGTGGTTTCAATTTGCATCTCTCTGATGGCTAGTGATTCTGAGCATCTTTTCATATGTCTCTGGGCCCCTCTGTATGTCCTCCTTGGAGAAGTGTCAGTTCAAGTCTTGCCCATTTTTTAATTGGGTTGTTTGTCTTCCTTGACTGGAGTTGTGTAACTTCTTTATATATTTTGGAGATCAAACCCTTGTCCAAGGTATCATTGGCAAATATGTTTTCCCATATAATTGGTTCTCTTTTCATATTAATGTCGTTTTCTTTAGCCATGCACAAGCTTTTTAATTTGATGAGGTCGCATTTGTTTATTCTTTCCTTTATGTCCCTTGCTTTAGGGGACTTACCAGTGAAGATGTTGCTGTGTGGAATGTCTGAGATTTTCCTGCTGATGTTTTCCTTTAGGACTTTTATGGTGTCACGACTTATATTTAAGTCTTTTATCTACCTCAAATTTATTTTTGTGTGCAGTGTAAGTTGGTGGTCAAGTTTCATTTTTTTGCATGTATCTGTCCAGATCTCCCAACATCATTTGTTGAAGAGGCTATTTTTATTCCATTTTATGCTTCTTCCCCCTTTCTCAAATATTAATTGACCATAGAGACTTGGGTTTATTTCTGGGCTCTCCGTTCTGTTCCATTAGTCTATGTGTCTCTTCTTAGGCCAGTACCAGGCTGTTTTGATTACAGTGGCCATGTAATACAGTTTGATATCAGGTATTGTGACCCCTCCTGTTTTATTCTTTTTTCTCAAAATTGCTGCAGCTATTCAGGGTTGTTTATTGTTCCATATAAATTTCTGAAATGTTTGTTCTGTATCTGTGAAATATGTCTTTGGTACTTTAATAGGGATTGCATTGAATCTATAAATCACTTTGCATAGTATGATCATTATGATAATGTTAATTCTTCTAATCCATGAGCATGGTACATGCTTCCATTTGTTTGTGTTTTCCTTAATTTCTTTCTTCAGTGTTGTGTAATTTTCTGAGTACAGGTCTTTTACCTCCTTTGTTAAGTTTATTCCTGGGTACTGTATTTGTCTTGTTGCTATAGCAAATGGGATTTTTTTTTCCTGATTTCTATATTTGATATTTCATTGTTGGTATACAAAAATGCCTTTGATTTCTGAATATTGGCTTTGTTTCCTGCTGTTTTGCCAAATTCATTTATTAGGTCTAGTAGTTTTTTTACTTGTAAAATTTTTAATCGAAAGGAAAAAATTAAACATTTGCTTTTCCCAGTGAGAATAATTATAATTTACATTAGGGTCATTTTTCTTTACAGAATGATGATAATATAGAATGATGAAATGCCCAAATAACCATTTCACAAAACCGCCATGTTTGCAGAGAAGTGTGCAAGTGTTTTCAGTGAATACCGAAACCATCATGTGAAGATAGTATTTTCCTGATGCCCAGATATCCCTGCACTATAGAAACTTGTCTTAGATTCTCAGGGGCATCTTTCTGGAAAAGAGTTGAAAAGTAAAAGCATTGCAGTGATGAATAAAAAATGTTTTTCAGTACAGAGAAGTAATAAAGAATAACGGGGGTATTGTAAGAGGGTTTGAGGTAGTTGCTCAAGGCCTGAGCTTTTAGTTTTTAAATTGTGGAATTTGAAACCTTGTTTTTTGGAAAATATTCTAGGGGTTTTATTTGGCTTAAAGTTAAGTTTAAATGAAGTCTGTGTGATTTATATTGGTCATCACTGGAGGTCATGGTTTTCCACTTTTCCCAGACTTATGTTTTATTAAATTAATTGTTGATAATGTAACAAATACTTGTTTTGTTTTGATGGTTTAGAGTTGCATGGGAGAAATTAGGCTTCTTCATTTTATATTTTTCTTTAGTGTAGTCATGAGATAGATTGGCTAAATGAACAAATTCAACCCTAAATTTTGATCTGAGTGGTATCACAGGTAGGATTCTAACCAAAAATATTTGGTTGTAGGCACTTTTTAAAGGAAACAGACATATACCGTATCAAGATTTTATACAAGTGAAATTACAGTCTTTGTATATTTTAGTGATTTGTTTTCAAGCCTGTTAAAAGTTTTTTCAGTTCTTATTATCATATACCTATTATTTTCTGCAAGATGAATAAAATTGTTAATTTGTTATTTCTTAGGAGGAATATAGAGCTGAAGGTATCAGCTGGCACAATATAGATTATATTGATAATACCTGTTGTATAAATCTCATTAGCAAGAAACCAACAGGACTCCTCCATCTTTTAGATGAAGAAAGCAAGTGAGTATGATGTTTTTCAATTTTGTCATAGGCCATTTCAGCTTTTTATGTCTCAGTCCTTGGCTTTCTTCTAACATTATCAAATAAAGAGCCAAAGTTTTCTTTTTATGCATTTTATGCCTGTGTGTATTTGTGTATTTCTAGGAAAATTGGATGGACTTCACTAACTCACTAAAAATTTTTTTGTCTAGCTTTCTTCTACAAAGTTACTTTGATGTTAAATTTGTTGGCATTAATGCATTTTGTGTGTGTCTGTTCTTCTTTTCTTGAATTGAATTTATATGTGATATGTGTTTGCTCTTTTCATGTTTGGTGAAAACATAACGTGATAGATTAGTGATGCTGCTACAATTGACATATGCCAATATTTACCATCCTTTATTAATACAGTTTAATATACCAAACTTATCTCTAAGCTTCAGAAACAAGGCTTCACTTATCATCCTCCATACTGTTGTCAGTGCTCTGTAAAGTATTATTTATAGTTAAATTATCCTAATAGATGGAACATTTAGAATTGAAGTAACCAAAGTCATGGAGAGTGTGTTTTCTTTGATTTTTTAGTAAATATTTAGACATTCAATTAGATCACCTGATATCTAGGTTAATATTATACCCATTAAGCTAGGATATAAAATATTGGGGATTTGCTATCATAGGTAGAATTTTCATACATCATGTTCGTATGGGGCAATCTAAAGTTAATGACTGGATTCTAGACTTCTGGTCAAGATGGAGGTGTTGGCGAATTACTTCTTGTCTCTTTGCACAACCACATCAAAATTACAAGTAAAATATAGAACAACCATCACACAAAACCATCAGGTATTGAGTTGAATGAAAGTCTAACAACTATATCCAGAATTAAGGAAACCACATCCTTCCAGACTGGTAGGAGGGGTGAAGACATGGAACAGGCTGGTCACACATCCACATGTGGTGGATAAAAGTTCGGGAGGGCTATCTTGGGAGCAAGGAGTACCAAATCCACACCCGGCCCTGTAGCCCAGGGTTCCAAGGCCAAGAAGACAGGTCCCCATGACTTCTGGTTGTAAAAAGCAGCAGGGATTGAGTTGTTGGAAGAAACTTCTTGAGTCCTGAGCAGTTCTTCTTAAAGAACCCGCACATAGACTTACTCAGACTCTCTCCCTCTGAACTCCAGCACCAGGGTAGCAGCTTGAAAAGCACCAGGGGCATACAGGGAGGAGCTGAAATACCTGACTTAATGGTGAGAGTTGGGGGACAGCATTATAGAGATTCCAGAACGAGGGAAGAAGAGAAAGAGCAAGAAATTGGAAATGTTTTTGAAAAAATAATGAAAGAAAACTTCCCTGATTTGGTGAAGGAAATAGACATGCAAGTCCAGGAAGCACAGAGAGTTCCCAACAAGATGGATGCAAAGAGGCCCACTCCAAGACATGTCATAATTAAAATTTCAAGGGTAAAAATAAAGAGAGAATCTTAAAAGCCTCAAGAGAAAAACAGTTATTTACCTACAGGGAACTCCCATAAGACTGTCAGCTGATTTCTCAAAAGAAACTTTGCAGGCTAGAAAAGATTGGTAAGAAATATTCCAAGTCATGAAAAGCAGGGACCTACAGCCAAGACTGCTCTACACAGCAAAGCTATCATTTAGAATAGAAGGGCAGATAAAGTGCTTCCCAGACAAGAAAAAGTTAAAGGAGTTCATCATCACTAAACCATTATTACATGCCTGAGTTGTGTGTCTGTCCTCATTTGTCAGTTGTGTTGCATGTGAGAGGCAACAGATCTATGTTTCACACATCGATGTTTGTCTCCTTCTGTCTTTCTCTTCCTCTTCCTCTCTCTAAAATCAGTAAAATGTCCTCAGGGGAAGGATTAAAAGAAAAAGAGAGAACAAAAAACTTTAAACAATTCAAGAAACAGATTATTTGGGTCATAAATGGTGGACTTAAGATTTATACCCTGCAGGTATTTTTGACTGGTAATCTTGTGCTTTAATGTATGTCCTATGTTGCTTACCAATAATATTTAGACTGTACAGTTAGAATTTCAGATTTGTGTCCTATCTCTATTAACTGGAAAATCTCTTTAATATCCTTGTTTCTCAGTGTTCTGGCATAGAAAAAGGAAATGATGATGACAAATGGCCATGTTGTCTGCTATATATCTTAAGTTGGTTATGAACAGCGTTTGAGATTGTCAATATGTAATTGTAGAGCAAAGGGGTCTTGTCTGTCCTATCATTCTTTAAGTGAAATTTTATTAAGTGAATATCTTTTATATGAAGACTGTGTTCCCCTGGACAGATGGTACCTCACACAGATATAAATATTGCCCAGTGAAGAGAATGTCACCTCTTTGTTATTACCTAAAAGCTTATGGGGTTAAAGCCAGGGCTAGAAATTATAGGTAGACATTTTAACTCAGTATAAGGAATAGGTTTCTAATCATTAAGGCTGATTAGCAGCTGCTTCATAAAGTAATAAAATTACCCATTATAGTAATTATTTTGCATCATCTATCAGGGTATTGTTGTAGGTGGGAGACTAGACTAAATAACCTCTTGATAGTTGTCCCTTCAATAATATTTCTATATTTAGTCCTCCATAAAAATTTTTTAACAAACTTCAATTTTTGAATCATTCCTGTGCTTTAATATTCCAGAATATGCAAAGGCGTGATATATTTTCCCTCCGCAATATACCTTTAAGGAGGGGTTGATGATAAATTAATCACATGAAGGGAGAACCATTTTGGGAATCATTAAACTGAGTATTTTACCTCAAAATACTTTGTTATATAGGGAATATGTTGCATGAAATATATCTTCAGTGGTGTTCCTTCTTCGTTTGGTATGTTTATAGTGCTTTAGGTGCATGGGTTTGAAGTCAGAAGTCTTGTTTAATCATATCTAGCTTTCTACTGGACAAGTTTTCTACTGGACAAAGCTATGTGATAAAGGATGCACGCAGGGTGGAATTCAGAGAGGAGTAATAGTGCAAGCAAAGTCAGATAGGAGTAGGGTGTTAGGAGTGTTTTCAATCTTTCCTATAGTTCTCAAAATGTTATCTGCTGGCAGCAACAGTGGTAGCTAGCACCTTGAAGCTTGTTAGAAATGTAGACTCTCTCACTTACACTCCAGACTTCGTGAATCCGAATCTGAATTTTAACAAACTGAAGATAAAGAGCAGAACGTTCATTTAGGACAATGTGTTGTCTGTCCTGCATGCTCATAAAATTTACCTGGGGCAGGTGTAAGTAATACTGATAAGGTACTACTTAGCTTCAATTCTATAGAGCCCAGGAGGTGGGGTCCAGGCATTGGTATTTTTAAAAGCTCCAGAGGTACTTTCTACAATATATGCATAGAAACACTAAGGCTGCCCTTGCAGATAGCCTTTGGGGGAATTCTAGATGAAGAGCTTTGGAATGAGCAATAATGTCTGATTTGTTTCTGTTTCAAGTTCTTTTGCTTGATAATGTAGTATGCATCCACAAATGTTCGTTGAGTGCAGCACATGTGGACAGCTTTCCTTTGGAATAAAAACTTCTCATGTCTTTCTTTCTTTGAATATTTCTTACCTCCTTTTAACAGTAGCAGAGAAACAAATCACAAGCATTTTGATTATCAGAGGATTAGAAGGTAAATAAATCCTTATCTAGAGAAAATGAGGTGAGCATCTTTCCCGAAGGGAGGAGTTCTGTTACTGGTACTTAGTTCTTGTCACTGATGCAGTAAAAATTACAGATCAGTGAGACAAAAGTGGATGAGTAAGAGATTTATTAGTACATCCTCAAGGCCTCAAGGGAGAAAATAGGCCTGCTGAAAGTGGCAAGAAAGGCTTAGGCATGGAAGAAGCAACAGGAGAGCCAAGGCTAGGCTGTCTTAGCTCACTGGAAAGTCAGAGAAAAGGGGCCGTAGGGACTGGTTTAGGGGACTAGCCTGGGATGAACTGTTAGCTGTCCATTGCCTTAGAGTTTAGTAGATCTTGCCTGTGAAGAAAGGAGGGTGTGGAGGAGAACAAAGGAAAGGGAATGGCTGGGGCGGCTCTCCAGTCCTTTGTGTTTAGTCTTTTATCTCTTTCTTGAAGTTAGGAATCTTAGAGCAGGTCTTGGGAGGGTTTCAAAAGAATATTCACAGTTCTCCAGGGTTGCTGTTTTAGGGTTATGGACTCCACTGATTGTTCAGTGACAGTGCAGGGGGTCTTTAGTTATTCCAATTGGTTCTGGTGTCCCCTACCTGGTTTTGCTGTTTTTCTGAGTCTGCATCTGAAACACACCTCAGGTCTTGATGTTATCTCCAGGGAGGAAAGGCCAGGGGAGTAATGTTTACTCTGGGTGTGGCGTGCTTCTTTTCCCAGTTTTGCACCCTGCCAGACGCTGGGGGCCTTCTGCCCTGGTGACCCTCTGCACCTGGCTGTAAATTGCTGGGCCATTGTGTTCAGCTATCTGTCTCAACTTCCCTATTCCACTTGCCAAGGAATTTTCCCAGCTTCTTACTATCTTGTTTCATTAGTGATGCATAGGTTTGCAGAGGTTGGGGTGGTCTAGGCTTAGGAGCTTGGATTCCATCTGTGTGCCTTGGTGATCCTTAAATTTTTCTGAGTAGGGGAGGCATGTGATTAAAGAACTATTGTAAGGAAATTTATTTTGAATCTTGATGTGGTGACTTGAAATAAGACTAGAACCCACTGGAACTTTATTGAGGCTGTTGCTGTAGGGTTTGAAATTCTGAGTGTAATTCATTCTAGAAAGGCTTTAGAGTTCTAAAATGGAAAGGAAGAGCTAGATGGTGATGTTTTGAAGAATTGGTAGTATTTGAATGTAAAAGCAGGCCTAGGTGACTAAGAAAATGGCAATGTTGGCAAAATAAGTAGATAACATTTACATCATCCTTATATGATACCAGCTAGGGTTAGATATTTGATTAGTGTTATTTAATTCTGATAGCACTGTGATACCTCACTGTACTCATTTTACAGATTAGGAAACAATTCTTAAAGGTTACCTCCCAGCTTGCCCAAGGTTACAGACAGCTGGTAACCTATATCACAACTATGACTGACACCAAAGGCCATTTTCCTTTCTGATTCTGATATGTACTACATAGTTAACCATTTTTTGTTGCAATTTTGGAATAATTTTTACTCATTAGATTTCATATTCACCATCTTTACTTATGTCACGTTACTTCTCATTTTCTCAGCCAACTGCTATTAAATGAAACGATTTTCTGAAAGACACTTGTTCTCTCCTTTCTCAGTACTGGTTTCTCTGTTTTCAGCTCCTACCCACCCTTTAACATGTAACTCATAATAGGAGCTCATACTCCTATTACCTCTGTGAACCTTTCTGTTATTCCCAACGATTAGTGATGGTTTTGTCTTCTGACCTTTTATATTCCTGTATTTGCTATTATATAATTACTGTGTAATAAATATTATTTGATTCCTGGATGAGAAATGCTCATCAGTGAGTACAACCCCATTGATATTTGAAATACTAGCTATAATATAAAAATATATAGTAACTTGTATGGGTAAGAAAATTTCTACGTTATATATGAAGCGATAAGAAAACAAAAGTGGCCCTGGCTGGTGTAGCTCAGTGGATTGAGCGAGGGCCTGCGAACCAAAGGATCGCGGTTCGATTCCCAGTCAGGGCACATGCCTGGGTTGCAGGCCAGTTCCCAGCAGGGGACACACGAGAGGCAACCGTACATTGATATTTCTCTCCCTCTCCCTCTCTCCTACCCTTCCCCCCCAAAGATAAATAAATAAAAATCTAAAAAAAAAAAAAAAAAGAAAGAAAGAAAACAAAAGTGGCTGTGGATATAAAGGACTTATTCAAATTGAGACATCATTTCCAGTTTGGACGTTCTTCGCCCCAAACAACATGTGATGTGGTTTTTATTACCCTATAGGTTTTGTAGCAACACACTGCAGCTTAAGCTAAAGACCTGAGTTAATTTTTTAAGTTCTTTTTTCAAAGTATGAATTTGGACAAATGACAACTTTTGATCCCTTGTCTATAAAATAGGGACACTAATTCTTGTTGCACTCACTTTTGTTGAGAATTAATTTAGATAGTGTAAGTGAAAACTCTTTGTAATTTGCTAAGTTTTTAAGTTGGAAATGTAATTATAACGTAGTTTTTTAAAAAGGATTGTATTAACTGCAGCATCTTACTAAAGTGTTTTTGCTTGTATTTTTAATTCAGCTTTCCACAGGCTACAAATCAAACATTGCTAGACAAATTTAAGCATCAACATGAAGAGAATTCTTACATTGAATTTCCAGCTGTGATGGAGCCTGCTTTCACCATAAAGCATTATGCCGGGAAAGTAAAATATGGGGTAAAGGTTAGTAAATTTCACATTACATATGCTGTTAGGGGAGAGTTTTGTTCTTAACTATGTCACACTATCTGTCCTCTTTGTAGATGTGGAGGTTCTTCATCAGTAACAATTAGAGACATCATTATAAGGATACTACTAAAATTCAGATTCTACCTTGTAATATATTACTATCTTTGGTGGTGTTTTTGTTGATTTTTTTCATACAGATAAACCTGATGTCAGTCCATTCTAGTTGCCTTTGGAGATGTGAAAGGATAGATAGCATGAGTATGTCTTAAACCCACCAGCTGATTTGTGTAGTTTGTTGAGTTTTTCTTTTCTGTACATCCACGAGGCCTCATAGAGACTTCGTATCTTCATGCATCATTAGGTATCTGTGCTCTTGGACTTGTAATGAATATATATTGAACTCCCATGGAAGGAAATGTTCATAATTTTGTCCATTCTTGTTTGTAATTAGTGAGCTGTTAACTTTCAACCACTTGATGTTTAAGCCTGTTATTTAAGACACTTTCCCAGGCAAGGCAATGGCAATATGGAGCTTAGTGGGGCAATATGTTTTCCCCTGGGTCTTGAGGTGAGAGTCAGAATTTAGTCACTTATTCAGGAACTATTTATTAAACACAGAGCCTGTGTCGGAGCCTGTGCTTGGTGTTTCAGATGATCCAGTGATAAAATAGGCAAAAGGTTCATGGCTCTCTATATGCATATACATATATACATATACCATATGTACATACAGGTGCATGTGTATGTGTATTTGTGTATAATATAGATAAATGGGGCTGTGTGCTATAAATAAATGAATGAGTTCTTTGAAAGAAGCTAGTGAAATACTAGATTTTGAATTTGCAGATCCATGAATACCTCTCTGAGAAACTCAAATTTTGAGAGATGACCTGAAGTAAATGGAGTAAATGATTAATATTCTAGGCCATGAGATGGGAAAGAACTTAATATGTTAAAATAATTGAAAATAGGTCAGTGTTTCTAGATTATAATGTGAATGGATCTAGTGGCATAAAATGAATTCAGAGAATGGAACACAAGTTAATTCTTTACGGTTGCTAGATGAAGTTAAATGAGTTTGGCTTTTATTGAAATTATTATGGGAAGCAATGAAAAGATTTTAAAGCTGAGGATGTAATTGTGTTTTTAAAAGATTGATTTGATTCCCGTGAGGAGAAAAAACAACAGAGGATGGGAATGGAAGCTGGGAAATCAAATTAGGTAACTTTTTAAAACTGTTGAGGTGAAGTGTTAAGGTGAATTGAACTACAGGGGTGGCAGTAGAGTTGGAGGAGATCTAGATGGTTATGAGATACATTTCAGAGGTATAATCAGTAGACCTTATTGCTAGATTCTAGCTAAGTAAGTGACTTTCGACTATAGTTGATAGGTGAATTTGAGTTGCTATTTTTTTTTTTTTTTTAGAACAAACATTAAGAATAACAGAATAGATTATTCTATTGGTTACTAAGGGCAAGAGGATGGGGGAATTGAGGTATTGGGCAAAAAATTCAAACTTGTAGTTAGAAGATGAATAAGTTCCAGAGATGTAATACATAGCATTATGATTATAGTTAACATTATAACACAGTGTTCAAAGTTCTTTAGAGACTAGATCTTAAATGTTCTCATCACAAAAAAGAAATAGTAATTATCTGACTTGATGGAGATGTTAGTTAACACTATTACAGTGGTAATCACATTGCAACATATAAATGTATCAAGTCAACATGTTGTATACCTTATACAATGTTATATGCCAGTAATACTACAGTTTTAAAAATATTTTAAAATATGGTTTAAAACAAACAAAAAAACTCGAGTTCTAAAATCATATAGTGAGGTGCATAGTGTATAAATCTAAAATACATGGATTTCTTGCATGCCTCTCCCTACTCATTTTCCCCTGCTGAGAGGTAACCACTATCCTAACTTTTTGTCCTTAGTTTTACTTATTAAATTTTAGATAAATGGAAGCACATAGTGTATACATTTGTCTGTGATTATTCATTCCTCCATATTATCACATAGGCTGAAACTAAAAGGATGAGAAAAAGATACACTATGCAAACCTTAACTAAAAGAGAGGGTGTATTTACATTATTAGACAAAGCAGACTGTAAGGTAAGAAGTATTAAATCTCTGTTAAGTGGCACATTTCATAACAATAGAGGGGGCTGGTTTAATAGGAATGCATAATCATCAAAGTTGTATTACCTAATGGTTTCATTTCAGTAAGTATAAAACAAAGTCAAGCAGAAGTAGAACAAGTCCTTCATCACAGTTGCAGATTTTAAGAAATATCTCTTGGAATCTAACAAAATAAGCAGGCATGAAATCAAAAACCAAAAAAATTGAACAGCATTCTCAAACAGCTGACCTAATTGGCATATCATAAGGATAAATAGCTAGTCTTTGGGTGTTTAGAAATTAAGCACAGTTCTTCTGTATAACTATGAGTCAAACAAGAAATCACAATAAAGTCATAATTTAAATTGAACATTAATGAAAATACAAATTATGAAAATTGTAGGATGCATTTAAAACACTGATTTCTGATTTTAAATGCATATATTAGAAAGAGAGAGTGATTGAAGAATAATTATTTAAGCTTCTATCTCAAGAAACTAAGAACAGCAAATGACCCAGCAATTCCATCTGGGTTTTTTACCCAAAGAAACCCAAAACACTAATTCAAAAAGTCATATGTACCCCTGTGTTTATTGTGGTATTGTTTACAATAGCCAAGATATGGAAGCAACCTGAGTGTCCATTGATAAACAGATGGATAAAGAAGATGTTGTATATATAAATATGAGGACTGTCCAGAAGTATACAACCATGTAATATGAAAAATAGAGACATTTATTGAGGAAGATACAAGAAACGTACATAGGATGATGATACCTCAGTCCCCTTCAAAGTAGACTCCTTGGGACCTCACACAGTTCTTCCAGTCGCAATCAGGTGCTCTGTTGTATTTTCCTGAATTTCATGAACAGTCTGAAATCTCTTCTCTTTCTAAGGTGATTTTAGTTTGGGGAAAAGTCTCAAGTCGCAGAGTGCCAAATCTGGGCTGTAGTGGGTCTGAGTCACCTGCGTGATTTGATGTTTCACCAAAAACTCTCCATGAGATGTGATGCATTAGTGGGCGCATTTTCGTGGTGAAGCTACCAATCACCAGTTGCCCGTAGCTGCAGCCTTCTGAGTCATCCAAATAGTTTCCAAGCTAATGTTCAAGCTTAATACAAATTTTTTTGCAAATTTTCATATTAATTTTGTTTTTTTAATTGTTGTTTAGTTACAGTTGTCACACCTTTTTCCCCACTGCTCTCCCCTGCCCTATCCATCCCCATCCCCACAGTAAATTGCCCCCAATTGTTCATGCCCAAGGATCCTCTATTCGTTTTCCTTGGCTTGCCTATTCCCCTTCTTTTCTCCATTATCCCCCTCCTCACTCCCTTCTGGTAACTGTTAGTTTGTTCTTTGTTTCCAAGTCTCTGGTTCTATTTTGCTCATTTGTTTTTTTTGTTGATTAAGTTCCACTTATAGGTGAGATCATATGGTGTTTGTCTTTCACCACCTGGCTTATTTCACTTAGCATAATACTCTCCAGTTTCATCCATGTTATTGTGAAGCATAGGAGCTGCTTTTTTCTGATGTGTAGTATTCCATTGTGTAAATGTGCCACAGTTTTTTTATCCACCCATTTATTGATGGGCTGTTAGGCTATTTCCAGCACTTGGCTATTATAAATAATGCTGCTATGAACACAGGGGTGCATAGCTTCTTTTGAATGTGTGATTCAGGATTCTTAACAAAAATCCCAGCAGTGGGATTACTGAATTGAAAGGCAGTTCCATCTCTAGTTTTTTGAGGAAATTCCATACCATTTTCTATAGTGGCTGGACCAGTCTGCATTCCTACCAACAGTGTACTATGGTTCCCTTTTTTCACAACCTCATCAGAATTTTGTGTTTGTTGATTTGTTAATGATGGCCATTCTGACCAGTGTGAAGTGGTATCTCATTGTGGTTTTAATTTGCATCTCTCTAATGTCTAGTGGTGTTGAGTGTTTTTTCATGTCCACTTTGGAGAAGTGTCTGTTCAGGTCCTTTGCCCATTTTTTAATTGGATTGTTTTTCTTCCTGGTGTGAAGTTGTGTGAGTTCTTTATATATTTCAAAGATCAAGCCCTTGTCTGAAGTATCATTGGCAAACATATTTTCCCATACAGTTGGTTCCCTTTCTGTTCTGTTGATGTTTTTTCTAGCCATACAGAAGCTGACTAGTTTGATGTAGTCCCATTTGTTTACTCTTTTTTTAATTTGGACCTAATGTACTATTTATTTGTTTGTTTTTTATTTTAATTGTTGTTCTTGTACAGTTTTCTGTCTTTTACTCCCATCCCAGCCCACCACCCCAGCCCTCCCCACATCCCTCCCATTTCCACCCCCCACTAGTTTTTGTCCTTGTGTCTTTTATACTTGTTGCTCTAAACCCTTCCCTTTTCCTTTATATCCCTTGCCCTATTGGATTTCTTGGTGAAAATATTGCTGTGTGGTGTATCTGAAATTTTCCTGCCTACGTTTTTCTCTAGGACTTTTATGGAGTCATGGTTTTTATTTAAGTTTTTTATCCATTTAGAGTTTATTTTTGTATATGGTATAATTTGGTGGTCTAGCTTAATCTTTTTGCATGTACTTGCCCAGATTTCTCAGTGCCATTATTGAAGAGGCTATTTTTACTCCATTTAATGTTCCTGCCCCTTTGTTAAATAATAACTGACCATGTTAACATGGCTTTATTTCTGGGCTCTCTGTTCTGTTCCATTTTTCTCTGTGTCTGTTCTTATGCCAGTACCAGATTGTTTTGATTACAGTTGCCTTGTAATACAGTTTTATATCAGGCATTGTGATTACTCCTACTTTGTTGTTCTTCCTCAAAATTGCTGAGGCTATTTGGGGTCGTTTATGGTTCCATATACATTTTTGAAATGTTTGTTCTATATCTGTGAAATATGTCATTGGTATTTTGATAGGGATTGTATTGAACCTATAGATTGCTTTGGGTAGTGTGGACATTTTGATAATGTTAATTGTTGTTTTTTTTTTTTTGGTTGCCTCTTTCTTAATTATATATATATATTTATTTAATATATTTTATTGATTATGCGATTACAGTTGTCCCATTTCCCCCCATCATTCCCCTCCACCCTGCACACCTCCTCCCACACACATTCCCCCCTCCCTTAGTTCATGTCCATGTGTCATAAGTTCTTTAGCTTCTACATTTCCCACACTATTCTTGCCCTCCCCCTATTTTCTACCCACCATCTATTCTACTTATTCTCTGTACCTTTTCTCTCTCTCTCCTCCTCCCACTTCTCTGTTGCTAACCCTCCATATGATCTCCATTTCTGTGGTTCTCTTACTGTTCCAGCTGTTTGCTTAGTTTGCTTTTGTTTTAGGTGTGGTTGTCAATATCTGTGAGTTTGCTGTCTTTTTACTGTCATATTTTTGATCATCTTTTTCTTAGATAAGTCCCTTTAACATTTCATATAATAAGGGCTTGGTGATGATGAACTCATTTAACTTGACCTTATCTGAGAAGCACTTTATTTTCCCTTCTATTCTAAATGACAGCTTTGCTGGATAGAGCAATCTTGGATGTAGGTCCTTGCCTTTCATGACTTGGAATACTTCTTTTCAGCCCCTTCTTGCCTGGAAGGTCTCTTTTGAGAAATCAGCTGAAAGTGATGGGAACTCCTTTGTAGGTGACTGTCCCCTTATCCCTTGCTGCTTCTAGAATTCTCTCCTTCATTTTAATTTTGGCTAATGTAATTATGATGTGCCTTGGTGTGTTCCTCCTTGGGTCCAACTTCTTTGGGACTCTCTGAGCTTCCTGGACTTCCTGGAAGTCTGTTTCCTTTGCCAGACTGGGGAAGTTCTCCTTTATTATTTGTTCAAATAACTTTCCCACTTGTTGCTCTTCCTCTTCTCCTTCTGGTACCCCTATAATTCGGATGTTGGGACATTTAAAGCTGTCCTGGAGGTTCCTAAGCCTCTCCTCATGTTTTTGAATTCTTGTTTCTTCATTCTTTCCTGTTTGGTTGTTTCTTTCTTCCTTCTGGTCCACTCCATTGATTTGAGTTTCAGTTTTCCTCCCATCACTATTGGTTCCCTGTGCATTTTCCTTCATTTCACTTATTGTAGCCTTCATTTTTTCATCTAATTTGCGACCAAAATCAACCACAATTTTGTGAGCATCCTGATCACCAGTGCTTTGAACTGTGCATCTGATAGGTTGGCTATCTCTTCGTCACTTAGAGGAATTGGCTCTAGGGCTTTGATCTGTTCTCCTGTTTGAGCCATTTTTGGTTTTTTTTTTGGGGGGGGGAGGGTTCTGGTTGTGCCTGTTACATAGTGAGGGGTCGAGCCTTAGGTGTTCCCCAGGGTGGGGCAGCGCAATTGCTGGGTCGTGACTGTATGTGGGGGTGGGGTCCAAGAGGGAACAATGGCGCTTGCTCTGCTCTCTCTCATATTTCAGTCCCTTCCGCTGCTTTCCACAAGCAAATTGGGCCCTTCTGGTGCTGATTTCTGTGTCGATGGGCTTGTGCACAATCTAGGACCCTGTGGGTCTCTCCAGCGAACTTTCCTGTGAGGCTGGGAGTCTCTCCCGGCACCTCAACCCCCACAAGTGCTTTCAATTGGTGTTTTTAGGTTTTATTTCCAGGCGCTGGGGCCCTGGGTTGCAAGGTCTGTCTTGCTCCATGTTTTTCCTGGATTATCTGCACTCAAATGTAGGACCTCCTGGTCAGCCAGCCACCTTGCACGGCCTCACTGGGTCTGCCTGTGGCCACCCGTGGCTGGGGTCCACTAGCTACCACCTACATGCCTGGGGCTTCTGCGCTCCTGGGTCCACCAACCTCCGCTTTTTCCTGCCACGACTCCGCCCCTCTTACCGGTCTGGATGAATGGTTGTTGGACTTCCCTACAGTTCAATTGTCTGTCAGTTCTGGTTGTTTTCTTGTTTCTAAATCTTTGTTGTCCTTAATTTTGGTTGTGCAAAGAGGCACAGTGTGTCCACCTACACCTCCATCTTGGCGGGAAGTCTGATAATGTTAATTCTTCTAATCAACGAATATGGTATATGCTTCCATTTATTTGTGTCTTCCTTAATTTCTTTCTTCAGTGTTGTGCAGGTTTCTCAGTACAGCTCTTTTATGTCCGTAGTTAAGTTTATTCCTAAGTATTTTATTTTTCTTACTGCTCTAGTAAATGGGATTTATTTTCCTAATTTCTGTTTCTGATATTTCATTGTTGGGATACAAAATGCTTTCGATTTCTGAGTGCTGATGTTATATCCTGCTGTCTTGCCAAATTCATTTATTATGTCAAATAGATTTTTGTTGGAGTCTGTGGGATTTTCTATGTACACTGTCATCTGCAAACAGTGACAGCTTTACTTCCTTCTTTCCATTTTGGATGCCTTTATTCCTTTTTCTTGTCATCTCTGTGGCTAGAACTTCTAATACTATGTTGAATGGAAGTGGTGAAAGCCTTGCCTTGTGCTCATTCTTAGTGGGAAAGCTTTTAGTTTTTGCCTGTTGAGTATGATGTTGGCTGTAGGTTTCTTGTATATTGCCTTTATTATGTTGAGGTATGCTCTGTCTATTCTCACTTTGCTGAGTGTTTTTATCATAAATGGGTGCTGTATTTTATCAAATACTTTTTCAGCATCTATTGTGATTTACTACTTACATCTTGTACTACCCCTCTCAGTCCCCACTGCTGGTCCCATATTAGAATCTCTTAGAGTCTGATCCTATGTTGTCTTATATTTTTCACTCAATTAGCTTACATCAGGTGATCTCATTGATCTCACCCTTAATGATAGCATAAGCACTATCTATATGCTAAGATATCTATATGATCGTATGATCATGTGTTTTTTTTTTTGTTTTTTGTATTGTTTATGTGATGTATTACATTTATTGATTTGTTAACACAAAATTCAATTCAGATTCATTCATTGCTCTACTCGCTCAGTCAGTTTTAATGTGACATCCACATTGTATATATGCTCACTCAATGGCGCCTACTGCCCCCACTGATCAGTACAGTGAAGTCTTCATTGTTCTCACATGTGCATTTCATTCCACTGTCCTTGGCTGCCAGGTTATATCAATATCACACAAACCATTCTCATTGTGTTAATAATGGCTGGACTTTTTCCAGACAGACTTCATATGTATAATGGAATCTGTGACTCATCCATAAAAAGAACGAAATCTTGCCATCTGCAACAAAGAATGAACCTAGAGGGTATAATGCTAAGTGAAATGGGTCAGCTAGAGAAAGACAAATTCCATGTGGTTTCTCTTTTGTGTAAAGTCTATAAAACAAAATTAATGAACAAACCAAACTCATAGATGCAGAGAACATTTTGATGGTTTCCAAAAGGGAGAGGCATTGGGCTGTATGGGTGAAAAATAGGAAGGTATTGAGATGTAAAAATCATTAGTTATAAAAGTATACAGAAGTTATAAAGTACAGTATTGAGAATATAATTAATAGTATTGTAATAACTATATGTGGTGTCATATGGGTAGTAGATTTGCTGGTGTGATTATTTGTAAGTTATATTGATGTTTAATCACTATTTTCTACACCTGAACCTAACTGTATGTTAACTGTAATTGAAAAGTAAAAAATATTTTAAAAAACATCAGCAAATAAAATCCCCCCAAATTTAGAAGAAGAAAATAAAAAAGGGAAGAACAGAGCTCAGTGCATTAGGGTGCAGAGAAATTGAAAAAGGCAAACATTAGTTCCTAGAGAAGACAACAGAAAATGATATAAGTAAAGGGAGTAAAAAATAACCAATAATTGAAAGAAAGGGGTTCATAAATTACAGATATCAGAAATGAAAAAGGAAACTTAACTATACATACTCTATAGATATTAACAGGATATGAACATATTTTGCTAACAAATTTGACAACATAGATAAAATGGAAAATTCCATGAAAAATACACATTACTATAAATGATACCAGAAAATATAGGAAAACCTGAATATCTCATGTCTGTTAAAATAATATGAATCAGTAGTTTTAAACTTTCTGTCAAAAGAAATTCCAGGCCCACCTCATTTCACTGGTGAATGCATTCTTTCAAGTTTGCAATACATTTAAGATGTGTAAATGGATCTCAAATTTAGTAAGAAAGATCTGAGCTGGGTCTTAGCCTATAGATAGTGCTTATGCTATCCTATAGATAGTGCTTATGCTATCATTAAGGTTGAGATCAATGAGATCACCTGATGTAAGCTAATTGAGTGAAAAATATAAGACAACATAGGATCAGACTCTAAGAGATTCTAATATGGGACCAGCAGTGGGGACTGAGAGGGAGAGTACAAGATGTAAGTAGTAAATCACAAAACATGTCGTTAGAGAAACCAAGAGAAAAGAGTTTCAAGAAAAATGATGTGTCTAGTATATGAAACGTAGTTAGAAATCTAGAACTATGTAGACAAAGAGACAAGACCGTTACGTTTGGAAAATGAAGGTCCTTGTCAACATTTGACAGTCATAGAAAAGAATTCTAGAATTTTAGATTATACAGTATAGTTACAGGATAGGACGGTCTTGGGGTAGGGCAGATTGATGTTTTAATTCTTGCAGTGGTACTTACTGTGTTTGGCCTTGGGCAACTATACTTCTCTGTTTACTTATCAGTGAAGTATGGCTTTCAATTGATTCTACTTTATTTAGTAATTGATAATATTGAATAGGTTATGTATAGTGCTTAAAATAGTGCATGGTATCTTGTCTGCTGTGGGTAAGTATTTGCTTATGACAACAATGGTAGTGGCAGTAGTGGTGATCTGGATTAGAAAATTCTTAGTTTCACTGACTTTTATAATTTATACTGGGTAGGGCAAAAGTAGGTTTTAAAGTTGTGAGTTTGCAAAACACAGAGTTTATTCTTGTTTTGTTATTATTTTCTATATGAGCAAAAGTAAACTTATTTTTGCCCACTCCCACCCCCGTACTTTTATTCAGAGGAATTTAGGCACAAGCCAAGAACCTAGACATCTGGCTTGTTTTCCCTTTTTCCCTGTTCTCCCAGCAAAGAAAGAGGAATTAGGAAAGGAAAGCCCTGAAGGTAATTGGATGAGTCCAACTGACTTCTGGATGTGAGGGTGGATGACATTATAATAGGCATGCTCCTCATAGTATAATTCTGAGCTAGAGCTGTTTTGTAAAGCTGCATGAACTTGAAGTGATTTACTCACCAAGTTCTGGTTCTTCCATCTGGGTGTGGTTATAGCGAAATACCTAGACTGTACATACCAGTCTGGGACCTTCTTCTGGTAAGCTTTTTGCCATCCCTATCTTTTTGTGGAGTATTTCAATCTATTTTCTTGTGTTCTGTCCCCTCCAACCTCAATCCATGTTTTGGCAGGGGTTTTTCCTGCATATTTCTGGTCCTTTAGTAATCTTAGTTAACTATTAAAATGCAGATGATATTCATATGTATTTTCTGGAATCTCTGTAGGACTCGGGGCACATATATCCATCTGCCTACTTGATGTCTATAGTAGTTATGAGTGTTTGTGTTTGAACTTGTTTTCTTCCAGTTACTGTATGATAGGGGCCAAGATAACGTACTTCTCTGTGACTCAGTTTAATAATATCTACTTCAAGGAATTGTTAGAGGAATGAAATGAGCTTAAATGAGATAATTCATATAAAATGTGTAGAAGAGTGCCAACACACATAGTAATATCTTCATAAATGTTACTTGTTATTATGATATCCTTACCATCTCAAACCAGAACTGATCTCTTAATCCTCATTTCCTATCTCCAAACCTTCTCTTTTCTCTAGTCTTCTCCATATTAGCATATGGCACCTTCATTCACCTAGTTACTCAAACCCCAAATACAGATGTTAACCTAATTCCGTCATTCTCTCACCATACCCTAATCCACCAATTAGTCCTTTGCCTTACCTCCATAACGTACACATATGATCACTATTCTCCCTTTCTATACTCACTACCAGCATAGTCCCAGTCACTGGCAGGTCTTATTTGGGATATTGCAATAGCTGGTCTCCCTTTCTCTATTCCCTTCACAATAACCAGTGGTGTTTAGAAAACACCATTTAGCTCATGTCATTATCCTTCCAGTGACTTTCCTTTACACTTGAATAAAATCCAGGCTCCTAACTCAGGTTTGTGTAGTCTACCTAGCCTTTTTATTTGTCTGATCTTCCACTACACTTACTCTTTCCCAAAATGTTCTAGTCCTTGCTCTTAATGCTTTTCTCTTAACTTGATCAGTTCATCACCACTTAGCAAAGATGTTCTATTTGCTTGGAATGCTGTTCCTGACCTTCTTATGCCTGGTTCCTTTTAGTTATTCAGCTTTCTTGTTATTTTGTATTCTACCCCTTCAGAGAGGCTCTCTCTGACTAGTGTTTAACAAGATGCAATACATTCCTGGAATATTATTTGTAATTCAAATGCAGTATAGAATCTAATAGTTTCGGGCTTGGGTGGGACTTTATAGAAGATTGTTTGTCCAGTTAGCTACCTAGAACAGAAATCACTTTGATAGTCCTTTTTGAACCACTGTTCAAACATGCCACCGATTATTTTCTTGGTTTAATAATTTTTTTCATGAATAACACTGATACTTTTTTCATCTAGGATTTTCGGGAAAAAAATACAGATCATATGCGCCCTGACATTGTAGCTCTTCTGAGAAGTAGCAAGAATGCATTTATCTCTGGGATGATTGGAATTGATCCTGTAGCTGTTTTCCGATGGGCAGTTCTCCGAGCTTTTTTCAGAGCTATGGTTGCTTTCAGGGAAGCTGGGAAAAGACACATTCAGAGCAAAACTGGTAAGCAGTAGTATTAGTATTCTACCGTGCTTCATCTTTTAATTTTTTTACCTCTCTAAGGAGTAGAGATGTAATAATTTTACTCTGTTCTGTTTCTTCCTATACCCTAACATCAGGTTTCAGATGTAATTTGTTCTATTGAACTTTGTGTGATTGAATTGAATAGAATATGGTGGGTGTGTATGTATATAGGTTGGTACTTTTTATTAGAATATAAAGCTCCTGATATTTAGTAAGCTACTCAGTAAGAAATTGGTGTTTTAGGGAGATAATTTGAAACCTTTCTTTGTTTGTAATATATAAGCATTTAAAGGTACACATTTCTCTCTTATTGCTTTAGATATATTTCACACAACTTAATATACTATTTTATTTTAATTCAATTGAAATATTTAAAATATACCTTGTGATTTCTTCTTTGATCCATTAGTTATTTTAAAGTATGCCATTTAAATTTTAATTTTTTTCTAGGTATCACATTGTTACTACTTTCTAATTGATTACTAGTTTCTAGTTTGTTTCTGCTGTAGTCAGAGAACATATCCTATAAGATTTAAATCTTCTGAAATTGTGGAGACTTATTTTATGACCTAGTTTACAGTGAACATTGATAAATGTTTCATATAAATTTGAAAAGAATGTGTATTCTACAGTTGTCATAGCATTCTATAAATATCAATAAAGTTAAATTGATTGGTAGTTTTGTTAATGTCATCTTATATCCTTATAAGTTTTAAAATCTTTTTATTCTTTCAACTGCTGAGAAAGGAGTATTAAAATATGTTAGTTCCGTCAGTTTTTGCTTCATGTCTTTTGAAGCTCAGTTACTAGGTACATACTTATTTAGAATTATTATATATTCCTGATGAGTTGACACATTATTATTATAAAATGCCTTTTTAATCTTTTGTAATATTTTTGTCTTTAAGTTCATTTTCTATGATATTAACATAGCTACATAAAGTTTCTTACACTTACTGTTTGCCAGGTGTATTTTTTTCTATTAAAACCTATTTGAGTCTTTTTATATAAAAGAACATTTCTTATATACTGGAAAAATAATAAAAAGTAAATGTAATTGTTATTTAATTATATGGAATTTAATATTGATAGTCTTTTCTGCTTCTCTTTTGATAGTTTTTACTAAAAATAAATTAATTGAATGTGGAAGCATATCCCAGAACACAGAAAAGTTAGGATGAAGGTAGCGTAGTATAGTGGAGATAATCTGACATCAGTAATCAACCAAGTGTCATCTTTTCTCTTGACTGATTTTGCAACTATTAGTAGTTTTTCTTGGAGTGTTAATACTGCCTTCAAAATTATAATGGTAAAAATACCTGTGAACTATCAGTTTATACAGTATTAATTTTTTTCTTTCTTACCCGTAACTGAGCTTGTTGAATTTTACTTTGAAATTTAGAAATAGTTAAAGCAGGTTACTTTTTCTGTATGCCTTTTCTTTAAATCATAAAATATCCCATTTCACATTCTGCAGCAGGACATCTTTGTAAGCAGTTGTAACCTTCTGCAGGTACACTCTTGCTTGCTGTAGTTCTAGCCTCAGACCGTTGCTGCATAGCGAGCGTGTTATAATATATCTGCATTCATTTAAAATCCATTTTCTGTCCAGAGAAGCTGCAGTGGAAGTGTGCTAGGGTACACCTGTGTTTTTAGGATTCCGAGACTTATTTATATGGCTTTTTGGCATACGTACTTTTTATTAGTAAATACTGAGAGGAATAACAAGTGTAAGTAAATTTTAATTTTAGCTTTGATATATTGCAAATTAATAACTTTATTAGGAAGGTTTTATTTCTAAAATGAGAGACAAAAACTAATTGAATTTAATTTCTGTTTTTGAGATTTTAATGTGTGCAAACTGGCCTTTGTAGATAAGGGAGAATTGTAGTTTAAAAGAAGTATCTTAATCTTGCTTGCCTTCTGCAAAGCTATTTCTAAGAAACTATCTTTGCCAGAAGTTTGAAGGAAAAGTTTTTATCTTTTTTATTAATAATTGTTTTTATTTACTGCAATGGACCTATCAACTTTGAAAATTTTGAAATTGAGCCCTGGCTGGTGTAGCTCAGTGGATTGAGCGCGGGCCTGCGAACCGAAGGATCGCGGTTCGATTCCCAGTCAGGGCACATGCCTGGGTTGCCAGGCTAGTTCCCGGCAGGGGACATACGAGAGGCGACCGCACATTGATGTTTCTCTCCCTCTCTCCTTCCCTTCCCCTCTAAAGATAAATAAATAAAATCTAAAAGGAAAAAAAAAAAATCTGTTCCCAGGTTAAAAAAAAAAAATTTTTGAAATTGATAAGTATCCTGCTAAGATGTAACTAAGCAAAACAATTTTTCTTGTATTTACTATGAAATATATTCTACAAATATTATTTGCATTGTATACGCTTTTGGCATTTAAAATGTTTGTGGAAGCTGGTTGGTTGTATGTGTATAACAATCAATTTATACAAAAACATTCAGTGTTAATAATGATCAACAAATTGAACCTATATTATCTCTGCTATAATAATTTCTGGATTCTTCTTGTTTTGTAATCTAGTTTTTCTTCCCATCCCACATAGAGGTTTTATACAATAAACTATTTTTGGATACTCTTTTACTCTGGGATATAACATGCATAAAGAACCATGCACAAAACAAAAATGTATAGCTCAGTGGATGATCACAGAGTGAAAACACTCTTGTTATCACCACCTAGGTTAAGAAAAAGAATATTAGCAACACCCTAGAAATCTCCTTTGGATAAAGTTTATAAATTTTACTTTTTATGAAGAAGAGGAAAACTATATTTGCATTTTGAGGCAATGAATGGCAGATATGTTACCAAGAATAATTTGTTACTGTACATCATTGTCAGTGCCAGCATTTAGTATTTTTGCTCCCTCTGTGTCACTCATCACCTATTATTTCCTGATGGTTTGGGGATAAAAAGATACGATGAAAGTTAGAAATTATAGCATTGTAAAGTAAAAACTAATGGAATAAGTGAAAATGGATTAAGCAGTAGATTCAGAATTTTTATAATGATTGTAAATACTCTGCAAACATATCAAAGTAAAACAGCAGTTAGAGATTATTTAAGCAGAAGCAGAATATACGGAAGGCAGAAGAAAATTAAGTTCAGATCTTGAATGAGAATAAGAGGTCAGAGATCATACTTCTAATGAAGAGAGAAGATTTAGGCTGCAGAAGTGCAATATCACTTCTTTTGTGACTATCTTCACAAAAATTTCAGTGGACCCTTAACTTATTGTCAACAAATATCCTTACAGTGGTGAAAAGAATCTGGGTTTTGTTAAGAAATTCCCTGACATTTTTTTCATGAAGCCAACTAAGCACAAATGAGAATATCAACTTAAAATCTACTTTTAACTGTCACTTTTTTACAGACTTTCAAATTAAAGGACACAGTGCCATTTTAAGTCCCTTAAATCAAAATTAAGTCAATTTATTTTTTTAAAGAATAAATTTGTTACAGTTGTGGAATTTGTATTATGGTAATCAGAAAACCACAAAGTGTTCTTAGTGAGGTCATATGTTGGCAGTCTGAGTGAAGCCTACACGTTGGCTTTGTTGGGTGGTAGAATGAGAAATGGTAAAGATTTGTTTGGTCATCAGTGAGGTATTGGAGATCAGATATTCCATTGGTATCATCTACCTTGCCTCTGATTTAATCCCCCTGAGTAAGAAAAGTCTGGATTAGAGCATACAGGGGAGATCATAATTTGTCCCTGAATTATGCAGAATGTAGAAGTGAGTACAGTAAATGCTTTATTTGGTTCTTTTGGAGTTACCATAAACATATAGCCAAAGAGGATTTTAGTCACTCTAAATTAAAGACTAGACAGAGATGGGGAATTAAGCTGTGGTAAGACAAATGGTTCAAAATGTCATTCAGTTTCTTCATCTACAGGGAGAGAAGCTAAAGTCATTCATATAGTGTCTGCAGATAGTTTTTTTTAGAACTTTTTTTTATTGTTGTTCAAGTACAACTGTCTCCATTTCTCCCCCACCATTCCCTCCCAGATAGAGAGTTTTAATGGTTCCCATTTAACCCGTTCTTCTTCCACACCCCACTCATTGGACTGTGTGGCTCCAATGTGCTTTCATTCATTTCTGCAAGTAATGGTAGGGTTTCAGTGACCCTTTATTTCCATAAATGACTGTATACTAAAACTGATTTGGTTATCACCAGGGGTCTAGGATTTCTATGCAGGACTCTGCCCACAATTCTACTCAATGCTGAAGACAATTAAATGGATTTAAACAACAACAACAACAACAACAACAACAACAAAAACAAAGCAAAAATCCCTGACCCTTATTTATAAATCACTCTTGCATCAGGCACTGTAGTGTGGTGGTTAAAGAGTGAAGGTTTTATTTTGAATGCAGTGAATGATGGAGTAAGGACCTCTGAAAATTCTCTCTTCCATAAAAGCAACAAGAACACTTACAAAAAGTGTCAGAATTCAGGAAATTCATCAAAGACTTGCAGTAATTTCAAAACTGTTTATACAAACAGAGAGCTGGATATTGGTAAAGATGGTGCACTTTGTAGCAATTTAATTTGCACTGTTTCTTTCATGGCTCCTTTGTATCCTTGAAACTAACACCCTGAAGCAGGAGGAAAAGCAGCACTGTGGCAACGATGAGGGAGAGTAGAAGAGTGTTGGAGCTCCTTCCAAGCCCCATTTCCAGAGAATTTTCATTATTCAATCTATTGGGTCTCCCCTGGAAGACCCTACTTGCAAGACTGTCTTTAACCTGACTCAGTGCTTGCCCAGTGTTAATATTCCCTTTTACCTAGGGTGTTGTCTAGAAACAATCAGAAGCAATTGTTGAACATTGTGTCTGCCCGATGCAGTAGATAATAGTTGGGGTAAAAAGTAACCAATATGCTTAAAAGGAAAAGCTAGAGAATGAAGTCTCCATTATGGCTTTGAAAAGTTACCACATATTCATGGGAATCTTAAATAGGCATGGGCATACATAGGGCTATGTACGTGGCCTGGGCTATGTGCAAGCTCAGAAAACACCTGAGAAGTTCCTGATTTCTCACCTCTGGATAATCTTCGGACACTGTGCAAGTGGGTAGTGAAGGACAAGGCAGAGTTGTAAACAGCCTAGCTGAGCATTGAATGTGTGCCAAACACATCATACACAGTGACCCCTCACAAAGACTGGAGATTTATTGGTTTCAGACATGTAAAGATACCTGTCTGCAATCATTAGCTGACCATTTATTCTAATTGAGTGGAGATTTCCATGGTCACATGCAACAAAGAATACAAATTTTATGGAATTATTTTAGTTAAATCCTAAACAAAGAGCAACAATGACAAGAAGCTGTCCTTAAGGAAAGCCAGACATTGAACTTACTAGAGAAGCCATTAAGCTATTTTAAGTATGTTCAAAGACCTAAGGCAACCATATCTGAAGAACTAAAGGAAAATTTGAGAATAATGTTTCATCAAATAGAGACTATCAAGTATATATGTATATGTATATTGAAGTGGGAGAAAAAGTACACTAACTGACATAAAGATTTTACTATATGAGAGTTCAACAGAATATTTGAATACACAGAATTTAGAATTGCTGAACTTGAAGACTGATCAGGTCTAAGGAACAGAAAGAAAATATTCAGAAAAATGAACAGAGCTTCTAGACCTGTGGGACACCAGTAAAGCATACCAACATCTGGGAGCCCAGAAGGAAGGGAGAGAAAGGGGCAGAAATAATATTTATTTCCAGGAATAATGGCAAAAAGTCCTCAAATTTTTTAAAAAAGATTTTATTTATTTATTTTTAGACAGAGGGGAAGGGAGGGAGAAAGAGAAGGAGAGAAACATCAGTGTGTGGTTGCCTCTCAAGCACCCCCTACTGGGGACCTGGTCTGTAACCCAGGCATGTTGCCCTAACTGGGAATCCAGCTGGTGACCCTTTCTCAGGCCAGTGCTCAATCCATTGAGCCACACCAGCCAGGGCAAAAGTCCTCAAATTTGATGAGAAAATTAATTTACACATCAAAGAAGCTCAACAAACTACAAGGAGGGTGAATTCGAAGAGATCCCAACATAGATGCATATATCATAATTAAACTGCCCAGAGGTAGAGAATATTGAAAGCTTCTCATAAGGCAAAGCTAAGTAACAATGAATTTACTGATGAATTTTATCTAATGCTTAAAAAAAGGAATTTACACCAGTCTTTTATAAACTTTTCCCAAAATGGAATATGAAGGAATAGTTTTATTCTCATTCAGTGGGGCCATTATTGCCTGGATACCGAACAAGACATCACAGAAATGAAAATCACAAACCAATATTCCTCACAAAAAATCTTCAATAAAATTTTAGCAATCTGAATCACCCAATATATAAAAAATATTCTACATTATAAACACTATGACCTAGGGATATTTACGCAGGAAAGCAAGGTTGGTTTAACTTATAAAAATCAGATTGGCCTTGGCTAGTGTGGCTCAATGGATTGAGTGCCAGCCTGAGAACCAGAGAGTCGCTCGTTCGATTCCCCGTCAGGGCACATGCCTGGGTTGCAGGCCAGGTCCCCAGTAGGGGGTGTGAGAGAGGCAGCCACACATTGATTCTTTTCTCTCTCTCTTTCTCCCTCCCTTCCCCTCTCTAAAAATAAATAAATAAAATCTTTAAAAAATAAAATCAAACCAAATTGATGTAATATACCATGTTAATGGAATAAAAGACAAAAATCATGCTATCTTTTCAGTAGACATGAAGAAAGCACTTAATAAAAGTCAACAACTTTTCATGTTTTTCATTATTAACAACACTTGATAAATAAATAGAAGGAGGCTTCCTCAGCTTAGTAAGGGGTCTGTTAACCCCAAGCATACATCATACTTTATGGCAAATGGCTGAATGCTTTTCTCCTAAGCTCAGAATCAAGGCAAGGATGTTGGGTTTCGCTGCTTCTATTCAGCATTGTCCTGGAGGTTCTGGTAAGAGCAGTTAGGCAGGAAAAAGAAATAAAGGATATCAGATCAGAAAGGAAGAAACCATTTTGTTTTCGTATGACATATTGTGTATAGAATATCCTAAGGAATCCACAGAAACATCTATTAGAGCTAATAAATGAGGTATCAAGGTTGCAGGACACAAGACCAATATGGAGAATCAGTTGTGTTTCTACACACTCGCAGTCAACAACCTGAAAATGAAATTAAGTTGGTGTTCCAATTACAAGAGCACCAACAAGTATAAAGTTCTTGTTAATAAATTTAACAAAAGAATTGCAAGAATTGTTCACTGAAAACTATAAAACATTATTGAAAAACTTACAGAATACCTCAATGGAAAGATATTCTGTATTTATGCAGTGGAAGGTTTTATATAAGTAAGATAGCAATACTTAATCTCTACCATAACCTCAGCTATCTTTATGTAGAAATTGATAAGCTAATCCTAAAATTGATATAAAGGAAGAACAAAGTGGGAAGACTCACACTTCCCAATTTGGGTTAGTCAGTGATTCTTTGATATAATACCCAAAGCATAAGGAACTAAAGAAAAACGGATAGATTAGACCTCACTGAAATTAAAAAAAAAAAAATTAATGTTTATTGACTTTGGAGAGAGAGAGAAAGAAAACCATTGATTGGTTGCCTCCCATACCCACCTTGACCAGGCATTGAACCTGTAACCTAGGTGTGTGCTTTGACTGGGAGTTGAGTCCCCAACCTTTTGGTGTACAGAATGATGCTCCAACCAAGTGAGCCACACTGTCAGGGCTAGACTTCTTTGAAACTTAAAAACTTTTATGCCTTAAAGGACACTCTTAAGAAAGTGAAAGAACAACCCACGAATGATAGAAAATATTTGTAAATCATATATATGAGATAAAGAACTAGTACCCAAGAAAATACAAAAGGAAAAAAACCCCAAAATAAAAAAGAAATAAATAAGCAAAGACAAACAAAATATGAAAAAAGAAAAAGAACTAGTATCTAGAATATGTACATAATTCTTACAGTTCAATAATAGAAAACTAATAACCCAATTAAAAAGTGGGCAAAGGATCCAAAAAGACATTTCTCCAAAGAAGATATGCCAATATGAAAAGATGCTTGACCTAATTTGTCATCAGGGAAATGCATGTTGAAACCACAATGAGATACCACTTTGCATCTACTAAGATAACTACAATAAAAAGATAGGTAATCACAAATGTTGGTAATGATGTGGTAAATTTAGAAACTTCATGTGCTCCCAGTTAAAATGTAAAATGATAAAGCCATGTTGTAAAACAGCCTGGTAGTTACAATTTACCCAGTAGTTTCACTCTTAGGTACATATCCAAAAGAGTTGAAAACAGGTGTTCAAGCAGAAACTTTAATTATACATTATGTTCTTAGCAACATTATTCATAATAGTCAGAAGGTGCAACAACCCAAGTGCCCATTAACTGGTGAATGAATAGTCAAAAGGTGGTATATTCATACAGGAATGTTATTCTGCCTTATAAAGGGATGAATTACTAGTGCATCCTACAACATGAATGAACCTTGAAAGCATTTTGCTAAGTGAAATGTTTAGAATAGGCCAGTCGGTAGAGACAGAATGTTGATTAGTGTTTGTCTGTGGCTGGAAGGGGAGTAACAGCTAAAGAGTATAAGGTTCTCTTTGGTATGATGAAGATATTCTGAAATTGATTGTGGAGATGGTTAAACAGCTTTGAGAATTATACTAAAAACCACTGAACTGTATACTTTGAACAGGTGAGTTGTATGGTTTGAGAATTTTTTTTTTTAATATTTTTTTTTCTTTTAGATTTTATTTATTTATCTTCAGAGGGGAAGGGAAGGAGAGAGGGAGAGAAACATCAATGTGCGGTTGCCTCTTGTATGTCCCCTGCCGGGAACTGGCCTGGCAACCCAGGCATGTGCCCTGACTGGGAATCGAACCGCGATCCTTCGGTTCGCAGGCCCACGCTCAATCCACTGAGCTACACCAGCCAGGGCCTGGTTTGAGAATATTTCAATGAAGCTGTTACACACAGACATACACACACACACATCTAGAGACCCTAGTTGGAAACATCAAAATATTTGTCAGTGAAAGAATGGATAACCAAGTTGTGATATATTCCTACTAAGTAACATTATTCAGCAATACAGAAACTACTGACAGTCATAATTAATGAGCCACAAAAAATAACTGAGCTAGAAGGCTGGACATGAAAAAACACATTCTGTGTTGTTTTATTTAGTTTAATAGGCAAAATAGTGATACTTTGATATTGCGTAGTGATACAGGGTTGGCCAAAAAGTTTGTAAGCTGGCTCTTGTAGTGCTTAGTTGTCATTAACTTCGTTTGAAATAATTTTGTTAGATTGTATTGTGACATCTGTCATGTCAGCATGCATTTTAAAAAAACTTATCAAATTAGTGAATTTTAATATTGAAGCTGGAAGAATATATACAACATTTTATATTATGCTTTATTATTTCAAGAAAGGTAAAAACACAACTGAAATGCAAAAAAAAACCCAAAAGATTTGGGCAGTGTATGAAGGAGGTGCTGTGACTGATCAAATGTGTCCCAAGTGGTTTGTTAAGGGTCCTGCTAGAGATTTCTTGCTGAACCTCCATGGTCCTGTAAACTAGTTGAAGTTGATAGTAATCAAATTGAAACATCAGTTGAGAACAGTCAATGTTATGCCATGTGGGAGATAGCTGACATACTCAAAATACCCAAATCAATAAAGTTGTTGAAAAGGAAAAATGTGTCTATTATTTTATGGAAAAAACTAATCGGACTTTTTGGCCAACCCAATATAAATCATAATTTGATTGCCTCTGGGAGGGAGCATGGGTGGTACTGGAAGGGCATAAAGTAACTTGATGAAATGATAAAAACATTTTATATCTTGATTGATGATTACATGGGTACAAATATTTGTTTAAGCTCATCAAACAGTATATTTGAGATTGTTGGATTTTATTGTGCATGAAATATACCTTTAAGTGTTTGCTGCAGCAGCACATACACTGAGATATAACTTTAAGAAATGGCCCAAGTCCTGGGAGATGGCATTGTAGAACCTATTACAGGACTGAAGACAAAGTTTTAGGTTTAAATGATATAATGGATTAAACTTCTTTTATGTGGTTAGGAGCTTCAAAAGGTTTAAATCACTGAAAAGATAATTGAAAAATTACTCCTGATGTTTTTGCCTAGAGAAAGAACATTAGCAATATGTATTATGCCTTAGATAAGTTTTTTTTTTTTTTTAAGATTTTTTTAAAGTACTTTTCCTTTTAGATTTTATTTATTTATCTTTAGAGGGGAAGGGACGGAGAGAGGGAGAGAAACATCAATGTGTGGTTGCCTCTTGTATGTCCCCTGCCGGGAACTGGCCTGGCAACCCAGGCATGTGCCCTGACTGGGAATCGAACCGCGATCCTTCGGTTCACAGGCCCGCGCTCAATCCACTGAGCTACACCAGCCAGGGCCTTAGATAAGTTTTTTTTAAGCTACCTTTAAAAAATTTTCACCATGCATGTATATGGGGTTTGAATATATGCTGTGTGTTGGGTGAATATTCTCAAATTAAGAAATTATCAGGCCTCCAGATGACTGCTGTTGGCTCCCAAGGCAGCTCAGGAGCTGCATTCAGGCGGCTTGGGGTCCTTACTGCCCTTCAACATCTTCCAGAAGAGTAGTAGGGCCGTGACAGGGCCGTGGCAGATATGAGAGGAAGTTTCTCAGCTTGGGTCTTCTCCCAGCCAGCTGCTGAGCAAGGCAACCCAGGGTTGTCAGTTCTGTGGTATAGCTTCTCCAGAGTCCTGTGGTTTGCATATAGGATTTTTCTGCTGCTGTCTAGTCTTGGTTTGCTGATCTTGCTGGAAAGGGAGATGATATTTTCAACCAAGTAGATTAAGGGGCTGCAATAGCTTTCAGTAGAAAAGAGACCACCAGCAGCATCCTGTGTAACAAAAATACGGACTATCCTGAACTTCACCAGCAAAATACAGATTTGACTTAACTAGACTGGATTTAAAGCTAATTACATTTCCTGAGCAGCTGATAACATTAGAAATAAAAAATCCGCCATCTTAGCTGGCACCACAAATGTGAAAGCAGGACCTGGCCCGTCAGTGGAAGCCTCCCATCTTGTTGCAACACATCTGTTCCTAGGCTTTCATCCCAGTTTGGTTGGAAATTTTAAAAAAAGAAAAAGAGAGGGCAGCAAAGGGGAAAAAATTGGGACAACTGTAACAGTATAAACAATAAAATATTTAAAAAAAAAAAAAGAACCTGGTGATGATCTGCTATTTGATTTTCTTAATAGTTCACAGAAGGAACCTACCAGAGGGTGGAAAAAATGGGGTGGGGGGCAAGATACCTGTCCTTTGTGTTCCTGGACAACAAGTGTCAGTGTTATGAACACCAGCAAAACCACCGTTAAAACCACCGAAGAAAAGATGTGAAGTCTGTAATAGTTCAGATTCTGGTCATGAAGTCCAAGAGCGTTCTTTAAAGAAACTGTATCATCAAATGCTTCCTGCACTAAACATAACCCAATACCTAGTGGGTATACCTGAGTGCAGGCCCAGCTATGTGCTGCTTCAAAAGCCGATACTCAAGAGATAGGTGCTGATGTAAAGGAAAGTTTGTTCAGATGCCAGGCATCTGGAAGATGGGGGGCTCATGTCTTAAAGCCCATCGTAACATCTCAATGCAGGCAGAGGTTTTTATAAGGAGGAAGAAGGGAAGCAGAACAAAGAGATCAAGGGAGGGAGTTGAAAAGTTCTCTAAGTGCAGACTAGCACAGTCCATTGCGATAAGGTAAGTGATGGTGTGGTGTGCGTCATCCTGGTTTAGACATCCTAGCTTCATGTCATCACAGACGAAGGTCAGCAAACCTTGTAGAGCTTAGATGCCTAAAGATTGGAGTTGGTATCTTTTGAAATTAGTTCCTAGGATTCTTATACAAACGTGCTGTTTATGTACACATCACGTGTCAGTCAGAATCAGCATTTACAGAAACAATGTCAAAAGAATGCTGAGGGGTTAGAAATCACCACTGTTAAAATTTCCCATTGTTGTGCTGATGATGGAAAATTATATGAACTCTCCAATCTTCGACTCTTGAATTAGCTGCTGAGGAATGAAGTTCAGTCTTTAAGAAGAAATGGCCTCATTATGTCACAGAGCCATGGAAACTCAAGAAGAATTAAACTAAGAGCATGAGTTGAGAAGTGGAATGTTGACCATTCAAAGAGTGAATAACTCAGGTACTTTAAGCCCACATAGATGACCTGAGTGATGTGGTGGGTGCAATGTATTCCCAGCTAGCTGTCCTGAAAGTGAGACTTAAGAAGCTGACCAGCTACTGAATTCTCATACAGAAGCATTAGAAGCCTTACAGAGTGAACAATCACAAGAGACTGCATGAAGTAGATGCCACTCAGAGCCAGGAGAGCTATAAACAAATGCAGAATCAGTGTGCTGCATGCCTGAATAAAATGGAAGTGAAAGATCAGTTTGGCAGAAGCAGTTACTTCAGCAGAAAATACTTAGATGAGAAGAAGAAAGTTGATGAACTACAGCAACAAGTCAAAATGTGTAAGTTCAGTTTGGAGTCCTTTAAACAGTAATTAATGACTACAAGTATAAAGCTACTAGAACACTCCAATCTAAAGAGAAATTGATTAACAAGAAGGATCTGGTTTTGAAGGCCTAGATAGCAATATTGCTAAATAGCGTGGAGCTAAAAGAATTGCATGAAAAAGAGGTGCAAAGGGAAGAAATACAGAAGCTAATGGGTCAAATACATCAGCTGAGATCTGAATTACAGGATACAGTGGCCCAGCAGGTTAGTGAAGCAAAATAACAAGAAAACTCTTACAAGATCTGCAAGACCAAATACCTGAACATAAAACATCTAAAGAGCTAAACGTAGAATAGAAGATCTATGTCAAATAAAGAACACATTGCAAAACAGAATTAAAGATAGAGAAGAAGAAATTTAAAAATTTTAAATCAGGCATCAGCTTACCAATAAAACCTTAAGCCAGTGGTTTTCGATTGGTGTCCCACAAGAATTTTTAAAATATGCAATACCTGACTAATTAGTCAGGGGCACTGACCTCTTTTCCCTTAGATTGTCCAAAAAAACAAACAAACAAAAAACCAAGACAGTAAACAATAATCATCTGGTGTGAATGAATAACGATTATACCTTTTTTCAGATTGGCAAAATATATATATTTTCGTGTGCCACGGAATTTTAGCAGTTAATGTGTGCCATGAGATGAAAAAGGTTGGAAAATCACTGTCTTAAGCAATAGCAGTCAAAGTTAGAAAGCTGACTCCATTAGCTGACTGAGACTCATCCAGAAGCACATCATGCTGGAGAGTCTCAACACACTAACAAACTCTAGTTTTCCAGCTGGACCACGTTGAGCAGCAGATGAAATCTGCTGCTGGACATGGTAGTAATGGGCCTTCTGTTAATGTGTCTGGAGTTGACAATAGCAAAGGCACACATTTGTGAAATGTTCCTGTTTCTTTTAATGACACAGAAACTAATTTGGCAAGAACGTATGGAAAAGTTCATGAAATTCTAGTTCAATTGACCAATGTAGTGTCCCATCTGGGAATTTTTCTCTCAAGATGCTCTATAGCACGAGTTTTTGTAATTTTATATATATGACTTTGTTTCACCTCTGCGTCATGATTGCTCTATTGACTTATACACGAGAAATGCATGACCAACCACATGTCAAATGAACGGAACCCAGTAGTTTCAGTGATTGGTTGTCTTTTGCCAGACTTGGGGTCAGCAAAAGAATCAGTTGCCTAACATTGCTGAAGAGGGTACACGAGACTAGTTCATCAGTAAAAAAAGAAAAGAAAAATGATCAAAACTAGGCCAGGAACTAGCGTAAGCAAACACCGAATAATCCTCTTTAATGGTTTCTGAGCTTTCTTTAGAAAATAACCCTTACTGAAAATGTACTTACAAACTATCCAAGAAAACCAAACTACTTAGATGGGGAGTTGGTACACACAAATAAAAGGAATATCACTTTAAGATTTGGAAGTAGTTATTATAGTTTGTAAAATAAGATTTAAAATAGTTAAAGAGTTAGAAGCAGGCATAGAAAGCAGAATGAAAGAACAGAACAAAAGTTAAACAAACAAGGCATGATAGTGAGATACAAAACAGTCGCAGATAAGAAAATTACCCATATCCAAATAGCATTGCCACAATTTATTAGATAAATAGAAAATAGAGTACAGTGGCTATGGTAATGTTGAGTGATTTCTTGAAACTAGATGATAGTATATCTAATATCCTGAACTTTTTAAAAAACATATTTTATTTCTTTATTTTTAGAGAGAGGGGAAGGGAGGGAGAAAGAGAGGGAGAGAAACATCAATATGTGGCTGCTTCTCACATGGCCCCCACTGGGGACCTGGCCCACAACCCAGGCATGTGCCCTGACTGGGAATCGAACTGCGACCCTTTGGTTCACAGCCCGCTCTCAATCCACTGAGCCATACCAGCCAGGGCTAATATCCTAAACTTTTATATAAACACTTTAATACCATAATCATACTTCTGACTATCAGATTTTCAAGTAACATTTGAAGGGCCCGAAAGTCTGGTGATAACTTTTTAAAATTACAATTTGGATTAAGTATGAGTAGAACTCACCAAGTATTTTTGTTCTCAACTTGTCCCCTCACCTGGTATCTCCCCTCTCTCCTAACTAACCAAGTGCAGACTAGTCTGATTCTAGGCATTCTTAATGCAAGCAGCCTACCAAGGGAGGGCTTATTGATAATAATGAGAACAGAATATTTTTACTGGAGTGTAAGTTGATAATAGTTATGTCTTGAGAACTATTATGTCTTGAGAAACATTGAACATTTGCACCTATGGCCTCTCCAAATTGGGTAAATGAGATTGTGCCATAATGGCTTACATTTTTTTATTATTGGATCTGAACAATTTTTCAAAATCATTTTTAAAAGTTTGGTATTTATATGTGTATTATTATCTGATATTATGGTGTCATAAAATTCCATCTCCTTAGCTGAGGGTGTGTTTTCTGGATATAGAAATACAGTTTAAGGAATTATAGTTAGACTAAACACTGCTTTGTAGACCTCTTTGAATACTCTGCCTCTGTTTAACTTAAAAGATTCTTCCTTGAGAACTATGCATGGATAGTATTTCATTCTTAACTATACAGTAAATATGCACCGGTGGAACTTAAGTTCATTAATTTGCCTCTCTCTGTTTTGTATTTTAAAGGCAAATGTACATAAATTTGAACTTAATGTCCTAACTTTAGAGATGTTCTTTGAGTACATGATACTTAAGTCCCCCCAAATCTGGAAAACCCAGATTCTCTTTTAAATCCATTTATTGCTAATATTTACGGTACTAAAATCCCTCTCCTCCCCCACCCCCGCCCCCTACCTTATTCCTTGAGTGATTCACTCTTTCAGTAGCACTAACATGGAGCTTTGGCACTTGAAAGTGCTCTCTGCTCTTTCCCACCAATAGTTGATCCTGTCTCTGGTGAGGTACAGATTTTTCTGTTTGTTGCTTGATTTATAAATGCAGAAGTGCTACGGGTTTTCCTGCTCTATGGTGCTTTCTTCTCACTCTTTCAACATTGACACACTTGTTGGAATTCCTACAAGTGTTGTTAATTTCAAGATTTGTGACAGAATTGTTCAACTTTTGGTAAATTGTTTTGGGTAAATTCCTCTTTGGGGTTCATCAGTGTTTCTTTCATTGTTGCCAACTATATGCTAATTATATTTCAGACCTGATAAAAATGAGTCCATTAAAAAAAAAAATGAACCATACCGATTGTCTTTGAAATTTCCCTAGTATTTTAAATTAGAAATTTTTAGTATGGTTTTGACTCACAACACTTTGAGTACTGAAAAGCATATTTTGAATACCTAAAAAGGACCTTTAGCTTTTCCTGTTACTGTTGTGTAATTTCCTCAAATTGGAAAAATCATTCACCTTTAACCCTTATCATTTGATATATTTTTATAGATGCTTTAAGATAGTTGGCAGCATTGTCTTTGATTCTCTGTTGGTTTGGGCTTATAATGTCTTTTTCTTTTCTCCATGTTTTTGTTTTGCTTCCTAAGGACATGATGATACAGCGCCATGTGCAATTTTGAAAAGTATGGATAGTTTTAGCTTTCTCCAACATCCAGTCCACCAGAGGAGCTTAGAGATTCTGCAGAGGTGCAAGGAAGAGAAGTACAGTAAGGCTGCAAATCCTGATAAACTCTGTATCATCACATATCTATTTGGAAATGGAGACCAGGAGCTTTCTACACCAGGGTGGGACATAAATTATGGAGGAAATGTGACCTCCAGCATCCTTTGACCCATTCATTGGCCTCAGGATATTTTCATTGAAACTTTATTTTTTTTTTCTCTTAAAAAAGTTGATATGCCTGTTCTTTTAACTTGAATGACTATTTGCCTTTTATCCTTGAGTTGTTAATCACACTTGGTTACAGACTCTGAATTGGTTTTCATTTTTGATGTTAAAGTAGCTGAGTAATGGATAAAAATGAATAGTGATTTTCTTTCCTGCTAACTTTTTTTTTAAAGCTTTATCAAAATTTTATCGAGGTAAAATCAACTGCATGCAAAACCATAGAGTCTGATAAGTTTTTACATATATATGCATCTGTAAAATCATCATCATAATCAAGATGATCGATGTATGCAACAACACTGCCTAAGGTTTCCTCTGCAACCGTCTGATTGCAGCTGGTATTTATGCTTGCTTATGCTTCAATTTCAGCATCAATAGTGTTGCTTTTATGTATCATAGGTAAATCAGTTTGATTGCAGTCCTCCTATCAGACTTACCTATGTCTGGTTTAGAGCAAAGCTATCACAATGTTTTGGCTTAAGGAAGAAAAACAGAATCATGGTGGGTGTTTTTTTTGTTTTTGTTTTTGTTTTAATAAAATAGGTGTGAAAAGATGCTCTTGGTCTCCATTTCCTCTTTTTCTGTTTGTTATACTCATTCTGCATGAAAATGTGTGTGTTCTTTTTTTTGTTTGTTTATTTTTGCTTGTTCTGGGATGATAGTTATTTGGCTATTGATATAGTGAAAATAATGGGATACTACAAAATACTTAAAGTTTAACCCAGAAATTTGCATATAATGGACCTAAATTACTTACATATTCTGTTCTGAGCTTTTTACAATTCACTACACATATACTTTGCTAATTTCAAAATTCTGTGATTGAAATTCCATGAAATTTTAGTATTCAGTTGCCAATGAGTAGAATTCCTAAAAGCAAATGTATGGGTTTATTTTTTATTTTTATTTTTTAGTTCTTAGTTTTGCAGTTTTGGTATAAGAAAATATGTAATGCATTTTGAAAAATATTATTTAATATATTTTCCAACTTTAGAAAGAATAAAGGTAAGTATTTCATTTTTAAAAAGCCATCCTTAAATGGTACTCTTTTTATTGCTTTTGTTTCTAAAAGGTATACAAATCCTTATTCCATTTATTTATCTTCCTTTTTAAAATATTGTAGTCATGGAACATTGTTCAAAACAGCCTATAGATCTTTTGGGGGAGCTTAGATCAATTGTTTTTAATTTTTAAATATGTGTGGCAAGCAGTTTGTTTGCTTTGTTGATTTTCATGTCTCTTAGCCTGAAAACCTAGGCTTGACTGTATTCCAGGTTAGTGTATATGGATCCAGAATAGGAAAATGCTAGTTTCAGAATAGGCTGCATGAGGAAATTGTACATTTATCTGTGTTCACATGCAAATTTATTTCTGTATTTCTGGAAGTTGCAGCTTTTTCATTATTCTTGATAGTTTATTCCATTTTCCATTATATTACTACCAATAATTAAAATTTTATAATACGTAAAATTATAAATTTAAGTTTGAGAGATTGTTTTAAAAAAAAAATCAGGACTACCAGTTTCCCACTTTAGCTAATGATGAATCAGTGAGGTGAATCCTCAGATAAAAATGATAACACCTGGAAAAAATTTAAAAATAACTATTTGAAAGCACTGGAAAAAGACCCAAAAGACTAGAAAACCAAAGAATGCCAAGAAGCAGAAACCAGAGGAGAGTCATTCTTTAAGCATAGTGGTGGGTAAGAACTGTGAATATACGGTGTTTTGCACAAAGTGCTTCCCAGCTCCCTTAGCTTCAGGGTCAGAAACCATAATAATGCTGTCTTGAAGTGTCAGAGGACAAACTTGAGGACTAGCAAGCAGCTTGGAATTTAGGAGGAAATTCCTGGAACTGAGAGAGCTGCCAAAAAGTTTGAGGAGAAATTATAAACATTTATGCCAATAAATTCAACTAGATGAAATGGACAAATTCATGCAATATCAATAAGTCATCTAAATAGACCCAAGGAAAAGTAGAAAATCTGATTTGTCCCATATCTACTAATGTTATTGGATTCATAAGTAAAATCTTCACACAAAAACACAAAAGAGTTCAGACCCAGAAAGCTTCAATAATGAATTTTATTTTAGAAATGTTTAGGAAAGGGAGTAATACCAGTTCTCAAGTCTTTCAGAAAATAGAGAAGTAAGGAACATTATACAAATCATATCAATAGGCCAGTGTTATTACTCAAATATTGAAATCAGACAAAAACATTATGAGAACTAAACTACAGCCCAACACACCTTACAATGATAGATGTAAAAATCTTGAGTAAGAGCACACTGAATTCAGGAATATATTAAAGGAAAATGCAGTGAAAACTAAGTGGAATTTGTTCCAAGAATGAAAGGTTAGTTTGATAATAGTCTATCAATATAGCTTGCCATATTAGTCATTTTTTAAAAAATGCATGATTATCTCAGTAGATGGATAAAAAGAGTATATCATAATTCTCTACCCATTCTGATTTTAAAACTTTTAGCAGCTTAGGAGTAGAAGGCAAATTTTTCAACTTTATGAAGACTATGCATGAAAATTCTACAGCAGACATCTTACTTAATGGTGAAAGATTGAGTAATTCTTCCCTGACACTGAGAACGAAGCAAAGATACTTGCTTTTGCCACTCAATTGAACATTGTACTAAAGGTCATATAGATAGTGCAATAAAGTAACAAAAAGAAATAAAAGGTACATAGAATGGAAAAGAAGATGTAGACAGTATGATCCATCTATATAGAAAGTGCTAGTGAGTTTAAAAAATGCTTTTTGATCTGAAAAGAGAATTTAACAATCTCATAGGATACCAGGTAAATATATGAAATTAAATGATAATATACTAGCCATGAATACTTGGAAAGTGAAATTTGTAAATTCTGTTTGTACATCTATGGCAGCCAGCCTCCTAGATATATCCCAGTTATCTCTATTTTCTGGTATTCGCAACCTCGTGTAATCTTCTCCCCTATTTTATTAGTGTTGGTGTGTGTGAGCTATAGGACATGGCAGAAGAGATAGTATGCCACTTCTAAAATTAAGTTACAGAAAGAAGACTGCAGTTTCCGTCTTAGGTAATTTCTTTCTTCCTAGCTTCCTCTTTGTTCACTGTCTCTAAGAGAAGCAAACTGCCATTTATGAGAAGCCCTATTAAAAATCCCACTGAAGCCTCCAGTTGGCAAGCACTGGGGCTTGCTACCAACTACAGGAATGACCTTAGAAGTGGACCCTTCAGTTCTATTCCAGTGTTGAGATGACCGCAGCCTTGGTCAACAGCTCAAATACAATCACACAAGAGACCTTGTCAGAACCACCCGACCAAACAGATCTTGAAACCTGTTTCTCTAGAAACTCTGATATAACTTTATGGTTTTAAAGCAATTTAATATGCAATGGACAACAGTGTAGCATACCAAAATAGGAAATACTTAGGGATAAATTTAACAAAATATGCGTTAGACCAGTTTACAACTGACAAAAAATTTATAAAACCTAAATAGACGAAGATAGATACATTTTTGTTTTCCTGAGATGCCAGTTCTCCTTTGGGTGGATCTGTGTAATCCCAATGAATATCAGAGCAGAATTTTGGGTAGAAATTCATAAGCTGATAACAAAAATTTATATAGAAATATAGAATAGCTAGAATGGGCAAAATAATTTTGAAAAAGAAAAAAGCTGGAGAACTTATTCTGTGATTTCAAGATTAAAATGATGATGCTGTTGTCAGTGTAAGGATCAGAAAATCAATGATACCAACTAAAGAGTCCATGAGTAGATATACACATACATGGTCAGTTGATTTTCCCAAAGGGCTGACATAATTCAGTGGGGTAAAATATATAGTTTTTTAAACAAATGTCACTAGAACATCCGGATATCCACATATGACAAGAGAACTTTGACCCTTATATTATACTTAGACATTAACTCAAAATTAGCCATACACCTCTTTGTAAAGAGTAAAACTATTAAATTGTAGAAGAAAACCTGAGAGAAGATTTTTGCAATCTTGGGACAGGCAAAGGTTTCTTAGATGGGACATAAGAGCATGAACTATAAAAGGAAAAGAATTGATTAATTGCAGTTCACTGAAATAGAAAACTTCTGCTTTTAAAAATGTATTAAGAAAATCAAAAGTATAGCACAACTGGGAAAGAATATTTGTAATAATTTATAATACTGAAAACTGATAATGGACTTGAAAAAAATATTTAAAAAATCCTGCAGTGGTAAGACAAAGTTAACAATGACCAGAGGTTTGAATATACATTTTCAAAAAGAAGATATGCGAATTGTCCATAGACTCATGAAAGATTATTAGTTTCATTAGTCATCAGGGAAATGAAAATTACAGTAACAATGAGGTCACATTAACACCTTGTATTATGGCCAAAATTGAAGAAAATGACTAAACTGACAATGAGGATGTGGAACAATGGAATGCTTATTTATACTCTGCTGGTGATGTAAAATACAATTACTTTGGAAAACAGTTTGTCAGTTTTTTTATAAAGATAAGTATATATTTTCACTATGCTCCACTAGTTTCAATTTTATTTTTATTTATTTTTCTTTTTAATTTTTCTGTTGTTCAATTATAGTTGTTCCCATTTTCCCTCCTTCCTCTCCCCTGCCCTACCCCCCAACCTCCTTCATTCAGTCCTCCCCCTTAACACCCCACCACATGATCTTTGTCCATGGGTCCTTTGTACATCTTCCTTAACTTTACCTTTCCCCTTCTTTCCACCGTTAACCCCCCACCCCGGTTACTGTCAGTTTGTCCTTGATTTCCATGTCTCTGGCTCTGTTTGCTCATTTGTTTCTTTTTTCTTTTTCTTTTTCCAATTTTTATTTTAATTGTTGATCTTGTACAGTTTTCTGTCTTTTATTCTCACCCCAACCCACCACCCCAGTCCTTCCCTCCTCCCTCCCATTTCCACCCCCCATAGTTTTTGTCCATGTGTCCTTTATACTTGTTCCTGTAGATCCTTCCCCTTTCCCCCTGAAATTCCCTCTCTTCTCCCCTCTGGTGACTTTCAGCCTGTTCTCAATTTCAATGTCATTGGTTATAGTATGCTTCTTTGTTTGTTTTGTTGATTAGATTCCTGTTAAAGGTGAGATCATATGGTATTTGTCTTTCACTGCCTGGCTTATTTTGCTTATTAGTATGATGCTCTCTTTTGTTGATTAGGTTCCACTTACAGGTGACATCATATGGTATTTGTCTTTCACTGCCTGGCTTATTTCACTTAGCGTAACACTCTAAGCAAAGGGTAGGATTTCATTCTTTCTGCTGCGTGGAATTCCATTGTGTAAATGTACCACAGTTTTTTTGATCCATTTATTTACCGATGGGCACTTAGGCTGTTTCCAGCACTTGGCTATTGTAAATAGTGCTGCTATGAACGTTGGGGTGTGTAGATTCTCTTGAATTGGTGTTTCAGGAGATACTTAGGGTATAATCCCGGCAGCGGAATTGCTGGGTCAAAAGGCAATTCCATTTTTAGTTTTCTGAGGAAATTCCATACTGTTTTCCACAGTGGCTGCACCAGTCTGCATTCCCAGAATGTGTTCCCAGAAAACCTAGGGTTTTCTTTTCTCCACAACCTCACCAGCACTTGTTAGTTGATTTGTTTATGATGGTTATTCTGATGGGTGTGAAGTGGTATCTCATTGTGGTTTTAATTTGCATCTTTCTGATGACTAGTGATGTTGAGCATCCTTTCATATGGCTCTGGGCCCTCTTTATGTCCTCCTTGGAGAAATATCTGTTCAGGTCTTTTGCTATTTTAATTGGGTTGTTTGTCTTTCTGGAGTGGAGTTGTGTGAGTTCTTTATATATTTTGGAGATCAAACCCTTGTCTGCAGTATCATTGGCAAATATATTTTTCCATAAGGTTGATTCCCTTTCCATTTTACTGATGTTTTCTTTAGCCATGCACAAGCTTTTTAATTTGATGAGGTCCCATTTGTTTATTCTTTCCTTTATATCCTTTGCCCTCGGGGATTTATTGGTGAAAATATTGCTGTATGGTGTATCTCAAATTTTCCTGCCCATGTTTTTCTCTAGGACTTTTATGGTGTTGTGACTTATATTTAAGTCTTTTATCCATCTTAAGTTTATTTTTGTGTTTGGTATAAATTGATGGTCAAGTTTCATTTTTTTGCATGTAGCTGTCCAGATTTCCAGTCACCGTTTGTTGAAGAAGCTGTTTTTACTCCATTTTATGCTCTCCTGCCCCCTTTGTTGAATATTAATTGACCTTAGAGACATGGGTTTATTTCTGGGCTCTCTATTCTGTTCCACTGGTCCATGTGTCTGTTCTTAGTCCAGTACCAGACTGTTTTGATTACAGTGGCCTTGTAATACACTTTGACATCAGGCATTGTGATCCCTCCTACTTTGTTCTTCTTTCTCAAAATTGCTGAGGCTATTCAGGGTCATATGGTTCCATATACATTTTTGAAATGTTTATTCTATATCTGTGAAATATGTCATTGGCATTCTGATAGAAATTGTGTTGAACCTATGGATTGCTTTGGGTAGTATGGACATTTTGATGATGTTAATTCTTCTAGTCCATAAACACAATGTATGCTTCCATTTAGTTGTGTCTTCCTTAATTTCTTTCCTCAGTGTACTGTAATTTTCTTAGTACAGCTCTTTTATGTTCTTGGTTAGGTTTATTCCTGGGTACTTTATTTATTTATTTTTTGTTGCTATAGTAAATGGGACTTATTTTTCTAATTTCTGTTTCTGATATTTCATTGTTGGTATACAAATATGACTTTCTTGTCTGAATATTGACGCTGTATCCCACTGTTTTGCTAAATTCTCTTACTAGGTCGAATGGTTTTTTGTTGAAGTCTATAGGGTTTTCTATGTATACTATCATGTCATCTGCAAACAATGACAGTTTAATACTGGGTTACATGGTCTGTCTCGCACCGCAGTTATTTCTCCCAGTTATCCGCACACAAATGAGCAACTGCCTGCTCTGCCAGCTGGGGCCTCACCTACCCCCATCCTCCAGCCTCTGCCTTGCTGCAAGTCCTCTCCACTCTGGCTGCCTATCTTTGCCTCTCCTACCGGTTTGGATGAATGTTTGTTCTTAAACTCCTTGATTGTCGGACTTCCATATAGTTCAGTTATCTGGAATTTCTGGTTATTTCTTATTTTTAAATTTGTTGTTTCCCTTCTTTTGGTTGTGCGAGGAGGCAGAGTGTATCTACCTGTGCCTCAGAACTTGGCCAGAAGTCCTGGTTTTATTTATTTGGCTACTGCTTCTTTTTTTCTTGATGAGTCTGGTTAAAGATTTGTCGATTTTGTTTATCTTTTCAAAGAACAGCTCCTGGATTTATCAATCCTTTGAATTGTTCTTTTAGTCTCTATGTCATTTAATTCTGCTCTGATCTTGGTTATTTCCTTCCTTTTACTTGCTCTGGGTTTTGTTTGTTATTGTTCTTCCATTTCTTCTAGATGTTTGGTTTGGTGATTCATTTGAAATGTATTTATGATTTTTAGTTACCACCTGTATTGCTATGAACTTCCCTCTCAGGACTTCTTTGCTGTGTCCCATAGGTTTTAGACTGTTGTGTGTTCATTTTCATTTGTTCCCATAAACTTTTTTATTTCTCCCTTGATCTCTTTATTGACCCATTCATTGTTTAATAGCATGCAATTCAGTTTCCATGAGTTTGACTCTTTTTGAGTTTTTCCCTTGAGGTTGATTTCTAGTTTCAAGCCCTTGTGGTCTGAGAAAAAGCTTGATATAATTTCAGTTTTCTTGAATTTGTTGAGATTGGATATGTGTCCTATCATGTGGTCTGTCTTTGAAAATGTTCCATGTGCATTTGAAAAGAATGTATTTTGCTTGTTTAGGATGACAGGTTCTCTCTATATATATCTATTAAGTCTGTTTGATCTAGTGTGTCGTTCAGTGCCCCAATATCCTTGTTGATGTTTTGTTTGGAAGATCTATCCATTGTTGACAGTGGGGTGTTAAAATCCCCTAGTATACAAGTATGTTGCTGTTTATCTCTTTCTTGATGTCCTCCAAGGCTTTCATTGTGTATTTGGTGCTCCTCTGTTGGGTGAATATATTTTTATGACATTTATATCTTCTTGATGGGTTCTTGCCTTGAGTATTATGAAGTGTCTTTCTTTGTCTCTTTTTTATGGCCTGTGTTTTGACGTTTATTTTGTCCAATATAAGTATTGCTACCCCAGCTTTTTTTCCTGTCCATTTGCTTGGAATATTTTTTTCCATTCCTTGTTCTGAAGTGGGTCTCCTATAGGCAGCACATGTGAGGGTCATTTTTTTTTATCCATTCAGCTATCCTGTGTCTTTTATTGGGGCATTTAATCCATTTACGTTGAAGTTTATTATTGATAGGTCGTTATTCATTGCCATTTCCCACCTCTATACCTGTGTTTTTCTCTCCCTCACTCTTTTTTTCCCTCTTCTTAAAGCAGTCCCTTTAGCATCTCTTCCAGTGCTGGTTGGGTGGAGGTATATTCTTTTAGCCTTCTTTTGTCTGGGAAATTCCTTATTTCACCTTCCATTTTAAATGATATCCTTGCTGAGTAGAGTAGTCTTGGATGCAAGTCTTTACTTTTCATTACTTGGAGTATTTCTACCCATCCCCTTCTGGCTTGTAATGTTTCTGTGGAGAAGTCAGCTGCTAGCCTTATCAGGGCTCCCTTGTGTGTTACTCTTTCTCCCTTGCTGCTTTTAAGATCCTCTGTTTGTCTTTAAAATTTGAAATTTAATTATGATGTGTCTTGGAGTAGGCCTTTTTGGCTTTATCTTGATTGGGACCCTCTGTGCTTCCTGAACTTGCATAGCTTTTCCCATGTCCAGGTTATGGAAGTTTTCTGTCATTATTTTTTCAAACAGGTTTTCTATCCCTTGCTGCTTTTTTTTTTTTCCTTCTGGTATTCCTATGATTCAAATATTGTTGTTTTTCACATTGTCCTGAAGTTCCTTTAAGCTGTCCTCATACTTTTTGAGTCTTTTTTTATGCTACTGTTCTACCTGGGTATTTATTTCTACCTTGTCTTCCAGCTGACTAATTCAGTCCTTGGCTTCATCCAGTCTGCTTGTGATTCCTTGTAGTGTATTTTTTTTTTTTTCCAAATATTGTATTCTTTATTTCTTCCTGGTTTTCGTTCATAGTTTCTGTATTTTTTCATGCTGTTCTAGTTCCCACTGAGTTCCTTGTAGTTGTCATTGAGTTCCTTGAGCATCCTTTTAACCATTTTTTTTTGAATTCTGTGTTTGATAGTTCGCTCGCCTCAATTTCATTTAGCTTCTTCACTGGAGATTCTTACATCCATTTCAATTGGGGGTTGTTTCTTTGTCTCTTCATTTAAGTGACTCTTTTTTTTATTTGTTTCTGCATTTCAGGATGTTCTGCTTTGCCAACTGTCTTTGTGGAGTGGACTCCTGTGGTAGGAGTTCTGTGGGACTCAGTGGTGCAGTCTCTTTGATCTTCTTGTCTGGATGCTCTAGGGTTGTCCTTTCTTCAGTTTGTGTGGGCTCTCTTTTTGTATTTGGGCTTCACTTGTTTGGTGGCTTCTTTCTTGGTGTGTTCTGGTCTCCAGCAGGCTTACTGGTAGTCATAGCTCCCACCTTGTCTTGTTTGCCGTTGTACAGGTGTTGGTTAACAAAGCAGTATTACCCGACAATCAAACTACAACAGCAAAAAGAACCCCTGTACCATATCAGCAATCTCAAATGCTATTTAGCAAAAATAATAAAGGTGAAGAGAGATTACAGATATTATAAGATATGACAAAGGGAATATGAGATGACCAAGAGGGGAAAATGTTACCGAGTGGTAAGAGGGAGGAGACTGGATGAGAGTGGGGATAGAACCAAGGTGAAGAAAGGGAGAGAACAAAATTTAAAATGTAATTAAAACACGAAAGGGCAATAGGAATAGTGGGGTAACAAAAGGGACAGTATACTATGAGGTATTTTTAACTAGAGTAAAATTGAAAAAATATTGGACCAACTAAGCAAAATTTTGGAGAAGCCATAGCAGGGTCAATAGCAAAAATAGCGGAATGAAGTTTAATGAAAAAACTGGTGGAATGGGAATAAGAATATTATACGAAAATGAAAAATGAATATGAGATGTTTACTGTAAAGAAAAGTGATTTTGAGAGGATGGGGGAAGCAAAGCATTATGAGTAAAGAGGAAAGCCCAGATTGAGAGAGGGGAAGAAAAGAAAAGGGAAAAAAAAAAAGAAAATGAAATAGAATTCCTCACTTAACTGATCAGGGGCAGGAGGAAGGTGAAGTGGAGTAAGACATGGGGAGAGTATTCTGTGGGATTTAAAGTACAAACAAATAGGAGTTCTGTTGAAGTAGTACAGCAATGACTGTGGTATTTCACCCAACTAACCACTATTTATAAAAGGTGGAGAAGAAATAAGACTCTTATACGAAGGGAAAAAGAATGTGAGCTGACTTAAGAAAGAAGAGCACTTATGCGAGGTTAGATGGAGGAGAAAATGAGAGTAAGGGATAGGAACATGGTGTAATGTGAGAGAAAATACAGTTTACCACGACAGTAGTAAAGCTCAGGAAGATGGCAAAATGGATTAAGACCAGGGAAGGGTTTTGTGTGGGATTTGGAATAACAATAATATGATAAAAAGTACATAATCTTAATAAAAGGAATAAAAAGTAAAAAACTAAGAGTGATGAGTTATTTGCAATACGAGTGAAGTGAAAGAACAAAAGTTAAAATGCAATATGAAAAGTACAAAAAAAAACTAAAAAAATGGAAAGAAGAGAAATTTTTAAAAATATGCAAGTTCTGATGGAGAGCAAGGTGAAATTTGTGTCAGCTGTTGGTGTTTGCCTTCTCACTTCTTTCTGGGTCTGTCTCTGGTTTTCTCATAGTTCCAGGTCTTACTGTGTTACTCTTGGGGTGGAGGGAGCCCCCTCCTTGTGGTTGTTAAGTATATCTAGTTGGCATTGCAGATCTTCCTGGCTCCTGCATGCAGTGGAGGAGTGGTCTCTGTTTTTCCTTTCTGGTGATTAGGCAAGGAAGGGGGCTCAGTCTGGACCACAGTAATCACAGGTGCCCATTTTCTAGCCCACGCCCTCAGCGCAGTGTGTACCCTTCATTCTCCACTCTGCACAGTTGCTCTAGGCTGGTGCGGATTAGCCACCTTGCTTTGCACCCCTTTGATCAATCCATGAGGTGCACTAAGTGGGAGCAAATCGCGGCCACAATCCTCCCTCTTTGTTGGCTAGACCACTGGGCGCACAAGGTCTTTGCCCAGTGCCACTCAACTCCCCTTTGAAAAAAGTCTGTTTGGGCTCTGTTGTTGCTCTGAGCCACTACCCAACTTTCTACCTACTTCAACTCTCTGGCAAGTTCAGGGGCTATCCCAGACACAGCCAGTTGCAGCCCACCTCTTCTCCCAGTTCCTGGTGCCACCGGAATCACCACCACTCTGTGGCACTGTCCCATCCAACAAGCACTGCCCTGGCTGGGGTACCCCCCCACACCCGGCTGTGTGTGTCCCTGCCCCGCAAGACTTCATTCAAGTCTCTCCTGGCTTGATGGTTTCCCTGTGGCAGCTGCGATTTCTGTCACTTACTGGGGACTTTCCCTGTCCACCTATAAAACCTCCTTATTGCCCATTTTGAAGCGTCCTCTGCTCACTTTGGCTTCCAAACTTTATATCAGCTAAGATGCTGTTGGCTGTTCACTTTGTCCTTCAGAAGATCAGCTAAGTGTCCCAGTTGTGTGCACGAACAAGTGGGTTCAGCTCCCACTTACTTTGCCACCATCTTCTCTCTCAATTTTAGATATGGGTAACTAGACATGAATTTTACCGTATAGATCATCAGAATGATACAAAAATAGCATCTTTATTGTCTCATAAGAAGCCTTTATTCATCAAATGAGAACTAGGAAAAGAAAAAAACGAGTTTAAGTAATAAAATAAATGGGAAACATGAAATAAAATACAAATGCTATTTAAAATTAATAAAATATATTAAGTTCAATAAAAATCTCAAAATAGATATTTTAAAATATTTAATTAAATATCTATAAGGTTCTTTAAATGATGAGAATAAAGGAATGGTCAAAGATATACCAGGCAAAGATGAACAATAGCCGTAAGTAAATGTAGTCATCTCTACAGATCTTTCCCAATACAACTTACGAAAGGTTTAGAAGAGAAAAGCTGAACTAACTCACTAGAAAGTTTTTGTTTGTTTGTTTGTTTGTTTGTTTTTCCCTTTTTTATTTTTTTTAAATTATTTTATTTTTGTTTTACTGCAGTTGTTCCAATTTTCCCCATTACTCTCCACTGCCTAATCAATCCCCACTCCCACAGTCAATCTTCACCCTGTTATCCATGTCCATGGATCATTTATACCTGGTTCTTTTTTTTTTTTTTTAATTATTTTAATTGTTCTACTTGTACAGTGTTCTTTTTTTAAATATTTTATTTTTATTTTTTAATATATTTTATTGATTATGCTATTACAGTTGTCCCGTTTCTCCCCCATCATTCCTCCCACCCTGCACACCCTCTCCCACCCACATTCCCCTCTTTAGTTCATGTCCTTGTGTCATAAGTTCTTTAGCTTCTACATTTCCCATACTATTCTTACCCTGCCCCTGTCTATTTTCTACCCACTATCTATGCTACTCATTCTCTGTACCTTCCCCCCCTCTCCTCCTCCCACACCCCTGTTGCTAACCCTCCATATGATCTCCATTTCTGTGGTTCTGTTCCTGTTCTAGCTGTTTGCTTAGTTTGCTTTTGTTTTAGGTGTGGTTCTTAATAGCTGTGAGTTTGCTGTCTTTTCACTGTCCTATTTTTGATCTTCTTTTTCTTAGATAAGTCCCTTTAACATTTCATATAATAAGGGCTTGGTGATGATGAACTCCTTGAACTTGACCTTATCTGAGAAGCGCTTTATCTGTCCTTCCATTCTAAATGACAGCTTTGCTGAAAAGAGCAATTTTGGATGTAGGTCCCTGCTTTTCAAGATTTCAAATATTTCTTTCCAGCCCCTTCTTGCCTGGAAGGTCTCTTTTGAGAAATCAGCTGACAGTCTGATGGGAACTCCTTTGTAGGTGACTGTGCCCTTATCCCTTGCTGCTTCTAGAATTCTCTGCTTCATTTTAATCTTGGCTAATGTAATTACGATGTGCCTTGGTATGTTCCTCCCTGGGCCCAACTTCTTTGGGACTCTGTGAGCTTCCTGGACGTCCTGGTAGTCTATTTCCTTTGCCATATTGGGGAAGTTCTCCTTTATTATTTGTTCAAATAAGTTTTCTACTTGTTGCTCTTTTTCCCCTTCTGGAACCCCTATAATTCGGATATTGGGACGTTTAATGATGTCCCGGAGGTTCCTAAGCCTCTCCTCATTTTCTTGAATTCTTGTTTCTTCCTCGTTTTCTGTTTGGTTGTTAATTTCTTCCTTCTGGTCCACTCCATTGATTTGAGTCCCAGTTTTCCTTCCATCTCTATCAGTTCCCCATGTGTCTTCCTTCATTTCACGTATTGTAGCCTGCATTTTCTCATCTAATTTATGAGCAAAATTAACCAATTCTGTGAGCATTTTGATGACCAGTGCTTTGAACTGTGCATCTGATAGGTTGGCTATCTCTTCGTTGCTTAGAGGAATTGACTCTGGGATTTTCATTTGGTCTCCGGTTTGAGCCATTTTTGGTGGGGTGTTTTGTTTTGTTTTGGTTTGGTTTTAGTCTGTTCGCAGCTATTACGTATGAGGGGTGGAGCCTTAGGTGTTCCTCAGGGCGGGGCAGCCCAGTCGCTGGGTTGCGACGCTATTTGTGGGGGCAGGGTCCGAGAGGGAAGAATGGCGCCTGCTCTGCTCTCTCCTGGACTCCGGTCTCTTCCGCTGCTTCCCCTTCACCTGGATTATCTGCGCACGCACGCGCGTGCTGTTATGTCCCCAGTGTGGGGCAGCCCAGTCGCTGGGTTGTGACGCTGTATGTGGGGGCGGGGTCTGAGAGGGAACAATGGCGCCTGCTCCGCTCTCTCCTGGATTCAGTCCCTTCCGCCACTTCCCCTCTGCCTGGACCGTCTGTGAGCGCGAATGTGGGACCCCCTGGTCAGCCAGCCGCCTTGTGCGGCCTCACTGGTTCTGCACAGTTGCCCCCCGTGCCCGGGGTGCGCCAGCCGCCGCCTGTGCACCTGGGAAATGCAAGCCGCTGCTGCTTGTGTTCCCGGTCCGCACCTCCACTTTCTCCTGCCGAGACTCCGCCCCTCTTACCGGTCTGGATGAATGGTTGTTGGACTTCCGTACAGTTCCATTTTCTATAAGTTCTGGTTGTTTTCTTGTTTCTAAATATTTGTTGTCCTTAATTTTGGTTGTGAGAGGAGGCACAGTGTGTCCGCCTACGCCTCCATCTTGGCCGGAAGTCCCACTAGAAAGTTTTGATATCCGATAAAACTTAGTGGTAATTTCTGGTTTGAAAACAAGGTTAAAATAAGTACTGGGTGACATCATCTATTACAGAAATGGAATGACTACAATCAAGGAAGGCATTAGAATGTTCTTGTACTCTTTAGAAAAAGTAAATTAGAAAATTTTAGATTAGAATTCTAGAAATAGATTAGAATTCATAAATATGTTAAAAATTTAAGGATAATCAAAGAGAAGGATGTATGTAACTTACAAAAGAAAGAAATCATAATATAAAGAAAATACTTCAGCCCGGCTGGTGTAGCTCAGTGGATTGAGCGCGGGCCTGCGAACCAAAGGATTGCGGTTCGATTCCCAGTCAGGGCACATGCCTGGGTTGCAGGACAGTTTCCAGCAACAGTTCCCAGCAGGAGACGTACGAGAGGTAACTATACATTGATATTTCTCTCCATCTCTCCTTCCCTTCCCCTCTAAAGATAAATAAATAAAATCTTAAAAAAAAAAAAGAAAAAGAAAATACTTCAGTAGATATCTGGACAGAACTACAATAATTAGGGTAAATACAAAGCATAAAATAGAAAGGCAGAAAAAGTTCCAAATAGTAATACCTATAAATTAAAATACACCAGTTAAAAAATAGATTATGAGTTATGAAAAATGAAATAAAATAAACTTTAAGTATAAAATATGAAACAAACCTAAAACATGAGCACAGTATGAAAAATAAAATAGTAGAATAAAATTGTATCAAAAATTTATTTTTATGCGCTCGTACATTTTCCTAGCTCTTTCAGGCAACCCTTATTAAGATTTCCCATCCAAAAAAATTTTTTTTCCCATTGGTATAAATTAGTTTTGCCTTCTCTAAAAGTTTTATAGATATGTATTCTTTGGTAATTTGATTATGCAACATATTCACCCATGTTTCATATATCAGGAATTTTTCACCTATGCTTCACATATCAGAAATTTTTCCCATTGTGTACACACACACACACACACACACACACACACAGTTGTAACTACAACTTTGTGTTTATCATGCATTTATTGGTGTATATAAGGGTTCTGTACTGTTTTTAACTATTGTGAGGAATCCAGCTATCCAAGCATTCTTGTTTGTGTCATTTTTTATACATATGTTTTTATTCCTTGGGGAAAACTTATCAGTGGAGTTACTGTGTCATAAAGTAGATATGTCTAACATCATTAGGAACTATTAAACTTTTGGCACTTTAAAGGCGTTTCATTTTTTTCCTCCATTATTTGTGATGATAAACTCAGATGTCATCCTGTTGTTATTCTTTCATATTTAGTGCTCATTTTTCCACTGGCTGCTTTAAGATTTTCTATTTATTTATTTATTTGTTTGTTTGTTTGTTTGGTTGGTTTTAGCAGTTTGACTATGATGTCACTAAATATTTATATTTATGACGTTTGGGATTTCCTGCACCTTTGAGCCTGTGTTTCATTGTTCTTTATCAAATTTAGGAAATTTTTGGCCAATACTTTTTCAAAAAAATTTTGTGCTGCAATTTCTCTTTTTCTTCTGAGATACTAATTATATGGTCTTAGAATATTTGATATCATCTCATGGATTTCTCATACTGTGTTCAGGTTTTTTTCCATTTTCTTTCTGTTCTTCAGTTTGGATAATTTTTAGTCATCTGATTTTAAGTTTATTATGCCATTTCAAGTCTTCTCTTAAACCCATATGAATGTTTTATTTCAGAAAATTTTAGTTTTTAGTTCCAGAATATCCATTTGATTCCTTTTTAGTTTCCATTTCTTTCCTGAGATTTCCTATTGGTTAACTCAGTAAGATCATCTCCTACTTTAAGTCATTGATTACTATGATAGCTTTTTAAACGTCCCTTTTTTAAAAAGTTTTATTTTATTTTAGTTTTTACATTAGCTTTTAGTCCCCTTATACTCCCTACCCCCAGGAATCACCACACTGTTATCCATGTCCATGAGCCTTTTTCTTTTCTGTTCAATCCCCCCACACCTTCTCCTGCCTCCTCCACCAGCTAGCTGTCATCTGCTCTCCCTACTTTCTTTGCTAGTTCAGTTTGTTCATTAGATTCCACATACAAGTGAAATCATATGGTATTTGTCTTTCTGTGACTGGCTTATTTCACTTACCATAATGTTCTCCAGGTCCATCCACGCTGTCACAAAGGGTAAAACTTTTTTTTTAACGGCCAAGTAGTGGTCCATTGTGTAAATGCCCCACAGTTATTTTAGCCGTTCATGAACTGATGGACACTTGAGCTGCTTCCTTATCTTGGTGATTGTAAATAACACTGCAGTGAACATAGGGATGCTTATGTTCTTTTGAATTAGTGTTTTATGTTCCTTTGGATATATTCCCAGAAGTGGGATTGCTTTTATGATAATTCCCACAAGTGGACAGTATTGGGATCTGATGCTGTTGGAGTGGGATCAGAGTCATGCACAGGGGTTCATTTTCTAATCTGACTGATCAGTTGCAAATGTTCAGTGCACTATTTTTATGGCTTTTTAATGTGTAAAATGTTTAATAATTGATGTTAAAATCATTTCACAGAGGGAAATAAAGAAGTTAAAACATGCATAAAAGAACCATTTTGTTTGCAGGGGAGATGCTCCCAAGAAAGAGAAGAAAGTTCCTTGTGAGCATTTTACAGTGTAGAAGAATTTAAGAACATGAATCCCATAAAGCAATAGCATACATTTGAGGATATAAAATATCAGTATGATAGTGGAAATAGGTATTGAGCTATGAAAACAGCAGAGGTATAAAACAACACCTGTATGAGCTCAAGAAGTAGAGGAAAGAGCTGAAAATTGAGTTACTAATGTTGAAAAAAGGATTGAGATGATTGTTTCAATACGCAGAAGAATGGATATAGAGGATAGAAAATGATAATTTGTCATAGGGAAATTGGAGTTCATGACTTTGGAACTTAATAAATGAAATTCTATTTCATCCAATTGTCTTAGCACCTTTGTCAAAATTCAGTTGCTCATAAATGTAAAGGTTTATTTCTGTACTCTTAGTTTCTTTCCATTGATCCATTTATCTATCATTATGCTCATACCATATTGTCTCAGTTACTGTTTCTTTTAAGTTTTGAACTCAGGAAGTGTGAGTCCTCCCACCATGTGCCTCTTTTTCAGCATTGTTGTGGCTATTCTGGTTCTCTTGCATATGCGTATAATTATAGAATGAGTCTATTCATTTCTGCAAATATAAGGCAGCTGGAATATTAAAAGAGGTTGCATAGATCTGTAGGTCAGTTTGGGAATCACTGCTATATAAACATCATTAAGTTTTCCAATCCAAGAGCATGGATGGCATTCCATTTATTTAGATTAAATGTCTTTTAATGGTGTTTGTAGTTTTCAGTATAGACATTTTATACTTTTCTGTTAAATTTATTTCTTTTGTATTGATGTTAATGGAATTGTTTTCTTAATTTCATTTTTGTTTATTGCTACTGTATAGACATACAATTGAATGTTGATCTTACAATCTTGTAACTTTACTGAACTCATTTATTGTTCCTAATAGTTTTTTTGTGGGTTACTTAGGATTTTCTACATACAAGGTTGTTTTATTGAATAGGTATACTTTCATTTTTTCCTTCCAGTGTGTCTTACCTACAATAAGTGTTTTTTTGTGTGTGTATGTTATGAAAATTGATAGCCATATGCTTATACTGCCTCAGTGTTTATTAAATGATTTGAAGAAAATTATAACTTAAAAATATTGGTTATTCTTAAGGAAGTAATTTTTCATCTTTGATTTTAAGTATTTTTATATGTAAGATTAATTGATCTCTAAAATCTGTAGTCCATGTCAATATATTATACAAAGGAATCATTAGGACTTTTTGAATGTTAAGCTAAGTTATGAGTTTCTATACTTGTAGACCTTCAGCCCAGTAACCCTTGTATTACCTGATAATGTTTAAATGAGAGAAGAAAGAAAATAATTTATTATTAAATTCCCAATTGGGTTCATTATTAGTTAAGTCAGATTTGTAAGTAGCAGGCATGGGACTTGGTTCATATTATTATTTAGATGTTTCTGACATGTTTAGCAAATATTTACTCTCAAAATACATTAATTTCATGTGTCTTTAGAAATTAATTGTTTCATGTTTAGTTTTTCTTAGCATTGACAATGAAAATTTTGCTTTTTATAATGCTAGGTATAACCCGGAAAAACCCAAGAACACCTCTTTCTGACCTCCAGGGCATGAATACTTTATATGACAAAAATCAGCAGTAAGTATGTTTGGATTATGTTTTCAAGTGGATATAAAAGAAATAACGAATTCTTATAAATACTTTTGTGGCTTAAAAAATATAAAGAAAAACAGGTCTAGTTTGCTTTATATTTCTTAAAGGTTTTATAAATGATACTATAAATTAATAAGTTTAGAGTTAATAAAACTATTAGGACTAAATTACTTAAGATTACCTCTGGTAAAATGGTTTTACAATTAAAAGCAAGTTTTCCCAGAATACTTTAAAATGGCCACATATGTTTTAATTTCTGAGACCCTTCTTGCATTCTATGTCTGGTTATTCTGCTGCTCTCTGTGGAGAATCTTATTGGTAAGTAATTATCGAGTAGTTTGACTTACATCAAACCATTGAATACCTTTTCTTGCTGAGTGTGATAATCAAGGTTTATCTTTTAATCAATTTTAATGAATTCCTGAGTAAAATTTGGAAATAAAATAACAAGTATAATTTTCTCAGTTTATAAATAATGTCCTTTGTTCTTGTCACATATTCTTTTATAAAGATTATCATTTACGTGAGCAAAAGGTCAGTTTTTAGTGTCTAGAATCTGCTTTCTATGTTTAATCATCAAGTGTATTGAGCTTTTTGGTACCTTGGTAATAAGGATGGTCTCTCATTAAAATTAAAGGATAATTTTATTGATTGTTTTTCTAATTTGTGTTACTATAGTTTCCCTTTTTAAAATCTTTTAAAATTACATTTTATTGTTTATGCTATTGCAGTTGTCCCAGTTTTTTCCCTTTTGCCCCCTGTCTTCTACCCAGCATTCCGTACTCCCTCAGGCAATCCTCCCACCATTATTCATGTCCATGGGTCACGCATATAAGTTCTTTGTCTACTTCATTTCCTATACTATACTTTACGTCCCCATGGCTATGCTATAACTACTTATTTGTACTTTTAATACCCTCACCTCTTCACCCATTCCTCTGCACCCTCTTCCCATACGGCAGCCAACAAAATGCTCTCCGTATTCATGATTCAGTCTCTGTTCTTGTTTGCTTAGTCAATTGTTAATAGATTTGCATTTTCACTTTTTCTCTCATCAAATTAGGAAAGTTTTCCATCATTACTTTTTCAAATAGGTTTTCTATCCCTTGCTCTTCTTCTTCTCCTTCTGGTATCCCTATTATACGGATATTATTACGTTTCATATTGTCTTGCATTTCTCTTAATCCCTCTTCATTCTTTCTGGGCCTGTTTTCCTTTTCTTGCTCTTTCTGGGTGTTTTTTTCTACTTTGTCCTCCAACTCGCTGATCCGATCCTCTGCTTCATCGATTCTGCTTTTCATTTTTTCTGCTGTGTTCTTCAGTTCAGAAATTGTATTCTTCATTTCCTCTCGGCCCTTTTTGATAGTTTCTATTTCCTTTTTCATGTTGATATAGTTTGCAGTGAGTTCATCGTAGCTTCTCTGTAGTTTCTGGTAGCTCATTGAGAGCTCATGGAGCTTCCTGACAACCATTGCTTTGAACTCAATATCTGATAGTTGATTTGCCTCTGTTTCATTTAGCGTTCTTTGTGGGGCTTCCTCCTTTCCTTTCATTTGGGGATTGTTCCTTTGTCTTCTCATTGTTTGTGAGACTCTTCTTGTAAGCCTCAGCTTCTTAAATTGATCTGTTCCGGCTCCCTGGGTTTATGGTGTTAACTTCTGTGGTAGAATACCTGTGAGATTCAGTGGTGTAGTCTCCTTCAGGTATTCTGGCGTTCCCAGCTTCCACTGTCTCAGCTGTTGGGATACCCCCTCTTTTGGTCCAACTCTGGTTTTTCACAGTTCCAGGATTTTTTTGCCTCACTTGTGGGTATTTAAAAAGAGAAAAGAAAAAAGAAGAGAAAAAAAAGAGGAAGGAAGGAGAGATAAAATTGGAAAGAAAGGAAGAAGGAATAAAACAAGAAAGAAGAGAAGAAAAAAGGAACTGAGGGATAAAAAAGATAAAAATAATTAAAAAATAACAATATATAATTAAAACAAAACGAACCCCACAAAAACAAACAAACCCCCCCAAAAAACCAAACAAAAACAAACAAACAAACAAAACAACTACAAAACCCACCCCCAAAAAACCTCTTGCTATTTTTAAACGGGCGAAACTGGTTTTTCTGGTCTTGATGGCTACAACAGGCTGAGGGGCAACTGATACCGCTTTTCTCCCTATTCCACACTCAGTCAGCTTTGGGCTACTCTCCTCAGTGCCAACTGTGCACTCTCTCCAGGGCTAGTGGTGCACTCTCCACGCAGGGCCTTGGGTGTGATTTCTGAGCCTCCTGCAGAGCGCACGCTTTTCTGAGTTTATGGGTGTGAGCTGGGATCTCTTACGATGGAGCACTCCCCACGTTTATTGCTGTGAGCTCTGGGTCTCCTACAGGGTGCGTGTGCCTACCCGAGTCTACTGGCGTGGGCTCCGTGAGTTTCCCGAGTTGTGTGCACTCACCCTAGGATCATGGGTGTGAGCTCGGGGTCTTCCACAAAGCCCCCTCCTCTGGTCGCAGGGCCACCTTTGATCCCAGGACCACCTCCAGGAGCTTGGCCACCTCCTGCCTCCGGTGGGTCGCAGAGCCGCCTCGGGTCAGTCATAGAGCCACCTCCAGTCACAGGGCTGCCTCCGTCCCAGTCCCAGGGCCACCTCGGGTTGCTCGGCCACCATGTCTGGTTTTCCAGTGTCTGCTACAGATTTTGATCTCCTATTTTCATATATGCTGTGGTGTTGTTGGCTGTCTGCTCTGTTCCTCTGTAGATCGGCTAGGTTTTTCTCCCGTGTGCAGGGGGAAGTGGAATCTGCGTCCTCCTACCATGCCGCCATCTTGAATCTCCTAACAGTTGACTCTTGAACAACACAGCAAGCAGTTAGGGGTGCTGACCCCCTGCCTAGTCAAAATTCTGCATGTAACTTTTAACTTTTTAAAAACTTAACCACTGTTAACTGGAATCCTTACTGTTACAGATGGGGGGAGAGAGACCCCAGTCAAGAGTCTCTCTACCCTGCCTTGGTTCTTGTTTTACCTGCAAGAGAATAATTCAAGTGAGAGACAAGTCTGCTTAGTGGAAATGAGATAGGAAGTTTAATTATACTTTTGAGCAAAAAGCTATAAGTGGGCACTTGACTAATCTGAGTACCCCAGCTCTTTGGTTTCAGGGGGTATATACCTCAGCTGACTTCTAGATTCCCTCTCCTTCTCAGCCCTTGACAATAATGTGCAGCTACAATGGCTTTCTTTTTCAGTTAGTAAAGACTCTTTCTCTTAGTGAAGTTGTTACAGAAGCTCCCTTTCCCAGTCATAGAATCTCAAGGACTTACCCGCTTCCTGTACAATTCCTGCTTGTGGCTTGTGACGTTCAGGACACCTGACAGTCTTTTCAAACCAAGCTCAGGACTGCTGAGTTAATTGGTGAGACGTGACTTCCTTTTGCTTCCAGCCTCCTGTATTAAGCTTTTGGTTAGATTATAATGGTGAAGTCCCCGCCTTTATTTCCCCTCTGGCTGCTCATTCCTAACTGCTACCTAACATTACCACTAACGTAAATGGCCTATTAACACACATTTTATATGTTACATATATTATTACTGTATTCTTGCAATAAAGTAAGCCAGAGAAAAGCAAATGTTAAGAAAAGCATAAGGAAGAAAAAATACATTTTCAGTATTTATTGAAAACAATTGTATTTATAAGTGGAGCTGTGCAGTTCAAATTCATGTTGTTGAAGGGTTAATTGAATCCCAGCTGCCAGCATTCTGGAGCCAGCTGGGTGAGAGAACTGAGAATCTCTATTTTCACTGTTTCCTTTGACTTCTGTATACCATACCCACCCTCAGTTGTGCATGGTGCTGCCCAATCCACAGGTTTTCTCTTTTATCCTCTTGCTTCATTAAAGGAGGGATGGTTACCAGTACTTGGTACCTCTAGTTCTGGAGCCTTTGGGGAGTACTGCAGAGTAAATAGGGATGCTTCTTAACTTTCCCCACAGCCAGTTTAAGGTTTGCTACCAAGAAAACAATTTCTCTGTCTGCTTTCTATATTTCATAAATGCGTTACTGTTGTGTATTAGTATAGTCTTTTAAGTGTTTATTCCTTTAAAAGTTATTAATATTTTTATGGATTTCTGGAAGAATCCAAATTTGGTTGTAATCTTTATCTGGAAAGTCTCCTATTACCTCTTTATATTATTATTAGGGATAATTTTATCTGTTTTGTTAATTCCTCTATCTTCAGTGCCTAGAATAGAGAGCTCGGGCCATAGAAGCAGCTTAGTAACTTTGGTGGGCATGTCCGTAATAGTGAGACCTCCCAGGAGGATTAAATATTCCACAGAATGGGATGGCTTAATAGGATTTGAAATGCCTTCAGTAGTATTTTGAAGTTCTAAAATCTAACAAAGACAAAAGCTTTTACATTATAGTATAATACATTATATTATTTACTGATTGTTAAATGGTTAACAGTGTATTTAAAGACATTAGCAGTATGTGTTAATCTGCATGCATACTTGTATGTAAATGTGGCAGAATCCATAGAAATTTTTTGTTTTGAATGAGTAAAAGGTTTGTCCAAACTGATGGATAATCTTTCTGATGAAACCATTTGCTGCTGGTTCAGCATTTTTTCTAAATTTTTAGTGTTTAAAATTTTATTGTACTTTTTAAAGCAGTTTAGAGAATGTTGGAGATGTCTCAATTAACTAAAGCAAATTGTACTATACTTAATTTTTACAGTGATATACTTGATAATGCCTGGAATGGCAGAACTGGGATTCGCCAGAGCAGACTATCAAGTAGCACCTCCTTGCTTGACAAAGATGGGATATTCGCTAATTCAGCTAGCAGCAAACTCCTGGAAAGAGCCCATGGAATTCTCACGTTAGTATTAATCAGTGATGTGGATTGTTTTTTATGACAGGTTTAAAATCTTGGGTGAAAAAAGAGGGAGTGATGGTGACATTATTTCATTAGTAAAATTTTGAGTGAAACAAGATTCAAAAATACTCAGCATTTAGAGCTCTGAATCTTAGGTGTTATTAAGCTGGTGGATGTTTGTTTATTTTCATCTCACCAAGAGAATCATGGTTGAATATATTCATTGTAGAAATGATTCCTTATTGCTCTTTAATGGACCCTACATCCAGAGAGAGAAAAAAGCATTAGCTCTTTTTAGGATTCCCAGTTGTTAACTGCAATTGTCTCTCAATTCTGGCAGTCCTAACAAGCTGGGCAGGAAAATTTCATGTGAACTGGTGAATGGCACCATATATGGTGATATTTAACACTTACACAAGCCTGTTGTTTCTCATTGCATGGCAGACCAGTAAACAGTTCTTAGTTACCTATGTCAACATATTTCAGATAATTCCAAACCATATTTTTGGACCACTAGCTAGAGGTGTGGCTGCATTGGATTCCTTAGTGCCTAAGTTATTGCCTCACAGTGTCCTAGACTCAGTTTATGTAACTCTTGCTGTACTTTGGAATTGTAAATTAACTCATTTAATTCTCACAGCAACTCTAAGAGAGAGGTTGGTGATATTATCATCCTCATTTTACATTATCATGTAAAGAAACCAAGGCCTAGAGAGGTTAAAATCATACCTTAGTAGGTGAGAGAGCTTAGAGTCAAACCCAGGTCTTTTGACTTCCCAACCCATGTTCATAGTATCAGCCTTTGTTCCCTTTCTGTTGCCATAATTTAAAAAGGACCTCAGTATAAGTATGATTTTGAGTTATGGATAAGAAAAAATAGAACAGAAGAGAATTTTTAATTTCCAAAAGTTAGAAAATCCTAAGTTTTAGTGAAAAGTACATTTTAAAATTCATGAAATTAAGCATTTATTTAAAGTCTTGAAGTGACAGAAATAAAACTTCTGTAGTCATAAGACATTAGAGACCTATTAATATCCAAAAGAAAATGAAACCTTAGTTTTGAATGTACAACATTATGTTATTGATCATTAGGCATAAGCCTTTTTATACCTGTATTTCAGAGCAAGCATCTCTTTTTTTTTTCTCTTTTCCTTGCTTACCTTTCTTCCTAAAGGTGCCTGCTTAGTTGAATCAGACCGTGTTTTCAAATAGATGATCTGTATCTTACAAATGGATATATAATCTGTTGTTTCAATAGAGACCTTGAAATCATCCATCTCTACAATAGTTTTTTGCTAATGTATAATTTGTCTCTTTAGGAGAAACAAAAACTTCAAATTCAAGCCTGGCCTTCCAAAGGTAGGTATTATGGAAAATCTTTTTTCCATTGATGTCCTACTTCATAATTATTTTTTCTATGACTCATGCAAAAATCTTTACAAATAAAAGACAGGAAATACCTTATTTATAACCAAAATAGGGATTGTGTGCATTCACTTAATTCCATTTCAAAAGTAAGACTAGATGTTATAAAATTGCCAAAGTTAAAGGTTCAGGTAGATATTTATTTGTGAGATATCCTACTTCCTAGTGTTTGGAAAGCTTCTGAATAAAATGTAACTTTTTTTGAGTAATTGCCTCTTTACATGAAATGTTTTTATTTCTCCTCAAGCCAGATTAAGATCAAGTTCTAAATTTTACTTGATTTTTAAATAATTTCTAATCAGTACTTTTCTAATTCTTATCATTAGCGGTGGTTAGTCAGGTTTTTCTGTTAAGGTTCATTCAAGCTTACAGACCTGTTCTTTGTTGGAACTACTTCCTTAGCTCTGCTATTGTAGCACGAATGCAGCTATACACAATACATAATCAAATGAGTGTAACAGTATTTTAAAAAATTTCTGGACACTGAAGTTTGAATTTTACATAATTTTTTACACGCCACTAAATATTGTTTTAATTTTTCCAACCATGTAAACCCTATAAAAAATAGTGGCCAGGATTTGGCCCTCAGGCTATAATTTGCCTACTCGGATCTACATTGTTAAGGCAGAGGTGGCATTCCCAAAATATTTACTGAATTCACTAAAGAAAGAAAAGTCCTTTTATACCCTCCCAAGGAAGAAATTCTGCCTCTCTTAACCTTGTTAATAATTGTAATTTCAAAATTTTAAAAGAACTGTAAAGAGAGCTATTTATTCTTATGATTCCCTAGTTTAAGAAAAAGAAAATGAATCTGCCTTTATTAATCCTTCTACCTAAGTAAGTTATCTTAGGTTTCCAAGAAAACTGAATGCACTGCTGATGTGGTTTCAGGTAGTGGTAAAGATAGTTTTAAACTACAAAACACAGAGAAAATGTATGCAATTGGTTTGTAATGGTATTCTTATCATGAAAATATTTTATGTAGAGAAAAAGAGGAGATCATATTTGTTCTTAAACATCTTTATCTGTTCATTTGTCTTTATTTTTCCTTCACTCTCTTTAGTCTTTTAGTATTTTGAATGCCACCTCTGGGCCTGCCCGTTTGCATGGTTCTGCTCACTCCCCTCAAATGCAGAACTTCTCCTTAAACTTCATGTGATGGCCAACATGGGTATGTTGGATGCCTCTGAAATAAATAATTCCATTCAATCATCAATCGGAGGAATCACATCTGTTTCTCTTTCTTTTTAAATTAAATGTAGCTGATTTTTTATTTTAGTATTTTATTGATTCAAGTGCATATATTTAATATTTGAGAGGCAACATAGCCTATGAGAGTATAGACTTTGGAGTCAAACTGATCTGTATTCAAATTATGGATCTGTTACTTGCTCTGATTTTTGGAATATTCTAACTTGTTTTAACCTCTGTAATGCAGGAGATAATAGATATGTGTTTGGTACATGCATGGTTAGCAGTTAAATAAGTATTTCTTCATATTTTCCATCAGAACATTTAGAACTGAATTTATGGCTTATCTGTATACATACATATATGCACAATGTATGGTTTCTTTAGGAACCACATTCTTCATCTTACTTTCATACACTTATTTAAATATGCCTCATTTTTTCTAATTAATACATGGTTTGCTTGTTTCAGTTATTTCAGATCAAGGTAAGACAGGTATATATTACTACAAATTAAAGTGGCAGATCTTATATCCTCATTGACTGTGGTTATTGCTAAACAAGATTTCTGTAACATAGTTAGTTTTATATATGCTGTGGAAAGAAGCAACAGAAGTAAAGATAACCTGAGTTTTATTTTCTTTTGCTCTTTAGTGAAACCTGCAGCCTCTTCCATATCTTGCTATCTGAAGCATTATTGCATGCATCAGCACAACTTTTATAGCTGCTGGGAATCAGATTCAGTCACCTGTGTTCAGGGCGCCTCTGGCACTTCCTTTTATTGATGTAGGGAACATTTAGAGTGCTTTATTTTTACTGCAATTCCGAACAATTAAATATAAGCAAATATTTAACAAATACAACCTTCAACAGTCCCTAACCCTCTGTTAATATAGCTGTCTTTTGATAGTACTTTACTTTTTCTCTCTTAGAATTTATTCCACTCATACCTTGAAGCTGTCACTTCTATTGAATCTACTTTTCTAACATGACCTATCTTTGAATATCCAATCTTTTACTGACAGTTGCCCTGTTGTACATTTTTACTTTGATACCCTGCTCATATCTCATGCTTGATCGCCCAAGTGATTTTAGCGTGTCACTCCGCTACTAAATCTTTAGTCACTCAGGCTGAAAACATAAAGTTAATTTTAGTCCTCTGTAACATGAGCAGTATCTTTTTTTAAAAAATAATTTAAAAAATATTTTCAATTATAGTTAACATACAAAATTATTTTAGTTTCAAGAGCATACAACATAGTTATATAACATAGTGATTTGACATTTATATACCTTACGAAATGGTCCCCCGGATAAGTCTAGGACCCATCTGACACCATACCTAGTTACTACAGTATTACTGACTATATTTCCTATGCTGCACTTTACGTCCCTGTGACTGCTTTTGTAACTGGCAATTTGTATATCTTATTTCCTTCTTTTTCGTCCATTCCCCATCTACCTTTTGGCAGCCACCAAAATGTTCTCCGTATGTAGATTTTGTTTCTGTTTTGTTTATTCATTTATTTTAGTTTTTATGATTTTGCATATAAGTGAAATCCTATAGTATTCATCTTTCTCTGTCTAGACTTATTTCACTTAGCATAATACCCTCCAGGCCCATCCAAATTTTCGCATATGGCAAGATTTCATTCTTCTTTATGGCTGAGTAATATTCTGTTGTATTTATGTATCACTTCTTCTTTATCCATTTATCTATTGATGGGCACTTGGGTTGCTTCCTTATGTTGGCTCTTGTAAATAATGTTTAATCTTTGTTTCTCTAACACCTTTCACAGCAAGCAGTAAATAGTAGTTTGTTAAAAATGAGCTGATTAATTTAGTGGAATCAACAGTGAAGCTGGAATTAAGAAAAGAATAAAGTAGATAATGAACAGAAGACCCCTGTTAAAGCAGTTAACTCTTATTTCCTTTTCTGCTAGACCTCTGTTCCACAGTCCAGTTCATGGTTTTGTCACATCATGCTGGGCTATTGTAGCTGCCATGCAACTGGATTCATCTTTCTCTTGCCCTCTTAGCCTCTTGTCCTCCACCTTGTTCTGTTTTGCCTTGTCTCCCTCTTTTCCCTTGCCCTATTTTGTCTTCTTCATAAGTCTTAATAACCTTCAAGTTACCATCTATTTTTTAATGTTTTTGTAGCCTGTTTCTCTGTACTTGAATGTACTGTGTTCCTAGTACATACTTAGAACAGAGCCTGATCGGTAGTAATCACTCTGAGTGGTTGTGATTGATCCGATCATGGTGGTTTCGTGGGCAGAAATCTGGTCTCCAGTGCTGAGGAGACATTACTCAAAATAATTAGGTGCTAACCATTCATTCAACAAAACTAATATTTATTGAAGACCTACTCTGTACCAAACACTGTTTGAGGCATTAGGGGTACAAGGATGAACAGTCTGATCAGAGTCCTTGCTTTCCTTTAGTTATCTTCTAGAGAAAAAAAATGCAAGTAAGCAAATAAGTGAAAAGATAATTAGATGATATTATATGCAAAGAGGAAAATGAAATGACCTGTTGACCTAGAGGTGGGCTATTACAGCCCGGGCCAGTTTGGCTCAGTTGGGTGGGTGTCATCCTGCAAACTGAAAGGTCTACGGGTTGATTGCTGGTCAGGGCACATACCTGGGGTGCAGATTCAGTCCCCACTTGGGGCATGTACGGAAGGCAGCCAGTTGATGTTTTTCTGTCACACCAATGTTTCTCTCGTCTCTTTCTCCCTATCTTTCCCCCTCTCCCAAATCAAAAACTTAAAAGAAAAAAAAAATTAAAGGTGGGCTACTTTTTGGATAGTTAAGCAAGAACTTCATGAAAAAGTTTCGGACATTTAAGCTATAAGTTGAATGCCAAGAAAAATCAAGCCATATTAAAAGATCTAGCTATAGAGTATTTTAAGCAAATGAAAAAGTTAAAAAGAATTTTATGTAATAATACAAGTGGTGTTTTTAAAAATACTTTTCCACTTAAACTTCTTGAAGGAAAAGACTTTTTAAAAAAGTTACTTGTATTTTCCACTGTCAATGTGATGCTTTTCACATAGTGACAAATGTTTATTAATTAATTTTACTATCACTTTAGGTATGGTTTACAAAATGAAACCATTATTCCCAAGGTCTTTTTCTTAGAAGTATCTTAAATGTTTGGGGTAATTATTTTAGCTTTCAGTGCTAATTTGTTTTACTGATGGGTAAACTATAGAATTATTTTAATTAGTCTTAGTATGTAAAATTATTTTTTCTTAATATAAAATGAATTTTTGGAAAGAGTTTAAAAATGCTAATAAAAATCCCTCCAAAATTCAATATACACACATCATTTTACATATATGTTACTATTTTACATGGTTGTGGGTTTTTTTTTTTTTTTTTTTTTTTTTTTTTTGTCTATTTGCAAATATTTATCCATGTCAGGAAATACAGATTTATGGTGGCTTTTTAATTGGGGTAACATTGGTTAATAAAATTATATATGTCTCTGGTATGTAATTCTATAATACATCAATTATATATTGACCCCAAGTCAAGTCTCCTTCCATTACTCTTTATCCCTTCATAACGTCTTCTGCCTCCCCCTACTTTCTTTCTCTCTGGTCATGGTTGTTTTATGAGCAATATAGTATTGAGTTGTGTGGTTGAAGCATACTTTATGGAAAGAAGTCCATGTAAATGCATATCTCTGTTCGTAGTTGGGTTTTTTGTTTTTTAGTTTTTGAAGTATTTTGTCACAATTAGCATGCAGGTCTTATTTCACAGTTTCCATAAATAAGTATCTAAAAGTAACATTGCTAAAAAATGAATTAAAAAATAAAAATAAAAGTGACATTCATTATTAGTAAGGTTATACTGATTTGCATTCCAAAGAACAGTACATATGAATGCCTGTTTCCCCAGATCCTCATGCATGTTGGATTTTGTCTGTCTTTGTTGTATTTGTCAATCTGATGCGCAGAAAAATCTCTTTAAAAGAAAATGTTTCTTTGCTTACAAGTGAGATTGATTGATTGTCATTATGTTGTCATTTATGCTTTATTTACAAATTGTATGTTCAGGCCTCATTTTTTAATCAAGGGATGTATTTTTTTTAAGCATTTCTTACCATTCTTATATACAGGTAATGAGTCATGTTGGAAACATTTTTTCTTAGTTTTACTTATTTAAATATGTATTGTATTTGTTGCTACTTGAAAGTTTTTATTTTTTAATGTTTATATTGTTAAAATTAATACTTTTAGACTTAAAATTTACTGTGCCTTTAACTCAATCTTGTGTTTCTCATATAGTAAAACTTTTACTACTTTTTCAATAACTATGTAAGTTGTACATCTGTCTAGATACATATTTTTTTATTGACATACTCACTGCCAATGATTGGCTGAAAACATTCCCACAAGAATTTCCATTAAAGATGGTGGCACAGGTGAACATGGCTTGCCTCCTTGCACAACCACATCAAAATTACAACTAAACTGTAGAACAGCCGTCATTCAGAACTGTCAGAAAGTCAGCAGCATGGAAGTCCTACAACTATGGAATTAAAGCAGAAATTACATTGAGACTGGCAGGAGGGGTACAGATGAAGAAAGGGCTGGTCCCACACATGTGCAGTGAATAAAAATCGGTAGGGATATCTCAGAAGCAAGGGGTCCCAGCCCCACCACAGGCCACCCAGCCCAGGGTTCTAATGAAGGGAGATAAGTTTCCACAACTTCTGGCTATAAAAACCAGTCAGAATTGTGGAAGACAGAAACTGCTGGACTCCCTGGCAGTTTCTCTTACAGGGCCTGCTCACAGACGTACTCAGTTTCACTTCTTCTGAGCTCCAGTGCTGGAGCAACAGATTGAAAGGCATCAAAGACATATGGGGAGAAACTGAATTGTCCTCCATCATGATGAGAGCTGGAGGGACAGCTTTCTCTCAGATGGAAGTGAGAGTGTTGGCTCTGTGGAGTGTTGGCAGAGGCCATTGTGCCTTTTCTGAGCCCTCCCCACTACAGAGCCACAGAGCTGGCACCATATCTGAGGGTACCATATCTGAGACCCCATCAACCTGGCTCACACTCTTTGCCCCACCCAACATTCAGGCCCACCCAAGCTGTTTCCAGTGGCTTTTCCACACATATGGCTTATCTTGGCCCATGTTTCAGATTTTTCTAAATTCTCTTAACAAGCAACACCTAGCATCAACATGTCCTGTACCTCCCTTTAAGATGCCCCAGGCTTGGCACTTGCAGCACCCAGCCTTGGTTCACAGCTTGGCCTCTCCTGGGTACCTCTAAGCCCAGTACAAATAGCAGCCATCTGCAGATTGCCTTGTAGCTAATGCTGCGTAATCCTGGACAGAACACAGGTGGTGGCTGACTTTGTATGTGCCAGTAGCAATCAAGGGCCAACTGTAAGAGGAGGGTGTACACAGCCCTCACAGTGGGTGCCACTTGAGGATCCATCTTGGGTAATAGAGGAGGCTGTTCCACTGGACCCAACAGAACACCTATTACATTAAACAACTCTATCAAGCCTGGGAGATATAACAGTGCTACCTAATACATAAAAACACAAACAGGGAGGCTGCCAAAATGAGGAGACAAACATGGCTGGCCCAAATGAAAGAATAGAAAAAAACCCAGAAAAGAACTAAGCAAAATGGAGACAAGCAATCTGTGAGATGCAGAGTTCAAAACACTGGTTATAAGGATGCTCAAGGAACTTAGCGAGGACCTCAGCAGCATAAAAAAGATCCAGTTAGAAACAAAGGATACACTAATTAAAATAAAGAAAAATTTACAAGGAAGCAACAGTAGAGTGAATGAATCCCAGAGTCAAATCAGCAATTGTGAACATAAGGGGGTCAAAAACAACCAATCAGAACAAGAAGAAGAAAAAAGAATTCAAAAAAATGAGAGTGAAGGGAGAATGTTGGATGACTTCAAGTGTTCCAACATTCATGACATGGGGTGCCAGAGGAGGAGAGAAAGAGCAAAAATTAGAAACATATTTGAAAAAATGATGATGGAAAACTTCCCTAACTTGGTGAAGGAAATAGACATGGAAGTCCAGGAAGCAGAGAGAATCCCAAACAAGATGGATCTGAAGAGGCCCAAACCAAGACATCATCATTAAAATGCCAAAGGTTAAAGACAAAGTAAGAATCTTAAAAGCAGCAAGAGAAAGCAGTTAGTTATCTGCAAGGGGATTCCCACAAGGCTGTCAGCTGATTTCTCAAAAGAAACTTTGCAAGCTGGAAGAGATTGGCAAGAAATATTGAAAGTGATGATAAGCAAGAACCTACAACCAAGATTAACCTACTCAGCAAAGCTATCATGTAGAATCTAAGGGAAGATAAAGAGCTTCCCAGACCAGAAAAAGCTAAAGGAGTTCATCATCAATAAACCATTATTATACGAGATATTAAAGGGTCTTCTTTAAGGAGAAGTTCAAATTATGAACAATAAAATAGCAAAAATTGCATATCTATCAGCAGTGGAATTTTAAAAAACAAAATAAGCAGAACAAAAACAGAATCATAGATTATTTTGATGGTTGTCAGATGGGAGGGGTATGGGGTCATGGGTAAAAAACGGTAAAGGGATTAAAGAAGTACAAATTGATAGTTACAGAATAGTAATGGGGTTGTAAAGTACAGCACAGGGAATAGAGTAGCCAAAGTACATATATGTAGGACCCATGGGTGTAGAGATTGTCTGAGGAAGTTGGGAGGGGGGCACGTGCTGGGTGGAGGTAGACAAAGGGGGAAAATTTGGGAAAATTATAATAGCATAAACAATAAAGTAGAATTTTTAAAAAGCTGCCACATCATTAATATTTTACATTCTTTAGTTGCTTTATGTGTAACTTTTATTATTAAGATTATTAGCACATCAGGATGAGGGTTGATAGGGACTGTATTTTTTTTCTGTGTTTATGGTATATCTGATGTAGTCCTGGGATTGAATTTAATTTGTCTCTATGAGTTAGGATTCAGTTACAGATAACAGTAGTTACTGTAGATATTTTTATGTAGAATAGGACTTAATTCAGAGAGATGCATATACAATCATTAGAAGTGTTAGAGTTTCAGAGTATTAAAATAACAATGCAGAACTGACCAGAGCTGTAATCAGAAAGTTGTAGCTGCTGATTCCAGGTTAATTTCAGGATTCAGGATGAAGCTGCTGCAACTGTTGGCCCCAGTGCTAACGTGCCTTTAGTAGAGTAGCAGTGACAGCACAAATACCTGCACTCTGCCTCTGAGCACTCAAAAAGGTCGTATTTGGATAGAAAACTAGCCCATAAGTGAAGTACTTTTGTTTACATGCTTGCCAGCAGAAACAGAAGCTGCTAGCCAAAGCCTCTGCCTCATTATACCTTCCCAGTTTTGTGTGTGGGAATTTAACTGATAAACTTAGATCACTTCCAGAGCCTGGGGTTCAGTAGAGTTTGGGGAAAGTAGTTTTCTTTTTAGATGGAGAGCTTCTGCAGGAAAGCAGGAGGGTAGAATGGATGTTGAATATCAATCTCCCATATTTACCACAGTCATTACATGTAGGAAATAATGAAAACTGGCTTACAGTTTTGTTTTTCCTATTCCTAGTTTAATTTATGTGAAGAATTTGGTTTTCTCCCTTTTTTTCAGCACTTGCTAGAGGTAAATTCTTTAAAGCACCTGACGAGACTGACCCTGCAGGATCGAATTACCAAGTCGCTTCTTCATTTGCACAAGAAGAAGAAACCTCCCAGCATCAGTGCTCAGTTTCAGGTTATTTCCTATTTTACTTTTAACATAAAGGAATCTGTTTCGTTCAGATTGACATTGAAAGGTTGAAATGATTGGCAAGATACCTGAATGGGATATGATTCATCTGACTAAAAGCCATAGTCATTTTGCTTTTCAGAAATAAACCTATTTCTGTGTATACCACTCATTTTTGCATATTTTGACAACATTGTTTATATTTATAAATTGTTACCAGTTTGGAATGGAAGAAAATGCTCATTATATTGCTTTGTATCGCAGGCCTCATTAAACACGCTGATGGAGACACTTGGTCAAGCAGAACCATATTTTGTAAAATGCATTCGCTCTAATGCAGAAAAGGTAAAAATGTCCTATAAATGAGAGCTTCTCAGCTTACTTCAAACAAAGCTTTAAATTCTTTCTAAGGAGAGTAAGTGGACAGGAAGAGTTAATCTATAATCTTTTTTAGGGAAACAGTATTTTATATTTTCTATGGATATTTTATTGTTGATTTAGCATCTACTAGAATTTGAGAAGCAAATACCTCTTGAAATTCTATCATAAAAAAGTTTTATGCAACTTTTGTTACCTTGAGATTAATTCCTCTTGTTTGTATATACACTGTCACTGCTAAAGAACTTGCTTGTCATTTTTCATGTGTATACATTCTTAGCTTTATAAAATAGGGAAGATGCTATGGATATTCTTGATTCCTTCCTGTTTTCTATGACAGTTCCCCTAGAGATTTGCAGAATATAGCTAATAAGTGTAAACATTTGTCATCTTTCTTTATGTTCATCATAGGAAAATAATTCCTAGCCTGAGCAGCTAAAATGTGTAGAAATTATGTTCAGCTTTCTTAATTCTTAAGAAGCAGTCTCCAACTCTGCTGTCTATAAGCTTTGTGACTTTAGACAAATTAACCTTTCTGTAGCTTAAATATTTTCATTCATTTAATATCATACATGTTTATAGGACCTTATAGTGTTTTTTGAGTATATATGAGCTAATACCTGTAACATATATAGAATGTTCCTAGCCCATGCTAAATGATTAGTAAATGTAGCTATTCTTTTAAGTGACTAAAAGGAAACCATTTTATTTATAGTTAGAAAGAAGTTTGAGTCCCTATTATTAATTGAGACCTTGCTATACAAAGAATTCAATTAATGAAGTATTACAGAGTACAGAATAAAAAATAAATACCAACTATCATTATTATTATTTAACATAAGGGGTTAAAGTTGCCCATTAACATTTTTTCCTTGACAGCTAGCTGGTATGCCCCATCTGTTTGCAGGAAAATGTTTGGGATTGCCTTAGGGAATCACTGAAAATAGTATTTAGAGTAAATAGGGAGAAATACCTGAAGCTCCAGATACATCTTATTTTGGATGTCTGAAAACATGCCTGCTAAGATACCTGGGAGTGACTGGGTATTGTAACTAGTGAGGAGTGAGTATCTCCCATCAGCTTCTTCCACATCAATGCCTATACAATGAAATCATCAATTGTCAGGGACCATGGGAATTTTTTTGTTTTCCAGTGTGTCCTACCAGTATCATCAGCAATGTTTGGGGAAATAACCTACTCTTAACCTTGTACTAGTCATTAAAAGAAGAATCTGGCAGCTCTCAGTTTACTAAGGCATCTGATAAAGTGGAGCAGGTGGTTTCTGAGTGAGATTAGAGATAAAATTGTAACCAAAAACAAAAATACAGACACTCTTGACCACGTATAAGTGGGCTAGTCTTGTTACTTATTTTATAGTGACTACTATGTAGCCTTCTCTTTGGGCAGCTACATTCCCTTTGAGCTTTGAAGGTCCTTTCCCTCTATAATTAGAGAAGCCTGAAAACCTGGTTTCTCTTTTTTCCCCCAGGGTCAGGCAGTCAGATCTTTTCTGAAGCTACCAGCTGGGGAAGTAAGATTGCCCTGTCGTTTCTGCTATATATCTTAACCAGATAACCTTCAGTCAATTCCTACATTGTCAAAAGTTAATTATACTTACAAGACAAACATTAATTTGGAGATCTGTTCTTCTTGGTTAATTTTTTTTTCTATATGCTTTGTTTTAGCTGCCATTAAGGTTCAATGATGCCTTGGTACTTAGACAGCTTCGGTATACTGGGATGCTGGAGACAGTTAGAATTCGCCAATCAGGATACAGCTGTAAATACTCCTTCCAGGTATACTTTTATATTGGTCTTTAAATATATATGCACATCAGGTAAATTATTCCTGTGTTATATTCTGTTTGGGGCTCACTTTTTACTTGTCTTAATTCTTCCTTTCCTCCTGTCTTTTGGATATAGAATTACAGAGGTAGAGAGTACTCATTTTCATTGAATGGCACCAGTCTCAATAAGCTTCTGTTGTAATACTATCTCGTACTTGGCTATTCTCATTTGATCTGAATGTTTCCTAATATTAAGTTTACTCATCACATAGCAGTTCTTTACACTAATTATTTCAATAATTGAAATAGTTCATTGGAACTGTGTAGTTCAAAAGAAACTATTCCATTTGGCTTTTCACTCAACTTTTCTCAGCAGGATTTTCTTTTATAGGAAGCTGCCAGCAAGGCTCATAGTTCTTATAAGTACTGCTGCTATGGGTATAGAAATTATATTGAAGCTTTTCAGCAGCTGAACAAGTCTTTGAAACTGTTACTAAGAGGGGAAATCTCATTTTCAGTTATATCCTGTAATGACTGCCTCCTTTGCTTATTTTTCTGCTAAAAATTTCTGATTCTTGTTAAATAGCTTTTTCTTTAGTTTTTAATACAGCTTTCTCAAAAGCGATGATTAGTTTCTACCTTTCTTTTCTTCTCCCATTCCCTTTTGATAACAAGATACTATATAGAACTCACTGTCCCCCTCCCCATTTTATAAATTAACCTTTTGTAATATTTTAAGTTAACAGGTATTTCCTTGGTTTCACCTTATGTCGAAGAATGAGGAAAGGATTAATAAAAGGATCATTAGCTAGCATTTAGGATCTTGTTTATATATCATGCTCTTTTGACTTTGTAACATTTTCTTTTCATTTTTCAGGATTTTGTGAGCCACTTCCATGTACTTCTTCCTCGAAATATTATTCCATCCAAATTTAACATTCAGGATTTCTTCAGGAAAACAAATATTAATCCAGACAATTATCAAGTTGGAAAATCCATGGTGAATATATATACAGCCCTTGTCTAAATTGAATGTATTTTTGTATTTAAATAATAATGACAATCTGCCTATCAGAACATTTTATAAAAATACAGTGTACCAGATATCATAAGAAAAAATAATATAATCAATATTAAAAAGCTTCTGGTGAATTCTCCAGTTCGACCTAAATTTTTAACTGCTTAAAAACCATCTCTCCCTAGTGTTCTGTAATCTCAAACTCGATTTGCCCAGAGTTACCTTTTTCTGATTTACCCGCTTTCCTTAATTTGTTACTTCCTCTTTCTGTCATCCTTTTTCTAGTTTCTTAGGCTAGAAACCATATTTGGCTTACCCTTCACTTTGATTCTTTTACAAAGCTGGAGTTTTGGGGTTTTTTTCCTTAAAAATGATTCTCACATCTCTCCTTTTCTTCATTAATACTTCTTCCATGTTAGTTCTGTTTCTTTACCTCTCACTTATATTTCTCTTCCAGTAAACAGATTTCTCATCTGGTTCCAGTCTATCTGTTGTTCTGTTTAACTCACTCTACCCATTGTATCAAAATCACCATCTTAATACACTTCTTTCTTTATGTTGGTTTCCTGCTCAGTAATAATCCCCTGATAACCACATTAAATTCAAATATCTTTCTCTTTTTCAAAAATCTCCATATTGTAATTTTAAACTATTTAATATCTTCATTGTGAGGACTGTTTCATTGTCTCCTGTATGTGTTTTTATCATTATTTTCAACTCCTTGTTTTGCTTAGGTGGGGTCCTCTGTCTCTTATCCTTATTAGTTTGCTGTTTTCCTATTTGGGTATCTCATATCTGTGTGCTCTTTTAAAAAATATTTTTGACAAAAATGATAGGTAATAGATTGATTAGTTTGATTGTGGTAATCATTTCACAATGTGTACATACATCAAAACATTGTATTATATACCTTAGGTTTATACAGTTTTTCATATCTACCTGCTCTTAAAGGTGAGTGCCAGTCCTATTTCCTAAGGGACCATGTCTAAGTTATCTTTGTACCCTCCTAAATTCCCACAGATTTTCTTAATGGAATTGAGTAAATAAATAAACTGATTAATAGTTTTTGGCAGCAAGAAGCCTTTGATGCATACTGGATTTCAGAAAGACTTATCATTGGTTTATTCATGTTGTGATCAAACTTGAAGATACGTGGTTCTCTGCTTTTCTTCACCCTACTCCAACACCCTTGAAAAATATGACATACTACCAGTAGTGCATTGGCTTATGATGGTGATGAATTTCCCAAGGGAATAATGTATCCTAATCTCTGATGCTGGGATGTTTGTACACATGTGTACCTTAGCATATTGCCTTCTATATTTTAATGTCTTCTTTCCATTTTGAGAATGACTGCTTTGGATAAATTGATAGAAATATTTACCAGTACTGCTTCTACACATCTGACACTGTACTTGTTCTTTTTCTAAAAATGCTTATCATAGAAGGGGCGATTCATGAAATAAATTTCTCATTTCTTTTTAAAACATATTTGTTTTTATTAATTGATTTTAGAGAGAGGGGAAGGAAAGGAGAGAGGGAGAGACAGAGAAAGAAACATCAATTTGTTCCACTTATGCAAGGCATTCATTGGTTTCTTCTTGTATATGCCCTGACTGGGAATCAAACCTGCAACCTTGACATATCTGGACAGTACTCTAACCAACTGAGTTACTTGGCCAGGGCTTATTTCTTCTTAAATTGTGTTTTTCATCTTCTTCCTCCTGGTAGGTGTTCCTAAAGGAGCAGGAACGACAGCACCTACAAGATCTGCTTCACCAAGAGGTGCTCCACAGAATCATATTGTTACAACGATGGTTTAGGGTCTTGCTGTGTAGGCAACATTTCCTCCATCTGAGACAAGCATCAGTTATCATCCAGGTGGGAGGCAAAGGATTCCTTGCATAAGATTGGCTAGTTTATTTGGCCTTTTTTTTTCCCCCCAGTAACCAGAACTATTTTACTATGAAATAAGAATGTAAACTTCTTCAGAGATGTGAATGTGTCGTACTCATTTTTGAACTGTTGATAGCACTGAAAAGATTATCTGGCTTATAATAATAAACTATTAATAAATATCAATGGAGTTGAATTTAAATTAAATCAAATTTATAGTTATAATGGCTTGTGAGGTATGATTGGGGCAAAGGAATATTTGCCTTAATTTTTGTTGACATAGTTCTATTTAATAGTTTTCTGAATGATATTTGAGAGTTATACTTACATTGCTGTTATATACTCATCTTGGTCTACAGGTACCTTCTTTTATATTTATCTGTTTTATTTTCTCCATCATCAATTTATATGATAGCTATTTCCATAGGACCTTTTGTATTTGTACAGAAAAATCTTTAATATCTTAATTTCTGTAATGACTATATGTTGATCTTAAACCTGATTAATATCAGCAAGCTGTAGTATGAAAATAATTTGTGATTTGTTAAAATTAATTTGTAGGGTATGAAAGCATCAAAAATTTTAAGTTATTAAGTTCTATAATTAACTTTATTGAGGTTATATTATCTAAAATATTTGTTTTAACAAAGCATATCAAGAAAAAATTTTTAATCACCCACTATTTAGCCACTTACCTTTTAATTAAGACATAAAGAATGTATTCTTCTTTCCTTTTTCTGTGAAAATGTGGTATAAGATATGACAAGTTTCTGTTACTACTTTGTCTTTACCGTAGCGATTCTGGAGAAATTACCTAAATCAGAAGCGAGTCATCAGAGATGTAGCTGTGCAAAAAGAAGCTTCAGTCATAGCTAATGCAGTTACTCTCCTCCAAGCTTCTTGGCGTGCTCACTTAGAGAGGCAGCGGTATTTGGAGCTCCGGACTGCAGCCATTATCATCCAGCAGAGATGGAGGGACCACTACAGGAGGAAGCAAAGGGCTGCTATTTGTATACAGGCCCAGTGGAAAAGCTATAGGGAAAGTAAGAGGTATCACGAACAAAGGAACAAAATTATCCATTTGCAATCAATATGCAGAGGATTCAGAGCAAGACAGAGGTAATCTTTGTGGTCATAATAATTCTCTCTGCTGAAAGACGTTGTTTATACCTCAGCTTTAATACTTGCCTAACTTGTAATTAGAACTGGTTACGTGTGCAATGTATCTTCTCTACTAAACTGTGATACTCCTAGCAATTTTAACCTGCATTGTGTGGTATATAATAGAAGCTAAATAAGTGTTTATTGAATTAAATTGGATTGAAAACCTGTGGTCTACAGTTATAACTGCTAAGAGTTAACTTTTACATTAGGTTAAATCTTTAAAAATTGGCAATATTCAACTGTTTTTACTTTTAGAAACTTTAATTTTATTTTTAAGGTTTACCTTAAAATAAGGATATTATTAAATGAGAGCTTTACTTCTGATTTTATTTTATTTTTTTTAGTAGAATGCCCAAGTAGGAATAATTCACTTAATGGAATATAATCTCACTCATGGAAACAGAATTATGAAATGTGCAACCAAGTTAGTTTGAGAAATACTTAGATGTAATAAAAAAATTTTGAGACTGTTCTCTCCAGTGGTAACCAAGACATAGATCTAATGTACTTCTTTTTAATTTTTATATAGATTTAAAGCTTTAAAAGAACAAAGACTAAAAGAAACAAAAATGGAGCTTGGATCGATAAATATCGAGCCATATGGTTCTGTGAAAATTCATGGTTCAGACCCTTCAGAATGGGAAGATTGTTCCTTTGACAACAGAGTAAAAGCAGTAGAAGAACATAAATCTGTAATAGAGAGCAATCAAAATAATTTAGTGGACTGCTGGAAGGATTCCCCAAACAAGCGACAGGAGAGAGCCAGAAGCCAAAGTGGTGTGGACTTGCAGGAAGATGTAATTGTAAGAGAGAGACCCAAGTCCTTGGAGGATCTCCACCAGAAAAAAGTAGGACGTGCCAAAAGAGAAAGTCGGAGAATGAGGGAACTAGAACAAGCTATATTTAGCTTAGAATTGCTAAAAGTTCGTTCTCTTGGTGGTGTGTCTCCTTCAGAAGAACGCAGATGGTCTACGGAACTGATGCCTGAGGGTCTTCAGTCCCTTCAGGGTACACCTGATAGCGAAAGCTCTCAAGGAAGCTTGGAACTGCTGAGCTGTGAGGAAAGCCAAAAGTGCAAACTGGAGTCCATAATTTTAGATGAAGGAGACTTGCAGTTTCTATCACCTGAGATATCTAGAAGTCAAAAATTTGATTCACAGGACAATGCCCTCAGTGCCTCAAGTGAGACTAATTGTACGTTGATTCAAAAGGGGGCACCCTCCGAATCAGTGCATTTGAAGAATGGGACTATGAAGGAAAAACTGGTTTGCAGTTCTGAATCTATAACCTATAAGCCACCCCTGAGAGACACTTTTATTTCCAGTAGTCTGCCTACATTTTTTTATATTCCTCAACAAGACCCACTGAAAACAAGTTCCCAACTAGACACACGTATCCAGAGAAACAAACTTATAGAAAGTGAAGAAACACTTCCAGTTCTTACTTTAGATATCAACAGGGAAGCCAGAAAGTATCACTTCTCAGGAGAAAATCAAGGTGTTGCTTCTTGGAATACAGATTCTTCTAATACTGTGCTTAAAAAGTTGGAAAAGCTCAACACTGAGAAGGAAAAAAGGCAAAAGCAATTGCAGCAACAGAATGAAAAAGAGATGATGGAACAGATTCGGCAGCAAACGGATATTTTAGAGAGGGAGCGTAAAGCTTTCAAGACAATTGAAAAACCAAGAACTGAGGAGTCTTTCCCAGTATCATCTTCCCATCAGTCAAAGCAAAGAGTAGAGAGGCCATCCTCTCTCCTCATCCTGAATACCCCAAATAAGGAAGAATCCAATGTACTACAGCCTCCATCAATAACTGTAAAAGATGCAGCTCTTGCCCCAAAAGACAGTTCCTCTGCTCACTTACCCATGCAGGATCGAACCGTCTTCCTGTGCTTTGAAAGAAAAGGAGGCCCATGTCAATCTAGTACTGTCGATGAATTGTCCAAGACAGACAGAATGTGTACCCAACGGAATGTAGCCTGTAACCTCTCTAATAATCACGTTTCAAAAAAAGAACGTGTTAGACCAACTCAGGCTTATGGCCACAAATCTAATGACCCTCCCAAAGATGGAACTACTAGGGCCATTTTCTACACACCAAAGGAAAAGATGAGTATTCACCTGTAAGTGAAATGTTTGTTATTTTTTATGTATAAATGGGAGACTTCTTGGAGAATTTTATAGGCATATCTCAGAGATATTGAGGGTTTAGTTCCAGACCACTGCAGCAAAGTTAGTATGACAATAAAGTGAGTCATAATCTCTTTTCTGATGTCTTACTTTAATTTTAAAAATTGCCTGTATTAAGGTGCCTTGATCAGCCTCAACTCTTTATATGGGTGCTACTCAAATTAGCCATTTTCTTCACGTGAAAAATTTCCATAATTGTTGACTCTACCAGCCAGTTGAAATTGGATATAATTATACCCTAAGAGTTGACTAAGCACAGATGGTAATTTTTGGTTCCTTCCCATTAAGTGAGAAGGGTAAATCAGTGCCAGTAAACATAGGAGGTTTTCAGCAAATGCTGGTTGCCCTACAACTGTTACGTGTAGCAGTCCAAGCTCATTAGTTTCAGGCTTTAAAGTTAATGTACTTCATTACAGCTGATGCCCTATTTTTTGTTCTTTATTAAGTTAGGTATACTTTTTTCTTGTAAAAAACATAATTTAACATCTTAACTATTTTAAATGTACAGTGTAGTAATGTTAATTATATGCACATTGTTGTGCAGCAGATCTCTAGAACTTTTTCATTTTACAAAAACAAACTCAATTACCCATTGTACAGCTCCCCTTTTTTCCTTTACCCCAAACTCCTACTAACCACAGCTCTCCTTTCTGTTTCTAAGAGTTTGACTATATTAGATACCTCATATAAGTGGAAAATCTTTATATTTTTACATTTTATTAACTAGTTAATAGCCACAAGAAAAGCTTTTGTTACTGTTTTTCCACTTTTTTTTATTATCGTTCAAGTACAGTTGTCTCCATTTTAAGAAAAGCATTTCTTAAGTAGTACATAAAATATTTGATTAAGTTTAAGATATTTGTGTTACAGTGGATTCTTTCAGTTCTTGTGGGAGAATATCACTGTTTAAATGAAAGGTAAGGGCTATATTTTAGGGCTAAAGAATTAAACTTCATATTAACTATGAAATAACTTTTTTCTCTTATCTCCTAAGTTTTTAATCTTTCTGTCTTTAAAACTATACAGATATTATAGAAACCCTTTGTAAATGTGAGCAAGATATCATTCATATTTTTTTCCACTGATGATTTCTATACAGTATTATGAAACATAGTTGGACTAAATGATAGATTGAGGTCCTATTTCTGCCCAATAGTCTAGAGATTACTCAGAAGTTCAAAGACTCTGTATGGCATTATAAGCCCTTCAGAGTATTAGAAACATATTATTTCCTGTCACTTTGAGTAAGTTTAGTGATGTACAATGTGTGTGTGTTTGTGTAGAGTTGTTGGATCCAGGAGTCTGCTTTGTAGAAGTCTTTCTTGTACATTTCAAAAACATTAATCATCCTTGTGAATTGCTTTTTTAAATTGATTTTTCAAGATAATCAAGTCTACTTGATTTAGTTTGCTTTACCTCATTAGGATCTGTTTACCTTCAAAATGATTATATATTAGATTGTTTATGTGAAAGCTTAAGTAAAATTCATACTTCAAATCTTCTCTCATTCTGTAAGTACTACTAGAAACTTTAGCATTTTATAGAATTATAAATGTTGGTGTTCCTAAGTTTATCTAGTCCCAGTCTTACATATTAGAAATGAGCTCATTGACTCCCCTAGAGATGAAATGATTTGTCTAAGGTGACATTAAGTAGCTGGGACTAGAACCTGAGTTCATCATTAGGCATCAGCATTGGATTTCATGATTAGGAAGTATCACCAGGTTAGCATTCTTTCTGTGCCATAGTGTGATAAGTCTGTAGTTGTCTTCATCTGGTTCATGAGGGAGAACAAACAGAGATGCAGAGATCTAAAGAAAATACTGTGAGTTTAAAAGTTAGGGTGGTCAGGTGCTATCAAAGGTCCTACTAGTTGTTTATCTTTTTAGAGAACAAATCAAAGGCCAATAGGCTCCACTATGGCAGGAGAGATTTTAATGGCCTAAAGGGAATCTTTTAGGACAAACTAGGATTGCTAGGCTTGATCATACACTAGTCAAAAAAAGGGAGATCTCTGAAATGCCATCAGCAAGGAAAGATTCCTGTTTCTTTAGGTTCGTTTAGGGATTATTACATAGGGCAGAGGACAAGGTAACCTCTTACAGCCCCTAGTTCTTTATTTATAAAATTAAATGGAAGATTTTGAGTGGTAGAGCAGTTAGTCTGCCAACTCATATTCAAAGTTAGTGTCTACTTTAAACTTAGTACTATGCTAGAAGGTAAGATATGATTCTCAATGAGCTTATAGTCCTGCTAAGGAGAGATTAGCAATATGTTGTTGGTAAATTTTAAGACTCATGGCACCGAGTTAACATAGGTAATTGGGGCCATGAGAATGCATGTTCTATTCAGATTTTCCTCAGACACCGAGTGACATCCATTTCTACACAGAATGTAATGATAAAACAATCACATCATGTGGCCATTCAAGCAAAATTAAATTTTCACAGACTAACACTATACCATCTGTATGGTTTGGGGCACACTTCTTTTAGCTTGATAACAACTTCTGTACTGCTAGTGTTGATTTTATTCTGTACAATCTCAAGTTTTAAAACAAAGACAGCAGATGAAAGCTACAGAGAGATTTCAGAAAGAAAGTTTGCTAACCAATAGGAATCATCTCTATAAAGTAATGAGGTCCTTATCGCTGGGTGGCTACTTATCAGGTACTTTATAATGATTAGAGTAAAAGGCCCATTCTAGGTCTAATTCTAAGGATTTGGGGATTTGGTACTTTCCCTTTCTCATCATTAAATCCATATCATTTCATGAACTAATTTTGCTGCTACTGTTATTAAACATATGTCATCACAGTGGAATATGCCCATTGGTTACCCAGGCAGGGTTTCTAGTAATTCATTCATACATGTAAATTCTTGGTAATAATATCAGTTAGGTAAGCAGAAAGTTTGGGGGGTGTATTATTTTAGGAATTGAATAAATTCTGGATATGTGTGTGGAATTGGCTGGAATTCTTTGACCTAGCTTATTAAACTATATTTCATGCTGCTGCCATCAGATATCTGCTAGGAATTGAAATGTAATCCTGATTTTTTATTCTAAGCATCAGCAAGGAATCCTTAAACAGTGGAAATCTTCAACTCCATAAACAAGATGAACCAGCTTCAAAACCTGTAAAGTTAACTGGGCCGGGCCAAGGAGAGGTAAGTATGAGATCTCGTTTATCTATATTCTATGCAAAATAGATGCACACTATTTTGGAATTATTATTTTTGTAGATATAGCATCTCATCTACCCATTATTCCCAAGAGTTTATAGAGAAAGAAGCCATGAGTTAAGGCTGTTATACTTAGGGGAGGTATACTTCAGGCAGGGAATGATGCCTAAAAACCAGACTGGATTTACAAAAAAGAAGTTGCTAAGAAAAAAAGGCAATTTATGCAAGTGACTTTGGTGACTAATTATGGCAGTGAAAGATGACTTCTGTGGCTATGTAGATTTAGTTTCCATTCTCATCCTTTGTCCAGAGTAATGTGTATGGATTGCTTTTGGTTATCTCTGTCACTTCTAGTGGAAAGGGCATGGTGGGGTGGCGGGATATTGCAAGAAATTCATGAGCTCTCTGATGTCTTTCATTAGCATCATCTCCCCCCTCCCAAAACCAAAAAACAAAACATTGTTGTGTTATTTGTTTTATCATTTGGTCAAGCAGGTTGCCAGACCGGCCCATAAAAAGAAAGCTCGAATGGCGCGGACGCGCTCCGATTTCTTGACTAGAGGTACTTTTGCTGATGGGGAGGGGGATACAGAGGAAGATGATTACGATGACATTGAGCCCCTTCTCTCCCTTGACCAACCTTCTCACTCTGAGCTAGGGCCAGCACCCAGCCTGGGTCAGGCCTCTCACAGTGACTCCGAAATGGTAAATTTACAGCAATATAAGAAAAATAGGCAACAAGCAAATCTGATGGGAATAGTCTTTGCTAATCTAAAGCTAACCTTCACAGCTTCTTCCCCATCTAATGGTTTGTACACGGGAAACCTCAGTGAACACAGCAAATAAGCTAAACTTTAATAGGACTAAGATAAAGGACACTTTAACAGTGCATGTCAAATCATAAATTAGCCAACATTGAGGTTAACTTGGCATTAATGTAGAAATTTTCTGTGTTATATCTTGAAAGGTCTAGAGCAGGAACCTTCAAATAGGTTTTTCAGTAAAGGGCCATATGATAAACATTTTAGACTTTGTGGAATATACAGTCTCCTTTGCAACTACTTAAGTCTGCCACCATAGAGCGAAAACAACCATAGACATTAAGTTAACAAGTGGGCATGGCTATGTTCCAGTAAAATTACTTACAGAACTAGGTAATGGATTCTATTTGACTTGTTAGCCGTAGTTTTCTGACCCCTCCCCTATCTAGTGACTAGGGTATGTGTTAAAAACAGTCCAATAGCTTTTAGTTGAAATGGTGTTTTCTTTTTTCTTTGTCTTAAAATTTGCTTTCTCCTCCCTAATTTTTTAGTAATTAAAAAATAAACATTAATTTTTAAAAATTTAATTTAATGAGCAATACCAAAAATGTCTCCCTAGACCAGCCTGGCAAAGTAGAAGGTTTTGTATGTAATATAAGTTTGTATTAATCACAGATTATAACGATGGAGTTAGGTTTGAATAAAACTGTACTGTGTTGAGTAACAAAATAACCTTATCTTTATATCTCAACAAAAATTAGGTACACATGTAGTTTAACAAGTATAAATGCATTTGTGGATATAAAGTGTTTGATTTTGGAATTGTCCTGGAAAATACACAATATCAGGACCCTGTATGTCTGATAATGTACGAAAACATTACTGCTGACAAAGTAGAGTGATACACAGATTATTTCTATCCATATTCTTAATTAATTGGATCTCATTCTTTTTTATGGGAGAACAATTTTAGGATGGTCTGATGGTTTTCTTTTGACTCATTAAATGTTTTCTTTGAATTGTTTTAAGCTGTTGATTGTGCCAAAGATCTAGTTAATTAAAATTTTTGCTAATTTCTAGAATACCTTCATTTTCTTTATCTTTTGTTGGAGATAAACCCAGTTTTTAAATGACAATATTGACATTCTAAGAAAGAAAAAACAATATCACAGAAAAATTCACTACCAGTTCTCTAATTAGACAATTGGGTCATTGCCCTGAGGCAAACTGTAGGATTATAAAAGTTGGGAACAGTCTGTGTATCCATTAATAGAGACAAAGCCCTCTCTTCAGATGGGATAAAATAAGCTCATTTTGGAGATGCCCTGCTTTTGAGTAAAAAATAACAACACATATTCTTATGTGTTATTAAAGATGAAATTATGTAATGAATCAAATTAATATTAATGAAAAGTACTACTTACATATATATTTTTTAGTGTGAATAGAGAGCATACTGAATTCGTTCTCTAAAGCATAAGTAAATGTTTCACTTGTGGAAGAACTTAGCATTTATAATTGCTGCTTTGTTCCTGAGAGTTTCCTTTGTTACAAACCTCAGTCCTTTTGTTGGTAGATTGCTTTCTCACTGAGACTCTACTGAGATGAACCAGGAAGCTGGGCTTTGTGCTTGGAGCATTCAGCCCCTTTAAGGGTTCTAGCTGGTAGCCTCTGCTTATGATCCTGTTCACCTGCTTGACAGTCACTGCATGCCAGTAGTCATAGAACACCCGTCCTGCAGTGTGTTAGTCACCTCTCCAGCTTTCTCACTGCCATTCTGTTTCATCACTAGCTATTTTAGGAACAGGTGGTGGTGGTGGTTTCTGGTGGATACTTGCATGGAGAAGCTTTGCTTTCTAGAATATGCTGATACTTAGTGGGTTTGGGGGTGGGAATGGTAGGGACAGTTTTAAAGTGTATTTCTGTTTACATTGAAAATATTCCATGTTCTAATGTTATCTGATATTGTGAAGATGAAGAACAATTGTTTGTAAATGGAATCTACTGAATTCTCATGATTGAGATATCTTTAGAATTTTAAATGGGCTTGATTTTCTGAGTACATGGATTTTAAAAACAGGACAATTTGGGGGATTTTTTTTTTGTTTTTTTCTGGACAAAGTGATCCTGTCACTGATTTTTGCTAAGTATGTGTCATTCACTGTTGGATGAAACCCTCTGACCCTTCCAGTTGTGAAATATCTAATGAGATAAAGACAGTTATAAAGGAATTACATGAAGGGAGTTTGATAAGCATTACCTCCTGAGTTGATGAATTGTTCATCATTTTTTAACTGGCTTTGTATGAGTGGAGAGAAGAATAGTATTTTCCCTCCTTAAGATTTTGGTATTTTGATTTTTTAATTTCCTACTTTTAACTCTGCCATTTGAATAACTGTTCAGTTTCTGTTTGCTGCTCTTACTCAGTTCCTATACGCACTATATGTTGGCTTTTACCCAAGAAGAATGACCCATTCTGTTAAGCAGTATTTTTAAGGTGGCTTTTATATAGTAATTTAGTCTGTCAGTCTTCTGAATGATGAATTAATAGAATGATTTCTAGAATGAATTAATAAAATGATCCTTATTTGTAGGATTGGTATAGGTAACATTACAGTTTTCTCTGTATAGTTTCTTCTGCCATTTACCAGAGTTAAACCAATAATTTCTATGGGTATGATTCCCAAATAGCTCTCCAGAATTTGTCTTCTTTATCTCTAGTATGAAAAACTAAATTTCTCATCCCCTCAGAAAAACTGATGTCACTTTTTATATTCCTATTTCTGTTTGTTATTCTCTGAGATACTCTCTGGTACTTAAGCTGTGTTGAGTGTTCTTTCATTCCTCTGTCCACTCCACAAAAAAACTGCCAGGAAAATCTGTTGATTAAGCCTAAATTTATTAGCTTTTTTTTTTTAATTTTTATTTTAATTGTTGATCTTGTACAGTTTTCTGTCTTTATTCTGGGGTGGCGGGTTTGGGTGAGAATATTAGCTTATTTTATAGTAAGTGAAAAATCTACCTTGACTAGGTCTTAGAAGGGGAAGTCAAGGCAGAATGTTTAGAGGATTTTAGGACATAGACTAGTGATTTTGAAGTGGGTGTTCAAAGTTGGAAAACTCGTTGGTAGTGAACAAAGCCTATGACAGAAGAGGTTTAGATGGGTGGCCCCCAGATAACAGCCACACTGTTGAGTACACATAGTACTTATATGTGTATTTTATTCTCTCCCAAAAGTTAGATATAGTTTATAGCATTGTGACTCTGCTTTTTGAAGACTTTATAGAATTTCTCTATGAAACTATCTGGGATTGGTACTTTTTTTGTGACATAATTTCTTTATAAGTTCCTCTATTCTAGTAAAATTAGTCTTTTAAGCTTTCTACCTAATGGGTCCAATTTTGGTAAATAGTTTTTTTTCTTATGAAATTATCCATTTCATCTAACTTTTCGGATTTATTTGTATAAAAGTTTGGAAAAGTAAGTAGTCTCTTAAGATTTTTAAAAATTCTTTGTTTCAATGGTTATTCCCCCTTTGTCATTTCTTATTTTGTGGATTTGTGTTTTTTCCATTTTTTTAAGATAGCAAGTCATTTGTTAATGTTTTTCAAAACAACAGGATTTTAATTTATTTATTATACCTGCTTTCCCCCCCATTCTCTTCTGACTCTGCTTTTGCCTTTGTTATTATCTCTGTTTGCTTTCTTCTGGTTATATTTTTTACTTTTATAGCTTTTGATTTGGGGATTTGGGATCATTTATGTATTTTTAATTGATACAGATTTTTAAGGCTACAAATTTTCTTCTGAGCAGTGCTTCAAATGTATCTTACTTATTCTAATATGTAAAGTTTTTTTAGAAAAATGTAATTTTAGTTCGCATAATTTTTTTGCTAAGAACTTGTATAATAAATTTTTTTTTAGTTTTCAAAGGAAGAGCCATTTTGTTTTTTTATGTGTTAGTTTCTAGTTTCATGACACTGTGATCAAAGAATATTTGTAATGTTTCTGTTTGATCACATTTATCAGTATTATTTTTTACTTCATACATATATGATCAGTTTTTGTGACCGTACCATGTTCATTTGATAAGATGTATTTTCTATTTAGAGTGTACAGTTTCAATAGTTTCAATACATATTCATAATCTCTACTTTATTGATTATGTTGTTTGTCTTACACATTTTTATTTTTTGTACACTTGATCTATCTTACACAGAGAATGCTGTGTTAAAGTCTCCTATTATTTATTATTAGTTGTGGCTTTTAGTATTTAAAAAAATATCTTTTGTGCCCTAGCCACTGTGGCTCAGTTGGTTAGAGCATCGTCCCATAAACCAAAAGGTCAAAGGTTCAATTCCCAGTCTGGGCCAGTCCCGGTACATGCCTACATTGCGGGTTCAGTTTGGTCAGGGCATGTGTAAGAGGCAACCAAACGATGTTTCTCTCCCACATCGATGTTTCTCTCCATCTCTGCCTTCCTCTCTCTCTGAAATCAATAAGCATGTCCTTGGGTGAGGATTAAAAAAAATGTCTTTTCTCACATTCGGGACCTTTTGCTTGAATCCTACTCAGTAGTAATATCACAGCCTCTATTTTCTTAGTATTTCTGTTTGCTCAGAATACTTTTGGTCATCCTCCTATTTTTAGCCATTCTGCATCTTTTTGTTTTAGAAGTATGTTTTCTACACAGTATAGTTTGGTTGTCCTGCTTTGTGAGCCAAATTAAAAGTTTCTTCCCTTGATAGGTGAGTTAAATCTATTCATATTTATTAATATAACTGATAGATGCAGTCTCAACTCCTACAATTTTCCATTTTAACAGCTCAAGATGGTTTCTGTTGATAAGGCCATAGTCAAGCAAGCTAAGGACTTAGAAATATTATAACTTAGAAAAAGGAAATACTGAAAAATGACCTGAATAAGTAATAAGCAATCCTCTCCTTCAAATTGCATTGTCTTTAAAAGGGCATATTGTAAACAAATGGCACAGGAATTGCCAATTGAAAATCAGGTCCCAGTTGGATAGCCATGTGAGTTGTTTATAATTTGGACTGTTGTTGGTGATAATGATTTTTTATTCTTTGGTCCTTTGGTTTTTCATATCTTTCTGTGTACTTGCTCTTTGAAATCCTTTGATGTATATAACAAGAATCTATAATAGCAACTTAAGCCATAAAAATAAGGAGGTAGGAAAGACTGTCCTTAGCATTCCGTAGTCATCAGATTCTTGGTCTTTTGTCTGTCTCTTCAGTTTTGACTTTTTCTTTCCTTTTCACTTGATATTCTTTGTTAAACTGTCAGAAAACATGAGCTCAAAGGTCCTGTTTAGCATTTTCATTGACTTAAATTCTCTTTACTTCATATTGTTCTAGGCATTTAATAGAGTTTTTAATAAGTTCTTTTATGTCGATAAATCTCTGAATAATATTAACATATTTTTGTATGTTCTTAATAGGTGTAATTCTCAAAAAAAATTCTGTAACCTGACTTTAATTACACTGCTATGATATGGTTACTTGATTTTAAAGTTTTTCATGTATATAATTATTACAGACATCTCAGCGATTTTCTTCAGTTGATGAAGAAACAAAGCTTCATAAGACTATGTCTCAAGGAGAGATTACGAAATTGGCAGTGAGACAGAAGGCTTCAGATCTGGATATAAGGTACAAAGTATACACTGAGAGTTAATAGGGATAATATTCTATTTCCTAATTGACTATAGTTAAATACTGAGCCTGTTTTCAATAGCATAATTGATAGAGCAGTTAGTTTCTGTTTTCAACAAGTATTAAGTGCTTACTGTGTGATAGACACATATTAATTCAGATGTATTAAATGAGCTTTATCTTTGTGAGTGTGATTTGGGCAAAGTCTTTAAATCATTATATTACTTGTGATTTTTTTGTTGTTGTTGTAAAAGAGATTACACCAGAATGACATTGAAAATCTAGCTTTGGACTTAGATTCTATTCTAAGTGTTTTACAACTGGAACTGGAAAAACCTTTTGGGAGATAATGCTATTCTCTTTAAGAGAGTATGTGGAATTTTCATTTCTCAAATATATTTGGAATGTGGAGAAAAGAGAACCTTAACCTTAGTGCACTGTTTGTAGAAATGCAGATTGGTACAATCACTATGGAAAACAGTGTGTGGAGGTCCCTCGAAAAATTAAAAATGGGCCCTGGCTGGTGTGACTCAGTGGATTAAGCACGGGTCTGTGAACCAAAGGGTTGCTGGTTCTGTTCCCAGTCAGGGCACATGCCTGGGTTGCCGGCCAAGTCCCCAGTAGGGGGCACTGGAGAGATAACCACACATTAATGTTTCTCTCCCTTTCTCCCTCCCTTCCTCTCTCTAAAAATAAATAAATAAAATTTAAAAAAATTTAAAATGGACTTGTCTTATGACCCAGCAATTTCACTTCTGGGAATATATCTGAAGAAACCTGAAACACTAAAGCAGAAAAGTATATACACCCGTATGGTCATTGCATCATTATTTACAATAGCCAAGATATGGAAGCAATCCAAGTGCATGCCCATCAGTAGATGAATGGATAAAAAAAGCTGTGGTACATTTACACAATGGAATACTACTATTCATGACAGCGTGATTGGACCTAAAGGGTATTATGCTAAGTTAAAGAAGTCAGTGAGAGAAAGACAAATACTATATGATTTCACTTACGTGTGGAATCTAATGAACAAAATAAACAAAAAAATAGAAATAGACTCATAGGTACAGAGAACAGACTGACAGCTGTCAGAGGGAAGGGGTGCTGAGGGGTGGAGTGAAAAATGTGAAGGTCTTAAACAGTACAAATTGGTATTTATGGAATAGCCTCAGAAATGTAGATTACAGCGTAGTGAATATAGTAAATAATATGGAGATAAATACGAATGGGGCAAGGTGGGTACTTGGTGCCCCAGGCAGATCACTCCTTAGGGTATGTGCTTTTTCTGGTCACTTTGCTGTACATCCGGGTCTAGTGCAGAATGGTGTTGGGTATGGACTGTGGTTGAAAAATAAAAAAAAAAAATTAAAGAGAAAAATAAAAATATCAAAGTCACAATTTAAACCCCCCCCACAACTTTTTATTAATTGACAATGAAGAAATTATTGCAGATACAGAAGAAATTTTAGAATAATTTTATATTTATTTTTTAAAATGAACTTAAAGTACAAATTTAATATATCTATTTCAAGAAAAATATTTATTACCAAAACTGACTCTGGAAAATATTTAAAGAAAAATTAAGCATATTAAATAAATAAATATTTTTTTCCTTATTATGGTATATAAGCAATTGGGCCCTCACTGAATACTTGAAGTCTATCTGGTTCATAACCCTATTAAAGACTACCTCCTTAATAATTGCCAAGGCATAATCCAAGGTACTGTATTTTGTCATGTATAATGGGCCCTTTTTGCCCAAATTTTTGAGGGAAAAATAAGTATGCACATTATACGTGGGTAGTACTAATTCCATATCTATATAAATGTTTTTAATTCTTTTACTTATATTTATGTGTTAAAAGTGTAACTCTAGAAAGCAATAAAAGTGTCTGTATGCAAAATAATACCCTGGAATATGATGATCAGTTTTGTTCTTAAATATAAATTAAAAATTGAATTAAAAATTAAAAGGGAAGATTTTTTCCCTAAAAGTTTGGGCCAAAAATGTGGGTATGCATTATACACGGCAAAATACAGTAACCGAAATCCAGAGCAGATCATCTTGGAAATCAGATTTTGGCAAGCTAGAAAGAACATATAGCTGGAGACAGCAGATCAAGTATATAAATTTCTACTTCCTCCTCCATAATTGCCAAAATGACAAAACATATGCAAAACCAAAACCAACAGTGAAACAATAGGAGACAACAATAATAAAACTAGTATCCAAAAGTAAATAGACAAATTTTAAATATATTGATAGGGGAAATTTGAACCTTAAACCAACTGGATAAACCCGAGAAAGAAGCATCAGGTTGGTTGATCTTCCCCTGTCCTAGCAGAAAACAGACTTATTCCCTGGAAAGGATAAAAACAGAAGATCTCTGCTTGGGGGTTACCAGACACATTTGAAGACTGGGGATATGTATTTGGTACAGGGGATTTAATGACTGTTTACATATTGAATGTTAAGATTGCCCAGCTTCCCTCCCCGCCCCCCGCATTTAGCTTCCATATTTAATGTTCCATCTAAGCAGATAGTTCAAAGAGTCTTTGGGACGTTTAGTCCAACCCTTTAGGAAAGACCTAGAGATACTGGTATCAGGCAGGGGCTCTCCCTCCCTACAGAACAGATCAACCAGCTAACCCTACAAGGAAGACCACAGTTTGGAAGCCCCACCGAACAGCTGTTTTTTGGTTTTCTTTTTACCCTATTTTTGATTGTTACACATCTGAGGAAACGTATGAAAGAAGCTAAAACTAATGGATAAAATACAACTTGAAAGAAACTATGTGGGGCTGGGAGTGTGTGGAATTCAAGACAGATAAGTACAGCTATCAAGAGGCCTGCATAAGTAAATATAACTATTCAGTGCATCCATGAAATGAAACAGAAAGCATGAAAGAGAAACATTGAGGTTTAAAAAAATAGCATAAAGAAACAACTCAGAAGTGTTACAAAGTTGAGGCCATATCTCAGTAAGTTGAACAAATAGACAAAGAGATGAAGAGGCAAGAAAAAATAAGAAAATTAGAGGAGCTAGTTTTTCAGTTGATCCAATGACCCAGTGATAGAAGCTCTGGAAAGAAAGAACAAACAAAATGGAAGGGATGAAATCATTAATAAAATAATTCAAATAATTTTATAGAACTGAAGGACAAGAGTTTCTAGATAGAAAGGGCCTCCTGAGGGCCCAGCATGAAAACAGACCCATGCCAAAAGACATGCCATCATAAAACAACAGTAACAAAAGGAGTCTCTGTTATGATGGTGAAAGTAGCTTTTAAATGATAGTTGTACAGCAAGCACTGAAAGAGACCATGCTGGATTAGAGCAGGATAGATCGCTCTGGGACAGATTTCAAGAACATGGAACTTGATAGAGTACCTACTATGTTTGAACGTGTTGAGAAGTGGTACACACAAATGGGGAAACCCTTGGAGGTAAATTGTACATAGAAAAGTAAACAAGTGTGAAACAAAATATTTATTAACTGTAGGAAAATTTAGATTTTGCTGTGAACTACATGTCTCAGTTATGAATATTATTTATGTAATGCAAGTAGTGAATATTACTAAAAGAAAATATTCTGTATCTAAAATTACAGTATTCTATTGGGGGCACATCTGTGTTTGTGGAAGGTGTAGAACAAGTGGTGGAACATATTTAATTATAATTTGTGGTCACGGGTATGATAGCAATGTAAGTACAGTAAATATTAAAAGAAATTAATTCAAAAGGGTTGTCTCTAGGGAGCAGAAAAGAATGAGAATGGCAGAAGGGTGCTGTCATTTGTAATAAGCCTTGTAGAAAATTTCTCTTTACACTATATGGATGTATAAGTTTAAGAGGGAGCTTTAAAAAAAAAAAAAAAAAACAAAACAGAGAAAAAAGATCATGGGCTTCAAAACCAGATAGACCACATTTTAACGCCCAGTTCCGTCATCCCTCTGAGCCTCATTTGCTCGTGTGTAAAGGAAGGACAATACCTATTTATTACATGTTTGACCCTTAAGTAACATGGGTTTGAACTACTTGGGTCCACTTACATGCAGATTTTTTGCAACAAATGCCTACAATACTGTAGATGTATTTTCTCTTAATGATTTTCTTAATAACATTTTCTTTCCTCTAGCTTACTTTATTGTAAGAATGCAGTATATAATCCATAAAACATACAAAATGTGTGTTAATTGTTTTGTTATTAGTAAAACTTCAAGTCAGCAGTGGGCTATTGGTAGTTAAGTTTTTGGGGAGTCAAAAGTTATATATGGATTTTCAACTGTGCATAGGGTCAGTGCCCCTAACCCCCATGTTGTTCAAAGTCAGCTGTAGTTGTGAAAATTAGGTGTATCATATATAAGGCATATTAACTGGCGTCTCATAGATGCTCAAAAAAATTTTTTGTTGACTAAGTGAACATATGAAGGAACAAACTGATACATAAGTAAGTCTCCTAGTATGGGTTTAGGATATCTGATTTGAGGTCAATAAATGTGAGCTATTGTTATTATCTCAAGCTGTTGCCTTGATTGATGTGATAAAAGTATATTAAGCACCTAAGAATGAGGCCATATAGCATACTAAGTGAGATTCTCAACTTTTCACTCACTGGCTGTGGATCCTTGGGAAAAGTACCTAATAATTAAGCTTCAAGTTTTTCACCTATAAAATTGTTATAATAGTTTGGAAGTAAACACGTTGTTATAATTATATCAAGTAGTCCTATGCAAGTACTCAGTACTGTTCTTGGAGCAAAATAACAAGTTAAGTGGTGGCTTTTGTTAATTAATAATGTTGATGGCTCATGAATATAGAGTAACGTTAAAACTTTTGTTACATAATGGTAAGTGGAAATATTTAAAATTCTATCTCCATCATGATTACAAGGTATGAAAACAGGGATGCTTATGGATAAAGACTGGAGGAAAATTACCCAAAACATATAAACTAATATATTTCAGAGTGATGGGATATCAATGACTTTTTTTAAAGTTTTTTTTCTTGTTAAATTGTCTGTACACTAAGTCCAAGCTAGAAGGAGGACCAGAATGAAAAGGTACCAGTTTAAGGCTTAGAAAACCTGAGTTGGAATCCTAGTTCCACTGCTTTGTATCTGTTTATTTTAGGGAATTATTTAATGTCTCTGGGTCTTATTATTTCTCTATTCAAGTTGAGGAAATTCAGATGACATTTAACTGTGAAATTGAAAATTAAATATGATTAAACTTATGTGAAAATGTTAAATGAACTAATATGTACAGGAAAGGTCTTTATAATATAGTTTAAAGTGGTATACAAATACTATCACTGGGATGTGCCGATTTCCATTCTTACCTTTATTATTATTTTTTTCTAAATAGACCTCAGAGAGCTAGGATGAGATTCTGGGCCAAAGGGAAACAAGGGGAGAAGAAGACTACCAGAGTGAAACCTGCCACCCAGTCGGAGGTGTCAGCACTCTCTGCTGGCTCAGATACAACTGCAGCTCATCAGTTTCCAGATGGTAAAAAATGGACAAAGAGTGGAGATTGTCTTCGTAATTCCTGTTCACTCTTTTTGAAAGTGTGCTGTTGCTCTAGTGTTTGTAATGGCAATCCTGTTGGCTAGATATTCTAATGAGCTAGGACCAGGATTATTACATCCTTCCTTAACTAAAGCATAATTATAAAAAATACATTGTACCTATAATAGAAGTTCCAAGGAAATGTGGCACAACACAGTGAAGTAACAACTACTTCAAGAATGGTTGTGAGTCTTTAGTCAGCCTCATTTTTCTAAAGTGTTAATATTTAGCCATCATGTACTCATAGACAAATATGTATTAGTAGTAAAAATAAGAAGATAGCAGCTAATACTTGAATGCTTACTATGTACAAGGCATTGTACTAAGCATGTGCGCATTAACTCAGTTGATACAACTTTTTGAGGTATATTATTATTCCCAGTTTATAGATGAGAAAACTGAGATACAGGGAAGTTATTTCCTTATGAACATATAGTAATTGGCAGAGCTGAGGTTTGAATCCAAGCAGCCTACCTCCAGAGTCCACATTCTTAACCACCCATGCTACATATTAAGTACCTACCTTATGCTAGCCTGGAACTTTATAATGGTAGCTGTTACTTTAACTTTTTGAGCATCAATCATAACACATTTGAAAATACCCAACGGTTGATTAATCTGTTGAGAAAACTGGTTTTTCTAAATGCTAGAATCACTAACTCTCCAAGGATTTCAGTAATCCCTCTATTAGATTACCCCATTCTTCTGAAGCCCTTTGCTTAGGCATGTTTTTAATTGCTGTGTAAAGATGTCAGCTATCTTCCACAGGAATATGCATGAAAGGTGGATATGTGGTAATGAGTGTGTGAAATACCAGTGGATGGGTGATAAAATGGAAAGAGGTTCTAAGAAGAAAGTTTTCTCTTAAAGAAAGATATAACAGACCCAGTTGCAATAAGTAAACAAAACTCGTATCTGTGATAAGATAAAGGGCCAAGGAGGAAAGACCGTCCGTTCACGTAGGAAACGATGGGTCAGAGGTACCTATGTGTCACAAGAAAAAAATGGTAGAAATACAGTTTGAACCTTGTTTTTATGTCTTGTGGCTTTGATCCTATCAGTTGACAAGCTGATAAGGGTAAAACTAATAATGAATTAAGTGAATACTACAAGTTTAGTTTGAAGGACTTGGAGTTCCTTACCATTATATTACTAATAGGAGCAGTTTCTTGTATCTTATCTGGTTTACAGTAAACATTCTGATTTTCTCACTTTTCACAGTTATATTCTCCATTGCTAATTCCCAAGAAGAAAGGGTAAAGCTCTTTAGTTGGAGCATATATTATTAGCAGTCTTCATTGTGTATTTGCTCCATAAGGATACATATATAAAAGTTAAGGTTGTAGCCTTTTAATTATATTTGGATAGACATTTATTAAGGTTGCCCTTGGTTTCAACAATGAAATAAGATTATAAAGAGTTTCTCTAGTAATTATTTCTTTATTATAAGAAAGATATTGACTTTGCTAAATGAAAAACTTATATATGTCTAGGTTTATAATAGAATTAAAATCAGTTGACAGCAATTTGAATATATTTGTATCCTGTGTCTTTATAATTTTTATTCTGGTGCCATATTTGAGATTGGGTTAGCCTCACTTCTGCCTGAGGTGGAATTAAGCATTTAGGGGAGGCTGCTTTTTTTCCCCCAGTATCAGAATTAGCTTTTTGATGGGATGAGGACATACCATTGGAGAAAGGGTAAGGTGAATACATGGGGAGGGGGGAACAAACAGATATGTGAAATGAGAAGGGACCAATAGTCTCATGAAGCCCCAGGTAGGGTTTTAGCAAACCCAGTGTAGTTCTAGATTGTAATGGACTACATGTAGTCCAATTTCTTGGGTGTAAACAATTGTAGAGAAAATTTATTGTGCTTTCCAATAATGTATACAAAGTCAGTTCACTCTAGGAATTCTCTGGGAAATGCAGTTATTTGGAAGGTACATAAGAAAATCCTAAGCACAAAAGAGACTAAAGCAGAAGTGAGCCATTTGTTACCTGGCTCCCTAAACAGGTTGCCAAACTAAGTCCAGATATTATTACTGAAGCATTTATGGCTATAGTCACTAGTAAGGAAATAATAATAATTACCAAACCTCACTGGTTTGATAATGTATTTTTATAATTAAGGCCGTAGAAATTGTTGAACAAGATCAGTCAGCTTGGAGTTTCCAGTTACACACAGAACATTGAGAATTACTCATTGCTCTTCCGGAAGCTTCCTCACTTTTGCTCTGGTATAAGATCGGAGCAAGAGGCTAGTTGCCTCTTAAAATTTATCAGTGATAATTATGTAATTTTATATAGCTGGGTGTTCTTTCAGACAAGATTAGTTAGACTATGACTGGGTTAACATGCTAGTGTGGTTTTGTACTCTCTTTTCTTTGGGACTGAGTTCTTTGAGATCCAGGCTTTAGATCTATAATACACTTCTATCCAGGTTTTTAGTATCAGACCTTAAGAAGACATGGCAGTATTTCCCATTGAAAAGTGGTAATTCTTAACTACATTTTCTGAACAAATATGCAATCTGGATTTATTGTTTAACTACCTGGCCTCAAACATTATTGTTACTTTGCTTTTTAGATATTTACATGTGTTTCTTACAGTGACTTACTAAAGGAACTTAAAAAGAGGGATTTGGGGATTTCAGTATTTTTACTGAATATCTTTTCTTTTCGGCTACTCTATCTTGAATCTTGAATTAGCTCTCTATCATCCAACACCTCCTTTGAGCCCAGAATTGCCTGGTAGTTCCCAGAAGGAGTTCAAAGAGAACAAAGAGCCTTCTCCAAAGGCAAAGCGCAAGCGAAGTGTGAAGATCAGCAGCGTGGCTTTGGAATCTGTATACTGGCAAAATGACTCTGTCCAGATCATAACAAGTGCCAGTGATTTAAAAAGCATGGATGAATTTCTTCTGAAAAAGGTACACTTTGAATGCTGAGTTAGACCCATGAGCAGTTTTGACTCTGGAATACTTTTATATATCAGGATATGGCTGCTAGAGATCAAGGTGACATATACTTCATTAAGTTAGATGGTCTGTTCTTTGCCAGGAAGATGCAAGTAATATGATACTCATTAGTCAGTTTGGGTAAACAGGATTGAATGCTTTAGGTTTTACTCTAAACTTCCATTTTACTATAATTGCCATGTTATAGTAAATATAACTATATGTGTGATGGTGAGGCTTGTCATTGTACACTTGAAGTTTTTCTGGTAGCACTATAGAATCATAAATGTTAGAAGGGACATTAGAAATCATCTAGTAGTAATAAAATTGTGCCTATTTAGTTGTGCTTTCACCTGGGTCCCTTAATAGCAGTGGCTTGCACTTTCCAGGCAGTCATTGTTGAAGCACCAATATGTGTCCACAGTTGCATTCACTTCTTTTCATTTACTTGATTCTCTACAAAAACTCCTTCTATGACCTGCAGATGAATGACCTAGATAATGAGGACAGCAAGAAAGACACACTCGTGGACGTTGTATTTAAAAAAGCCCTGAAAGAATTCCGGCAGAATATCTTCAGCTTTTATTCATCTGCATTGGCGGTAAGTTGGGCGTTGTTAGGATATATTTGGTAGTTCAACATACAAAAAATTTGTCAGTACTGTAGAAGATAATAGAAAGGCCATGTTTAACTAGAAATTTCTCCAGTTCCTTGGTTTTGTTTTATGTACAGGTAGGGAAAAAGCATACTGACTGACTTCAGATCAATAACTTCCTTGAATTTCCTTGAGTAGTTTTCTTTTTCCTCTTTCTGAGTATATTTTCATCTCCTTAACATACTGAATTTAGATATTCTGGGTATGATTCTATTTCACCCAGTAGAAAGAGTAGAGTCTCCCTACTCTCTTGACTTTTCATAATCTTTTAAGTCAAGCTTCAAATTCTTACGTGTGTGGAATTATACAGTTTTTTCCCCGATGGAATTAGAACAGTTTTATTCACTGATTTCTACCAATCAGTTTATATCACTTTTGAATTTATACTTTCATATGATATTAGTTCTGTTTGAGAAAAATTTGTTTTTGATGCTAAAGTATATAATAATTAATGCCTGACTTATGGGAGAAATTCCCAGGGCTTTTTAAAATTATTACATTTTTAAGCTGTTAGGAATTTACCAAAATTTAGCAGGTTTCACTCAGCAGATATTTCACAACAGAGTGGGAGTTTACATCTACAAATACCACATGACCTCATGGACATGCCCATTACAAAGTATATCAGGTTCCTAATCTTTATTCTGAATACTACTCAGTGCAAGTTGAATCAGTCTTCTATATTTAAAGAATTTCTTCAAAAACTTTACAGTTCTTCTTTTATTGCTTATTAGGTGGATGATGGCAAAAGCATACGATATAAAGACCTTTACGCACTATTTGAGCAGATTCTGGAAAAGACCATGAGGCTTGAGCAACGTGATTGGAGAGAATCTCCAGTCAGAGTTTGGGTGAACACTTTTAAAGTGTTTTTAGATGAATATATGAATGAATTCAAGACTTTGGATTGTATACCCCCAAAGGTAAATATGATATATTTTGGTTTCTAAAAGGATTCGATTATGAACTCTGCTTAAGCATCTGTTTGGGACAGCTGGTATTTGAGAACAGCATTATAGTGAACATGTCAGTTCAGCATTACTTGAAATTTAACAAACTCCATTCTATCTTACAAGTTCATCAGACCATATTTTATAAACCTTTGGCAATTAATACATTCTTCACTGAGATAAAATATAATGTTGTGCGTTCAAGATTATACGCTCAGCTTTGATTGAGGTCGATCCATGAATTTTCTTTTGTGAAAACAACAGTTGAAGATATGATTTACTGTATCATCTAGTGACCTTTATGTGAGGACCCACAAATTATATTTCTATGTAAATTAGGTTTTAGGAAAATATATGTTTCTAGAAATCTATGTAGCAGTAATAATAACCTTTATTTTATTAAGTGCTAGGAATTGGACTTGATGTTTGGTATTTTATGTGATTCTTGCTTCAGCCCTATTAAATAACTATTAAGAAATCTATGTTACAGAAGAGTAGCATTATACAGTTATCACTGTGGTTCTTTTTTTAGTACTCCAGCTGAAATAGTTATCTAATTTTTAGGTATTAAGAATACCATTAATCTTTTTTGTTTATTATGTTCCATTTAAATTGAAGTTATTCTAGTTTCTATGTGTTGAGATTTACAAACCATCTTAAATCATTTTTGAAGTAGTCAGACAGAAATAAATCCTTAAAAGTTTTCTGTTCTAGGTTAAGATCTTTATGTTATACAGAAGAAGATTCTTACTAAGTTTATACTGCCTTTGTTTATAACTTTAAAAGGTTAGCCTTGGAGTGTTCTATACTGTGGGTAGCAGGAAATACATGTAGAAAAGCTTTTTTATATCCAAATGATAGCTTCTAATTTCATTTTATTTATTGTTTAATCCTCACCCGAGAACATGATTATTGATTTTTTTAGAGAGGAAGGAAAGAAGGGAGAGGGGAGTGTAGGGGGAGAGAGAGGGGAAGAGAGAGACAGCAATGTCAGAGAGAAACATTGAGCAGTTGCCTCCCATACATTCCTCGACCAGGGATTGAACCCACAACCTTTTGATGTATGGGACAGTGCTCAATCAGCTGAGCCACTGGGACAGGGCAATAGTTTTTTATATTTAGCTCTGGGATAGAGAGTTTTCTAGAGCCAAAATAAGGAAAGTACAATCTTTAAAATTAGTAATCATTTAATTAATAGGTAAAACAAAATTTTCATTTAAGTTAATATGGTGTGGTTTCTGTATAGAACTGAGGTTTAAAAAGACAATAATCTCTAAAATGTCCTTTCATGCTCTTGCTTTTATGAGCATTGTTGCACCAAATTTCAGAATTTCTCACATTTACTTATTCTGTTGCCTTTTGAGCAAAAATCTCAGTATTTGTGAAGAAGTAAGAAAGTATTTTGATTTTTTTTTTTTACATCATAATTTTTGTATTTATTTCCCACCAGGTGCCAAAAACAGAAAGAAAGAAAAGAAGAAAAAAAGAAACTGATTTAGTAAGTTATGATTTTTTATGTTACAAAAAAATAAGTTTTAGGCCAGTAGTCTAAAGAATATCATACAGTATTCATGTGGAGATATTTAAGGAGTGAGTTTATCAGCTGCCTAGAGTAGTTATTTATGGCTTTAAAAATCATTTGGAATGATAAATGTGACTTTGTCTTTTATGATTTTACTTTTTATCAATGGTGGCTTCCTAAAATGGCTGACCTCTGATCTATAAAACTGTGTGATAATAAGTAGTTGTAATTTAAGCTGCTAAATTTTGGTTGTTACTGTAGCAATGGAAAATGTCATAGCTGTGCACAGAAATCTGTTTTACAGCTGTCTTGATATTCATTGCCGGGCCATTGGGTTGTTTCTACTCTTCTGCTGTCATAAACAATAATGGCACAGTCAATGAGAGTGTGTGTATATGTGAGTAGAGGGGGATTACTAGAATTGGAATTATTGGCTCATAAGTAAAATGCATCTGTCACGTTGATAAATAGTGCTTCATTTCCTCATATGGGTAATCTCAATCTTCCATTTCAACAATAATGTATCAATTGGGTTGTTAAATTTTTGCCAGTTTGATAAATAAGGAAAACCTGAGTAGTTTCTCCCTGTAGTTTTAATTTTCTTTTATTATCAATGAATATCTCTTTTTATACTCAAGTACTAGTTACATGTTTCCCCGTGGCCTGTATATTTATGTTCACTGCCCATTTTTCTATCTTTTATATCCTTTCCATTAGTTGATCTGAATATTCATGAGTTAATGCCACACTTTTTAAATTAACGAACTGTTATTATGCGTAATAATTGTCAGGACTAAATCCTCTCTATTTACTTTTCTTTTTTAGAACTTTTCTGGCTATTCTTACTTGTTTTTGTTCATGAACTTTGAATTCATTTGTCTAATTTGATTAGGCAAAAATCTGTTAATACCTTTCCTAACTTCACTTATAAGTTAATATAGAATGGACATCTTTATAATTTTGAATCTTTTCATCTTTTTAAGTCTATTTTTGTGTCCTTTAGGAAGGGTTTTAAAGTTTTTCACATACAGATTTTTGTTATTTCATGTTATAGCTATTTCTGGGTATTTTATTTCAGCAGAAAGAATCACTATAGTTAATATTATGCTGTATATTCTTCTATACTTTTTCTCAACTTATATAAACTCTTTAGTCTGATTGTTCTCAAAGTATCATTTTCAGGGGTTTCTGGGACACTTTGAAGGATTTTGCAAGATCAAAACTATTTTCACAGTAATAATTGTAATAACATTATTTTTCTTCTTCACTAAGCCACCACAAAAACAGTGATGGGTAAAACTGCTAACAATTTAGCATAAATTAAGTCAGTTGCAATAGCTGCAAATGATGTTTATCTCCAAAAAAATCATTTGTACAATTGGCCCTGGCTGGCGTAGCTCAGTGGATTGAGCGCGGGCTGTGAACCAAAGGGTCTCAGGTTCGATTCCCAGTCAGGGCACATGCCTGGGTTGCAGGCCAGGTCCTCAGTGGGGGCCATGCCAGAGGCAACCACACACTGATGTTTCTCTTTCTCTTTTTCTCCCTCCCTTCCCCTCTCTCTAAAAATAAATAAGTAAAATCTTTAAAAAAAAAGTAACAAAAAAATTATTTGTACAATTGAATTGTAAATTGGTCTAGCCTTTTAAAAAATGTGACAAAATTTGCTATTTTAACCATTTAAAGTGTATAGTTTAGTGTGGGGTGCTGAATAAGGACATTTTATTCAATCATGAACTGCATAAATGATGGTGGTCCCATAAGATTAAAATGAAGCTGAAAAATTTCTGTTGCCTAGTGAGGTCAGAGCTTTCATGGTGTCAGAGCAAAACTCTTCTTTTGTGTTTGTGGCGATACTGATGTAAACAAACCTACCGTGCTGCCAGTTGTGTGGAAGTATAGAACATGCAATTGTATACAGTACCTAATATTGATAATGATAACAAGTGACTCTAAAATAACAATAAAGAATGTAGTACAGTAAATATTCTTTATTTTTGTTTTAGAGTATATACTCTCTACTCGTGCAAAACAATGTTTGCTGTAAAACAGTATGCTGTGATTCTTACACTCACGTTTACCATGTCTCTCGATTGCATTCATTTCCCTTGTGCTTGACTTAATCTCATGATGTTTTATAGATTTGGTGTAGCCTAAGTGTACAGGGTTTATAAAGTCTATGGTAGTGTACAGTAATGTCCTAGGTTTTCACATTATTCAATACTCACTCACTGATTCACCTAGAGCAACTTCCTGTCCAGCAAGCTCCATTCATGGTATGTGCCTTATACAGGTGTACTATTTCTTCTTCTTCTTCTTTTTTTTTTTAAATTCTCACTGGAGGATATGTTTATTGATTTTTCTAGAGAGAGAGGAAGTAGAGGGTGGGGAGAGAGACAGAGAGAGAAACATTGATGAGAGAGAGAAACATTGATTGGTTGCCTCCCATACGTACCCCAACTGGGGATCAAACCCACAACCTAGGTATGTGCCCTGACTGGGGATCGAACCTATAAGTTTTGGTGTGTGGGACGATGCTCCAACCAACTGAGCAACCTGGCCAAGGTGTTATACCATTTCTTATTTTTTGTACTATATTATTACAATACCTTTTTTATATTTGTGTATGTTTATGTATGTAAATATTTAACATTGTATAACAATAGCATACAGTCTTCAGTATAGTAACATGCTATATAGAGTTGTAGCCTAGGGGCAGTAAGCTATACCATATAGCCTATGCATGTAGTAGTCTGTTCCATTTAGGTTTGCATAAGTGTATTCTATGATGTTCACACAATGACTAAATCACCTAACAACGCATGTCTCAGAACGCATCCCCATCTTAAGCAGCACATGATATGGTCACTATGTTCTGTAACTATCACCACTGAGAAATCACTCCCCATTCTGTCTTCCCCTAGCCCTGACAACCACTAATCTACTTTCTGTGGATTTGCCTATTGTGGACATTTCATGTTGATAAAAAAAATCATACAGTATTGGCCTTTTGTGTCCCCCTTCTTTCACTTAGTGTAATGTTTTCAATATTCATGCATATTGTAGCATGTATGGTACTTTATTCCTTCTTATAGCCAAATTATATTCCATTGTATAGATTATACTACATTTTATTTATCCATTCATCAGTTTATGGACTTTTGGATTTTTCCACTTTTTAGGTAGTATGAGTAATGCTACTAGAAACATCTGTGTACAACTTTTTATGTCAACATGTGTCTCTAGCTACTATTTTTTTTACAGAAAGCACTTTTACTTTGTTAACAGACTGTGCCTAGTTAGCCTTATTTGGCAGACTTTTTCTGGAAATGAACAAAGTGACCCTGTCACTTCAAAGAAAACACCTGACAATATTATCAGTAGTAAAGTTTCAGCTTTCAAGCAAAAATTGGAATTGTGGAAAATTTTATTTGCCATTGTGAGTATGACAGTTTTCCAGTAAAGAATTTTCTAATGGAATGGTTGATAGTGTGAAGAAATAGGACTTTTGATAGCGCATAATAAAATGTGTCAGTGTTTGGGAGGGCTGCACAGCTCTGCGAACCAGCATTCTCCATGTCGCCAGGGCTCGGTACTAGAGAATCATGTATAGGTAAAATGTCCACGTAAGGCGCAGGATAGACCAAAGTGGTTTTTAAAAGAGCTTTTTGAGGTAAATTTCATTGCAATGTAATTTATTCCTTCTGAGTTCAGTGATTTTCAGTAAATTTACATAGCTGTAACCATTACCTCAGTCCAATTTTAGAACATTTACATTACCCCAAGAGGATTATTATGTTGATTTGTAGTCATTGTCCTTTACCATTCCCGATTCCAGGCAATCACTAATATACTTTTAGCTTTTATATAATATTTTCTGGACATTTCACATAAATGGAATCATACATTGTATGGTTTAGCATAATGATTTTTAGGTTCATTCAAGTTATGCATATCAATAGTTTGGTGGTTTTTAGTGTTGAAATACTATTCTGTTGTATGGATATAGCACATTGTATTTATCCTTTTATCATTTCTTGGTTATTTGGGTTGTTTCTGCTTTGGGGGTATTATGAATAATGCTGCTGTGAATATTTGTATACAGGTTTTTGTGTGAACATATGTTTTCAGTTCTCTTGGGTATAAATGTAAGAGTAGAATTTCTGGGTCATATGAACTCTGTGTTGAATATTTTAAAAAATTGCCAAACTGTTTCCAAGTGACTGTACCATTTTACAGTCCCAACTGCAATATCTGAGGGTGTCAGTTGCTCCACATCCTTACTAACAGTCGTTATTGTCGTCTTAACTTGTAGCCATCCTAGTGAGTATGGACAGTATTTCATTGTGTCTTTAATTTGCATTTCCCTGATGACTAATGATTTTAATCATCTTTTCATGACCTATTGGCCATTTGTATTTCTTTAATGAACTGTTTATTCAGTATTTTGCCCATTTTTAAATTGAATCATTTTCTCACCGAGTTGTAATAGTTCTTCATATATTCTAGATAGAAGTCATTTATTTCATATCTGCGTGAACCTGAATTTTCTTCATATCTTTCAAAGTAAACTACACCTCTTAACAGGTTGAATAAAGACGGGACTGTGAGAATGCAGGTGTATTTCACTAAACCAGGCATTAAAGAGATCTACAAAAAGTTGAAACAATACCCCTTGTCATAACTTTTTTGTTTTAAAGATACAAGTTGTTTTTCATAAAAAAAAGTTACCACTTAATATGTTTCATGTTCATTTTAAATTAATTGGATAAATACTTAAAATGTTTTCTGTTTTAATTGCTAATATAGCAAATATCAGTAAGTACAACTTATAGTAACAAAAGTTCTTTGAGGTCATTAATAATTTTCAAAAGTGTAAAAGGTTTTTGGGGTTGAAAATAAAGAGTTAGGAACTGTTTTTAATATAACATGCAGATTAGACTCACATAAGATAGCTCTTAATGTGTTTGTAGCATTGCTTTCTGGTTTTCATATAACTTGGTCTTGTTTCTCCACTAAATTGTTAGCTTTTTGAAAGCAGGGAACACATATTTTACTTTCATTTTTTTTCTTAGAAGATTATAATTTTCCTTCTGGAATAAGCACTCAAAAGGACTTAATAGGAGGTTGAAGTATTTCCCATTGGCTGACCACGTTAGGACCACATTTCCTGTTGGCGTTAATGTAAACGGCTATATTTTTCATTCAGGTGGAGGAGCACAATGGTCACATCTTTAAGGCCACTCAGTATAGCATTCCTACGTACTGTGAGTACTGTTCTTCTTTGATATGGATAATGGACCGAGCCTCTGTTTGCAAATGTAAGTATAAGAGATCTTTGAGGATCTTTTTAATTACTTGACATTTCTATTTCTCTAAGTTTTCTTATGTCTTTTTTAACATAAAAGATAAAGTAATACTTCCTAATTCTTTAACCTCACTTCTCACTACTTTCTTTCACCAACTCGTGGTAGCCAAACCAGATATTTTGATGTTCTCTAGTCACTGTATTTGTATCTCACTCTATCTGAAATGCTTTTCTTCCAGATGTTGGTAGGACTTACTATTTCAGTTTATTCACGTCTCTACTCAAATGTTACTTCTTAGAGAACTCTTTTCTTACTCTCCTACCCAAAATGCCATCCTTTCCCCTAATTTTCTGTCATCCCTACTCAGCTTTAAAAGTTTTCACAGCACTTATTAACCACTCAAGTATTCATTTGTTTTCTTATTAGTTAGTTTGTCCCAGTAGAATGTATGCTCTATAAGGTTGGGAAACTTGCCTGTCTTTTCTATATCACCGGTGCCTAGAACTGTTCTGGAATTTTGTAAGTTTTAGTAACTATTTGTTGGGTAGATGGACCTGTAGATGGGTGGATTAATTTTCTTAAATTGTATTTATTTATTTTTAAAGAGGGGAAGGGAGGGACAAAGAGAGTGAAAGAAACATCAATGTGTGGTTGACTCTTGTACGCCTCCTACTGGGGACTTGGCCCACAACCCAGGTATGTGCCCTAGACTGGGAATCGAACCAGCAACCATTTGGTTCGCAGGCCAGCACTCAAGCCACTGAGCCACACCAGCTAGGGGTTAATAAGTTAATTAACTAATGAATTCTTCGATTATAACCAAAAAAGTACCTTTTTGCCCCTGCTGTAATCCTTTCATCAGAATAGAATAAATCCTAGGATGAGATTAGAGACTTTTTGCAGGTCAACTTAGTTCTGGCTTACAGAGGAACTTTTTCTATTTCTGTTATTCCATGGATCTCCTCTGGTGCTGTCAGTAATTCTGTGAGGGCCTATTTACTAGTGGGCTAGAACTGAATGATGAAACATTAGGGAGAGCTGGACCTAGTATGGCAACAAGAAAAGTCCTGTTCACCATAGCCAAATCAGCACTATTGCTGGATATGTTCACTTGTTGAATTGTTTTTCTTTTGTTATCAGTAGTTTAAAAAGTTATGATGACTGTTTGTTGTTAGTTTGACTCCTGTTGGTTTGGTATAATTTTCTCTGTGATTTGAAACTGAAAATGTAAAGAATCTGGTTTTTTATAACTTTGGTGGGCTTGGTTTGATTTTTTTTTCTTTTTTTTGGTCCTATGATCATTTAATGAATAATCTGTTTTTCTCTTTTTTTAGGTTTGATTTCTTAGTAGAATTACTAACTTTCTTTGTGCCCGTACTGGTGATTTGATCAGTACAGTGATAGCCTCCTTTACTTGATCTTGGCCTTGAAAACCCCACAAGTTTACTAGAGAAGGGCAAGGATACTCAGTTGTTGATATGCAGGTACCAGAGCTTGTATAGCAAAATGACATAGTCCAAGTGTGTTCTCAGTACCCTCCTCTTAGAGTGCCTCTTCTCTGCCTAGGCACCCTGTTATCATCTGCTCTAAGACTTTATTTCTGCTGGGAACCTTTTCTTTATCTTCCCAAACACATGGTCTGTTTTGGTTCTTTAGAGCTGTGTTCTAGACCTTCTAAAAAAATAAATAAGACCTTTCTTATACCTTAATGTGCTATTTAACTTTTTATTTCATTAAGGGTTTTTGGCAGTAGTGTCTTTCTTGTCCATTGGAATGATTCCTAATAGGTATTTCTGGCATTATAGCAGATTGTAGAGCAAGTGTACGAGGGGAACATGAACACTAATTTGTGAATCAAACCACAGATATAAATAAATATTCTACTGGAATATGAAGGAGTAGGGAGAAAGGTTGAGCAGTCTTGAAAGAATAAAAAATATTTATAAACATAGGTTAGAAATTTTAGGCATGTTTTTCAACTTTATATTTCCAGGTAGAGTGGGTTAAATAAGTAAATTAAATTCATAAAGAAAGGGTTAAATTTTTTCTTTCTAGTATTGTATAAAGTATATATATGCCATTATAGCAGTCTCAGATTTAAAGAAAAAAATTATATACAAAATAAACTTAAAAACTTTTTAATTTCTTATCATTGATGTACAGACTTCTATAAATTCTGCATTTTAATGTTTTTCAGTATGTAAGTATGCTTGCCATAAGAAATGCTGTCTGAAAACCACAGCCAAGTGTTCTAAAAAGGTAAGAAATTAATTACCTATGAGTAATAATTAACATATATTGTTGGGGATTTTTTGTGCCTCATGGAAAGAAATCAAGGACTCTTTGATAGTTTTATAGAGCAGTGGTTTTCAAACATTTGACCACAAATCTCAGTAAGAAATACATGTTATGTCATGGTCCAGCATATACATATAGAGAGATGTACATGTACATCTCTCTATGCAACTGGATTGATTTTCCTAGAATTGTATTTACCTTTACTACATGGAAGTTACGAAACTGTTTCCCCAACAATTTATTAAAATACTGTTTTGAAAGGTTTCCTTCTTCATTAAATACTCATAAATCTTCCTAGGAATTACCTTGAAAGTGAAATCTTTACTTTCAGAATTAAAGATTTTAACCTAAACATCAAGATTCACCACATAGTTGGTATTTTTACATACTTCTACTTGTGAATCACAGAGAACTAAAAGATACTACATGTACTTTGGTATTTCATGCTTCAAAGATGCAGCTGTTTTTGAAAGATTTCAGACTTTTATTGACATATAATCATGTTTTCATACTTATTAGTCACATACAGATGACTGTGACAATACTATGAAAATCTGAACTATAACTGTGTGTGCATGTTGTTTGTAACATATGCGTAGAATTTGTAGCTGTTCCAATTCATAGACAAATCATGGCAAAGGACAAAGGAAAAAATTCCATTCAAGGATTAAAATACAATGTAAGTGGGACATTTGCTTCCAGCTGAGATGAAGTAGCTTGTGGCAGACTAATGCCTATGCTGAGAACAACTGAAAACATCTGTTGCGAAACATGAGAAAACTGCTCAGGCAAACTGGATTTGAGGGGCCTAGATCCTAGAGAGAAGAGAGTTGAGGAGTGGTAAATCTGTATCTGTGAAGTGTTTTTATCCTCATAGGCATAGGGCCACATTTAAGAATCAGAGAAGTCAGCAAAGTTTTTAGGAATCTCATAGGGCTATAAAAACAAAATTTGGAGTCTAGGATTGTCAGAACTTGAAGGACCATGATCCAGACATAGAGAAAATCAGAGGTTTTTCTCTCAAGGCATTTTCTAAATTAAGTTGCACAGAGCAAAAGGCTAAGGAGCTAAATAGAAAAGCAGATTAGAGGGTTTTTTTTTCAGTCTCACAGTGCTAAGGAGAGAAAAATTGAGGTTGTATGATCCACCTTCAAAGTGGGAACCTAGTAAATACTCTAAAACTTTCACTTAACATCTCTGAAGAGCTATACTCTAGGAAAGGGGGGTAAACCATTGATAGACTGAACTTTATAAAAACTGAAAACAAGCTTTAAAAAAATTTTTCAACTAAGGACATTATTTTCATTCCTTTTAGAGAGAGGGGAAGGTAGAAGGAGAGAAATACTGATGTGAAAGAGAAACATCAGTTGGTTGCTTTCTTGTGTACACCCTGACTGGGTATCAAACCCACTGGGAATTGAACCATGACCTTGTTGTGGTCTGCAAGATGACACTCCAACTGAGCCACACCAACCAAGGCGATGCTGTTCTTGATTGGATTAAGATGATCTGTTCCTTATTCTAACTACCTACCAGAGTGAATTTTCTCAAGAGATAATATCATCCAAGCCTTTGCAATTTGTTCATATATAATATGAGACTAAGAACAAAACAAATAGACAATATCAATAGACTCATAGATGATCCAGTTACTGAAGTGTCAGACATGTACCTAAAATTTTTTTGATTAGTGTGTTCAGATAATACATAAAAAGATTTAAAAAACTTATTGTATATTAGAAAATGAAAAAATTCATGTAAATATATATTTATTCAAATGGAAATTCTAAAAATAAAAAATGCAACCCAATTTATAAAACTCAAAAGATAGGTTTAAAAGCATATTGGCTGATTTAAGGAAATCATCTCCAAGATGGTGGCATAGGCAGGCATGGCTCACCTATGCAAACAACCACATCAAAATTATAACTAAATATACAGCAATTATAACTCAGAAGCATCAGAAATCAAGTTGACTAGAAGTGTGACAACTACAAAATTGAGTTGATGGCAGTCTAATAAATATGGAATGAAAGAAACCATCCATCCAGACTGATATAAGAGGGATGCAGATGCAGAATGGGCTGGTCCCACACCAATGTGTGGTGGATAAAAATTTGGGAGCGATATCTTGGGAATAAGGATTCCCAGCCGCATACCAGGCCTGCCAGCCTAGGGTTCCAGTGCTAGGAAGATAAGTCCCTACAACTTCTGGCTGCAAAAACCAGCAGGGATTGAGTTGGTGGAAGAAACTGCTGGAGCCCCAAGCAGTTGCTCCTAAAGAACCCACACACCAACTCACCAACTCAGACTTACTCCCTCTGAGCTCCAGCACCTGGATAGCAGCTTGAAAGGCACCAGTGAGATATAGGGAGCAACAGAAGTGTCTGGCATCAAAGGGAGTAGAGGCCATTGTCCTTTTTCTAAACGAACCACCACTCCCAACAGAGCCAATAAGCTGGAGATCTGTTTGGCACACCTTGGAGATGCCCAGGGACTCTGCCCCACCCAACTTGCTTTGCCATATGAATGGCTGGTCTTGGTTCATGCTCTACAACTTCCTAAATTCTATTAAATGAGCAACAGCTGGCTTCAGTGAGTCCCAGCCCCAGCACTAGCAACAGTCAGTGTAGATTCACAGCTTGGCTTTACCTGGAAATTCCCAAGCCTAGCACAAGTAGCAGCCATCTCAGATTGTGTTATAGCTCAGATGTTGATATAGTCAGGGGCAAAATAGAGGTTAGATCTGACATTGGCCTGCACTGCTGATCCTCCACAGAGGCCAGAGGTTGGTGGTCAGTGGTCATTGCCAGTCCTTGCAGCTAACTGGCCTGCAGTTTAGTAAACCCCTTCCATTGATGTGCCAACAGCAACCAAGGCTCATCTTCAAGAGGAGGGTGTACTTAGCCCACACAGAGGGCACACCTCAAGTACCAGCTTGGGTAATAGGGGAGGCTGTGCCACTGGACCCTACAGGACACCTACTACTTTAGGCCACACTACCAAGACATGGAGTCAGAGCAGCTCTACCTAATACATAGAAACAAACACAGGGAGGCTGCCAAAATGAGGAGACAAACATGGCCCAAATGAGAGGACAGATCAAAACTCCAGAAAAACACCTAAGAAAAATGGAGATAAGCAATTTATTTGCTGCCGAGTTCAAAACACTGGTTATAAGGATGCTCACAGAACTAAGTGAGGACCTCAGCAGCATAAAAAAAGATCCATTCAGAAATGAGGATACACTGATTGATATAAAGAACAATTTGCAGGGAAACAATAGTAGAATGGATGAAGATGAGAATCAAATCAATGATCTGGAACATAAGGAAGCAAAAAACAACCAATTAGAACAACAAGAAGAAAAAAGAATCCAAAAAATGAGGATAGTATAAGCAGTCTCTGGGACAACTTCAAGCATAACAACATTTGCATCATAGGGGTACCAGAAGAAGAAGAGAAAGAACATAAAATTGGAAATCTATTTGAAAAAATAATGAAAGAAAACTTCCCTATTTTGTTGAAGGAATTAGACATGCAAGTCCAGGAAGCACAGAGTCCCAAACAAGACAGATGCAAAGAGCCCCACTCTAAGACACATCATTAAAATGCCAAAGGTTAAAGATAAAGATAAAGAGAGAATCTTAAAAGCAGCAAGAGAAAAGAAGTTAGTTATCTGCAGGGGGGTTCCCATAAGACTGTCAGCTGGTTTCTTGAAAAAGTTTTTCAGGCTAGAAGGTATTGATAAGAAATATTCAAAGTCATGAAAAGCATGGATCTCCTGCCATGTCCAATTTCCTTTCATGTATGAACCTCACATGCTACAACTGCCTGACTATACAGTCTTATCAAGAGCATATGGAATAAGATGGTGAACAAGAGAGGGATGTACGCTTTCACCATCTTACTCAACATACTGGAAGTCCTAGCCACAGCAATCCTACAAGAAGAATAAATAAAAGGCATCCAGATTGGAAAGGAAGAAATAAAACTGTTATTATTTGCAGATGACAAGAGACTATTGAGAGAGGCCCCAAAAATGCCACCAAAAAACTTCTAGAACTGATCAATGAATTCAGTAAAATGGCAGGATACAAAATAAACATCCAGAGATCTGTTGCATTCTTATACAACAATAATGAAGTATCAGAAAGGGAAACTAAGAAAAAAACCTCTATTCACAATTGCTTCAAAAAGAATAAAATACCTAGGAATAAATTTAACCAAGGATGTAAAAGACCTGTGCTTGGAAAATTACAAGATATTGAAGAAAGAAATTGAAGAAGATACAAATAAGTGGAAGCATATTCCATGTTCATGGATAGGAAAATTAACATCATTCAAATGTCCCCATGCTACCCAAAATAATTTATAGATTTAATGCAGTTCCTATCAAGATATCAATGCATATTTCACAGAACTATCACAAATATTCGAAAACTTTATATGGAACTACAAAGACCCTGAATAGCCACAGCTATGTTGAAAAAGAATGAAGTTGGAGGAATTATGCTACCTAATATCAAACTATACTACAAAGCCATAGTAATCAAAACAGCATAGTACTAGCATAAAAACAGACATACATATCAATAAAACAGAATAAAAAGCCCTGAGATAAACTTACGTCTTTATAGTAAATTAGTATTTGACAAAGGAGGCAAAAACATACATGGGATAAAGATAGTCTAATCAATATATAGTATTGGGAAAATTGGACAAATACATGCAAAAAATGAAACTAGACAATCTTCTTACACCATATACAAAAATAAATTCAAAATCAAAGACTTAAATGTTAGACTCAAAACTATAAAAATCTATGAAAACTATAAAAACTACAAGAAAACATAGGAAGTAAAACTTCATACATTTGTTACAGCAATATTTTCTTCTGATATACCTCTCAGGCAAGGCTAAACAAAACAAAATAAACAAATAGAAATATATCAAATTATTGTAAAATGTTTTTCACAGCAAAGGAAAGCATCAACAAAACAAAAAGACAACTTTCTGATTAGGAGAACATATTTGCCAATGATAACATCCATTAAGGGTTTAATAACCAAAATTTATAAAGAGCTTAAAAAGCTCAACACCAAAAAAGCAAACAATATAATTTTAAAATTGGCAAAGGGCCTGAGTAGACACCAGAGAAGACATACTGATGGCCAATAGACATATGAAAAGATGTTCAGTGAAATCATCAGAGAAATGCAAGTTAAAACCATAGTGAGATACCACTTCACACCTGTCAGAATGGCTCTCATCAATAAATTAATAAATGAGTGTTGGCAAGAATGTGGAGATAGGGGAACCCTCCTCGTCCATTGCGGGTAAGAATGCACTTTATTACAGCCACTGTGGAGAGCAGTATGGGGTTGCCTCAAAAAATTAAAAATGGAACTGCCTTGTGACCCAGCAATTCCACTTCTGGGAATTTATCCAAAGAAACCTGAAGCACTAATTCAGAAGAATATATGTACCCCTATGTTCATTGCAGTGTTATTTATGAGAGTAAGATTTGGAAGCAGCCCATGTGTCCATTAGTAGATGAGTGGATAAAAATGTTGTGGTACATTTATACAATGGAATACTACTTGGCCATAAAAAAGAAGGGAATCTTCCCTTTTGCAACACCATGGGTGGACCTGGAGAGCATTATGCTATGTGAAATAAGCCAATCCAAGAAATACATATAATTTCACTCATATGTGGAATCTAGTGAACAAAATGCACTAACAAGCAAAATAGAGACAGACTCAGAGAGAGTAGGATGACAACTGTTGGGAGTGGGGTTAGGGGCATGGATTGAGGGAGGGGAGGGTAGAGGGATTGAAAGAAAAAAGAAAATAAAAGAGATAAAATTCCTAGACACAAACAGCAGTGTGATGATTGCTGGGGGAGGGGAGGATGGGGTGCGATTGGGAGAGAGGGCGAGGAGGGTATAGCGGGAGGATAAATGGTGGTGGAAGGAGACTGGACTTAGGATGGTGAACATGCAATATAGTGTTCAGATGATGTGTTATGGACTTGTGCACCTGAAGCCTTTATAATTTTTGTTAACCAGTGTCACCCCACTAAATTAAATAAAAAGGAGAAAAAGAGTAAACCAGAAATAAATCAACTTTTTCAAAGACTAAAAAAAAGAAAAAAATACATTGAATATTTTTTGAGCAGAATTGAATTTATGTAAAAATCAATATAAATATAACTAGACAATCCTCATATGTTTGGAAATTAAGCCATATACTTCTAAATTACTGATACAATATAAATGGAAAAATATTTTGATTTCAATGATAACAAACTTATGACATAGCAGAAGTATGGCTATAGCTATAGTTGTGATTAGAGGAATATTTATATAGCTTTAAATCATATGTTAGAAAAGATAAAAAGCATAGAAAGGATCTCAACTCCCATCTTTAGAAACCAGAAGAAATATTAAACCCAAAGACGGCAAAGGGTAGATAATAAAGAGAAATAAATGGGATCAAAAGCTTTTGTGCAAGAGATAACAATGTATAAAGACACATTATAGGTCTTTGAAAAGCCTAAAACACTAAACTCTTAGCAAGTGATAAATTTTTTAACAGGAAGTGGTATTATTCAAGAATAAAAGTGCTCATGTCACTGCAGATACTGCATATAAGGAAAATAAAAGGGTGTTATTAATACCTTGTTAACAATAAATCTGACAGTTTAGACTAATTGAGCAAATTTCCACAAAAGCACAACTTAGCTAAACTAAGCCAAGAACAAATAGAAAATCTGAAGAGTCATATTTATTAAAGTAGAATCTATAATTGAAAATCTTCCCACAAAGAACTCTCTAGGCCCAGATGGTTTTGAAAATTATATTAAAATAAAGGAACATTGTGAATCAGTATACGTGGTCTGTCCAGAAGGTATCTAGCCATGTAATATGAAAAATAGAGACATTTATTGATGAAGATACAAGAAACATTGTACATAGGACAGTTGACACCTCAATCCTCTTCAAAGTAGACACCTTGGGACCTCACACAGTTCTCCCAATAACCATAAGCTGCCCTGTCGTATTTTCCTCAGTTTCATGGATGGTCTGAAATCTCTTCCCTTTCAAGGGTCATTTTAGTTTTGGGAAAACCCAGAAGTCTCAGGGTACCAAGTCTGGGTTTTAGGGGGCAGAGTCACCTGGTTGATTTGATATTTTGCCAAAAAACTCTGTAAGAGATGTGATACGTGAGCAGGCACATTGTCATGATGAAGCTGCCAATCACCAGTTGCCCATAGCTATGACCTTGTGAATCATCCAAATAGTTACCCAGCCCAATCCTTCCTGATCTAGCTGTTTCACTTCTGCAGTTCCCTAATACCAAATGAATCTGTTATTTCTGTTTTACCTGTCTCCACTCACTGAAACTGCTAGTCTTAGCATTAGTCTTAGGGTTAATGACTATTTCTTAATTTGATTTTGTTTCCCTGTTACCTAGCATGTAAGTGACAAATGTATTAACATAAGACTAGAAGGAGAAATTAGGATACACTTACATAGTATCTTAAATGTTAGATTCAGCAATGTTTGCACCTTTTATTTAATATGATTAGCCATTGAAGGTTTTCGAGGATAATAAAGTAAATTATATACACGCTTCTGTATATTAAGTGAAGAGAAAATGGATGTGGGGAAATTGATCAAGAAGCTGTTGGAATAGTCCAAGTGGTCAGTGATACAGTTTGAACTAGAGTGATGGCACTCAGAACAGGAAAGAAAGCATAGAGTGTATTGCAAGGGTGTCGAACTCATTTTCACCGGGGGCCACATCAGCCTTGCAGTTGCCTTCAAGGGGCTGAAATAATTTTAGGACTGTATAAATGTAACTACTCCTTAACTGTTAAGGAGTTGAAATTACATTTGGCCCTTTGAAGGCAATTGTGAGGCTGATGTGGCCCCCGGTGAGAATGAGTTTGACACGTCATCCTGGTGTACTGCTTGACTAAAAGAACTTGGCACTTGATTGGGTGCAGATAGGAAGAGAGAGTGGGGTGTTCAGTGTTGGATTAGGGAAGGAGAATGAATGATACAGGAGAAGAAGGAAAGGGCAAAAAATTTTTTTATAAAAAGGTTTTTGTCTCAGAAATAATACCTGCCATTTTTCTTTTCTGAGAATTCAAACAATCTTAAGGATAAGCTATTCTCTTGCAGTCACATAAACTATAGTTAGTAAAGTATGATAGATACAGTATTAAAGTAAATTTTGTTTTTTAAGAGTTTTAAAATTATTTTTTAAATTTTATTTGTTCATCTTTAGAGGGGAAGGGAAGGAGAAAGAGAGGGAGAGAAATACTGATGTCCCCAACTAGGGACCTGGTCTGCAATTGAGGCATGTGCCCTGACTGGGAATCGAAATGGCAACCTCTCAGTTCGCAGGCTGGCACTCAGTCCACTGAGCTACAGCAGCCTGGGCTTATAGTAAATTTTAAAAAGACCTAGACTACTAACCTTTGGACAATCTGTATGCCTCTGTTCTTAGCTGTGCCATCAGTGTTTAGTTGAACTTCCCAAAGGTTTACATAAACATCGAAACAGAGTGTGTGTGTGTGTGTGTGTGTGTGTGTGTGTGTGTGTGTGTGTGTGTGTGAAGCCTATTATTTAAGCCAAGTTCAATGGAAAAGTATGGGAATGAGAATGGATTGGAAGTTAGAATTCTGCTTGGTTCTCTTTTTTTGTATTTTGGTTTTTTAGTGTTGTGCAATTATAATTTGTTCCCATTTTCCCACATCAAAATATTCCTATGCTTCATAAGTTACTGAATATTCTAACTCATCAAATCAGTAGATTTTGTAATGGTACTTGTTACATGTTTAGAATACATTTAAATCCCTTCTCTATTGTCCACATCCCACTTTTACATGAAGAGATTTTTAACAGAAAGGGAAACTGCTGCCACTACCTTCATTCTTCACCCCAGCGTTTTTGGGGTGTATTCCTAGTGGGAGAGTATGGAAGCAAACATCTCACCAACTTATACTGTCAGCTTTAACCATGATTCCCTTTCCTCCTAACTCATAATTATGCTCATAAAACTTCAGGGAAACAAAAAATAGCTCCTTTTAAAGAATTGGTTAAACTTGTTTAAAGGCGTTGGAACATATTTGGAAACAAAAATTCTCTCCATTTAGTATGATCCAGAGCTGTCATCTCGACAGTTTGGGGTTGAACTGTCCCGTTTGACAAGCGAAGACCGAACTGTTCCTTTAGTGGTGGAAAAGCTCATAAACTACATCGAAATGCATGGACTGTATACAGAAGGTATTTATCGAAAGTCTGGTTCAACTAATAAAATCAAGGAGCTTCGACAAGGTCTAGATACAGGTAAGATGGTGCCCTCCAAATTAAGACCAAATACTTTTATTTAAGTAGGTAATTTTGTGTTCTTAGAATTTTCATTACATGTTGATCATTTTCTTGTAGCCAGAAGAATGTAGTTTTTTTCCTGTGGTGCTTGTTTATCTTTTCGCGTATTCCTAAAGAGACTTGTTTTTATGTGGTCAGTTCAGCAAACATATATTGAGTGTGTCATTGATACAAGGCATTATTAGGTACCTCAGACATATTTCATTTAATCTTCTTAGCAGTGTAGTAAGATCATTATATCTGTAATTTGCAAAGAAAAAAGTTAGGTTCAGGGAATTTAAATAATGAGCTATTGATGATGATGCAGGGCACTGAGTTAATGTTTTTATAATAATCTTCATGACAGTCCTATGAATTAGGGATTATTGTCCCTATTTACAGATAAAGAAACAGGTTTACAGAGGAGCTTGTCCAAAAACTCATCACTGATAAGTGATCAAGCTGGAATTTAACCCCACATCTTCTGAATTCAGAATCTGAACTATAGCCTGTTAGTCTCTATTATTCTGACTCCAAGTGCTGGTTCCAAAGCATCTTCCTGCCTTCTTACACTGATGACATAGTTATTTAAAGTGATATTAGTGTGTTGAACATGTATCTGTATACAGCTCTAGCCACAGCCCTGGAATATATCCAGGGGGTTGACTTGGGTTTCATTATCAACTTGTACTCTTTACCACTATTGGGAAGGAATAGGTCTTTTTTCTTTTAAGATTTTATTTATTATTTTTAGAGAGAGGGTAACAGAGGAGAAAGAGAGGAAGAGAAACATCAACATGAGAGAGAAACATTGATGGGTTACTTTTTGTATGAACCCTGATTGGGGACCAAACCCACAACCTAGGCATGTGCCCTGACCCGGAATCAAATTGGCAACCTTTCACTTTGTGGAGCAGCACCCAACCAGCTGAGCCACACTGGTCAGGGTGGAATAGGTCTTTTTGAATCACAGTTCTATACAAAGCCAGTCTCTGCATAGCCAAGAACCTAACCAGATACCTTACCTTTCTGGTTGTTTTTTTTTTTTTTTTTTAAATGAACAAATCAGTGAGAAATGAATCGATATGGAAATAATAATAGAAAATGCCTAATAAAACTCAAGCAGAAGGTTCTGTCTACAGAAACTTGGTCTACTCCAGTTGAAAGGAAATTGCCATCTTGTTTCTTGTACCTTGAGTCAGCACAAGTGAAAAAATCAGTCATTCTATATTCTCCCAATCTCGTCAATAAACCCCCTCTGTATAAACTCCATAGGGAGTTTGTAAGTGAAACAAAATAAAGATGTTTCCTTTACATTTCCTAAGCTCAATTATTACCCTCCTTTCATCTCTAAGAATGACTTAAAATCAGCTTTACTTTCAAAAATGTCCTCTGGGCCTTGTTGCCATTTGTCATCTAAAGCACTGTCACTCAGTGTGTGGTTCAGGACTAATCCACAGCAAGGTAAGTGCAGAAGTTGAGAGCAAGCATTTAGAAACTCATAGAGCAATTTACTAGTGGTTTGATATGAAAACGTAATCTTTTATTTTACATGTGGATCAGTCTACAGCAGATTTGGAAAATAAACAAAAACTGTTCCTTTACTACAGTTAGAAGCACTGTTCCAAAGGATGGGATTAGATTGTAGAAGGTATTAAGTTAGTCAGTCTAATTAAGAACATGAAACTTCCTTCAGTAATGATAGTTTCTAAAGTGAATTATTTGAATCTCTTTGCATGTTTTGTCTTTGTTATCTAACTCTTGTTTATAAATAGATGCTGAGAGTGTAAACCTAGATGACTATAACATACATGTCATTGCAAGTGTATTCAAACAATGGCTTCGTGATTTGCCCAATCCACTCATGACCTTTGAGCTCTATGAGGAATTTCTTCGAGCTATGGGTAAGCATGGCTTCCTGGGTTTGAGGGAAGGCCTAGACTTGGGAAGGGAATACCATCTTCATTATCAATTATTTAGCCATCTTCTAGTGGTTCAGTCCATATAGATCAAAAAGTAAACTTCTGATAATTAATATAAAACTATCAGTAAATGTTATTTTTTTTAGAGACTCATTAACATTTCAGTGTCCAAAAGGTTTTCTAAGTCACTTACTTAGTTGCTTCTTAAATAGGATATTTAAGGGTTGGCTTATGATCATTTAAATTGTGAATCTAGGCAAGAATTCTGTGTAAAGCTGGCTATTTTATGCCAGGCCTAGCAGGTAGTGAAGTTTAGTTTTCTAGTACTATAGATATATAGACTATGAATGAAGGCCTAGAAGTATATAGGCCTTGAGGCATGCTTCTCAAAGTCCCATCAGACTGATTTATAAATTATATGGCAGTCGATTACTTTTAGCAGGGAATCAGTTAGCCACCAAATGATTGAAAAACTAGGGTATCTCTTTCTCCTTGCTGTAATCAAAGATTACTGGACTATAGATTAAAACTCAGCAGACTCCTTAGTGAACATAGAACTCAAGCAATGAGAGATTAGTAGTAACTGTGAGTTACCTGCCACACAGGTACAGTTGCATCTCCCAAAATTCTCAAGCCAGTCTCCCCTGATACCTGGTGTCTGTCAGGAGGAATACATAGAATATAAGAAGAGGTAGTCAGTCTTATTTGTGGCTCTTATTTTTAGGTCTTCAGGAGAGGAAAGAGACAATCCGTGGTGTATACTCTGTGATTGACCAGCTCTCCCGAACTCATCTCAATACGCTGGAACGCCTCATCTTTCATTTAGTCAGGTAACCAAGAAGCAAGGGAATGTTTAACAATTTCCCTTGGATTCTTTTAAGTAAATGAAGAGCCCCTCTATGTGGAAAACTAGACAGATATTTTCTTTCCTTGGGCATAAAGTCAGTGCCTCAAATAGGTAGTTAACGATTTCCTTGGAGCAGAAATCCTCAGACTAGTTGTAGTGTATGGCAGCTGCTTCGCTTCCCTATTTGAGCCAAGTAAGGACTTCAGCCTCAGGGTGGCACTGTGTAGCCTGACCTGTTATTTAAATCCTGAAGTTTTTATATCTGTAGACAAAACCTTCATAGGAGGTGGGTTCAGGTGGTGCCTAGGAATTGACTGACTGACCAAAGGGACTTCAGAAGTCTCTCTTCCCGAGTGTAAATATCAGCAGTAGTGGGAAGAACACCATGTTTCTTTTTGGATAAATATGACTCTGAAAATTCTTTAATGTCTCCACCCCACATGCTTTAGACATATCCTTCCAGTGATAGTGACCTTGAGCCATGGGTCATAGATTTCCCTTGATGAGCTATCTAGTGGCCTGCATTTCTTCAAGGAAATAACAGAGTGAAAGTATATTTTCCAAAGGCAAAAAAACAGTTTTGGAAAAAGTCTGCAATATCCTCCTTCAGCTGTTAGGAATATCCTTCAGTACTATGCATTTGATGTCATTCATCATCTTTCTCTCATCTCTTCTACATACCTCCTATTGCTTTCCATTTGTATCCTTATTTCACTTGGGTGTTTCATTTTGTTTTGTTTTTGTTTTTGTTTCTTAGGATTGCTCTGCAGGAAAACACTAATCGAATGTCTGCTAATGCTTTGGCCATTGTGTTTGCACCCTGCATTCTCCGCTGCCCTGACACCATAGACCCACTACAAAGCGTGCAGGACATCAGTAAGACTACCACGTAAGGCCAGTCACTATCACCTCTGTAAGACCCCAGGGACTTGAGTCAGTGTAGTTACTATCCAGATAGTAAACACAGTAAATGATTTTATAAGCTCAGATTATTTTAAAAAGATTGCTGGATACCTTGAGGTTTTTTATGCTGGAGATGAAAAAAAGTTCTTTAGTGTCTATGCAACTGAGCATCATTTGTTATGAAGAAGTTTATTTTTCAAATTTGGCTTTTCTTTAGGAATGGTATAGTTCTAAATATATTTTAAAATTCCAATTTACCAAATTATGTACACTTGTATCTTTCTTTAATGTAGTCTAACTGTGGCTTACGGCTCTGAATCCCTTTGTTCTTAGTACTTAATATTCCTGTATTTCACCTTGGCCTCTTTTTTTTTTTTTTTTTTTGGTGAACTTCTGCTTTCCTTCTGGAGTCATGGTTCTTAACTTTGATTGCAAAAGGAGCTTTAAAAAAAATACTGGTGTTTGTGTCCTATTTCCAGAGAGTCTAGTCTGATTTAATTATTCTGGTGTGTGGCCTGGGCATTGGGGCTTAGAACTACTCCTCAGATGGGTACTAACGTGCAGCCAGATTTCTAAACCATCATTCCAAAATGTCTCTGAGCTCACAAAATAAGGAATGTTGATTTTTCTTTCATCCTCCTACCATCTACCAACTTAGCTGAAAAACAGTCTGCGGGTGCTACAATTTATTTGATTTACTTCATCTCTTAACAGTTTTCTCTCTTTCCTCCTGTTTCAGCTGTGTGGAGCTGATTGTTGTGGAACAAATGAATAAATATAAAGCTCGTCTCAAAGACATCAGTAGCCTGGAATTTGCTGAGAATAAGGCAAAGACCAGGTTATCACTGATTCGTAGATCAATGGTAAGATGCACAACATGGAATCATGGGAAAATGGGAACCTTCCTGGGATTTAAGTGTGCATTTATGGTGGAGAGAAAGATTATTCTCTGAATCTTTTTCACATAGAACAAGTAAAAAAAAAAAAATCTCAGGGCACTGTGGATGCCTCATGTTTGATCTTTTAGCGCTCTTTATTTGTGTATACAGAATGTATGTGCAGTTGAATGTGTAGAATTTTAAAAATCAAGTACAGGGATTTGAATAAAATGGTGGTGGTTTAATAATCTGCTCTGTTTTCTTTTCCTGTCCTTTCTCTGAAAACTTAGCCTATCTTAACTTTTTTCTCTACTTCCTTCCACCATGGGATGTAGAGAACTTAATCAATTGCAAAAATATTATTCATAAGGAAATGGTATTCCATCTATGAGCCTACTGTTATCAAATAAAGATTGTTTAAGGGTTTATTGTTAGGTTTTGAAAAAAAATTATTTCCTCCATTTGCCCACTTTTCTGTTTAATATTTTCCTTTGCAACCAGTGACCTATATATAGATAATTCCAGTTCTCACTGACCAATAATCAGTAGGATCTGGGTAACTAGAAAACTGCTGTGAATTGAAGTTTAATTATTGCTCATTTGCTACCCTTCCCCTTAATTGTAAAACAAAATTGTAGTGATAAACTTCCACTCAGATCCCCAGTAAATCTCTAAAGAGGAAGCAGGGGCCCAGCAATACTAGTTCATATCTTCATAGTTAATATTTAGATTAGTAATAAAGTAACTTTGTTCTTCATTCACTGTTGAAACTTTCTGGCACAGAACAAGTGCTCACCAAATGTTTGTTGATTAAATTAGCAAAGGGTCTTTTCTAAAAACAAATCTAAAAATAGACTTTTACCAGGCAGTAAAGGTTTTAAATAAAACCCATCACAGGACACTATCTAAATCTTTTCCTCAGAAAATGAAAAAAAGAAACCCATTTAAAAGTGAAACTCTTTCTGTAGTATCAGTTTTCAGGAACTCAGTTCTGAGAAGCCCAGTTTAGCAGTGCTCATCCAGGGAGGAAGGAAGAGACCTTTTCCTAAAAAGCTACTTTTCTTTTCTTTTCTTTTTTTTTAATTCTACTTTTTTCACTACCACTTTTCCCCCTTAAGCCCTCCCCCCTGCCCCCCGCAGTCACCACACTGCTGTCCATGTCCATGAGTCTTTTTTCCTTTTTGCCCGATCCCTCCACCCCAACCAACCTCCCCTCACAAGTTTTCAAAGCAGGTAGACCAGCTGTGCTTTTTTTGCTGGTGCTGCAGAATAAGTCCATTTAAAGATTAAATCTTCTCTTTTAATGGGGCAATGACATGTACATTCTAACCTTCTGCTTTCCTTTTCATGTCCTTCCTAATCCAGAAACCTGTACTAATTGCAGTTAGATTTATGAGCATTACCCGCAATTCAGTCTCGGTATGTATTAATATTGCAATGTGTCACAGCCACTTTACATTATTGTCTCTCATCCATCCAGGAGTTCTCCTCTGTCTATCATCCATGCTTATCCATCCTCCATGTGCAGCCCCAGTTCCGGTCCTCCTTCCTGACCAGCCTTTACTTGCTTTTCCCCTTCCTCTCTTTCTTTAGAACCTTCATTTTCCTTCCTCTGAATCATGTGGTTGAACAATCTCCATTTACAATATACTCATTTTTCCTTTGTCAGATAAGCCTCTTATGGTGGTTTCTTCTTTGGTTGGATCATTAAAAGGTGATTATTGAAAGCATTGAGTTGTCAAAGTAATTTCTGTTTTCTGAGCTTTGTTTTCGTAAGTCTCCTTCACTTTATTTCTTGAATTACCTATTGTTACTTCCAACATCCTCCATTATTAGTAATGCTTGTATGTCCATTCATATCTGTGACTTTGGTGGTATCTTTCCAGATATAGAAGGATGGCTGTTATCCACTTAGTATTTTTCAGATAGAACAGCAAATAGTAGTGAGCAAATGGATGGACAGGTTCTAGACTTAAATATCACAGTATCATAGAGCTCATACCAGGATTGCATTAATTATACAAAAAAGCAATGAAGAGTTGGAACACCAGTATATAGGGAAACTAATGTACCAGTATATAGGGAAACTAATACTCATAATAGTTCAGAGATTATTTATGTGTAACCAGTTCTTTGAAGATCTCAACTTGCTGGCATATAAATACATACCAGTTTTACTTTCATCTAGTAACTGCTTTCTACCTCTACCATGCCAAACTCTCCTTTCCTACCTTAACAACATCTTGTCACTATTACATAATATTTAAATTCTGTAGTCTCATTCCACTATTTAAGACTTAGTTTTTTTCATATTATAACTCCACTCGAGGGCTTAACATGGTACTCTTATCACTTTATCCCAGGACAAACTGACCTTAATCTGGGGCTGAAAACTTAGGGGGTGGGTGAGTAGGATTTTTTTGGTCCCACACTTCTGCCTTCTCTTTTTCTTGTGCATTTTCTTCCTCTGGTGTTAAAGCTGGGAAGGGTGGTAGGGGAGGCAGAATTCTACATGGTGTCCCAGTGTTGAGGTGGCAGTCCTCCTTCTTAGTTATTGAACAGTAATCTCCAGCTTATTGTCAACAGGCTAAATGAAGATGAGTGGTAGCTCCAATGTACTCTGGTGACAGTGAGCTTAGTCCTATCCCATTTCCATAGGCATTGGCCATCCCTTGCAAGATGTGGTAACATCTTCTGGCTAAACCTGACTGATGGTATTCGTACCATGTGACTCTGCTATTTTTCTTTTTTGGGGTGGGAGGGGCAAGACTTTATCCAATTAGATCTACCTCCTGTGATCAGTTCTAGGGTCTGTAAGCACATTGGGGAAAAGCTTACATTTTTTTATACTTATTGGGAACCAATGACTCAAGGTGGGCAATAGTCTTGCCTCTCTCTCTACCTGTTGCTTCCTTCTCACACTCTCCATTTCTCTTCTCCCCTGTGCATATAATGGGGAAAATCAGTAAATCTTTTGCCTATACAGATAACCAAACAGGGGAATAAAATACCAGTGTGCCTTTCTTTTAAATGACCTCAAACTTTGATTCTTATCCTCTGGAATCACAGATGACAACTGCTTTTTTCCGCCAAAGAGGGGGTGGAATATCCTCTTTTCATAAATTCTCTGTTCCCCTCAAAATCCAATAAACTTCTCCTTCTTTTCAGCCTTTTTAGATTCACATTGAGGGTAGGTATTACAATATTGACAATAGGGCAGTTTCAGTAAACCAGTGTCTCTTAGTAAGCCTTAAGAGAAGAGGCTGCTACCAACTGCTGTTGGCCTTTTGAAGCTAAAAGAAGAGGTACTTAATTATTCTCAGCTTTGGATTTTAGCCACAATTTTGAAGCAAGAGGAAAAATTCCATTTAACTTCCTATTGCATATGCATTTAGCTGTAGAAAAGACTTCAGGCCAAATCTTAAGAATAAGACTGTGTGTCTAGGACATAATTTGGTATTCAGTAAGCATCTATGGAATTGAATCTAAGAATTGAATGTAGAAGAGATAGCAGTAAGTTTTAAGGATATCCACTGAAAATAGCCTGACTACTAATCAAAGTCAATAATCTTCATGTATTCATAGATTTTAAAACATGCTATTTCAAATACAATAATGGCTTTTCTGAAATGTAGAGGGAACTGCATTTATAAAAAATATGATTTTTTTTGGCTCTGGCTGGTGTAGCTCAGTGGATTGAGCTCAGGCTGCCAGTTTGATTCCCAGTCAGGGCACATGCCTGGGTTGCGGGCCAGATCCCCAGTGGGGGGCCATGCGAGAGGCAACCACACATTGATGTTTCTCACTCTCTCCTTCTCCCTTCCTTCCACTCTCTCTAACTGAATAAATAAAATCTTTTAAAAAATGTTTTTTATTGCTACTTTTTTAAAGTCATATGAGTTGGGAGTTGAAAGATGTGTAGTAATCTAACTAATGAAAGAAGGAAAGAGGGGAAGACAAATCCAAAGTCAAGGAAGCATGAAACAGCAATCTATGAATAATAACAACCTTGTATAACTAGAACAGGTGTGGAAGTGGCAGAAGAATTTGGAAAGTAGATTAGAACCAGGTGGGTAAAATTAAGGCTTGAATTTTTTACTTCAAAGCATTCGGGAGCTATAGAAAGATTTTTAAGTAAGGGATATCACTATCAATGTGTCTTTTAGAAGATAACTGGTAGCATTCTAAAGAATAATGATTGGAGATGGGCAGGGCTGACAGCTACATATCATTTAGGTGTCTTTTGACTTGTAAACATATTTGCCACACTAAAATAGGTGGAATCCTGATCATTTCATTTTGAAATGATTTTGAAAATATAGATGAAACTTGAACATGGATTTGAACTGCACAGGGTAGGGCCACTTATATGTTGGGTTTTTTTTTTTTTTTTCAATAAATATTTAGTCAGCCCTCCATCTCACCAGGCTGGGAGTCCATGTATGTGGAGGGCTATTTGCATGCATCATACTATGCTATTTTACACATGGGACTTGAGCATCCATTGATGTAGGGCAGGCGGTCCCTTGTGGATACTAGGGGGAAACTATAAAGTTTTGGGGGAGTCAAAAGTTGTATGTGGATTTTGGACTGAGTGGCTGGTTGGTACTTCTAACCCCCATGCTGTTCAAGGGTTAAATGCATCTGTTTTTCCTACCATGTGGAAAGAATAACTAGATTTATGGTACATAATCTTAGCTAGGCTATTCTCAGTCTAAGATTGCAGAATATGATATATGTACAGTCCATCCAGTTACACTTTTTCTATAATGAATCTTTTTTGTTACTTATTTATGCTGTAATCCCAAGCATAATTATTGATTTAGCACTGTTTAGGCTAATATAGTATGAAGAATATAATTTAAAGTAAAGTTTACTAATATGCAAGACCCTCACAAATTATTCTTCTAAAAGATGTCCTACACAAAGATTTTCATGGCCAAATAAATTTGGGATATAATATGTTATACTTCTAAAACTTTGATGGAGTGTTTTTCTTTCATAATATATCTAGTTGAACAGGGCCTCTAAGATAGTATTTAGAAACAACATTCTTATTTCTTAAAATAGTATCAGTTGCTATATTTACTTAGTTTGGAATTTTAAAATTGCTTTAAGCCTTTTCGAGATTTTCCTGCTGTACTTGCGGTGGTTGGCAGTATTGGTTAATTTTGCATATTCTCAATTTACTAAAGAACTTCCTGCATGTCTATTAGAAATTTGCATACCTGCATTTCTCTGTTAATGTGGACGAGTAGATCTGTGGGGTTAAGCTTTGAAATTTACACTAAAAGAAGCAAGAAATGCCCCCTCCAAAAGTTAAGTATTAATAATTTGAAAGCCGGCAATCAATTAAAAAGTAGCAGTCCTAAGGAGCTCCAAAGGAAAGAGATTAAAAAAAGTGTGGGCTTAGACTTAATTGACTCTAGCAAAGGATCCTGCCATTTTCTTTCTTTCTTTCTTTCTTTTTTTTTTAGCAGATTTTTTAAAATCCTCACCAGAGGTATTTTTATTGATTTTAGAGAGAAAGCAATATCGATCAGTTGCCTCTCATACGCGCCCCATCCCAGGACCAAACCTGCAACCTTTTTCCTTTTTAAAAAAAAATGTACAAGATGCTGCTGCTTGCCAACTGAGCCATGTGACCAGGGCTGCCATTTTCTTATGTATATTAGTGCATGATGTGTAAGTCTGCTGGTCACATTCAGGTGACTTGACATAATAAGAATCAGATTCAGAGAATGAAGATTTTCTCAGAATATGGAGGCATTCTTACCATTTCTGGTACTGACCAGCAGGTATTTTTATGGTTTTATTGTTTTAAAAAAATATACAATTGACATATAACATTGTACTAGTTTAAAGTATACAACATAATTTGATACATGTATATATTGTGAAATGATTACCACATTCAGCTTAGTTAACATCCATCACTTCATATAGTTGCAAGTTTTTTTCTTTTGTTGAGAACTGGTAGTGTTATCTTTGAAAACACTGCAAGCAGAAGACTCCTACTGTTTTTCCCTAGTTCCCTTCCAGAGATCATTAAGGTGTTACTTGAAGATGCGCATGCAGGAATCATGCAGGAGCCAGTGCTGAGGAAGATTAAGCACAGGATCTTTTGGGAGAATAGGCAAAAGGAGACCAATATTAGGGTTCTTTTTTTTGAAAAAGTAGCACCACTTACAAAGCCTTGGAATCTTTTTCTCTCAGATGAGGGCAAACAGAAATTATGTAGGGAATTCTTTTGTGGATGAGAGGAAGAACTACAGTAATATCTGGCTAAGGAACTTGACTCTCTTCAAGAGGCCTGCTAATTAGGCTTGGGGAAATAAAAGGCAGAGGGTAGGAAGAGACAATAATATAAGGGTTACTGTGGTCTTGAGATGATAGGGTTATATATAAGAGGAGGTAAAGAGTTCACAAAGAGTAGAGTGATCTAGAGGGGCTATGTGTTTAGAGAATAAAAAGTACAGAGTACTAGACAAGAATGAATTCTGTTGGCCCCTTCCGTAATTTTTGCTGCTAGGAGTTACCTACAGGTCTACCATTTATATTCTTAAAAAGTCTCAGTTCACCATATCTTCTTTTTTAAGGAATTCTAATTTTAAGCTTCATACTAGCTTTTTTATTTTTACATATTATCATACTTAGTGCTTTTAAAGAAAGTTTTCTAATTTCTCACAGGACTTGAAAGATAAACTATTTTACATTTATCAATTACTGAATTTACTTCTTTCTCATATAATATATATTGTCAATTAATATTAGTTATTTGAACAGAAAACTGTACATGAACAATTAAAATTTTTTAAAAATTAGCTATTTGGTAAATCTAAGATCTTACATTCACATACTAGTTTCATGTCCATTGTAGGAAATTTTGAACAATAAGGTAAAGTGTAGAAGGGAAGAAGAAAATCAGCATTGTCTATTAATATTTTTGAATATTTATATTTTCCTTGAAATTTTTCCTTATGCATGTTATTTATTTATTAAAATTCTTCCCTGAGGGCATGCATTGAGAGAGAGGGAGGGTGAGAGAGAGAGGGAGAAAGAGGAAAAGAGAGAGAAAAATATCAACGTGAGAGAAAAACATCCTTCAGCTCCTTCCCATACATACCCTTAACAGGGATCAAACCCTCAACATTTTGGTGTATGGGACTCCACCTAATTGACCCACCAGGCCAGGGCCTTATATATGTTTAATGAAGTTATGACAGTACAATGGTATTCATAGTTTTGTATTTCTTTTATTATTTTAGGAAGATTTTTTAGAGATAAAACATGAACTCAATTTAGTATTATAAATCCATTTAATATTTTTATTTTTATTTTTTTAAATATATTTTATTGATTATGCTATTACAGTTGTCCCATTTCTCCCCCATCATTCCCCTCCACCCTGCACACCCTCTCCCACCCACATTCTCCCCTTTAGTTCATGTCCATGTGTCATAAGTTCTTTAGCTTCTACATTTCCCATACTATTCTTGCCCTCCCCCTGTCTATTTTCTACTTACCATCTATGCTACTTATTCTCTGTACCTTTTCCCCGTCTCTCCTCCTCCCACTCCCCTGTTACTAACCCTCCATATGATCTCCATTTCTGTGGTTCTGTTCCTGTTCTAGCTGTTTGCTTAGTTTGCTTTTGTTTTAGGTGTGGTTCTTAATAGCTGTGAGTTTGCTGTCTTTTCACTGTCATATTTTTATCTTCTTTTTCGTAGATAAGTCCCTTTAACATTTCATATAATAAGGGCTTGGTGATGATGAACTCCTTCAACTTGACCTTATCTGAGAAGCACTTTATCTGTCCATCCATTCTAAAAGACAGCTTTGCTGGATAGAGCAATTTTGGATGTAGGTCCCTGCTTTTCAAGATTTCAAATATTTCTTTCCAGCCCCTTCTTGCCTGGAAGGTCTCTTTTGAGAAATCAGCTGACAGTCTGATGGGAACTCCCTTGTAGATGACTGTCCCCTTATCCCTCCTTGCTGCTTCTAGAATTCTCTGCTTCATTTTAATCTTGGCTAATGTAATTACGATGTGCCTTGGTGTGTTCCTCCTTGGATCCAACTTCTTTGGGACTCTCTGAGCTTCCTGGACGTCCTGGTAGTCTATTTCCTTTGCCAGATTAGGGAAGTTCTCCTTTATTATTTGTTCAAATAAGTTTTCTACTTGTTGCTCTTCTTCCCCTTCTGGTACCCCTATAATTCGGATGTTGGGACGTTTAACGATGTACCAGAGGTTCCTAAGCCTCTCCTCATTTTTTTGAATTCTTGTTTCTTCCTCGTCTTCTGTTTGGTTGTTAGTTTCTTCCTTCTGGTCCACTCCATTGATTTGAGTTCCAGTTTTCCTTCCATCTCTATCGGTTCCCCATGGCATCTTCCTTCATTTCACGTATTGTAGCCTGCATTTTTTCATCTAGTTTGTGAGCAAAATCAACCAATTCTGTGAGCATTTTGATGAGCAGTGCTTTGAACTGTGCGTCTGATAGGTTGGCTATCTCTTCACTGCTTAGAGGAATTGGCTCTGGGGCTTTTATTTGTTTTCCAGTTTGAGCCATTTTTGGTGGGTTTTTTTTGTTTGTTTTGGTTTTAGTTTGGTCGAGGCTATTACGTAATGAGGGATGGAGCCTTAGGTGTTCCTCAGGGCAGGGCAGCCCAGTCCCTGGGTTGTGACGCTTAGGTGGGGGCGGGGTCCGAGAGGGAACAATGGTGCCTGTTCCGCTCTCTCCTGGACTCCGGCCCTTTCCGCCACTTCCCCTTCACCTGGATTATCTGCGCACGCGTGCGTGCTGTTATGTAGTGAGGAGTGGAGCCTCTGGCACTCCCCAATGTGGGGCAGCCCAGTCGCTGGGTTGTGACGCTGTATGTGGGGGCGGGGTCTAAGAGGGAACAATGGCGCCTGCTGGATTCAGTCCCTTCCGCCACTTCCCCTCTGCCTGGACCGTCTGCGCGCGCGAATGTGGTACCACCTGGTCAGCCAGCCACCTTGTGTGGCCTCACTGGGTCTACACAGTTGCCCCCCTGTGCCCGGGGTCCGCCAGCTGCTGCCTGTGGGCCCGGGGACTGCCAGCCGCTGCTGCTTGCATTCCCGGGTCCGCACCTCCACTTTTTCCTGCCGCGACTCTGCCCCTCTTACCGGTCTAGATGAATGGTTGTTGGACTTCTGTACAGTTCAATTTTCTATAAGTTCTGGTTGTTTTCTTGTTTCTATATATTTGTTGTCCTTAATTTTGGTTGTTAGAGGAGGCACAGTGTGTCCGCCTATGCCTCCATCTTGACCGGAAGTCCCATTTAATATTTTTAAACTTTTACAGTTTTACTAAGGAAAAGCGAGATTACTTTTAAAAGTACTTCTCTTTGTAGACTGTACCTGCATATTAGACACATCTTTTTTTTCTTTTTATATTCTCAGTTTTATTCTCATTTCTTTCTCTTTTTTCAGCAAAAAGCCATGTTTCAGGTACTGTGCTAGGTGCTGGAGGTATAGAAAGGACAAAATCTCTGCCCTAGGTAAATTAACAGTCTAGTAAACAAAGATGTAAATCATTGTAGTTCATTTTACTAATCTCATCTGTGCAGAAGCTATGGTTTAAACAATCTTTGGGTGTCTCTGGGCCACACCAGAAGAAGAGTTGTCTTGGGCCACACATTAAATACACAAACACTAATGAAAACTGAGGAGCAAAAAAAAGATTTTGAGTAAATTTATAATTTTGTGTTGGGCGGAATTCATAGCCATCCTGGGCCTCATGTGGCCTGTGGGCTGCGGGTTGGGCACCGGGGAGAGCTGGGTGACTAGTACTACCTGAGATAATTGAGTAAACTGCAGTGGCTAGAATATAAGATTTTTGGTAAGAATGAAGGAAGAAAAGATTGATAGTAATGTTTTGGGTTCTTAAATTCCAGGACCAGTAGTTCAGATTTGATCCTTTTAGGCCTTGAGAAGCATTAAAGATTCTTAAACCAGAGAATAATACTAACAAACCTTTCCCCATCTCCAAAGTCTTCCAGACCTTTAGGGAAAACAATGGGTTTACTCAAGTGGTAGCTTCCAGAGTGTGCATAGGATAGCTATTTTCATGATAATCCTACCTAAGAAAATATCCCAAAACTCATTGGCTTAATGCAATAATCATGTGTTTAGCACTTGTACGTGTGTGAATTGGCTGGGGTTCAGCTGATTTAGGGTGAGCTGCAGGTTGGATCCAGCTCTGTTCTGCACATCTCTTATTATTCTTGAACCAGTGACCTATCTGGGATGGGTATAATTTTCTCATGGCAGTGTCTGTACCACGTACATTGTTAACCTCAACTGTGCATGCTTCTGCTCTAATAGCGTCTGCTAATATCCAACTAGCCACAAGCAAATCACATGACCAAAAGCCCTAATCAAGGAGTGGAGAATGTACTTAACCTACCTCAAGGCCATGGCAAAGATGTAGATTTATAGTTCTATTACAGAAGATGGAGAAGGGAATCAATAATTTAGTTTATCATGATCTTTGCTCTATCTGACAATGCCAGGAAGATATCTCAGGAAAATTTTTATTTACAGAGAAAGCAGAGTTTTTTCTCATACATCCCCTAAAACAACTTAATTCTTTCTCCCACCTTATGTGCCTACTCAGCCTCTGCTCATCTTCCAAAGCTGAGTTTCTTCTCCCTTGTAGAATGTTGGCCTTTTAGATGAAAAGACCCTCAGTTCTTTTATTAGAAGGGATCAGCTCATAGTTCCTTTAAAGATGCCAATAAGAGATTCAGACTCATTCCTGTTAAAATGGACTTAGGGAGCTATGTGGGTATCTCGAGTGAGAGAAATGGTCCATGTAGTTTTGATCTGGTCAGTCACGTAATTTGGATGCTCTTTGGGGCTACACCCAAAATCAACAGTTTTTAGTTTCTGAAAAGTTAGTTGCAATATATACTATGAAGCTATAATAATATCAATTAACATTTCATATTCTGTGACATTAAAATCTATTATTTCAGACTTTGAATAGGTTTTGTTTTACTTATATATGGCCTTGTAATGTCATGGGGGATCATTTGGAAAATATTGGTTCACTGAGTTATGCAGATCTTTCAGATGTTTCATTATACGATATCAAAAATCACATTTATTTAATATCACCACCAATCTCTTCAGAAAAATCTTTAAGTACTGGGAAGTTGTCAAACTCATGGGGCAATTAGAAGTTTTACAAAATTCTCATATTTGTTTGAAAACTTGAAATTTTGTCATTGGTCATATATTTATTTCATTTGAAATGATGAGCTCCCTTCATACATTTTTAAAGACAATGTCTGCTGCATACCTGTCTGAGTAATCATACTTTGTTGATTGTTTTAAGTAGCATTTCATGAATAAACCAGTTAATTCAGCATACATTTTAAACAATTACACACATACTTTCTTAAGATAATCAATCAGTGTGTGATAAAGTTCCGTTATGTATGAAACTTCTAATTTTGTCATACAGAAAATCAAAAATAGTGAACTTAGGGGTTAAGAGTAAAATTAATTTATATTTCTTGATAGGTGACAGGAAATGAAATTGACTTTTTTTTAAACTATGCATAATAGCAAAGACTACATTGATTACCAGTGTAGTTTGTTACCACTGCCTTGATTTATGCAAAGATGCCAACAGTTCATTAGTACAGTGTCAAGTGGAAGGGTATCTAGCATCTTAGTATCATTATAAAAATAATTTTGACATCTCCATGGGCTTGGTGGCACCACCTAATCTCTTCCAGGGACCCATGGACCGCACTCTGAGAACCACTGCTCCATAGTGCATGCAGTGCTGCTGGCTGCTGCATTGCACAGAAGTACTTGGTGAGGCTAGTTCCTTCTCACGTGTAAGAAATAAATGCAAATGACAGAAGTATCTAAAGTGTTCACTGATCCTCACTATCTGGTGAATCATAGCTGCAAGTATTGGGATTTTGAACAAGTGTGGTTACCTAATTAAAACATGCAAAACAGCCAGTTTTCTAGACCTCTTCTTACCAGGAAAGCAGACTGACTCCTCAGGGTATGGTCTGATATTTCAATTCCTCACTTCCTATTTTTGTGTTAACAGAAGACACTCATGGTGTTAGTCTGTCTTGGTCCAAAATACTGTTTTAGGGTATGGTTCCTTCATTTAGGAGTTTGAGATTTGTGCTTTAGCTAGCTATATACAGTCCTATCTAGATGGTGCACAGTTTCTCCTTATATATTCAACCCATGGACAAACCCCAGTTACATATACTTTTCTTGGGTCTTCATAAAGTATCATAACTCACTGGTGTGGGTAATAGATATCTTTCCCTATATAGTCATAAAGTTTCCTAAGGGCTGTGCAATCTACTCCCTAATCATTACAGGTATCTCTCTAAGTTCATCTGTCTTTAACTCTCCGGGCTTGATTTGACTCATAGTTTCAAATTTCTTTTATGTCCCATCCACCATGCCTTGCCATTCCTTGCTACACCTTTTCTCCATCTTGGGCCTTATAGCATTTTCTGAGAAATCAACACTCTCCTCATAGGTTTTTTCATTTTAACACTTTGGTGTACTTTCTACGTGTTTCCATTATTACTTCTTTAAGCCTTAGAAGAAAATGGAAATGTTGGGCTCAATTGAGGATTACCTCAAAGAGGGTATCAAGAAGTGCACTGGGAGAGGCTTTGGAAAAGGTGATGTGTGCTAGATCTGAAGGGAGAAGTCTGAACTAACCAACTAGAGAAAGGCATGTGGGTGCAAAGCAAAAGCATACAAGGTTCAATTCTGGGAAAAACTATATAATTAAGAATTTCTAGAAACTCAAATATGTAATTGTGCAGAAGGGAGACCTTAAGTTAAAACAAAAATGGGCTTTGTTCGGAAGCATACTGAGACATAAGCATTATGGGGCCACGAGAGTGAGCCAGGACTCACGAGATCTGATAGCTTAAGGTGAAATAGGAATTTCATTTTTTAATAGAATTTTCTAATTTTTAGGGAATAATTGGTACCTGGAAAAGATTATTCAAAGTTAATGTACTTAAGTACCATAATTAATGATTAGTATAATATATACACATGTAATTCTGTACCCATGAAGAAAAAATATATATACTTTTTAAGCTGCCCATGGAATATTCTCAAAGTCGGGCCGCAGCACCTTAATGATATTGGTGGTATGGTACAACCAGTTCTGGGTGGTGTTGGTTTTATTATTACAGATGTTTGTTTTATTATTTTTTGAAACTGTACTTACAAGTATATTATCTTTAAGTATAAAGTATTTCATAATAGCCCTGGCTGGTGTGGCTAAGGTGGTTGGAGCATCGTCTTGTAGCAGAAAGATTGTGGGTTCGATTCCTGGTCAGAGCATGTACCTAGGTTGCAGATTCCATCCCTGGTCCCAGCGCATAAGGTCTAGGGAAAAAATTAGGCCAAAACCTCAAGGGCAGAGAGAAAGTCAAAACTGAAATTATTGAGTAATTTAAAAATTACAATAAGACACTATATACTTGAGCCTATGGGATATATAGCTAAAGCAGTTTTTAGAGAAACTAGAAAAATGAAAATAAACGTCCAAAGAAGCTAAAAATAGAAAAAAATAAATTTGAGAGCAGTAGGAAGGAAATAATGAAGGTAAGAGCAGAAAATAAATTAGAAGACAATAAAATATGGTAAAAGTAATTTTAAAAAGTTGATTTAAAAACAAAAACCAAATCATTAATTAAAATGGAATAGGCACAAATTCACAAGTAAAAAATAAGGAGTTACGATAGATAAGTGAAAATTAAGAGCCATAAAAGATTACTGTTGTTTTAGTTCTCTATTGCTATGTAACATATTATCCAAAAACCTAATGACTTAAACAACAATACACATTTGTTTTCTCATACGTACACTTTTGTGGGTCCGGAATTCAGGAGCAGCTTATCTGTGTGGCTTGGGCTGTGTCTCTCATAAGCTTGTGGTCAGAATCCCAGGGCTGCAGTTGCCTGAAAGCTTGATGGGGGATGTAGCATTTGCATTCCTTTAAAAAAAATTTTTTTAATTGTATTTTATAGATTATGCTATTACAGTTGTCCCAGTTTTTCCCCCTTCCCCCCTCCATGCAGCACGCCCTCCACCCCGCACTCCCTCAGGCAATCCCCACACCTTTGTTCATGCCTATGGGTCATGTATATAAGTTCCTTAGCTACTCCATTTCCTATACTGTATTTTATGTCCTCATGGCTATTCTGTAACTATTTGTACTTCTTAATCCCCTCACCTCTTCACCCATTCCCCCACTGCCCTTCCCATTTAGCAATCATCAAAACACTCTCCGTATCCATGATTCTGTCTCTGTTCTTCTTGTTTGCTTAGTTAAAAAAAAAATAAAATAAACTCAGCATTTGCTTTCAAGATGTCTTATGCATATTGCTAGGTTATTGATGCTTGCTGCTGGTAGAACGCCTTAGTTCTTTGTCATATGGACTTCTCCATAGGGCTACTTGAGTGTACGAATTACTTTTTCCAGAGCAAATGATCCAAGAAAAAGCTAGGTGGATGGCACAATGTGTTTTATACCCTAGCCTCAAGTTACACTCTGTGATTTCTACAATAATCACACAGATAAGCCCTATTCAATGTGGAAGGGATTAAAGAAGGACATGAATATCAAAAGATGACTGATCGGGAGCCATCTTGAAGGAGAGTGACTGCAACTTTATTCAACTGTGAAATAAGTTTGAAAATGGAAAGTTTTCTAGGAAAGCATAATTTACCAAAACTGCCTCTAAAAGAAAGGCCATCAACAGGCCAATTATGAAAGAAGAGATAAAATTATCTAAGAGTTTCCTTATATTAAAAACACCAGACATGAACAGTTTCACAGAGGAATTTTATCAACCCCTCCAGAAAAGAGAGAAGGAAGGTCTTTTTTATGAAAAGAGTTTAACATTGATATTCTTTCCCATCCCCTCCCCCCAAATGATTAAAATTGCCACAAAAGTGTTTCAGCCAGCAGAATACAGGATGGGCTCAGGACTAGACTTTTGTAGTTAAATACCAGCTCCAGTTGACTAGCAACTGTGACATGGACAAGTCGTTTAATTTCCATGCCTCAGTTTTCTCCTCTACAAATTGGGGTGAGTTAATCACTCAAAAGATTAAGTTAACAATTTTATTGATTTGTTTGTTTTTACAGTTAAACATTATAAAAAACTGGTGATTTCATCCTTCAGAGCCATTGAGAAAATACCCAGTAATTCCTTTCAAAATTTCCACAGAAGTTTCCCTCCACCTCCTATGAGTTAATATTTTTAAAGCCATAGGAACAGCATTTGATACATAGATATGTGTGTGTGTGTATACCAATAAAACATTCGACATATACAGGGCTGCATCATCTATGACTATTACTCCAAAATCACTATTTTATAAGTGCAACTCTTTCAGAGCTCTAAAAACATGTTTTTCTACCCTGCTCCAGCTTCACTGAGATATGATTGACATGTAACATTATGTAAGTTTTAGGTGCGTAACATGATGATTTGATAGGTGTGTGTATTGTGAAATAATCACCACAATAAGGTTAAATAACACCCATCCCCTCATACATTACCTCTTTTTTTTAGTGGTGAGACCATATAAGATCTTCTCTTTTAGCAACTTTCCTGTATTCAGTATTGTCAGCTATGTAACCAGTATGCTGTACATTACCTCCCCAGAATATATTCCTCTTATAACTGAAAATTTGTACCTTTCTGACCACTGCCACCCATTCTCCTGCCCCAAGCCCCTGGCAACCACCAATCTTCTCTTATGTTTCTCTGAGTTTGGTTAAAAACACTTTTTTTTAAAGAAGGGAATCTCACCTCCTCCCATTTTGAAAGGGTAAAATAGAGTGCTGATTTCTTTTTCTATACAGACTGAAAATAGTTAACTCTCTGTAGGCATGATAAAGTCTCAAACTGCTCTGTGACCTTGGCTCTGTATCAGAATTGTGTTGTCTTTGTTTCTGATAGAAGTAATCTACCATTTCCTAGTAACTTTGTTAGTGTGATGTGAGGGATTGGGAATTTGAATATTGTGTGTGCTATTAAATCGTGGATTAGTGGGATTTTAGACCTAATACTCTCAGCATTTGAAAATAATTGTAGTTGATATCCTGATTTTAGGAATAATTTGTCTCTAAAGATTAAGCTGGAAAACCACTGGAGTACTATGCAGAAAAGGATCACCGGTATGGCTCTGCCAGTTTTTCGGTACTTAAATTAAGAATTGGGTACAAGTTATTCATAAAGCACGTGATGAATTCAAATCAGTCAAATCCCTAATCTGATAGAAAATATATTAGAGTAGAGGAGTTTTTATTTTTTTAAAAATTGATGGGCTCATTAGCATAGATGTCAAGTATTATTACATGATAAAAATGACCATAAGCAAAGCAAAAGTGAAGTGACAACACCGTAAGAAATATTTACAACTCATATCACAAAGTCTGTTGTTTTTCCTACTGAATAAGGAGATGCCCTATTTAAAGAGGAGAAAGATGAGCCATCTAGTGAAAAATAAACAAAAGATACTACAAACTATTTCTCAAAGTGTTAACTGCTAGCTCTTTACAGGGAGTCCAAGAGGTCAGATTTATTTGTATTGTATTATATTGTCATGAAAATATTTGCCATTTTCACTTTGTTGGCTTTGTGTACTGATGGTAGAAAAACAATTATGGGTAAAAGCACTGAAAGAATATACAGTGGTCTAAAAAACTCAGTTTTGAGGGGGGGACTAATTCATGCTTATTAATTAGAAAGTACAGAAAAGTATAGAGAATGAAGGATATTATTCCTCTCAGGAAACCAGTGTTAATAATTGGATGTGTTTTCATATTCTTTTAAAAATCTATGGTAAACAAGTTTATGTCCAGTTGTTAACACAATATTAGCATTTTTTCATATTTCTAAAAGCTCTAAGGAATCAACCTCAAAAATTATTTTCTTTAATCTTGTAAGAGAACTCTAGGCTATAGGGGTTTTCCTTCATCTTTGTCTGACACCACCTCAAAAGAGCTCAGACCTGTAGAGCTTGTTTGATTTTCTTGAGCTCTGTTAAGTAATTCTTAGCTAATCCATGGTAAAATACTCGGGCAGCAAGGGAGGTGATGGTGTGAACACTGAACAAAGGCAGCTTTTTAATTGAATATTGGCAAGTGTACACTACGAATAAGCTAAGATTTATTCAGCTCCCTGAGGCTTTTATGTCACATTAAATATGTTATTCATTTGGCTTCATTAAAATAGTCAAAATCAAATGGAATGAGAAGATGTCCTGGAATTTATAGTGTGATTCTGACCCATCGCAGTGGACTTCAGCGCTGTGCTGATACTGACTCCACACCCTGTTGTCTGCTTTCGTTCCACAATGCTTTCTTCTTCTGAGTCATCCTTTGTTAAATTTGTAGACTAATCATGTGTTTTGAGGGCCTTTTTCTTAATATTTTCTTTACTTCTTGCTCTCAGAACTGAAAGTGGAATAGCAATCTGTAATCCTCTTGATTTTCATCCCATTGCCTGTTTTAGAACGCATGCATTTGGAAGAGTTAGCCTGAATGCACTTAGAACTTGCCCTCCACTTCTACCTCACTGCATAGGCTATAGGCGAGATCAGCAGTTGCTGCTTCTGAGACAGCTTGTCTTCCTTCTTTCTTCCCAGTGTCAGCTAAGAAATCTGTCAGTTTATTGTCTCATGCTATTCAAAAGATGTAATAGTATATTTGCATAAATAGCTAACTTTGAAAAGCTTTAAAATACCTTTTTTATTGTAAAGTACAACACATACAGAAAAATAATATTTATTATTAAGATAATAAATATCTTAATGAATTATAAAGTGAACATCCACATACCTCTCACAGTCAAGAAACAGAACATTGCCCGTGCTCCCAGAGGTACTCTTTCTCTTTCCAACCACAGTTCCTTCCTCTCCCCTAGAAGGGAACAGTAACTTGAGTTTTATGCTGATCACTCTATTTTCTTTATTGTTTTCCCACTAATGTATATATCCCCAAGTACTATAGTGTTGTTATATGTTTTTGAGTTCTGTATAAATGGAGTGATATACGTGTATTATTTTATATCTGACTTCAATCTTACTGTGCATAAGACTTAACCCATATTGTGTTTAGTTGTAGTTCATTTTTGTTACTGTATACTATTCCACTGTATACGTATACCACAATTTAACCATTTTCATGTTGGTGGACACTAGCTTGTGTTTCAGGGAATTATGAATATTGCTACTGTGAACATTCTAATTCATGTATTTTTGATGGACATGGGCATGTATTTTTGTTGGGGATATATAGGAGTGGAATTACTGGGTCACAGGATATATGTATCAACTTTAGTACCTAAAGTTGTGCTATACTAGTAGCTTATGAGAGTTACCAACTCTCAGAAGAGTTTCACCTCCTCCTCAGCTCTTAGATTGCCAGATTTCTTAATTTTAGTCACTCTGATGGTGTATGATTATGGTTTTAATTTGCATTTCTGAGCTTTGACTGTGTGCTTAAGTACCTTTCATAAGAATATTGGCCATTGAGATATCCTTTTTTGAAGGACCTGCTCAGAGCTCTTGCCCGTTTTCCTAACTGGCTTGTCGGTTTCTTTCTGATCTGTAGGAATTCTTTATGAATTCTGGATGCAAGCCCTGTGTCGGTTACTTCTGCTGCACACTTCGTCTTCTACTTAAGGTGTCATTTGATGAACCAGCAGTTCTTAATTTTAATGTAGTCTAAATTTTATCAGCCTTTTCTTTTAGGCTAGTACATTTTGAATCATGTTTAAGACTTTTTACTACCTGATGTTATGAAGATAGCATCATATTAGCATCATTTTTCTGAAAAACTTAATTGTTTTGCCTTTCATATTAAGTATATAGACTACCTGTAGACAATTTTATGTGGTTTAATGTAGGGAGTAGTCTTTTTTTTTTTTTTTTTTTAAAGATTTATTTATTTATTTATCTTTAGAGGGGAAGGGTAGGAGAGAGGGAGAGGGAGAGAAATATCAACGTACGGTTGCCTCTCATATGTCCCCTGCTGGGAACTGGCCTGCAACCCAGGCATGTGCCCTGACTGGGAATCGAACCGCGATCCTCTGGTTCGCAGGCCCGCGCTCAATCCACTGAGCTACACCAGCCAGGGCCCTCACCCTATTTTAATTCTAAAGTGGATTTTTTTAAATTACAGCATCACGAAACTATAGAACTTACAAAAATTTTCTTGGGATTTTTATTGAGATTACATTAAATTTATAAATCACTTCAGGGAATGTTGATATTTTTACAATATTGATTGTTCGCATTCGTGAACATGATGCCTCTCTCCATTCGTGCAGATCATTAATTCCTCTCAAAGCGTTTCATATGCAGAGATCTTACACATCTTTAGTTTGAATTATTACCAAGATTTTAATATTTTAATGCAATTATAAATGTTATTTGAAAGTCGTTACGTTCTTTTTATTGCTCGTTAAATAAAAATACATTTGATTTTGGTGTTTTTCACCATGAATCCAACAACTTTGCTGAACTCACTTATTCTAATAATTTTTCTATGTTTCCTGTGCACTTCTATTTCTATCCATACTGTCCATGGGTAATAATAGTTTCACTTGTTCTTTTGTCATCCTTATGCCATTTATTTCTTTTTCTTACTTAAGCTAGAACCTCCAATACAGTGTTGAGAGGAAGTGGTGTGATGGTGGTAGGGGTCATTCTTTGCATCACCCAGTCTCAAAGGGAAAGCTTTTAACCATTTAGCATTAAATATGATGTTTACTATAGAATTTTTGTAGGTGCTTTATGAAATTTAAGTACGTTTACTTCTATTCCTGGTTTTCTGTGAGTCATTATGATTTATTGTTGAACGTTATGAAGTGCCTTTACTGCATGCATTGAGGTATTCATGAGACTTATTTTATTGTTATATATTACACCAAGTGATTTTCTAATGTTTAACTATTATACTACTGCAGTAAAACCAACTTAGTCATGAGGTGATATCCTTCTTACATGATGCTTACAAGTTGTTTAGGATTTTTTGCATCTGTGTTTATGCACATGGTATTCCTTGATATCAAGGTTATGCTGGTTTCTAGAAATGAAGTGGGGAATAGTCCTTTTATTAATTCTGTGGAAGAATTTGTGTGATTTCTATGTTATTTCTTGTTTGCTAGTGAAATTATACCTAGTTTTCTCTCTGGAAGGTTTGCAGTTATGGATTCAATTTATAAGATTATTCACTTTTTTGTATTTCTTTTTTGACAGTATTACTTGAATTTTTGTAGAAATTTCTGCACTTTGTATAAATTTCAGATTTATTGACATAGTAGCCTCATCCTTTTTATGTCTACAAGATTTGTAGTGATGTTCCCTTTTTCATATCTGCTGTTAGTTATTTATGAATTCTCTCTTTTAATCTTCATCAGTCTTGCCAGGGTTTTAACTTTTTTTATGAGTCCTTTCAAAGAACCACATTTTGGGTTTAATCTTCTCTTTTCTAATGTTTGTTTATTCTGTGTGTATTTCTTTTTCTTCCCTTAGCTTTATTGTGTTGTTTTTTATTTAGTTTCCTGGGGAAAAAAGCTTACTTTAATTTTTAACCTTTTCCACTATATACATATAAAGCTATAATTTTAGGATAGGCAGAGTTAAACTGTATCCCACAGACTTTGATGTTGTTGTTTAGTTCAAAATGTTTTCTAATTTCCATTGTGATATCTTCTTTAGCCATGGTGTGTTAGAAGTCTATTTCTTAATTTCTTAATGTTTAGTTGTTTTTTGTTTTCTCTTTGTAATTGCACTGTCAGTAAAATTACTTTAAATTACTTTAAAGGTCAGATAATTACTTCAGCCCTAAGAAATGTATTGTCTTTGCTGTATGTGCTTTAAAATAATGAGTGTTCTGTAGTTGTTAGACACTGAATTCTGTATATGCCTATCACTATCAGTTATGTTTAAGTTGTTCAGTTTCATAGCTTTACTGATTTGTGTGTACACAATTGTTTTCTCTGTGCTGATTATAGTTTTGTCTACTTCTTTGAGTATTTTTGTCAGTATTTTACTCTAAATTTCTGAAGCCATTTCTTAGATGTTTACAAATTTGAAAATGTTATATATTCTTCATAATTTGAACTTTAGTCTTTATGAAATACCCCTCTTCATCCAGGTTAACACTTCTTACCTAAAGTTTACTTTGTCTAGAATTAATATAGCTGTACAGTTCTCTTTTGACTAGACATGGTATATCCTTTATTCCCATCCTTTTACTCCCTGCCTTTCTGAATTTTTGTTTTTTATCTACATCCCTTGTAGACTTCAGTATAGTTTTTTAAATCTGTTTTTTAGAAAACCTTTATTGATTTTAGAGAGAAAGAAGGGGGAGAGAGAAACATGGATTTGTTGTTCCATTTATATATTCATTGGTTGATTCTTTTTATTTTTATTTTTTAAAGATTTTATTTATTTATTTTTAGAGAGAGGAAAAGGGAGGGAGAAAGAAGGAAAGAAACATGTAACAGATGCACCAATCTGTTGCCTCTTGCACGCCCCCAACTGAGGACCTGGCCCATAGTCCAGACGTGTGACCTGACTGGGAATCAAACTGATGACCTTTCAGTTTGCAGGCTGGCACTCAGTCCACTGGCCACACCAGCGAGAGCTTCGTTGAATGATTCTTGTATGTGCCTTGATGAGGAATTGAACCCACAACCCTAGTGTATTGGGATGACACTTTAACCAACTGAGCTACCTGACCAGGGCCATAGCTGTTTGTTTTTTTTTTTTTTTTAAATACAGTCTGACAATCATCATATTTTTAACTAGAACATTTAATCTGTTTACATTTAATGTAATCACTGTAGTATTTGGAGTTAAATCTCCTGTTACATTATTTATGATGCATGTTCCTTTTCTGAACTTCTGCCTTTTTTCTTTTTTGCCTTTTTCTTTTGACTGTTTTTTATCATTCCATTTTTCTTTTGTTAGTTTAGAAGTTTTTACACTTTTACTATTCTTTCAGTAATTAACATAAAGGTTACAATAAAAATCTATTACCAAAGTCTGTTAATTGGTACTTTTATCTTTTTCCAGGGTAATGTGAAGACTTTAATATGCTTTAGCTATTATATGATATAGTTGCTTTTCTGTTGTATTTTTAATTATATATTTTTAATCCATCATATTATTCTCATGTATTATGTAGTCAGTATTCATTTAGACTTACATATTTACTGTTTTTATTGTTCTTCATTTCTTCCTCCCTAATTTTTCTTTTTGGGTCATTTTCTACCTACCCTTTAGTATTTCCTTTAGTACAGGTCTGGTGGTGTCAGATTCTCTTAGACTGTCTGAAAATGTCTTTTATTTCACCTTCATTCCTGAAGGTTTTGCTATGTATAGAATTCTAGTGTTGGAAGTCATTTTTTTTCATTGCTTTGAAAATACCATTCATTGTTTTCTCCCTCTCATTTTTCCTAATGGAAAGATGCTTCTTTGTTGCAGGTGCATTTTTTTCCTTACTGCTTTTAAGATTTTCTCTTACCTTTGATTTTTAGTAGTTGTGTACAGGTATAAACTTTTAAAAATTTTATCTCTTTTAGAGATTGGAGGCTTTCTTTTCTTTTCTTTTCTTTTTTCTTTTTAATATTACCTGAGGATATGTTTATTGACTTCAGAGAGAAAGGAAGGGAAAGAGAGAGAGAGAAACATTGATGTGAGAAATATCAATTGGTTGCCTCCTGTATGTGCCATGACCAGGGATCAAACCTGCAACTTAGGTATGTGCCCTGACTAGGAATCAAACCTGCAACCTTTTGGTATATGGGATAATTCTCCAATCAACTGAGCCACCTGACCAGGGCTTGATGGCTTTCTTTAATCAGTAGGTTGATATTTTTTTATTGGTTTTGGAAAATGCTGTGCCATTATCTCTAATGTTTCATTTATAGGATCGCTCTTCTCTCTGGGTTTGGTTTTTTTGTTTGTTTATGTTTTTTACATACGGTAGATCTTTTTATTGTGCCCTGTCTTTTACCTTCTCTTCTGAATTTTTGTTTAAAGACTTTAATTTATTTTGAGAGAGAGGGGAAGGGAAGGAGAAAGCGAAGGAGAGAAACATCAATGTGTGGTTGCCTCTCATGTGCCCCCAACTGGGGACTTGCCTCACAACCCAGGCATGTGTCCTGACTGGGAATCGAACTGGCAACCCTTTGGTTCACAGGGCCCACTGGGCCACACACCAGCCAGGGCCTTTTCTGAATTATTTCAGAAAATTTTTTGTTTTGTTTTGTTTTCCCTGCTTGATTGTTTATATTTTCTTCTGACCTAACTTCTGGTCCACTAATTCAACAGTATCTTTCTGTCTCCTTCAGAATGGTTATATTACACCTGTCTTATAGCCACAATGTCTGGAGTCATTGAGGGTTTCTGGTTTCTGTTGTTTTTACTGATTTTCAGTTACATTGTCTTGTCTCCTTTTGTGCTTGGTTACCTTTGATTGTATTCAGACACAATATTTGAAAGATTATTTGTAAAAATATTTTGAGGCCTGAGACAATGTTACTTTCCTCCAAAGAATATTTTTATTTTTCAGGTAGGTCCTAGGGCACTAGCAATCTGGGATTACTTTAATCCAGTTCTAGGGATTACAGTTTTCTGGACCATTCAGATTACTTGAAGCTAGGCTGCAGTGTCTGCAAGGACTATTATAATTTCAGTTTAGCCTTAAATTTAGAACACAGACCTTGGAGTCAGGCATAGATGTTTTGCCAGGCAGCAGCCCACACCCTTGTATAGGTCTGGATTCCCACTTTTATTCTCCACCCCAGAGGTTAGCAAACTCTTTCTGTAAAGGACAAGGGAGTAAATATTTTAGGCTTTGTAGACCATGCAGTCTTGGTTGCAACAATTAACGCTACCATTGTTCTGCAGAAGACCCATAGACAATGCGTAAATTAATGAGCATGAATGTATTCCAGTAAAACTTTATTTACAAAATGAGGTACTAGGCCAGATTTGGTTTATGAGCCATAGTTTGTTGACCCCTGATATAGTCTGTCAGAAGCTCTGCTCAGACTCTCAGCAACCTCTTAAATTTAGATTAGCCCTCAGTGCTGGGCTAGCCTCTCCTTGACCTCTACCTTACTAGCTTTCTAGTGCCTTTCAGTATATGTTGTTTTTTGTGTGTGTGTTTGTTCCAGTTGTTCTCAGCAGGAGGTTTAATCTGAAATACCTAGTCTGCATTATCAGAAACTAAAGTCATATATAAAGTAATCAGTTTAAAAGCAATGAGATTTTTCCCTCCGATCTCAAGAAAGTTTCTTGAGTTGTTCTCAGAGAGTATGTTTCACTAGCACCCTGTGATATATACATGACTTTTATTATTTTTTTTAATGAAACTGATTTTCAGGGCATTGTATCTATACAATGACTGTGCTCTTTAAAGTTAAAGACTAGTGTTGTCCATCAGAACTTTACGTGAGGATGGAAATGTTTTCTGTTTGCCCTGTTCAATATGGTAGCTGCTAGCCACCTGTGACTATTGTGAACTTGAAATATGGCTAGTGTGAATGCAGAACTAAATTTTTACTTACTTAATTTTAGTTGGTTTAAATTTAAATAGCCATGTGTGCATATTTAATTTGGAGTGGATGCAGTTTAGAGGAAAAGAATGTCATCCTAGTACCCAGTGTGTCCTTACACTCCTACCCACGGAAGTGCCTATTTCCCAGTGCTCTTGCAAGAAATAATTAATGTAAATGTATTTGCTGGATGATATTGTACTAAGTGTCTTAGGCCTCGCAGAATGTTTCCATTTACTTCTACCATTCATCTGATGTGATGGAAGGACACTTGTTATCCTAAATGGGCCACGTAAAAACTGATGCAGCCACACAATATACTTTGTAACATGTATTTTTCTTTGCAGGGAAAGGGGCGTCTTCGTCGAGGAAACTATCCAAGTCCATCCTCTCCTGTTGCTGTTGGGTTGCCCTCTGTGTCTGATGTCCCAGAAGAGGCCTTGACTGGCGATGCAGCCATGGAGACGGACCTGACGGAGCAGCAGCGTGCGGCCATGCAGCAGGAGGAGAGAGTGCTGGCCGAGCAGATCGAGAGCCTGCAGAAAGAGAAGTGAGTGTATTGAACCTCTCCTGTGTGTCAGGCGGTACAGGGGATGTAGAGATGACAGTTGTCACCTCAGGAGAGGAAGCTCTTTTAGCAGGGAGACCTGAAGCTGCTACAGTCAAGGAAATCTTGGCCAGGATTCCTAACAGATCAGAGACCAGCTACATTGAACAGATTTGTCTTAAAAAGGAGGAATAAGGATTCCCAGGCTAAGACAAAGTCCCTTCCAAGAATGGGCATTATTCAGAACTCCATGAAGGAAGGATATTATCTGAAGATCAATATAGCCTTGGGGCCAGCAACTAGATGGTCAGAGTAAGGTAGCAACTCTCATGGAAGCTGGAAGCTCTCATGGAAGGTAGGGAAATTGGCTATAATTTAGGAGATGGACAAATAAGTAGCTCTGTGACCTTTACCATAACTGGAGCAAAGGTGGGTAATGAACATCTTGAGGAAAACATGAGCATCACATTATTCTCCCTGAAGATACCATATACTGATCCTAATTGATGATGATGACTCATGAAGTTTCATGGGGATTTTTTGTTCCCGAGTTCCAGGATCCCCAGATCTGAGAGCTTGATTCATGTGGGGATATGAGCCTATTAATGTACTTTTTGCCTGTCAGGATTGATTCTAGAATTTAGGCAAGCTAAAACAAAAAGCAGCTGGAGCGCAGTTGTGCAGAACGCGGCAAGGCAGAAGTGGTGTACATTGACTGCGTTATTTGATGGAAGAATTACCTAAAAAGTGGACCTAACTCAGCTCTGATGAAAATGGTATTGGAGGTACTGAAGGATGAATTTATAGGAAGGGGAAAATCTTTCTAAAGAAAGGAAAAGGCACAAACAGCCTCCGAGTTGTGAATGCACATGGCTTATGACAGTGGTAATTGCAGCAGTGAGCTTCTCATGAGATTATCTTTGAAAAGATTATCCAAGCTAGGTTGCAGAAGTGAAGCTTAAAGGGGTTTGAAAGGGAGGAGACAACAAAGGGAGGAAGAATTGGACAAGGAAATTGTGGGCAAGTAGAGTATTGGATTCAGAGCTGGTGTATTTCCAGGTAATGACATACGTACCCTAGGATCTGCTCATTGGAGAAAGTTGCCTATATAGTGAAGGAAAGGTTATTAGAAGTTGCAGACATAAAGGAACTTTGGTGTTAGGGTACTGAGGTAAGCTGTTAAAAAGATATTGATTGAAATAGATTAGGGTGACGTCAGGCACTGGTGAGGAAAGCAAAATAGGAATCAAGTACCAAAGACTGCAGGGAGTGAGGGGCGTGACCCAAGTGGCTGGGTGATTGAGGAAGGGGAGTAGAACATATGGTAAGTGGAGATGGCCTGAGCTTCAAGGACAGAAGAGATCAATCTGCGGTACTTCATCCAGAGGTCTCTCTGTGGTCAAGGCAGAGAATAGACTGTAGCCAGTTAGTCAAGTGTCATGGAGAATAGTTGAAGAGTTGGAAGGAACCTTAGAGATTAGGTTAATCTCTCTGTTTTGTGGATGAGGAAGCTGAGGTCCATAGAGAGGAAAGTTCCTTCCAGAGATGTTATGAATGAGTTGAGAGTAGGTTTAGAACATCAATCTGATTATTAGCCCAGAGTTCATTTTACCAAAATATCTTATAGCTGTGACATCTTTCCCTCCCTCACCTGTGGTCCTTTTGTAGGCCCAGCCTTTGTTGTCATTTTGTCTTTAGTGCACAGGTGACAAACACAAGGCCCGCAGGCCAAATCCGGCCCTCCACCTTGTTTTTTATTTAGCCTGGCACCTTGTTTCTACCCAGCGGCAGCACCGAGCTCTCGCTTAACTGTTAAGGAGCAGTTACATTTACACAGTCCTAAAGTTACATTCAGCCCTTTGGAGGCAGCCTCAAGGCTGACGTGGCCCCGGTGAGAACGAGTCTGACACCCTGCTCTAGTACATGCAGTCTCAGCTCTCACTGTCACTATCATGTGCAGACCCTTATCGCCACCCTGTGTGGGACAACTGAGAAATGTGACTTTTTGCTACTTCAGTTCCTGACTTTTATGGAAGGTCTTTTCTCCTCTTGTCTTCCTTCCACTTATCGAATACTAATGGATTTCTTGATTGTATCTTACAGGGAGGAGCTAACATTTGAGATGCTTGTACTGGAACCCCGTGCTTCTGATGATGAAACCCTTGAGTCTGAGGCCTCCATTGGGACTGCTGATAGCTCAGAAAACTTGAACATTGAGTCTGAAGGTGCAGTCTCTGAGAAATCAGGTAAATGAACATGTTAGTACAAAGGAGGATTAAGGATTCCTAAACTAAGACAAAGTCCCTTTCCAGAATGCCTTGACCTTACATGAAAAGGTGACAGAATCCTAAGGAGTTCAAATATACTCAATATACTTGGGAAGCTTTCATGTAAATTGTTTATTAGATGAAACCTTCAATGTAATGCAGCTTTTCGGTAACTTAATGTTTTCTCATGCATTCACTTTACCACAGAGAAAAGCCAATAATCACAGTAATATTGTCTTACTGGCCCATGACCCATTTTCTAAGGGTGGGAAGTTTTTCACACGACAGTGGCAGCTGTAGGCCTCTCCTAATGGCACAGCCAAACTCCAGGCCCCCGTGGGGCCGGCTCTGAAGTGGTATACGTAGAAATGGATGGTGAGCTCTTTTCAAGTTGTGAGTGTGCACCTCCAAATCCCGGTCGACCTAATTTCACATGTGAATAGTGACCCTTATTACATGACAATTTGCTTCAGAGGCAACTGTCATTTACAGCTTTGGTCTCTCTTCTGTGTTAGAGAGAAGCTTAACCCTTAGCACCCTGAAGGCAGCTGGCAAGTCTGAACCTTCTAGCAAGTTGAGAAAGCAGCTGAAAAAGCAGCACGACTCTGTGGATTCAGTGGACTCCTCGGTCTCTTCTTCCTGTTCATCTAACACCACATCTTCTCATGGGGCCAGAAAACGATTCCAGATTTATTCCAAATCTCCATTCTACCGAGCTGCCTCTGCTGGGGAGGCCGTGGGAGTGGAGGGGCCATTGGGCCAGACCAAAACCCTGGAAGACAAGCCTCAGTTCATCAGCAGAGGAACCTTCAACCCTGAAAAGGGCAAACAAAAATTAAAGAATGTGAAAAGCTCACCTCAGAAAACCAAAGAGACCCCAGAGGGGACGGTGGTGACTGGCCGCAGGAAAACTGTGGACCTGGACTGCAGCTCTGCCCAACAGCCAGCTCTCATGGGAAGTAATGAGTTTATGGTCTGAACTGGCAGACGTGTGTCCCCTCATGGCCACAGGGTGGTAAACACATCTCATCTTTGGGGTCCCTTCTCATCACCTCGTCCACAATAGTCCACCCTAAATGAGGTCCTGCCTCTTGCCCGAGCATACCAGTGAGACCTTGTGTGCTGAGTTCCTGGGCCTCATGGTGAAGTGGAAAGGCCTCTCCGAAGCCTGCTGGGGATGGAGCCAGCTGTGCCTTGGCTGCTGTATTAGACTGGAGATTCCACTAACGAAGCCCCTTGGCTCGGGCCCGAAGATTGGGGTCAGTCGTGGAGGCCTGTGTAGTCACCTCTCCTCCATCCTCTTTTCCCGTTCCAGAGGTGGGCGTGGAACTGGGGCGCACATGGTGGGCCTGAGGGACCCATTGATTTCTGACATATGAAGAAAACATATAAATCTTTCTTAACCGTGAAAGCAAGAGCTGTTGGGTTTATTTTGGGATAGTGAGGAGCTGGGGTAGAATATACTTCTTTTCCAAGAATTTATAAACAAAAAGCCTGAGCCTTCTATTTTAAGATGTTTGAAAAACACTTCATGTTCTATTCTGGGGAAAGGGAAAAAGCAGTTGTTTCCATCAGAGCTTGTCTCAGACCTCTGGTTACACAATGAAGAAGAGAGTACATGTTTTGTTCTTTGATGATGTTTGATGTAATAATAATCGATGCTGGTTTAATTCCTCGTTAGTTTCTGCCAAATATATTGCATGGGCTGAAGTTTCAGTAGCCACACTGTTCTCGGACTCCCTGATCCCAGAATCAGGGTTCTCTATTTTTTTTTCAAATGTCCCAGAGATAGGGTGATCCCTAACCATGAGGGTTCCATCTAGGCTTTTCTCTTTGTATAGATTAAACTGAGGATCACATATCTATCTGCTGGTAGATTTCAACCACAAACTCAAGACAAATGAATTGACCATTTAATCACTTCTCCCAAAACATTCACACACAATACTGCATGAATAAGTGTTACAGAAAGCTGCCAAAAAATAAGAGAAAAGGTTTTCAGATGATCCATCAAACTTTTGTCTTCTTTTCCTCAGACCATCAGTATTAGATTTTTTTAAATATCAAGGACTACTTGAAGCTACTTTTGTTAATATTCTGGTTACTGAAGTTTAATGTAAATATTTATGTATAGTATGCATATTTCTTTTTAACCTTATGCTTCCCCCCAGATTAGGGATCATTGGACAGGGAGGTGAGAGCCACGCATCCCTGGGTCGAGGGATAAGTCAGACTATCTTTCACCACTGGGTGTCTCCATACATCTGAGCTATAGTAGCATTTTAAGCTTCTTATTGTCCGGGGGATTAGAAATCTGTTTTTGCTATTTATAATATATGGAAAATGAAACATGATACCCTTTCTTGACATATGTATGTAAAAATGTTTATTTTTAAAGTTACTAAATGCATCTTGTCTAACTACCACATGCACTGTTCTAAAAAAAGAGCCTTTACCATCTGTAACCTGAATTTTGGTTATTCATGCTTCTTTGATTGGAAATTATGCAAATACTGAGATTTATGTCAAGGCAGAGTCTCTCCTGTTACACAACACTGAACCTCATGCCACTGCTTAAGTGGTTGTTGTCGAGCCCCAGAGCTGAGACTTAGAACATCGTTCTGCGTGGCAGCTAACAGTAGCAGGAAGGAGTCTTATGTTTCCTGGGTTTGGGTTCCGAAATGTGCTGGGGAAAGGAATCTTTATAAATCTCCAGAATGATGATAGTGAGTAAATATTTCATTTTAAATCCTGCAAACGTCTGCCACCTTGCATGCCATCCTAAGGAGTATAAGTGTAAAGCCTTTAAAAATCTGAATTTTGGAAAATCCGGTGGGAGACCGAGTCCCTCAGCATGGTTGTGTCAAAGTGGGATCGCTGCTGCCGCAGGCCCTGCTGCCCACGCGTCTGTCTCAGTGCCCCTGGGGGAGCCGTGCTCTGCTGCGTGCCAGGGCTGCCCTTCACCTGCCGGGCACCAGTCAGGGCCATGCAGAAAGGGGGTCACTCCTGTTGGCTGATTCCCTTTGGCCCAGAGGGGTGGCCTGGAGAATATGTCTTGGCATATGCTCTCCTTCCAAATCTTTGTGGGTTCTTCTGTTGTTATTGTTTGCAAAATAAGTTTTTGGCAGTTGAAAAAGCTACTCGTATAGGACACTTTATAGAACTCAGCAATGGATGTTAAGAGACTTTATAATTTTTCTCAGGGACCTGAAACCTGATTTTGGATAAAATTAAATAAAAAATACTTGTTTTTCAGTTACTAGATTTTGTGGATTTCTAGTCATTTAACAAGCTGCCAGAATGGAGGGTGGTGGGGAGAAGAGGTGCACGCAGTGGCAGGGATGGAGACAAGTGGGGGGCCCTCCCTTTGAAGGAAGGAAAGCCGTTTTCTCGTGGGATAGTAGGGACTGTTGACCTGAGAAGGAGGTGACACTGTAACTCTTAAAAACTGTCAGAGTCAAGTGCCGTGTCTCCTTCCGTTTGATCTTCACTGATTCTCTTCCTGGTTCAGGTTACGTCATGACCCACAAAGTGAGGCTGCACCCGTTGCTGTCACGATCGAGCTGTTCACCCTCACTGTCTGTCACGTCTGTATTTCCATTGCTTCGCCTTCACCTGTTTTCTTTGATCTCAGAAAAATGCCTGCACAGCAGCCGCTGGGCAGCCCCATACTCGGAGCTCATCTTCCAAAATTAAGCACATTCTGTTCCTATCACACCTTCCCAGTCCCAGACAAAGCCGTGATTTTAATTCTCCCGATTTAAAGCCAACACGTCCCTTATCATGAAAAATGTGATGGCAGCAGAGAAGTCTAATCTGGGATCACATTGGGTTTTCGCAAAGTGAAGCAAGTGACTTTAACAGCAGAGACAGGGAGGGTTCAGGAAGGTGACATGCTTAGTTTGTAATGTACTTTGTACTTCCTGCCAGTTTAATGTTTTTGCCACTGTGGGCTTCTGAAAGCACAAAGAGAGATACCACCTTCCCTGTAGGAGCCTCGCAGAGGCGGTGGGACCTGAGGCCAGGGAGTGGGATGCCAGAGCCCCGCTGCCTTCTCGCTCTTCAGAAACCAACCACAGTTCTTCATTAACCTCTGCTGGGTGGTTAGCGGAGACCTCTCTGTTCTGTCATGAGGGGGTTGCTTTCACTGTCAAAGACGGAGGATCCCAGAAACTTGCTGAAAAGAGGAGGTCGAGCAAGGTGCAGCAGGCCCACTTTAGTGCCTGTGGGCCTTGGTCTTTTAAACGCAAACTAATGGATATGTACATTTCTAGTTCACTTTGGTGAACTAGAGAGAAGAAAGTGTTCTCAGTACGTGTTGAAAGCTACGAGAGTTTTAATTTAAAAAAGAAACACAGTCCAGACTGCTTTCCTCATCCTTTTCTCCTCTTTCCTTTTTTTCCCCTTGACAGGGAGCTGGACGTGGGGCCTGCATCCTTCTGTGTTGACAAACGTGTTATGTCACCTGTCATTTTGGGACAACTCTCCAACACTGTCCCCCAACACCATGCTAGCCTTGGTGGTAAAATTTCTTGGTATTTATGGGAGTCCTCTTTCTATGCCCCTAACATACTTTTAACCACTTTTCTTGGGAACCACTCCCACATTTGGTTTGGTGGGAAACAGTAACAGCGGAATGATGAGTGTGGACCTGAGTTACTAGGTTTTGTTGGTCTCTTGGTTGAAACTGTTTTTGAAAAAATCCCCACGGAGGGGCCTGTCTGTCACCTTGCTATTGATCCATATTTAATACCTGTTTATCAGCCCTCTTAGGCCATGGTAAAGTTGCACCTTTTGAACACGTATTTACTAGGGCAAAGGGGTGTACTACAGATTAGTGTTATATTATTTTAATGGATTTAAATAATTTATAAGTATGCTGAGTGTAAATTTTTAAATGACTATGTATTGTAAAAGGACATATCCTGTGAAATATAATATTTTACTGTTAGAATAATTCTCAAAGAAGAATGATTTATCTCACCCGTGGAACTGGTTGCATCCTGATAACAATCAACAGGCACTTTGTAATTTCTTTTTGGGTTTTTTGGGGGGCTGTCGGGAAGCAAGACATCATCTGTGTAAAGTCCTGTTTGTATCACTCACAATATGCACTGTATGGCTACACAAGCAAGCAGCTTGAACAAATCACTCCAATGGCTCATTAAAGAACAAAAGCTTCCAGAAGCTGCAATGCGTGTGGTTTATTTTCTGACTATCCTGGCTCCCACCCCGGTGTGCTCCAGCCTGATCCCAAGGAACAACAATGCTTTTTATTGGTTAAACTGATTTTTTTTTTTTTTCCCAAAGAAAGGACTGAGCTCACAATTGGCAAAGTGCAGAAGCAGTCATTATTGGAACTCAATTGAATTCAAGTAAAGGTGAGATTTAAGCTGTCAGTTTTCTGTAATGGATGCAAGGCTTCGTTGAATGCATTTAGAGCTAGTTGGGCAGGGAAGGCAATAAATCTACCTTAGGATCCTAACCAAAAGGCCATGAGGAAGCAGCAGTATCGGCTAATAGAGGGCCCAGGCATTCAAGCCTCATTTGCCGCTTTTGTTCTGCTGCTACATCGAGTGACATTGGGAAAGTCATTTGCCCTTTCTGGAGATCAGTCTTCCTAGGTGGAAATGAGTTCTTCCCCCGCCCCAGGCTTACTTCTCTGGATAACTCCTACTGACTCTCAGGTCTACTTGGAAATTTATTCCTCCCCCTTGAACCTGGTTAGATGTCTTGTGTTCTCAACAACTCCCAGTATCCATGGCATCAAAAAACTAACGTAAGTTTCTCGGGGTGAGAACTGTGACTCACTGCCGTGCAGACCCTTAGATCGCCAGCACTTAATGGAAGGTGCCAATGCTTGGATATCGGATGAGTGTGAGGTTAGGGGTTCCCAAGTGCCAAACCAAGTCTAAGGTGGAATGAAAAAAATGTGCATTTTGCCCTAACAGTATATTCATTCAGGTTTTAGACTTTTAAGATTATCCTTTGTGAAGTTTTAATTTACATTTTTGCATTAAATTACATCAAAATGATAAGCATATAGTGAATTGTTTCTTTAAATTTCCTTAATTTGTCAAATAAGACCTAGAAATGCCGTTTTTAAAACTTGTTTCTGTGATTCCTGAATTTACAACAAACGCTTCTATGAAGACAAACACATGAAGGTGTAAGGAGATACAAGTTATAAAGAGACCAGGAAAAAAAAAGGGACCAGAGCTTTGATGTTTTAAAAATTGTTCTTTCTCATACATTGGGGAGCAGTACAGTGCCTTCGACCAGGGCCATAACTACGAGAGGAGGTAAGGCACACGTGACATCTGTTCCGTCTTGTAGGCGTCTCGCATACCTAGTCAAGAAGTGTGTCACTTCCCAATTCTGTGTTGCCATTCATGCATTTATTCAAGAAATACTGAGCGCCCCCAGGTACTGCTTGGGGTACGTTGGTGACCAAAACAAAACTCTCTGACCCTGTGGTGCTTGCACTCTAGTGGGGGGAATGATGTCTACCACCTGGAGACTAGTCACCCCTAAGATGTGGGTTCCACTCTCAAGCTATGTTTACTAGTTTGAACGGTGTTTCCTGGCATCTTTGAGTCTTTCTCTGCCCTTTGACCTTTAAATACTCCTTTAAGGGTGGGGGAGAAGCATGTCACGAATCTGAAAACTGCAGCTGAAAGGGAAGGCCCATATAGCCCCCAAAGACTCACTCTTGTGTACTTCATAACCAAAGACATTTCTGGCATTGAGGGGGAAAAAAAAAAAAAAAAAACTTTCATAGTACCCTCTCTCCTAGCAAGGGCCCTAAGTGCAGTGAAACTTAGTGCAGGCCCTAAGTTCAGAGGCTACCCATCTGAACGTCAGTGGGGCCAGTCTACAGTGAAATCTCAAATAAATCCTGGGATCCGCTGAGAGCTGCATTGTATTAGGAAAACAGAAGCCTCTTCATATATTCCAAGTGAGAAGGACTTAACATAAACATTGGAAGAACTAGGAAAGCACAGGTCGAGGATAACACAGACCTCAGCCCAAAGTTCCAAAGTCCTCAGAAGCTTGCCTGGAGGCCCCTGCAGTTCCTGAGAAGGCCCCCGGGTAGTCTCTCTTTTCCCACACACCCAGCTGCAACTGCCTCGGAAGAATAATGGCATCTGCTTACCTGCCAGGCCTCCTGTGCTGCCCTCCTTCCTGCAGCAGTCATTGGGGGAGGGATCCTGGGAAATGTAGTTCTTGGAATCTCTGCAGTGAACACAAGACTGTAGAAGAGGGTGGTACTGACACCAGGTTGACCGCAGACAATCCAGCCTATACACTTCCTCTAACTCTCCCAGACTTCCTCCTGGAGATCCCAGACAATCTGTACGACTGCTGTGCCACACCCCCCAGGCATCCTCCGTGCATTTCAGCAGGCGGCTTTTGCAGTCTTATGTCCTCAGAAGGGAGGCTGTAGGACAAATGTGCCTATCTGGTCACATTTCAACCACGCTTCTTGCTGGAGTTCCTTTGCTCAGGCTTTCTATAAACAGGCCTTTAGTGTAATGGTATAGATATTAAATGACCCAAGTAACCAAGGCAAGTCTCATGCTTTCAGATGAAGAATCTCAAGTAGTTTGAGTGCTTAGTTGGGAAGGGCTTAGCTGGACAGGATTTGCCGTACTCTTTCCTCTCTGGGCAACAACCTAGCTGTTGTCAAAGCAGAGTGTTCTGTCTTCCTCGGTCAGGGCAGGATATCTCTGTCAGCTAGGAGAATCTGTGCGCAGGCTACGGGGCAGGGGAACCCCAAGGATTTCACAGACTTCTCACATGACCTTTTCCTTCTTACCTTCCAACACTTCTTCCTTGAAGACAGAAAATGCAACAGCCTGTTCGGTGGATTCCAGGGGATTCCAGTGGGGAGCAGGCAGTGCCAGAGTTGAGCTCGTTAAGTAGGGTGGCAGCAAGGTCTCGGTCCTCTCTAAGCTTCCAGCTTCTTCATTTACAAACGAGGGTGACTGGCCCCTCCCCCAGAGTTGATGTGAGGATTAAATAACAATGCACAACCAGTGCTCGCTTCATTGACTGATATACAAAGTGCCTGAAGTATGTTAACTTTTTATTACTATTATTTCGGAGTTCTCTGGGTCTGTCCTTGAAAAGGGTATGAGATTCGTCTGAGCTTCATCCTTCATAAGGAATTGAGAAATGGCGATTCCCTTTCATAAGAAGTGCTTCTACCTGCCTCGTGTTGAGATGGATGTTCTCACCTTCGTTCCTGGAGCCGTGAGGGAGGATACGGAGGAGAAGAGAAGCCACGGGAGGGTGGGCGCCATGTAGAGGGAAGCTGGGCTGTTGAATCCTGTGGGAGATTTTTCTCGGGCCTCGAACTCGTCACACCTGGACGCTGACGCGGAGTGGGACCCTTCCTGTGTGAAAGCCTCCAAGGGAGAGCTCTGGCCACGTACCTTTTCTGTGTTTGTGTTTTCACTTTTTCTTTGAGGTTCAACATAAAACAGTGATGTGCACAGATCTTAAGGGCACAGCCTAAATAATTTTTACAAATGAATAAATCTGTGACACCACCTCCCAGATCAAAATACAGACCATCTCTACCACGCCAGAAGGCCCCCACGAGCTCCTTCCCAGTCGCCCCACCGCACCGCCCCTGCAGGGCACCGCCGTTCCAGCTGCGGGCGCTGCCAGTCAGCCTCGCCTGGCCCGGAACTGAAGCGGGACTCCTTCCTGGCTGCTTCTGTTCAACTTCTATGTCTGTGAAATTTATCCATGTTTTCACATGCATTGGTGGCTTATTCTTTTTTATTTCTGTTTCCATTATATGACTATACTACAATTTGTTAATCCATTCTACTGGCGATGTACAGTTTGGGCTAATATGAATAAAGCTGCCATAAATATTCTTATATTTTGGTGGACAGTCCTGCTAGGTGCAGATGGAATTACCGAGTCACAGGGCAGGCAAACGTTTTGCTTCAGTGGATTGTTTTCCAAAGTGGCTGTACCCATATAGTTCCACCTGCATTAGTTTTTGAACATGTCACAGAGGAGCTTCTCCATTGGAGTGTTCCCTATGGTCTTGCGGAAAAAGAGGAGCTCCACGCGTTCAGAAGTGATAAACCTCAGAGACGGGAGAAGCAGGAGCAATTTCCCAAACCTGAGCAGGAGAGAGGGCACCATCAGTTCTGTCATCAGGGTCTGAGCACAAGCGCCCCCTAGGGATGGAGGGGGGAGGAGCGGAGCGGGCTGGAGGGCCCGGGGTGGGTAAGGGGAATTCTGGGGAAAGGCCCCCTTCACTGGAGGGGTTGCCTTGCCTTGCCCTGCCCCTGGCCCATGTGGCCCCCTCCGATATATTTAGTTGAGGAGTGTGATGAGAATAGTTTGTTATGTGTAAAAATTATAAAGTGATACATTCTTTACGTTAATAATATGTGCAATTATGATAATTAATACTATATATATTTGAAAAGAATGTAAGCTCCCCTCTGTAAGCCACCTAGGATGACAGAGAGGCCATTAGTGAACATGTTCTGAAAGAATCATTTGTGGCTGAGATACTCATCCAGAAAACAAGTAATTGTAGTTTTAAATAAGAGCCTTTTGCTAAGCAGGGGAGAAACGGTGCAGAGACGGTGGGGGGTGAAAGCCCCAAGGGACAGATGGAGGGATGGGCTGGACCCTCCGTGGGTAGGAGGCCTGACAGCCCGAGTCAGTGCCTGCGATAAGAAGGCCACTCCCAAGTGAGGCCACTGCGTGCTCAGCTTCCTCTGTGGGGTCTGTGGGAAGGCTTCCCGCCTCCCAGTCGTCCAAGATTGCTTTCTCCTGTGCGTGCGACAGAGTGGCACCGAGCGGTCGTCCCCTTCCCTGTGCCTTCCCCGCTTCTGTGTTTCTGGGCTAAGGAGGGTCAGGGAGAATTAACTGTGAGGTCAAGTGTTTTCACACTGCAGGAATCGACCCACTGGCGGGTCACAACCAGTCTTGTAAAAACACACGCACAAATATCAGAGTAAATTACCCAAAGGAAGGGCAGGCCCGACTTGGTGGAACTTTGTTTCCCTGCAGCGCGGTCGTGGTGCCGCAGCTCGGAGAGAACTCCAGTGTCTCTCTCCACACTCAGTTCTGCCTGCAGTTGGTACTGAACCGCCATAGAAATGACGTTGGAAATCACAACCAGAATTTTGAAACTTGATAGAAAGCCAATATGCCCGGATTTTTCTGGAAGCTGATCCCAGCAGAAACTGAGCGGAGGAGGGCTGCTGCTGGCTGCTGTCTGTGATGACGGTTCTCAGGCTGCTTTGTCGGGACTTGGAACAGTGCTCTTCCTGTGCGCATAGGCAGCAGAGAGCTTTCTGTGCGACGTGGCGTAGGCCTAGTACACTTTGACTCTTCTCCAAGGGAAATTACCTCTTTCTGCGACCATTTGTCAGAGCGGAGGTGATTCGAGGGTGTCCATGTCAGCTTACCTCTTTGGGAGAACTGTTGGGAGTCCCAACAGAATCAGGTAAGATGGTCTGAAATGGCCAGCAGATTCCTGGAGGCCAAGCGCTCCGGCCTTGTGGAGGCTCTATTGCGCATCTGCTGGTGGTGCTGGGCCAGGCTGGGCAGGCCCAGCGCTCCTGCCCCCCCACGCTTGCCCAGCCACACTCTCAGCCTGCAGGCACTGCACCCCAGACCAGCTGGGGCCAGGCTGTACCCATGCACAGCCCTGTGCACGGGACCCCAGGAGATGTCCCTCCGTCGGAACTTGTCATGCTCCCTCAGAACTACCTTTGCCTCGTGACTTTCCTTTCTGTTTCATGACCGCCTCCTCTCCCATAGCTCCTCTTCCCTTACAACACCCACATACCAAGTCTGACTCATTCTTGCCTCTGGAGGCACTCACTCCTGCTGTTTCCTTTCCACCACCCCTGGCCCCCTCGGAGCAGACTCCATGGGCTCCCCTGGGGGACGGCAGCATCCTCTGCACACGCTGCCACGCCATTCGCATGAAGTCCAGCTCTGTGAGCTCACCCCTGCAGGCTCCCCTCTGCCTACCAATCAGATGTGGCCTGGCTGGCCTCCAAAGTCCTGAACAGGCTGGTCCACAGTGCTGTTTTCGCCTGATCTCCCACCTTCTCCCGGGAAGCAATCTGTTGCACCTGCCAAACTGGGCTCTTGTCCTAAGAACACATTGTAGTTTGCCCCCTCTCTCCCTCTGTAAATGATGATTTCTCTTCTTTGAGACCCTAGCCCACCCTCCAAGCCCAGCCCTGGGTGGACTTTCTCCACAAAGTCCTGGGCAGTTCTGCTGCACACCCTTACCCCCCATGGATCTCTGCCTCCCTCAGATCCATTCACCGCCCAACCCCTGACCAAGTCAGTCCTCACCCTCAGTGCGGTCACTGTGCCCAACATCCCTGGAAGGCAGCACCTTTGTCTTATGCACATTTTGGTCCCCAGTCGTGGGGCCTTGCACTGTGCCTGGCACACAGTAGATGCTGCTTGAACTGGGACCCTTGTCCTGTCTAATTAGTGCAGCCCTGATGAGATGGAGCCCGACAGGTGGGCAGTGAGCGAAGAGGTGAAGGGATAGGCAGGCAGGGAGGCAGGTGCTTGAGTCACCTCACAGGCTGGCGAGGGTGATGGGCCTCACAGTGCTGGCTCAGCATCACCTGGGACTGGTCCTGCAAGGCCTCCACGTGCTCAGGATCCTTCAGGCCCTGTGTTTCTGGAGAGGAGCAGCCACAGTGAGCTCCAGTCCTGGCCTGCCCTGCCCCTCACAGTCAGCTGGGCCCTTGGGAGGGGTGCACTCAGGCCTGCACCGCTCTCCTCCTGCCCCTGAGGGAAGAAGTCTGCACACCTCGGGGTCTGTGTGGGTTGTTGGAGGACAAGTGACAGGCAGAAGAAAGTCACTGGAATTCCCATCCTTCATTCCCAACTACTTCTCTGGTTGGGCAAAGACTCAGCTACCTGGTTTGAAGAGGACCAGGGCCTTCATGCAGGCAAACTCTGTGGGGTCCACCGCCAATCCCCGGAACCGGGAGATGGTTTCCTGCAGGAAGCGCATCTCCCCACTGGCCAGCGCCAGCCGGCCCAGGGAGCTGCCAGCAGCCACAGCCTCTGGTGGGGCCAGCAGGGGGCAGCTGTCCAGAGGCAGAGACCACTGTATGGCTCCGAGAAGGAAGAGTTCACTCCAGGCCTCCTCCAGCAGGATCACCTGTGCTCAGAGAGGGCGGGAGGGTGTGCGATGGCTGATCCACAGCATCTCAGACTCAGTCTGCAACTTCTGCCACCTTCTCAGGGGCCCTAGGATAGGAAGGGCTGGTCCAGGGTGCCCAGAATGTTCTCCTGGACTTCTGAAGTTAGCCAGAGTCCCAGAGCTCCGGGATTTGGTACCATCTGGCCTGGTGGCCTGGGTTCCATCCAGAGCCTCACCTGGAACATTTAGGGAAGTCTAGAGCCAGGGGGAAGGTGGGCGGCCTTGGGGACACTCCCGACAAGCACCTCACATTGAGCGCACTCAGGAGATGCAGCCTTACTTCTGATCCAAACCCTGGCACAGGGCTTGAACCCTCTGCGTGCCTCTCTCCAGGTTTGTCACGATGGGTTGGTCAGCTTGCCTGTGGGAAGCCCAGGGAGCATCCCAGAGCTGAAAAGGTTGGGCTGAAACTCAAGTCCTGAAGTCAGAGGGCTTTATGCTCCAGGGGAGCCCACAGCTGCCCACTCTGCTTCTCAGGGTCTGCTGACCACCCTGTCACATACAGTGTCTGCAGGACACGAGGTTTTGTCTAGGAGGAGAGGAGACCTGGGGACCATAGGTGCTGCCTTCAAATCCCCAGTCCCTGTGTGTCCCTGGCCATCGTCATCCCCTAGGTTCTCGTCCCAGCCATGACCTCTGCCCAGAGATGAGACCGCTAACAGTCACACCCCTGAGACACACGGCCCTGACATAACTGACTCAGAGGCACGTGCCAACCCCAAGGCCCAGCGAACTTGCAGCCATCACCTGCACAAGGATGGGTGCATCCCAGCCCCGCTCGCTCCGGGGGCTTGCCTGAGGGGCGTACCTGATCCCGGAAGGGCAGTTTGGAGAACACAGGCAGGCTCTTGGCCCACTTGACAGCCAGGAAGAGCAGGCGAGCCGATGTCTCCTGGACGCTGTCCAGACCACGGGGGGAGGGGGATGAATATGGGGACGAGGGGCACTCAGGGTCATTGCTGGTGACATCGATGTTCTCATCAGCTGTTGGAGGAGGAGGCTGTGACATAACATGCTGCTCCTCTGCAGGAGGTGGGGCGGGGGGGTGGGGGTGCCTGCGGTGCGCAGGGGCCTGAGTGTGGGGATAGAGGCCCTTCTCCCACTCACCATCCTCTGGCTCCAGCTTAGTGCAGGTTTCAGCCTTTATTAGGCTTGCCATGAAGTGGTGGTGCCCCGGGGGTGTGAGGGTCCCAGGCCCCGGGGCCCTGGCTGCAGACACAGGGGTGGGGCCCCGTGGGCTGGGCCCTGCTGAGGCCGGGGGAGCCACCGGCCTCTCCGTCTGGGCGGATTCCGTGCCATCAGGGCGGACCTGGGCCGTGCTGCGTGGCTGACGCTCATTCTGCACAGCTGGGGAGGCAGGAGGGGTCAGGACACCCCACCAGCCATGTGCCCCCATCTCTCTGCCATCCCTATTCGGGTCGACTACCCTGACTCACCGTCCTGGTTCATGCCCGCCTGCAAACACTTCCTCAGCCGACAGGCCTGGCACTGGTTCCGGTGGGCTTTGTCCACGGGGCACATCCCTGCCCCCACCTGGCACCTGCGGGCAGAGGGGAGCCCCAGGCGTCAGTGTCCCGCTCAGATGCTGGACAGTGGGCTTTGCCCGTGTTCACTCTGGCCACTCGTTCCCTGAACACCCCTGCCCTCCCGGGGCTCTCCTGGTGGAGCCCAGCCCCCCACCTGTAGATAAGCCTCCGCCTCACACTCCTCTTGAAGAAGCCGCTGCAGCCATTGCAGGCGTAGATGCCGTAGTGCTTCCCGCTGCTGCTGTCCCCGCACACCCGGCACTGCAGCTGGCGGCCCGCGCCTGCGGGGCGGGGCAGGCTGGGCCAGGGCCGGCTCTCGCACCCCTCCCTCCTCTTCAGGGACCCTCTGGACCCCTCATTCCCTCTCCCATCTGGATGGAAAAGTGTCTCCCCTCTCATAGTACCCCTGCCCCGCCGCATCCACCCAGCTTCTGCCTTCACACCGCCTGCCCCCTGCCCCCCTCCTCCCCCGGCCAATTTTCAGTAAGTGTGTAGGCTCTGCCTCCACTTCCCGCCGCCTGCCATTCCCTCTTTCTGCGGGTGGCGTCAGGGCCCACTATCCCACAGAAACGTTCTTAACACCACTGGGACCTCTGCTGACAAACCCTAGGGTTGCTTCTCTCTTCTTTTCTTCCTATCAGCTCAGTCCTCCTGTCCTGGCTCTGCTGACCCCCACGTTTCTAGGATTCTGGGTTCGCCAGCAGGTTCTGACCGATGAGGCTGGGCCTGAGTTGCTCTGGCTCTTTTCGTGGTGCAACTTTGCTCCCCAAGGGCCAAGATCTTACCTCCAGGAAATCCATACCTGTCTGCTCCTCTCCCAGGCCCCATCTACTGGGAGACTCCTTCTTGGAGGCAGCCACGGCCATGTGGGAGCTTGTGAGAGCCTAGCCCAAGTCCAGGCAGGGCCTCGGGCAGCCTCAGCCTTCCTGCCTGAGGGCGGCCTGCTGGGACACCGAACTGCAGCCTCTGCCTCCCCCGCTCTGCTCTGCAGCTCCGTTTGTGCCTCTGTCCCTTTTCTATCGCAGCTTCTCCCTTTGCCTGGCCCCGGAGATCTCCCTCGTCTCTGTCTCTCTGCCCCTGTCTCCACTCTCTGTCTCCCGCCTCCTTTTCCCTCTGTCTGACTCGGGAGCTGCCCCACCGTCCCCTCACAAGCAGCTGCTCTGGCTACAGGAGATTTCTTTCAGGGCAGCGCTGGACGCGGCTTATGATCCTCTTAATCTTTACTGTCTCCTCGGAGGATCACCGGCCACACCTGCAGCATTACCAAGGTGCCGCTGGAGCCGGTCAGTCCTGCTGGCCCCACACCAGCTTCCGGACTGCTCAGTGTCCCTGGGTCCCTTCTGCCCAGTGCTGTCGAGCTGTTCACCATCCAATGCCAAGTCTTGAAGGGACGTGGTCTTGAAGTCTTGAGGTGTGTGTGCCTCTGTGTGGCCCTGTGCACCAGGGCCTGCTGTGAGTCTGGGGTGGGCCAGCTCTTCGCCCTGGTGGTTCTCCCCCACTCCCTTGTTAAGGGACTGCTGAGGGGACAGGATTTGAGGGTCCTGGCCCCCTTGAAAGACTAGAGCTCCCCAGAAACCAAGCACAGACACATCACACATGGGAGTGGGCCTGATGCAGGGCCTGAGGATGGCTTGGAGGCGGGGAGGCCCGGGGCCCGACCTGGAGGGTCGCCTGCAGGCCTGCAAGGTGGCAGAAGAGGAGTTGGCCGATGATTTTCCTACCCACCTGGGGAGCCAGGCCTGCAGGACAAGAGTGGGTGAATACACGGCTCCCACCCTGGCTCTCAGGTGGCCTCCCCTCTTTCCCTGACTTGGCCTCACAGCCCCAGGCAGGCTGGCCCCTCAGCTGTCCCCAGGCCCAGTCTTCCCAGCCCGAGCCAGAAGCCCAGTAATGGTTATGAGAGGAGAAGGCAGAAGGAGTTTGCCTCCTTGGACAAAGCACCAGACCCCAGAGGGAGGGTGGAGAGAGCAGAGACAGACCCAAGTTCAAATCCCTGCTTCCTCCCAGGCCAGCCATGCATCCCTGAGCATGTGATTTAACCTGTCTGTGAAGAGGGGCAACAAAAGTACCCATCTTGTAGTGTAGTGAGAGGCACTCAAGTAAGATCGTTCTCAAAGTGTTTCAGCATGAGGCCCTCAGTATAAGAATATAAACAATGAGGGATGCTGTTGTTATTATTATTACTTCTCAAGGGCATTGAGGGGATCATGGAGCAATCCTCAAAAGACAAACTTTTCTTTCCCTGCCCCACCCCTGCCCCACCCCTCCCCCATGCCCAGGCTGGAGCAGAAAGCCCCATGTTGGTCTGGAGGGGACCCCCCATCCTCAGGGGAAGGGGATGGCCCAGCCTTGGGGCCCAGGTAGGAGGGGGAACAGTGTGAAGCTTCTGGGAGGATGGTGGAGCTAAGGGGACAGGCGGGGCCCTGTGTGAGTGGCATTAACCCTCAGTGTGGCAGAGGAGCACTACTGGGGATTTGGAAAGGCAGCTCGAGGGACCTCACAGGGCAATCTGCTCTCTGAGGCCTTAGAAGGTGGAGGCCACTGGGCTGAGGCCTCTCACCTGACCTCTGCCTCTGTCATCACCCCTCCACCGGCCCCTCCTGCCAGGCAGCCCCTCGGGACCCTCCGCCACAGGCTCTCCAGCTCCGCCTCACCTCACCTCCCAGGCCAAGGCCAAGGGTATTTCCCTTGAACTTGGCTGACAGTCTTTCCTTCCCAAAGCTCCTCTCTCCCTCTTCTTTGGGAACTCAGATCTTCACCCTCTTCCTCCCCGCTCAGAACTTGCCACCGCCTCCGTGCGGCCCTGAGGTCGGCCCCGCAGACCTTCTCATTCCCTCCTCGGGCAACCTCGCACACATTCCTGGCTTCCCTGCTGACTTCACACCACACTCCTGCCTGGGCTCTGCCCTGAGCTCCCAGCACCTGGAGCCCGGTGTGGGGACCACCCACAGGCCCCAGCAAACTCTGTACGCCTTGTCTGCACAGGGATGGGCATGCAGGGCCAGGCCTGGGACCCCCTGGAGCAGGTGCGTGCTGGGAGGAAAGCACCGGAGTCTAAGTGAGGGCCTCTGATCCGGAGCTCTGGGCCCAGGAAGAGCTGCTGGCAAAGGAGCTCAGAGGGAAAATTAGGACGGCGCGGGCCAAGGCAGGACAGGAAAGGGAGGATTCGACCCAGCCAAGCGTCCTACGTGGTCTTTTGTATTATGAGTAAAAAGAGCGGGAAAGCACTCAAGAAGAGTTCACACACAAATACTTGCAGCATCACGTTCAAAACTCACAGAAACCCTCTAAAGAATTTATCCTCATCAGCCTCAACTCACAGATGAGGAAACTGAGTTTCAGAGAGATGAAGCTTCAAGGCCACACAGCTCCTGAGGGGTGGAGCAGAGCGGGGATGCAGACAGGGTTCAAACCTGTGTCCAATCCCCCAGCTCCTGCTTTCCACCAAGGCGTCCTCTGCGGAGATCTGACATCTCTGGCTTTAGCAGAGGAGTCTGGCGCCCTTGGCATTGGTTCTGAAGAGGAGGAGGGCCTGGGCGGGGCCGGGGTGGGGCGGGGGGCGTGGGTGGGTGGAAGGGGGACTGAAAACAGAGACTCACAGAGAGAAGGGAAGGCGACAAAGAGCTGAGGCTTTGTAAGGAAGGGTGGCATTAAAGAAAGGCCTTTTTTTTAAAATCAAAGGAGATATTTAAAAAATATTTAAGAAGAGGAATTCCTTTTAAAATTGGGAGATGACAAGGAGTCAGAGAGAGCAAGGATGCAGCTGGGGGCGGGCAGGGGGACAACCGCCCGCCACCTGGGCAGCCAGGGCGCGGCAGAGCGCTCGGAGGGGCTGGCGTTGGCCTGGAGAGGGGTTTTTGTGTTTTGAAGACTCTTGCTAGTTTGAAACAAATGTGAACAATGATAGAAATAATAGGAAATATTCATTAAGAAATTGTTACGTGCCAGGCACAGTTCTAGTGTCTACACACGTGAACTCCTTTAATCTCCACTCAGCACGACCTTTCTGCTCCGTGAGCCCAGGCAAGCCGCCCTGCCCCTCTGTGCGCGTTCCCTCATTTCCGAACTGGGTCAACTAGTGTCCCCTCGGGGTTGTGCTGGGATTAAAGGAGATGACACTAAAGGCATTACCCCAGGCCCAGCTGAGAGGGAGGAGGCAGGTGGAAGCAGGTCAGAGGGCAGAGGTTGGGGGTGACCACTGTGGGGAAGATCCTCAGGGAGGGGCTCCGGGGCAGGCTCTGAGGCCCTGCTGTGTGTGTGGTCAGGTACCAGGTTTTCCCTGAAGTCCTCGGCAGGGAAGCAAACACTGGGAGAAAGTAGGTACCAGGTACCAGGACTGCTCCCCACTTCATTCCTCCCAGCGAGCGCAGGGGAGGACCGCAGGAAAGGAGTTGAAGGTGTCAGAGAAGGCCCTCCAGGCAGAGAAGGAAGGTTCTCGTTTCCGCACGGGTCTCCTCTCTGCGGCTCTGCCTCCGGCGTGCCCAGTCCCCTTCCACCGTCCAGGCCTGTTCGGGCTCACCTCCTCTTCCCCGGCCTCCTGAGCTCAGTCCCCTGCTTTCCTTCTAGATGCCCCATCAGGACCAGATCTTATTCTTAGTATTGAACCTCACTCCAGGTCCACTTCTTCCACCCAGTCCAGATGGAGGTTTCCAGGCATGGGGCTCAGAGCTGCAGGTCACCTTTACAGGTAGATAACAAGGCACACAATGGACAAAAATCTTTCTTTCTTGTCTAAATTTTCTAAATATTCTATAGTGGGTATGTATTATGATAGAATGGCAAAAAATAAATATAAAAAATCCATGGAAAATAAAGATACCCGCATGGTTTGCCCTGCCTGGGCTTACTCTGTTTATTTTAGCTTCATTCTGCTGCCCCCTCGATCATTCTGATCCCTGATGCGGTCCCCTCTCCCCTGGCCCTCGGTTCTTTGGCAGGTGAGGGCCAGCCAGAGCCGAGACTGTGAGGCTGCGCGTCAGGAAAGGATGACCGCCCAGCAGGATGGGGGTGGGAGCATCTCCCGATCTGTGGCCGCCAGCTGCTGGGGCAGACGCCAAAGGATTACTCAGCCCAAAGCTTTGAATCTGCTGATGAAGCTGCCAGAGGCCACCTTATCACTAATACTATTATTCTCTCAGAGGACAGGTCAGCAACTTCCATCTGACTCCCTGGGGGTCTGGGTGGCAGGGTGGGAGGGCACTTGGGCTGGGTGAGGGCTGCAGGGCTGACTTCCCTCTGGAAACTTCAGACCCTGGCAGCTAAAGCCCCATGTGCCCAGCTTGTCTTGGGTCTGTCACACCCTGAGTCACAGGCCCCAGGTCTGAGGCACAACCTGAGTTCTGCCTAGGGGGGAAGGACTGGCTCCTGGAAGGACCAGTTCCAGCTGGCTGGGTTTGTGGGCCACAGTACCCAGCCCAGCAGCTGTGGGCTTCCTGTTGGGGGCAAGCCACATTCACCGCATCCCATCCTGGAAACGTGTCTTCTGGGATTTCTTAACACCCCTCCCCCCATCAAGGTTTCACTGTCTCTGAGAAAGGACAGCTAGTGGTGAGGGGTCTGGCTGTGGGGCTCGGGACCCAGCAACTCCGCTTCCAGGAAACTGTTTCACGGAAACGCCCACAAAGCTTTAATTAAAGGGCCGTTTCCTGTAGCAGCTCAGGAAAACCCCATTCGCGGACAGCTGGCGCGGTGGAGCGGGCACCGCCCCAGCCGCGCAGCACTCTTCTGTGGCATTCACGCTGTGGGGGTTCTGCCCGTGGCCACATGACCACGGCCCACGGTGCCTCGACTTCAAAGCCAGCGACAGAACAGCAAGGATGGTGTGATTCTAAGTGTCTCCGGGATCCCTGGCCAAAGAGAGCTCCTTGGCAGGACCTAAATGAATCAATCGTTTTTTTTTCTAGAGCAGTGAGTGGAAGGTTCAGTGTTCCACGAGACAGACACCAGCAGGAAAGTTTCTCAACAAAGCCTCTTTATTTTCTTTTCAAGATCACATTTAGAAACAGTCAGGTATTCCCCCGCAGTTTTCCCAGCCCTTGTCTAGTGAAGTCCTTCTAGAAGGATTTCAAAAGGCCTGAGCGGACTGTGGAGGCTCCGGCCCCACCCCAGGACCAGCGGACAAAGGCCGTCTGTCCAGGGCGCCTCTCATCTGCTCCACGGCGGGCTGACCCCCTTCCTCCTGGGCGTCGGGATGACTGAGTGGACAGTATCTTTTTTTTGAATGTACACAATAAAATATTTTTATTTTTTGGATCTTTTATTTTTTTTAAAAATTACTTTGTTGTTGTTCAATTACAGTTGTCTGTACTCCCCCCTACTCCCCCTCCGGCCCTGACAGGTGGCTGGTCCACTCCCCAGCGGAGCTATTGTATCCTTAGGACTCCACCAGCAGAAAGTGTTGCCACAAACAAGTTTTTGTTTGAATGTTTAATAATGAACATATGTTACAATTATAATCAGGATAAAACAAAGTTCTTTTCAACTTTAAAAAAGGGAATGGCTAATTTGAAATGTTACCAATAATAATAATAATAATAATAAATATTGATGAAGAAAGAGTTAAGCATTCATAGGTGTGAGAATGAAAAGCTTCTCATGCTCTCCATGTCTCTCCCTCGGGACTCCGGGGGTGGGGGGGTGAAGGGCAGCCTGGTCCTGGAGGCGTCCTTCCGTGCCAGACCCTGGGAAGTTCTGGAGGATGGGGGGAGGGATGTGGGTGCAGGGTGGGGGCTGTGCTCCTTGAAAACCAGTGCAGAGTACAGTGAAAGCTTGACAGGTGCAGCCACAACAGTGTGCTGCAGCTGACTGACCCTCCTGGTTACATGTGTTCTCTAGAAATGAAACAGCCTAAGGCAGGGGCTTTCAACTCGGCACTATTGGCTTTTTGAGCCAGAAGATTCTTTGCGTGAGAACGTCCTGTGTATTGTAGGATGTTTAGCAGCATTCCTGGCGCTCCACACACTGGTGTTCAGTAGTGTCCCCTTCTGCCCAACTGTGACAACAAAAATGTCTCCACGTACTGCCAAATGCCCCCTGAGGGTCACGGATTGCCCTTGGTTGAGAATCACTGGCCTGAGCCATGTTGTTCCCTGCTTTCCTGGAGACAGCTCCGAAAGCCTGTTTCCACTGGTGCAGGGCGCTGCCCGGGGCCGCCAGGAGGAGCCCCAGGCCCCCAGCTCGGGGCAGGATCCCAGGTGTCCTGGGTGCAGACTCAGGAACCAGCTGGAAGGATGTCAACAGAGGCTTCTCTGAAGGAGAATTTTACTATTCTGTTTTCTTCTCTATATTTCTGGTTTTTGAATGTTTAATAATGAACATGCATTATAATAATTATAGTCAAGATAAAGCTTTTTGTGTTTTTGAGACTTGCTAATTTGGAATAAATGTGAACAATGCTTTCATTAAGAAATTATGTGCCAAACATGGTTCTAAGCCTAATACGTGTGAACTCATTTAACCTTTACTCGGCACCACCATTGTTGCCCTCCTTGCACAGAGACCGACTGGCTTGCTTCCTGACCAACGGCACACAGCCAGTAGGTGACAAAGGTGGAATTCATACCCAGACAGATAAGCAGGTTGCTTTAGGAGAATGTATCTGCTCAAGAGTAGGGGGAAGATGGGACTATCCTAATTATAAAACCACCTTTATACTTTTGATAAAGCAAATTTCGTCCAGACATTCCATCTGCAGGTAGGTTGAATGGATAAAGCAGACACCTGGGCTGTGTGTGGAAGGCCACCTTGAATGGGCATTTCTGTCCTCGGTTTTTCTCTGAGATGCAGATTCTGAGACTCAACTCCAACGAAACACAGAGGAAGTGAGGGGACTGACCAGTCTGTGGGCACCTTGTCCTCCCCTACGCCTGCAGTGGACGGAGGGGCTCGGGACCGCGCCCGCTGTGACTCGGAGTGGCTTTCAGGTGTGCCCGTGTGGAGTGTGAGTGTGGTGTGGCGAGGACCTGACTGTCCTGTGACAAAGGCGGGCTGGCAGATGTGCTGTGTGGTGGTTAATTCTCAGTGTCACGGTGTCGTGACAGCCGCCTGGGCTCAGAGACACTGCCGGAAGGGAGCTGTTCAGGTGAGCAGGGTTCAGATGTCCCAGCGGCACATTTTCCTTCCTGACTTGATCCTGGAGTGAGCTGTGTGTTCTCACATTCTTTATTAGCTACGTTTATTAATCTGGCGGGAATTCCGAACTGAAGCAGCAAATATCCAGTGGCTCTGTCCAGAGATGCAGGATATGTCCTTCACGATGCCATTGCAGAAAATGCATGTGTTCAGAGCCGTCCTCCCTGAGACGGGGCAGGGAGGGAGGGGGCGGTACAGGAGGGAGGGGGCGGTACAGGAGGGTCCCCAGCGGCCTGGCCGCTGCCCGTCTTTCAGCGGGGCTGCCCTCCTGCTGCCGCTCGCGCTCTGGCCGCTCTGGCCGCGGAGGTCTCCTGGAGCCCGGAACGCGGTGGACACGGCCTTCGCAGGTGCTGCTCCAGCTTCCTCGTTACTCCCAGTCGGGTTTGGAAGACCTGCTCTTCGACAGGATTTCTTACCAACTCTACACCGTGATATATATACCAGGATGTTGCTTTCAGTCAGCATACGTTGGGAATAGCTAAGTATATATTTAAAGTCTAATAAATGATGGCATATTTCTAAGATGGCTATTATTCTGCCATTGAAACAGGTTATATGGAAAAACACCACGGTGAAATAGTAAGCTACAAAATACTACAAACACTATGGCTTTTACAAATAAAAAATGCTGAGTCAGAGGCATTCTGCTTGATATTACACTTAATATATTTAAATTTATTATTATAGTTAATATAATATAGTAATATAAATTCATGTTACTATTATATTGGTCTTTATGTTTTATACTTTTCCTTTCAGCACAAAGAAAGCTCTATCATTTATTTATTTATTTGACAGTCTGTTTTCAAAGGTAACTTCTTACTAAGCCTTGGTGTATCATTTTATTCCCAGATATAATCTTAAGGTGAGACTCCCGAATGAGACATTGAAATTTAACACAACTTTCTGGAAGTCTGAAGTTATTTCAAAAATAAACTATTTATAAAAACCAGTATGAGTGTTTAAAAACAAACTCTGTGCCTCATTTTAGGATGGTGGTAACTCGTTTTCATGAGTCTTTAGATCTACAGTATGGCCGTGATAACTAAATGCAGTTTTTTTCATTTAATAATATATTTTATTTAACCTAATATATCCAAAATGTCATTATAGCATGTAATCAAGATTTTTAAGGTGTCAACGAGATATTTACCTTTTTTGTACTAAGTCGTAAAAAAAAAAAAAAAGCCAGTGTGTTCTCACACCTGCGCCATCTGCATTCAGATGGGGCGTGTTTCAAGTGTTCAGCCCTCACTTTGGCCAGTGGCCGCCCCGTCCGCACGGCTTCAGAACGCAGACCTCTGTCTGTTGACGTGGCTGTGATTCAACTTGAAGTAATAACAACCACTTATTGAACATGTACTATGTGCTAGATACTATATACTTTACCATATAATCGCATTTAATCTTTATAACACTTTGCAATGTGGTTATTTTTAATCCTCATTTTACAGATGAAGAGACTAAAGTTTAAAAGATTACAAAATCCTGTACCAATAAGGGGCTGAGGCAGAATTTGAACCCAGGTCATATGACTACATTGAATAGCATTTTTAAAGTATATTTGATTGATTAAGCTGTTACAGTTGTCCTAATTTTTTCCCCTTTCCCCCCTCCACCTGGTACCCCTCTTCCCTCCCACAATCCCCCCTTAGTTCATGTCCATGGGCTGTGCATATAAGTTCTTTGGTTTGTACATTTCCTATACTATTCTTAATATCCCCCTATTTTGTACCTACCATTTATGCTTTATAATCCTTGAACCTCTTCCCCAATTCTGCCCCTTCCATCTCCCAGCTGATAACCCTCCAAATGATCTCCATATCTATATTCTGTTCCTGTTCTGGTTGTTTGCTTAGTTTTGTTTCCTTTCTTTTATTTTTTTTTTCGGATTAACTGTTGACAGTTTTGAGTTTGTTGTCATTTTACTGTTCATAGTTTGGATCTTTTTCTTAAATAAGTCCCTTTAACATTTCATGTAGTCATGGCTTGGTGATGATGAACTCCTTTAGCTTTACCTTATCTGCGAAGCACTTTATCTGCCCTTTCATTCTAAATGGTAGCTTTGCTGGGTAGAGTAATCTTGGATGTAGGTCCTTGCTTTTCATGACTCTTAATGGTTCTTTCCAGCCCCTTCCTGCCTGCAAAATTTCTTTTGAGAAATCAGCTGACAGTCTAATGGGAGCTTCTTTGTAGGTAACTCTGCTTTTCTCTTGCTGCTTTTAAGATTCTCGCCTTATCTTTAACCTTTAACATTTTAATTAGGATGTGTCTTGGTGTGTTCCTCCTTGGGTCCAACTTGTTTGGGACTCTCTGTGCTTCCTGGACTTGTACGTCTATTTTCTTTGCCAAAACAGGGAAGTTTTCTTTCATTATTTTTTCAAATAAGTTTTCAATTTCTTGCTCTTCCTCTTCTCCTTCTGGCATCTGACTTGGATATTGGTATGTTTGGAGATGTCCCAGAGTCTTCTTATACTGTCCTCATTTTTTTTGAATTCTCGTTTCTTCTTTCTGTTCTGGTCGAATGTTTATTTCTTCCTTATGTACCAAATCATTGATTTGAATCCTGGCTTCCTTCACTTCATTGTTGGTTCCCTGTGGATTTTTCTTTATTTCACTTAGTGTAACTTTTATATCTTCCTTTATGTTGTTGCCATACTCAGTGAGTTCTATGAGCATCCTGATCACCAGTGTTTTGAACTCTGCATCTGATAGGTTGGCTATCTCCGTTTCATTTAGTTCTTTTTCTGGGGTTTTGTTCTGTTCTTTCATTGGGCCATGTTTCTTTGTCTCCTCAATTTGGCAGCCTCTCTGTGTTTGTTTCTGTGTATTAGGTGGAGCTGCTTTGGCTCACTGTCATAGTGCACCTGTTAAGTTGCGCCTGTTAAGGAGACTTAGGTATTTGCCAGGGCAGAGCAAGCTGCTTCATTGCCTTGTGACTCTGTGTAGGGGGAGAACTCAGAGGAGGGACAGTGCTGCTGCCTGGCTTCTGGAGGTTTGCCCAGCACTTGCCCCATTTCCAGTCACTTCACCCCCTTCCTGTATGTGACTGGCACCCTTCCAGCTGTTGCTCTGGTAGTGAATCCCAGAGTGGGTGGGTTTGTGTACATTCTAAGTCTTTGTGGGCCCTTTAAATGGACTCTACTGAGAAACTGGCAGTTTCTTCTGCTGCCCCAATGCCCACTGGTTTTTACATCCAGAAGTTATGGGGATTTATCTTCTTGGCGCTGGAACCCTGGGCTGTGTGTTCTGGTCTGGGTCTGGGAATGCTTGCTCTGAAGGTATCCCTCCCGGTTTTTATCCCCCACACGTGAGTGTGGGACCACCCATTCTGTTGTCACTGCCTCCCTGTGCCACACCGTGTCTTCTTGCCTTTCTGCCCTGACTCTGCATCTCTGCCCCTCCTACCCGCCTGGATGAGTGTGCTTCTTTCTATCCTTGGTTGTCAGATTCCATACACTTCGATTTTCTGGCAGTTCTGGGTGTTCTTTGTTTTGAGGTTAGTTGTAACTGTTCTCGTGGTTACACGAGGAAGTGGATGAAGCATGTCCACCTACTCCTCCATCTTTTTTTTTTTTTTTCCCTTCATCTTGACTGGAAGTCTATATTGAATACATTTAAAACCAAATGAGTATTTAAGACTCAGTAGAATACACTTAAATATTAAGTGAGCAGATATTTTATATTTTAAAATACTTTGATTAAAAAAAACCAGTCTGTTGTATTCTTAGCTTAGTGCATTGTAGTTTTTCTTACTCACTTTACTGTTTAAGGTGTAAATAGACCTTTCTCTGGCCATGATGAATAATACCTTCTGCTGATTTACACGTGGGCTAGCATCTGTATGTGTCCTGTAACATTATGTTTGTTTGTTTATTTATTGAAGTTATTGGAGTGACACTGGTTAATAAAATTACATAGGTTCCAAGGGTACAATTCTGCAACATATCATCTGTGTGCTGTACTGTGTGCTCGCCACCCCAAGCGTTTCTCTATCACCGTTTATCCCTCTTTACCCTCTTCTACCCCCACCTGCTCCTGTTTCCCTCTGGTATTCATCACACTGTTGTCTGTCTGTGAGGCTGGCGGGGTTTTTGCGAAATCCCTTCACTTTTTTGTCCAGCACCACTGCCCATTCCCCTCTGACAGTTATGAGTCTGTTTTTATTTTATTTGTTAGTTTATTTTGCCATCAGATTCCACATATACACAAAATCATATGGTATTTATCTTTCTCTGACTGGCTTATTTTACTTAACAGAATGTTCTCCAGGTTCACACATATCATAAAAGGTGAGATCCCCCCCCTTTTTTTTACACGGAGTAGTTTTCCATCGTGTAAATGTACCACTGCCTTTTTATCCACTCACCTACAAATGGGCACTTGGGCTGCTTCTAGGTCTTGGCTATTGTAAATAACACTGCAATGAACATAGGGGTGGGTACATTCTTTCAAATTAGTGTTTTGGGTTTTTTTTTTTTCAGCTAAATTCCCAGAAGTAGAGTCACTGAGTCTTAACACAGTTTCATTTTTAATTTTTTGAGGTAACTCCATACTTCTTTCCACAGTGGCTGCACCAGTCTGCATTCCCATCGACAGTGAATGATGGTTCCCTTTCTCCACATCCTCGCCAGCGCTTGTATGTTGATTTATTAATGAAGGCCATTATGACAGGTGTGAGGTGATATCTCATTGTGGTTTCAATTTGCATCTCTCTGATGATTAGTGATGGTGAGCACCTTTCATATGCTTTTTGCCATCTGCATGTCCTCTTTGGAGAAGAGTCTATTCAGGTCCTCTGTCAATTTTTAAATTGAATTGTTTGGGATATTTTGGTGTTGAGTTTTATAAATTCTTCATAAATTTTGGATATTAACCCCTTATCAGATGTATTGGCAAATATGTTCTCTGATTCAGTGGGTTGTCTTTCCATTTTTTGATGGTTTCTCTTGCTGTGTGAAAACCTTTTAGTTTGGTGTAGTCCCTTTTGTTTATTTTTTCTTTTGTTCCCCTTGCCTGAGGAGATACATCAGAAAAAATACTGCTATGAGCAATGTCTGAGATTTTACTTGCTATGTTTTCCTCTAGTGTTTTTATGGTTTTGAGTCTAATATTTAAGTCCTTAATGTACTAAATGAGCTTTCAGTTGTTGACAGCTCAGAGCAGCCCAGATGAAAGGATTTGGAGATAATGCATCCCAATCTCCTAACTTCATAGGTGACTGAACCAGGGAGGAGAAGAAAAGACAAGGCTTACATAGGATCATCGGATGGCTGTCCACTGGAACAGCTCTTGCTCCCAGTTCAACATTTCTAAAACAAAAAAAAAATTCTTTACACTAAGTTACAACTTAGTAAAATTCATGTAAAACTGACTTAATGTCACTCAACATTTGGTCTTTTTCATTGCATCAAGAATAGTGTCACATGATAGGCAATAAAACACATCCTTGGGCTAACATGGTCTCACGATAGTGCAGTACACAGGATGTGTAACTTCCAGTGAGAAGAGACTAGAAATTCATACACAAGAAGCAGAGACATCTATAAAGTATTTTCACCTCTATCACAATACGGATGTTTTGCACTCAGCTGTCCCCACCTGGAGCCCTGTGACAGCCACGTCCAAGGACGGCAGATCCACCACGCGCGGTTGATAACTGTCTTTGGTGAGTGTCCTCAGTTGGCCGCCAGTGTCCCCTCAACCGTTCCGATGACACGAACTTGAACTGCAGACGCTGTTAGCGTGAGTTGGACAAAGGGCCTGACCTGCCTGTTACTGGAGAGGGGCTGAAGTACTACCTCTGTTTTTCTTTATGATTGACATTTTATGTAACAAACAGTAAACTGAAGGTAAATACACAAGCATGCGGGCAACATAAAAAAAAACAAAAAATATGGTTGATGACTTTGGACATACTTTCTAATCTAAGTCTTTCCTTTATTTTTCCCTTTGCTTTAACATACCCTCTCACCCCACCTTAATGTCTTCACTGAAATTTTTATCTTCCTACATAGTTCCCCTCCCCTGCCCTCCCCTGCCCTCCCCTCCCCTCCCCTCTCTTCTCCCTACCGTACTATGTAGTTTTGGGCGAGCTAAGGTGAAGGGGTTGAGGCAGAAGAGAGGAAAATTCCAGGCTCTGGTTTGGGATCGGGTTGGCTATTACATGCAGCAGCGCCCCCTCCTGGACGGAGAAAAAGGTGGAGCGCTGGGATGAGCTTTCTGAGTAAGAGTGCCTGGTTTTCTCTCCTTCTCTCTTTTTTTCGTGGTGTTATTTTGAGAATTTAGTATGATTTGTTTTCCAGCTTTATTGGGATATGATGGACTTATAAGCGTGCACATTTAAGGTGCACAACGTGTTGTTTTGATACACATTATATTGCAGTCAATTGGCTTCGTGTTAGCTGACACCTCCGTTATGTCATGTAATTATCATTTCGGGTTTTAACTTTTTAATTTTAATTTTTTAAAGATTTTATTTATTTATTTTTAGAGCAAGGAAGGGAAAGAGGGAGAGAAACATAAATGTGTGGTTGCCTCTTGTGCGCCCCCTACTGGGGACCCAGCCGCAACCCAGGCTTGTGCCCTGACCTTGCAGCCCTTTTGGTTCTCAGGCTGGAACTCAATCCGCTGAGCCACCCCAGCCAGGGCAGGTTTCTTATTTTTTTGTTGTAAGAACATTTAAGATCTACTCTCTTAGCAACTTTTAAGTATGTAACAGTATTATTAACTATAATCGCCATGCCGTTCGTTTGATCCTCAGATTTATTTACCTTACAACTGTAAGTTTGTACCCTTCGGGCAACATCTTGCCTCCCCCCCTCCCTACCTTTCCCCAAACCCCACAGTTCCAGGTAGCCCCCACACTACTCTGTTTCTCTGAGTTTGGCTGTCCTAGATCCCACCCGCGGGACGTCATACAGTACTCGTCTTCCTCTGACTCGCTGCACTTTGCACACCTTTGTCTCCGTGCTTCCCTCCTAGTGTTTCTCCTCAGACCGCACGTTCTGTCCTCCTTCCCCACCTCTCAGGCACAGTCAGAAACTATCTTACTCATCCATCTGTTCAGGTGTTATTGCCTGTCTCCTCACTGGAAGGTGGGCCTTGCGAAACCATAAATCTTGTCTGTCTTGCATAAGAGTTTGACACATAGAAGGAGCCTGATAATTATCTCTTGGATGACTAGCTAAATGAGTAGAAAGCTCCCCCAGTTTCCCAGCAGAGTTTGCTTCTCTTTTCTCTTGCTTTGCTCTCTGCCATTTCCTCTGATAGAACCCTTTCTCTGCTTCAGAACGCTTTGCTCATGCGCCAGCGCTCGGCACAGGGACTGACGTGGAGCAAGCCCCTACCAATTCCTGCTGCCCTCACCCCCATGGCCAATGGCACTGATTCTGGCATAGGGGGTTTACAGCATTTACTTGCAAACAAAAACAAATCAACTTAGAGATTATCTGGAAAGAGAGATGTAAAAGTGAAGAGTTGCTGATAATTGTGATAGAAAGAGAACATGTTTTAATAAAAGGCCAGAACAGAAAAATGGCCAGGTAATTAGCCACTTCAGAATGGAATGATCTTTTCTTAGGGATCTTTTCTAGGGGCCTTTCCTCGGTTCCCACAGTGGTGTTCCCACATTGGGTGAGCAGGGAGGCAGCCCCTGGTACAAGACAATGGGTCTCCAGGAGGTGCTGAGTACAGGGGCTGGCAAAGGTGGGCCCTTCTCTCACTTCAATTAGAACACCTGTGCATTTGTCTGTTTTATAATTGGTAGGATCTTACTTGAAGAAAGTTTTTCTCTCCCTAAAAAGTAATAAGAAAATTGTAGGAGCCTCAGCTAAGACACTCATTAACTGTGTGACCTCGCATGAGTATCTTAACCTCTCTGGGCTCTTACAATGAAGAAATAGTGAAGTTAATAAACCTTACCTGAGTGAAGGCAGGGAACTGCATTAGAACTCAAGTTCTTTTTCAGATCTAAGACTCATAATTGTACCAGTAGGTATCAGTATTAAATTAGCTTGATCTCCTTGCAATATCCAGAAGAGCCACAAGATGGAGCTGTTACTCCACGAGGAAAGCTTTGCCTGCACCCTGGAATGTTTTACTCCCCAAATTCTAGTAGATTTTTTTTTTTTTTTAAGTAGCAGAAAAGAAAACAATATCATCAGTACTCAACTTTGGGCAGATGATTCAAACTTTCAGTGGTGAATTATGGTAAAGTTACCCAGTGTTTAATGCAGTTTTGTTTTTTCTACCATAGAACTGAAGAGGAGCTTACGTGAGGGAGTAAGGAGACCCACTGTCTGCACTGAGGTGGCGTCTTCATCCATGAGAACACCTAGATTTATTATATTGCAATATAGTTTCATAAACATACAGTATTCTATAAAGAAGATTTCCTACATCCCCATAAGAACAGTTGAGATGATTTGTCAAAATGGCTAGAAACAAAGTTTGACTAGAATTCAGGTTTTCTGTGCTTCAAGAACCGGACGACCAGGACTTGGGGGCATTGAGCAGGAGGGACACGCTTACTGAGCTGAGACTGGGAGTGATTGCTAAGTTCTTGCTGGGAAACCTACCCCCGCTGAGGGCCTGCCGCAGCAGGATGAAACTCTGCAGCTGTGAATCGAACAGCCAGGAATCGCGGCCTTGTTATACTCGACGAGTAGAGAAAGACAGTGGGAAAGCAACAAGATTAGGCAAGTACAGCTTGGTCCGTGAGGACATGTTCCACTGAGCAGACATTTGGAACAGGGCAGGATGAAGCGGAGGAGACGTCTGGATTCCCAAGGAGACGGGGAGGCGGAGCAGAGCTGCAGGAGGTCACAGAGGGAGAAGCCTGAGGGCGCCGGAAGAGAGCCCGAGTCACAACGCGGCATGGGGGCCCTGAGCCTGGGAGCCGGAGAGCGTTCTGGACACTCGCCTGCCTGTTGCTTCTCCCAGAGTGTGGTCACCACCAGAATAAATGACTTGCCCATCCGGAGTCCGTGCGGGACCCCCACGCCGGCCCCTGCCCCTGCCCCTGTGGCAGCCAGCGGCGTCCTGTCCTTCCTGGGCCGGCGGTCAGGGAATGGGCACCAGAATAAGACGTCCTCGGTCATTCGGTGCTTCACACCACCGGTTGTTCCACTGGTGCTCTCACTTGGCTAATGTTTGGACAACTTTTAAAGGAAAACAATGGTTTCATTCACACCCAATGCTGAATAAAATAATTTAATGTCTATCGATAATATTACAAAAATAAAACTAAGTAGAGGCTATAACTGTTATGGAACTATATAATCAAAGTGATTGCTGATTAGGTAAAAACATCATTTCAAAACGTTAAAAGCATCACATTGATAAGATAGATAACGTTTTGCTGAAACTCAGTTGCCGCTCTCAACTTGGATATTGGGACCCACTGAACAGCCAAGTTCTTTTTGGGCTCGGCAGGGAGCAGCAAGTGCCTCGCCGCTCCGCCTGCCCACCGTGCAGCACAGCCAGCCCGCGACGCCGCCTGGCCTTCGCTCGCCAGGAACGCGTCTTTCAGTACTTAGCTCGCCCCGATCGTCTCACAGTGCTCGCTCCGGTCCGCAACAGGGACACTGCCTGGTCCTGGGGCCAGGACAATGGAGGTGTTGGGCGTGGGGCCGCCAGCTGGAAAATGGAGTGTATTCATGTCTACTGTAACACGAGTATTATTATTATTATTAACATTAAAACACAGAATGACAAATATTCTAAAAATGCTCCTGAAAGACACTGTTCTATTAAATTCTATGCCCAGGATGAGTTCCCAGGCATGGAATTATTAAGTGAAAGTATATATTTAGCTTTATGGCTCTTGTTGCATTGTGCTAAGTGGATTTTCATAAATCAACGTTTTCACCGAGATGGTGCTTCTCAGCGGGTCCCCACTGCTCGCCGTTCACCTGCGGAAAACAAGCGCTCTGGCCTCAGCTCCTGGCTTCACTCGAAGACCATCACTCCTCTGCCCAAAGGCCTGACCAGCCTCCCCTCTCTCCCAAGAGAAGCCAAAGTCTTTCCCCGCTCCCAAGGCATCTGACTCATCCCCCCCCCCCCCCCCCACTCTCCCTGAGCTCTCAGTACTCAACACTGCGCCTGCTCCAGTCCCGGCCAGGCTCCCCCGCCTTCCTCCACCGCCTTCCTCCGCCTGAATCACACTCACCCAGACACGCAGGTGGCTGTTTTGTCCCTCCGCGCCCCCACCCCAACCCTTTGTGTCTTTACTGTTTGTCTGCCCTTTGGAATGCATGCTCCACCTGGCACTCTGGTCGGTAGTGCCGACCCAGTGTTAGGCACAGAGCAGGCGCTCAATCGGTATTTGTGGAATGCATGAGTGAGTGACTGTCACGACTGGGGAGGCCTAAAGGCGCGAGACGGAAAGCGCATCCCAAGGGAGAAAGCCTGAGTCCCGAGGGCGCAGACTCAGAGGCCAGGGGCAGGCGTAGGGGCTGCTGGTCTCCCTGCCCTCCGATCTGGGAGGCCTGTGTTCGGCCTTGACCAATAGATCGAGGAGCAAATGGTGTCTGGGACGCCCAGGCAGGTTTTGAGACATGTGGCAGCTTCCCCTTTCTTTCTCTTGTGTGACTTCCCTCCTACAGTCACAGTGTGGGGGGAGGCCTGAGGAGAGGGCCGTGGAGGCGGAGAGATCCCCAGACCACACGGAGGAGAAGCCGGGGTTCCTGTAACAGGGAGAACTGAGGCCCCGGGTAGGGGCTCTGGGCAGGCAGTGCAGCCACCTCAGCTGAAGCATCAGGCGGTGAGTGAAGGAGCTGTCTTGCAGGGTGGGTCCCAGTAGATGTCACGTGGAGAAGAATCGAGCTTTGCCCCTTGTGCCCTGACTGAATTTCTGATCCACAGAATCATAAAGAATAATAAATCGGTTGTCGTTTTAAGCCACTAAATTTGGGGGGGAGGGGCAGTTTGTTATACAGTAATTGGTAAGACAAACAGGTGCATTGCCGGAGAATGTAACTGGGTGTGAGAGGGCAGGGGTCTGAGCTCTGGTGAGTCGCAAGACTAAGATGAAAGTAAACGCTGGGGAAGACCACCCAGGGCTCGGGTGGCGCTCGGAGCCAAGAACCGCGTCCTCAGGGGCAGAGAGTAGAGGCTGATGTTGGTATCAGGTTCAAGCAAGTCTGGATCTTTGCGTCCCTCTTGCACTTGTTTACCTTAAACAGGACTTACGTGTGTGCACATGCAGAGTCCGCTGACCCACGTGGGAGTAAATGGCGGACACGGTGACCTTGACGCCTGGCTGCGGCCGCAGGCGCGCACTCCTGCCTGACCAGCTCCGACCAGCACGTCGGAGGAGCTCCGCAGGGATTCCGTCTGTCATCTTCAATGGGTTCCCGATCACTTCCGTCTGACGGTCTCGAAGTCCCGCCAAACCTCTTACAGGATGTCTTATTTCGAACCAAGTCTGACTCCCTATCCCTTTTCTTCGCTGATCTGCTGCTGGTCTCCAGGTTCTTGCTGTCCCTGGTAGCTCCTGAGGTGGCTGAAGACAGTTTCCTCTCCAGCCCCATTCCCATCCCAGTCACTATCCTGGTCACCTCCTCTGGGCTCTTTCCTGGTGGCCAGCCAACCTGCATGGTGTGCGGCGCCCGGAACTGGAACTCGAGGGGTCCGGCTGGGCCTGGTCCCGACAGCGGAGAAGCCTTGTCGCCTCCCTCTCGGTGGTGGTCGTGTGTCTTCAAATGCAGCGGACAATTGGATCCGTCGTACCGAGCCTGGGCAAACTGAACCGCACCCGACATGTCATCGATGGCTAAGCCCCCATCCGGTCCCTGCTCGGCTGTCGTTATTGATTGGTGTTGATGTGGAGAGAGAGACCGGAGCTGACGTGTGCCGGGCCCAGAGAGTGCCAGGCCCCGGCAGATGGGGGCGGGGAGACGCTGCAGACTCCTGGTACCACTGGGTGGGAGCTGGAGGCTGCCCCTCTCCGAGTGTCGCGGTTCTCGTTTATCGAAGGGGATAACACTCCTACTTCCTACGTCTGCTGTGAAGATTCAACGCGATGAAGTCAGAGTGCTTTGCACGATGTGAGTGCTGCAGAGTAAGTGGGATTTGGGTAACCCCAGCTGCGGAGCTGGTCGTGCAACTCTGAGTGTGCTAAACCCCGCTGAACTGAATACTTTAAGATGACTAAAATAATGAATTTTATGTTGAGTGAATTTTATCACAATTAAAAATAGAATAAATGGAGATTTTTCCAGGCACAAAAGGTGGCGGGTGGGGAATGAGTTTCCAAGAGTCGGTGAGCAGGCGCTGTGAGCACGGAGTCCAGGGTGGAGATGGGGGCCCGCCAGGCTCTCTCTCTGATCCGGGGTAACTTTCAATAGGTGTCACAGCCTGGGTCACATTCCACTTCAGTGTGCACCACGGCGACCTGAACCCAAGACCAAGGTGAGGTCAGCTCAGGGGGAGTTGGAGGAAGTTTTAGTCAAGTTGAGATAGAGCCACGCTGAATCGGCGCAGTGGGTCCCAACCTTTTCTCCCGCCAGGGGGCGGTTTAAAGAAATCCCTGGTGGGGATGGCTGGGGTGGGGGGGAGAGGTGGGGGTAAAGGCAGACAACTGTACTTGAACAACAATAAATTTTTTTTAAATAAAAAAAAAGAGAGAAACCCTGAAAAGGGCAATCCTGGGGGTGTCCAACATTCCTGAATGTTCTCTTAGGCTCCTCCGATGACCCTCACATATGGCCAAGGCTGGGACTTGTGTCACCCAGCAGGCTGGCATCCTTGGTGTCTGAGGCGACCGCTGTTCCCCAAGTGGCCCAGCTGCCAGCAGGGCGCCCCGAGCCCAAGTCCCACGAGCCAGTCCACCTACTGCTAGAGGGCTCGGTTTTTCTTTATAGAGGGGCTGGTTTTGAAGCAACTTAAGTAGAAATGCAATAAGGCCCAAGAAAGCACAAATGTGGTAAGAAAGCTGATCTTTTAATCAGTTTATTGTATTTTTACAATAAAAATAAATTAGTCATACACAAAAATAGTTGTCATTTTCGCTGAAGAGAAAAACAGACTGTATTTACTCATATAATTCTCCTTCCACTCTCCACCTCCTTAAACAATAAGTTGACACCACAGGGTGACTCAGAGTCGCTGGAGTACTCAGTGGGTTCCCTGCTCCTGACCACACAGTTAGCCAACAGGAAAACCCAGAGCCCCCACTGCAGCGGTCCCAGCAGGGACCCCTGAGACATGCCCCGCCTGCCCCTGCAAGTGGGCTCGGCCTCGTCCTGGCGCTACTCCAGCAACTCATTGCTGGTGATCCGACTGAAGGAGGCAAGAGAGAGAGAAGAGATGGAGTCGACCATCGTCTCTCCTTCTCCAAGGGTTTGGTTCACGATGAAGAGAGGGCTGGTTATGTGACCAAATATACTACTTAAGATGGAAAGGTGGCAATCTAGTCAGACCTGTTTCGGGTATAATGCCAGGGTTTGCAAAAGCCCCTGAGCAAGTCGAAAGCAGAGTAATTTATATTTGATCTTAAAACCCAAGGAGTTTGACTAATCAGTATACTAAATTGTAACTATGGACTTAGGATAAGACATCGCGTAGCAACTCTCTGGGAGGCTGGGTTAGTAAGATCAAATGATTTTACACAAAACGTGGTTGCGTATGTAAATAAATACCTATAAGAACCCTTTAAAATTGACATATTCTAAATAATAGAACTGTTTTGCTGTAGTGACTCATTCTGCCAAAAGAGTTCAGAATACAAATTTCCTATAAACATCTTGTATTTACAAAGAACAAATAATAAGTTATAACAAAGTATATCCTTCTGTCAGGCTGAATGGTGGGGCTCTGGGAGTCAGGGCAGGTGGGAGTCGGAGTCTGCAGCAGACTGGCTTTCCTGTCACCGCGACCAGGGCTCGCCGTCTGGAAGAGGCTGAGAAAGTCGGCTGGAAGTGCCCCGCCTCCCCGTGGCCTCTTTTCCTTAGCATGGGGATGTCTCCACTGCAACCCCCTGAATAGATCCAGGACCATGGGACGGCTCAGGGAGGAGAGGATTACTTTGCTCCAGCCAAGGTGCCGGAAAACAAGGTGAGCTGAGAAAGAGATGGTATTAGAGGGTTCTAGTCTAGTTGAGGCTCTGCCACTATCAGGGTGTGTGGCCCTGGGCAAGGAACTGGCCGTTGGGACACTTGGTTACTCAGCTACAAAGCAGGACTGGTCAGGGCAGCTCTGACCGATTTGCTAGAGGTTCTCTCACCGCCACGTTTGACTTGGGGGTGTGTGTGACAGTGGATTCGAAACGGCAGACGCAGAAGCAGGAAGTACGTGTGCCCGCACTTGCCCCCGCAGACCTGGCGAATCACTTAAAGCTGTTCTACTTACGGAGCCACCCTAACCCAGACTTAAAAGGCATGCCGCACCAGCTGGCTGCGTGAAGCCCCTCTCCAGCATCCCTGACAAAGGGCCCCTCAGTCTCTGCCAGGACCTCAGTGACAGGTCAATTGCCACCCACCAGAGAGGCCTCTCCCGTCCGAATGCTCTAACTTGCAGAAAGGCGGTTCTTCTGCAAGCATTCAAATCTGCCTCCCCGTAGCTTATCTCCCAGTTCTAGGACAGCTATCCCAAAGTCTCTTCTTCTCCAGGCTAAACACTCTCACAGAGTCCTTTGCCCTGTTTCTGACCGCCTGCACGCTCATCAGGACCGGGTTCACCTGAACGTCACACTGTCAGTGCCTCCTGCAGCTCCCCCACAGTCGTAAGCAATGTGGTGTGACTCTCACCGCTGTTTTCTCCTTATGGAGCCTAAACGTTTTGTGTTTTCTTTTGTTTCCGTTCATTCCACTCTCCTGGTTCACATTGAGCTTAGCTGAAATTCTTCTATCTTCCCACCTTGTACTTTCACATATATATTTTTTTAATCTAAAGGTACGACTTTATGTTGCTCCCTGGTGAATAGTCTCCCAGATCTTTTTGGATCCAGAACCTGCTGCCTAAGCTGGTGGCTCTCTGATGTGCTGCCGTCTACGACTTCATCGCTAAGTCTACAACTTCATCGCTAAGGCGCCGGTTCCCCCTGCAGCTGTGCGGGACGGGCCGAGTGTCGGCCCCGCCTGCCACACTGACCTCGGCGCCTTTGGGTTTGATTACTAGGTCTGTTTAAGGTAAGTCCTGTTTCTTTGTACCACTTTTATTTACATCTTCTTCCGCATTAGAAAACCAATATTTAAACTCTAAAATGGTCATATTAAAAAAAAACACTTTGGTTTAGAAAGGTACTAGTAATACTAGTAATATCTGGGTATCTTTCTCTACCACACAACTTGATGAAAACAAATTAATCTTGTGTTTCCAAATTTTTATCCATCCATAAGATCATTTGTTTTAAAGGAAAGAGTGCTGAATGCTAAACAGTTTGAGGATCAGTAAATGATCCGATACATATGCGAGGAAATGAAAAAGGAAAACTCGGAAGAACCCTGGACCAGACAAGTAAGCAAGGGGACAGCCGGGCACACTCAGAGAGTCCCTGCGCTGGGAAGGTGTCTGAGCCGAGGCCGCCCTTGCTCATCTTGGTTCTCCCTCCGCTCGCAGGTCAGAGGCACCAAAGATGCCTTCAACGAGCGGAGCTGACTCTCTGACTCCCCCTAGCGGTGGGCCTCACCGGGTTTTCTGTGGCGTGGTGTCCGCTCTATTTGCTCTTTTTTCTAGGGGGAGAAATGCAAGTCAGCTGGAGAACGGAAAAATTGACCGCGTTAAATGGCCTTTGCTTAGGCTGTGAGGGGCACAATTTCCTTTTCCAGTGAGTGAAAGTGACGAAGCAAACGATTTCTGTTTGGAGCTTTGTTGATGTTTGTGAGAAAAACATACAACAGCTTAAATTCACCTAATTTTTAAAATTCAGGGCAGGGAATGAGGCAGTCGAGCACACAGAAGAGATAAAGTGGCGGCAGATGTAAATCTCTGTTTTGCACTGTGGCCAGTTAAAGGATACGGAGAAGCCTGAGAAGCCGTGGCAGGTGGTGGAGAGGAGAGGGCGAAATAACAGGGCACGGGAAAGGGAGGGGGAGACGGGTCTGCAGGGAGCAGTTATCGCAGGTGAGCTTTCCTTAGACCCCACCCCCACCCCCGCCCGGGAAAGTCGTCACTGCCAGCAGCAAAGGGCTTTATCAGATGTGCTGTGCTAAGGACAAAGGCATTTAGATATTGACATGAAAAGCTAGGATGCTAGTAAAAATTGGATTTCTAACACAAATAAGTTAGTAAAACCAGTTCTAGTAATTTATGACCTTTCCAGAGATAAATGACTTCCAAAACTGGCATGACTATTTGTTGGGAGAGAAAAACCCTCTACATTAGGCTTCCCGAGCCGCCCCCCTCCCCGCGCCGCCCCCAGCCCCCCCGCAGTCACAGGGCTGATCCACTTGCTCTGGCCCAATTCTACAACTGGCAGGGTGGTTGATGTCAGGGAAGGGTCACTGTGCTTTTAAAGAACTCGTAGGTGACATTTGGGAGCCACAGGACACTGTCAGACCAAGAGACAAAGCTGTCATCAGCCAGCCCTCCGTGATAATCCTGCAGTGGAAGGCCCGGGGACACCCCCCTGCCGCACGGCAGAGAAGGCCCCTTTAGGACGGGGAACGCAGTTGTGAACAGTGGCCTTACCTGCGGCTACAAAGTGCCTTCTTAATCTGAGCTGAAATCAGCCTTCCTGCTCCCTACCCAGCGGCCCTGCCTTGCCTTCCTGCAGGCAAAGACCGCCTCTTCCATGGACCCTTCCAAGTGACTGGCTTGCTCAGTGGGATCTGAGAGCAGCTACCTCCAGGAAAAACTCCCCTGTGACTAGAAGCCAAAGCCAGCAGTGAAGGGAGGAGGGTGGGCACTGGATGGAGTCGCCCATACGCTTGGTGGGTGCCGGCCGCCGGGCCTCTTCCTGCCTGCTTCTCTGCACGGGTCCCAGAAGGACCAGGAGAGATGGGGGTGCCTCTGAGAAGTGGTGGCTGGGGCTCCCAGGAAGAGGACAGCCACAGAAAGACCACAGAGGATTTCTGAAAGCTCAAGGACCGTGGGAACCTAACAGAGTATGTCAGGCCTGGCTGGCGACACTGGCTCCAAAAGGTGCAAGTGATCATCTAAATAGTAGATTTCCGGCAGGGGTGGCCCACCTTTCGGGTCTCTGGGCCACACTGGAAGAAGAGTTGTCTTGGGCCACACATTAAATACACAAACACTAATGAAAACTGATGAGCAAAAAAAAAAAAAAAGATTTTAAGTAAATTTACAATTTTGTGTTGGGCCACATCCATAGCCATCCTGGTCTTCAGGTAGCCTGAGGGCCAGGTTTGGACACCCCTGGAAAGGGCTCATGGGAGAAACTTGATTGCTAAGACTTGTTTTAAATGGGAAATAGGCTCAGGACCATGGTACTAAATAAGGTAAATTTTCTGTAAGCTTACACTTTGTTTAGCCTGATATTTTTCTTAATGGGCGAATCAGTGGATTTTTTATACAGTTCACCTCTCAGTAGCCCCTGCACCACGCCCCAGCCTCCGGAACTACAGAGTTGGGAGAAGTGAGTGAGGAGGAGGCTGCGTTGCAGCCCTGACGGTGTCTGCAGCCCCCTCCCCGCCGGTCTCAGTGGTCTCTCTGGAAGGAGGGGAACGTAGGCTGGGAGTCACTGAAGGAGGGAGGAAGGATTTGAAGGCATAGACAGAAATCCATAAATCAAACCAGAAAGACCAAAGGCAGATTCTTTCTCATATAAACATAAGGTTTTTGCTGAGATGGGTTGGGTGGACTTTCTATGGGGTGATGTGTGGGGAACAGCCCGGGGCGGGGGTGGGGTGCTGGCTGAGGGAGGGGCAGCTGCTCACCGCTCTGGAAATCTGTGCTGTGGCCAAAGGGAACCTGACCTGGAGTTCCAGGGGAAAATAACTCACTGGGGAGTGAAATCAGCATTTCAGGCAGTCACCTCGATACCCAATGGCTTTATGGTGTCACGGGACAGCTCCTTCAAGACAGGGTTTAACAGAGCCTGCAGGAGGCCTGTGACCAGGCTCTGTGATTTTGTGGGGGAGGGGATACCCAGAAGCAGACTTCTGAAACTCCTGCTGTTGGGGTGACATTTTGACCTTCGGCTGGGGGGCGGAATGCAAAGGCCAGGGCTTTGTTTGCTGATTGGGAAACTTGTCAGCCTCTTGGTCTGAAATGAAGCCGCATCCTGCAGACCTGAGACTTCTGGACTAGCCCAGGGGTGAGGGTTTATAGTCAGATGATGGGGGTTGGGACTCAGCTCTGCCACCGAACAGTGAATGTGCTTGGCAGGTCAATGAGGCTCAGTTTCCTTGGCAGTGAAATGAGGACAATGACTCATTCCCTGCCCCCCTGCTGGGATGTGGTGAGCTGCTTATGGGATAATATGACTGCGAATAGAACTGTGAAACAATAAAGCCCTACAGTGACGTGAGATACCTGGGTCATCAGGCAGGAAAACAGCCTAATGTCTTTGAGACTGAAGACAGGCACAGCCGGGCTGAGGTAACAGAGGGACGTGGGCGTCTCAGAGACGCCGCGTGGGGCCCCGGGGTAGGGGCGCTGCCTCCTCTGACTCTCCAGAGGCCGCTGACCCCGGAGAGGCCAGCAGCGCCGGGGAGGAGGCAGCGCCCGCCCAGTCAGAGCGATCAGTGACTTAGAAAGCGCCAGGAGGGAGTTGGCTGAGAGCTGCCCGCACGCCGCCCCACTGCTTGGTTTCCGCAGAGCGCCCTTAGCGGGTGCCAGGCTTCCCGAGGAGGGATCGTCAGTTAGCGGCGATGCTCACAGCCAAGGCTCTGCTCCGGGCACCGCCTGCACGCTTTATGAAGGCGGGGCCGGTGACCTGTCGGCTGGCAGCGCCCTGCGCCAGGGCGCCGCCGAGAGGAGCAGCAGCTCGCCGGTCACCCTGCTCACAGACAGACTCGCTGCTCGGCCAGTGGGTGGGTGCAGGGTGTTATCTGCTTCCCAGGAAGCCCGGGTGCTTGTTGGCCACTCGAGTGCAGGAGGCGCAGCAGGCAGTCTTGTAGTAGTTGTAGACGCAGAGGCGGGCCTGCACCACCACGTTGCAGTTGTAGTATCTGTCCTTGCAGCTTTCGTCTGGAGCAGGGAGAACAGGACGCTGTGAGCACGGGGACCGCAACCGCGGGGAAGGCAGCGCCTCGAAGGCTCTCCGCCTGGCCCTGCTGCCCATCCCCCCCACCGGCTAGATTAGGGCTTGCATTTCTCTTCTTTCTTTAAACATGACGCTGACATCTCACTGCTCTGACTTGAGGATGATGGAACCCAGTCTCTGAATGCATTCCCATTGTAATCAACTCAATTAAATTTATCTATTAAAGATAAATTTAACTTTATCTTTCGTGGGTGGCAATCCAAGCCACCACAAAATGCATCATCCCCAAAGTACTTTGACCTCTGAACTCTAAGACTATGCACAAGGTCACAGAGACACCTAGGTAGGTGTGGCATTTTCACACTAGAGAACTTGACTGAGCTTAACAAAGAGGAATGTTTACTCCAAGGCGGGGGATCCCTACTTACCGACTTCAGGGACACAATCCTGAGGGTTACATGATTCTTTCTCTTCTGGTTTCAGCTGAGGGTCGCAGAGATTACTGAGGGTCATGTCGTCTGACAGACAGCGCACCTCACGGACCCGGAAGCCACCCTGGCAGCTCTTGGAGCACTGTGTGGGGACACGGGGAGAGAGATTTCTTAGCAGCCTATTAGCCCAGCATACTGCAGAGGGCAGCTATGGGATAATTTCAAACATCTCCGATAGGAGGCAGAATATTCAAACAAACTCTCACTCGGCAATCAACCAGTTTCAACACCATCAGCTTGTGGCAAGTTGTGTCCCACCTACAACCTGCCCAAGTCCACCCCTCGAATTCTTGCTGTTGTTATTACTGATTTTAGAGAGGAGGGAGGGAGGGAGAGAGAGAGGAAGAGAAACATTAATTGGTTGCCTCTCATACACACCCCAATCAGAGACAATCAAACCTGTAACCTAGGCATGTTCCCTGATGGGGAATTAAACCCGTGGCCTTTTAGTTTACAGGACGATGCTCCAACCAATTGAGCCACACCAGCCAGGGCAGCCCTTGGACTATCATGAAGCCAATCTAGACATCGTATCATGTCTTCTACAGCGTTTCAGTTTGTAGTTCTCAAACACAAGGACTCTATGAAAATCACCACAACACCAGTATTACATCTAGAAATTAACAATACCTAGTTCTATATTGTTTTTAAATACAGGGGTGGGCAAAAGTAGGTTTACAGTTATTTGCATAGAAAATAATGCAATAATTAATAAATAATAATACAAGGAAAAACTCTTCATGTCCCCACCCCTATAGATAGATATTCAATGTTTCTATTTTCACTTGTCTTGTGAATCTCATAGATTTTTTTAATATAGTTTTTTTTTAAAAATTAGGATCCGCATCAGGTCTGCACACATGACTTTTAACCCACACACACCCCTCTCCTCCGCTTCCCCCCCCCCGCCCCCCGCACCGAGTTGCGTGTCCCGGAGAGCTTCCCACAGTCAGGGTTTTGCTGACCGCATCCCCATGGTACAGTTGGACATGGTCCTCTGTCCTCGGTGTTTCCTGCAAATTGGAAATTGCAGCTAGAAGAGGCCTTGACGGGTGCAGGTTTGACTTTTTTGTGGTGAGACCACTTCACAGGATGTACATGACTGTCTCTCTTTAGGGACGTCAGCAGCCACCGATGAGCAGGGCCCAGGTGCTTTAGTTCATTCAGGGTTGAGAAATCGGAATAACATTCTATCAAATCTTCTTTTCCTAGCTGGAATCTTTTCTACAGGATCCCCCCACCCTCAGCCGTGCCCTACACACTCACTCTTCACTGACCTAGAGGTGAATAATGACTTGGTTTCCACTGCATCCTCTAATGGTAACCTGTCAGTCTAATTATAATTATAAATGGGTGGACTGAACATGTGCGATGTGTCTCCTTCGTCTGTGGCAGTTGTTATTTTTCCTGCTGCTCGCTGACGCCCATCAGTGGCTGGCAGGAGCCTCTAAAAGTTGGTTCTTGAGTCCCCTGGCCAGAAACTCAGGTGGCTTTGAGAACTTCTTTGTTGCCGTTATAAAAAGATATCTAATTTATATGCATATGGCCCCAGACCTGGAGCCAGCCGTTTATCTGGGGACTCCGGGTCCCTCCAGTGGAGAGGCTTTCACCGGAACCACCTTCTGGCTGACAGGTGTGCCCTGGGCTGCTGGGCTGCTCGTTGTTTCCAGGCGCTTTCAGTGGAGAAAACCAGGAGAGTAAGATCCGTTAATCTAGGAGTTCACACTGATATTTCTAATGCAAATTCAGGGCAACAGGATTTTCACTTAAACTTCACCTATCCTTTTTATCTACATCTTTTCTCAGCTAGGTTGAGAGCTCTACTTCTCAAGGAGACTGGGTATACTGGAGTTATACTACTGTATTATCACACGTGTGTCCTTCTCATCAGAGCACCGTACAGCACGTCCCTCGTTTATCACTCAGTGTACGCCCAGCCGTCCCGGGCTGCCGCACGCGCTGGCGCTCAGAACGTGGTCGGTGCGGGCAGCGTCGGCGTTTTCCTGCAGTTCCTTTCTTCTCCGGGATGGGTAGTCGGAGCGCTGCGCGCAGTGGTGCTGAGGCCGCCCACCGAATATGTACTTAGGTTAATGTGTTTCATCTCATTTCTCCATGCCTAGGGGTGGTTTTTCTAAATTTCATTTCATTTTATAATGATATAAAGTGCTTACTTGGTTCTAAACTCAATTTTAAACCCAGACTTGTAAAACAAGGCACATTCAGAGACATCCAGGTTCCCTCACAGTCTTGGTTATTATCATTCATGTCCAAGTCCCCTCACACTCGACAGACCCCCTCGTGCTGTTATTTGCAGTGAGACGCAACCCACCACATCCGCTGGCACTCACTGGCCTGGCATCTGTCCCTACAGTTCTGCCTTTTACAGAACATCACATAAAGGAAATCATACCATTTGCGGCTTTTGGGGTCTGTCCTTCATTTAGCAAAATGCATGTGGCGTTCGTCCATGGCGTTTAGGTGCCAAGCGCTCATTTGTTTTCGCTGCTGAGCAGCGTTCTGTTGTCAGAGGCGCCACCTTGACCTGCTGAGGGACATCGGGGCTGTTTCTGGCCGGGTGTTTTCAGAGTTTGTCTCCTGTGATGTGACCTGGCGTGTCTGGCCCTTTCTAGACTCTCCAAACCAAGTGGTGGAAGAAAGTAATGATCTGTTCGTGTGTTCTCAAGGGCCCTGCCTGACACCAGAGTAATTCAGTCCCATTTCCTGGAAGATGACAACACAGCCCTGAACCTGGGCACCTCCGTCGTTCCCTCTGCCTCTGAGGTGTGGCTTGCCACACGCCCGAATGGCTGTTCTCACTGGAGCTGACATTCACTCTTTGGAAACAGCATTTTCAGTGTTTATTCATATATTTTATAAGCAAAATCCCTTTTATCACCTTTGAGTGATTTTGAGAAACGCTCTGGCCTCCACCCCAGACTCGCCTACAGCTGCACGGGGAGATCTTCAATGAGGTGAAGCGGAGCGATCCCCACCTGTGGGCCCACAGTGTGTCCAACGGCCGCGGCCCTGATGCCCTGAGGGTGTTTTCTGTTTTAGGGTGTTTCTTGAAAATAAACTCTCTTCTACTTGAAAAAAGGAGGGCGGTGGTTTATCACTATTTCCATCCTTTTCCACTTCACTCCTACCAAACAACCCAGTATTTCTGTATTTGCTGTCTCTCTGTCTCACACTCTCTCTGCTTCTCGTCACTTCCACATCACCCTCTGCCTTGCAGAAAGGGTCTGAGATGGCTTCAGAAATGCTTCAAGGGCTATAAGCTATAAAAAAAAAAGTGGGAAAACGGGGGTAAAAAGAGGACAGAAGTAGGAAAAATCCATTTTGTAAGGTCTGATGAACTCTCTCTGTTAAAGATGGTCCACATTTTAGCTCCGAGTTTCCCAACAGCCAATTCAAAGAGAAAAACAGGATCAGACCCAAAGGGTGCCCCTAGGACGCCTGCATCCAACTCTCTGGAGGAGCTTGCTCGAAATTCGCAGACTCCTTGGTGCGCCCAGAATCGACCTTTCCTAACAAGATCCCAGCTGATTCTTCTGCATATTGAAACGTGAGTCGCTGCTTTATGGCTCCGCAGTTTAGAGATCAAGATGGTCCCTGCCTCAGGCTCCATCCACCGAGTAGGCTGTGTCTGGGGCGTCCCGACAGTGACCAGCTAGGGAATGCACTTGAGGGCCGAGCCCAGGGCCTGGCACCTGGTAGGCGGCCCAGGTGCGTGCAAGGGAGGAAAGCAGGAGACTGATGTACGGATGCAACCTCCCTCAACAGCCCCCTGCCTTACCATGCTCCATTCCGTGTTGAACCACTTGGCCCCGCAAGGCTTGAGGTGGCAGGACTGCTGGCTGGGGGGTCTCTCCAGGAAAGAGCATTCATAGGAGTCCAGCACTTCGAAGGTATCTGCATTCTTCCTAACACAAATCACCTCCCGCTGTTGGGTCCCGCTCCCACACTCTATGGAGCACTGAAGAAAGAAGCAGAGAAGATGGTGTCACATCATGGGAAGGAGATGAGAAGTACCGTCTGTCAAGGTACGTTTGTGCATGCTTTCTGTCACCCATTCAGTGAGGCAGAGCCCCAGGCCACCAGAAAACATTGCCAGAGCAGACACGGCCTGGGCACCCGAAGTTCCCAACAGCTGTGTGTCTGGAGTGCAGAGCCGGTGCCCTGAGTCGTCGCAGCTCCAGGCTCTTGGTTGCAGAGATCCTGGCACCCTCTGTGCTGAGAGTGAAATGGCCCCCCAGAGGTTCCCCACAGGAGCCCCCCTCTGACTGTAAAGCAGTGAGCTAACACCCTGGGTTTTCCGCTGGCCACCCGTGGCTAAATTAAGCTGAGTACAAGGTTCTAGACTTGGGACGATACTGTCGACTCTCCCCGGAGCAGGTGGCCAGCAGGAAGGCTGTCTCGGCAGAAGGCCAGCTCCCTAACCTGGTGCCGGCACGTGGGGCTCTGAGCGCAGAGGCCTGTCAGGCAGGGATGCACATCGGTGCCTCCGGTCAGTTACAGAAATGGGAGGCGAATAGCTACCCGCAAACCCATTGCTTTGTGAAATGGTTTTTGTTCATGTTCAGTGTACTCAATATTTCTTGATTAAAAAATTTTAAAGCTGTGGTTTATAGGCCTTTAGAGACTTTAAAGAATCCACTGCCTCTATGAGAAGCTTTAAACAATGTCCGTAGCTGAAACTCGCAGCACAGCCTTGCTTCCGTAGGCGGGCACAGGTCAAATAAAAACAGGGAAAGCCCACATCTCTGCAGGGAAAAAAACCCACCCACGGCAACAGACTGTACACGGGCCGCACGGCAGAACGGGCGTCACCGCCGGCGGTGTCTGCTTTGTGCCTTCTTTTCTGCCGTCTTCACGTGCACCCAGAGAACCCCCTTAGCTTGTCTGTCTGTTCTCTTCCACGTTAGCTAGTTAGTTAGGGAGTTAGTTAGGGACTTAGAGTTAGTTAGAGAGTTAGTTAATTTACTTGCTGGGGGTTAAGTCCAATCCCAGCCTCGCAGGCAGACTGTACTTTATCGATGTGGTGTGTACAGTGTGGATTAATGATGTTTTGGACCCAGGATTTCCCTGGACACGGTCTTTCTCGTCTGTAACAGTGCTCATCGTGACATGGTAGTTGACTATGGATTTGGCATATATTCAGTGTATTCATGTCTTGCCCTTTTCCTTCGAGTGCTACAGACAATGGAAGAAGCGGGGGCAGAAGAGGAGCAGGGGCTGCCGGGCAGAGGAGGAGCGAAGGTCCTGGGAGAGGCCCCGGGGCGGCAGGGTGGGGGTCCCTGGACTGAGGGCAGGAGGGCACGTGGAAACTCGTCCAGACATCGTTACTGGGTAGTTCTGTGTCTTTAGCCAAGACACAGCACTTTCCCGGGTCTCACCTCCTCCCCTGCAAACTGGAGGGGTTTGGAAACCGAATCTGAAAGACTGCTGACGGCTCTGAGGGTCTTGGAAGAATAGCAGACTGTGAACCCTGACCAACCCCTGAAGTTAATTTGCACCGTGCTCGTAAATTCCCTGAAGACATTAGGTGACTAAGGGAGAGTGAGCACACATCTCATGCCCAGAAAATGCAGCGTATGTGTGTGTGTGACACAGTGTTTGAGACAGGACTGGGCCCTTGTCCTCACTGGGCCGGAAATTACGGGGAGTCTTACAAGAGTGAAAGGTCGATGAGATGGTAGAAGCAGAGGATCACAGTCCAAAGTGTGCACAGAGGAGGACTCCTGACCAAGCGGGAGCCGCCCAGGTGTTCCGGGTGAGAATGGCGGAGGCCCTGTGGCTGTGAGGAGGGAGGGGGCGAGGCCTCGGGACCGTGAGGTCGCGGTGGGCTAGGATACTGACCAGGAACCTGACTGGGCCAAGGCGCCTGCCCCTCCCGAGAGCATTCAGGTCCTTATTAAGGGCGGAGTGAAGACATTTCCAGACATTCAAGGGCTCAGAAAACTTATGGCTTATGAATCCTATTACAAAGAATTATTGGTCTCCGACAAAGTTAAAAAGAGCTAGGAGGAAGACACAGGACACAGCAGAAGTCGGCAAAGACACCAGTACAAGCTTATTGTCAACAATAGATACGGGTTCCTTGTGGGGTGACAAAAATGTGCTGGAATTAGTGGTGGTGGTGGCTGCACAGTCTTGTGGACATGCTAAGAACCACTGAATTGTGCTGTAAGAGGGTGGATTTTACGGTATGTGAACTATATTTCAATGAAAATGACCTTTGAAGGGGAGGAAGCTATTTTAAAATCTAGATTAGTATTTTATATAAGTTAATTAACATCGAAATGGGGCTAAGCCCAGATGGCCCTGACCTCTTTTTGGAGGTATTACAGATTAGAGAATGTGGTTACTGAACTTGACACTGATAGAAACGTAAAAGTTTAAAACTCTGTGCTAAATCTTTTTTTCTTTTGTTATCACTAGATGAATAGAAAGAGGATTTATAACTTCCAAAATGTTAGAGGGGGGGAAAAATGGAATTAAGGAGGCCTGACCAATCTAAATGTGTGGAAAGGAAAGAGGAAAAAAATGCCAACAAAGCATGACGATAGAAATTAAATAGAAAACACAAAATAAGATGGCAGAAAAAAGTCCCAACATGTAAATAATGACAACAAATGTGAATACTTAAAATTTAACTCTTAAGAAATAGAGATTTGCAGATTGGGTAAAAATAAAGACAAAAATAGTCTTGCACACACAAGACATGTCTAAGAAACACATAGGAAGTTGACAAAGGTATACCAGGTGAACATCAACAACCAGAAATAAGAGACAGTAATACAAATATCAGATAAAATGCAATTCCTGAAGAAAAGCATAGAAGACAAAAAATGCTATTTAATAAGGATAAACGCTTCCACGGAGAGGTGATAGCAATTCTGCGGGTTTCTGCCCTAAAGACTCCCTGCCGATGCCCTCCGGTGGGTCGCTGTCTGCAGACCAGGTGAGAGTGAGTGGAGGCGTCTGCTCCGACGCCAGCGAGAATAAATATGATCCAGACACACGCGCAGACCAGAGACTGTGAAAGACCCCTCAGAGCTCAGACGATCTAAAAGTGAATTAAACCTAGAACTGACAGGGGAGAAAGGAAACATCTGGGCATGAGTAATAGACTTGGTGGAATACCTTATGAATAAGATTTGGGCCCTTAACACCTTGCCCCTGGAGTGGAAAAGATTCCCCAAGTTCTACGGGTCTTGTTCTCTTGGGCCAGCTTTCTCCCCGGCTTCAACACGGCCACTGCCGGCACCTGGGCGCACTGCTTGCCAGGGAGTCTCTTCCTTTAAGTCCATCGGTGTCTCAGGGAAGGACTCTGCTTGACGTGGCTCAGATCCCATGTCCGTCCTGGACTCGTCACTAAGACCAGGCTGGGGCTGTTCAAGGTGCCAACTCTCATTCAAAGCCCGTGGCAGAAAGGACACATTTATTTTTATATTCTGAAGTCAAATGTTTAAGACTTACCCTTCAATAAATAAGCATTATCTATTTTCTTTTCTTTGGGGATGATGTCAAATTTCCCAGGCAGTGGGGTGCCAGTAGGCTCCACCACTTTTACAAATCTAGAGCCCAAACTCTGGCCACATCCAATCGTGTTCCGATCCTTTTGGACAACAGGGCAATGAATTCCATGTTTCTCATCTCCGCAGCCTCTTCTAATCTTTACAACACAGGTTGCTTTGACCTGGATCCACACCCCTCTGTTCTCTGAGCTCAGGTCTAGAGTCAAAAGGAGGCCCACAGGCAAGAAAGACCCTGAACCCTGCTCCCCCTCCCCTTCTGAGACCGGTAGGAGCTGCACTGCGCCCCTGTCTTCACTGAGCATGATGTCATCATCTCAGGTAGGACTCTTCCTATTGCCTCAGTTTCCACAGATATTTGGCATCCTATAGGTACATTCCACTTCTGAATTATCTTTGGGGTTTCAGTCCTAGGTGTTTCATTACCAGTGCGGAGATAGAAACAGCGGCAGCAAAAGTAATAAACGTGGAAGGAAGGGAACCAATATTTATTAAGTACCTTCCATGTCCCAAGCAACAGGCAACCCTCATATGCATCTCATATGCATCTCATGAAAACCCAATAACACCCTTAGGAAGTTGGTGTTATCATCCTTACGTTTGCAGGAGGAAACAGGCTCAGGGAGGTTAAATTAGCTGCCCCAACTCAGAGAACTCAGGAGAAGTAGAGCCAGGGTGAGTTACTAAGTATTAAGTATGCAGGGTAGTATTGGGCATGTTTGAGTTTTCTTTCTTAATTTTCTATATTTTATAGTTTGTATTATAGAACACTAAAGGAAATTTGAGAAAAAAACATTTCCCAGTGTTGTTTTCTATAATTTGAAGTGGCTGAGAACTCATAGATTTCCATGCTGTTTCACTCGCAACTGTATCAATGCACTTTGCACATCTTCCTAGTGATCGTTGTTGTTACATAATGTTTTAACGAGTTATTATATACCATAACACCCTTCGCCACCCTGCCGTCAGTAACATCTCTGTTGAAAAACCTTTTTTCTTCTGTTAATTATTTCCTTAGAATGAATCCCCAGCAGTAGGGTGACTGGGTTAAGGCAAATGAACATTTTTATGGTTCTTGACTTTTACTGCCAGAGGGATTGTATCAATTTACAAGGACAAGGCAGTCCGTTTTTTTCAAGGTCTGTGTTTAAAGCTACTTAAAAGAAGTAAAATTCTATATGGAGCCAGAGGTCCTGATAATGTATAAATCATGACCAACAGCCAAAAAGTCCTTGGAGGAGCAGCCAGCCCTGGCAGCCAAATGCTAAGTGGTCCAAAAACTCAAAATACTGATGGTAATCATAACAAAACAAAACAAAACAAAAAAAACCAGAGGGAATGATTTTTTCCACATTTTCTTTATTTTAAAAAAGGTTTATTTATTTATTTATTTTTAGGCAGAAGGGAAGGAGAAAGAGAAGGAGAGAAACATCAATGTGTGGGTGCCTCTTGCACACCCCACCCTGGGGACCTGGCCTGCAACCCAGGCATGTGCCCTGACTGGGAATCAAACTGGCGACCCTTTGGTTTGCAGTCTGGCACCCAATCTACTGAGCCACACTAACCAGGACCTTTTCCACATTTTCTTAGTGAGTCTGTGTTCAATTGTGCAACAGTGAAGAAAAAATTAATTGATCAATTAAGTCACTTTATTAAACTATTCAGTATTAGCTGTTCTTTATAATGAACAACCTTACTTTTTCTATTTTTGCTTCTTTATTTCCCCAGCTTTATTGATGTATAATTGGCAAATAAAATTGTAATATCTTTAAATTGATGATTTGGTGTATGTATGTGAGGGATAACCTCCAAAACTCGGAATTTATTTATAAAAAATTGTGTATTTATTCTTACATGTTTAAACTTCAGTCACCTTCAAAGTACTCTCCATTCGATGCAATACACCTACTGAGATGTTTCTTCCACTGCTCAAAACAGATTTTGAACTCGTCAATTCTGATGCCTTTTACTGCTTCTGTTGTTTTGTTTCACCTCTTCCACATTGGCAAACCTTTCTCTTTGAGGACATTTTTCATGGGGAAACAAAAAAAAAGTTGCTTGGGGCAAGATCGGGTGAACAGGGAGGGTGAGACATGAGAGTCATGCCTTTGTGGGTCAAAAACTGCTGAACACTCAGCACAGTGTGGGCAGATGCGCTCATAAATCACCCGTCATGAAATGGGCAAACACGTTGGGTCTTCAAAAAAAATTCACTGAAGCCAAATGCAGCCTCTCACAACAGTGCCAGTGGGCACACTGATACAGATGGGTTCCTAGAACACTCGCCTAGTGGGAGAAGCCTGTATAACAAGGGGCCCGCCCTCCAGAAGATAATTCCGGTTTTTGGGGGGTCCTCCCTCATGCATAGTGAAAAGATTCCCACCATTGAGTTAACATATACTTACCTTTTTCTTTGGTGTCACCATTTAAGTTCTACTCTGATAGCAAATTTCAGTTGCTCAGTATAGCGTTATGAACTCTAGTTACGATAGTATGTATTAGATCTTCAGACCTTATTCATTTTATAACTGTAAGTTTTATCCACCTCCCCCATGTCCCCACCCCAGCCCCTGGAAATTATCTTTCTCCCTCTGAGTCTGGCTTATTTAGATTCCACAAATAATTCCATCCATGCAATATTTATCTTTCTCTGGCTTATTTCACTTACTGTAATAGCACCCCTCCCCCGATGAGGTTCATCCAAGTTGTTGTAAAGGCAGGACTTAGTTTTTTTAAAGGTTGAATAATATTCCTATACACATTTTCTTATCCACTCATCCGTCGATGGACACTGAGATTGTTTCCATACCGTGCCTAAGTGTGAATAATGTGGTTTTGAACATAGGGGCGCAGACATGTCTTTGAGATAATGATTTCATTTCCTTTGGATATGTGTCCAGAAGTAAGATTGCTGGGTCATATCTATTTCTGCTTCTGACACTCAGATACAGACAAACTGGCTTTACCAACAATAATAACAGCAGTAGCTATGATTTATTGTATATTTATTGTATGTCAAGTACCATGCTACATACTTAATATACATTACTTCATTTCTTCTAAAATAACTACTAAGGTGCTCTCACTACCAACATTTTATAGACAAGAAAACCATGCTGGACCATGAGCTTCCCTGAGGACAGGGATATTTGTCTTGGTCATTGATGTATCCCAAGTGCTTAGAAGACAACATAGGGACTTCCGGCCAAGATGGAGGCATAGGTAGACACACTGTGCCTCCTTGCGCAACCAAAAGAAGGACAACCACAAATTTAGAAACAAAAAACAACCAGAACTGACAGAAAATTGAACTGTATGGAAGTCCGACAACCAAGGAGTTAAAGAAGAAACATTCATCCAGACCAGTAGGAGGGGTGGAGATGGGCAGCTGGGTAGAGAGGACGCATTGTGAGGCAGTAGATTGCAGACTGGGCAGTCCCACATTCATGTGCAAATAAATTGGGAAGAATAACTGGGGAATGAGACAGACCATGCAACCCAGGATTCCAGTGCAGAGAAATAAAGCATCAAACCTCTGACTGAAAACACCTGTGGGGGTCTAGGTGACAGGAGAAACTCCTAGCCTCACAGCACAGTTCGCTGGAGAGACCCACAGGGTCCTAGATTGTACACAAGCCAACACACCCAGGAATCACCAGAAGGGCTCAATTTGCTTGTGGGTAGTGGAGGAAGTGACTGAAAACTGACAGGGAGTGGAGCAAGCAGCATTGTTCCCTCTTGGACCCCTGCCCCACATACGGTATCACAACACAGCGACGTGGGTCCCGTCCTGGTGAACACCTAAGGCTCCGCCTCTTAATATGTAACAGGCATGTGAAGACAAAAAAAAAATAAATGGCCCAAATGAAAGAACATATCAAAGTACCAGAAAAAATACAACTAAGTGACAAAGAGATAGTCAACCTATCAGATGCACAGATCAAAACACTGGTTATCAGGATGCTCACAGAAATGGTTGAATATGGTCGTAAAATTGAAGAAAAAGTGAAGGCCATAAAAAATGAAATAAAGGAAAATGTACAGGGAACCAACAGTGAAGGGAAAGAAACTGGGACTCAAATCAATGGTTTGGAGCAGAAGGAAGAAAGAAACATTCAACCAGAACAGAAGGAAGAAACAAGACTTCAGAAAAATGAAGATAGGCTGAGGAACCTCCAGGACAACTTTAAACGTTCCAACATCAGAATCATAGGGGTGCCAGAAGGAGAAGAGGAAGAGCAAGAAATTGAAAACTTACTTGAAAACATAATGAAGGAGAACTCCCCCAATCTGGCAAAGGAAATAGACTTTCAGGAAGTCCAGGAAGTTCAGAGAGTCCCAAAGAAGTTGGACCCAAGGAGGAACACACCAAGGCACATCATAATTACATTAGCCAAGATTAAAGATAAGGAGAGAATCTTAAAAGCAGCAAGAGAAAAAGAGACAGTTACCTACAAAGGAGTTCCCAGAAGACTATTGGCTGATTTCTCAAAGGAAACCTACAGGCAAGAAGGGGTTGGAAGTAAGTATTTGAAGTCACAAAAGGCAAGGACCTACATCCAAGATTGCTCTATCTAGCAAAGCTGTCATTTAGAATGGAAGGGCAGAAAAAGTGCTTCCCAGAGAAGGTCAAGTTAAAGGAGTTCATCATCACCAAGCCCTTATTGTATAAAATGTTAAAGGGACTTATCTAAGAAAAAGAAGATAAAAAATATGAACAGTAAAATGACAACAAACTCACAGCTATTAACAACCACACCTAAAAATACACAAACAAAAACAAATAAGCAAACAATTAGAACAGGAACAGAACCACAGAAATGGAGATCATATGGAGGGTTAGCAACAGGGAAGTGGGAGGGGGAGAAGGTACAGAGAATAAGTAGCATAGATGGTAGGTAGAAAATAGGGGGAGGGTAAGAATAGTATAGGAAATGGAGAAACCAAAGAACTTACATGTATGACTCATGGACATGAACTAAAGGTGGGGAATATGGGTGGGAGGGGGTGTGCAGGGTGAAGGGGAATAAAGGGGAGAAAATGGGACAACTGTAATAGCATAATCAATAAAATATATTAAAAAAGAGCGTAGTAGATGCTCAGTAAATAGTGTTGTCTGAATGAGGCTCTCAAAACATAAGAAACTTCTTCAGGGTGATGTGTAACACAGCTGGAATTCAAACACAGGACACACCAGGTCCTGGTTCCTCATCCCTCCCCATGCGGCCTCTTACCAGGAACAGGCAGATACACCTAGTCTGGCCACTCACCTGACTCCAGCTCCCAGCAAACCACTCCACTTTGCCCGTGCAGGGCCCGTTGTCGCATGGGGTGGCTTCTGCTGGCCGGTTGTTCCCACAGCCCTCCAGGGGCAGGCTGCTGACGTGGTGGGTCATGCACACCACTGAGCGTGTCCGCACTCCAGCCCCACACTCTGCTGAGCACTGCGAGACAGAGGATGGGCATGTTAGAGGGAAGTCCTCACTGCGCAGGTCCCGAAGTCATTTTCAAATGATACAAAGGAGGATCAGACACCTCGTTTCCCCAGCAACTCCTTCCCCTAGAAATCTCTGACAACTTCTCATGCAAGGCCCACTCCATCATGAGACGTCAGTCTGGCAGATCCCCTGGCCTTAGATTTTCTGGGACTGTCTACCTTCGTAATACTCTGTCTTATTGGCAATGAACATGTGTACATTTGTCAGACCACTGGTCCTGGCTTTTGCTTTTGAAAATAAATCCACCAGAAGAAGAATGAGAACAGGAAAACATGGGCACACATCTGCTTGCGGCCGGTGAGTTTGGGCTGGTCTGGGAAGGAGGGAAACTGGCACCTGTCACTCAACATTGCTGCCTAATATTAAAGCACAGGGGTCTGGTCCCTGAAGGCCACAGCTGCGACAGTAGATCAGGAGGCAACCTGGTATAAAGGGAGAGCCTGGCCTGGGAACCAGCATATTAGTGTTAGCATCCCCACCAGCCGTGTGGCCTGGGGCAGCCGATCCAGATCCCCTCACTTGTGGCAAGTGTATCTGACACCAGACACACTCCTGTCGGGATTACAGGGAATGAATGGCATGTGGAGAGCAGGTGTTCAGTGAGTGCATACAGCAGTTACTTAATAATGGTATGAGGGGCTTTAAAGGGTCAGGGCCAACATCCGAACTCTAAGAGAAACCACGGTTCCCAGGATTAAGCCTTCACACAGAGCCACATAACTGGTAGTGATTTCATTACGACAGTCTCCCCGCATCCACACTCGGCCCAGTCGGCATTCCCCTGAGCTGCACTCTGCAGCTCCACGAGCATTTCCTGTCTCGACACACTTTGGAATGCTGTCTTATTGTCAGGACATCTTCATGCGGGTGCTCCTCAGATACCTCACTTTCGACAGGTAAAATGACAGGACACCACCTTTATCACCGTTCCCCTTCTTCCTCTGGGTTTTTCAGTTTGTGCTCAGATGTGTATCTGGATTCAAAATCTACTGCTCTTCTGCCTTCTGGCTTCCCGCATCTGGCCAGCTAGCAGGTCCCACAGACTCTAGCTTAAGCACATTTTTCTGTCTCGTCCCTTCTGCCCATGTTCCAGCACCACCAACATTCTTCCCTGGACCGGGGTGCAGCTCCTCACTCGGCCTCTCCAGCTCTTCCAAGTCACTGGCTTCCGGGTGCCGGGACAGCCACGCTGCCGTCCCTCTGGTGCTGCTCCATTCCCAGTGAGACTCACTTTCGGACTTCCCCAACGGCAGTAAAGGTTTCCTCAAGCACAGCCCCAGTCGACCTGTCCTTCCAGACTAATTCTCTGTTATACATCAGGAACACACTAGCTTTCTGGACAGGGGTTTCCACTACCATCTCGAGAAACAAAAAAGCCATTGGGGCCGAGCGGTTTGATATAATATGTGAAAACCACCGACTATCCTGGACAGAGCCAAGGTTCACTGCTCCCTGGCCACACAAAATGCTCCCACGCCTCCTTCCTGGTGCTCCTTCTGCCCTTCCCCAGCACAGTCTGAGGCTGCTCAGGCTTAGCTCCAATGCCATCTCCTCTGCGAAAACGGTCCTGATGCCCAATTTAACAGACTCTTCCCATCTTCAGAATTCTCATGACATCTGTGTTCTACTTACTGTTGGCCTTTGCATTGTGGTTATTTGTGTCCTGTCTATTTTTTTTTCTTCATTAAAGAAGTAAGCTCAGGGTGGGCAGAGACTATTACATCATCTTCAATTCCTTCTCAGTCAGCACCTCACCTGTGGGTGAGTCCCTGAATGTCAGCTGAACAAATAAACACCAACGCCGGCCCTCCCTCGTTCGTTTCTCTTTTATCAGCAGCTTCCAGTTTGGGGAGTGCCTGTGTGTGACGGCCAAGGCCTTTCCGGGGATTTCTGCTGGGTCGTTTCTTAAAAGCAGAGTCAATGTTTGGTTTCTACCAACACGACCATTTTTAAAAGTAAATAAAACCAATATAATTTTAAATAAAGTTGGGAAAAGGAAAATTACTAACAACCTTGTTTCCCTATCAAAATTTCTACTTTTGTTTTTGTAACTTGCTGCCTCATCTTATGAAATCGCAGCCCAGGAAGAGTAATCAGTCCCCAACGCGGCGGGGGCTGAGCCGGGCCTGGCTTCGCAGGGAGGGGCTCTCTGGGACAGAGAGGGCGGCGGTTAGAACGTGCCCCCAAATATGCTGCTGTGGCCTATTAGTTATTTTGGGCTGAAGGCAATTAAGAAACAGCAGATACAAGAAGAGCTCTCCGCCCGCCCCTCTCCTGCCTAAAAAGCAGGGCATACTTTTCCCAGGAGTCAGGTACCTCCTGGTTCCAGGAAGAAGAGTTCATTCTTATCGGCGATGGGGAATCAAGATGATTTTGCACAAACAAACTTTACTAAAATAGCCCCTATCTTCCACTGGTTTCTCCCACATATCTCTCAGCCACTTTCCTACCGTTTACTGCCCCCAGCCACCCAGACCCTACCCTTCGTCTGGTCACTTCACAGCTTACCACCCTTTTTTACAACGGTGCACAGTCCCTCAAGCCTAACTGCTTCTTTGGCATTTTCATTTCTTTCCTGTGAAGCTTCTCCTGCCCCCATGATGCCATGGAAAAAAAATAACATCAAATAAAATTTGTATGCTTTTCTCCGGTGAATCTGGTTACGGTCAGGTTCTGTTACAGAACCTGAGAGGGTAAAGGAAGAGCTTTCCTGCCTTACAGGCTCACAGATGCTTTTCATGATTTTTGTTTTATCCGCATTCTTATTAGAAATCTGCTTTCTGAACCAAGTAATGTACATGTGCCTTGGGAGAGTTTCCCCAGATCCCCATGTACTTAATTTAAAAGAAAAATGTTCCGGGGTACGTCGGTGTCCAGGGAGAGAACACGACGAGGATGAGCCCCCAGAGGCTGCAGTGAAAAGCAGGGCAGGCGCATTTCCGTCTAAAAGGAGCTCCTCACACAGGACCTGCCCGGGAAGCCTCTCAGAAGAAGGGGTCCCTTGCAGGCAGCAGGGACTAACGTTCAAAGTGAGGCTCGGAAACATACCCCTTCACTGTCTCTGAAGGATGTGCCTAAAAGAAGGGCCAAATCCACTTCAGAAAAGAACCTGATTTCTAAAGAACTTCAGGGCAGATGAAACGCAGAGACACGTGAAGCTCCTAAGCAACGCTCTGGCGAGGACAGTCTTCTCGCTCTCGCAACGGCGAAATGCTAACCGCAGCCCCGCTGGCCCGGAGGGACTGTCGGGCCCTAGTGACTACTCCTGAACTTCAGTTACATGCATCACCTTCCATACCTTAAAACAGTATCTTTACTTATTTTTTCTCTCGGAAAACATCCTTAGAAATTAGGTGCTACTGAATTGAGCTTGGTGATTTTCTAAAAGTTATTTTTTCTGCTGTGATTAAAAATTGCATGAGTGTGTAAACCTGCCATTTATTTGCGGAACTAAAAAGCAAACGATGCCTATGTCTGATAAGGCCCACCCTTGACTAAAAGTAGCTACAAGGATGTTTTTTGAGGTGAGTCACGTAGTCAGAAAAAACTATACATATAACCCTGGAAGTTTTAAGAGAAAATTCGGATTGAGTTTATAACCTCAGTTCATTTAGGCAGAGATCAATGAACTTTAAATCTGGCAACAGTATTCTGCCCAATTTCTCTTAGTATTCTGGGGCTGATTTCAATGTGTGCGTGTTGGGGGGCAGCCACACCAACAAGCAATCCTCAGGTGACCAGCGGGGTGTCCCACAATGCAACTCAATCCTGACACAGCTGACCTGGAGACAGCATCAGGTTCCACAGGTGAAGGCTCAGTCCTACACGACTGTCCCCACCCAAGCTTCAGCAGCCAATCCCAGGTTCAGGTGCTTCCTGTACTTCTGACCAACTGGCTAAATATCTGAGGTTCCTAAGACATCCCTCTCAGTTCGATTGCTTTGCTAGTAGAGCAGCTCACAGAAATCAGAGAAACATTTTACCAGTTTATGATACAAAGATGTAGTTCAGGAACAGCCAGATAGAAGACATTCATATGGAAAGGAACGTGGGAAGGGGGCCAAGCTTCCAGGGTTACCAGCCCCTCCTACTTCCATGTCTTCACTAGCCGGAGGCTCTCTGAGCCCCGTCATTTTGGGTTTGATGGAGCCTTCACTACACAGGCATGCTTGATCAAATCAGTTACCGGTGACTGATTCCGCCTCCAGACCCCAGCCCTTCCCTCCAGGTCCAAGGGTCGGACTGAAAATTCCAACCCTTTAAACACATACTTGGCACATTTGGGAGCCAACCCCTAGCCTTAAGTTATCTCATGAGCATGACGGAAGACACGTTTATCACTTTCAACGCTACTGACACTCTAGGGCCTGGGGAGCTGTGAACCAGGAACTGTGCATGAAGGCCAAAGACGTGTGGTCATCTGAATGACCACATCTATATTTCTTATAAATCACAATATTGCAGATACACTCTGGATCCTTAAGTATAAACTTTAATCTCATTTTTTCTCCTCTCTCCCTCTTGAGCTCCTTAAAGGAAGCTGTGTCTCAATCATGCCTACCTTACAATAAGTACTCAATACATGTTTATGTTAAAAACTGCGTAGTTCAGACTAAAGCTTAACAAGGTTATTTTTTTTTTATTTTTTAAAATTTTAGTTATCAATTTTAGAAAGAAAGATGAAGGAGGGACAGAGAGAGAAACGTTGACTTACTGTGCACTCATGGGTTGACTCTTGTTTGTGCCCTGATTAGAGCTTGAACCTGCAACCTTGGTGTATTAGGACAATTCTCTAACCAACTGAGATACCTGGCCAGGGCCAGACAAGTTGATTTTTATGCACAGCCACTGTCCACATGTGGAAGACAGCCATCAGCTGGTTGTTCCCAGGGGCCGAAGCTCTCCTACGGCCAGCTGGTGGCTGGAAGGTCCAGTGCTCACTCGAAGCCAAAGAAGAACGAAGCAGCCCGCAGGGAACCCTCCCCAGGGTGCCAGCCTCATCTGGGTCATGGCGTCAAAGGGTGTCCCTGAATGCCCACTCAGCAGTGTTACAGATGAGGAAACTGAGGGTCCGAGAGTCAAGAGTCTGCTCAAGGTCTAGTAAGAAAGAAGTCCTTGCGGAAAGGGTGCCAAAGGCAATGCCCCTCCTTAAACCCAATAGCACCCCTTCCCATTCATTTGCTCCAAAATAATCATGAACGTTCAGGGATAATGATCTATTCTGAGGGCAGATAAAGCAAAATGACTTACATTAGAGCACCAAAAATTACATGGATTAAAACACCTTTTCCAAAAAAGCAAAAAAGTTCTCTAAGGGGAAGAATAAAAGCGCTCATCTTTTGCAGTATTTGGGCTTTTGAGACAAGGGTTAGACCCGGCGAGCACTCGTGTTGAAGCGCAGAGCAGAGTGGTCACTGGCGGGGAGGCAGCTCGTGTGGGCTTCCTTGCAAGTCCCTCGCAGAGTGCTGCTGTCCCGAATAAACGGGGGAGGCACTCGGAGGAGCGAAGCACTGCCGCTTTCCCACCATGGAGCTGCTTCGTTCTTTGTACACAGGGCATTCCGAGCCCAACGCCCTTTCCAGAGTGTGGCCAATGTAGAGATGGAATTAAAAAGTAGTAAAGAATCAGTGTAATAAAAGGATTATAAAAGTGATCTCAGTTGCTTCTTGGGAGACTCTAAATTGAAATAATCTTTCTGGAGGGAAATTTGCCAGAATATGTCAAGAGTTCTAAAAGGGTTCACAGCATTTGGTCAAATAATTCTACTTCCTAAACATTATTTTAGGGAAACAAGTGTTACGGTGGAATGAGTGGCCAGAGGGCGAGTAGAGGCAGGGCCCTCAGCACTGCAGTGTAACAAAGAACTTCACACAGGAGGCTGGAAGCAAAGGAAGACGCGCCTCGGCCAGTGGCCCAGCCGTCCTGAGTCTGGTCGGGTACGGCTGCCAGGCATTCCGAACAGCAAGACAGTGCAGGGGGAAGCCCTCGAAAGTCTGTGTGTATCGTCTCCACTAGCTGGGGAAAGGAAAACCTTGAGACTGTGTGTTCGTCCCAACGTCTGGAGGGGGGAGGGGAAGGGATCTGTAGTGCCCAAAGAAAAAGCCCGTGAAACAACTCTGGTTAATCATCTGCCCCCTGTCACATATACAAAATGAACAAATGGGGTCTGGAGCAAGATAAGGATTCGGGCTAACAGACCCCCACACATATCTATATTTGGGTAGTCATGTCCCCCTGGGAAAGCTGGCACCACGTTTACCCGTCAATCAATATGTAACTTCTTCACCCCCATCCCACCAACTACGTAAGTCCTCAGAACAAGGGGCTCGTCCACTTTTTGGCCACCCGGCTTCTAGACACTTGACCTCTCACCACTCAGCCTCTGGCCAGCCCTGCTTTGCTTCCTATTAGAACTTAGCACTAATAAACTTTGCTTGCAGGCTAGTAGGCTCGCTGATCTGTAATTCTTTACTATGTTGGCAAGAAGAACAGAGTTTCTGGGAGTTTGTCCCATAAACACAATGAAAGGTGCATATAAAGATTTATGGCTAAGAATATTTTTGAAATATTATTTAAGATAGTAAAAGATTAGAAAAATGCCCCTAAACTTTTAGAAATAGGGTATTGGTTCAACTATAATAGTCATACAATAACTTATTTTAATTAAAAATCATGCTTTAAAGGTCTTAATCCCATTAAAATGTTTATAATACATAAGTGAAAAAATCAGGTTAGCAAATTGACCATATATTCTGATTTATATTCTTAAAATATATATAAATACAAAATGTTATGTATGCAAAGTATGTATGAGTAGAAAGCTGCTTGGCAGTGTAGCTTAAAACTCTTAAATTGTTATCTTCTAGTGAAGAGATTACAGGGATACTTTCATATTCTTTTCACATACCATATTTTTGGACCATAAGGCTCACCTAGGTTTTAGAGGAGGAAAATAGAAAAAAATTTTTGAAGCAAAAAATGTGGTAAAATATTTAATAACATAAATAACATAATATTTCGCCAATATAAATGTGAACAGAACTCAACAACAGCATTAACAGCTATTATTCCTCCCAAATTTGGGGGAAGGGGTGCGTCTTACAGTCCAAAAATACAGTGCTTTATAATAACGTATATTACTGTATGAGCAGAAAAATGAACTATTTTAAAAAACATCTTTCCAGTATAAGAGGGAAAGCCAGCATCATTGTTTTTCATCCATTTGCTTACACACTAAGTTTGGCAAGTTTACTGTGAATACACATTCTGGCTAGAAATCCAGAAAGACAAAGAATCAACTGAAGGAACTAGGAGTTTTTAACCTGGAGAGAAGGGAAGGGGCTCCCCATACCTGAGGGTCGGCTGGGTAAGCAGCGTGTGCAGCCCAGGCTGAGAGCCGGCAGGCAAGACTTTGGCTCAACATGAAAGAAAACCTCCCGGCACCGTGGGTTGCACAAGAAACAGACGCCACTGTCTCGGCACGTAGGGAGCTCCTGACGAATGGATCAGACCTGGGTCAGGGGCGCTGTGAGGGCTCCTCGTGCTGCCAGGGAGGCCGCCCCGGTGACCTCTGACGCTCCTCCCTGCACCGCTTCCGCAAGGCCAGGAGCTCTGTTCTTGCTGGGATACCCGGACAGGGCGACACGCAGACAGGACCGGGTGAGCCCTGCTGCACTAAGCTTTCGGGGCAGGGGTCTGAGCCAACGGACACCTTTAGACCAGCACCCACTCTCCCTTTGTGTCCCTTTGGATAGCACCTCCCTGGTGGCTACTGGAGCCCAGGACAGTCCACTCCTGGGACTGGAGCCACAGGAGCTGCTCACCCTAAGAGTCCTGTGCTTTCACCAAGGCTCTCTCTCGAGGGCCCAGGGGCAGGGACTGTTTGCCACGAGGTGTCGGAAACCACGAGGAGATAAATCACTGGAGGAGACTCTCCAGGAGGATCTCTGAATGTGGACTGAAGGCTGCGTTTGCAGGTGTGTTTCTGTCCTCTCTTTCCCAATAACACTCCCACCGACGTGGGTCATTACTGTAACGAGAGGGCAGCAATGCCGGAAACCCACCTGAACACTCCAGGGTGATGTTCGGGGTGCTCAACCACTGGTCCTGGTGGGCACCAACCACTCGGAACGGATGCTGGCCCGTTGGAACCAACCAGCAGGGTGGATGGGCCCATCCACTGACGTGTAAAGTTTACTCCTCCCAGCTTGGGACACGGCACTGTTTGTTGTGACACGACACTGGGAGGAGAGGGCTCGGGAGATCAGCAATGTCTCCTAAGATTCCACGGACATGGCCGGTTCCCTCCATCCCTGGACCAGCAACCGTGGCAGCACTGGGAGCCCCTTAGAAATGCAGGATCTGCACCAGCCCCAGACCTGCTGACTCAGATCGTGTGCTGTAACAAGGCTCCCAGGTGACCTGCGGGTATGCCACGCCTTGGAAGCACCATGAAGATTCATGCGAGGATAGAAAGCCTGTAATAGTTCATCTCCAGGCCTTTCCTCAAAGTCAGAAATTACCCTTTGGATTCTTAGCTAGTAATTCATCTTTGCACAGTTTGGGGGCAGTTTGGTGACACGTGGCTCCCACCCATTAGCCCAGCAGACCTCGGCCGCTGGCTCGAGCAAATGTACTCTGTTGCCATCATACTCACCCTTTCACTCCACTCAGTGAGGAACCAGCTCTTCGCACAGGGTCCCATGTCACAGTTCTCAATGTCGTTGGGCCGGAGCTTCATGTTGCATTCCTCGTCGTCAACCACGTCCCCGAGGTTGCTCACACACTTCACGTCTCGGGTCCGCTGCCCCACCCCGCAGGGCACCGAGCACTGGAAGACAGCAAGCTTCTGTGAGCAGGACGGGAAGCACTAGCTCCAGCAACTCTCCGTCAGGGTGCTCTCATTCCTGTGACCCGCCCCCCAAACAGAGGCCTGGACGGACTCCCTGGGTTGCCATGTCCCCTGCATGGCGATGCTACCGGGGGAGGATCCCAGCCCTGAAGAGTTCAGAACCCTTTTCCCTAAGGCCTTCTTTGATGTCTTGCCTCCTTTGTTCATCTGAGCCTCAGTTCTGTCATCTAAAAAAACGGGAGAGGGCTGGGAGGAGTTGGCTCTACCACCATTTGCCAACCTTTCACTCCACAATGACAGGAGAGAGACGAGGCCCCGTGCACATGGCTCCCAGGGGCCCCCTGTTAGAGTCGGCTGTGGTGATGCCTGCTAGCTTTAACTTTATGGAGCTGCTGGTAATTGCTATGGTTTACGGAAGCAGCATCCGGAACCCCACAGGACAGGTTCCCTCCTGGAGAACTCAGGGTGCTCCCAAGTCAGGTCACGGTGCGGGGAGGCGGGAGTGTGGCGGTGGGTCTTGGGGAGGATCTTCCGAGCAGGCGCCTGCTCCCCACCCCGCATACCGAAGTCCAGTCGGTGCGGATCTGCCACTCGCTGCAGATCTTGAGCTGGCAGGTGCTGGTGGTCTCCGGCTTCTCCAGGTGCTGGCAGCGGTAGGGCTGCACGGTCAGGCTGCGGTTGGCGTACACCTGGCGGCACAGAACCTGGCGGTGCTGCATGCCCAGGCCGCAGGTTTTGCTGCACTCTGACCACTCCCCGATGTCCCAGCTGGCTCGGGAAGGAGAGAGCGACAGGGACAGACCACGCCAGTCAACAGGAAGAGGGCAGGAGTTTGCCTGACTTACACAGAACCCTCAGAATACTTGTAGGTGACCCTTCTCCATGGGCATTGCTTACCAGTCTGCCTAAGGGCCACTGGACTCTGTAAAGAAATTAGCTTTGCTCGACATGCTATTTGCCAGTGAGTCTACACAATTTAAGAAAATTGAGAAGGTACAAATAATTTTTATCTAGTAAAAAGAATAAAAAACTCTAAAGCTTAGTTTCATGACCCTGTAGAAAACCTTAACCCACTTTGGAACTGACTTAGAAATTTTAGTCCAGTGTTCTCTATTCTTATTATTTTAGATTTTATATAATCTCAGATTTATTGATCTCCTAGTTCTGGACATTAAGGAACATTTTTTCTGTTTTGAGTCATAACCTTAGAGCCAACAAGTTGAGAGACCCTGGCCCGGAGGGGACTTCGGACGTCTCAGCCGCCGGACTGGGACACGCCTCCGCCGCGGGGCGGGGTGGGCGGGGCGCGGCGGGCGCTCGGTGGAGGCCTGCATCTGCGCGCCTGGGTCCTCCACTCACTGCGACCGCTGTTCTTTGTTTCTCACCGTTCACACATCGGTTTCACGTTGCCTCCTCTGTCCCCTTGCTCAGCTATTTCATTAAGTGAGATGTCAGGACATGCTCATCACGTGTTTGGATGAGAATTATGTTTTTATTACTTTGGGAATTAAGTTTTGACCCTGTCACCCGTTCTTTTGAAAGTGTCCTATTTATCATTCCATCAGTAGCCCAAGGCCTCCCCTGAGGCACTCGTCCAGCCTGTCCCGGCAGACACGTGACTTTCATCCCTCACTCTCCACTCCGCTCTCCTACTGCGCGGACCACACCGGACGGTACTGGGTTGGCCGAAAAGTGTGTATTTTTTTTTTCCGTAAAATAAAAAATGCATTTTTCAGTTTTACCAGTAGCTTTATTGATTTGTGTATTTTGAGTATAAACTTGGTATAACATTGATTGTTCTCGATTAATGTCTGGATTTGATCGCTATCAACTTCCTCTGGTCTACCCGGTGGTGGAGCATTGTCCAGTGAGAAATCTCCAGCATGAAACGTCACAAACCACTTTTGACACGTTCGATCAGTCACAGCACCTTCTCCACACACTGCCCAGGTCTTTTTTTGTATGTGTGTTTCAGTTGCATTTTTACCTTTCTTGAAATAATAAAGCATAATATGCTGAAAATGTTACGTATTTTCTTCCATTGTCATATTAAAATGGCTACACAAAAATTCACCAATTTTGATAAGTTTTTTTTTAAAATTCACAGCTGTTACAATACAATCTAACAAAACTGTTAGAGCCATTTTATGAAAGAAAAAACAAATGGACTTTTTGGCCAACCCAGTAATTCTTTGCTTCCCTAACCAAGCTAAACCCTAACTGCTCCAATTTCCCAAAGGGTGCGCTCCCAGGGAGTGTGCTGGCCTGCCAAAGGCCCCAGGCTCCTGTGTCGATCCTGAGAGACAGGTGCTCTTGCTACACAGACTGCGTTTTATGTATGCATAGGTCAACACTCATGTTTCGAAATCAGATTTAGACTGATTTAAAAATGAGATTTTATCTGACACTAACGTCCTCCACACAAACAAGCAGAAGTGACCTGACAACCGGGGACGGAAATGGAGAGCCCGTCTTACAAGGCTGGGCAGGGGAACAGGTTGCAGGGCTCCTCCTCGGGGGTTGGCTTCATGCTGGAGTCGCAGTAGCTCTCAGGAACCTCTTCGTGAGTGTTTCTGTGCACACAGCGAAAAATAGGGTGCTGCGATCCTGGAATGACAAGGAGAACATCTGAAGGACAGTCCCACACCCCCGAGTGGCGGTCTGCGGTAGAGACGCACAGACATCCAGATGCTGATGAAGAGAGGCCTCGGAAACAGCACAGTTCACACACAGCTCCCACACAAGGGCTCTGCTCTGCTCTGCTCTGAGGTGCAGGGAAGGGTAGAATAGTCCTTGTCCTCTCACAGCTAATAGCTTATTTGTGGGCATGGTTTAAAAGTGCTCAAAGGCAGATAAAGACAACTTTCGGAACAGTTGAACGTATCACTACGCAGGGGAGAGATTACAAAACAAGAACAAACAGTAACTTCTCGACATCGAATAGAAAGGGCCCTAGAGGGCTCAAGCTGCAGCCTGCAGAAAGGGTGGTTGGGAACCTGAGTTGTGAAGGAAGGGGGCTGTCCAAATCACTGAACTGGAGCAAAAGTGCCCAATGAGCTGGCCAGGCATGTTCACGAGGCGGTGGGGTTGGAGCAGAGAAATGAGGAGACTCGAGAAGGGCTAGAAAGGCGCTGGCTTCCACTTTGCAAAGCATTTTACACATTTCCCCAATAAGGTGCTGACCCAGTGGTACTTTAGTTTTCTGAGTACACGTCTGTTTCCACAAGACAGTGAGCTCCTTAGGTACAGGACTAGTTCTTGTTCATCTGTGCATCCCCAGTACCTAGCAGAGTAGTGGGTGCCCCATAACAGTTTGTGGGATAAATATTTATTAGAGGTCTAATATTTATTTTTATTACTTCACTAAAAATATTAACTGCCTCAGGTTTTTGTATTTTTTAACAAAATACACAGCTAGCCTTGGCCAAGTGGCTCAATTGGTTGGAGTGTTGTCCCATGCACCAAAAGGTTGCAGGTTCGATTCCCGGTCAGGGCACATGCCAAGGTTGTGGAATTGGTCCCTGGTTGGGGTGTGTGTGGGAGGCAACTAACTGATCGATGTTTCTCTCTCACATCAATGTCTCTTCCTCTCTCTCTCTCCTCCTTCCTCTCTCTCTCTCCTCCTTCCTCTCTCTCTAAAATCAATAAACATAGCTTTGGGTGAGGATAAAAAAATAACAGCCTAGCTTCATTGGATTAAAATAGATAAATCTATTTTGGAAAAAGAAATTTGTTAAGTGGAATTTCTAGCTGTCAAAAACAACTCAAAACACAGCTGAGTCACAAGTCTGCCTTCTCTTTGTTACCTCCTGGTGGCAGCACTGAAGTATTACTAGTGGACATTTACAAGGTGAAGAATGTAACCCACTGAACCTGCGACCCAGCTGCTGGAAGAGTGAGATGCTTCCTCTCAAGGAGATGCCGACCCTCCGTTCTGGGCCACTGCACACTTCCTGCTCCGCAGAACGCTGTCATTCACGCTACGGCTCTGCTGCTAACTGGCCAGGCATATATAGTTTCTAAATTTCAAACTTTCTACAATTTTATTTGTAACTAGAGGAATAACTTTTAATATGTCTCAAAATCTCATTCTTTAAGTGGATCTTGTGTGACACTGAGCCAGAGGGTAGTTCCTGTAAGAAACTAGACAGTTTGTAAGACAATTTTGGTCTGAAACACACATTTGCTTAAAGTACTCTGGCCGGTCAGAGAAAGACAAATACCATATGATCTTACTCATATGTGGGGTCTAATGAACAAACTGAACTAACAAGCAAAACAGGGACAGGCTCATAGATGGAGAGCAGGCAGGCAGCTCTGGAAGGGGGTGGGGGGGTTAGGAGGTGGGGGGACTGAGCAAAAAGGAAAAAGGACCCATGGACACGGACAACAGTGCGGTGATTGTGGGGGCAGGGGGTTATAAGGGGATAAATGGTGATGGAAAAAATACAATAAAAAATAAAATTAAAAAAATAAAGTACTCCGGTGGTAAAAATTTACAATGTAGTTATAACCTGAGATCATTATTTAAAATAGCACTCCAATTAAGCATAGTTATTAGCTGAGTAAAAAGTAGTACTGACTGTAAAATTAATAGGAAGCAAAACTTAGGTGGAATTAAGTTTTGTCCAGAGACATATCTGCTTCCATTTAAGAAGAGCTCTTTAATTAAATTCAACCAACATTAAGCACATTGTTCTGAGTTAAAAGGTGAATAAGATTCAGTTTGTGGCTTGCAGGGGGCCCGTTTGGGGTCCAGCTATTAAGGGATTAAGCAAAAATCTTGGTTTTTAAAGCCTGTCCCTTTCTCTTCAGACCACATGGGTTTCACTTTTCTACTTACGAGTCTGTGGGTTGGAAAGCAACAGTAACTACCCCAACCACTTGGCATTCAAGTGAGAGGAAAATTTAGTATATTTAGCGAGAAAAACACAGGTTAACATAGGAATGCTCCGTGTCTTGCAAAGATGGCCCCTGCTTGAGGCTGTTGCTGCACGGCCTCAGCTGCCGCCGCCCCCACCCCCCACCCTCTAGCTGCCCTGCAGTGCACCGGTCTGGCGCCAGCTCTAGCGTTTGGCCAAGGAGGGGAGGTCGGAGGCTCTCTTTCTTTTTCTGATGGTGAGAAAATACCAGAACTATAATTTCTGACTCCAGTGACCACAATGGTTTCTTTCTCTGGGTCAGTTTCGATGACTGCAGAAAGGGAGACACCTGGCCATTTCCTCATTGTTCAAGCATGCTGTTTAAAATTTCTGTAATCGCAAGCAAGCGGGAATAGGGTGGTGAGGGCAGGTGCCGGCTGGGCTCCAGGCAGCAGGAAGAGTCTGGGACCGGTCTGGTGGGTTACACAGTGGTGTACGGGTCCAGGCAGAAGCTCGCTATGTTGGAGCACGGAACTGGACCACAGGTAGAGGTCAGTGAGGCATCATGGAGAGATGTACAAAATAAGAAGAAAATAAATAATTTCAGTCTTGGCACTTTAGGAATCAACTAACCAAGCCGAGTTTAACCAGACAGACAGAGGTCTTAGCAACGGCTGTGTAAAGTACAGGCTGCACCAGCACACCCGTGACAGGGCCCTTCTGTGGTGATGATGTCATGATGCTGGAAGCAGTGACAGAAAGGGAAGTTTCAATGTGACAGGCAGAGAAATGTGCGGTCTGGTTAGTTCCACCAGGAAAGACCAGAGAGGAGTTTGGGAGAGGGTCAGTGTGGGCAGTGACAAGGTCACAGGGGAATGGACTTGGGTTGGGCAGAAAAGAGCTGGGCAGAACTGGCAGACTCAGAATTTCTTGTCCCGGCACACCTGTCACCACTGCTGATGACCGTGAGGTGGGCTAAATGTTAGTACGTCCACACTGCCTCACCGGCCCTGCACTTGGACTGAGGCTTTTGGTACTTGGGAGCAAAGAGATGCGTCCATAGGCTACTGCCATTTGTCGCACGGGAGAAAGACGGGGGTGGGGAGTAGGAGCGAATGGAGCGTTAGGAGAATAGTACCTCTCTCTCTCTCTCCTTTGCTGTTGGTAGTAAGCAGGTCTCGAATTTATTTTGTAAATAAGACCTGTCCTATCTACCTTTTTATATAGGAGTCTGAAGGCCGAGTCGGCTCGACTTCCAGGACTCTACTTTCTTAGTCTCTAGTACATCTCTGGTTCTGTTCTGTTTCTAAGGTGCTTCTTCAGTGCCCCTTCGGCCTGAGAACCACTGCCATTTGTCAGAATGAGGAGGGGGATGGACATCTCATTTTAGGCATCAAGTGGCAGCTGTGAAGTTAGTGTGTGTGTGTGTGTGTGTGTGTGTGTGTTCACAATGCGAAGGAGAAACACTGTCTTAGAACATTAATGAAAATGATATGAAAATCTAGAGAAAACATTTCTTCAGTTTTGAATACGTAAATCCACATTCTTTATGCTACTGATAGAATGTGGTAAAGGCAATAACAGACTTGTACATCCCAGATGTAATGAAGATGTAAACGCTGCCCTTGTATCTCCTCTCACAGCTGATACGTATCACATTTGCAATGCAGTGATGATGCAGCCATTCATTCAAGAAGCACTTGAAGAGCACCTACTGTGTGTGTGGGAAGATGCCGGGTGCCGAGGTTGCAAGTGTACATCATTAAGACAGCAGGCCAGGCAGAGGCGCAGTTCAAAAGGAACTGTGTCCTGAACTGCTGAGGTCCCTGGGAAGAAGCGCCCACCTCTGCCTTGCAGGACCAGAAGGGCTTCAGGGAGGAGGTGGTGCCTGAGCTAGATGGTGGCGGAGGCAGGAGCGCGCCAGCCCGGCGCCAGAGAACGATGCGGGGACACATTTTCATTGCAGCACGGACCACAACGACCGGAGCAGTGACGTGAAGCGTGCGCTGACAAACAGCAACTGCTCGCGTCCCCATCCCATTCTGTCCACAACGCCACGCCTGGGCCTGGCGGGCTGCGGACGAGGCCGCACCTCGCCTCACCCGGAGGCCTGGGCCGGGCCGTCTTTACAGACATGAAATGGAAGAGAGTCTGCTACTCATGCCACCCTTCATATAAAATCACATGACAACCACTTTATGCTTTTATAACTTCCCCAGTTTCCCTCTGGTTCTCAGTGTACGCAGTGCCTTTCACGGGCGTGGCCCCACAGCCTCAACGGCCGAACCCCTCGGCAGGAACACATTCCGACCTCGGGCTCCTGGGGCAGGTAGGTTCCACGCTGCGCACGGCCACCGCGTCGTGGAAGGCGTTGCTGAAATGATTTTGGCCTCAGCGTGTCATGATCTCTAGCTGTGGCCTCCCTTTGCTGGCTCCAGTCTGTGTCTTTTCACTGCAGCAAATGGTAAGCACGAGCACAGCAGCTTTCACGTCTTTTAGGTCCTTCTAGCGGACCGTGAAGCCTGAGGGTGGTCTTGGGACCCCCCCAACACAACTTCCCCCTCATGAGCCCTCTGGGGGCCAGATTCATGGAGGGGAGGGTGTGTCGACTCCCCCGCCCGTCCACGCGTGAGCTCACCTTTCCCGCAGGTCGTGGAGCACTCCGTTGTGCCGAGCTGCTTCCAGTTGTGATCTCGGCTTCGTCGTGGGGGCTGTGGTGCTGGTGGCACCGCGCTGTCTGGCCGGTGGGCAGAAAATCTATCCGGATGCCGCACTGGGAAGGTCTGCACCGTTTCCGAGGTGAGTATTTCAGGGGCCCCACCCCGCGAGTCTTCCTTCCCCTCCGTCCTCTCCTTTCCTTCTCCCCGCGGCTCCGGGCTCCGCCCCTCTGCCAGCCGCTGGCCCTGGAAGGGCTCCCCTGGGGGAGGCGGGTGCGCACACACATGTAAGTGCATTTTGCATCGTGAGTCATAAAGAGGAAACTGCTTTAACATTAAAAATCGGGTAGCAGGAGATCCTTTCTAATTCAGAGCACATATACTTAAAATATGTAGACACTAATTTCCCCAATGTTTAAAAAACTGTTAAAAACAAATAAGGAAAAGATGAACATCCCAGTAGGAAAAGCAGGCAAGAGCCAGGGAGAGGCAATTCACACAGAAAGGAACACAGGCAATGGAATCTTACGAAAGTGCTCAGCTTCACTCATAACTCAAGAAGAGCGACAACAACTCTGCTTGCCTAACAATGGAGATTAGATACTTTGGAAGCCCCTAAATCACTAAGCTCCTTGTCGAAGGTGCCAGAGAAACACATTCTCACACACTGTGGGCGAGGCTGTACATAAGACACACATTTTGGAGAGAAATTTTGCAGTATCTGTCCAAGCACATAGTAGTTTCATACAAAATAAGGAGACAAATTTTGGAGTCACTGTTGAATCCAGTTAAAACATAGGGGTTTCTCTGCCCCTCCACTGGTACTTTCTTATTGAGCTACTTACAATAACTTGTGGTTTAAAATATTATATGCAAATTAAACCAATAGAGCCAAGACCAGGTGTACTGATACGAGGCTGTCCGAGATGCTATCAGCCAAAGACGTTCAACAATCTGTTGAGCACTTTATGTGTGTTGGGTGCTGGGATTGACACCTAACGATTCATTCTCTTCCCTTCTGCCCCTCTCAAACAAAACAAAACTAAACGAAATCTTTGAGTTCAGTTTTTTCCCTGTTTTGTGGGCTCAGGATATGCTCAGAGAAGTTTCTGACTTGCCTGAGGAAGCACAGCAAGAAAGTGACTGAGCTGGATCCAGGCTCGGTCCTCCTGACTCGGTTGACATGGAGGATGAAGCCTGGTCCAGAGCGCCCCTCCTCACCAGCTTTCTACAGCTGACTCCTTCTGGGCCTGCCCTGTCCCAAGCAGTTGATCCCAGACCCCCATGCTACCTGTTAGGTGAAATCCATTAGGCTTGTTATCAATCATCATTATCCTATATCATTTCAAATAGTCTGTCCAATTGCCCCCATAAATCAGCATCAACGTCAGCATCTCAATAGTTTGCCATCTGGACTTGGTTCTCAGACAGTGTTATTGCTCCTGGAAATGGCTTCAAAATTCTTTTGGGCTGGGTTTGCTGACTTGGAGTGTGAACAACACATGTACCCCACCTGTGTCAGACACACACCAGGCTGTTGTCCTCAGGCAGCCAGGTGACCTAACCTGTGACAATCAGGTAATGTGGTTATCTGAGCGGCAGTCCAGAGAAGGATGGATAGGCCAGGTCTGGCACCTGTCCCCTCACTTCCTAGGATAGGCATTGGGCCAGGTAGCCTCTGGGCAGTATAACAAGCACAGAGTTAGTCACACAGGCCGGCCCACGGTCACTGTGGTGTTGGGAACCACCCTGCCTGGTTTCAGGAGCTGTAACCCCCCCATGGCTAAGGCTGAGTGAGCGACCTTTGGACTGTAAACCACTAAGGAGACAAGGCTTATCTCCCTGGCAGGGGTGCCACTTCTGTTCCTTTTACTTCATCCATAACTGGCCCCCAGTGCTTGATCGGTTAGCCAATGACGGGTAAGATTCCCCAAGGGGGGAATGACCTAAGACAGGCACGGTCATGGGGAGGCCCCAAGGAAGGACTTGGGGGGCTATAGCAAAAAGGGGTGATGGACCCTCAGCTTTGACATAACCTGAGTCCTCATTCTGTCTGTGAGAAGCCTCGTAATCTATGGCTGCCTTACTTCCCCTGCCTGACTTAAGCCTGAAACAATGCTGGTGGTGGGTGCCGTCCTGTGCTGGAAAGGGCAGGTTCCCTAGGGCGATCAGGTCTAAGAATGAACATGTAAAATCCTGTGAAATCTGCTTTGTTTAGAATGCTCTCAATTAAATAAGGGTCCAAGCCAGAAGTGAGTTTGTTCCTCAAAGCTTCATTGCTCTTTGGCTATCTGACCGTGACTCAAAACAGGCCCTCAGAGTTCTTTGTACATTACCTATTGTTTGATCCTTACTGCCTGACAATGATTAATGAGCCTGTATTCCTGTGCAAAACAACCCAATTAAAGCCCATTGAGGAAAAGGCACTTCGCCCTTCTCCTTCGAGAGATCAGCCACCTTTTCTCCCCAAGCAGATCATGTCTTGGTAGACTTATTCTCATCTGTGGCAGCCAGGGGAGGGGGGGCTGTAGGTGGAGCACCCCCACACTGTGGGATTGGGGCAAGAGCCTAATTCCTCTAAGCTCCCACTTCCTTACTTTAAAAATGAGGCTGATAATAGTACCTCTGTCTGAGCGCTGTGGTGAAAATTCCATGAGCTAACCTACGGGAAGGGTTTGGCAGTGTCCAACACGCAGCTAGGGTTCAGCGCGTGTGAGCAATCATCACCATTAATATTTCTGCAGACTTTCTTGTTGGAAAGATAGAAAAGATGGTCTGCATTTGGGTGGGTTTCATCATCGCTTGGTAAAGAAATATCTGGAAAGCCTGAGCGCTGAGCCATTCCCAGCAGCAGCCGGACAAAAGCTCTGTCCATCAGCAGAGCCCCCAGGGAAGAGGCATGTCACTGGGCGTGAACTCAGTGTTCCATTCTGTTCACAGGTCAAAGTCCTGTTCACAGAAGCAAAAGGGGACTAAGAGGAAAGGTGCTGGCAGACAGACTGGTGGCCCTCAGAAGAAGTCCGTGTCCTAGTCCCTGGAACCAGAAATATGTCACCCTACGTGGCAAGGAGGACTTTGCAGATGTGATGAAGTTGAAGATTTTGAGATGGAGAGATTATCCTGGATTGTCTGGGTGGCCCAAATCAGGGTCTGTATGAGAAAGAGGCGGGAGGGCGAGAGTCAGAGAAAGAAGTGTGGTGACGGAAGCAGAGGTCAGAGTCAGCGAGAGATGTGAGGGTGCCACCCAGCTGACCTTGGAGATGGAGAAAGGGGTGCAAGTGGCCTCTGGAAAAAGGCGAGGAAGCGAGTCTCTCCTGCAGCCTCTGATGGGGGTGTGGCCCAGCGAGCACACTGTGGACTTCTGACCTTTAGAACTGTAAAACGGTAAATCTGCCTTGTGTTGAGCCACTAAGCTCGGGGAGAGTTGTTATGGCAGCAACAGGAAACTAATACAGGGCATTTCCATATGAGGAACTGGACAGAAAGACCCAGGACATTCAATTCACTTTTGAATCAAGTGAATGAAACACTTGTTAGTGAAGGCTCAGGTCAGTGGTGGAGCTTCCTCCGATATCTGGGCCCCTGACTCTGAAGTTCGTGCCCCTGGGTTTCCTCCGCATTGGTTTAGAGACACAGGGTGTCTGCACAACAAGAAGACAGAGGGGGCTTTAAAAAGAAATGAGCCGAGGGCTTGGCAGCAAAACGAGGGACTTTACCTGGTCTCCTGTGAGGTGGCACCTGGGGGCTGATGGCGTTGGTCCCCATGATAACATACTCGTAGTGGACGCCTGGGTTAGGCTGCTGGTGTATCATCTGACAAGACAAAAGTCAACGTCACTGCATTGGCACGCACGCACGTCCCTTTCTTCCCGGCCTGGGGTTCAGTGGTGTAAGTGGCATTATCTATAAATCCATGGGTGAGTAATATTAGCGGGCCTGCGACAGATTACATGAAAGCTACTTCCAGATGGCTTTTCGTCATTTGGTTTGGAAGAATGAACAACTTAAAAGAAAACCAGGCTGAAAGTCAACGTTTCATACATTCCGATTAGGAAGATGGGAGCAGAGGGAGTGGAACATTTCTGTTGGCTCCAGACCATCCTGCACCATGGCTTAGATTTTGCTCAGTGCTGCCAAAATGTCCAGATATGTTTACACTACAGAGAACCCACTGGAACACTAGGTGGCGAGATAGAGTTGTGCAAAGGAGGGCACACCTCTGGCAGAGCCATCCTGGGAGTCTTGAGGTTCTTTCAAAGTTTTTCTACCTGGCTGGCAAGGCTGGCTCAGGAAAGCTCTGCCCCAACCCTCTAAGTCACTGACTCTGGGTCCCACCCCTTCTCACCCATGGAAAGCTCCAGAACCACAATGAGATGGGGTCAGGAAACCAGGTGATCCGGGAAGAAACTCTCCCTGGGTCCCACTCTTTCAGGAACCAGTGACAAAAGCGGGAAGATGCACAGGGCTGTGACGTCAGCAATAAAACTTGCCTGGGGCAGAAGACCAAATCAGTCATCATGGCCCAGCAGCATAGACCCCTCCAGACTGGCTCTGGGGCACAGAGGCCTGCGGCCTCCCTGGTGGGCAGCGCAGCCATGGGCCCAGGGCAGCAGCAGACGACAATAGGCAGAGTGGGCGTGAGCCAGGCAAGGAGACGCTGCTGTATTCTGCCGCTCCTGCCTCTACTGCTTCACAAAGGGGCTCTCCTGCTGACCAGCCGTGTGACTTAGAACAAGTCTCTTAATCACAGCTTTTTGTTTCCTCAGCTGGAGAAGAAGGAAGTGAGAATCACAGCGGATCTCTGAAGTCCTTTTAGCTACAAACATCTCTGAGTGACTCCTGCACGGGTGGCTCCTGTTTGGTTGCCGAGTGTGCCCGTTCCGTCCATTCGCGCCGTCATCCCTGCGTGTGCAGTGGGGCCTGTGTTCCATAAGTCACCCGGTGGCAGGAAGGCCGTGAGAACCACCGAGCTTCTTACACTCAGCAACAATGGTGCTGAGCACAGAACCCCGAAACAGACGGTGGCCTGACCTAAGTTCCTGCCGTCTACCCCTCATCCCCTCTCTTCTCCCTTCACATAATTCGACAGTCAGTCTGAGGTTGGAAACCCTCTCTCCCTCTTCCTTGCCTCTTCTGCGTGAGCATTCTGCCAGTACAAACCTGGTCCCATTTGTAAAATTATTGTTGGCCACCACATCCTAGCCCACCCACAGCGGGTCTTTAACAATTTTGGTTTTTTATCCCTGGTGCTGTTCGAAACCTACCCAGCATCCAACAACCCACTGAACAGTGTAAAAATAATATTCCAAATTAACTATAATAAGGCTTTCTTTACAGTTTCTAGTCCATGAGCCGCTAGGCCCAAGAGGAACAAGCATGCAGCTGGATCGCTGAGGAAGTGATATTCACGAACAACTCTGACGCAGCTCACATCCTGCGTTGGCTTTGGAGGTGGTAAGAGAATGCATATCTGTGAGTCAGCTCGTTCTTTTTTTACCGTAAAAACCCAATTTCAAGCTTTTATTTCATGTCACCTTTTATTTCCTGATGTTTTTAAGAAGACTGGATTCTAGTGGTTTCTTTTAAAAATAAGGACAGTTTTTAACTCCATGTAACTTAATAATTTAGTTTCGTGTTAAATAAGTGAAAGTCCTGTCTTCCGTGAGGCAGGGGCTGCCCAGTGGCCCTCTGTACCATCCCTGGGAGCTCTACTGGCCATCTGGAGTTCTCTGCGGTCCTCCCGCCTTCATTCGCTTGAAGAGAATTTGAAGAGGGCTGGGAACTGTGAGCGTCTTGTCTTGCTTAGGCATTTGCTTTCTTTTGCCACGAAAAGAAAACATGCCAAATTAGCATTAGGAGGAAAGTGCCTGGAGGAGATCCAATGCTCATGAAATAAAGGGTACGTTTTGACTCTGATTTGGTTCAACAAGTAAAATTGGTTTTACTGGGTCAATAAACTCTGAGGGTTCTAAGCATCTGGTAGAGTTTAAGGTTTCTGTGAGCTCGGCGCAGTCAGGGTGAGTGGCGAAGATGAGGCTGAGCTTTAAGGGCATGTCCAACGACTCTGCTCAGATAGTCTTACTGAGCATGGGTGACGGTTTGTTGCTTATTTGTTTTAAGCGTGGCTCTTAAAAGTAACAAGACACAAAATCCAGAGAGCAGCCCAGAAACATCAAAACTCACATAGACATCCAAGATCTCATTAGTGGGACCTTCGGCCAGAAAGGACTCTCCCGCAGTGCTCGAAATCTCATTTGGACGCTTGTAGGTGAACATGGTACCTCCACCCTCGTATTTTCCGGGCCGGTCAATTGCCCAGTTCCCGTTGATGATGGAGCGGCCAGAACGACTTCGCAAGGCTGTTAAATAAAATGAGACAGTTTCTCAGGTAAGCCCAGGGTGTACACAGGAAACTGAACTATCCCACCCCCAACGCCCAGGTATTGGCTGTTGATTCATCAATTTTTTCGTTAGGAACCACTGTGTGCCAGGCACTGATCTAGGCCCTAGGATAGGCTGAGGTGTCCGGATCACATCCCTTGGTGCTCTGTCATCTCTTCAACCCACTCTGAGCCCTTCACCTTAGAAAGGAGGGTGAGAGTGGTTAGGTGAGGGGAGACTTATGTCCCGTTATCCAGGTGAGAGGCTGCACGTTGCCAGCTCAGCAGTCAGTCTCGGCCCACAGATGGGCTTAGTTTGGACTTCATATTGTTTCTTTAAAAATATAGTTGAACTTAAATTTAAGAATTGGGAGGTTTCACATAAAAAATTAAGAGTTCTAGCTTGTCTTGTCAAACAAGAAGACATGTTAACATTGCCTCTATTCCTTTGAGGCAGCTGTGAGGACTGTCTCGGCCTGCTCTAGTTTGCTCTAATCCCCACCACTCCCTAATATTCTCCAACAGGGAGGCTAAGACTCAGTTTATTACCTATTTATTAATGAATATGAATTATTTATTCCATTTGTGATCATGCTGCATTGCTATTTTTCTTATATAATGAATTTTTCTTATAACTTTTCCTACTTGTATGTTCCCTAAAAGTGGCAAAGCTAAATATAGGCCAAGAGGTTTCACATGATTTTCTCCTACTGGGTCCACTTCATTCATTTCTATCACCTCCCTGAGTTCTGTGAGCCTTTGAGGCTGAGAGCCATGTTAGATAGCTCCACACACACTGTTAAAATTAATGCTTACAGCATTGACGAATGGATGCAGAAACCAGTCTTTCAGAGACTGGTTCATGGGCCAGAGGGAACTGTTCAAGTTCAGGAAGGTGGTAAGTGACAGATCTGTGATTTGGAGTCCAAACTCACAAGGTGGATAAGAAAGGAGGAGGGGCAATAAATAGGAGTTATAGGGTTAACGAGAGAAAAAAGAACAGCACGTGAGAGCAGACTTTCTTCCCTCAGACCTGTGACACCTTGAAGCCCACAAGCCAAAGGCAGAGTGAAGGTGGTCCTATTGGAAGTGCCATGTAAACGGTGGGCTCTGGGTAATCACTGGCTCATTAAGCTTTCACTTTACAGCATTCCTAAATTGAATTTTTTACAACATGTTATGAAAAAATGTATACATAAATTGAGAACAATATAATAAACCTCCAGGCACCCACTGCCCATCATCAACAATAATCAACTCGGGACTTCCGGCCAAGATGGAGGGGTAGGTAGACACACAGTGCCTACCTCCTCGAACAACCAAAAGAAAAACAACAAATTTAAAAACAAAAACAACCTGAACTGACAGAAAACTGAACTGTATGGAAGTCCAACAACCAAGGAGTTAAAGAAGACACATTCATCCACACTGTTAGGAGGGGTGAAGATGGGCAGCCAGGGTGGAAAGGGCTCATGGCAAGGCAGTGGCTGGAGGACCAGGGTGGGCGGTCCCACATTTGTGTGCAGATAAACAGGGAGGAACAACTGAGGAATGAGACAACCCAGGGTTCTGGCGTGGGGAAATAGAGCCTCAAAACCTCTGACTGAGAAAACCTGTGAGAGTTGAAGTGGCAGCTGGAGAAACTCCCAGCCTCACAGGAGAGTTTGTTGGAGAGACCCACAGGGTCCTAGACTGTACTCAAACCCACCAACCAAGGAATCAACACCAGAAGGGACCAATTTGATTGTGGGTAGCAGAGGAAATGACTGAAAGCCGGCTGACAGCTGAGCAAGCAGCATTGTTCCCTCTTGGACCCCTCCTTCACTGACAGCATCACAACGCAGTGACCTGGGTTGTCACACCCTGGTGAACACCTAATGCTCTTCCCCTTACTATGAAATAGGAGCATTGAGACTAATAATAATAATAATAATAATAATAAATAGCCCAAATGAAAGAACAGATCAAAGCTCTAGAAAAAATACAACTAAGTGACAAAGAGATAGCCAACCTATCAGATACACAATTCAAAACACTGGCTATCAGAAATGGTTGATGCTCACAGAAATGGTTGAATATGGTTGCAAAATCAAGGAAAAAGTGAAGTCTATGAAAAGTGAAATAAAGGAAAATGTATAGGGAACTAACGGTGAAGGGAAGGAAACTGGGACTCAAATCAATGGTTTGGAGCAGAAGGAAGAAAGAAACATTCAATCAGAACAGAAGGAAGAAACAAGACTTCAGAAAAATGAAGATAGGCCGAGGAACCTCCAGGACAACTTTAAACGTTCCAACATCAGAATCATAGGGGTGCCAGAAGGAGAAGAGGAAGAGCAAGAAATTGAAAACTTACTTGAAAACATAATGAAGGAGAACTCCCCCAATCTGGCAAAGGAAATAGACTTTCAGGAAGTCCAGGAAGTTCAGAGAGTCCCAAAGAAGTTGGACCCAAGGAGGAACACACCAAGGCACATCATAATTACATTAGCCAAGATTAAAGATAAGGAGAGAATCTTAAAAGCAGCAAGAGAAAAGGAGACAGTTACCTACAAAGGAGTTCCCAGAAGACTATTGGCTGATTTCTCAAAGGAAAGAAGGGGTTGGAAGGAAGTATTTGAAGTCACGAAAGGCAAGGATCTACATGCAAGATGACTCTATCCAGCAAAGCTATCATTTAGAATGGAAAGGCAGAAAAAGTGCTTCCCAGAGAAGGTCAAGTTAAAGGAGTTCTTCATCACCCAGCCCTTATTGTATGAAATGTTAAAGGGACTTATCTAAGAAAAAGAAGATAAAAAATAGGAACAGTAGAGTGACAACAAACTCACAACTAACATTTTAGGTTCGCAACTGAACCTAAAAAACAACGAAACCAAAAACAAACTAAGCAAACAACTAGAACAGGAACAGAACCACAGAAATGGAGATCACATGGAAGGTTATCAGTGTGGGAGTGGGATGCGGGGAGAGGGGGAAAAGGTACAAGAAACAAGTAGCATAAATGGTAGGTAGAAAATAGGGGGAGATTAAGAATATTATAGGAAATACAGAAGCCAAAGAACCTATATGTATGACCCATGGACAGGAACTAAAGAGGGGGATGTGGGTGGGAGGGATTGTGCAGGGCAGAGGAGAATAAAGGGGGAGAAATGGACAACTGTAATAGCATAATCAATAAAATATATTTAAAAAAATCAACTTATGGCTTATCTTGTTTCACTTTGCAAACCCCAAACTCCATTTACCCTTATGCTTTTCAGTAGGTGTCTCTAAAACATAAGGACTTTTTGTTTTCTAACCCAGTTTTCAGCAGTGATTTGACAGTGGGCCTTCCCAGGCCTGAAGAGTTGGAGGCTGCTTGAAGGGGTGGAAGAGCCTCCAATTTCCATGCAGCCTCCCCTGCAGACTCTGCCCCTGGCCGGCTGGTTGCCATGGCTACCAAGAGACCACAGCTAGGGAACACTGAATCCAAATTATAAAATCAGTTCAGCTTATTGAGTGGCAAAGAAGGCTCAAGAGTAGAGACTGAGGAGGGGCAGGTTTGGGCTGTTTTCTATCAAAACCATACTTCTTGAGAGTGGTCCGTATAGTGTTTCCATTTCCTCATTTCCCATTCATTCCTCAACCATCTCTGTTTGATTTCTGCCCCCATTATTCCATGGAAGCAATTCAAATTTACGTCACCAAGACTGCCACATTGCTAAGTCCAACGGGCACTTTCCAGGCCTCCTTTTACCGGGCATTTCAGCAGTGTTTGGCACTGCCAACCACTCTATCCTAATCAGAACACTTTTTCCCTGGCTCCTGGGATGCCACACTCGGCTCGTTCTCCAGCTGCACTCGGCTGGATCTCCGCCTGCTCTCAGGCTTCTGTTTTTCCTTTCTCTCTCATATTTCTCTACTCAGCGATCAATGTTAGCATTCTTTAGGGATTGTGAGTAGATGTGATTTAGGTGCTGTGCTCCTCTCATGGGCCATTTTGCCTATGTTCATAGCTTTAATTACTGTACTCAGTGACTTCCAAACTTATGTTTCCAACCCAGACATCTCCTCTGGTCCCAGGCTTTTGTATCCAATTGCCCATTTGACAGCTTCACTCAGATGTGTTGCCTTAGACAGAACTCATCCTTGACTCTTCCAGTGTTTCTTATTTCAGTCAGTGGCACCCCATCTAATTAGAAACCTGGATCATCCCAGACACTGCCTCCTTTCCTTGGCACCTACATCCAATCCATCATCAAATTTTATTTGACCTCTTCCATATTTCTTGAACCCATCTGCTTTTCTTCATGTCCACTGCCACAATCAAGGGCCAAGCTCCCATCAGAGCTTGTCGGCACTAACTCAAGAATAGTGGGCCTTCTACTTGGTTTTCCTGCTTCCTCTCTTTTCAGCCAGACCAATCTTTTCAGAATGCAGATTTGCTCACCAACTACAGCTTAGAATCCTTTGGTGGCTTTCTATTTATCTAGGGGAAACCTCCCAATCATTAATGGGGCCAGGGCCCAGGGTGACGTGGTCCAGCCTCATCTGGTGCCACCATTCTTCTCACTGTGCTCTGCTTGCTGGCCTTCTTTGGGCTCATCTGTCATGCCCCATTCCATCCACTATGCTGTGCCTTCTTCCAGAAATGCTTCCTTTAGCCCCCAATCCTATTTGTTGTTTTTTTCCTTTTTTTAAAAAATTTGAATTTACTGGAGTGACATTGCTTAATAAAATTACATAGGTTTCAGGGATGCAATTCTATAATACAACCTCTGTATATTGTATTGTGTGTTCACTCCAAGCCAAGTCTCCTTCCATCACCATTTATCTCCCCTTTACCCCCTTCTACCTCCACCGACCCCTTTTTCCCTCTAATATTCACCATACTGTTGTCTGTGTCTATGATTTTTTTTTGCTTAATTCCTTCACCTTTTTTATGCAACGCCCCCATCCCCTCTCCTCTGACAGCTGTCAGTCTGTTCTCTGTATCTATGAGTCTGCTTCTATTTTGTTTAATTTCTTTTGTTCATTAGACTCTACACATAACTGAAATCATATGGGACTTGCTTCTCTCCTATTTGTTCTTTAGCTGTCAGCTCCTCAGTGCAGTCTTCTCCCACCCCCAGTCCAGGTCTGTCTCTTCTCTCATTCATTAGGAGATGCAAGAGCTTTCCCTTCAAGACACTTGACTTGGTGTGCAAACACACCCATTCAGAGTGCGATAGGATTAACGTCGGTCTCACAGCACACTGCTAGATTGCCAGGGCAAAGGCAGTGGTGTTTCCTGCCATTGGAGCTGCAGCACTCAGCACCATACTCGCAATGCAGCAAGAATTTCCCGTTTGCTCGACGCAAAAGTATGTCACAGAAAAAGGCAGCAGCTTGAAAGACAAATAGGCAAAGAACAATAACTAGACAATTGCAGAAAACCAAATACAAATATTCCATAAGCAAACAAAAAGATGCTCTGCTTTACTCATATTGGGTTGGCCAAAATGATTGTTTGGTTTCTTCCATAACATGGCTCTAGTAGTGCTTAGTTGTCTTTAACTTCACTAGAAACAATTTTGTTAGATTGCATTGTGACAGCTGTCATATCAGCGTGCATTAACTTATTAAGGACTTCCGGCCAAGATGGAGGCGTAGGTAGACACACTGTGCCTCCTCGCACTACCAAAATAAGGACAGCAACAATTTAGGGGAAAAAATGAGTACTGACAGAAAATTGAACTGTATGGAAGTCTGACAACCAAGGAGTTAAAGTAGACACATTCATCCATACCAGTAGGAGGGGCGGAGTTGGGCAGCGAAGTGGAGAAGGGTCGCAGCAAAAAAAGTGGAGGGTGATGAACCCCAGGTGCACAGGCGGTGTCTGGCAGACCCTGGGCTGACAGCGGACAGACCCAGTGAGGCAGAGGATTGTGGACTGGCACAGCGCACAAGGCGGCTGGAGGACTGGGGTTCCCACATTTGTGCACAGATAAACCAGGTGAAACTGGGGAACAGGACAGACCGCATCCCAGGGCTCCAGCTCAGGAAAATAAAGCCTGAAAACACTGATTGAAAACACCTGTGGGTTGTTTCAAATCAAACAACCCACAGGTGTTTGAGGGGGTTGAGGTGCCGGGAGAGACTCCCAGTCTCATAAGAGAGCTCATTGGAGAGACCCGCAAAGTCCTAGAATGTATACAAACCCACCCACATGGGAATCAGCACCAGAAGGGCCCAGTTTGCTTGGGAGAAGCAGGGGAAGTAACTGAAATCTGGCAGAGAGTGGAGCAAGCACCATTATTCCCTCTCAGACCCCTCTCCCACATATAGCGTCACAACCCAGGGACTGGGTTGACCTCCCTGGTGGAACATCTAAGGCTCCGCCCACCATATATAACAGGCACGACAAGACAAAAACAAACAAAAATAATGGCCCAAATGAAAGAACAGATCAAAGCTCCAGAACAAATACAACTAAACAACGAAGAGATAGCCAACCTATTAGATGCACAGTTCAAAGCACTGGTGATCAAGATGCTCACAGAACTGGTTGAATTTGGTCACAAATTAGATGAAAAAAATGAAGGTTACGTTAAGTGAAATAAAGGGAAATGTACAGGGAACCAATAGTGAAGGAAAGGAAACTGGGACTCAAATCAATGGTGTGGACCAGAAGGAAGAAAGAAACAACCAAACAGAAAACAAGGAAGAAACAAGAATTCAGAAAAATGAGGAGAGACTTAGGAACCTCCAGGACATCTTTACACATTCCAACATCCAAATTATAGGGGTACCAGAAGGAGAAGAGGAAGAGCAATAAGTGGAAAACTTATTTGAACAAATAATAAAGGAAAACTTCCCCATTCTAGTGAAGGAAATAGACTTCCAGGAAGTCCAGGAAGCTCAGAGAGTCCCAAAGAAGTTGGACCCAAGGAGGAACACACCAAGGCACATCATCATTACATTAGCCAAGATTAAAATGAAGGAGAGAATTCTAGAAGCAGCAAGAGATAAGGGGACAGTCACCTACAAAGGAGTTCCCATCAGACTGTCAGCTTATTTCTCAAAAGAGACCTTACAGGCAAGAAAAGGTTGGAAAGAAGTATTCCAAGTCATGAAAGGCAAGGACCTACATCCAAGATTGCTCTATCCAGCAAAGCTTTCATTTAGAATGGAAGGGCAGATAAAGTGCTTCTCAGATAAGGTCAAGTTAATTGAGTTCATCATCACCAAGCCCTTATTATATGAAATGTTAAAGAGACTTATCTAAGAAAAAAAGATAAAAAACATGTATAGTAAAATGACAGCAAATTCACAATTATTAACAACCACACCTAAAACAAAAACAAAAACAAACTAAGCAAATGAGTAGAACAGGAACAGAACCACAGAAATGGAGATCATATGGAAGGTGAGCAACAGGGAAGTGGGAGGAGGAGGGGGGGGGAAGGTACAGAAAACAAGTAGCATAGATGGTGGGTAGAAAATAGACGGGGAGGGCAAGAATAATGTGGGAAATGTAGAAGCTAAAGAACTTTTAAGTATGACATATGGACATGAACTAAGGGGGAGAATATGGGTGGGAGGGGGTATGCAAGGTGGAGGGGAATGAAGGGAGAAAAATGAGACAACTGTAATAGCATAATCAATAAAATATATTAGAAAAAGAAAAAACTTATCAAAATTGGTGAATTTTTGAGTAGCTATGTTAATATTAAAGATGGAAGAATATATGCAACATTTTCAGAATATTATGCTTTATTATTTCAAGAAAGGTAAAAACACAACTGAAACACAAAAAAAGATTTGTGCAGTGGAAAAGGCTATGACTGATCGAAGGTGTCAGAAGTGGTTTGCAAAGTTTCATGCTGGAGATTTCTCATTAGACGATGCTCCACTGTGGGGTAGACCAGTTGAAGTTGATAGCGATCATGAGACATTAATTGAGAACAATTAATGTTATACCATGTGGGAGATAGCCCACATACTCAAAATGTCCAAAACAATGAAGTTATCGGTGAAAATGAAAAAATGTGTCTTTTGTTCTATGGAAAAAACTATACAGACTTTTTGGCCAACCCAGTAATTTAAGAAATGTAAATCAAAACCACAATAAGATATGCTTGATCCACAGATTGGCAAATGTTTTAAAGGATTTATGCTGCCAGAATCGACAGGGATATGAATAAGCAAGCACCCATGACCTTATTGGAGGGAACATAAACTAATTCAACCATACTGGAGGGCAGTGGTTATATTGTTAAAACGTTAAAGTGCCCATACACTTGACCCAGGAATTGTACTTCTAGGAAACTACTTGAGGTATATCTTTCTCTAAATATACAAAAGCGTTTGTAACAAAGGTATTCTCTGCAAGTTTTTAAAAAAATTCTCACCCGAGGACATGCTTATTGATTTTAGAGAGAGGGGAAGGGAGGGAGAGAGAGAAGGAGAGGACGATAGATGTGAGAGAGAAACATCAATTAGCTGCCTCTCGTGCGCACCCCTATGGGGTATTGAACCCACAACCTAAGCATGTGCCCTGACCAGGGATTGAACCCATGAACTTTTGGTGTACGGGACGATGCTCCAACCAACTGAGCCACACCAGACACAGCTCTGCAGGCTTTTTTTTTTTTTAATGCAGAAAAAAACTAAAAATAACCTAAACATCCATCAGTAGAAGATTGCTTGAGGGAATTATCATAGAGGATGCCCAGACAGTGCGGCCCTAAAAACAATGAGACCGGGCTGTGTGTGGGCACAGCAAAGCTCCATGATAATTTTTAAAGAAAACAAAAATGCAAACAGTGTGTTGGGTCTCATCTGTGCATACTTTTAAATAAAAGCATATATATATAAAACATGCAGGCACATGTGTAAACTTTTTGGGGACAAAACCTAGGGTTTAGGTTGAGATAAGAGATGAGAAAGGAGACATTTCCACTTTATATCTTTTTACTACAATTCAAATTTTGCTTTATCATTTGCCTATATTCCTTTTCTTTAGGCCTAAACATTTTAATTACTGTGAGGGAAACAGTACAAACAGACTTACTCCTGAGGGATATATGTATTTCCCCTCTTTACAACTTTTTCTTAAAATCCCATTTCGAGCATCAAAAGCTCAGAATTGAGGTAAGTCGTGGCTAAGGTTTTATTGTCCTTAATGGCTATATTGTAGGAGAGGTTATCATCTGGAAACCAAATGTCCAGTAACAAACCGTTTGAAATACTTGGGAGGAGAGAGATGCCAGGGCCTCCCAGGAAATCCAACGTGGGGACCCTGAGTCCTTTTACCTCATACCCTCTCCAAAGGTTTACACGGATCCTTACTCATATGACAGCAAAGCATTAAAAAAGCTGTGTTACATTTTCAGCCAACAGGGTCCTGGTTCCACATGTCCAGGGGTTAGCTTCTGACACAGCTCCTAGAGTGGCCGTGACCTGGCTGGGCACGCCGGAAGCAGCAGTGCCTGCAGGGCGCTTCAGCACTGTGAGTGGTGTCCGGGACGACCCCTCCAAAAGTGCAGCGGACGCGTGCCTCTTGCCAGGGGTGTGTGCACTGCAGGCAAGCTTTGGCAAAGCCTGTTCGAAAGTCAACCTCACAGCGAGGTCGATGTGCGGAAACCACTTTTGTTTGACATTTGGGTTTATTCCAGTTTTAGAGGTCCATGCTTGACATGTTTGGCTAAACCATCTGCACCAGCAACGCCCTTCTCCAAGATTCCTGCAGGAATGGTTTATCTGTCCAAGCCCTGGTTCTCACACTTTGTCCCATAATCTCAGTGCCCGTTGTTGACAGCCCAACCACAGGCTTCCACAGTCGAATAAAGAAGGTCGTTTCCTTTGAGCAAACGGATCACTGTGATCTCGATGCCTGTTGCTGCCTTTGGAAAATGGAGGTTAAATTTTCTCCTAGTAGCAAAATTCCAATCTTCTTAATCTTTCAGCAGTTCTTAGAAGTTATTTGGGAAGTAGCCCAGCAAAATCAAAGGTAAGGAGGTCCGACATCATTGCCCACCACCACAACGCCAGCTGGGGTCTGCAGCCCTGCCGTTTCCTGTCCAGCCTATGGGCTTCCACAAAAGCCCACGCGTGGGCACAAACCCAAGTGAGTCTCAGAATATGCTAGCTAATCTGGAAATGGAACATAACTATTCATGTCATACTACCACCTTGGAAGGGACTGTCAAGTACATCTTTTTTTTTTTAGCATTCCTCCCAGTATAAATGAAGGCAACAAACCACAGTGGTGCTAGCAGTTCTGTGACTCTGTCACCAATGGAAATCACATATACAAGGTCTGCCCAGAAGGTATCTAGCCATGTAGTATAATGAAAAATAGAAACATTTATTGAGGAATATACAGGATACAAGAACACTGTACATAAGACAACGATGCCTCGGTCCCCTTCAAAGTAGGCACCTTGGGACCTCACACAGTTCTTCCAGTTGCCATTAGCTGCCGGTCAGATATTCCTGATTCTCATAAACAGTCTGAAATCTCTTCCCTTTCAAAGGTGATTTTAGTTTTGGGAAAAGCAAGACATCACAGGGCGTCAAACTGGGCTATAGGAGGGTGGAGTCACCTGGGTGATTTGATCTTTCACCAAAAAACGCTGCATGAGACGTGACACACGAGTGGGAATATTGTTGTGATGAAGCTGCCAATCACCAGTTGCCCGTAGCTGTAGCCTTCTGAGTCATATGAGTAGTTTCTGTGGAGGAATGTTCAAGCTGAATGCAAAATTCGAAACGGATTTGTTGCTCTACTCGCTCAGTCATTTGAATGTGACAGCCACACAGTACACACGCTCACTCACTGGCATCTACTGCCCCCACTGACCAGTACAGTGAAGTCATCATTGTTCACGCATGTGCATTCCAGTCCACTCTCCCTGGCCGCCAGGTTACATGGATGTCATGCAAATATTTCTCATTATATTAACAATGGCTGGACTTTTTCTGGACAGACTTTGATATTGGTATGACATTAAGATGTTACATATATTTTTGAAAAATTGTTCAAAAACTCATCACTATATATAACAATTACTGTAGTTATGAGACCCTCCAAGATATCTCCTATTTTAATGTTAAAGAAGCACATGTTACTATATTGCAAATTTGTCTTCTAAAAATTTGTGGATAACTACATTTCAGTACAATTGGTTTCCTTTGTACTCTTCTGTATCTTATTTTATGGGTTTAAAAACAGTATTCTGAGAAGGTGCCTGCCGACTGTCAAGGTGGTCCATGGCACAAACAGGCGAAGAAACTCTGGTTTGATGATTGATGGTTTTCAGAACACAAATGAATAGAGAATGCAGTCAATAATACTATAATAACTTTGTATAGTGAGAATAATAACAGTGTGGCAATCACTTTGTAATGGATATAAATATCAAATCACTATGTTATATACCTGAAACTAATATAATATTATAAATCAATTAGACTTCAATAAAAAACCCACACACGAACTCATAATATGAATGCCAATCCTATAATATGAATGCCAGGACACGTATTACCTTTCTTATACAGATGAGGAAATAAGCTCAGAGAGATTAAGTTGCTTGCTCCAGTTCATAGACTATTATGTAGAGTTCAGGACTTGAACTTCCATAACCTGGTTCCACATTCTTTGCCTTAGGCCAGTGCGGTCTCCGCGCCACTCGCATCAGCATCCCTGGAAGCTGGTGAGATACCTAGGTTCAGGCTGCCTGAATCAGAAACCCTGCGGTGGGGTCCGGCATCAGGCCCCCCAGGCGTTTCTGGTGCATTTAAAGTCGGAGAACCACTACAGTGCACCCTTTCTCTGATCAAAAGAGGAGGCTTGTCAGTCAAGGGAGGAAAGGTTTCACCTCTCATCTTCTGGCTCTGCCTGAGTAAGGGGGCAGACGCAGAGGAGGGAGGCCCGAGGGTCAGTCCGGGGGGCGGGGCCTCGGCTCCCCCCTCGCACCGAAGGCCTCGCCACAGGCCCGTTCTCCCTGTCTGCAAGCATTTGGGATTCTCCGAGCCAAGTTTTTCCAGTTATCAGCAATCCATCTGAGAGGACACCTATAATTGTGTGACTTTATACACAGGGCATAGCCATTAGGGTTCGGATTGTGACTAATCCTTGGCGGGAGGGTGGGGGAGGAGGTATGAAAGAGTCCAGTTCAACTGAACACACTACCTCCAGACGCTCAGCCTGCCACTGCGGCGCTACGCCCTAGGACGCACGGTCTCCTCGTGGTCACTGACTGGCTGTATCCGACGCCAGAAAGGCAGGAGCTCAGGTAGGTTAAGTTCTGATACAGTTGCCATTTCTCGAACACATGTGAAATGGATCTGATTAGGTCATTTCAGTTGAGTTAATTACATTGGCAGCCTGATTTGTAGCTGTATTAAAATAAAAAAAAAATAGGATATAGCTTATATACAGTGAAGTATTTAAGTTATGAGCTTATAGCTCAGTTTTTGTATTTATATTACACCGGTGTTACTACTACCTGAATAAAGATACAGACCATTCCAGCCCTGAAGGCTCCTTTCCACCCCCTCAAAGTCATTACCCCTGTCCCCACAAGGCTCGAGGGTTCGTGACCACTGCTCTGCTGTCTAGCACCATACTTTAGCCCATTTTTGAATTTCACATAAACAGAATAACACCATACATACACTTTTGTGTTGGACACTTTTAGTTAACTCTACGTCAGTGAGATACGTTTACATTGTTGCATTTATCAGTTCATTCTTTTTCATAGCAATTTAGTATTATCCCATACGACTATGCCACCATTTATTTACTTTTTCTGTTATTGATTGACTTTTGGTTTGCTTCCAGTTTTTGACACTTATGGGTAAAGCTACTATAAACATTCTTGTATGTTTTTGGTGGACGTAAGTCCTCATTTTTGTTGGGGGTTTGCCCAGAAGTAGAATTGCTCGGTTATAAGTGCATGCACGTTTAGTTGTGGAAGGCATGCCAACCGTTTTCCCAAAGTCGTTGTGCTCTGGAGTTGCCGCTGGGGCCAGGGACCTCACCGCGGCAAAGCAGACACGCAGCTCTGCAGCGGGGCGCGGGCAACGTGGAGCCCTGTGGTGGTGGACTTGCCTGTGAGGTAGCGTGAATTCATGATCTTGAAATCCTGCATATGTTTATGTGCGTGTGTATATGTACGTGTGTGTGCGTATACCTTAGGTATGCACATGCATATGTATCTATACAATACACGCAGGCACTTCCTGGCTCTGTCTACTAAGAGGGCTAAGAAGCAAAAACACTCCACTAGCAAAAGCATACCTAGCACCTTAATCATGGTCTCTAATACCATTTCCCATTAAAAGGCACCATTTCCTGGAAAAACGACTAGTTCCAGGGATGGGACAACACAGGCACATGAATAGCATGGAAGTGTCCACAGAAACTCTAGGAACATGTCACAGGGGCATAGGGGTCACCTCGAAGGGGCTCCTACTAGCCGCGTCTGGAATGCTTTGAGCACCCAAATAAGTATGGTAATAAATTGTACATTTAAAAAAAAAAAGAAAATGTATGAGTCTGTATCATGAGTAGATTATTGTTATACATATAATAAATGCATGAGGGAGAAGGGAGGGCTCCTTCTAATGAGGAGTTGTGAGGGCTGGCCGGTGACTACGGAGGGAGTGCTGGAGTCGGAAAATCGTTTTGCTGTTGTGATGGCAAAGATCAGATCAGGCAAGAATCATCAACAGAGGTTAAACGTTGGTGCATTTTGATGTGGAGTAAGATATTCTGTTGGTCTTATAGGTCACTCGAACTCTTTATTAGCTATAAGGGAGAAAAAGGAAGAACAATTATCCAATGCAGAAACTGGGCAGCACTTTACCAGGTGCTCAAAATCAACCTGGCCGGTGAGCTAAGGCGAACACCGGTGTTCCGATGAGGCAGCGTGGCAAGGCCGTGTCCCACCGTGCGGTGCTCTGGCTGGAAGCGCAGATTTCATCAGACAGCGAGGAACATTCTAGTGTTTGAAAGTGTGGGAACTGTATTTTTCAAAAATGACGACATCATGAAAGATAAAGCAAGTCTGCAGAGCAGATTAAACGAGGAGAAAGAGAAATGTAAACTAAATGCAATTCCTGACCCGGAGGCAGATTGGGTCCTGAACCATTCAGAGTTGGAGAGATGCCGTGAAGGACATTATCAGATCAACCGGCGCACTGGGACGTGGGTGGTAAATGAGACACTTGTGAGTGCGGTCTGAACCTGAAAGTGTGAAGTTGTTGGCCGTGCTGCGGTCACTCACGGGAACTCGCCTATTCTGGGAAACACTCACTGACACTGAAGTCGTTCCAGGCAAGGGCCCTGATGTTCGCAACACCCTCAGACAGTTCAGAGGAAAACATCTAGGTGACTCTGGATGAAGGGGATACAGGAGTTCTTTGTACTATTTTTATGTTTGCGGCATTTTATGAATTTCAACTCTAGATGCTCCTTGACTTACACTGGGGTTATGTCCTAATGAACTGTAAGTTGAACATGTTGTAAATTGAAAATGCCCTTAATTTACCTAACCTACCAAACATCATAGCATAACCTAAACTAACTTAAACAGCTCAGAACACTTACATTAGCCAACAGTTGGGCAGAGTCATCCAACATATATTCTATTTTATAATAAAGTGTTGACTGTCTCATGGAATTTGTTGACCACATCACTGAAAGTGAAAGCAGAGTGGCTGTGTGAGTCTTCACATTCGTGCACACAGCTGACAGCACTCTGGGCCTGGAGAATGCTGGAGGCATTGAACTGAAACAGAAACGCCGCAACACAGTGCACTGCATGGTACCGGCTGCTTCCCCTGGTGACTGACTGCCTGGCTCCTGCCGCTAACCAGTGTCATGAGGGAGTAATCAGACCTCATGATGCTAGGTTGGGAAAAGATCAAAATTCAAAATTCCAAGAATGGCTTCCACATATCACTTTGTAAAATCAAAAAGTTGAAAATCATCAAGTCAAACCATCCTAAGTCAGGGACCATCTGTACTTCCAAATAAAAAGTTGTTAGAACACTCAAGTTGATTCTCTTTCCCTCAAATCCTCATGCCTGGGTTCTAACTCTCAGAGGTTGGGATTTAATTGGTTGGGGTACAGCCAATTATTAATTGGTTGGGCACTGAGTGATTTAAAAGCTCCCCTTGTAAAAGGGTGCATCCAAGGGGGGCATCCCAAATAGGGATTTGTAATGGGGTCCAGAACTCAGTATCCAGGAAATATTAGAAAAAAATATATAGGATGTCCTCACTCCCACAGGTCTGAGCTGGGGGATGGGACACATGGAGCAGGGCCATTGAGAGTTGTTTTGAATAGCAACAGTTTTGCAACTAACCTCTGGCATGGTCATTTAACATATCTATAACCTTTAACTGGCTTCATGGATGAGTTAAATAGCTGTGACTATGCTTTGAGCCAGGGGGATGGAAGTGACTTCAACCAATGATGTAACTGGGAGGCAAATCCCCCTGGTTACAGTGCCTGTGTGAGAGCTTGGAGAAGATTGGCTCCACACCATGGAGCCACACCTGCCTGGACTTACTATGGCAGCCCAGTAAAGCTGGAAGAATATGGGAATGCTGGCAGGTGTGGCCAATTGTGGGAATAGTCGGAAATGGTGCGGCAGAGGAAGATTGGCGCTGGGATTTAAACCCAGGTGTGGCAGCCATGCAGGGTCTTCTTGAGACCACGCATCATTTTGGGACCACATGGCTTGGGCCGAGAAGAACCACGGACTTCCATATCTTTTTCTGAGATACGGTACCCTGGACTAGGCACGGAGAAGGAAGGACTGTGCGTTGGTGGGTATTCTAAAGGACTTTGGGATCTCAGAGAAGACATTAAGTTATTACTCTTAAATTTGAATAACTCTTTAAATAAATAATCCCTTTCCTTTTCACCAATCTCTGGCATTGAGAGACGTCTTTTCCTGGCAGTGGGCAAGGAGAACCTGGTATGGGGTGGGGGATCCCCGGAGCACAAGGGGGGGTCCATTTGGTGATAGTATATCATTCACCCCTTGCCCCCCAGTCTGTTCTGTAACACCCAGCTGACACTAATTACAGCCAAGCTGGCCCAGATAAAATGTCCGGCGCTGCGTCCTGGATCTCCACTCTGTTGTTGCTCCACATCTATTTTTCAAAAGCTTCGAGTTAACTCTTTAGAGATAACTGCTAGAAATATGTACCTTAACGAAGGGAAGACAACGTGTGTAATCAAACAAGAAAGGCAGACAAAGCCCCAGCACTCCTTAAATGCTCCGGACTCCCACTGCCACACACACGCGCTAAAGGAAGGCCCTGTGCGCAGATCACGCAAAACACGTTGTCACTGTTTTGCTCCATAAAACTACCAAAGGCCAAAAGTGGTTCAGAATCAGTTTGAGAATCTGAATATGAAGAAGGCTTAGAGTCCAGCTTCGATGGCAACAGAATTAAGTTGTATCTGTACAAATACCTGTTATGCCTGGTTTCCATTATTAAGTTTATGTCCCTGTTTTATCTCATATATTTATATAACAATGTTCCTTGCTAGAAGGAGAGGGCGTTAAAGGCAGACACTGTGACTTACGCAGTTTTGCCCACTGCTTGGCTCTTGCTTGGCACTCAATACATGCGCGTTGAATAGAAGAAAATTATGTGCTGTATTGTTCTGATCTATTTTATTTTAACCTTGGAGTTCAGATAAGAGAATCTTGGAAACTCTACTTAAAGTTCTGTTTATCTGGATATTCCAATCACAAAAACGTCCTCCCTTTCTCCTAACCCAATGGTAAACATGCACAGCGGTGCAGAAAAGTTCTATTCAACAAAACAAAACAAAACAAAACAAGCATTTTTTTCTAGATAGACCCAGGCCCAGTTTGATGAAGCGTCCAAATTATGATTTCTGTTAAACAAATATACACACATATCACATAGTTATTTTTCAGTTCAGATTTGCTTTGGCATTTGGGGTTTGGAAAAAAATTGAACCCATGTGATTTTCTAAAATATGATGTAACACATTTGGACTGAAAATCGGAGTATCAGAGAAAGAAGGCTGGCTTTTCTTTGGCACGCTATGATCCTAGGTTGTGAGGAGTTTGAATAAAGAGAAATGCCAAGCCTTTGTTCTTATTTCATTGCTAAATTATAGCTAAGTACGGCTAATTCTCATTCAAGATACTAACATTTGATTTATTTCGACTCCCAGCTTCCTTTGAATACTTACTAACTATAAAGAAAGTTTTTGTTTTTAAGCCTCTAATAACATTGTATGTAATAGATTCCATCCATGGTTGAAGTAAGAAAATAACCTGGGCAAAGCAGTATTGGGGCCGCAAAGGTAAGACGCTGTAGCTTTGGGAGCGCAGACACACGCTCCTACGGTGGGGGGGGGGGGGCTGATAAATTCCCGTGGGAGGGCAGAGGGTCTCGGGGGAGAGGTGGCCTCTGAGCAGGAGTGTGCAGGGTGAGGAGCACTTTCCACGCAGAGGACAGGGACGGAGAAGAGCATGGCCCAAGGCAGAGGCAGGAAGAGCCCTGAACTTGGAGGACTGGGGGCAGTCCGGTGTGCTGGAGAAGGGGCGTCAGGAGGTGCTGGGGCTGGAGTGGAGCGGGGGTGTGGTGTGAGAGCCCCTGTTGGAGAGGTTGGGAGGGGAGACCAAGGGCAGACTGGGGGCCCTGGGAGCAGTGAAAAGGTTTCTTTCTTACTGGGGTGGAGATCCGGTTTGTAGAGACCCCCCTGCAGCCACAGAGGAAGAAGTCCGGAGGTACCCTCGCAACGCAGTCCCTGAGCTCCTACCACGCTCCACAGGCAGGGCAGGCCCGGCCCTCGTCTGCCCTGGAGGAGGAGTTTAATGGCTCCAGTGGAGCACGTTATCGCTCCGTTTACCCAGAGGTCAGCCCAGTATCTTCCCCACCCTAAGCCAACCTGCTTCCTAACCCCTCCTTTAAAAAAATATTATTCCCCTTTTACTCAGATTCAAGTTTTGGAGATCATCTTTGGCTCTTTCCTATCTTTCTTTTCCGCTAGTCAATCACTCATCGGAAATATCATGTTCTTGACCTGCTGCTGCGTTGGTCTCCTTCCTTTCACCTCCTGCCCAGCTGCTCCTGCATCCAGGTTCTCTGTGCCTTGCACGTGGACCACGGCAGAGCAGCCCGGATGTCCCTGCATGCTGCTCTCAATGCATGCTCTGAAATATTCCTTTCCTCCCCTCTTTCCTCTGCCCCCACACCTCCTGATTCACAGTCAAGGTCTTGTTGATTTGACTCTACCTTCAACCACCTCACACAGTCCCTTGTCCACATTCAATCAAGTACAGAACGTGTCAGCGATTTGTGTCTCTGCTATTTAAAAAAATTCTACTGCAATTTTTCATAGGGCAGGAGCCCTGTCTCACATAGCGCCTGACAAAAAGACCTTGGTAGAGGATGTGGGGGCGATCTGACTGTGACATCTGTCACCGTATTGATCGCCAGGGTTGATTTGGCTGATCTGGCTGGCTAGGCGGGTGTCTCCTTCCTCCCTCACCGATCCATGAGCGTCCCTCCTGAAGCTGTGCGGTCGGTGGAAGAGGACGACCTTCTCAACTAGAGGAGAGGACCCGTCTTCAGTCAAGGGTATACGAGCAGAACCACCAAACAAGCTCTCAAAAAGACCTCGGTAGACAGACGCTGCTGGATACTGTGGATACTGCTGGCGTCCCCTCGCATCCCAAGGGCCCGATTTCCATGCTGCATTCTCCTGCTTCTAACCTCTTAGCCCTAATCTCAGTGACTATGCTCTGCTTTTTGAGGCTTAGTCGACTGCTGCCTTGATGGTGTTACTATCCTAAATGCTGGTTCTAAGCTCCCCAAGGTTTTTTTTTTTTTTTTTAAGCATACTTTTTTTTAAAATTTTTTTTTTGTCTTTAGAGGGGTAGGGGAGAGGGAGAGGGAGAGAAATATCAATGTATGGTTGCCTCTTGTGTGTCCCCTGCTGGGAACTGGCCTGCAACCCAGGCATGTGCCCTGACTGGGAATCGAACCGCGATCCTCTGGTTCGCAGGCCCGCGCTCAATCCACTGAGCTACACCAGCCAGGGCTCCCCAAGGTTTTTTTTAACCTTAGAGTTTTAACCAGAAAGTTGAATTAATCAGACTCCTCAGCTCATGGTACTTTAGGACACACCTCTCCTGTCTCAGTTGATTTTCCCTTCACACTGGGTACCCACTGCCACTTCCTGCTGCCCGTCCTGGCAAGCACCTACCCAAATGTAATACATATGTATATGCATAGTTCCTCCAGATGGGGCTGGTTTTCCAACAACTCTCTGCCTTGCAGACCCACATTTGTTACCATAGTATCTGTTTAGATAATTGTTTTCTAACTGCTCCTAATATTCCATGGCCTCCACCCACCTGCCATGGACATTTCTTCCTATGGTACACAGTGTCAGCAAAGGCTGGTATTTAGAAGAGACTCAGTGGGTGTTTGTTGATAAAACACCAAAGCCAAGAAGCCCCATTTTTGAAAACAGCAACCCTACCAACAGCAAGCGAAGTCTTGATCAGGGTGCACCTGTGCAGGTGAAATGCAGCGACATGTTTACAAGGGAGCATCCTCCTCCTGGTATGGGCAGGGAACACTGAGGGTGTCTAAAAAGCATGTCAGAGGTGAGATTAGAGTTCACCTTTTCCTGCCTCCTGGTCCTCTGGCCAGCGCTGCCTCGAAGGTTTTCACTAAGGAGTATCTGTGGTGATTTCAGGGAGTTGTAGGAGAGGGGACCCCAAAACACCCAGAATTATCTTCCAGAGGGCAGGCCCCTTATAGTACAGGCTGCTAGGTGAGTGTTCTAGGAACCCATCTGTATTAGTGTACCAGCTGGTGTTGTTGTGAGAAGTTGTGTTCGGTTTCAGTGATATTTTTGGAAGATTCAATGCGGTTGCCCATTTCATGATGGGTGATTTACGCACACACCTGCCCACACCACGCTGAGGGTTCAGCAGTTTTTGACCAAAAACAGCATGACCCCCATGCCCCACCATCCCTATTCCTCTGATCTCACCCCGAGTGACATTTTTTTTTTTGTTTCTCCGGATGAAAAAAGTCCTCAAATGAAAACGTTTTGCCCATGTGGAAGAGGTGAAACAAAAAAGGGCAGAAGCACCGAAAGGCATCAAAATCGATGAGTTTAAAAACTGTTTTGAGCAGTGGAAAAAATGCCTTGATAGGTGTATTGCATCAAATGGAGAGAGTACTTTCAAGGTGACTGAAGTTTAAACATGTAAAAATAAATACACAATTTTCTATAAATAAATTCTGAGTTTGGGAGGCCCCCTTGTACAGTAGGACCCTGAATTCGAGGATTCCCCATGGGAGCCAGAACACATCAAAAAAGAAGCATCCTACATGGTCAGCAAGAGGCGAGTCCCCCGCCCCTACTCTCTATGAAACAGGCAAGTCCTCTGTGCACCACAAGAAGAATGTAATGCAGACGACTGCGCGTGGGTGTGCTTGGCCTTTGTAGCCACACAAACTGTACCGGGTTGAACAGTGTGCCCCAAATTCATGTCTGCCTAGAACTTGTGAATGTGACCTTACTGAGAAATATGATCTTTGTGGATGTGATCAAGATGAGATCATATTAGATTAGGGTGAGCCTTAAATCCAATGTTTGGTATCCTCAAAAACAAAACAAAACAAAACAACAAAAAACAAAACCTAACAAGGCAGTTTGGACACTCAGACACAGAGACACAGTGGGAGAAGGCCATGTGATGAGGCCGAGATTGGAGTAAGGATGCCAACTGCCAGCAAGCACGAGAACGCAGGAGGAGAGGGACACGAAACAGATTTTCCCTCTGAGCCCCCAAGAGGAAACCAACCCTGCTGAGACCTCGATTTCAGAATTCGGATCTCTGGAACTGTGAGCAAATGAAATTCTGCTGTTTTTATCCACCCAGTCTGTGGCATTTTGTTACAGTGGCCCTAAGAGAATGATGCAGATGCCTCTCATCTAATTCACGTTGTGTGTTTGAGGCTGTAAATGTTTGGTGGTTGTAGAGTGCTGGGTGTATACAGGTTAGCTTGCAACAAAGTAAAATACCAGTATTTGAATCCAGAGTTCTAGTAGTAAATAGACCTATCATAAATAGAGAAAAAAGCCCAGAGCCTTATTCCAATTCCAGAGAACAAAACGTGTGGCTAAACTGGAAGGACACGGGGAGGAAGAATTCTCAGTGTCACGGGACTGCTAGTGCTTTGATTTTATTACATACGTAAACATGTCATTGTATTCAGTTCCATTCCTGTTCTAGGCACTGCGTAACCCAAAGGCCCCTCAAAGGTGGAGATTTGGGTAATTTTTTTCTTTAATTACAAAAAGTGGTCTCTAGCCCTGTCTAGGTGGCTCAGCTGGTTGGAGTGTTGTCCCATACATGTGCAGGGTCGATCCCCGGTCGGGGCGTGTATGCCGGAGGCAAGTTCTCTCACATGGATGTTTCCCTCCCTCCCTCCCTCTCTCTCTCGCTCCCTCCCTTCCTCTCGCTCTAAAATCAATAAGCATATCCTTGGGTGAGGATTAAAAAACACTTGTGACTAAAGATAGGAATCTTGAAGCATAAACTTGAATCCAATTAAAAAATGCAAGATTGTGAAGGAAATCCCAAACAGCCGACCCCACGGCATTGCTGCCAGCGGCTCCAAAAGGAGGACGGCAACTTGGCCCTAACCAGGGGACTGGCGCGGCGCGGCGCTCTCATCTGACGAGCATGCAAGGCCTCCAGGTGCTGATTTAACATAAGGGTTTCGTTGTAGAGACACAAGCGAACCCCAGTCTGGCTGTGTTTTGAGTGTGTGAACTCAGCAATAATTGCATATCAGTTTTAATGTCCTTTGAGAACAAACTCACAGAAATTCCTGTTTAATTATTTTGACCGTCGAGCTGTGATTCTTGCATGTGATACTCCTCCAAGACTGAACTACCGGGTTGGCCAAAAAGTCATTACATTGTTTCCATAAAATAAAAGACATTTTTCATTTTCACCAATAACTTTATTGATTTGGATATTTTGAGTATGTGGGCTACCTCCTGCCATTGGCTTCTAGTGGGTAGAGGCCCGGGGTGCTGCTAAACATCTTCCCATGCATCACACAGCCCCACAGCAAAGAACTATTTGACCAAAATGTCAATGGGACCAAGAAACTTTGCAAACTGTTTTTGACTCATTTGATCAGTCGCATCACCTTTTCCACATGCTGCATGAATCTTTTTTTGTGTGTTTCATTTGTTTTTACCTTTCTTAAAATAATAAATCATAATATCTTCACTATTAAAATGGCTACACAAAAATTCACTAATTTGGTAAGTTTTTTAAAATGCATGCTGATATGACAGCTGTCACAACACAATCTAACAAAACTGTTTTGAGTGAAGTTAAAGCACAACTAAGTGCTACTAGAGCCATCGCATGGAAGAAACACAGTGACCTTTTGGCCGACCCTGTACCTCTGTCCCTGCAGTTATGAATTATGTACGTAACGATGGAAACTTGTTCATCCGCTGGTTGAACAGGTAGGAAATATTTTCCCCAAATGGTAACAATTTAAAACATTCTTTGTAGATGAAAACAAATGGATACTAATTAGAGTACAAAATCACATTTGGAAGATAAAATAAAAAATTTCAAAGAAATCTGGACCTGCAGTTGAACAATCTTGGGTGAACTCTTTTGTAACATGTAGTAGTAACTTTCCCAGGCTACTCGGGGCTACGGAACCCTGTGGGGTAATTCATGTCTAGCTAGCTTAAGAATTTGGAAATAGCATTTTAATTTTTGTCTATCACTCATCCATCTTCTGCTAGGTTCCTCTATTTTATAATCTCAGTTTGATTTTTAAGGCAAAACAGTTTTAAAAATGAAAAATGTCAAACATATTAAAAATAAGCAAAGTGTTTATTTAATTCTCACTCATCTCCATGCTACAAGACTCATCAACGTTCAGCCATTTTTCAACTATACCTCTGTAATTACTTCTTTACCTTTTTATTTTTTAATTTTTTGACATTTTTCTTTGGGAAGATAGCCTTTTTTAAAAAAAGATTTTATTTATATACTTTTTAGAGAGAAGAGGAGGGGAAAGAGAGAGAGAAACATCAATGTGAGAGATACATCGATCAGGTGCCTCTCGAGCGCCCCCAACCAAGACCTGGCCTGCAACCCAGGCATGTGTCCTGACTGGGAATCGAACCAACAACTTTTCCATTTGCAGAGCAGTGCTCAACTCACTGAGCTACACCGGCCAGGAGTGGTAAGATAGTCTTCTTCTTTTCTCTGGAATTATTTACTCAATTAAGACTCCAAGAATATAGATTTTTTACTTTTCTGCTTTAATTCCATTTCCAAATTTGGTTGAGGAGTGCACGGTGGAGCTCAGAATGGAATTAATCCATTGGGGCACTGCTGCTACACTTGGGGTGTTGAGCACCAAGTGACGACATAGTCTGGTGAGTGTGGCATAGATCAGAGCCAGGTCCTCAAAGTGTGGTCCCTGGACCAGCAGCAGCAGTGTCAGCAGCGTATGGGAACATGTCGGAAATGAAACTTGTTACACACAAATACACACACTTGCATGTAAACATATTCTTATTTAAAATAGCCTGAAAACTTGGTATTTCTGCATGAAAAATGGGACACATGCTTGAGGAAGATATGAACAAATGAAACTCCCTAGGCAAAATTTAAGCATCCTTGTTGCTATATTTAATCTTAACTAATTCTGCTTTCAAATTTTATTACCAGTTATGTGCAATAGGCATCTCTGAAATTTAACTACTTCAGCTCATAGCTCATCCTGAAACTGATTCCATGCCTGTTACAGAAATCAAGAGAGTGTGGCCCTGGCTGGTGTGGCTCAGTGGATTGAGCACTGGCCTGCAAACCAAAGGGTCATCGGTTCTATTCCCAGTCAGGGCACCTGCCTGTATTGTGGGTCAGGTCCCTGGTGGGGGGTGTGTGAGAGGCAACCACACACTGATGTTTCTTTCCTTCTTTTTCTCCCTCCCTTCCCCTCTCTTTAAAAACAAATAAATAAAATCTACAACAACAACAACAACAAAAAGACAGTGTGGTATTGGCAAGAGAGTGAACACAAAGATCAATGGAGCAGAATACAGTCTAGACATAGACCAGCACAAATATGGCCAGTTGATTTTTGATAAAGTTGCAAAGGCAATTCAATGAAGAAAGGGTTGTCCTTTAAACCAATGGTGCTTTAACAATCAGACATTAATTTATAAAACTGAACTTCAACCTATACCTCCCACTTTACACAAGAACCAAATACAAATGGATCAAAGAACCACACGTCAATGTAAAACTTTTAGAAGAAACAGGATAAAATTTTTGTGACCTTGGGTTAGGTGAAGATTTCTTAGCTATTATACCCCAAACTAGAACCATGAAAAGAAAACACTGATAAACTGGGTGTCATCAAAATTAAAACTTTTTCGTAAAGCAAACTAAGCAAACATCTAGAACAGGAACAGAACCACAGAAATGGAGTTCATATGGAGGGTTAGCAACAGGGGTGTGGGAGGAGGAGAGCGGGGGAAAGGTACAGAGAATGAGTAGCATAGATAGTGGGTAGAAAATAGACAGGGGCAGGGTAAGAATAGTATGGGAAATGTAGAAGCTAAAGAACTTATGACACAAGGACATGAACTAAAGGGAATGTGGGTGGGAGAGGGTGTGCAGGGTGGGGGGAATGATGGGGGAGAAATGGGACAACTGTAATAGCATAATCAATAAAATATATTAAAAAAAATTTTTTTCGTTATGAAAGACTTTATACTATACCCATGATATAAAGAACTTTCGAAATTCAACAGTAAGAAAACAAAAATCCATTTAGAAATTGGCAGAAAGATTTGAACAGTCACTTCACCAAAGAAAGATATAGGTTGCATATAAGTACATTGATTTTCTCTACTGCTTTCTTATTTTCAATTTCACTGACTTCTGCTCTTATTTTTATTATTTCCTTCCTTCTGCTTGCTTTGGCCTTAATTTTCTCTTCTTTCCTAGTTTATCATTGATAAAAATAAAGTTATTGATTTGAGGCCTTCTTTTCCAGTAAGCATTTAATGCTATAAATTTCCTTTAAGCACTGCTTTAGCTGCATCCCACAAATTTTGATGTGTTGTGTTTTCACTTTTATTCAGTTCAAAATATTTTTTAAGTCCATGTGAGACTTGTGGTTTTCATTTCCACGTGTTAACATCAAATAGTTGGGGCATGCCCAGATCTGCTTCTGTGACTGATATCTAGTTAAATTCCAACATGGTTGAAAATGGCATATTTTATATGAATATAAAGATATTAAATTTGTTAAGGTCTGTCTAATGGCCCAGAATATGACTTACGTTGGTGACTATTCCACATGCACTTGGAAAGAATGTGTATTTCTGCTGCTGTGGGTGGAATGTCATTTAACATTAGTTTGGTTGAGTTGTGTGCTTGCTCTATTAATTTCTTGAGAGGAATACGAAGAATAATTGTGTATTTGTCTATTTCCCCTTCCAGTGCTATTAGTTTTTGCTTCAAGGGTTTGGGGGCTTGTGTTTAGGTACACATGCATTAATGGCAGCCATGCTTTCTTGGTTAATTTCTCCTTTAGTGTCACGTAATTTTCTTCTTTATCCCTGATAATTTTTTCTTCAATTATTCTGAAGTCTTCTTTTTGTAATATTAATATAGCCACTCTTACTTTCTTTGATTAGTATATCCATGGACTAGCTTTTCTTTTTAATCTCTTACTTTTAGTCTATTTATATCATTACATTTAGAGTGGGTTTCTTGCAGGTAGCATATCGGGCCTTTCCTCAAAAATCCAATTGTATAATATCTACCTTTATTTGGCATTGTAGATCATTTACATAATTTAACATAATGTTGACTAGGTTTATGTCAACTATTTTATCAGTCATCTGTTTGTCTCTTCTGTTTTATAGTCCTCTATTCTCCATTTTCTTCCTTTTTTTTGCATCATTTTTAGTACTCCATATCATTTGTCTATTAACTCTTTGTTATAGGGAACCATTCTGCGTGGCATGGTGCATGTAGCCCAGCCCTATTGGAAAACCGACAGGTGCAAGTTGGCACACAGGAAGCCAAACCCACAGATTGGCTTTCCCGTGAGAAATCAGACCTGCGTTGTACCTAGGCTGCTATGAACCTTGCTTTTGCCAAAACTCCCTCACCCTGAATTGAGGCAGCAAATGTTTACTGCATATCTTTAAAGTAACTTTCTAAAATCTATGCTAAACTTCCCAAGGACAAGTGTAACCAGTTCAACCACTTTTTCCTTTGTATTTGCAAATGTCCTTTTTCTTTGTAGTAATTAGCAACTTCCTTTCCTTTGTTATCTGGAAAAGGTAACCACCTAAAGCGAACCCGTGCATAATAAATGAGGACCATCCTCAATGTAATGTACCCAGAAAAGCAACAAAAGCCTGTCCAGGCAGGGGCCGGCCCCCTCTCTCACTTAGAGAGCGGCCATGCCGTGCCTTTTTCTCCACAGGACTTCTGCAGTCCGTGTGAATTTGTTCTTTGAATCCACAACACATGGACTCCACGGGCCAGAGTCTGCATCACTTGGTCATATTTATTGTGCTATTTTTAGTCACTTTTCAAAAATTATAATACCAAGCCTCATCTGTCACAGTTTACTTAGTGTTAATTTCACTTCAAGTAAAATGTAGAAGTCTTAAAAACATATAGGTCTTCTTACCCTCCCCTATTTATATTTGTCATATGTATGAGATCTCCTTGGAGCTCTTTCCAGAAGGTATCCAGCCATGTACTATGAAAAATAAGAGACATTTATAGAAGATACAAGATACAAGGAACATTGTCCATAGGACAATGATGCCTCAGTCCCCTTCAAAGTAGGCACCTTGGGACCTCACATAGTTCTCCCAGTCGCCATCAACTTCCCTGTCAGATATTCCTGAATGTCATTGCTGATCTAAAATCTCTCCCCTTTCAAAGGTGATTCTAATTTTCGGAAAAGCCAGAAGTCCCAGGGTGCCAAATCTGGGCTGTAGTGGGGCTGAGTTAACCTGAGTGATTTGATGTTCACTATAAAACTTCATGAGACATGATGCATGAGCGGGCATATTGTTGCGATGAAGCTGCCAATTACCAGTTGGCCATAGCTGCAGCCTTCTAAATCATATGAATAGTTTCTGTGGAGGAATGTTCAAGCTTAATGAAAAATTTGATACAGATTCCATTGCTCTAATCACTCACTCCTTTGAATGTGATGGCCACACAGCACACATGCTCACTCAAAACATCTATCATTTCCACTGACTACTACAATGAAGTCATCGTTGCTCATGCATGTGCATTCCAATCCACTCTAGAGTGCCAGGTTATATCAGTGTTGCACAAACCATTCTCATTACACTAACAGTGGCTGGAGTTTTTCTGGACGGGCCTCATACACTGAAGTTCCCCAATGTTATATTTTTGCATTCAGTAATCATGAGTATTTTATATAATGTAAGAGGATATGACCTTGGCTTATTTTTTTAAACCTCACAATAATCCCATGAGGTACATAGGAAGTATAACAAATTCCATTTTAGAGAGGAGGAAACTAGTAAGTTAGGTGACTTGTCTGTATTCACACAACTGGCTAATAGAAGAACCAGGACTCAACTTACTTGTCTTCACTCCCTTTTCCTTTCCCTGCTCCCACGCTGCCATATGTAAGTTCCAGCTTTGGCACACAAGCTAGAGCCCATGGGGCACAGACAGTGCCATGAAATTGTAAAAAGATACTGAAAAAGAGAACACCTGGGTTTAAGACTTGCTCTGCACAGGGTAGGACATGAACAAAGAGCTAATCCAGGCTGAACCTCAACATGTGAATGCAAAGCCCAGGAACTTTCAGCATTCTTCTCTTGGCATTCTATTTGGCATAATCTTTTGGCATTCTTCTCTTGGAAAATACCATGGTGAGCTGAAGGAGGTGGCTTTTAGATCCCATGTGTGACACCAAGTAATAAGCAGAAATAGACCTGGGTCTAGTTTCTAAGGCACTGGACCCACCACAGACTGGCTGATACTCTTCATTTTCCCAAATGAGAAATGGCATAGGTCCATCCATGGTCATTTATGTTGTCTCTCCTCCATTCGGGATTTACTACTTCGATTAATCAAGATAATCAAGATTTTAACTACAGTTGGTTGAATACAAAATTCGTTTCTGTGTAAATCCCTTCCCTTAAATTGGTGGGTTTTAAAACTCTCCCCTGGGGTCCTAGAGATTTTCATTAAATTCCCAGGTCTCCATAAAGTATCCTCAGGGTTCATCATGAAAAGAGGGGAGAATGGGTGGGGATGGGGTAGGAGAGGGATCCACCTCCCTCTTCCTTTGTTTGCTTTAATTACTTCATTGTATTCAAACAAATAGTTCCTTGGAACTATTAGAGAAAACCTCCACTTCAGAGCGTTGACTCAGTCTCTGAGGGTGGGGCACCTGAGGCTGGTCTCCTTTAGTCTAACCACCCACGGAAGGCTTGAGTTCATCACCTGCCAGTGATGCAGAGTGTGGATCTGAGCAGCTTCAGTGGCAGGGACCATCCACACTCGAGTAGCTCACCCTCCTTTGCTTAGTTCGGATCTATCATTCCTTTCCAAGATCACTGGTTTGCGGACTTAGCTGCTCATTGCAATCACCTGGAGGGTTTCAAAAATACTGTGGCTCCTGAACAGTGGGACATTTAAAAGCTCTCTGGTGATTCTAATTTGCAGCCAAGTTGGGAACCTCTGCCTTAGATGCACTGAGATCTGTACCTTTGAAGTGACCACCATCCTGTGGAAGACACATAATGAGACCAATCCGTCTTCCATGTAAGAACAGTTATGAAATCCGAAGAGCTTTCAGTTTCCAGAATTTTCCCTTCCAGTTAAAATCCCGGAGCCCCCTCAATGTTTCCTCCTGCAACATGTCGTGTAATCTGGCTGGTCTGTATTCCTTTTAAAGTGAGGAGCCTCCCCTGGCGCGCAGTGCCAGGATGGGCGGATCACTGCACAGGAGAGCAGAACCAGGATGTCCCTCCGCCTCCACGCCTGCTCCATCCTGCAGTATCCGTGTGGCCCCAGCACACGGCTGGGTTTCCAACAGGTGCTGCGGCCAATCTCCTTCCCCCCATCTGCATTTGGGTGGTAATTACTGATTACTGGGTAAGGTCTGTGGCAACCAGAAAGTCAAATCAGCATAGCCTTACATTTCTCAGGCTTTTACAGTTCCCCAAATAAATTCACAGCCTTATTTCAATTACTCCCTCCCAACCCTCCCCTCCCTCAGCTGTCCTTACTCCAATCCTATTATTCAGGTGAGAAAGCTAGTTTTAAAACAAAAAAGAGATGTTCTCAAAACCCCAAGATTAGTAAGCAGCCAAGGTGGGAGTGTAGTCCCTGACTATGGGTCTTCCCTGCCCATAGTCAGGGATCTTTACATCAGGCCACACTACCTCCCACGTGACCATGCAGCACACGGCAGGCCGGGGCCAGGACCTCACGGAATACAACCTCGGGTTCCTGCTGCTGCTTTCGCTGGCCGTGGTCCAGGGCCACCCTCACACTTGGTGCGGTGTGAGTGCAGCACCACAACCGCAGGCGGGGGCCCCACCACAGTGCTGGGGAAATAGGGCTTTGGGCAGCGTTGCATGCCCCTCACTCCCAATGTGGACGGAAATTATGAGGTGACTTAGAAACCTCCTTGGAGGAAGGCCTCATGGGCGTGGCTGAGCTGAAACCAAACCAAAAAACAGGTCAGAGAGTGGCAACTGTCTTGGCAAAAAATCATAATCCGTCTCATGACGGGTCCTTCCTCGCATTTACATGTGATGCCCTTTTCTTCAGGTTGCTGACTTGCCTTTGCCTTAGGACTAAAACAAATCTCTTCTAGCAACTGATACCTTAACTCTACACGCTTTTAGTTGCCAGCTCAGCTATGACTCTGAACTTGGGTTTTCTGGCCGCATATTTGGGATTCTCTTAGGACTTCCTCATTTCAAGCTCCCATGGCTGACCCTGCTCTGTACGGGTCTTAATTTTGCCCATCTCATGCACTGGACTGAAAGACAGTGTGAGATCTGAGGTTGGGCCGTGGGGGTGGTCTGGCAATTAGGCACAGGCAATAGGAGGTACACGGTCCGTACAGGGAATAAAAATGATGATGAAACTGTCTACCATTTATTATCCCTGTGATAAAATACTCCTGCCACTGCTGCTCTCCCCAGCCTGGCTGTGCCGAGGTCACAGACAACCATTGCCCCCTCCTACAGCCTATGGCTCCAAGTCTGCCCCGGCTGTGGGGTAGGACAGACGGCACAAAGGACCAGGGTCAGTAGAACTTCCACAAAATTTCCGCACAGTTCAGATGGAAGGGAACTCAGTTAACTCTCTTAGAAACAACACACTCCCAGAAGACAGTGTGGCTTCTATGGCAGAGCTTGAAAACCAGAGAAAACTGGATTTTAAAAATCTCCAAGAAGGTACTTTTATATGACACACTGCTTATTTCCAAGCACTGGAAAGTATCACTGGAGAAAGAGGGCACGGAATTGTTTTTATTTGAAAGGCATTTGTTTGAGAAAATGAGGCTTTCTCCAAGCAGAATGGTTAGAAGTTAATTACAGTATTTATTGCTCAAAGCGAGCCTGGAATTTTGGCTTGAATTCTTCGGAGCCCATTGTTCAGCGGGGAAATTACCTACTCAACACAAGGCCAATGATCTAAAGGTCGATTTGATAACTGCCTACTTCAAAAGAGCCCAAGATAAGAACTAAGTTCCAGAGGGTGTACAAAACAAAACTCTGGTTTTCGACCCAGGAACCTTAAGGGAGCTGCAGGGATGTTTGTTACTGAGATCAGGCTAAATGAGGAACTGACTTAAAAGGATCAAGTGGTTAGTGGCCTTGACTCCCAAATTAATAATGTCCTTGTTCTTTTGATATTTTCAGTATTCACATTCTGGTTTAATTAAAATATTTGGAAGTTGAAGTCTGGTGCAAGCAGAGAAATCATGAGTTTGATATGTGGCTCAAAGGATGTTAGCTTTTCCTAAAGTTCTAAGCTGTCCTGCAAGAAAACGCCCTTGGGGGTCCTGTTCCTTCAGCCCCATCTTTGGGGCTGGACACCACTGACTGACCTATTTGGGCTTCTGGACATCATGACTATGTTTCCCTGCTGTCCCATTCATGGTACCTATTTGACATTGAACTTTGGGTTTCTCCAAAGGTCGGGTTTATTCCTGCACGACAGACTTGATCTGAGGAGCTTCTGCACTTGCTCCATCCACGACTCTCCAGCCCAGCCCTCCCACCTCAGCTCAGAGATTTTGATCCCCACCGTCAGCAGGCCACCTCCTTGATCTTAATCCCTTATGCTTCCTACAGGATCGCCTCCATCAACCATTCCTTCTCGCCATCTCTTCTCTCCTCGTCTCTCTGCTAGTTCCTCCTGTCTTCTAATAAACACGACCAACTCTATCCTAGGTTTAAAACAAAATCAAAGAACAGACCCACATCTTGTCTCAGCCCTGATACCCGTTAATCCCTTTCCTCCTCTTCACTGTCAAACTTTCTAGATGGCATTTGCTCTGGCTGCCTTCTACCTGCAAAAGTCAGGAGCAACGTTTTAGTTGCCAGATCCAGCTGCCTCTTCTCAGGCATCGTTTGGGGCATGTTAACCCTTTTTGCTGGGGCACAGACTTATCCCTAAGAAATCTCTCTCATCCCTCACCTCCGGGGTATTGCATCCCTGACCCCTGCCTACCTCTGGCCTGCCTTGGGTCCCCTCTGCCTCCTCCTCTCCAAAGGGAGCTGTGGCTACAGTCTTTAATCAGCTTCTGTTTCCCTCCACCCATCCCTTGGACAACCCCAATTCTCTACTCTGAAGAGGTGACTCCCAATTCATATCTTTGGTTCCGATACCTTCCTGGACTCCAGCACTGGTTTCCATGGCCTTCTCGACCTTTCCCCTGTACATCTCCTAAGTGCCTCCAGCACAAACCAAATGTCCCAAACCAAATACATTGTTTTCTCTCTCAGCCCTGCTTCCTCCTGTTCCTGACCCAGGTGTCTTCCTGCCGTTGCTGTCATCATCCGGCTGGAAACCTCTGGTTTTCCCTGGCTCTTCCTTTGCCCCAGCATCTGATCAAATCATAAAATCCTATTTTCAAAGCAAAACACAATCCTTGTTCCACCTGAACAAGGTCAGAACTCACACCCCTCCAGGCGGCCGCCCACACTGCCCTCTGCAGGAAGCCCTGCGCCAGGACACTGGGTGCACAGAAGCTGCGTTTGGGGAAAGGCTCAGTCTCCAGACTGGCCCCTAACCAGCCTGGGCCTGTTTCCTCACAGGCAAAACGAAGGGTTAGACAGACAGTCGCTGAGGCTTTGTGATTCTCCGGACGCAATTTCTCACCACGCCTGCATGTCCATAACCCACTGATCCTTCAGGGTTCATGGTTTGCATGCTGCTTCTTCTGAAACTTTCTCTGACTTCCTCCCCTCTCCACCCCAAATAGAAGTAACGTCTCCCCCTCTGCATTCCTGTAACACTGTGTATTTTTCTTTTAGGTCATTTTCACTGATTGCTTCTTATTTTCCTTATTAGAGTAACTGACCACACATTCTCGGGGAGAAGAACTCATGTCTAGTTTTCTCCTCTTCACGTCCTCCTTGTGAATAGTAGGCAACCCTGAAATGGCCATTGAATGAATGAATGCAAAATCCTTTTCCTTGACAAAAAACCAACAATAGCCTCTCATTTCCTCCAGGCTCCTGTCCTGAAATTAGGACTGGATGAGCTTGGCTGCCCTGAGTGCTGGAATGGGGGCAGGGCCAGCCTGGCAGCTGCGTGGGATGTTAATCCGAGAGGGGCTCTCACACATCTTTAGGACAGCAGCACCTTCCCAGAAATGTAAAGATGAAGGAAGTTTTCTTTACTTCACCTCCTCCTGGGGACTTCTGTGAATGGTGGGAAGACCTCCCTGGATGAGCTGCTTGGGGTTCAAGAGGAACTCCCTCCGCCACGGGGTACTAATGCTTCATCACCAAAGGAGGCCAACCAAACGCCCTCTAGGGAAAGTGGGTCTGGTTATCTTTGGGGTTAACTTTTGCTAATTAGGAGGTGGAAAACGAGGTGCTGCCACCCGGGTCTCCTTTTCTCACACAGGGCCCAGCTTCACCTCGGAAAGAACGCCGATCGAGTGTCTGAAGACACGGAGTGAGGGACCTGGCTGTGGCTCCCTGTGGGGGCTGCCCTGCTCTCTGGTGCTGCTCCTTCCCCGCAGGACCCTTCACCCCACTCCCGCGAGCTCCCTGACTGCCCTTCCATGGTTTAGGGTTAGCTTCGCACTCGGTTTCTGCTGTTTCCTTTCCGAGTTCTACCCACTCCTCAAGACCTGGCCCATGTCCCTTCTCTTCTGGGTCTCCCCTGCCTGTGATTACTCTACATAGCCCTGCTTTCTTTCTGTTTTGGAGACCCAAAGTGAACTTCTTCTATCTTCTCCAGACCAACTCTTCACATCAAAGCCCACAGTTGTGGTGTTGCTCTCCACTTCTCAGGCATGGACCTAAGGCTGCCACGTCTGCAGAGCTGACAGGCCCCAGGGTCTGGAGTCAGCCGGGGGTGGGCCCCAGTGCTCCCGCATCCCCCGCCCCCCGCCCCCCAGCCCTGTTCCATCACATGTGTCCAGTGCCTGGTTCATAGTGGGTGCTGGATGAATGTGTAATAACTAAAAATAAATACTTAGCTCTGAATTATGTATTTTAGTGCAACCTTATGCATTATCTTTGTCTTATCACTTAGCAATTTTCACTCTAAGAAAACTGTGGTTTCTTAGGGGGATATCACTTTAAGTTATGTTAAAAACTTTGTACAGTTTTTTTTCATTAAATATTGGCTAAAATTTGCCAAGATCCTTGCACCTCACCGCAGAGGAGGGCAGAAGTCAGCCCTGACAAGGAGGCAATGAAGGCTCCTGGCATAGAACTTTTCCATCCACCCTCATGTGGGGCGGGCCTTGGGCCTGCTGCGGAGCCCGCACCTGGGCCAGCCTGTGCTGCAGAACCGCCCTCGGCCAAGGGCCTGCTTCTCCGTGCCTTCTGCCTGCACGGCAGGCCCAGGTGAGCTGTCTTTTGTGGAAAAACCAGCACGGGGTGAAAGGGTGGGCCTCACTTTAGGTCTGTCAGAGCACCGAGCCCCTGGGACCCTGTCTCCAGTACTAAAGACCCAGGTGAGATCTATCTTCTCTCTTTGTCACCTGCCTCAGGTGACAACCACTTACAGGTTTCCCCCACCTGACTCAGGCCGCTACCCAGGATGACAATGGACAGATGAACAAACAATGTAAATTAATAGAAATACATTCTATCTTGCTTGCAATCCACACAAATTACAGTAATAGAGCTGTACCATTTTCTATTAAAAAACTGCCCTAAATGATAATACACATTTCACGGACTATATCCGTGAGGAGACAATCACATAAGAGCAGGGGCCAGAAACCTTTCCAAAGTGGGTATCAGATCTGCCCCTCACCCACCTAACAGACTCCTACTCTGGGCCCTGAGCTCTGCCGGGCTCTTAGAACACAGTGAGAGACACATGGAGTCTGCCTTCTTTGAAGGAAACTGGTCGCTGACAGGGACAATGATGGGGAGACCTCTCTGCGTGTGGGGGAGGAGCCGGCCTTGTGAAATGCAGGGAAGCACAGCCTAGAAAGAGGGCACAGCCTGTGTGCAGAAGTCCCAAGGTCAGAAGAACTTAATCTGAAGAAATGACAGAAGGTCTGGCTGATGACTTTTGTTCTCATGGAGAAGTGACGTGGTTACCTTCTGGGGTGGGGGGGTGCAGGTGATGGCAATAACAATCTCAAACGGTAGCCAAAGGGCAGGAGTTGGCTCTCATATGAATCAAGAAATGAGCCCCAAAATGCACGGCCTTGAATGCAGCACCATTTATTAGTGCTTCTTCCCTGACTCCTCATACATAAAATGTTAGGATTGAACTGAAAGATCTCCAAGGTCTCCTTAAGTGAAAAATTCTCTTAAAAGATTAAATTTAATTAAAATAATGAATTGAAAATGATGGAACGAACTAAGAGTTTACATATGATGCAGGCTCTAGAGACTTGGTGGCAGCCTCCTCCTGCTTTGCGCTGGTCCCGCTGCAACACTGCAGCTCTGGCTGTTCCGGTGGGGGGCCTGCGTGGGCCGGCACCCTCTGGAGGAACCCGCCAGAAAGCCCGGGGGTGGGGTGGGAGTCACAGAGCTCTGCGCAGTTGGCCCAGCGTTTGAGGACTGTCAGTGAGGGCACTTCAGATGAGGAGGAGGCTGGTGGGGGCATCTGGTCTGAAGACACTTTTCATATTTGATTTAGAGGCTGGACAGCGGTGTTACCTCTGTTTTTTGTCAGAATAATTTGATTTTTTAAAAAAATCATGCCCTGGCTGGTAAGGCTGAATGGATCGGCCTGCAAACCAAAGGGTCACCGGTTTGATTCCCAGTCAGGGCACATGCCTGGGTTGCAGGCCAGGTCCCCAGTAGGGGGCATGTGAGAGGCAACCACACACTGATGTTTCTCTCCCTCCCCCTCTCTCTAAAAATAAATAAATAAAATCTTTTAAAACATCACATAGATAACTTACTAAAATACTGCGTGTCCTACAGGTAAGAAGTGCGAGGGCTTGCTTCTCCCTTTGCTGAGCCCAGATCTCACCTTACTCCACCAGATAACCACTTCGAACGATTTGGTGTCGATCCTTCCAGACCTATTAGTGCACGTTGACACACAGATACATATAAAATCATATATAATGTCATATCATATGTTTTCAATACAAAAATGAGGCCCTTCTACAACTTATTTTTAAAGCCCAGAATCCCTTCTAGGATCTTATTTTCATGCCATTACATGGAGAGAGACTCCATTATTTTTAGTGGCTGGAGGGTGCTTCATAGATGGAACTATCATAACCTTTCTTATTATAGGGTGTTAGATTGCATTTAATGTTTTTCAGCTCATAAAACTCATTGCAATAACCATTCTTGCACAGGCCTTTGTGTTCTTAAAGGAGTATTTTCATAGGATAAACAATCAGAAGTGAGATTGCTGAATGAAGGGTTTGAGTAGTGTGGAATATTATATACTTAACACTCGATGAAAGAAAGTTGCCAACTATTTTTGCCTTCACTCCCCACACAGTACACTATTTTCACCAACATTTAAATTTCTGCAATCTGCTAGGTAAAAACTGCACTGCAATAGTTTGCATTTTCCAGATTACTAATGGGGCTACATATCATTTTATATATTTTTATATCATTGGTGTGCCCCTCCCATCCCCAAGGGAATTACTTGCTTATATCATGTGCCTGTTTTATATTGGGTTGTCTTATCTTTTCTTAGAGAATTGTAGGACCTTTTGCAAATATTAAGGGTATTGTTCATTAGTCCTCCGTCTTTATGTGTTCAAAAATATTGTCTTTTAGTTTATCACTTATCTTAAATAGAATCTTTAGACATAGAGAAGGTTTTAATTATTATTAAATCAAATTTGTCTATCTTATTAATGCTTGAAGGAGCAAAATGATTAAGAGTCTTGTTAAATAGTCTCTCCTCACCACGGGATTTATTTATTTATTTATTTTATTTATTTTTTTTACTATTTATTTATTTATTTATTTTTAAATATATTTTATTATGCTATTACAGTTGTCCCATTTCTCCCCCATCATTCCCCTCCACCCTACACACCCCCTCCCACCCACATTCCCCCCTTTAGTTCATGTCCATGTGTCATAAGTTCTTTAGCTTCTACATTTCCCATACTATTCTTGCCCTCCCCCTGTCTATTTTTTCCCATTATCTATGCTACTCATTCTCTGTACCTTTTCCCCCTCTCTCCTCCTCCCATGCCCCTGTTGCTAACCCTCCATATGATCTCCATTTCTGTGGTTCTGTTCCTGTTCTAGCTGTTTGCTTAGTTTGCTTTTGTTTTAGGTTTGGTTCTTGATAGCTGTGAGTTTGCTGTCTTTTCACTGTCATAGTTTTATCTTCTTTTTCTTAGATAAGTCCCTTTAACATTTCATATAATAAGGGCTTGGTGATGATGAACTCCTTGAACTTGACCTTATCTGAGAAGCACTTTATCTTCCCTTCCATTCTAAATGACAGCTTTGCTGGATAGAGCAATTTTGGATGTAGGTCCCTGCTTTTCAAGATTTCAAATATTTCTTTCCAGCCCCTTCTTGCCTGGAAGGTCTCTTTTGAGAAATCAGCTGACAGTCTGATGGGAACTCCCTTGTAGGTGACTGTCCCCTTATCCCTTGCTGCTTCTAGAATTCTCTGCTTCATTTTAATCTTGGCTAATGTAATTACGATGTGCCTTGGTGTGTTCCTCCTTGGGTCCAACTTCTTTGGGACTCTCTGAGCTTCCTGGATGTCCTGGTAGTCTATTTCCTTTGCCAGATTGGGGAAGTTCTCCTTTATTATTTGTTCAAATAAGTTTTCCACTTGTTGCTCTTCTTCTTCCCCTTCTGGGACCCCTATAATTCGGATGTTGGGACGTTTAACGATGTCCCGGAGGTTCCTAAGCCTCTCCTCATTTTTTTGAATTCTTGTTTCTTCCTCGTTTTCTGTTTGGTTGTTAGTTTCTTCCTTCTGGTCCACTCCATTGATTTGAGTCTCAGTTTTCCTTCCAGCCCTATCAGTTCCCCATGCATCTTCCTTCATTTCACAGATTGTAGCCTGCATTTTTTCATCTAGTTTGTGAGCAAAATCAACCAATTCTGTGAGCATTTTGATGACCAGTGCTTTGAACTGTGCATCTGACAGGTTGGCTATCTCTTCACTGCTTAGAGGAATTGGCTCTGGGGCTTTTATTTGTTTTCCGGTTTGAGCCATTTTTGGTGGGGTTTTTTTTTTTGTTGTTGCTGCTTTGGTTTTAGTCTGGTCTCGGCTATTACGTAGTGAGGGGTGGAGCCTTAGGTGTTCCTCAGGGTGGGGCAGCCTAGTCGCCGGGTTGTGACGCTATAGGCTATAGGTGGGGGCGGGGTCTGAGAAGGAGCAATGGTGCCTGCTCCGCTCTCTCCTGGACTCCGGCCCTTTCTGCTGCTTCCCCTTCACCTGGATTATCTGCGCACGTGCTCGTGCTGTTACGTAGTGAAGAGTGGAGCCCCTGTCGCTCCCCAGTGCAGGGCAGCCCAGTCCCTGGGTTGTGACGCTGTGTGTGGGGGTGGGGCCTGAGAGGGATCAATGGCACCTGCTCCGCTCTCTCCTGGATTCAGTCCCTTCCGCCACTTCCCTCTGCCTGGACCGTCTGTGCGTGCAAATGTGGGACCACTTGGTCAGCCAGCCACCTTGTTCGGCCTCGCTGGGTCTGCACAGTTGCCCCCTGTGCCTGGGATCTGCCAGCTGCTGCCTGTGGGCTCGGGGACTGCCAGCCGCCGCCTGTGCACTTGGGAACTGCAAGCCGCTGCTGCTTGCGTTCCTGGATCCGCACCTCCACTTTCTCCTGCCGCGACTCCGCCCCTCTTACCGGTCTGGATGAATGGTTGTTGGATTTCCGTACAGTTCAATTTTCTATAAGTTCTGGTTGTTTTCTTGTTTCTAAATATTTGTTGTCCTTAATTTTGGTTGTGAGAGGAGGCACAGTGTGTCCGCCTACGCCTCCATCTTGGCCGGAAGTCTCTCACCACGGGATTTAAAAGTATTTTCCTCAGGTACTTTTATAGAATTTATTTTTCTACATTTTTTCTGGTATATTTGTAGTTTTTATATGAATTTATACTGTGACACAAATCTAGTCTCACTTTTTTTCCCATAAGGATAACGAATATTCTCCTGGCTGATTATTGACTTGTCCAACTTTCCTCAATTATTTAAAATGGGCCCTTTGTCATGTACTTTGTCATACGCACTCCTATTTCTAGAATATTTCATTGCATTGTGCTCCCTTTGGTACATGTTCTCACTGTATCTTTACTCAAAACCTGTGATTACTCTGGCCCATTTGCTCTTGCTCTTCCAGATGAACTTGTGAATCAGGTGATTTTCATTAAAATTCTACTAGAATGTTGATGAGTTTTTAAAAATTAAATTTATGAATTAATTTGGGGGAACTTAATGGATCTTTAATATGGAGCTGTCTTAGACATACACATCATATATATTTTCAATTTACTTAATTTTCCTTATATATCCTTCAGCAGAGTTTCACATGGCTCTCTGAAGCATTTATTGCTTCATTTATTCCCAAATAGTGTAAGCTTTTGTTGCTATAGTAAATGGCATCTTTTATTTTTTTTTAAAGATTTTTTAAAATTTTTAGACAGAGGGGAAGGGAGGGAGAAAGAGAGGGAGAAAAACATCAGCGTGAGAGAGAAACTTCCATCATTTGCCTTTCATATGCGCCCCAACTGGGGACTGAATCCACAACCCAGGCATGTGCTGTGACCTGGAATCGAACTGGCGAACTTTCACTTTGCGGATGATGACCAACTGAGTCACATTGGTCAGGGGGTAAATGGCATCTTTTAAAAATTACATGTGATTTATATGATTATTGCTTACATATAGGAAAACTAGTGATTTTCGCATACTTATATTGATCTGGATACTGTAATGAATATATGATTAGGTCTAATAATTAAATGTAATGGTGTTGATAAATTGTTTTTGGTAGAAAAGTCAGGTCATATGTAAATAAGTTTTATCCCTCCCCCCCATTATTTATACCTTGGTTATTTTTCTTATCTAATTCCATTGGCTAGAAACTTCACAGTGATAGTGGATATCTCTACCTTTTCCCTGAAACAGGACAGCTTCTCACATTTCATCTTAATTACGTATGATGAATATTATTGAATTTCAGGAGACATTTCATATCAAATTAAAGAATTTTACTTCTAGTCCTGGCGTATTAAGAGTTTTAACATAAATTGTGTGGCAAATGTTATTAAGTGACTTTTCAGCTCCTATTAAGATGATTTTTTCTTATATTTTATAGTAACAGATTTTCTGATATTAACTATTTTTTATTTCCAAAATTATTTGGACTTTAAAAGTTAAACTACAGTTTTCACTTCCCACAAAGCCTTTCTGATAGGATTCACTCTAAGACAATGAAGATTGTCATATGAACATGGAAAATTCACACCTTCCAGGATGCTGGACCTGCCACCTCTCAACCAGTCTCTGCTCTGCATGGAGCCTTGAGGCGTGGGAGGTCTTGATGGAACTGTGGTATGTCAAGCTGGCTCAGTCTGAAGGAGACTTTAGCAAACCGTGGTCTGTACATGTCAACCAAAATGTGAAATGTCCAGAACAGAGAAACGAAGGGAATGGCAATGTTATTTTTAAGAGAGCAGATAATAGACACTAAGGGTTAATAACATCACTAAATAGCAGTGTGAAATATTTTAGACACCTTGCTTTGGAAAATGAAGAAAAATAACAGATCAGAAGATATAAGAGACATAGAGCATACACACGCTTAGCTATGAAAAATACATTAATACCTAGCTTTGCCGTCCCCAAGGGCGTTAGGGAAGGTCTTGTAAGAGACCACAGTTCCAGTCGCCATCTTGAATCCCGTGAGGATGCCAGGCCATAGTCCTGTCAAGCTGATTCGGCACATCTGGCCACCCAGGTCCCCTTTCTCTCTTACTGCCCCGGACTTCCTAATGCACTCACCCCTTTCCACTCTCATGTCCCTCTACCCTTCACAGTCATGCTGTGTTCCAGAAGTTCCAGACACTGAACTCCTTAACATTGTCAGAACATTCTAGTCTAGTTACAGTTTAACACACATACAGTTTCTTCTCTTTGCCTTCAAAGGTCTTTCTCCATTCTTACCTGGCGAATTTTATTCTTCACGGTCCTGCTCTGAGGCAACTCCCCAGAAGGCCTTCTAAAACTCTCTCTCCTCTCCACGTCCTTCAGGCAGAGTGTATTGTTGTTCCTTTGGTTCTACCTTGCACCCACCTCACTGGGTTCCAGAGGGCCGTTTAATCCCCTGTCCCCACTCTGCACCCTGAGTTCTCCGAGGGCAGAAAGTGATGTGATAGAAAGATGTGATGTTTTATAAAGATCCAATAATATTCCCTCCCAATACTTAACTCAAATGCAGGTTTTGCAAACTTCATAATTTGCAGAGACCCAAGTGTCCAACAGCGTTATCCAGGTTGCTCTACCTTCCTCCTCCCATTTTATATGGTGCATTTCTGACTCCAGTGGCCTGAATTCTACATCATTCCGAGTCTATGGTGTCTGCAATTGTCACATTTTTCTCTGTCTCCTTTCATCAAACTCCCAAATGCATACTCTTTCTTTAGGGCAGAGCCCCTCAGATGTTTTTCCCTCCCTTTCTCCCGCAGGTCGGCTGTGGGGTGCTCTGGCCGAGGCCTGCTGGAGAACAGGTGTGTTTATGTCTATGTGTCTAGGTGTCCACTTCTCCTGAGCAGGTGTTTCCTCTCATTTCCCGGGGAAAAAACACCCAGCCTGACTGAGGAAGCTTGCATCTCAGCACGTCCCACCCCCAGTGGCTGCTTCCTGGCTCTGACTCCATCCCCATGTGGTGGCTGTCCTCACCCCCTCTTCTGCCTGCCTTCCACTCTTCCCGGGCGGCTCCTCCCCCTAATTTTCCCACTTGTTGCCTCGGAAGGTCTCCAATTTCATATTCCCTCTGGTATTCTCCCAGGCACCTCTCTCCTCAGGCTTCCCCCTTCCACGTTGCTTGTACCTGTGCCCTTGACAGTGGCCACCCTATTCCCCACCTTGCATCCTTCCCCCTTTACTACCGATCACCCAAGGGCATTCCCCCTCCTTTCCCTGGTTCTCTCCCCCAGAAGCTATGCGTTAGGAAGACGGTTCTCACAAGTCACACACACTTATGAGTCACCAGAGTCCACTCTCTGATCTATCTGGATGCTTTGTTTAGTATTTTTGGACTTAGAGCAGACATAGTTCTGCCTGGAAGCTGTTTCAGATCAAGCCGAGGCCTCCACACTGCCCCCTTCTTCTCTCTTCCCTGGAGGTTCCCCGCGTGTCTGCTCCCACGTGGTGCCGGACAGGTGGGGGAGCGTGGTTCTTTACGTGCTGGGATTTGGTGTTCCTTCCCCTTCCAGTTATTCATTTTGACATTGGGGCATTCTCTGTCTTCGCGTTATGCCAAGGGTGTGATTTCTGTGCAGTTTCATTTTCCCCTTTCTTATATTCTAGATTGTTTGGGCAGGAAGTATTGGGACACAGACACCCAGCTGCCGCCACTGTCTTCAGTTACTTGGAAGTCTCTATGTTCTCCCTTTAAATGACAATAGCTACCATAAGAGAACTTTTCAATAGACCAGATACTTATATAATAATAGTAAAACTAGCTAACATTTATTGAGGACTTACTATGCACTAGGCATGTCATAAATGCTTTACTGGTGGGCATCTCTATTATTTACACTTAGAAGTTAAGTAACTTGCACACATTATCATGTATAATTTTTACAAAGTCTCTGCGTAGGCATCATTAATTCCACTGTACAGAAGAGGAAGCAGAGGCTCAGACTGGCAAAGTAGCTCTGGGTCCTAGAAGTACCACGGTGCAGAGCAGGGCCTTGAGCCTGAGCATGCAGTGCTGAAGCTGGTCCTAGATGTGCGGTGGGATCAGGCCACCTCCCCGCCTCTGTTGTGGTCGCTACTATCCCTCCCTTCACCAGGGGGCCCAGGGACAGCAGAGGAAGGGCCTGTCTGGAGTCCTTCTCCTCTCTGTGGGATTGTTTCCAGCCTTCACAGAGCTATATGGGTCAGCCTTCTTTTGGGGTAAGGATATTCCATGTCTCAGGGCGCCCCTTTCCTGGAATGGCAAGGGTAGGCAGCAAAAAAATAGGGCTGGAGAGGGTCTCTGAGGCGGGGAGAAGCTTCATCAACTACAGAGATACCAACACGTATGGATGGGCGTCTCACTCAAGGGACTGTACCTGACTCTGATCAAGCCTGATTTAGCTGCCAATTGGCAGAAAATAAAGAGGAACTTACTAAACTGCTCTGTGACTATGCAATCAGCAAAACTCACCACCATGGATAACCCTGCAATCAAATACCCTGGGCCCTCCAACAAGTAGATCCTTAAAAAAAAGAATAGAAGAGAGAATGTGTAGATAAAAGGAGGCTTAAAGGACCTAATCAAAAATAGGCAAGGCTGGGTGATAAGGTCCAAGAATGCACATTCAGGCAGTACAATGATAAATAAAGGCAAGAAAATGATTTCTACACAAGTCAGTGGGGAGGAAGGGAGCAGAGCTTGGAATAGGGCATGTGGAAGGGCTTCTGGTGACTGGCAGAGTTCTAGTTCTTTTAGATTAATTCACTAAGCGACATACTTGTTTTATGAGTTTTTTGCGGGGGAGAAACAAGGATGATACAGGGTGGTGTATGAACTCAAGAGGCACACAAAGAAAACCTGGAGTAAGAGGCAAGGATGCCTGGGTAGTTCCACATGCATGCTAGTTCTTTCCTGCACCTCTGCCTGCCCTGCCCTGCTCCACTTCTGGGCTCTCAGGCCTGCCTGCTGCACACTGGCCCCAGGCAGATGCACACGGGCTCCAGGTGGATACATGGGGCATTCTGTGTGGTTCGTGGTGGTCCTTTAGGGTCTAGTGGGTGACCTCTGGCACTATGACAGAGCTATGAACTGCCTCAGGGTTGTGTTTGGGCTTCTCCTGACGACTTACGTACAATTATGGCAGCGTGTCCTGAAAACGTAAGTTCAGTTCCTGACACCTCCACTTTTTCTTGGGACACAATAATATGGCCAGCAATCATTAGACATTTTTAAAATTTAGTTTTTAATGGCTCTTTTGTTTGGGAATGGAAGTTAAAAACGGAAATAATATTTGTATTAGTTTTTAAAACTGAATGTTGAACCTATAGTTATTTCAATAATAATTTCAATTAAATTATATAGCAGAAGGGAAAAATAAGTTGCTAGAAACTGGTTGAACAAATCGAAGGATGTAGCCTTCTTGAAAAGCTTAACCATGTTAAAAGAAAAGAGGCCGACCCGAAGTCAGGCCCACAGGACGCCAGCGCTTTGTTGGAAGTCACCAGGAACTGCGGTCTGGAGGCAATCGGTGAAAAGCTGAACCAGGTCGAAGTCTGTATTTTAGTGTGAAGTACAGGGCGGAGTAAAAGTAGGTTTATAGTTGTTTGTAAGGAAAATAATGCAATAATTAGTAAATAATAATACAAGAACAAACTGTGTTTTGTGTACTCACCCCTGTAAGCTTACTTTTGCCCCACCCTGTATAATATAAAGAAAAATGCTGAAAGAGGAGAAATCTAAAAGTTCAGAACTTCATGAATTGCCTGTGATAGTATAAGAAAAGCACTTAAGCACTAGCCCATAAATAAAATCCATTCCACGGCCGATGCTTTTCCAAAAAGAGCATCTGACAGGCAGCCATTCCCAGATGGTCCTCACTGAAGCGTCAGCCTCACCCGAAAGGAGGCTGCCTCTGCTCCGAGTCGCCCTGGGCACAGGCCTTGTTCTCCACCTCTCCTTCCACTTCAAGGTCTCCCGCGGGCCCAGGAGGCAGACCATGGGATGCGGGCCTCCTTGCCCTGCTGCCCCGCCAGAAAGCATAAAGGGCCCACCTCATGGGTGCTTTCCACTAAGGGATTTCTCTGACCCTCCACACCTTGTGGCGGCAATGAGAAATGTCTATCCACTGAGGGTTTTCAGAGTTTCCTTTCCCATCAGCTGGGGCTCCCTCTGCCACCTCACATCCTGAAATCGATAGTTAACATCAGGGTTGATTCAGTCTTCAAATAAACCAATGGCTAAATATTTAGAACCACAACCAGAAATTTGAGAGATTTTTGCATCCTTTTCAAAAGCAATTTTGAATTCACTCATTGTTTTACGAAACTGGTCTTTCTTCCTTAAGTGTTTATTTCTGCCTAATTGGAAGTTTTATGGCACTGTAATTCCTGCTTAAAAGGCAGTTTTAAATAGCAAGTGTCGCCCAGGTGAGCGTTGCCCAAACTATTTACACTGGAACGTGAGTCCCCCCGGGTACCAGGACGTGTGGCCGGAGCCTTACTGCCCCTCCTCTCTTCCCCACTCTCACCCGCTGCTTCTCCCAGACACCCTCAGATGTCAGAGCCACACACGGAATAGAATGCCCTGGTTCCCTCCCGAGCACGGAGGAGGAGACCAGGCTGGAGACTGTGGCTCTGACCGCCAAGCTGAGCTCAGCACAGTCGGCTCCTGACCTCCAGCTCCCTGCAGCTCCCTGCACATTGCGGGGACCACTCTTACAACCCAGTGAACGAAGTCTCCAGTAGTAGAATATGTGTGCGCCGTAAAGGACAGCTTTTGTCCAGCTAAATGCCCTTGGCATCCAGCAAAGTAAGAAGGAGAAGAAAGTCCTGAGGTGTTTTGAAGGATGGCTGGGGAGCATAATTCCAGTGAGGTGACCTCATAATCTCTGCCACTACTGAAATCCATAGCAGCAATTCAGTTTAGGACGGGGAAAAAAAGTCAAAATTAGACTCAAATGTTCTCTTACATGGGCACGCATACCCACGTCACCTTTTATCAGTTTGTGCCTGGGTTTCCTGGAACACTCATTTGTACATATTAATGTCCTGGTATTTTATTACTCCTAAACTAATTATGTGGGAGACTGGCCCACCTGAGGCTCTGGTCACTTGAAGAAAGAACGCACCGTGCCATTACTTGTTACTTTTGGCGGACGTCCCAGCTGGAATTTTGTTACCTTTAGTGGAGAGGTTACATATTCCAGCACGCCCACACTGCTGTTTCTGGTTGCTTGAGGCTTTCACCTGGATGGCGTGGTCTTGGGGAATCTTGATCCTTGTTCACTTTTGACTTCTCCGGGGATGTACCAGGCCAGGTCTTCATGTAATAGAGAGTGTTTAGCTGCCCAGAACCCATGGTGGTCCAACTAACTACCTGCAGTGGTGTTTCTGGGAATTGCCGGAGCAAGGCCACCCAGTGCTAGACAGGGGAGAGTGTCAATCTCCCACACCCTAAAAAAAGAGAACCTCTTTCCAGAGTCATGCGTTGAGAGTCTGCTAGGTGCCAGGTAGAAGTACCTCTTGCAGCTTAATCCTTCCATGATGCCCAAGGTCAGGACAGTAAAGTTCGGAGAGATGAGCAATTTGAACCAGCTATGCATCTGGTAAGTGATGATGCTGGAAATCAATCAGCCTTTCTTCCTTCCAAGCTTGTGCTCTGGCCTCTCCAGACCAGCTGCCTGTAATGATGAGTTGGGAGCCTTGGTGTCCAGTCAGGTGACAGTAAAGAATGACACACCTGACTTCAGAGCTTCCAGCCAAGACGGAGGTGTAGATAGATATGCTTTGCTCCCTCACAGAACCAAAAGAAGGATAACAAGCAATTTAACAACAAAAAACAACCAGAACTTCCAGAAAATTGAACTGTGTGGAAGCCCAACAACCAAGGATCTAAAGAAGACACATTCAGTGAGACTGGTAGGACAGGCAGAGGTGAGCAGCCAGGGTGGAGAGGACGGGTGGCAAGGCTGGACAGAGGGCTGGTGGACGAGGTGGGTGGGGCAGTGGCTGGTGGACCAGATGGCCCCGTATTTTCGTGCAGATAAACTGAGAGGAACAATTGGGAAGGGAGACAGACTGTGTATCCTAGGGTTCCACTGCCAGGAAAAGAAAGTTTCAAAACCTCTGGCTGTAAAATTCTGCGGGGGTTATGGCAGCAGGAGAAACTGCCAGTTACACAGGAGAGTCCGTTGGAGGGGTCCATGGGGTACTAGAATGTACATAAGCCCACCTACCTGGGAATCAGCACCAGAAAGGGCACAATCCACTTGTGGGAAGTAAGGGAAGTGACTGAAATCCAGGTGAGAGCTGAGCCAGCAGCATTGTTCCCTCTCTGACCCCTCCCCCACAGACATCGCTGCGTCACAGTGAAGTGGGGTGCCCTGCCCTGGCAAATACTTAAGGCTCCACTCCTTATAATGTAACAGGTGCACCAAGACAAAGAAATATGGCCCAAATGAAAGAACAGATCAAAACACCAGAACAAGAACTCAGCAACAAGGAGAAAGCCAACCTATCAGATGCAGAATTCAAAACACTGGTAATCAGGATGCTCACAGAAATGATTGAGTGCGGACACAACATAAAGGAAGAAATGAAGGTTATATAGTGAAATAAATAAAAATATACAGGGAACCAACAGTGAAGGGAAGGAAACTGGGACTCTAATAAATGACTTGGAACAAAAGGAAGAAATAAATATTCAACCAGAATAGAATGAAGAAACAAGAATTCAAAAAAATGAGGAGAGGCTGAGGAACCTCCAGGATATCTTAAATGTTCCAACACCTGAATCATAGGGGTGCCAGAAAGAAGAGGAAGAGCAAGAAGTTGAAAACTTACTTGAACAAATAATGAAGGAGAACTTCCCCAATCTAGTGAAGGAAACAGACTTCTAGGAAGTCCAGGAAGCTCAGAGAGCCCAAAGAAGTTGGACCCAAGGAGGAACAGGCCAAGGCACATCATAATTAGCCAAGATTAAAATGAAGGAGAGAATCCTAGAAGCAGCAAGAGATAAGGAGACAGTCACCTACAAAGGAGTTCCCATCAGACTGTCAGCTGATTTCTCAAAAGAAAAAAAAAAAGAAAAAGAAAAACTTGCAGGCAAGAAGAGACTGCAAAGAAGTATTTGAAGTCATGAAAGGCAAGGACCTACATCCAAGATTGCTCTATCCAGCAAAGCTGTCATTTAGAATGGAAGGACAGATAAAGCACTTCTCAGATAAGGTAAAGTTAAAGGAGTTCATCATCACCCAGCCCTTATTATATGAAATGTTAAAGGGACTTATTTAAGAAAAAGAAGATGATCAAAACTATGAACAGTAAAATGACAACAAACTCACAACTATCAACAAGTGAACCAAAAAAACAAAAATGAAAATAAACTAAGCAAACAACTAGAACAGGAACAGAATCACAGAAATAGAGATCACATGGAGGGTTATCAGTGGGGAGTGGGAGGAGGGAGAATGGGGTAAAAGGTACAGGGAATAAGAAGCATAAATGGTAGGTACAAAATAGACAGGGGGAGGTTAGGAATAGTATAGGAAATGTAGAAACCAAAGAACTTATATGTATGATCCATGGACATGAACTAAGGGGGGAGGGATGCTGGAAGGAGGGGAGTACTAAGCAGAGGAGGATAAAGGGAAGAAAAAAATGAGACAACTGTAATAGTGTAATCAATAAAATATACTTTTAAAAAAGAGAAAGACACACCCACATTGAGGAGCAGGGCCAGTTGGTGATGAAGGAAGGGGACTGTATTGTAACAAATTATTATAAACTTAGTGGCTTAAAGCATCACCCATTTATTATCTTGCAGTCCTGGAGGTCAGAAATCTTAAATGGGTCTCATTGAACTAAAATCAAGGTGTTGGCAGGTGTTCCTTTAAGGCAATTCTAGGGAGAATCCATTTCTCTGCCTCTTCCACGTTCTAGAGCTGCATCTCTTGCACTCCTTGGCTTGTGGCCCCTTCCTCCACCATCAAAGCCAGCAGTGGAGCAGCTTCAACTCCCTCTGACTTAGACTTTTCTGCCTCCCTCTTCTACCTACAAGAATCCTTGTGATTATATCAAATCTACCTGGATAATCTCCCCATCACAAGGTTTTCATTAGAAACTTTAGTTTTGTCTGCAACCTTAATTCCCCTTTGCCACAATGTGGCATGTTGACATGCTAACATGTCCACAGATATCAGGATGTGGATATCTTTTGGGGGGCATTAGTCTGCCTTCCACAGATTCTGCCTCCTTGCAATTTTAATTGAGTCTGGATGATGATGGCACTCAGGTCTCCACTTCTCCTCTGGCATGTGTACTGACCTCTGGCTCTTACCCTTCTAGGTAACCTTGTAAAAGTCTCGAAATACAGACTTTGGACCATCCCAGGAGCCAAGGACGGAAGCTATTACTTCTCAGGGACCCTAGTTTCTCAGTAGGAATTCTGAGCTGATACCAATGGTCCGAGAGAGAGAGAGAGCCGGCAACACTGAAGAGGACAGTTCTACCAAATGGTCTTAAAAATGGGAGGCTTGGGGACACACAGATGCAATCATCTATGCATCACAAAACGCCACTCACACCCATGGTCAAGGCAAAGGACAAAGGTGGCCCTGCTGCAATGATCCCATTGGCTGACCTTTTGATTGATTATTTTTTTCCCTTTAAAACTGATTTTGATGCTTAATTGAACCTGACTCCCTTGGGATTAAAAACCTTAACTTGGAGAAAGGCTTGAGGCATTTATTATTGCATTTTATGGATTATCAGTGGGAAGTTGGAAGAGGCAGGTTTTGGCTTTTGAACAGTAAGAACTGTTTAGGGTGGAAGAGGCTGCCTGGTAAGGAAGTCAGCTCTGTGCCTCTGCTTGTGCTCAGGGAAGGAAGGGGGAGCATGGTCCAGAGTTCCAGGCAGGATTCTGGACTCTGAACAGAAACTAAAAGGAGATAACACCTGGAGGACCCCCTCCTTGGTCCAGATGAGGTGCTGGTCCTTTTATCGGCATCCTTCTCTTAGACTCCAGGATCTCATCGAAGGTAACAGCATTAGCTCCACTTTATGGATCAGAAAAGTGAGGTGAGGCATGGAAACTTGTCCCTGGAACACAGCTTGTCCAAGGCCGGGCTAGGAGGACAGCCCGGTTTCTGGCGCTCAGGCCCCTCACACCCCTTGGGTGAGGAGTGAAGCCTGGACGCGCTGGGCTCACTGATCTCCTGGTAGCACTGAGAGTGCAGGCAAGAGAACGAAGTTTACTTTGCATGTGGAGGCAGTTTCATATAACATTATCTCATTTAATCCTCTCAGCATTTCTATTCTCCCCACTTTATATGTGAGAGGGAGATTCAGAGTTTAAATAAAAGGAGATTCACAGACTTTAAGCAACATGCCAAGGATCTCAGAGCTGTCTGTCTAGTGGTGGATACGGAATTCAAAGGCTCACTGAGGCTCCATGTGCGGGGCTCCTGCCACCCTCCACGGGCGCTGCTTCCAGAAGCCCGGAGCTCCGGAGCACCCTGAGGAACCAGGGGGAGCAGGAAGGACACACCACCTTCAAAATCTGTCCTCTGTCTGACTGTATCCATTCATCTGGGCAAGCCAGGGGGATAAAACACTTTTGGGGGAAATGTAGACATTTCTAGTAGGCATGCTATTATTTTGAGGGTCCTATTTTACACATACTGTTCGTCTGTCAGACTCTCACTGAGTTGGAAGTCAACTGCAGAGCTCTGCAGGTCCGATGGGAGCACTCCAGGGCGCGGGGTCCCTGGCAGCTGGGCACGGACCAAAGACTTCCACATGCCTTGTCTTGTGGGCCCAGGGGCACCGAGGCAGGGACAGGGTCTCGCTCTGGGGAAGAGTCAAACGCGTGTGATTTTCCCAGTTGGGACATCTGTCACAACTGGGGATGGAAATGTCAAAGTGAATAACTAAAAAAAAAAAATAAATAGCAAACATGGAGTGATTACTCCAAGATGTTAACATTTTGTTTTCAAAAGTATGTTTTGAAAAATTACAAGCAGCTCACAAAAAGGAAAAAAAAACAACTATGGGCATTAAACAGGTAACTTAATAGAACAGTGTTATTCTTTTTAATTATAAAGGTTTTAATTTCCCCTTTACCCCTATTATTTCTGCTAATAAGCTTGTCGACTGGGCTGGAACTGATTATGAAAGGCTGGGAACAGATTTTATTGCCCAGAATAACATTTTTACACATTAGCATTTTACTTTTCAATTTTATGAATCAAGTGCAATATGGAGTCTCTTTAAAAGTCAGGACACAATTCTGAATATTAACTCAGGATCACTTCCTTTAAGCACATAAATACACTCATCTTTAGGGTGAAGTCTGGGTCTTAGTGATGACTAATTCGTACAAACCCTTTCAGGTAGAAAGGAAAATGTTCTCTGCAATCTTTGGGAACTATAGGAAGATTAAGCGAAGAACCCTGGATGGGATTTAAGACGGAGACTGGATTACCAAGGCTTCCCACCAGGCAGTAAGTTGAAATGATGTGCTAAGTGCTTTATGGACGCAGAACATCCAATCGGGAGGTGTGGAGCATCATGAACAAAGCGGAAAAATACAGATTTGCACTCAAGGGTCTTCCACCATTAAAAGGGACGGTAGAAGAAATTATTATATAGAACATATGGGAACACGCGGACACACATCTAAAAGAAGCTCTAAGCAAAGTCATGACTGCAGCCCCAAGCAGACTCCCCTCACAACGAACTCTCAATAAAAATCTGTTGAGCGAATGAGTAAGTGAATGAAATAGGCACAATCTGCATGTAAGGGTTCAAATATTTTTGGCTGATTGATGGTTGATATAGATGAATCACTGAGAGGTTAGTCTGTGAGCTCAGCCCTTCAAGTGGTGGTTCATTTTCCTCTGATGGCCTTTTCCTAAAAATAGAAAGTGCCACCCTGAGGAAGCAAAGATGCCCTGGTTACATTCTCCAGGTTTAAAGAGCCAACATCCCACAACTTTGCAAAATTCAAGCAGAGTAGCATAATTATTTATATAAAATAAAATTCTTATTTAAAACAGCAGAACATAACATTAAGGGTGAACTAAATAGTTCTAAAGAACAAGCAATTAAAGAAAGTGACCTCGTAAGAAGCTACCTCGTAAGAAGTTGGTAGCTTGGTTTTTATTCCCTAGTGGTTACTAGCTACCATCTAGCTTTATGCTCAGAGTTGACTGCAACTTTTCTCAACTAAATGTTTGGATGAGAAATGAGCCCAGCTCTAGCACCTGTTGATAGGTAGGGGAAGCGACTGTCCATTCCCTGGTCACTGTTCACCTGTGTGCTGGTAGAATTCTCCTTCAGGATAGTCAGCTGGTAAAGAGTGAGATATTTAGAAACCTTAGCCAGTTTTCAGACCTACCAGGCATTCATTTAGCGTAGGCTGGCAAATTATAGCCTGTGGGCCAATTTGGCCTGCCATAAGTCTTTGTAAATAATGTTTTATTGGAACCCAGTCTCTACGTTTGCACTACAACAGCAGAGTTGAGCAGCTGTGGCAGAGACCATGTGGCCTGCAAAGTTTAAAATATTTACTTTCTGGCTCTTACAGGAGGAGTCTAGTATAATGTGCTGGAAATCTTCCCCGACCCTACTCCCACTTTCCCTCCAGAGACCGAATCGATGGAACACATCGTCACCACCGCCACCACCCCTCCTTCACTCTGCTGCAGGCACGGCTTCGGGATGCTCCCTTGCTTTGTCCTGACAACCTGAGTTTAACAACACGGTGTTTGTGGGTGACAGGCCAAGTCATCTCTCCATCCACAGTGCGCATTGGTTTTCTGGGTGACACAGAAAGGCAAGGACTCATGAAGCGACGAAGGAAGATTGCTCTGGCCATCTCAAGACAGAGGCACTCTCATGTGGACGGAGGGACAGCTGTCACTTATCATGTTTGGTATAAACCCTATGGCTCTGGCTCAGCTCCTAAAATTTTACCAATCACACTGTCCAAAGCAATAAAGCTATAAATTAACAGCACAAATATAACTACTTAAACATGTAAATTCTATTGACAAACGTCCTAAATAATTTGGGTTAAAGAATAGAATCAAAATCATACATAATGGGCAAAGAGTTTCAGTTTTGGAAGATGAGAAAGTTCTGGAGGTGGCTGGCTGGTTATACAACATTGTGAGTATACTTGGTGCCACTGAAATGTACACTTAAAATGGTAAATTTTATGTTATATATATTTTGCCAAACTTAAAACAAAGTTAGCATTAGGGGAGGCTGAGAGAAAGATAAATGGGAACTCTATTATCTTTGTAATCCTTCTGTAAATCTAACGTTACTTAAAAGTGAAAAGTTAAAAAAATTATATATACTCCATTTATTTAGAATAGTGTTTCTCAAAGTATAATCCCTGAGATTCTTTTATGGGGTCTGTGATATCAAATCTGTTTTCACATAACACTAAGATGCTATTTGCTTTCTCTCTCTCTCTCATGAACATTAAAACATGGTAAGTTTATTTATATGGTTTCAGATTCCACATTGCAACTAATTTTTAAGAAGCTACCACTTTTCTAGTTTGATGTACTATCAAAGAAAAAGATTCATAATTATCTGAAAACTGCTAAATCATTTTTTCATTTTTCCAACTACCTAGCTACGTGAAGCCAGATTTTCTTCATATACAAGAGCCAAAACAAAGTATCTCAATGAGGGGGTTCAAGATGGTGGCATGGTAGGAGGATGCAGATTGCACTTCCTCCTGCACATGGGAGAAAAACCTAGCTGATCTACAGAGGAACAGAGCAGACAGCCAACAATACCACAGCATATATGAAAATAGGAGATCAAAATCTGTAGCAGACATTGGAAAACTAGACGTGGCAGCCGAGCGACCGGAGGTGGCCAGGCTACCGGAGGTGGCCCTGCGACCAGGATGGAAGAGGCTCTGTGACTGGAGGTGGCTCTGCGACCGACCGGAGGTGGCCCTGGGTCCTGAGACGGCTCTGCAACCGACCTGAGGCGGCACTGCGACAGGGTCGGAAGTGGCCCTGAGACCGGAGGCGACCCTGCAACTAGAGGAGGGAACTCTGTGGAAGACCCAGAGCTCACATCTGTGATCTGGGGTGAGTGTGCGCAACTTGGGAAACTCTTGGAGCCCATGCCCGTAGTCTCGGGTGGGCGTGTGCGCCCTGTAGGAGACCCGGAGCTCATAGCAATAGACTCCGGGAGGGTTCGATCTGTAAGAGATCCCAGCTGAAACCCATAAACTCGGGAAAGTGTGCCCCCTGCAGGAGGCTCAGAAATCACACCCAAGGATGTGTGCATGGAGAGTGCGCCATTAGCCCTGGGGTCAGTGCGCGGCTGGCACTGAGGACAGTAGCCCAAAGCTGACTGAGTGAGGAACAGGGAGAAAAGCTATACGAGTCACCTTGCAGCCTGTTACAGCCAGCAAGACCAGAAAATCCAGTTTGGCCTGTTTGAAAATAGCAAGAGATTTTTTTTTTGTTTTTTGGGTGTTTGTGTTTTTTTTTTTTATAGTTGTTTTTTGTCTGTTTAGTTGGTTTTTTTGTTTGTTTTTCATTTTTGTGGGGTTCTTTTTGTTTTGTTTTGATTATATATATATATTTTTATTATTTCTACCTTTTTTATCCCTCAATTCCTTTTGATTCTCTTTACTTCTTTCTTGTTTTATTCCTTCTTCCTTTCTTCCCAATTTTATCTCTCCGTCCTTCCTCTTTTTTCTCTTCTTTTTTCACTTTCTTCTTTTCTCTTTTTAAATACCCACAAGTGAGGCAAAAAAATCCTAGAACTGTGAAAAAAACCAGAGTTGGACCAAAAGAGGGGTTATCCCAACAGCTGAGATAGTGGAAGCTGTGAACACCAGGATACCTGAAGGAGACTACACCACTGAATCTCACAGGTATTCCACCACAGAAGTTCACATCATAAACCCAGGGAGCCGGAACAGATCAATTTAAGAAGCTGAGGCTTACAAGAAGAGTCTCACAAACAATGAGAAGACAAAGAAACAATCCCCAAACGAAAGGAAAGGAGGAAGCCCCACAAAGAATCCTAAATGAAACAGAGGCAACTCAACTATCAGATAAGGAATTCAAAGAAATGGTTGTTAGGAAGCTCCATGAGCTCTCAATGAGCTACCAGAAACTACAGGGAAGCTACGATGAACTCACTGCAAACTATATCAACATGAAAAAGGAAATAGAAACTATCAAAAAGGGCTGAGAGGAAATGAAGAATATAATTTCTGAGCTGAAGAACACAGTAGAAGGAATGAAAAGCAGAATCGATGAAGCAGAGGATCAAATCAGTGAGTTGGAGGACAAAGTAGAAAAAAGAAGCCAGAAAGAGCAAGAAAAGGAAAAGAGGTTTAGAAAGAATGAAGAGGGGTTAAGAGAAATACAAGACAACATGAAACGTAATAATATCCGTATAATAGGAATACCAGAAGGAGAAGAAGAAGAGTAAGGGATAGAAAACCTATTTGAAAAAGTAATGATGGAAAACTTCCCTAATTTGATGAGAAAAAAAGTCACACAAATCCAGGAAACAGAGAGTCCCAATCAAGAGGAACCCAAACAGGCCCACTTCAAGACACATCATCATTAAAATGGCAAAATTCCAAGACGAAGAGAGAATCTTAAAGGCAGCAAGGGAGAAAAAGGAAGTAACATACAAGGGAGCCCCGATAAGGTGAGCAGCTGACTTCTCAATGGAAACGCTCCAAGCCAGAAGACAATGGCAAGAAATATTCCAAGTAATGAGAACCAAAGGCCTACAACCAAGACTACTTTATCCAGCAAGGCTTTCAATCAAGATAGAAGGCCAAATAAGGAGCTTCCCAGACAAAAGAAGTCTAAAAGAATACACCTCTACCAAACCAGTACTACAAGAGATACTAAAGGGACTGCTTTAAGGAAAAAAAGGAAAAGAGAGAATGAGGAACACAGATATGAAAATGGCAATGAATCAGTACCTATCAATAGTAACCTTAAATGTAAATGGATTAAATGCTCCAATCAAAAGACATAGAGTAGCTGACTGGATAAGAAAGTATGACCCACACATATGCTGCCTACAAGAGACCCACCTCAGGACAAAAGACCTACACAGACTCAAAGTGAAAGGCTGGAAACAAATTTTCCAAGCAAACGAACAGGAAAAAAAGGCCGGGGTAGCAATACTCATATCAGACAAAATAGGCTTCAAAAGAAGAGCTATAAAGAGAGACCCAGAAGGTCACTTCATACTACTCAAGGGAAGAATCCACCGAGAAGACATCGGGGTGTTAAAATCCCCTACTATAATTGTGTTGTTGTCAATATCTTTCTTGAAGTCCTCTAAGATTTTCTTGATGTATTTAGGTGCTCCTATGTTGGGTGCATATATATTTACAATGTTTAACACCCCACTGTCAAAAATGGACAGATCTTCCAAACAAAATATCAACAAAGATATTGTGGCATTGAACAATACTCTAGACGAATTGGACTTAGCTGATATATATAGAGCCCTTCATCCCAAAGAAACTAAATACACATTTTTTTCAAATGCACATGGAACATTTTCAAAGATAGACCACATGATAGGACACGAAACAAACCTCAACAAATTCAAGAAAATTGAAATCATACCAAGCATTTTCTCCAACCACAAGGGACTGAAACTAGAAACCGACTTGATGGGGAAAATCCCCAAACCATCAAAATCACGGAGATTGAATAGTATGCTATTAAACAACGAATGGGTAAAGAATGAAATTAGGGATGAAATCAAAAAGTTTCTGGAAACAAATGAAAATGAACTCACAACAACCCAAAACTTATGGGACACAATGAAAGCAGTCCTCAGAGGGAAGTTCATAGCAATACAGGCCTACCTAAAGAAGATAGAAAGCTTTCTAACAAATGACTTAACCCTACGCCTACAAGAACTCGAGGAACAACAACAAAGACAGCCCAGGACAAGTAGAAGGAAGGAAATAACCAAGATCAGAGCAGAATTAAATGACATAGAGATTAAAAGCACAATCCTAAGGATCAATGAATCCAGGAGCTGGTTTTTTGAAAAGATAAACAAAATTGACAAGCCTTTAAGCAGGCTCATCAAGAAAAAAAGAGAGAGGACTCAAATAAACACAATCAGAAATGAAAGAGGAGAGATTACGACTGGCACCACAGAAATACAAAGAATTGTAAGAAATTACTACGAAGAACTGTATGCCAAGAAATTTGAAAACCTAGGTGAAATGGACAAGTTTCTAGAAAAATATAATCTCCCAAAACTCAAAGAAAAAGAAACAGAAAGCCTGAACAGACCAATAACAGCTGATGAAATTGAAGCAGTAATCAAAAAACTCCCGACACACAAAAGCCCTGGACCAGATGGTTTCACAGGGGAATTCTACAAAGCATTTAAGGAAGAGCTAACCCCTATCCTTCATAGACTATTCCAAAAAATCCAAAATGATGGAAGACTCCCAAACTCTTTTTATGAAGGCAGCATAATCCTAATCCCAAAACCAGATAAAGACACAACAAAGAAAGAAAACTTCAGGCCAATATCACTGATGAACATAGACGCTAAAATCCTTAACAAAATATTGGCAAACTGCATCCAACAATACATTAAAAAGATCATACACCATGACCACGTGGGATTCATCCCAGGGATGCAAGGATGGTTCAACATTCGCAAATCAGTAAATGTAATACATCACATAAACAAAAGCAAAGAGAAAAATCACATGATCATATCAATAGATGCAGAAAAAGCTTTTGATAAAGTGCAACACCCATTTATGATAAAAACACTCGGCAAAGTGGGAATAGAGGGAGCATTCCTCAAAATAATAAAGGCCATATATGAGAGACCTACAGCCAACATCATACTCAATGGGCAAAAACTGAAATCTTTCCCACTAAGATCAGGAACAAGACGAGGCTGTCCACTTTCACCACTTCTATTCAATATAGTATTGGAAGTCTTAGCCACAGCGATTAGACAAGAAAAGGAAATAAAAGGCATCCAAATTGGAAAGGATGAAACAAAACTATCATTGTTTGCAGATGACACGATTGTGTACATAGAAAATCCTATAGACTCGGCCAAAAAGCTACTCGACATAATAAATGAATTTGGCCAAACAGACGCATACAAAGTCAATATCCAGAAATCAAAGGCATTTTTGTATACCAACAGTGAAACAGCAGAAGCCAAAATCAAGAAAAAAATCCCATTCGATATAGCAAAAAGAAAAATAAAATACCTAGGAATAAACCTAACCAAGGAGGTAAAAGATCTGTATGCAGAAAACTACACAACACTGAAGAAAGAAATCAAGGAAGACACAAACAAATGGAAGCATATACCGTGTTCATGGATCGGAAGAATTAATATATCAAAATGTCCATACTACCCAAAGCAATTTACAGATTCAATGCAATACCTATTAAAGTACCAATGGCATATTTCACAGACATAGAACAAACACTTCAAAAATTTATATGGAATCATAAATGACCCCGAATAGCTGCAACAATTTTGAGAAAGAAGAGCAAAGTAGGAGGGATCACAATACCTGATACCAAACTGTATTACAAAGCCACTGTAATCAAAACAGCCTGGTACTGGCACAAAAACAGGCACATGGACCAGTGGAACAGAACAGAGAGCCCAGAAATAAACCGAAGTCTCTACAGTCAATTACTATTTGACAAAGGGGGCAGCAACATAAAATGGAGTAAAAATAGCCTCTTCAACAAGTGGTGCTGGGAGAACTGGACAGCTACATGCAAAAAAATGAAACTTGAGCACCAACTTACATCATACACAAAAATAAATTCAAGGTGGATAAAAGATTTAAATATAAGCCGTGACACCATTAAAATCCTAGAGGATAACATAGGCAGGAAAATCTCAGATATTTCACGCAGCAACATTTTTACTGATATGTCCCCTAAAGCAAGGGACATAAAGAAAAAAATAAAGAAATGGGATCTCATCAAAATAAAAAGCTTCTGCACAGGTAAAGAAAACAGTATTAAAATAAAAAGAGAACCAACTGTATGGGAAAACATATTTGCCAATGATACCTCAGAGAAGGGATTAATCTCCAAAATATATAAAGAACTTACAAGACTCTACTCTAAGAAGACAAGCAACCCAATTAAAAAATGGGCAAAGGATTTGAACAGACACTTCTCCAAGGAGGACATACAGAGGATCCAGAGACACATGAAAAGATGCTCGATATCGCTAGCTATCAGAGAGATGCAAATTAAAACTACAATGAGATACCACTTGACACCAGTCAGAATGGCCTTCATAAACAAAGCAACAAACAGCAAATGTTGGAGAGGTTGTGGAGAAAAGGGGACCCTAGTGCACTGTTGGTGGGATTGCAGATTGTTACAACCACCATGGAAAACAGTATGGAATTTTCTAAGAAAACTAAAAATGGACATATCTTTTGACCCAGCAATTCCACTGCTTGGATTATATCCTAAGAACCCTGAAACACCAATCCAAGAGAACCTATGCACCCCTATGTTTATAGCAGCACAATTTACAATAGCCAAGTGCTGGAAGCAACCTAGGTGCCCATCACTAAATGAGTGGATCAAAAAACTGTGGTACATTTACACAATGGAATTCTATGCAGCAGAAAGAAAGAAGGAGCTCCTACCCTTTGCGACAGCATGGATGGAATTGGAGAGCATCATGCTAAGCGGAGTAGGCCAGGCAGTGAAAGACAGATACCATATGATCTCACCTTTAACAGGAACCTAATCAACAAAACAAACAAACAAGCATAATATAAACAAAGACACTGAATTTGAGAACAGTCTGACAGTGACCAGAGGGGAGAGGGGAGGGAATTTCAGGGGAAAAGGGGAATGGTTTAGAGCAACAAGTATAAAGGACACATGGACAAAAACTATGGGGGGTGGAAATGGGAGGAAGGTGGGGAGGGCTGGGGTGGTGGGCTCGGGGGGGTAAAAGACAGAAAACTGTACAATATCAACAATTAAAAAATATTGATTAAAAAAATAATAAAAAATAAAAATGAAAAAAACAAAGTATCTCAATGGACTGAGTGCACAAGAAGATATGAGAATCCAGCATCTTCTATTAAGCCAGGCATTAAAAAAATATGTGCAAAATTGTAGAACAGTGCTCTGCTTCAATTTTTTTGTTTTTTTTGCTTTGGGAAATAGTTACTTTTCAAAAACTGTTATTATACAATGAGTTTATTTTGTTAGTTAAAGAAATTAGTAAGTAATTTTCAAGTTTCAGTATACACTTTGAAACTGTAAATATCAATAAATACAGCCCTTGGCTAGGTGGTTCAGTTGGTAGAGTGTCGTCCCAACACCCCAAGGTCGCAGGCTGGATCCCCAGTCAGGGCTCATAGATGCAAGAATCAATCAGTGGATATTTTTCTCTCCCCACCCCCTCTAAAATTGACAAATAAAAAAATACAATTCGTACAAACAAAAGTTTTTTGGAGTCCTTCATAACTTTTAAGCATGTAAAGGGATCCTAAGACCAAAACATTTGAGAATCATTGACTGAGAAAATGACAACAACAACAAAACAAACATTAAATTTGAGAGGTAGTCAAAGCCATAAATACACTTATTTCTTAAAAAAATGGAAATCAAGGTGGAAATTTAAAAAATATAAATTCCAAAAAGAAAAAAAAACCCATTTGCATTAGAAAGTGAGAGCTGGTTCTCCAGAACAATTTTTTAATAAGCAATTTTAATAAACAAAAAGGAATAATATCCAGATAAATAATAGTAAAACTAAAAAGATAATACATCAGGGTACTTTTAAATTGTAAGTAAATTCTATGTATAATTCTATTTAACGACATTTGAAACTCTCCATGAAAAAGATACACTAAAATGATTACCAAATTGACTTAAGATGAAAGAGAAAACATAATGGAGTGGTAGCCTTAGAAGAAAGTTTAAAAGTTATAAGAAATACTTTTTTCCTAAAAGAGTCCAAAGCCATATTTTTTTCACTGGTGAATTGCCATCAAAATCTAAAGGAGGAGGTAATGGTATAAGCTTCTCCAGAACACATAAACATTGGAATGCTAACCTAACCTAAGCTTCAGAGAGGTAGCACCATAGACCTGTCTCACTTCTGAGCTACAGATTTTTAAAAATTTAAGTAAGTTACCAGCAAACTGAATTCAACAGAGCATTAAAAGAATTACTGACCAGGATAAAGCAGGTTGTATTCCAGGAATGCAAGGATGATTTCATGTAGGAAATTTTTAGGAAAAAATAATTTAAATAGATGCCAAGATGGCATTTAAAAATCATCCTGCTAAAAACATTTACAGAATTAGAAACAGACTTTCTGAATCCTATAATAAGCATGTAATCAGAGAGTAATTTAAAATATTACTATCTATATTATATTACTATAATATATTGAGTATACACCTATCTTTCTTGATAGTGAAAATTAAAGTCAGAGTTAGGGTGTATAATAAGTGCTATCACATATTAAAATATTCTGTAAGTTTTGGTAAACTTTTGGTAATATATTATGAAAAAGAAATCAGAGGTATAACTATTGGAAAAGAGTCATATTATCATTATTTCTATATGATATGATTATATTATTACAGAATCTTGGGAATGCTCAAAATTAACAAAATTTCAACACAGTGGTCAGATAGTGATAAATGTAAGAAATCTAAAACTGTTGTTCCATATACCAACAACAATTTTGAAGATTAAATAAAAGGAGATTTCATTCTCCATCATTATCATCACCATACCCCAACAAATACGATTAAGTATCTAAGGCCAGTCTTCACAAGAAATGCAGAGAATCTATGTGGGAAATATCAGAATGTTCCTGGCAGATATAAACTATGTGAATAAAAGGAAATAAATGCTATGTTCCCAGGCTGGATGTTTTAACCATGTCTATTCCTCCCAAGTTGATTTACAGATGCAATATAGTCTTGGCATGACGCAAGTTCCAGTTCAAGCATCGCCTTCTTCGAGAGACTTCTGATCATGTCACTTGAACAGCACCCTGCTCTTCCAGCCACCACTTGTCACCCTTTCTCCTTGTTTTCTCGACAGCATGCATTGCGTTCCGAAACTCTCTCTCCGCTCTTCTGCCTCCAGTCTTCCCCACTAGAACGCGTGTCAGGTGGGGCTGTGCCTTGTTCTCTCTGCCCCTAAAACAGAGTCTGGCACACAGCAAATGCTCAATACCTGTTTACTGACTGAACTTAACACCATTTATCACATGGAAACAGCACTAGGATTTTTTCTCTTGAATGTGACAAAATGGTTCCAAAATTCACCAGGAATATATGCATTCCAGATTATCTAAAATGTTATTAAAAAGACTCACAATAGGGAGACTTGCCATGACAAATATTAAAACAGTAGTAGGCCTGTCCAGGTAACTCAGTTGGTTAGAGCATCGTTCAGATAACACCAGGTTGGAAAATTGGCTATTAAGGAAAATCTATATTCTCATTTCCCATAAACTCTAAACTAAAATTTTATACTATACTCTAAATTAAATGTAAAGATGTTTAGTGCCTGCCTCCTGCCCCCCCCCACCCCAAATAAGCCTGGTACAAAGGAGTATATGCTGTATAATTCCATTTGTATAATGTTTTTTCCTTTATTTTCTTTCTTTTCTTAAAAACAAGAAAACCCAGGCAAAATAAATCTATGGTTACAGCAGTCAAAGCCCTAAATACTCTTACATATTTATTTATTTAACCCTCACCCAAAGACATGTTTTCATTGTTTTTGTTAGAGAGAGGGAGAGGGAGGAGAAGCACCCGCTGGTTGTTTCCCATACACGGCGGGGCCGGCGTCGGCGCAGGCCTAGACCGGGACCCAACCCGCAGTCTAGGCGTGTGCCCCGACCTGGAATCGAACCCACAACTCTTTGCTTACCAGACAATACTCCAGCCAACTGAGCCACACTGGCCAGAGCAATACTCTTATTTCTTAAAAAATGGAAATCAATGTGGAAATTAGAAAATAAGAATTTATAAATTCCGTTTGGGGGTGTGGGGGGTTAGGGACGGAAGGGAGTGCTGGGAGGGCTCCTGGAATCAGAGTGCTCGTTACACCCGTGTGTTCACTTTGTGAACATTCATTAAAGCTGTGCAATTTAAAAAAAGATTTTACTTATTCATATTTAGAGAGAGGGGAAGGGAGGGGGAGAAGGAGAGAAACATGAATGAGCATTCTGTGCTGGAGTGCTTCACTACTAGTATTGAATTTAATCTTCCCAGTAGCCCTACGAGGCAAATGTTGATGTCAGTTGATTTTACAGATAAGAAAACGACACAGGGAGAGATGGACCGATCGAGGCCGCAGTGCCAGACAGTTGCACAGCACAGCCTGCACCACCCTGCTTGTATTGAAATGTCTGAGGCTTTGAATGCTGGATGCCTTTGCCAGGGAAACTGGTGACCGGTAATTTCCCTTAAAATTCCAGGTTAGTCTTAGACACACTGTGAAGCACACCTCAGAAGAAATCTCAAGTCAGTCAATTAGGTCCTTTTTCTTTGATGAACCAATTTCTACCATACTAATAAAAATTATCTTAAGGGCTACTATTAGTCTTCTTGAAGCAATTCTGGGATCTCATACTTAATGAATATACAACTTACTGGGATAACTGAAAAACAGAGGAGCTCAATTCAGAAAGAGCATTGATGAAGGTCAGGGACATGCTCTCGCTGCCTAGTGGGAGTCTGCTGTGAGGATCGGTCACTGCCACGGTGAACAGCTAGATAGCCATCTAGCCTGGCTGGCCACAGAACGCACTGACAAGAGGGGAGAGATCAGGGTGGGTCTCAAGGTGGTGCTTCAGAGACAAGGAGAGAAGCTTAGTTTCTTTCAAATGCAACTCAAATTTCCCCTCGTATAGTATTCCTGTCTCTCTTTTTCTTATTGAGTAGGATCGATGACTTACATTTCTGACTCCTGAAATTACTCATCTGTCCCTTCTACTCTCATTTGCTCCAGATCATCTGAAAATGCTAAATGCAAATACACTTTATCCTGCCAGGGGATCTAGCAACACTTTGGTGTGTATTGTGTTTTTGTATAATAAGGCACTTACCCTGCAGTCTGGTGAAAGACACACACACACACACACACACACACACACACACACACACACACTGGGTTTCAATTAAGATTAAGATCCCTGTTTGGAATCACTGAACCCACCGATACACCGATATCTTCATTAGTCCTTTCTGGCCCTCAGACTCTGGGCACAGACCTGGCCTTTCTGAAATGCTTGGCGGCCCTCCTTTCCCCTCCTCCCCTGCAACTGCCAAAAACATTTTTGTTGCAACCCCCCTCCAGCGCACTGTCTTCATGAGCTGACCACTGCCCAGAGGTTTAATCTGAAGGATGGAGGGTGGGGACGAGGGGTGTTCCACCATCTGGTCTTATCCTCCAGTTGCAGCCTCACATGCCGAGGCTGCTCACTTGTTTTGTAAGACACCAAGCCCAAGTCCAGGTCTGTCTCCCCTTAAGAAAGGGGACTTTGTTTCTCTGTACTTTGGTTCCTGCTGCTCCTTTGGATGGAAATGCTCTTCGCCCGTTTCTTCTGATAAAAGAAGCCTGTGCATCCTCCACAGCAGGAGTCGGCACACTACACCTGGAGGCAAAGCTTCGTGACTGCCTGTTTTTGTAAGTCGAGTTTCACTGGTGCAGAGCCTCGCCGCCCGTTCACTCACATATCACTCTCGGCTGATTCCTCACTGCAGCTGAGAGTAGCCGCAGCTGTGGCTGGATGGCCTGCAAAGCTAGAATGTTTACCGCATGGTCATCCCCTGCCCTAAAAGCACAGTCTAAACGCCATCCCCTGGCTCTTCCCCAGATTAGCCTGTTAGAAGTACTTTCTCCACTCTTTGCACTCTCATAGCACTGGGTCTCTTATCAAAGCCTTCAGAGGTTTCTCAGCAGGGTGATCGTGAATGCGTTCTGAAGCAGGGGCCATGTATTATTCCGCTTTGGGTCTCTGCAGTGCACTGCACACAGTAGGTACTTATAGAGAGTCACTGAAATGTTTAATTATTTTGTATGGATATCAAGTCGGATGAAGAGCAATGTTTTACTTAATTAGATTGTATAACTACTAGCTAAAGGAAGAAATAAATACTGATCAAGAGACAATTTTTGCCCCCAAGGAATAATACATATGAGTGTGACTGCCTGGCCACAAAGGAATTTGGAGGAGTAGGACTATGTGAAAGTATATTTTCTATGGAAGGACATACGTATCAACTCAGAATTCAGACAGAGGAGTGGGCCTTCCCTAGACTGATTTTTATGTGATCCTTAATTCAAGGAATAGTGTCTGGCTTGGGAAAGGGTAGAGGAGGATCAGGAGATACCCAAAGTTCTAAGAGCGGGCGATGCTTGGCCAAACAGCCGGAGAAGAGCTAAGAGAGGCAGGCCACGCTCAGAAGGAGAAAAGAGGTTTATCTTCAACACTCACTCCTTCAGGGATTTATCAGCAAGAACTAAAATTTCAGAAGATGAGCAGAATCTGACTGGAGTTCTGCTTAATGAGAGAAGGGAAGAGGGCGCTCAGTTGCTCCGTGAAAGGGAAGACCAGGAGAGAGGAGGGGGCCCGCTCTGGAAGGCAGATTTCCCATTCCTGAAGCTCTAACCCTTGACAGAAACTAAAGGACACCCCAAAAGACAGCAGTGACCACAGAGTGGCAAAGGGCGGGTGGCCCCAGATGCTGCTCAAGAAAGCCCTGAAATTATCGTTTTTCTCAGCTGACACTTCTCTTGTATGATGTTAACGCTGTTTACTAAGTGATGTTTACATATTTCTTCTTGAGGCTTAATTTGTATTAATTCCCTAATGCGGAAGCTGAGCTATCTAACACGTTGCAAAGCCCGACATTGATTCAAAGGGGAAAGGCTTTGGGGTACTTGCAAGCAGGTTAGGGAACGGACAGACCTGGGGCAGCGTTACACGTGCCCACTGCACAGGCACGACCTAGTCCAGGCAGGAAACCCAGGAGCGATGAGCAGCCCTATCGAAGATGCTGTGTGGGGTGCCCTGCCCAGAGAGAATGGGAGAGAATGTCCTTCTCCCTGTGGGGACAGGGCTGTCACACCACTTCCATAAAAATCCACGACCCAGCCCACTCAGAAGCTGTGTCCTGAATTTGAGGAATGCATCCTCAAAGGCAAAGGTGTAGAAAGGCAGGTGTGGATGCTTTGCACATTTCTAAGATACATGATACAATTAAAAGCAAAAACAAATCACAGCTTTGCTATTGCCCACAAAACCACAGGCAAATCCAAGTACGAGCAGGCACACCCAGTCTCACATTTCCAGGTGATGAGGTACCCAATAAACAGCAGGGCTCTGTCTGGTCCAGAAGACCTGAGAGCTTTTCAATTCAGAGTGACTGACGTTGGAAACGAAAAGCAAGCCCATGTGAACAGATTAAGGACATCAGTGCCTTCCTGAATCAGACAGCAGGTGGAAGTGTGTAATGCAAAATGAAGTCCCGGACCGTGAAAACGAACGACAGCATCTTTCCAAGTCTCAGCAGGAGAGCACTGTCTCCTTGGCAGGGGACCTTTGTTGGAAGATTTGGTTTTGGACAGGAAGCATGAAAGCTTGCTGCTGAACAACAGGTGAGAACTGAGTCCAAATAAAACACCAGCTGCTTGGTGTCACTTTCTCCCACGTGATCAGGGAACACCAACCAGGCCGAGTGAGGACAGCACTTTGGGTGCTGGCAGTTCGATGAGCTCCTGGGGCTGCCACTACCTGCAGTAGGTGGCAAGGAAGACACGAAGCACCTAGGCATCCTGTCCTGACACTGGAAAGCAGACCACTGGTGTGTGTCATATCACTGGCTAAAATACTGTTTTAAAAACAGATTTGACATGTTGGTGAGGATGTGGAGAAATTGGAATCCTCATGGAAGGATATAGAAAATGGCGCAGCCACTGTGGAAAACAATTTGGCAGTTCCTCAAAAAGTCAAACACAGAATTGCTGCATGACCCAGCAGCTCCACTCCCAGGTTCCCGAAAGGACTGGAAGGAGGGACTCAAACAGACACCTGCACAGCAGCATCATTCGCAACAGCCACGGGGGGAAACAACCCAACTGGCCATCGACAGAGGAACGGAAGCAAAATGCGGTGTACGCATAAAAAAGAATACATTTCTGACGCAGGCTACAACACGGGTGCACCTTGAAAGCATGATGATGAGTGAAATAATCCAAACACAAAGGACAAATACTCTATGGTTTTACTTGAATGAGGTGCCTAGAAGAGTCAAATTCATAAGACAAAAAGCAGAGTAGAGGTTACTAGGGGTTTGGGGTAGGGGGAACAGGAAATTATTGTTCATTAGTTATAGCTTCTGGGATGATGAGAAATTTCTGGGAAAAGAAAGATAGTGGTGACAGTTGTACAACATCACGAATATACATAATGCTACTGAGTTATATACTTAAAATCGTTAAACTGATAAATTTTACGTTTTATATATATTTACCATAATTAAAAATAAAAGAGAAAAATCTCACATGGTGTTGATTCATTTCTCCAAAATGTTCTACTCTTTTTAGGAGCTGGATATTCTTTCAGACGCTGGTTTCAAAAGAACTCTGCTGATGCAGATGGAGAAAGTCTAGTGACTAAGCCTTCGGTCACCAGCTGTAACTATGGCAACCTAGTCCAAAGATTCACAACGGGAGGGTAGGCCTCGTGATTTTAACCAAATCTGAGGTCACAGAGGGGGTAGGGTTGGGACAGTGTGATGGGGACAACAAGGCTGTAAGGAACTAGGGCATATCTTTCTTCTACTGGTGGGGAGAGGGAGGCTCAGGTTCTCCCCCGCCCCCAGCCACATCTGATTCGCCAGTGACTGTGGGCATGCATGTGGAATACAGGTCATGAGGAAGGGCTGTGCCTGGATTTGGTTCTCGACTCAACCACTCACATACCGGTCGCCTCAGCAGGCCCGTCACTTGTGCTGGGCTCAGGGTCTTCAGTTATAAACTCAGATGCTGACCCCAGCAACCCTGCTGTACCACAGCTAGGAGGCATGCTCAGCTTTCCCACAGCCTGTGAGTAACACATGCCTCCGGTGCCACGAGTGAAGTCTACGGACCCCCCAAACGGGCTGCCCAGCGCTGCGTGGCTGCAGAAGAGCCAGGGCTGCCTTGGCTTTTGCACCCCCACTGCCAGCACAGCTGCTAGCACATGGAGGGGACTTGAGAGAAGGAATGTCTAAGGCTGGCCTACCTGTCTTCAAGGAGTGCGCAGCCTAGCTGGAGAGAGCAGACATCTAAGCAGAGGAGCTGCAATACAATATGGTGGGTGTCAGACTGGAGATACAGTCAAAGTCCTACGGGAATCCAAAGACAACTCTTACTCTCTTTGCTTTTCCTCTTCTGTGTCTTCCATTTTTCTGCCATGTACTGAGAAAGCCAGCAAGGATTCTAAACACCAGAGAGGCAGACTATATGAAGGCGTTTTAAGCTAGAACTTCTGCTGTTGCTGGGGCTACAACCAGGGACCCAGGGCCAACAGGCTGAGGGAAATATTGCCGGTAAACTGAAGGAGGGGGCTTGGATTAGAAACTAAGAATTCAGAGTGAGTTGATAAATTCAAACTTAACGGTAGATAAAATAGTCATTTTGATAATACCATAGACACTTATTATTATTTTTTAGATACCATTCTGGAATAGGTGGCCTGTGAAAGTTTAGCATCAAAAGGATCTTAGTGTTCACGGAGCCTGGGGTTTCTCATCTGAGCACTATTGATATTTGGACTGATAATTCTTTGTTGTGGGCTGCGGTGCACACTGTGAGATGTTTAGCAGTGTCCTTGGACTTTCTTCACCAGATGTTAGTAGCAACCCCACACCTGTCCCAGTTGCAGCCCCCCAGCTGGTCTTTTACCCTGAAAGGACATTGGAATCACCTAGGGGGGACCGTTAAAGAATCCTGATACCCAGCTGTGCCCCGGACTAATTACATCTGTGGATGGGAGACAGGCATTGGCATATTTCAAAGAGGCTTCAGACATCGTGCCTCCTGTGATTCCAATATGCAGCCCGAGACAGAACCACTGATCTAGGGAGATAAAGAAACTAACAGTGACTGAGTACCTCTAAGATGCGAGAGTCTACGTCCGTATCTCGCTTAAAGCCAACAGTTCAGGGAAATTACAATCGTTTTCCTATTTTACCAACCAGAAAAGTGAATGTCAGCAAAAGTTAAGGCACTTGTCCAAGGGTATCCCAGACAAAAATGGTAGCTGGGCAGAGGGCAGCTTCAGCCGGAGTGCTGGGCGGTCGACAGAAGGCCAGGCCAGGCGCTGGAGGCTCCGTGGGAGCGAAAGCAGAGAAACGCCGCTGACAGCGCTGGATGCAGTTTGGACCTAGACGTGGGACATAAATTTATACCCCAGGGAAACCCTTTTCTGATTAGAATGAGTCAGCACAGGGGAGATGCTGAGCCCACTCGACCATTTTGCTTCTCCTTTTGTTCTGCTGGGAAGAAGGAACAACTCCAAGACACAGGTGGGAGCAGAAGCCATAAGGACACACAAGTAGGGCAACTGGGTCAGGTAGGCAGGCATTTGATCCCTGAGAAGAGAGGTGTAAAATTTCACACTTAAGCCAGCATGATCCTGGAGGCTTCAGAAGTGGGGTGGCCGAGAAGGCTGCTCTCCATTTCACCAGCACAAGGAAAACTAGTTTTGTTAAGCTGTCATTCATGAACATTGGAGTCTTGAGATGAGGTAGGGAAAATATGTATTAAATGCTTTTAATGCTGGGTGCTTCATGATTATTATCCTATTGAGTCCTTGCACACATCTAAAAGAGAGTAGATTTGATTCTCCTCTGTCTGCCCACTGCTCACACACTCAGAGGATGCTGAGAGCAGATGGCCCAGCGTACTGAGGTCCGCCCAATTTGAAGGAAAGGCCTGTTGCATTCATCTCCACTAAACCAGTGTTACATGAAGTGTTAAAGGGGGAAGAGAAAGAAGAAAGAAGAAGGAAGAAGGAAGAAGAAGAAATAACATAAACAATAAAATAGTAATAGACATATACCCATCCACAATTGAATCTAAAAAATAAAATAAATGAACAAGCAGAACAGAAACAGATTCATAGATACAGAGAACATTTTGAGAGTTACCAGATTGGGCGAGGGTGTTGGAGGGATGGGAAGAAAATGTGAAGGAATTAAGAAGCACATATTGGTAGTTACACAATAGTCATGGGGCTGTAAAGTACAGAAAGGGAATATAGTCAATAAAATTCTGATAACTATGTATGGTGTCAGATGTGTACAAGATTTACCAGGGTAATCGTTAAGTTACATAATTAATCACTGCAGTGTACACTGAAACTAATATAATGTATGTCAACTGCAATAGAAAAATAAAAAATGATAAGAAAAGAATCAGATGAAGGTAATTGGCCTGGTCTATTCAGGCTGCTTTAACAAAATATTGCAGACTGGGTGGCTTATAAACAACAGAGATTTATTTCTTACAGTTCTGGGGGCTGCAAAGTACAGCAAGTCCTCACTTAATGTCATTGATAGGTTCTTAGACTTTAAGTGAAACGACATATAACAAAACCAATTTTACCATAGGTTAATTGATATAAACCAGTGTTTACTTCCTGTGGCATCTCATCAACGTTACAGCGAAGCGACACTGAACAAAACGACCATATCTGAGGACCTTCTGTACAAGATAAAGGTGCCGGCAGATTCCGCGCCTGGTGAGAGCCCGTGGCCTGGAAGGCTGTCTTTTCCCTGTAACCTCACATGGCAGGAGTCAGGGGTCTCTCTTCAGCCTCTTTAATGAGGGCTGTAACCAAATTCATGAGGGCTCTGTCCTCCCTAACCGCCCAATCACCTCCCAAATGCCCCACCTCCTAATATCACCACCTTGGGCGGCAGGATTTGAACACAGGAATTTGGGGGGATATAAACATTCAGCCCATTGTAGTAACCAAAGGAAACCCACTATGCACCTACACTAAGCAAATATCCATTAATTCTAAAAATACAGATCTACAACTAAGGAGAGTGGGACAGTATTATCTAAACAAAGGCAAGTTCCAATAAACATTCTAGTTGCAAAAAGTAAGTTCCTTATTTTGATAAAAGATATCTATCAGAAACTTCAGCAAACATCTGTTAGAAGCGTTCCCATTGTCAGGAACAAGACAAGGAAGTCCACTATCAGTGATGGTTATTCTAAAACTTTTAGAGGTTTGTTTCTAAGTGCAACAAGATGAGAAAGAGGTAAGAGGTAGAATACTACAAAGGAGGAATACCTTATTATTACCCACAGATAATTTAGATTTTTCGCCTACAGAATCCATATCAAATAATTGAAAAACTAGTAGAATTGTTAAAAGAGTCTAGCAAAATGCCCCCCACCCCCGCCCCTAGCCACATTTAATTTGCCAATGAATGTGGGCATATACATAGAATGTAGGTCATGAGGAAGGACTGTGCCTAGATTTGGTTCCTGACTCATCACACGTACATACATACATACATACATACAGTTACTTAATGTACAAAATAAATATATAAAATAAACTGACTTAACATACACCACTGTGACATATTGGAAATATAATGGAAAAAAGATGTTATACCATATCATCAAAAACTAGAAAATATCTAGGAATAAACCTAATTAAAACGTGTGCAAAGTCTAGATAAAGAAATATTATTAAAGAACATAAAGTGGGGAGGTATACTATGCTCTGAAATCAAGAGTCAATATTGCGAAGACATTTTTATCTTTAAAGTAATCCATAAATTTATTGCAATCTCAGTTAAAATCTCAACAGAAGTTTTATGGATTTTAAAGAGTATGTAGAGCATATGTAAGGCAATTTAGGAAAATAAGTGTCTGTATAAAGAGTTGGGTAGGGGGAAGAGGGCTGACCTACCAAAGAATAGAACGTATAAAACTACAGTAATGAAAACAATATGGCACTGAAGCAGAGAGAGACAAATCAATCAAAGAACCTGGGCTGAGAATCTGCAAGTGTGTCTATATATATTTGAATTTAATATATGGTGGGTGTGGCATTTCAAACTTGTGGGAGAAATTTAACAAACTGTGCATTTGTTAAATTTCCTACCTCACACTACACACAAAAATTCAAGATGGTTTAAATATTTAAGTACAAAAAGGTGATTATAAAAGTGATAGAAGAAAATAGTAGAGAATAATTTTATAATATTGGAGGTGGGCAGGTCATTCTAAACAAGACAAAAATAAAAAAAAGATGGACAGATTTGACTAAAAAAGATTTAAAATTTTCTGTACAGAATAATAGATATCTTAAGGAGAGGAGAAACACAAGATGAAAGCTAATAATATACATATAAGTTGAAAATGGTTATTATTCATAACACATGAGTTCTTGAAATCATGAGAAAACTACGAACACAATTTGAAAATAGAAAATTCATAGGAGTATAAATAATGATAAAAATAAGTGGTCATAAAGTGTAAATAAAAAGATACACTAAAAATGAGGTACATCAATAGTATTTAGCGTTGGTAAGGTGAAAGCGTTCTTTCATGTATTTTTGGTGGGGGCATAAATCATTACAGCTACTTTGGAGAGGGATTTCACTTTATTGTTCAGATTTCTAAGTGTTCCTTCCATTTGACCTGCAGGTTCTATTTCTAGGAGTCTATCCCACAGAAATATTTATACAAGCTTGAAAGGATATATGCATTTGGATATTCATGGAATCATTACTTGTTAGAGAACATTTAAGTTTTCTTTTCTAGAAACAATTTTTCCAGTTATTTATCTTGGGTTTTCTCTTTCATGCAATAGGCTTTAAAATAATGTCTATTGATTCTTGGCTGTCCATTGCTATTACTTTCAGTTAGCCATTGGCCTTTTGGACAGAGCAAGGAGAAAGCTGCCTGAGAACTCCGCACTCATCGGCAGACCTGTTACAGGCCATGCTCTGCAGTGTGAGGCAATGGGCAGCCAGTCCCAGAGCTCCTCCCCCGCCGATTCTGGAGTGAAGACTGGGGTCTTGGACACCAGTGCTCCCACCTGTGCCTTAGTGCCCTTCAGCTTTGGACAAGGAGGTAGATGCCAGTGGTCTGAATGTGTGTGTGGGGGGGGGGTGCCTGTTGACATACATGTTTTTTTCACCATTCCCCTGTTTTTCTCCTGTCTCACTCTGCATTTTACTTGCTGCCCCCAAGATTCAGAGGCCCCTTAGGCTCCGTATGCAGGCCGGCCCCTCCTCATCACAGTGCCCTCTGCTACCCAGTCTCAAAGTTCCTCTACTCGAGTAGTGAGCACTCTTCAGGAAATTTGTTAAGCCATTTAACATATGCCCCTCCCCTCCTGTTTTCTTGATTGCTGTAGGTTATATCTTTTCTTATTCCTTTAGTATCATTTTGATGGGATCTTGGGAGGAAGGGAAGAAAAACGCATGTACTCTCTCTGCCATCTTGAACCAAAAATCTAAAGTATTATTAGTAGTATGAGAAAACTGTAGACAATCTAAACATCCCTCGGTAGGGAAACCCTTCAATGGTGTCACATCCATCGTATGGCATATTCTACACTCAAAACAGAATGAATGAACTTCGTGTGTATTCATATAAAAATATCATGATATGGCGTTAAAGAAGCAAATTGCAAAACGTGTGTGCAGTAATAGCGATTTTAGAAGATATGTATTTACTTGTACTTTTCCAAAGGACTGGAAGATACTCACTGAACTGATACGAGTGGTTATTTATCTCCGTCTGTCCACTTGATAGCAGTGGACCGAGCATGGGTTTGGTGTGAAGGAGGAGTTTCACCTTTTTGTTCTATATTGTCTGTACTGTCCAAGATTTTACAATGCATATGGAAAAATCTTTGGGGTTAATTGTCATACAAATACAAGACATCATCTTAAAATTCTCCAATCTTTCCTATATAGAAAGCTGCTCAACTAATAAGTTAAATAAAAGATGACCCATGATACTTGATAGTTAAAAAGTGGACCGTTATTCTTATTGCTTAAAATGTTTAAGAAAATGTACTTAAAAGTAAAGATATTGCCAGTTTATTTTTAAAAGCTTACAGACCTTAAAAAAAAAAAACCCTTTCCAAGTGTAAGGCTCCACGACAATGCAACGTGTTGGCACGTGGAACGTGTCCTGTAGAACCACTTTCTGCTTGGCGTGCTTCTGTGCCTGATTTCCTAACTGGTACCTAACGGCATTAGTAAACTGAGCTGGTTAAACTACACCAAACTTGGATATTTCAGCTAAAATAATTTTATATCTTATTATTAAGGAAGGGGCAAGTAATATACAAAATGTCAATCATTTTAATACAATTAGATTAAACTTTTTATTTCCAAAGAGCAGTATTCTGAGTAACTAATGTGCAAAAGGAAAACATAGCTTACCACAGATATAGGGGTTCCAAAGTCTTTTTCATTAAAAAAAATCGAGGAATCTATTAATCACCAACTAGACTATATTATAGAGCATGTGAACAAATTCAAAATTAACCATGCTATTGAAAAGTGGAGCTCGATTCTGTAGAATTTCATTGGTTTTTAACCCAAAATGAGGCAAACATCCTATCTCCTGAAATCTGTGCACCATTCAACGTCATAGTTTCTCCAGCTTTGCTCAGAGAAACACAAAGTAATGAGCTGCCTTCTCCCTCCAGCTCCCTGTGGCCCAGTCCCTCTGTGGGTTATGACCGGGCCAGAGCTCAATCCTTCGGAACCTGAGTCCAGGTTATTGATGGCCAAGCCAAATTGAACCATAAATTACTACTTACCTATTAGCCAAAGTTTTTGGTGTACATGCTTCCTTCCACTATGTTCATGTCGATGTTTAAATTTCAATTTTCATAGCCTAACTGTGTAACTGCATCTTTAGTAACTAACCCACCAAATCTTTTTTTTTTTTTTTAAAGAAAACAAAGTAAAGAACATCCAGTTTTAAAATTCAGAAGACCATGTACATAAAAATGCTTGGAGACTAAGTACTATATATTAATATCACATGACTACTGTTATTAACAGGGTGAGTGGCTTAGGGTCATTTAAATATTGACGGTTTGAAAAAACCTTTTCAAATGAGGTGATTAGAACCATCTTTTCCAGCACAAGACAAGTCCTTCTGTTTTTACAGAAATCTACTTTTTATCTCTATCAAGCTTGGAGAGCCACTCATTAAAAAATACAAATTGTTTCAGAGGGGAATTTTGGTTTGCATCACAAATATCTGAAGGTGATTCAGGAAAACAATAGGGTACCTGAGAAACAAGTTAAAGTTGTACATTTTTAAAAAGCAATGACACGAGTTTGAGCTATTCATTTCCTCTATATTGCCTATTCTGCAGAACGAATGTACGCAAACAGCCAAATCAATGACATGAACCAAGTTAAATTTTATACAAATACAGTTTACATAGCCAGAAATCGCAAAGTAAGAAAACCCAACTTTCATCATTACCTGGAATATTGTGGGGAAATCCACCACTTATATCTGAAAAATGTTTCAATGTCTGGAATTGTGTAATGTAAAAAATAGTTACTGGACAGTTCAAAAACAGCCAGACAGACCTGCCCTCTAATGGCTTATATATATAATCTTAAGCAATCTTACGCAATTTTAACTTTTAAGATACACAGATTTCACAGAACAGAAGATGGAGCGGGATGAGTTGGATAGGTACAGAGAACACCTGTGATGGGAAAAGGACCATCCCAACCACTGTGCACTTTAAAAGGGTGAATTCTATCAGATGTGAATTCTATCTCAATAAAAACCAGAATTAAGAAAAGAGTATCCCAGGTGCTGCTACACCCCAAGGGAAGTGCATGTTCTACAGCCAGAATCTCCTGTTCGTCACCTCTGGAGCCTCCCTTCACTGTAGCCTGCTCTTCCATTTCCGCTCTTCGTCCTTTGCCCACATGACCTCATGTAATATTGCCATGACTCTGAATTTCTCATGTCCCTCCCGCCCCCACATTTCGGGGCATAGGAAGTTTAACTCAACTTTCTTTCTTTTAAATTTTTTTTTATTAATTGTTGTTCAAGTACAATTTTCTGCCTTCCCCCCTTACCCTAGCCCAAGCCCACAGCCCTCCCCACCTCCCTCCCATTTCCACCCCCACTGTTATTGTCCACTAGTCCTTTATACTTGTTCCTGCAAACCCTTCACCCTTTACCCCTGAAATTTCCTCCCCTTGCCCTCTGGTCACTGTCAGCCTGTTCTCTATTTCAGTGTCTGTGGTTATATTTTCCTCAACTTTCTGAATCACCCTGCCATTCACTCTGAGTACTTTCATTCTCCTGTCTCATCGCCTTTTTTCGGGGAAGACGGAATTTGTTGATACCATAAAGCTTTGACTACTGTTTTTTAAGACAAAAAAATAGTGAATGAGTATTTGTCAAATGCTAATAAATGCCAGGGGCTCTGCTGGGTCCTGAATATCTGATGCCCTATTGCTTCTCAAGAAGACTTAAAAGGTCAGCATTCTCATTCCATACACTAGATGGAAACACTGAGCAGTTTCCATTCAGACATCCGGTGGATATTCACCCAGGACATGGTTCAGAGGGCATGACTTTAAAAATCACTTATTGAATAGGACTGATTCAAGTCAAGGAAAACTTACTAAAATAACACAAAGTTATAAAAAGTGGCACTGTTTGCTGGAGCATTTGAACACAATGACACTTCAAATAATCACCTAAAGAACACCTCCCATTCTAGGAGACTGGATGTTTATGGAGATGTGAACTAATAGTACAAAAGAAAGGAGGAAACTCACGAAGACTATTTTTTTGCAACTAAAAATAACACACAAACCATTCACTGGGAACTTAGGCTTATTGCCACATTGACGGCTCTGGGGTTTGCCAGAGCCAGTGACACAACTTTCCAGATTAATTGGGCTTGTCTCAGAGTTCTATCTGCCATTCCTTCCTCTTCCTACCAGTAAAACTAAGTGAGGCTAATTCTGGTTGCATTTGACTGTGCGGAGAAGGAATTGCTGCAGAACCTGGAGTTCTTGGGTGATCCTGATATTCGATATTTGCAAAATGAAGGATCTCTCAACCGCTGCAGCCATGGGCTGCGGCATGGCTGATACTCTTCCAGAAGAACTTGGCTCTAAGAACTGCTCCTGGGCATTATCTCTTGGTACACCATCATGCTTGGAAAGAGACTGCCCGGGTTCAAATCCCAGCTCTCCCTCTTCCTTGCTGTGTATCTCCCTGTGCTTGTTTCCTTATCTATAAAATGCAGATTGGGAACAGCTCCTATCCTTTAAGGCTGTTGAGTGTTCAGTGCCTGGCACAAGTCTGTGCTATTAATTAATTAATTAATTAATTAATTAATTAATGTTTATTTCTTTTTTATTGTTTTCAAGTATAATTGTCCGCATTTTAAATTCCTGTTAAATAAGTAATTCAAAAATAAAAACAATATTGTTTATTAAAAGACTTTAAGGGATTGCTTTCCTTATAGTATTTTGTTAACTGATTTGTACATGCTTACTTGAATTAGAAATTGGTAAAAATTAATTTGCAAAGCCTCAATTGTTTTGCATAAAATGCAATCAGCCAGAAACTTAGAAATCAACAAAGATTTCCTTTTGCAGGAATATAGGTTAAAATGGCCTCTCATTATTGATGATATTGGCCAAAATGATTGCTGAGTGTCTCTGCAGTTACTCAGAAGATACATGCATACTGTTGCCTCAGGCAGATAAAGTAGAAAGAAGAGAGCATGGCTTTTGCTTTAGACCCCCAGAGAGTGAAGGTCCCGATAGAACCATCAACTGCCCTGGTCACCTCACAGTCCCCAGAACAAACACTGACAGATTTCAGCTTTTCAAAGACCCTCTCCTGTCTCACAGAAGCGATTTAGCCTGCTATTGAATTCATAACCATGTTTCTCTTGGAAAGGAAAAAGCATGGTTTACTTGTGTAAATATTAAACATTACTTGCAATTAGGACTTTTTAAACTTTCACCACCCAAGCAGCTCATTTCAAGTGGAAGGCAGTGCTCTGTCATTCCCAGTGACCTCCTATGTCTGAGGACCTCTGCACACTGCTGTGCCCACCTCACGATCCTGGAGGAAAGAAGGCACCATAGCGACAGATGGTTTCCTCCAGAAAAAGACCAAGCTTACCCAAGTAGTTGTTGCTCTTGTGCATCTCAGTGATGTTGATTTTTGTGGCTCCTTGGGGAATCTCAACCACTCGGTGGTAGCCCAGGCTGGTGAGGGCGTGCTTGAACACGCCTGACACAACCTGACAGCCCGTGTTATCGCCTCCGCACACCCCGCACTTGTCCACCACTTTGTCCGAGCCTAGGTAGTCGTCACAGCCGATGCTCTGTAAAGAGGTGGAAAACAGAAGACTCTTGTAGCATCTATCGGGGCATCTGGGGAAGGAGGGAGAGGGCTGAAGATCTAGTGTTGGGACTCGGACTGACCCTCCTCTTGCCTCATTCGATTCCTGCAGATGAGCAAGTTCATGTCTACCTTCACTCAACAGATACTCACAGAGCAGCTACTGGGCAAGGATATTGTGTGAAATGTACATTCTAGGGGGTGGGTGGGGACACAGAGAGTAAACAAGACAAGACAAAAAAATAGTGTGTTTGGTGGTGGTAAATGACCAGAAGAATAATGCAGGAAAATGGGATAGGGAGAGTGTAGGGATACGAATACTCATCATACAGGTTGGACAGAGATGTTGTCCCGAAAATCCATCCCCCTGTTGGACTCTGACGGAGAAGAGGCTTGGCTGTGCTGGGATTTTTATGCAAGGAAGTTCTTTGGGACCATGATAAGTGTTATACCTAAAACTAGGGTTTGTCCCCAAGTTTTCTGTTCTAAATGACTTGATTCTACAAACAGCGACGAACCCCTAGAAGGCATGTTCTCAGGCCCTGTTCCCTAGGAAACTAAGTCAAATTGGTTGAGATCTGGGTCCCCACTTGTCGTTGTGGCTCTGAGGAGCTGAGCACCAGAACTTCTGCGTGGCTCCCCCAAAGCACTTTCCCAGGGCAGCAAGTGCAGGCAAGAAGGGCCAGAAGCATCAGCAAACCGGAGGACACACGTCTAAATAAGGGACACACAAAAAGAGTATAGGCAGTCTCGCTGGTGTCTAGAGGAACTCCAACTCCCCCACATTTCGTCCCCTAAAGACTCTTCCGTTTCTCGTTCCAAGATCTTTTTGCTTTATCTTCCCCCTCCCCATTCATGGTTCCGCTGAGGCAATTTTATTTTGCACAAAAAAGTTAAACCTTGGATCAGAATAGAATGGTCTTCATGGAATCCTTTTCCACTCCTGGAATTGATGCTCCTGAACCCAAAATAGGGACACGTGATCTGAGCAAAGAATCCTGTCACACTTCCCCAGAAGATGGAGTCAGTGGATTGTAGTCTGGACAATGCAATACTTGATGATAGAATTATTTCACTGAGGAATGGGACTAAGGAATGGTACTTGAAATCAGAATGAAATTCTAAAACTCAAGACACATGTTTGCTGAATACAGGCTTGTATTGGTTTTTGAATTCTAATAATCAGACCACATCTCAGGGGGCAAAGTGGCCAGCAAACCATTCCAAGTCCACTTCTGACTTTGTTAAACAACCCTGGGTCTGTGCACGTGGGTCCTAATGGGTCGAACTGAACAGGCAGAGTCGAGGCAGGTGTTCATTCTTTCCCCCCCAACTTCACGTTTGATTGACACCTTTCTGCAGGCACCACGGGTCTGTGTTATTACTTCCATATTCTTGAGTGCACATTAGTCCGTCAGTAACAACTGATCTCTCTTCACAAGTACCTTCTCTGCAAAACATTATTTCTGACAATAACAGAACATTACCTCAATATGTTCATCCATATCCAATTAGCTTTTCAAAATGCCATGTTTGCTCAAATAGTTCTTGCCCCTGCCCCATGCATATTTTAGCAGAAGTTTTTAAAAAAATGTTTTGTGTGCATGATTCCCATCTCCTCAACTCTTCAGTTCACCTTTGCTTTGAAACAAACAAACAAAAAAAAAAAAATACCACCACTAACAGAGATTTTGGAAAGTAGATCCCATGTTGCCAAAGCAAGATCCTAACAGAATTAAGGAGATGCCTTTGACTGTCACTGACGGGGAACAGGGACCGAAAAGCTAGTCAGCACCCCCCTCTCCTTGTCTAGTAGCATCTCATCCTCCCATCTTTCCCACTGAGGGTCCATTCCTGATACCCCTGACTTGCCTGTCCTAGACTGAGTTCATGCTCACGGGGCACTCCAAGAAAAGGGAATAAAGTACACGGAGGCACAGAGGTAAGAACGAACACTTAGAAAGTAAGATGTAGGAAAGACTGGCATGCTGTTGCTGGGAGGGATGAAGTGAGGCTGCAGAATTCAGCTGAATTTGTCAGGCATCTTGTTCACCAGGGTGAAGTGTAAGAATTTTGCCCAATGGGATCTGTAGTCACTGGATGTCTGAAGAAGGGGAGGGCGATGCTCAGATTCGTTTTTCAGTTGATAACTTGGGCTGTAGCGTGGGTGCGTTCTTGAGTGGGGAGGACTGGCAGTCTAGTGAGTTTCTCTCTTGTAAACAGGGCTTAGGGATATTACAAGAGTGAATGAGGGCCGCTGAGGATGGGGCAGATATCACATGCAACTGTCAGCCCCCAGGCCCAGTTAGGATGGGATGAGCACAGGGAAGTCATACCACCATGGGTTGCTTCAGGCACCCACAGACACAGACACAGCAGCATTTTATTTTGCAAAGCAGACATTCTATTAAGATGTTCTGCAGGCACAGTGCAATGGATGCCCACCCTCCCACCAGACTTCCTGCGCAGCATGGCCACTCTGGGTGAATCTCCACATGGAGAGGGAGGGCAGCAGTGCTTCCTGGAAGACGTTCTGTAGTCCGAGGTTGGCTTTAGTGAAACGTATAGCCACACACGATGCCAAGTACTAAAGGGGTGACCTCCTGTCTCCTCGGGGCCCGGCTCTGGGCTCTGAATGGGCAATGTTCACTCCTCAAGAGAGAAATCAGAGCAAGGAGTATGGGAACCTTCCTTGGGGAAGACGAGGGCCGACAGAGCATCGTTCCAGTGTTGTAGTGGTTACCTGGGGTCTCTGAGAGACGAGATTGCTATAGAGTTGCCAAATGCCCCCTCTGCATTTCACAAAGCAGGAGGGACAACTTGGGCTCCTCAATGAGAACTGGGCAGACAACATACATTCAAGATCTTTATTTTTAGACAATTGCGCACCTGACAACTGACCCTTCTCCAGCACAGGGCTCTTGTGAGGATCAGATGATGCACAGAGGAAAAATTCGGATCGGGTGTCCCAGTATGGCATGGCTAAAGAAGTGACCTATGGGCCAGGATCTGAATGACAAGAAGGCCCAGCTGAGGAGGATCTAAACATGCAAACATGCATTTTCATCAGTGATGCGGTTGAATGACTTCCCCAGGCAGGTGGGCTAGGAAATCCTGGGCTGAATCAGATTCCAGTTCTGCCTTTGGGAATGTGGGTCTAACCGGGGTAGTGAGACAGATATAGGGACTTATTGGGCAAGAAAAGTCCTGCATTCTCTATGTCATGCTGGGCCAGGATCAACTCCCTCTTAGGAAGTTGTTAGTTAACAATTGGGTACGTAAAGTATCGAGGGTGTTGCAACATTCTAGCCTAAACCAGAGGAATGGTGATGGAGTGCAGAGGATTTGAGGGATGCTTAGTAGGCAAAATGGACAGGTCTTTGTGACCGATTGATTGGAGAAGGAGTTTGAATCCTCCTCAGCACCATCACACTCACATTTACAGTCCTTTGAACATATATTTTTCTCATTTAACCTTAAAAGCAATCTGTGATATTTCTAAACCTTGTAGGAAAGAAACTAGGTAATTGGCCCGAGGCCATGCTTGCTAACAAGAGCTGCAGCTGAGATTTTAAGCATAAGCCCATGCTTTAACCATTATGCAAAACCCCTTCCTCCGCCCAAGGATCAGAGGCCACTTTGCTGCGGGTTCTAGCTCTGTTGAAGGAGAAGATAGTGGCAGTGACCTAAGCACAGAGGAAGAAGTTCAAGCACTGTTACCATCGTCTCAGTGAGGGCCGGCCCACAGGGGACTGGCGTTCTCCTCTTTCAATATCACGAAGCACCAACCACACATGTGTCTCTCCCCCACGGCCTGCTTGAGCCCCATACTCTACACATAGTGGGTGATTAAATATTTTTAGCTTATCTTCCTATTATATTAATATATAGTTATAAATTTTTTAATTTTGAGATAGTTTAAGACTTACAAGAAGTTGCAAAAATAGTACAGAGTTTCAATGACCCTTTACCCAGTCTCCTGCAATTACAATACCTCATATAAGCACACCATGTCATTAAAACCACATATATATGTGTGTGTGTGTGTATATATATATATATAGTGTATATATATATTCAGTTGCCATCAGCATGATATGTTAACTCAAGAGTAAACCTTACTTTGATTTTACCACTTTTTCTTGGTGTGCAGTTCTATAAAATTTTATCACATGTCTAGATTCCTGTACTATGTTACTTTAAAGCAGCTGGTATTCTCCAGAACACAGCTGTGTAATTGTAATTGCTGACGTCAGTTAGTGGGAGAAGCAGTTGGCAGGATAGAAAGGACGTTGGATTGGGACTCAGAAAACCTGGGTGTAGCCCTGGCTCGGTCCCTCACTGGCCGTGTGAGGCTGGTGGGTCACTTCTCTGTAGGATTGGAGCTAGAAACATTTTCACCACACCCAGATATTTGAGGGGATAGTGCCCAGAAGTGAATCTGGCCCGAATTCTGGTTTGTATCTCAGGACACTGCTCAGTTGGTTTCTGATGGGTATGACTTAAGGTGCTGGCCTATGTCCCCAAACTCTCTCAGAGGCACCACCAAAGTGCCATCAGTGGGTCCTTGAGGTGGCACTAGCCTCTGCTGGACCTGGGCCACATGTTGGCTCTGCTTCTTGGGGGCGCTGTGCATTCGATCGTGTTCACTGGGCAGTCTGAGCCTCAGTTTCTTCATCTGTGGCTGGGGACGGTACAGCATCTCCCTCAGAGAGCGGCTGGGAGAATCGGATGAGATGACCACTCAGCAGAATGCTGTTAATAGGGAGCTTCATGGAAAACTCTGTTGTTATTTTTATCATTGTCTCCATATATTGGTTTCATCTGGAATCTATCTGCTTTTAAGAAAACCCCATCATCATGTAACCACTTGGACCATATTTCTATAACACTTTCTATTATTTTTTAGTCACAGATAATCTCTTCTTCTTTCAGAGAAAAGTAGGAAAGTCTGAAGGGCTAAGAAAACGCCAAGGTTCAGCACGAAGGTCAGACACCTGCACAGCCCCTTCGCTCTTCCTGCTCCAACAGCGCCTAGTGAAAAGACAGCGCCCGCTTGTTCCCTGATCTATCCTTAGCGATGTACTTATCTATTTTGCTCCCCATGTGCCACAGTTCCAAAGAGATAGTTCTTGCTGTTACAAGGGCGACTGGACAACTATCAGATGTTCTTGGTATTCTTCCAGCGATTCTTGCAACGTTGTAGGAAACTTTTACACGTCGCAAGCCTTCTCAGGAGAGAATGTTCAAGAATTGCCACCAATTGTGTGCCAAAATTAACCTAGAGGAAATTTCCTGTGGGAAGTGAACAATCTGGATGACATGTTGGGTGGTGAGTTTCACAGGGAGAGGCCTCTGTGGACCGCGGCGGGCGGGCTGTGCCAGGCATGCAGGGAGTGGCGCTCCGGGTCTCTGACGGGAGGCAGACGTTCCTGTGTGCGTGTGTGCGCTCAGTGGGCAGCCTCCTCGGCTGGCTGGGTGACACCGACAGCCCAAACAGCGGGCCCTAGTGACCATGCTGCCACAGCGTGCCGGGCAGCAGGTTATTATTAAAATGATTAGTAGCTAACATCAAATTTACAGTGAGCTAATTCGTGGACATACATATGGATGCCAAAACTTTTATTCATGACATTCCGTTGAAAGAAATCCTTTGTATATGATAAATATCTCCCTCTTATTAATGTTCAGAATGTAGATCAATCCACCTTCCTGGAAAGCAATTTAGCAATATATACTGTTTGACCCAGTAATTCTTCTTCCAGGAATTTATCTAAGGAAATTATAAGAAATGCAGCCAACAATTTCTGTATGAAAGAGCTCCTCACAGTATTATTATTAATAAAGAAATTGGAAACATCTTAAATTTTCTACATAGGGAAACAGTTAAACAATATATAGAAATTCTCTGGGAAAAACTGGATGGGTTTTTTCCAGTTCTTATTCTCATTAAAATCTTCTCATGCTTGTGTTGGCAAGACTGACCCTCAGTGCTCCATGAGGCAGCCCTACTATGTGGCAATGCAGTGTGGGCTGGAGAAACTGAAGGTGAAACAGACCAGGGTCTGAATTGGGGGTCAGCAACTATAACCCACAGGCCTAATCTGGCCCACTGTCTGTTTTTGTAAATAAAGATTTATTGGAACACAAACATGCCCATTTGTATATTCATTATCTAGGGCTGCTTTTGTGTTACAACACAGAGTTCAGTAGATGCAACAGATAGTATGGCCCACAAAGACTAAATATTTATGATCTAGCCATTTACAGTAACAAAATACCCATCCTGGTCTAGACTGACAGGCAGACACAACCTCATCACTCACCACAGCATGAAAATGCTGAGGGGCAATGTGCAGAGACCTGGGCAGCCACGGCGGAGGCTCAGGTGGATGCTTCCAAATTTGCCCCTGCTTGCCCTCATCCTGAATCACAGGCACCCCCTCGATTTCTCCCAATGTGTCTCAACGTAAAACAGAAGGCAACTTCTACCACAGTGCGCTTCCATTGTTATTTATTTATTCTTTGCTGGAGGGATTTATTGATCCTTAGAGAGCAAGGAAGAGAGAGAGAAAGATATCAATCGGCTGCTTCCCATTCTCGTCCCAACCGGGGATCAAACCTGCAACCCACATGTGTGCTCTGACCAGGGATCAAACTGGCAACCTTTTGGTGTACAGGGCGATGCTCAAACCAAGTGAGCTGCTGGTCCGGGACTTCAGTTGTTTTTTAAAACAGAAAGAAAACCTCACACCTTTCCAACAAGACCTCATGCAGAAACACAGAACTCCAATACACCGAAGGAGAAGAACAGAACTGCTCTGGCTGACGAGCAGCTGGCCAAGTTGAAACTCAGTGTCTCTCTTCCTCACGGCCTGGGTTTCTCAATCCTGGCTCCAGCAACACTTGGGCCAGACAGTTCTTTGTTGTGGGTGCTGACCTGCACATTGCAGGTCCATCCTCATACGAAAAATTTCTCCAGACACTGCCAAGCATTGCCAGTGAGAACCAAATCATCCTGTGTTGAGAATCACTGCTCTAGTTTATTCTGAAGCTCATGGGACACCTTGGGGCACAGGGCAGAACCCCCCGAAACTCTGAAACAATGGCATTTCCACAGGAGTGCATAAACGGTTCTTTGTCAGTGTTGGAGGAGCTAAGGAGCCAAGAATACTTAATTATGCAGCTTTAAAATTACTTCCTCACTGCCACCAAACTAACTACCAGCCTTCTAGAATTCTTTCACCTTGCCTTTTGGTTTGACCAGCATGAGCAGGATTATGCACTAAAAGCAGCAGAGTGCTTGGCCCGCAGACAGTGCTTAAAAAGTGTTTTTTGAATGAAAGAACAGCTGGTTGAGGAGTCGCTAGATCAAAGTTATAGGACCAATTTGCTCCTTGAACTGGACCATCTCTAAGGTCTCTTCTGGTGCTAAATTGTTTCTGAAAAAACAAAAATGAAGCCCTGATGTGAAGGCTCCCGCCATATCTCAAGTCAGAGGAATCTGCTTTCTGCAGGCAAAGTTAAATTGGAAACAGGAATCAATGGGAAACAAACTGACAATGTCATTCATTAGAAGAGAAGAAATGGTGCATGGGATAGAAGGTATTTTGGCTTCCTTAACGATGGCAGTTGTGTAACCAGCGATCTGGTTTTCATCAAGCCATGGTTGTCGCTTTTCAGCACCTCAGCCTGTTTCATGAGAGAAGAGCACCTTACCAAGTGACTCAACGGGAAGAAAATGCTGGCGTTGCTATAGGATGAAATTGAGAAGGGTCAACTACAGCAATGTATACAAATCTGAAGAAAGGAGCCCAGAGAGGGAAACATTTCATGTGCTATTGAGGGAATCACCCCCACCCCGGACCACAGTCCTTTTTCCCCGAAGAGTGGGGTATTCCAAACTCCAAATCTCATTACTTCACTTTCATGGTCTTCCTCTCCAATGGACTGAAATTTGGGGGGGGGTTGGGGGGGCATGGAGTGAATCACAACTATGACAATCGCTCTATTATGAAAGTAAGGTATCCATGCAGAGTAGTAGGAACCTGTGGATTTTCTCTTTACTTTTAAAGTGTAAGGCTGTATGGTGAATTTTATACTGTTTAAAATATCTGGTCAGATTATATCGTAACTCTATGGGGCCCCAGGAAAGACCAGCACCATATGAACCAGGTCTGTTCGAGACTGTGGGTTTGGGCAGCTGAGAGGTAAGGAGGAGGACGTTTCCTGCACAAAGGACCACAGAGGTGCTGTCTATACGGGCACGTTCTGGAAGCCATCATATTGACAAAAAAGGCATCGGACTGAAGAACTCTGCTCCAGGGTGGTGGCTGCTTGCACACCGGCCCCATGTACATGGCCTCCTGGGTGCAGACAGCCCACGTTCACAGGTGCGGGTCACAGCCAGACGACTGTGGGGGAATCCAGCTCCAGGGAGCAACGATGGAGACTCATGCATGTGTCCTTGTCACTTCCTTGACAGGCAGCCTAATGTGCTTGCTTGCATTTTTTTCTACAAGATGGCACCTACAAGCCTTCCTAAAGGAGTAGTTACCTAGCAATTAGTTTAGGGACAATAAACAGTGGTCAAACATTTAAAGGAATGACAGTTGAGAAACACAGGAAGGGTGGGCTGACTGCATGTTTACTGCGTTCTTATGTGCAAGTTTCTGCCATGTTGTCGAGGTATGATTTTCATTTCTCAATATGTTTTTGTGGAACATTTAAAAATGTGGGAGGAATATTCAGGACTTTATTTTCAGCATGTTCAAGAGAATACTTTAAAAGGTGTGTAAATGAATTCAACCTTTGGGGGGTCACGTGGCTTTTTAGATGTCACTGGGTGATCTTCAGGGATTGCTGAGAAGACTGGCTGGTGGGTGGGAGGAGCTGACGAGAGCAAAGCCTGGTTACCAAAGCATGTGGGCTGGAGTCCCGAGACTGGAGTGGGGCCATGGCCTACTGAGATGCTATTTTTGAAGATGCTTGGCAGACACAGGCAGTGGGGTGCAGATGGAAGAGACCAGAGGTTAAGACACACAGACACCTGCAGTAAGATGAGCACAGAGGGATAGGGGTCTGGACCAGACAGATGGAATTAGAATGGAGGGCAAGGGCACAGCGACGTTCTGCTGAAGGAAGGGCCAGTGGACTGAAGGACTGTCTATGGAAGGTGAAGTGAGGAAGACTTTGGGGTCTGAGGACATAGGTGAACAATAAGTAACTCTGCCCGTTTCAGGCAGAAACTTCACTGGAAGGAAGGCCTCTGATGGAGTCATCTTAGAACGAGGGTCTGAGTGTGGATCTCGATAATCAGCAGTTCATTCACTGAATTTAGCCATATTAATTCTCTCCCCCTTTCTCATTGGAACTTTCTTCTAGAACCCTGAACATTTTTAGGCTAGCGTTTTGGCAGGAAATCTTTCCAAAGTGTATTTTATACTTCTCCGCTATTTTTTTCTTTGTGGATCAAAAATAATGAGCATTATTTGATCTTCTCTAGCCCCTTGTTACTTAGTGTGGTCTGTGGACCAGCTGCACAGGTACTAGCTGAAAGAAAGCTTATTTGCAATCTTGGGCTCCAGCCCAGGCTTAGTGAATTCAAATCTGCATTTAGGCAGCATCCTCAGGTGATTCCTGTGTAATCTGGAATTATTTGCATTCTCAGGTCACTTTTTGCTTACTGTGTGGACTTTCTTCTTTTCTCAAGTTGCACACCAACCCCTAAATAACAACCAATTCTCCTATCCAGTCAAAAAATAAAAAGATGACACTATGGCCCTTTTGCTTACAAACCAACAAGCAATAATGCCTTTGGGAAGTTTTTCTCTGTGTGATTTTTAATGGGGGTGGGGGCGGCGGTAAGACGCATGTTTGCGGTCCCCCGAGAATCTCAGTTACTGGTCTGCAGAAAGGGTCCTGGGCATACCAGCCTCTTGCTTCATGGGTGATGAACCAAGTTCTGGGAGAAGTGACTTCTCCAAGGTGGCAGGGAGAGGACTTCCTGCTAGACACCTTTTCGTGACACTATGGTGCCTGTTGTGGACTGTTCAGCCTGGTTTCAGGAGTTGTAACCCTCACCCCATGGTGGGCTGTGTAAGAGCCCAAGGGACCCACTTCATCTGGGTCTTTTCTGTCACAAGGACGTGAGCTACTAAGGAGACAAAGCTTATTTCCCTGGCAGGAGCACTGCTTCTGCCTCATCCATCTCTGGCCCCAATGCTTGGTTGGCAGTCAATGATGGGAAAGACTCCTCATGGGAGGGGCAACCTAAGCCAGACACAACCACTTGGGAGGCCTCATGGAAGGACTCGGGGGGCTGCAGCAAAGAGGATGTGATGGGCCCTTGCCCCCTGGCTATTCTGACATAGCCCAAGTCCTCATTTCCATCTGGGAGATGTCTCCTGCTTCCTAATCGGCTTAAAGCCTGAAACTGTGGGGGTGAGCGGTGCAGCCCTGTATGGGCCAGGACAGCTCCCTGGGTGATCGGGCATAAGAAAGAATTCCTAAAGTTCTGTGAAACCTGCTTTGCTAAGAGTGCTCTCCCTTAGGTGATAAGTGTCCTAGGAGGAAATGAGTATGTCTCCCAAAGTTTGGCAACCCCCTTTCCTGACAAACACTGGCTCGGATTAATCCCTCAGATTTCTTTGACATGTTAAACTTGTATTCCGGTGTACTGGAACCCAATAAAAGCCTAGTGAGGAAGGGGCTCTGGGTCATTCTCCTCTGAGAGTTTGACCCCTTTCCTCCCGAAGCAGATCTTGTCTTGGTAGTTTTTATTTTCATCTGTGACGAATGGGGGGTTCTACGGGCGGAGCCCCCTGCAGGTGCCCTTCTTCTGCCTCTGAGGAGGGTTTTACTATTTTTTCACAAGTTTCTGCCAGGTTTTCGTTTCTCAAAATGGTCTATCTTCTTTTCTTATTATGTCCCTGTCACCATGTGAAAAAGGTTTTATCTATCAGCTAGAGTAGCAATTCCTTTAGAGAGCAAATTGTTCTTGTGAAAATACTTGGACACACTGCCTGGGGTGGGAGGTGGGGCCCTGAGGCTGCGGGGGGTCAACAGAGACAAAGGCAACAGGAGATAATGGCTAACCTGAGATATGGCTGAATAGGAGAAGAGTCAGGCTTTGCTTCTAGGGGTGGAGAGAGAAGAAATGGACAGAGAAGGGGAGGAGGAGAGAAGCTAGGAGATGGTGGAGGGCCAGTGAGATACCTGACTGTTAATAACTGACCCGAAATCTGAAGTTTACTTGCTGTGATTTAAACCTCTCTCCATTCCCAGCCCTCCCAGGTCTTCACCAAAGCTCCTGCCTTTAGAATTTCTGGTTTAGATTCCTTGAACCCCCTTTCCATTTTTATAACCTGAACCAAAAACTTCTATGTTACCAGATTGCTACAAGCCTTTTCTTCTAGGCACATGAGGTTCACCTAAGAGCACCCTGATGTACTCTACACCTGCAGGTGGTATCATTTTTCTGAGCCTTATGTTTCCTTGCTTGTAAAATGATGGCATTAAAATCTAAATCTTGGATGACTGGTCAAGATGGTGGCATAGGCAGACATAGTTCATCACTTTGCACAACCACATCAAAGTTACAACTAAATATAGAATAACTATAACTCAGAACTGTCAGAGATTGAGTTGAATGGAAGTTGGACAACTATGAAATTACAGAAACCACATCCATCATGACTGGTAAAAGAGGCGCAGATGCAGAGTGGGCTGGTCCCTCATTCATGGGTGGTGGATAGAAATTCAGGAGGGATATCTTGGCAGTAAGAAGTCCCAGCCCCACACCAGGACCCCTGGCCCAGGGTTCCAGTGTCAGGAATATAAGACCCCGAAACTTCTGGCTGCAAAAACCAGCAGGGACCGAGTCAGTGAAAGAAACTGCTAGAGTACCAAGCAGTTCCCCTTAAAGAACCCACAAATGGACTCACTAACTCAGACTCCCTCTGAGCTCCAGGACTGGGGTAGCAGCTTGAAAGGCACCAATGGCATAATAGGAGGAACTGCAGTGTCTGGTATCAAGGTCAGCAGAGGACCCTGACCTTTTATAAACCCTCCCCTCACAGAGCCAGTAAGCTGGTGCCATATCCGAGACTCCATCAACCTGGCTAACAATGTTTGACTTGCCTTGGAGATCCCCAGAGACTCTAGCCCACCCAAGCTCCTTTTCCATATGAATGGCTGATCTTGGCTCATGATTCACAACTTCTTAAATCTTCTCAAGCAACAGATAGCCTCAGTGGGCCCCAGGCCCGGCACTAGTAGCTGTCAGCCTAGATTTACAGGTTGGCTTCGTCTGAGAATCTCCAAGCCCAGCACAAGTAGCAACCATCTCAGATTGCTTTATAGCTCAGACAGGGTGACCCCAGGCAAAACAAAGGTGGGAGTTCACCTTGGCTTGCACCATGCAGGAAACACCAGGGCCAGGCCACCCAGTGGACAGCTACAGACCACATCAGAGCACCACCACCCTGCCCCTGCACAGCCGATCCTCCACAGAGGGGAGAGGTTGATGGTCAGTGATCACAGCCAGTCCTTGCAGCTGACTGGCTTAGGTAAATCCTTTCCACTGATCTTCCAACAGCAACCAAAGCTCAACTGCAAGAGGAGAGTGTACTCAGACCACATGAAGGATATGCCTCGAGTACCCAGCTTGAGTGATAGTGGAGGCTGTGCCACTGGACCCTACAGGACACCTACTACATTAGGCCACACTGTCAAGACATGGAGTCAACGCGGCTGTATCTAATACATAAAAACAAACATAGGGAGGCTGCCAAAAGGAGGAGATAAAGAAATATGACCCAAGTAAAAGAACAGATCAAAACTCCAGAAAAGAGCTACATGGTATGGAGATAAACAATCTATCAGATGCAGAGTTCAAAACAGAGTTAAGGATGCTGAAGGAACTTAGTGAGGACCTCAACTGCATAAAAAAGATCCAGTCAGAAACAAAGGATTCACTAACTGAAATAAAGAACAAATTACAGGGAATTGACAGTGGAGTGGATGAAGTCGAGAATCAAATCAATAATTTCGAACACAAGGAAGCAAAAAACTATGCAGAACAACAAGAAGACAAAAGAATCCGAAATAATGAGAATTGTATATGCAGTCTCTGGGACAACTTCAAGAAGTCCAACATTCCCATCATAGGGGTGCCAGAAGGAGAAGAGAAAGAGCAAGGAATTAAAAGTCTGTTTTTTAAAAATGAAAAAAAAACTAGAGAAGGAAATAGACATGCAATTCCAGGAAGCACAGAGAGTCCCAGACAAGATGGATGCAAAGAGGCCCATCATAATTAAAATGCCAAAGGTTAAAGATAAAGAAACAAATCTTAAAAGCATCAAGAGAAAAGAAGTCAGTTATCTACAGGGGAGTTGCCGTAAGACTGTTAGCTGATTTCTCGAAAGAAACTTTTCAGGCTAGAAGGGACTGGTAAGAAATATTCAAAGTTGTGAAGGGCAGGGACCTATAGCCAAGACTGCTCTATCCAGCAAAGATGTCATTTACAATCGAAGGGCAGATAAAGCGCTTCCCAGACAAGAAAAAAACTAAAGGAGTTCACCATCACCAAACCATTATTATATAAAACGTTAAAGGTACTTATTTAAGAAAAAGAGGAAGATCAAAACTATGAACAATAAAATGCAAAAAGTACATATCTATCAATAATTGAATCTAAAAACAAACTAAGCAAACAAGAAGAACAGAGACAGAATCATGGATACAGAGAGCATTTTGATGGTTGCCAGATGGGAGATGGATGGGGGAGAATGGGTGAAGAGGTGAGGGGATTAAGAAGTACAAATAGGTAATTAGAGAATAGCCATGGGGATGTAAACTACAGTATAGGAAATGGAATAGCCAAAGAACTTACATGTATGATGCATGGACATGAACAATGGTGGGGGGATTGCCTGAGGGAATGGGGGGTGCTGGTGGAGGGGGGCCAATGGGGAAAAATCAAGACAACTATGATAGCATAATTAAAAAAATAAAATCTGATTCTCAAGTCTCTTATGAGGATTAAAGGCGAAGAAGCAGATGGAGGCACCTGGTCCAGCACTGGCATGGAGGAGGGGATGGAAAACACTGGTTTGCTTCTCTTTCTCCTTGGGACTGCATCTGTCTCCTTTCAATGGCCTGCCCCCGAATGGCCCTGGGAATCCCTATTCTCACAGGAGCACATACATTGCTCCACTAACAGAGGAGGCTGTTCTGTTTGCACAGTCCACTGAAAGCCCACTTCTGTTTACACAGGATTTTCAAGTGGTGTTTGAAGCCCGGGCTGTAACAGGCAAACTGCTGTGATCTATTTGCATTTCAATAACAGTCTGGGACAATGGTGATCACGATTTCCAGAGATTTTCTTATAACTTTGTTACCTCTCTATTTTTTAAAAAATTAAACTCCTCTTTCGTTAATCTTTCCTAGTTTATCTTGGAGACCAGCTATGGAAAGCCTCAAAAGTTGTAAAGAGGTGATGTTCATTTCAGAAACAGAGCAAGGGAGGCTGCCAGACAGAGCTTACAGCAGTCGTACAGGAACTCTAGGTGAGAAGCAGATGCAGATGCAGCTCCCAGGAATTCAGGCAGCGAGACGTCCCATGCATACATGTGACAGCCATCATGGGTAGCATACATATCATGTGCTATGCACCTTACATGTGTCATCCTGGTTGATTATCTTGACTATATCTGTTTTGCTGGAGCTCAGAAAAAGCAAGTAAGATGTCAAAGGTCACAGAGAAGTGGTGATGTGGGTTTAATGACGAGCCCTGGGCTCCCAAGTCCAGGTTCTTTCTCCCTTGCTAGTTGCATAATCCCTTCGTCCAATGGAAATTCTCCTTTACTTGTAAGAACAGGGCCTTGTAGATGCCTGACCAAGGGCCATGTATACGAAGGGCTAGAATGACCAAGAAATCAAATATGGATAATTTCCTCTTAATGTTTCTATTTCTAGGCTGTTCTCTGGCCTTCCTGAGATCCTTCCACAGGGGCTGTACTTGCAGTCTGAGGCATTCTCTCCCACGAGGACTGATGGAGTTGTTTAGCATCTCCTACAGCTTGTTTTTATTCTCCCGCTCCCTCCAAAGTCCTGTGTTGTCTCTCTCCCATCAGGCAGTGCTCATTTACCCAAGTGAAAGAACATTGATCACACCACCCTTCCTTTCATAACAAATTCCTGGTCCCAAGTTATTCACTGAAATGGTAGCTATTTTTCTCATTTGTCTTCCTGGGAATGGAAACTGTTTACCAAGCTAGAAATTTTTATGGCTCAAGGAGAAACATCAGGCTCCATGGAGGATGTCATTACCCACCCAATCCAAGAGCTTGCTGTTTGGCACGAGAATGACAAAGAAATCGAATGAGGGTAAGTCCTCTTATTCTCTCTTCTAACCATAGATGCATCCAATATGAGTATTTATTTCATGAAGAAATAAAGACATTATGTTCCGTGCATGCTCCAAAGGAAGAAATTTGGCTGAGATATTTAAACACGAAGGCTTCTTCATGTTTCTTTTGAAGGATGGCTAAGAACAGGGCTATCTGTCAGGCTCAATGTGTTCCATAACAACCATTCAGGTGGCAGCCAGATGAATCGTCCTCACATTTGCAGGAATTTCCCTTCTCTGGCAACTTTTGGCCAAAAGGTAGGGCACAGGAGAAGCGACACCCACACATGGCTTCCGAGTGACTGCATTCACAATACGCACGTGTGTACATAAGTGTTTAGGACATGCGAACCAGTTGAATAAACACTGATCCTTCACCTTCTTTGGTGGAACCTTGAAATTCTAAATTTTTACCATTTCCTTCTTTAAACAGATCCTGTTTATGAGCTTTTAAATCATACCCCCCACCCCATATGTGTGAGTATAAGAAAGGCTGATGTTGTGGTTTCAGGTAATCTGTCCTGCATGTGGCTGGGAAATTCATCTTCCCCAGTCATTCCTCTGGCTCAAAGAGCTTCCTGATGTCAGCTGTCACTTAAACAAGCTGATTATTTCCTCCTAGGCATTATGCCTGTATTTGGGTCCCTGATTCCAGGTGGAGAGGAGTGCCTAGGGCAGTGGCAGCTCCAGAATAAGCTTTATCCCAGGTGTGGGTAACTGAATAAAAGTAGGAATTTTGAAAACAACCCAGCCTCCTTATGTTTTGATAGCAAAAAATACTCTGTATAAAGTGACAGTATATATTAACTAACAACCCTAATTATTAACTCTGTATTCTAATTTATTGGGTTGGTTTTGTGACAATAAAGGGAGATCAAGTTTGTAAAAAGCATCTGATACATGGAAAGGACTCAATACATGTGATGTTTTATTTAAAGTCAAGTTAAAGATAACATACAGGGCAAGTTCAAAGAAATACAAACAAATGATCCTCATTCCTAGCTTAAACAATAGCTGCCTTGGAATGTTATTTAGCTAGAGAACAGCCTGCCTATATTTTAAAGAATGTGGAATGACAGCAGATATGGAAGTAAAAAGAAAAGCATTTCTCCAGCAGAGTAAAATAAACCCTAGCTAAAAGAGAGCCGGAGCCAAAGTCAAAGAGAGTCAGACATTCAATTTTGACAGCTGATGGGCTCTCTGGGCCCTACCAGCAAGACTTGCTCTCATTATTTGGAGAGGTCTACAAAGATGCTCACGAGCACTGAGAAAAGCAATAGAAAGGACAGAAACTGGTATTCACTGAGAACCTACTACCGTTTTAATAGAGGAGGAAGGCGGGAGGCGAAGTACCTTGCAAAGGTCACATACCTAAGCGTCGGGATGTGAATCCATGTCTATCTAGTTCCAAAACCCAAACAGGCAAGGTGAGCACAGTGACAGAGGTAGGACCCCTTCGTCCCACGTGAGCACAGCAGCTGCAGGAGCACGAGCGAAGACAGCTCTAGAAGTGGGTGGACACGGTGGCCCCAGGAGGCCTCCTCCACCCGCTGAGCGCATGCAGCCTGGAGTGACAGGTGGTGCTGGGAGAGAAAGAGCTCCGGGTGGCTTCTGAATGTCTGCTCTTCTCTGATATTTCATTGAAAGGAGACATATTATCATCTCGGATTGGCCTTTTGTTCTCTCACCGGGAAGTTCCAGTTACTCAGAAGTGTTGTGCTCTTTCCTGTTGTCTCCCTTGTGCTGCTGGAGCGCTGGCACCAAAAACTCTCCCCACCCATCATTCTTCCTGCTGTAACAAAGGACTCGATGGAGCTTTTCCAGCACAGGCCCGAGGGGCCAGGACTTGAAATCCTTTGGATAGTCTCTATTTCCTAGGGCTCACTCTGCCTCTGGCCTCCAGGATGTTCTTTGACTACCAGAAAGGGAAACAATAATCAGAGCATTGTGAATTTACAGGCCAGGATTTCCCCAAGACCATCTTTCCTTTGGGATTATTGAGTCATCCTAGCAATCCTGAGGTACCCTCTTTCGAAGCCAAAGGGTGTCCTCTTTGAGGCTATATTCTATGTATGTTTGAGGGCTGCAAAGAAATCACTGTATAATTTTAATTTCTTCAAATTCTGTTTTTAAATAATGATAGGAAGAACAACTTGCTCCCTTTAAGATAAAGGAAGTTCTAGAGATCTTGAGCAGAGGAAGGCTGTAAATCTGTAACCTCTGGGCCCTACTGCAGAACACTGATTTTGAGCTTTTCATGAGCCCTGTGGGTCCCATGAGTTAACCAAGGCAGTCCCCTGACATGAAGAGTGAGTTGGAGAATCCTAGCCTCAAATAAGTTGGTAATAGTGATATGGTTGACACAAAGTCATCGTAACTAGTAAAATGATTTATCTGCTGCTGAGCATGGCTTGATTGTTCTATGCTGTGGCTGAAAATCATCAGCAGATTGAACCAGGCTCTTTGATATAAGCTAAATGTCAGGGAACAGACATTTAGCTGTTTGTACAAGGGTGGCACAAGTCATTGACCTTGCTGGTTATGAAAATTAAATCGTGATTTCCTTGTAGATTCAGACCTTGCAGTTACCACTGAGTGTTAGCAAGAACCACTATCTCTCCTTGCTGTAGATTATAGTTCTCTGTTTTATAGAAACATCATTAAAATGGATAGGAACAAAAACAAAATAGATTTGAAACAAAAGACATCTATGCTTTTCAGAAAATATAACTGAAATTTCATTTCAAAATAGATTTTAGTAACATAGAGGAGAACAAAATGGCCCAACCAATAGGATGAGGAGGAAGCTTATCATAGTAAGATCAGGCTTATTAGCAAGTATTCCCACTAAGACTCACAGAATCTTAGAGCAGAACAAACCATAGAGGCCATCTGGTCTAACCACAGTCCGAGGAGGTGCTGCAAGGGGCCATGCTGAACACTGTGTCAACCAGCGTCCTGCTGTGCCCTCTTGAGACCCTGGACAGGTCACTGGGGTGAATTTAGCTGACAAAACATGTCTGCTACATGAGAGACGTTAGTGGCTTTCAAGCTATTCCAAGGTTCTACTTTGATGTTTTTATAATCTTTAAAACATTTAAAAAATATCAAGAACTTGATAGACATCACACATTACACTAAACCATAGTTCATGTTTAATTATAACACACTAGACACACTGCTACATCAATTCATTTTTATGCAGACAAATGGCTTCCATTTTTATTTCATCAAAGTGATTGTTAACAATTTGCAATTTCTTGTCTGTGTTAATCAAGTACTCCTCAAGAGTTGCAAACAAAAACAAAATTCAGAAATAAATTGGTGCATGAAAAATGATTGGTACATGCAAAATGAAACTGGACCACTTTCTTATACTGCATACAAGAATTAACTCAAAATGAATTAAAGACTTAAATGTAAGACTTGGAATCATAAAACTTCTAGAAGAAAACATAGGAATTTCTCTTAGCAATACTTTTTCTAATACATCTCTCTAGGCAGGGAAAAAAATAAACAAATGGGACTACATCAAACTAAAAAGCTTTTCACAGCAAAGGAAACCATCAACAAAACCTACTGAATGGGAGAAGATATGCCCCAATCATAAGATAAGGGGTTAATACCCAACATTTATGAAGAACTCATACAACTCAACAACAAAATAAAAACTTCCCAAAACAACCCGATTTAAAAACGGGCAGAGGACGTGAGCAGACACTTCCCCAAAGAGGACATACAGATGGCCAATAGATAAATGAAAAAATGTTTAACATCACTAATCATCAAAGAAATGCAAATTAAAAAACCACAATGAGATATCACCTCACACCTGTCAGAATGGCTACCATCAATAAGTCCACAAACAAGTATTGGTGAGGATGTGGAGAAAAGTTGGTGGGGAGTGCAGACTGGTGCAGCCACTGTGGAAAGTGCTATGGAGTCACCTCAAAAAATTAAAAATGGACCTGCCTATGACTTAGTGATTTCACTTTAGGAAATCTATCTGAAGACCCCGAAACACTGATTTGAAACAACATACGCACCTCTGTGTTTACTGCAGCGTTATTTGCAGTAGCCAAGATATGGAAGCAACTCATCTGCCCATCAACAGATGGGCGGGTGAAAATGTGGCGTGCGCACATACCATGGGACATCACTTGGCCGTAGGAAAGAATGAAATCTTACCACTTAGGACAGCATGCATGGACCTAGAGGATATTACACTAGGTGAATAAGTCAGTCAAAGAAAGATAAACGCCACATGATTTCACTCATACATGAAATCTAAAGAACAAAATAAACAAACCAACAAAACAGAAACAGCTAACAGATACAGGGAACAGACTAATGCTTGCCAGAGGGGAGTGGGTTGTGGGGTCTGGGGGAAAAGGTGGAGAAATTAAGAAGTACAAACTGGCAGTTACAAAACAGTCATGGGGATGTAAAGTAGAACACTGGGAATATAGTCAATAACAGTGTTAGGAAGGCCCAGGTGGGCACTGGAAATGTCAGGGGAACATTTCGTAAATGATATGACTGACTAACCACTATGTGGTACCCCTGGAAGTAATGCAAGATGATGTTGAATGTAAACTGTAATTAGGGAAAAAATGAAATTGGATGCTGAGACATCTAAACCACTTCTACTTTCCATGTGTTAAGTTTTTGATTCAATGAAATAGCCACATGTTCTCTAATTGCCTTTATAATAATTATATGTTAATGTTTTAGTTAAAAAGTAATTTATACTAAGAAAAAGCATTTGGTCTCGGAAAATTATATGTATAATGATACTGTTATATGTACCAGTATCACTCATGCTAGTTTCTTTGGAAAATAGAGCACTTCCGCTCAAAGGTGAACATTGCGAGGCAGCACGGCATAGCGTTTATTTAACTGTCTCATACAAATTACCTTGTTGAATCTTTCCAACACCACAAAAGGTAAATGATATTATTATTTCCATTTTAGAGATGAGAAAACTGAGGCACAGCAAGGTTGAGAAAACTGTCCAAGATGAACCAGCTGGTGAGCTAGAGGGTAACCTGGGCAGCCTGGCCCCAGAACCTGGGCTGTTACCTTCACTTGTCACTATATCTCCCAGAGATCTCAGGGTGCTGAATAATCCTCACTTCATAAGATATTTCCCTTCTTGGCAAGAGCCCTGTCTGCCTGGTTTCGTTTGATGCTGTCTCAGTGCCAGGGAGATCCCCAGCTTCTGAGGAGCCCATCCATCCCTGAAAGGCTCTGACGTGTAATAACAATATTTCCTTCCAGCCACTGGAAGCCTCGCCCTGTGCCCTGTCCTCCACTGGTCCACGTTCCGGGGTCTGCAGACCCCTGGACACTGGTCTGTGCCCCTCCCTTCCTAATATTTCCCATTTGGTTTGATGTATCTGCTTAAAACAGGTCTGTTTCTCAACATGATGCTCTCTTTGTCAAGACTGTAAGGTGAGACCCTGGTATGAGTCGAGCCCTAGGTTTCCAGATCCAAAGCTAAATTATCTGGAATAACTTTACTGTCGTACACTTATCCAAAATATTTCTAAAGTTTCTACATTTAGCATTCTACATTTTCTAGCATTTGGTTTTCCTGAGAAAACAGCAACTTAAAAATATCCATTTCATGAATCTCCTTTCTATGACCGAGTACTCACTCTTTCATTCTTTTATTAAAAACGTGACATAAGAAATTTTATACTGTCAAAAAAAGATAGAATTGCTATTAAGTAGCAACAATACTGTGTACTAATTAGAAAGTCTGTCTTCGCAATCACACTCTCCTGGAACTGCAATCCTGTTGGCCTCACACTGGCTGTGTGAGGTTAGGCAAGGTGCTTAACCTCTCTGTACCTGCTCCATCAACTATAAATAGAGAAAAATTACAGTAATTTAAGGCACAAGAGGAAAGCATTTGCCACAGTGCCTGGAAGACAGCACACATTCAAGAAGAGTTGGTGATTTTTTTTTTAAAGGTTTTATTTATTTATTTTTAGACAGAGGGGAAGGGAGGGAGAAAGAGGGAGAGAAACATTAATGTGTGGTTGCCACTCACATGCACCCTACTGGGGACCTGGCCCACAACCCAGGCATGTGCCCTGACTGGGAATCGAACCAGTGATCCTTTGGTTCACAGCTCGCACTCAATTCACTGAGCTACACCCGCCAGGGTGAGTTGGTGATTGTTGAACAGGAAGAAGACAGACCTGCTGGTGGCTCCAAATATTGGAGGCTTTGTCACATGGAAGAAAGATTTATCTGTGATCTCAGAGACAGGACTTGAATGAACAGGGGACCCTACAGATGACCCATCCCAGGCACTGATCCCAGCACTGAGTCTCCGCCAACACCTGCCTCTTAAGGTCGCTGTGAGGTCTAGATGTCACAGCCTGTGCGCAGGCTCAGCGCGGTGCTGGGAACGCGGTAGGCACTCACTAACCTCCACTATGCTCCACATTAACAGTCAGAGCTGGCCGAGGACGGAAGGGGCTGCTGGGGGAGAAAGTGAGTTCCTTGTCACTAGAGTCATTCAGGTAAAGACTCAATACGTGTGTGTGTGAGGGGGGTAAAGAAAGGTTTTACATTCAGGTATCTTGAAAGTAGCGTTGACTCATCCCACCACCTAATGGTGGGTGTCCTCCTAACAGAAGTGTTCACCCTGAGAGTTTTCTATTTTTTCTGTCACTGTCAGTAAATTCATCCAGTGGCTATCTTTTCTCACCTGACCTCCTAATCCAAAAGGTCACTATCTTAAGGAGTCCTTTGTTGGAACCAGGAAAATAGCTAAAGGACTGTCCCTGTGAGATTTGGCTCTCCAAGGACAGAGAACAAAGAACTTGAGGCGGATTACCATTTAAGGAGATGTTTGGGTTTAAATTTCCCATTCCCCGAACCCTGCAACGCATAGATCCCACGTGCTAAAAGATAGCCAATAGCTAACAGCCACATCTGCTTCTGTGAAATGCTTGCTTGCTTGCGTCTATAAAAAGGCTTATCTATAAGCGTTAGGCGCGGCTCTCGTCTGTAGCTCTTCTGAGCATTGTGTCTCCGGACACTCTGGGAGTCCGCCCCTGCGCAGGTTAAAACTTTTGGCCAATAAAAGTAACATCTCTGAATCCTGAAAGTTCCCGAACATCTGTTTCTCGCGTCGGCGGATGCAACATCCTTTAGGTGTCTTATGTTTTCCAGCAAGAGTCCATGGATTACACAGGAAAAATATTCTACTGACTATCTTTTCTTTTTCCTACTCACCCTCCAGGAAACTCAGAAGAGATACTAAGCCAAGAATGCTCAAGTTTATCACAGAAATGAAATATAATTCCAGAAAGCAGCTTTGAGGGAGAAAATAGCAGTTTTCAGAATTCTCCTCTTAGGAACCTGCCTCCAGGTGAGAAATTCCTGAATAGAAGGAAGTGCTGGGCCAGCACTCAGGCTGCAGGCTCCTCACCTCAGAGTCTGGAGAGAGAGTTGGGGGGTCACGATTTGTGATTCCTGGGGGACCCGCTGGATCAGGGAAGTTGAAGGTGCTGCTGTGGGATTGCTACAAAGAGCTGAGCAAAGAAAGATTTCTCTATGCTGGTCCACACAACAAAAAGCCAAGAAGAAGCTAAGAATGCGATGGTGGGAGCTTTAGTCCAGTGATCGAAAAAAGAAATCATTGGCATGAAATGAAATGGAAGAGGAGTAGGACAGCCATTTGTTGAATACCACTGGACTTCATCTATCCTTATTTCATTTAATCAGTTTTTATTTGTTAGCATATTTTATTTTATTTTTAAAATATATTTTATTGATTATGCTATTACAGTTGTCCCATTTTCCCCCTTCATTCCCCTCCACCCTGCACACCCTCTCCCACCCACATTCCCCCCTTTAGTTCATGTTCATGTGTCATAAGTTCTTCAGCTTCTACATTTCCCACACTGTTCTTATCCTCCCCCTGTCTATTTTCTACCCACCGTCTATGCTACTTATTCTCTGTACCTTTTCCCCCTCTCTCCTCCTCCCACTCCCCTGTTGCTGACCCTCTATATGATCTCCATTTCTGTGGTTCTGTTTCTGTTCTAGATGTTTGCTTAGTTTGCTTTTGTTTTAGGTGTGGTTGTTAATAACTGTGAGTTTGCTGTCTTTTTACTGTTCATCTTTTTTATCTTCTTTTTCTTAGATAAGACTCTTTAACATTTCATACAATAAGGGCTTGGTGATGGTGAAGTCTTTTAACTTGACCTTATCTGAGAAGCACTTTATCTGCCTTTCCATTTTAAATGAAAGCTTTGCTGGATAGAGCAATCTTGGATGTAGGTCCTTGCCTTTCAATACTTCAAATACTTCTTTCCAGCCCCTTCTTGCCTGGAAGGTCTCTTTTGAGAAATCAGCTGACAGTCTGATGGGAACTCCTTTGTAGGTGACTGTCCCCTTATCTCTTGCTGCTTCTAGAATTCTCTCCTTCATTGTAATCTTGGCTAATGTAATGATGATGTGCCTTGGGGTGTTCCTCCTTGGGTCCAACTTCTTTGGGACTCTCTGAGCTTCCTGGACTTCCTGGAAGTCTATTTCCTTTGCCAGATTGGGGAAGTTCTTTATTATTTGTTCAAATAACTTTTCCACTTGTTGCTCTTCCTCTTCCCCTTCTGGTACCCCTATAACTTGGATGTTGGGATGTTTAAAGATGTTGTGGAGGTCCCTAAGCCTGTCCTCATTTTTTGAATTCTTGTTTCTTCCTTCTTTTCTATTTGGTTGTTTCTTTCTTCCTTCTGGTCCACTCCATTGATTTGAGTTCCAGTTTTCTTCCCATCACTATTGGTTCCCTGTGCATTTTTCTTCATTTCAGTTAGTGTAGCCTTCATTTTTTCATTTAATTTGTGAGTAAAATCAACCAATTCTGTGAGCATCCTAATCACCAGTGCTTTGAACTGTGCATCTGATAGGTTGGCTATCTCTTGGTCACTTAGATGTATTTGCTCTGAGGCTTTGATCTGTTCGTCCATTTACACCATTTTGGGGGGGGTGGTTCTGGTCGTGCTTGTTATATATGAGGGGTGGAGCCTTAGGTGTTCTCCAGGGTGCGTCAACCCAATCTCTGGGCTGTGATACTGTATGTGGGGAGGGGTCAGAGAGGGAACAATGGTGCTTGCTGCACTCTCTCTCGGATTTCAGTCCCTTCTGCTGCTTCCCACAAGCAAACTGGGTCCTTCTGGTGCTGATTCCTGGGCAGGTGGGCTTGTGTATGTCCTACGACCCTGTCAGTCTCTCCAACGAACTCTCCTGTGAGGCTGGGAGTCTCTCCCGGCATCTCAACCCCCACAGGTGTTTTCAATAGTTGTTTTGAGGCTTTATTTCCTGGTGCTGGGGCCCTGGGTTGCGAGGTCTGTCTCGTTCCCTGTTGTTGCCTGGTTTATCTGTGCCAGAATGTGTGACTGAGGTCAGCCAGCCGCCTTGCGTACCTCACTGGGTCTTCCTGCTGTCACCCCGCACCCAGAGTCTGCCAGCCACTGCTTTTTCCTGCTGCGACCCCTCTCCACCGGCTGCCAACTCCACCCCTCCTAACGGTCTGGATGAATGGTTGTCGGACTTCAGTACAGTTCAATTTTCTGTCAGTTCTGATTGTTTTTTGTTTCTCAATTTTTGTTCTTAATTTTGGTTGTGTGAGGAGGCACAGCGTGTCTACCTACGCCTCCATTTTAGCCGGTATTTCATTTAATCTTTATGCTAGCAATGAGGCAGCTGCTATTTTTTTTCATTTTACTTCAGTTGAAGAACTGAGGTTCAGAAAAGTGAGGCAATTTGTCGGCAGTCACGTGACAGACATGGATAAAATCCCGGTCTGTCCCCAACCCCAGGTGCTCTTCCATTGTCCCAGGATAACAGGAGGTGCCGAGCAGGAACTTCAGGGCAGATGGGGCTCGCTGAGGTCTGAGTTCCAACCCTGCCAGCTCTGCACTGGGTGACCTCAGGCAACTTCCTTAACATGTACAGCCACGGTTTCTCAGCTATAAAATGGATATAGAATAGTACCTACCTCATAGGCTTTCAAGAGCCAAGAGAGATAACTCACGAAAAAACATTCATTGAAGGTGCCACAGAGAGAGCACCAATAAACACTGACCCCACGAATACTATGATTGCTATTGTCAGTATCGCCTGTACCAGCACACCTCTGCTCCAAACCATGTGGCTGGGAAAGAATCAGGATTTTAGTTCTTTGATAACCGGCAATCGTTGTGCATTATGTTTTTGATTCTCTATTAATTAAAGCATTCAGTAACCAAAAGATTGTGTGTTCCAACTAACCTGCGATACCCATGATGTGTTTCCTTTAGAGAAAAACACATAAGAGAGAGAAGACAACTCTTTTTAGCCTCCTAACAGAGTCTCAGCTATAATTGGCCCATTTTTGCCTATACAGAAATCCAAGCTGCTATCTTCAAGACCATCTTCTCACATGATTACTTTTCCCAGATAGCTTTTCATTTTCCAGGGTACCTCAAATAAAGCCTCTGTGTGTGTGTGTGTACGTGTGTTCCCACCCAATAAATCTCCCGCTTGGCAGTGTGTTGATGGTTTCTGTGAAAGGGTCTTTGTGTCCCTTTTTGTTTAAGAAGCCTTTTCATTAGAAGCCTGGAAGTCAAGGTAAGTGCCGCAGGGATTCGAGGATCTCTTGGCTTTTCTCTGATGTCCAAAGTATCTGCTGGAAAAATAAAGTCCTACATTCTCTGCGATCAGTTAATAGAAGTGACAGCTGTGAGAGCTTCAAATCTGGCCTTAATTAACAGGCACTGCACAAATGTGACCAAAGCATATTTGCAAAGAAGAGGCTTTAAATAGCATCCAGTGTTTGTGAGCATGAGGCCATGCCATGGCAGGAAATATCTGCCCATCTTAATGGGATCAGGCTTTTGTGTGCAAACAATGGCGAGCAAACCCCAGCCCAGCTGAGAGCCATTAGAATAGAGTTCTCATTTGTGGTGCTGCGAAAGAGCTCTTAAGCAGCCGCTAATCAGAATAGAGAAAAATGAGCTGATGGCCTAATGCAACCGTAATAAAACTGGGTGCCCAAGGGAGTGGCCCCACAGAGACATTTGTACAGTTTACATGGAGTGGTCTTCCCCTTGAACTTGTTGCCATCCTGAGCACAGAGGAGCATCATCGCCTTTAAGAACCTCTTCCCTTGACCTCTGAGGCTAATTCTTCCCTATCATCTCTTTCTTCAGCGGTTCCTTGCATTCCCTCAATGAGTCAGTTTCTAAGCCACTGTTCTTCTCTGTTCACATTTTCTGTATGAGTGGTTCTTCAGGGAGATTCTTTCTCCCAAATCACATAGGGATTTAAGAATGATATTTACCCATCTGGGGCCAAAGTGCTGGACATGTCACTGGGTTGTGGAAGTGCTCAGGCTTACCTAAATACTTATCCTGAAGACAGCAACAGCCTGAACACGTGGGCATGCCACACATTCATTCATTTCAGACACTTTTCATTTCCAGGCACAGATCTAGCAGCTGGTGGTGCAGAGAGATGCCCCCATGTTCTCAAGGAACTTATCAACCCTCCTCCCTCATCATTGCAGCAGCTGCCCTGAATTGGGTATGCCAAGCACTCTGCTGGGTGCTTTACTTACATGATTCCACGTAATCCTCGAACAACCCAGTGAGGTGGCTGTTCTTTCATTTGACAGATGACAAAACTGAATTTGGAGTGGGAGGGCAATCAGACACTTTCCCCCAAGCTGAGGAGCTGCTAAGTTGCAGAGCCAGGACTAGCGTCAGGCTTGTCTGTTGTCCACAGCCCATGCCCTCATCCATTACGCTGTGCTGACATTCCTTTCTGGCCATTTGCCTCCCAGGCTAGTGGAGAGAAGTGGGCAAATAGGTTCACAATTAATGATGATTCTAACCCCATAGGAAAATGAACAAGTAGGAAGAAAGATATTAATAACCTATGCCAATACCCAGGTGAGCTGTATGTTCAAGGAATCAATATTTGTTCCTTCAAAAGAAATACTGCTCTGGGTTTCAAGTCACTATGTTTCCTTAGTTACATCTATCTTCAGCCTCAGTGGAATCATCCTTGCAGGGAGGACTGGCTATTTGTACACCCAATAGGTGGGCGAGGGTGACTTAAAACAAGAACCTGAAGATTCCAAATTTGGCGGCAGTGCAACAAAATGTTCCTGGAAGCATCTTCCTGTTGAGGGCCAACCAATGCCTACAGGCTCCAAAGAGTTTGACTTTGAGGCAGTGTATCTTTTTCCCTTTCTGTCCTCTTCTGTTTCTCATCTCATCTTGACCCTCCCCCCAAAAGGGGCAAGCTGTCAGGTGAGCTGCCAAGCTGGGGAGACCTGTAATAAATAACTGCCATGGGAATGAGGGGACTTGCTGTAGCGATAGGCCCAGACAAGGGCTGAAAGAGCCAGGATGCAATTCCTCCTCACTCGTGAATTAGCCTTTACCATTAGCCTCCACGTCCTCAGGAGAAATTGCACATGTAAGCTGTTTGTATAGTCTTCTTATTAATGTAAATAAACAAGGCCCTACATGAGCTACAGAAAAGAAATTAATCAGGACCAGGCAATGTTTCCAGATCACTCACAGCACTTGCTGGAAAAACAAAGCTTTATATTTAAAACATGACAGGGAAAAAATGTGTAACACTTCAGCCCAAGACACAAACTGTGAGCAGGGGCGTTCATTCGAGTAACACTTAGAGTGAGTGTGAAACACACAGACATTTAAAACACAGTGAGGAAGCTAGTCAAGGGTGTCTGGTCCTTGGAACACAAACCGACAATTCCGCCGCGATGGAAGACACGGCAGGGCTAGAGAAGTCGTTTCTGGCTGCGTGGATTTCACCCTGTTGATTGCAAAGAATGCCTGGGAATTTTAATCAAGAGTCACATGACCCCAGTAACACCTGGAGAGAGGTCACGAGGGGGCGGGGGGGGAGCAGAGCTGGGCAGACTTGCCAGGAAGGGTGAGCAGTGCAGAACTCAGGCGATGCCAACAGAGATGGGAGGAGGAGGCCAGATTTTCAGAAGACACTTCCAAAGAACATGTAACAGGACTTCCTGATCCACTGGACTTCGGGGCCAAAGAATAAACAGTGGCAGTAGCCAATATTCAGTAAGCCGTCTGTGTACTCAGTGCTTTTCATGTTAATACTTCTACCAGGTCTATGAGATAGGTGTGACTATCATCCTCATTTTGCAGACGGGAAAACCGAAGCCCAAAGACGAGAAGCAGCCCCTTCTCTGAGATCTCTCAACTAGTAGGACATGGCGTCAAGAACTGAACACAAAGCTAGAGACTCCCAGGCCCGCGCTCTTGTTCTCGCTGCTGTGGAAGTCAGAGTGCATGGCAACAGGTTTCCAGCACCCTGGGCTGAAACCCAGGAGTCTGACACTGAAATGCCCTATTGTTTTCATTGTCTCTTTATCCCAGGACTTAGTTTCAGAGAGGAAAACGGAGGGACACGCACGATCCCCAAGCCCCTACTGCTGAAGCAACGGCCCTACCCTCCGTTAGCTGGAACCAAGCGGCCCCCATGGACTGACGTTGCACTCTCAGGACCACTCCCCGCCCCGGTCCGTCTTTCTTTCTTCCCCGAGGCCTCTGAGACTCAGCCTCCTTTTCCCTTTTAGAATCTCCAAGACACTTTCTACTTGGAAGCGTCTTCCTACTTCCTGCCAGTGGGCTGTGAGGCATGACCTAGGCTCCCGAGCCCTAGCACAGGTCTTCTGCATTTTGAGTCCTACCAACCTCTAGGGAAGACAAAACAAACACACACAGACTTAGGATGCGTTTGTCCTTCTTGGACTTTCCCGTCTGAGTCCCTTGCTAATCAAACTGTGATATCTCAAGTTTCCTAGTCCTTGACGGAGGCCATGAAAGTTCTCTCTTTCTCAGCCCTGAGCATTTACTGGAATCACCTGGGGACCTTGGAAAGTTATGTACGTCTGGGTCTTCCCCTAAGACTCTGACTTACTCGGAGTGGCACGAGCCTGGCCATTGTAATTTGTTGAACGTTTCTCAGGTGGCCCTACTGTGGGCCCACTACTCTGGGTCCCAAAGACCCTGCCTCAGAGAAGGATCCCTTTGCAAGTCCATTCAACAAAGTGAGTGGTTCTCAACATGGGAGATTTTGCTCTCCCGGGGGAGACATTTTTGATTGTATAATTGGTGAGAGCGGTACCTACACCTGTATGGTAGAGGCAGGATGCCACCAAACATCCTCCAATGCACAGGGCAGCCCTGCAGTGAAACGGCTGGTCCCAAGTGTGAATGGTACCGCTGGTGAGAAACCACCCCCAGCACAAGTGGAGGCGCACACTAGCGCACGCACTCAAACACCCTTGCGCTGCTGAGGGCATCCCCAGGGCTGTGACCGGCCCCATTTGGAAGGCCTCAGTCTTCAGTAGGCTCCTTCTTTCCTGGGCAGCCTGACTGTTGTCACCATTCTGGAAACGTTGCAGGGAAGGTTATTTTGCCATGGCCCATGGACTTTGTGCCTGAGAAGGTGGGGCACGACCTTCCTCTGTTTTCAGGGGAGGGAACCTTGCTTTGTATTCCATTGCAGAGACCTGCTCAGAGCACTCACACCTCTGTAATTATATAAAGAAAGTTCTTGAGGAAAGCATGACAAGAAACAAAACCCCTAGAATTGGGGGTAAAATATAAACAAATGTTTTGGCTGATGTAGCACACAGTTTTTAATCACAAAGTGTGTTTTCAGAGTGTACGCAGCTCTGCCAGAATGGCTCGAATTAAAGATCAAAGGCAGTGCCGTGAGGAGACAGAGCTGCCTCCCTGCCAATTCACCATCCCCCTGCCCCTCCCTGGAAATATCCATGTGGTCATCCGTTTGCCTAGGACGTGCTTGTCTGAAGCACTAGCTAAGCAAGCATTGATTAAAGGAGGGTGTGCGAGTGTGTGTGTGTGTTTTCCTTTTTATTAGGGGAACTTTATAATGTGATTAGATATTAACACATTTTTAAGAAAAGAAAGAAAGTGATTGGGAGCCAGCTTGCAAAGACCTAAGTCTGATGCTTGGAAAGCGTTTCTACTCTTATCGAGAGATTCCAACTTGAGGCAGGAGGGAAGCTGGCCAAGGGGTTGGAGGCCTCTCTCTGAGTACACAGGGGGCTTGTGGGTGCAAAAAGAGCCACTAAGGGTTCCAGAGCTGAGCCATCACCGTCTCGGAAGGTGGCTCTCCTGCTTTCCGGGTGGGTAACCACAGGAATGAAGCTCCTGCGTAGGGAGGCTGCAATCAACACATCCTGGGGGAGGGACAGATAGAAAGACTGCTCTAGCAGCTGCACATGGGATGGACATTGTTGGGGATGGGGACAAGGGAGGTAAACAAAAAAAGAGAAACTCCCAGGGAGGCTGATGGCACAGTCTAGGTGTGGGGTGTGGGGCGGGGTGGGGGCTGGACGAGGAAGAGGAGAGTCTTTGAATATCACAAAGGAGTAACTAGTAAGGAGTTATGTACCACAGCCTCTGGTGCTGAGCTTCTCAAACTGTCCTCCCAAACACATAAGAAATGAACGTGTGACCAGAGAGAGGCTAAGAGCTAAGAAAAAAACTGCACCTGGGCATGGGATGAGGAGTGCTTGGGGAAGCTGTTTACTGTGGACAGACGGGGAGGGCGATACCTGGAAAGACGGGCATCTGCCCTGGAAGGACTAGGGAGGGGCATGGTGGTGGAGCGACAGCTGGGCGAGGCACTCTGGGTCCCTCTGCCTGCCCATTTTGAAGCAGGGCCAACACTGCCAGTTCTTTCAATGGTGCTTGATATGACAGGTTCAGGTCTCCTCCCTATCTGGCCACTCGCCCTGGACAAAGCCCAGTTTGTCCCAGTTCCTGCTGAGATAGGGCCCAGAGATTGAAAGCCAACCAGCCAGCTGCAGGCTGGCTGGGCAGAGACAGCCAGTCCAGGCCACTTCTATTCATGCAGGGGGGGGCCTCCATCCGTTTTCTGGCGGGTCCACTACATTGCTTATTCATATTGAGCCAATCTGGTGACAGACTGGACAGAGAGGCTGACAGAGTGAGAAAAGTCAGGGTATTTCAAGGGTTTGGGCCAGGAAAACTATAAGGTAGACGTGTAACCAAAACCTGTGATAGCTGTTTTGGTTTAGGTTCACTCCACTAGATTATAAAAGAGCCTTGTTTATCTTTGCATCTTGAGTGCCAAGAACGGTCTCCAGCTCACCATGGGCACTCAATAAATATTAGCTGAATGACTAGATGACCAAGCCAATTGCTGTCACTACCAGCCCCCTCCTTCCCGATTCCCAGGGAAGCCTGTCCGATATGCCTCAGCAGGTCTCACAATGGCTCTGAGTCAAGGGGGAGACTTCCCAGATGGCCATGGGCACCAGGGGCCAGCTCCTGCTGCTTCTCAGTTTCTCATCTGGGAAATAGAGTCATCAGACTCATCAGCAGTCAAAGACTCCCTAACAACTTGATCAAGATCACCCAAACCCTCCACATCAAGGTGTGACCTGTGGACCAGCAGCATTGGCATCACCAGAGGGCTTGTTACAAATGCAGAGCCATGGGCTCACCCAGCCCTCCTAAACCGAATCTGCATTTTAACGAGCTGCCCGGGAGCCTCCTGTATGTGCGCCACAGTGGGAGCAGCCCTGGCCTCTGCCAAATGAGCTCAGACTAGGTGTGCCTTGGTTTAAATCCTGTGTCTGCTCCTTAGCTGTTGTGAACCTTTAGGGAAGTTACTTAATTTTTATGATCCCTGGTATCTTCCTATTTAATATGGGGATAAAAATGCACAAGTCGTTATGAAATAGTAAAGAGGCTGAGGATGTAAAACTACCCACTGCAGAATCTGACATACGAGAGGGCCCAGGGAATGTCTGTTCGGTCATCCACATGCGACCTTTTCTAAAACATTTCTTCCTGAGTGCACTGTCTGCTTGTGACCCTCACTTGGGTTTCTGCTTTACTGTCAAAATCGGATTCCTGCCTGGATCCAGGAGGTGCTTTTCTTGAGACCTCTGCATAAATAAACTCCTACAGCAATGGAGGACTCCTAGCTCAACCGGACGCATCTCTTCTTACTCTGAGCCCAGATCTGCTTCCTTCCTGCCTTCTGTGCAACACAGTGCCCTTAGAGCAATCTACAAGCCCCACTCCATGGGGGTCCTTTAAATACAAGAAGATGTCTACCATGTCCCTACTGTCATTCCCAGTCCAGCTTCATCGGGTGACCCTCACGTGAGATTTCTGGACCCCTCACAACCCAGGTCAAGCTCCTCCGAAGACCAGTTGTTGGCTACTGGATATCCATGTGTCCTTCTAAGTAAACCTACTTTTTATCTATTGAAGACTTTACACGTATCTCAGACTCTCCCAAAGAAGTAATTTCAGTGCTAGCTGGCCCTTTGCTGTCTGGGCCCCAAGTCAGTGATCCCCCAAAAAGCCAATGCCAGGATAAAGAACTACTGGCCCTATCACAGAGGAAGAAGTCAGAGAGTTTTCATCCTACACAGACACACATGATCTCAGCATCTCGCCTCTTGACGCTCCCTTCTTAGGATGAATAGGACACAGTGAGGAGAGACCTTGGTGTGCCCTTCACACAGACATGTATTCTGACAGTCCTCTGGCTTAGAGATGGGGTGCCTCTTTGTCTTTGAACAGCTCTTGGGCCACTATTTCTCTTCCTGTAACACCCAGGTGGATGTTCCTTTTCTTCCACGAGCATCTAGATACAACAGGTGCCAACATCAACACAAAGGATATGGAAGGCTTACAGGCCAATGGACACTCACTAAACTGATGCAGTAACTGAACACCTCCTTACGCCTCCCCTTGTCCCCTCCAAAGCACTAGGCCCCAATGATTTTATGGGTAAATTATACTACATGTTCAAAGAACAGATAATCTCCATTTTATAAGTTGCTCCTGAGCATGGAAAAAGAAGAGATGCTGATCATACTAATGTCTACCCTTGGTTCCAAAGCTGGATAAGGACAGTGAAAGAACCAAAAATGATAAGTCAATGTTCCCTAATTTAATACGCCACATTCTGGAATAAAATATTAGCTAATGAAATCTAGTAGTAATAATTATAATCAAGTGCTTTCTATCTCAGAATGTTAAGGATGATATGAAATCTGATAAGTCTACCAGCGTAGTTCATCCTATCACTGGTTCTAAAGTAGGGGTCCCCAATCCCTGGGCTCAGTCCATGGCCTGTTAGGAACTGGACTGCACAGCAGGAGGTGAATGGCGGTTGGGCAAGCAAAGCTTCATCTGTACTTACAGCCCTCCCCGCATTGCTCGCATTACCGCCTGAGCTCTTGTCAGATCAGCAGGGGCATTAGGTTCTCACAGGAGCATGAACCCTACTGTGAACTGCGCATGCGAGGGAGCTAGGTTACATGCTCCTTAAGAGAATCTCATGCCTGATGGTCTGAGGTGGAGCTGGGTGGTGATGCTAGCTCTGGGGAGCGGCTGCAAATACAGATTATCATTAGCAGAGAGGTTCAACTGCACAGAGACCATAATAAATAAATGCTTGCAGACTCATATCAAAACTCTAGAGGGCTTCCAGCCAAGATGGAGATGTAAGCAGATATGCTTCACTTCCTCACACAACCAAAAGAAGGATAACAACCAATTTAAAAACAAAAAAACAACCAAAACTTTCAGAAAATCTGACAACCAAGGAATTAAAGGAGCATTCATACAGATGGGTAGGAGGGGTGGAGATGGGAAGCTGGGGCAGTGAGGATGAGTGACAAGGCAGCCGCTGGCAGACCAGGGTCGGGGAGGCAGTTGCTGGTAGAGTGGGCAGTTCCACATTTGTGTGAGGATAAGCTGCGATGAGCAACTGGGGAGTGAGACAGACCACACAAGCCAAGATCCCAGCACTGTGAAATAAAGCCTCAAAACCTCTGGCTGCAAAACTCTGTGGGGGTTGCAGTCGCAGGAGAAACTCCTAGTCTCACAGGAGAGTCTGTTGGAGGGACCCACAGGGTCCTAGACATACACAAACCCACCCACCCAGGAATCAGCACCAGAAAGGGCATAATCCACTTGTGGGAAGCAGGGGAAGTGACTGAAAGCCAGGCAAGAGCTGAGCAAGTGGCATTGTTCCCTCTCTGACCCCTCCCCCACATACAGTGCCACAATGTAGCAACCTGGGTTGCCCTGCCCAGGTGAATACCTAAGGCTCCCCTATCCCCCACAACATAACAGGTGTGCTGAGACAAAGAAATATGAACCAAATGAAAGAACAGATCAAAACTCCAGGAAGAAAACTAAGTGACAAGGAGATAGCCAACCTATCATATGTAAAGTTCAAAACACTGGTGCTCAGGATGCTCACAGAAATGATTGAGATGTAAAATGAAAGAAGAAGTGAAGGCTATGCAAAGTGAAATAAAAAAAAATATATACAGGGAACCAACGGTGAAGGGAAGGAAACTGAGACTCAAATCAACAATTTGGAACAGAAGGAAGAAATAAACATTCAACCAGGACAGAATGAAGAAACAAAAATTAAAAAAAAATGAGGAGAGGCTTAGGAACCTCTGGGACATCTTTAAACGTTCCAACATCTGAATTATAGGGGTGCCAGAAGGAGAAGAGGAAGAGCAAGAAATGGAAAACTTATTTGAACAAATAATAAAGGAGAACTTCCCCAATCTGGCAAAGGAAATAGACTTCCAGGAAGTCTAGGAAGCTCAGCGAGTCCCAGAGAAATCAGACCCAAGGAGGAACACACCAAGGCACATCATAATTACATTAGCCAAGATTAAAGAAAAGGAAAGAATCTTAAAAGCAGCAAGAGAAAAGGAGACAGTTACCTACAAAAGAATGCCCATAAGACTGTCAGCTGATTTCTCAAAAGAAACCTTACAGGGAAGAAGGGGCTGGAAAGAAGTATTTGAAGTCTTGAAAGGCAAGGACCTACATCCAAGATTACTCTATCCAGCAAAGCTATCATTTAAAATGGAAGGGCAGAAAAAGTGCTTCCCAGAGAATGTCAAGTTAAAGGAGTTCATCATCACCCAGCCCTTATTGTATGAAATGTTAAAGGGACTTAACTAAGAAAAAGAAGAAGATAAAAAATATGAACAGTAAAATAACAACAGACTCACAACTATCAACAATTGAACCTAAAAAACAAAAAGTAAGCAAACAACTAGAACAGGAACAGAATCATGTAAATGGAGATCACTGGAGGGTTATTAGCAGAGATGGGGAGAGGAGGAGACGGGAGAATGGGGGAAAAGTTGCAGGGAATAAGGAGCATAAATGGTTGACACAAAATAGACAGGGGGAGGTTAGGAATAGTATGGGAAATGGAGAAGCCAAGGAACTTATATGTGTGACCTATGGACATGAACTAAGGGGGAGGGGGTATGTTGGAGGGAAGAAGGGTGCAGGGCAGAGGGGATAAAGGGGAGAAAAATATGAAACAACCGTAAGAGTATAATCAATAAAATATACATAAAGATAAAAAAAAAAATAAAGGACGCATGCTTGCCCTGAAAAAAAAATCAGTCAGTGGCAAGTGACAATTAAGCTGCATCTGCTGACAGGCTATAAAGCCATACCCCCACCCCCATCTGTCAAAAAATTGTCTTCCAAGAAACCAGTCCCTGGTGCCCAAAAACGTGGGGACCGCTATTCTAAATAACCAATATGGGCATCTCAAAAGATGTAATTTAGATAAAGCATTTGTTAAAGTGTGATTCATATTTAAGATAAAGCATTCTTAGAAAAACTTAGAAGGGTACTTCCTGAAACTGCAAATGGTTATTTATCATCACCTACCCACAGAAAACATCACTCTCAAAAGAGGAAATTGAGACACATTCCCTTTATGGGTCTGGAAGAAGGTGAAGATGCTCACAATTACCGCTGCTCTCTAGTAACATGTGGAGGTCTTGGCCAGAGCAATAACACATGAAAGAAAATAAGAAATATAAGGACTGGAGAAGATGAGACAAGATTGCCATTGTTTGCAGATATTATGTTTATCTACACTTAGACATTTGCCAAGTTGTAAGATACAAGATACTATACCAAGGTCGACTGTAGTTCTCTATAGCCAACATACCAACCGAAAAAAGAATAAAAGATAACATACTGTTCACGATAGCATCAAACGTCATGACTTATTTAGGAATTAAGTTCAAAGATCTTTACAGAAAAATGTATACAAATCCTCTTAAAGAATATAAAGGAAGACTAAGTAAGTAGAAAGATGTGCCACAATTATGGATGGAAACAACCCATTTGACTTACCCATTACCAGTCCTGCAGAGTCCCCTAGACCTCCTCCAGGAAGCCCTCCTTGACTCTCAGGGCAGGACTTAGGGACTGCAGGTCTGTGCTTTCACAGCCCCTGTGCCGATCTCTGCATCAGCACTGTGTCGTCTGGCAGTCTCTACCCCTTCCCCAGACAGTGAGCGTTCTGCAGGCAGAGGTTGAATCTTCCTGTCTGCACTCCTAGCATTTTGTGGGGTGCTAGGAATATAGCAACTGCTCAATTAAGGCTCATTTTACAAATGAAGAAAAGAGAAACAGGCTTCCGTTTGCATTTTCCCGCTTATTTGCTATCTATCAAGATAAACACAAGGACCATATTCATTAATGAGCAATGGATAAGGTAACTAAAACAAATAAGAAGTTAAAGAAGCTCTATAACTCCCATTTCCAAAGATCCCCACAGAACAGACTGATTTATCAAAGGTCTTCACTGACCCACTAGAAAGGGGTTTCAAACTCTGGTGAATCTTAAAGACTGTTAAAAAAAAAAAAAGTATGACTGGATCCTACCCCAGGCACCAGGAATCAGATTCTGTATTTTGTGTGCATCCAGATGGGCAGTGGTACAATGGACTGTCCCCTAAGTGATTCTGGCACATGCCGCTGTTCACACAGCTGCTCTCTGAGGGCAAGCCTGGCGAAAGTTTTTTGAGGGACTTGAAAGATGACTTCACAATACCCTATGAGTTGGATTCCTGGCTGGTGGTGATAGTGCGTGCTCCGTCTTTAGTCTGAAACAAGAAATCCAGACTAGACTTTCACTTAAATAAGGCATCGTAAAAAAGAGAGCAGGTGTGAAAACAGTATTGGATTTACACATTAACACCAAATGGGTCCAAAGCACAGTGTTTCAATTAAGTTACACACCAAATGCGTTCCATGTTATTTTCATCAAGAACGAAGGCCACCATTCCATGGCAAAGAAATGTACTGACAGATTTATTGGGCATCTCCTCCCCACCAAACAGTAGTATAAAAGGAAAGTATTCCTCTAAAATGTGACTTAAGGTGTTTACATATTGCAGAGGAGATCATTCAAAACTATGTTCGGATGTTTTGTGTAGAGGCTGCTGCAGTGTGTTGTCCGGGACCGAGGCTGGAAGCTCACAGGGGCCCCTCCCCAGGACCTGTCATCAGCACAAGGAAGCTGCTTTGTTCCTGGGGGCACCTGCCCTTCCTGGGGACAGCCAGCATCTGCTGACTGCTTGATGGAGGTGGATAAAGTTGTCCCTTGCCTTTACTGGGACAGCTCTGAAAGGTCATTCCAGCCCCAGAACTCCCCGTAAGATCAGCTGAGGTCTCCATCACCTCCACCCATTCCTGCATCCTTTCCCTGCCCTGGGTGCTTTCCTGACTCTCTCCCCACCAAGCCCCCTGCACACAGTCTCCGACTGTGTTTCCTGGGGAACCCAACCAATGACATCTGTCTGCTTTGTGTTGTAGGACTTGATTCTCTGGTTAGATTTTAAACTCTTATGATAAAATACCTTAAGATGTCATAATACCAAGTACAGTGCTAAGCAAAATATTGCTGATTCTCATTTCTGCCTTTCAAATATTTCTAATGTCCCTCCTTTTTAGCAGAAGCCCATGTATCAGATGGTTTAGGTTGAGATTCTAGCTCTACCAATCACTTAGGGGAAATTATTTAACTTTTCTTTCATCTACAAAATAGGATTAATAACAGTACTTACTCATCAGGTTGTTGTGATGAATAAATGATGTAATGTGTGTAAAGCACTTAGCACAATGCATTAGTAAATGGTAGCTGTTGTTCTTATTAAAGGTGTAACGCTGACACCACTCTGTTGGCCGTAGGTATTACCTTCCTCAGTCATCGCCTTACTCCTTGATTTTGTTCTTTTTAAAAATTAATATATTTTTAAAATATTTTATTTATTTATTTTTGGAAAGGGGAAGGGAGGGAGAAGGAAAGGGAGAGAAACATCAACGTGTGGTTGCCTCTCATGCACCCCCTACTGGGGACCTGGCCTGCAACCCAGGCATGTGCCCTGACTGGGAATCGAATCGGCGACCCTTTGGCTTGCAGGCCAGCACTCAATCCACTGAGCCACACCAGCCACAGCTTTTTTTTTTTTTCTTTTAATAGAAATTGGTCTTCCTGCCTCTTGGTGTTCCTCATCCTTACCCCTTTCCTCCAATACCACAATGCTACCAAATTAATTTTCTTAAAATATTGCTTTCATTCCATCACTCCTCAGCTCAAAGTTCTTTATGGAGTGCTCTCACTTATTTTCTTTATCAGTCCAAACCCTGCCCAGCTCAGAGTGGACCGCAGGAATCAAACTTCCCCTCAATCTAAGCCTGTAGCTACTCCTGTCCTGAGCCTTCACTTAGCCTAGTTAGCCTTCCCCCACATTTCCAGTACTGCATAGTCCAAGGCATCCCTAAAGTTCTAGATTTTCCTCTGATTTCATAATTGGAACAAAACTCTCCCCGATAAATAAGTTCTTTATCAGGGCTTCCTACAAAGGTTGCTGTTATGAGCCTCTCCATTGGTCCTTAGGTACTTTTCACATCATTAAAATTTATGAAAGAATGGTAGTAAAAAGTAGAGCATACATTTAAAAAAAGATTTAGAACACGTTAGAAAAAAAAGTGAATCCCACTCATAAATAACACACAAGACCAAATGCTGAGCTATGATGAGGTAATGAGACATATGGAATTTGTCTAACAGGAGTCAACTGGCTTCCAGATTTGGAGGTTTGATGCCTTTGTGTTATTTTTATGGGTAGAGATTCCATTTTATGAGTAATATTTGGGAAATGGTATCAACAGGCAACAGTTCACAAATTCTTTAAGAAGTTTCCCTGCAGAAAATGTTTAATTAAGCTTGACAGAAACTATCTAGCAGCTTTCATAAGTAATTGCTGTTACCCAGAATAGGACTGAGTCGTAAACTGCATGATTTCAGAAATGATGAATCAATGAGAATGTTTATAGAAACAGTGTTTTGATTAGTTCCTTCAGACTAACAAATTCATGGCATATGTGATAAACTAGGATTCCTACTGTCAATTAGGAAATCAAAGCCAGCCCTCAAATGTGGCCCTTTGGATAACTGGTCCCAGATTTTGACATTGGGAATTGCTAAGAGCAACCACACCACACCTCTGGGCCCCATTCCTGGGATAGTCAGGTTCAAAATCACTTCAGTTGTCAGCCATGCCAACCAGGGTCATTGTGATCATTACGAAGGCCTGATAAATCAAGCAACAGGTAAGTCATTATGAGGCCACAAGTAACTAGTGGCTTCATTTTAAGCATGCAAGGTCAAGAGCAACAAAAAGTCATTATCAATTCAATATAGTAATATATCCTCTTTTACTAGGGTATGAATTAACATGAAACCTCCATTTATCCAAAGCACAAATAATAAATACTTTTCTTAGATGGCACTATACTCACAGCATATAACTCTTGAGCTTCTAAAAAAATCTTTTAAGACATCAACCAATATGAAATTATTTTGAATATAGTTTTAGTGTCCAAACACATTTATTAGAAAGTAAATAACTTTACTTTCTAAAAAGTTATGGAAAGTTATCACCATAACTCACATTATTAGAAAGTAAACATTTATTAGAAAATAAATAAATGTTAGTTATTAGAAATAACTGTTAGTTATTAACATTTATTAATAATAAATAAACATTTATTAGAAAATACATAAATGTTAGTTATTATAAATAACTAACATTTATTGGAAAGTAAGTTATGTGAGTTATGGCAATACTCAGCTAATCAATATCAATAACTTAACACCTCAATTAAATTTTACGTGTAATAATTTAATAGATACAATATTACTATGTCTTCCCACAGACCACCTTCTATTTTTTCCAGAATGCTCTATGGCTACTTAGCAAGTGCATGGAACAGCAAACCAAAAGCCGGCACAGCAGTGCGCCACGGCCCTCAGGGTGGGGGGCCCTCCTCTGGGACACCCGCCCGAGCAGCCCCCTGCTGTTTTCTACGCGAACACTCTCTGCCGGAGTTACATGGATCTTGTTTCCAGTCTGTATTTTGATGTAGAAACTCTTGATAAAATAGTATGATTATTAGCACTCATCATGAATTTCATACTGTATTTAACAGAAATATAAATTGCTACCAACTTTAAGTTACATCCTGACTTCCTAGATATTAAAATGTGGGAAAAAAGTGTATTTTAGTATCAATAACACACATGCAAAGAACAAGAAGTCCTGCAATCATCTACATCCTCATTTTATTTTTTTAATCTTTACCCAAGGGCATTTTTTTTCATTGCTTTTTGGAGAAACAGGAAGGGAAAGAGGAAGGGGGAGAGAGAGATACATGGATGTGAGAGAGAAGCATCCATTAGTTGCCTCCTATACATGCCCGGACTGGGGATCGAACCTTCAACCTAGGCATGTACCCTGACCAGGAATTGAACCCTCAACCTTTCAGTTAAAGGACAATGCTCCAATCGAATGAGCCACACCATCCAAGGGCCATCCTCATTTTTAAAGATGAAGGCATTTCAATACAAATAAATGATTTACTCAAGATGATGCGATAGGGAGTGGCCAATAGTAAGACTGGAAAACAGGCTGGACTCCTGGCCAGAAGCTGGCCCCACTGGTTGTTAACCTTTACAACCCTCCACCCCATCTGAGGGCTCAGATGTGCCTGTACCAGCAACACTGGTCCCTGGGCAGTGAGTCTAGGCTAGAGGGATGTCTGCAGGTGGGGCGGGGGGGGGGAGGGGCTGAATTTATCCACTCCGAGGCTTCACTTCTCAAGACTCGTACAAGGTTTTGCACAGAATCTGTAGATCTAATTGTGTCATTTGATACCACAACTATTGCTAGGGTTGCTTCAGCGGAGCTATTTGGCTGGAACAATGACCTAACCTCGATGCCCTCCTGATGACAAATCACCATGCAAAGGAGATGACCTTTGTTGGGTAAAGGGCATATAAACGGTTACAATCCCCAGGCAAAACCTTGGTGTGCGTATGGAAACGAAGCTGGACAGTGTTTTTCTGTATCAGTCATCACACACAGATCACCTTACACTTATGTGTAGCATCCTCATGTCTCTGCCTGTCTTCTGTCAGGGACAAGGAAGAAACACCCACAGCTGTGCTTTCCAATGCCAACAATGTCAGGTGCCAGAGTAAGCACTTTGCATTGCTTATGTCATTTAATTTTTAAGAACATCGTGAGATTGGTATTACTGACGTTGTTGTTCGGATGAGAAAACAGAAGATCAGAGATGTTAGGTAACTTTTCCAAGGCCTCACAGGTGGTAAAGTGGGACCTAAAGCCCCACCTGTCTGACCTTAAACACTGGGCTGTTTCCTCTCCGCCCCTCTCCCAGGTCTCCCCAAGGCCTCCGATCACAGCCTCAATGCACTGGGCAGTGCCCGGATGCTTTTCTTCAACTGACTTCTGGGACTGCACACGTTTCTAAAGAGCTGTGTGTGATACTAGCTGAATAAAAGCAATGCCAAGAAACATTCAGATAACCTCAAAACTCAGTGGGTATCTCCAATCAGGCATTAACTGAATTAGCTGGGAAAATAAACTGCTGCTGTCCAACAGACTTCCCTCCGTGTGTCGTATTCGCCCTCACCAAAGCTCTGCCTGAAACAGAGTGGGCTGGGCCGTTCGCATTAGTGTCCTGTTTGGGTCTATACATGTGAGTGTAATGTACAGAAAGAAGAGAAAACTTGAGCCTCAAGGTGACACAATCAATAGGGGAAAAAAGGAAATTTCAATTTATATTATTACCAAGTGGGATTAAAAATTTGTGCCGGGTAAGTAGCATGTGACCAGGAAGTGAAGTCAGAAAGAGCGAGCATTTACGGAATCTTAGCAGCAGGCTGCTGGGAGGGGACGACCTGGGCTGGTCCGAGCACAGCTCTCCTGCCCCCAGGCCGTTCCCCAGACGCCGCCTGCCCTGCTCCACTGGGCTGGGGAGAGACTGCCGGGGTGCTCAACGGTGCTCCCGTTCTTTTTGCTTAAATCCTTGTTCAGGCTTAATTTTTAATTTGTGAAATATGCAAAGATGCAGGAAAGTATAGAAAATTATACCCAAATACTCATTAAATTAAATGTTTGTTAAGTGTGCTTTAGATGTTTTCTTTTTCAGGGAAATGCAACATTATCGAGGATGTTGAAGAGCCTTTGGTCTCCCTCCAATCCCCTCTCCAGAGGCACTTGCTGAGGCCGGGGTCTACTCATGCTCTTATACTGTATGTTTTGTATTTTCTTAAAGAATTTGCACCGCTGTAACGTGTCTTCAGTAGCTTGCATCCTTCACTGAGTTGTTCTTGAGCTCTCTCCACGTGGGCCCACATGCATCGAGTTTACTCATTTTAACTGCTGGGTGCATGTGGGAGGGTTGCCCTGAAGTGTATGCCTACAAGAGGCATCGCTTGCTTTTACGGTGTGCACATTTTCAGTTTTACTAGAAAGTGCCTCCGTCTTTAAAGTCACGCTGTTTCTACATCCACATAAGACTACTTCCCACAGCACTAGGCTAAGAGAGAAGTTTTATGAAAACTAGGTTCAATGAGCATCACGGTTTTCTTCAAAAGACCACTGGGGTACTTGGATTTAGATCTGTCCATGACTGAATGTGTTTCGAGCTTTGGGCTGGGACCAGAGGTGGGGAACAAGAGCCCTGGCTGTTCAGAGGTGCGCGCCAACTGTCTGGGGTCTGCGGACACCCACTCACGCCAGCTGAGGAACTGGTAAATGGCTCCTTTCAGGAAAAAGATAAACAGAAATAAAGAAATGCCAGAGCTAACTAGAAAATTGTTTTCATAATTCAATTTTGTTTTACATAACCTTGCTCCCCAAATGTTAGCAATTTAGCTCAAAGAGCTGTTAGTGTTATTAAATAGTCACTAAACGTTGCAAAGAGACAGCTCAGCAAAACTCACAAATCGAGAAACCATTTTATGACCATTGTTTCACCTCTGGGGGTGGCTCATTGTGTTTTGTTCCAGGCCCCTGGGGCCCAGAGGTAATAACATCTGTATTTTTAAGACCAGCTTTGCACCACACCTGCATGTCAAGTCCCTTTTTCGACTTCTGCCTCTAAACCAAAGCCAAATGTTTGGCTACAGATTTGGTTTCCAGGATTCGGCTGAGTATTAAATGCAACAGCTCCACAACTTCACTGGTCCAACAAACATTTTTTTAAGTGATGTTAATTGAGTCCTGAGAAAGTTCAAAAAATTGAAATTCTTAGAGGAAAAGGAGAAGAAAGAAAGCAAGAGAGGGGAAGAAGAAGAAAAGAGACAGGCGGTGGGAATTTACTGACAAAAACACAAATTAAATCTAAATGATGATGGAAAAATTTTAAACTAAAAAATGTAAGAAAAATTATAGTCTAATTTCATGTACTTCCATTAATTTATTTCTGGCTTGTATCTGATTTTATTTAAAAGGTAGCGATTGCTACTGAATGTTCTAGAAACAACTGAGGAGAGCAATTTGAGATAGGATTTTGAGGAATTCAAGCAATCTCAGACTGCAGTTCCTGTTCGTTGACATTTGCCATGACATCGTGAATCAGTGTGAATCAGTTCTCTAACTTACAAATTATCTTCTAATAATTAGAAGTAATTATAGATGGACCACTCCCTGGTGACAAGTTGAAAGTCACTTTAAACTGATGGCTAAACCCTTCTGAATCCCTGCTGCAGGTGCAGGCTACTGTGAGCAGCTGACTGGAAAATACTGCGAGGGGAGCCTCCAAGTGCTCCTCCCCACAGCGGCCCTGGTCTGGAAAGATTTCTTGTTGAGAGTCAATCCTATTCATGATGAATGAAGTGCGACTGTCACGGATGCTTGGGGTTGAAGACCACCCGGTTCGAACCTCTTGCCCAAGGCAGGAATCCCATCTGCGGCTTCCTCGAGGAGGTTATCCAGCCACTGCTGGAGTGAAGGGTGCTCTTTGCACCTGGAGGCAGCAAAATTCTATTTTCTAGGAAATTCTTCTTTGTGGTGGATTGAATTTGGGCCCTGTTGCGTCTGTCCAGGAGCCCCGGTTCCGTGATTATGGTACGAGCAGTACAAAAGGGGGCAGCGCCTGTGTCCCAGAGCTTTGCAGATGGTGGTGTCGCCTCCTGCCTCCCTGCACCGATCACTCTCCAGGTCACATCACGACGGCTCTGTCGCAGGCTCTCATCTGACAGGAACCTGAACGCCTGGTCCCAGTCACCCTTCTGGGTGTGTTCTAGTTTATCAGAGTTCTTTGTAAAATAAGCTGCTCCGAACAGAATGTAATGTGGTCTGACCAGCAAAACCCAGGAGGACTATGATTGCTCAGGGTCCTATATTTCTATTAATGCAATATACAATTGGATTCACTGTTTAAATCTTTTCATCACACTAGTGGTTTTTAATGGTCAGCTCAAATTTCCTGATCCTTTCTAGATGAATTGCAGATTTTTCCAACCAGCTATTTAAGTTTCTTCCAGCACTTTCTATTTTTTTTTTAATCCTCATCCGAGGACATGCTTACTGATTTTAGAGAGGGGGAGGGGAGGGAGAGAGTGAGGGAGAGAAACATTAGTTGTTTCTCCTAAGTGCCCAGACTAGGGACTGCAGTAACCCACAATCTAGCATGCGCCCTGGCCGAGGATGAAACCATGACCTTTTGGTTTAGGGGAAAATGCTCCAACCAACTTGAGCCACACTGGCCAGGGCAAAAAAAAATTTTTTTTTAATTAACATCAAGCTTAGGTATCTGTAGCTCCCAAATTTGACCCTGCTTCCATTTTGAAAATGTATACATTCATCTGTGCAAATCTTCTGGTCTCTCATTCAGTCAGCACACTTGTATGTGTGTCCATTCTGGGCCAGACCCTGTGCTGGGACTGGGGAAAGAACAGTACGTGAGATATGGTCTCTGCCTTGAGGCACCTGTGTCCTGTGGGGAGAGTCATAGGAGTGACCAGAAGGTTGTGGCAGCTTGGAAAGAAGTTGCCAGGGGAGCACACTCCCATCCACACTGAAAGGGCATCTCTCCCTGGGGTTCTGGGGCCAGCCCGCACACAGTTAGTGTTGGCAGGAGCCCAGGCTCATCTCAACGCCTGAGTTCTCGGCCTCCTCACTTTCCCGGGCCGCTGGTGATGCTTTACCCTGGTATTTCGAACTTTTCTCAGGTAAAGAGCAATTTCCATCCAGGGAAAGGCAGAATCCTTGTTTCTCTTTGCTAGTACTGGCATTATTCTTGGGGTCCTAAGGAGTAGGTCTGACCTTTTCCTTTCTTCCTTCTTGCTCTAAAGGATGATAAAGATGGGATGAAGAGGAGAGGGAGGAAGAGTGGCTTTCATTTCTTGAACATTCAGTCTATATAAAACACATGTTATATGTACATATACCTCGTATGTACTCCTTTAATACTTTTCATACTCATAGCAACCTTCTGAGGGAGGTGCTTTTATCCTCAGGTACAGCTGGGAAAACAGGCCCAGTGGCTTGTCTGGGGCCACATGATTAGGGCCCCAAGCCCAGGATTCCTGCTCCTCGAATGCACATGTTACCCTGACCACGTGGTCTGCTGCCCTGCTTACCTGCAGACCAACAAGACACCCTAATTATCTAGATGCCCTTCTTTCAAGAGTCCCGACTGGTTCCAGCCTTGGCCTTCCTGACCCTGTTGCCCTGCGTTCCACCGCTGTGCGTTCGTCCTCAGCCCCTCCGCCCACGTGGCCAGCCTTCCGGACGCCTGAGCTCAGATCTCCCAGCGTCATCTCATGGGTTTCTCTGGAAGCTTCCCTGTTTCCTTGGCTTTCATTTTCTTTCAGGGATGTTCCACATCATTGTAAAGTGAATTAAGTTTAGGGGTTTGATAGTGGTTGTCTTATTTTATTACTTACCAACTTAGCGACGTTTAAATTCATTTTCAGGCTTCTATCCCTTAGGAACCGTGTTTCCCTTAGGAGTCTGCTGTCAGGGGACCTTGTTTGTCTTTTCCGAAAATAGAGATCCTGTGCATCACCCAGGCCTCGTTTCCATTTTTCCATTTCCATTTAAAAGGGGAGAGTGAAGCAGCCAGGGAAGAAGTGGAGAGCTATAAAACACTGGCCCACTGTTCTCATTTGCAAAACTAAACGCCTGCCAGTTGATTTACATGGAGGGTAATGTAATCTAAGAACTACTCCCAATGCCAGACCTTTCTGAGGTCCTATTTTTAGGGCAGCATTTGGCGGGGAGGGTGGCACCTTCCTTTCCCACAAGCTGGGACACCTCACACCCAGGCCTCATCTGCTGGTTGTAAAAGCACCCAACACAACACCCAGCTGGAGCTGGTTTCCGTAACTTCTGGGGGTTCCACCTCATGCACGGAGATGCTTCTTGCCCTGCCAGGTCTAGCTCATCGTCTCTCTCCATTCCGAAAGGAGGAAGCAATAGTCCCGAGTTTCCCTCTCTCCCTTTACTGCTCTCTTCAACGTTACACATCTCTCATCTCCACTCGGAGGCCCATCCCCGGGGGAACCTTCCACGTGGACTCTAACCAGCACTGACCCCTCCCTCTCTTCCTGCACTTGAAGTATGTATCCCCATCATATGTTTCTAGTTTTAATTAAATAATTTCAGAAACAGTTATTTAAACATTTCAGATTTATGGCTTTTCTTTCAATGAGGTGATTTTTTATAAAGTCAGAACCAAATCTTACTCTTCTCAAAAATATAGTGCAGGGTTGAGCTGGGCAGTGAGTAAAACCTCTGGTCCAGGCTCATGAAGTCACTGACAGACACGGCTATTCCTCATGGGATGGGCACTAGAATCGCAGATAAATAGAGGGCTCCAGTAAAGCACGCACATCTTTTAAGTGAAGATAACATACGTATCAACAAAGCTACGGAGCACTTTGAAATAATATAAGAAAGAGCAGGACAACTCCACAGCTTAAACCAAAAGATGTTCAGTAAACATCTTTTACAGATTTGCCCTTATGCTTCCTAATGTGACACTCAGTCACTGCTGGCACAGGAGGTCAGGGAGACAAGAGAGTCCAAGATAATCCTAATACTTTAACTTCAGTTGACCTGGGAAATGTATGATTCCATTTAGAGAAATAGGAATATTTGGGAAGGGCTGTAGTTTTGGTTTGCTTCCTGCAGCGTTACATTTGGTAGTTGGAAAGAAGTGAGATAAATGAATGGAAAGATTCCATGTGGAGAATGGAGACTGGACGGGCTGTCTTAAGGAGTATGTTTAAGAACCAGGAGAATTCAGCATCCTGTAAGTCGGAGGAATAGAGTCCTCCAGAAGTCTCTGAGGAGGTGGAAAAATAAACCTGTGAAAAGGCAATGAGATGTGGTGATTAGGCAGTGCCTCGGGAGTGAGGGGCCTGAGTCCAGATGGGCCCTGTAAGAGCATGAAGCAAATGGTGGCAAGGAAATGCATGAAGTAGGTGGAGTTCCTTGCAAACACGTTGGGAAGAAGGACTTTATTTGTAGCAGAGAAACATTCAGCCAAGACACAGCAGCTGGATTTTGGAGAAAGATAGGGTGCTTAAGGAAGCAAACATTTCTGTTCTACCATTTGATGTCCAGCCCTAACCATGGAAACTAAATGGCTGCAGCCGGTTTCCATGGCTAATAGGTGCATTAATAAATGTCCTCTGTAGTATGGGGAGGAGGAAGGAGAGTCTATTTACTCAGTGAGTTTATGGCCTGATACACAGGCAGCATAGCCTCATGCAGACCATAGATAGAGATCAGTAATGTTACACTTGAGCCAGATGAGCTATACTTACACCCCACATAAAAGGAAGCATACTGGCCAGCTGGGAATTTGGCCTACATTCCAACTAATCAGGGCCAGTTTATGGAGCATGCAGGTTCTGCAGGGGTTCACTGGTTTACAGGGGATGTAATCCGTGTGTGGACAGAAGCATGCTCAGAGTACAACTGTTGGTGCGGATATAGGTACATAAACAGGTTGTAGAAAAAAAATTGACATGGCCAGATCAGTGTTGCTTGGGTGGATGTGGGTAATTATGAAAATGACAGGGTCTAGATAAGAGGAGAAGTTTGGAGACAGAGCTTGTGACTCATTTTGCGTGCACGGTGCCATATACTCCTACGTATTCTAAGAGTTAGCTGGCCCAACACCGTCAAAAAAATAATGGCCAAATCAATAAATCCTACTTCTATTTATGTATGAGTTTTCCAAATCAACATTTCTTAAAGTTGTTCTGAATATGCAGGATTTAAAAGGTGTTCAAAACTGCCCCCCTCCCCGACAATGGCTCCGTGGACAAGAAGGCTGGGAAATGCCAAATTATACAAAGTCAACCAGGTTTCCTGAGTGCGAGATATCTTAGAGTCTTTACTGTGCCAGCCGGCCTTGTGAATCTCCACCACCGGCACATAACACACAGCGTTTCTTGAATCGATTCGCACGTAAAGCCCTCCCAGGGCAGGACAGCCCCAGGCCTGGAGGCTTGGAAGACTTCAGGACAGGCGGCTCCGCCTGTGCGCACCCTGTGGCTGCGACTATGGCCCTCAGCACACGGGAACGCACTTGCTTTTCCATGAAGTCGAGGTGACTCTCACAGTGCTTTTTAATTAAGGAAGCCGACTCCACAAATGCTTTACCTCGGTTATTTGTATGGCCAGGTGGTTACAGCCTTTATTAAACAAACAATACCCTTCAAAATGGAATTATTATGAAAAGCACAATTTATAAACTCGCTAACTCCTTACTGATGGCAGTAGTGCTCTGTCTTCAGCCACATTCAGCATCGGTGACAATCACCCACCTTGCTCCAAGCTCATTGGAGAGCCTTGGACTGAGTCTAATTGATATTGGAACATACCAGTGCTCTGACTCTCTGCTGGGAAACACTTTCACAGCTGGGACCTCTTTCTCAGTGTGACCTTTTCAATTGCACAATTCAGAAGGCAAAGCAGCAGACTTGAGAGGAAGTTGAATGGCCTCCCGTTCCCATCCCACAGCAATGTGTCAAAAGTTGCAGCAGCTGCATATCCCTCTTTCCTCTGTCAACAGCTGCCGCCATGGCACCGCCCCTTCCATGGGTGTGGGCCCCGAAAGCAGCATGGTAGGCCTCGCACAGATTCACACTCTAACAATCCAGCAACCTCTCAGAGCCTGGGACCATTCTGGCTGCCTGTGGCCTGCTCTTGAAATTCCAGATCTGCTACCTCCATGCATTTTCTCCAGGAAACATCTGTTTTCAGAAATTCTATAATCCAGGCACCATCTCACAAAGAAGTTTGCAGAAGTCTTGCTTCAAACCCCTGGGGTGGGGGCGATCAGTTGAAACTGTGAGCTCATCCAAGCTTAGAAAGCCTCATTGCCTTTTTCACAGACGGCTTCAATCCCCCTTCAGTGAGTACACTGACAAAAGCGGAGAGGTGCTGTTCATTCACGACCCTTTTCCAAAGGCCTTCTGGGCCTTGGCCCCTCTCTGACCACACACCTAGTGTTTCCTGTCCATTTCTGGAGAATTGGCTAACAAAGTGTCTTTCAAATGGCCCAGTACTCCTGGGGCCCCAAATATCCTAGCTACGAATGGTACACGATACTCCCTGACCTAAGCGCCTCTATACAGCAGCAGCGCATGGCAAAGAGCCTTCCTCAACTTCTGCTCGGCTCCAAGCCTTCAAGACCTGACCCCTGCCTAGTTTTCCAACTTACGTGCTCATTGGCGCCCTCATGGGTCCAGGCATTCCGGCCCACACTCCCTGCCTCTTTACCCTATCGCATTGTAGGCTCTGCCTTAGTGGCTCTCCTCGGCCAGGCAACAGCAATCACCCTTTAAGTTCCGACCGAAACGTCACTTCCTCTGAAGCCCTCCCTGACCTCCCCAGGCAGGGTCAACCTTATCTTTCCTCCACACAGAACACTAATCACTCACTGGTCAGGTCATGCAGTGGGTGGGTTGTTGGGGAGCTGTCTCTCCTATGTCCAGACTGCGAGCTCCTGAAGGTCCCCAGTGCTCAGCACAGAGCAGGTGTCTGTAGCCGTCACTGAAAAAGGAAACTGCTGAGTTTCCATGGTGAGTGGGCACAGGCGTTGCTGAGGGAGAGAACTAGCTTCTGTTAGGAAACACAGGCAGTGGGAAGCAGGTGGCGGCAAAACGAAACAGGCTGGCCTGGTACCGACCGCCCTCACTCTAGTTCTAGAAGGAAAACGTCAACACTTCCATTTTCAAGGAAAAACCTAGGCCCCTCCAAATGCCTGATGCAGGAAATCGGGGATGAGTACAATGGTCCCAGGCAACTGGAAGGATCAGGGACACAGAAGGGAAATGTCATCTGTCCACCGGAACTGCCGCTGACACCTACTGGGCTGACTGATGCCCGGCCAGCAGGGGGCAGCACCGAGGGGCCAGTGCACGCATAGTGGCCGTAACTCCCGTGAGACTTCTTTTAAGGCACCTAAGTGCACTTTGGAAATTGCCAGCGCCTCTGCAAATAGTTGTGTATCAAGAATAGAGGACACCATGCTGTTCATTCGTACAGCCCTCTCCATAGTCCAGCCTTCCTCTCTTCTTTTCTTCCTCCCCACTCCCTGCACATGCACACATACAAATGCATACACACATAAGTATACACATGGGTGTGCGTGTACACACACACCAAGTCGCTTTGAGGGCATCCCTCTCTGCTCCTCGCCAATTTATATTTGGGGGTGACTGTCAAAGTGTCACTTTTCCTTACGTGAGTAAAGAGGCACGAAGACAGGCATTTGCTACAACGCCAGGAAGGAGAGTCTATTACTGTATGAGTATATTCCAGTAAATGCAGGCAGACCTGGTTTTATTGCGTGTTTACTGCATTTCACAGGTGTTGCTTTTTTAAAAAATAAATTGAAGGCATAACCCACCACCAGCAAGAAGATTAATCCTCACTTTATTGCGGCACTCGCTTTGTTGCGATGACCTGGAACGGGAGCCGCGGTATCGCTGAGGTGCGTCTGTACGTGAGTGAATGTGCATAAATCACCCGCGTCTACTCATGAGCGCAGTGTTAGTGAATTCCTGGAACGTGATATGTCCTGCACACCTGTCCCTCCTGATGCAGGACAGACTCTTTCTCAAAGGACAGTCCATTTGCCAGTTTGAGAAGTTCTGTCATGAAAAAATTACCATAGCCTTGAGTGTTCCCCAAGGCCTCCCTAAGGACGGTCACTGTGGTCACTGTTTGGTCGCCAGGTGTCTCTAGAGTTCGTTTTCTCTTACTGACCTGAGCAATGGATAAAATCCGGAGGAACAGAGGAGGGTGGGAGTTGGAAGGCAGGGCCCAGCAGTGGGGAGACACACCCCACTAGGCAAAGCACCACCAGCCGTGTTTCCCCTGAGACACACGAGTGGCGGTCACCGATTACTTGTGAGTCAGATGGGGTCCCTGGTTAGTACCAGCGTGCTCTTCAAGTTAGGGAAGCGGTGCTCATGACTCGAAGTGCTGTGATACAGGCTACTTAAATTTCTGAGATCCCTTGGCAAACAGTGTTCACCTCTTTGCTGCTGACAGCAGTCTTGGACTCCACCCCAGGGAGCCTGTCTTTAATTTGGACTGCTTATGGGGCCCCAAATGTGCCTGACAGAGTTCATTTTCTCTAAGTTCCTGGCGTACAGTAAGCACTCAATAAATAGTAGTTCTGATTGTTATTTTTCTTACACTTCCCATGTGTGACCAGTGAGATTATTGGCTAATTTGGGTCTTTCAAGGGAGCAAATCAAATCCACGTGGCTAATCTGGCCCAAAGCCTGAGTTAAATCCTGAGGTGACCCCGGACCTGGGTGTCATTACCTGTGACCGTGGGGTCTGGAAAGCAGAGGTGGTACCGGAAGAATCGGAGATGGAGCCGAGCTGCGAACGACTCAACCTTATTCCTGGTGAAATGACCAGGAATTTGAACTGCGACAACGTTGTTCATATGACACAATTGTTCAAAATGACAACAATTTGAACTATGCAACAGTGTTTAGGAACTACTGCAGCCAGTCCTCCTTGTGAGCTGATTTGTATGAACTCATATATGTTACTTATTAACATTAATAACCTACGTTACATTTTCAGTTCCTCTTTCCCCTCCCTCCACATAATCAGTCTAAAGCTCATAAACGCCCAGAGAACGAGAAGCAGCGTATGAAGAAAGGTTTCTCTCGTGCCAGCTGGTTAACCTGCAGACTCACCACCAGTATGCCAGCCAGCACTACGGAGAGCAGGCCAAGAGGACCTTGTACTCTGTGTCACTCTGCAGATTTAAAATTCTCCAGAGGAGTCCCCTACCTGCCCAGGGAGAGGGGGCGAGATGGCTCTCAAATTAGCCAAGCCTGGTGGTGGTTCGGTCTCTGTGCCTTACTAGCTGTGTGACTTGAAGCCAGTGAGACAAACCTGTTGGTCTGTTTCCTTATCTTTCATGAGAATATTATAACAATTAAGTAATTTCAAATTTTAAATGGCAACATTCACTTTTGCAGAGTATGGACTAAATGCTGCCTGCTGAAGCACAGATGGGAAGCACTCGTTGGAAAGCCATTTGGCAATAAGGATCAGGAGAATTAACATGCTCATGCCCTTTGACGCAGTCATTCTAATTATGGGAATTAATCTTGAAGGCATGATCCAAAACAAAGATTTATACATAGTGATATTCACCGCAACTTTATTTATATTTATATAAAACTGAAGGCACCCCAAAAGTGCAGTGCTGGGAGAATAAGTAAATAAATTATTGTACTTTCACATAACGGAATGTTAGATATTGCTTAAAATAATATTTATACAGAATTTTTAATAATGTGGGAAATACCCTTTAAATGTTAAGTGATAAAAAGATGGAAGGGAAATTATATATTATCAGGAAGAGATACTTCTGAATGCTAACAATAGAGGATTATTTTCTTCTTTCTACTTTTTGTGTTTTACAATTTTTCTACAGTGAGTACATTTTTAAAACTGAAAGATCCCCACTAAACTCGGAAAAACGAACGCCGTTACAAAGGGCACGTGAGGCGGCCGGCACACCACGACGCGAGTGGACGCTCCTCCCTCTCAGCGCCTCTCGAGGATGCTGCTGCTGACCCAGCCCCTGTCCAGGTCTCCCCCTCGTTTCCCTCGGACTGAGAGCACTCCCCCGCACTTCTGGGCTCCCTGCGTCTCCCAGGGCCTCTCCCGTTCTTCCACACGCCCTGGTGTTTGTGCCGGAAAATGCCTCAGGGCCTCCTACCCACACCCCACTAAGCCCATCAGTCTGACTGCAGCTGCGCGCCTCCACCGAGACGTGAGGTTCAGGGAGCTTCCACCTCCTCGCTGCCCAACTGCAGCCCTCATGCTCTGTGTGGTGGGGGCCCTGCACTTGTTCATCGACTGACAGTGAGGGGGACTGCCTCACGTGCAGACACCGTACCTTTCTCACCTTGGGATTCTCAGTGCTGGACACGATGCCTGGGTCTCAGCAGTCAGTCAAATGAGTGCAGAAGTGAGAGACTCTTATTTCAACACCTTAATTACCTGCGGTCACCTCTCAAGGTCCTTGTCATTTACGAATGCCATCCATCCTGGCCTGTGAGTCATCTTGCAAGCTGGAGCACCTGCCTGTGCCCTTCCCCATCACCACTTATTTCCAGGACACTATAGCTGCCTTGCGCCAACCTCTGCCGCAGCTCTTAGAGCCCACCTCCCCCAACAAACAGGATTCCCCTGCCACTTCCCGGTCCGGGCCCTCTGGGTCTGCTGGCCTCAGTTTCTAGCCAGTGACAGACCATCTCCATCTGTACAATACCTCCTGCAAAGGCCCCAAACGGCAGTGACCACGCTGCTCCCAGCTGGCCTCTCTTTTCCTACCAACACTTTTCTGCTGGAGCACCGCTGAGCTCCTGGCCCTGAAAAGCTTTGATGAATTCTTTCTTTTCCCCTAATTCATCCCCCAAAGCCAGGCTGTCATCCTGCTCTGCTTCTTTCCTGCCCTAAGATGTTTTCAAACATCATCTCGCAATTTTAAGGACAACCACATTACCCTTGCCACTGGAAAGGGGTTATTTCTGGGAGGTCTTGTTCCTTTGAGCACTCTGTCCTGTCTCCTTGTGGAGTTTGCGGCTCCCAAATTGCGTTTGCCTTGCTGCAGGAGCTTATGTGACAAGAAATATAAAGTGAATTATCATGTTGCTGTAAGATGCCCTCATCCTCAAAAGCAGCCTGGTGCCGACAATAGAAAAGCATATGGCTCCTGGGGCCCCTCTGCCAGCCACCGTACCAAGTAGGCTAGAGAGGTCTCTGGAGAAAGGTACTTTTCTTTTGCTCCTCCCAAGGACCAAGGAGGGTATTTGAAAGTAGGGAAAAGAAAAAACAGAAACAAATTAAAACAACCTCCACCCCACGCAAAGAGAGGCAACATTTTTTTTTTTTAATTTGCTGCGGTCAGGCTTCCGCGCTCACCGCGTACAGACGCTTCCTTTGTCAAGGCTGCCGAGGACCAAACCCAGCGACGATGCCAGACCCAACAGTGAGTCACACCCACCCTCCCACAGGACCTGACAGGAGCACTGGGCCCTGCTGATCACTCCCCCTCCTCCAAATACCGCCTTCGGGTGGCTTCTGGCACAACACGCTCTCTGGGTTTAGTCCTCTCCCCCTGGTCGATTCTCCTTAGTCTCAGCTGCTGTCCTGCCATGTCACTGACTTCAAACACTGTGGCACCCCAGGGCTCCGTCCTCTGGCCACCGTCTCCCCTCTGCTTACACTTGGAAAGCTCATCAGTCTCTTAGAATTAAACCTGCACTTACTCTCTAGCCTGAAGCTCTCTCTGAACCCACGACCTTTCTACCTGCTAGCTCTCCGACATCTCCACTTAGCTATCCAAAAGGCACCACTGACTTCACAATCCAAAATCCAGTTCCGGATCTCCCCTCCCTGTCTGTTCCTCCCACGGCCTTCCTCATCCCGGCTGGGAGCTAGTCCATCCTTTCCATTGTTTAGGCCGCGACTCGAATGTCGCCCTCCGCTCCCGCTTTCCTCCCACAGCCCGCACCCAGCAGGCCACTCTCCCTCCAAACCCCTCCCGAGCCCAGACGCCTCTCGCCGCCTCCTCTGCTGCCCTGTGATCCAAGACACTCTGATTCTCGCTCGGGTCCATCCAATAGGCAACGAACTGGCGTCCCCTCTCTTGTCCTGCCCAGGCATCGCTGCCCTCCACACGGCGGTCAGTCCTGTCAGAATCAGGGCTCTGGCTGAAACTCCCCAGGGGTCTCCATTTCAATAGCGAGTAGGTCACATCCTTTAAATGATCTATAATTAGGGTTACCACAGAGTTTCTCATCCAAACCAGAACATTATTTAGAATAAAATAGTATCCGGACAATAGGTATAAATTTGGATTGTCCTAGCAAACAAGATTTATGTTTATCCTTCTTGTAAAACCTAACCGTCTGCTCTACTGTCAACTTTAGGAGGCCGCTCCCTCCTCCTCTCTTCCTAGACCCTCTGCTCCTGCCACACCGGTCCCCTTGCCATTTCTTACATGTGTTGGGCATGCACCCTTCTCGCGCCTTCTGCCCGGCACGCTGTGCTCCCATTTGTTTACGTGGCTCACACCCTCACCAACCTGCAGTCTCTGAATAATTGTTGCCTTCCCAGAAACGTCTCCATTGACCACTCTACTTAAAAATGAGGTCCCTACTCCATGAGTTTCCTAATGACATTTCTTGCTTTATTTTCCTCCTTTGCATGCGTTCTGCCAATATTTCTAAAGAATATTTTCACTGGATATAAAACTCTAGGTTGCAAGGTCTTTTTTCTTTCGGCACTTAAGGATGCATTCTACCGTCTTCTGGCTTGCATATACGATCAATGTTCTATACTCCTAAAACAGTCAATAGCCGACACTGAGCATGCACACACGTTTCCTAGCCTGTGCTTGTGTGAACTTTTCTGGAGCTCCCCTAAGTCTGAATGAGGTGTTGGTCGATTTGATGGAGATGACACACACACCCCACTGTGCACTGGTGGAGTGTGCCATCTTGCATCCCGATATTCCAGGCCTTTCTTCTGATTCTTTCCCTTGAACTCCCTGTGCCACTCACCTGAGGCCATCTCTCGGACCTAAGTACACGTGGTCTGAAGTCCCCAAAGTTCGGAATGGAATGCCATAGACACGCAGCTATGTAGTTTCATGCGGGGCAAACCCACTATTCCACAGGATTGCCATAAGATGGTGTCAGTAAGTAGAATAAAAGATGTCAAAGTGATTTGTAAACTGTTATAAAAATGTCTTGGATTGCCAGCGTTATTACTCTTACATCTTTGTCCCCGGCACAGCGACCAGGCCCTGCCTCCTACAGTGGGGGCAGGGAGAGGCTGGCCCGCCTGGGAGGAAGGCCTGGGGGGGAGGTTGGCACAACTCTTGCTACACGTTCCAGCGTCACTATCCCAGACTCATCGTGTCCCCAACTTCTTCCATTATCTTCTCCTCACACTGGGCCTTCTTTCTGTTTCATGCCCATCCTTCACACCCTTAGGTCTCCAGCCTTCCAGCCTGTAAAACCCAGAGGTAACAAGGAGAGAAATTTAGGAGATTCTACAACTGTTTGCTCTCCTTCATCTGTGGCCACGGCTATCTTTTCTTTTCTTCTAAGCCCCTCCCAGATTCACACCTCCTCTCCATCTGCACTGCCAGAACCAAACCCTCTCCTACTCACGTCTGGATGGCCACAGCTGGCCTTCCTGGCCCATGATGCCTTCGCGTTAACCTGCCCTTTGTACCCTGCTGGGAAGCCTTCCGGCACCAGTAGTGCACCGCTGCCCCCCCGCCCCCCCGCACTAAATTAAAATCCCCGCCAGAGGGGAGGGCGTTTGAAGCTCTTCATAATGTGATCCCCTCCCACGCACCCTGCCTGTCACAGCCCGCTCGCTGCAGGCACCAAAACGGTCCCCTCCCAGGGCTCTGTCAGTCCCTGTGCGCTGGGAGCCAGCCAGCCCTCCAGGGTCTCCATCATGACCTGGGGGCGATCCAGAATTGTTCTCATTATCTTCACAGCCAGTATCGAGTGTGTTGCTTCCTACTAGAAACCCACCACCCACTAGGTTCCACAGTGTATCTGTCGGACAACATCAGAGCAATTGTGTGGCAAACCTCATGGCTAAGCCTTCGGAAGTCTTGAAAGGGCAGATGGCAGCGTGACCGAGGGGCAAGATGGCAAACTTTGGAGTCAGAAAGCCCTAGCTTCATGACCTTGAGAATGTCACTCGATCTCTTTGAACCTCAGTTTAGCTAATTATTTTTCAAAAATTCATATATCATACAATTTGCCCCTTTAGAACATACAATTCAGTAGTATATTCACAAGTTGTGCAGTATCTCAATTATCCAGTTCCAGAACACTTCATTGCCCCCAAAGGAGCCTCATCCCTGGTAGAGGTCACGCCCCGTCCCCACTGCCAGGCCCTGGTGGCCACCAATCTGCTTTCTGTCTCTGGATTTGCATGAGCCTAAGATTTTATTATCTCTAAACTGAGTATAATAACACTTACTTTACAGGACTGTCGTGAAGCCTGAAGCAATCTTGCAAAGCTGCTAGCTCAGAATTTGGCATCTAGGAGCACTTTAACAAACTATTAGGAATGTGCCGATTATTTCTCTGGCTCCTTCCAATTCCCCAGTACGAAGCCCTTAGCTCCAGTCAACTCACCTTCTTTATCACCACCGCCCTCCCCCCTCTCTGCTCTTACCCTGCAGCTCATTTCCGGCTCCTCGATCTCTGCCTCTGCGAACCCAACATTTAAGGTCCAGCTGGAACCCTTTCTCCTATGTGTGAACCTTCCCTGCTGCACCTTCTGTTTTCCCCCTGGTTTTCCTAAGCTACCTTCAAGAGAGAAAAAGGCCCTTCCAGCCTGATGTTAAAAATTTCCAGCATAATGAGATGCTGGCCACGACTCCAGGCTAATCAAACATGTGTTTACTCTAGATTTGGCTTTGTGAGCCGTACAGGAACGCCCCCACACACAACTGCTTTGTCACATTAAAAAAAAAAAAAGCGCTACAGTATTTTCAGAAGAGATTCCTGATCTTGCAACCAAACTTCCAGGACAAGATGATGCTAAAGCAACAAATAGTGACATTTCAGTAGCACCATAAACGGCAGCTATGTCTGTCCACGTTCTTGTGATTCGAAAAATCAGAGCCATCAAAGATCACAGCCTCTGCACGGTTTATTTAGTTTAGGGAACTTCTTAATGAGTTTGACATTTTTATTAGGCTCAAAGTCTTCCACCGAAGGCTGGTGCAATTATAGTCATTTATAAAGTAGCCAATCTGACAAGAGGCTTGGCAGGCCGATGACAATTCCTCGCTGAGTCTAGCTGCCTGGGAAGGCCTGTGCACTTTCCCGCTCCCCTGGCCCAGCAGCCCCAGGCAGGCTGGCAGGCAGCGGCTGGAGCTGGGGTAAGGGTAGATGATGACCTGCAACGCTCTTTCTAGCTACGAAATCCTTTCGTTCTAGGCTGATCTCACAAGGGCATCAATTCTCCCCACTCCCCCTGCCCAACCCTTGCGGGAATAAAGGGCAAGGCCTGAACGAGAATTGTTCAATGACAGACACTTTTTAGTGTAATGGAATACTTAATGGCTGGCCTTCTGTAGTTAATGGACCCGGGTTCAAATCTTGCTTCTATCATTTACCCATTTTAGTGGTTTACGCTCTCTAAAACAAAGTTTCGTCATTGTTAAGATGGACATACATGTGACATGCTTATCGCCGTGTCTACTCTGTAGCAGATGTTCAATGAGGGCATTGCCACGCCGTCACCAGCAGACAACGCGGTCCTGAACCAGTTGCGGAGGTCGTTGAAGGTGGCAGGCATGGCTGCGAACCCCCGGCCACCAGAGAACTAAGCTCCAGGGATGGAACGTGCAGCATGACTGCGGTCAGCAACACCGTGCATGTATGGGAGAGCTGCTAAGAGCGCGGGTCTTAACAGTTCTCATCGTGAGAAAAAAATTACAACTATGCGACGTGATGGATATTAACTAAGGTTATTGTGGTAATCGTATATATAATATCACTATACATGTTTTGTGCACCTAAAACTAATACAATGTCATATATCAATTATATCTCAATAAAACTAAAACTGAAAACTATAAAAACAAAACAAAATGATTAAATATGATTCATTCAAATATTCCCAATCATTCCTTTTCTACCCCATACCCCAAATATTTAAAAAGTGTCTGGTATGTGTAAAGCACTATGCTAGGCATTATGGGAATTTTAATGATTAGGAAAACAGATTCTTACAGGATCTTATAGAAGAGTAAAAGTCATGGAGGCAGGTATTAAGATAGGACAAAGAAGAAAATAAGGGTTCCAAGAGAAGAGCAAACAAAACCCTTTGGGATTTCAGAGGGGGAATATGTAAAAGACCAGAGAAGGCTTCCTGGAGGAGGTGGTATCTGAGCTAGCAAAGTGATGATAAGACTTGACCATTGAAAGACCAGGGGACAGGCACTGCAGGGAGAGGGTGAGGCCTTGAAACCCAGAGCGCTGCCTGGTGGCAGTCTTGCACAGGACACTGTCTAATCCACAGTGTCGACTGTAGCTAATTAGTGGTATTTTCCCAAGGCCACACTGCTATAAAATCTTAATTGCTGTTTTAGTCTTTAGAAAAAAAAAAAAAGAGTTTTTTTCTCCTGCTCAAATCAGTCACTTTGGAAGGGAAATTAAAGAGGCTTTTACCAGATGGAGTCATAACAGAAAGATGACACTAACCAAGCCTGGATGTTTCAGAATCTGAGACATGAAAGCTTACAGGAAAACAGAGCCAAAGTACATCTCAGTGAGATTTGTAGCGCTGCTGAAAAGGAACTTCTCACACTGGGTGCATTGTGGGGAAGACACTGGGGCTTTATGCAGCTCCCAGTCTGGGGGCACAAAGGGAGCCTCCCCACATAATGCAGGGAGGCCACGCTGGCCCCCGAGTGCACACACATGCCCCTGGGCCCCTGCCAGCGTCCACCCGAGCAGCTGAGTGGCAGAATGAAACCGTTCTTACTTTTAAAAAATGATCCTCATCAGATTTTACAAAGAAAACGGAGCGAGCCCTTGCCAGGGGAATGCATGCCACCCAACTGATGGAGTGCAGCACCCTGCGCTCCGGCTCGGGCAGGGCTCCTGCTCGCAGATCCTTTCCGTGCTGAGGCACTCACAGAATTTCTGCGTCCTCACAGGTGGCCAAGGTCTGGCCAGAACCGCGGACGGTTTGCAGGAGTCTGAGCCTCCCATTTAGGAGCTAAGAGAAAACAGGATGATGAGTGCTGGAAGGGCCCCGCATAGCGGGGCTCCGTCTGTGAGCGTGTGGCGGCGTGAATGAGCACACAACAGCACACAGTGACCCAGCCCAGGGGGCTCGGACCCTCCTCGGGGACAAGCATCCATATTTGCACTTGGATAGAAAAAGCCACAGCAAATCAGTCGATACTTATCCTGCACCTACCGTGTAACCACTGGGTTACAGAGAGGCTGAATTCACAGAAACATAAAACATGGCCCCTAATCACAGAGATTTACAATTTAGTTTGGGAGACAAAACCAAGCCACATGAAGCACTTGTGTCTGATGCCGTGCAGGGTCTTTACTCAGGCTTTCACGTGGTCCTAACTGTAGATTCTGACGGTAAGTGCAAGTGGGGTTCAGAGAAAGGAAAAGGTCAGAGCGAGCCTGGGTAGTTGAAGAGGTGTCACCAAGAGGGCGGAACTTCTGCTGTGTTGCTCCTAACACAGGTGGCGCGCGCCCTTGTGGATCTTTAAGAAATAAGTTCGAAGAGAAACAATAAGCACTCAGCAGTCTTGTGAGACAGTTGCCATCCCAGGTTATTTGGTTGGTCAGAAGTGAGAGGGATTTGAACCTGGGGTTGTCCTTGAGCCTCACACAGCTGAATGACTAGAGTGGAACCCGCCTTAGCCTCCTGTTTTTGCCCTAGTAGTGTAAGAATAGTACAGTTCTTACAGAAGAATATTCAGAATGATACGTTTTTCTTTCTCTGGATCCTCATAAATTATATGGCTGGAGGGACTGGGAGGAAAAGTCAGCACTCAGTGGAATGTGTCTACTGTGCAGGGGCTCTACGGAAAGAATGTAAGAAGAAGATTCCTTTTTCCTCTTGGGAGCTGGATTACGGGAACACTGCTCTTGGCACTGGCCTGAGCACCTGCTGTCTGGAAGAACACGAGCAACTCCGTCGACAGTGGCATGGATTGCAGACATGGTGGAGGCGCAAGTGTGCATGGTGGCATCCTCTCAAACGCTACCCGCTGAGGTCTTTTGGTCCCTGCCTCAAAAGACCATTCAGTTACTGTTACCAGCCAGAGTCCCTGGCTGAGTGGAAGACTCCAGCACAATGCAAAGCGGAGGGGAGGAGGGGGAGTGCCACAGGGCTGGAGGGACGTGGACCCAGTGAAGTAATGACCTTCTGCGTGACCTTCAGTCCAATCCTGGTCTTCACAAGGACCCCTCTAGAGTGCTTATACTTGATGTCACGCATGCATCCAGCCCTCCCCTTCTCAACACCTGTCAAAGCTTGCAGACTGAAAGTCAGCCTCTGGCTGCGGCTTGTGTCCTGGCTGACCTCTAGAGACTCCTAAGGTAGACCACCAGCCAAACTCTCCTCTTCCCCAACACATCCTGGGCTGGACTCCTTCTGCCCCTGAGTCTTGTGTCTGCTCCCCGGGCCTAGAAGGCCTCTCTCACCCGTCTAGCCTGACCAGTTCTTACCAGTCCCTCCAGGTCTAACCAGCCGCACCGCGATGGGCTCTGGGGGACACGGCAACTCTACCACCCGGCCACGTAGACTCCCCACCTTTCTCAACCGCCGTCCTCCCCACTCGGCTCGGCCTGTTCTCAGGAGCACATCTCTCTCCCCTGACAGGCCAGGAGCGCCCCAAAGGCCTGAATCATGGTTTGTTCTTCGGGGCCACTTTAGGGGCCCTTACAGTGTCAGACTCCCAGCAGGCACTCAGTGCATGTTGAGGGAAGAAGGAAGAGCAATTCAAGGGGGGCCCTGAGCTCACTCCCCATGGGGCTGACACAGGCTGGTTCCCTGATGAGAGCACCGCACGCAGCCTGGGGGTTCGGAGTCGAGCTTGGGGGTAGGGATGGGGTCTGTTTTCCTAATGGGGAGGCTGTGGACGGAAGAGGCTCTTCTCACATGGGGTGTTGAGCTTGTTAAACTCAAGTGTCGTGGATGACCCGGGGAGTATGCAAGAGAAACTAATCAGCGAAGTTCAATATTTGACCAGGGAGTTTCTCGTTTTGTTCTTCCAAGCGAAATATAAAGGTTGTATGCTCTGAAAACATGGTTTTTGGTGAAAAACTTTCTCTCTATAAATCTTATTGTCCTTATAAACACTTCTGTTATTATGCTCCTTACAGCATGTACTGTCTATAGGAAGAACTGGCATGAACTATACTAAGACTCAGGAGAATCTGAATATGTTAGAAATATATGCAATCAATTTAGCAGCTCTCGGAAACTTCGCAAAGCACGTACCACACACTAAAGATCCAAATGTCGGTTTGAGGCGGGCTGTTTCCGCACACACTGGCCTGTTCGAGAAGGGGTTCTGGGCAGCGCTGAAGACCTGTGGCGGAGAGCACACCCTGGAATCGGAGAAACTCGAGGCTACAATTTAGAAATAATCTAAATAGTCTATGTTCCACCCAAAAACAAGATTAAAAGAACAATATTGTTGGAACATTAAGAAAAGAAATATCTTCAAAGCTAAACTTTCAAGCAAGAAATTTGGACAGAAAGAGAAAAGTGAAATCTAGTTAAATATTTTGGTTTAGCAATAGTTCTTTTTGCCTCACCCAGCTTTGTTCCCTAAATCCTGTGGCTTCGATGTTTCTTGGCTGCTGTCCCTCGTCCCCGGTTGCTGGCTGCAGCTCTTGGACAACCACATTCCAGGCCAGGAGGGCCAAGGTCACCCAGGGCCCAGCAAACCGTGCCGCTCTCCCGGCTCCCCCTGGGCTGCGCTCCCCACAAGGGGCAGGGTCCTTCCCCAGCTTGCAGGGCCCCTGCCCCACCACGCACAGCAGAAACAAACAGAAAACGGCCCCATCATGAACAGCTCAGCCAAACAGAGTCTGAAGGGCACTGTTGAAGCACGTAGCAACCCAGGCCTCTTCCATGCCAGGAACCGCCTGGACCCAGGGCCCCAGCGAGGGCTCCATCTGGAGCGACGGGGTAAAACTGAGTATCTCGGTGTGTTCCCAAGGGCCCAGTCTTAGGTTTCTAAGAACAATCTAATGGCGACTTACAGTTTAGAAAACACAAAACTCTTAGCAATATGCTTTCAAAGCACCTTCTAGAAGGTGTGTATTTGATGCATTTTTATTGGGTTAGAGAAACCCATGGCTACCTCGGGTATGTGGTGGAAGATTTTCTTTTTTCATGATGAAGAGCCTTTGGAAAATTGCCTTGTGTTTGTAGGTGGAGAAAAGAGGGAGAGAGTGAAAACCACGATGACGTCGTGACCTTGACTCCCGTCTGCCCACAGAGCAGTGGCACACGCGGCGTCCTTGTGGAAAGGCGCTCTCCCCTCAAACCAGAGTTGCCTCAGCGGTTCACTCGTCACTCAGTGATTTCTCCAAAGACATGTTTTTAATAAAGGATGGAATGAATACTTACAAGAAACAAAAACACAAACACAGAATACCTCAAGGCCATTCTGGTTGTGATTTAAAAAACAAAAAACAAAACAGAACCTTTGCTGGGAAAGAACAGCAGTGATGAGGTTGGACGGAAGGCCTTCTGTCCCGACTTTAAGGGTCAGGGGAGGTGGAAACCGCCCCCCCCGAAGCCTGGCCACCTCTCCAGCGTGTGCAGTTTCACAAACAGACTCGAAACCTGCCCTGCCACTCACACTGGCCTTGGGTGAGTTTCTTGGCCTCTTTGGGTCTTGGTTTGCCATGTGTAGAATGGGTATAACAGTACCTGACATCTTCAAATAGTGGGTGTTGAACTAGCAGATCTTGGGGTGATGGGTGAGGGGATTCTTCTACTCTAATAATTAAGGGGAGAACAGTCTCCCCTGCAGTACAGGTGCAGTTAATTATATTTATTTTTACTTTTTTATCCTTGTCCAAGGACATTTTTTTCCCACTGCTTTTAGAGAGAGAGGAAGGAAGAGAGGAAAACATCGATGTGAGAGAGAAGCATTGATTGGTTGCCTCTCCTACACGCCTGGACCAGGGTTTGAACCTGCAACCTAGGTATGTGCCCTGACAGGGAATTGAACCCACAAACTTTTGGTTACAGACAATGCTCCACCCAACTGAGCCACACCAGCCAGGGTCAGGTGCAGTTAATTATTAACAGGATTTTGGAAATACAAGAACCAGTAAGGGATGCTTAGTTTGGACTGGCATGCACACACATGCAATTTCAGGCCCTTTGAATTTCCAAAGTTCTAACCATACTGCTTATTAAAACAAACTTTTAGGGTTCACAGTGTCTGGCTTTCAGGACTTTCTGTCCATAGCGCCTTTCCAACATCACTGGTATCTACGTGGAAGCCCCATCTCATGGCTGCGCATCCCATTCTGATTAAAGAGAGAAGCCCACACACTTAGTTTAGTAACAGTATCACCTGACTTCCCAAACTCAGCCCATCCCAGACCTCTGTGCTCTGGCAACACCAGGCTTCCTTTGTTCACACAGCACCCTCGCGACTCACTCAGCACCGCCCATCTCCTCCTGCACAGCAGGTAAAATGCTTCCTCCTCTTCGATGCCCAGCTCAGACGTCATCTCTTCAGAGAAGGCTTCTCAATTCTCTAACCCCAAGGAGACTCAAATACTCACTTATCTTCGCTCTCAAACTCTTTGGGCCTTCCTCATGCATCAAAATTCTCCATTTACTTTCCCCCCTCTCTCTGTCTCTCTCCTGTGCATTCCTCCAGACCAGGACTGCATCTTATTTTCCTTTCTGCCCCAGCTCATCACACATGACTGGCGCGTTGTAGGTAGTGGGGTCACGGTTGCTAGATAGATGCAGGAGGAAGAGGGACGGGGAGCATTGCCCTCACATGTCTGCGGCCAATGCCTGGGAGACCACTGGGACTCCAGAAGGGCTCAGATCAGCACCTCCAACAGTGTGTGGAACAGCTTGATTTGGGAGGACGGGATCACTTGGCCACACCTGGGTCAGGATGGATCCTCCTGGGCTAGTGCAGGAGCTGGCTCACAGATGGGCAGAAATCCCAGCTTGGAAGAAATCTATGAAGGCTTGGAAACGGACTGGAGCCAACAATACCAGCAGTTCAGTGGGTCCCTGGGCTGTGGGGCAGGAGATGCAGGGGAGGCCTGGCAGGAAAAGGCAGCCCCACCCGGTGTGCCATCAGTGCCCTATGGAACCCACTCCCACCTGCCCCATTTTACTACTTTGTTGTGTTCTTCCTGTCCTTGAGCTCCTTCTCCCTTCCCGTTGGGCCCCTCTCTTGGTGACTTTGAACAGTTACTGATTTTATAGTAAGAATTTCCAGCTAGACACGGAGAGGAGAAAGGGCAATCAGACAGTGAGTGGGGGGAGGGGCAGGAGCCGGCATGAGAGTCATTACCATCCTGCTGGTGCCACGGTCGCTCCAGGGACTTGGTATGTTTTTAAAAAGCCCATGGATTTCTTCTTCTTCTTCTTCTTTTTTTTTTTTTTCCTATCACAATGATGCTGAGGGACAAGACCAAAGACAGGAAGACGACCTCTGCTGATTTCTGCATTCAATCTAGGTTTGATCTGACTCCTTCTGGAAAGAACCTGAACTTCAGCCTTCGATTCTCCCCAGCTGTATACCCTTGGAAATGTTAACTGACCTCTGTGCAAGTCCAATTCCCCCCACAAAACGTAGAGCCCCCAGCACAGCCCCTGTTCAGCCCCTGATACTGAGGAGTGCCCCGCCCCCTGCCCCGCCCCTTAGTCAGCACTGGAACTCAGAGCGTTAACACCTCAAAAGCTCAATATTCTTCCAAGGTAGGCTGTTCTCAACTTATGGGCAGGCTTTGCTCTAAAGGTCCATTTGAAAGCTAAACAATGAACACATGTCCCACAGAATATATGTTACACATGGTGACTGGGCTCCCGGACCTCCCCACCCAGAGCAAGTCCAGTGGCTTTTCGTCACTGCAGACCAGAATCCAATACCAAGGAGGACCTGGTTTCCATGCAAAAACAAGTTCTGCATTTCAACTTGTGATGCCACAAGGATGGCTTCCCCTTTTCCCTTACAGAGAAGTCACTGCTCAACTCCTAGGACTGCAGGGCCCTGTGGCTGGGCCCTGGGCAGCAGGGGACCCTGGGGGCTGCCAGGGCCTCCTGCTCTCTGCCACTGCTCACTGTAGCTCCTGCTCACCGTGCACACCATGCTGGGCAAAACATGCCAGGACGGAGCCTTCAGCTGGACCAAGAAGCCCAGCAGTCTGCAGGCCCAGGGCGCCAGGCCCTCCAAAACCCGCTTCTTTCCACGGTAACCACATGTTGGTTTCGACATGTTGGTTCTTTTCTTTTTCAATCTCATTGCTTTCTAATACAGAGGAAATGATGTGGGTAGTGGAGCGAAACTTTCGTTTAAATCCTGGCTACAGGGCTTGCCCCAGTGATGTGGGGCAAACAAACTGATGTCTTAGCTCTTGCTTCCTTGTCTGTGAGTTGAGGGATCTTAACACTTACCTCATAGGGTTGCTGGGAACATTATGTGAGATAATGTTCATAAAACCTGACACAGTGCCTATCACACATCAGAACTACAAACATTTGTTTTTATCATTTTTTGAACCCTTACCTGAGGATATGTTTACTGATTTTGGAGAGAGAAAGGGGGAGAGAGAGAGAGAAACATCAGTTGGTTGTCTCTGATGCACCCCAACTGGGGATCCAACCTGCTACCCAGGCATGTGCCCTGACGAGGGAATGAACCCACAACATTTTGGTGCACAGGACGATGTTCCAACCAACTGAGCCACACTGGCCAGGGCTGTTATTGTCTTTTCTTCCATTATTTATGTAGTGAAACCACTTCTGAACAATACCATTCACATTACTTGCCTCTTCTTTTTACACACCCACTTCTTTTGTTTGTTCATTCTTACTATATGGAAGATGTCTGGCTTCGTGGAATTTTTTCCCAAGGAAAACATCTGGCCCCAGTCTAAACACCTCTTTCCACAAATGCTCTGGTTGCAAACATTCTTGCAGAGGTCACATCAGGCCTCATTCCCCCAACAGCCGCCCTCCGACATCTCCTGAAGCTCTGCCAGCACAAAGCTACCAGGTGTTCACCTCCATGTCCCTCCTGCAGTGTCACCTGTCACACAGGGGGCATGCCACATGACCAACAGGGAAGCCAGGCTGACGACCTGCTCCTGCACTTTTAAGATGGAAGTGAGCTGAAGAGGACCATTATAGTGACATTCTCGCTTCATGAGGATTGAAGATGTCTTCACAATCAACATCTTTTTATCACATGATCATGTACTTGTGAGGCACATAAATGAAAAACAGAGATGTGAAGAATGATGCTTGGACTTTGACCAAAGGTGGGCCCAATATGCCAGTCTTGAAAGACTAAAAAATTCACAGGCGGGCTGGATTCAATTCCCTTCTTCACTACACATTCCTGTCTTGTCTTAGCCAAGCCATTTAATTTCTCTAAACTTCACCTTCCTGAAGTTTACAATAATAAACAATTGTCCTGCCTATTTTGTGACCATAAAATGAGAAGCTGCCTACAGAAGTGATTTTCTATTTTGAAAATCCCTTCCAAAATACAAGGTATCATAGCTGCTTGCATCCGCTGTGTGAGAGTGCCCAATCTTACTGCCACTCCGGTCCAGGTCCATGAGGCCTCAGAGCCACACCATCCCAAGTGCCCAGATCAGTCTCTGCTCAGCCTGGCTCATGAATTATCCTACAGTTCTTCTCTAAACACACATGTAATAGCATACTGCAAGCCCGCAGACAACCACAGGGAATGATGTCACAAAAGCCTAGTTCCCATCACCCAGCTTCAACCCAGCAGCTGCCGGAGACAGGCCCTCTCCCTGGTCCCCTTCCCCTCTCTCCTCCACCAGCCACACGACTACTCCTGGTTTGGTGTTATCATTCTCACGCATGTACATAACCCCTACTAATATTTGCAGATCCGTAAGTTATTCATTGTTTTCTATGTTTTAAAGTTTTACGTAATACGCTTATAATTCAGAAACCATTTCTTCTTTCATCTTTGTTTTTTTGTCCATGATGGTGATACATGTAAAAGGCGAAAGATTTATACGATCTGAAGAGAAACCAGAGTATGATGGTGATACATGTGACTTTAGTTTCTTTTTTTTTTTTTTAACCGCTAGTCTGAACTTCATCACATGCGTAGCCCACAATTTCCTTATCTATTCTCCTTTGGATGGACACCGAGGGTGCTCCCAGTTACTGGCCATTATGCACAGTGCTGCCAGCAACACCACAGTACTTATTTCTGTGCCCTCATGTGCAAGACTTTCTCTGAGAGGGATTTTCAAATCTTTTGATGGCAACCCACAGTAAGAAACCTATTTTATGTCACAGTATATTATACAAAACACAACATGTGTACACACACACAAAGTGGGACTGTTTCAATAAATAATACTAATGACCCTATTGCATCCTCTGCAATAAGAATATATTCCGTAATTCTATAGTTTAAGTACTGTTCACACCCACTAAATTGACTTCATGGCCTATTAACGGGCCTAGCGCCTATACTGGGGGCTGGAATTGCGGAGTGGGTGAAAGGTTACGTGAACCATCAACTCTCCATTAAAGCGCTGCTAGTTTACATTACTCTTCAGCTAAAAAATAAAAAAACACCACCACCACTACCACCACCACCAAAAAACCCACAACAGTTCCCTAACATCTAGCACCCGCAGCAAACCTGGGTCTCTGACAGGTCGTCAACCCTTCTCAGGCCTCCCTCCTGCTCCCACAACGTGCTTGGCTTGTTCCTGCCTTTGCTCAAACTGTCTCCCAGCCCCCTTCTCCCCTCTGCACACCTGTGTCCCTTTCCCATGGAGCATCCTCAGCTACCCCAGCCCTCCAAATGCCACTATGCTATTTACTCCTTTGTCTTCAACTGCTCTCCGTGTCTCACTTTGTCTCCCCATGACAGGACTCTTTGAGAGTGAAGACATGCCCCAGGGAAGTTCTGGTCTGGGATTCGGAGGGTCTCATTCTTGAGTCAAAAGTCCCAGCTCCAAGTCACTGGGTTTGTTACCTGAGGTCAATCTTTTAACCTCTTTGGCCTCCAGTTTCCTCACATACAAAATGAAAAGGTGGCAGAGCTCCTTCTTTTTTGGGGGGGGTGGTGGGGTAGGGTGAGATCACAGCAGTGGAAGTGATTTGCAGACTGTAAGGGGCAGAGAGGGTTTACGTGTATTTGCATCCTCCATGGGACTCCCTGGGAGGCCTGACGCTGGCTTTATGTTAGGCAGCTTCCCTCTGGTTGCAAAAGAAGAGTGTGGGCGGCAGCCTTCCCAGCTGACGCCCCAGGCTGGGACAGCCACCAAGACTGCGAGTCGAATGCGAGGGATCTTACTCCCATGATCAGCTTATGTCAAGTGGCCTGGCTGACCTTAAGACAAGGAGATTACCTGGGTGGCCTAACCTAATCACTGAGCCCTTTAAAAGCCTGGAGTTTTCTCTGGCTGGTCACAGACTTGAAGCACAGGAAGGGTTCGTCACGCTGTTTCTGGCCTGAAGATGGAGAGGTCACATGGCAAGGAATGTGGGTGGCCTCTGAGAGCTCAGAGCCAACAAAATAAACGGGCCTCAGAGATGAATTCTGCCAGCAACTAGGGAGGTTGGAAGATCACCCTGAGCTCTGGACGAGGAGGGCGGCCCTGGGGGACACCTTGATTTCAGCCCAGGGAGACCCTGGGCAGAAAACCCGGTTGTACTAGGCGTGCCCAGATTTCAGACCTGCAGAAATCAGTCTGTAGTAACACACAATGCGTATCAGTATAACATATTCAGTACATAACACAGAAACTACGACCTAACACATCTGTGTTGTTTTAAGACACCAAGTCTGTGGTAATTTGTTGTACAGAAATAGAAAGCTACTGTACCCAGAATTGGGCCGTTTTAGTCACTCGCTAGGTTTTCCATTTGTCTGTAAAATGAGTGTCTCTCAGTGCTATTGCTTTACCTTCCAAATCATGACGACTCAGATACTTGAAAAGCTATGAGTAGAAAATAAAACCCGGGCTGAGGGTGGGGAGAGCTGAGGGGCCGACGGGAGAGGGGCCCAGCTGGTGGCGGAGACACGTGGGTGGCGTGTGTGACTCCCTGGCAGGTTTCACAGCGGGTGGTCGTTCTACATGTGAGTGCAAGCACTGAATACAATAGCGGAGCTTCTGACCAGGGTTAAGACCAAGAAAGTGGATCCAGACCATCGAATTATTACTATTTCTCACATATCTTCTCTCCCTTTTCTGGCGATTTATTTACTCAAATGTATTTCTAAATCCTGTTCTCAGCAGAAGCTCCGCTCCGCGGACTTGCCCTAGGTGGACCACCATGAGACCAGGCGTGGGTGCTCCGGAGGACGGCCAGCCCTAGGAAGCGCTCCCTCAGATGCCAGCTGGCCGCCTGAGAGTTAACATTAGGTACTGGACACCGGCGAAGAGCCAGATTGTAGGGAACATACAAAAGAAATAACATGATCATATTCCCTGACCTAAATTCAGTTCATTCCCAAGTAATAATTTATAACTTATTTCAAATTCTCTAAACTGAAAACATAATTAACTATAATTTCATAATGCAATGCAAAGCCCCAAATTAAATCAATGTATGTAAAGATGACACCAAGCACCACTAAAGTGGTGTTCGTTGCTTTACTACGATAGAAAGCATTGGTGTCATGATATAACTTCATCAAGTGTTTTCTTTACATTACTCAGTCTCCTGAAGGCTATTTCCCTGTGCATACTTAAGACTATACTAGAAAAACAAAACATATATATGCTACTCAAAGTTTAATAGTTCAACCTTTCATTTATTACTGAACGAAAGCGTGCTCAGCCAGACGTTGCTGCCAACCGCACCACTGCCCCGATGACCATCTGCAGGCCACGTGGCCGCACACAAGGTGCGCTGATGCAGGCTGCTTTCCTAAACACGGAGACAGCCCCCCTAGAACCGAATCGGGGGCACGAAGTGAAAGTCCAGTAAAGCCAAATAGTTGTAAACCAAAGTGACAGAATCTCGCAACGCTTCACAGTTTACGAAGCATTTCTTCATCTTGAAAGCTCTTCCACAATACCACACTTCTTTCCACCTTCGTGACTCTGGAAGTTGTCATTCCCCACCTTCCCCAGCTGCGGGTCCTGCTTAATAACCGTGAAGTCCCAGAAGGCTGGTGACATCAGCCAGCACTTTCACACTGGCGAAGCTGGGGTTTGGCAGGTGAAGAACCTGTCTCCTGCTCACTCCCTTGTGCCTTGTCTGGGAAAGCTCTCCTAACCCTCAGGACACACAGGACAGTGGCTCAGTCTATCTCGGGCACTCATCGACTTTCCTCGTGTCCTGGCACTGATTTGGGAACTGGGAGGGGTTGAAAACAACATGTAACCCAAAGGGATCACATTCTAGTCCGGGAAACAAGGCTTATATATGTGAAGTAACTTCGAATGAGAGAATGCTGGATTTTTGGTTAGGACCGCCCTGGAGGCATTTGCACTTTATGTTGAATGATTCAGTATTTTCTAAAAAACACTATTTGTTACGTGAACAATTCTATTTGTTTTTTTTTTTTTTTGAAGTATATATCACTCCAACATCGGCTTTGGGAGGCTTATTTTAAAAGATATTATAAGGTTGATGAAAATAGAAGAATCCAGGAAACTGAAAATGTATCCACCTTAAGTGTAAACAAAGCTGTTCCGGTTGAGTGTAAAATCTGAACTTGAGGCCATTGGCATCCAAGGCCAAAGAATAGAATAGAATAGAATAGAATAGAATAGAATAGAATAGAATAGAATAGAATAGAATGGGTCACATTATTTTGTTATCTGAAAGGAGAAAAACAGGCCCATAGGCCATTACAAAGTGTCCCAAAACCTTCTTATGTGGAAGTTTAGGGTCTACTATGTGCTGTAAGAGAAAGCGTCCTGAACAACAGCTTTAAAACAAAACAAGCAGATTTTTAATTGGTTGCATCATCTTTTGATGTCTACAAAGCTAAGGACATCACAGTGGAACGTAACTGCTGAGGTCTGAGCATCCTAACTTCTCAAAGGCTGGATGCGGGATTCTCTGCTAGAGGGCAGGAAGGGGGATATCCCTTAGAATATTTCTCTGAATACCACCTTTTAAAAAAGCACAGTTAAACTTTAGATGGAATGAAATCATACCTTCATTCCATCTGTTAAGGATCTGATGATACAAACATACTGAGAAGGAGTACACTAAATATTTCTGTATTTGTTTCCTCTCGTACTGAACCACAGATTTTCAGAATTTTGAACTTCATAGGTGAAAAATTTTAAATTCCCCCAAAGAGCTTTGAAGGCTCTACAGATTTGTTACCTTTTTATTGTCAAGTAAGACTTGCTTTTAAATTAAAAAAGAGTATCTACCATCTACTCTATCATTTCATAAGACATTTTAATACCAAAAAATTAGAAAGGACATAATCTCAGAGTAAAAGAGAATTTGAACAAATGAGTATATTTAGGCTCATGTAAGCTTCTCTACTCCCTTTTCCCATTTTGCCCAGAGCCCTGAAAGGGCTTTTAGGAGCGCTGAGAAACCGCTGACCGGGACTGCGAGCATCGATCGCACAGGCAGGGGCAGGCCAGCCCACCACAGCGACACCACCCCGAACCTGTTCCTTCCACTGCCAAATGCGTGCACATCCACTCACAAAGGGGGCACGCATTTTATTCCTTAGAGGGGCCATTTACAAATGTCCCACAGTCCACCTTAGAGATGGCAACGAGGGAGTGTCATCTAGTGGTAAGAAGGGTAATTGCAGGCTTTCCACAAGAAAAATCATTCTAGAAGATGAAGCTTCCAGGTATGAAGTTTGGCTCCACGTAGGACTTCCGATACAACTTATTAAAAATAAACAAATAAACAAATAAACAAAAACACCTTAGCTCTCAATACATTTCTGGGTATATAAAGTCATTCTGCTTGCTCGTTTATGCTTTTAGTCATTTTATTTATCATCTACTACATTCAAAACTTACAACTTACAAAAATATACAATGCAATCAAACAAAATGTAAGCATGTAAGCAGGAAGAGGATCTGGTACAAGGAAGAATAACATGAAGCCTAAAGTGAAGTCAGCACAAAAATACATGTCAAGAGGTCTTCCCACTTGTTAGCTGTGGATCACATACTCAGCTCTAAGCTTTCTAAAGTAGACAACTTGAAGAGAGAAATCCAGAGGCTTCACAAATCTCAAATCTGTCAGATGGAAACCCAGCCCGGCTTGAGAGAAGCCCAGGTGTGCCTAGCACAGAGACAAGACAGGAGTCTCTCCCAGAGTGTGCTGAAAGGAGCAAAGTCTTCGACAACAAAGCAGGAGGAGGTATGGCCCGGAGCTGCAGAATCATTTCCTGTAAGGTCCCTTGCACACGGCTGACGCATCACTAAAGCCCCATTAGTGGAGGGGATTCTAATGAGGGCTTCAGTTCTATGGTCCAGGCATGCAACTCCTGCCACTCGGGCTTGGTCTGAAGCTATCCTGGGGTCCTGAGAGAAATGGAGCATGTCACCTTCCAGGCAGTCACTATGACTGCACTTGTACCCATGCCTGTGGCAATGTGACATTGCCGCTCCTCTGGTGAAGAGATGGAGTCTGTTTCCTTACCCTGGAAGGTTTTGCATGTGTCTGCTCACAATCTTAGAATTCCAACACTCACATGAACAAGCCTGGGCTGGCTGGGCGGAGGGTGTGTGGTCCACTTACCCTTGTCACCCTGGTGGGTAGCCAGCACCTGCCAGACACGTGTGTGAGGCTCCCTTAGATCAGCCGGCTCCCGATTGACCACAGATGCATGAGCGATCCAGCCAAGGTCGGCCATGCCTGGCCCCAGATGGGCAGAACCACCCCAGCTGACCTGTGGACTCCAGAACAATAATAAATGGCTGTAATTTTAAGCCCCTCTTTCCTGCCTTACTATGCATCAGTCATCATGTCCAGGTGATTTTCTCCTTAATAATCTCCTGTCCAGCGGTCCCCCTCCATCTGCTCTGTGCCCCTCAGTTCTTTGCCTCTTGCCTGCACACTACCAACTGAGGCTCAGAGAGAGGAAGAGACTGCTCTGGGTCACGCAACAGAGAAGCATGGAGCCAGGGATTTAAACCCTTTGACATCTGACACCCCACTTCACAGTCACCACTGCTTACTTGGTGGGTGAAAGGAGGAGATCCAGAAGCCAGCTTTTGAAACCAAGTGGATGCAGGTGCGAGAGCCAGCTTCCCCTTTCACTGCACCTTCTTAGGTGAGTAACTTAGTGTTTCCAAACCAATTCTGCTCATCTGAGGAAGGGATGATGGGATCTACCAGGGTGGTTTGCAAGGTTCAAAATGAGAAAGCTCTTTAGAATCCAAGGAACACCGTGAAGGCTTGCTATTGTGTGGCCACGCCACGGGCGCTCAGTAAAGGCTGAGCGTGCACAGGAAAGGCTGCCTTCCTGTCTAAGGCACAGGCTTGGACTAAGAGCTGCGGCTCACCACGAGACATTGTTATAGCAGGGCTGGTCTGTCGGCAACTATTTGTTGAATGCCTACCATGCGCCCAGGTACTGGGATGGAGTGGTGCGTTGGAGTGGGTCTGTGCCCCTTTCTCAAGGCCTGAATTCTGCTTTCACCTCTTAGCTTAATGCCACCTGAACTGCAGGAGTTCTCTCTGACCTCCCTAAAATTTCTCTGCAGGGTATTTTTATTTTATTATTTTATTTTTTATCCTCACCTGAAGACATTTTTTTAATTGCTTTGAGAGAGAGAGAAAAACATCTTGAGAGAGAAACATTGATTGGTTGCCTCCCGTATGTGTCTGCACTGGGAATTGAACCCGCAATCCAGGTATGTGCCCTGACCAGGGATAGAACGTACAACCTTTTGGTTTATGGGATGGCTCACCAAACAACTGAGGCCCCTGGCCAGGGCTGAGGAGCATTTATAAAGAATTGAAAGTCCTCCTTCATTCAGTAGACATTTAATAGATGCCTCACCTGTTCTAGGCACTCTAGTAAGTGCCGGGAACAGGGTGAAAATTAAAGGTAATCAAAGCGACACAATTAGTATTAAGTTACTAAATGAAGTCACGACTAATGAGGCTGTAGGAAATCAATCAGATCTCATACTGACATTTATTGTCGTTCATAAGCTTTCAGAAGCAGTTTATTCGTACGCTGGCCTTAAGCAACGCAGGGCATGTGAATGGAGAACATTGTGCAGGAGAAATCAGATTACCCTAGTCCCCAGAGAGTAATTAATTTATACAGTGGATTTGAGGAAATATTTTTACATGAAAACAGTATGGTGTTTAACTTATTTCACAGGTGGTATTTTGGGGGAAGAAGGGATCCATTGAACAGAACCCAACTATATAACTCACAAAGCAGAGATTAGAGTTTTGCAAGGTCTAGGAACATTCCATTGGTCAACTGGTTCCTAGAGTCAAATACCTTTTCAAAAGTCACATTCTAATTTTTGCTCAAGGCTAAAAAAACTGGGGTTCTTGGCTCTAAAGTCAGTAAATCTCATCCATATTCCTTCCCAAATGTCTTTCTTACAGGTCCCTCCCTTCTACTCTCACTACCACCGCCCTCAGCACCCTTCCTTGAATCTTGTAACAGCCTTTTTCAGATGCAACAAAAGCTTGAGTACCTAGTGTGTGCTGGGCAGCGGCAAACAAGGCACGATTCCTGTGCCCGGGAGGCTGGGAGTCCTCACCCATTAACTGTTCCCATGAACCCCCAGGTCTGTTGTCCCCGCCAGCGCATGCCACAGTGAGTGTTCTTGAAGGACGTGACTGCTGAGCTCAGGCTTCCATCCGTAAGTCTTAGTGGCTTGGCCAAGTCTTTGTGATACAGTTACCTCCTTGGAGGGGCATCAGAGGCCTCTCAGCAAGAGTCCCCTGCAGACTGTTCCAGCTGCAGCTCCTGCAACGCCCTCGCAGGGGCCTCAGCTCAGGCCAGAGTAAAGCCCTGGCAGGAATCCAGCCGGCCGGGTTCCTGCTCTTGGCCTCCTCTGCCTTACCCCTTCCTCCGTGTCAATTTGTCCTTCAAGAAACAGCTCAAGAGCCAGCTACTCTTAAGGAGCTTTCTCTCCACCCCAACCCTAAAACCACTTTTCAGGCTTAGTGAACAAGAAAATATACATAACTCTTAGATTATACTGAACGGACTTCGCATTAGATGACTCAGCAAGCTTCTTCACAGGGGGTGGCTCTTGATACTAAGTATCGCAGTAGCCAGGGCCAGCGCTCCCGCCCCTCTGAGGCAGGCGGTGCCTTTTCTTTCTGCATTCCCAGACCGGGCCCAGCACCAGGCCTGAGCTGTGTGCCCCAGGTGGGCGGCCATGCCACGGCTACCTTCCTTAAAGACAGGCTTGAAGAAATGGGGTGGGGACCATCCCCAAGTCCAGCACGAAGGATACAGGGAAAGAACAACCGCCTCGTCTGTGCTGCAGGTCACGCAGCCATGACAACCAAGGTTGCGAAGACTATTTAATGACACAGGAAAACTGCTCCCACCAATAGTTACCACCCACGAATTGGAAAGTGACAAAATTGGCTAGGGGTGAGAATAAATAACTATAGGCAAATATACTTTTTGTAAATCCAAAATGTTAACAGCAGTGCATTTTCAGTGCTGGGATTTTATTTTATTATATTGTTCTAAATTTCTCTCTGCAATCTGTCTCTCTGTTTCTGCCTTTCTCTCCATCAACAATGAACATTAATTGCTTTGATAATAAAAGACAAACATTTTAGGAGAGCAGTTTAGGCTTGGCAAATAGAAAAACCCAATCTTCGAAGGTGCTGGAAGAAAGAAACACAGTTCCCAGAGAAGTTGCCAAGGCTGGTCCTAGATGTCAGGTGGGCCGTCTGTGGGGCTGTCTTGCACAGTGTCGAAGGTCGCATGCAGGGGGGAAAGCTTGTCCTCACACTAGAGCTGAAACTTCCTACTTCCTCCACAGCAACCTATCCAACTAACTCAGAGGGGCTTTGAGTCTCCCTGGGCTACTCTATCTCCTACAGGGCTCAGAGGAGAATCCCGCCCACGGAAGGTACTCAAAATGCGTTCTGGGGGCTAAATGCAGGCAGTTTTAGAAAAGCATACCAGACATCTGGGGATTTGGCGGGGCGAACTTGCCTTAATGCAATGGGAACATGGAAATCACATTTTGAAATATAAGCTCAGGGATCTCTTTTTTCCATTAAATAAGGAATTTCTTGGGATTTGCTAAACATTTTGGTTTTATTCGATACAGAAACTTTTAGGCGAAGGAATGCCAGAAACAAACCTGAAAACTAAAGCTCAGGACAGGGTTTATTTATCTGGGCACAGGAAACTAACAACGTTCTGCCCCCCTGGGAAGCCCTCCACAGAGACATGGCTCACTTGTAGGAATCCAAGACGTGGACATGGGATCTCTGGGCTCAGAAGAGACTTAAACAGGAAAGAAGAAATAAAACTGAGTTCCTCGCCAGGTCTGGATCCAGCCCCAGGCACTTTCCACTGTGAATCTTCCCCAGAAAAATCCATGCAGGATGAAGTATTGATCAGTAACAACGAAAACCATGTCTGCTAACACCGAGTTAAGGCCCCAGGGGACACCTCAGGCTCGAAGGGAGCTCTGGCTTCTCTCGGCCTGGAAGACGCACCCTGCAAGCCCGGCCCCCAGTAGGCTGGGACAATGGTGAAGGTTAAGTGGCCCACAGAGCTGAGCTGGCTGAACCGCAGAGCGAGTGCTAATGCGAAAATGACTGGGAACACTCGGAGAGTAGTCTGGGGAAGCCAGGAGCCACAGAAACCCGGAGGTGAGCAGGCTGGTCCAGCTGGGATGGATCTCCCCAGGCGAGTGGTCGTCCTCCCTGTCCCCCAGTGAAGACACTGCAGCCCCCAGGAGAAGGGGGCCCTGGCCAACCCCGCACAGTTTCTGGTGGGCCTGGGAGTGGACACTGGCCACAAACTCGGCATAGGGTTCTGGAGCTAAAAATCCCAAGACTCTAAGATTCTAAATATCCACATTGCCATCACCATGGTTTCCCCTCCCTAGATCGTGAAGTAATGGGAAAGGTGTATCTGAAAATTCTGCATTTATATATTTCAGGTCCACCAATTATTAGCTATATAACCTTGCTTTCCTCATGGATAAATAACGTCTTTCTGGCCCATATCTCACAGGGCTGTTGTGAATAATTATGTCAGAACCCAAATGGGAAAGCCTTTTGCAGATCTTAAATTCTACAGAGCAGTTTCACAGACACAGTGGCTGCCCCTGACACATGGTGCTCCCGTCCGTGGCTGCCTGGGCTGGGTGGTGCTCGCCACCCGGGAAGCGCTCACCCGATGTCAGTAGGCAGGACATCATCGTCCTCACGAACAGGGCACTGACGTCCTGAGCCAAAGCGCTAATGTCTTATCCTCTTTGCACGTACGCTCCTCCAAACGCTTAGCTCCGTACTGCATCCCAAATAAATTAGCTTTCTTTTTCTTGTAACCTATGAGTCATATATTTGATTGTGTTCCCTTCTTTGCTTTGGCTGCTACAAAGCTCAGAGCAGAATCTCTGACCCACCCCCGGTAGGGCTTTCCCGTCTCTTTGTTCCCATCCCGAAGTCCCCCTTTGCTCCGTTTTCCTCCCTTGTTATCTTCTGCATTACGGTCACTAGTTTTTAAAGGTTGTTTTAAATCCTTGTCAGAATGAAGGCATCATAAATAAATAACTTCTGAGAGAAGCACAGGTAAAACTGTTGATTATTGGACATAAGAAAAAGAAACAAGAGTGGGGTCTACGTTCACTTGTCCCCTCCCTCCCTCCACCTGCCGGAAGGTGTTCCTGGAAACGGGACACCCAAGGGCGAGGAGGGCCGCCCTGCGGCTCTGCAGCCACATCCGCGGAGATCCGGAGGAGAAGCCGCATTTCCTTAGTGCTGCGACCAGCAAAGGAAAGAACCCCGACCTGAGGTTTCAGAGTGGCAGGCCGCATTCTACTTCGGGTGGTTCCAGGGAAACATCTATTTTTAGAAAGGAAGACATGTGTGGGTGGGGGTTCATGATTAACAGACATTCAGATGAGAGGAAATGCCTTTCACTGTCCCCCCCATTTCAAAGTAAAACATGCTCATTAAAGAAAATTTGTCACATACTCTACAGACAAGAAGTAGAAATATTAATCAATAAAAATCGCACACAGAAGCAAGTGTTTTAAACATTAGCCTTTAGAAAAAGGGCAGTGAGGTCACAGCTATTAACAGTTCTGGAAGCTGCTTCTGCGGCACTGGCCTTTGTTTATTTGTCTACGTTCCATGATATGAAAAGGGTCCAGAATCCTGACGCAGCAAAGTTGTGACTCAGTGGGCTCCAGTCTGCCTTCAGGGGCCTGTGGGCAACAGCACCCATGCGATGGCGTTGTCTCCCACGTCACATGCCCCAGGGGTGACGGCCATCCCATTTCTGTGGCCACTCTGAAGAACACGTGCGCTTTCCTTTGTCTGCAGACCTCCGACAGCCCGCCACGCCCTGACAGGTGCGCAAGCGTTCTACAGTCTCCAGGCGGTCGGGGCCTCCAAGAGGAGCCCTGCTAGAAAATACCTTCTTTACGGAAAGCTGCAGACCACCTGGCAGCCCGGCGGGGGCTTGCAGCTAATGCCAGTTTTGTTTCTCAGCTGGGCAACCTGTTTCTGTATTTATTTACATCCAACCTATTCCCACAAAGGGATTGCAGGAGGCTCTGAAAGGCATACACAAATAGGGTAAGAAATACACAAAGAAACTGGGCCGGAAGGAAAATAAGTAAGAGAAGGGAAATAAAAGGGTAAGTTTTGGATAGAAATTGTCTTGTCCAATAGCTAGAGGTGAGCTCTACATGTTTCTGAGCTTCCAAATTGCCAAGACTGAGAAGCAAACACAAGGGTTAATCAAAATTAGTGTTTGTGCGTCACACACACACACACACACACACACACACACACACACACGGAATTTCCTGTTTCTGACTGCTGATGGAGCTTCCTCCCGAGATCTTCACAAACGGTGACTGTCCGGAGTCCGCCTGCACCCTGCCATGTCCTGTCCACACTCAACTCATCGCTTCGAAGGCAGAGTGCTGGGACACCTGTGATGCTGCCTGGGCACGCTGCTCTTGCTGGGGGCAAGCCAGAAGTGTGGAAAGGTAATGCTCCTAAAGCAGCCCTCAAATAATGATGAAAAGGAGTTGGTGGGCAAATACGCTTCCCGCCTTGTTCCTCTGTTGAGCAATTCTGAGTTCTGTGCTGTGTCGTCTCCCAGAGGTCCCCAGCAGGATGGAGCCCCAGGTACCTGCCGTATCACTGGCTGGATCGCACACCTGTACTGGGTGTCTCCCCTCCCACTCTCATTGCCCCTCCCCTCTCCCCTACTGGGGTTTCCTGAGACCACTTGCCACATGAACCACTTGCACTTGGGACCCTGGCTCAGGGTGTGTGTCTGGGGAATCAAAGCAAAACAGGGACGTTGTGCAAGCTAGTGGAACACAGTAAACACAGTGAAGACTGCGACTGTCCTGTGCTGGCTCTTACAAGGACCTCCAGTATAGCCAAGGGCACGGCCACCCACTCACTGCTCCTGGGTAGAGGCCCACTTGATTAGAACTAAAAGCAGCGTTGCTGGGTGAACGAGTCAGTAACTTTTCCTGGGCTGCACATTCCTAATCTCTAACAAGAGAGGGTTGGCCTGTTGGTCCCCTTTGGCTTTAAGATTCCTTGATATGAAATATGCCAGAGCACATGAGTTTAAGCTTTTAGAGGGAGGGGGAAAATCACGGTTCTCTCTGCTGAAGTGTTTTTCAGAGAACCCAGTCTGTTTTGAGCAAGCCCGCAGGCTAGGAAGACAGGGAGGATACTGTCCCTGAAGATGAGAAAAGCCAACGTTTGGAGAAGCTATCAACTCTCTTGGTGATGGCCAAGGAGGTACGGAGCCCTGGGGAGGTGGGAGCAGGGACACAGGGACCCAAGAGACAAGAGGACAATGTAAGAACCAAGAGAGGAAATGGCAGGGCCTTTTGGAGGCACAGTGAGTCAATTACAATTACATTGACAATAATTAAATTAAATGAATAATATCTGGTTGCAGGGTAGGAAGGGATGAGGATTATGGGGCAAAATGATCCAAGAGGTAAGGATTTATAGTACGAAAACTCAGGGTGAGATGGTATCACCCAGCGTGGCTGAGGAGTAAGGAGAAATCCCAGCCCCTCCTTTAAGACGCTAAACTCACCATCTCACTTATTTGCCTACCCCAGTCATCTCATCTAAAAGTGGGGTAATAATCTGAATCACAGAGGGCTCGCTGGGGATTAAATGAATTGGCTAACCCATGAGTACAAAGTAGATGTTCGGTGAATTCTGGTGCTGGGATCTGCTGGGTGAGCCCGAACTGAGGAACTGCACGCACGCCTCTGACCACAAACGTCTCAACACTCGCGGAGTGGGCATTTTTACTCATTAGCTATTTCAAAACTAGAGTGCGTTTTTATTTGATTAAATCCCTATAAAAAGAAAACACATACAACATTCAAACCACGCACTGCTACAGAATAACAATGCCTGAATTCACTATTGAATTTCAGAAAAAAGAAATCTAAAACAAAACCAAATGAAATAAAACCATTAAACCACTAGCTTCCTAACTTTCTTTACAAAAACAGTAAGGTCACTTACTTTTTTATATAAGGTCACTAGCTGTGAACTTATCAAGGAATTATGCTCGCTGGACCTCAGATTTCTCATCCCTAAAACCCAGGCGCACTGGGCCTGATACACTTGAAGGGGTCAACTTCTGGAACCCCCTGGGAGAGCAGAAAACACTCTGTGTGGCCAGAAAGAATTACCTCTGTCTGCCGTCACCACACTTGTGTGCTGAGCACCTCAGAAGCCAGCTTGGAGCACCTGAACCGTAAGGATCCCTTTCCTTTACTTGTCAATAAATGAGAGTGAAGTTGTTCCTCTTGTTACCATTTCCTGTAATTTATGACCTTTGGTCTCAGAGGTTCATTCAGAGCCTAGGAAAATCTGCCTGTTACTGCTTCCTCAAATTCAATGTTTGTCTGCAAATAAACTTACAAGACAGTCCCTGCTGCGAAACCAGAGGTAAAGTCTCTCCTATCTCTTCCAACACATCCTTCAAGGCTGAGCTCCAGCTCTGCCTGTGAACGTCTCTTATTTCTCTACATTATGTCAACTAATGGCTCTCTGCGCTCCATGTAATTAGCACCTTATTATATGGTTTGCTAGGTTCTAATTGCCTCCATCATATAATTGAGCAGTGGGTTATGTGGGGGAGGTCCACATTCAGCCGGCATGTTCGAACACCATAGTCTAATGTGGGCTCTGGAATCAAAGAGAAGGGAGTTTGAACCCTGGTTCTGCTTTAGGACTACGTGATCTAAGCCTATAATGTGGGCACATCTGTGATGCTCATAAAATGGACATCTGTGATTTTTACATATCATCCTGACACTACTCTGTGATCCAGGAAGGCTGAACCCATCACCCAACTCCAGGTGTGGGCTTGGGCCCAGGACTTGGCTGGCCAATCAGCATATTTATTTCCCTTGGCTATTGTGATTGGTTTAGGGATGAGCACATGACATAGGTCAGCCCAATGAGAGTGTTAGGAATTTGCTATTATTGCAGCCACGATCTTCTTAATCAAGATTCCAAAAGGCTTAAAAATCTATGGACTTTTTTTTGGAGGGGGTCTAAGTTTGATATTCAGACTCATTTGGTAGCAAAACATGACTTAACTGATATGACACTATTAATAATAGTCTTTAATTAATACAACTTAGTGTGAACATTCAAACGTTTTGCTCTGGATATATTCATGTATTTGACTGGAACCTTGCTTGTGGTATAATATATGTTCTGCATTACCCTTCTAATATCCTCCTCTCCTCCCCCCTACAAAAAACCCCAATAAATTCTGAAACACATCTGTGTGCCAAGGGTTCTGGGTAATAGGATGTGAACTCACAGACTTCTTGCTTTTGTGCCCACTGCTCCCTCCACCTAGAATGTTCGGCACCCTTCCCCCAGCTTCTTCAGCTGACCAGCTCCTACTTATCTACACACACCCCAACCTAAATACCCTCTGTGAAGTATTCCCTGACTCTCCTCAGCATAAGCAGCCATGTCCTCATCTCAGCTCCCACGGCACTCAATCCACACACAGGACAGAGTCTCTACACTGCATGGTGGCCTCTCTGTGCACATCTGTCCTCCCCAGTGGGCTCCTGTGAGTGAGGACTTACGTTTCCATCTTTAGTGTCTGGTGCAATGCCCAACATAAGCACAGTGGGGCCCTACTGCAACTTCCCAAAGAGGGGAAAATAGGCATAAACGTAATGAACCGTTGGAAGTACATAAATCCAGTTCTTTAAACTCTGAAACAGGAATCTCAGTTCCAACCTATTGTGTGATGCTACAAAAACTCTATGTCCCATCAATATAGAAAAGTAAAGCAGGGAAAAATAACCCTCAGTCACAAAATTGGCCAATTAGCACCTCAACCAGGACAACTGATGGAGAGGCCCACCCCCTTAACTGACAGGTCAGAACTGCCTCTGATGAGCACATTGAACTCCACCTCTGGGGGGATGGTGCACGGTAAGGCCTCAATACACATGCACTGCATGGGCTGAATAGTTTATTCGCCAGTCAAATACATTTATGGGAGACAGGCTCAGTAACTAGGGGGAAGGGAGCTCTGGCTGGATAGCAACCTTTTCTGAGTCTGGACAAAGCCATCTCTATTGAGGTTACTGACAGACCTACTATGAAACAGGGAAATCAGAGGCCATGTAAATACTTAGAATCAGATTATTTGAACCCAATAAAATATGCAAACTTTTAAAGAAAATTTGCTGTCTTTCTACTTCACTGTGCCTTTATTCTCAGGAATAAGAGCCAAAATGATTCATCATTATGGTGTGCATCCGGTTTTAAGTCTTGGCATAAAATTCTGTTAATCATCAAAATGCTTCATGATTAGAGAGTCTCTTTCATCTGACAATCCCATAGTGCTTACTCGGGGCACTTAGGGTTTCAATTCCCTTTGAACAACTTTTCCAGAGCACTTAGAAACTTTTCCAGAGCACCAGAGCACTCCTTTTCCAGTCCATGTTAAAGGAGCTGCCTCCAGGGTGCTAACGGAGTTTTCACTACCTGATCCTCTCAGTGGAGATTCCAAGACAGGTTTTTGCTAGTGGATCCCCCAGCAAAACCCTGCTGCACCTCTCATCTCTGAAGGGTGTCTCATCAGTCAACACACAGCTTTTCTGCTTCAGTCTGACATGAAGGCTCGATAATTGTGTGCTGCACGCACGCATCTAGGGTCCAGTGCTGCAGAGCACAGGATGATGGGGGGTTGTAGGGATGGCTTTCCAGTCTCAGGCTGCTAACAGTCTCATCAGAAGAGTGGATATTCATGGGGAAAACCACTAAGAGGGCAAACGAGGTCAAACCAGACCCGAGACTTGATGTTATGGAAGGCGCCAAAGCAGAGGGTGCTCTAGGATCTGTGATGCGTGTACTGAAAGAAGTAGGGCTTGCAGTGGGCAGGGAGGGAGCCGTCTGATGAAATGGACACAGCACCACATCCAGACTGGCTTTTCTGCTACACTTTAGGGGCAAGAAAGCTAGAATGTGAGGTCAGGCTCTTTCTCCGATTGGCTCACTAATACGTGACAATCACTTAGAACGTACTGGGCATACAGTAGGCTCTCCATAGGTGATGTTGATGAACGCAGTAGAGGTCTGGGTCCTACCCTTTCCCCCTACCTCCCCACCACTTTCTAACAAACTCAGATGGTTGATGTACAAATCTAACCATCACTACAGGGTCAGCATTTGGGGAACAAAAACTGCACACAGCTGAGGTCTCTTACAAATTAGCTTTGAACACATTTAATATACCTGGCTTAACTGTTGCTGTCATGAAGATGTAAAGCCGCAACCACTCTCTTTCAAGTCACCCCATGTTTTCACTCTCCCAAAGGTCTCAGATGCTACAACTAGGCCCATGACAATTCTAGACCTTTCACCCCCAGCTCTGGGTTGAGCAACCGTGCGGTCTTGGGCAAGCCACAGAACCTCCGAAAGATTCAGTTTCCTCCTATGTTAAAGTAGTGGGCTGGACTAGATTGTCTCTAAGGTTCTTCCTCAAATAATGTTTCAAGGGAGTGGAATTTGGTACATAACACCACGTTTTGACTCTAGGGAAGACAAGGTGTTTTTTATTTAGTCTTCACCAACTGGGAAGGCATGGTCAACTCATCCCAGCATTCGGGATCCTATTTTTGCTCTTTCCCCTTTTTCAACTGCCCAGCCTTGTCTTCCCTTTTGAAAGCACCCCAGATATTCCCTTCTCCTTCCTCTCCTACTCAGAGCCCTTGACTCCATAAGGTGTGGCTAAGGGATCTGGAGCCACATTGTGGAACTCTGACCGTAAACCTCCTTTCTCTAGATCCATTTCCGCTCCTGCTCTCACGCATGCTTCCTCAAGTCCATGCTCATTCTCTCTCATTCCTCTCACTTTACATTCTGCTTTAATCGGGCAATACCTTCTTGTAGCTTCACACACTTTCTCTGGCCTAACTGAAGACTCCTTCTCCATTAGGCTTGAGAGCTCACACTTTTATGACAAACATAGCTGCCATCCATTGAACATCTGCTGTGCACTGAACACTTTATGGAAATAACCTCCTTAATCTTCCCTAAAACTCCTGATGTTGACATAATCCTCCCATTTTAAAGATGAAGAAAATGATGCTTAGGGAAGTCACTTGGCCCGCCCAAGTAAGGACTTGCAGAATGGAGATTCAAGGTCAGGCCTGTGTGTCTCAGAGCCCGTGGGTATTCTCCTCTCTGCTGAAGACATTAACACTATTCAGGGGTTTGTGATGTCCGTTTGTAGTTTAGTGGCCATTCTGAGAGTCAGAGAATCTTAACATTGGAACGTATTTAAGAAATCATTTAGTTTTAGTGACTTCTAGTAGACATAAGAAATTTAAGAATATACCCACAGGCAAAACAATGATATAATGATATGGAAGAATGTACACATATTATATACATTTATATTACTAATAAAATATTAAGTATATCTTTACAAGCTACCACGGAACATTGACAGAAATTGGTATACTTGGCCACAAAGAAAGCCCCTGTCCTTTTTCTAGGCTGAAGTGGTATGAAGTGCAATATATCCCTGAGCCAGCTTGCTTGCATTATCTCCTGCCAGGTGTACTTGATGTTCTAGCCAAAAGAAATCATTTGCCATTGTCTAAATGTGCCCTGCCTTCCCAACTGAATGAATACCTTTTGTATTCATACCGTTCCAGAGACGTGGACTGGCTTCCTTCACTGTCCGTCTATGGAACTCCTACGTATTCTTTAGTCCCATGGTAAGTGCTCCTTCCTCCGTACGGTGTTCCTGATCCCCACCATGGGGTGTGATGTATGTACTGGGGTGATTCATATCTTAGCTTTACCTGACCCACTTGTTGGTGCCTGCCTCTAGAGGACAATGGAGGGTCTCGCCGCCTTATGAATCCCACCGCACTTACTTAGTACAAGCCTGATACACAAAACAGCACTCAACATGCTGTTGTTGAATTTCATTGACAGTTGCTTATTTTTGTGCAATGCAAGAATATGAAAAAAATTGTAGGGAGGCAGATTTCAGTATATTGTAACACAAATCATTTGGTCTTTTGCATCAATTACTCATTCTGTCCCTTAAACAGGCCTGCATTGAAATTTTAGCATTCTTTCTATCAGTTCATATTAACTTTCCAAGCTATGGTAAATCAATTTATGTAATATATTGAGTCACCAAGTAAGCTTTTTAAGTAAAATTACTTTTAAAGGAGAAGTGCCTAATTGAGTGTGCACCCCAATAACATAGCACAAAAAAGTAGGCAAAAAAGACACCCACAACAGCATTTGTTTTGAGACTAAATATTTCCATTTACAAAATATGTGACTTTCTATTAAAGCATGTAATAGTTTCTTGACAAGTGATTTTCTCAAAGACCTGCAAATAAAATTTTGTTTGAGCCTCTCACAATATGCCAACCACAATCCCTAATGCAGCTGAGCTGCTCTGTAACACGAGTTATAGAAAAGACAAGCCAAGTCAAAGGAACGTGCTGAGGTCATCCTCTCTGTGTGTATAATCTTCACTGCCTGCAAAGCACTTACACTGATGTCACCTCACTAATAATGTTCCTTATAAACCATTGAGATAAATATTTTCATCATCCCCATTTGATTGATGAGGAAGCAGAGCTCTAGAAAAATCATTTGCCCAAAAAATATATTTTGAGAGAAAAAGGAAAAGGAACAAAAGAAGAAAGGATAAAAATATGTCTTACAAAGGATCAAGATGTTAGACTTAGCTATTTGTTTTTCTTTTTTATTTTGTAAAAATTCATAAACAGGGACCTCATTTATATTTTTAAAGATTTTTATTTATTTATTTTTAGAGAGGGGAAGGGAAGGAGAAAGAGAGGGAGAGAAACATCAATGTGTGGTTGCCTCTCACATGAGCCCAAAAGGAATCTGGCCTGCAACCCAGGCATGTGCCCTGACTGAGGATCGAACCTGCGGCCCTTTGGTTCTTTGATTCGCAGGTTGGTGCTCAATCCACTGAGCCACAGCAGCCAGGGCAGAAACCTCACTTAAAATTGAGTCGAGAGGCTAGAAGAGAGAACTGTCATGCACATGTCACTTAACACACACTACTGACTCCAACAGGACCAGAAGCACCTTGCATCTCCCACCACATTACTGCCTCAGCAAGAGGAAGACAAAATTCCTCTTCAGCCAGTGACAACTCGACCAATGGGAGACAGCCATAACTCAACCAATGTAAAATCATTATAGCTTAAACTTTCAGTGTCCTCCAAGGGACTCCTCCTTTACAACAGCCTCACCCATGCCCATAAAAGTGCGGTCCTCTCTTTGTTTCTCCGGACTTGCACGTGGTTCCCCATTACACTGCATGTCCCAAATTGCAGTTTTTGTTGATCCTCAATACGCTCATTTTGCTGGAAAAATATCTGACCTTAAGGTCAACACTTACCAAAATTCCATTCTAATGGCAGAAAAGACATACCAGTTATAACGACTATACAAAAAGACACAATCAGCAGATAAAAACTGTTGAGGATTGTTTTGGATATTGGAAAGTTTATGTTGATCAGAAACCATAGCAGAAGAAATCATCAAAACAGACTGTTGCAGAAATGGGAAATTTCTAATTCAGAAACTACAGGGACTTTGGCAGGAGGGACCATGGAGCAAGAGTGTCACTCACTGCCTGAAGGACAGTGAGGTCAGTCACGCCCACCTGCCCCACAAGCCAACAGAGCTGCTGGTGGGAGATTTCGATCTATAAGAATGGGGAAGAAAAAACCCCAGAAAGGTCACCACTATTCACTGGTGATCTGATCACGTACTTAGAAATCATAAAAGTTCCTATAGACGACTGATTTAAATGAACCAGAGAATTTTGCACATTGCTTGGATATAAGATCATTTGCATTTCTAACATTAGCAATAAACAAAATTAATTTAAAAATATACATATAATTTATAATAAAAATATAATGAGGTAGCTAGGACTAAATCTAAATGAAATATGTGGGACACCTTTGTGTAGAAAATTATAACCATTTATTGAAAAGCTTCAAAGAAGACCTAAATCATGTAAAGCTTACACTATGTTAATGGATAGAATGGCTCAATATTGGAATGATGTCAGTGCTCTCATATCTACACATTTAATGCAATTCTGATAAAAATTCCTGAAGGATTTTCTAAGGAAAATTGATGTTAACTTCAAATTTTAGAAAGAGCAAATGTCCAAGAATAGCAAAGGCACACCCAAAGAATAAAAATAAGGTGCGTAGGTTTCAATAGGTGTTCCCGTGACACTTCGTTACCAACACGGGAACATGGAGACTAGATCTCTCACTCACACTCTACAGAAAAAACAGCTCTAAGTGTATTAAAGGTAAATGTGAAGAGCAAGACTTCAACCACTATATGTGTAACTGTGAGATCAATACTTTCTTAAACAAGGCACAGAAAGCATTAGCATAAAGAAATAAAACTGATAAATTCAAATCCACTAAAATGAAGGACTTCTGTTTATTAAAAGACACCATAAATTGTCAAACACAAGCCACAGACTGGAGACAGTATGACATGGGGCAACAAGCAAAGATCCATACTCGAAGTATATTAAAAAAGAAACCTTCCTAAATCAAGTATGAGAAAGCAAAAGTCAAATTTAAAATCAGGAAATAGACATGAAAAGACACTTCACAGAGGAAGAAAACATACATATCTTGTACACATACACAAATTATAGTGTAGCAACAGTTGGTGACCAGGGAAATGCCAAATAACATGTCCCAGTAAAGAGCCCACACCTCCCATAGCGCAAAAACCAGCCTGTCTGACAACGCCAAGTATTGATAAGGAGTTAGGTCACTGAGAGAACCCTTATACACTGCTAGTGGAAGTGAAAACAGGCACAACTACTTGAGAAATAAATTTGACATTTTCTTGTAGATTTAAACACACACTCTATGACTCAGGAACTCAACTCCTGAGCATGTACCCCAAAGAAACCCTTGCACACAGACATGAAGAAAAGCGTTCCGAAACGTTCATAGCAGCATTACTTACACCAGGAAAACACCAAACAAATGTGGAGAGAACCCGACTAGCAGCAGGAAACAAGGCGCCTGTTACACAGGAGAGCGCGGCGCGGCGGTGCAAACGAGCGGCCCGCAGCTGCTCGCGCCATCCTGCAGAACACAAGGCAAGCTGCGTGTTTACGTAACGCAAAACCATCAAAACAAACACCACATTCTTTAGAGATACATACGTGTGTGAGAGAAAATTAACATAAAAACCAAGAAAGTGAGGACCATCAGATTCAGCGTGACGGCTCTCTGGGGTAGAGAGGTGAGGAGGATGTATCTGGGAATGGAGTACAGCATCCGGGATGCTTTAGTTCTTTAGCTGGGTGCTGGGCTCATAGGTGTTTGTTTTATTATTTTGCTTCATAATTTGCTTATATATTATATTTATTGTCACATATATATATATATATAAAATATTACACTTTTTTTTTTTAGAAAAGAAAGAAAAGGTAGCCGAAGACCACCCCTCTACAGAAGGGCTGGTTTTCTGAGTTCAACAAACCTTCAAGAAAAGGCTAATTCTTCAAATATTTACACTGTTTCAAAACACCGTACAAGATGAGAAACTTCTGAATTTATTTTAAAAAGTTAGCAAAACCCTAGTTTTGCTATAAAACACAATAAAACAGAACTGTGAGCCAACAGTACTTATGAAAAAAGACAAAATTCAAAATTAATATTGAAAAATTAAACCCAATTGCAAATTTAATGAGTAAGTCAGCATGATTATGCGTTAGGTCCAAGAAGGCAAAGACAGCCCAATATTAAGAAATCTATTAATATACTAATTAACTATATAACTAGGGTGAAGGAGAAAACCATGAGCATTTTGATGAAGCCAAACAATGCTTGATAAAATTCAACAATCATTCCTGAAAAAAAAACTTAGAAGGGAACCTATAACTAGATAAAATTTATCTGCCTTAAACATCTGGCAGGCATTACACATAGTGATGAAATATTAGAAGTTTTCCCATTTAAGTCTGGAGAAAGACAAGAGTGTTCATTTTCACGGCCACAATTCAACAGTGTGCACCGGAAGTCCTAGCAATCGCAATAAGACAAGAGGTAGAAACAAGAGGCACCAGCTGTCAGAAAAGAAGCAGCAAAACCACACCTAGCCATGTGACTTCCGACATTTTTAATTTTTTTAAATTATGAAAGCTAAAAGTTGTAGGCCATTATTTGCAAGTTATAGGCATAATACACACACACACACACCTAGCCACACACACATGCACACACCCTTATGAATCATAAACGTGTAGAAATGGTTCTAGAAGGACAAATGCTAAATTGCTAACATGGTTTCATCTGCGATGGGAAGAAGGATGGGGAGAAAGTGAAGGTGAAGAGAAACCTTTAACCTCTTATTCCTTGTGTTTCTTTATTGCCTGAATTTGTTTTTACAATAGCAGCTTTCATAATTAAAAGCACTAGAAATATCAAAAGTCATATGGCTCCATGTGGTTGACCCAAGGCGTGAACTTGGGTCTTGCTTTACCAAGTCAGTTCCACATGGTTGGGTTTCATTTTAGACATCAGAAAGGGGATGAAAGGGGTAGCCCTGAGAAGTGTCCACGAGGAATCAGCCATTAGAGGCGTTACATTCCTCCTGCTCTCCTATTTGCTGCAAACAACACTCCAGGCACTACCCATAATGGCTAGCTTTATACACAGGCTGCCACTGTTTACCACGCAACTCGATGGTCATTATTTAATTTGAATTAATCCTCTACAGTACTTTCAAAAATCTATGACTAAGAACATGTCCCTCAGTGGTAACCTAAATGACATGCCATCAAAAGATAATGTTAAGAATGTAGACATGGAATTTCTGGAGGTTTCAAAGTCATGGAGTAAAAGCTCCGACCCTCACGATCCAGGTGCCTGTGAACCCCGTTGCTTCGCCTCACAGTGTGTGCTTCTGGAATCTGAACTAAGCACTGTTTCCAGAATGTGCTGTGCTCTTATTCATGGTGTTTCTCAGATCTTTTCCCTCTTCCTGAAATGTCCTCCCTCCCTCTTTTCCACTTAAAATGCCTTCTCAATCATGCAGAAAAGAGTTAACAAATGTAGCAGACCTGATTGCTTCCTATTAAAAAAGGCCTGCTTGAGGAGTTGGCCATTGGCTGGCCTCTGAGACCCTGGATTTGGGGAGGGTGCCCACCATTCCCAGAACTGGTAAGAGCGGCCCACTGTGACCACACTGTACAGACCATACGATTTATGCTGAACACCTGCTTCTGGAAGGAGTCTGTAATGCTGGTACATGGCAGGCAGAGGGTGCCCACGGGGCCAGGGCCCAGTAAAAACCCGAGGCGCTGAGTCTCTAACAAGCTTCCCTGGTTGGCAGCATTTCATGTGTCATCACGCCACTGCTAGAAAACCGTGTGTCCTGTGTGCCTCCACTGGGAGAAGAGCCTCGGAAGCTGGTGCCTGGTTCTCCCCGACCTCGCCCCATGCACCGTTCTCTTGTTGACTTTGCTCTGCTGTCACTGAAGCAGCTCGGAGCTGTGGGTGCAGCTACGTGCTGGGTTATCGAATCACTACCTGGGGCTCGTCCTGAAGACCCCAACACACAATCCTTCCAGTCTCCATTTAATAGGACATGGCCTGTGGAATCTTTCTCATGGTGTTGGACAGATTTCATCACCTCTTTGAATCTGCTCTTTGCAATTAAAGAGAGTTTCTTATTGCATGAGCATGAACTGTTTGCATGCTTTTAAGGTTGTGCTGTTGTGCTGCTTTTAAGGTATAAAATGAGCTCATCAAAGACAAAGATCTTACCTTTCCACCTTCTTTTTTCAGCACTGAGGTGTCACACCCTGGCAGCATTTGCAACAGTGATTGTAGTAACAGCCAATAAATGCTGTTGACCATGTGCCTGACACCCAAGCTGGGAGCTCCACACATATCACATTTAATCCTTCTAACCATTCCTTGAAGTAGCAGCTATTATCCTCATTGTGAAAATGGACCCCCCCCCCACAAAAAACAGAGGGGTTATAAGTAGGTGTTAGATGAGTGAATGAGTCACCTAAAGAACATCATTTTAGCCCCTAAGGAATGACTTCCGGAGCTGCAGTGTTGCAACTATTAACTCATCCACGCTTCAGCTTAGTGCCTGCTGTAAACTATTGCTGAGGACGTTACCTCCCATGGCACGTATTTCACTTATTATGAAGTGATTTGTTATTACATCACATACTTTATTTATTATATTCTACTAGATACGGCATGCTTACCGCGCACAATTCAAAGGTACCAAAGGCGCTGAGCAGTATGTATAGGTCTCTCTGGCCCTCCCCGCCGCCCGCCCTGCCCCGTTCCTTACATATCCTTCCACAGAGAGAGGGCAAACAAATATGTTAACTCATTTTGTACACATTGTTCTGCAATTTGACTTTCTCACCTAACAACGTATCCTGGTGGTCATTTCATATTAGTACATATAGAACAACGCCATGCTTTTGAACATTTGCATACTGTTTCTTGTCGAGGGACATTCAGGTCATTGCAACAGCCTAATTATGAAAAATGGCTCCGAGAGCATTTTGCAAATTCAGAGTAATCTACACGATAAAGTGCTAGAAATGGGAAAAGCAGGTTGTTGAAAAGGAGATGTTTATTATTTATTTATTTTTAATTTTAAAAATTGAGATATCATTAATAAGCCATTAAATTTGCTCTTATAAAGTGTGCAATCCAGTGGTCTTTAGCATAGTCACAAAACTGCAACATCCCCATTATCTAAATCCAATACATTTTCATCGCCACAAGAAGAAATACTGTACTCACTAGCAGCCAAGATTTTTTTAAAAACTGATAGGTTTTGCCAAATTGCTTTGTCAAAACCAAAATAAACATTTTTTGACTTACTTCTATGAATTTATCTGACCAGAATATATGGAACCGTACAGGTTTCTAGTTGCCTGTCCCTCCTGCTCCCCACCTATAACAGTATCTCATTGGTTTTACCTGAGAAGGCAAGTTCAAGTTCAGGAAGGAAATTCCCCCCAGCCCTGCCCAATTCTGCTGCAAAGAAGCTAGGTCCTGGCACATTTCCCACACTGGTGGACGTGCCAGAAATCCAGGCTTACCTTTCGGTCCTCTGCATTCTTTTAGGGATGCATGCAATCTGTACAAGTGAACATTGCGGCTATCCTAATTTTGACAAGGGCAAGGGCAAAGACATTGTAGCATCCTCCATGGTTTTTTGGAGTTTTTTTTAAGAGAGAGAAAAACATCAATTTGTTGTTCCACTTATTTATGCATTCACTGGTTGCTTCTTGTATGTGCCCTGACTAGGGAGAGAACCACACTCTAATCCAGTCAACTACCTGGGCAGGGCCCTCTATGTTCTTAGTTCAATGTTTCTGCAACCAGAAAATAAAAGAAGGAAGAGTCCTTTGTGTTTATCCTCAAACCCGTGCACTGGCACCATACCAGGTTGTTCTGTCCTTGTGCCAGTCACTGGTGCCAACAGTGCCAGCAACAGGATGCCAAATGAGGCTTGCTTTGGATTACACCCTCTCCTCCCACCACCTGCCAGCCCCTGCTCATCTGGAAGGACCTCACACCCTAGAAAACTGACTGAGCTGCTGAGTGGCTTCCAGCCCCACGCTGAGAACACAGCCAGCTAAAAGTCACTAGGTGTAGGCTTTCTTTCCCTTTCTTCCTATTTCTCATGTGTTTTTATGAACATCCAAAGGGAAGATAATTAAAGCCTGTAAGAAAACCGGCTAGCAGAGAAAAAGGAAATCTTGGTGACTTGGGGACGACGCCACATGTTTATGAGTGAGTTTTGTAAGTAACATGGCTATAAAAAAACAGCCTCTTATAAATAAATGCCACATTCTTCAAAGCTCCATATAAACTACATTCTTTTTAAGGAGGGAGGGGGAGCTACTCACGTTCCTTCCTCATCATTTCTTTTCCAGCGAGGGTAAAGGATTCCGACTAATTGTACAATTTCCTAGGAGCACAGTGGTTATGGAGCCACAGCTTTGCAATGTGCAGACACACCGCACGCACGCACGCACGCACACCCACAGAAGGGAGAAGAGAGGAAAAGGCACACGAGGGTCTTTATTTAGCACAGCAGAGTAGGACAAAGGGACAGAAGAGCAAGGCACTTCATCACTTGTGATTGGGTTTTCTGGCTACTAGGCATGCATACTTTAACTCAGAATACAAAGTTCTTCTGCCTTCCGCTCCCTAGTGCTGAACGCTGTCTGAGCAGCATCAAGATTTGGATGAGCCTGCGCAATCCCCTTTCATTTTTCATCTGCTTTGCTGATTGTAAAGCGAAACAGAGCTGCTCTTGCCCTTCTGCATGCGACACAAGGCTGGAGGCACACACATTCCAGAGTGGCCTTCCCCAGGAGCCAGCTGTGTGCAGGTAACTGAAGCCTGCCCTTGGCCCTGCTGTTAATAAGAGTAATTGGCATGCCACTGAGGGCTGCTGGAGCGCCGTGATTCGCTCTGTACGGGGGTCTCCCCAGACCATATGCGCATGCAGTGGTGATAGAAATATTTTCCATATGAGCTCTCCTCTCACATGCCCAAGTGCTCCAGGCTGAGTTAGGCCGGCACATTTGTCATTTACTCTGCACAGTGAAAAATCAACAGGGAATTTGCGAACTTCAACTACAACTAGAGGGCAATGGTTTGCTTTCAGCTTCCAGCATCACTAACCCATTCAGTTCCTCCAGTTCCCATTCAAGACCTCGATGCCCTCACAGGCCAGAAAATATCCGAAGAGCAGAGGACAAGGGTAACTAATTGGCTAAAAGCCTAAAACAAGTGACCCACTTCTGCACGCCTGGAGCCACATGTCTATTTGAACAGAGTAACAGCCTGCTGAAACCACAGCCAGCCTTGCAGCCTGGGTTTGGGAGCACTGTCCTTTCCTCCTTTTAGAACAGAGAAAGTAATTACACTAGGCTTGCAGAGCCTGACAGTGCCAACAACAGACAAAGCTGTGGGGTGGCCCCATGGACCTTTCAGGAGACACACTTTCACTTGGCTTTTCAGAGAGGAAGATGGATTCAGGGAAAGGCTGACCTTCATTATTCAGGCATCTGTGACTTTTCATCAGCATAAGGAGCACAAGGAGTGGACGAAGTCAATTTACTGCAGGCAAGGATGGATACACCTAAGTGCTTCCCTCTCTGGCCATATGATCATCCCTTCCAATCTCTGCCTGCATCAAAAATTGGCACCTATGGGCTTCTATGATGTTCAGAACTGTATGAAGCAAACATATAAGCTAAACCAATTAGAGCAAATCACCCTCATGGGCCTCCAACGTGCCTCCTTCTATGGCAGATCTGCACACGTGCCTAGCCCTGAGATGTATCACTCTCCTTCCTCAAACCCGTGAGAGAAAGTTGAGCACAGACTTTTCTAAGCACATCAAAGGAAAAAGGGAGAAAAGGGAATGCAAAAGCAGTAAAGAAAAGCAATTCCTCTAGCATGCATATTTCCTCTGCGACACTGGAGAAAAGCTCTCAAAAGGTAATAGCGCCTGTGCCCATCGGGATCTGACACGCGTGTTTTCCTCATCCTGCAGTGGCAGGCAAAACGCGCACCTCCAGGCATGTGTCATCAGGGCCACGCCGACTCCCTACAGCAGCAACTGCCTCCAAATGAGATTTTACAAATTACAGGTCTTTTCAAGAAGAAGAGACATCTGCCGAAAAGAAATGGCCAGGCAAGCCTAAAACAGCAGTACACAGCATTACTCTTTGCAAACCATAAAAGCCCATTCCCTGATTCCTCTTGAAAGACAGAAAAAGAAATATAATGCTGACAAAAATACAACTTCTGACAAGATATTTTATTTGGCTTACCTCTCCCCCAGGTCTTGCTAACACTGCTGTTTGAACGTGGAGCAATGTTAATATCAGGTAGCTGACAAACATTATTACCCAAGTTAGAACTGCCCTAGAGGAGAGCTCCGTCTGCCAAGTGCTAACAGCAGATGCACTTGTGTCCCGGAATCCAGCCCTGGAGTTTCGCTAGGCACCACGCCGCTCCCGCTGCTCTCCCTCACTGTACTACCCGGAGCTCTGTGCTCAGCCTCTGCTCGGGACAAAACTGGTAAGCTGATCTCTTCATGTAATAACTTCTCCCGGTTGGGGGAGGGGACAGGAGCCAGCTGGGAGCTGGGGGGCTGCCTTTAACAGAAAGCAGAAAGGGGAGGGACAGAAATGATCAATGTAGAGCTCTGCATCTGGTCTCATTCATGAAAAGGCTCCAAGGTAAGCACTCCACACGCAGGAGGACGACCCTGCTTCATCAGCTGAGGCAGGCAGGAGGCGGTGAGCTGCAGCAGAACGAGCTCCTGGCTGAGAGTGGGGAGATGGGGGGAGGACTTCCTAGTGCAGCAGCTGCTGCCAACAAGCTGTGTGTGCCTGGATAAGTTGCCAACCCTCTCTAGGCATCAGCTGGTTTTCTTACTGGGTTCTGGTTTGATGGCTACAGAAATCTAGGCAGTCAAAGTCTGCATTATCAAGGGCAGCCTCAAAGAAAAAAAGTCAAAAGGATGCTACATGTTTATTCACTGATCATACGGAACTGGAAAAGCCACTATATCCCCCTCTTGCTGACTCTCTGGGTCACCTAACCGATGATGTAGAAATACACGGTAAGGTGGGAACAAGAGAAGCCCAGTTGTCAGATGGTCCTGGCAGGGCATACTGAAAAGCAGGGTGGGTTTCAAGATGATCTTCTGGGTGAAGGCAGGTGAACCAGGTTAGGACTTGGGGGCACAGGCAGCACGGGAGCAGATGGGGAAGCAGGTGTTGCTAAAGCCTGCACACAGTGCACTCAAAACACCTCAACGGCCAGCTCTGACTGTGAGATCGCCAGGCTTATGGTGCAAAATGGGCTGAGAAGCCAGAAAATACCAGATTCTACTTAAAATGGGCCCAAGGAACCATCACGAGGCTGCTGTGGCCGCAGAAGACAGGAGGACTGCATGGCGCAGTAGTCAGCCTGGGCCTGGAATCCGGCTGACCCTTTCAGACCCCCGTTCTGCTACTGACTCCCTGTGAGTCTGGGGGTGACTGGTTAACCCCAGGGAGCCTGGCCGCCCCACCAGTGAAGTATGGATGGCCACCTAATAGTTACGATGACTGTCATTTAGGTCACCAAGGCACAAAACTTGACACAGCTCCTGACACACAGTGAGTGCTAAAGACACTGGCTTTCTTTTTGATTGGAATAAATATTGGCATCCAGTCCCAGAGGATAAATTAATAATCACTTGAAAAGCTTCAGGTCGTGGGCATTTTCCTGCCTAATGAGGAAACTTTAAACCAAACTGTAGCTGGTTGCCATCTTAGAATGTTTACTTTTACCAGTCACATGACAAGTTGGTAGCAGGCATTACACAGGAGGGCTGGGTGGAGAGACTTAAAACCCCTTTCTCCAGAAGGTACGATGAAGGAATGCATTTCCTCTCTTCCCCTCCCCTTTTTCTTCCTCTTTCTTAATCATCATCATCATTATTGTTGTCTGGCTGGGTCTCTTCTGCTCGGTGACTGAAGGGGCATGATTTTCTCAGTAACTTCACCACAAATGCAGAAATTGTCCAAGAAAGCCAAAGTTCTTGAAAGTCCAGGGGTCTTTTCTAGTGCAAGGGCTGGGGGACTTTCTGCAAAGGGCCAGAGAGTAAACATGTTCTGTTTGCAGACGACATGGTCTCTGTGGCAACCACTCCACTCTGCTGCCGCAGCACGAGTGGCCGCTGACAGACACTCGGGAAGGGCCCGGCTGGCTTCCAGTAAAGCTTCATTTACAGAAACAGGCAGTGAACCAGACCTGGCCACAGTTTGCCAGTCCCTAGTCTAGACACTTCCCAATCACGCTTCCACCCACTGCAAGCTGACTTCTGACCTCTGCTCCGCTACAAGGACTCTGGAAATGTCACCAGTGGCCCCTGTGTCATGAAATGCATACAAAGGACAATTTTTCAGGCCTTATCTTATTTGAGTTCTTTGCAGTATTAACTAGCATTTTCTTCATATTGTGGTGAAATATACAGAACGTAAAATTTACCATTTTAACCATTTTTAAGCGTACAATTCAGTGGCATTAAGTAAATTCACAAGTTGTACAACCATTGCCACTATGTGGTTCCAAAACTCTTCCATCATCCCGAACAGAAACCCCTCCCCCAACTCCTGGTAACCTCTATGCAACTTTCTGTCTCTATGACTTTGCCTATTCTTGGTTCCTCAGACAAGTGGAATCACAGAATATTTGTCCGTTTATACTGGGCTTACGACAACTTAGCATAATGTTTTCAAGGTTCATCCACATTGAAGCATGCATCAGAACCTCATTCCTTTTGAAGGCCGAATAATATTCTATTCTATTATGTACCACATTGTGTTTTTCCATTCATTCACCTGTTGATGGACATTTGGACTGTTTTTACCTTTTGGCTACTGCAAATACTGTAGCTATGAGCATGAGTGTACAAGCATCTGTTTGGATCTGCCTTCAGTTCTTTTGGTGTACACTGAGGAGTGGAATTGCTGAACCATGTAGTAATTGCGTTTAACTCTTTGAGGAGCCACCAAGCTGTTTTCCATGGTGGGAGCCTCATGTTACATCCCATCAGCAACGCCTGAACCTTCCAATCTCTCCATATCCTTGCTACCACTTTCCACGTTTTTGGTAATAGTCATCTTGAGGGATGTGATGTGTATACCCTTCTTTATGAGCCATCTGTAGCTTCCAGAACACTCTCTGGTTTTCCTTGGCCTCTAATTAGCCAACATTCTTTGAGTACCACAAGCCCAGCAGCATCCTAAGAACTTTACAGATGGTGGCTCATGTAATGCTGACAATAGCCTTACAAGATTAAATAACTTGCCCCATGTCACACGCTGGGACGGTGGCAGAGCCAGTGAGCTGGCCCCAGCAGCATGCCTCTGGAAGTCAGCTCTTAACGACTAGTTTGCAAGGTCACCACTTTTCTGGACATGCTCCAGTCTCTGTGCCACCTCCCGGTTCCAGCCCCTGAACGCCTGGGCTCTGCTCCACCCAGTCCCTGTGAGCCACCTCGTACTTCTCTGCCCCAACCACCCTCCAAACGCCAGACTCCCCACATGGTCTACTCCAGCTCTTCCTGCTGACCTGTGGGCTCCTGTATCCAGTTGCCTAATGGATACTTGGATCTGTCAAATATGCTCCAAACTGAACAGGGCTGAAACGGAATTTGTGTTTCCCTGAAACCTCTTCTTCCTCCTGTTTTCTCCATCTCAGGGAACGATATCATGACCCATCTTATTCCCGAAGGATGGACACTGGGTGTTGTTTTGAGTCTTCCTACTCCCTCGCTTCCTTGTCCAAACCATTGCCAGGTCTGACTGAGTTTCCTTCTGGAGACCTCTCCAGTCTGTCCATGGCCTCAGACCCCTGCTGCCCTTGTTCCCATCCTTGGCTAAGGTGATGTCTGCCAGGTCTGTCCACTGTAAAGTTATTATTTTTCTTTTTCCATACCCTATTCATTAGAAATGAGTCATTAAGTCCAGTGGAATTAAGCTCCACTTCCTGGACGGGGAATATCAAAAAATATTTGGACATATGTTAAAATCATCACAAAAATTAATACACATTTTGGGGGAGATACTTTGAGGCTATGCAAATATCCTGTTTCTTGAAGTTTCACCGGCGAATAATCTGAACACTCACCAGGAGATTTGCGGGCAGCAATTACTATTGCAGTGCTCTGAACGGCGACTTTCTGCTTCCCTCACCCTCCTCCATCTGCTAATCAGGATTCATCCACAGGGAAGATTGGTCCCTCCTCCTCCAGTGATTTATTAATCCAATCATTTATTCATTCTTCCATGCTTTCTAAAATCTTCTCATGACTCCCCATTAGGGAGGAAGTCCAAACTCCTTCATAGGACACTTTGCAGCCCGGCCTCCTCCCTCCTGCCGCTCCAGCCTCCCCTCCTCTGCCGTACACACACACACACACACACACACACACACACACACACACACACACACGCCGCTCCTCCGACAACTCCAGCCATGAGAGTGGCCCAAACGCCACGTGTTCTTGTGCACCACGCCTTCCTTCCTGACAGCCCCACTGGAATGTCATGTCCCCATCCGCACTGGGTTAGCTTCTGTTTCTTTGCATCTTTGGAAACTCAGCTCCAATTATTTACAAGCACTAGATAGTGAAAACCACCTCAATGCCCATCGATAAAGACTGAGTAATTTGTGACATCCATAAAATGGGATACTCTACAGAAACATAAATAAGTAAATAAGTGAAAAGAAAAAACTGAGCTTGCTTCCTAAGTAATGAGTGAAACGTCTCCAAAATCTGCTATTAGTGAAAAAAAGTAGAATGCCCAACGATGTGATTATTGTCCCATTATTTGCCTGTACATGTGTCTAACTGATGGCGGGTAGATGAGTACAAGTGTAACTGCTTGTGTGCTCAGCAACCGGCGGTGGAAGGGCACACCGGAGGCCAGCAGCGATGGCCGCCGCGTCCAGGGAGGGGAACTTGGTAGCTTCAGGGCAGAAACTGGAGGCAGACGCTACTACCTCACCGCTGAGTCTCACGTGGCTGCTTGAAATGTGTCTATGCCAAACTGCTGCGAGTGAGTTATAATGTTAAGCACACTTTGTACTAATTCAAAGACTCGGCACAAAAAAAGAATGTAAAGTATCTCATTAATGTGTTTTCATACTGATTCGATGTGGAAATTATAATTTTATATACGTGGATTAAAAAATGTAAGGAATTTCACTTCTTTCATTTCACTTTTGAAAATGTGGCTAAAAATGTGAAATCACACCGCATTTGAACTCACATCCTATTTCTACTGCACAGCACTTCCATGACCCTTTTCTCACTGCATGACTTGTCAAACGTGTGAAAATACTACTATTCAAAAAGTAAAAATGAAGTGAGAGCAGCAATAACAATTAATAATAGAAATAAATAAATGCACACACAAATCCCCTCCCCCAGGGGTTTATGTAAACGGGCCTTGTCTGGGAGTCAGCCTTGCCAGGCCCCCGCCACGCTGAGGGCAGAGCCCTTGGCCCTTGTGCCCCTGTGTCCTCTGATTGCCTCCAGTGCAATAGTTACCAAGCTGTATTGTGACCGTTAACTAACGTATCCACGTTGTTTAGTAGAGAGGGGGGCCTCAAAGACAGCAGACGTGTCTTTCTGTGTTCCCAGAGCGCCGCCCGGAGACCACCTTGCTCAGCGTGTGCTGAATACGCAAGTGGGCGCTGGAGGGCGCTATAGAAACTTGTCTGCTTGTGACTGCAGAAGGTCTTCTGATGGCACGTCTTAGATACTATGAAAGAAAAAAGGAAAAGCAGACATTCCAGGCGGTATATTGCTCAAAGAGATGTGAATAGTTTTCAACCTAACGTTTGGGTGACCTACATAGGGAAAATGTAACTGAGTGGGGGAAATGTATAAAAAAATAGGGAAAACAAATGTTTTCCCAAGGCCACATATTTCATGTAAAATATAATCATGTATTTCTGTCTTAATGACAAAGTAGAGAAGAATGTCATCCCTTTGTGAAGGAAGAAGACACAGGCTTCTTCGCAGAGGGAGAGACTGTAGGACTAAATTGCTCAAACTGTTTCTTTAAATATGCTGGCATAAATTATGTGGCATAGGTGGAAAAGTCTCTGTCAAGTACTTGGCTGTGGGCCCCGGAGCAGAAGCAGGTGTTAGTGATTAACTCTCCCTTTGTGTGGACCAAGATGCCATTAAATAGCCAAGGATATGGGAATGAGGAAAGCAAAGGGGAGTTCTCTGCTCCATTCCCCTTAGACATAAGGAAAATCCTGAGAACCTACAGCATGGGGAGCCACCCCACCCTTGAAAGGGGGTCACAGCCTGGCTGCCTGGGAGCTGTCAGCAGCAGGGCAGCCGTGGAAGGAGGGCTGGGCTTTGAAGCAGAGCCAGGAGCGGGCGTAGAAACCGGCAGCGAGGTGCTCACAACAACTCACAGGGCAGGCCCACCGGGAAACCAACTCAGAGAAGGCACCAGGACTGTCCTCGGACTGACCATACTCTCTGTTTCAAGCAGTTAAGGCAGAGGCTCTCAAACTGTGTCCCTGGAGCAGTCACATCAGGATCAGCAGGGAACCTGTTAGAGACGCAGAGTTTCCCCCCCCCGCCCTCAGACCCAGCAAATCAGGAACTCTGGGGCAGAGCCTGCTGCAGTCCGAGATCCCCTAAGGAGCAGGTATCTGTCTAGGAACCCTGAATTCACACCATATAGCTCAGAAGCATCATTTACAAAATTTATTTTCTTAGAAAATGTGACTGTCAGGTGTTAAAACACAGAATAAAGCTATCATTAAAACAGTGGCCAATACTACCAGTGATGGATATACACTAGTTACAAAACTAAATGTGGAAAGGGATTTAGTGCGCAGTTGAATGAGCCACTACTTCAGATCTGCAAGGAAAGGAGGAAAAAGGATCGGGAATCAGGCTAATCCCTTCGGAAGTAATTTCCCTGATTTATACCTCGTGCCAGACATAATCTACAGGTAGACTAAATATGATAATGCAAACAATAGAAGTATAAAAGGTGTAAAAGAAAATAAGTCAATATTTCTATATTCTTGGAGTGGAGGACTTTTAACATAGCTCTAACAAAGAGAGAAATCATAAAAGACGTATACATTATATACATTTTTGATTTTGTGAATCAAAAACACCATAAAAATTAAAAGTCAAATGCACAGTAGAAAATTGATTTCCCTTGTTCATTTGCTCAAAATGTCAGGACTTTTTAGCATGTGTTGGAACCTGAAGGTACGACGATGAGCAAAAGCAACCTTGACTCCTATCTGTCTGGAGCTCACTGTCCGGTGCAGGAAGCCGACGTCCATGAACCCCAACAAGAAAATTTAAAATTGCAATGTGGAAGGGCTGCAAGGGAAAGATACGTGGCGATACGAGAGGCTTTCCCTCCTTAGGGAGACTGGCTTGCGGTGGAAGCAATAACGGCCTTCATGAGGAAGCAGGTATGGACGGAGGGAGACTGAACACAAGGTTAGGCTGAGACAGAGGGAGGGAGGGGGCCCAGGATAAAGAGTTTTGTCCTTTTCCTAATGAGAATCTCTGTTAAGGGGGGAGGCAGTAGCCACATGACTAGATATGCTTTTTGCAAAGGCCACTCTGTTTATGGAAAGAGGATTGTGGAGGGGCAATCGTGGAAGCTGGGAGGCCAGTGAGCAGATTATGGCCATAGTGCAGTCAAAAGGGATAAGAGCTTAAACCTGGACGGTGAAAGAAGTGGATAATTTACAACATATGTAATGGAAAAAGGTTTGAGTCCATAATATGTATATTAAAGAAACTGCCACAATCAGATAATGACAATTTCAATGGCAAAAGGCTGGAGGCAAAGTCTAGCCATAGAGGAGTAAAATCCCATTCAGCTATTTAAAGTGACATGTCATAGTTATTGGAATGGGTACGTTTTGATGTTATATTGTTTTAAGGTTAAAAGTAGACCATGTAAATGCAAGAAGAGTCTTTTTAACAGGTAGCGCCAATATAACTGGATATCTACATACAAAAAAAATGAAGCTGGGCCTCTGCCTCACACAGCATACAAAAATTAATTCAAAATGGGCCACAGACAGGCGGGCAAGATAACGGTCCCTCCAAGACGTCCAAGCTCTAACCCTCAGGAGTGTCAGCTGCTACACTGCAGGTGACGGGGAGTCAGGACAGCGACAGGGGCTAATGTGGCTCATCAGAAGGCTTCAAAGTAAGGAGGTCATCTTGGAATACACAGGTGGCCTCCATGCACTCACAAAGATTCCCGAATGCGGAAGAGCAGCCAGGCAGAAGAAAAAGTGAGAGTAATTTGATGTGAGAAGAGCTCAGCCCGCCGCTGGCCACTCTGAAGGTGAAGGGGAGCGGTGAGTCAAGGAATGCGGGCGGCCTGCAGATGCGGCAAAGGCCAGAGACCGGGACTCCCCCCGGACCCTCCTCCAGGACGCTGCCTTGCCGACACCGTGACTTCACCTAGGGAAAACCGTTTCGGACATCTGACCTACCAAACTGTTGGAAAATCCACGTGTGGTTATTTTAAGCCATTAAGTGTGTGGTAATTTTTTACAGCAGCCATAGGACACTAATATATAAAACTATAAAATTCTTACAAGAAAGCACAGAAGGAGTGATTTTATGACCTTGGGTTAAGTGATGGTTTCTTATATGTGACACCAGAAGCATGAATGACACAGGAAAAAAATAAATAAATGGAACTTCATCAAAATTAAAGACTTTGCTGCTAATGACACCATCATGAAAACGAAAAGACAACCTACGGAATGTGAGAAATATTTACAAATCATGTGTCTGATAAGGAACATGTATTGCAAATATATAAAAACTTGTCACAACTTTATAATAAAAAGACAAATAACCCAATTGAAAAATACGCAAAGTACTCGAATACACATTTCTAAGAGATGTACAGACGGCCGAAAGGCACATGAAAAGATGCTCAACTTCGTTAGTCATCAGGGGAATGTGAATCAAAACCACAGTGAGATACCACTTTATACCCATCCAGCAAAAATACAGGTAGTAACAGGTACTGGCGAGGATGTGGAGAAACTGGAAGCCCCATCCACTGCTGGTGGGCCTGGAAGTCGGCGCAGCTGTGTTGGAAGACAGGCTAGCGGCTACACCATAAGCTGAATGTAGAGTCACCACACGACCCAACAATCTTGATCCTAGGTGTACACACTCCAGAGAAATGAAAACAGTTCTGCATAAAGACAGGTACATGGATGCTCTAGCACATGGTTCATAATACGAGCCAACAGGTGGAAACAGCCCCAATGCCCCTCACCTGGTGAATGGACAAACACGGTGTGGCGTGCACCCACGCAGCGGGGCATCACCTGACGGCAAGAGAACGCAAGGCAGATGCATGCAACAACAGGGCGGCCGTAGGAGATGCTGTGCTGTCGTTGTCGGATGTGTTGCAGAAGCGGGGTAGTATGTGCAGTCAGTGAGTGTATCTGTAGTTACGCTGTTAAGCTCCTTTCATTCTGTCATGCCCTACGATTTACTTTTGTCATCTCTCTACCCCAAGTATTCCCAAATCACCTGGTGCTGGCCTGAATTCTGGGGTGCCTTGGTCTACAATAACAGTGCTTGGTGTTTGGTCTACAATAACAGTCAGCGAACTTTTTCTCTAGAGAGTCAGATAGTGACAGTTTAGGCTTTGCGGTCTGCATGGTGGCAGCGCCTCAGCTCCGCTGCTGGAGCCGAAAGGAGCCCAGACGACATGTACGTGAGGCCCACACGGTGTTCACACACACTGTGCTGACAGAGAAGGAACACGTCGTGCTGAGCAAAGAAGCCAGTCATGGAGAGCACTTGCGAAGTGACTCCATTTACGGGAGACGGCCAGGACAGGCGCGTTTATGGAGAGAGAGCGGACCGGGAGCTCCCGAGGCCCAGGAGAAGGAAGACGAATGGAGACTGACTGCGAATGGGCAGGATTTCTTTCTGAGGTGATGAAAATGTCTACAAATTAGATTGCGGTGATGGCTGCACAGTTTAATATACGAAAAATATGGCATTACACTCTGCAAATGGGAAAATACTATTTGTCAATTATTTCTCAATAAAACTTTTTTAAAAGTAGGCCATAAATAGCATCCTTAATGTAATTCTATCTTGAGTAAACATAGAAGGTGATTATCACATTCTTGTTTTAAAATTTTTAGTTATTCTCTTTTCTACAATGAGTGGGAGAAAAATGCAGTAAGAAAAACAAAATAATTTTTTTTTATTTCTAAATCAGTATTTTTTAATTGTTGATATTGTACAGTTTTCTGTCTTTTACCCCGCCCCAGCCCACCACCCCAGCCCTCCCCACCTTCCTCCCATTTCCACCCCCCATAGTTTTTGTCCATGAGTCCTTTATACTTGTTGCTCTAAACCGTTCCCCTTTTCCCCTGAAATTCCCTCCCCTCCCACTCTGGACACTGTCAGACTGTTCTCAAATTCAGTGTCTTTGTTTATATTATGCTTGTTTGTTTGTTTTGTTGATTAGCTTCCTGTTAAAGGTGAGATCATATGGTATTTGTCTTTCACTGCCTGGCTTATTTCGCTTAGCATGATACTCTCCAATTCCTTCCATGCTGTCGCAAAGGGTAGGAGCTCCTTCTTTCTTTCTGCTGCATAGAATTCCATTGTGTAAATGTACCACAGTTTTTTGATCCATTCATTAACTGATGGGCACCTAGGTTGCTTCCAGCACTTGGCTATTGTAAATTGTGCTGCTATGAACATAGGGGTGCATAGATTCTTTTGGATTGGTGTTTCAGGATTCTTAGGATATAATCCAAGCAGTGGAATTGCTGGGTCAAAAGGTATGTCCATTTTTAGTTTTCTTAGAAAATTCCATACTGTTTTCCATAGTGGTTGTACCAGTCTGCAATCCCACCAACAGTGCACTAGGGTCCCCTTTTCTCCACAATCTCTCCAACACTTGCTGTTTGTTGCTTTGTTTATGAAGGCCATTCTGACTGGTGTCAAGTGGTATCTCAAGAAAAACAAAATAATTTTTATTTAAGAAAAAGCGACTATAACAATAGAAACGGGAAAGACCAGCACAATCAATTAACAAATGAAGATATATACAAGCACGATATTAAAACAGAATATGAACAAAAGTAACACCAATGGTAACCAAACAATTACAAAACCAAACAGCAGGTGCTGCGTCCACCCAAGACTGGACAACAGCGGGCAGCAGGCGGCCTGGCCCAGGCCTGCAGGGAGGACATAGCTCAGCAGGTGCCGTGAGAGCTGGGTTTTCCAGCTGTGGCGTGCACACACAGCACCTGGCCTCTTCAGTGAAGAGCCACCAGAGTTACTTCTTCCTCTTTTGATCCCTGGTCTTTCTTTACCTTCTCCCGCCCCCCCTCCCCAGCACAGGAGCTGAGCTGGCAGAGCATACGGAGGCAGGAAGTCTGACTTCTGTTCACCTCAGCTGCTGGAACCAGCAACCACCTTGGCCCCGACTGTTACAGGCCCCGGGGCTGCCGAAACGGCGTCTGAAGGCTGGCCGTCTGCTCTGCTGGGGTGTTCCCCAGCTCACAAAAAGAACTTGTTCATCTTTCCATAATGCAGCTGACCCTTGAACAACATGGGATTGAACTTCGCAAGTTCGCTTATACGTGGATATTTGTATTAAACAGTGCAAGTGTATTTTCTATTCCTTATATCTTTCTTTATAACATTTGCTTTTCTCTAGCTTACTTTACTGCAAGACTATAGTATAGAATACATGGAACATACAAAGTAGGAGTTAACTGACCGTGTATGTAATTGGTAAGACTTCCCTGGTCAACAGTAGGCTACAGGAGTTAAGTTTGGGGGCATGCAAAGTTATGTGTGGATTTTCAACTGTGCGGGGGTCGACACCCCTAACCCCATGCCATATTCAAATGTCAGCTAATTTCTACTAGTGGCGTTTTTTTTCCTTCTCCCCATAAAAAAGACTTGAAGACGATAACTTGAAGGCTGTAGCTACCAGTGAAAGTGGCAAGAAGCAGCCAATGCAAACTGCAAGCACTAAAGGTGCTGCTACCCAGCAGTCACAGATGCTGGCCCAGCCTCCGAGGTGATAGTTCATGTTCCTGGGCATACGTGCAAAACGAAACCTGGTAAACCAGACCATCAAGGAGCGGGTCAAGGCCTCGGAGGTCATTGTGTATATCGCTTCATATCTATCATGCTGGGCATTAGGCTGGGAGGTAGACATGAGCTCATATAAGCTTCAAACCCTTTGGATTAAGTGCCGTTTGGTTTATGGCTGATGCAGCTGAAGACTGGGAAAGGCACAGTTATTTTTAGCATTGCACTTTGTTTAAGAAAACACAAGAGCATAGAAAATGCTTTAGAAAGTTTTGATTTTCTAATTTATGAATTTCTAATAATTTAGAAAGATAATTATGTTTCTTTCTTCCATCTTTATAGACCTCGCCCTCTCCAACCCAGCACCTGGCATCAGGAGTATTTAATTAATAATGCATGTAGTTAATCATTAATCCTGGATTTTGGCTGAAACTGTTAGGCAAAAAATCAAATAGACTTCTTGCTGACAGAGAACCGTGTTCTGTGTTTCCGATGGTTGACATTCACAGCCTATTTTGCATAGATAGACCATGTAGGTCATTTTAAGCAACTATGAAAATTATTTTCCCACAGTCACAAAACATAAAATGGTGCTGCCATGTTCAAAACAATGTCAAATGCATCACGAGGGGAGCGTTTTAAAAATGTACTTCTAGTTTCCTCAAGTTAGTTAAGGTTATGCCAGCTGCTGTGGCAGATACACCTGGAGGTTTTCCTGGCTTCCCACAAAGAGCCTCTTTCTTGCCTGGGCGAAAGCCTGGAGGTGGGGCAGGTGGTGCTCTGCTCCACATGGCCTGCCGGGGGCTCTGCCCACTTCAACACATGGTGTCCGCGGACTTCAACACAGGGTTGGCCTGGACACTGACGTCCGCCTGGCAGGAGGGGAGGGGACAGGGTGGAGCGCCCTCAGGACTGCCAACCTGCCACTGGCCACACCCAACTGCAGGAAGCCTGTGGGCCCAGAAAGAGCCACGGGTTTGGAGTCCATCACCGACGTCAAGATGTTCTGAAGGGGAGAGCTGATCTGTTACCTGGGACGTATGTTTGCAGTAAGTGACCATGGACAGCCAGACTCACTCCTTACTACCATACAAGGTGTAGATGTCTGCTGCTCAGGTGGCCCCTCTGCCCTGCTTCCTCTAAGTCCAACCAAGAAGCCTGAAGAATTCACTGCCGAAGCATGTCTCATGATCCCCATCAGCTGATGGGCAGATACTTGCATTTCAGAAACGGAGGCTGCAGCCCAGCGAGGAAGTTATTGCTTATATCATTGGCATGGAGAGGCAAGGAGGTGAACATTCACTGAGCACCTACTCTATGCTGGTACTCAGTAGGCATGATCTTATCTGATTCTAATAACCATGGAGGAAGAAATTCTATTTCCATCTCCATTTTCCATATGAGAAGACTGAGGCTCACAGAAGCAGCTAACTCTGCCAACGTTGCAATAGGATAAGAAAGTGGCCGCCAGTCCGGGGGTTGTCCAGGTCCATGTACTTCCCACCATGGCACTGCCTCACACAGAGCCAAGGGCTCTTATGCGACACTGTGGTGAAGCCTGGAAAGGGAAGGTCCCGACGTTCTCAAGAGCCAGGACTCTCAGAGAGTCAAGGAACCCTGTCTATCACAAAAATGCCACAACACCTGGGCAAGAGAACTTGCCTCCAACCCTGACAGTGGCAGAGGGGAGGGATGAGGGGGAGTTTCCAAGTGAGCTGTCCCCTATTTTCAGTTTTCACGGTTTCCAGTAATAATCACTTTGAAAAAGCTGGTTATTTGCCCAAGAGCAAGAGATGTCAAGACACTCTTCAGTCTCACCTAGGGCAATTTTCCTGGGCTCAAACCTAGGATACATCACAGAGGATACTACGGTATAAATGGAAACGCAGGGCAGGGGGTGGGCGACGGAAATCCAGAAGGGTTTGCATATTTCAATAATGGTCATTTCTCATATGTGCTAACTGGAGGCGATGTTGTATCTCTTACCTCATGGCACAGAAAATTCTGCCTCATTCTGTGCTGCATCCCATAACCTGCTCAGTCCAACCACCATCTGACAGACACTAGTAAGAGAATCAGTTCTAGGTTGAAGCAAGAATAAATTTTACATGCAGATCGAAGTTTGGCAGGATACCAGGTGCCACTGCTCCATGATAACCCGCCACTGGGTCTAAAGGTTTGCATCGCCTAACTGGAACTGTGTTAAATAAAAGTCACCACATTTCACAGGCGAGACACCAAGCTCCCTTTCACGTGCACGGTCCTTCATCTCACCCATAAACATGCCAGGAGACATTCAACATCATGTTCCAAATGCAGCACTGAAGACATAGTTTCTTCCCAGAATTGAAAAACAAACAAACAAACTAACGAAACACAAGTTTAAAAAAGAATCACTAAAGCGAAGAACAGCACCATAAAACTGCCAAGAACGACAGCACTTCTGCCTACTCAGTAGACCTTGAAGTCACTGTCTCCTAACAAGAAAGAAGTAACTTGAAAATATTCTGCCTGTGCCAGTGACCTGTGATTTAAGGGAGGAAATACTTAGGGGCTTAGGAGACCTTTGCAGGGAGCCTGGAAGCTGGCTGCAAGTTTGAAGACATTTGCATTCCCTGGAATCTAGGCTCGTTTCTCTCTGGGAACCACAAGGATGTGGAGTCTGTAAACTGTGATTTTAGAAGGTCCCTGAAGCAGGCAATGAATCAGAACAAAGTGAAACTCTGTGCAAGTAGGTAGCAATTTATCGTGGCTTTGTCCCCAGTACGTAGAGGAAAATTCAGACATTTGCAATGAAACAGTGGAAGGTCAGTGAAACACTTTAAACTTTGGTAATGTATCCAGGAGTGAATGTAGCTGAGTAGGGTTAACCCTTCTCATTTCCTTGGCTCAATCGATTCAGCCACTATTTTCTGGCTGTCTGCAGCATGCAGGAAGCTCCTGCACAAACGGGCTGCAGGTCTCGAGGGAACGGGGAGGGCACTGCGTCTGCAGTTACAGCTGCTGGGGCAGAGCTCCCATGTATCAGCCCTTCCCACTAGCACTCACCAAAGACCATGGTTTTCTACTGCACTTAAGGAACCAGTGAGAGGTCTCTGCGTCTCAGAATTCCCAACCGATTCCGACTTTTCAGCAGACGGTGCACGGCTGGGTCCTATTTCCGCACAGTTGGAACGTGCTGTCCACAGACGGTGATAACAGCAGTAAGTTACTTCTAACTCACTGCTTGGGAAGACATCCCACCAACACATAAAATCTTTGCATGAGGCTCCTTCTGTGTTGTAAATCTGTATAACCGGCTATTGACCTCATAATTTGAGTGAACTTATCCACGGGTACTTTTCAACCACCATCTCCCCTGATGGCTCTGAGCCCAGGCCTGAGTCTGTCCGGGTCTCTATATTCTGCTGCCTTCTGCATATTTCCATTTGCAAGTCTGACCAGCATATGAAATCTAAAACATCCGCGATTAACTTTGTGTTATGATCTGGTGTTATGAATGTTACTTTTAACTTGGAATGCCTGAAGTCACATTCCGGAAGCACCATACCCTACCTACACGTCCTTGGGCAGGTAACTTAATCTCTAGGTGCCTCGTGTTCCTCATCTGTAAAACCTGACAACGGATGGCACCTATCCCTTAGGGCTGTCATGAGAATTAAATGAGGCATCACATGTAAACCAATGTGGTGTCTCATGCACACCAAGGGCTCAGTAAAAATTTGCTCTTTTTACAATCACTTCGAAATTAAAGTCTATATTGGTCACTGGCACCACCCATTGTTCTCTCTGAGGCAGGCAGTGTGCTAAAGACCAGAGGGCCTGAGATTCCTGCAGCAGTCAGGAGGGAGGCAGGGAGGGGCATCTGTGCTCTTGGGAGGCCCCTTTGCACACACGGAGAGGGAGGGTGGGAGCAGCAGTGCTTTGAGTTGTAAAGTAAGAAGGGCCCCTAGCTCATCTGCACCCTCCTCCTGCGCTAGCCATTCGCAGTGCCCTTCCCGGCACCCTTTCCCAGGCAGTATGGGAGTCATGCCCAAGGTACCAGAGTTGGCACAATGGCGGGCACTTATGGGTCACACCTGCTCTGAAGTGAAAGCTTCTGCTGTGGATAAGACGGCACCAGAGAAAGAAGAACCCAAACCACAGGGTGGTCCTATAGACAACTCAAGTCCGAGACAGCTGTGCAAGCCTTCAAGCCGCTTCTGCCAACTTCCTCCACCCCTGTGGCCATCCTTGATGCTGGCGGGAGTCTTGGGAAACAAACTTGGCCCTCGGTGGACCACCTGACTCAATGCTTTTCACTCCATCCTTCTGGCCCTCGCTCATGGTTTCTTTCCTCCTGCACCCCTACCTCAGAGCAGGGGTGCCTAAGAGCTGTATGTTCCAGAAATGTGTGGGTCATCTGTCCTTTGAGATAATCTAGGCAGAACAGGTCCACAGTCAAATACGTCTCGAAAAGGGTGGCTCCTATAAGCCCCTTGTTAAAAAGTCACAATATACACAGCGCGCCCCAGGCTGAGAAGGGCCACAGCAGAGAAGCCTGTTCGACCTTGCTTGACCCAGGGTTTCCCAGACGCGTTTGTCCATGGAGCCATTTCCCTCACATTACCTGCTGCCATTCCAGTCCAGTTTCCCACCGCACACTTTTGAGAAACATGCTTTAGTGCCAAATCTAAAATTTCTCTTTCTCTTATTCATCACACACATAGCGATCAAGTCCTGGCAAATTCTTTCAACACATGTCTCCGGGTTCCACCTCCCCGTTTATGCCCACAGCCTCCGTGCAGACCAAGGCCGAGCAGGCGGCCCACCCAATGTCTCCTTCCCACCCTGCAGCCCACCCCCCGTCAGACTCTCTTCCTGATGCCCCCATGTCCCTGTAATGGATTGCCTGGTGGTTCCCCTAAAAGTTACATTCAGCCCCAGACCCCTCCTGTTGAATGCAAATGAAGGGGTTCAGGACACACTCCCCCAAAATTGGCACCTTGCCCTATTGAATATTTCAAGCAAGAGGAATTTGAAAAATGGCAGCTGCAAGAAGGACTCTCTGATCTTCCTTGCAGCAGGTCATAGGACCCTGATGTGTGAGGTCTCCCTGTTCCCGGAGGAAAGGAGCACCCTTCCCTCCAACACAGTGGGACCCAAGAGGGATCTGGATGCTCGGGCCCTGATAAGGCTTCCAGTTTACTGTGCTCACCTCATGCACCTTTCTGTCCCGTAACATTTTCCCACGACACTCTCCGCTTCATTAAACCAAGTAAAAAGACACTCGAGTTTAACTGCTTCTTCAGGTCTTCGTACCCCTGAAAGGCTCCATGTCACCAAAAGCTTATATTAAACAAATTTATGTGATTTCCTCTTGCTAATCTGTCTTGTGTTACAGGGGCTCTAGCCAAGAACTTAGGATAGAAAGAATATTTTTCCTCCCCTACATGACCTTATTTGCAGCTATAATTCAGTGAAAGATCTCAAGATGAGATCATCCTGAATTATCCAGTTGGGTCCTAAATCCAATGACAAGCGAGACAGAGACTGCAGTAATGCAGCCAAGGATGCCTGGAGCCACCAAGAGGCGGGGAAGGGTTCTCCCACAGAGCCTTCAAGGGGAAGCAGCTCTGCCTCCACCTTGGTTTTGGATGCCTGGCCTCCAGAACTGAGAGACAGAAGATTCTGTTGTTGCAAGCTGCCAAACCGTGGTCATTTGTTACAGCAGCCCTAGGAAACCAATACAGTCAGCATGACAGATTTTTGCTCGTCTCCAAAAAAGGAAGCAACATGAGCTGATGTCATTCCCATCACGTGCCAGATAACAAAGCATGGCCACCAGGTGGCGGCACATCCAAGTGTGATACTGCAGCACAGGGGAAGCTTCTAGAAAGCTTGTCCCCCTGCACCCCGATCCAGGTTGCAAACTGGAGTCTTCAGCTTTAGAACTCGTTAGGTCCTTCTTTCACCTCCCAGATTTATCGCCGCAATGCCAGATCCCTCGGTAAGTAGCATCTGAAGACACACACTCATGAACTCTGCCACTGAAACATTTCGGTTCCACTTAAAGACAGAGTTGTGAAATCATATATTCCAGGAAGCACGTGGAAAGGAAATGAAGACCCTGTGCCTGTTTGTTGTCCTTGCTTGTATTTATCCTCCCCACATTTATCCAGTCAGTAAATGTTTATTGAGCACATACTGAGTGACAACCAATATCCTCATAACTGGTTATATTTAAGCATGAAATGCCGAATATATCTCTTTCAATCAATGGGCCATATTTTCTGCTTTTCCAACATTCATCCTGAAACTTCATCTTCCTTTAATTGCCATATGCCCCAGCCCTCCCCCACCCCCATGCCTGACCCAACACCTTCCAAGAGAACTGTTTTTCGTGGGTGGCCAGTGCATGCTTTGGACTAGGAAGGCAGCCCAGAGGACTATTTTGAGTTTGCTTTCACCAAGACCCTACAGTACAACATGCTGGCTACTCTAAATAAATGTACAGTTGCCAGTAATAAATAATGACAAATACATAATCATGCTAATAATTTTGGGGAGGTTTAAAGACATAAACAAAATGTACATCTAAGACACAGGATTTTATTTTAGATGGAAAAAAGTACTCTGAAGTAAGAATTCGAGGTGCAAGGCCTGGCTCTGCCACTCTCCAGTTGGGTGGTCTCCCTGATTCCATTTCTCCATCTTGAGGAGTAGGTAGACTTTGATGATTTGCAAAGACCAAGTCCAAGTCCAAGTCAGGTGCAGGAGAGCTTCACTGGAATAGTGTGCCTGTGATGAGGATCTGGAAGTTATATGAGTGTGTTCAAGTCTTTAGGCTCCTAACTCTCAAGGAATTTGTTATGCAAAGGGACACAGACTGGCTCCCCACACAGGCAGCTATATCTGCCCCTTACCAACTTCTGTAACGATCCCTTCAAACAACAAACCCTTCAGGACAAGGATCTCACCTTATTCCTTTTTTATGTCGGGAGCCTGGAACATAGTAGGCGTTCAATAAACTTTTGTAAAACAAATGAACAGATGTCTGTTAGGCATGACATTTTTCTCTTAGAAGAGCTCAAAAGAACATTAAGTGACAGCAAAATCTGATCCATCAGGTGAAGCAAAAGAAAACCAACTGATTTACAGGTTGATTAATTCTGTTGGAATACAAATGAAGGGCTGTCAGCAACCTCAGAGGCTGTCTCCTCACTCATGGCCTTTGGCAGTGAAATTCATGGCCCTTCCTCACAGGTTCAGTTGTTCTGGAAGCCCAGGTATTTTCAAGTTGGAGAAAAACAGACGTATGATTAAAAAGCGACTTTGCCAAGATCATGGAGCCTAAGAAACTGAAATCAGATTATCCACCCACGTTTTTGGATAGGAATAGATCATTGTCAAATAAAATATATTCTTAAAATGATGACATGGATTTAATTAAATATGATGCCTAAAGAATCTTATTTCTGTGTTTAAACAATTTCTTTTTAAAATACCCTACATGTTTGTTTTCTCTTTAAAATCATGGAAATCTAAAATTCCTCAGAAAAATCATCCATAATCCTACTACTTTTTCTGTTGAGAGGTAGGGCAGGGAGAGTAGGGAAGTGGACAGCTTTTTAGGTGCCTACTAAGTGGAATTAAAAAGTGGGAGTATTATTGGAGTAATGTCACTTTTAGACTCAGTAGGAGAAAACAAATAAGTAAATCAGAGATTTCTTTCTCTCTGTTCACATTAATTCTTCAGTTCCCATCTTTGCTTCCCACCAAGTCCATCACCTTCAGGTTGCTCCTGATCCTGAGAGCTGGTCTACCGACATTTCAAAATCGGTGTGATCAGGGGAGACTCTGGCTGTTCACTCCCAAGGTCACTCTTCCAGCTTTGTACACGCACTGGTTCCCTTGGGTTTGCAGAGACTGCTGAGGAAGCATGCCCCCAACCCAGCAAACGTGTGTCCCTCCCTTGTAGCAGAGTGGTTAAGGATTAACCTCTGATACCAGGCCACAGTGTTCAAATCTCAGGTCCAGCCCTCGCTCTAACTCTGGACCAGTCACGTAACCCCTCCAGAACTTCAGCCCGTCAGAGAAAGGGGAGCAAGAGTAATAGCCATATCGTGAGATTGTTGTGTTTATTGAAGGAAAACCACATGCCGAGTGCTCAGCATAGAACGTGATACGTAATAAGTGCTTAATTAATCATAGAAAATGACTAGTATCTCCAAATGAGAGTCATGGTAAAATATCCCAGAAACGTATAAATACGAGCATTTTCCCCACCCAAGAGCAGTGGGACAAAAGAGGTCAAGACAGTGACCTGTTTAGACGAAACTGTTCTTCCCCCGCCGGCTGCCTAAGAAAGTCGTCCCAGGGAGGAGGCGGGCTCAGCCCCGGTCCCTCCCACCCACGGAGCTGCAGGGAAGAGCAGGCAGGCGCTCAGGGGGGCTGGGCCTTCAGTTTGCACTGACTGAAGCCCTTCTTTTTGTGCCAGTCAGGGTGAACGGCATCATGGGACAAACTTGTTTGCCTTCGTCACCATCTCGCAGACCACATTTGTCATCCGGGTCTCACCTCCAGACCAGCCTCCCCCTCCCTTAGTGAGGTCACTTTTCAACCCTCTGTGACAACCCTCAAGCCTTGCTTCTCCAACTTCCGAAATTAAGAACGTCATCCTGGCCGTATCACTTAGTAGCTCCAAGTTTTTTAACCCTTCTGTGTCTCCGTTTCCTGTGTGAAGTGGGGCTAATAAAAGTATGGATGGTTTAGGATTATGGAGAGGACTAAAGAAGTTAGTCCAAGAAAAGCACTTAGAACAGTGCTAGGCACATAGTACACACTCCGTAAAACTAGCTGTTGTCACTGCAGTTTGCCACCGTTGCTGCTGAAACAGACCCCCATGGCTTCGCCTTCTCCGAATGTTCCCCTCCCTTCAGCCCACTAACTGGGCCCGGCTGGCCCCTGAGGCTCCCTCCGTGACTATCTCACATCCTGAGTATCTCAGGGCCTGGATGGAGGTAAATACTCTCCTGTCTCCAACCCCCTTGCTGTTTCCAAAGCACTACCCTCCTTATTGAAAAAGCCACAGCTCCTCTGAAGTTCAGGTTCTTCTAACCATTTTCCCTACTTCCTGCCTTGCTCCTATACTGGCTTATCTCCAAACAGATACCAGAGTAATCTTTTCAGACTTAATTCAGATCATGTAACTCTTCTGCTTAGAACCCTTCTGTGGTGTCCTGTTATACTTGGAACAAAAGCCAATGCTTGTCTACATGTCTGACCTCATATTACATCCCTCACCCCCACAGACCACATGGCAAAATTTGCCTTCCTGCTAGTCTCCAAATGCGTGCACTCACTCTCACCCCAGGTCCTGTGCACCTGCCCTTTCTGCTACCCTCACACCTGCACTCTGGATCCTTCATACATTCATGTCTGAGTTCAAAAGCCACTTTCTCAGAAAATCCTTCCAACAGCTTCCAAAACAAGCAGCCCCAAGTTCACTACAACTTTACACCATCCAGTGTTCCTACGGACCATCAATATCTGAAACAATCTAGATGTTTCTTTAGCTTACTCTTTTTTGGTTTTTATTCTCTAGGATATAAGATCCATAAGACCACGATCTTTCCTTTAATATTTGTTGTAGCACCCCCCTGAGTCTAGAACAGCACCTGGCCCATTGTAACCATTAGTTAACATTCGATAAAAAAATCAAACACAGAACTACAGGATCCAAAGACCACAGAGCTTGGCATTGGACAGAGCCGGGCTTGAATCCTTGAACTAAGTTCTACCACCAATGGGTTGCGTGACCATTGACAAGTTATTTACCTCTCTCAGACCTAAGTTCCTGAAACTAAAATATGTGTGTGTGTGTTGGTGGCGGGGAGTGAGTAGCGTCCAGACTGTCGGGGTGCGATGGAGATTAATGAGCTTGTGTCTGTCGCACCTAACACACTGCCGGGCACATTCCAAGCATTCAACAAATAGTTGTTACAGTTACTATTATCCGGAGGACCACACAGACTTTAAACTTTAGTAAAACAAAGGTTAGTTAAACTTGGATCTGCTTCTATTTTTCAGAGTGTAGAGAAGCACTGGAGACAAAAAGAGGAGGAGGAGAGGAGGAGGAGAAGAGGAGGAAAAGAGGAAGAAGAGGAGGAAGGGGAAGAAGAGGAGGAAGAAAAGGAGAGGAAGAAGAAGACAAAAAAGAGGAGGAGGAGGAAATAATTTTCCCACAAGGAATCAATAAGGGAAACTTTATTTTTTGTCCTCCTAAGGAAGGGTCTATTTCATGCAATCAAGCAATGCAGGTGTGCGCCCCAATGGGCCCTACCTTTCTGAGAGCTCTTGGATTCAACCTCGACTAGCCTTTCCTCTCTGGGGTCTCTGGATAATTAAACTAAGGAGGAAGGAGTCTGGTCTGGTCTGCTCCTTGATATTCACGGCCAACAGACAAAACATACATATGTCTGTGCAGCACTCCCCGCGCCCCCCCGCCCCCCGCCAGGAATCTTCTAGAAGCTTTCCAAACTCTAACAGTGTAGTTTTTATTTTAAAAGAACTCTTACATCAAGACTTCTAAGCAATTCTCAGCTTTTCAATAAAGGTAACCAATGCCACAGAGGGGACTTTGGGCCTTTCTTCCATAAGCCTGAAGAGAAGCATGACCAAAAACTCTCTTGTTCTTTTAACAGTGGCTTTGGAGGACCGTAGGGTAACGCAGGTAGTTTGGTATGGTCGCAACACTGAGGGGCAGGCAGGGGTTGGAGTGAAGAGCAGTTCGATGTTAGGGGTGCTGACACTGGGGTGCCAGCCAGCGGGCCTTCCAAGGTCCGGGTGCAGGGTGCAGCTGACCTCATCGCTATGGAATTCTGCTCGGAGGCACCCCTTAGGCATGTTGCAAGTGAGAATATCCTTTGGCCTGACATTATTGTAGTTGAAGAGTAATTTACAATATGGAATGCAAATATACTAAGATTTTTGAATTAGGAAGATTTCTGGTTGAAAAGGTAAAAGACACTGTGAGAGAGAGAGTACTCAGGGCAAGAATGAAAGTGAGGCAAGGGCACAGAAAGGTGGAGCAAGGGCAAGGAGCCTGCAAGCAGAAACCACACACAGACACGCACAGAAAGGGAAGATGGACTGGGCGAGAGGGGAGGAGGGGGAGGTGGCAGGGCTGGGGGCACGAGAGCCGCAAGGAAGAGGCAGATGAGAGCAACCGAAGTGAATCTGTCACTCAAGTTCAAATGCTTCTCCTGGCCTTGCTGCTCACACGGATAATGGTCATTGGAATAAACTATCACCTGGTATTTTTGCTAGCACTTCCTAAATTAACCACTATTCACAGTTTTTGGATAATCTGACCATATATTAGTTCACTTTGTGCCAATGAAAGCAGTCAAAGCGCCCTGGGCACGCAGACAGCTGGTCCCCACCTGCTGTCCACCATGGCTCCGCCCGCCCTGGGCTGCTGAGCAGTGGGAGTGTGGCTAATTCAACCAAGGAACTGCATTTTAAATTTTATTTAATTTTGATTTATTTCTCAGATAGTGATATGTTTATCAAAGGGAGTAAAAAGTGAGCTATATTACACAGTATACAGGTGAACAGTTAAAAATTTAATAGCTCTGTAACTATTTTAAGTTATGTTAGGAAACTCTAATTAGTATATCAAAGATACATCCACAGATATTATATTGCTTAGAATAAGAAAACCTGAAGGAATGCATTTCTTTGAAGACAGATACTAAGTAATTAATAGTACACATGCTACATGAAAGTGACATAGATTGCGAAGGCTAAGTGACTAAAGTCTGGAAAACACTAGCATGGACATTATTTTCCAAGTGCATCACACTGAGGACTGGCGTGGACTACACTTTGTTACTACGGACTCATAGAGTAAGGAGTCCTTTTTGAGCTGTCGTCCCAGAAGAGTGACACAGAAGAGGAAGGTGTGAGACTGCAGGTTCAGGGGAATTCCAGCCAGCTGTGCACTGCTGTAGAAGCTGCCGGGCTGCTCAGCACCTACACCCCAGCTCCCGCTTGCTGGGCGACTGGGGCAAAATGGGACAAGGATGTTCCCGAGACACTCTGTGGAGTAAACAAGATAGGCGGCAAACTGCAGAGAAACAAACATCAACGTTACTCCATTTTATCCCCTCCTGTCTTTCCTCAGCTTCATCTCCTCTTCCGGGATACCACCCGGATCCCATCTCAGTGTACGGCAGATACCGTATTTTAAGGAATACTAACCAACTTCTGTGCTTTTGGCTATCCCATTTCCTGTGGTACGCTGACCAGAGTGTTTCCCTTTGGTCCCCAAACCTTTCGGAGGCCCAGGATAAGTGGCCCATTATAAAACCGAGGTCTCTGACTATACGTCTGATTTCAGTTATACATGTAGGGTGTGTGTCATCTTGCAAGGTCACTGGATCTGCTGATCCCCTGAATGAGCTGCCAGGATTTTGCCAGAGTGTGCCCTGAAAAATGGCCAAGGCACAGGTTAGCATCCACTTTCCGGCAATGGGAACAATTCCTGGAAAAGCCACTTCTGCAAAACCCATGGCAACCTGGAATAATCTGAGAGCAAGACACAATTTATTACCTCACTAAGAACACAGAGTTCTGACCTAGCAGCAAAGCCCTGGCTGCTGGGCTTTTTCCTTTCCCACACAAGCTGCATTTCAAAGGCCTAACATTCTCACTTTACTAGCCCAAGCTTGGAAAGGCCCACTTGAAACAGCCAACACTTTATAGAATGTCATCACTGAAGGTAATGCAGTGATTAGGTCCTCCTCAATCCCTCGTCTTAGAGATGAGGCCATGGAGGCCCAGGCTGGGTAAGCAAGTAACGTGCCCAGGAGCACAGGCAGTGATAGGCAATGGTACAGCCAGCCCAGAACCGAGGTATCGGGCCCAGGATCACTCCTCTTTCCAGCACCCCAAGTTTTGTACTTCATCAAACATCAATCATGTTCCCAAATCAACACTTAAAAGGAATATTTTTCATTTAGAACTAGCAGGATCCAAAAGGAGATTCAGGCATTGCTTGGCAGATGAAGGTAGGCAACATTAAAGGTTAATTTCTAACCCTGACAGCAGAGAGGGACGGACTGACACAGTCTGCGTATCAGGGGACACAGGATTGCATATTCTTTCGCTGCTGGTGAGAATGAAAACTGGTAAGACCATTCTGAAGAAAAATAATCACAGTGCAAACTAAATGCCTTAAAGATGTCCAAACCTCAATTCCGACCCAGAATTTCCACTTGTAGGAACTTTCTGTGAGGAAATAACTAAAAAAGACAGCAAACCTGTACGTAAAGATGTTCTCTTGCAGGAGGTAGTAGGTAATAGCAAAACTGGAAACAACCAAAATACGTGAACAGCAAGGTTTAAGCAAATATACTGATCCATGAGATGTTATGTACCCAATAGGAAAACTAGCTATTAATGTCCTTGAACAGACAGACATTTCGTACGTTGTTTAAAAAGCACATTAAGTATGATCTGATTTTTGTTAAAGTATTTTTTTACTTATCAGCGAATAAAAATATCTGAGATTATCATTGGCTACTAGGACCTAAGAGGTTTTAATTTTTTTCTTCTTTTGTTTGTATTTTCTAATTCTTTACAGTGAAAAAATGTGCTAATGAATTTCATAAAGAGTTTTGAAAGGTCTTAAAAGTAAAGCAAATTTATTATTTACTACCCAAGGTGAATACCAGCAAAAGAATGACCTCAATATCTTCTCTACTGGCAGACTCTGCAAGCCACAGGGCGAAGCTTATCTCTGCTCCGATGTCTGTCAGGCCCTCCTAATTACTCCTGCAGGTGGGCGCGATGGAACTGGCTCTTTCCATCAAAGGTGCCATTCCGAGCCTCATGCCAGGGACAGAAATGTGACCTCGGTGGCTACTGCCCACATGGCCACGAGGTACTACTGCCTCCCTTCTGCTCCCTTGCTGCTGTGCGTGACTCTTCCTCACCTTCCTTGTGCGCTGACAGCAGCCCAAAGGGGCTACATCACATCAGTTGGCCTGAGTTCAAGTACTGGTCTGCCATTTATTTGCTGCATGTCTTCGAGTATCTTCATCTCTCTGAGCCTGAGTTCCTTCTCTTGTAAAGGTTTAATTTACACGTAACAAAATGCACAACCCTTCAGTGTACAGTTCACTGAGTTTTGACAAACGTTTATACATATTATACCTATTTACACTCATGTAACCACCATCTTAAAATACAGAACATTTCCGATACCCCCGAAAGCTCCCTCGTGCTCCTTTTGAGTAAATTTCCTTCAACAGAGGCAGGTCTTCCTGATTTCTACCACCACAGCTCAGTCCCCCGTGTCCTAGAACTGCACATGAATGAATCCTGCAGATCAGCTCTTTTGTGTCTGGCTGCTTTTGCTCAACAAATGTTTCTGAGATTCACCCATGTGGATGTGTCAGTAGTTTGTTCGTGTGTGTGTGTGTGTGTGTGAAAATATCCATGGTGTGAATATACCCCAATTTGTTTATCCACTCACCTACTCATGGATGAATGGGTTGTTTCCAGTTCTGAGCTATTATGAACAGATCTCCTATTAACATTCTCACTCCAGTCCTATGTGTATATGTGTGTTTAATTTCTCTTCAGTAAATACCTAGAAATGGAATTTCTGGATCAGTTCTCCAAAGTGGTTGTACCATTCTACAAGCCCAACAGCAATGGATGAGGGTTCTAGTCTCTCATCAGGCCCTTAACTTCTGTCCTGGATCCAGCCCATTCTTTATTCCCTGCCCGTCTGGGCTTGCCCGTGACCTACAAGACTTGGTTCTTCATTCCCTCCCGTAGAAATAGCACAGCCAGGATGCTCTGTGAGCACCAGGTGAATTCGTTCCCCAGGATAATGCACTAGCGCTGGCATTAGCACTGAAGGTCCGGAACAACTGCTTTCCTGTCACCTTTCAATACTGAGCTTTCGTTGTTTTTAAAATAAATGTTCCCGCAAGAAAATGTATTTATGTTTTCCATATTAAATTAAAAGATCAATAGAAAATAATAAGGATTACAAGAGTTGACAATTCATTCCTATTTCAGTGCTGAGCTATTCCTAGCCAGAGGAAAGAACCCGGGCTCACGTGCCTTGACTCCTCTGTGTGTTTGTTCATTCGTTCATTCATTCGTTCATTCGGTCAGTCATTTATTGATCACCTGCTAAATATGAGTTGCCATTTTCAGCTTGGAGCTGAAAATATAATAAGACTCAGACACAAAAACTTTTTCTTCTTTTTTTAAAATTGAATTTATTGGGATGACCTCAGTTAATAAAATTGTGTAAGTTTCAGATATACAATTCTATCACACATCATCTGTACATTGTATTGTACGTTCACCACCCCAAGTCAAGCCTCGTTTCATCACCACTTAACCCCTTCTACCCTCTTCTACTCCCCCACCCAAATTCCTTCCCTCTGGCAATTGCCGCACTGCTGTCTGTCTATGAGGTTTTTTTTCTTAATCCCTTCACTGTTTTCGCCTACCCCCAAACCCCCTCCTCTCTGACAGCTGTCAGTCTGTTCTTTGTATCTATGAGTCTGTTTCTATTTTGTTTGTTAGTTCATTTTGTTCATTAGATTCCACATATGAGTGAGATCATATGGTATTTGTCTTTCATCACCTGGCTTGTTTAACTTCGCATAATTCTCTCCAGGTCCATCCAGGCCATTGCAAAAGGTAAGGTTTTCTTCTATTTTACTGCTGAGTAGTTTTCCATTGTGTAAATGTACCACAGCTTTTCCAAATTCTCACCGAGGATATGTTTATTGATTGGGAGAGAGAGAAAGGAAGAGAGGAAGAGAGAGAGAGAGAGAGAGCGAGTGCGGGATCGAGCGAGAGAGCATGCACTACCGCAAAGATGTAAAAGAAAAAACTTCAATTGGTTGTCTCCTGACTGGGGATTGAATCCTTAACTTTTTGGTGAATGGAATGATGCTCCAGCCAACTGAGCTACCCAGCCAGGGCATACCACAGCATTTTTTATGCCTACTCATCTACTGATGGACACTTGGGCTGCTCCTATATCTTGGTGATTGTAAACAATACTGCAAAGAACATAGGGGTGCTTATGTTCTTTCAAGTTAGTGTTTTGAGTTCCTTCAGGTATATTCCCAGAAGTGGGATCACTAGGTCATAAGTCAGGTCCATTTTTAATTTTTTGAGGTGTCTCCGTACTGCTTTCCACAGTGGCTGCACCAGTCTGCATTCCCACCAACAGTATAAAATGGTACCTTTCTCCACATTCTCGCCAGCACTTGGTTGTTTGTGGATTTATTGATGATAGCCATTCTGTTAGGTGCGAGGTGATACCTCATTGTGGGTTTAATTTGCATTTCTTTGATGATTAGTGACGGTAAACATCTTTTCATATGTCTTTTGGCCATTTGTATCTCCTCTTAGAAGAAGTGTCTGTTTAGGTCCTTTGTCCATTTTAAATTGGATTGTGTTTTTGGTGCTGAGTTTTGTAAGTTCTTTATAAATTTTTTTATATTAACCTCTTATCAGATGTATCATTAGTAAATATGTTCTTCCACTCAGTGGGTTGTCTTTTCATTTTGTTGATGGTTTTCTTTGCTGTGCAAAACTTTTGAGTTTGATGTAGTCCCATTTTTTTCTTTTGTTTCCCTTGCCTGAGGGGGCATATCAGAAAAAAACAGTGTTGTAAGCAATGCCCAAGATTTTACTGATCGTGTTTTCATCTAAAATTTTTATGGTTTCAAGTCTTTGTCTGTTTCAAGACTTAACATTTAAGTCTTTGATCCGTTTTGAGTTTGTTCTGGTGTATGGTGTAAGAAGGTGGTCTAGTTTTATTTTTGGCATGTATCTGTCCAATTTTTCCAACACCATTTATTGAACAGACTGTCTTTATTCCATTGTATCTTCTTGGCTCCTTTGTCAAATATTAATTGACCATAAAGGCATGGGTTTATTTTGGGGTTCTCTGTTCTGTTCCATTGATTTATATATCTGTTTTTACGCCAGTACTATGCTGTTTTGGTTATTATGTAGTATGGTTTGATATTACGTAGTATGATTCCTCTAACTTTGTTCTTCCTTCTCAAGATTGCTGTGGCTATTCTGGGTCTTTTGTGTTTCCACGTAAATTTTTGGAATATTCTAGTTTTGTGAAATATGCCACTGGTATCTTGGTAGGAATTGCACTGAATCTCTAGATTGTTTTGGGCAGTATGGACATTTTAATGGTATTAATTCTTCCTATCCATGAGCACAGTGCATGCTTCCACTTACTCAGATCCTCTTCAATGTCTTTCTTCAGTGTCATATAATTTTCCAAGTATATCCTTGGTGAAATTTATTCCTAAGTATTTTATTTTATTTTTTTGATGAAATTGTAAATGGGATTTTTTTTAGTTTCCCTTTCTGATAGATCATTACAGATAGATAGAAATGCAATTGATTTCTGAATATTTGTTTTGTATCCTACTACTTTTATTCCTTGATCAATTCCAGTAGTTTCTTGGTGGAATCTTTAGAGTTCTCTATGTATAGTATCATGTCATCTGCAAACAATGACAATTTTACTTCTTCCTTTCCAATTTTGATGCCTTTTATTTCTTCTTGTCTGATTGCTGTGGTTAGGACTTCTAGTACTATGTTGAATAAGGGTGGTGCAAGTCGACATCCCTGTCTTGTTCCCAACCTTGAGGAAAACGCTTTTAGTTTTTCCCCTTTGAGTGTGATATTGACCGAGTTTGTCATATATGGCCTTTATTATGCTGAGGTATGTTCCCTCTATTCCCACTTTGCTAAGAGTTTTTTTTATCATAAATGTGTGGCATATTTTAGCAAATGTTTTTCCTGCATCTATTGATATGATCATGTGATTTTTATTCTTCACTTTGTTTATGGGGTACACAGACACAAAACCTTACTCTGAGATGTTCACTCTCTGGTAAAGAAAGCCAACAATTAAAGAACCTTCCTTCTATAACATGGGAAGCGTTCTAATGCAGGTACGAGAGGCTATAGGAGTTCAGAGAGAAGCACAATATTTCTTCTGGAGGCCCCAGAACACTGACAGTGGCAGCGGCATTTCATAGAGTGGGCAGGATATGAACTGTGCATTAAAGGATAAGTAGTGATATGACAGAAAGACAAAGAAGGTCGGCAACAGTAACAACAGAAACTTGCTTCTCCAAACCCTGAACCTCCTAAGATGTATTTCCTAAAGAAACAATACAGTGAAGTGGCTGTGAGTGGCGCTGTTCTTGCAGCCAAGTAGCTCATCTGCACGTCAGGGCCTTCTACACTTGGGTATCTGTCTTTCCTGTCTCATCCTGAGCTAGCATTTTCAGCCTTGTTTTGCATGTTGAGCATCATTTAAATCACCATAATTCCAAGGTGACCTTAGAATATTTTGTGTGAGGGAGAATTTTGGGGGAAATTCTTATATAATAGAAAAATTTTCAAAGCAGTCCCATAGGACTGGCTCAAAACACTTTTACTTAATGGAGAATTTTTAGGGGAAGGAGCCCTGCTTAGGAATCTGACTCAGAAAAGTCCAAATGTCTCTGACCTCTAACTGGGCACAAAAATGGTTACCATTATCATCCCTTATTTCAGGTGGTAACTGTCCTATAGAATTAACTTCTGTTATTTCTGAAGAAACACCGAGATGGAACTTATTCTTTTCTTGCAAAACTGCATTCCCAGGACAAGCTTGCCTATGGAATGGGACTGCATAGATGGGGACGGACAGATGGGACCAGAGCAGCCTGCTGTCAGGGAAATGCAAACGAAAACCCCAAAGAGATGCCACCTCGCACCCACCAGGGTGGCTGTAATCACAAGGTCAGATAATAAGAAGTGTTGGCCAGGATGTGGAGAAACTGGAGCCCTCACATCCGCTGAGTGTTAAATGGCTCAGCTGCCTTTGAAAACAGTCTGGCAATTCCATAAAAGGTCAAGCAGAGAGTAGACATATGACCCAGCAACCTCATTCCTAGGTACGTGCCCAAGAGAAATGAAAACTTACATTCACACATAAACTCACACACAGATGTTCATAGCAGCATTATTCATAATAGGCAAAAAATGAAAACACCCCAACGGCCATCAATGGTGGATGGCCTGACAGACTGGCACGTTCACACGGTGTAACGTCATTCAGCTGCGGAAAGGAGTGGTGTACTGATACCTGCTGCACGCATGCGGCAGGGTAAACCCGGAGAATACTGGCAGTGAAAGACGCCAGTTACAAAAGACCAGATATTGTGTGGCTCCATTTATATGAAATGTCTGAAGTAGCAAAACTATGGAGACAGAAAGCAGATTAGTGGTTGCCAGGGTTTAGGGGTGAAGGTTTGAGAAGAGATGGTGAGTGACTGCTAGTGGGTACCGGCTTTTAGTTTGGGGTGATGGAAATGTTACAAAATAAACAGTGGTGACAGGTGCCTTTGTGAACATAGTACAAAATATTGAACAGCACATTTTTAAGATGTGAATTGTGTGATATGTTAATTATATCTCAGTAGAGCTGTGTGTGTGTGTGTGTGTGTGTGTGTGTGTACACACACATAGAACAGGAGCAGAGCAAAGTCTCCATCACAAAGGCAGGCCAGACTGTCCCAGGGCCTGCCACTCCTCGGGTGGAGAGGGGTCCAAGGTGACACCAGAACCACTCTTGCATTTCAGCCCTCCACTTGTGTGTGAGGAGGGCCTACATATTATTAAGCTAACTTTCAGGAAACTACTTCTGTGCCATCTGATATAGTAGCTGCTGGTCACACGTGGCTATTTAAATTATTAAAATTGCAATAAAATGGAAAATTCAGTTTCTCAGTGGCACAAGCCACATTTCAAGTGCTCAGCAGCCACCTGCAGTTGGTGGTGACCACAGGGCACAGACACAGAGCAGTTCCATCACCTCAGAACTTTCTCACCGGACGGCACTGCCCAAGAGGGCTGAGGTGGCTACCGGGAGGGCCGGTCACTTCCCACCCGTCCTTCTAGCTCTCTTAAAAGCCCAGAGGTGAAGAACTCTGTCAGGTATTGCTGTAGGTAAAACTCTGTGTTCTGAGCAGACACAGAGCGGGTCCCGGTGGAGAGGAGCCCCAGCGAGGCGTGTTTCCGTGTGGGTGTGCCGCTTCACACACGCGCACTTGCTGGGTCCTGCTGGGGCACTGGCTGCTTTTGATTTCTTTCAGGAAAAAAAAAAAAAGAGGGAAAAGAATTCCAGTATTGTTTTTATAATACTGGCGGAATAATAAACAATTGTTTAATGTTCTGAGCTGTGAGATTAAGCCCATAGGGGAATAGGAGGGAAGGTAAATCAATATTTACCAGTAGTCCTTATCCCACATTAAATATTAGCTTAAACTTAAAACCCCCTAGCTTTTGTTGCTGCTTTTCCTTAGGCCGACATTTCATTGGTCTCTCGCTCTTGGAGAGAAACAATCATTCAGGAAGCAGTGGGAAGTATTTGAACCATGTCCATTATATACGTTTTACTGTGGTCTTTAATAGTTACTGTAAACACAAGGGTCGCAGAGAATCACCGCCAGACTGACACGGTTCAGGCTGTAACACGGCGACACCCAGATGTCAGTGGGAGTCAACCGGTGTAACCAACAACGCTGTGGGCGGGGGGAGGGGGGGGCAAAAACGAAGGGGTGTTTGCTCGACGTTTTGACAAAACCTTGTGAGCTGAACCGGGGGCTCGCGTTTCCCGGGTTTGCGGCGACCCTCAGAAGCAGAGACCCGGCAGTCCTGCTCACCCCACACAGACAGAGCCTCGGGGGCACAGGCTGGGCACGGAAGCCGCCATCGGTCCCGTCTGCACAGCCACACCCCTGATCTGTCGGCTGCTGGGAAAACTGAGATGCAGTCTGTGGAGAAGCCAGAGGGAACTCTCAGCAGGGGCTGTGACGCCCCAACAGGTCCTTCCATAACGCCGGTCAGAGGGCCCGCCCAGCAGAGTTCCCACTGCATGTTAAAATATTCACGGGTTCTGCCTTCCCTGGGGTCTCTAATAAAGATCCTTTATAAACACTAACTGAACAGAATTCCCGACACTGTCTCCACAGGGGCCGTGTACTAAATACCCAGCTTTTCTCATCAGTGCTGAGGCTAAGCCCTGAGAGGTGAAATGACTTGCCTTAAATCACAACGCGCCAGGGAGAGTCCAGGTGCGCTGGCATCTGAACCTGCTTTGTAAAACCTCATTATGATTGTATAGCGTATGACAAGAAGTGCAATCATTATACAAGGAATTTTGGAAGTTAAGTGGTTATTTAATCAAAGTCACTTAAATGATTTATGGGGAGAAGGATCAAAGAATTAATGTTACAAAATTAAGCGGAAGCCAAAAAGCAGTGGGGTGAGGTAGGCTGGGAGGGGGCAGATCTTGTTTTCCCATGTTTTAACTTTTTGTGAAATTGAACCCAACTAATGATTAAATATTTACAATGCCAGTAAATTAACACCCCTGCCCGCCCCCCCCCTCCGCCCCACCAGGGAGAAGGAAAATGACGAAATTTGTGTTGTTCAACTCAGTGAGAAGACCCCAGCCTCCACGTAGTCTCCTAGTCCTCCCGCCTTCATTCCCAACATTAGGTGCAGAAATGCGGGGGGCGGGGGTGGTCCGTTCTTCCCTTCTCCATCCTTTAAGCCAAGAGCTGGGAGAGAGCCTGGCGATGCCAACCGCTGCCCCCTCCCATGAGCACAACACCCACTGAGACCAAACTGGTTGCCAGCCCCACAGAAAGGCTCACGAGCAGCGCAGCACGCTCTCCTTCCTCCTCGCTCTCCTTGCCCATAACTTGGCAGCTTACTGGTTCACGGCCCGCTGGGAACAGAAGCCTTGTTCCGTTTCTGCTCTCCCCCGCTTGCCCGCCCCCCGCCCCTCATCCCATGCTCCTTGTAACAGAACATGACTCAGCTATACCACCAACACAGCACACTCATCTTCCGGCATCAGAGCCAGCACGAGAGAAAAATCAGTGTTTTTTCTACTTAAATAAAAGTAAAAGTGTCTCTTTCATAGCCACCTGAGGTAAACGATAAACAAAAGACTGCTTGCTGCCTCTACGTGTGAGGATTACCTGAGGTGACAGGTGAGCTAAGGTCCATAGAGAGACCATGGTCCAAACACAGAAAATGAGGCTGGCCTACGAAGAAGCCTTGTCCCATTTTACACGACTCTCGTGTCTACTCTTAATCTAGGTGTCGGCACCCACATCTCCTCTCTGCTTGCTCCCACGCCTTCCTCAGCTACCATCTCCGCAAAGGCCGTGCCGACCGTGTAATCTGACAGACCACCACCCACTCCATCTCTCTCTCTCTCTCTCTCTCTCTCTAGCTTCTCTTTCCCATTTAACTCTTCTTCAGAGCAGTGACCACTGGCATTCTGTGTCTGTGCACGGGTTCATTATCTGTCTCCCTTCTAGAACATAAGCTCCATGAGGGCAGGGACTTCTGCCTGTTCACTCTTGTCTGTCGCCCCAGTGCCTGGTAGTATATGTGCTCTGGGCAGCCACTCAATAAGTACTTAAGGAAGAAATGAGTGGATGGACGGATGAATAACTGCCATTCACTGAGAAAGCATTTACCAAGTACATAATCATATCTACTCACTACTAGATACCAGACACTGTGCCAAGAGTTCTATTGGCAAGTTCATTGGGTGTTCCATCACAATAATTTCCGGTTGATAGGCAATGTTCTGCTTTTAATCAATAAAAAGCAAACCCTCATGTAAACTGTGAATTTGGATGATGATGAAGTGTCAGTGTGCACACATTTTGGTGGAAGATGTTATTAATGGGGGGGGGCTCTGCATGTGTGGGGGCAGGGGCTATGTGAAAAGCCTCTTATCGTTATCTTCCTCTTATCTTCTTCCTCTTACTGTTGTTGTGAACCTAAATCCACTGTAAAAAAATTAAGTCTTAAAAAAAAGTCTCCTGCCCCATTATAGAAGTGACAAATGCCCTGAGGTTTTTTCATTGCCTCGTCTTCCCTCCAGCATAGAAAGCTTATAACTTCTGCCAGTGTGGGTATTAGAATGAATCCTACTGTGTTTGTTTCATTTTTAAGAAAACTTCATTATATTTACACACTGGCACTTACTGGAGAAAATTCTTTTTAAAGCCCATAAAACACCACAACAACCAGATTTAAATGTTTTCATTTAATCTAAATAAACCAATTTGTAGCTTGTAGATGAATTCTCCAAATAGGTAACAGATGGTAAGCTCTTTCAAGTAAGGAATCTTCAGACTCAGCCCTGGCTGGTGTGGCTCATTGGATTGAATGCTGGCCCGTGAACTGAAAGGTTGCTGGTTCAATTCCCAGTCAGGGCATATGCCTGGTTTGGGGGCCAGGCCCCCAGTTAGGGGTGTGTGCAACCGATAGATGTTTCTCTCCCTCTCTTTCTCCCTCCCTTCCCCTCTCTAAAAATAAATAAATAAAAATTTTAAAAAAGAATCTTTAAACTCAACATCTAACTATGATTAACTACTTTTCTTAATGAAGAACCCATTAGAAATTCCCAATTAATTTCATATCGAGTGGTTTCTACTGACTACAAGATACAGTATGGTATCTAATACAGCAAAATCAGCCAATACAATATGTGGGGTTTGAAGTTCAACACACCCAGGTTTGATTTCTAGCTCTGCCACTAATCAGCTGTGTGAAGTTAGGTAAGAGGCTTTACTTCTTGGAGTCTAAATGTCCTTGCTAATCTACTGTCATTGTTTAACTAACAAGTCGTAACTATTTGGTCTAGGTGTTGATTTTACCCCACTTAGAAGCTTGTAAGCTAATGAGTTTAGTGCTGGCAGTAGATGTGAGACTTTTGGCTCAGAGACACAAGACTTTATTACTCACAGTGCAGCAAGCAGCATGGATATCAGTATTTGTATCCATGCAGGCAATGCACAGGGTGCCTGAGAGATGTTGCGTGTACAGTGGGTTTGCCCTGCAGCTGAGGAACACTGAGCTTGGGTAATGCAATGCTTTCACAGGAAGCCTGCCCTTCCTTCTGGGGTAACTCTTACCTCATTTCTCAGGGTTGCTTGCTGAGACCACAACCCTGGCTCAGGTAAAAATCAGTCATGCACTGATATTCTTGACATACTCAGCAAGACACACAAGAGTATGAGAGAACCACAGAGGACTGTCTTCCAATAACAGTGTGATTAAATTATGCCCCACAGTGGCACCCAAAGATGTTACCTGTCTCTCTCCTCTCTTTTTCTCAGAAAGACATCTTTTAAAAAAATTCATCTTTTTCATATCATCACTCCAAGAATTCTAAAATGTTTGCACTGGGAGGCATTTTGGAAACCAAATGGCTGTGAAATTTTAGGAAGCTATTATAAATCACACAGAATTTTTTTAGATAAATGGGCAAGTCCTTTATATACTGCTAGGAAAAAAGGAAAGATTCAAAATTATATAATTGATCCAAAATTATACAATAGTACCTAAAAATACTTGGCACATTAACATTTTTCTGTGTTTTTCAAATTCTGTAATGAAAATGCCATATCATTTCCCTGCCCCGAAGACAATGCAGAGCTCTAGTTTGGCCCCTTTCCTTCACAGATGAGGAGCTGAGAAGCGGACAGATTAAGCGACCTCCCCCAGTTCCCCAAAAGGTCCTTCGCAGAGCTGGTCCTGGGATGCACACCCTCTGACTTCTAGTACTGCGTCTCATGCCTTTTCCTCTTGGAGTGTACAAGGAACAGCAGGGCAAGGCCAGGTGTAGAGGGTCTGGCCAAGGTAACTATGAGTCTTTGAACTTGTGGGGAGAAGTTCTTTGCCTATTGGGTGACTGCTGGAAGCCAGACTCAGGTTCATCTGCCCATTACATCAGTGAACACACGGGAATTCCCTGAGGCCTTCTTATGGTAAGCCACTCATTGCTAACAGTTGGCTGCCAACTGAGATGTGTTTAAACCCAGGGAAAGTGAAAGCCCTGAGATTCCAGTAGGCAGGACTGAGGTCCGGCTTTGGCATGAACTCCTGAAGGGTTGGCTTCAGCCCAAGCTCTCTGAATGACTTGTCTAGACAGTCCCCATTTCACTGGGTAATTAAGGGTCCTCCTGCCCGCTTAGCAATATTCACAATTCATGTGATGCATCTTTATCAGCCTTGCACTCATCTGTCTTCTTCCCCTACTATTATTCTCAAATGACATTATTGTACCAGTGTACTTTTTATTTTTGTTTTGACAGCAATGACTTTGCTAGTCCCTATTCAGGAGAAGAGCCCAACAAAGTTATTAGAAGATCTAATTGGGTCACTTTGCTCAGTCGAATTAGAGTGGAGTTAACTCGGTACAGTTAGAGACAGACATCCTTGGAGTGCCACGGAGGTTGTCGATAAAAGTCTCGCAATATACTTCTGGTCCTGCTTCCATGGGGAGTTTACCTGGGGAGGGCATCTGGCTTTCTGGCCCGTTACAGACAACCTGAGTTAACATTTCCACATTGAGTCCAGGCTGCTCTCTATGTATGAGGGATGTGAGACCAAAGATTTGGTCTTTGCCTTTATGGAGTTGGGGGTCCAGAGGGAGGCAGGTGAAGTTTGCATTGAGGTAACTTCTAGAATCTGATTGACTTCTCCCCACTTCTCCTCAGCGCCTACCTTTCAAACGTTGGGACATTGGAGGAAACAGTGTCCCCAGCTAAGAACATGGCAGAGGGAAAGGTCTGAGTGTGGCTGAAAGGCAAACACATATCGTATTTTTCGAACTATAAGATGCACCCCCCACCATTTGGGAGGAAAATGCAGCGATGACCCTGCTCCTGCCTCCTGTGACCCCGCTCCACCGCCTCCCTCTCCTGTGAGCAAGGTAAACTACATTCAGACTATAAGACACACCCCCCTTTCCTCCCAAATTTTGGGGGTGGGGGAGGGAAAATGTGTCTTACAGTCTGAAAAATGCGGTAGCTGACTACATGGCTTTCAATACAGACTTTGGAAAAACCTTGTGCTCTACAAACTAGTGCTCTTAAAAATAGTTTAGTTTATGGGAACATTAAGGGCCAACTGTGTAAAACCTATACACCTTTGTAACCAGAAGCCAGCAAACAACAATAATTTGTTCTTGAGGTATAATTTGATAGCCCGAGTAGGAAGCTTAGCTCCTGAAGGAGGCTGCCTCAGGATGTTAGAGATGTACAAAGATGAAAGAGTGGCAGTGTGGCTTGCAGGTGCCAGGCGAGGGATCCGAGGCAGCCAGCCGAGCCGCCGCAGGGCAGCCCTGGCCGGCAGGGGAGGAGGAACCACCGCCCACAGTCCCGGAGCACTGCAGGAGCGCTGCTCCGGGGGAAGCCCTGTGTGCACTCCTTTCTAGTCCATTTAAATAGGTCTGTAAAGGCGCCTGCATATGCAGCACCCAACTGAATTTTTTTTGGTCTTGTTGAAATTTATAATTCTATTCCCATTGTTCTACCTCTCCCATGACTTGGAAAAATCACAGATGAATCAACTTAACTTCCAATCCATGGTATCTTAACATTCCTCCGTTTTCCAGTCATCTGCGGACTAACCAATGTCATAAGAACATCAGTTGTAATGGAACAGAGCACACATCTCAGGAAAGATGAGCTTAGAATGCAAACCCCATGAACCTGGCAGAAAGGTCCAGCCATGGCAGAGGCCTGAGGCCAGTTTAGGCCAGGAAAGACAACTGGCTCTCCCAGCCCGCGTAAGTGTTAGAAATGGGATATAGTAGGATCTGTGCTTCCTCTGTGCAACCTGAAGGTTTAATACAGTATATAGTTTTGTGTGAAATACATGCCTTTTCCTAAGCTTGTGTTGACATTCCTATATGGGATGGAATGCCCAGTGTGTGGCATTTGTGGTGGGTAGGACCAAAGTCTGGACCAGGGAGGCCAGGTGTCCAGTTAGGAGCGTGCAAGAGGCAACCAACTGATGTTTGTCTTGCACATCGATGTTTCTCTCCCTCTCTTTCTTTTTCCCTTCCCCTCTCTCTAAAAAAACAATAAAATATTTAATACCACAACCTGGATGTGGTTGGTATGAGAGTTACAAAGTAGAGCAAAACTGTGGTGACAAATTTATTGTCCTACCTGTTAATTGGCTGCTCCTTTTGAAAGCACATGGGAAAGTGAGAGTGAGGAAAACTCTGCGACACTTGCCCGGGTCACCCAAGGAAGAAACAAACCCCGATCCTATCATCAAAAGATATTTTACTCCAATATCTAAACCTCCAGCACTTCTGGACAAGATGGAGGTGTAGGTAGATACATTTTGCTTCCTCGCACAACCAAAAGAAGGACAACAACAAATTTAAAAACTAAAACAACCAGAGATGCCAGAAAATCAAACTGTATGGAAGTCTGACAACCAAGAAGTTAAAGAAGAAACATTCATCTAGACTGGTAGGAGGGGCAGAGATGGGTAGCTGAGGCTGAGAGGGATAGCAAGGCAGAGGACCCGGTGGGTGAGGCAGCAGCTGGCGGGCCAAGCAGTCCCACATTCACATGCAGATATGCCAGGAGGAACAGCTTCGGAGTGTGAAAGACCAAACAGCCCAGGGTTCCAGCGCAGGGAAATAAAGCCTAAAAACCCTCTGGCTATAAAGCCCTGTGGGGGCTGTGGCGGTGGGAGCAACTCCCAGTCTCACTGGAGAGTCCACTGAAGAGACCCATGGGGTCCTAGAACATACACAAATCCACCCACTCGGGAATCAGCACCAGAAGGGCCCAGTCTGCTTGAGGATAGTGGGGGAAGTGACTGAAGCTTGCTGAGAACCAAGCAAGTGGTATTGTTCCCTCTCAGACCCCTCACCCACGTATAGTGCCACAATGCAGCCACATGGGTTGCCCCACTCTGGCAATACCTAAGGCTCTGCCCCTTAGGTACATAACAAGTGGACGGAGACAAAAAAAAAAAATAAGGCCCAAATGAAAGAACAGATCAAAGCTCCAGAAAAAACACAACTAAGTGATGAATAGATAGCCAACCTATCAGGTGCACAGTTAAAAACACTGGTAATCAGGATGCTCACAGAAATGGTTGAGTGTGGTCCCAAAATAGAGGAAAAAATGAAGGCTATGAAAAGTGAAATAAAGGAAAATGCACTGGGAACCAATAGTGAAGGGAAGGAAACCAGGACTCAAATCAATGGTTTGGAGCAGAAGGAAGAAATAAACATTCAACCAGAACAGAATGAAGAAACGAGAATTCAAAAAAATGAGGAGAGGCTTAGGAACCTCTGGGACAACTTTAAACATTCCAACATCCAAATCATAGCAGTACCAGAAGGAGAAAAGGAAGAGCAAGAAGCTGAAAACTTTCTTGAACAAATAATGAAGGAGAACTTCCCCAATCTGGCCAAGGAAATACACTTCCAGGAAGTCCAAGAAGCTCAGAGAGTCCCAAAGAAGTTGGCCCCAAGGAGAAACACACCAAGACACATCATAATTACATTAGCCAAGATTAAAGATAAGGAAAGAATTTTAAAAGCAGCAAGAGAAAAGGAGACAGTTACTTACAAAAGAGTTCCCATCAGACTATCAGCTGATTTCTCAAAAGAAACCTTACAGGCAAGAAGGGGCTGGAAAGAAGTATTCCAAGTCATGAAAGGCAAGGACCTACATCCAAGATTAGTCTATCCAGCAAAGCTGTCATTTAGAATGGAAGGGTAGATAAAGTGCTTCCCAGAGAATGTCAAGTTAAAGGAGTTCATCATCACCAAGCCATTATTATATAAAATGTTAAAGGGTTTTATCTAAGAAAAAGAAGATGATCAAAACTATGAACAGTAAAATGATAACAAAGTCACAACTATCAACAACTGAACCAAAAAGCAAAACTAAAAACAAACAAACAAAGCAAACCACTAGAACAGGAACAGAATCACAGAAATGGAGATCACATGGAGGGTTATCAGTGGGGAGCAGGAGGGGAGAGAATTGGGGAAGGTACTGGGAATAAGAAGCATAAATGGTAGGTACAAAATACACAGGTTGAGGTTAAGAATAGTATGGGAAATGGAGAAGCCAAAGAACTTATTTGTATGACCCACGGACATGAACTAAGAGGTGGGGGATGCTGGTGGGAGAGAGGGTGCAGGGAGCATAATCAATAAAATATACTTAAAAAAGATCTAAACAGCAAAAATGCAAATGAGAGGAAAGGAATAAAGTGAGGATGTACTAGAGAAATCTAAGTCCTCGTGGGAAGGAGCCAACTCCAGACACTATGTCTGAACAGAGAAGGGATGTCATGAGTTCTTTTGTGTGAACAAAAACATTCATTGACATTGGGCACAAGCCACATTTAGAAAACAAGTTCATGCACTTTTTCCCTCAAAAATAAATAAACAAAATCCATTTTATCAACCTTCATATTTTTTTAAGGATTTCAATTTCTTTGTTGTTTGCCTCTCAAAACAAATGAATCTGTTTGTACAATTAAGTAACAGGCCCCAATTCAAGCCGTCAGGACTGTACTCCTCAGACTTCTTCATTAAGTCATGGTGATTGCTATTAAGTACTTAGGGGCTGCCAAAGGCTTCTCGAACTTTCCAAATTGCCACAGTTTTACAAGATCAGGTAACTGTGATATTTGGCTTTTCATTACTATTTGCCTTACCTATTTGAAATGTATTTTTCCATCTATGTTTCTGTTCCTATACAAACTCAAGCCACTTAAATTTTCTCTACTTTTGCAAAATTTTATTCTAAAGTTGGAAAGTTTTGATTTTTAAACTTTTGCTTCTGACCACTGTTTTTCCATTTTGCATTTGCTATTTGAATCACAAACTTTGCCTGCATTTGAGCTGACTGCCATTTTTCTCTCACATTGTTTTTTCTGTATCTACTACTTCCGCATTCCGTTGCTTACATCCTTTCCCAAGCCTTCAAAGCATCATTTTAAAATGCTTGTTTCATGTACTCTTTTTGACAATGTTTAAGCAGATACTCAACAAACCTCTATATAAGGAGAGACTGTTGCTACTGATGCAAGACAATAATTGTGGGAACAGGGTCTCAGTCAAGATACGAAGGAACGGGATCTGATGTTTTGAAGGGCACCTCCATACCACTTAATGTGAGCTGAGAGGACGGAAGGTTGTCTGTAAATACGGGATGTGCTGGGGTAAAGGCCAAGACCTGTGGTCAAGAAAATTAGTCAAGGATAACATCCCCAGTGAACTCATGTGGATGCCATGTGCCCCCTGATAGGATGTGATGAGAAGGGCACTTTGCCTTTGTGGGCGTCTTCCCCAAAACCTATAACCCCAGTCTAACTATGAGAAATCCTCAGACAAACCTGTTTTGAGGGGCATTCTACAACATACTTGATCATACTTTTCAAAACTGCTAAGGGCATAAAAACCAAAAAAAGACTAAGGAGCCGTCACCGACCAGAGGAGACTAAGTAGATGTGATGAGCTGACGTGATGTGGGATCTTGGATAGATCCTGGAACAGAAGAAGGGCAATAATGGAAAAGCTGATGATCCGAATGGTCTAAAGCTTAGTTCATATTAGTATACCAGGGTTGGCTTCTCAGTTCAACAAGGGAACCTTGGCAATGTAAGATGTTAACATTAGGAAACACTGAAAGTGGCTAAGTACACAGAAACTCTTTGTATTGTCTGTAAATCTAAAATTACTGCAAAATAAAAACTTAGTTTAAAAATTAATCAAATAATAAGTTATTCTCAAGCTCCTTGTACTTGTGCTACCATTTCTCCTTTACTTTTCCCCACCTCCTATATTTATTTATATACTTTTTGAGATGAATGTGTGGCTTTAGTTTTTATGCTTCTACCATTGTTTTTGCTGAGGTCACTTGACTTAATTAAGAAGTTCTTTAATTTTTCCATCAATTAATTCTTCTCCATACATTGACAGTAGTGACCATCCTCACCTTTAATTGTCTCAGCATCCATGACCCTGCATTCATTCATTCATTCATTCATTTATCCCTTATGCATTCATTCAACACATATATATGGAAAGCCCTTTAATAGGCTGGGCCCTGAGCTACTGCTCAAGATATGCTGGTGACTTAGAGTCCAGCTTTCAAGTCATCAAGATGAAGAAAGGTGAAATTCTTCTTGACTTGCTATCATAAAACAAGGGCATGTAGCAAGGGTCTTACTGTATCTTTAAGGTATGATATTCTCTGCTACTCAAAAAGCCTTCATTTTCCTACCTTTTTTTCTACTTCTCCCTTCCTTCCTCCAGCCAAACCAGAATATATACTTCCCTAAAATAATAATTTACTGAGTAACTGGGCTCCAGCGGCTGGCTGCATAATGAGTGAACTTGGTCTTCGTGGTCACATTAGTTAAAAGACTACAGCACAGACAAAACGTTCCATTTTCCTGTTTTGTGTATGATTTTTGTCTCTTGGGAAAAATGGGAAGGTTGGCTCTAAGAGTTGATTCAGTACTCCTTTTGGCTTTGCTATGCAGACTGTCCCTCAAAACTCTCAGTTCAGGGCTCAAGAGCAAATAAATAAGGCCATGACCCTGGAGGGTGATATTCCAGGGTGGGGTCAAGAGGCCAGTAGAGAGGGGTGGTCTCCCATCCCCTTGTCTGCATGAGCTCAGGATTCCACACTTTACTGACTTCCAGACCCTCCCTGCCCTGTCTCTCCTGAGATCACTCTGAGGGCTGAGACAGGATTCAAACATCGAAGGTAGCTGTGGTACAATCTGTGGGCTGATGGGGAAGTTAAACTTGGATTACAGGCTGAATTCTTGTTAAAAATGGCAGTAGTGCCTTGCCCCCTTAGTTGGGGTTTGAAGTGAACCAGTGAACTCTGTGACACTTGCCCACTCTGAGACACCCTACATCTTCATCTTTCTAAGGTGCGAAGGTTATCTCTAAAGCAGCAAACCTCAGAACAGGGGTATCTGCCACTTCCGGAGAGACATCCCAGGTAGGTGTAGACTTTACACAGAAGCCGGCCTTCCCTGCCTCTGAAGGTTTTACTTAGGGCACTTCTGGGCCCAAAGATATCTCCAGTGGATAAAGCCACATGACCCCTTAGGACCACAGAGTGTCATCTCCAGGACTGTTGCTACTGAAATCAAATGGAGGGATGCTAGAAGTAGCCAGGAATCAGACTTCAGCTGTTGGAGGCTCACAGGGTGCCTGGATTTGGGCCTAAGGTTGGACTTCGATACAGTGCCATGAGCTGGGGCTGAGCAGAGAGGAGGGCATGCTACATCTGTGGGACCAGAAAGGTAAATGCAAGGCAGAGTTTACGTAAAAGGTGATGGTGGTTGAGACAAGCAAGGGGTCTTGAGTAGACACTGCTGCTTCCCTACAGAGTAACCTCGCTTGTCTTCTTCCTTACTATTAGGACATGACACTGAACTTGCTGGTGCAGCAGGGTATACAGACCAGCCCCAAACCCACATTTTCGGCCTCCCTTGCAGCTAGCAGTGACCATGTCCAGTTCTGGCCAATGAAATATAAATGAACATTGCTATGCGGGGCTTCTGGGGAAACTTTACATGGGGACACGTTGCTGGAAGCCACGTTTTGTCCTTTCTCTTCTCCCTGCGGGGAACACAGACACAGTGCTAAAGAGTGTGGCAGCTGCCTTGTGAGCACCCAGCACCAAGCATGAGGACAAAGCTAGGGAAAATGGGCAGAAGGACAGAATCACCACACCAGCCAAGGACAGTCTATCTCAGGGTTTCTTGTTATGTGAGTAAGATAAAATCCCAGTCTGATCCAGCCCTTTTTAGTGGGTTTACTCATTAGTTTTTGTCACTTGCAGCCAATCAAATCTTAACTGAGGGAGGATCTGACAGATAAGAACTAGGTGGGCATCAATCCTGCAAAGTAGAAATATAAATTTCTTAATGGTAAAAGGGTAAAAAAAAAAAACAGGATTGTGGAAAAATGTAAGTGGTGGCAAAGAAAGAAGAGGCATGAGGAATGCCTAACCATTTCCTCGGTGGCAACAATCAGTCATTAGGTGTGGGGGGCTTGCCTGTAACGACAAAAGCTACCTGAGATCACGTGTCTGGAGTGGAAAATGATGTCACCTCACTCCTGTAAATGCTGATCACGGGCAAGAAGCAGTCAAACTTTTTTCTATCATTGTCTTAGTGTCACAACCCTAAGATGATTTCTCTCCAAGGAAAGGGCTGCATGTGGAAAGAGGGAAGCCAGAGTCCTCCACCACGCCTGGTGGCTGTCACCAGTGGATGGTCGGTCAGAGCCCGGAGAGTCTCTCCCTGGCCAAGGTGGCAGCAGGGGGAGGTTCTTACACCGAGCATGTGAAAAGCCCTTCCCCATTCCCCTCTAGTACCAGGTGGGGGGTGGGGACAGGAGAAGGCAGGTACGTGTGCCATAGAAATTAAAATGGCAGCAGGGAGAGGTAGAGGTGCAGGACCAAAGAGGCCTGACGGTCCAAATGGGGGAAAGGAGGGATTGGGTGGGAGGTGGACCCACCTGAAGCCCATGAAAGTTTGGGCAGTTGAGAAAGTTTCGTCATTTTCAAAAAGCACCTAGTCTTTCCCACTCCCAAAACTAATACAATCCCAGGGGACCAAAGAAACACCCTCTTTCCTGCTGTGGCTCACTAGCTCTCGACCTGCACTTGCACAGTGAACGCACCAGTTCTCTCCATAGGCCAGGTGGCTTGGGCAGCTATGTGGTCCATGGCCTCCACGAGGGAGCCTCCCTTGTTCTTGCCTACCTGGTGATGGTGCATTCGCACACTCTCTCCTCTGGGAGTACACGACCTTGCTGCTCTAGCCGCTGCATTACTCATGGACTCTAGGAGGGGGCCTGAAACGGGCAGTAGCCAGGAACAAGCTAAGCTACCTGGATGACTCCTTAGCAGCTGCCTGCGGGCTCCAAAGGACGGTACTTTCAAATGGAGCAGGAGCTCTGGGCACTGGCTTTTGTTTTGGCCTTGCTGAGGATGGCTGGGCTTCGTCTCGGTCTTGCGAAGGAGATGGTCTTTGAGACAGGAATCCATCATTCTCCCAGGTCATGTGGCACTTAAATAAACCTCTTTCCTTTTGCACCAGCGCCTGCCTCATGAGTTCGGCTTCTGTCGGGGCGGGGACCTGAACCTCTGTTTTGTTTTGTTTTGTTTTGTTTGGTAGCAGTATGCTCACGCCAATGCTATAATGACAGTACAGGTCACCAAAATATGAGTTCTTGGCTATGGTTTGTTTGCTAGATTTTTAGTAAACCTCGAAAAACACCCCTATTGAAGGCTCTCCCCCAGCATGTTGGGATTTTGTTCATGCCTCCTATAGAATTTGGAAACTAGTGCTGTTCTGAACTGTATATACATGTGTTCACATGGCTTATACAATATCAGTTCATATATATACACATACACACATACATACATATATAAAAGTAAGTTCATATACATACATGTACACATAAACATGTACATTTTATATATATATATTGTTTTCTCTCTCCAACTCTCGTTGAAACATTTTCTACCCTTTTTCTATCTAAAGTGGACAAGAGCCTGAAATTATCGCCTGTAGAACATCTTGTCTCTATTCAACATATACTATGATCCAATCTATTGTTTTTCAAGTCAACGGTTTCAACTCTTCTTATATTTTGCTTTCCAATGCTTTCATCATATTTGTCCTCTTGTCTCAAAGTTCCTTCATTTATCTAACTTGTGAAGAATAAAACTTGATGCTTTATTATTGTACACAGTTAGGTTGGAAGCTTTTTAGTAATAGATTTTATAATTGTTCAAACATCTTTCATACCTGCTTTTGGGCAAGATATTGCATCTCTATTCATCTGTGATCCGAGATGACCTCAAACTGTTTTCTGCTACAGAGACTCACAGAGAAGCACATCTCGTTATTCTCACTCATTTCCCCACCCTGATTCTGATGAACTTTCAGACTCCTGGTTAATTTCAACAGCATGTAGAAAGTGTTGAGATGTATTTTTAAGTGCTTCTGGACTGGCCCTATATTAAATGCAAACAACTCTAGCGATCTCCAAAATGTAAATGCATGGATTTGCCCTCACTGGGCACCATCCCTTTCAGTAATTACACCAGCTCTGATGAGCCTGCTGTTTGTCCCTGTACAACGGGGCTATAATTAAGGTCCACTTCCCACAGATCTTCTGGAATCTTATGAAAATACTTCTCTGCGATGGGCATCGTGGATTAGTTCTACTTTATTCCTAAAATCAATCAATGTCAAAGGCCTCATTCTCAGTTTTATATTTAAACATGTTCCACATTCCTGCGCAGATCTTAAACATAGTTAAATAGGTATGTTCTCTGCAGGATTTTTTTCTCTCTTTGGTGGTAACACATACTAAACAGAGGAGGCAGAGATGGGAAGGGGAAGTCACAACGGTGACGCCAAAACAAAAAAGGTCCGGAAGTGCAGAATGGAGAGGGTTGTCTCCAGCCTTAAGCTCACACCTGCCTTCGGCTGCCGGCCATTCACAGGAGGCTGACAGGTCAGAGAACACGAGCAGTTTCACCCACTGAGTCACGGGGTGCCCTTGCCGTGTTGAAACGCCCTCCCCAAAGAAAGGCTGATAATGACTTTGACAGCACCTGGCCCTGGTATGAAGGTAGTCCACAGCTCGGGTTGGCAGAATTGGCAAACACCAGCATGAAGAAGAGAGAAGAGGAGCGGACGAGAAAGGAGAGTGGAGGAGGGTGGGGGTGGGGAATGAGAACGGGTATGACTGGAACACAGACTTGGAAGTGAGACACTTCCGCTGTGGGCGAATGCAGACTCTGCCACGTACTAGCTGCATGACCTTCAACAACTGAAGACATTAAGTGTGACTCTAAGGTTCATTCTCTGCAAAATAAGGAAACCAACACTTACCTCATAAGTTTATCTGAGAATAATCATATAGAGAAAGTGTTTGATACACTGAAAGTGCCAATATGTGTTCATTGCTTTCTTTTTCTCTTCCCACCTCCTCCAAAAGAAAGAAATAAAAGAAAAATCTACAGCTTTGGTGATTTTTTTCATACCTTTTTCCATCAACAACAATCTTATTTTATATATATATATATATATATATATATATATATATATAAGGAACTTCACTAAGCACCCATGACATATAAACCTGACCCTCAAATTGTTTATAAGAAAAAGATATGGAAAATATAGCGTGGTTGCCCCCTGTTATCTGTGGGGGATACATTGCAGTGGACGCTTAAAACCACAGAGTGGATGGAACCCGATGTACCCTATGTTTCTTCCCATTTGTACATACCTATGATAAAGCTTAATTTATAAATTAGGTACAGTAAAAGAGTAACGGTAATAACTGATAATAAAATAGAACAATCACAATAACATACTGTAGTAAAAGCTATGTGAATGTGGCATTATCAAGTATAATGAGAGTTACTTGAACATAAGCAAAGTGATACTGTGAGCTGCTCTGATAACCAAGATGGTCACTGAGTGACTCGAGGGTGCGCAGTGCACGCAGCGTGGGGACACTGGGTGAAGGTGTGATTCGCGTCCCAAGTGGGGCAGCCTGAGAGTGCATCACACTACTCAGAATGGTGCAAACTGAAAACTCACTTATTGAGTTTTACATTTAGTATTTTTGGACAGCTGAAACTGCAGAGAGCAAAACCGAGGATAAGGTGGGGACTCCTGTACATGGTGACATGGCAAAAACAACGTCAGGGACACTGCATGCTGCAAAAGTCAGAGTTGGAGAGGCCGATGTTCTGTGGATAGCGCAGAAGGAAGAGGCTTCCCCCTGGGATCTGAGGGAAGGATCCAAGTTAGTAAAGAGACACAGGAGGGCCTTGTCGGCACAGAGGACAGTCTGAGGCACAACTGCAAAGAGGGGACTGCAACTCCCCTCTCTGCCTCAGGGGGACAGGCACGAGGAGCTGGTTAGACCGGAGTGAAGGGTTTGTGTTTGGAAGAAACGAGAGACCGTTCGATCAGCACCAAGCTACAGCGCTTCACCTGCACCTGCCATCGATTTAAGACTAGTGCACGTTATGTCCTGAGAACGTTAACCTGCTGGCTGCCCTGCACGGGCTCAGTGGAAGAGGCGGGACCCGGGGGCAGAGGCAGCACCCGCCGTGGCCGCCGCAGTGTCCGGCAACCAGCAACGAGACCTGGACTGGGGGCGCCCTGCGAGCGAGAGGAAGGAATGAGTCTAGAGAGACCCTAAAGGAGAGAAGCAGTAGGAGAGGCAGCCACGGGATTTGAGAAAAGAAAGCGAGAAACAATTAAATGCTGATCCCCAACAACTATTAGTAAGGTAGCACAACTGGGGTGAAAAAATTTAAAATATCCCGAAATACAGTTAAGGTTCTTACACACAGCAGGAAGGTTTGCTGCTCTCGGCCCGCAATGGGCCTGCAGCGTTGGCGTTTAATTAGGGGAGAAATAATCAGCTTTCTCAAGAGGAATGTGTTGCTCCCCCCATGAAAGCATGATAAATGACAACACTACAGGGATTATTCCCATGGGATCCTTCTGATTAGACAGCACTATGAAACTTAATATTGTTTTGGGTGATGTAATCCAACAGCAGGGTTGCTGTTGTTTAAAAATTTACTTAATCATTAAATTTGAGAGACTATTAAGATTTCTATCACCGACTCATGATGGCTTCATGTTATCCTCAGTTAGGACAAAGACCTAAATCATTGTAAGAATCAACCTACACCCCACCTTTCCCTCATAAAGAACGGACTTTCCTTTATATATAATTTAACCCCAAAACCTTTAGTTCTTCACTCTGAAAATTTCAATGGTGTGTACTAGACATTCTACATGCTAAACGCATTGAGCTGATAATCCTGAAGCAATAGTCTAATCTTCAAGGCATCAAAACCATTCATTTTTTTAGACCATGGCATAAAAACCCATAATGCCTGTTCAACAAATGAGAAGGCCTCACAGCCCCGTGGTTATACTCAGACCGACAAGCACAAGCCGGTAAGCAGAAAGACAACAGCTGCCCCCAACTGCAGCAGTGGGGGACCTTATCACCCAGAGGGGCTTGCTTGGCAAGTAAAGCTTCTCCCCAGGGAACTTTAGTCTTAAGAGATTAAATTTTACCTCTGTAGAGAAGACTCCTTGAACAAGAAAGTAATATAGTAAGCACTTGAAAATAAATTTATATATATGTGCATGAACTATAGAAGTATGTGTGTGTGTGTATATATATATATATATATATATATATATATATAGTTCATGCACATATATACTTCATACACACGGCCATACTCCCCTCTGCTTCTCCTTATTAAGAGCATTTGAAAATATTTAAATTTGTATATTGCATTCTTACTGCAGAAAGATATCATTTTGGAAGCAACAACTTCAGAATCTGTGAAATACCCTTCCTTTTGCAGAATACCCTTGGGGTTAGAGTGCAATGGATTGCTGGCGCTCTCATTTCTTGGATGGAAAAGTCTGACGTATGCCCAGTGTTCATGTTTTTCCTTCTCTTTGGTTATTAACTCACCACCCTGCTCAGGCGCAAAGCTTCCAGCAAATGCTCCCAGAGTGGTTTTTCTCAGTCTCAACTCTCCCACCACAAGTAGAAAGGGGGTAGAGGCTGTGCCATAGTCTTTTCCTGTCTCTCAGATTATTTGTGGCAGAGACTCTGAGCTACTTGCCTCCACTCACTCTCTCATTTTTCCTCAGGACAGAACCTTAGTTTTAATGCCATGCCTCAATATGCCCAATTAAACGACTATAGTTGCTGCCCTCTCTTGTTGTTAGGGATGCCAGCGGAAGTTGCAGTTTCTGGGAAAGCTCCTTAGGCTGCAGCTTTTTGCTTTTTCTCCCCTTCCTTCATCCTGCTGCCTGGAATGCATTTTCTGCTGGCAGGAGTTCCAGCAGCCACCATGGACCCTGATGAAAGTAGTGCGTTCAGGGTGACAGAACAGACAGACAGGGAACACGTGACCCCCGCTGCCTACACACAGACTGCTCTGGAGTACCAGAAAACCACCTTTGGGATGACGCCATAGTCATTTGGAGTCTTCTATTCCTGAAGTGGATTCTGATCCTAAATTATACTTCACCCCACTAGCTTTCTACTGTAAACAAAGTCAATTTTTGATATGGAAAATTTATTTTTTTATACGATGAGGTAACATTAGGAAGCAAAAGCCATAGTTCAGACAAGTTACAGACAGGTACCATTGCACATCCCTAAATTATGTCAGTTCAGCTTACCCAAGGGACATGTCAGTCTTACACAGGACAAATGACAGTCCAGACTGACCTGAACTTAAGAAACGAAAGGATGGTATTTAGCTGCAGCCCATCCCCCTCCAAAGGGAAAGCCTCTGCTCCCAGGCGGGCCAGTCCTGAGCTGGGAGTTTACTGCGTGGGGAGGAGGCGAGCGTGAACTCCAGTTACCCCCCTGAGTATGAACAGAGGAAGCTCTGTCCTGCAAACTCCCTGGGCCTGAAGCTCGATTGGCCTCTTTAGTGACTCTGTCACTGGCTTCAACAAGATGCATGTTCTTCTCTTAAATGAAGCCTCATGAAGAAACTAAAACGAAGATGGACGGGGTACCTGGGAGAGCCCTGGGGGCAGCGGACATGTTTGGAAACAGAGCCTGAGCCTTCTCCTACGCAGTGCATGTGGGAAGATTCTCAGCCCCAGCCCTTTTCTGTTCCAATGCTAATAATATTGACTCCGTGATTCTTTCCGGCCTCCCGTCTGCAGCTTCCCAGACCCAGCAGCTTGGGGACATCTTTCTGGATCTGTTGGATACGGGATCACCTGAGCAAGAGAAAAGTGCTTTGTCTTCTCCTACATCGTATTTCTAACTAACGGATGGAAAGTATACTTTTTAGTATTTTATTTTAGAGTGTTATTTTTAGGGGACGTTGGGGACCATCAGTTAATGACAATAAGATGTTCAAAGTCCGTTCCTCTACTGGGGCCGACATCTGCCCTGGGAGAGGCTAGCTTCCGAGCCTCCTTCGTCCCTGGATCTTGGCATTGAGGGCAGGGCTGGAACTGCCCCCAGCAGTAGGAGGGGGTGCCCTATTTTAGCATTCTCAAAAATAACTGATTCAAGCTCATAGTGAGTAAAGAAAAGCTGGGTTGCTATTGGCAGTTGTCAACTTGAATGGTTAAGTTTCTACCTTTTGAGGAAACTGTGACTTAGGTCACTAGTGCCCTTTCTTCTCCCTGCTTTCTGAAAAGCAATAAATTGTCCACATTTCCTAGGCCTCCCTCCTCTCACCCCTCGTGGGCCTCCGCCAGGTCAGCTGTATCAATACTGTGGAAGGTGCGTGGACCGTTCAGCAGGGACCAGTAGGGGCCTCTCTACCAGCACTTCATCACGGCACATAAATCGCTTCCCAGGCCCTGGAAGAGAAGCACGTGCCAAAAATATGTCGATTTACAAAATGTTTTCATATCCTTAGGGTATTTTATTTCTTTTGCTTCTTGTGACATAAATAGCACATAACCCTGACCCCAGGATTTTTGAAAAAAATAACCAGCTGTGAAATTTCACTAGCACTGGCATGAAATCAAGAACCGAAAGTAATTCACCCCAGTGTATGGGGCTTCTGTCCGCCTCTGATGGAGCTTTGATTTGGTAATGGTTTGTAAAGCCACTTGTCTCCCTGAACTGAAACAGAACTTAAAAGAAAAATACTGAATTCACTAATGGGCAAGGATCCAGAGAGTATTTTGGGGGGTCCATGGTGTGGTGGTGGAGGAGGAAGGGGCCATAACATGGCAGAGTAAAAAGGAAACTTTCATAATATACACTCAGGTTGCTTGAAAGCTTTTAAAAATATTTAATTAAAAGTCAGTGTCCTGTTGGATTGGGGAGCTACTTATGCTTTGTGCTGCCTTTGGACCAAGACTTTGGGGCCCACAGACCTGGAGCCTCTGACACAGGACGAGGGCCCAGGGTTTCCCAGCTCGAAGGTGAGGTTCGAAAGGACGAGACGGGGACAGGGATGCAGCCAGTCTGTTTTGTAGGTTGGTGCTCGTCCACGGTGCTCTAATTTCAAAAGTAACACCCTCCTCCCAACAAGTTCAGTTTGTAAATGAAAACAGCAAGTGAAAATTGAAAAATACTTTTCCCTAAATTTTTTCGATTACAAAGCTTAAGGTGTAATTTTAAAGGCCTCCCCATATTGCGAAGCATAATTTCCTACAAACTGACCCTCCGTCTTCAATCCAGTTACAGTTGGATTACATCTGGGTGCTCCATCAGTCGGATGCCACCTGAAAGTCATTGCCAGCGCTCACAGCCCGAGCCTCACACTGTTAGCGCAAGGCCAGAACCAGGCCATGCGGGGCTGAGTTCACATCCAGTGGCCCCTCTGATGAGCTGTGCTCTGCTCCCAGGCAAGGGAGTCTCAGAGCACAATGGTGGCAGTAACCGTCTTCCTTCACAAGGCAGCTGTGATCAACCCAAGACCCTGTGCGTAGAACACCTAACAGAGTAGATGGTAAAATAGTGTGAGCTCAATAAAAATTTGCTGTCTGGATGAAAGAAGCTGTCCTTACGACAGAGTTCATTCCAGCAACTACTGGGCAACCCAACTTTTCACCGAAGTATATGGAGTTCTTGGAATACAAATAAAGCCCAGGTTCATACACTAATGTTGATGTACACTAGCCATAGGACTCACACACAACAACACCCTAAACTTCTCACAGCCTCACTTTACTCAGCTCTGAAGTGTGGATAGTAGTTAGCTACCTTTTCCTTGCAGATGATAAAGATCACACGAAGGAAGCTCTTGGTTCATGTGGGTGCTATACAAATACTGTTTTTTATTAAGTTTGAGATGGCTCCAGTGTGAATTCAGGGGAAATAATACAAACTTATTAAAGAATCAAAGAAATGTAAGAGCGAGAAGGACAGGGACGAAGCACCGATGTGTCAGCCAAGCTTGGGAAGGGTCCGGGTGGTCACATAGTTAAGCGTCAAACTCTCCAACTACCTCAGAAAACCCTCCATGCAGTGCAAGGAGGGGAAGCTGGCTTGGTGGCCATGCTTTTATGCCAACCTACTGAGGTCTTGCCCACCCATTTTTCCTCTGAGAAACCCAAGCAGGTTTGTTTATTTTAAGACATGAGGAACAGCCATGTGGTTCAGAAATATCTTTTTGCTGTCTCCTCCCTGCTGAGACGCCCACCTGAATTCAAACACTGCCATTTGGAAACTTTGATGGCTGATGTGGTTTTCCAAGGGCTACTTTACACAGTACAGTGATTAACCCTTTTTCAACAGTTTATTACACAGTTTCTGAACAACATAAAAAAGACATTACAGGAGGGCAAAGGGTTTAAATGTGGTAGGCTTCCAGAATAACACTTGCCACATGCAAATCCATTCCTGCACCAGGTTCCATGAATGTGGAATCGATTTAGGGGCTAATTGAGGAACAATGAGGAGCAGCTCCACTTTGGAGAAGACCCTGGATGAACTCTGGGCCTGTGCAAAGCAAGGAGAGAAGGGTTTGCTCCCTAAACTGCCATGGTTCTTTTCAGGAAGGTTTCTTTTTCTCAGGCTTGGGCAGGTTAAGCCAGGCCCGTTGCTTTCCCACAGAAACATGCGACCCTTCAAAACAAAACCTAAGGCCCTGAGGACCGCCACATGGCCTCAGACTCACGGCGCACCAGCTGCTTAGCTATGGGTGCTGAGGGCCATTATACAATATCCATAACATTTGAATATGTCTCACAGATCCTGAAAAAACAAAAAACAAAAAACAAACCCCAAAACTCCAACAGGAAAATGTGCAAAGAACACGAACAAGTAATTAAAAAATGGAAGTGACAACTGTGAAGAAATGTTTCACCTCACTGGTAATCGGAACAAAAATAAGATACCATCCTTCAGCTTACAAAATTCCTAAAGATTAAAACATATGATTATACCTCATGTTGTCAAGGATGTGGAGAAAAGGGTAAACTTTAATTCTGTAGTAATGAAAGAGTGAGTCAATCCTTTTGGAGGGCAATTTGCAAATGTCATAAAGATGTTGATATTCCTATGATCAAATAGCTCCTTTTCTAGGGGTTCGGGTGGAGAAATTAAACATATGTGTGCATAAAAATGAACATGGAAAGATGTTCACTGAGTATAAGGTTGGAAACTGTTTCTGTAAAGGGCCAGATACTACATATATTAGCTCCTTACTCTGTAGGGAGAAACTAGCCACAAACGACACAGTAAAATGGACATGGCTGTGTTCCAATAAAACTTTATTTACAAAAACCGGCTACACTTGGTCCATGGACTATCGTTTGCCAACTCATATAGTGTAATTTATAATAATAATAAAAATAGAATCACCTAAATGTCTAACAATATGGAAATGGTAAACTAATTTACTTTATGCAGCTATTACAACTTTTTTTTTTTGTTTTAGTAATTTGGGAAAATGGTCATGTGAAAAAAGTCAGAAAGCAAAACTGTAGATTTACAGTAATCCCAATGTTTTAAAGGAAAAGAATATATAAGCATGGAAAAGGAATGAAAAGAAATACACAAAGATTTTAACAGTGGTTATTTTTATGTTTCTCAGGATCTGAATTTTCTATAACGTGTGTTTTATTTTTAAAATAGAAAAAGTGTTTAAAATAACAGAAATGAACTTCTAGTGTGAATGTAGTTGCACAAGTCAGTGTTCCCCGCCCTGCCTCTAGCTTGTGGAAATAATAAAAAAATGAAGACAAAAGGGAAAAACGATCTTCCATTTCAGCAAAACCAGGACAAAAACAGCAGCTTTCTGTGAGGGATAAAAAAAGCAAAGAAATTTTCCTTGGAGCTTTGGAGAAGGAAGTGTCGAGAAGAGGAGAGAGTTGGCGGGCAGCAGATTTCATAGAGTGATGGCCCTCTGAGGGTGACGGGCACTTCCAAGGGACCGAGCCAGGCCCATCGGCTGCAGAAAAGGGGCCGAGTTGGGCAGCAGACCGGAGCAGATGATTGTCATGGGACTCAAGCTGTGGTCTCTCTTAAAGATGCGTGCCTGCTCTGAAACCACTGCTCTGTGGGAGCCCTGTTCTGTGACACCACTCCTCTATGACACCCCTGCTCTATTACACATTTCCTATATGACACCCCTTCTGTACGACGCCCCACTCAGTGAAACGCCAGCTCTGTGATATGCCTGCACTATGCCACCCTTCCTCTAGATACTGCCGCTGTATGACACCCTGATCCTTGACAACCTTCCCGTATGACATCACTACTCAATGACACCCATCCTCTATGACGCTCATCCTCTAGGACAACCCTCTTCTATGACACTGCTGTTCTATGCCACTCTTTCTCATGACACTCCTCCTCTATGACAATCCTGCTCTATGATACCCCATTTCTATGACATCCATTCACTATGACACCCCTCCCTGACACCCCTCCTGACACTCCTAATCTATGCCACCCTTCCTCAATGACACCCTTCCTTTATGATACCCTTACCCTATGAAACACCTGCTCTATGACACCCTACCTCTATGACACCACAACTCTATGAAAATCCTGCTCTGTGACACGCCTTTTCTATGACACCCCTCCTCTGTGACACCATTACTTTATGGCAGCCCACCAATATGACATTCCAGCTCTACGAGACCCCTGCACTATGACACACTTCTATGACACCCTACCTCTGCGATACACCTCCTCTCTGACACTTCTCCTCTCTGACATACAACCTCTATGACACACGACTTCTATGAAGGTCCTGCTCTTTGACGCCCATCCTCTAGAACACTCCTCCTCTATGACATCCCTCCTCTATGAGACATCTCCTCTATGTATTACAACCCTGCTCTGTGACACCCCTCCTATATGACATGCTTCCTCTATGCCACTCTTCCTCTAGGATACCCCTCCTGTCTGACATCCCTTTTCTATGATACCTCTTCTCTACGAAAACCTCCTCTATGACACTTGTTTGGTATGACACCCTTTCTCTATGACAGTTTTTCTCTCTGACACACTTCCTCTATGCCACTCTTCCTCTATGACACCCCTCCTCTGACACTGCTGGCTCCGTGACACCTCTGGTCTATGCCATCCTTCCTTTATGCTGCCCCTATTCTATGACACCCCCTGTTCTATATGCCCCTTTTCTATGACACCCTCCTCTATGACACCCCTGTTCAATGATACCCCTGCTCTATGACACCCCTGTTCTCTGAAATCCCTGCTCTATAACACTCTTGCTCTATAACAACCTGTCCCGAATTATCATCTATCTAGAGATGTTATTATCATCTATCTAGAGAGTGATCAAAGGCTCTACAACCATATTTACGGTTGTAGAGCCTTTGACCACTTCTTCAAAGAACAGTAAATTTTAATATGGAATACCTAGGGAATATGGTTCCCATGAGCTTCCTGCAGGTATTTCTAGCAGGTGCACAGTAGCCAACCAATGGCGGGAAAGGCAAGGTGGGCGCTCAGAATGCACTTCACTGGGAATCTGAAACTGCAGCTGATGTGAGGAGTACATGTTAGTAGAGGAAAAAATAGACACTAATGAATTAACAAAAAAAAAAAAAAACAGAATAAAAAGAACTAAAAGTTTTTTGGGAGGCAAACGCAGTTAACTTGCTAACTAACAGGAAAAACAGATGAAATAGTAAGTATACAAGTATAGAATATTATGAGAAAATAACTACTAAATATAAGCAAACTAAAAGAACAGTAAAAGGCTACTTTGCTAAAGTAAAAAATGCATTTGAAAACCTAGACGGACAATTTTTGAAGAAAATATACCTATGTATAAACTGTAATATACCTAAAATAAACATACCAAGACTCCAGAAAAGGAGAAAATGTAAACAGACCAGTTTCAATGGGAGAAAAATGAGGAAAGTTGACAAAGTGCTTCATCTCCTAAAAAATAACATATCCAGCTGGTTTTCCATATAGCATTTCCACCGAGTTTCAAAGAACAGTAAATTCCAATGTAATTTGATCTCTTCTAGAATGTAGAAATAGAATGAATACTCCCAAATTTTCTGAAGTGTGCAACAAAGTGCAACAAAGATTTCAAAACTAATGTCATCAACCATCACTTATGAATACTGAAGCAAAAATCCTAAATAAAATATTAACAAACTGCTAAGAATTTAGCTAAACTGCTCCACCACCTTTAAACTACACCTTTAGCTAAACAAAGGTGTGGCTGTCTTGCAGTCCCTTTGTTTGGCAAGTGGCCTTCTGAAATTTTACAGGGATGCTAGCCATCTCTGGGAAGGCCCTAGATAGCAACACAGCCTTAGGGTCACATGCAACAGGAAGCTTCTGATATAATGACCCCGACAGCCCTCGTGCTCAATAGTCTGCCTCCCAGCACCTGTATGCCTTGTGCTTTAGATGAGACCCCCATGGGGCTTACCAAAACCCAACTGCTTGGTTAGAAGGGATCAATCAGGCAATAGCTTGGGAACCCCAGAGCACTGCACCCAGGGACCCTACAGAAGGCACGTGCCCAGAGTCTGCCCCTTACCGTCTGCACTCTGCCTCGACCTGCCTGTGTGGCCCTTTGCGGTATTTCCTCCAGGACCTTTGAATAATAAACTTCTGTATTTCAGTTTCTTTTGTGGTCACTTGTTGAACTGTGGCTCATCATCGGCACCCTGTGCGCCACTTAACAAACGTTAATTTCGAGAAGTCATGACACAGACAGAATCCAAGAGGGTAAAAGAGCCAAGCATTCTAACCGGGTGGAGGTTGTGCTAGAAATAGAGGCAGTTTCGCAATGGGAGACACATTAATAGAATTTGTTTTACCAATGAGTTTAAGAAGAAAAATCATAATGTAACATCTATTTTTGATAAAAACATTCAGTAATAGAAGAATACTTGCTTCTCGTGATAACCATCACTCTCTCCCGGCCCCAGAGCCTGCGTCATGCTGAAGGGGAAGTACAAGCAGCATCTTTGGTTGTCAAGAGCCAGACAAAGATACAAAGATTTAACTCTTTTTTAACTTTGCGCTACCAGGAGTAGCCTACATAATTAGATCAGAGAAAGAAACTAGGCTAAAAATATTGATTAGAAGAAGGCAAAATGATCACTACTTTTAGATGATATGGTTACATACTTAAAAGGAAAAAATGCTAAAAAAAAAAACTACTGAAACAGCAAATGAATTTAGAATAAGTAGAAAAATTATACAGAATTCAGAAACTTTCATGTTTACAAACAATAACCAGAATGAAAATATAATTGAAGAACAGATCCCATTTATAGCAGCAAGAAAAGAGGTAAAATAAACAGAGATAAATTTAAGAAATGTGAAAGTCACTTATAAAACTCTTTAAAATGTTACCCATATAAAACTCTTTAAAATGTTACCCAAGAAAACCTGACCAAATGGCAAGGCGCACCGTGTTCTTGAATTGCATACACTTAACGGGGTCTTCCCAGGAGTGTCAGCACTTTCCTCCTCTTGGGGCTGGACTGACACCAGCATCCAAGACCCATGCTGGGCCCCAGGAGGACTGCAAACCCAGGTCAAGCAAGAGCTGCCCTGGGCCATGTTGCTTAAGACCTCGTATTCCGGTTGATAATGTCTCATGTTTAAGATGATTAAAATACTAAAAAAAAAAAAAAAAAAAAAAAAAAAAATCTATGTATACTGAGACTCACAAAAGGCAACTGGATTTAGCAACAAAGAGGTTACTGCTGATCCTTGAGAAAGCAGTTTCCACAGAGTAGTGGGGCTGGAAGCGTGTCTGTGTCTCTCAGCCAACGCCGCTCATTTCAGCGGGAGGGCAAGCCACGGAACTTCTCGCCCGATGATAGGATGCTGAACTGATACAAAAACTCACCTCCTGCTCCAAGCATATAGATAATAGGATAAAAATTCCCACATAGCCAAATTCAGAATAGGAAAAGGAAGTCCAGAGACTTCATAAAGAGGAAATGCAAAGTCAGAATGTTGTACCGGCATAAAGCTGAATGTCTTACAGAGGTACCAGACCCTAATAAACCAGCAGGATGAGGTCTGAATGCAATTTTAATGCCATCTATAACTGAGACGGTAGCCAGCCCCTTCCAGCTGAAAGGGAGCTGGACCTGGGGGGTTTTCTCAGCATAAAGCTGGGAGCTTTATGAACTAGTGGGGAACTACTCCATCAGTGGCGTCTTCAAAAACTGAGACAAAAACATAAAATATGGCCGGTCACTGTGGAAATCTGCAGCATCCCCGAAACGCAAATTCCCAGTCTTCCCTTAGGCACTTCAGGGGAATCCAGGGCAAGTGGGTCTGTCCAGCAAAAGGACTCCCACCAAACCGGCTCGCACCCCAAAACTGCAAAGCCTGGGAGAAATGCCTCACTGTGAGTCAGCACCAGCTCTCACAACAAAGGGGTCACGCCCGGACTTCAGGGAAGAGGCCCACCTGAAAGAGACTTTGAAAAACTATTTCTAAAATGTTCACAAAGATAGAGGAAAGAGTGGGAAAAAAATAACAACAAAACCCCAAAAGAAAATGGGCATCAAGGAGGTAAGTAGCTGGTTCCAATGAAGACTTCAGTAATATATGAGTTTCACTTGCAAAAACAGTGATAAATAGTTGGGAAAATGAACACGTTAAGAGCCAATTAAGTACCAGGCACTATCCTAAAACGTAAGTGTTGTATATAATGCCCACAACAACTGCCCTGTGGGGTAAAATGATTAGTGCCTATTTTTTTAACTCGGGCCTCAGAGAGTTTAACTTTTCCGAGGTCACACAACTGGAACTGGATTTGGAACCCAAAACTAGGAGAGGGAGATGCCATAGCTGCTAAAGAAACGTATGTAAAACCGAGGGCTTACTATCGCCAAAGAAGGGAGAATTAAAGAAAGTTAATTTTAAAGGAAGATGGATTCCTCTTGAGCTCTCACTTGCAGAAAAAGGAATTCATTGCAATGGAGAGGAGGGTGTGTAAGGGTGCTCAGGACTAAATGTGCAATGTACAATGCTAACATCCCCACACTGGCATCACCTCTTACTCACGCAATTATTTTAGCAGGAGAGGAAAAAATGATCTGACTTCAATTTGTTCAGCATTTATTTTCTAAAAAAGGATATTTGCCACAAGTAATTACTGTGAAAGGGGAGCTATTTCTGGTTTCAAAGGTTTTCAATCATGAAGTGGTATTTGACGACGTAATTATTTCCACAGGCTGAAAAACACGCTTGTCACTGAACTACACTAGTAACTGAATTCGACCACAAAGAAAATGGCATGCGTTGCTGATATACTTGGTCACTAATTTTATAGGAATAGTACCAAAATGTATATTAACAATGATTTGCCATTCTATGAGAGGCACTGTAAAATAATGTAGAAAGCTGTTTTATGCTCAGTTTTGTTCTCAGAGAGGGGAGAACTTGGATGTGGGCTGTGATCTCCCCTTCACAGAAGGTGGGAGAAGGAGGCCAGAATCTCCCTGCACTCCAAGTCCAGCTCCCACTCACTAACGCCGCCTTTTGCCCAGCAACACTGGTAACATCGAATGTTCTGGAGGCAACGGTGAGCTCGATTTTCTCTTCATGATCTCAAAACATTTTAAAGATGAATTTGCAATAAGTTCCTCTTTTACCACTAAGCTGCAATAACTTTGAGCCAAAAATAGTCAATGATGGTGAACTGTAACTCTACCCAGGGAGGAAAATGAATCACAGAAAAATTCCTTAGAGGGTTTCTAGTTCAACCATGTCAGCTTAGGGATAAGGATCTGAGGTCCAGAGATTGCCGTTGAGATGGACCATGGCCTAGAACCTATGTCTTCCAGTTCCTTATCAAGGGCTCCAGACCATGCTGATGGGAATCAGGTCAGCTGAATCATGGCAGAAATATACATTCGTATGTGAGCTAAGGGAGCCTAGACAAAGCCATTAGCATTAACGAGAACAACAGGAGTGCATTGTGGTTACCTGCCAAACACCCCCTCCTCAGCCCTGCCCTCTCTTTCTTCCAAATCTGGAAACACTAGCTTCTAGTGGAGCTGGGGAAACTGTATTTGAAGACACAGATTGGTTTGAATGTTTGCTGGAGATCACCAAGCTGGTCGGCGACAGTCAGGGGGAGAGTGCAGGACTCTGGCCAGAGGTCTGTTTCCCGGAAGGTGGGAAATCTTAAATGAAAACTCAACCACGATGCATATGTTATTAGGACTAAACCCGTTGTCAGAAGCCATGACCCCTTTTAAACGGGAATGCTGCGGACTGTCTCAGACAGAGAATCTTGACTCCAGGTCTCACTCCATCACAGGTCTTCCTCAGTCACAAATTCCCTGTAGCTTCGTGGCTGTCACCTCACCTCCCGAAGCCTCAGTTTCCTCACCTGTAGAATTGGGGCCAAAAATGTCACAGTTCAACCAACCTCAGAGTCAAGAGGGGAGTTACGTAAGATAAAAGGTGTGCTTAAAGGATGATGGTGACAAAAAGGCAGACAAGAATTTTGAGGCTGATGATATTACCTTTGACCCCAGACTGGAGTTGAGGCTAAGAGCTCCCTCTCTGCCTTTGGATAAAGCAGATCTGGTTTGAAAGCCAGGCTCTGTGCAATCATGGTAGAAACACACATGCTGTCTGAGCCTCAGTTTCCTCAAATTTAAATTCGGAGTGATAACAATAATACCTAGCTCACAGGAAAAACAACTTAGGAAGGGACGCACAGCCAGTTTATTCTTCTGATGTTACTCACGGAAGCAACAGCACGGGGCCTTTCTGAAAGCTGATTTAGAAAAGTGAAACCATTCTCGGTGGCTGTTCCTCATGATTCAACCATGCCGGGGGAGTCAGTAAGATCGGTAGGCAGAATTTCCCCCCTGGTCAGAGCATTAGGAATTTTGTGGAAAAATATTCCAAAATCTTCCTTTTGGGAACACAGTCTTGCTTCTCTCTCAGTTTCAAACCTCCAGTCCTGGGGAAGCCCGGATTCGGAGAAAAGCTGTTCAACGGGCCGGTGTGAAAGGAATGGCACACGCACGCGAATGGGAGGGCCCGTTTTTGTTTGCTGTGCCTTCGCTCACAGGTTGCTCGCTGCCCTCCGAGGGAGGCAGACTGGGTGCCATCCGTTCCCCGGAAGAACAAACCAAGGCTGTGAAAGTTCAAGTTACTTTCCGGAGTAAATCGCCAACCAGTTGAATGCTCTTCCTGTGACACAGCACCACCTCTCACTCTGCTTCACCAAATTTAAGGAATTTACCCTCACCTAAATAAAATGTCTGCCAAAAGCCAATATGCCTCAATATTAGTAATCAGAAATATTTGCTCCGTTATGATACCAACATATCAAATAAGATGCAAGCCACGCACCTACATATATCCACACATAAAAAGTCTGGGGAAAGTTTAGGAAGAAGGCACCGGAGAAGAGCCACGCACTGGATCCTGTGGAAGCGGCTGCGGGCCTCAAGGCCCCCGTCGGCCTGACTTGGCGTGTGTGTCTCCCCTCTTTGGGTCCCTCTGTGTCCATGGATGATGCTTCAATATTTTGTACTCCTTGTTAAGATAGTTTTACTGGCAATCCAACACCTATTCCCACCCCCATGTTTTAAAAATGTCTTCCTCAAAAATACTCACTTTCCCAGTCCTTCCCATAGCAAGGGATGGGCATGCCAACAGTTCTAGCCAGTGAGATGTAAGTTGGGCTCAGCTGGGGAGGGGATGGTTGGCAGTTTGGGGAAAGTTTTGATTTCCTGATAAAAGTTATAGTACTGCCCTTTCTGTCTTTCCTTCTGCCTTGAATTCAGATGTGGTGGTTGGAGCTCCAGCGGCCATCTAGTGACCGCGGGAACAAGACTACTGCCCACCCATAGACTTTTTGTTGTGAGATGAAAATAAATCCCTCTCTGTTTTAGCCACTCTAAGTTGCTTATGATTACTTGGAACCAAACACATTGCTAAATAATATGGCCCTTTTGTGATCAAAGTATGTTCAGAAGAGAAGGGATCATTTTTCAACCCATGTTGATGTTGGACTTTGGGAAGGCACTTTTGGTTCTGGGACGTTTTTCCGGTTTTAAAAGCCAAAGGAATGTGTTTTCGAGGAATGGCTGGAAACACACCAACAATCCCTACCTTCTTACCATTCGCTTATGGGAGTTCACCCAAAACATTCATTTATTAGAAATCATAGCGTTCTCATAAATGCCTACAGATTGAAAGACTGAACTAATGAGGTGAGAAAATAATGCTCTGGTCAACAGACACAGTGAAAAAAATGACTGCTCCATCATTTGGGCACATACAATACATGCGCATTTCCTCTCTTTTTTCCTTCCTCCTTCTCCCCTTCCTTCTTTCCTTGGAAATTAAAAGACTCAAAGAACCAATGAATAAAAGAAAGATGGAGGCTAAAGTAAGGTAGGGAGAGGAACGAAAAGCTAGGGGAGAAGAGAGAGAAAAAAATGAAAGAGTAAGGAAAAGAAACTTTTGTCTCTTTTATCTGGGCTGCACATATCAGAGAAAACGATTCTCTGTTGTCATTGCTCTTTGGATCTTTGGAGTTCAACGAAAGTCTTTAGCTACTTAGAAAAATCCTTGCTTTGCTGTGAAAGAATTGATCTGCTTATATTTTCAAAACTCAATGCTTATTTTTTATTTTTATTTTTTATTTTCTCAGGAATTCTCAAGTTTTTATATGCAGGTTTTATATGAAGGAATAATTCAGATTTTATGAATATACTTGGAAGCTAAAATGTATCTGTCAGTACCTTCCATCGGAGCCAAATACTATGGTATTTCAAAGTCATCAGATTACCTTATCCTGGATCTTTGAGAACTAATTGGGACTTCTTATTTCATAAAGTCTAAAGGTTACATATAGGACCAAAACTTGTCATTAGAAATTTTTCCCTCTAATCAAATATGGTGTTTTTTTTTTTTTTGACTTAGTAAATATCCTCCTTTTTCTGCCTGAAAACAATTTACTTTTTTATTTTGGGGGGGATAAAAATAATTTTTATTTTATTAAAATTATTTTATTGTTTAAATACAGTTGTCTGCATTTACCCCTCACTCCTCCCCCCACACCCCAGCTATCCCCCCTTCCCTTACCTGCTTCCACACCCCCTTGGTTTTGTCCATGTGTCCTTTCAGGAGCTACTGTTCCTGAAAACTCTTCCCCCTTCCTTCCATTATCCCCTCTCACCTCACCTCTGGTTACTGTCAGATTGTTCTTAATTTCAATGTCTCTGGTTATATTTTGCTTGCTTGTTTCTTTTGTTGATTAAGTTCCACTTAAAGGTGAGATCATATGGTATTTGTCCCTCACCACCTGGCTTGTTTCACTTAGCATAATGCTCTCCAGTTCTGTCCATGCTGTTGCAAAGGGTAGGAGCTCCTTCTTTCTTTCTGCTGTGTAGAATTCCATTGTGTAAATGTACCATAGTTTTTTGATCCACTCATTTACTGATGGGCACTCAGGTTGCTTCTAGCACTTGGCTATTGTGAATTGTGCTGCTATGAACATTGCGGTGCATAGACTCTTTTGGATCAGTGTTTCAGGGTTCTTAGGATATAATCCTAGCAGTGGAATTACTGAGTCAAAAGGCAGTTCCATTTTTAGTTTTCTGAGGAAATTCCATACTGTTTTCCACAGTGGCTGCACCAGTCTGCAGAAAACAATTTTAGGTATCAGTGAAAAATCATTCCTAGACAACTGTTTGTTTTGTTTTAAAACAGGTTGAACAAGGGCAGTCTGGTCACATGTATAAAATTCCAAGCTTATACACCCTTAGACCTTTGACCAAATTTCACTTCTATGCATTTATTCTAAAAAAAAAAAAAAATCAACCAGGTGTGCAGGCTGTATAGCAGTGTTCATGGCAAAGCTTACAATAACGAGAAAAATAATGAGAAATGGTGACAACCTACAGTAGATTAGATCCATGTTTGGAAGCATTTCCTCTTCATTATGCCCCTCTCTGCAGACCCAGAGAATGTCCTGATCCCTAGCTGCAGGCTGGGCCACATGACTTATTGTGACCAACGGGACATTTGAAACCAAGATGCCACCCAATGCTTGGAAACCATTTGTTGATTTTGGTGTCATCACCATGAGAAGAACGTGCAACACTAGGTGCTTCAGGAAGAGAAGATTCTAGGAGGGGATGAGAGACTCCCGGAGCAGAGCCCCCCCACCTATTGTGCTTCACGGTCACCCTGCCATTCTGCAAACTCCCTAGCAAGAGGTGGAAAGCTCATTTCTGTACAGCATTAAAATTTTGTATTTGTCTCTTATGCAGCATTATTATGACCACAATTGACTGATACAAAACTAGAATGTCAAAAAATAAGGAATTTAATAAATCATGACACTTATAATAGAGTATTAAATAGTCATAATTAATGATAGTGATCTACACACTTATTGACATGGAAACTATCTAAGACATATTAAGAAAAAAGCAAGTTATAAACATGTATGTGTAGTATAATCATACCTTAAATTATATATACATATGTGTTTACACATAGAGGAAAGAGCCTGGGAAGAAATGTACCAAATGTTGGCAGTGTTTCTCAACGAGTGGTAAGAATATAAATATTTTCTCTTTCTTCCTTATAAATAGCTATATTTTTATATGAAAAATAAGCTTATAGCAATTTTAAGTCAATGAAAATAATAAAGTTATATCATTTAGAAAAATAATTAAAATGTATAGACTTCTGCCTTAATTTGCCAGGTATCATTGACCTTCAATAAGAAAAAAGTTATGTCTGAAGGACACACAGACAAAGCCAAAGGGGGGTAGGATCTCATGAGGGTGGGAGGTGGGGATGGGGGCTAGGGGGAAAGTGGAGACAACTGTACTTGAACAACAATAAAAAAAAGAAAAAACAAGTTATTTTCTTCTCCTGAAGAGTTATAGGTTGTTGTTGTTGTTTTTTTAATCTGGCAACTGACAGCTGTAGTATGTTGCAAAAATTAAATCAAGTTACCTTCAACGTACTCAAAACAGCCTAGCCTTTTGTTCCCCAATTTTGTCTGTTTTTTACATCAACTAACAAAGTCTTTGTTTCGGATTCTGAGTGGCATATCTGTGAATTAGTCCTCGTATGATTTCCCAGAGGCCAAGTCAACCTTCCTTCCCACCTCTCCCTCTAGATGATTTCTCCTTGATCTACCCATAAAACCCTCAATCCAGAAGCAAGGATTAGGAAAGTGCAGACTCTAATAAAAAAATAATTTGATTAGCATCAGAGAAAGAGAAAGCTTACCCAATTAAAAGGACTGTTTGGTACCAGAAACAGACGCTGTGAGCGCGATGAATAGCACGGACAAGGGGACACGGAGAATGGTACCCTAGTCTCCGGGGTGTCTGTGTGTGCAATACGTCCCCCTAATCCTAACCGAGGGGCAGGGGAGTCATTAAAAACATGTAACAAAAAAAAAAAAATCTGCCAGTGATCAGCTTAGCATTTACAGACCCCAGACATGGCTTGCAAAAAATGTTCTGCCTAATTTCCCCGCAGGTGTTCCTGTGCCCGGGGACCGCCACAGCACCATCAGGGGCCCACTGCTCTCTGGTGTTAAGGATTATAGTTGTTTCAGTTACAAGACATGAAGCAGACCCGTGGTTTCAGGAAATATTAAAGACCTGATCGCCTGCAGCAAAATGACAGAAACTTTCATCTTGGGTAACCTTTCTCTAACGGCCCATTAGGGGGCACTGGGAGGGACAGGCTCTCTGAGCACTCTGCCACCGCCCAGAGTCTGGAGGGAGGCCCAGGTGGCGCATGTCCCTTGCAATCTCTCATTTGGTTGCTAGGGACCTCCCATTATCAGAAAATATTTGTTGTTACATTTACGTAATTATAGTGAGGGCGTATGTTTTAAATCACGTAAAAATGACTTGAATTTTGGTTGCTACCTACAACTGAAATTCTTTCCAGTTGAAATTCAAATCTAAATCCCTCCACAATGCTGCACTATTTTATTTTACTAAAACTGCTGTTACTTTGATTTTGTTAATATTTAATACATTCTTTGGGTAGAATTCACCAAATCATATTCCCTACTAAAAGTTGCATCTTTCTACTTAAAAAATATATCTCTATAGATACTGTACATGAGTGTTCATTTATAAAAATATGAGGGTGGAGGGTACAATTCTTTATATTTTATGACCTGTCTTACAGGGGGCTTAGATAAATACAGGCAACAACACAGGCTCATGCAGATTACACTAAGTAGGCAGAAACATGAGGAAGCCGGGAGTGGTGTGGGCAGACACCACGTGCCTTTTCGTGTGCCTGCTGGAGGGCGGCGCTGAGCTTTCTGCAGCAACGTGGCCCAGGAGTCCCAGCACTGGAGCGGCCTGCTCGCTGAGGATGAAGACAGCTAATTCGGCCCAGCTAAACCTGAGGGAAGTTTCTCCCTCGGGTCCTCATTAAGAGGCTGCTGTGGAATATAATGAGCAACATCTTGAAGGATTACGCTGCACAGTGAGGGTTAGTTGTTTCGCTGGGCTTACATAGCCCTGGCAAGCTGAGGGCATAAGCCCCTCCCCCTTCCCTGGAGACCAGAACAATATGACCTGGGCACACACTGCACCTGATCCAGAGACAGACTTAGGGGCATGGAGAATGACTATTTGTAATCATTTTTAAAGCTGCAGAATGCTTTCTTCAAACAAAGACTTTCTGGGGAGCGGGAAATACAGAAAGAGAGGCAGGTTTGGGGAACTGGATGAGGAGGGCAGCTCTCAGGGTGCTGACGGCAGGCTATGGAGGGCCGTGCAGCTGGAGACGCAGGGTGGGGTAGGACATCGGCAGGGAAACCTGGGCTGCTGCTGCAGATGGCAGTCGCCAGTGTGAAGGTGGAAGCTGAAACAATGGGGAGATTCGACCCAGCTGCAGGTGGAAATGGAGGGGCTGAGGACCCACAGGTAAGAGAGTTGTTCAAAAAGAGGAGGAAGCAGAAGCTTTTATTTATTTTTCTGTAACATGCAGCACGAGGTTCCCAACGTGGCCTCCATGTCACCAATCTCAGCCCTGCAATTTTGATTGCCCTCCAGGAGAGCAGCCTTCAGCGTGGGGACATGAAGCCAAGGCCGGGGATCTGCAGGGCAGCACACCCCGCCCTCCACCTCCGGACTCCTCAGGACAGCCTCCCAACACCATTCTCCTCACATGCGCACATATGCTCTCGGCTTTACAAGCTGCCTGTGCTTGTTCCAATCGGGTCCACAGTGAAGAGAAGAATGAGGCGCCGTCCCGTGGGGGCCAGCTGGTTCAGCGCGGGTCTGAAGCCTCTTTGCAGTGCTGTGACGTCATGGCGCTGGTGTTTGAAATGTACTACATTACACAACATGATCTGCATGCTTACCTCAGTGAACGGTGCTATTTTAGGGAATGATTTGCACATACATCCCATGGACCATGGGTGATACATGCGGACAAGAGTGGGCATGGCCAAGTTGCTTGGAAAACTGAGTTTAGATGCTGCTGGGAGGAAGTGAGGGTCTCTACCCTCTACTCTAAATGGGAGGGTGCCACTGGGAGTTCACTGGAGTTCACCCTAGAAAAAAGAAGGGTTACAGACCTTCCTGAAAGTTTCATCTGAATTAAGACCTACCTAAAGAAAAGGAAGGTTTGACAGCTTCCTGGGGACTCACAGGGCAGCTGGTGCTTCTAAGGCTCACCTTCCTAAAAGCAAACGTCTCAGATGTTTCTGGCACTAGCGGATCCACTGCTCAGCAGACGGCTTGGCAATGACTCTGCCGCCAGGCCCCCTCTAAGACAGGCTGAGGGCGACCAGCACGAGGTCCTGGCAAACGCTCTGGACACGGCGACTGCCTTGAAGACAAGCAGCAGCTTTCAGTCTGGGACACTGGAAGCTGTTTGAGGGAAGCGAAGGGCAGCTGAGTATCAGGAGCAGTGGAGGGGTGGGGCAATAACCATCAGAATCATAGGGGGGCTGGGGCAAACTATAATCAGAGCTACCGTTGGTGGAGTGTCAGTGAAGTGTCAAGCCCTTTGCTGAGTATTTCATATGCATGCATTGCCTTATGTAATCATAGTCAAACAGTATGATCCAATTCCCATTTTAGAGATGAAGAAACTTGCGGAAATTCAGTTAGGAAATGGCTGAGTGAAGATCTGAACCCAAAGCCCATCTGTTGGCCATTTCTTTATGCTTACTCTCTAATCTCTTGTTACTCAGGACCAGCACAGACAGCATCACCTGGGAGCTTGTTAAAAATGCAGACTCTCAGGCCCCCCTATGTCCTCCCAAATCCACATCTGCATTTTAACAAGACCCCCATGTGATCTGTGTGCATCCAGGTCTGAGACACAGGACCCGAATGTGCTGCCACTGTTGGGTTAATTAACAGTCAATGGAAAGGTAACACAAGGTGCAACAGCCACAGACCAGTTCAGGTTACAGCAAGTTGGGACAGCCACTTTGGGGAACAATGTGACAATACCTGTTAAACTTTGAAACGCACATTCTCCTTAACTCAGAACTGCTACTTCAAAGAACTCATTCTATTTATAAACTCACATATATGTGCAACGATCTACAACAAAGATGGTGACTGCGTGGAAGACCAGACCTAAATGCACACCAACAAGTGCATCAGGTAGGTTCCCAGGTAAAAGCAGATGGCAGGTTCAAACTGTGACAGTCTGAGCAGGACGCAATAAAGGCACCGTCAGCAAAGTTGTGGGTACGACAAAAGAGGACGGCACGGTGCAGTCGGCAGTCTCACACATCAGAGTCACCTGGAGGGGCTGTCTACACACAGGTGGCCGCCCCCGCCAACTGTCTAAGTTGGTGGGTCTGGGGTGGGTCTGGGGCGGGCCGGGCACCTGCACTTCCAAGTCCTGTGGTGAAGCTGATTTTACTGGCCCAGCACCACACTTTGAGAATCACTTGAAGAGGGAAGTAACCTAGGACTAGCTGGAGTGAAGGAGAAGCCCTCAGGCCCACTGGGACAAGGGGAGGGACAGACTGCTGGAACCTGCAAAGAGATGATCATGTAGAGAAATCACCTAAGATGACCTTGTAAGGAACAAGACAAGGGAGTAAGCACTCCAACCTCACTCTCCTTCCTTCCTGTCTCATGTTTGGCTTCCCACTGGCTGAAGGGCCTGGAGGGGCACGAGGAAGATAATCTGGTGCAGCAGTGGATTGGTTGCGTGAAGCTAACGAGAACTCTGCAGACATGAGCAAGAATCAACCAGCAAATGCCGAACAGTGTGTGCTGTGAGGCTGCCGTCCATGCTCAAACAGTGCAGAATACCCCTGTGAGGACACGAGAGGCTGTGAGTAAGGGTGCCTCTGCCTCCGGGCACTGGGACTCCATGAGTGGGCAAAGCGTGAGTGTGGAGGGAGTCAAGAGGGGGAGGGGGAGCAGCTAGCGGGAGAGCCGCACGAAGAGGAACAGTCGGCATCAAGAGACTGCCGAGAAAGGCCCAGCACCGGCGAGGCCCGCGAGCGGACCAGAAGCCACGCTGAGCCAGCCCACGTGGCCTGCACTCAGGGACCGCGCTGGGGTGGGTTTCATCCTGGCTGCACATTTGAACCACCCAGGGAAGCTTTGAAAACGACCACACAGTCCCTGGGGCAGGACTGGGCTCGTAAGTGGGAACGTCCCAGCTGCCTGTCTCTGCGCATTGTGCTGGCCCCATTCCAGCTTCCCCAGGACCCCACGTCCCTCCCTAAACAACCACCTAAAACAGGGTCCTTGATACCCTTGCCTGTGCCCCCAGAGGCTGTGGCAATAGGAAGGAAGGCTCCCTGCCTCTCCTCTCTATGTAGGACTGGGGGCGCAGTGGTGAGAACCCCCCCACCCCTTGTTACAGGGGTATGAGCATATCAGGATTAGTGCTGAAGCTGTTACTATTATTAGAGAAAATAGTAATGTACCAACAGGTTGCCTTGTGGATTTGAGAACCCAGACACAACGACTCTGAGTAACGTAGTCCACACTCCCAGCTGGGGCAGGGCCTAGAGAAAAGGTTGTGGCTCTTAAAATGATACTGAATGACGTAAAAACTGGTTATGATCCACAAAGCTCAATACAGTCCGTAAAAACTGTGAAAAGATTAGGTGACACTGGGAAACGAACAAGCACACAAGAACCAACCCTAAAAATGCACAATTTAAAACAAGCTCCCTAGGTAAGAGCCTCTGCAACCCGCTGGCCAGCATGACCAGGTGCCCTCCCCACCGGGCCGTGGAAAACACCCGCCCTGCCTCCCGCCGTTTCAAAGGTCCCATTTCCTCCCAATGCCGGTTGTCTAAATTTAGAATGCGAAGTTTACCACTCACACAGTTTCAATTAAGATGACATATGCTTTATGAGAATAACATCCAGTCAACCTCCTATACAATCAACCTTTCCTAAAATCAAGATGCCTGTTTCCAAGCAGGTCAGTGAGCAAGACTTCAAAGATGCGTCCGGAGAGGATTGTTTCTGGAACATTCATCTTGGAGTGAAGGAGAATTCTTCAGGGGGACAATCCTAGCTTGTCTGCTGTGGAACTCTGCCCATTAGGGCAGCCAAGCCTTTGTCCGCTAAGAAAAGCATAGAAACCTTCCACCGGGGAGGTGCTAACTCGTTCGAGTGAGAGCAGACGTGAAGACTCGCAGGGCTGGTCCGAGCCCGTTAGAAAAGGTCCCCGGCTCAGATGGGCCTTTCACAGACACTTGGGATAATTAGTCCAGAATGGATTAACTCCAGCTGGTGCGGATGATGATAACGAATGACAACAGTAGTATTTGTTGAACACCTAATGTGGGCCAGACAGCATGCTGAGTGCTTTACTGCGTTAAGTTTGTAAGTGTGAAACAACGGTCATATAATGTGGCTACAATCGTTATGCATTTCCTTGTTACAGAGACGGGTAAGTCGCACGGTCACCGGTTACACTAGTAAGGTGGTGACCAGGCTGGGGTGCCACCCCACCGTGTGACCCTGGAGCCCAGGCTCTGACCCCTGCACAGCGGGCTCTCACAGCCACCGCTACTGAGCACTGTGAAGTTTCTTACTTGAATCTTCCTGATGAGCCTGCAAGGAAGGTTTTATCAACCTATTTTCTAAGTGAGGAAACTGAGGAAGAAATAGTTTGGGGGATTCACCTAAGGTGTGTGGCTGAGCCACGATCTGAGCCCAGGTGTTTGCCCCGGCGCACAAGACTATACTTCTCCTGTCCCTTTGCAAAACACTAATATCTGACTGAGGTCACAGGGAGGCAAGGGCAGGAGCAAAGCGGGGAACGGGGTGCGGTGGGCAAGGAGGCCTCAGAGGGGCACACGTGAGACCCAGCATGCCACCTCAGAGCTGGGCCATTGGAGAGCTGAGGGTGGAACACTATCAAGGGAGTAAACAGAAAGGATTAAACACATTCACTATCACAAAGGGAGGCAGGGCCTCCTGCAAGACTATTCTGGAAACTGTCACCTGCCCCTCCTCTACGTACCTGCTTGCCCTTGTCCTTCATTCTGCATCTTACCACGCAGAGGGCCGGCGTGCTCATGTTCTTCAGGGGCGGCTGGTATGGGGGGTGCGGTGGGGACGAGCCTCAGAGGCAGTAGCCAGGGAGGGGAGCCGTGCTGTAGAGGGGCCGAAGCCGGAGAGACCACGGAACATCTGTGGACCCCAAACCAGCAAGTTCTTTCTGGGTTTGCCTCATACATATTTTCTTTGCTTAGCTAAATAGCTCAAAAACAAAATAGTAAAATAAAATAAACAGTCTGATAACTGTAAATACACTGCCCAACTTTTGAACTGTGTAAGAGCTTAAAATCCCGACTCAGTTACTTATCATCTTTGTGATCTTGAACAAGTGACTAAATTGTGTGACTCGGTTTTCTCATCTATGCAGTGGAGATAATACTAGCATCTACCCAATAAGGTTACTGTGAAAATTAAATTAATCAATACACATAAAATGTTTAGAATCGTACCTGGCACTCCATCATATACCAGTAATATATCAGTAATTGTTATTTTTCTAGCTGTGGTTGATGATCAGGTTTTCACAGACCTTCCTACTGAGATTGCAGAAGGCAGCGTTGGCACGGTTGCAAGCAGTCAGCCCCAGCACAGAAAGCACGTTTTCGGTTTTACTGGCGCCCCCTTGGGTAGGGAGTGGGTAAGCTCTAACCAATTACCAGATCCTGTTCCATTCTCTTTGGGTGCAAATCATTATTTCACATCAAAGTTCCGACTTTTACAAAGATTAAATTTATTGAGGGAACACTGGTTAATAACATTACCTATTACAAATTCCAGGTGTTCGGTACCTTAGCAGTCTGCATACTCTATTGCACACTCTATTGCACACTCACGACTCGGAGTCCAGCTCCTCCCACCACCGCGTACCTGACCCCTCCGCCCTGTTCCTCCCCCCTCCACCCCTGTCCCACTCTGGTGACCACAGTCCGTGGCCTTATTTATGAATTTTGTTTCATCAAAGCTCTTGCTTTTGATAAATTAGTAGTAATTATGAATCACTTTTAGAAAAAAATGAAAAGTTTAGTTTTCCAAAAATCTCCTTTAAACACTATGAGGTCTTTAGGTTAGGGGAACTCTCATAGCTCTTGCCTAAAGCTGAGAGGTTGTTTCGCGCCTGTTGTAGACCTTCGCACAAGTTGGTCTCTGCCTGTGATGTCTCTGACTCCACTTTCACAGGCCTAACTCCTATTCGTACGTTAAAACCCAGCTCAGGTCTCTCATCTGTGCTACTCTGACACTGTGCATATACTTCTACTGTATGATTTTCTCTGTAATATAATTGCTTATGTTAGCTTTCCTCACTAGATAGTGAGTTCTTTGAAGCCAAAGTCCATGTTTCAGTTATCTTTGTACCTTCATCATTTAGAACCTGGTGTTCGCTCGTCTGCCCATCGACAAATATCTACGGGAAGTCCCTGTCCGCCAGCACGTGACACACTGAGGAAGGACACAACAGCGAGAAAGATTACTGTAGTCGGGATCATGGCGGGGGAGGTAACCACATCGTTTCCTGCCTTCCTCCTCCAAAAGCGCAGTCTTCCAAAGCTATATTTGATGCAGATGTGTTGAGCGTCAGCTGAATACATATCCAGCTAAACGTATTCATATGGGTGCTGTTTAGCAGAGAAATATCATCTGTGTCTCACGTCACCGGAAGGGAGCTATCAGAAGAGGTTGGTGGGTAGCTCCTCAGCTTTGAAACCAGCCACCAGTGAGTGTCTGTGAACCTGTGGGATGTGGGGGAGCCACACCAAGGACATTGTTGCATTGTTCTTTCACTGTTCACCATGGCTGTTGACCTGTGCACCCACTGTTGCTTTCAGAGAACTGGTAAACTTGGAATTGTAACCTAAGTCAACCGAGACTATGATATGTGTGTGCAGACCAGGCTTATGTGTGCAATCCAAGGTACCCCACGGGCACAGAAGCATGGGGCCTGGGCAATGCAGGGCACAGGAAGTTAGCATGATTTGTAAGATGGAGAAAATGTTTTCAGCAGAATCCTCTTTGGAAGCGAACTGTAGGTGTCTGGGGGAAATATCCTATGTCAAAGGTGAAGTGCGAAGGGAGCCTGATCATATGTCAAACTAGGTAGGGCAAGGAAAGATGGATGCGTATTGTTATAGGTGTACGAGTCTGTAGTATGTCCTCCAATATTTATGCTCCCTTTCTTCCATAGTAACAGAAGCTCCACATATACCACATATAGCTGGGCACATCTACCCAGAATACAGACTACATTTCCCCGCCTACCTTGTAACTACATGTGGCCATGTAACTAAGTTCTGGCCAATAAGAGGGAGGCAGAATGCTATGTGCAACTTCTGGGAAATATTCCTAAAGGGGGAGCATATCCCCTTCTTGCAGGCTGGAATGCAGGTGAAAGGGCTGGAGCTGCAGCAGTCATTTTGGGTAGTGAGATTACCTTGGTAATAGAAGCCAAGTAGGAAGGAATAAGATGAAGGAAGGGTTCATGCTGAGGACAACAAAACTACTCCACCACTCTTTGTCTTCTTTGATGCGCCCCGTAAAGCCACCTCTCGTGATCATTTGATCTTCAGTAAAGTTAGCCAATTCATGAAAAACAAACTTATACCATGTGGTTTTGTGTGAAAATAGATATGGGGCTTAGCTAACAGGGCAGAAACCAAGGCAGCATGAAGGTGTAGAAGTGAAGAAGCCTAGAAAAGCATGAAAAAGCAAGTCTCAGAGTCTCTGGACATCATGGGAAATGCCTTTCTATTTGAATTCAAGAAGACTTCTTGAAGGGAAAATTGAATTAATAGTCAAAATATGTAAACTGGATTAGAAATGTGAGGGCAATACCTCAGAGGGAACACTCAGTTAAGGTTCTGGTAAGGAAGGCTTTGTAAGTTGCCAGGCATTAGGCTCAGAGGCAAGAAAGCTCATGTCCAGTCCCGTGTAGCTGGGATGAATCCAGACAGGACTAGAGGGGAGGGCCAGGAGCTAAGCAGAGGCCAGCTCATGAAAGATCTTAGAGACTTGTGAAGGAGGTGAAGATTTCATCTTAAGGGAAATGAGGCTGGAGTTTCTCCATGTTTCATCAGAGGAGTCTGAGGTTGGCGTTGCCCTCAGGAAAGGTAGCTCTGGCTGCAGCACAGAACTGCTCAGGGACGAGGCAGCAGGAAGCGGGGGTCCATCTCTAGGCCACGCAGCAATGTGAGCAAGAGGTAAAGGGGGCTCTGCCAGGGGCTGGCAGAGGAGCAGCACTTGAGAGACATCCAGAGCGTAGAACAGACACTTGAGGGAGAAGACGAATGAAATTTAGAGAGTCCACCGAGAGGTTTCTGTCTCAGGGCCAGAGAAGTGGGAGGTCTGGTAGATAAAGGACATGAGCTTTTTGACCTTTGAGGGCCTGTAGGTGGAGGGCTTGGGGCACAGGCGAGCAGTGAGGATCAGTAGCACATTCAGCTCTGATCCTGTTTCCATGGCCCAGTTTCTCTGCCTCAGGCCTCTATCCTCCAAGTCTAACTAGAAGAGGGGAAGAAAAGGAGGAATAAGAAATATCTTCTAGAATTCTCAAGGAAGGGTAGGTCAGGCCCCCTTTTCTGCACCAATTTCATCCTGGGCCCCGGGGGGTATCACGGGAGACTTTGGCATTTACCCCCCACCCCGTGGAATTGCCAATAAATACCATGAATAGGCATTCTCCTCTTTGTCACTATTGAAAACTCATGTAACGGGCCCAAAGCATTCTTTCCCGTCCCCTCCCCACTCCAGTTGATACCATATGCTTTGCAAAAAGAGAAAGCAACAAAGCAAGTTTTGGGAAATAACCCATTAGGGTAAGCTTTTCCCAACAGGGGAGACCAAAACCAACAATGTAACTGATGAAGTCGGATTTATATGTAGGTAACCTGGGCTGCAGGGATAAAAAGTCTGGGCAGATACAAATCTTAAATTTAAATGCATGTCACCCAGATTTTAAATAATGAGTCCTCTTTCCTTTGGGCTCATTAAATTTGAAGCCAAGGAGGGAGGCCAGAGAGAAAATAAAGCATAAATCTATCATTTAGCTCTGTAACATAGAAAGGGCTTGAAACTCCCCAAAAGGTAGCAAGAACAGCTTTTAAATCCTGCCTTTTCTCTGCCCCTGTCTACCTCTCAGAGCCACCCTAATTAACTGCATCGCAAGTGTCAAACTGCGGAACCGCGGCCAAGATGCAGCGGGAGCTGCTGCGGCGTTCAAAGGGCCCGTTTGTTACTGTTATGTAATGACGGAGGCCGCACCGAGCATCCTGTGGGAGACCCTGCTCCAATTAATAAAAACCTTGTTTTCTTCAAAGCGAAACGTAAGAATAGATTAATACGTTTGAAAATGAGTATAAACAGGTTCATTTAGTAAAGAATTTCAGTGGCTGAAAGCTCGGATTTCCTAGCTTTTAGGGGAGAGCTGAGAGCTTGAGTTCGGTTGCAAGTCACTCACCCGCCAGGAGAAAACCAGCCCAGGGAAGGGCCACACATAAATACAGGTTTCACTCAGCTTGAGAAGCTTTCCATGTTCACTTGCACTTACTATTTATGGGAGATAAGTTGAGGTTTAAAATGCATATATTCACTTTCCTAGGTAGGGAGTTAAAGATGTAAGGGAAGAGGTAGTGTTTTCATCTCTGGGTACAATTTATAGTCATAGTTTTGGAAAACCGCAGCATAAATGGGAAAGCGGTAGCTGGCTACCTAAATGGGGCTTATGAATCAGGTTTCTATGAATTCTTGGACAGAAAGTGTACCTCTCATTCCTAGAAGAAACACAGAGTAAGCTTCTTGACATCAGTCTTGGCAATGAGTTGGGGTTTTTTTCGTTTTTGTTTTTTGGATTTGGCATCAAAAGTAAAGGAACATAAGCAAAAACAAGTAACGGGACTACACCAAACTAAAAAGCTTCTGCACAGCACAGAAACCATCACCAAAATGGAAAAGCAAACTAGGGAACTAGAGAAATATCTGCAAATCATATTAATTATAAGTAATTAGCAGTCAAAATACATAAAGAACTCACACAGCTCAATAGCAAAAAAACCAATCTGATTAAAAAGTGGACAGACGAACTTAAGAGACATTTCTTCAGAGAAGACATACAATGGCCAGCAAGGACATGGAGAGATGCTCAACATCACTAATCATCAGGGAAACGCAAACCCAAACCACAGCGAGATGTCACCTCAATCCCGTCAGAATGGCTGTCATCTGAAAGACCAATGATCAAAAGTGCTGGTGAAGATGTGGAGGAAAGGAAACCCTCGTGCACTGTGGGCGGGGCTGTAAACTGGAGCAGCCACAACGGTAGGCAGTATGAAGGTTCCTTAAATATTAAAACAGAACTACCACGTAATCTAGCAATTCCACTTCCAGGTCTGTATACAAAGCAATGAAATCACCACCTCAGAGGGACGCCTGCACTCTCGTGTTCACTGGGCACTGCTCTCAGCAGCCAAGGCAGTGTCCATTGACGAGAGGATGGCTAAAGACCATGTGCTGTCATGGATATATTTCACTATATGTGCATACACACACACACACACACATATAGTGAAAAATTATTCAGCCATAAAAAAGGAATTCCCGCCATTTGTGACAACATGGATGGACCTTGAGGGCATTATGCTAAGTGACATAAGTAAGGCAGAGAAAGACAAATACAAACACTATATGATCTCATGTATATGTGGAATTAAAAAACAAAACAAAACAAAACTGAACTCGTAGAAACCCAGAAAGTGGTTGCTAGATGGCAGGGAGTGAGAGCTGGGGGAAACGAGCAATCAAAGGTACAACCTCCCAGTTACAAGCCTAAGAAGTCTGGAGACGTAACATGCAGCTAGGAGCCACCAGCCGCCAGCACCGTGCCATGTATCTGAAAGCTGCTCAGAGAACAGATATGAAAAGCTCTCACCACAAGAAGGAAATCTGTAGCTGTGTGAGGGGGTGGACGTTAACCAAACTTACTAGGGTGATCATGTCACAACGCGCGCACACATGCACATCACATCATCACGTTGCACACCTAGAACTAACACAATGCTACATGTCAGTTACATCTCAATAAAACTAGGAAAGACAAAACAAAATCCTAAAAAAAGGATAAAAATGAAACAGTTTATATCTCTCAGAACTGGGGAAAATAGGACAGAGGCATTTCTGATCTGGAGAGTTTTAAATTTAAGCTTTACGGGGGAAAATGGCCAGAAGAAACTATGAGACTCTGCTAGCAGACGGTGAGTGTCCCAGCAGGAAGCACCAGAGCTCTGTGCCTTCCATGACAAAATCAGGGCAAGTCGATGGAGTGCGCTGCTCACAACTTAGTGAGCCTGCAAACCGAGAGACAGACTGTTACCTTGAACTGTTACCCTTGATATCAAGTACCTTTTTATTCTCATCAAGAATGGTGTTTGGAACTCAGCACTGCAAGTCAGCAAAAAATAAAAATACATAAATAAAAAGAAATAAACATTCTCTAAGCTAACAGAACAAACAGTACTGGGTTGGGAAATGGAACCCAGCCTTCTCATCCATTTTTCCACCCACTGCCTTTCCAATTTTTCTGACAAGTAAAGGGTGGGCTGCGTGATGAAGGCCCCGGGGTGGAGCAGTGCATCCTGCTTGTGGTAATTGATCCAATGGAAATCATATCCTGGCGGGAAACAAGGTCTGAGCCAGAGTACACTGTCTAAACCTAGTTGCCAAATCTAAGACCCAAACAAAATGTGCAAGACAGGGTGAAAAGCCAAAGAGATGGGAGAAATCCCAGGTCCTTACACATAAGGCTGGACCTGGGACGGTGAGCATACCACGTGTTTGAAGAAATTCCTAATGTGGAACAGGGCTGGCCAGGATGGCTTGTTGTGGATTCATGTCTGTGTGGTTTGTGTAGCTGTACAGCTTGCATTAGAAAGTGTGGACATGGCATGAACATCTCTAGCACAGAAACTTACACTATGTACTCAAATATTTGGTGATTTGAATTATGAACATCCATGAACCTGAGAACCTTAGTATGGCAGGGAGCAGACAAATGAGGTTAAATGGGGATGGACCCAGGATATAGCTGGAAAGAGCAGTTGATTCTAATCAAGGTTATAATACTTATAAACAACAAAAGGCCAGGGCCAGGGCCAGGGGCTGCACAATAGATATGTCTTCATGAACCTGGCAGTCCCCTAGATGGAGCCAGGAGTTGGGTGGTTAGGGAGCTGAAGCAGAGGACAGAACACTTTCCAGTTTGCTCCGTTCCCTTTCTTCCTCTGGAGCAAGAAGCGGGTCACTGTAACTGCCAACTGTGAATGTCAGAGACCCAGAACGTATCGATTAATCAAGGCATCTGGCAGAGTCTCTCAGGAAATTCTTGTGGACAAGATGGAGAAATGCAGACCAGATGACAGTATGGTTTGGACGACACATAGTTGGCTGAAAACCTGCTCTCAAAGAGTGCCGATGGAAGGGGGCGGGGAGGTGTCTAGTAACTAGTGAAATGGTTCTGTCACTGGTCTTATTCCACTATAAGAGACTTGGACACAAAGATAGAAGAAACGCCAATCAAGACTGCAGATGACACAACGCTGCGAGCAATAGCTAAAACAGTGAAATCAAGAGTTAAGAGTTAGCAGATATCTAAATGACTTCAATGGAATGGAACGATGAGTTGTACCCACAAGATAGAATTGGAAAGAGATAAATGTGAAGTCTTTAATTCAGGTTCAAAAAATAAATTACATGAATACACGGTTGGGAAGACCTAAGCTGAGAATAGTTCCCTTTAACAAAAAACTGATCATTTTAGTTGATCATGGCCAAAAATAATCCAATAGCTTGACATGGCTTCAAAAAAATCTCATGCAATCTCTGTTTACATCAATAGAAACATCACATCCAAATTAACTGGAAGAAACAGTCCCACTAGACCCTGTCCTGTTCAGAAGTATGGACTGGCACAGTGCCTTGTGATAAACATCATGCAGCAAATACTTGTCACACAAATAAAAGGATACCACGCTTTTCAGATGGACCTTGAAACTAAGAGGGTCAGGGATCTGGAGACTGCAGAAGAGAAAGCTGAACAGATATGGAATGTTTAACCTGCAAAAGGCTAAGGAGACCCACATGAGAGTGATTTTCAAATATTGGAAAGAATTTCCCATTTGGTTTTGCTCCAGATGGGGGAAAATTAAGGGCCAATGGTCAGAAGATCTGTAGAGACAAACTTGGCTCAAGCAGCAACTGAGAACTCTTCATCAATCAGAGGTCATGGCGCTAAGCCTTTTCTCATTGATGATGTTAAAGCAGAGTGGGGTGATCGCCTGCCACGTCTGCAGTGTTTCAGAATATACACCTCCTTACCCTGGGAAGTTAGGCCTGGAGGGCCTCGCAGTTTCCTTCCAACCGGCCGTGAGAGGTAGGATTCTAGGATGCTTCTGGTCTTCTTCCTTCAGCTCCGAATGAACATCCAGCGCACTGGAGCTGGCTTGCCAACACTCAAAGCTTCACGCCAGGCACTCTTGGCTATGGATTTCAAAGCAGCAGCTAACTCCAGGACTGCAATCCATGAAATGGTAACTTGTGAAAGGAAGCTCCTGTTCGGTTTGTTTTTTAACTTTCCTCCGTGCAAACACCAGGGAAGCAGAGGAAACCGACAGCGCTCACAGGCCTTCATCACGGCGGAAGAAAACCCTGCTTGGAGATGGTGGTCGAAGGGGACTCCAGCCTTGACTTTTCTGCACTGTGTTTTCCTGTTTCTTAACAAACATCAAATCAGATGTTTGGAAAGGAAGGACTCTTTTAACAGCACTCCATGTAATACTGACCCTGTTTGGTGGTCATATTTGATACCGAAGGAACCTACAAATCCCAACAGCACCTTTGCTTCTTTACTTGAAATAACACTCCAGGATTTTTCTACTGAAGAGGATTGAAAGTTATGATGGGCTCCAGTAATCTTTGCCTATTGATATTCATGCCCTTCTGTCATTCCCTTGCACACAGAAGAAGGCTAACTCCTGCAACCAAGAAGATATTTAGGAAATGATGAGGTGTGATTTCTGAGGCTAGGCCATAAAATACATTGGGGCTGCTACTGCACGCTTTCCTGGGTCAGCCGGGGAAGACAAGGCCATGCTGCAAACATGCCCAAGCAGCTTGTGTGGTTGAGGAACTGAGGCTCCCGCCAATAGCTGGTGCCACCGCACACGTCTCGTGAGTAAGCGTCTCGGAAGCAGGTCTTCTAGCTCCTGTTGAGCATTGAGATGACAGCGGACCCAACTAACATCTTGACTGTCACCTCAGGAGAGACCCTGGGTCACTCTGCTCCTGAATTCCTGACCCACAGACACTTTGTGAAATAATAAGTATCTGTTACTATTTTTAAATGGCTAACTTTTAGGACTGGCTACCCTGCACAGCGAATGGTTAGATAAGCATCTCTAGCAAACTGTGCTCTGGCAACTCCCAGTCCTATCTAGCTGAGTGTTAACAACTAGACACCGGCAAGGAAAAATGACCTTGGCCTTAAACACTAAAGGTGGCTTAACTGTGGGCAACCAGAGAATATTCATCATTGCCACAAGCAGCCCTTTTCTATTTTCAGCAAAGAGAGAGTCACCAGCCCAGGGAGAAAAAGGCCAGAACTCAGAGAGTGAAAAGTGTCTGTTGATTTCAAATGGTCCACAACAAATCAGCACCACCTGGACATCATTCTCAGATTCTGATGTGAGCTCGGCACTTGAGGCATCATAAGCCATGCTGCTGTTTTCACAGTGTGCAAATATGTTCACATGCAATGCAGCCCTGCTGGCAGGCACAATATATTCAATGTGGAATGTACTACGAACCATTAATTTTGGGAGAACAGGCATGATATTTAAGTGCCTTTTAATATACCATTTAATTTACTCCTGGGGTTACCTGGGACCAATGGCATGCTTTAAAAAAATAGGCAACTTGTATTTCTTCTCCTCCTTGCTTATCTGCCTCTATTTTTTTTTTTTTTTTGAGTGGTAGTAGGTGATTTATTTCTTCTGTTAGCATGAACTGGCTCTGAACAATTGGCCTAAACTTTCAACCTCTCAGCCATTCCCTTAGGGAACCTCTGGGGAATATGCCAGAAAGAAGATCGCCATCAGTATCACAGGCCACAGAGACCAAGGCGTAGAGAGGGTGCGGGGGCTGAGAAGCAGGAAGAGGGCGCCCTGGCACTTCTCAGGGGACAGACGGCGGTGTGGCCAGAGGCGGAAACTGGGAGACGGGCCTAGACATACAGAGCGCTGGTCACTCCAGGGCCACAAAAGTTGTGGTTCAATATGGCAAGGGATGAGCTCCAGGCTGCATGGAACTGACTATAGAACCTTTAAGAGGGAACGTAATCCCCCCAAAATAAAAAGGTGTAAAGTTTACTCATCTATCAATACCCTGCAGAATTCACCAATCCACCAGCCACTGTCTAGTTCAGAACTATGCAGCGTATCCTTCACAAACTGAAATAAATTAGTTATTACGTAACTCCTTAGTTTATACATGTCTACTTCTTATTTATATTTTGTTGCAGTTCAAGGATTATGGATGATTTTTACTTTGAGGTTATGTGAGTATCTTTCTGAATTATTCAAATTGAAAAGGAATCTAATTACTCTTGCTTGAGATATTCTGTTTGATGTGAGATTCAACTTTTTGAAGGAAACCTGCAGAAGAAATATTTTAGTCCACCTTGAGCCACAAAGTGAACAGGGTAGAACGCACTCCTGCAACGGCACTGGGATCGACCCGGCACAATGCAGGCGCACAGATGAGAAGGCCGACTGCGCCTGGAGCCTTACAGAGAATGGACACAGGCGGAGCTAGGAGTTCAGGAGAGAGCTGTCTCAGGGAAATCTTTCAGTTCCCTGGAATCCAGTTTCCAACTACTGTTGACCTTGAACAACGTGGGGGTGGGGGTGGGAGTGCCCACACCCACACAGGCTTAATTCTGGATGTTAACTTCGACCAGGAGTTCTCGGACCCCTCCCCCCATCAAAATCCAGGAGGCTCAAGTCCCTCCTACACAGTGCTGTGCACAATATACAGCTGGCCGTCCACACCTGCGGGCTCCCAGCCTTGGATTGAAAGCAGCATTTTGAATCCACAGATGGGAAACCAGGGGACATAAAGTGATGAGTGTATATTTACTGAAAAAATTCACATATAAGTGGGCTTGAACCTATGTTGTTCAACTGTATTTTAAAATAAAATACAGGCCATAATTAAGGATTCATGCAGGGAAAGTCCCATCTGAGCCTTGAGCAGATCACAGAACTTGTGACCAGGCTGTTCACATTTTGTACCAGTGTAAATAATGGTCAAGTGTTTGATGCTTCTTTAAAAAATTCTGTGTGTAAGAATAAAACATAAAGTTGCAGAAACCTCACAGAAAAAGAATGACTTTCTTTTAGTAAAATCAATGCTTTGAACACTTTTCCCAATAATACCTAAGGATAATAGAAATACTCATCACTATTATTTCTTTACAGAAAGTTCTAGGATGTCTAGTGTTTTGAAACACGGCAGTATATGATCAGTTAACATTCGCATTATATAATTTATGAAGGACTTTGGGCACCTGGCTTTATTTGGGCTGACTCTACTGACTGCTGTGATACTGTATCATAGGTAGTCCTGACGAAGACCTGTCTGTTCAATTTATTATCCTCATTTCGCAGAAAAGAACACAAAAGTTGAGAAAGAGAAGTATGTTCTCTATGATAATATTGCTATAAATACACTAAAATATAAACTAAGACAAAATATAAAGCTTTTCCCTCCAAATCTGAGGCTCTTTCTACCATATAATAGACATATCCATACAAATCAAATTCCCACTTATATCATAAAATACTTGTTCAAAGCTTACATGATTTTTTGGCAAGTCAGTGAATTTCTCTGAGCTTCAGTTTTCTCATTTGTGAAAGAGGAATATTGATAAAAAGTAAAATAACTTACCCATGGCCATGAAAGAATTAAACTAACGTGTAAGTAAAAGAGACCTATTATAACGAGATTACATTTTCACAGACTGCGTCACTTCCAGTGACTTGTCCCAGAACCGAGACACCCAGAAGCCTCCCGGTGAAGGGCTCTGGCACTTGCAGAAGCCCGTTCAGCACGTGGGTGCCAGGCACCGACACGGTGCACGGAACTCGATGGTCAGCAAGACGGACAAAGACTGTGCGCTGACAGGGCTCACATTCTGGTGGGGGTCACAGGCCATAATCATATAATCCAAAACGCGCTGTGACCTCAGGCCACAGTGCTGGGAGAACATAAGGCAGCGTGAGGGGGCGGTGCGTGCCAGCGGGGGGCGGGGCCAGCACGCCTGGAGGTAGATGCTTCAAGTAGAAATGCGAAAGGAGTGAGGGAGTGACCTCGCAAAGATCCCGGGTCCGAGTGCTCGGGGCAGATGTCACAGTACGTGTCAGCCCCCTGAGATGGGCAGAGCTTGGCCGGACCCAAGGACAGAAGGCTGAGGTGGCTGACGCGGAGGGAGGGAGGGTGGGAGGCGGAGAGGAGGGAAGAGCGGTTGGGAAGGGCCAGATTACAGAGAACCCTGCGGTCCACAGCAAGGAGTTCGGGTTTAATTTCAGGGGGTAAATCTCCCCTTCTTAACTTCAGGCTGAACGTACAGGTTGGAAACACCTGCATCACCACCGCCGAGAGGCCGGCTCCTTTACAGGCCGGGATGGGGCCTCATCCCTGCCTACAGGTCACCCCAGAGGCTCTCTCATCTTCCCGTTCCACCTCCCCATTCCACCCCAACTCTCTTTCAATTCCTAGTAAGGGCTTGTTGAGAAGGAAGCAAGCACTGGGAAGCAGTGCTTCCAGATGGGCTCTTGCTCTCAGAGGCCATGAGATGAGGTTTGATTCTGGACTCGGCCGCCAGCCAGACACAAGACCAATAGCAAACTGTGTGCACCTGGCTACCCCCGTGTAAAGTGAGGATTGTGACAGAATCTACGGGGCAGGACTGGGGACCGGCTGAGACGGCCAGCCAACGTGCTCAGCAGGGCAGCTCCCTCCTCTCCACTGCGCCGGAAATCCTGCCGCTCCTTTCGGTCTCAGCACGGGCGGTCGTTTCAGCATTTTCACTGTCCGACTGATACTCGAAGGTTGTTCCTTTTTCCTACTGGCAAAGAGTCTCCTTGGGAATGGAAGAAATTATGTAGGAAAAGAAATGCGTAAGATTGCCTTAAAATTTGAGGTGAAGGGGAACACACAGGGTGGAAAATACGTGAAGAAACACGCCTTGGCACTCCTTGGATGCTTAAACAGGGACATTTCCATCTATTTATTTAAGTAATCCAAGAATAAACCACAGGAGGAAAAGACAGGAAGAGAAGAGTTCTTTCCTCATGCCCAAACCAAACACCACAAAATAAATGCTGTCACTCATGCTAGGAAATTCTAATTGAGAGAGGAAAAGCCTGACCCTGTTTACAAAAGAGGCGAACTGGGCGGAGCCTGACCCTTGATGCTCTGGGGGCTCGGAAAGCTCAAGAGAAACAACAGGACTTGAGACTTACAGGGAAAAGCACAGAGAATCGTGTGGCCCTGAGCTGAAGAGGGCAGTTTTTTCTCTGACACCACCACGCTCCTTTTAGCATCTACTGCGCTGCATTTCTGTGCTTTTCATTGCTCCTTGTTCCTCTCCCCCAACTCTCCACCAAACTGGGGTTCATGTGGCACAGATTACATCCACCAACTCACTTCATGCTAAGCCTGGGTGTCACGCTGTCAGGAAGAACAGCATTCTATTACAGGCCGATTCCTTAGGTCAAAGAATGAATCCCTAGTGCAGGGCCGGGGGCTGACGGCAGACGGACCCACCTGAAGGGCCAAGCTGCCTGAAGGGTTTCATGATGGTTGCTTATGAAAAGGCGAGCCTACCCTACCCATGACTTAGGGCCAATGGGACAGCGGGTGGGGGTAATGGATGTCACTCCTCCACCATGCTCACTTCCTAACCCTGCCCACCCCCAAACCTCCAATTCAGCAGACAGTCTAAGCAAGAACCACAGGCTTCTCCGTAAGCACAGCTCCAGAATAAGCCCTGTGACATTGCCTTCCAACCTTGGGGTCTGCCGTCCCAGGCCCTCCTGATTCTGTCATTGTGGTGCCACTGCTGCTGCAAGTATGAAACCTTCTATCCTGGAGAGGTTGGCCCGGTGGTGGGCAGAGACAGGCAAGCAAAGTCTCTCTTCCCCAGCCCCTCCCTCTCCTGTTCTGCACCCCTCCAACCCGCACAAGAGCAGAGATGCTGTGGCTCAGAGACACCAGACGGGAACTTCCTGCTGGTAGAAACCCAAAGCCCCAAAGGGATCAGCAGGTGAGGCAGATATTTTTGCACGGCAAAGGTGCACGTGGGCAGGCAGAGGGAGAGGGAGCCCTGCGAGCCCCAGGTCAAAGCAGCAGAGAAGACCTGGCTCTGGAAGGAGTGCCCTTATGCCTCCATCTTGAACCCCTTTGACTGAGCACTGGAGTTTTATTTATTCAGTCAATTTAGCATGTCTTAGTACCCAATTCCCTTACTTCTGTTCCTCTTTGGAATGACCTTCGTGTTAGCGAGAGATGTTTGGAGGAAGAGGGGCAGAGGGAGGGGACAGGGCTGCCACCACCCCACTGCACTGAGAAAGCCTTTTCAATTACCTTCCTGACCACTTAGAATGAATTTAACGGGCTGTGCTTTTCCTGGGACATTTTTTCTTTGAACTCCAAGACTTCCCTTCATTGCAAGTTGCCATAATATGAACCAGATTTTTTTCTCCCTCTTGTTTGCTTAAAAGGCGTTAACTATAAATTAGAGTATCTTAAGAGTGAGGTGTCACAGGCAGGCCTGGGCGGCTTGGCCCCTGAGCCCACAGCGGGGAGAGAGGCCAGGCCGCCTCTGGCGTTGGCAGCTGCTCGGAGCCCTGGGCCAGGGACGGTCCCGCCCTCCTTTCCAAAGCTATCTGGTTACTTCAATGTACAGGAAAGGCCTTGTTTGACTTAAACGTTAGTTTTATTCCTTCTTAAAAAAATTTTTTTTTCTTTCCTGGAGGAGCAAGAAAGGAAGAGTGGTTTTAAATGTACAATTCTTCTGAGTTATTTTCCATGCGGTTCCCTCATTGTAAAGGGCACCAAGGTTCATTTGCAACAAATATCCAGTGCTCCCCTCTCTGGAGCTCCTCAGCTGTGGGTGCTGCCAGGAGGTGGCCGTGACGGTCAGGACGCTAGAAGGCGATGCCCATCACAGTGGACTTTCCAGCTGTACCAGCTGTCAGATTCCTACCGGAGAATCTTCGCAGCTGCACACACCGCGTCCTCCATGTCTGACTCCAGTGCCTCCAGGGGGCAAAGCAGACCACACGGTTTTAGGGTAGTTTGGCTTTGTTTTCTAGGACACCCAAGTTCACAGCTATTATTCAATGCCAAAATTTAGGAAGCATTCACTGACTACCAATCATTTACCAGGTAGAGTACGAAACAGCCTCACATTTGCTCATGCCACCAAAAACGACTGACAACTGCCATGCAGTGCATGGTTCCCGTGGTGGCTGACACTGTGCTGCTCCTTGGCTCTCCATCCACCGAGGTGTCGAAGGACAAAGGGGACCACAGGTCAGTTCCTGAAGCCTGGCTCAGACAGGAGGGTCTGACAGCAAAGCATTTTGACTTGCAGGAACTAGGTGCTTCAGATCAGAAGAGTTCACTGTTGAATTCTGAATGGGTGTGGCCGGCGCTGGGGTCTGAGTGCAGGGTGTGACTTCGGGCAGTGTCTTGCACAAGAAGCAGAGGTTGTCTCAGTCTGCTTGGGCTGCTGGAGACAACAAAACACCCCAGACTGGTGCCTTGAACAACAGACATTTATTCTCTCACAGTCCTAGAGGTTAGAAATCCAGCTCAAGGCCCCGCAGAGCCGGTTTCTGGGGAGAAGTCCCCTCCTGCTGCAGACACTGCCTTCGTGCCGTGCCCTCACAGGGCCTTTCTGGCTGTGTGGAGATGCGGCCCATCACAGTGAGAGCTTCAACAGACAAATTTTGGGGAAAGGGACACAATTCAGTCCAGAGCAGGAATAAATGCCTTCAAGAGCTGGGAGAGGAGCAGAGACTGGGAGGGGAGGGGCTGGAGTGTTCAGCACAGGCAGCCCCGACCCAGTTTAGGGTAGAGACACGGAGGCAGGAACAGAAACCTACGAAGAGAACTGGGAACCAGAGCCAGGGAGGTGTGTGTCATCCTCCCCACGGGGCGGGCAGGGGAGGGGGGGCACAGGGAGACTGGCACTGAGTGTCCCCAGAGAAACAGGGCAGCTGCAGGAGAGAAGGAGGAAACAGTGATGTGCTGAGCTGAGCCAGAGGCCCTGAGGCCAGCGCGTGGCTGTGCAAGGTGGAGGCACGAGATACGCAGCCCAGGGCCAGGAGCATCAGCGGCCGAAATGGAACTGAGCTGGGGAGGAGGGGCCCGAGGAGGGACTGGAGTCCACCAGGCCTCAGCTGTGCTGTAGAATGGCCCCGAGAGCTGTGTCTGCTGCCACCAAAGCAGAAGCATCTAGGACAGAAGGGACGCCCAAGGACTCAGTGCACTATAGACAACAGTCGACTGGCCGGCCCTGTGGCGCCATCTGTGTAACTGCCTTCTTCCCTTTGGCTCTCCCAGGAGAGCAGACAGAGACAGGGGAAGCCTGACAAGAAGGGAGAAACTCCGAGGGATAGAGGATTTTGCCAAAGAGACTGAATTAGTCCAGAAGATACTTCTAAACCAGAAATTACCAGCTTTAACTGACCAGATCAAATACTACCCCCTCTCCCAGGCCAGGTACCTCTGTCAGCCAGCCACAAATGGGTCCTCGTGAACAAAGCACATCCCCACAGACCACAGTATGTGCATGGCCGTGCAATTTACACTGCTACCCTACCTCGTGTGCTGTGAGATTCACTATTTCCACTTTGTGGGAGAGGAAACGGAAGCTCAGAGGTGAACGCTCACCTCTAGGCACACGACTGTAAGTGATGGAAGCTGTGTGTGAAGAACTTGAACCTGCAGAGTCTGAGTTCAGTGTGCTCTGCTTTGCTCCCTGCTCTATGCTCCTCCCACCCTCACCAAGCAGGCACAGCCCTCCTTCCTGGGTGAATGCAAGAGCCAGAAAAGAGACCCTCAGTTGCCTGCATCGCTTTCACCATGGCCCGCAGCCACGGACACCAACAGGGTGAGCCTACACGCTTTTCCAAGCCCGAGTTTCCTCTGGGCGGCGACGCCAGCCAGTGGTGGAGCATGTGAGGCCACGTGGACAGTTACTCGAGTCACTGACTCTGATGACCCGACCTGACCTGGTTTAGAGAGAGAGGAAACGGGCCCGCTGTCCGGCCGTTTTCACACATGTGCCGCTCTGCTGGTGACGTCTGTTCAGCACCCGAATGCTCCTTCCTTTGTCCCTTCTTTTGATCCCAGATTTGCACCTTGCATGTCCCCAGGGCTGTCCCTGTCTGCCATCCGTGTCTGCCCCCAACAGTCACATTGCGTCAGAGCCCTGATCTACCCCTTTGCATTCTCATGTTGCTTAGTAGTGGGGGGGGGGGTAGTTTTTTGTCCTATTTTAAAACCTAGGTGGTCTTTTCCCAAGTGTCTTTAAATCCTATTATGCATCTGTGGTGAAAGCTACCCAAAGAACTAGACATTGATGTTGGCCAACAAATCTTCCAGATACCAGTTGGTGTTAAAATGGCTACTTCTCATTTTCTCGTAGTTTGGGGTCTGAATTTTGTTGTGAATCTATTTCCCTCTAATGAAGTCTATTTATTTCTCAATGCTATTTTAAATTGAATCTAGTAACAGGTTTTACTGCCTTTGCTCCCAACACTTATTACAGCTCAAGTTGAAATGATTATGAAATATTTATACAGAATAGGAAAAACTGATAAACATCTCTGTCCTTTGGGACTTTAATGAATTTGGAGCAATGGCAATAATAATAGCTAATGTTTTTGAGTATGTACTGTGTGGCAGGCGCTCTGCTAGGTGGTTTTCACAGAATTATCTCACTCAGTCCTCACAATGGCTGTGGGAAGTAGATTTTATTAATGCTTCCATTTCTCTGAGGCACAAAGAGGCTAATTAACCTGCCCAAGGCCACAGACTACAGCCCAGTTCTCACTAATTCGAAAGCTCATGTTCACATTCTACTCTATGGCCACATAGGAACAGTGGCCAATATGCCCCCAGATAACTTGGTCGGTCGGTAGAACAAGAGTTTGACAGCAGTGGTGCTTAATAATAACATATGCGTCATACCTACAAGAAAAACGTAAGAAGCAATCACCCTGGTTACTGACTCAACCCAACACACAAGCCTTCTCCATCTCAACAGCTAAGTCATGGCTTGGAGACTGAGCCTCCCAGGTGATGACCCCCTCGGAGCGTGTGGCCACGGGGACAGGGGTGGTCATGTAGCGGGGCGCTGGAGCAGCTGGGGCTGTCTGCTGGTCAGGCGGCACACCCGGGAGAGACTGGCTCGTCTGTTTTGGGTTTGGCTGCTGTGGTTGGCCCAGCAGGGACCTGGGATTTGAAGGAGAATGAACAGAAGGCAAGGGGGTTTCTATGTAATCATCAGATGTGTTTACAGCCAGTCCCCAGTTTTCAGCACCTTTCCTTTAACCAATCCATTCATCCAGCCACGCCTGAAAGCCACCTATATTTAACTTTTCACCACCTTGATTCAAGAATTTGTCAGTTTCTACCAGGCGGTTAACATTACCAGCCAGCTGACGCCCGGTCAGTGCGTGAGCGCCATCTAGACGTGAGTGGGGGTAACTGCAGGCTGCGGCAGGCACATGCCCCTGCGCGGGTCTTTCCTCCCGTTGGTGGGTCACTGACCCTCACAGACAGAGCAGGAATGACCACACAGGATCCTCAGCACCTGCGTTTACACTGGGAACACCATGCAGATATGGTCTCTACGTCTGAAGACTTGGTTAGGTAAGGCTGGAAAAAGAACTTAATAAATCTCATTTCCATTACCCCAAGATTATATGCACTGAAATTACCAAATGCCCAGAATACTAATGGGGTTAGAACCTGAGATAAGGGTAGGTTATTTCCCAAACAATCTCTGCCACCAAATTTCAGGTTAAATTTGGGCAAACGAGATCTCTCTGGGCCTCAGTACTCTCAACCCTGCCTCCTTAATATTCTCAATGAGGATGCTGGACAGTGTGATGTAAGCCATTCTCATAAGGCTTGGTTCTAAGATTTAACACAATACTTCCATGTGACAGCTTTTATTTTTAAAGAATTGTTTTTAATCTTCACCCAAGAATATGTTTATTCATTTTTTTTTTTCCGAGAGAGAAACACTGATGTGAGAGAAAAACATCGATTGGCTGCCTCCCGGCAGCTGGACCAGGGATCAAACCTGCACCCAGGCATGTGCCGTGACTGGGAATAGAACCCACAACCCTTTGGTGCATGGGAAGACATTCCGACCAACTAAGCCACCTGGTAAGGGAGTCATTCATTTTCTTATTCATCAAATATTGGAGTATGTGCCAGTAAATGTACCAGATACCAAGGGTCCCACCTCGAGACACCTGTGGCCCGGTGGCACAAGCTCCAGGGCAGTGTGACCCATGGAAGGTGCTGGAAGGGAGGGGCGGTCACAGAAGTTTCCGCAAGCTGACTCCTTCATTGAGTGTTCAAGAATTAGCCTGGTAAGTCACCAGGAAGGAACTTGGTGAAGGGGGGGGAAGCGGGCTACAGCAGATCCTGCTGTCTGACAACCCGGCAGGCAGTTCCCTTTCTCCATGCGGACTGTGCCCTGGTTTCACTCCAGTGTCCTTCCTCCTGTCCCCACTCTTGTGACGTCCTGAATTCCCTTTGCAGGGGTGGTTTAGGATGGGCGTGAGAGTCTGTGCTGAGGGTGCCTTGAAAGGCTTTCTTCACTCTTAATGAGAGATACAAACAAACTTTTCTTAAACATTGTAACATATATTGAGTGCATAGGTTCAAGGTCATGACGAGCTTGAATGTTACGGATTAGCATTAGTCACATACAAATGCACATGCATCCGATACATGTAACAATATTTAAGAAATAAGTTTGTATCTCTTGGATCAGCTGTGACCCGCTCTGGGTTAAAGACATTCAATGTCTCTGCCAAAAGAGTGGCATGACAAAATGACACTGCCAAGTTAGCAGGGACCTAAAAGACCATGGGGAAACTACTGGGAATTTCCAGCATGGAGCGACACACTTAGATGGATGACATTTTAGAAAATGACACTGGCAGCTGTGCACAGAGAGGGTGATAGCAGCGACAGACAGGAAGCTCATTAACGTGTCTGCTTCGCTTGCCTGCACCAGCAGCAACAAAGGCTTGAAGAAGGGAAGCGATGTAAGAAGGATGATGAAGAGCAACAGAGGAAAACCTGCTAAGAAGGTAGTTTATCTTACAACCTCATCGCTGGGGGATGTGGTGGGAAGAAAGAAAGAGGAATTGAAGACAACATTCATATTTTGACTAAGTGGTGACTAGTTGGGTGTTGCTCATGAAGATAAAGGAGAAAGCATCTATGATAGGAGGGGGTTTGGGAGGATGATAAAAATAAATTCAATTTTAATTACCCTGAGATTCCAGGTCCTTGCTGGAAGTGTAGGCAGAGCTGTCCAGCACGCAGCTGCCAAAGGGGCAAAGTTTGGGCTGGTCTCGTGACCAGGCCTGGCGAGAGCTGCTCACACTCAGTGCTTTTGGTGTGCGAGGGAAGCACAGCGACCCCAGGGCCCGTGCACTGGCACAGCAACATTTGAACCCAGTGATCATGAGAAGAACTTTCTGAGCCTTGAGCCATGAAGCTAAATCGTCACTTCTTCCCCATCAGCCCAAACACTGGCCTGGACCCTTTGACCTTCAGACGAGGGTATCCATCTGTCTACCTGATTTCTCCATTAGAAAGACTGGGGAGGGGGTTATCTGAGAAAACAGAGAACCCCTGCTGATCAGTCTGATGGGGAACAGAACATGGATTCTGGGGGTGCTGCTGTGAATGGGACACACTGGTCTATGCGGCTGTGAGGTCAGGGGTATCCAGATAAGACCTGGTAAAGAATGACAGATCATATGCTAGTAGCTCCAGATGAACAATGTTGCTTTCTTTTTTATTTTTATTTTTTTTATTTTTAAATATATTTTATTGATTATGCTATTACGGTTGTTCCATTTCTCCCCCATCATTCCCCTCCACCCTACCCACCCTCTCCCACCCACATTCCCCCCTTTAGTTCATGTCCATGTGTCATAAGTTCTTTAGCTTCTACATTTCCCACACTATTCTTGCCCTCCCCCTATCTATTTTCTACCCACCATTTATGCTACTCATTCTCTGTACCTTTTCCCCCTCTCTCCTCCTCCCACTCCCCTGTTGCTAACCCTCCATATGATCTTCATTTCTGTGGTTTTCTTCCTCATTTCCTGTTTGGTTGTTAGTTCCTGTTGTAGCTGTTTGCTTAGTTTGCTTTTGTTTTAGGTGTGGTTCTTAATAGCTGTGAGTTTGCTGTCTTTTCACTGTCATATTTTTGATCTTCTTTTTCATAGATAAGTCCCTTTAACATTTCATATAATAAGGGCTTGGTGATGATGAACTCCTTGAACTTGACCTTATCTGAGAAGCGCTTTATCTGTCCTTCCATTCTAAATGACAGCTTTGCTGGATAGAGCAATTTTAGATGTAGGTCCCTGCTTTTCAAGATTTCAAATATTTCTTTCCAGCCCCTTCTTGCCTATAAGGTCTCTTTTGAGAAATCAGCTGACAATCTGATGGGAACTCCTTTGTAGGTGACTGTCCCCTTATCCCTTGCTGCTTCTAGAATTCTCTGCTTCATTTTAATCTTGGCTAATGTAATTACAATGTGCCTTGGTGTGTTCCTCCTTGGGTCCAACTTCTTTGGGACTCTCTGAGCCTCCTGGACGTCCTGGTAGTCTATTTCCTTTGCCAGATTGGGGAAATTCTCCTTTATTATTTGTTCAAATAAGTTTTCCACTTGTTGCTCTTCTTCTTCCCCTTCTGGGACCCCTATAATTCGAATGTTGGGACGTTTAACGGTGTCCCGGAGGTTCTTAAGCCTCTCCTCATTTTTTTTAATTCTTGTTTCTTCCTCGTTTCCTGTTTGGTTGTTAGTTTCTTCCTTTCGGTCCACTCCATTGATTGGAGTCCCAGTTTTCCTTCCATCTCTATCAGTTCCCCATGCATCTTCCTTCATTTCACATATTGTAGCCTGCATTTTTTCATCTAATTTGTGAGCAAAATCAACCATTTCTGTGAGCATTTTGATGACCAGTGCTTTGAACTGCGCATCTGATAGGTTGGCTATCTCTTCATGGCTTAGAAGAATTGGCTCTGAGGCTTTGATTTCTTCTCCGGTTTGAGCCATTTTTGGTGGTTTTTTTGTTTTGTTTTGTTTTGGTTTTAGTCTGGTCGCGGCTATTACGTAGTCAGAGGTGGAGCCTTAGGTGTTCCTCAGGGCGGGGCAGCCCAGTCGCTGGGTTGTGACGCTGTACGTGGGGGCGGGGTCTGAGAGGGAACAATGGCGCCTGCTCCACTCTCTCCTGGATTCAGTCCCTTCTGCCACTTCCCCTTTGCCTGGACCATCTGCGCTCACGAATGTGGGACCACCTGGTCAGCCAGCCACCTTGTGCGGCCTCACTGGGTCTGCACAGTTGCCCCCCTGTGCCCGGGGTCCGCCAGCTGCTGCCCATGGGCCCGGGGACTGCTAGCCGCTGCTGCTTGTGTTCCCGGGTCCGCACCTCCACTTTTTCCTGCCGCGACTCTGCCCCTCTTACCGGTCTGGATGAATGGTTGTTGGACTTCCGTACAGTTCAATTTTCTATAAGTTCTGGTTGTTTTCTTGTTTCTAAATATTTTTTGTCCTTAATTTTGGTTGTAAGAGGAGGCACAGTGTGTCCGCCTACGCCTCCATCTTGGCCGGAAGTTCCAATGTTGCTTTCTGTGGGAAATCTCCTGGGTGGCTGAATAAAAGGTCCATTTGTTCACCCGAGTAAACATCTTTTGAGCAAGCGCTATGTGCTGACTCACTGTGCTGGTCAGCAGAGTGTCCATGATGAGTAAGACAAGGTTGGTCACCAGTTCAAGGTATTTCTGGGCATCCAGGGGGAGGTGGACATGCAAATAAAAAGGGCAAAAAAGAACTCCAGGTGTCTTGAGGGAAGTCTTTGGGGCACAACAGTGGGAGGCAGCCACCCTCTCCTGGGACCAAGAGTAACAGCGTGAGAAAGGAAATGACACTTAGGCTGAATTTTGCCAGGTGGACAGCTATTTGCCATTTGTTAAGGGAAGAAGAGACATTCCAGGCAGGAGAGGAAGGGGCAAAGCCAAGAGGCATCAAATGGAGACACAGCCTATTCAGAGAGCTGTACCTGGTTTGGTGCGGCTGGGGCATGTGCTTTAAGAGTGGAGAGGTAGGCGGGGGCGCGATCATGGAGCATAAGGAGTTTAAACTTGATCTGTGGGCAATGGTGGGCCCAGAAGCAGGGGAATAACTTATTCTGATCTGTGTCTTAGAATCTGTCTGGCAGCAAAATGAAAGCTGAACTGCAAGAGAATAAGAAGAGGGGCAGGAAATCCAGTTCGGAGGTGCCTGCAGTGGCCAAAGAACAAATGACTGAAGACCTAAAATGAAGCAGCAGCATCGAGAGGACAAGGAAGACACAGACGCACAAGGCTCAAGGACACAGAATGGACAGAGCTTGGTCACCCACCACATGAGAATGAGGACGGCGTCCAGCTGGTCCGGCTTGGGAGATGAGCAGCGTGGAGGGGCAACTTGCAAAGTCAGAAACATGAGAGGGCAAGCAAGGTGGGAGGGAAACGCAAGCTCGGACTCGGCTGCGCTGAGTCAGCGCAGCCGAGTCCTTCCGGGTGGACACACGCACACACACACACACACACACACACACACACACACACACACACAGGAGTGGCTCCATGAGCCGTGAGCTCAGCAGAGGCCTGGATGCAGAGGACACAGGGATGCTTTCAGTAAATTTCTGTCTTCTGACCAATAATTAAATTGATAAACAGCCAGACAAGTTAGGAATGTCACTTACGGCCATAGAAGAGGCGGCATCAGTCCAGGACCCTTCAGGCTGATGGCTTCACACACTCCACTGGCTTCTCAGGAATGACTGATTCACAGCATCTGAGCCTGCAGGGGACCCGGAGATGACCTCCTCCAAGCCTGCACTCAGTGTAAACACCCTCTCTGGCACCCGTTGTCAGTTTGTCCACACCCTGCCTGTCCATCTCTCTAGGTGCCTGCCTGCCCGGCACCCCCCCATCTACCACACGCTTACTGGGAGCTCATGCTGTTCTGCATGGGGAAGGCATTACACATGAAATAGGCCGTTCTGCTGGTGGAAAGTTTATTTCTTAGGACATTCTTTTTTTTCAATGTTGACAAAAGGTCTGTTATCTCAGAAAGTTCTACCTTGGCCTTGGATGATCATAGGAGAGACAGATTTACAAATGAGCAACAAAAGCATTTAATCTTCAGAGAACCTATATAACAGAAGGAAAATGTGGTAGTTTTCACTTCTAGAATTTGCTCAGGACCTTTCTTCTAAACAATAAAATAGAAGCACTTGAAGAGCTTTCACTATGCAGCTTTTATTTTGAAATTACATTTGTCCACTGGGTTTTAATTAAACACATAGCTTAACCATTTAAGCAATATTTGGGGTAGAAGGGAATGGGGTAGGATATAGCTTTGAATGTGGCACCTTTTATGCTTTTCAAAAGCAGCTCAGCAAATGGAATTTTTTATGATTTGGGATGCAGCAGTTCTACAAATGCCCAGCAGGGGGCCCTAGAAGTGGCCATGTATAGTGACACCCCAGCCCCGACCCTCGATTTTACCCCTAACTGAACATAACATTTTCACAGCACTGTTTCAGTGCTGCTTCTTTGCAAAATTTAAGGTTATCCCTCCACATCTTCAATTCCAAAATATACTGTGGCTTCCAAGAAACGTCAAGAGCAGCAGTGTTCACACATGGGAGGACAGGGATCTGTTTCTCTCTGAATGACAGCGGGAACCCCAGTTGAGCAGAGCACCTCAGGCACAGGATGCGCAGGCAGAGAGAACAGCTTCACCATTTGGACACAGTATTTCTGGGTAGCCTGACTGGACCACGGAGGTCAGGCGCAGAAGGGGAAACACAGGACAGGTGTCCGAGCCTAGTTCAGCGCCCCTCCCCCAAAAGAGAGGTTTGAATGCAAAAAGGAAAACAGGGCAAATCTTTCACTTTCCCCTCTTCAATTCTGTATTTTGAAGGAATACAACATAAAGGAGAAGTTGCAAGAACAGTTCCATAAACATCCACACACCCTCCCCCCAGATTCAAAGTCCATTTGCCACACACGTTGTACACTCTGTCCGATCCTCTTTCTCTCCTTCCTCTCAGATTGCTCAATTCCATCATCATTTCTCAAGCTCTGTCAGTCCATCCTCAAGGGGCTCATTGTTCATCAGGGAGGTCAGACATGTAAACAAATATGGGCACTACAGTCTAACGAGAACAGCAAGAGTGTCAAACAAGGCACTCTGGGGACTGGGGCCACCATACAAAGAGAGATGATGACCCTCCCCCAACCCCAGCCAGGGAATGCTTCCCAGAGAAGACCTACGTGGGAGGTGGAGGAAGTCAAGGGTTGTGAGCAGAGGGAACAGGGCAGAAAGACAAGGATGAATCAGTCCTGTGTCCAGGGGCTGTACAGAATTTTGTTTGTCTTGTTTTAAATCTTCTGCCTCCATCTCCTCCCTTCATGCGGAAGAGCAACAGGAGTTAACAGAGCGAGCTCTCTCGGCGGGCCAGGTGTGTGCTGAGGGCCTCACATAACTCACACACCCTGGCCTGGTCAGTACCGTAATCACCCCCATGTTATGGAAGTGAAAAATCAGGATCAGGATGGTGAAGGAATTTGACCAACGAGACCCAGCTCGTGAGTGGTGGAGCAAGTAATCACTTCTGCACTTTACCTTCTTAAAGCTCTACAGGAAAAACACTCTTCTCAAGATGCTCCACACTTCCTAGCATCCCTCTTTCCTGTACCTTGTACCCCAAGGCAGCTGGGCAGTAGCTTTCTCAACCCCAGTGCCTTTTTTGGCAGAATGGTCCCCTTCACCTGAGCCTCACAAAATTCACATTTGCTGTTCACATCAGGATACAGTTCCCATTATACACTGTTGCTGTGGTCTAGTTTACAACCTTCTGGACAAGTTCTACACTTGGTCCCTGTCCATTTTTTCGGCCCCCCTCAAGAGTAGATGTCAAGGTCCAGCAAATGGGCCCCAGACACGTCACCACCACTGCCACCACCAGCCCTGCCCTACGATGTACCCCACACTGAGCTCAGGTCTCTATACACCAAACAACGTCTCATTCAGTTCTCCCAGAATTTTGTGAGGTGGTCTCAGCATCTCTCTACTCAAGGGGATGGAGCCTCAGAGAAACTGTATGACTTGCTCAAGGTAATTTGGTTAGTGAATTCACACCCACACCTGGTTTGGAAAGGGCCAAAGAGGGCTGAACTGAAAAACCAGATTCAGAGCTAAGTCTGAAAGCAAACAGCAAACAGAATTTTACTTTGCATGTCTGTACACAATATCCCTCAAGTGTTATTTACAGTTCTTGGTGCTGTCATCAAGAAGACATCACCCTTCTAACTCAAATTTTCCCAGTTATTACCCCCATCACTCCACTTCCACTTTAATTCAGGCCGATTTAATTGCCAGTCCTGAATTAAACGATGCCGTATTTCTCTGTGTATAATGTACTCCCTTGCACACGACACATGGAATTATTATACCCATGGTACATAATCATTATACCCATGTACAATGCACATCCTTATGTTTTCCCTCAAAAATTTGGGCCAAAAGTACACATTATACACAGCAAAATACAGTGATTGGCTCTCTTGGATGATTTTAAGGGCATGTGATTCCAATACTGAACACTAGATGTCACTATCAACCAGTTATATTAAACAGACCTTTGTAAGGTATCAGAAAGTCATCACCAAGAAGTATTCATTCAAGTCCCATTTACTTGATATTGTGTTATGTAATCTATAAAAGCTGGAACACAGTGACAAGACACATACTTCTATTTACAAAATATTGTATGTTCTCTGGTCTCACTCAGAGGGGCCCAAACATCTTTCAAAAACAAAAAAAAAAGCCTATTTTTCCCCAAGTGAGAAATATACTAGCAAGAACACATTAAGCACCACTGGAACACCAGACATTGTACTTTATTTATATGACATATTTGAAACCTTTTATTATATGTAGGAAGTATTTAGATTAGGCTTTTAGAAACTGATTTGAAACCCCCAATGACACAAAGATATTTCATCCAGGAAAAGCTCATTCTAGTTCTCACAAAGAAAGACAAACTTCAAGGTTTTGTCAAGTACAGTTTTGGGAAAACAAGGCTAGTATTTGGAAACCAAATGTTTGAGCCCAAGATCGTTGTACATATACGGTTATATTCAGTCCCTCCAGGCGCCGATCATGGCCACTACTGATCTTCCTTCCTCAGCCCTTTTGAGTGAGTTTGGACATAGAGCAAAAAAGAGTCTTTTCTCCTGGCACCCTCTCAAGATTTGGTTAGAAGACCAGGTTCATAACATCCCTAAATGCTACAATTACTAGCATTTTGCTGATAATTGTGAAAATAAAACACAAGAGAAATAAGTAGGAAAAATGTAAATTTTAAACCATTAGGAGATGGATTGATAAACTCTAAAAAATTGGAAGGATCCATATAGAATAAAACTTGTAAACAATATTGTCTATTTTCTAAAGGACAGAAAATAGTACCAGCAATTTCTTTTTCTGGTTTGTTCTGAAAAGCAAATAGCTGCTAGAACTTTTTTTGTGTGTTTTGCAATTACTTTACTAATTTTTTCATCTAGAGTACTCTCTGTATTTGTAACTTCTGCCACACTAGTCCTAAAAAGCCATAAAACATTAGTTTTTTAGTCAAGCAAAAACTTACTGGAAATATGAAGTGTTGCTAAGGCCCCTAAAAACAGACGGCTTTCCCCAGGGACAACCACCACCATCTCCTTCCACAGCCCACGGCGCAGGGGCTCCCATGCAGAGCAAGCTCACCTTGCACAACTTTAAAGGCTGGAATGTGTCATTTCGCCATCAAAACATTTGTTCTGGTATTTGACATGCAGACTGATGGAACAGAACAGAAAGCCCACAAGCCCACACACACATGCACATACAAATAGACACACACACACGGTAATAAGGAGCGAGCCCCAAAACAGCGGGGGGAAGATTTCTTCTGTTATGGCAGAGGAGCAGCTGGGTAGCCATCTGAAAAAAAGTGAAATCGAGTCCATGCCTGGCGTTAGGGTAAATTCCAAGTGGATTCATACAAAATGTAAAAATGCAAAAGCATAGAGCCATAGATTACTGAAAGAAGACATAGCAGAATTTTTCTTTTCACTTCAGAATGTAGAAAGGCTTTCCATGGGACAAAATCTAGTGATAAAAGTGAAAGTTGCTAAATTCACCACTTAAAAAATTAAAAACAGCCCTGGCTGGTGTAGCTCAGTGGATTGAGCGCGGGCCTGCGAACCGAAGGATCGCGGTTCGATTCCCAGTCAGGGCACATGCCTGGGTTGCCAGGCCAGTTCCCAGCAGGGAACATACAAGAGGCAACCGAACATTGATGTTTCTCTCCCTCTCTCCTTCCCTTCCCCTCTAAAAAAGGATAAATAAATAAAAAATCTAAAAGGAAAAAAAATTAAAAAAAAAATTAAAAACATCTGCATGGCAAAAAAACAAAACAAAACAAAACAAACAAATGAAAGCTGGTGTGTGGAAGTGAAAGACTACCCCTAAACAAAACAAAACAAAGCAAATCAAACCCTGCAATTTATATCATAAAAACTCGTCCATGTAGGAAACGCTCGTACAAATGAAGAAAGATCAACCGCCCAGCACAAAACCAGATCACACAGAAGGAACGGGCAGGGTCCCGGGTCAGAAGGGCGCATGCCCTCCCCAGGGCTGGGACGAGAGCAGAGCAGGTCAGGTGAGGTGTTGAAGGCACAAAATTTAAGAAGACCCCAAGAATTTCATCCAATTTAATACCTCCTTAAATTCTGACCCTCATTCATCTTATTCCAGTCCCTGTGGTTCTTAAACATATGACAAGATGCTCAACCTCACTCAAAATAAGATAAATGTAAATGAAAACTACCCGAGACACTAATTTTTCACCAACGAGACTGGCAAAAGTCCAAATGCTGGACAACACCCCACTCTCAGACATTGCTGGTGGGATCGTTAGTTGGGTCAGCCTCTCTAGAGAGCAAATTGCCACCCACCCGGCATTAAAATCACAAATATTACAAACTCTTGACTCAGTTCTAGGAATTTTTCCTACAGAATGTATCATACTTGCAAACACGTAAAAGGGCCCATGCACAACCGTGTTTACGGCAGCACTGCTGGCCGCGGTGAAGACAGGCACAGCCCGCCGGCGCACCACGGCAGAGAAACCGCGGTTAGTTCAGGCCGGGCAGCACCGCGCAACTGCCAAACGAGCGAAGACATCCTTTAGATATCGAAATGGAGACTTCTCCAAAGCATGTTAAGTAAGAGAAGCAAAGTTCACAGTCACGGGTCTGTGATGTGCTACCATACGTGCCGGAAAAAGAAAGGAAAATAATATGAATGGGCTCCTCGGTGCAGAAAAATGTCTGCCTTAAGAAAGAAACGACCGAAGCGGTCGTTGTTTCCTAGTGGGCAGCGGGAAAGCGGGTGGGGAGGCAACGGGAGTCATTCTTTTTGATGTGAGTCACAGAAATGTATTATTATCTATTAAAACATAAAATAAAAAATACGTTTTCATCTAGCACTTTGGTCCTCAAATACCCATTTCTATCTAGATGCACGACACCTCCGGGTACTTTTCTGAGGCTTTTCTATCACACCAGCAGCACTACTCACTGGTTTGACCTGACTTCCGGCAGAAATTTAAGCACAATCCCCAACGTTGACATTCAGATAACGGGCTTTCCCTCCCCTTCTTCACTCAGACTTCTAGGCTCTGCTGGAATCTTCGTCAGGCTCAGCAGCCTACGTGTTAAAGAAAGCCTGACCCTGCACTAGCGTCACCAGTGAGGAACACGAGCTGACTGGCAAGGCCGCGTGGGCTGGGACCAAAGGCAACGGGGCTGCCGCTCCCCTTGCCCTTGCCGATCTGGGGAGAGCCTGCCTGTGGTTTCTGCACAGGGCCCAGGTTTCTGCACCCATAGAATTGCATTCCGCACCTTGTGGAGCAGCATCTGTAAGTCACACAGGCTATAGTGAGCACCACGTGACCCTGCAGCGTCCGAACCACACCAGGTCCTGCTCAGATGGTGCAGCTGGTCTGCTTGCGTTAGGGGCATGGGCGGAGTGGACTGGGGCAGATGTGACTGCTGGGCCCAGAGGGCTTTTTCTGCTGGAGCTTCCCCTTGTCTCTCAGTTACAAGTCTCGGGCACCGCCCCCGCCAGTGTGGATAGAACACTTCTTCAGTTCCCTTTGGGAGAGTGCTGCCCATTACAGAGAGATGAGGTGGAGGAACCCTAAATTTCTCTCTCTTCTGATGCTCTCGTGTAGGAGGGGCCTGTCCCACTCTCCCCTGAGCAGCCCCTCTTTTCTCAGTGCGGTATTGGGGAGCTGTCTGACCCCCAGACTGGCTCCCATCAGGCCATACAGTTTCCAGGGCAGTCTTTCTGTGCCTTGAGGATGACTTACTGGAGCTAGCGGAGGGCTTTCTTTCTTTCTTTTTGTTTTTCAATTATAGTTGACACACGTTTTTATATTCATTTTAGACGTACATATCAGTAATTGGATATTACATAACTTACTAAGTGATCATCCTGATGAATCTCAACACCCCTCTGACCCCCGACATACTAGAACATTACTGACTACAGTCCCCATGCTGTGCTTTACATGCCCATGACTGTTCTGCAACCACCACTTTGGACTTCCTCATCCCTTCACCTTTTTCACCCATCCCCCCAGCCTCCCTCTCACCTGGCCCCATCAAAATGCTCTCTGTATCTATGAGCCTGTCTCTGTCCAGCTTGTTTGTTTATTTTGTTTTTTAGATTCAGTTGTGGATAGATATTCTTTATTGTCATTTTATTGTTCACATTTTTAATATTTTTTTATCCTTCTTCTTAGGATAAAAGGCTCTTCTTTAAAGAAGAGCCTTTAACATTTCATATAATACTGATTTGGTGATGATAAACTCCTTTAGCTTGTTCTTCTCTGGGAAGCACTTTATCTGCCCTTTTATTCTGGATGATAGCTTTGCTGGATAGCGTAATCTTGGTTGTAAGCCCTTCCTTTTCATTACTTTGCAAAGTTTCTGTTGGGAAATCAGCTGACGGTTTTATCAGAGCTCCCTTGTAGGTCACTAACTGCTTTTCTCTTGCTGCTTTTAAGATTCTCTCTTCGTCTTCAACCTTCAGCATTTTAATTATGATGTGTCTTGGAGTGGCCTCTTGGGGTTCATCTTGTTTGGGATTCTCTGTGCTTCCTGGACTTTATGCCTATCTTCTTCACCAAGTTAGAGAAGTTTTGTCATTATTTTTTCAAATAGGTTTCCAATTTCTTGCTCTCTGTCTTCTCCTTCTGGTGCTCCCATGGTGTGGATATTGGAATGCTTGAAGTTGTCACAGAGGCTGTTACACTCTCTTTATTTTTTAAAACTCTTTTCCCATTTTGCTGATCTGATCCGGTATTTTCTGCTTCCTTATCTTCCAAATCTCTTGTCTGATCCTCTGCTTCATCTAGTCCACTGTTGATTCCTTGTAATATAGTCTTTATTTCAGTTCTTCTATAGTTCTGTTTTTACATTTCCTATCTCCTTGTTGAAGTTCTCACTGAGTTTATCACTCTTCCCCTAAGTTCAGCGAGCCTACTTATAACCACTGTTTTGAACTTTGTATCTATTTTATTGCTTATTCCCATTTTGCTTAGTTCTTTCTCTGGAGTTTTCTTCTGTTCTTTCATTTGAGACCTGTTTCTTTGTCTCCTCATTTTGGCAGCCTCCCTGTGTTTGTTTCTACGTGTTAGGTAGAGCTGCTACAACTCTTTGGCTTGAGAGAGTGGCCTAACATAGAAAGTATCCTTTAGAGTTTAGTGGCACAGCCTCCCCTGTCACCCAGACTGAGACACCAGGTGCGCCCCCATGTGGGCTGTGCACAGCTTCCTGTTGTAGTGCAGCCTGGACTGCTGTTGGCTCATCAATGGGAGGGATTTAGCTCTAGGCTGATCGGCCACAAGGACTGGCTGTTACTGCTGCTGTCTGACCACCATGGAGGATCAGCCGTGCAGGGGCCCACCCCCCAGAGCAGAACTTCTTTAGCAGGGCTTTGGTGCCTGCTGAGTCTGCCCCCTGAGTGTGTCACTTGCAGAGGTGGTTGGGTGGTGCTCTGACGTGATCTGAAGCTGTCCACTGGGTATGCTGGCTCTGGAGCCTCCTGGGAGGTACGGGATAGTCACCCACTGCCTGTGTTCTGCCTGGGGGCCTCCTGGCATGAGCCAAAAAGCAATCTGCAGATGGCTACTGCTTATGCTGGGCTTGGAAGTGCCCAGGCAAGGCCAAGCTATGAACCAAGGCAGGCTGCAGCTAGTGCCAGGCCACTTAGCAAGAGGTATGGGGCTTGCTGTGATCAGACGCTGCTTGTTTGAGAGATTTTAGGAAAGTCCAAAGCATGAGCCATGACAGGCAATTTGTATGGAAAAGCCACTGGAAGCAGCTTGGGTGGGCCCACAGGTTGGGTGGAGTGGGGTCTCAGGGAATCACCAGGACAGGGCGAACAGTGTGAACCAGGTTGATGGAGTCTCAGATAGCACCTGCCTGCCAGCTCTGTGGGGGGAGGGCTCATGAAAGGATCAATGGCCTCTGCCAGCACTTCTGCCTGGGAGAGAGCTGCCCCTCAACTCTTGCCCTGATGCAGACACTTTAGTTCCTCCCAGTATGTCCCTGGTGCCTTTCAAACTGCACCTCCAGTGCTTGAGCTCAGAGGAGCGAGTCCAAGTAAGTACGTGTGAGCCTTTTAAGAGGAACACCTGGGACTCCAGAAGCCTCTGTCTCACTCCACCATGACCTCTTCTGGTTTTTATAGCCAAAAAGTATGGGGACATCTCTTCCTGGCACTGGAACCCTGGGCTGGGGGGCCTGGCTCCTCCTCAGGCAGCACCTCCACAGCTGAGATATCCCTCCTGATTTTTACCCCCCGACACGTGGTGGTGTGGGACCAGCCTGTTCAGCCTCTCCACCCCTCCCACCAGTGTCAATGTGCTGCTTCTTTAAATCCCTAGTTGTAGGACTTCCTTTCAGCCAGATTTCAGGCGGTTCTGAATGAAGGCTGTTCTGCAGATTAGGTGTAATTTTGATGTGGTTGCGGTGTGGAGGGCTTTTCACTGCTAAAGCCAGCATGTGCTCAGGCAGACGTGTGGGCACCCAGCAGGAACGAAGCACGGCACCACCAGCAGGAGACCGGATCATCAGGGCAGAGGGCAGGGCGAAGGCACTGACCATCCCCACGTCTGCCAGCTCCTGCGCACGGCGCGAGTGCTGGATCCTGGCCGTGGTTTCTTGAGCCCGGGGGACTGCAAGGCCAGCACGCAGCGCTGCCTCCACTGGTCACCTCCACCCCGCCCTCGGCGGGGGCCTTCCCCTGCGCCCCACCTGCGCCTCCCACCCCCGCCCGCTGCTTCCGTTCCGATGAACCTCACGACGCTCATCAAAATCTGTGGCGCTTGCTTGTTAACTGGACTTTTCTCTTCATTACTTTTCCCGTTAGATTTTAAGCTTAGTGCGGAGAGGAACCACATTAATCTTTTCTATATTTTTATCTCCCCCACCTAGACCAGTGTATGGCAGTGAGCAGTTAAGATTATTTGTTGAATTAATTAATAATTATGTGTATTGCTTGGGTTGTTAATTAATAATTAATGATAACAATAGTTAATAAGTATGTACTAATAAAGACATTTGAGCAGAGTTTTTATGTTAGGTAGCGGTCCCAATGCTTGAAATGGGAAAAATCAAAGATAATGGAGAAGAAGTGCATATAGCCAGGTAAATTTCATCAGGTTCGCTTTAGGTTTAAGACTTCAAGAGGCCTTGAGAACAGGGCCTGGGCTCCGAAACGTTAATGCTTCGTTAACCCTATTTTTGATTATTTGTAGGAAGGGAGGCTTCATATTCAGTTTCTGACTTGTTCTTGTGTTTAGTCACTGTTCTATTTTAAAAATATTATTGAATAATTTTCCTACGCTAAGTGCTGAGGATATCTAACGCCCCTCCTTTCGGGGCTCAGGCACACGGCAAAGTAGCTGGAACCTGACATGATAAGCATTTTGACAGTCACAAGCAGAAAGGGCTTTTAGAGCAGTTTGCTTGGAGTGGGAATGCCAGAGGGAGCCCACCACGCGTCATCTAAGCTCGGAATTCAAGCACAGTAAACGCTCTCCGTCCTACTTCAAGCCCAGATGATGCAAATGTCTGGCAAAGGGGAGAGGCTTTACCCACTACAACTATTCTCCTGATTTCATTCAAGTAATGACAGAACTCTGAGCAAAGCCCACAAAATGAAGCTGGAAACCAAGAGGAGAAGCAGAAGCCACTTGGGGCATGTCGGCAGAGGTAAGCGCAGGGCCACTTGCTGGGCTCCAGCAACACAGCAGCAGCTGCTAAGCAGGATGAGAACCCTCAGCGCCTGAACACCCAGCCACGGGGCGCAGACGCGCACGCCCACTGCCTTCTCCCTCCTAGTCAGGGCCACACGCGGTCCAGGGCTTGTCTCGGAACATTTGGAAAGAGTTACCTTGCTTTAATTTATTGAATAAATATGAAGCCGTCTGCTGATGTGTCGGGATGGAAGCGCCCTGCGGTGTCCCAGCTTGGGGAGGAAGTGTGAAGCCCCACAGCGTGCGTGGACGGCGGGCGTAGGAAGCACCCTGCGTGGGGAGAGCTGGCTGACCAAGGACAAGGGAGGAGGGTGGTGGGCAGAAGGGGGCTCTGTCCCCTCAACAGAAGGCACCCTGGGGAGCACACACTTACACTTGCTTAGGTTCTTCCTGTCATTAGCTCTGAAGGGACTTAGGAAATTCAGAATGAGCAAAATTAAGGACAAGGGAGACAGGAGCTTGTGTGCCAAGAAGTCTCTCCCACCCCCAAGGCCTTGGGCTCTGGGGACTGGGCGAAGGGGGCTTCATGTCCTTGTTTTATCTGCAATCAACTGCCCATCCGAGACAAAACCGAGAGACTCTGTGCTGCACTCAGGACTAATTTCATTTGCTGGAATCCAACAGACTGAGTCACTAAGTACCTTAATTCATTTACTCATTTATTTTAAGTACCTATTCAAAGGGTAGGCATTTTGCTAAAGCCAAGTGCCTGGAACTGCTCCCAGGGTGGCTGGGTGGCAGGCGAGGGCAATGGGAACAAATAGTAATGAGAAGAGGGAACAGTAAAATAGAACAGTGCACAAGGGGGTGAGCCAGTGGCTTCGGAGCAGAGTCCAGGGGCAGACCCGGAGTGGGCTGGCAGGACAGCGTGCACATTCTCGTGGAGGCGCAGCCCTGCAGGCCTGCTGGGCCGGGGAGAAACACGTCCCAGCCTGGCCAGCACCGGGGGCCCAGGGAGGCCTGGCAGCAGACAAATGATGAAGGGCCTGGCCTTTATTCCATAGGCAATGGGGCGCCACAGATGGAATTTAAGCAAAGAAGAGGCATGTCCTGATGTGCGTTTTGGAAAAATAGTTTGTTTTGGAAGGAGGCAGTGAGAAAAATAAACTCAGGATAGGGGAGACCTAAAGCCCATAGATTCCCCCCATCATATATAAACTACTCTTTCTGCTTTAAAAAGTCAATATTAATCGTTAGCCCCTGTGCAGCACTTAGTGTGTACAAGTCATAGAATCTTTTCGATAGTCCTCAGTAAAACAGGGACTAACGATTCCTATTGATTGAGTCATCATGAAGGCGGATGAACTGATGAAACCGTTTCCTAGGAAGGCACCTGGCACAGTGCCTGGCACACGGCAAACTCTCAGAAACGGTTCCCTGCTGCCTTGCATGAATCAGCTCCAACACCTCCTTCCTCTGCAGTTTTGCATCAGCCTATATATTGTAAAAACCTACTCAAGGGCTGCATCTTTACCACCAAAACCTTTTCTGGGTGGGTCTTAGAGTGATTCGGACTGTTTCCGTATCATTTAGGTCTGGGAATCTGAGGTTTCTGAAAGTCTGGACTCTAGGCAGCAAATGCTTTTTGTAGACTTTACCCAAGTGACCCTGTTCTTTTAAATGCCTGCTAAATCTCTGAAGGCAAAGTTTCATCTATTTTATTAAATTGTGAGCAAAAATAATGCATGCATATTAAAGTATAAAAATTCAAAAATGTTCAGACATAGTTTAAAGCTGAGATCAAATTTAGAAAATCCCAGCACAGTTAATGTGATGCTTACTGATAGAAATTATTACCGTGATCTTTGTTAATTAGAAAATGCTATTTTGTTCCCACAAATGATAACAATGACCAGTCAGGGCTGGAAGTGTCTCGGAAACTGCTCTGACAACTGGCCAGATGGTCCTATTTGATGTCTAGAGGGAAGGGGTCTGGATGAGGAAGGCGGAATCCCTGTGAGTCGTGGACACACGCTTCAAGAGAAGACAATGGCAGAATGCTTTGCCTTAAAAGCTTAGCTACATGCAGTCCTTAGTCTGAAGCCAACATTTAGTCCCTGTCAAGAAAAGAAGTGTCACCCAGTACTGAGGGACTGGGAGGGCGGGCCTCCGTTTTCTCCAGCTTCCTGTCCAAGGGCACCTGCATCCTTCCTGCCGCTCTTCCAACTGCTGGCTCTGAAACAGAGGAGCCAGCAGGCAGGTGAACCCGCCCGGCGTGCCTGGTGGGCACCGGAACAGAGCACTCCAGTTTGCACTGGGTGGGCCTGGGCATTTCTTTGGCCTGGTGTTGTAGACACCCTTCTCCCCTAGCTACTCCTTTGTGGGTGTGACTCAGACTCCTCTTTAATGCTTATTGCCTTTCATTAAGTTTGGTTGCAGGCCCGGGTTTGCTTTCCAACTTTATGCAGCCAGCAGAGGCAGACGCCCGTGTCCACGAGAGACAGCTCTCTCGGCCACAAGGCAGCCAAGCAGACATATCCAATGGAATTCTGAGCTTCCCATCAAATGTTCAGAAAAGGACACTTTGCCCTTTGAAAGATGCACAGTAAACAGAATCTCCCTTGCTGGGAAGCAAACATACTTCAGATTACTGAAACTGAAGTTCCAGAGAGGACAAGAGAGTCAGGGTTCTAACAGCTTCAATGAGTGAATTTCAGGCAAAAGCACAGAGAACAAATGTGATGGAATAGCCAAGTTGTCCTTGTAACGTCAAATACCTATTAATCTACTCACATCCTGGGGCTGTTTGTCTCAGTCTTTCAGCAATTATCATCTTCAAACTGTGCTGTCCTACAGTCTGAAAGGTTTTCATCAATTACGAAGAATCCATAGCCATGTCCTTATAAGTGTTTTTTTCTTTCATATCATCAGTTCAGAGACACATCACGCAACACTAAGCAAACACGCTTGCCCAGTGGAAAGAGATCACATTTCATTTTCCAAAGCATTTCACCACTCTGCATTTACATTTCTGGTGCTTTGTTAGGTATGTTTTAATCCAAGTGTCCTTTAAAACTTTGCCACACCAAGTACGATCTGGAGACCAACAGCATCCGCCTCGCACGGGAGCTCGTTAGAAATCAGACACTCCGGCCCTTCCCCAGACACACCCAGTGGGAATCCGCTCTGCCCGTGGGCCCCGTTACGGTGAGAGAACCTGCCTCGAAAGGTGGTGTCAATCTCACAAATCTATAATCTACCAAAACAAAAAAGCAAATGCTTCTGCATTTAAAAGCTCAACTACAACGGGACATCGAGTGGGCACAAACAATTGCGCCAACACACACCAGTGTGCTTCCTAAGTGCACACCTGCTATGGCACCGTACGTGTACTAGCGCACAGCTCTTCCCTGTAAGGCGGGAGGCAGGTGCTGTACCGTCCTCCTTGGGTTGTAGGTGACAGGCAGAGACCCAGAGAGCTTATGTAACTTGGACAAGACCACACGGTAAATCAGCGGAAGGGGCAGGACTTGAACCCAAGCAGTCTGACTTCAGAGGGCATGTTTTTAACCATTACATGGTACCCCCTCCCAGCGGGTGTACCTGTATCAGAAAACAAAACAGTTCATTCGGGATCGGAAACAAAAAGCCAGATTGCTTAAGGACCATTATTTTAGGTTCAGTAACAGTTAGAGGCAGAGATCAGTTGAGCTGGACACCACAAAACTCTGATGGAACTCCCTCAGCTTTCACTGGAGGAAGGCGAGGCTGAGCAGGGACCTGTGAAACACAACGGGCTCTCCAAAGGAGGGGAAGGCTGGGGGCCAGGCAGCTCTTGGCCTGCACTGCACTTCCCACCAGGCTCCCTGCCTCTTCTGCACCGCCTTGTAATTCCTTGGGGGGGTTGCTCTTCCAAAGACACCTCACACACATCAGGTAGCAAATGACAGCTTCTCCCTTTCTTACCTTTATTCAGAATCTGAGATTCTCCTATACAATGGCTAAGAGGGGAAGGCTGTGCTTAGAAATCACACTTGAATAGCTCTCATACTAAACACCGGCAATTTACATTCCGGGTATAACAGGAACCTTTAGATGTGATAGCTGAAGCCTCCTCCTTTGAGGAAAACCAGTCCTCCAGCTATTGAGGTTTAATTAAGGCAGAACCTCAGTCTGGGCTCCACAGTCATTTACCTGTTTAGTTCCGCTGACCACATTTACAGATGAAAGGCGGGTGGCGGTCCAGGCCCAAATTAATGTGACTGTGGCATTTGTGCCATCTTGTCTAAGATGCCTGTTTTTAACCAAATGTGCTTTCTGTCAAAGGTTAACATCCCACACGGGTTCTCTCAAGCCCGGAATGTGTGCAGAATGTCGGGCAGGGATTTACTGGGACAGACTTCAGAAGTCCAAAGAGGCCGAAAACTCTTCCTGTTTGAAGTACAGCATCTGTTGTAAAGGGTGAGAAACGACTTCCATTTGGAAGCCCGCTCCATCCGGCGGGAGGCAAGATGAAATACACCCTGCCCTTAAAATGCCACCTTCATGTCGCCAACCGTTTCTGGCCTGAGCTGGGAGTGGCCCTTCCGTGACCTCCACTTCAGAGGTGAGGAAGGCGCTCTAGACACAATGAGCAAAGAGCACCGTGTCCCTTTGGAAGCATGTAGTGTAAACACAAACCACTTAACAACTGAAATGCCAGAGTGAGACATGGTGGCTCCCAAAGATCAAAAACACAGGGTGGGCCAAGCCACCCTGTCTTGTCCCACTTCTCCCAGAGCTCACGCGCAGGGACCCATGGGCTGCGGGAGGCAGCAGACCACAGTCGGGCAGTAAGAGCTCAAGCAGCCCGAGAATCCATCCAGATACCGCCGTCCTGGGCCACTTACCTTGCACTGCCCAGACACGCAGATGGCCGTGCCATTCTGGTCGCAGGGGGTACCGTCAATGACCTTCTCGGCCTGCCGCACGTAGAAGCGGTAGCCCATTGCCTGGCAGTTCAACTCACACTTCCGATTGCCCTTTACTACCAAAAAAAAAAAAAAAAAAAAAAATCAATCAACATCTTTTTCTTTTTTTTTAATTGAGATAAAATTCACATAACATAAAATTAACCATTTTAACCAAAGTGTAAAATTCAGCTTTTTTTACTATGTTCACAATGTTGTATGGCCATTAGCACTAATTCCAGAATATTGCCATTGCCCCAAAAGAAATCCTGGACTTGTTTGCTGTCCCTTCCGACTCCCCTCCACCACTCCTCCCCCAGACACTGGCAACCACCTATCTACTTGCTGTCTCAATGGATTTGCCTATTCTGGACATTTATAACCACATCCTTTTTAAAAGTGCATGGATGCTATCAGATCTGTCCGTCTTTGATAGTAGAGGGAAGAGCCTGTAGCCTCATCTACGGTATGTAGCAGAGACTCAGTGCCGAATGAGTATTACAAAGGAAGTCTTACAGAATCTCACAGTGCAAATAATAGAGTCTACTTGTAGACAGACTCCCGCACTTCACTATAGTTGTAACTATGTTCTATGTCTCAGCAGTCACTGAGAGCACACGGTTGGCTCTTCTACTGTTGCTTACATAAAACCTCTGCAGTTGTAGCACAGTAATGCTCTTTTGAGTGGCTGGAGATTCCTGTAATAACTCCTCCATGAGATATTTCGGTGGTTTCTCAATCACCTTAGGTTGAAGTCTAAACTCCTAAGCAAGGAACAAAATGCCTTTCAAATATAGTCTTATTTCCTACTGTTCTTCCTCAGGCCCATGTTCTATCCCTAACTAAGCACCTCCTCTGTCCAGCCATTGCTTAATTCTTCATGCTGCTTTTGTTTAACCTGGTTAGCATCTGTTTCTACTTTGTTTTAGTTCCCAGGTCACCTCCTCTGGGAAGCCCTTCGTTGGATCCTGATCTCACCTATACATCCCCCCATCACAGGCTCTTCTGATCTTCTCTGCTTTAGGCTTAACCAAGCTTGATTGAAGCATGGTCTTGAAGGACCCCAGAGACCTGTCAGTCTTAATCACTTTTGTATCCCTAGCACTCAGTACAGAGTTGGGCACACAGAAAATGCTCAACAAATCCCTGAGCAATAAAAGGAGGGATGGATAAATGAATACCGGCTTTTTTATTGCCTTTCTCTCCCCTCCCGCCACGAGATGTTGTCACCTACCCACATCTTTCTCTATATTTCTAACACTTCACATGGAGCCTGGCACATAGTAGGTGCTCAATAAAGGGTAAATTAATTACCACTACAACTAATACTTCCAGAGCAATTTAGGTGCCTTCAAAATGATAATGAGAAAAATTATCAGGTGAAATATACTTTCATATCCAAAAGAGACAGACAAGCCAGTACACACTGATTTTTTAAAAACCTTTGGCAACGAGACTAATGCTATGCTCAGCTGTAGACAGGACCTTCCAGGGTCATGCCTTTGTCTGAAAATCTGATGACTGGATTGGATAATATTGACTTTTTCCTCCACAAGAAGATACATCATATTTTCCCCAGTGTGGCTGCCTGACTGTCATAGCAATGAACTTTCTTTTTCTATAAAGCCATTGAAAACTGCTACCAGGAAATAACACACAAGGGGCCTCCGGGACCACGTGGTTCAGGGAAGACTGAATCCTCTATGTCTATGTCTTCTATGTGCCCTACGATCTATCTTAGAAGTCAAGAGGATTCTTGACTTGGAGTCTTACCCTGAGGTGATCTTGCAAAAACAACAACAAAAAGTATCAAACACCTTTAGATACAAAAAGTATCTAAATCTAAAGCATCATTTTATAGATTAAAAACAAACAAAAATACAACAGACCTAAAAAATGAAGTGACAGGTTAGAAGTAAAACTAATCTTCTAGAACTTGCTTTCTCACATCATCTATCTTTCCAGACTGCTCCCCCTCTTCCAAGCTCCTTGCTTTCTAAAGCGATAAAAGGAAGTACCTAGGTGCATTGCATTTTAAGTAGTAAAAGTGTCTGAAAGGCAGCCCCAGATGAGACAAGGGTTTTGAGCGCTCACTTCTCTCTTGGATTCCTTCCAACCACCTCTATCTTTTACAGCCACAGTTTTACTTCTTAATATTTGTGACCATACCACAGAAGAACATTCTGCGAACAACAGCAGCAACAACAAAATGGTTAAATGTGAGATAATTATGGCAGAATCTCCAAACGGCTACATGAAAATAACCCAGAGGAATGGCTGTAAGTCTGGGCTCCTACCTGTGGTACAAACCAGACACTTGGTCTGACCCTCTACCTGTGTAACTTAGTGTCCTGCCTTCTCAGACTTGCAACAAGGGGAAAGGAGGACCCCCAGAGATAACTGAACCTGTGGACAAGTGCCTCCCTAACCAACTTGCCAGGTCCCGCTACCTTAGCAATACTCGACTGGTGCTTATCACAACCTTACACAAGGACTGACTTCTCCACCCTGATACACTCCCCACCCACTTCAAAATTTCATTTAAAAATGCAATTGCAGGGCCTAAGTTGAAGGTTTTTCATGGAGTGCTACTTCATTCCTTTTTTCCTTGAATACAATTACAATTCTGATGCCACGAGCTGCTTCCCAAGCAGATTTTGCCATGGAGAAAACAGCAGAGCACCCACAAGCTAGGTGCAACAGGGTAGGCACAAGTAGGCACATCCTTTCCTCCCAGCTGATCTGCCCTCTTATTCCTCTCCCTCTGTGTTCTCATCTGCTTCCCAGTGTCCTCCCCACGCCAAAGGAAACATGAACTTTCACACATCCAGGCAGTGATTCCCAGTGGGGTCCCAGGACCAGGAACATAAGCATCACCTGGGAGCTCGCTGAAAATGCAAATCCTTAGGCCTCACCTCCAACATCTAAATCAGAAACTCTGGGGATGATGCTGGGTCACCTGTATTTTTAACAAGCCCTCCACATGATTCTGGTCAAGCTTTGGAACCACTGGTCCAAGGAAAATCAAGTAGTGAAAAGATTTGGAAACAGCTGGCCATTCTTACTTTGAATCAATGATGTTCAAATTCCACATTTAAATTTAAAAGATAATATAAGCACCATCTTTAATTAAATTTAGGTTATTGCCAGATATCTGGATCCCTCACAGTAAAAAAGACCTGATCATTTAAAAAAATGCTAGAGAATACACAAGAAAATCCAGGTACTTCGAATATAGTAGCTAACAACTAACGAGTTTACCCTCGGACACAAGTTAAACACGTAAACCACTCATTGAGCTCCGTTCCCTCTGAAAACCCTCTGAGTAAAGGCACCTTTTTTAGTAATAAAAAAGAAGAAAATAGAAAAGAAGTTAACAGTTACAAAATGTTGGAAGACAGAAAGCAGAAAGACCATGGTAATGCCTTCGCAGACCCAACCAAACGGATCCTAGGCAGGAGCTGCAGTGTCAAAGCTGCTACATCGCGGCGTTTCTGAACAGTAACTCCAGCAATGAAGGAGGTAACACAGGCCTAAGGACAGAGAAGCCGTCCGGGCGTTTAAGAGGCAGGTAAGAGGTTCCACATTCCAGAATGGTTGACAAAACCTCTGAAAATTGACTTCTTCACAAAAACAAAGAGAACACTGGCACAAAAAAAAAAAAAAAAAAAAAAACTGCTGAAGAGGCTATTAATCATAGACAAAATAAACTTTAAGACAAAAATTGTTATTAAAGACAAGTAAGAACGTTTTGTAATGATAAAGGGTCAATTCATCAGGAAGCCAACAATAGAGGCCAAAAATACAGGAAGCTAAACCTGACAAAAGGGAAAGGAAAGCTAGACAGTTCAGTAATGATGAACAGAGCTAGACAGAAGATCAACAAGGAAACAGTAGACTTGAATAGACAAAGCAATCCAGGGTGTCCAACCCGTGGCCCACGGGCCGCGTGTGGCCCAGGACGGCTACAAACACAGCCCAACACAAAATCGTAAATTTACTTAAAACATTTTTTTTTTTGCTCATCAGTTTTCATTAGTGTTTGTGTATTTAATGTGTGGCTCAAGACAACTCTTCTTCTTCCAGTGTGGCGCAGAGATGCTGAAAAGCTGGACACTCCTGACTGACAGTTCAGTCTTGGATGGAGCTAGACAGAAGATCAACAAGGAAATGGAAGACTTGAATAACATTGTACACAGCTACACCTAATACATACAGATAGAACATGCCACTCAGCAACAGCACAGTTCACACTGTTCTCAAGTGCACATGAAACACTTTCCAAAAAGGAACAAATATTACATGATGAAACAAGCTACAGTAAATTTGAAAAGATAGAAGTCATGTGAAAGATGCTCACTGACCACAGTGGAATGAAATTAGGAATCAATAACAAAGAGAAATTTTGGAATTTCAAAAATATGTGGAAATTAAACAACACACATTTAAATAACTGATCAAGAAAAATGCAGGGGAAATTAGAAAATACTTTGAGATTAAGAAAAACAAAACACAACACACCAACTTACTGGGTGCAGTTACAGCAGTACTTAGAGGGTTATTCATAGCTGTAAATACCTATGCTAAAAAAGATCTCAAATCAATAACCTAATATGCCACCTTAAGAACTGAGAAAAAAAGAGCAAACTAAACCCAAAGCCCATGGAAGAAGGAAACTAGGGTGTAAATACATTAAATAGAGTAGGTACAGACAACAGAGAAAATAAAATCAAAAGTTGGTTATCTAAAAAGATCAATAAAATTGACCAACTTTTATATAACGAGCAAAAATAAAGAAGATTTAAAAATACTAAAATCAGGAATAAAGAGGAGATGTTACTACTGATTTTATAGAAATAAAAAGGACTTCTAGCCAGGGTGATTAGTTAAAGAAAAAGAGATGATATCTAGGTTGAAAAGAAGCATCTGTATTTATAGAGAACATGTATATAGAAAATCCAAAAATTGCACCAGAATTATTTGAACTAATAAACAAGTTCATTAGGGTTAAAGGATGCAAGATCAATATGCAAAACTTATTTTATGTCTATATGCTATCAACAAACAATCTGAAAATAAAATTAAGAACACAATCCCATTTATAACAGCATCAAAAAGAATAAAATACTTAGGAATAAATGTAACAAAAAAAAAGTCTAAAGCATACACTGAAAACTACACAACTTTGTTGGAAGAAATTAAGGAAGATCTAAATAAATGGACAGCCATCCCATGCTCATGAATTCAAAGATTTAATATTGTTAACAGGGCAATACTCCCCAAATTGATTTAAAGTTAAATGCAATATCAATCAAAATACCAGCTGGCTTTCAATTTTGTAGAAATTGACAAGCCAATCCTAAAATTTATGGGGAAATATAAGGAACCAAGAGTAGCCAGAATAACCTTGAAAAAGAATAACAAAGCTGGAGAACTCATACTTCTGACTTCAATGAAAACCATGTGAGATGACCATAAGGCTAGACACACAGCTCGGCAGAATAGAAATGAGGGTCCAGAAATAAACTCTTACATTCTTGATAGATTGATTTTTGACCACGGTGCCAAGACAGTCAATGGGGGAAAGAACTGTCTTTGCAACAAAGGGTATTGGAACAACTTTGCATATCTACATGTAAAAGAATACAGGTGGAGCCCCTACCTCCCACTATATAAAAAAATTAACTCAAAATAGATAATCAGCCTACATGAAAGGGCTAAAGCTATGAAACTCTTAGAAAAAAGTATCGGCATAAATCTTCAGGATCTTGAATTAGTCTCAGATGTTATGGTATCAAAAGCACAAGTGACAAAAGACCAAATAAATAAATTGGACTTCATCATAGAACTCTAATGAGGAAATGAAATCACAACACAAGAAATGAGACAAAATTTTTGCAAATCAGATTATGGGCTTGTATAATGAACTTATACAACTCAAAAATTAAAAAAAAAACCCAATTAATAAAAATGGACAAAAAATTTAAGTAGACATTTCTCTGAGGAATATATAGGCATATGCAAATAGATAATAAGTATATGAAAAGATGCTCAATATCATTACTTACTAGGAAAGTATACATCAAAATCACAATAAATTATAAATCATTAGAGAACTATAAATCAAAACCACTTCACATTCACTAAGATGGCTAAAATAAAAAAAAAGATAGTAAGAAGTGTTGACAAGGATGTAGAGGAATCAGAACCCTTATACAATGCCAATAGGATTGTAAAATGGAAGAGCTTCCTTGGAATGCATCTGGTAGCTCTTCAAAATGTCAAACATACAGTTACCATACGACCCAGAAATTCCACTTCTATGTATATACCTATGAGAAATTAAAACATAATGTCTTCATACTCAAATTGTACATAAATATTCATAGTAGCATTATTCATAATAGCTCAAAAGTGGAAATAATCCAAATGTTTTTCAACTAATGAGTAGATAAACAAAATGTATAATATCCAATGGAATATTATTCAATAATAGAAAGTACTTGTTAAATACTAATACCCGCTATATAGATGTATCTTGAAAATATCTTGCTAAGTGAAAGAAGCCACTTGCAAAAAGCCACATATTTTATAGTCACGTTCACGTGAAATGTCCAGAAGAGGCAAACCTATACAGGTGGAAAACAGATCAGTGGTTGCCAGGGGCTGGGGGAAGGAGAGACTGTGAAGGGGTCTGCTAAGGGGTCTGAACTTTCTTCTTGGGGTTGATGCAAATGCTCTGAAATTATATAGTGGTGACAGCTGCACAACTCTCTAACTATACTAAAACCACTAAACTGAACTACTTAAATGGTGGCTTTCGTGGTTATGTGAATCTTATCTGAATAAATCTGTTGTTATTTTTTTAAAGCAGTATTTAGCTTCCTGGATCCCCAGGAGATCATCAAATAACTCAAGTAAATTTCTGTTTCCAGACTGAAGGAGCCCACCAAATGTGTAGAACAGTGTGATAGGGGTGGGATTCAATGTTACTCTCCTTATAACTAATAAGTTAGTCTGTTAATGTTTCAAGGATACAGAGAGAAAATATAAGAATTCTCAGTCAGAGATAAAGGACTTTATTACTCAAGGAAGAGCAAGCAGAATGGGCATCAGCACGTCTGCCAGTCTCGCCTGTCCCCAGCTCCCGTGGGGACAAAGTTCAGGAGCCCAGATGGACGCTGTCCACGTGGTGGCTTTGCACCGCAGCCAAGAAGTACTGAGCTTGAGGACCCCACTGCTCTCATGGGAAGCAGTGAAGAGCCCTGCTCTTTGTTCTGGATGGAGATGTGTCTGTCACTCAAGGTTGCTCACTGCAAACACAGCCTTGAGAAAGGACCTGGGTTAAGGGTGTTCAGGGTCTTGCATTCTTGGCCAACTCTGCAAGAGCTGTTGGAGGACAAGGGACCCACAGTGAAACATCCTGATAAATGGATAATAACAAGGTGCATGGCTGTGAAACTTCAAGACACTTGGGACAAAGAAAAGAAGACAGCCCACCAGAGAGGGAACAAACAAATAAAATAGTATTGAATTTCTCAATAATAACTTTGAAAACTAGAAGAAAACTAACAAACGACTCAAAATTTTTGAGGGCAAGTAATTGCCAAATTAGATTGTAATGTCCAGTCAAATTATCAACACTTAAGAAAAAGCAAAGGCATTTTCAAAAATTCAACCCTCACCCAATTTACCTTACATGCACCCTTATTGGAGGATGTATTCTACCACAACGAAGGACTAAACCAGGAAAGTAGGTGCGGGTCCAGGACACAGCAGATTTAACCCAAGAGAGAATGCCAGGACTGGGGTGAAAAGAGACCCTGACGGGACAAAGGTGCACTAGGGAAACACGGGCAGGTGAAAAGGTTCTAGGAGACAATTCCTTAAGAAAATGACATGAATAAAATACCCAATAAATTTTAAGATATTGCAACATCAAGTTATTGAAAGAAGATTTGCACAATTTAGAGAGCATGGGGTTGTGTAAGTATGAAATACACAGAAAAGACAACCAACGAAAAACAAAAAGGTACAGTAACAGCAGAGAAGAAAGGATTTCAGGGACACAAAGTCATCCTGGTACATGGAGCAGGTGCTGCAGTGCGATGCCCAGCCTGTCGACCACTACCACCCCAATTCAAGTCAGAATCCCCCATTAGCCGAGAGTGTGGTTGTGTCTTTCTGGAACTTGTCATCAGCCTACGGGAGCCCCTCACCCACGGTTGAACCTCGTCCCCAGAGATAGCCCCACCCGATGACTGGTCCGCGTGGTAGTACAAAGGCCCACCCAGACGGAAATTCTGGGTAACTCCGCAGGGCCATCCCAGCTTGGAGCTTCCCGTGGGACCAGCTGCAGCTTTTGTGTGACTGTCCAGGTCCAACTTCTCCCTCTGTCCAATCCCACATCGCTGTGTTCCAGGTTCACTTCCCAGTAAACACGGGGCACAAACCTCTGCAGATGGAACCTCAGTTGGCACGCTACGTGGCGCAGCTGGGCAGACAACGCGCACGGTCCCGTGTAAGCGATGGTTATCGGTCTGATTGAAATCACAGCAGTGTTGCGTTGAGAGGGTGCGGGATGGGAGGAGCCCACATGTGGGGAAGGAGGGAGAGGATGACAAAAGAGGGCTACATCCTCCTCTTCAACAACAGATACTTGAAACTGAAAAATCTGAGAGTAACAATGGGAGCATTTTTTTAGCAATAAGATGGAAAATATCAGAAGAGCAGCTAACATAGGGAGGAAGAAATATTGCGAGGAGAGACAAAGTTTATAGAACTATTCGACTCTATAAAATATAGGCATGCAACTCTGCTTAACTAATAAAAATCCATTTGAAAAAGAATGTAAAAAATTACTCCAACAATTAAAATGGCAACAACTCCTTGCTGTCTTTTCAGGAACTTTGCAAAAGTGGGAGAGCCAAATGTTGCTCAAAGGGGGAGGTTCTGGATCTGAGCTCGCTTTGCTGCTGCCTCCCGCTCCCAAGCCTTGCCCAGCTCTGCAGGCTCTCCTGCCCCACGTCGACCTCCTCGGGCGAGATGGGGAGAAGAGGCTCTGGGAGTGAGTCTGTGAGCTGTTTTCAGAGAATGGATAACATCTGTGCTTAGTTTTGGATCCTAAAACTTCACAAGTTCACTCCAAGTTTAGCACCAAAGCCCTCATTTCCCAGGCTCAAGTTCCGTGTTTTTGGTAGAATATACGATATCCTTATTCAAGAAAAGCAGCCTCATAAACGCAGCTCATAAAACCCCGACGTGGCAGGGTGCTTACCCAACACATGCTGTGATGAGTGAAGTGTAAACGAATTAGGAAAATGTGGATGCGATGTCTTAAGTGCATATGCAGGGTTTAAGTACCAGGAAAAGGGGGCCGCCCAAAGCCCAAGCCCCGGGCAGGCAGCTGGTGTCTGCAGCATTTGGTCTGACGAGTCACCCAGGGCCAGCAGAGCGGGAGCTGCGCCGGGCCCCACCTCCACCCCGCCGCGGCACCATCTGCGTGGTGTCCCTCCTACGGAAGATGAAGCTCTGCCTGCCCGTGGCCTCCGCATTCTGGACTGGACGCCGATGATTAATATTTAAACTGCTTTTCCCCAGACTGCATTTTCCAGGACAAAATTATGGAAAATAAGATGAAGAGAATGCTTCTTAAGAGCCCAGACTCTTCTCTGGAATATGAAAACACTTCTGAGAAAGTCAGAAGAGGGGTGAGACTGTCTAATTCCACCTTTTCCTGTTCTGAAAGGGCACTTGCTTGGGGCTCATCCCATTACTAGAACTTAAATGCAAAAACATGCAGCTTATCAGTCGCCTACTATCCCTAACCTTCTATCCAACGCTTGCGATTAACTGTGTAATTAAAATTTTAGGAGTTCATATGCAGTACCCTACAGAGTCTCACTTCGCTGGCAGTCTTAACAAGCTGGGGGATTTGGACTAGAAACCCGGAACAAAAATGTCTTTTTTAAACTCTGAAAAGTCACTGGCTCAGTGTTCCACAGATATTAAATTCCTCTCAGCACCGCTCACACTTAAACACAGTTGTAGTCTGTAACACTCTGATGCAGTGGTTCTCAAATTTGTAGTGTACGCAGAATCCACTGGAGGGCTTCTGAAAACACAGACTGACGGACTCCACCTCTCGAGTGTCCAATTCATCGGGCAGGGGCAGAGCCCCAGGGCCTGCATTTGCAACAAGTTCCCAGGAGAAGCCAATGCTGCTGGTCCAGGAACCGCACTTTGAGAACCGCTGCTTAAATGAAACAGAAACCTGGCAGCCAGACCTCTAGCTGACACCCTGGAAATGCATCACCAAAGCTGATGTAAAACGTGATGTTTGGCTAACTAAAAGAAAAGTTATAGTTTTATACACGCAAGCTAGCCAGTCAAGACTGTAACCAACAGGAGGCCTTGCAAAGAGGAAGTTCTCTTCTGAGTTGTCAGGTATGGTCCACACTGTGCAGAAAGCAGAGGGAAAAGGAACTTCTCTTCAGTATCTGCATTTGGATTTGTCTGCCTAACCTAGTCCCACCTTTTATAGTTTTTATGTGCTTACTGTTTATTGAGCACTTACTACATGCTGTGGCATGCCCACAGAGGGCATGGGAGCACCATACCCCTTCCCATATACCTTGCACTATGCATTTCTTCCATATGGCTATATCTTTACAGTACACTCGTAATAGTAAGTAAAATGTTTTTCTGAGTTTCATGAGCCATTCTAGCAAATTATTGGGAACCTTGTGGGAATCACCAATTTGCAACCAAGTTGGACAGAAGTGTAATTAACTTGTGGACTCACTACTTACAAATGGTGTCTAACCTGGGGGGAGGTCTTGTGGGACTGGGCCCTTAAGTTGTAGGATCTGCACTAATTCAGGGTGGTTAGTGTCAGAATTGAATTAAATTATAAGATAGCCAGTTGGTGTCCACCAAGATTTTGAGAACTGCTTGGTGTAGAAAACTCGTAAGTTTGATGTCAGAAATGTGAGTAGAAACAGATCTTAGCTTTCTCTCCATGGCTGCCAGCCTCCAACAAGGAGGGTCTAACTCTCTGCTGGTAGATGCCAGGTCCTCTGCTGGGTTGCCAACCACTGATGCACCTTCCTAGGGCACAGCCCAATTTCCTCAAGGACAGGACATGTTTCTATCAGTGGCAGCAATAATTCGAGAAACCTCCTTTCCTAGGACATACAGAGGGCCCAGAGATATATGAAAGGATGCTTAGCATGGCTAGCCATCAGAGAAATGCAAATTAAAACCACAATGAAATACCACTTCACACTGGTCAGAATGGCCATCATAAACAAACTAACAAGCAATAAGTGCTAGAGAGATTGTGGAAAAAAGGGAACCCTGGTACACTGTTGGTGGGAATGCAGACTGGTGCAGCCACTGTGAAGAACTGTATGGAATTTCCTTAGAAAACTAAAAATGGAACTGCCTTTTGACCCAGCAATTCCACTACTGGGATTATACCCTAAGATCCCTCTATGCATCCCAATGTTCATAGCAGCACAATTCACAATAGCCAAGTGCTGGAAGCAACCCGAGTGCCCATCAGTAAATGAGTGGATCAAAAAACTATGGTACATTTACACAATGGAATTCTACACAGCGGAGAGAAAGAAGGAGCTCCTACCCTTTGCTACAGCATGGACAGAACTGGAGAGCATTATGCTAAGTGAAATAAGCCAGGTGGTGAGGGACAAATAGCATATGATCTCACCTATAAGTGGAACCTAATCAACAAAACAAACAACCAAGCAAATTATAACCAGAGACATGGAAATAAAGAACAATCTGACTGTAACCAGAGGAGAGGGGGAGGGGATAATGCGGGGAAAGAGGGAAGGGTCATCAAGGAACATATATAAAGGACCCATGGACAAAGCCGAAGGGGGTAGGATTAAGGGTGGGAGGTGAGGATGGGTGGGGCAAGGAGGACTGATGGGAGGAAAATGGAGACAACTGTACTTGAACAACAATTAAAAAAAAAGAAAACTGCTGAGAAAGTAGATCTTAATGTTACACACAAAAAAAGGAAATGGTAATTGTGCAGCAAGATAGTGTTAACTAATTCTATACTGTAGCACTAATCATTTGTAATATACAAGCGTCTCAAATCAACACATTATACACCTTATGTTACACGATGTTATATGTCAATCATATCTCAATAAAGCTGGGGAAAAAGAAAAAAGAAGAAAAGAAACCCCCTTTCCTCTCAAACCCACTCTGCCACCAGGCTGTGTCATTTGGATTCTTCCCTTCCCATTCACTCCTCCTGCCAAAGCCTGCCCGGGCCTTCTGCAGCCTGTGCCAGAAGGGCTGTACAATCTCCTAGCTGGTCTCCCCAGCTCAGGCTCCCTACCTTCTCCTGGTTTATCCAGCTCAAGCTCTATTACCCTCAAACCTGCCTTCTCAAGGTCCCTGCCTCTGAAGAACCTGTCACAGCTCTATGCTCCTTTTTCGCCACTGCTAAGGAGCCAGCCTCCCCACTGCACCCTGCCCCTTCGCACCGCCGTGGCTGTGCACGTGCTGCTCCCTGGGCTGGCGTGCCCCATGATCCATTCTCTGCCTGAACAAATTCTACCTGACCTTCCCAATGTGACTCAGCCCACTTGCTCCTGGAAGCTTCTCTAACCATGCTCAGCCCCTCTGATCTTGCTACCTCTATTCTACATACAGGGTCACACCTGCAAAGAACCTACCTATTACCCAATTCTGTCATTTTACACATAGAAAACTGAAGCTTGGAAAAGTGGAGAGATTTGCCTCGACTCACACTGTTTGTCAGTGACCTCACCACCTTCAAGATGCATAGGGATTTCCTAAATTAATAAAAACGATGCCTTACATGGCTAGAGTGCTTGCAATGTACCAAGTACTATGTGAGACAGTGCATAAGCCTTATTCCATATTATCCTTACAACTCAGTGAAAAAGATGTTTTTATAACCCCATTTTACAGATGAAGAACCTGAGGCTCGGAGAGGTCAAGTAACTTGCTAGCTAGTTACTTGACCTAGAAAAACTTCAGTAGAAAAACTGAATCACCAGAAAGTGGTGGAACCAACAGGATTCAAACCCAGGTTTGACTTAGAAAGCAATTCTTTTTTTTAAAAGATTTTATTTATTTATTTTTAGAGAGAGGGGAGGGGGGAGAGAATGAGAGGGAAAGAAACATCAATGTGTGGTTGCATCTCCCGCACCCCCCTACTGGGGACCTGGCCCGAAACCCAGGCATGTGCCCTGACTGGGAATCAAACTGGCAACTCTTTGGTTCTTAGGCCCACGCTGAATCCACTGAGGTACATCAGCCTCAGAAAGGCCTCAGAAGGCCATTGTTATTCTTGGTGTCTTACTGAACTCTTAATTCTTTTGTACGAATACACATTATCTAAGTAGAAACTCACTTCTTTAAGGAGGTCAAGGACAGTACTTGGCATAGTGCCAAATATGAAGCCATGCTTGCTTTTTCTCCCAATGAACATTTATTAGGCACCTACTGTGTACTATCCACTATGCCAGGATCTAGTTTAAGCAAGCTAATAAAGTAGTCTCTGCCCTCATTTAGACAACCAGCATTCATTCGTTTTATGAATTTATTTCCTTACCATGTATTTATTGAGCATATACCTCATTCCAGGTATCAAAAAATGGTAAGAAAAAGAGACCAAGTCCTTGACTTCATTTAACTATAATCTCGTGGGGGAGACAGGTATTAATTAAATATTCACACAAAGAATGTGGAATTGTAACTGTGAAGGGTAAGTAGGAGTTACTGTGTGAAGGGGAGGGTTAGGAGAGAAGCGCATTCCAGGCAGGGGCACATGGAAGACCACCGCCCGAGGCCGGGAACATGCCCTCAGGGGGAGGGCCAGATGACATGAGGGCCGGTCGCAGGGGCCGACCAGCAGCCCAGATCACGCATGACCATTGTTCTTGTGGAAAGAATGAACACGTCTGTCTAGAGTCCTATGAAGACCGTGGCTTGCATTCTTTGTACTTTTCTGGAGAGCAGAACATGAAACAGCAGTAGTTTTCCATTTGGAGAAAGTTCCTAGACACACAGTTGCATGGGCATTGGTGAAGCCGGCTTTACCGCAGTTACCCACCCTTTTTCTACACTGTGTTCTTTTTTCCCATGGCATGCATAGTAAATCTGAGGCTAAAGAAAGTGACTGAAAACAAATACTATTATGGAAAAAACACCATGCTGTTCGAAACATTTCAAGCTGTGTGACATGTAGTGTTATATCTTAAAATGTTACATTTAATAAAAATAAAAGTTTGAAGGGGTTCTGCCAGTAGAAAGCCAGGCTGGCCAGCTGTCAGTAACACAGCCTGACAGAATCGGTAGGAGCAGGAGCCGTAACTGGTTTCATACGGCTGGGAAAACGGATCTCTTTCCAAGCAAATATGGGCATATTAAAATATGGAATATAGACACATCCTCCAGGAAAATGATGTGCCTGGGGTTTTTCTTGTCAAGGACTGAGGCTGTAGAGAGCTCTGAGAAGAGAGTGGGGGAAGGGACTCTGGTACAAATGCCAGGTAAAGCAAAAGTCTCAGAAGACAGAGGAACTCAGAGGCAAAGGAAATAGTTTCCCTTGCACAGGTGATACCCAGAGGAGGCTGGTTTTATGTCCCACCTCCTGCTATTATCATCTAAATTATATTTGTATTTATTTATATGCATGTGTGTACATGCATGTGTATATGTGTGTATATGTGTGCATGGATGTACATGTGTATCTATGTGTGGGTATGTATGTGTGTATATGTGGGTGTGTTTATAGGCATGTTATGCATCTATGTGTGGGTGGAGGAATGTACGTGTGTAGACATGTATGTGTTAGTGCATTCGTATATGTGTTTATTTATGTGTGTATTGTGTGTAAGTATGTACATGCCTCTATGTGTATGTACAATTGTGTGTGTGTATACACACGTGCCTTCCAGTCTGTTGGCGCCAGGCCACAGCAATCGACAGTGAGAAGAACACAATGTGGGCTGGTCCACAGATGGAAAAACTTACCCCGTCAGTGTGTGGGCAGATACAGCAGGTCCACGTACGTGAAAAGTCAGCCGTGGTCCCGAAAAAGGCACTCTCTCTCTTCTACACAGCTAAGAGCGGACAAGGTAAGACACTGGAGGAAGAAGGTGTCAGCAGGAGGAAAGTTCTGATGGCTTCAGGAAAAGAATTTTTAAGTATGACAAGTTCTCAGAATCGAGGGGAAAGCTTCAAAGAATCCCAGCTAATCTCATCTCAACTGTTGACTGCAGGATAATATGGAATAAAGGAGGCGGGCATTGTCTGTGTTTCACCTGAGTGTCTGTGACCTGCCCATGCTTAGCACACACTTTGTGCCTGGGAGGCAATGGAGCTCAGAAGGTGTTTCTTGACTTGATGTTCTCTGCCGTCCTCACAGTGTGCTCTTCCGCAGCCTGTGAAAGGCTCCTGGACTCGCCTGCCCATTTGGGATTTAATAAAACCCTCTGAAGAATGACTCTCACTAAATTAGCACTCTTCTCACAGCCACCCTGGGTTCTTCACTGTCCTTGGAACACCTACCCTAAGATGGGTTTCAAGGACATTGTTCTCTATAGTCTGATCTCTAACCATTCAGCTGCTCTGGGCCTTGGCTGTTCTGAGACAGCCTGGGCGTTCTCACTTCTGTGCTGCTTTACTGTGGAAGTGACTTTTGAACTGAAATCTGAAGGATGAGTTAGTGCTATGCAGAAGCGGGTGGGAAGGAAGCTGTCCCAAGCAGTGGTTCCAGCGGGTGCCAAGGCCCTGTGGCAGGAGGAGTGGAACGGCAACAGGTATGTCTGGAGAGCAGACAGCAAGAAAAGAGTAAGTGAGGCTCAGGCCCTTTTTTAAGTCCACATTTCCCATGATGTCTCTGGATTAGGGTTGCCAGGTAAAAGGCAGGATGCACCATTAAATTTTTCAGATGTAAGACACATATTGCATGAGACATACTTACACTAAAAAAAAAAAAAAAAAAAAAAAAAAGACCAGTGTACTTGAAGTTGAAATTTAACTGGGCATTCTTTAATTTGCTAGCAACATCACTCTGATACAACCAAAGAACATTTTTCTACATAACTCATTTGTATTCTTAATCACAATGCATCCTATTTTTCAGCTGGTTTGATGTCTTTTTGTTTCCGATTATCTCAATCAGAGAATCTTAGAGGGCAGGAAGAGTCTTTCCAAGAATCAACTCGTCTGATTTTCTAACTCCACAGACAAGAACAGGAGTCTTAGAAAGGCACCTGGAGCTGCTCACGGTCACAGAGAGAACACACTGGGTTTTCTTTGGTGCCTCCCTGGGGGGACAGTGGTAAACAGATTTAAAAACAGCTCCATCAATTGCTCTGTAGCATTAACAAGTTCATTTACAGGACTCTGTACGGCGGGGGATGGACAGATACAATCCCAGACAGCCAGCAGCTTTCCAAACAAAATAAACAGCAAGCCAGACAGCAAAGGGGCCATTTGCACATGCACAGACACAGGGACAGACACAAAAGATCCTAGCAAGTGGCTGGTGGACCTGCTGGGCCCCAGCCTTTTCCTGGAGAGGTTACAAGAGCCTGGAACCAAGGCTTTCCTTTTCGGTGGCCCGGTGACTTCATTCCTGCATGGTGGTGCACTGGATTTACATAGCAAGTGTAGACAGTGATCATTTTTTCCCTTAAGATGGGAACTGTGACCCTAAAGAGACTCAACAGCCAGTGTTGTTTGTCGCTTTCAGGCCCCAGTTACTTGCTAAGAGACTTTCTTCAGGTCCTCTCTGCAAGCAGAACACGTTCTGTCCAAATGTGCACAACCACCAGGAGAAAAAGGCAGAGGCGGGCCCTCCACCACTATTTACCAAATGCCGGCAGCCCTCCACATTCAACTGGGCTGAATGCAGGGGATAATCCCCCTGAGTAAGCTTGGCTTTCATTCCTCCAGGGGACTTGAAAAGACGTCAATCTATCCCAATCCCAATCAAATGCGAGGGCTTCACTTCCCAAAGACAAACAAGAATTTGGACAAATGAGAAATGAGAAGCGGAGGTTCCCTTGTGGGGGCATGAAAAGGGATTTAGCAGCCTCGGCTCTGTCTGGGAGGGAGCACCGGGAGGATGTTCTTGCTGTGGCCACACAAAGTGGGCCATGAGCTCGCCGCACCAAAGCTTAATTGAAACCTCAGGCCAAAACCGTGTTTTGTGATATTTGGGGGAAAGGATGGGCAAAGACAAAAAGGAAACACAAAGATGTGTACAGAAGCAGTGTGAAAAGCAGCCCGCTTCTTGACTGTGGGACAATTTGGATGGTGGCCATTGAGTTAAATGAGGTGTAGCCTTCCTCTCAATCTCACTGAGATGCAAGGCCATTTTGAAAAACTCGCTGCTGCTAGCGTTATGGCTGCTTAGCCCAGGTCTTTAGGGCTCATTGGGACCTTTCAAATGCAACTGTACTCAAAGAAGTGCAGCAGAAAAGATGCTGTTTAGACCTTTAGACAAGCTACCTGGCATTTGCCAATCTACGGGAAGGCATAAGGAGGAAGAGCATGGATTCTGCATGTCCTTATTTGGGTTTGCATCCAAGCTCTGCCACTAAACTTGTGTGATTGGTCAAATACATCTATGAACCTTGCTCTTCTTATCTGTTAAAATGGATATTTCAGTGCCTATCTCTTGGACTTGTCTGAGAATCAAATATGAAAATGCTTCTAAAAGCACAGGCACTCAATAGATGTCCACTCCCTTTCATCTGCCCTGAAAGCAGATGCCCAGGGAGGTAGTGGAATGTCGGCATTTGGAAGCTTTATAAGAATTGCAGACATGGCAATATCTGCCTTAATCAAAATGTGGCAACTTTGGCAGTAAAAAGATGGGATCGGTGGTAGCCGGCAGTAGTCTAAAGCTTAATTAAAAATACTCCCTTGCCTGTGGGTAGCTAATTGATCTTAGGCTGCCCCCAAAGCCATTCTGAGCTGTCTGTTCTTTTAATTTTCTCTGACAATCGTAGAAGCATGGCCAAGTTAAAATATGCCTTGGAGAAGGGCGAGGAGAGTGGCTGCATGTTTTTTTGGCTGCATTTCAGGCCTCCAGCTGCTCAGTAGCCAAACCCTGGGAATGCTGTTCAGGATCTCATTATTCTGTTTTCTTTCTCTTTATGGTTCTTGCAAATGGCCACCTGCAAGGTCCATGTAGAGAAATGGTTTTAATCTTCCTTCTTCAGAGAGCCTCCAGCGTTCTGAGGGCCACAGTCTTTTGCGTCCCATCATCACCCACCGGAAAACACTAGTGTCAGTGGGGGACTTACTATGCTTTTTATTCGGCAAAAGTTCCCAGTAGCAAGCATAGCCTCAATAAAACACGTGTGACGACAGACCAGGGAACAGCCCCATGCGCACTCCCAGCAGCATGTAGCCGTGGCCACTCAACCTTTGTGATGTGGGCTCTTCTCCTAGACTCAGTCCCCTACTTCCCCCTGACTATGTAGCTATAGCCTGATGCTCTCATCATATGGATTGATTTAGCTATCCATAATTACCTAAAAAAAAAACTGGGGAGAGGGCTGGAAAAAGAGATGCTTCTCTTTAAATGCCCAATATTTTTGAGATGAAAGGATGTGACATTTTTCAGTAATCCTGATATTTACCGTTCTCCTTCCCACTATACTATGTACATCAAGCTCCAAGAGAAATCCTTGGATAAGCCAATATAATAAACTACTCCTCAGGGCAGAGCTCTGACAAATGGGCAAGCCCCAGTATAGACCAAAGACACACAAGGTCTTTGTCTGTAGGTTCAGAGTGCTGGAGGTCAGGGGGAGATTATATCACAGGGTAGACACAGGAAGATAAAAGAGGCAAAACTGGATTTAGCCTTGTACACCTATGTAAAAGAAAGTCAATTTTCCAAAGCTTGTCTATGCAATCTGAAAATCTTCCTATAGGCAGGCCCTGGCTGGTGTAGCTCAGTAGATTGAGCTTGGGCCTGCAAACCAAAGGGTCACTGGTTTGATTCCCAGTCAGGGCACATGCCTGGGTTGCAGGCCAGGTCCCCAGTAGGGGGTGCACAAGAGGCAACCATACACTGATGTTTCTCTTCTTTTCTTTTTCCTTCTCTTCCCCTCTCTCTCAAAATAAATAAATAAAATCTTTAAAACAAAACAAAACAAAAATCGTCCAATAGTTCTATCTATATTTATAAGTCCTCCCTAATGACCTCCTACTTTCCTTGTCCAGTCAAGGCCATACAAAGAGTTCACCAAAACAGAAAAGCAAACTAGATAACATTAACAGAGAGGAAATGTAAAATAAGCTCTCTTAAACCTTTGACCTACATTTCATTGGGGGTATGCTGTTTGATTTTTATTACTGTTTGGGTTTTGATACCAGGTATATAGCGGCAAATGTTAGCATTTCCTGATTTGTATTCTCTTGTCTGAAAAGTCAGGGATTACTCAGGATATGGTGTTCATTCTGTTTTATTATTTTTCCCTTAAAAAAGGAACCACCATCTCACACCTGTTACGTTGCAGCTACTATGAAACCCCCCCTCCCAGAAAATAGTGAGTGTTGTTGAGAACTTAAGAAACTGAAAGCCTTGTGCACTGTTGGTGGGAGTGTAAAATAGCGCAGTCACTACGAAAAACATCATGTCAGCTCCTCAACGAATTAAAAACAGAAGTACCATATGGTCTGGCAATTCCACTTCTGAGCATTTACCCAAATAACTGAAAGCAGGATCTTGAAGGGATATTTGCTCACCCATGTTTATAGCAGCACTAGCCACAAGAGCCAAAAAATAGAAGCAGCCCAAGTGTCCACTGACGAATGAATGGATAAATGGAATGCGGTACGTACGTACAGCGGAATATTATTCAGCGGTAAAAAGGAAGGACATTCCGACACCTGCTACAACATGAAGACATTGTGCTATGGGAACTAAGCCAGTCACAAAAAGATACTGTATGATTCTAATTAGAGGAGGTACTCAGTCAAATTCAGAGCCTGAAAGTAGAGTAACATAGCCAGGGGCTGGGGCCGGGGGAATGGGGAGTTTTTGTTTAAGGCAGTGGTCCCCAATCTTTCTAGCACCAGGCACTGGATTCGTGGAAGACAATTTTTCCATAGACCAGGGGTGGGAGGGCTGGTTTCAGGATGATTCAAGCACATTACACGCAAGCTCACCTCCTGCTGTGCGGCCTAGATCCTAAGCGGCCCAGACCGGTACTGGTCTGCAGCCCAGAGGTTGGAGACCCCTGGTTTAAGGGGTACAGAGTTTCAGTTTCGTGAGAAGAAACGAGTTCTGGAGATTGGTTGCACAACAACGTGCGTGTACTTAATGCTGCTGTACACTTAAAAATAGTTAAGGTGGTAAATTTTATGTTACATGTATTTTACCATAATTTATTAAAAAATGAAGCCAATATGCCAGAATCCACAAAATCAAAACCTTTGCCCCCCATTATATTCCAAGGAATCAAACTGACACTCTAATAAAACTATAACTGAAGTTGGTAGCCAAATTCCAGTCGCTGGGATGCTCTCCCACCAAAACACCCTGCCTTACAGAGATGTGCTTTCTTGTTTACATTCTTCCCCTCTTCGCGTGCAGCTGGGCACACAGGAAGAGCTTTCACAACAACAGAAAACCTTTCAAAAGGGAACACATTCTGGTAGATGGAAAAATCAGCTGTGCTTTACAAGCAAAAATGACATTACTGACCCCAAACAAACAAAGCATGTGTGAAGGTTGCCGCGTTCCCCATTAGCGGGGCTAAACTTCCCTGGCTTCACCTGCATTCTCCCACTACGCAGTGCCTGGCTTGTAGCGGGTACTCCGTATGGGTTTGGTGAGCAGATTAATGAATCACAGAAAAGCTAAAGGGAGTGAACCAAGCAGCCATACAGCAGAGATGTAAGAAGCCCTCCGAAGTGTGAAAATGCAAATTGATTGCTTCTTTCCGGACAAATTCAAGGGATGATGTACGTGAAACAAGGTGAAGTCAAGTCTCTGGTTTCACTGAGAACGTGTGATACCTGAATGCAGTTCTGATTCCTCCGTCTTCTGTGTGTGTATGCAAGCCGCAAAAGCAGTTAACTGTTGATGGCCAAATAACAAATGCCTCTGCCCCTCCCAGGAGAGATTAAATAGCTCTGGGTTGGGGAAAAAAAGAGAAGATCAAAAGAAGATCCAGACATCCCTGGCAGGCAGGCAGCAAGAGGTCCCCTGGCCAAAGCGGGGGTGGGGGGTGGGTAACCTTTGTGTGAACTTAGAGGAATGAGGTAAAAGGGGTCTAGGCTTGAGGAGAAAATCTCCAAGACGCTGCTCCTAAATGGTGCTGACCGGGATTCTGAGCCACATGCCTGAAATTCCCTTCTGAGCCTTTGCCATTAATTATATACTTAAATGAACAACTACAACAAAAAGAGGTATTTTTTTTTTTTTAATGATGGCACATAAAGCAAGTTCAGGGTGAAAGTGGTATCCTTGAATGACTAGTCCAATGCCTTTGGGATAATAAAGTAGAATTCAGGCAACATAATTCATACCCACTGACCCATTTATCCCCCTCTTGGAGTTTATTTTAAGACTAGAACCTAAAAGTAGAGTAGAACATGTTATGGTTTTCTTAAAAATGTGTTTGAATGAATTTTGAGTTCCTTTAAAACTCACTCGGAGAAGGCATTAGGGGAGATAAAACAATATTCTATTTATACCTAAGGCCATGCTGTCAAGCTAGGGCTAATGCCTTTATAAGCCCTGATTCACGGGTACCACTTCCGTGGTTTGGAGACAATCACAAGCACAGCATCCTGAGCAGATCTGAAAATATTTCTCCAACACCTGAGATCACCCAGACAACACTGTCTGTCAAAAAGATCCCTTTCTATAGCCACTAAGGCAGGTTTTTTTTTGATGTTAATGAGTTATGCCTAGCAGCTAGTTCCAAGTACACAGCTATTCAATTCTTCAAACACATGATAACAACATTCTGCCCAAGTCCTCAGAGCCTTAAACAAAATGCAAGCAGGCTATGAAAGCAACTTGACCCCCAATGCTTGCCTTGGTAGCAAGGGAACCTCCAGGGACTAAGGGGTGGGGGGAACAACAAAAACAAAACAAAACAAAACAAAACAAAAAAAGAAAAACCCTGAAACTTTGACTCCTAAAGTAGCAAGTACTGTAATGCAAATGCATGTTGATTAGAAGACAAACAGAACCCTTTTCTGCCTATAATTTCCAAACACAAAGCTTAGAAAACAAAGGGTTTTTGCCCAATTCTCACAAAACCAGGGGGGAACAACTGGCTAAGGCTTTCACCATTTAAAAAGCTTACCCTCTGAATTAGGAGCCTTGGTAACACCTAAACTTTCTTTAAAATTGTCATTTCTTTAAGATATTTTAGGGGTCCTCTCTGTGTCTCACTCCTAAGAAAAAAAACCATCCTGTTCTGGAAAGTAGGGAGTCTGGGGCTGGGTACCCCCCCCCACACTTCTCTTTCATGTGGTAACATCTCCATCTGCTGGAAAGTTAGAAACCTGCATTAAAGGCAGATAATGTTAGTTTTACTTTCCTATAAATCTAGATCAAAGTTACATTTCCATTTTCTCATTTACATGCATTGCTATTTTACTTAAAACATCTGCCTTTCCCCCTTATTTCCAAGGCCCCAAGTGGTCTTTATCTCTAAGGTAAGGACAGTACCAGCCCTCCACCAGCCCTGCTAGGTCCTCCCCAGTTTGCACAGGTCCCCATCAGCCCTTCTTCATAACTTTCTATCTGTTACCTGGCTGGGGCCTGGCCCTGAGTGGGTCTGCCTAGGCCGAGCCGGTCGCATGTGGGTTCTTGACACTGTGTAGGAAAGATTTCGCAACACGAGTCCAGGTGACTACAAGAGTCTGTTTATTAAAGCTGGGGGCAGTAAAACAAGGAAGGGCTTAGTGTAGAATAAGCAACAGGAGAGATCTAGGCAGGGCTGCTTTGGCTCTCTAAAAATGTTACAGGAAAGAAATGAGCTGAGGTGGGACTACTTTAGTTCACTGGGAAGTCAGAGAAAGGGGGGCTTTGGGGACAGGTTCAGGGGGTTAGGCTGGGACAAGCCGCCGCTGCCCATTGCCTTAGAGTTTAGGAGACCTGTACATGCCAGTGGGGGAAAAAGTGGGGAATGGAGAGGGGAAGGGAAAAGCTCTGGCTGCTCCCCCAGAAGGCAGAGCAGGAGCATGCTGGGTCCTTCATCTTGAGGCTCTCATCTCCCTCTTGCAGTGGGGAGTCTTAGGGGAGGTCTCAAGGGAGGGTTTCAGTAGAGTATTCATCAGTTTTTGAGTTGTGCCCTTTCAGAGTCATGGTCTCCATTGATTGGCCAGCGCCAGGGCAGGGGGTCATTAGTCACTGCACTTGGTCCAGGTTTCGCCCACCTGGTTTTGCTGATTTTCTGGGCCTGGAGCTGAAACAGAGGCCTAGATGTTATCTCTAGCCATGTGGCCTCTGTATGCGGCTGTAAATTCCTTGGCTGTTGGGTTCAGCTGTCTGTCTCGGTTTCCCTATTCTACTTGCCAAGGAATTGTCTCAGCTTCCCACTATCCTGCTCACATCTTTTGGTGAGTCCTGAAACTCATCTCTGAATCTGAATCTTATGAGACAGGAGGGAGGGGTTGCTGTGCCCCTTGGGCTGGTGTTCCTTTGAGCTATGATGCTGGCTGTTCACAGCTCAAGTTCCTTTCTTTGGCTGGGCAAACTATGATGCCTGTTTTGTCTTTGACTTTAAAAATAAGTAAAGCCACACACATCTGGGCGGTGAGGACAAGGCTGTGCTTGCCACTCTTCTGTTTCTGGTGTCTCCAACTTTCTTGTGTCCTGTTCCTTGGCCTTTGTTCCCCCGGGCCAGGCGCTCCTCAGTGAACGGCCCCAGGAAATACAACTGCGTTTTACACACACACACACACACACACACACACACACACACACACACACTTCTTCATCCTCTCTGTTTCCTTTCTTTTTTAAAATTTTTTGTGTTGTTATTCTATTACATTTGTCCCATTCTTCCCGCTTTATACAGACATATGAAAAGATACTCGACATCATCCTTTCTGTCTGTTCATGAGCTCCTTGAGCATCACTTTCCTCTTCTTTCTTAGTTCACTCTCCATTCTGTGAAGTAAACCAGCATGCAGTTCCACTTGCAAACTGCTGCTTCCTGGTGTTGAACTCGCAGGATGAACCCGAGCAGCCTCGGGAGCTTCTGCCTCTTTATCTGTACAGTACGGAGGTTGGGATGGTCTCTTAAGTCCATTCTGCTCATGAAGGTCCGGGGGAAAAAAAGGCCGGAGAAGTGAAGAAGCCACCCTAAAGACTACAAACTCAACAGAGTCAAGTTGGCAAGGAAATAAAGCTAGGCTAACCCTGTTCTCTCAGGACTGGATCTGGCGGGGGACATGCTAGACGTGACAACATGTGACGAGAAGAAAATAGTAGTCAGCTAAGCCAAAGAGAGCAAACCCTCCTCCATCTTTCCCACAGAGCACTTAGCGCTGTAGAGATGAACAGGCCTGCCTTGCCTTGCCCTGCAGAACAATCAGCGAGACTGTACCTGAGAATGGGAAAATGGGAAAAGCTAAAGAAAGATTCCACTTTCTTTCTCTGTTTGTCTCTCTCCACAGCTGCCTAATCCAGGGGCAGAAGCCTTAAGAAGCTTTTGATCTCAGCAACTGGTTTAAAACAAGTTACCTTCTTTTGCCTATAAGAATTAGGTTTATTACATAGTGACTCACAGCAAGAAAAGATCTGTTAAAACGACACGTTACTTGTGGCCAATACTCAAGCACACTCCACGGAAAGCAGAGGCACGGAAAGCAGAGGCCGGGGGCCCCCAGCCCTTCATCCACCGGATCACCGCACGCTGTTTTTCCCTGCTGGCACCCCCTCTTAGATCCTGAGTTCCTTGAGGTAGAAGGAACCTTTTATTCCTTCTGTAACCTAGACAGAGATCCTCTCGCACGAAAGGTATCTGTATTCAATAAATGCTTGTCAGATTGAAATGGACTGGCCTGACCACAGCCCACACTAGTGGCCCACACATCGGGAGAAGATGGCCGGCGACCCACTCGCCACCGCGCCGGCCCCTCCCTCTCCTGACGGGGGCTCGCCAGCTGTCCTCGTGCTCTTTGCAAGGGGTGGGAACGGTGCCCCTTCCTTTTCTACTTGACCTCCACCTGATATTTAATTGTCACAATATATTGATATTGTTTTTAAAAAGCCACTTTAATGTCATCTGTAGGAAAGTTTTCACAGTAACTATGCAAATCTCTTCAGAGTCAACACAGTTATAATAAAAATATGACAAATATCGAAATATTAAAGATGCCTACAATGCGAATGCTGCCCCTTAGATGATGCAAACTGCACAACGAACACTGTGAACAACTGCCTGGCAGATGTTCTCTGTGGCGCATTTCTGTGGTTAGCCTTGAAAAACTGAGCCTATGAGTTGGTGGCAAATGGTAGACAATTTATGTTCTGTGACTTTCATGTGGGCTTTCGGAAGAGTCACTGATAGAAAGACGTGGGAGGGTGCGTGTGTGTTCACACAGGGGTGTGTGTTGAGAAGAGGGGCAGGGAGCTGATCACAAGTCAGATCACAAGGATTCTAAAGAGTAACTTCTCTCCGTCAAAAAAGTCTCAGGTCCCGTAGGCTGGATCCGTAAACTTGTCCAAAACAGGATTTCCCTGGAGACACACTGTTAACTCAGGTGCCAAAGAGCTGCCCTGGGATTTCTGGTCAAGATGGCAGCATAGGGAGACACAGCTCGCCTCTTTGCACAACCACATCAAAATTACAATTGAACTACGGAACAACCATCACTCAGAACCAGCAGAAATTGAGTTGCATGGAAGTCTGACAACTACAGAATTAAAGAAACCACATCCATCCAGATTGGCAGGAGGGGCAGAGATGCAGAACAGGCTGGTCCCTCACCCATGGGTGTAAAAATTCAGGAGGGGTATAAGGAGGAAGGAGTCCCAGCCCCATACCAGGCTCCTCATCCCAGGGTTCCAGTGCCAGAAGATAAGCCTCCACAACTTCTGGCTGCAAAACCCAGCAGGGATTGAGTTGGTGGAAGAAACTTCTGGAGCCCCAAGCAGTTCCTCTTAAGAACCCACAAATGGTCTCAGCTTCTTTGATCTCCAGCACAGGGGTATAGCGGCTTGAAAGGCACCAGTGGTATTATACAGGGAGAAACTGAAGTGTCTGGCATCAAGGAGAGCAGAGGCCACTGTTCCTTCTCTAAACCCTCCCCCCACAGAGCAGGCAGGCTGGTGCCATGTCTGAGACTCCATCAACCTGGCCAACATGGTTTGTCCCACCTTGGCGATCCCCAGAGACTCCACCCCACCCAAATCACCGGCCACCCAAGCTGCTTTTCCATATGAATGGATGGCTTGCTTCATGCTTCACAAGTACCTAATTCCTATCAAACAAGCAACAGCTGGTTTCAGTGGGCCCCGGGCCTGACACTAGCAGCAGCCATCCAAGCCTTCACAGCTTGGCTTCGCCTGGGAATTTTCAAGCCCAGCACAAGTATCAGCCATCTCAGTTTGCTTTATAGCTCAGGCAGGATAGCCCCAAGCAGAATACAGGTGGGGGTTGACCTTGGCCTGCACCACCCAGGAAACCCCAGGGCCAGGCCACCCAGTGGACAGCTAGAGACCACATCAGAGCACCACCACCCTGCCCTTACACAGCTGAACCTCCACAGACGGTGGAGATTGGTGGTAAGTGGTCACAGCCAGACTTTACAGGTCACTGACCTGGGTAAATCCCTCCCATTGATCTGCATCAGCAACCAAGGCTCAACTGCAAGAGCAGGGTGTACTCAACCCACATGAAGGGTGAATCTCAAGTACCCAGCTTGGGTGATAGGAGAGGCTGTGCCCCTGGGCCCTACAGGACACCTACTACATTAGGCCACACTACCAAGACACAGAGTCAAAGCAGCTCTACCTAATACATAGAAACAAACACAGGGAGGCTGCCAAAATGAGGAGACAAAGGAACACGGCCCAAATAAAAGAACAGATCAAAACTCCAGAAAAAGAACTAAACGAAATGTAGGTAAGCAATCCATTGAATGCAGAGTTCAAACACTGGTTATAAGGATGCTCAAGGAACTAAGTGAGGACCTCAGCAGCATAAAAAAGATCCAGTCAGAAACGAAGGGTTCACTAATTGAAATAAAGAACAATTTACAGGAAAACAACAGTAGAGTAGATGAAGCCAAGATTCAAATCAATAATATGAAACATAAGGAAGCAAAAAACAACCAATCAGAATGAGAAGAAGAAAAAAGAATAAAAAAAAATGAGGATAGTGTAAGCAGCCTCTGGGACAACTTCAAGAGGTACAACATTTGCACCATTGGGGTGCTAGAAGAAGAGAAGAGCAAGAAATTGGAAATCTATTTGAAAAAATAATGAAAGAAAATTTCACTCATTTGGTGAAGGAAATAGACATGCAAGTCCAGGAAGCACATAGAATCCTGAACAAGATTGATTCAAAGAGGCCCACTCAAAGACACATCATCATTAAAATGCTAAAGCTTAAAGATAAAGGGAGAATCTTAAAAGCAGCAAGAGAAAAGCAGTCAGTTACCTATAGGGGAGGTCCCATAAGACTGTCAGCTCATTTCTCAAAAGAAACTTTGCAAGCTAGAAGGGACTGGCAAGAAATATTCACAGTCATGAAAAGCAGGAAGGAACCTATAACCAAGACTGCTCTACCCAGCAAAGGTATCATTTAGAATTGAAGCAGATAAAAGAGCTTCCCAGACAAGAAAAAACTAAAGGAGTTCATCATCACCAAACCATTATTATATGAAATATTAAATGGACTTATTTAGCCCTGGTTGGTATAGCTCAGTGGATTGAGTGTGGGCTTCGAACCAAAGGGTTGCCGTTTTGATTCCCAGTCAGGGCACATGCCTGGGTTGCGGGCCTGGTCCCCAGTGGGGTCCACGTGAGAGGCAACCACACATTAATGTTTCTCTCCCTCTCTTTCTTCCTCCCTTCATCTCTCTCTAAATAAATAAATAAAATCTTTAAAAAAGTAAATAAAGGGACTTCTTTTAAAAAAAAAAGAAGATCCAAACTATGAATAATAAAATGGCCAAAAATACAAATCTATCAACAATTGAATCTAAAAAACAAAGTAAGCAGACAAGAAGAACAGGGACAGAATCATGGATATGGAGAGGGTTTGATAGTTGCCAGATGGGAGGGCATGTGGGGGAAATGGGTGAAGAGGTGAGGGGCCTAAGAAGTACAAATAGGTAGTTACAGAGTAGCCATGGGGATGTAAAGTACAGTAGAGGAAATGGAGTAGCCAAAGAACTTATACACATGACCTGTGCACATGAACAATGGTGGGGGGATTGATTACCTAAGGGACTAGGGGGTGCTGGGTGGAGGGAGGCAGAGGGGGAAAAATCAGAAAAACTGTAATAGCATAATCAATAAAACATAATTAAAAAAAAAAAGCTGTCCTGATACATAAGGGCTCACTGCACTCTGGGTGCTGTCCATAAACCCATGGGTACATTTATCAGGCTATTCCCTCCCCCGTCCTCTCCGCAGCAGTAACACTGCAGACAGCCACCTCTCCCCTGGTGCTCTCTGGTCCCTTCGTGTCCCTGCCCCTGCAGCCCGCTGGTTGCCCTGTTCGTGGGCTGTCCCTTCCCTGGTTCTTCCTCTACCCCTGATACAGGCATTCCCCAAGGGTCATGCCTCAGAGTCCAAAGCTCCTTCTTCACTCTCCCTTTTGTACTGTCTCCTGGAAGAGGGAACACCCACATTCCTGTTCACCCCAGCCCCACCTGTGATCCTGGGTGCCCAAATACCTGCTCAGCAGTCCTACTGGGACAGTCAAGTGCTCAAGTTCCTTCCACATTCCTTATTCCTCCTTCTTTTTTTCATTCCTCACCTGAAGTTATGTTTATTGATTTTTAGAGAGACAGGAAGGGGTGTGTAGGAGGTGGGGGAGAGAGAAAGAAACGCTGATGTGAGAAAGAAACATTGATCCATTGCCTCCTGTATGTGCACTGACTGGGGATCGAACCTGCAACCTTTTGGTGTACAGGACAATGCTCCAACCCACTGAGCCACCTTGCCAAGACTGGCCTTCCCTCTTTAAATTAGGAGTATCATTATTCCAGTCACATAGCTTCAAAACAGTGCCACCTTTGACTCTTTCTTGCCCCTTACCCCCTGAAAAGGTCAGCCACCAGCTGACTGATTCCCCTCAGCAGTGTCTCCAGTGTTTTTTCACCTCAGTTTCTCTGCTCCCACTACCAGGGCCACATCAGGCCTGGGTAACACTGGCAGTCCTCTCTTAGTCCTTCCCCTGCTCATCACCCTGCACACATCTGCCAGGTCAGAACTCCTACAGCACCTCTTTCAAGCAACACCATCTTCCCCAACTCAGAGTCTTTGGTGTCCTCTCTACTGCAGCTTGAAGTCCCACCTCCAGGTCTGGGGGATTAAGACCACAATCTGACCTTACTAATTGTTTGCCAGTGTTTCAATCCAATGTACCTTGACACGGGTTCTTAACCCAGACAGAAGAGTCCCCCTATGGAACCCCACCCTAGTTTGCACATTCTGACCTCCATACCTTTGTTTGTACTAGTGTTACCACCTGCAAATAAAATTAAGGGGGAAAATTTGTTTTCTCAGAGTACACCAGAATTATGTATGTCCAAGGGTACATACAAAATAATCTAATCCAGCCACAGAAGGAGGGTTTGAGGATGGCCAGAAATAGGCCCCAACTCAGAACAAGGGGTGGGGGTCTGGTCAAACAGTGACAGGGCAAGCCATCAACCAGATCCTGGTGGTGTGGGGGTCAGTATGGGGGGGATCCAGTGTCTGGTACTGAAGACCCAACAGAGGCAAGATAAGTGTCAAAGGGCAGGACACCCAAATTGGGGTACAGGAAAAGAGGCTGGGTCCTGGAAAGCCAGAGCATGAAGATCAAAAGAGAACCCACAGCCAGACAGTCAGCCCTAAACACTGCCTTCACCATGTTCTGCATACGTTCAGGACTGGCTCCAGACCAGAGGTGGCAGATGCAAAGGACATGAAGACACCTTAGTCTCAAACCCACGGCAGACAGCACTAATCAATCATGGCGCTTCTTCACCCTGAGAATAGTGATGGCCTCAGAATCCTTCACACGAGATCTCCAAACAATGCTTGCCAGTCGATTAAAAAGCAGCACATGAGATAAATTCTATTTGTCATGCCTGGTCCCAAAGTCACAGGTAGGGACAAAGCTGCATGTGAGAGTTCATTACATCATAATCACCTAGAGAGCTTACTAAAATTGATTGCCAGGTTTCACCTCCACAGCCTCTGATCTGAGTTCAGAATCTATACTTCCAACAAGTTCCCAGGTGAGACTGATGCTGGTGGTCCAGGGACCACAGTTTGTGGGCCACTGCACTCGATAAAGCCATGTCATCTCACCTCTTATTCTCAACTCATCCCTTGGGCCTTTCGCCTTGGCTTAAAATGCCCTTTTCACCTCCACTCTCAGAGAACATCATCAAAACTGTTTATATAATGTGACAACAAGTATGTAATATGCTGCGAGTGACACAGACAGGAAAAGTCCCTGCTCCTGCAAAAGTCACAGTATGGGAAAGGGGGCACAACCAGTATCACAGGCAATTACAACTCAGTGTGAAAAGTGCTGTATGTGGGACATACAGGCTCGTGGCAACACATAGCCAGAATGCTTTGCCCAGTCTTGGAAAGCCAGAGAAGGCTGCTCAGAGGAGGATGCAACTGAGCTGGGATTAGAAGGGTGAGAAAAAGGTAGTTAGGGAGAGAGAGGAGAACCTTACTGCCTTGGGTTGTTCCCCGTTCGCACACCAGCGTGTAGCACACAAACATACTCTGCCTTGCCTCCACGTCTAGACCGTAACCTACCTGAACAAAGGGAGAATCTTTCATCTGCACAGCATTGCTCAGAGGGCTCGGGCTGTAACAGACGTGGACGTTTTCGTACACTCACTGAATGCACACACTGCAACAGGCTGGGACTGTTCCGTGTTTGGGAAGCCACAGGAAAGGAGGAGAGGGGGATGTGAGGACATGTGGGTTTGGCTGAAATCCGCCTCCTGGGCTTTTGGTGATTTCTGTGGCTGTGAGGATTTCTCTAATTACCCGTAGGACAGGGGATTGGACATCGAGCCCCTACAGTAAGCGCTGCCTCAGTCCAGTGTGCGCGCTCATACCAGCAGCCTGTCCACGGACCGTGATGAATGGCCCACAGTCCCAGCCTTTGTGTCCAGTCCCAGCCCAAGCCACCATCTGTGAACAGTCTCTTGCTTGAATAATAGCTGTGCCTAGCAAATTGTTATGCACATACATAAACAGAGATTGGGCGTTTTCCTCTGCTGCCTTAATTTTAGTGATTAGGCTGAGCTCATTCCTACAAGCAATTCCTTTCCTAGGACTCAACATTTGAGGGTCAGGGCCATTGCTCACCCTCAAGATTCATTCCCCAAAGTAGCCTCCGAGGATGCTAGAGGGAGGCCCAGAGCTCTGATGAGTTCAAGGCTGCCGTTTTGACTGCCCTATTGGTAGACCACGACTCCTTCCCCTTATTCCTCCACTTTCTAATATGGAAATTTATATGGACATTTTCCTACCACATTTCCCCTTCCTTACCGCACCCATGTATTTGTATTTAGAATGTGGTTGGCTCATGTCCCTCTTTAGGTGGGATAAAAAGTAACAAAAATCCACTAGCGCTTCTTGTCTCATCCATTCTTATCTCTGCAAAAGATAGCATGTACTGAATACTCAACAGATAGAAAACGAATAAAATAATTAAGATGTTGATTCAATACACATTTGAAATGAAAAAATGAACCAGGTGTTTGCAGAGAAGGTTGTATTCCCCTCTGCTTCCCGCACCTGAGAGCCCCAACCACCCCACAGTCCAGGGCATCAGGGAGAAAGTGCACAGTAAGCACTAGAACCGAGTTTGCATCGCCTTCGGGGAGTATGCACCTCACCCAGCCCACGAGCAACTGTTCTAGACACGGGAGATGCAAGCCAGCACTGTGCGTATCATTCCAGGTCTACTCTCTGACCTAGTTCGTTGTTGAATTTGGTCCGGTGCGCATATAACATACCAAGGGGAGGGTTACCCAGGGATTTTACAACTGATTACAGAGCAGCAGTTCCAGAATTTTTTAAATAATGATTTTGTAATTCCCAGGGACCAGCGTGCAGCATTTGCCTGTGTATCGTGCTTTCTCCAAGAAACACTCACTCTCCATGGGAACACCCTCTTGCTTGAACTGCCGGTGACCCGCAGGATGGAAACAGGCAGAGGCCCACAGTGCAGGGTCTCAGACTCCGAGAGGCAGAACTGACCATGAGAACATCTGTCTGACACCCCTATTTCATGGGGAGGCAATTTTCCCAGGGGCAAGTTAGGGGCAGAGACTTGGGCCAAGAATTCACATGTCCTGCCTCACCATCCAAAACTGGTTTAGAAATAGAAGAAAACCTCACCACCAAATCTTAGGGATCTAGGCAAGACTTCCTGCTTTACAAAAGCATAGTAGAGTTTCAGATTCACTGATGTTTTCAATGACAATTTGGAATTTTAAGGTCAGAAGCACCTCCAAAATGTCTTTGCTTTGGGGGTTTGCTGTGTATAAGATGCTGAACTAGAAGCTAAGACCGTCTCAGTTACGAGCAAGCCACAGAACTCTACCCAACAACAATAAATAAGCAAATGCGTAGTCTTCAAATATCCATGAAACTAAAACTGCCCATATACCATATAAACCTCACTACATTCTAAAAGTTAGAACTCATTCAGAACTATATTTCTGACCAAAAGACCCAAAGAACAAAATTAGAAATTAATATGAAAAGAATTATTTTTAATCTATCTATTTGCAAGTTACAGACATTCCTTTAAGTACTCTTTGTTTACAGAGGCAATCAAAACAGAAATTACAAACTATTTTAAAAAATTGTTTCCAACCCCAGCCCTAACACTATCTGAACATTTTAAAACAATCGTAGAATCTTTCAGTTTCTCTCTTTCTAAAAGGAGATCATTGCAAGCACTAAACGGGACGAGAACAAGGCTACAGCACGCCCGTCTCGGGCTGCTCAGCAGACGCGGCGGCAGCGCTGAGGACGGACGTGAGACAGGCAGCCTCTGTCTCCTGTGCAGTAAGGCGGGAAGCCAGTGCACGTTACACGCTGAAGAGAGTAATACACAACATTTCTAAACTTGTTACATGACTCTGAATCCCTTACTCATGGTGAGGAAAGACCTGTTTTGAGAAAACAAAGCTTGAAAGAAGATTTTGGGGACCGCTGTGTGGGCATATCCCCTCCCCAGGATATGGGGTCGGGGGGGGGTCTCTTCTCCTTCAGGTTAAGAGAAAGGAGCTTCGCTGAGATCACTGGAAGGTTTGACTTGGTTTCCTTACAATTATTGGGACGCAGAGCCCTGGGTCTGATTCCTGCCTGGAAAATTTAAAAGATTAGACGCTCTAGTGTCCAAGCAAAGGAGATGCCTACCGGCACCGCTTCCCTGGGGACTGCCAGGGCAGGCGATCTGCGAGTGCTGCTGTGGGCCAGACCGGGGGCGTGTTGGGGAGAGAGCCAGTCTGGATCTGTCGGAAATCCCGCCTAAGAAAATCCCACGGGAAGGTGCAAGTGTCTGCGTAGAGTGGACCGCTGGAAAAACCAGAGCTGAGGAAAGGGTGGCCAGCTAGAGGAAACTACAACCTGTGTGTTAGGGGAAATAGAGTTCAAAATGGTCCCAGAAAGGGTCTCAGAAGAACTCACAAAAGAATCCATGAGAGAAGAGATCAGCTCTAAAGACCCTCCAGATGATATTTTCCAACAGGACTGATCAAGTGAGAGCTTTCTCCCTTTCCTTTCCCTCGGCACACCCAGCAGATCGGAAGCCCGGGTCCCCAGGGAGGGAGGGTGTGTGAAAGGAGGGCAGGGAGACCCTCATCCTTTCCCACCTGCCGCAGGTTCTAGTTTGCAGAGGGGAGCAGAGTTACTCTTAAAGCATACAGGAAAATTTGATTATTACACAGACTGGACCGTTTTAATACCTGAATTGAAATTGTGCTGTCAACTTCCAGTGGTCCTAGGGATTTTTATTACTTAAGAGTGGTCAGGAAAGTCATAGACTACCTGTGTTTTCAACCGAGGCCAGTGAAAGAACTTCTACTGAATTACTTTTGAAAGAACTGTGAGAGTTAAAAAGTTCCTTATAATCGAGTCCGTGAGTTTCTTGGTCAGTGTACTGGTTTCACTACAAGCTCCATCTCCATTCTTTCCAGAACTGGCTTTCAGGATGCTCTGATACAAGGGCTCCACAGAAGAACCAAAAAGACAGTCTTTCATTTTATAAACTCTTCTCTTGCCCTCCCCTAATTTCTATCAAGTATCAGCAGATTATGCTGTTATATAAAGGCTGTCATTGGGAGACAGGCAAATGCATGATAGAAGAGATTTCGGGAGACATTAAGAGCACAAAAGGAAAGGAGGCTTTTCACTAGAAGGGGAGACTTAAGGCAACCAAGGCTAAAAGAAGGTAGGGTAGGAATCCCAGGCAGGCAGAAAGATAGCATGATGGCGGGTTGCCCTGGGGGTAAGGCTCCTACTCGGACCACCGTTTGACAGTGTTACTACTGGACATCAGCAACAGTGACATGAGACAAGGAAGACTGATGACTACAAGGCAAGCCAAGAAAGTCAGGAGCCAGGATTTCTCTGCGTCACCTGGAAGTCCTCATGCAAATTCCATAAATTGCTATAAACCAGTAAAGTTTGTCTTCACTGGCTCTTATTCTCTAAGTATCGTTTCCAGGTAATAATGAAAGAGAAAGGGAGAGGGAGATGAGGTGTGGGGCGGTGGCTCGGGGGATGGATTTCATGAACAACAAGTGAAATGAGCGTCATTGCCAGTGGTGTGGTAAATAATTTTCGTATTGTTCCTGGGAGAAAGAGTATCTGTGAGATATAGTTGAGGTGCCAAAATAATAGACTTCCTAAGATATTTTATTGATATTTGTGATTAGGGCTGTCCCCCAAAACTGCAATTTAACAGGGCTTTAAATAAACATTAATTCACATGCACAGTATACAGGGTCTATCCACAAAAAGTTCAGCCACTGTTAACAAGACGAGAACAGTTTGCATGACATCAGTGTAACCTGACAGCCAAGGAGAGTGGACTGGAATGCACATGCGTGAACAATGACAACTTCACTGTACTAGTCAGAGGGGGCGGTACTGTGTGGTCATCACAATCAAAATGAGTGAGCAAGTAGAGCAATGAATCTGCATCAAATTTTACATTAAGTTTGAACATTCCTCTGCAGAAACTATTCGGATGATTAAGAAGGCTGTGGCTATAGGCAACTGGTGATTGGCAGCTTCATCACGACAATGCGCCCACTCATGCATCATGTCTTGTGCAGAGTTTTTTGGCAAAACATCAAATCGCCCAGGTGACTCAGTCCCTCTACTGCCCAGATTTAGTGCCCTGTGACTTCTGGCTTTTCCCAAAACTAAAATCATTTTTGAAAGGGAAGATATTTCAGATCAATCAATGAGATTCAAGAAAACATGACAGGGCAGCTGATGACGACTGGGAGAACAGCGTGAGGTCCCAAAGTGACTACGTTGAAGGGAACTGAGGTATCACTGTCCTAGGCACAATGCTTCTTGTATCTTGTATCTTCTTCAATAAATGTCTTGATTTTGCACAGTTACATGGCTGGATACTTTCTGGACAGACCTCATACATTCCATTTATAATCCAACCCCAATTAAGCTTCAACAATTTCATATTATTTCCCACTTACTATGACCAGAATACATGCCCCATACCATGACATGCTTTAAACCTCAGTGACTTAAAAGAAAACAAAATGGTCCAAAATGAAGTGATGAAAACAAATAAAATAAAACTGAATTATATGCATGCTAATTACTGTGCTGGGAAATCTTACGAAATCTGGAAATGCTGATGTACAAAACAGCTACTCATCCATCAAGACTTGACTTATTGGCCAGCCCCTCTGTGGGGCCTTCCTGAACCCCAAAGGGAAACCAGTATTTCCTGGAACTGCTACTTGCCAATTTTTAAAGCAATGCGGTGAGGTGGATATCATGTTCTGCATTTGAACAGATAAAGGAACCTAAGCTCAGATTGCTGAAATATTTTGCCCAAGGGCACACCTCAGATGGAAGGTGGGAAACTGACCCTTATTACAAACTGCCATGGCCCCGAAAGTCCAAAGTACTAAGGTATGTGCTTTCTCATTTAGTACAATAGCCTCTGAGGCAATTAATATTACTCCCTAACCACAGATGAGCAAGTGGTCCATCTTGCCCAGTGTTGCAGGGGTAGGAAAGGCAGGTTTCCAACCCTACTCCCATATAACCCCACGCTACCACACTGCCTCTTCAGAGACAGTCCTGGCACTGTCCCCTTCGCCCCCCCTCCGCTGGGCAAATGCCAGCCCTCACCTGGAGCACAGCTGGTAAACTCACTCTCTCCTGCACTGTGACAGGTTCAAGGCCCTGCTGCAGCTCACTGTCACCGGTCACAGAGTCTGACAACCCCATGCCTAGGTTTCAAGATCCTCTATAACCAGCCAGAGTAACAGTAACTTACTGAATGTTATTTCTATCACACGAACTTGTGAAAAACTTTGAAAACAGCAAAAAAAGAAGAAAAAAAAAGGTATCTTTTCCAGGAAATAATTAGTCATTCTTTAATAACCTTTTCTGGATCATATGATTTTATAGGTGTGCATCTGTAGCTCGGCTCTTTAACAACTCTATGAATTGTAGAAAATTGACAGTAATGGGAATGAGTTTTGTCAGTGGAGATGCAGATAATAAGCCATCCCTGCTCCCCAAGAGGCCAGTTTCTCGCGGAGAGCAAATTCCTGTCAGCACCCCCAGTGGCCTTCGCGTGAGCTTGCGCTCTGCTTTGAACCAGTCGTAACGTCACACTGCTTCCGTCATAAATTAGCGAGCTAAAGAAAATCCTTTATGAGTGTTGACTTAATATTTGAAAGACAATCGTGACTTTTACCTCTTCTTTAAAAATTATTTCTTAACATTTGCACTGCTGCCTGAGGTACTCGAGAGCTAGCGTGGATTCCTCACTGATCTAGAGACGCACGCTGTCTCTCCTTCTTCCTGTTTCAGTTCCCCCTCCACGGGCCATGCACACACGCACAGACACGCCCCAGGCACACATCCCAGAAACATCCTCCGTTTCCCAGGAGGAGCCAAAGAAAAGGCAGAACGTGAAAAGGAATACAGCAATAAATTCGATACCAGGAAACTATGGATTAGGTGATAGCAAACTGCGGTCCTTTGGCCAAATCTAGCTCCCCACCTGTTCTGTAAATCGCTTCAGGGGAGCACAGCCACATCCATTACTTACGCCCCATCTAGGGCTGCAGTGGCAGAGCTGAGTAGTTACAACAGTGTCCAGTCGGCACAGCCTACTGTCTGGCCCTCTACAAAAGAAGTTTCTTGACTTCTTGGGCACAGCCTTTATTCCTTTCAGAGTTTATAATCTTGTGAAGGGAAGTAATGAGTATACATTGATGAGAATTAAAAATGACAATTAAAAAAAGTTGGTGCCATGTTTGGGAGGCAGTGGGGGCAGCGACGAAACTTCGGGTGGGAGCGTTGAGGATGGATGGAAACGGCACGAACAGGCTTCAGCAGCCCCAGAGTAGAACCCCAAAGCCACACCACAGAAACTACGGATTTGTTATTGGAAAATATCTCAAGCATACCGAAATACAGTGTGAACCACTTACATGCTCAGCTTAACTCACTTCAGTGTTGTCGTGTTTGCTTCAGACTTCATTTTTACGGTCTTTCTTTAATTTGGGAGGTGAGGCCAGTTCCCTGCCTTAATTGACTGTGAAATGAAGAGGATCCATGAAGTATTTACTCTAGTCCCAGATCTAAAGAATTCCCCGTGGTAGTGGTTCATTTGTCTGAATTTCTTACTTTTGTTTCATTTGTATTGTTTAAAAATAACATCAATATGGTTCAAAATTCAAAAGATGCAAAAGAATAAACAATAAAATATTTTCCTCCTATTTCCCTACCTCAACTACTCATTATAATGAACACTATACATATTTCTTATTTTTCCTTCTACAGGTATTTTACGTATATCTGATCATATATGCACATATTTTTGTTTTTCTGCTTTCTTTTTCTTTTCTTTTTTAACATTAAAAAGGAAGGCTTTTTATTCTATTACTAAATGTTTGAACTTACAAAAGTGATGGAATGCATTCATAATGCAAATCATTCATTTTCTTCTTTTTCTTTTTTTGCAGATTATTCCTTAAAGTGTATGGTATGTATATTGTGTATACCAAAAAACTTTTGAACGCTGGAAATACTGTCCCCGTATTGAGAACAACCATAGCATGAAGCAAGAGCCACGCCTGCTATTCAAGGAGCGGAGCTGCGAGTGACGTGGCTGCGTCACACATCGCCGCCGCTCCCGGCCCTGCGCGTTAGAGGGGAGGCGCGTAAACGCACAACAAACCAGGTAAGTCGTGTCTGCACGCATTTCACTAAAAACTTATAACTACTAAATACACACCTGCAAAAATGCTCATCATGAATCCTTACAAAAATGCAACTAAAATAGCAGCAAGAGTACAAAACAAACCTACTTAAAAAGCTAAAATTAATAAAATTTAAACAAGTCAACAGTTTGTTAGGGGGGCAGAAATGGAAGTTTCCTACACTGTTGGTAAGAATCCAAAAAGTTACAAACAGTTTACATCATATTTTGTTAGAGTCTTTAAAACTTAAACATTAAACTAATGACAAATGTCCACTCTGTGAATATTTGTATAAAGTTTAACTCAGATAGATGGATACTCAAGAGTTCTCTTCAGTGTCTTTACAACGAACAAGAAAATAACACTCCCTAAGACCTAAGCATTTCCAGAGTGTGAACTATCCGACATCAAGACAGCATAAGCTTATGGCTAAATACTTTCTTTTTACAGCTTTTTTTTCTTTTCACCCAATACTTTATTTTGGTAATCCAGCCAGATCTGCACATACAGAAATTCTCATTCTGTTTATTCAAGATTTCATAGCATTCGTTTGTATGAATAAAATATAATTTATTTGACCAGTTTTCTTTTTATGGCAGTCAGACTGTTTCCAACCTTCTGCAATTACAAACAGGCTACAATAAATAACTATGTGCATCTGTTGCTTCCTCTAAATATACAGATATCAGTGGGCTGAGAGGTGGAATTACTAGGTCAAAAAGTACGTGCTTTTATAATTTTAATAAATATTGCCAAGATGTTTTCCAAGGAGAAGGGGCCAAAATTACACTTTTACCAGCAAAGTACGAGGAATCCTGCATCTCACCATCTCAGAAGAAGTTACCCTTTCTGGTCTTTGATGCTCTAAGAAGTGACAAATGGTATCTTAGTGTAATATAGAATTGCATTTTCCTTATTATGAATGAAGCTGAGCATCATTTCGGATAATTAAGTCATTTGCATTTGAATCTCTAAGAACTGTATGTCAAGTACTTTTGACCCATTTTCTTTCCGACTATTGGTCATTTCCTACGGGGAGAAAAGTGGCTCTTTAAAGCTCATGCGGAAGTACATGACCATGATGGTCTGGGGACAGAGAAGTCAGTCAGTCAATCAGCTGGCTTTGAACTCCTTCCTGGGTAAACGGGCCACGTGCATGGACCACGCGCAGGCCTTCCCTCCGTGGCACCCCATTACCTGTCAAATTAGGTCTGGGCCCCTCAGTCTGGCAGCCAGGGCCCTGCATGCTCCAGCAACACCAAAGAGCATGCGCTGCCTCACACCCCTCCCCCAGCTCCCGCCTCCCTGCCTTTGTTTCCCAGGCCATGCCCCACCTTTCTTTGCCCAGAAATTCCTTCTATAGTCTTGAAAGTTCAGTATGAGGGTCATATTCTCCAAGAAATCATTCCTGAACCCAAAATTGTATCACATGCCTCTCCTCTGGGACCATGCGAATGCTTCTGTTACAATTAGCTCTAAAGTGTCCATCACCCCTATTAAACTGCAGTTTCTTCAAGGGCAGGAATTGGGTCTTCTCCTTTGATCTTCTAGCTTAAGAAAGACCTGAAACCTTATAAAAAGTTAACCGTATGATTTTGAACATGTCCTTCACATTGTGAAGAGCAGTGAGATGACATAACGGAAGTCACCTGATATGGTGACCACAGGCCTTTACTGAATGATTAATTTGATCAATAGAGGTCGAGTTGAACGTAACTCAAGAGTGATGGGGAAATGGTGGTATGAACGAGGCAATGGGGTCAGGAGAGAGTTTGAGGCACGTTGAGTCTGATGTCCAGGCAGAAAGTCTTACACGTCTTCGGTACCCTGGACATGCACGGGCCCTCAAGACCAACAGCCTGCCTGATTCACAGCAGAAGAGAAGAGGCAAAGAGGGAAGCGGAGGGTGGGAAAGGAGCTGACCATTCAGACTGAAGAGTCTGCTCGCTGTGCCAGGTTAAAACAGCTAGTAAGGACTAGACTAGCCATCACACAGCCAGCCGCCCTCGAGTGAAAGGGAGCCTCGCATCCAGGCAGCTGACAGGCTCTCCAGAGCAGGCTGTGTGGGAGGGGCCAGGGGACTCATTTCTGCCAGGTGCCCAAGGTGTCAAGCCCTGGGCAAGAGTCTGCACATACACCATCTTGATATCTTCTTGACAATGCTATCAGGATGGTACTCATTTTCATGTAAGAAAGCAAAGGCTCAGAGAGTCAAAGTAACTTGTACAAGGCCACTGGGTGATAAGTGAAGATGTTGATGACAATGGCGATGATGGTAAGTAACATTAGTTGAACAGTAGCAGGCACTGTTTGGGCACTTTATATTCATTATTTCATTTAAATACTACTTTTATTTCATATAAATACTGTTTTGCACCTATTTCATAGATGGAAAAACTGAGGCACAGTAAGTTATATCTTTGCACATACTAAGTTAATGGCTAAGCCAGGATATGAACTTATGATATCTGGCTCCGGAGTTGAAGGTCTTGCAAGCCCCATGCTTGTTCCTGCCTGTCCCTCAGAGAGGCTATGTCGAAATGCACACCCGTCTAGTGGGATTTCTGTTGAACAGCTGCCCAAAGTCCCATCTTATCACATTCCACGATTAAAGTACAGTCACTAGCAGCTACTAAATATTCTCTGGACTGATAGTGAAAAGACCTCACTGTAAGGGCAACCGTGAAGTGGGGACTCCCGCTGAACCACCACAGTGACTGAGGCCAGGAGCAGAATACAAGGGATAGCTGAGAAGGAGGGAAAGGAAACTCTGACAGGACATCAGGAGGTGAGACAGACACCTTCGAAGGTCTCCGGCCAAACGTGACTAAGCCCTTGAAGTCCAGAGGAAAGGAAGGCTCTGTCTGGTTTCAGGGACCGGCCTTGACTGGCAGATGGGGAGGAGCCAGCCAGGGCCTGACAAAGGAGACCTGGCCACACCTTCCCTAGGAGGCCTTGGAGCTCATTTCCACAGTCTCAGCAGATAGCAGAGCCACCTCTCAGAACCTGGCCCAAGTGTAAGGCATTTGGTAGGCGTCACAGCCCAGGGCCCACATGAACGCTTCATTTCTCTCTTCAAACCAGTAAAATACTTGGTAGTATGATGGGGAAGGAAAAAATCTCAAAACACGTTATTTTACAAAAAGAACATAACTCAATTATTTTTAGACAGCAGAAAGGGAAAATCCATTTCTCACCACATTTAATTTTCTCACTCTCTTTCTTTTATCCTTCCCAAATCTCTGTCCCTGCATCTGGAATGTGATCCTGATGTGCACTCCCCACCTTCTGCCAGAAAGGACTCCGGTTGCTGGATTCTGCCAAGACACTTAATCCAACCCCCGCCCATATTAAAACTGCAGGCGGAGAGCGAGCAAGGGCGTGGGGCCCGGCTCGGCCTCAATGCCTCAAATACTTTCTCAAAATCTGGCAGCCTCCCCGCTGCTCTTGGCTGCGTGGCCCACGCCCTCTTGGAGAAGCCGGTCTGCAGGGCGTCACACCGGTTGGACTTGCTGAAATACACACTGAAGAGTGTGTCAGCTCCCACTGGCCGCAAGCAGTAGCCAAGGAAACGCGTGCCTCCAGCCAAGCCTTCTCCATGATGCGACGCCAGCGCGGGAACGGCAACACCGTGGTCATTGCAGGGCAGATGTCCCACAGCACACTGCCTGTCCCGTCTGCAGCAGCCTCCAAGCCCAGGGGCTCCCGCCAGGAGCCAGCTAGGATGGGAGTCAGGAAGGCAGAGGGAGGGGACATTCCTTTGCTTCCTCTCCACCTGCTGTGCTTACACGGATGAGCAGGAGCATGTAGGGAGGGGAAGTAATGATCCTTTGCCCAGATGTCACAAGCCACAAATAGAGCAGCTACCATGGATATGCTCTTCTTACTCCAAACCCACCAGGAAGATGTCACCTTGCACACTCTCGAGGTGGAGAGGCAGAGGCTGAGCGGGGGATCCCTACTGCACGGCTCCGGGCCTCTCGGCTAGACCTCGCTGCCTCCCTGCCAATGTGGGGCTGCTGTCCTGGGGCCAAAGCTCCCCTTAGAGAAGGAGCTGTGAGGGCCCAAGGAAGTAGTGGGGGAGGGCAGTTCCAGGCCCCTCGGTGCTGGCATAGCTTAGGCTTACCCCAGTCTGGCCTAAGACAGTGCTCTGGGCTCCGGGGGTGTGAGCACCACACTCAGGGAGCGGCGTGCGCCTCATGAGTTTGATGGCTATGATCTCATCAGTCCTGGCTCGCTTAATTCAGAAAGAGGGCATGTCCCTGTTAAAGTTCCCTCCTTCTGTCTTTCCCTCCCTCCCTCCCTCCCTCTCCATTGCTCAGTTTCTTCCTTTTCTGTCCTTCTCTCAGCTTTCTGCTCATTCATTTAACACATTTTTCATTAAGCACCAACTGTGTACCAAGCATTTTTTCTGGCCTCTGGAGACACAGCAGGGGATGAGGCACTAGGTCTCTGCTCTCATCAAGTAGTGTTCCATTTTGGTGGAGGACGGTCAATCAGTAAATAAGAAAACAAATGCCCTTCTCACGCTGGACTACATAAACAGGTGATGGAGAGAACCGGTATGGCAGACCAGAGTGGAAGAGATTGTTGTGTGGCCAGTTCAGTCTGGGTGCTCACAGAAGAGCTTTGGGCCCCGGAAGAAACTATTTGCAAAGAGTACTTGTCAGCCTCATTGGAAGAAGAAACTAAACAGAATGTTCTAGAAAAGAAAGTAATTAGAACTGGAAGAACCTAAATTAGAACACCTGGGAAAGGGTTACCCTAAGACATCCTGTTTGACACATGAAGGACTTGACCTTGGGTCCAGCTGGTGGAAACTGAATCAAGAAGCAGCATCCTCCCTGGGCCTTTCATCCATTAACTCAACTCCGAAGGCCCAGGCCTGGCACCTGAGCACACGGTCCCAGCTGGGCAGGGCTGGGGAGCCCCTCTCCTCTCCAGGGCGCCGCTGAACAACACATGATCCAGTGACACTTGAGGCTATAGGTCCGACAAGAAACAAACCTCTGAGCAGACAGGGCAATAAACCGAGAGACATTCATCTGCAGACACACACACGGACAATTTCAAACTAGCTAGAGTGAAGCATGTCTTGCTCAGAAAGTCATGTGGTTTGGACATCGATTTCCAATAAAGAACAGTGCCTTGGAGAACTGGGCAAATCCTGGGAGCCCAGATGGACACTGGGCATGTTGCACATCAGGCATGCTGCACTAGCCTTTCACCGTTTGTGATTTTGCTCCAGGAAAACCTTTCTCTGAAGCATTGTTCGAACTGGGGCATTGAAATCTCCATAAAGGGGACTCTTGCCCCAAACAAGGTCATGTATGTGTACGTAAAAGCATCTGGCACAGGGCGTAGCTCACTGTGGGCATTTGGCAAATGTGATTTCTGTTTTCTGGAACATTTGTAATGTTTCCATATTAAAACAACAGGATTCCTCGGGAGAAAAAAAGTCCTCAGGTGTAGTGCCTTTACCCACCTGCCACACATGGGCGCAGGCACCACACGGGCCCTGGAGACACTGGGAAGAACGAACGAGGCCTTGAGACTCACAAGGGACGTACCACAAGATACAGCGCTCTAAGCAGGACCAGAGTTCTGCATTAAGAACTGAAAGACACTGGTTGCCACCACCCCACCCTCTTCTTGACTGGGCAGTGACAATGCAGGGCTCACTTTAGAGGGGTGAAGCTTTACGGGTGACCTAGGCCCCATCCCTCAGGCCTGGAACACAGGCGGCCTGCTCCAGGCCGCACACCACGCCCACACGCCATCTGTCGGCTCATCCTATGCATTTTAGCAATTGCACAGGTAGAAATAATGACGGTTAGGGCCGAACACTTCTAAGGTGAGACCTCATGAGCTGAGTAGATTTGTGTTAAATAAATCAAAGGAGCCTTCAGCTAGCTCATCAAATACTTCCTGAGCAGAGTCTGGAGAAGTACGATCTGGGATCACAGTAAAAACCAAAGGCGTCTTTGCAGCCCTGTCTACCTGGATGAGTCTGAGGCCACCCTAGTGGCACCCTGCTTGGCACTGTCCCCTCCCTCAGCTCTGGACACTCTTCTTTCCTTGTCTGCCTCCTTGCTTCCTGGCCTCTCCTTCTCATTCTCCTTCATCAGCCCCCTTTTTTTTGACAGCCCCTTGGGTACCAATGCTTGCCAGGGTCCATCCTCAGCGCCTGCCCACCTCAGTCACCTGGCAATCCCATCCGTTCTCTGGATTACATGTGTGTGAAGCTCATTATCAGTCCCCACCTTACTTTCCACAGTCAGAAGGGAGGGAACGAAGCTGAGGTCATGTATGCGGCAAACGGCAGAGTCTGGATCTGAGTCCAGGTCTGTCCGGTCCTCAGGTCCCTGACTCCCTTACAAAGCGGCTGGGGCCTCATCATCTGGGCACTGAAAAAGTAGTGGAGACATCACATCATGAAGATGACCTATGAATGAGCGGCTCCTGTTATTTTGGGGTCCAACAAACCCTTTTTAGAATTGTATCAAAGCATGAACTTTCTCATAGAAGCTGACATATGGATGTGTTTGTAGAGAAAATGTTTTGTATACAATTTAAAGGCTGTCCTGGATTCCCTTTAAGCTCATCAATGATTCTGTCTGGGCCAGGGACTTCAGATTTGAGGAATTATCCTGTAAAGATACAGCAAACATCTTGGAAGTACTTTAAATAGAACCGTAGTTTTGGTGTTCTCCCTCAACTGCTCTGGCTTGCTTCTAGCAAGTGAATTGAAAACCGCATCACATCATGGATTCTTTTGCAATCAGGTAAAATAGTTTCTAATTAAATAAACAACAACTGGACACTTGATTATTACCACGGCTTATTTTGTTATCAAAAACCGTACTAGGCCCGAACCAATCAAAGGTGTGTCACATGGCTATTTTATTTTCCTCAGCCCCACTGTCCATCAAGATGGGCGTCCCTGGAAGAAAAGGGAGAAAGGTTGCTTCGGCATCACACATCACGCACCTGTTGACACGAGGAGGGTCGGGCAGAGACGCTGTGCTTGCTAAGTGCTCGGCCAGGCACCTGGCACGTGAGATGGAGTTGAACGCATGGGGGTTACTGCCTGCAAGGACCCTGGAAGGCTGGCCAGGGCCCGCCTTCGCAGCCTCACCTCCTGACCCTCCTGCCCGCTCGGCCTCTCTCGACAAGCCGCTTCCCGGAGCTTTCCGGCTGCTGGGCCTTCACTCGTGCTGTTCCCTCCTTCTTGAATGTCTTTTGCCAATGTGTCTATATGGAAAATTCCATCAAGATCCTGCTTAAATGTTAAGCTTTCCATTACCTCTCTCCCCCACCCAAATTGTGGTTGGAACTCATTTTCCTTTCATTGGATCTCATAAAGCAACTGCGGATAAACCTCTTCGTAGCACATGTGATACTGTGTTACAATTATTCATTTCTCTCCCCAGGTACCTTGGGGCTCCCGAGGACAGGACGCTGTCTCTAACATTTGTATCCCTAGCAGACCACAGAGGATCTCAGTAAATGCTCTTTGAAATGAACTCATCGACACGAGCAAATCCTTTCAAACTCTTTCTAAATCCCAAGGTCTCTAGAAGCTTTAGTAAAGTTCAAGTATGTTCCAATTTACCTATTTTTTAAAGACCCATACCATTCAACCCTGTTCATAACTGACCCAGCAGACACAGCAATGCCTGCTACTCAGCTATAGGGCCACGACAGTGTGAAACACCCTGTAATTTATGTCCGTACGAAGTTGTTGCCAAGGGAAAGAGACATGCCTGCTTCTCAGAAACAATGGCTGGCAACCATCAGGGCTTTGGATAAACTCAGGCCATGTGTCTTCAGCCAGAAGTTTACCTTATGGACCGATCATCAAGCCTTAACCTGGCTGAGGACTGCACGTAATAGAAACAGTAACACCAAGAGTGACGATCCTGGAAGTCTCCATCTTTCCAAATGAACATTCAACATGTTCTTGGTCGGGAAAGGATGCTGAAAACAAAGAGGACAGGAGAGTATCAACTCTGCTGGAGTTGCCAACCTGCCAAAAACGAATGGATATTGTAATCTTTTCTTTTGTTTAATTAATAGCCCTACTTTGGAAGCCAAGGAGGAAAGATGTAAGAAGTACAGGTTGTCAGGATTCTTCAAAAGGAGCTTTTCATTGGTTAGCTGCACAAATGCTGTGAGAAGCTTTTGAAATAACCCGGGTTGAAAAAGTATGGATGGAAAATCCAAACGACAGAGAATGGTTTTCCTAAATGCAGACCAGGGTCAGCAATACCGGCATTGGGCAATTGACTCCTGAATCAGTGTGGCCCCTGTCAGGGGGCAGGGGATGGGGCCAGGCCCGGACCCAGATGGGAGACTCGCTGTGGAAAGCAAAGCGGCTTCCGTGCTCTCTCCAGTTGAATCTGTCCTCGGAAAAAACAGGACCAGCCCAGGAAAGGGGCCGGGAGATGCCATCTCCAGGCCCTGGTGAGAATCCAGATAAGACAGGACGTAGCTCTGACCAAGCGTTTGCAGCCTCGGCCCAGGTAACAAGGGCAGGGGCATGTGAGAAGGGTTCAGATATAATTTTGAGGTTACAAAAGGACTGTGTAGTTTTTGTCCAAGAGGGAATTAAGAGCAGACATGGCTGGAAGAAGTAGCAAGGTCTGACGTGCCATGAAATCCACACGCTGGGAGAAAGAACAGTAAGGAGAGGGTAAAAGCCACAGCAAGAGCAATAGAGTTGAAGGGCCTGTTGTACATATCTGTTTTACTTATGTATACTTTCCCTCAAGACAGGGCTTTCCCCTCCTTTTTCCGTCAGTAACAATGAGGTCTGCAGTATAGTGTTACAGTGGGGAACGCAGAAAACGCAGCTCTACACCAGGTAGCAGATTGGCCCGCCCCTCACCAGCTGCATTTGGGCCTCGATTCTATTTCAGAAGCCACCTTGGGCCCGACGACCACCACAGCCCCTTGCAGTGCTCGTGTCCGTGGCTGTTCACCACGCGGCACTAACTTGTGAGACGGGGCAGTTTCCTGCAACACACGTGGACTTCTAGCACTGCCCCAATGTCCTCAACTGCTCGCCAGGGCCTGGAGCTGGCCTTGGAAGCACTTCCCCAACAGAGGTCATGGGTATCCCAGCTGGCGCTCAAAGCAAAGCAGGGTGTCTGATTATGGTCCTTGAACACAGGGATCCCAGCAGCCTCATGGACCAGATCAGCTTAAAGGTAATAAAACCACCAATCCTCTCAGGGGTGTTTCGTGGAAGACTTACGAACAGGCTCCATGCAATGAAAGGGGAGAAGTGTGGCCACACGCTTCGCCTACACCTACGTCCTTATAAAGAGGAGACTCTCCGGATCTGGGGGTGGCATGCCCTTGTCACCAGCCCTGTTCTGTTTTCTCTTTGCCCCTCCCCAAGGCCTCAGCTTACCTCCTGCTTGCCCTCCTCATCTTTCATGGACATCTGAAGCTTGTTGGCCATTCTTTCTAGATGAATGTTTGTGGAACAAAGAAATTCAACCTCAGAGTCGCGTGTGTAATGGGCTAGGTCAGTGGCAGCCCCAGAGCAGAGCTCAGGCTCCGGATTCCCAAAGGGCTCGCTCCTGCTCCCCGACCTGCACGGCACGGACTGCCTGAGTTCTGGGGCCCTTGGCTGCCCACAGAAACGCATGCTTCAAAGTGAAGGTGCCAAAAAGGGACACTAAACAGACAACAATATCCCCTCCTGTTAGATACTGGAAAGCATATAACTAGGGGACATTTTTAGTGAATGAGAGGGTCAAACTCAGAGACAAGACCAAGTCAGCTTAAAACAATGCAGCTTAGGCTAATGAGCTCCACCTTGTTTTTGGCATCACAGTACAATTTTTTTCTTTTCTGGTACTTTGCGATTTATATAATTAAAATACTGGAAATCTATCACACCAGCTGGGTGAGGATACATTATAACTGTGATAAAATAAAATATAGACAGAGATTTAATTATCATGCTGCTCATGCTTTTTAAATAACAGTGTGTCAGCACTTCCATAAACCGATTTACATTACATTAAAATTAATGGACTGTAACCCTCTGCTCCTGGTGAAATGGACCATACCCTGTCCTTCCCTCCTGCTCTAACATCCTTCCTGAGACCAGCTGCGGACGGCTCCCCCTGGCTGGGACCACACTGAATCTCCCTCTCAGTTACAAAGCCCCTGAGGCCTCCAAGAGTTAAGGACTCCCATCCTGTTCCAAACACACATGCACGCATACACAGCCTCAGCCCACTGCTCCAAAACACATGAAGGCAAAGCAAAACAAAACCAAACCTGTTTGATCTCTCAGCAATCCTTCCCTTTCTTTAGGGACCTTTGACCAGTGCTGGGGGCGGATGACTTTCACTGCAAGCATGCCATCCAGTGAAGAAAAGATGGGGAGGCTCCCTCCCAGAGGTGAGTGAACCAGAGATAATACAGGATTGTCAAGGCCAAGGCCATGACTCTGGGTTGGTGTTACTGACATATGCTAGGCAGACACGGAAGCGATGAGTCCAGATAGTGGCCACATGCTCAAGAAGCTTGTCTCTGGAAGGAAGGGGGAGCCAAGGTAGCATCTGGATACGTGAGCAGACTCACGTCATCGTAGTTTTCTAGATAGTGGAAACTCGCGTGGATGAAAGAAGGAAAGAACTAAGAAGGGGAGGGGTCAATACTAAAGAGAGAAACAACTAAAAAAGGAAAACCAAATTTTGGGGTGCTTTTCTGGGCTGGGCACTTACGTATCCAATTTATCCTTAGAACACACTACATCTAATTTAATCCCCACACATCAGAGTAGCCTCATTTTATATTGAAACTCAGAAGTTCAGAGAAGTTAAATACTTTGTCGTGATCTTACTGCCACAAAGAACTGATGTGGGCTTTGAACCGGGTTAGCCTGACCTCCACATCCTGGTTTCTCCACCTCTCCACGCTTCGAAGACCTGGGGATGAGATGGACTTGATGTAGGTTGCAGGGCGAGTCAGAAAAAGAGAATGCACGTCTGAAGTCCTGCCTGAATAGTTGTAGAGACTGAAAGACATGAGGTGACTGTAAAGGAAAATGAATTTCAGAACAGAAAGGCAAGAACCTGCCTATTTCAATAAGAGCAGCGCTCCCTGTGCAGGGGCTCACCCTAGAGATTTGGCACTTACTCCAAAGACATCTCTGTCACTCAAAATGTTTAAAACCGGCACAGAGCAAAGGGCACGTTTCTTTAAGTGGCACAGTGCTGACAAGCGTTTATCCTTTGGAACCAAATCTGCAGCAAAGATTGTTCTGGGAAGGGTAAGTTGTAATTAAAGGCTAAAACAGCCATTATGATTATGTGTGACTATAAAACGGAGAAACTGCACGTTCAATAGCTCTACCTGGTCCTGCACACGAGCCAGGGCTCAGCCCCCGGCTGCTTCCTGGAGCGGTGGTGTCACCGGAGCGCACACTCTCAGGGTGTCTCCGCTGAGCAACAGCACTCCTCTAACTCCTCTAGACACCAAATTCCGGTGAGCAGCTGTTCTGAGAGAAAACGGGAAAAGTGGAGGACAGAGCTGACACTTCTGAGCTTCAAACTTCCCGACCAGCAACTTCAGCACCTATCAGGGCTCATTAAAGTGCAGAATCTCCAGATCTACGGAATCAGAATGTCTGCATTCTTACAACATTTCCACGTGATTCTGCTGCATAGTGAAGTTTGAGAAGCGAGGGAGGAGGCCCTATGCCAAGGGCTGAGTACGGAGGAACTGAAAAACAACTTGGAATTGAGGTTTCCAGGACTGACCCCAAAAGCAAGCTTTTCAAAAGCTCACACAAGCAGCAGTTTGATTACTCTCATTCTATAACTGCTGCAACCCTAAGTCCCAGAGTTTCCAATAGTCTCAGTTTCAAATATTCTGTTCCATTTGCAGACCATGAATCCTGACAATCTGGGTCAACGGGGGTGCGCCGTAGGTGTTGTGAATGAGCACTCAGGGGTGGGATTAGAGAAGCTGCTCTGTGTGGCTGTGGAGGCAGGCTAGTCGGCCTGCAGGGCCACCAGCTGGGCAATTCGGTGAAGTCGGAATGAAGGTCGGTCAGGGAAGGATCAAGGTTAAATTGGGGGGACAGAGAGAGGGTTTATGAACCAAATACCAGAGCCTTCCAATAGAACTTACTGCAAAAATGGAATGTTCTATACCTACACTGTTCAATACAGTAGCTGCTAGCCACCTGTGGCTATTGAGCACTTGAAATATAGCGAGTATGACCGAGAAACTAAATTTTATTTTCTAATATACTTTATTGATTATGCTATTAAAGTTGTTCCATTCTCTTTTTGTTTTTTAAATATATTTTATTGATTATACTATTACAATTGTCCCATTTTTCCCCCTTCGCTCTTCTCCACCCTGCACACCCCCTCCCACCGACATTCCCCCCCTTTAGTTCATGTCGATGTGTCATAAGTTCTTTAGCTTCTACATTTCCCACACTATTCTTACCCTCCCCCTGTCTATCCTCTACCCACCATCTGTGCTACTTATTCTCTGTATCTTTTCCCCCTCTCTCCTCCTCCCATGCCCCTGTTAATAACCCTCCACATGATCTCCATTTCTGTGGTTCTGTTTCTGTCCTAGTTCTTTGCTTAGTTTGTTTTTGTTTTTGTTTTAGGTGTGGTTGTTAATAATTGTGAGTTTGCTGTCATTTTACTGTACATGTTTTTTTTTATCTTCTTTTTCTTAGATAAGTCCCTTTAACATTTCATACAACAAGGACTTGGTGATGATGAACTCCTTGAACTTGACCTTGTCTGGGAAGCACTTTATCTGCCCTTCCATTCTAAATGAAAGCTTTGCTGGATAGAGCAATCTTGGATGTAGGTCCTTGCCTTTCATGACTTGGAATACTTCTTTCCAGCCCCTTCTTGCCTGTAAGGTCTCTTTTGAGAAATCAGCTGACAGTCTGATGGGAACTCCTTTGTAGGTAACTCTCCTCATCTCTTGCTGCTTTTAAGATTCTCTTCTCATCTTTTTTTTTTTTAAAGTATCAGTATATCTCAGTCAGATATTTTATTTATTTATTTATTTATTTTTTAGATTTTTTTTTTCCTTTTAGATTTTATTTATTTATCTTTAGAGGGGAAGGGAAGGAGAGAGGGAGAGAAACATCAATGTGCGGTTGCCTCTTGTATGTCCCCTGACGGGAACTGGCCTGGCAACCCAGGCATGTGCCTGACTGGGAATCGAACCGCGATCTTTCGGTTCGCAGGCCCGCGCTCAATCCACTGAGCTACACCAGCCAGGGCTTCTCTTCTCATCTTTAATCTTGGCTAATGTAATTATGATGTGCTTTGGTGTGTTCCTCCTTAGGTCCAACTTCTTTGGGACTCTCTGAGCTTCCTGGATGTCCTGGTAGTCTACTTCCTTTGCCAGAATGGGGAAGTTCTCCTTTATTATTTGTTCAAATAACTTTTCCAGTTGTTGCTCTTCCTCTTCTTCTGGTACCCCTATAATTCAGATGTTGGGACGTTTAAAGATGTCCTGGAGGTTCCTAAGCCTCTCCTCATTTTTTTGAATTCTTGTTTCTTCCTTGTTTTCTGTTTGGTTGTTTCTTTCTTCCTTCTGGTCTACTCTATTGATTTTAGTCCCTGTTTCCTTCCCATTACTATTGGTTCCCTGTACATTTTCCTTTATTTCACTTATCATAGCTTTCATTTTTTCATCTAATTTGTGACCAAATTCAACCAATTCTGTGAGCATTATGATCACCAGTGTTTTGAACTGTGCATATGATAGGTTGCCTACCTCTTCGTCGCTTAGTTGTGTTTTTTCTTGAGCTTTGATCTGTTCTTTCATTTGGGCCATTTTTTTTTTGTCTTGATGTGCCTGTTACACAATGAGGGGCAGAGCCTTAGATGTTCACCAGGGCAGGGCAACCCAGTTGCTGGATTGAAGTGATGCTCTATGTGGGGGAGGGGTCCAAGAGGGAACAATCATGCTTGTTCTGCTCTCTGCTGGTTTTCAGTCACTTCTGCCACTTCCCCCAAGCAAATTGGGCCCTTCTGGTGCTGATTCCCAGGTGGGTGGGCTTGTGTAAGTTCTAGGACCCTGTGGGTCTCTCCAACGAACTCTCCTGTGAGGCTGGGAGTCTCTCCCGGCACCCCCACCCCCCACAGGTGTTTTCAATCAGTGATTTGAGGCTTATTTCCCTGCACTAGGACCCTGGGTGCGCAGTCTGTCTCGCTTCCCAGTTTCCCCTGGTTTATTTGTGCATGAAATTGGGACCGCCTGGTTTGCCAGCTGCCTTGCACACTGCCTTGCGGTGCCTGTCCACATCCCACCGCCTTGCTGGGTCCTCCAGCCACCACTGTGCCAGCGAGCCCTCTCCACCCGGCAGCCTATCTCCGACGCTCCTGCCGGTCTGGATGAATGTGTCTTCTTTAACTCCTTGGTTGTCAGACTTCCATACAGTTCAATTTTCTGTCAGTACTGGTTTTCATTTTTTTTTTAATTGTTGTTGTCCTTCTTTTGGTTGTGCGAGGAGGCACAATGTGTCTACCTACGCCTCCATCTTGGCCAGAAGTCAAGCTGTTCCATTCTTTTTTCTCCCCTTTATTCCCCTCTGCCCTGCACCACTCTCCTACCATCATTCCCCCACCTTAGTTCATGTACACGGATTGTACATATAAGTTTTTTGGCTTCTCCATTTCCCACATATTCTTAACCTCCCCCTGTCTATTTTGTACCAATCATTTATGCTCCTTATTCTGTGTACTTCCCCCCCATTCTCCCCAACTCCCAGCTGATAACCCTCCATGTGATCTCCATTTCTGCGATTCTCTTCCTGTTCTAGATGTTTGCTTATTTGTTTCTTTTTGTTTTTTTTTTTTAGGCTCAGTTGTTGATAGTTGTGAGTTTGTTGTCATTTTACTGTTCATAGTTTTGATCATCTTCTTTTTCTTAGATAAGTCCCTTTAACATTTCATATAATAAGGGCTTGGTGATGATGAACTCCTTTAACTTGACCTTATCTGGGAAGCACTTTATCTGCCCTTCCATTCTGAATGATAATTTTGCTGGATAGAGCAATCTTGGATGTAGGTACTTGCCTTTCATGACTTTGAATACTTCTTTCCAGCTCCTTCTAGCCTGCAAGGTTTCTTTTGAGAAATTAGCTGACAGTCTTATGGGAACTCCTTTGTAGGGAACTGTCTCCTCATCTCTTGCTTCTTTTAAGATTCTCTCCTATTTTTAATCTTGGGTAATGTAATTATGATGTGGCTTGTTGTGTGCTTCCAATAAAAAAATAAACTTTAAATTGTATTTAATTTTAACTAATTTAAACTGGATGTACTACCTGTGACAATCGGCCACCATATTGGACATTATTGGACATCACAGGTGTATACAAACACATAGGTAAGAAACCAGGCCCTGTGCCTGCCAAGGAGGACCAGCAGGGCCCCCATTTAGGGAGAGGGCATGGATGGGACACTGGAGATAGAGTCGAGAAAGGAGAAAGGAAGATGAGTGGATTTGAATGAGTAGATTTAGATGTAAATAAAAAAAGTGTATCTTGTAGAAGAGGAATCAGATATGTAATTATAGCTTATGTCATAGACCCTGGCCAGGCTCAGAAAGAATGAAGGACAAACATCACGTACATACTCAATATTCTTTGCTCTCTTTCCTGACTTCACACCTAAAGAGCATTTCCCATGTCAGCTGAACCTGACAAACAGATTCTGATACCACACCGTTTTCAAACCCTCTGCATCGCCCTGAGGATGCTGGTGAGCCACGGCCACGTTTGTTGAGCAGATCTTGTACTGCTGAACACAGAACCCACAGAGGTGAGCACAGAAATGTGAGCAAAGAAATCTTTTTGAAATCTCATTATATGACCTGGTATTTCCATGGCTTTTTCTGAGCATGAAAATAATGCCCCTACAATTTTCTGTTTTTCCAGAATTATCATGTCTGGCAAGAAACAACTAAAGATAAGCTTACAACACAGTGCTAGGCGCTGGGCAGCACACAAAGGACGAAGGAGGCAGGGTGCTGGCTGGAGCGGACAGCACCCAGCGCCCTGCGGGTGCACCTGCGGGGCAGCGTGCCCATGTTGGGAGGGGCTGCGAATGCGTGGCATGCTGCCCTTCCCCCAAAATATGTCCACGTCCTGACCCTGCAAACTGAGTGTGACCTTATTTGGGGAAAGGGCTGCTGCAGATGAAATTAAGTTAGGGATCCAGAGATGATATCCTCCTGGATTCAGGGCGGCCCTAAATCCAACATCAGGTGTCCTTAGAGAGTCAGGAAAAGATTTGAGTCACAGACACACACAGAGAAGAGGGCATACAAAGGCAGTGGAGAGACCAGAGTGAGGCTTCCAGAAGCTAAGGGTAGCTGAGGACTGTGCTGAGGAGAGAGGATGGAATGATTCTCCCTCAGACCCCCAGAATCAACCCTGCTCGCACCCTGATTTCAGGCTCCTGCCCTCTTAACAGTGAGAGAATAAATTTCTTTTAAGCCACCAAGCGTATGGCCATGTTTTAGAGCAGCACTGGGAAACTAGCACAGTGAGCAAGGCAGGCCATTCCAGGCAGGCTTCGTGCAGGAAAGCAGCAGACCTCCCTCTCAGTGATGCTAGCCTGAGGCCAGTACGCACAAAGTCTCCAGCAAAGGCTGCTTCTCTTCGGACCCTTTCGTATGCTGAACTGGACAGTGAAAGGAAGAGAGCAGAGAGCTCTGGAATAAACTGGCACCTTGAATGCCTTCTGAGACTCAACACTTGACTCTCTCCAAGGGTCTGGGTGGGCCTGACACCACAGGCCTCAGAGGGAATTCACAGGAGGAAAGGAGCATCTGGTTAGTGTCCTGGCCCTCCCCGCTCCCTCCCCGGCGACGCTGTGTGGGCAGGGCCGCTTCAGGCTCGGCTTCAGGCCGAGGCCTGGCTCCCCTCCAACACAGTACGTGAGAGTCAGCCAAAGCGACTACAGCCATGGAGTGCACACAAGGGCCACTCTGCAGCCCTGCGGGGTCTGTCCTTGCCAGAGCATCCCAGGCAGAGGGCAGAAGGAAGCCTGTGGAAGCAGGAAAGGAACTCTAGAGAGTAGGAGATATTATACAGTGCGGAGACCAGTTCAACGGGAGGTCAGAGGAGGAGAGACACGTGTGCTGAGATGGCAGCTCTGGTGTCCCTTCTGTCCCGTCAGGCTGTCCTCGGACTCAGGGCTCTCTGTCTAGAGGGTCTTCCGGGACAGAACCAGAGGCCTGGGCTCGGGACAATGGCCCACTTCTTTACTCGAGCCCATGCACACACATACACCATGAATATTTTGCGCTTCCCCGACAGCCTCTATGACACAAAGGGTCTCTCCATTCCAGATTCCAAAAGCATACTTTAAAATCTCATCAGCTATGTGGTTTTTAAACTCCGGGAACAAACTGGAATTTAGTAGATGTTGTAAAGAACATCTGCCGTCCCATGCTTATAAAAAAAGCACTTCATTCCATCAATTGATATATAAGTTTGTCCATCAGGATGTCCATCAATCAACCCACTGACCTGCCCTCTGTGTGTGTGTCACACACAGACACACACACACACACACACACACACGAGTTAGAGATGTCTGGAATTGTGCTCATCTACTGTGAGCAGAGTGCGTTCTCAGTGGTGGGATTTAGGGTAATTTTTCACTTTCTTCTTGGCTCTCATCTGGATTGTCTGAATTCTTTACATTGGACATATGTTACTTTCAGAAAAAACATTAAGGTCATTATTCTAAAAGTAATATTAAAACGTTCTGTTGTGGAAATAAACAGAAAGAAATAGAGAAGGGAAGGAGAAGAAAAGATAAACAAGGGAAGGGAAGAAAATAAAAGAAATAAGAAAACAAAGGAAAATGAAATGGGAGAAAAAGGGAGTACGTGACCCTGCTGCGAAGGAGCGCGGAGGCCACTACCCGCACGCCCGTCTCGGGCCCTCCCGCCCCACTTCCACAGGTGAACCCCCAGGAAAGCTCACGGAAGAGGCTCATAGGGCCCAAATACCAACCGCGTCTCCCCACAGAAGGAAGCATGGGGAGTGGGGGACCTCACGGCCAGGGCCCCTCCAGCTTCCAGGGCAGCGTGGACCAGGCTGCACTTCGTGGTTCCTCTACGTCGCCACCTTGAGGATCTGGTTTGAGAGGCCAGAACCTTTAAACGACAGAGTGGGTGACATTTTAGACTCTGGTCTAACCTCCCACTCAGAGGCCCAGGACTTCTACCACACTTTGGACTTTAAAGTGACCTTCGCAAGTCCCTTAACCTCTCTGAGCCTCAGGCCCCTCATCGCTGAAGTGGGGAATCCAGACCCACCCTGGGAGGGTGCTGAACCCAACATGTACAGCGCAGGAAGGCATGCTGTCCTTCCTCGACAAGCACACGACCAAGACACAGAGCGCACGCAAGGCCAGGCCGGTGACGTGCTCGCTCCAAGGCTGCAGATCAGCATCCGTGATAACTAAGGCTTACTGAGCAATTACGTGCTCTACACACAGTTCCCATTTAATCCTCACAACATGCATAGGAGGTGAATTCTCTAATTATTCCCATTTTATACATTGGAAAATTGAGGTACAGGGAGGTTAAGAACTCCCCTTGAGTTAAAAACTTGCTGCCGGTCACAAAGCTTGCAATAGTAGCACAGTGGTTTTAATGTAGGCACTCCATCTCTTAAACATTACACCCATGCCTACTCTACCATAAATAAAAGGGGGCTCTCATTTTTACCGATGTTGCATTTTTAGATAGGGACAAGGCGCGCAAAAAATTTATAATGGTGCACGGCGATAACAGGTCATGTGCGCAAAGTGCAGAGGTGACGTGGTAGAAATGACTAATATCTCAGAGGGGCAGAGAAGATTTCCTAAGAGTGATGAAACTCAATTTGGCTTTTAAAGAATAAAAGGGAGTTTTCCTGGCTTAAAAAATAAATAAAAGGGAGGCCTAGGCAGAAACAATAGTTTGGGCAGACAGAGGCAAAAGAAAAAAAAAAGAAGCAACAACTCAGTATGTTGAAAAAGTTTAATGGAAACAAAACAGTAAGAACGCTAAAAATGCTAGAAAGAGAAGAGCACAATGCGCAGAGGGAGTGATGGCTTGAACCAAGGCGGACTGAAGATCTGGGAAGAAGTCAGAACAAGACGGCCTGAGAAGGGTGACCCACAGAGCTGGCCAGCAGCCACCTCTCACTCACGCTGTGACTGCCCTGCAAGGAGCTTAGGTTGCGTCCTATAAACACCCACCCCACAGGCCGCTGCGGTTCCTCTCCCACAGGAACGCAGGTGACCCCTGGAACAGACAGCCTGTCACTGAGTGTCCCAGAACTCTGACCCTCATTTCCAGACAATGGCCGGACTCTGGCCTCGGTTCTGGCCACAGCAAACTGGACACTTTAGTCTTTGCCAGGCCCGCTCTGGTGGTTTGAGTGGGACGGTCTCACCTATTTTTGTCTCATTTCCCTTTGCTTACCTGCCACCAAGAGTCTGCTACTGCAAGACGTTGGCTACGGGTGCCTTTTCCTTTTAACAATCTCAGTTTTCAGTCACAGATTAACCAAACCCAAACAAAAGACTCTGCTCAAAAACAAAAGGCTACATACACTCCAACCCTGATGTGCCGAATGCCTGCGTTTCTAACTCCTCAGTCAACAACCTCCTAACCTCCCGGCCTTTTTCTAAAGACACCATAAAAGGAGAAATCAGAGCCGAAAGAACCTCAGTGCAGAGCAGACCAGCATATTAATTTATAACAGTCCACATGCTCTTGGCATTACCTCACGGCCTGATTCTAGGTTCCACGCGTGAGTATAAACGGGGACAACATGAAACTCCCTGATATAAAAGGCTGGTTTAGGCACAGGTCCAAAGAAATGGATCATGCAACAAGTAAGCAGACTCTCTGCTTTTGGATTCTCCTGTGCTACTGCGGACAGCTCGGCAAGGAGGGGCCTGCGCCATCACCTCGGGATGCCTGGCATTTCACGGCACGCCAAGATCGCAGGATTGGCTCAAAGTCACCCCGCTAATGCAGAAAACTAGGATTCAAAGTGCAAACTCCGACTCTTCAATGTTAAAAACCATACTTTGAATCCAGTTCTTGGGGAAATAAGGTGGTAGAGTTTTTCGGGGGGTGGGGGGCAGCTTAACAATAGTGCATGGAAGGAAAATAATGGCCCCCAGCCTCTGCCAGGTGCTGCTGGGTGCTTCACACACATAGGTCTGTTCATCCTTATCATCCTTCCGGGAGGTCACCGGCACCACCAATATATTTCACAGGGAGGGAGCTGAGGTTGAGAAAAGGCTTAGAAACCTGGCTACAGTCAATTAGTAAGTGAGAGTCCAGATTAGAACAGTCTGACCTTCAAACAGGTCATTCTGCCTACATCACACTGCATTGAGGAGTCATTTTACTAACCCTCAAGCCTCCTAGGAATGTCTCCCAGGTGTCTCAGCCCTCCACCAGGTCCACTGGGGCAACCAAAGGCCTCCACGGGTGTGCCTGCAAAGCTTTATCTTCCAGCCTGGATGGGCCTCTCCTGACCAGCGCCCAAGCACCCAGCACCCAGGTTCCTGAGGACCCTTGGGGCAGAATAAAGACTTGCTGAGTGGGTGGCTTGTGAGGCAGAATGTCCAGGGCTCTCCCAGCCCACCCAGAGCTGGGGAACCTTTTATCTATCTATCAGGCCAGACCAGTTTATCCCGTTCCAATTTAGGACAACTTTTACATGTTAACTAGTTGGTTCTTGTAGGGTTTATCTCGCAAGGCAAGTATTTGTGGTTTTTCTCTCAGGGCGACACACACTGAACAAACGGAGCTGAGCCCTGCTGGGCCAGGTTTCCTCCCAGCTACCTTGCTGCCCCCGCTCCTCACTCTTAGGCCACCAAGGGCCACAGGGCCTGGCTGTGCGCAGGCCTGCCTGGTACCTAACGCAGCCACCAGGTTCTCCAGCCTCCGTGCTGGCTCACCATCCATTCTCCCTCCGGCTGGGCTGCTGCAGCCACTGCCGCCTCCCACAGTTCCCTCTTGGGGTGGAAAATGGCCACTTAGCTTTTTAAGCAGTTCCTCGGGGTGGAATGAGAAAAGCAATTGTACCCAGTCAGGCCACATCCACAGACACCCTCTGCCAAGCCCGGACCAGGGTGGGATTACTTTACACACACTAAGCCCGTCTCCCTCTTCTCCTCGTCGCCCTCCCCACCAGAAAGACGCGTGCGCACATGCACACCGATTTGTTCTAAGGTCTGGAGGGGCCACGTGGATGACAAAAGGTCCTTAAACAAGTGGTATCTATGCAAATAAGGGAAAGGGCCTCTGCTTCCCAGGGCACAAGCTCAAATGTCACCAGTCACCACCAGCTGAACTTAATGAATAGCACTTTCCCTGAGGAAAGTGTGAAAGCAGTGTTCGCTTTGACAGGTTCGTATGTCATTCTTAGACTTCCGCCTGCTTCCTACAGAGCAATTAGATTGGGGTCGAATCTGTGTGTTGCCTCAGAAACTGTGTCTGAATTACCAAATAAGAGGAAATAGAGAATAAGTTATGAATAAAGAAAGTATTTTGAGGAACAGAAATCATACATTGTTAGATTGAGCTTCTAAAAGCACGTGTTACAGAAATTTAACATTTTATGCCTTTAAAAAAGTCTAATCCAGTCAGAGCTATTGTTCCTTTGTACATGTGGTACTTCACAACAAACAGACATGGTTAAATGTGGAATATAATTAATAACCAGTGTTAACACCACTGTTCCAAATACTGACCTTCAGCTTTAAGAAAAATAATCACACCCAAGTGACCACTTTACTTTTCTCCTTAAGTGTTAACATGACAAAATATTAACATTTTTAACATTTCAGTAACTTGAATTGGAATTTTTTTTTGTTTAAATGGAAAATGAATTTTAGATTTAACAAAATATTAGAAATTTATATTGAAGGACATTCATACACAGGGGTTGGCAAAAGGCAGCCGACAGTTGTTCATATGGAAAAAGACACACAGGCTGCGTTATTACAACAGCGTCACCGACTCTGTTTTGTACGCTCACAACTGTGAGTCTGCTTTGGCTCGCCCCTGTGTTTATTAAATACCACTCCTTTCCATGTATCAGCATTCAGGCCAAGGCTGTAAAATTTATTTGTATATTAAAAGTTGAAAACCAATTGCCCTAAATCACTTAATTGATTATGTAAGTCCTAGAAGTGTAAGCGCTTGTGGGAGAGGGAGAGAGAGTGTGTGTATGCGTGTCCCACGCGTGCTGGTGGGGTGGCGGCCCTCACAGCATTTCCCTAATGGGTCATAATTGAAAGGCCATCCACCGAGGTGATTTCTCCCCCATCTGAAATAGGAGTATTTTTAATTCTTTTTTTTTTTAATTACTGCCTGTGCTTTGTGGCAATCCAGTCCCTCAGGTCTGGCCCTCCACACCGTTCCCCTGCAACCCACCCCCACCCCCGTCTAGAAGAAGGACGACCTCAGGTGGGAAGCAATCGCCAGCATCTGCTTGGGGCTTTGATTCCTCAGGTTTATTTGACACGTCCTAATTCTGCAGGAAACTCCCTGCAGAAGTGGAGGAGCCCTCAATCACTGGCCTCTTGTTGAAAGACAAATGGCCAGAAACCAGAAACATGACCAGGAGGACAAACAGCTGTTCAGGTCTCAGCTGCTTCCAGGAATGGCAGTATCCTCAGAGATGGGCCGCATGCTCATCTTCACCGAGGGTCAAGCTTGCAGTCCCTCTGTTTAGTTAGAAATGGTGAACGCACAGCATCTGTGCCCCCCACCCCCTCCCACACCCATGACAGACATCACTAATCGATCATCATATCGTTGTCCTTTGAGCCTGAAAATAAGTTCCAGAATTCTTCTAGAAAAGGATTCCAGCCAGATTCCATAACTCCAGATTAAATCTACTTGCCATCTTGGGAGTCTAAGTTCTAAGGGGTGAGGATCATACAAAAATCCTCATGGGGCTGAGGGAGAGGGCACTTCATTCAAGTCCTGAACAGAGTAGGAAGTTCTGTTTCATTGAAGTACCATCTCTGAACCCAACAATGCTGAAGCAAGCAAAGAGCCGTGGACTAAAAGAGGACGCTGGTGCTGATGAGCGTCTGCATGTACTGAACGCGAGCCCTGTGCCAGGCACTGCTCTGAGCACCTCACATGTATTGTCTCATTTAATTAATAAAAGATGACTCTGACGCTAACATGACCCAGGATCCAAGCCTCATTTCTCAGATCCAACATGCTTCACAGATGAGTGTAGCAAGTCACACAGGACAGCTGCATGCCAAGAGTGCTCTCACCCTCCCAGGACCTGAGCAGCATTAACTGCTCAAGAAGGAGGGCTTTCTAACATCCAGCGCAGCCCCAGCCCATCTGTTCTAGTCTGTCACTTAGCCACATTCTAGCTCTGAATGTGCAGCTTCAAAAAGAAGCGGACTTTGTAACATATTCCGCCTTGGCCCAGATGAACAGCACAGCTTTCATAAAGATATACATCTTCCTTCCACCATCCACCATATCTGCCAATTATTTCTGAGAGTTGTGAGGGCCACAGATCTATTCAGCAACAAAGCCAGATGATGCCAAGGGTTTAATTTCAGAGAACTGGAGACAGGGAAGCTATCGAGTTTCTTCTCCAGGGCTTGGGTCAGACCCTGGCCCGCTGCACCGTTTGCCCTGATGGGCCAGCATTTGGCCGTAGACTTGGCCAATGCCCATCCCGGTGTTACTCTGACCTTGGGGATTCCCTGGGGATCCTGAGGGACAGCCTTGAACTGGCTGCCCCCAGAGATGGGGGTTGAAAAATAGTAAGAATGATGGTGAAAATAACAATAAAAATGAGAGCTACCAATTGTACTGGATGTTTAGGAAACACCCGGAAATGTGCCAGATGCTTCGCATACACAATCCCCAAGCCATTCATGACAACGTCGAAAGGCTGCGCAAGCCCCAGAGCGAGGGTTCTGCAAAAATCCCGTGCTGGTTTCAAAGCTAGGACATTTGAGGAAGTCTTTTAACTCTGCCTCCCTGTTTGCAAGTAAGAGAATTCTCCTTGCTTCTCACTTGTATGTCATGAAGAAAGTGACACATATGAACACACTTTGTGCTGTTTTGCAGAAAAGAGCTAAGTTCTCAGGTCAGGACTGCTCCGTTTGTTGATATACTGCTCTGGCTTTCTGTTTGCTGGATGAATCTTATCACACTGTCCTCCATAATGTGAATTCTAAATCTTAAAAACGGTTTCTCTTTAAATATTTTCATCAACTAAACAGCAACTAAAATAGCAGGCGGGGAGGCTGCAAGTTTCTTGAGGGCAGAGGTTGCGTCTTACTCATCTCTGAGTTCCACATATTTGTCACAAAAGGGACAGGCAAGAAATGTTAGCTGAGGAAGAAGGACCAGATGGTGGGAGAGGGGGGGCAGGAAGAAGCCACAACCTTAGTTCACCATTTTTCAACAAGCATCTTTTAAGCCCTGCAAGAGAGAAAGGCTTGGTGCCCCCTTAAAAACTGGGTGTTTGATACAAAATCTTACCTCTATGGAGAGGGAAATAGCACTGAGTAAAATGTGAGCCAGACTTAATATGTGTCCTCAGTGACAGCCGCAGCCCCTGGTACCCTTGTTCTGGCTGATTCTTGGGAAAATAAAATGCCCACACTGATGCCATGGGAATGTCTTCTAACAGCACTGCCCTTGTGCACTGTACCAGTTGCCAGCCACCCAGATCCACATTTTTCCTGCCCAGCATTGTAGATGCCAGAATAGCAAGGCTCCTGGCCAAGGAAAAACAAAGGCTCACCCTAATTAGAGCATGTGGAGGGTGAGAAAGCTCAAGTCTGAGAGGCCCACACACCAGAAATGGGAAACCAGAACAGACAGCTGTTTGGAGTCTTGACGGCCAGTTCTCCACTTCTGTGACACAGTAACAGTCCTTCCACAAGGACAGTTACCAGGGGCTTCTGGGTGGGCTGGGGCGTACCCCACAGACCTGGTCTGAGCCAAAGCAGAACCTCAGCACATTCCTCCCAATACCCTCTCAGCCTGGAGACTCCAGAGGAAAGACACCCATGCTCCTCTTGGGTTGAGCTGCAAAAGCTTGCACCATACCCTGCTTCTCCAGGCAGAAAGGGCAGTGCACTGTGGCTCTCTCCACCACAACTGTGGAAGATGTCCTTCCACCCAAGCATCCCGGCTTCCATAGGAGCACCACTGTTAGAGAGGCCTCACTGCGGGGAGGCGCAGCTGAGTACTCACGTGTAATCTAGGTGAGCTAGACTGGAGAAGCTGGCAGTATACAGTTCATAGACTCATCTCTCTAATACTTACTGAGAGCCTTCTGTGTACCACAAATCATTCTAGGTGCTGATCACACAATGTGGACAAAACAAGACCGGTGCCATCAGGGACCACAATCCCTACCTTAACCTTGTGGCAACCACCGGAGCACCATAGGGTACCATCACAAAACTTGAACTGGGGTTCAAATCTCAGGCTGCATCTAACTTTGAGACCTTAGACACCCAGCCAACTTCCCTGGGTTTGTGGGAAGGATTAGATTAAGGCAATAATTTGAAGGTCCCTAAGTAGGGGCTTTACTTTCCTCAAGGCCTCCTGATTCCAAGCCTGGTATCCTTCCCACTACATTTTAAAGCCAAGAATTCCCATACACACATACCCATGCACATGTATACATCATCCTTAAAATTAGATGTGCCATTCTCTACATCACTGATCTCTTACCCTCACGGACATCTCGCAGGGTAGGTATTTGTGGCACCCATGGGAATGTTGTCCCTCACAGACCTCCAGCTACAGGGAGCCTGTCTGGTGCTGGGTTCTGAACGCCATCAGCGCTGCAGCACGGGCATCCAGCTGAGCTCCCCAGGGCACGGCTGAACCGGCAGGGCTACAGGAGGCACGTCTGCCCCCTCCCGGACACTCCTTTCAGAGCCTACTCTGACTCCAGGCCTCCTCCATAGGGCTAACCGAACCCTCCTTGAAAATCCAGGACCCTTCCCCCAACTTTCCCTCCCTCCCTCTTTCAGTGGAGGACAGACCTGCATCATGTCTGACCATTCTCCTAGCCGACCCATTTCCCCAAATAATGTCCTTGTATGGGGAATCCCATCTAGGTGTCTTCTTACAAGACCCTGACAAACGGAATCTCTGCATTACAGATGGAGAGACAAGGGGGAAAGTAACTAATGGCATACGGCTTGGAAAAGAGAGGAGCTTTGATAGACGCTATTTGTGACTCCAGGCCTGCAGACCCACCCACCCTCCACTAACAGCCCCAGAGATGGGGCTGCACTGTTTTCTAGGAAGCTATATGCCTTTCCCAGGTCCCGCAGCTGGTTAGTGGAGGGCCAGACCAAAGCCTAGGCTTTCAGCATCTAATCTGGGATCCTTCCCGCCTGCCAGTCTGCCCAGTTACTCAGAGCTAGACCGCATCAGAGCGATCCCACTAGAGTGAGCTTCTGCGGTCCACCCTGCCCGCAGCGCCTGTGGAGCCACAGCAGGATTTCGCATTTAGTGAGTGTGTTTGGAGACGATCGTCTCATAAAAGTGAATCCGCTGTGAGTCAGAGCCAGCTGAGGCTGATAACATGTCGGCTCCCCAAATGTGGAGTTCAGAGGCACAGCCACATTTCTTCCCGGTGAGCTGGCCTCCTGAGACCTGACTGTCTTCAGATGAAACTAGTGTGCACGGATTTCCTTGGCCTGTCCCAGTTGGAGACTTCAGAGCCGCTTCCCCAATGCCAGGAGGAGCCTGAGGACCAGCAGCCACCCCTCCAGCACCCTCACAGGACAAACACCTAGGTGGCTGGCGGACATGCCCAAACACAGCCTCAGGAAAACCAATCAACGCTGTCTAAACGACTGTAGCAGAAAACTGGAAGGGGAGGCAAACAGCTTTGCTGGCCAAAGGCCTCGTAACGGAGAAACAAGCTCAGTTCTCTGTCCACACTCCAGGCGACCCGCAGGTGGGAGAGCGATGAGCACGACCCGCCACCCCGCTGGCCAAGGCCAGAGTGCAGTGCCGCCAGGTAAACAGGCTAGTTAGCGTCTGTGCCATTCCAACCTCTCATGTGTTAACTGATGTCTGTTTTATTTTAAGTTACTCGTGAATTCGCCTCTCTCTCACTCTTGGCAGCCAAAAGAGCAGTGGACCCGTGACAGCGCAGCAGAGACGGGGAGAGAAAGCGAGAAAAGTGAGAGCGCTTTCGGTCAGAAGGAGCACGGCACAGGGGAGCGCTTTCCACTGGGTCCCGGGGGAACTGAGCAGGCAGGAAGGAGAAGGCCCACAGTTCTGAGGGCTCCACTGGGTTCCGGGCACGGGGCTAACTGAGTTGAGTGCATTGTCATGTCATCCTCACAGTAACTCCAGACAACCGAGATTATTACTATTTCCATTTTACAGAAGAAGAAACTGAAGTTCGGAAGGACGAAGCCACTTGCCTAAGGCCTGTCATCTAATAACTGGGCAAGCCTGGGCTTTAACAAGTCAGTCTAACTTTAGAGCTTACTCTGTTGACCATGACGTGCACGATTCCCTGTGTTTACTGAACACCCGTTGTGGGTCCGGTGTTTGAACGGCAACGCCTCATGTAACTCTTACAATAGCCTTCCACGGCAGTGTCCCCCCCATTTCGAAGAAGTGAGAGCTAAGACTCAGAGAGACAAATTTTGTAAAGGTCATATACCTAGAAAGCAGGGGGGCTGCAGACTGAAACCGAGTCTTGGGGACCGCACACACCACAAGTCCTCCTCACAGGTGCACCCAGGGCACTGGGGCGGCCACTCCTTGCATGGCCCAGGAGGGCAGAGGAGCCCCAGAATGAACGACACTGACGGAGCACTTACAACGGGCTCGGCTCCAGCCTTCGCGCATGTCGTCTCACATAATGACGACCACGGCCTGTCGGGGACATGGTGTGACCTCGATCTCACAAGACGAGGCTTGGAAAGGCAGGGCCACATGCTGCCTGCCAACAGGGGTCTCACAGGAGATGACATGGACTTCGCCTTCCCCTTTCCACTCAACTAATATATGCCTTTTTGCTGAAGAATCCTTTTAAGGCAAGTTGTTAAGGAGGCAGCAAAGGAAATTACCAGGTCTCGTTCTAAACAGGATTTCCTGAAAGAACCTTGTAGAAGTTATGGGCAGTGTGGGTCACCCAGGGGCCTGGCGACCTTTCTCTCCAACGTGAACTTTCTTTGGGCCAAAGCCTCCCACGGTCTGCCTCAGCCTTCCCAGGAAAAGGCTCTGGCTGCTCAAGCCCGCGAGTTTCCAGCTGCGGCCTGAGCTCACACTCAGCCCGGCCCACTCCCTGTCGCCAGGCAGCCGGTTCCTTGTTTTCCCTCCCATGATGATGGATACAACCTGTCAGGAAAGCTGGTAATATTTTTAGCTCCTAACTGATTTTTATCTAAATTTAACTTCGGGCCACAGCACCAGCAGAGTTATACCCGGAGGGCAGCCAACGTTTTCATGGCGACACATCATAACTGAGACTTCATTTTTCTCAGATGCCCTGGTGCTGCCTTTCTGCTGAAATAAGGCAAACAGCTCCTCAGGAAAAGAATCTCAGTCTTGGAGGACTGGAGTCACTGGGCTGCAAAGCTGGAGGGAACCACGAGGATTATCTGCCCACCTTATTTCATAGATGAGGAAACTGAGGCCCAGGGAGAGAAAGTTACTGGAACCTCAAAGCTCGCTCTTGCTTTCTTTCCCCTGCACGGCGCCGCCTCCAGGGAGCACAGTGAACACGTCTGAAGTGGCCTCTGCAGAGGGCCGTCCCTTCCTGTTTTGTGTATTATACGACCAAACACTCCATGCTGTAGAGCTGAAGCGTGTTAAACCCCGATTTCCAGAAAGCAGCAGCAACTGTCTGGTTCAGCACATTTAATAAAGCCATGGAAAGTGGACTTTTTCCAAGTTTCAGAGCTGAAAAAAGTTGCAACTGAATAAGGCTAGTGCGGTACATACGTTGTTCTTACTCCCCAGCTGGAGCGCTGGCTCCCGGGAGCAGGGTCTCATTAGTGTCACTCACAGTTCTATCTCTGGGCCCGGGGTAGCACCTGGCACACAGTGGACGAGTCATAAATATGTATTCAGTGGCAGAATGACCGAATAAATGGACAAATGAGTGAACAGGAGGAAGAGAATAACAGGCCTGAACTGGCTGCTGGTGGGAAGGGAAGAGCAAAGTCACAAGCAACAGGGAGTGTGATTCCCTTTGCCCGACTTACGCACCAAGGTTATGTGGCAACCGTCTCCTAGGGGAATTAGACGGAAGGTTTTAACAGTCATACAATAAAAGGCAGCCTGAAACACCCAAGTGGCTGCCATTGTTCACTTGGAGGCTAGTCTGTACAACTGAAGACAGAATTAATGAGGAAAAAATCTAGAAAGAAGAGAAATAAAAATACAGTGACACAGCCTGCTCATAACGGCCATCACAGCAGAGCCACAGCACAGCGCAACACGGGTTTTTAATATTTTTAGAGTCGGGACACCTCACGGCTCAGGAAAGGAGGACGCACTGCTGATCAGCAAGGCGTCAGGAGCAGCTTTCCTTTCATTGCACCCCCTTTAGTGACGCTGGGGGGAAGCCCACAGGGTGGTCGAGATAGCCCGTTCATTTAAGCTCAGAAATCCCTATCCTCTCGCAGACACAACTGAACCGATTAATACATTCTCAGGCTTAAATGGTATCAGGTGTCCTAGGCCCCACGTCATAACACATTTATTTTCACAAGTGAGTCACTAACTATCCAAATACAAAAGGATATATTTGTATATTTGAATGCCATAATATGGGTAGTGAGGTGAAGGAAAAGAAGCAAGAGAAAAAGCACGATTTATTAAATATGGCTTTATTTATTGAACGCCCATTATATACTATCAAGAATTTGTTTTTGTGTGTGGAGTGCAGGGAACTGGGGTAAAAGAAAGCAGATGCCATTAAAAATAAAAATATAACAGAAATTCTTGACTTCAAAGAGCTTCCATTTGCTAGGGAGACAAAAATAAATACAAACATTCACATATAAATTAAATATACATGTTTAGCATAGTACAGCATTAGTGAACTGTTTTACAAATTGCACTGCATGATTCACAGAAAGCCCCAAGAAAGGGAGCAGAGGGTGGGTCGGGCCAGGCGGGGAGCGCGTCCTGAGGGAAGGGCCAGAGCCCAGGGGCAGAAGGCCCAGGGTTAGCGGGCAGTGGCTGTCTGAGGGCACGGTGGGTGCCCGCACAGCGCGAGCCCCTTCACGAGCATGGGGTCTATGCAGTTCACAGGAGGAAAAAAGGCCACCAGCAACAACAGCAAGGAGGAACGGAGGGTAGAAGGTGGGCTGTTGGAGTGCTCAAGCGGTTTATCGAATCGCTCTTCAGGAGCGTGGGCAGCGTGGGCTGGGCCTGCCCACCAGCGCTTTCGCGTCATTTCCTTCCATCACCACTACAGCCCGAGGGAAGGTCCTGTTCCACCGCACAGGCGGACGACCAAGGGCCACCAAGGCTCCGCGTCACAGAGCTGAGGACCAGCGGCAGAATGCTGCGCTAGGTCTGTTGGCCTCCCACACTTCTCCTCTTTCTGCTCTGCCTCGCTGCCGAATCGGTTTCATGCTGTCCAATAAGAAATGACTATTCATTTTCTTTCCCTGCCGCTGAATCTCAGCCACAGCTGCAATACAACCAGAAAATCACTCCTGATTCATACCAGCAATACTTTTTTCACTTTTCCATCATCACCACCACCTCCATCATCATTATCACCAACATCACCATCAACATAACATCATTGATACCATCATTATCATCACCACCATCCTAATACCACCACCACGACCATCATCATCATCATCACAATCAACGCCATCACTATCACCTACCATTTATTGAGTGTTAGCTCGGGACCAGGCATTGGCTCTGGACCAGGTATAGACATGAAGTCCTTCGACACACATTCACTTTCTGACTCCTCACAGCCACCCTGTACCATATTGTTACTTTCTCCGCTTCATGAATGAGAAGTTAAATCACTTGCCCCATGTTAGTGGTTGAATCTGGGACCAAACTGTCTTTCTTTCTCCCACGCCATCCGCTTCATGCTATACCCAACTGACTAAATTCTACCCCTGGCAGCTTTGCAGAGCAGTTACATGAAATTATTAAGCAGATGTTCTTGCTCTACTAGAATGCAACCTTTATTACTGAGGCGGAAATTGTTAGGAAATTTGCCATAATGTATTTTACATGCATATCATTAGAATTACTCAGGGGTGAGAGGGAACAAAGTCCCCAGTAAAAATGTGCATTACTTTCTGGCTTTGATGTCATTATAAACCCACAGTGTGCCCCTAGACAAATTATCCAGAGTTCCTGGAGGTTTTTATAAAATTTAATTAATGTCATACTCAGAAGTCAAATGGGTCCTACTTCAGCATTGTTTTTGACGCTTTCTGAGCTGAGCTGAGCCCTGACAACAGAAGGTCTGGGAAAAAATCCTGTGCCTCCAGTATTGCCAGCACATTGTAGAGACGTGGAAATCGAGTCTGCAACCATCACAAACCAGGGGATCCTGTGCCCTGACTTTGGTTCCCAGGGGACTGAGCTGTGACCTATCCCACCTTTCAACCCCCTGAGCTCGTTCTCAGGACCTCGTTGGGTATTCAAGTTCCCTGCCCGCTTTTCACCCTCATTTGCCTCCTTCCTTTTATTGGGCTATGATTCTGCACAGGTGAAATCGGTTTCTAGTCACCTTTGTACCACCTGGTGCCAGACTCCAGGACTGGCTGGCACCAGGTGGTACTCAGGAAGGGCTGAACTGAGGAGCGAAGAGAAAGGTCATGGTGTTGAAATTGAAGGGAAAGGAGATCACACTGGAGGTTGTAGGTCAGAGTCTGCTTCCGGGGGATGAGAGAAACATGCCTGGACATGTGTGAGGAGTCTGCTGCAACGCTGCACATAACAGGTAAAACCTCGAAATAATCCATGTTTTCAGGAATGAGGGTGGTTATACAAACTGTTATGCACTCATATAGTGAAACCACATAAAGCTATATGAAATGTTGCTGTAGTGCATGCAGTGTCAAAGAAGGCAAACATTTGTTTGGGGCAGATAAAAAAGAAACAGATGTTACAATTATTCTCAGACCTCCAAAAGACCACAATATATAAACACACGTACGGTATGCCTGTGGGGTTAGAATGCCACGGCGGTACGGGCAGCAGCAACGGAAGGGAGGTGAGAAGACGGCGGGGCAGCATCGCTCAGGCACACATCAGCGCTGCCTGAGAAAAGCAGGTTACATGGCAGGACACCCTTCCACCAAATGCACACACACAAGCTCAACACACATGCACACACAGAGGGGGCTATTATCACTAGAAATAACTGACACTAATTTTAGTAGTATTCTTTGAGTAGTGGGGTTGCAGATTGTTTTTATTTTCTTCTTGATTATCTGCATTTTCTAAAGTCCGTATAACAAATATATTCCTTATGTGAAGAGCTCTGTGTGCGTTTCTAACATCGGTACTATTATTACCATGTTTATTATTATGTCATTACAATCACTGCTGTGTTAATCTTGTCCTAAACCAAAGGGAGCACCAAAGCCACATAGGCAGTTCTTGCTCTTTGCTGCTTCATCCTTTATCTTTCTTCCTATCAACTGGCTCTTGGCTTGCCAGTGGGAGGATGCTAATTCAACTTCGCTGTGAGGACCTTCTAGGGTACCAAAGCTGGCAGCCCAAGGTGACCCTCCTGGAATGCAAACCAGACTGAAGCTCTGCAGCCGGTTCTCAGGGAGCCCGAGAAAACTGACTGGGCTCTTCCAGCTGCCCCCCCTTCCACCCTTCTCCTGCCACACACCTCTCAATTCCTCACTGGATATCTGAACAGTCCGTCTTCTCCTTTTCTAAGCTGCCACCATCTGCCTATTTCTTAGACCTCCTCCACCTTCAAGACTGGCCAGGCAAATACGGTGCTTCTCTGCTGGCCTCACCATCTTTAATTCTTTGCTTGGTGCTCAGTCTCCAAAAGGGCCCCCAATGATCAGCACCTTCGAGTATCCACACCTCTGTGTAGTGTCCCCACACACGGAATCAGGACTAGTCTGTGTCACCAGTAGAAAATGATGAAGGTAACAGTTTACGACTCCTGAGACTCGGTCATCCAGGATGCTTGGCCTTCTCCCTCACCTCTTCGATTGGCTGCTTAGAGAAAGGCACCTCCCCAGCGCCCCCACCCCACACCCCCCCATGTGGGCAGGATGCTCAGCAGCCCAGATGGAGAGGCCCATGTGGAGAGGAACCAAGGCCTGCTGCCAACTGCCAGCCAAGAGAGCGAGCCACTTGTGAAGTGTATCCTCCAGCCGAGTTAAGCCTTCGGATGCCTGCAGCACCGGCCAGCACCCGCCACCTTGTGGAGGTGCAGAGCTGCCCCATAGCACCACCCACCAGCCACTTCTCAACTCCTGAGCCATAGATGTTTTATAAGATACTAAATATCTACTGTTGTTGTTTTCCAAATTACAAGAGAAAGTTTATTTAGAAAGTCACAGAGGTAGTAGAAGTGAGCCAACTGGGGTGCCTGGGCTCAGGAAACAAGTTAAAGAAGCAAAAGAAAGGCTCTTGGAGCTTAGGAGAAAGAAAGGCAAAGGTAAGGCGCCCAGGGAAGGAGAGGGGGAAGGAAAGGGCATGGGCCCACTCCCAGAGGGAGAGTGCGTTTCTTGTTCTTAAGCAACTAAGTTTTGGGATAATTTCTTACATGCAGTAGACAACTAATATATTTGTGTTTTTAGAATTCTACTACCTAATAACATGTAAAACAGAGAGACTCGCAAAACTGAAAACAGGAAGAAGTGACAAAGATTCAACAAAACTAATACATTATTCTGGTCTGGTCCTCAAATCAGGCATACTAAGGGAACATTTCCTCAAAGTTCCTAGAAAGCCTCCAATCCCTTCCATGCAGAATTCCACAACACTGCATGACCTACAGTGGATTTTTCAAAACCGTTCTTAGGTGCATTTTGATGTACTGCAAGCTTGACTTCAACTCGATTTGACCCATATTAAAACCCCCCAAATAAACCTATGTTATCATTTTACTCAGTTCTAAATTTTCCCTTCCGTTCTAATGGACTTTGATTGTTATTAACATTTGCAATTGTTGATTCTGGCTTTTATTTGTTTTGAGCTGCTTTTCAGGGTTTTAAGAAAGTAATTTTTTTGGCCTATATTAAATTAACTGTAATATTTTAAGATTCTTTTCAACTGTGCTCACATTAGCCCACTTACTGTTTTAACAGGTCTTAAGTCATTCAGCTGTTTTTTTGGTTAAAATTTTGAAATTTAAAACTACCTTCTGATATTACAGCCTTTTAAGAATGACATTACATTTATTCAAGTGCTTTTACATTCATAACTGCTTTTAATATGTTAATACCTTATTCCTTCTAATCTATTATTTGAAAATGACTTCACAATGTTATGGGGGAGGAAAAACTATTTTAAGAGATGGTTTTAACCTTGTGGGTTTTTTTTTTTTTTTAAGGATACTTATTTTTAAGAGAGAGGGGAAGGGAAGGAGAAAGAGAAGGAGAGAAACATCAACATGTGGTTGCCTCTCACACGCCCCCTACTGGGTACCTGGCCCACAACCCAGGCATGTGCCCTGACTGGGAATTGAACCAGAGACCTCTTGGTTTGCAGGTCTGCACTCAACCCACTGAGCTACATCAGCCTGGGCTAACACTGCGTTTTAATTCTACGGTTGATTTAAAAAAAAAAAAAAAAACAGTTTGAATGAGGATAATGAAAATTCAGAAGAATGTGGCCCCGACTCTGCTGTCTCAGTCAAGTCATAGTCTGTTAGTTCACCTCTTCAAGTCTCAGTTCTCTCATCAGAAAGTGAGTCATCATATATTTTGGGTCAACTTCAGAAGGTGACACGGCAACTGTTACGACGGCAGTTCCAATCTTCACAGTTTTGCAATCACACGGACTTCTATGTGTTTATGTTTTTAAAAAAATTATTTTCAAAGGAAATTTTATCTTACCATGGTAAGTGGAAAGCCTGCATCATTTTCCATCGGTAAAGAGTCACAGTAAAATAAATACAAATGAAAACAGAATAAGGTTATTAAATTCCAGCTGGGTGCTATTTAAGGGGAGCTCAGTTTGAAAACCGTTAAAGATATAACTAGCACCCAAGTGAGTGCTAGTTCCTTATGTTCATGAGAAAGATGGAGCACAAGTTGAAAAAGAACCGACAAAGGCAGACTTTCTCATTGTCTGATTGAGTGCTACGTCTCGAGGTTTCCTGGCTCCACCATAGTCAAGGGGCCAGCTGGGCTCCCCAGCCGCTGTGAGTCTCACAGGCTCTGAAAAGCTGGTGGAAGGTCTGTGGTGCAGCAAAGTCAGTAACATTCGGGTACTCGTGCTATTCAGATCCTCTCTTTTATGTGTTGTCCATCTCTTTTCCAATGCAAAGTGGATTGCACTGTATTAAAAGGCCATAGTGGTTGTACCAATCTGCAATCCCACCAACAGTGCACTAGGGTCCCCTTTTCTCCACAACCTCTCCAACACTTGCTGTTTGTTGCATGGAAGGAATTGGAGGGTATCATGCTAAGCGAAATAAGCCAGGCAGTGAAAGACAAATACCATATGATCTCACCTTTAACAGGAAGCTAATCAACAAAACAAACAAACAAGCATAATATAAACAAAGACACTGAATTTGAGAACAGTCTGACAGTGTCCAGAGTGGGAGGGGAGGGAATTTCAGGGGAAAAGGGGAACGGTTTAGAGCAACAAGTATAAAGAACTCATGGACAAAAACTATGGGGGGTGGAAATGGGAGGAAGGTGGGGAGGGCTGGGGTGGTGGGCTGGGGCGGGGTAAAAGACAGAAAACTGTACAATATCAACAATTAAAAAATACTGATAAAAAATAAAATAAAATTAAATTAAATTAAAAAAAAGAAAGAATAAAAGGCCAGAGATCTGCACAGACTTCAGTTAAACATCAGTAGAATAAGGCACCTTTGGGCGGGAGGATAATTTGTGATCCTAAGGAGAGTCCACTTTGCTGGGAAGAGGAAAGGAAGAGCCTGGGAGAAGGAAAGTCGCTCTGACGCAGAAACGCTTAGCAAATGACGTTGAGGCTGCTTCAGTCTGGGTTGCCTAACTGGTGGCCTTCAGTGCATCCAAACACAGCCGGCCCTGCGCAGTGTGAAATCCGTGTGTCGCTTCTGAGTCCCCCAAAACTTAACCAACAATAGCTCACTGTTGATGGGAAGCCTACCTGATAACATAAACAGTCAACTGATACATGCTGTGTGTTGTATGTGTTATACTATATTTTTACAATAAAGCTAGAGAAAAGGTTACGAAACCATAAGAAAGCGAATATATATTTACAGTATTTATTGAAAAACCCCTCATGTAGGTGGACTACATATTCCAAACCACGTTTTCAAGGGTCCACTGTACACAAGGTTTTTTTATGAATGCAAGGCTCATGGAATTGTCCTACTAGACGCTGCTGTGGTTATTATGAGTGACAGCAGCATGGCCCTTATGCAGCTTGCCCACCCCGGCGCCAGAGGACAACTGAGGGGCAGTTTGGTGGGAACTGGCAGTTCCCAGCAGGCTGTGAGACATCATTTCCCAAAGCACTTTCTCCAGAATGTTCGTGCCAAGCAATCTCTAAAAATACCACCAAATTTTAAAAAGGTTCAGTGACCTTTTTGGTAAAGTCTGGTTACTGTACCTTCCTCTTGAAAATTTATACATGACTAGAGTAAAAGCTCTTAGATATCCTGTAATAGAGAATCTGTAACTTCTTGGCCAAATAAGTTGTGTTAATACCCTAGCAAAACTCACCATCAGAGTCGCCTTAACTGATTTCTCTCAGGACACCACCCCCAACAGGATACTCTGGAACAAGGACTAAGAAAATATTAAGTAAGAAATAGTGTTCTGTTCTCTTGAACGCTTTAAGGGAGAGTGATTTTACTGTGGCATGCTGAAAACAGATTTGGACCAAATACCATTAAATGTGATCAGTTAAGAGAAAGTATTTTGCAAGTATCAGTACCCAGCTCAAGTGATACTTGTTCCCCGCAGGACGTCTGGCTCTAAAACAGGTTCCACCACTAACCCACATCGTGGCCCAGGGCACAGCCGTCCTCATTTTGCAGAGGATGCTGAGACTCAGAGAACAGCAGCGTGTCCCACGCCACACGCCAAGCCTAGACAGCCCCACTGGCGCGTGGGGCTCCAGCTCCCAGCTTAGCACTCTCTCCACTTGCTGTGCTCCGGCTCTTCTGCCTGCCTGCTTCTCAGGTTCGCACTCGACATCATCTGACACTTGTCCAGTGAACCTGGGGTCTGTCTTCCTTCCACCCTAAGTCTTAGAGTCATTGCCCCATTAGCCTGAGTATCTTGACCCCAGTGGCCTCCACCCCAGAATGAAATAATCCAGTGTAGTTCCACTCTCTCCAGGGTCCTGATGGCTGAGGACCTGAACTCCAGACTCAGTTACTGGCCCTCGACTCCATGTTGGCCCAAATGACCTTAAATGCTCTTGCCCCATCGCTGACTCTGTGGCCAAACCCTACGTGCCTTTTCCAAGAGCCTTTGTGACCCAAGGACAGGTAGTGACTCCTTCCCATTAAGATTCAATTTCTCAATGTGGCTGAAGAGCAAAGGCTCAGAAGGAGAGAGCACTGAACTGGCCCTGCTCCGATCCACGCCTGCCCGTCCCTACCAGCACTCCCTGACTCCCACCTGCTCCTGCCACCGGCCTCAGCCTTCATTCTGGCACCCATTCAACTGATTCTGTCCTGTTCTGCGTCGACTGAGAAGCTCAGCTTCCTGAGTCTTTGTCTCTCTAAACTACTGCTTTATCTCTGGCTTATGGTGTGCCTCTTGGGAAAGACCTGAAACCTGAAATACCCACAAGGTTGGCCCAGGAAAATTAGGGACACATAATTCCATTCTCCCTGAATCCCTCCTCCCTCCAAACCCCCCTGAATCCTACTGGCAGGTGAGTTTGGGCAAGAGGAACCCTGCTTCTGGGCATGTATGTTATAAGCTCCACCGCCTTCTCCACTGTCAATGATAACAACAGTGAGGCTCATAAGAACTACTAACATCTACTGACCAAAGAAGGGGAGTACTAGCACTTCCCCTGTGTTTGCCAATGAAGAAAAGAAAGCAGTAATTTGTTAAATGTCTGTACTAAGTGGTAGATCCAGAATTTGAAGCCAGACCATCCCCAGTCTTCAGCTATGCAGCTGCCCCCTTCAAGGCAACCTCTCCTTTAGAATCTTAAGGAAACACCACCTCCCACAAGTCCATCCACCCACACAGAAATGGGTTCACAGCGAACAAAAGCCTGGCTTCCTCTCCGTGGCTACTCCTCACTTCAGATTCTCCCAATCGCAAATCTGCTCCAGGGGCCAAGGGAAGACAGAATCTGCCACCATCATACCAACTATTTTAGACACCAACAGTCAACTCTGAAAAGTATCCCTCAGTAGTTTATTCAGACTATTCTTACACAAAGCAAACACTTAGGCAATCTAATCTGTCTAAACATTTACATCCCACCTAATCTTTTTAAAACTTTGGGTTCTGCCAACACTTTCTGAGGGACTTGGGAGGTGGTTCCCATGGCTCGCTTTGTGTTGCACAAAAACACAAGTGTCATCATTGGCAATGCTTTATTAGGTCCCACCAATAACTACGAAGTATAATACTTTGGGTATTTTCCCAATGTGGGCTCTCCCAGAACAGGCAGAAAAAAGGCCATATCTGAGAGTTCTGAGATTTTGGCCCTAACATACATTCACTGTCTTCTGAGAACTCCACGGAGAGGCTTGGAACATAAACCTTCCAGGCGGTTCCTGCTGCTCTCTGAGGGCCCAGCATGCCCCAGGCCCAGGGCGCCCCACTCTGCTCAGCTCCCAGAACTAAAGAGGGTCAGTTCTACTCGGTCCTTCAGCTACTAGGAGCCAAGTCTGTAAAGGATGATGGGCCCCCACACCTACCAGCGATGGGCTTGGATTGGGATGTACTGTATTTAAAAGCCAAAATGATATCTAGGTCCCTACAGCATACAGTTCTGTGTCACTCACCTCAATAAAGGTGAACTGTGTTTGACTCACAGAATGCACAAAAGTCAGGGACAATTGCCTCAGTAACGCCTTGGCCTTGGCCATTCATTCTTCACTCTCTTATCAATCCTTCCTCTTCTCTCCCCCCTTCATCCTTGCCTCCCTCTCTCTCTTCCTTTCCCCTTCTCCTTTCTGCACCCACTTTCTTTCAATTCTTAGTGAACCCTCACCATGGCTAGGCACTGCAGTAGGTGCTGGAGAGACAGCAGGAGTGCAGTAAACACGGTCCTGCTCTCATCATGAGTCAGTCAGTCCTGGATCTGACCGAAGGAACCCTTGTATTTACTTGTTGTTCACCTTAACCATTTCTCCTTCCAGAACACAGAGCTAGACTACATTTCCCAGGATCTCCTGTAGTCAGGTGCGGTTCTGTGACTTCACTGGTTCTGGCCAATGGAATGTGGGTAGAAGTGATATACGCTATCACCAGACCTGGCAGATGAAGCCTCCCACAAAATCCCATATGCTTTGTGTCTCCCCTCATACACAGCCCCATGACAGAGAGCCCACTAGAGGTGCACAAGGCCCTAAGGGATAGAGGATCCATAAGGGGAAAGAGCTAAAGACCCTGAATGACTCTGTGGATGAGAGCACTCCCACCTACCCACCACCTCCTCATGCTCCTCTGTGATGTGAGAAACCCATCCTGATCGCGTGAAGCCACTGAGATTTGGGGGCTGTTTGCTACAGCAGTGACTCTACCCTGACCAATACTCAGTCACAGATTAAGTGCCTAATTATATTTTGTTTCTCTGGCAGGAACCCTGAAGGGGCATTTCTCCCAGAAATATTTAAATTTTTGCCCAAATGGAAGTTTCCAAATTTGGGTTATTCTTCACATGGATAGCAACCAATAGGCATCAGCTTAGTGTTGTTCCTGCAAGTTTAATAAAGGATATTTTTAAACAAATGTGTGTATAACAGAGGCAATTCAACAAGTCAGTAAAGGAAAGATGGACTATTCAATAAATGTCTAGGACAACTGAGGCATAAGAGAAAAACTAAAATTACATTCATAGCTCACACTACACAAATTGTACTGAGGCTGCACTCATAGCCTGTGGTACAAATAACATGATCTTACTTATTATTTGTAAGTATATTATTATCTGAAACTGAGGTGAGCACAACCACTTGGATTTTTTAGAAAAAAATAAAAATAAAATATTTTATTGTAGTAACTAATCAAAATCAGCATTACCAAGTATAAGTTTTGAGATAATACAGCAGTTCCAGCCTAAATCAAACAAAAGAAAAAAATCAAGGTTAATACAATCTGTTTCTCAATCAACTGTGGCTATTATTATCAAAGCCTTAAAAAGAGCTACTATCATATGACTGAAATTATCCTTTCTGATTCACCCAGAAGCGTTGTTAGGGTCAATGTTCTCTAAAGACAGCAAACAAGCATAGGACTTTCAAGGCATTTGCATTCAAAGCCCCTGCAAGACAGGAGAATCTCTGGCCAGAAGCCTCCATACGCCTAGTCATTGGCATTAGCACATCGGCACTAAGTTCAACGTTGGCTTTAATGTGCTTTTGTTAGAAGACTGTGCTGTGTTTTTTTCCAACTATATGTTCTAGTAGAGATAATTCAGTTACAGAGATGGTCACTGGGAAATACGATGCTAGCGATGGCATGAAAGCCACAGAGAGCTGGAGGTGGTGCTACTTTGCTGAGACAGAGGGACACTGTAGACCACAAGCCACAGCCAGGAGGTCAGCTGCCCAAGGGCAGAGGTAAGCACTGTAAATGGAAGAGTAGGAAATGGCGTGATTCTCCTAAGACATTCTTCTCCAAAAGGCAAACTCTCTCCTCTCTGCAAGATAGTATTTTTAAAAGTTTGAAGTTAGCCATATAGTAAAAATAACCTTATCATACATCTACTCATGAATCAATGAATATTCATGGAGCCCCATTTTGTGCCAGGCTCTGTCCTATCAAGTGGAGATATGGCAGTGAGTAAGGCAGGTGGGGGTCCGCTGCCCTGGAGCACTCTCGTCCGAGGAGACAAGTAAACCAACATCACAAATCTGAGATAGTACTGGGTTGGCCAAAAGCTTCGTTTAGTTTTTTTCTGTACCATGGCTCTTGTACTGCTTAGTTGTCTTTAACTTTGTTCGAAACAATTTTGTTAGATTGTAACAACTATCATAATAGTGGGCATTTAAAAAAACACTAATAATGGTGAATTTTTGTGTAGCCATTTTAATATTGAAAATGGAAGAAAATACACCACATTTTTGATGTATTATGCTTTATTATTTCAAGAAAGGTAAAAACAACTGAAATCCAAAAAAGGTTTGTGCAGTGTATACAGAGAACGTGCTGTGATTGATCAAATGTGTCAAAAGTGGTTTGTGATGTTTCATGCTGGAGATTTCTCATTGGACGATGCTCCACAGTTGAGTAGACCAGTTGAAGTTGACAGTGATCAAATCAAGACATTAATTGAGAACAATCAACGTTATACTACACAGGAGATAGCTGACATATTCAAAACATCTAAACCAATAAAGTTATTGGTGAAAATGAAAAATGTGTCTTTTATTTTATGGAAAAAACCAAACAGACTTTTCGGCCAACTCAATAACACACACTATGAAGAAAATAAGGAGGGTAATGTGAAAGGGAGTAGTGGAGTATCACAGTTCTGAGAGCCTCTCAGAGGAAGTGACATTTAAAGAGAGACCTGAACGATGAGGACAGGAACACAGGAAGATCTGGGGGTCAGACCATGCAAACAGCAGAACGGCAAGTGCGAAGGTCCTGCCAGGAGAATGCAGAGAGAAAAGTCTGTGTGGCTGGAGTTGAAAGAAAAACCCAAGAAGAAGACCATGGAGGGCCGAAGCAGGGTGATGGACTGCGGAGAGAGACGACGGATGTGAAAGGAAGAGGCCACTTGGGGAAGCACTTGCTGCAGCCCCGACACGAGCTAACAGTGGTGTGCACAAGGGCGGAGGCCAGTTGCTGGAGACACAAAAGAAGTGGAAAAGACAAGGCTTGCCGAAGGACTGAACAGGAGCCACAAGAGAAAGACCTGACCTAAAGACAACTCTGAAGTGGTTGGCTTGAGCAACGGGTGAACAGTGGTGCCATTTACTGAGATGGAAACAGATTTTATTATATTGCATTCATATATAAAAGAGAAGCATGACATCATCATATGATTTGAGGTTCATCATTTGTAAGTCTAGAAAAAGGGTGTGTGGAGGCAAAAAGCAATGCTATGTGGCCAGATCGAAAGCAAATCAGAAAATCCTGGATCAGACTAAGAAGAGTCAGAAGCACAGCACTTGAATAATTAGTTCAAACAATTTCTTGGAAGAGGCTGGATTCTAGGAACTATTCAAACAATGGGTGTGCCAGAGAATGTCTGATGTCTTCCAAAACCCATGATCTTCCATAATAATAGCATTTTTAGCTGAGTGTGTATGGCTGCCCCCTCCCAAAACTACATTTCTGGGCCTTCCTTGAAGCTAGGTGTAGCCACAGATACATTTCTGGCCAATGGCATGTAAGTGAAATGTTATGCGATTTCCTGGAAACCTACTTTGGCAAAAAGCAGGTCTGTGCCCTTTGCTCATCACCCTTCCTTCTTCAATATCCTGTCACCTGGAATTGAAATATGATGGCTGGACCTCTGACTGCCTCTTAGAATCTAAAATTAGGACATGAAATAACAAGAAAGATATCCGTTGGTTTCTAACCCCAGGCTTCTGACACAGGGTTCCTGAAACCCTTATAAATAGAGATACTAGGAGAATCTTTTGCTTTATTGTTTAGTCTTTGACCCCAGTTTCCAGCAGAGAGCTCCTAAAACCTTTGTAATTTCCTAAGTGATAAAAGCACTAGGAGCCCCAGCCTGTGTGGGGCTCAGTTGGTTGGGCGTCATCCTGCAAACCGAAAGGTCACCAATTTGATTCACCATCAGGGCACATGCCTGGGTTGCAGGTTCAGTTCCCAGTCAGGGTACGTACAGAAGGCAGCCAATTGATGTTTCTCTCTCACATCGATATTTCTCTCCTTCTCCCTCCCTTCCCCTCTCACTAAAATGAAAAATTAAAAATTAAAAACATTTGCAGGCTTTTGTTCTAACATTTGGTCTTTAACTCTGGTTCCTAACACAGGATTCCTATATCCCTTGGAAATTTCTGGGTGACAGACTCTTTCGTCCTAACGGAACAACTCTGTGTGGGATCCCAATGGCTCCTGGATGGGACTGGTCACCAGAAAGACTAGCCATCATTAGAGGCTTAGAGCTTTCAGTTCCAGCCTCCATTTTCTAGAGAAGGGATAGGGACTGGAAATGGAGTTAATAATCCATGTGTATGTGAGGAAGCCTCCATAAAATTCCAATAGTAGGGCGTTTGGGAGCCTCTAGGTTGGTGAACATAACCACCTACCTAGAGGGTGATGTACCCCAACTCCACAGAGACAGAAGCTCCTGTGCTTGGGACCCTCCCAGATCTCATCCATGTATCCCTTCATCTATATCATTATATCCCTTAATACAGGGATCCCCAACCCCTGGGCCACAGACCAGTACCAGTCTGTGACCTGTCAGGAACTGGGCCACACAGCGGAGAGTGAGCAGTGGATGAGCAAGCAAAGCTTCATCTGTACTTACAGCCCTCCCCGCATTGCTCGCATTACCGCCTGAGCTCTTGTCAGATCAGCAGGGGCATTAGGTTCTCACAGGAGCATGAACCCTACTGTGAACTGCGCATGCGAGGGAGCTAGGTTACGTGCTCCTTAAGAGAATCTCATGCCTGATGGTCTGAGGTGGAGCTGAGGCGGTGATGCTAGCACTGTGGAGCGGCTGCAAATACAGATCATCATTAGCAGAGAGGTTCAACTGCACAGAGACCGTAATAAATCAAATGCTTGCAGACTCATATCAAAACCCATCAGTGAGTGGCAAGTGACAATTAGGCTGCATCTGGTGACAGGCTTTATAGTGACAAGTGAGTTGATTTCAGTTATACAGCTGCATTTGGTGGGATCAGAACCCCACACTTATTTCAGTCTGCACATGGCCTGCCCATTATTTCATTTACCGCTCCCATCCGTGCCTCCTTCCCACTCTGCGCACTTGTCTCTGTCACCGTTTCCGTAAGCCCACAGCTAACCATAGCTAAAATGAGTGAGAAACAAATGTCACTGAAGGGCTTCCTTGAAAACGGGAGAGACCCAATGATGAGGCAGCAGAAGACTCTAAGGCTGCCAACAAAAAGAAAGCTGCATTTAAAAGAAAATACTGAGAGTCCTACTTAAATTATGGGTTCACTGAAACAGGTGATTCACATTCTCCAAGCTCACCTTGTATAACGTGAGGTGGCTGGCTATCCAACAAAGCCATGAAGCCTTCAAAACTGCTTCACTGCATGGAGACCAGCACCCTGCATTAAAAGACAAGCCTTCGGAGTTTTTCAAAAGAAAAAAAAATATGAACATGAAGAACAGAAGCAATTACTGAAGGCCACCACTTCATCAAGTGTGTCAGCACTGAGAGCATCATTCTAAGTGGTTAACTGCATTGCTAAAGCTGAGAAGCCCTTTACTGTTGGTGAAAAGTTGATCCTGCCTGCTGCTGAAGACATTTGTCGTGAACTTTTAGGAGAGGCTGCAGTTCAAAAGGTGGCACGGGTTCCTCTTTTGGCTAGCACCGTAACTAGAAGGACTGATGAAACAGCAGATGGTATTGGGGCACAACTGTTAGAGAGGATCAATGAGGCACGGTGGTACACGATCCAGGTTGACGAGTCTACTGATGCTGACAACGAGGCAATAGCGCTTGTTCTTGTGCGATGTATTTTCAGGAGGATGCGCATGAGGATGTGTTATGTGCACTTTTGGTGCCAACCAGCACCACAGCTGCAGAACCACTCAAGTCTTTGAATGACTACATACCAGGTAAACGGAATTGGTCATTTTGTGTCAGTACATGCACAGATGGGGCGGCTGCCATGACGAGACAGCACTCTCGTTTCACTACTCGGGTCAAAGAGGTCGCTTCTGACCAGGAGTCTAGGCACTGTGTCATCCATAGAGAAATGCTGGCTAGCCAAAAAGTGTCACCTGGACTTAACAAAATTTTGCAGGATGTGATTAAAATTATCAACCAGGTTAAAACACATGCCCTTAACTCATGTCTGTATGCGCAGCTCTGCGCGGAGATGGACGTAGAGCGCACACGTCCTCTCTTATACACAGAAGCAAGGTTGTTTTCTACAGGTGGACCACTGGCCAGAGTTTCTGAGTTATGAGAACCACTGCAGAGATTTCTTCTGGAAAAACAGCCACTACGGGCAGCACATTTCAGTGACACAGAATGGGTCACAAAACTTGCTTACTTGTGTGACATATTCAATGAAGTCAATCTGTCATTTCATGGGGGAACAGCAACTGTGTTCAGGTCGGCAGATAAAGTGGCTGCATTCAAAGCCCAACTGGAATAATGGGGTGATGAGTGGACGTTGGGATGTCTGACACGTTTCAAACGTTAGCAGAGATTTTGAAAGAGACTGAGCCAGGGCCTTCTCCCAGCTGGTGCGTGGTTCACCTATCACAGTTGGAGCATTTCTTCCCAACCACAAAAAGACCCCCGAACTGGGAAGGAATGGATCCATGACCCATTTGTGAATAAGCTGGGTGAATCCACTTTGTCTGTGCTAGAAAAGGATCAACTGCTGGAGATCGTAAATGATGGTGACCTTAAAAGTATGTTTGAGACAACTTCAAATGTCCATACATTCTTGATTAAAGTCAAGGTGGAATACCCTGAAATTGCCACAAAAGCACTGAAATACCTGCTTCTTTTTCCAACATCCTATCTTTGTGAAGCAGGGTTTTCTGCAATAACTGCAACCAAAGTGAGATTACAGAGCAGACTGGACATAATCAACACACTTTGGGTGTCCCTGTCTCCCATCACCCCCAGACTGGACCGTCTAGTTGCAGGAAAACAAGCTCAAGATCAGGGCTCCCACTGATTCTGCATTGTGGTGAGTTGTCTAATTATTTCATTATATATTACAATGTGATAATAATAGAAATAAAGTGCACAATAAATGTAATGCTCTTGAATCATCCCAAAACCATCCCTCCTCGGTCCGTGGAAAAATTGTCTTCCACAAAACCGGTCCCTGGTGCCAAAAAGGTTGGGGACTGCTGGCTTAATAAACCGGCAAACAGTAAGTAAACTGTTTCTCTGAGTTCTGTGAGTCATCGTAGCAAGTTAATTGAACCCACAGAGAGGACCATGGGGACTGCTGATTTATGAGGGAGAACCCTCAAAAAGCAGAATTTATTTATAAAAAATTGTGTATTTATTCTTACATGTTTAAACTTCAGTCACCTTCAAAGTACTCTCTATTTGATGCAATACACCTATCGAGATGTTTTTCCCACTGCTCAAAGCAGTTTTTGAACTCATTGATTCTGATGCTTTTTAGTGCTCCTGCCATTTTTTGTTTTACTTCTTCCACATCAGCAAAACATTTCCCTTCAAGGACTTTTTCCATCCGGAGAAAAGAAAAACATCACTCGGGATGAGATAAGGAGGGCTGGGCACAGGGATCGTGCTAGTTTTGGTCAGAAACTGAACACTCAGAGCAGTGTGGGCGGGTGCACTCGTAAACCACCCACCATGAAATGGGCAAACAAGATGAAAGAGTCTTCAAAAAACTTCACTGAAGCCAAACAGCCTCTCACAACAACACCAGCCGGCACACTGACACAGATGGGTTCCTAGATCACTCACCTAGCAGAGGAAGCCTGTACTACAAGGGGCCTGCCCTCCACAAGATAATTGTAGATTTTGGGGGTCTCCCCTTATATAGCTTATCAGTCAGAAGCCCATGTGACCTGGACTTGTCAATAGTGTCTGAAGTGGTTGGGGATGTCTTGTGAGACTGAGCCTTATATCTGCGGTATGTGACACTGTCTCTAGGTAGACAGTGGCAGAATTGAGAGTGTCAGCTGGTGTTGCAGAGAATTGCTCAGTGGCGGAAAAAAAATCCCTCCCATCTGATATCAGTAGTACCGTGAGCGTGGTGGTAGTGTGAGGGTAAAAAAAGATACACAGGAGCAAGGGTGAGTTTTTTCTATACAGGACCAAACCCTAAAACTGGAAGAGTGATGAGTTGGAAAGTTCTGGGTGCTGAGGTTTTTGTAGGGCAGAACCATCGTTTCAGTTTTGGATGATCTTCCACTGAACTTTTAAAGTAAAGGAGAAATCAACTTCTATCTTGTTTAAGTCACTTTATTTTGGGTGTCTGCCACTTAACACTGGACTAAATAAATCTAAGCTGATAGAATAGTCAAGGTAGAGTTGGCACACTGTGGTGGAGAGAATTACATAATGTTCTAGGTATCCTTTCAACTCAGCGATAACTTGTTTCTAAAGAATGTCTCCCAATCTCATGGTAAAAGAGAGCCATAAAGTCTGTGTTGGGTTTCTAAAATTAAATCCTGCCAGATAGATAGACAGACAGACAGACAGACAGATAGAACTCTAAGAGCAGAACTACTAGGATGAAAGGTCAGGGCTCCAAGACCCGCTATGTGAAAACTGTCACCCTGCACGACAGGGATGCTAGCGTTATCCAGCTGCTATCTTTCTCTGGTCTACCAGCTCAGCTAACAATGGTGTTTGAGGAGTTGTACGGACAGCAGGTATTTTCAGGGGGAAGACCAGCTGCAGAGGCAGGGAGCCGCCACGGCTGGGGGTCCGTTTGAGCACACACGCAGCACAGCTGAGAGCAAAGCAGCAGGTAGCAGCACCAGCGCTGGTCTAGGCCGCCTGCGCATCACCATCAATCCTTAAACCTTGTCTTTTTGTTAAGGGGTAAATGAGAAATACACCCAGACATCTATGGTCGACTCATTTCCAACAAAGGGGCCAAGACCATTCAATGGGGAAAAAGAGTTTCTTTAACTAACAGTGATGGGTGTGCTGGATGCCCACATGGCAAAGAATGAAGTTCGACCCCTTCCTGCTACCACTTACCAATGTTGACTCAACATGGATCAAAGACCTATATGTGAAAACTAAAATTATAAAAGTCTTAGAAGGAAACATGGGTGTACATCTTCATGCCTTTGTATTAGGCAATGATTTCTTAAATACAACACCAAATGCACATGAAGCAAAAGAAGAATATAGGTAAAATGGACTTACCAAAATAAAAACTTCTGTGCTTCAAAAGATACCATATAGAAAGTGAAAAGACAACCCACAAAATAAGAGAAAATGTATGTAAAGCATATAACTGATGTTTCTAGAATATATAAATAACTCTTAAACCTAACAATAAAAAAACAAACTACAAAAATTTTTCATGGGCAAAAATTTCAATAGATATTTTTCCAAAGAAGACATATAAATTGTAAGTACATGAAAAGATGCTAGACCTCATTACTTATTAAAGAAAAGCAAAAAAAAAAAAAAATCACAATGAGATACCACTTTACCCCTCCTCCCACTATGATGGCTGAAATCAAGAATGTGGAGAAATCAGAACCCTCATACAATGCTGGTGAGGATGTAAAATGTTTCAGTTGCTGCAGAATACAGTTTGAAAGCTCCTCAAAAAGGAAATCATAGAGTTGTCATATGACCCAGCGATTCCACTTCTAGGTATAGTCCCAGAAGAACCGAAAACCTAAGTTCACATAAAAACTTAAACATGAATGTTCACAGCAGTATTATTCATAATAGTTAAAAAGTGGAACCCATCCAAATGCTCACCAACAGAGGAATGGACAAAATGTGGTACACCCATACAATGGAATATTATTTGGTAAAAAGACAAATAAAGAGCTGATCCATGCACCAGCATGAATGAAACTTGAAAATATTGTGCTGAGTGAAGGAAGCCAGTCATAAAGACCACATGATTCTATTTCTATGAAATGTCTGGAATAGGTTAGTCTACAGAGAAAGAAGGTAGATTTATGATTTCAAGGGATAGAAAGGAGGGGGTAAGTGAAAGACAAGGAGTTTTGGGGGGTAGATAGAAATGTTCTGGAATTAGGTAGAGGTAGTAGTTACAAAACATTGTGAGATACTAAAAACTGTAATATTGTACACTATATACTGGGTAAAATGGTGAACTTTATCTCAGTAAAAAAATAAATAAAATAAAATAAAAAGAAAGGAAAGAGATAGGGCTACCCTGACCTTCCAAATTGTCTTGTCCTATTTCAAAAAGCATTTAGTTAGGGGAAAAGATACCAAGTGAAGTACCTATCATTTGACTAGAATTCAGTGATTCTAAGAAAGTAGCAACTTACAAGAGCAATGAAAACTGTAGGAGGTAGGCAGGGTGAAAAGGGGGCTAACTCAGCAGGCCTGTGATGTCCAGACCCTGCACATTACAAAGAAAGGCTGGTCTTAAGGCCAGGCTACTGGGAGAGGAACTTCGAGCCCCAGGAATATTGCCCGGACAAGTGTGTGGAAGTACGCCTGAGGCCTTGACATGCTATGTCAATGTGGCCACCTGAGCTTATCCCTGCAGTGCAATTTGGGGTGAACACCTGCTTTTGCCTAGAAGTGGGGGAGTGGGCAGGTGCCGGAGTCCGAGTAGCTGAGGTCAGTCATGCAGGTGCTGACTGCCTACATGACCAGCCCCGATAAAAACCCCGGACACTGAGGCGCAGGAGAGCTTCCCTGATCAGCAACACTTCCATGAGTTGTGACATTACCGCTGAGATAATTAAGTGCATCCCTGCACCACTCTACTGAAAGGTCTACCTGGATTCTTGTTCCTGATTTCTCCTGGACTTCACCCCATGCAACTTTGCCCTTTGCTAATTCTACCTATAACCGTTCCCTGTAATAAATTGTAACTGTGAGTATAACAGCTTTCCGGAGTCCTGCAATTCCAAGTCCTCAAGCCTAAGGGTGGTCTTGGGGACCTCTGACACATTTAGCCTTAAAGGTTCAGTATGCTGGCATATCCAAGGTACTTAATATGCAAATAAATCATGCAGATGTAGAAACTTAGTATAACACTAAGTCGTATGTGGGAAAGGTGGAAACTGACACAGAGGCCTCACAGCCACGGCTATAACTAAGGCGAGATGGCTACCTAACACACCAAGTGGGAGACCCAAGTACATTTACTCAGTTGGCCTTGACATCACACTAGTGCACTGTGTCAGTGGCTTGAGTGCCAGCCTGCAAGGTCACTGGTTCAATTCCTAGTTGGGGCACATGCCTGGGTTGTGGGCCATATCTCCAGCTGGGGGTGTGCAAGAGGTAACATCAGTGTTTCTCTCCCTCTTTTTCTCCCTCCCTTTCCCTCTCTCTGAATAAGTCTTTACACACACACACACACACACACACACACACACACACACTAGTGAAAAGGGGTCCCGGTCAAGAAGAGCCACCCTTACAGATCAGAATCCCAGAAAATCCCCAAGAAACAAAGCAGGCAAGTTGTCCCAAAGCCTGAAGGGAAAATGGTTCTGAGGGGAGGCCACAGAGCAGGACCTGGAGAAAGCATAAAGGAAGAAATTCTGGGATGGTATTTGAATATCCTTCCAGACTTGAAAATGATGCCAAATTAGAAATCTGAGAAATGCATGCTTGTACTTCAGACTGATATTTCCGAAGAATGATCTGTGAAGAAATGCAATGGAATATTACCACATGTTTCACACCCCATGCAGAGATCTACAGTATGTTTGGAAGACACTGGGTTAAGCAATCTTAAATAGTTTTTGGTTTTAACTACAGGACTTTCTCAGAGCCTTTAACATGCTAACGTGTCCTGTGAGTTGTCAAGACAGGAATATTGCATGTGGCACTCCCAACTGTATTTGACCACAGAATTCCTGTCCAAGCAGGGTTTCAGAGGTCTGCTCCTCTCTCAGACACCAGACTGAGAAATACTGTGCATCTAGCAAAGTTTAAACCCGTGCTGAGCAAAACACAAGCACGTGCGTCTCAAAACTCTTTCCCCTGCAAACCGTTTTCGCACGTGTGCCGCTTTGTTTACGTTACTGTCATAAGAGAGATTCCCGAGAAGCACCAAGTTGTACTGGAATGAGCGCAAGCTTTTCAGAAAGATAAACTGGTACCTCCTTGGCTTCCTTGGATGATTATGCTTCTCAGGGTCATTGTAAGGACAAATATGAGATAAAATCTTCGACTCAGATAGCAAGGGTCTGGCTGTGGAGAAGGCACCAATAAATACATAATCGCCTCCCTCTCCCGCCCTATCTCTAAGCCTTCCAGCTCTTACACATTTGGGGGGCAAAGTCGGCATCTTCCCTCTTCCTCAGTGGTAACGGAGAGGCTCGTGTGTTGGTCACGGTGCCAGTGGGGGTGGTGAGGGCTGACCTATCCAACTCCAGGGCCCAGAGAGCCTGGGACATTTGGGAGGATGGTGAGTGGGAAGTCCAGAAGGAGAGATCTGAAACTGGCTGCCAGGAGAGGCCTTTCCCAGCAGGACGAGCCCCACTCTGCTACTGGAGTAAATGGCTTTTTCTTTACTGACCCCTTTCTCTTGGACAACCTCATTCTCCATCTGTGATAATTTTGTTAATGAGGGTTATAAAAGCTGCCACATCTTAGGTGCATTTGAGGTACTGGGATGTTTATAGTAACTTCAATTAATCCTCCCAGCAACTCAGAGGGGAAGAGTAACTTTAAAGGTTACAAGGTTAGAGCCTATAGTTATCTGGCTCCAAATCCACATTAACCACTGCCCTCAACCCAAAATGTGCTCCGTCCTCTTTCCCAGTGCCCCCCCCCCCGCCCCGCCCCCTGCTTCCAGCCCTGCAGCCAGCTCCTGTGGGTGGTTTGGGGAAGATGGCTCACCCACATCGAGAACCTTGTGTTGAGGCTAACTCAATGTCTCCATCTTTCTATCATTCCATCTGTACATGGCAGATTGCAGGGGATCCTCTAAGACTCGAGTATGTCCTCGGGACTGGTAATGTCTCCTGTTGCAATTTGTACTTGTATGCATTAGGCAAGAAGATTAGTAGAGAAAAATGTTTTGTCCCAAGTTTTTAGATGATTTGCCATGTGATTTTCATTTGTCATCCATTGGCTCCGGATCATGGGGCAAAGTTTCCTCCCTCCTTAGGATCCTCCCCAGAATTCTTATCAGAAACACTTGCCCATCTTTCGCCACAACAGAGAGAGTGGCTGGGGAAAGAGATGAAAAGAATACATGTAGGGCCACCAGCCATTGATGGAAGGGAGGTGTTACACACAAGCTTCATATGCTTATCGCCTGGGCCAAGGAGAGAAAATAAGCTTTATTGGACATGTATTTGATAGCATCTGGATCCATTTAGTAAGTATATTTACTTCATAACACCATGAGATCATGATGCCAGGATGATTAATGACCTTTTATATTCTACCACTCTTCTTGCATAAATCCACAAGTCTGTTAAGGAGATTAATTATATGAGATGGGCAAATAAGCACTTTGGTTCCTCCTTTTAGCATGGCTCTCTTACTGGAATATATTTTACCATAGACAAGGCTGGAGAACGCTAGACACCACTTTAAGCATCTTCCAAATTAGCAGCACCTGAGTTCCTGGAAAATACAAGGTTCTTAGGTAATGCTCTTGCATTTCCCAAAGGAAAATACTAATATAGTCCTCATAATTGGGTGAGAAATAAGGAGGAGGAAAGGGAGTTAGGGCTGCAATTTTAGTGACAAGACTGAAAAACTTGCTGCCAAATGCATTTTTAAATATGCAGGATAATGCCATATATTATAACTACACTGGGCATAGAATATGTCAGAATACAATGGAACAGAAACGCTATTCTCTATACAGCAAACTACAGAGTAAGTGACGTCTCCCCTGATCTCCATCCAGGAAGGTTAGGTCAGAAGTAACACTTGTCAAAGCATCATCCAACCTCTGGAAGGAGCACAAGGCTCCCTCTTTCCCCTTCACTGCTCATCTGGTGAGGGTGACAGACATCCTGACTGAAGGCCCCACTGCTCACAGCCAGATGAGGCGGCTTCCATCAGGTTTCACAAAGACCGGAAAGGTCCTGGCTGTGGTGTAACACAGTCTTTTCCATTTGGTTTTCAAACCAGTTCCCCTCCTGGGTGGTTTCTGGGATGAGCTGCCACCCAGAGAGGAGTCACCCCAACACAGATGGAATCAATGCAACAGGCAGCTTGCACCAGCTCGGCTCTTCAGCACCTAGTAGGCTCCCTTGGGAAACGTCTTTCTCAGTTTTTACTATCTAACCTAGACGGTCACAACTAGAGTGGTCACAACTAGAGTCACCTAGGGAAAGGGAACCAAGGGGACTTGCTCTGGGTCCAGGCAAAGGGGTCCTTGGCAACTGAAGTGGAGCAGCCCGAGGTTTCCAGTGTGAGAGCAGCTCCGAGGGGTCTGCAGGCGTATCGACCAGTGGGTGGGTGTTCAGGCACCTACGTCTGCCTGTGGTGCTTGCTCTTCAGTTCAGCATTTCCGCAGCCTCGCCAGAGTCTCGCATCAGGCTCGAGCTCACGCAGAACGGCAGTGAAGTTTCCTCCTCGAGGACCCCAGGCACTAGCACCCAGGTAGAGCCAGTGTCACCCAGGTGAATGCACTCCATGCAAGATGCCAGGGAAGAAGTGTTGACAGTAATACAAAAACCTGGAAGGGAAGATTCTGGAAGAGGGGACCCATTTAAGACCCAATACCAGTTTCTATTAGGTCCACAGACCTGGTTCTGCCCACAAAAACAAGCAGAAACCTCATCTTGCTTTATCCACAGAACTAACTAGCTTGTATGAGTTCCACATTTATAAGCCAGCACGTACTACACTGTTCTTTACAGCTTTATAGGCCATTTATCATTTGCCTCCCCAGTCCCTCTTTAGCCAAAGCAGACAACAGTGTCTGCCAGAGATCTGCAAAGCCTTAGTCCATGCTCACCACTCACTTCCTGCCCCTTCGCATCCTAATCTGAGTCTGGTGGGCCTTGCCTGGAGGATCAGCCACTGTCCCAGGTAACACAGGGGAAGTGTAGGTGCTGGAGCCAGTGAGACCCAGATGTGCCCAGATGGCAGGATCACTCGGGGAGCTTTCATAAACGCAGATTCCAGTGCTTGTCTATTCCAGTGCTTGTCTAAGGACTGGCCAATCAGGGTCTCCTCCTGGGCAAGCGAGTTTTGGAATCAGAACAGCAAAGAGTTGTGAGAGGTACACACAACTCTTCAGGGATGCAGACCTTACGTCAGGGGTCACCAGACTTAGCTCTGCGTGTGGCATTCTCCAAATGCAGGCTGCCATTTCTAAGGACCCAACCAGTGCCTCCAAGGGAAAGGTGGCTTCCTGGGCCCCTTGCACAATGCAGGGGGGTAGTGGATGAGGGCTTAATGAGGAGCCAGAAGGCTTGAAGCTTGGCGGGGGATGGGGGGAAGGTGGGAGGCATGGTGTTGGGAGAAGGGGAAAGTGAGTATGATCTCAATCAGCTGAGGCAAGTGACTGACAAATTGTTATGGGCCACTCTCCACCAGCCAAGCAGACTTCCGGCAAGCCCAAAGAAGGAGAGCCCTGGACTGAGCATGGTAAAAGTGCGTTTGCAGAGAGTCGCCCCAAGTCTTCATTACCTGCTGCCTTGGCTCACTCCCCCAGCACCCCTCCAAACCATCCCACTTGGATCTTGGACGTGAGCAGGGTCCTTCGCAGGTGTCTGACTATAGCAGTAGTGCCATCCCACGCCAATTAAGTCAATGTCTGGGATCAGGGGCCAGGCTCCAGTAGTTTTTTAAAATATATTTTATTGATTACGCTATTGCAGTTGGTCCAGTTTTTGCCCCCTACATCCACTAACCCCCATTCCCTCAGCAATGTCCCCGCCCCCTTAGTTCATGTCGATGGGTCATATACATAAGTTCTTTAGCTACTCCATTTCCCATACTTTTCTTAACATCACCCTATTTTGTACCTATGATTTATGCTTTTCATTCCCTGCACCTTTTCCCCCATTCTCCCACTTCCCCCTTACAACTGATAACCCTCCAAATGATCTCCACATCTGTGATTCTGTTTCTGTTCTGCTTGTTTGCTTTGTTTGTTTTTTTAGATTCAGTTGTTGAGAGTTGTGAATTTATTAGCATTTTAGTGTTCATAGTTCTGATCTTCTTTTTCTTAAATAAGTCCCTTTAACATTTCATAGAATAACAGCTTGGTGATGAGGAACTCCTTTATCTTTACCTTATCTAGGAAGTGCTTCATCTGCCCTTTGATTCTAAATGATAGCTTTGCTGCATAGAGTAATCTAGGTTGTAGGTCCTTGCTTGTCATCACTTTGATTACTTCTTGCCAGTTTCTTCTTGCCTACAAGGTTTTTTTTTTTTGAGAAATCAGCTGAGAGTCTTATGGGAACTCCTTTGTAGGTAACTCTGCCTTTCTCTTGCTGCTTTTAAGGTTCTCTCTTTATCTTTAACATTTGGCATTTTAATTATGATGTGTCTTGGTGTGGTCCTCTTAGGACCTGTATGTCTATCTCCTTCATCAAATTAGGGAAGTTTTCTTTCATTATTTTAAAATAAGTTTTCGACTTCTTGCTCTTTCTCTCCCCCTTCTGATACCCCTATAATTCAAATGTTGGTATGTTTGGAGATGTCCTAGAGGCTCCTTGGGCTGTCCTCCTTTATTTTTTATTTTTTTTTATTTTTTTTCTTCTTGCTGTTCTTATTCAATGTTTTTTTCTTCCTTATTTCCAAGTCATTGATTTGATTCTGGCTTCATCACCTCCACTGTTTTCTTTATTTCAAATTTTTCTTTATTTCACTTAGTGTAATCTTCATTTCTGCCTGGGTCTTTTTTATGCTGTTGAAGTTCCCAATAGTTCTTAGAGCATCCTAATAAGCAATGTGTTCAGCTCTGCATCTGATAGCCTGGGAGATTGCTTATCTCCACTTTAGTTCTTTTTCTGGAGTTTTGTTCTGTTCTTTCACTTGGGCCATATCTCTTTGTCCCCTCATTTTGGCAGCCTCCCTGTGTTTGCTTCTGGGTATTAGGTTGAGCTGCTTTGACTCCCTGTCTTAGCAGTGTGGCCTATGGTAGAAAAGTGCAACCAGTAAGTTGGATAGGGCAGAGCCTCAGGTAGTAGCCAGGGCAGGGCAACCCAAGTCACCACTCTGTGGCTCTGTGTGGCGGAGGGCTCCGAGAGGGGACAGTGCTTCTACCTGGCTTCTGGAGTTTTGTCTGGGGGAAAGCTATCTCTCGGAATTCGCCCTGATGCCAGTCACTTCACTTTCTCCCCGTATGCCACTGCTGCCCTTCTAGCTGTTGCCCTGGTGCTGAAGCCCAGAGGGAGTGAACCTGCACAAGTCCTAAGTCCACTGTAGGCCCTGTAAGAGGAGACTTGAGAGTCCTGCGGTTTCTTCTGCTGCCCCAACCCCCACTGGTTTTTAGAACCAGAAGTTACCGGGACTTATTTTCCTGGAGCTGGACCCCTGGGCTGGGTGGTGTGGTGAGAGGCTAGCATCCCTCACTCCCAAGGCATCCCTCCCAATTTTTGTCCACCATATGTGGGTGTGGATCACCCATTCTGCATCTCTCTGTGCCTCTCTGCACCTCTCCATATCTCCGCCTTTCCTACCCATCTGGACGAATGTGGCCTCTTTAAATCCTTGGTTGTTGGGCTTCCATACATCTTAATTTTCTGATGATTCTAGGTGATATCTGTTTTGTAGTCTAGTTGTAATTTTTGCTGTGGTTGTGTGAGGAGGCAAGCCATGTTTACCTACACCTCCATCTTGACCAGAATATCTCCAGTGGCTTTTAAAGATCCCTAGAAAACTGATTCCAACGTTCTGTCATGATTAGGAACCTCCAGTGTAGAGTTCAGAGCCAAGTTAACCAGGCCTCCCCTACCCTGCCACTAAATGAGGATAAATGAAAGGTTTAGAGAAATCTAAAGAAGAAGTTAATTGGCAGAAAACCTTAATAAACAGTTTATTAAAGTAGAACTATAAAGGGCCAGAGTCCTGGAAAGGTGCTCAAAAGTAATGAAGAGATGTCACTTTTTAGAACAGCGAAGAGGAGATGAATGCTTATCCTCCAATACATAAAGGTATGTGGTTAAAGATGTTACCGAAACATTATATTGCATAGCAACATCCTACAAGCAACCAAGATACCCCTCAAAACATGATTAATAAAATATATTATGATCCATTCATTAAACAGGATACTTAGAGCACTAAAAATCATGAACCGAGTCTCTCTTTGATAACTTAAAAGCTATTTGCAGTATATTTTTAAGTTTAGAAAAAAAGACTAAGCAACATTATCTATAGTATGATCTTAGCATTTGTTAAAAAAAAATTGAATACCATATAAAACCAAATAATAATGGCAGTCATTTCTGAGGGATAGAATCAAAGCTTATTTTTTCTCTTGCCTTTAGTCCCCAGTTTCATTTAAAAACATACAAATTACAATAACAAAGCCCCCACCCTTTAATAAAAAATTATTGGTTAACTCGGAGAAAATGACCTTATGGCAGAGAAGTTTCCTTAGTTCTGCAGCAAAGGCACAGATTATATTAAATAAAACAATCTCTGTCTAGAGCTTACTTACCATCTCTTTTAGCAAATTCTTATGTCCTAAAAGGGATTTACTCAAACAAATATTGTTTTGGACAATGATAAAATCTCAGAGCAAAAAGATTCCCCTGGCTGTGATTTCAGAAACTATTTCATTGGGAAAAAGATATTTATCAAGGCACTTTGATGCTCTCTTAGAATTCGCCAGCACAATCCACTTATTTTATTATCTGGCTTGTAAATTCTTAATTTGGAACTTAACCGAGTTCATATACACTGTTCTACTGCCAGACGTTACATGAAGCATTTAAAGCAGACAAAGCAATCAAAATGAACACATTATACTCTCCAGATTTTTACTGGTACTCCTGACTCCTATAGTAGTATCTTCATGGATAATTTGGGGCAGATTAGTAAGTGTTAGGGCTTCAAAGGGCTGCATTCTGCTTTGAACAGACACTGAGGGTTTTAGTGGGAAAAGTGATGACAAACTTTTATGAACACAGCACCTGGTCCAGAAATAACAACCAAGCCAAACCCTAACACTCAGCATTAATCAAAGTACCCCAAGTTCCCAGCTAATGAGAGGCCCTTCTAGACAAAGGTCCCCCGCTTGGAGAGCTACTCCTGATTCCCAATAAATGAACCATTTATGTTCTTCAGTTAACTTGGGTAGTAGTTGAAAAACAATGAAAACACACAGGAGTGGTGTACCCTTGAGGACAGAATGGACAAGAATAATATTTAAGAAAAGGTTTAGTTCTGCTAGGTATGTGGAGAAAACACATCTATACATAGAAAACGTTTCTTTATATGAAAACTTGGCCATAGTTATACAATCAGGATGATAACTTATCAGTTTATTCCAGACTGCTCCAGTGTAAGAATATATTCCAAATAGACTTAAAAAAAAAACTATCAAAAGGCACGTACATGAAAATTCCATTTCTTATCCTTAGAGGTGTGAGAGTTACCATCCATTAGTTTAGGGCTTTCTAAACCTGCTTTCTAAAAGGTCAGGGTCTCTTCCAGTGCCAGATGAAGGGCCAGGCCAGCCAGGAAGATGTGAAGATGCCAAAATAAAATAAACACTTAACTGAAAAAGATAGTATTTGCCAGAACTCCTCTAAAAGAGGGCTCTGCAATGGCTGGAGGTCCTGTGAAGGGACCTGTAGTGACCCTGACAACCAGAAGAGGTAGGTTTGAGTGACAGTAGCTGTCAGTGGCATGTTCAGTGTGGTATGCAGGTTTGGGGCCAGAGCTGAAAGGCCCAGAGTGACACAGGAGCTGCTGCTCGCAGTGGTCCTCCTCTGAAAAGTATGGGACAAATACATGAAGAATATCAAAGCGCCCACAATCCTTGGTTTGCCCCTATCAAAAAGTCTAGTATGTGAAAATCAAGCTACAAGATGACCTACGTTTTAAATACCTCAAAATATGGTAAAACACTTTAAAACAGTCCCATAAAAGTCCCCCTACCCTATTCTTTCTCTTTTAATAGTCATTCTGCTCTGTGTTTCTTGTCCCCAAGGTCCAACAGGGCAGGAGGAATCAGGACTCAGAGCAGAGACTCCAGAAAGGCCTGGGCAGAACCTGAGAGGGCTGGGCAGGTACAGAGAGAGGGGGCTGCCAATTGTCTGGCACCAAATAAGGTGGCGCCCAGGATGAAGGCCATCTGAGAAAGAATTTGCAAATTCCACACAACGGGAGGCATCACTGTAAAGAAGATTAGAGGCTTTTAAAGATATCCAGTACCTGTGCCAGGTACAGGGCCAGGTGGTTTTCATTCCTTATTTTCTTTGATCTGAGTATTAATCCTGCAGAGTCAGCACTGCTATTCCCATTTCACAGATGAAGAATCGAAGGCTCGCAGGGCTTAAGAAATGTGTCCAAGGTCCCACAATCAGCAAGGGCCTGAGCTAGAATCAAATTTACATGTCTTAATTCAATGTCTATGCTCTTCTCAAGAGACAGACAGGAAAAGAGCCATCTGGAAAGAAGGCAGTGTCAGTTGACTTGACCGCAGGAGGCAAGGTTCTATTCCAGGTTTCAAGTCTGCCTAAACGGGGCAAGTCACCTAATCTCTCCGGGGGAGACAACAACGTGCATGTTGATAAGATGGGAGGATGCAAGAGCGACAGCAGTAAAAACAACAATCCTGATTATAATAAAACCCAGGAGGCTTATTGAGATGAGTCAGAGAACCAGCATCAGGGTCGTGGGAAAGGTGGGCACTGCTGAGCTGGATCTTAGACACCCTGAGAGGGCTCCTGAGCTGAGGGTCCCTAACCAGGCTGGACAGCTATCAGGGAAGAGCTGAAGCCTGAAGCCAAGGGTGTGCTAGGGACCCGGCAACAAAGATTCTGCTTCTTCAACCATGGAGAGGATTAAAATAAAATGTCATCATTGAATCAGGGGATTAAAAAGAAATTAATTAGCCACAAAACTGCAGATTGAGGAGAGCGGTGGAGTCAGTCACACTGAAGAAGGGAACATCTAGAAGAACTAGAGGAGAAGAAATTAAACCTCAGGTGGGAAAAAAAGGTGAGATCATACATGTGTAGCTGATTTTACAGTATATATAGCTGAATCCCTGTCCAGTAGCAAAGCAAACATTTGTAAGTTGGTACTGCAGAAGACAGGAATGGCCAGTTAATAATGGAAGAGGGTCTTGGGAAAGAACAATAAATTTGGAAGACTCAAACTTCCGAATTTTTAAATACTTGCTGCAAAGCTACAGTAACAAAGACAATATGGTATTATCCCAAGGACAGATACATAGATAAATAGAATAGAACTGAGAGTCTAGCAATAAACCCTTCTATCTATGGTCAATTGTAAGAAGGTGAAAGATTTGTACAATAAAAACATCGATGAAAGAAAGAAATTAAAGAAGACACAAACAAGTGGATAGACATCCCAAGCTCATGGATTAAAGTCTTAAGACTGTTAAAATGGCAATACACCCAAAGAAATCTATAGATTCAATGCAAAATCTATTAAAATCCCATTTTGTACTGAAATAAAAAACCAGTACTAATTGTACACCTGAAACCTATATAATTTTATTAACTAATGTCACCCCAATAAATTTTTAAAAATTAAAAGAAATAAAATAGTTTTACAGCTTAAAAAAGAAAGAAAGAACAGTACCAAAACTCATATGGGACCACAGCAGGCTCCAAAGAGCCAAAACATTCTTGAGGAAGAATAAACCTGGAGGCACCACACTTCCTGATTTCAAAATGGAAAACAAAGCTACACTAATTAAAATAGTAGGTTACTGACATAAAAAAAGACACATAGACCAATAGAATAAAATAAAGAGCCCAAAAGTCAAACCATACACAGTCCACTGAACTTCAACAAGAATGCCAAGAATACAAGGGGAAAGAACAGTCTCCCCGACAAGTGGTGTTGGGAAAACTAAATATCCTCATGGAAAAACATGGAGCTGGACCACCCCCAGACGTTAACTCAAAATGAATTAGAACCTCAAATTGTAAAACCCCTAGAAGAAAACACAGGGGGAAGGCTTTATGACATCGGTCTCGGCAATGTTTTCATGGGTATAACACCAAAAGCACAGGCACTAAAAGCAACAGTAGACAAGCGGGACCACATCAAACCAAAACACGTGTGCACATAGAGGGACGCAGTCATCAGAGTGAAAAGGTAACCTGCCATCTACTGTGGGAGGAAATATTTGCAAACCACATGTCAGCTAAAGGATTAATTTCCTAACTATGTAAGGAACTTTTACAACTCAATAGCAAAAACAAACAAACAAAAAACCTAAGTAACCAGATTTTTAAATGGGCTAAAGACTTGAATAGACATTTCTCCAAAGAGGACATACGAACAGCCAACAGGCATATGAAAAGATGCTCAATATCACCAATTATCAGACAAATGCAAATAAAAACCACAGTAAGATATTATCATCTCATTCCTGTTAGGATAGTTATTTAAAACAAAAATAGACAACAAGTGTTAGTGAGAATATGGAGAAATTGGAACTCTGGCACACTGTTAGTGGGAATGAAAAATGGTGCACTGCTATGGAAAATAATAGATTCCTCAAAAAACTAAAAATAAAACTATGATATGATCTAGCAATCCTACTTCTGAGTATTTATCCAAAGGAATTGAAATCAGGATCTTGAAGAGATCTTGCAGCACCAATCACAACAGTCAAAATGTAAAAACAGCCTAAATGTTCATCGATGGATGAATGCATACAGAAAATATGGTAGAGGAGGTTCCACCAAGATGGAGGCGTAGGCAGAAACCCTTCACTTCCTTGCACAACCAAAAGGAGGATAACAACCAATCTAAAAATCAATAAACAATCAGAAGTGCCAGAAAAATCAAACTGCGTGGAACTCCCTCAACCAAGAAATTAAAGAAAAAGTCACCCAGAACAACCAGATTGGTAAGGAGGCAGGCCAACTCAGAAAATTGGAGCAGACACAGCAGACCATGAGGGTGGGGCTGGCTGAAGGAGAAACTGAGACTCAGAGCTGACTGTGGACTATGGCCGTGGTTGCCAGTCTCACATGAAGGTTTGTTGGAAAGTGGGGCTAGAGCTGAGCAGGGGAGCTGCTTTGTTCCCTCTCTGGCCCCTCCCCCACAGGCAGCACCACAGCACAGCAAGGAGGGTTGTCTGCCTGGGTGAATGCCTAAAGCCCCACCCCCTTACTACTTATCAGCTGTGCCAAGACAAAGAAATACTGCCCAAATGAAAGAACAGAGCAAAACCTCAGAAAGAGAGCTAAGTGATGAGGACATAGCCAACCTCTCTGATGAAGAATTTAAAGCCCTAGTAATCAGTGCTCACAGAACTGATTGAGCTTGGTTGAAAAGTGAAAAAAAAACAAATGAAAGATACCCAAAATGAAATAAAGCAGAATATTTAGGAAACCAACAGTGACAGGAAGGAAACCAGTACTCAAAGCAATAATTTGGAACAAAAGGAAAAAATAAGCATCCAACAGAACAGAATGAAGAAACAAGAATTCAAAAAAGTGAAGAGAGACTTACGAACCTCTGGGACAACTTGAAATGTTCTAATACCCGAATTATAGGGGTGCCAGAAGGAGAAGAACAACAGCAAGAAATTGAAAACTTATTTGAACAAATAATGAAAGAAAACTTCCCCAATCTGGCGAAGGAAATAGACTTCCAGGAAGTCCAGGAAGCTCAGAGAGTCCCAAAGAAGTTGGACCCCAAGAGGAACACACCAAGGCACATCATCATTGGGTTACCCAAGATTAATGATAAAGAGAGAATCCTAAAAGCAGCAAGAGAAAAGGAGACAGTTACCTACAAAGGAGTTCCCATTAGACTATCAGCTGATTTCTCAAAACAAACCTTGCAGGCAAGAAGGGGCTAGAAAGAAATATTCCAAGTCATGAAAGTCAAGGACCTCCATCCAAGATTACTCTATCCAGCAAAGCTTTCATTTAGAATGGAAGGGCAGATAAAGTGCTTCCCAGATAAGGTCAAATTAAAGGAGTTCATAATCACCAAGCCATTATTATATGAAATGTTAAAGGGACTTATCTAAGAAAAAGAAGATAAAAAATATGAACAAAAATAACAACAAACTCACAACTATCAATGAATGAACCTAAAAGAGAAGAAAAACAATGAAAACAAAAACTAAGCAAACAAGTAGAGCAGGAACAGAATCAGAGAAATGGACATCACACAGAGGGAGTTCAGTGGGGAGAGGGAAGGGAGGAATGGGGGGGAAAGGTACAGGGAAGAAGCAGCATAATTGGTAGGCATAAAATAGATGGGGAGAGATAAAAATGGTATAGGAAACAGAGAACTGAAAGAACTTATATGTACAAACCATGGACGTGAATTGCTGGAGGGTTGGGGGTGCAGGGCAGAAGGGGGACAAAGGGAGGAAAATTGGGAAAACTGTAATATCATAATCAATAAAAATAGTTAAAAAAAGAAAATGTGGTGTATACACATACGATGAAACATAACTCTGCCTTAATAAAAGGAACTCTTCTAATATACAGAAATAAGGATGAACTCTGAAAACATTGTGCTAAGTGAAAGAAGTCAGTCACAGATGGACAAATCCTGCATGTTTGTGCATATATGAGATATCTAAAATGGTCAAACACGCACGGTCAGAGAGTAGAGTGGTGATTTCCAGAGGCTGGGAGGAGGGGGAAATTAGGAGCTGCTAATCAATGAGCAGAAAGTCTCAGTTATACAAGATGAGTAAGTTTTAGAGATCTGCTTAACATTGTGTCTGTAATTAACTACATTGTATTGTACACTTAAAAATTCATTAACATTAGACTTCATGTTAAGTATTCTTACTACAATAAAACATAGTTAAAGGCACGAAAGAAGATACACGGATGGCGAAGAAGCACATGCAAATATGTGTAACAAGGGAGGAGGGCACGGGGAAGAAAGGGGGAGAAAAGCGCACTGAATCCCACTCGAGGTACTTCTCATATGTTATCTCATTTAATCCTTACAGAGACTCCGCGATGTCAATACAATTAAAGCCATTTTGCAGACAAGGAAACAGGCTCAGAGCCATTTAAGTAAATAGTCACAGCTAATAAATGGCAAGGTGGGAATAAGGCTTCTCAATAAGTTACCAAAATGACAGCAGCCAAGATTATGACTTAACAGAATAGGACACTTTCAAATGCACTGAAACATGGGCCCTTGACTTTATGGCACTTTCACAGTGTGATAACACAAAACTCTGTGGTATAATGTATGTCTCTGAAGCCAGGGACACCAAGCCGTGGCCTGTGTGGAGGGAGGGCAATGCAGGCCAGCCGCTGCACAGATTGGCGCGTGCTGCTTGGCCAGGGCCCGCAGTCCGCTCTGCACAGAGAGAAACACCAAACACCAGGGCAGACTTGGCGGGATTACGCAAGTGGCCCTCAAGGCACAAACTAACAGAGACAAGTAGCGTCGGAGGCTCCAGCAGCCACCCGGTCCTCGGTCTTCGGTGAGTCGGAACACACATCCACAGACCAGATGTATCTAAGTCACCTGGGAAGCTTGTTAAATGCAAATTCCTGGGCCTCGCTCCAGCCCTCTGGAGAGTAAGGCCCAGAAATGAGAATTTTTAAAAAGCTCCCCAGGGCACCCCTATATGTTGTTGGTGGGGATGCAAAATGGAACAGTCACTTTGGAAAAGAGTTTGGCAGTTTCCTAAAACGTTAAATACAGAATTACCGTATGACCGAGCAATCCCACTTCAAGGTACCTACCCAAGAACAATGAAAAGGTACCTTGCCACAAAGACTTGTGCATGCGTGTTCTTACATTAGTCATTGTCTGCTAAGTCCATCAACTGGACCCAATGTCTATGAGCTGATTAATGGAGAGACTAAAATGGAATACTGTCCAGCACTAAAAAGGAACAAACCACGGATACATTGTGCAACATTAATGAACCACTAAAACACTGCACTAAAGGAAACCAGATGCAAGAGACCACATATTGTTTGATTCTGTTTATAGGAAATGTCCAGAAAAGAAATCTATAAAGAAAGCACACAGGTTACATATGGCTGGGGCAGCGGATGAGAAGGGGGATTAATATGGGCATGAGGAATATTACTGCAGTGATGAAAACGTTCTAAAAGTGATGTATGGTGATGGTTGCACAAGTTGGTAAATTTACTGAAAATCATTGAATTGTACACTTGAAATGGGTACATTTTACATGAGGGCCCTCGGGTGATTTTGATGCACCAGAAGATATGAGAATGACTGGATTTCAACATACTTATCTTACAATGAGAAAACTGAAACCCAGAGGAGGAAATGATTCACCCGGGGTCACACGGTCAGTTTGTGCAGAGCCAGAATGCCTCTGATCTATGTCTCTGCAAAATCAAACAGAGGGCCAGGGCACGGCCTGGTGAAATGAACCAAAAGGGACGGCCAAACTCAATGAGTCAGTCTGCACTAAACCCTTTCTCCCTCAAACAGCAGGAAGCTGGCTTGTTTTTCTTGAACAATCCAGGAGAGGGGTTCAGGAAGCAGCTGGAGGACAATGGAAGGACCGCAAACTTGGAGTCACAAGCCCTGAGATCAAATCCTGACCCTGAGAGTTAATGGAGACTCTGAACAGGTCACCTCATCCCTTAGCCTCATCTTGTTCACCAGTCGGTCGGAGGAGCTGGAAACGACCCGCTCCCAGGACCCCTGCAGCACGGGCGCGGAAGACACGGAGTGATCAAGGCAGGAGAGGGTTCCAGATGATTTCCTTCCTGCCGAACTGCCAGCACAGATGTCCAGCCCAATCTGCTTATCTAAATGCTGCAACCAGAGCATCCCTTCCAGCCTTTAGGGCACGGACAGGCCCTTTGAAGAGTCCCCGACACAGGCACCACCAACCTGCCCCAGTCTAGGTCCCAGTCCCGCTTGATCCAAGTGCCCAAGTATCATAAAACTCCGGAAAGGAGGACATAGGACTGTATTTGTTTACAGATATGACAGCCTCCGACTGAGAACAATACATATATTAAAAACAACAACCTTCCGAGTGGCCACTGATGCATCAAATACTGGATTGGGCGTGGTGTTATTACAAGACCAAGAGAATGTAAAACATCCTGTAATATATCTCAGCAGAAAATCTCTGCCAAGGAAAAGAAATCTGTCTTCTATCTAAGAGGAATGTTTGGTGATTATTTGGGCCTTGGATAGACTCAGGCCACACGTTCTGGGCCAGGCGTTTGCATTGCATGCTAATGAGAGAGCCCTGATGTGAAGACAGGCGTTGCAGACCCAGAATCATGAGTGCCCGAGATGGTCGAGGCAGCCTTGACACTTACAGAGGGACGTGCAGCCTGTGTCAGGACGGGGGGACATCTGGGCCAAGCTGCTTTCTTAGAAGGACAAGTGTGAACACTGGGCTCTCCTGAACTGAACCCACCCACGTGGGCCCTGAGCTCTCAACCTGCGTGATCAGACCACGCCAGCGCGGCAGAAGGCAGGGGTGTGCAGGCGCCCGTCCAGTTTGCTTGCTTCAGCCACACGTTGCTTGCTTTATTAGTTCCTAGAGAAATTTGACTTCTTGGAGGAACCTTTTTGTGCCCCTGACTACTAGCTCCTGGTAACTGTACTAGACAGTAACTAACAGGCACTCTCTGTGGAAGGCCACTTGAGACAGACAAGATGACCCAAGAAACAGAAGCCTGCAGCTCGTGACAGCAGGGCAGGCATAGGCTGTGAGAAAGAAAGCCACACTTGAGAGCTTTTCAGAGAGGTGTTAAAGACTTGCTGAAAACGAAACTTGAAGCAGCAGTAGCAGAGAATAAAAGAGTACAGAGCACCTAGAAGAGGGGATGGACTAGGGCAGGGAAAATACAGAGAAAAGCAAAGGCTAGGAGGCCTAGCGCCTACAATGGGAATGGCAAACACTCAGTGTACTCGCTACAAGACCCCGCCCAGGATTCACAGTGGCCTCAGCATCCCCCAGGCGGCCCCCACTCAGCCCCTGGGAGGAAGTGTGTTGCACATTCACCTCTCAGGCCTGAAGGGAAACCTGGACTTTCACTGCCAGTTAAAAATAAAGGAGTGACTATCTGCCTTTACTACCTCTGCCTCTCCAAACCCTACTAAAATGTTGGTAAAACAGTTGAAAATAGTTTAACCTACAAGGAGAAGGGCAACAGAGAGGAGACATCAGCAAATAGAAGGTTTCGGCAAACTTGGAGAAATGTGGATGAAAGGGTTGTAACAGAGGAGAAGCTGCAAACTCAGTCCTGTCCACAGAGGATGCTGCGGAGACCAAAGCCACTGTCTGGACGAGCCCGTGGCTCAGCCCTTGGCAGCGCAGGTTCCATGAAGGATGGGGGTGGGACCGTGATGGAAAACAGAGCCACCGAACCCACTGCAGGCAGCCAGACCACTGTGCATCTCGCACTCCCCTCTCCAAGCAGACAAGAGTTTATTCTCAGGAGAAATTGAGGAGGAGTGGCAGACAGGGTGGAGAACAGAGGTCGGGTGGGGGTGGGGGAGCAGGACGCCAGCCACCGTCCACCTCTCCAGGCAGGATACTGAAGGACTCCTCTCTGGAAAAAGGGAACAGCCCCAGAATCTGTCCTCCCTGAGGAAGTCTCGTGGGCCAACCACCCCACCCATGCACATAGAATTTTCCATCTGATTTTTAGTGCCTTACTCACAAAATACTCTCACTGAACGTCCACAGACACTCAGGAAAAGCCTCCAACGTAACAGGCAGAGTCCAAACAAACAGAAAAATAATTTAGAGGTGTGGGTACACGCAGGGAACATAAAAATAACCTTAATAATCCAATTATATTCTTAGAGAATGAATGATTAAGATGTTGCATTCATGAAACAAGAACAGGATGCTGTGTTAAAGAAATAATCAGGAAATAAGAAAGCGCTCTCAGAAAATACATGATCATAAAAATTTTAAGTTCAGCAGAGAATCTAGATGATAGCCCAGCAAACTCCCTAGAAAGTAGAACCCAAGAACAAAACAATGGAGAACAGGGAAAAAAGATAAGAAAATTGGAGACTATTCAAAAAGAAGTTCCAGAAAGAAAGAACGGGGAAAAAAAATAAAGAAGGAACTTATCAAAGAAATATTTACAAAAATAACCCACAAATGAGTTTCCAGCTTGAAAGGGTGCATTGTAAGGCATGCACGGGACACAAAGGACACACGAAAGCCTCCCCCCGCAAGGCATGTTGCACCTTATTCTCTGGGATGGGAATCTGAGAGAATAAGAGAAGAAAAGCTTCCCCCCTCACTCCTGCCACACGCAAAGGGCGTCAGAATGGTACGGGTCTCCTCTCAAGGAGAGTGCTGCAAGACAACAGTGAAATGGAATTTGCAGAGACGAGTGATTTCCAACACTGATTTCTAAAACTAGTTTAATTTGAAGCCAGCTGTGGTGTGGAATAAGCGCATTTTTTGATAGGCAAAAGCTAACGATACAATATTGGAAATATTTTCCTTGACCCTTCCTTAGGCAGCTGCCAGAGGGTGTGCTTCAGCCTAACGAGAGAAGAAACCAAAGAGCCGAGGATCCAGGGTGCGGTGGGCAGGGCCATCGTAACACAGGCTGCTTGCTAGTGATGCCCCAGCCTAGGCACCGCCAGCCCTGATGGGGGCAGGAGGCTGGAGGACTGACAGGGGAAGGCTTCTGAGAGGGAGCAAAACGTAAATGGTAGGCTATTTTATGCATTTGAGCACTTGGAAAAATCGATAGATGTCAGAAAGGTACTGTGACAATTTTCTGTGTCAACTCGACTGGGTGCCCAGGGGTTTGGCCAAACATTATTCTGCATGTGTCTGTGAGAGTGTTTCTGGATGAGATTAACCTCTGAATCGGTAGACTGAGTAAAGCAGATGGCCCTCCCTGACCTGGGTGGGTCCCATCCAATCAGTTGAAGGCCTTAACAGAACAAAAAGGCTGACCCTTCCCCTCAGTAACAAGGAACTCCTCCTGTCTGAGTGCCTTCATCTGGGACATCAGTCTTCTCCTGCCTTTGGAGTCAAACAGGGACGTCAGCTCCCCTTGGGTCCTGAGCCCACTGGCTTTTGGGCTGGAGCAACACTGCCTGTTCTCCTGAGTCTCCAGCTTGCCAAATGCAGAGCTTGGGACCTCTCAGCCCCAAAACTGTGTGAGCCGATTCCCTGTAATAAATCATATATCCCTGCCCTATGGGTTCTGTTGCTCTGGAGAATCCTGACCGCTATGGATATATCAAATAATTTAGAAAGAAACGCGATGACATACGAAGAGCTCTGGTGAACAGTACATCCACAGCCATAATCACGTAAACAAGGGCATTTAAAAGTTCAGTTATAACTGCACGGGGAAAGTGAGGCTGGGGCGATTGGTGTAGACTGCTAAATCCAGTTACAAGAAGTCAAGAAGGGCTATCCAATATGCACTCACTTTGTCTAGAAATATGACGGTGAATGCCAAAAGAAACAGCTCAAGGAGTTGAAGATAGTTGCCTCTGGGGAATGGATAGTATTTGGAGGGGATACTGTTTTTCATTATAAACCTTTTAAGACTGTTTGATTTTTTAATTATATGCATGTGTTCATAAATAAAAGTTAATTTAAAAAAGGAAAAGGAAAGAAAACCAGATTTTCAAGACAGATCAATTAGGGTGTGAGTATACATGTTAAAAATAACTTGATTGCAGTTGGCAGTAGAGACAACCTCCCTGCCACCTTTGACATGCGATGACAAGGTTATTTGTCTGTAACCGATGGCTTTTCATGTACTGAAGTGTTTTATGGGTTATAAAGGAAACACCAAGGTAACTAATTTATATGTTGTGACCAAAACAGATATTCATATTGTCTAAGCACAGGGTCTGGCACAAACAGTGCCCCTTTCTTATTACAAAAGCTTTTATTACAAAATCATAAGCATATGATTCTGTAACACAACAATATCACACTGAAGCACACCACAGGACATTTTAGGTGAAATGTTTCACTTGCTGTCCATCTCGTGCGAGACCTTCACGTACCCTCCCAACCACACTGAAGCAAGCCTTACTTCTGCTGGATCCTGTATCTTTTAAATGAAGCAGGAGTGAAGGATACAGCCCTGCTCTTCTTAGTAATCAATGCCCAGAATAAATCTGATTATCATGCATTCCGTTTTCTTAGAATTCAGTTCTTGGAAGCAAAAAACTTTTGCAAGTGTTGGATGTCATTGTAAAAAAGATCATTTTAAAAAGCCACCCAGTGTGGATTGAGCACGGGCCTGTGAATCAAAGGATCGCAGTTCGATTCCCAGTCAGGGCACATGCCTGGGTTGCAGGCCAGTTCCCAGCATGGGACACACAAGAGGCAACCACACATTGATATTTCTCTCCCTCTCTCCTACCATTCCCCTCTAAAGATAAATAAATAAAAATCTTAAAAAAAAAAAAAAGCCACCCAGTTAGTCTACAGTTATGGAAATCCCAAAGAGACACTAATAAGACAAAAGGGAAAACCATCTAAATGACATACGATTTGCAATGGCAGCATCATTCATAGATTTTAAAAGCACTCGACTGCACTGCTGCAAACACAGCTCCCGCCCCAGCTGGTTTACACAGAAAGAGCGTTAGGCAGCTCACAGAACGCCCAGGAGAGCCGGCTGGGAAGCTACTTAGCCAGGAACAGAGGACGCGCTGTCCCAGCACCTGCTCCTGGCAAAAGCCCTACGGCTGCAGACCCTGGTGCCTCACACACAGCTCACACCCACACTGCACACCACCTGTGTTAACAACAGGATTATTTAGCAAGGAGAGGTCATCCAGCTAGGAAAGTAGGAAAGTGCATCCCCATCATTCCTCCCTTCAGGAGGAAGCCAGAGACTTGGCCTGTGATAAAGGATGAACCCCAAACAAAGGCTGGAAAGTGTGGGACTAGGGCTATGCCAGGCAGTTCAGAACCTGGCACTGCACTCTCTGATCCTTTGTCCTGAAAACAGGTCATCATTTACCTGTTTTCTGAGTCAAGTGGGTATCCTGTTGATAGTGATAATCAGATTACTGACTGATCCAGTGTAGTGTCCTCCACACTCATTTAACAGCTGTCTAATTAGTTCCTTTGAAAATTGCACCTCAGAAGGGAACCCACAAAGCCATGGTCTTAGCATCTATTGTCGCTTGGGTTACCTAAAGCAGAGCTACTGCTTTATTCAAGAGAGAGGGCAATGGGGAGACCGGCAGGGGAGGACAGGAAGGAAACGGGATGGGGTGTGCTCCCAAGCTGACCTCCGCTCGGTGTCCAGTGCAGCCAACCCTGGGGTCATGCAGGATTGTACTCCTAGAGACAGGAGAGTCCATCCAGGGGAGGAAGGGGGAAGAATTAAACTAGTTCCCAGCCCCCACTGGTGAGAAGCCTGTCTGTCCCAAGCATGCAGCCTCCTGTGTTCCTGGGTGGCACATCATGAGTGGGGCTCAGGGAGGCGTCCCTCCTCAGCATTAACGGGAGCGCCAGGGTGGCAAAGGAGCTGTTGGGCCGTGTCCACAGGAGAACGGGTGTGGTGATGACGGAGCCACGGCCCTCGCATTCTGTGCAGCCAAGAGGATCTGAGGTGGCACAGAGGAGAAGCCTCATTCAGAATCTAGCTCACCGGTAGAATTCTAATTCAAAACTCTGGTAATATTTTCCTAGAACAGAGAATTGATTTTATTTTGAAAAAGCAGCACTATAAATAGAGACCTCTGGCAGCTGAGAATTTGCCAACTCATACTGTTTTCTTTGTTTCTGTATGCAGAAAACGCCTCAGACAAGATGGAGGACCCCAGAAAGTGCTGGTGTTACTGCAAGGAGAGCTTGCATGTACAAACGGACTGTGTAAATGATAAGTACTGCACGTGCGCAGGTGCAGTTTCGCATCTATGCAGATGCTCTAGTGATTGGTAAGACACTCAAGTTCACTAATGAGCGGAACTGCCGCACTCACAGGGGCTCTTTTCCTCATGGGTGAGATCGACGTCCTGGTCGTGCTCTACCTGCTCTGTGTCTCAGGAGAGAGCTCTTGCCCTCGGGTTTCCAGCCAGACTTGACCCTGTACAGGCAATGGGAGAGTGAGGGAAGTCGCATCTTTCTTCCGGCTCTCCACCCTCACCCTCACCTGCCCATTTACCCCAGCAGGTCATCTGACACCTCCGGACCTCAGTTTTCTTTTCTGTGCAATGTGGGGGTGGGGTGGGGGGTGTCAATCAGATAACCTTTGAGGTGGTTTTCAGTTGCCGCCCCTTGTTTTTACTTCTTGGATCCTCAGAAAAGAATAGTTCTGCCAAGTTAAACAGGTAGGAATTCCAAGCTGAGACTTCCTCAGGGCAGTCAGGATACTTTCCTTTAGAAAGGGATCAAAATGCAGGATAAGGAAGTTACCAATTTACTTTATCTCTTTGTATATGTTTACCGTGGACTAACTTCTTTCTTCCATCCAAATGCAAAATTGAATTTAGTTAATACCAAGCAAACAGCTTCATATGACCGTGAAATGCATTTTTTTCTAAACATTTTGTATGTCTCCTGGAGCACAAACGAGGGGTTCTGTGGTGGGAAACACGGCAGGGCAGACTTTGGGGCGACCTCACAGTATTACTTCTGGGGCTGCTGCACTCACCGGAAAGAAGTGCCACATGTGGCAAGGACTTTCCTCAAGATCGTTCAGGGGTTCAGGGAGTGTTCCACCCTCAGCCCTGTGTCATTTATTTTTGAGCATAGAAGTGTTAAAAGTTCCTTCTTGAACTCAATCTCCAACGCAGTCTACCAATCCAAGAAGAACTGCACCCAACCCCAGCAGCTTGAAACATCACAGTCAAAACATGAAGCATCTGAAATATCCAAGTTCATTCGAGCCACAGTGGTCCTCGACTCCTGTGTAGCAGGAGGCTCATCCTCTCAGAAGCATGCGAGACCATTTTCCACACATCACGGCGCCTCGCTCCCGGCTGTTTTGTCCCCACAGCTATCTTCTGCTTCCCAGAACCTTGTGTCTAGTTCTCCTCACCCTGTGAAATTTGAGTGCTTTTCTGGGTAGTGTCTGGAGCTGCTCTGAATATGAAACATCTCAATTTAAAAATACCCTCATGCATAATAAAGAAGAATGTAAGGACATTAATATTATCCCATAATGCTTATTACAGATAGTGCAATGGGTAAAAAGCTAGGTCTGTAGATTTATATAAAAGTACTGTGGGATAATAAGCCTATTATTTTCAGTTTTTCTTGGATGGTATTATGATTTTCTAAATATTAAATATTAACACAGTATTCTGTAAGATGATGAACTTTCTTCCATTTCCGTCTATAAATACAAGCGTCTGACGCTGCTGTACTCAACCATCCAAAAGGCCACTCCTGGACTTTCCTTGGCTTCCTAAATATTTCATTTTCTCTGGTATATTTTCCAGGCAGTCACAGTTTTTAACATTAATTTACTTACGACTGTGACTTTAACTCAAACATCATGCTGCTCAAACAAGAGTCTGCACATTCCTAGGAATGGTGATCATTTGTTACAAACTGGAAATTTGAAGTATAAACGTTAACAATCAAAAATGTGGAAGATAATAGGCAAAATTCAAGAAAATCTGAAACCCGCAAAAGTTCTGAAATTTTATCACTATAAATTTAACAATAAATAATAATAGGAAACAACAACAATAATGATATGATGATCTCAAACCCAGCTTAGAGTAAACTGGTGACAACCAACCTAAAATGCCTAGAATGCATGTCTATGTCAAATTTAAAGGATGCACTCTGCCTACATGTCAAATAAAGTTCCCACCGCAGTGGTGCAAGTGGGTCTAAGCCTGAATATTTTTATTATGGTAGAAAATCATTGAACTATCGATTGCATGAAAAAATTCTTGCAATCATATTTATTAAGAAGCTATGCATTTTAAAACAAAAATCACTAGAATTTTTGTTCAATTTAAGAGGAAAGTTGGAATTTAGAACAACCCTTTGGAAAACTGTTCATGAAGCATGGAGTTGGTCAGCTTTAGAAACAACTGAGGAGGTGAAGCTCAGCCAAGGGAATATTGGGTGAAGCCCTGATATGTATAATGAGGACTTTTCTGATTTGGATAAAAAGAGATAGCCAGGCTACAAATCAATCATACTACTAAAACCACATTTTAATCTGTTTGGCAGACACAAGTGAATGCGCAAGTAAGGGACTTCGCAGCCACTGAGGAAATTTATATTAATACTCATCCATTTAACGGCCTTTGCTTGTGCTGTTCATAATAGTTTTGTAAAGGCTTGTTCATGTGCAAAATGCTTAACTGTAAAGTATTTTATAAAGGAATTTTTAATAAGGTAAGATGATTCCATTCCATTTGTGGTGACAATGGTGCTCACATCTCTGAAAATGTAGATGCTATGGCTAAAATCGAAAATGGCGGCCTGGTGGAGGCTGGTGCCTGCATCCAAAAGTGATAAGAAAATGCACACAGTAGTCAACTCCCAGGCATTTAGACACAATGTAATAAAAAGTGCATCTAAAAGCTTGTTCTATTACCTAGTTAAATATTGGCTCTTGGAGGAGGGGAGGATAGATCTTGGCTAGTGTTCTTAAACCTATGAATTGCCATGAATTGCTGTTTTTCTTAATGGAGGAACAAACGTTCTGAAAACAACAGGGAAGACCTGCGTACACTGTTTTGAGAGTCACAAGTTTAGGAAAAGCTTGTTTCTCACAGCTAAAATCTCTCTGAGCTGATTATTGCAATAAAAAGGTTTGAGTCACATAAAGACAATTTATTTACATTAATGGTCTGAACAAAGAACATCAGTTTCTTGTTTGTTTTGTTACCGAAATCAGAAACACTTTGGGTCCCCTGTATTGTAGGAGTAACTTGGTCTCTTGGCAAGAAATGCTCATTGAAATTTCTATCACTAGAAGCTGGAAAATGCAGCACTCATTTGACAACATTCTGGGAATTTCCCCACATTCAATACCCCAACGCTTATTGGTATCAGTTTCTGTTCTCAAAATATAATAATACCAAAAAAGAGGAAGAACCTGTCTGGACCCAGAGCCTATTTATGCCGCACTAGCACTCATATGAACCCGAATTTTAAAATATTCAAGCAACGGTATCTCACCTTTCCTTTCAATGGTAATACAAAAGTATTTTCCTATTAAGATAAACATGTATAGCCACGTCTAGCCTTTCCTCGTGTTATGTGGGACCTCACACCCAGGGCTCTCATTCATCTGCTCTGGGATTAAGTGACCTTGAGAGAAAAGGCATCAGAAGCATTGCACCTCCAGTTTCAAATTTTTTTATACCTTACCCAAGGACATACTTATTGATTTTAGAGATAGGGGAAGGAAGGAAGGGAGGGAAGGAGAGAAATATCGATGTGTTGCTTCTCACATGCACCCTGACAGGGGACCAAACCTGCAACCCAGGCACGTGCCCTGATCGGGAATCAAACCTACGACCTTTCAGTTTACACCAGCCAGGGCTAGAGCTCTAGTTTAAGTAGAACAGTATGGTACTAATGTAATTCAATCCAACTAAAATCTGGTAAGATATCAATGGGCTGCTCTTCCCTAAGATAAAGGATCCCAACAAGAAAGGAAGCAAGGTCTTTTTCACCCAAACCCTACATTAGCCATTCTTGGGCACTGTGCTTTCGACACAGCAGGCCCCCGGCCCCAACCCCAGGCAGCATTTTAGGCCGTTGTTGATGCTGCCTCTGAACTTTAAGTTCTAGAGAAGCCTGCATTTATTTATTTATTTTTAATTTGGATGTACTTACCATTTTTATTGAACTTTATTGGGGTGACACCGGTTAACAGAATCACATAGGTTTCAAGTGCGCAGTTCTGTTGTGCACTGCGTTATCTGCGCATCGCACTGGGCACTCGCTGTCCAAAGCCCGGCCTCCTCCTCCCTGTTCGTCTCCAGTTCGCCTCTTCCACCGGCACCCACCCCACCTCCGCTCTGGCAATCACCATGCTACTGTCTGTGCCCATGAGTTTTCTTTTCCTTAATCCCTTCACCTATTTCACCCAGAACCCCTAAAAATACTTTATTCCAAGCACCAGATAAGGCAGGGTCTCCTGGTATTGCTAAAACACCGGTAGTTTAAATTAGATGCCAACAATTTCTTCGTTTTGGGAAATGTGCAACAATTTAGATTCTGAACAATGAGCAAGTAATATTCCACTGTGTATATGTACCACATCATTATCCAATCTTCTATCAAAGGACACTTAGGTTGTTTAGGTATCTTGGCTATTGTAAATAACATTGCAATGAACAATAGGGGTGCAGGTATCTTTTTGAATTGTTTTGGAAATCTTTGGATAAATACCCAGAAGTGGTACTGTAGGGTTATATGACAGTTTTATTTTTCATTTTTTGAGGACCCTTCACACTGTTTTCCATAGTGGCTGCACGGAATATTACTCGGCCATGAAAAAGAATGAAATCTTTACCTTTTGCAATAACATGGATAGATGGACCTAGAAGGTATTAGGCTAAGTGAAATAAGTCAGATAGAAAAAGACAAACACCATATGATTTCATTTATATGTGGAATCTGTAAAACAAGATAAATGAACAAACAAAACAGAAGCAAACTTACAGACACAGGGAACAGACTGATGGCTGCCAGATTGGCTGGGTGAAAAAGGTGAAGCGATTGAGAAATGAAAATTGGCAGTTACAAAATAGTCACGGGGATGTGAAGTACAGCGTAGGGAATATAGTCGATAACATTTTATTTTTAAATATTTTATTATTTATGTTTTAGAGAGAGGGGAAGGCAAGGAGAAAAACATCAATGTCCAAGAGAAACACTGATCAGTTGCCTCTCACATGCTCCCAACCAGGGACCTGGCCCACAACCCAGGTGTGTGCACTGACTGGGAATCAAATCAGTGACCTTTCAGTTTTCGGGACAATGCCCAACGCACTGAGCCACACCAGTCAGGGCATTTTATAACTGTTCAGGTAGATACTAGACTTTTTGAGGGGATCACTTTGTAAGTTATGTAAATGTCTATGTACTGGCTGATGCAACTCAGTTGGTTGGAGTGTCATCTCATAGACTGAAAAAAAGGTCACAGGTTCAATTCCTGGTCAGGGCACATACCCAGGTAGTGGGTTCAATCCCTGGTGGGGGCGCATACAAGATGACAGCTAATCAACGTTTCTGTCTGTCTCTCTCTCTCTCTCTCTCCACCTGCTTCCTCTCTCTCTAAAAGCAATGAAAAAAATGTCCTCAGATGAGGATAAAAAATAAAATAAGATAAATATCTAACCACTAAGCTGTACTGCACACCTGAAACTAATGATATTGAATTCCAACTGTAATTGAAACAATTTTTAAAGTGAATAAAAACCACTCACTTGTAAATAAAATACTGCTCAGCCTGAGTTAACTGATCTCATCCTGGGGACTGCAAAATAGTAATAATAATAATAATAATAATATAAGAACAACAACAACTAACACTTATTGAGCACCTACTAGGTACAAGGGGCATGAATTATTTCATTTACTCTTTTCTAAAGAGCTTTGAGGGGGAAATTATTATCATGCCCATGTTAGTGATGATGAATTTGAGGCCACGGTCCCGGAGCAGGTGAACCTCAGTCGGGGTGTTAAAAGCTGTTCTCTACAGGCCTGAGCCAGAGGGCGGAGAATGTGGTGATGATGGAGCACAGCAAGGAAACACTGTTGTTACCAAACAGCTTTGAAAATTAGAATCATCTCCAACACAAAATCCCTCCTGGTAAGAATCAAATCTGTAATTACTGAACAAGAATCTTTCACACATGCAAACTAACTCTTCAAATGGTTATCTTAAAATCCCCTAACGCCACAAAAAGGCTATTCCTTAACATAATACAAGAATCCAGAAACAGCTGTACATACTTAATTTCTGTAAATCAAATACTGACTATATTTACTAAAGGGCTTCTCAAGGTAAACACACAGTAAATATTTAATAAAATGGAAAATCGCTTTGCAATCTGAATAGTCATTCAACAATTGGATTTACAGCAGACTCTTGACATTCCTGAAGCATACATCCGGAACCTTCTTAAATTCCCAGATTCACAAACACAAAAATGTTTATAGAGGCTCCCAGCTTCCTCTCAAATCATATTTCCATGGAGAGTCGCCCAAGTTTCCTGCTCACAGCCTTACAGGACACACTACTGCTTAATGACACTTTCACATTTCACTATAGCCTTCTCTCTCACTTGATCACCATTTTTAAAAGAAACAAAACTTCAAATTAATTAATGAGCATTGTTGCAAATGTACAAATAAGCAGAGAGTAAGAAGCCCAAATGGCCGTTTTCCATACACATACCTCACAGAGCATACTTTTCGGGTTGGCAGCTCAGTCCGACTGTGCGCCGCAGCCCCTCAGGGGAAGTCCAGAGGAGTCACACGCCTGCAAGTTAAATTCTAGGCCCTAAACACCTTCGAGCAGCACATGGGCCATAGCTCTAGAATCCATAGGAGCTCCATTGTTCTTTCTAACCTCAGAGTTCTAGAAGTCCACTGAGCATTTTGGTAATGAGTCCAGAAAATTTGATTATAGAAACATTAATCACATGAATTACAGGAATTTGCCTACTCATTCAAAATACCTATATTTGGTATGATTGGGATTGGTGAAAATTCAAGGTGGATAATTTCACCGTCTTCGGTACCGGAACCCAGTCCCAGCTGGCACGAAGGGCACAGAGCCCCTGCAGCTGGATCTTCTTAAAGCGCCGTGCTGGAACACTGAGCCTGTGGCTGGTCTGGACCCTTCAACCCCACCAACCAAGACAGTCAGGAGAGAGTGGGAGGGAGGGAAGGAGGGAGCCAGGGAGAGGGGGGAAGAAAAACAGAGAGAGACAGAGATGGAGAGAGAGGAGGGGAGGGAATGCAGAAAAGAGAGAATGAAAAAGGAATTTGGCTGTTGTGAGGCAAAAAAAAAAAAGAACAAAAAAGATATTGTCATCTCAAAATATATGGCTTATCCATTTCAGGACATATTCTAAAACACTAGCGCCAAGCTTTCCATTTATTTATTTATTTATACCCCTTCTTGTTCCAAAGAGGTTTTGCAGCATTTTGCTGCCAGATTAATTTTCCTGAAGCTCAGCTCTGATCGTGTTACTCCCCCGCTTACGAACCCCAATAGCTCCTCGCTGCCTATAAAATGAAGTCCAATTTCCTTAGCCTCCTGTTTGAGGCCCTCCATTATCTGGGCCCGCACTTCTCACCCAACCGTCTCCTGCACTTCTTCCCTTTACACACCTTTGTTCCAGCCAAAGCACACTCTCTGCTGCTCCCCTAACACATTCTATATTTTCCACCCTTGCACCTTTGCCTGTGCTCTTCCCTCTGCTTGGAATGCCTTTCCTGGCATCTGCATTTTCCCTGCACTGCTCACCCTTCCAGCCTCCACCTAGTGCATGCCACTCATGCAGAGTCATCAACAGTGAGCTTACAACCTTTACACACGTGCTTTAGACACATCGCCTCACTGGACCCTCAGAAAGGAAGAAAGTAATTTCTTACTGTGGTCCAAGGAAGCTGGGGCTGGTACCCCTGGGGTTGTATTCTCTGTCCATGGTCCTTCATGCTACCCCAAGGCTACCTATCACCCAGAACAAAAGATGTTGCATGAATCAATGTCAATATAATGTAGCAATCTGTTTCTTTTTATGGTGAAAAAGTGCACCTTACAATTTGCTTGTCCAGTCCCGAGGCACAGTTTTGTTTGGCAGCCCCTACACAGCCCTCACCTGACTCCATGAGGAGGGATGGTACTGATTCTGAAGGCAGCAGCCCCAAAGTCGAAGGAGCCAGGGTGGGAGCAGAGACCCCAGATGCCCCTCTGTACTCCCCACCTGGAGGTGCCATGAGGCTGATGACCACCATAAACCTCAGTGAGTGAACTTCTACTCCTTTGCACCCTAAGAACATGCCAAAGAATTTTTTTGAAGTTGCCACTTATCGCCAAGGGTGGTAGAGCAGATTGCTAAAGCAGTTTATACAACCTCCAAAGCCAGCCCAAACAAACATGGTGACCGGGTACAGGACAGGACCCTGACGGACCAGTGAGGGTCTGTTACGCACACAAAGCCACCAAAATCCATGTGCTTACTGGACCCGGGCCAGGCTATGACGCGACGAGCAGTCGCAGGACCTTGCGTACAAATGGAATTTGGGCTGCACACGTCCGACAGTCTTCCCTTCCTAATTTTCGGCATCAAGAGCTTACGTGAATTGACTGGAGAGTAAGAGTGCTCCCCTCCCTTTCCCACGTGACAGGCAGGCCCACCAATCACAGCAGAGCCATCTCGTCATCGGTCCTGCATGGTTTCCCCCAAACAGAAAGCTGCGCTGTCCTATTTCAGTCTATTTTTAACGGGCTTTTCAATTTAAATCAACATCAGCTGCCAGAGCATGACTTTGGATGAAAGCTGCTTCCAGGGATTAATCCAAACTTCCAACTACTCCCCTGAACAAAACTCCATGAAGCCTAGTGCATTATGGCTCACTTGGTAAAATTTTAAAGCAAAAATTACCGTATTTTTTGGACCATAAGATGCACCCAGGTTTTCAAGGAGGAAAATAGGAAAAAAAAATTTGAAGAAAAAATGTGGTAAAATAGGAACAAGTATAAAGGACACATGGACAAAAACTATGGGGGGTGGAAATGGGAGGGAGGTGGGGAGGGCTGGGGTGGTGGGCTGGGGTGGAAGTAAAAGACAGAAAACTGTACAAGATCAACAATTAAAATAAAATTGAAAAAATGTGGTAAAATATTTAATAACATAAATAACGTTGGTGAAATAACTAATATTTCACCAATGTAAACGTAAAGCTACATTCGGACTATAAGATGCACCCCCACTTTCCCCCAAATTTGGGGGGTGCATCCTATAGTCTGAAAAATACAGTAATTTAATAACCATGTGAGATCTATGGTTGCCCTGCCAGTCTCTTGCCCTACTCTGCTGCTAACTTCTGGCCTCACTAAACTCACGACGGGGCGTGGCCATCTAGCATTCCTGACCCCTGCCATGCCTGGCCCTCTCCACCCTGTAACCTGCCATGTTCCTGTCCCTCCCAGGAGCTAGCTACCCTCCCCAGCCAGTGACTCCATAAAGAAATACCATTTGCAGTAAGGTTTAAGAGAAAACTGTTAACACAATGTAGAACTTTGTTTCCAAAACTTTTCCTGTCAGCAATTACTAAATAGCAATCTTGAGTGGTAAATTCTGTTGACCAGTTTCAAAGCTTTAATCACTTATATTTATAAAAACTTTATCTGTTTTTCACAGTCTTCAGTTCAAAACTAGAAATTCATATGGAGCCTTTCCCTGTTTCACTTCTGAATCATTTAAACAAATCCAAACAGAGACTTGCCAACAAAGTTATAGGGTGGTTTCCTCACAGGGAATGTTGGGGGGTGCCGGTGCTGGCTGTGATGGTCATGGAGGTGTGTGCACCAACACCCACATCTTGGATAACCCCAAAAGAGAATGCTAACAGATAAAAAACTAAGTAGTACAACAGTACCCACAGAAGGGTGAGCTGAACAGGACCTCATACCATGGAGTAGTGACGACCACCTTTGCTTTGCTCCAGGAGACCCAGAGCCTGCACCAGCTGAGTCCCAGCACAGAAAGGGTGGAAAGGTGTGCTCCTCCAGTGGGCGGTCTAAAGACCCTGGACATCGAGGGAGTGTGAGAATGGGGCAGTGGCAGCACAGACCAGAAAAGAGAGGGAAGAGCAACAGTCCAGAAGTTGTCTTCCATGTGAACAGGAACGCTTGTGAATGAAAGCCTTTTATTTCAGCAATCTCACAGAAAAATACATCCCAATATAAACTCGATTACTCAGTATTCGTGGTGATGACGCTATGTGAAGTCAGGATACAAGGACAAGTAAGTGCTCTTCATTTTTAGGCTGAAGCCAGCTGGGTTTGGAAGCAGAATGACTGGGTACAAATTATTGCTACTAACTCAATTTTGTTTTGCTGCTGTAGATACAGCCTCAGATGCAGAAGGAAATACAATTTCAAAGTGGAATGAAACCTATTTAACACATAGATATCATGCAATCCAATTGTTAGAAACCACCCTTGAGTTAGCTCCCACACCTCTAGACACAGGGCAACCCTGAGAAGAGTCCCTTCTGTAAAGACATGGGGCGGGAAACCAGGCCTGCTGGCAGCGCTTCAGGCCCCTCAAGGGTCCTCCTGGAAAACTACCATCAGTCACATCTTGTTTGGTTTCCGTTTTCTTGTAAATGAGAACATGTTTTACACATAATGTACAACGACATGTGCTCCTCATATTTATTTGCATAATTTCCCCCATTATTGTATTTTAAATCAGAAGCTTTATACAAATGCTTGTAGCGAGGCCTAATGCAATGTTGGCAAACTTTGTGAATCATTTAAGAGTTGCATCTCTGTTCAACAAAAAACAGGGACTCATCACAAATTTTCAAGCAACCAACAGAGTTAATTGGCACCTGTCATCAAATTTGAAACACTGGAAAACTACAGAGAAAGAAAAGAGGCAGTGTGTGCGCTGATGCTTCCCTTCCCATGCCTGTGCCAGACATCACCAATCAATCCCAGTGACACTCACTGTTGCTGAGCCCAGGACCTCAGGGCCACACTTAGCCAGAGCAACCACAGGCCAGGAGACTTGCCCGTTATGACCCATGAACCTATGGGCTTACGGGGCCTTCAGAATATGACCTATATTCTGAAGAGAATAACCAGGATGACAGACAAACAGCATGCTCCAATACATATGGAATCACTTGAAGGAAACAAATATTCAAATGCCAGTGAAATTAGATCCCTGGTGACAAGATAGCTGCTTTCAAAATGTGAAGGAGGAACCTGGCCGTTTTGTTCACTGTGGCTCCGAAAGGTAGCCAGGCAATAAATAACCACTGCAGAATAAGCTGAGGTGGCATTGTAAGAATGTGCGGGGTGGAAGTGAGGCAGCGTGCGGAGGCAGGGAAAGCAGCCCGCCGGGTGAGAGCAGACTGCTGACGCACGCTCTTCTTCCCGCCCACCACAGAAACACAAAACAAATTAAATTTCTCTTTAATTTTTGCACGCAAGTCCCACTGATCCACAGAATGTTCTCACTGGAATGTCTAAGAAGTGGAGACTGCTGGGTACAGTTGCTATTTAATATTGGAGCTTTGGGGGAGGGACTATGCAGTTGGGGAGAATTTCTTTGATATACATGTATGGGACAGGCTGAACTCACAATTTAAATATAAATTGCACATTTGTTGATTACCTTCTAGCTCTAAACCTTCTGACTCTAAAAACCTCTTGGTGCGAGCCCAGTAATGATTCCTTGATGCCCATGCAAGGTGCCACAGAATGTCCTGACACTCCCCCAGGACACATCCCTACAATGAGGGACGTCTCTGCTCAAAGCTGAAGAGAGCCTTGCACAGGGATTGGGACAGAGTCCCTGGATTGCCTGGAAAAGTCTTAACAGTCTTGATGTAAAAACACAGTTGTTTGTTTCTAAAGGAAGCAAGTAGGGCGTGGCTTGCTTACATAGAGGGAGAAATTACCCTGTAGCCTCCAAAGCAAAAGACCAGTCTCAGCTCATCGGGCTGTGGTTCTGTAACTTCTCATTTAATCGATTCTTCTATTTTATTCTGTGACCTGTGACCTATTTTATTCTGTCAGACCACCCAACCCTGAGTTCCAGAATCTGTGGAAAAGGAGCATCACAGTAACATCTGACCTCGCCCATCCCGACCAGGCTCACTAGGAGGACTGAGGCAGTCTTGGTAGGAAGCTGAGCTTCTTGAAGAAAGGAAGGACAGAATTAGATCTCATCATTTTGCATTTTGCAATGGGTTTGAGCTCTATGCTTGTTTTTTTAAAATCCTTAAAATTATTCACCTTTAGACTAATCTGCTTATTACATGTTGAAATATAGCCTGAGGCTTTTCTTTACTAATGACCTAGCATGACACTGTTTCAAGCGCCAGGAAATTGCTTTTACACAAATCGTTTCCACCTTCCAGAGTACCCTAGAGCAGGGGCAATTTTTTCCTTCAAAAGAATCTTTCCTTTTCCAAATCCTAACTTTCCCAGTGAAAAGACAGAGATGTGTGGTGACCCTGGCTCCTTCTTCCACTCTGCTTACTCTTCAGAGAGAAACAATATGGATGAGGACACGCACTTCACATACCTAATCCCGGAGGGGAGCCGGAGAGCCAGACTAGGGACCGGGATGACGGAGATCAGGCGGGTACCACAGAATCATTGCCAATTCCCTTCGCTTCTCCCGAGGTCATCTCCTGACACAGGAGGCAGTGGGGTGGGACAGGGCTCCACGGAACCCTGGCCTCTCTCCCGTGCCCATGACGTGCACACTGATCACCCTGCTTTAGGCCAGCATGTTGCTCGGGAGCACAGGGGACTGCCCAGACACATGCTGCACACCCATCTGCCAGGAGGCCTATCTGTAGAAATCTTCAGAATGTAAACACGATGAGAAATGAATGAGTGATAGTCACGTGTTACATTCCAATTTCAGTATTCCCTCAAAAGTGTTCAGAAGCCTTGCTGAGTCTACTGATGAAACGACAGTCGACAAACCAGGAGGGCAGTCCTCGTTCTTGAGTTTCTGTCATGGGCACTGGTCATTTTGGGCCGCCCAGGATCCACTCTACCTTCTTTTGGTTCAGAATGTGGACTTCTTTTTTTGAAATTAATTCTCCCCCTCCCTTGTGTAGTCTTGGTGAGAATGTCAATCAGGACCCCTAATCTGCTGAGGCGCAGGCACGTGGCCCACACCAAGCCAATCACAGCCTTTTTCCAGGGCTCCGAATCTTGGATTTGGAAACCCACTGGAGATTACCCACTGCGAGAGCAGCACACAAGCAAGACCACCAGCTCCATCCACCTGGACCCCCCAAGCTTCTCGGTTTCTCTCCTTCTGCATACTTCCTGTTGTTTCTCTAAGCTCCTGGATCCTTCCAATAAAATCCTTTTATGTTTGATTTAGCCAAAATTGATGTCTATTGACTGCAAAAAAAAAAAAAATGCTAACTGTTACAAATACGCAGCTTGCTTCCTCAGATTCTGGACCTATCTGATGATTTCTAGGCCCCAAAAAGCCCTATAATCCTTAATCATTCTGAAAATGATACTGTGCATATGAGTCCATTTTCCCTGAAATTCTCTTGTTCCTCCACGTTTAGTGACAAAGAGTGTTAAAAATGAAATAGGATAGTGAGAGAAAGAGGGGAAGGAATAGCAAACCTTAGTTTGGTGTGTCTGAACCTATTGTAGCACAGAAGAAAAGATGGAAGATAGGCATATTTTTTCTTCTGGGAGAAAATGTATTGTTGGTTCTACACTTAGAAATTTATACATGGTTCTAAATGTTACTTTCAGGAATTGGAGAGGCAGAGAAGAAGATAGAGATTAATGGCCTTTTAAAAGTATAATTTACATACAATAAAATGCATAGATCACAAGTGTAAAGGTTCGATAACAAATAGGTCAATTACAATACAGAACATCACCATCACTCCAGAAAGTTCTATCATGCCTCTTTCTAGCTAATCCTTTCCCATTGCCACAGACACTCCTGATTTCCATTGACATAGCCTAATTTGTCCTGTTTAGAACATATATAAATGGAATCAGACAGTATGTGCTCTTGTATCTGGCTTATTTTATGCAACAAAATGCTTCTGAGACTCATCCAGGCTGTCATTCAGTAGAGTGGGTTTGTTGTTGCCGAGTACTGCTCCACTGTACGCGTGTACCACCCCTTGTTTATTCAGCCTCCTCTTTGTGGGTATTTGGGATGTTTCCAGATTGGGGCCATTATTTTTTTTTAAAGCTGCTGCATTCTTACACAAATTCTTTTTATGAACTTATAATTGCTTTCACTTCTCTTGAATAAATGAATTGTTATTAAATGGTGAAGAGGGTTATTTTAATTTTTATTTTAAGTATATTTTATTGATTATGCTATTACAGTTGTCCCATCCTTTTTTCTCCCCTTTATCCCTCTCCACCCAGTAGCCCCATTTCCTCCAGCAATCCCCCAACCTTAGTTCATGTCCATGGGTCATACATATAAGTTCTTTGGCTTCTCCATTTCCTATACTCTTCTTACCCTCCCCCTGTCTATTTTGTACCTACCATTTATGCTTCTTATTCCTTGTACCTTTTTCCCCATTCTTTCCCTTCGTCCTTCCCGCTGACAACCCTCCATGTGATCTCCATTTCTGTGATCCTGCTCCTGTTCTAGTTGTTTGCTTAGTTTGTTCTTGTTTTTATAGGTTCAGTTGTCAATAGTTGTGAGTTTGTTGTCATTTTAATGTTCATAGTTTTGATCTTCTTCTTTTTCTTAGATAAGTTCCTTTAACATTTCATATAGTAAGGGCTGGGTGATGATGAACTCCTTTAACTTGACCTTATTTGGGAAGTACTTTATCTGTCCTCCCATTCTAAATGATAGCTTTGCTGGATAGAGTTATCTTGGGTGTAGGTCCTTGCCTTTCATGACTTTGAATACTTCTTCCAGCTCCTACTTACTTGCCTGAAAGGTCTCTTTTGAGAAATCAGCTGACGGTCTTATGGGAACTCCTTTCTAGGTAACTGTCTCCTTTTCGCTTGCTTTTAACATTCTCTCATCTTTAACCTTTGGCATTTCAATTATGACGTGTCTTGGTGTGTTCCTCTTTGGGTCCAACTTATTTGGGACTCTCTGAGCTTCCTGGACTTGCATGTCTATTTCCTTCACTAGATTAGGGAAGTTTTTCTTCATTATTTTTTCAAATAAGTTTTCAATTTCTTGCTCTTCCTCTTCTCCTTCTGGCACCCTTATGATTCAGATGTTGGAACATTTAAAGTTGTCCCAGAGGTTCCTAAGCCTCTCTTCATTTTTTTTTTTTTTGAATGCTTGTTTCCTTATTCTGTTCCATTACATATTTATTTCTTCCTTTTGTTCCAAATTGTTGATTTGAGTCCTGGTTTCCTTCCCTTCACTGTTGGTTCCCTGTATATCTTTCTTTATTTCACTTTATGTAGTCTTCACTTCTTTCTTTATTTTGCAGCCGTACTCAATCACTTCTGTGAGCATCCCGATACCAGTGTTTTGAACTCTGCATCTGATAGGTTGGCTATCTCCTAGTTGCTTAGTTCTTTTCCTGGAGTTTTGATCTGTTCTTTCATTTGGACCATATTTCTTTGTCTCAGTGCCCCTGTTACATTTAAGGGGGAGAGCCTTAGGTTTTTGCCAGGGTAGGGCAACCCATATCTCCAGTTGTTATGCTATATGTGGGGGACAGGTCAGAGAGGGAAAAATGTCACTTGCTTGGCTCTTGTCCCACTTTCAGTTACTTCCCCTGCTTCTCACAACAAATTGTGCCCTTTCAGGTTGATTCCCAGGTGGGTAGGCTTATGTACATTCTAGGACCCCATGGGCCCCTCCAACATACTCTCCTGTGAGACTGGCCATTTCTCCCACCACCACAACCCCCACAGATTTTTACAGCCAGAGGTTTTGAGGCTTCATTTCCCTGTATTGGAATTCTGGGTTGCATGGTCTGTCTCACTCCCCGCTTGTTCACCCTGGTTTATCTGCATGCAAATATGAGACCTCCCAGTCCAGCAGCCACCATCTCACCCAGCTGGTCCACCAGCCACTGCCTTGCCATGCATCTTCTCCACCCCAGCTGCCCGTCCGCCCCTCCTACCGGTCTGGATGAATGTTTTTTCTTTAACTCCTTAGTTGTCGGACTTCCATACAGTTCGATTTTCTGGTAGTTCCCGTTGTTTTTAAATTTGTTATTATCTTTCTTTTGGTGTATGAGGAAGTGAAGTGTATCTACCTATGCCTCCATCTTGACTGGAAGCCTAGCCTATATCCTGAAGAGGCTTTTTATAATAGCTTGTAGGGAAGCAATAATATACTTTCTCCTGGAGGAAACAAATGCCAATTTTCCATCTCTTCTTCTAGGATACAGTAGGTTCAGAGATACCATTCAATTAACCCCTTCTTCCTCTCCACAAGCTTCATTTTCTCAATCTACAGACACCCTCATTTGTCTACCATTCTAAACAAATCTTTCTCTTTCCCCTTAAACTAGAAAAATCTCTCAATATGCCTTCTTCATGGCAATTTTTTTAAAAGAAAGAGCTAGCTATACTCACTGACTACCCTCTTTCACCTCTCTTCAGTAGTATTCCCAACAGCCCACTCCAGTCTTATTTTCTCAGTTCTCATCCTACCCTTGACTTATTTATTACTTTGTTTAGCTGTACTTACTGTGCCTCTCCTCCCTCTATTGACAAAAGATAAATGTTAATTACTCAGGTAGTTTTTACAATGAAAGCAGGTACCTAAAGACTGGTCTTAAATGCTCACACTGTACAAATCCTTCTCTTGGCTTCTGTACACTTTGAGAGTAGAGATTCGGTAGACACACTCTGAGATATGAACCTGGCTCTTTCACTTACTACCTGGGTGACCTTGGAAAGGTTATTTAACTATTCTATGGCTCTGTTTATTCTGTAAAATGAGGCTGATAATAGCACCTGCCTCACCAGGTTGTTGTGAGGATTAAATGAATTAGCATTTGGAACTGTGCCTGGTATGCAGTCAGCATTCAACAAATACAAGCATTTTCTATGATCTCGCTTGGTCCTCATTGTGGTAGATATAATAAGAGAACTTTGTAAACCACGCCACACTTTATTAACACAAGAGATGATATAAGGCAGTATAATGTCTTGGTTCCGTCTCTTCACAGGCTCCCTTAATGGTTGAGCTTCTTTCCTCTGCTTCATTAATGTAGACCTACTCCAAAGTTCCTTTCTTGGTCCTCTGTCCTCAAGATTTTTAAGGACTTCATGGTGGCTTTAATTATGACACCGAGGCCAATGACTTCAAGCATGGGTCTGTGACTCTAAGGTATATCCCTTAAACTTCAGTTTTTATCCCAACTCTCTGCTGGACAGCTTGCTACCATTCATTTGATTTCAACATGCATGATACTAAAATCACCATTTTGTTTTCATAAAGAGGTTGCCCTCAGGATTTCACTTTGTCCTCAGCGATACACTCATGCTAAGTAAACATGTCTAGTCTTCCCAGTTAACCCTAGTTATGTATAAGATAACTCGAGAATGGATCTTGTGAGGGTGTTACTGAAATATTCCTCTTGTTTTCCTGTCTACTCTGAAAGGTTCATAATAACTATGCACTGTCTGTGCAGCAGGGGTAGGCTGATGCGGAGGGAGTTCCAGGTACTTAGGAATGGAGCTGCTTCACTAAAACAGGAACATCCTCATCCCAGCTCTCCCAGCACTTGGATGTAAGCCTGCTTTCCTCATACCCTACACTTTTGGTGATACCGACCCTGTTTTTATCAGACAGTCCTTGCCCCACACCCCAGCGTGGTGTCATTCCAGGGAAGACTGCTGGACTGGTGGAGGAATCAGCAGCTTACCTGGGCACCTGGGTGCCACATTCCATCTCTGCACCTCAGGGCTCTAATCAAGGAAAGAACTTGATCTAAGTAGCTCAGGGTCTTGTGGCACCTTCAATACCCCCTGCAGCAAACTCTGCTATTCTTGCAAGCAGCCTAATAAAAATGGCCTGGACTTAAAAGGAAGGCATTGAGGAAGTTCTTTCAGAGCATCCTGCCTGTGCTGGTCATTAGGGCTGCTCACAGATACTGCATTTCTCCTCGGAGCATGCGTGGAATGGTACCTCCCTGCTGCCCTCGAAGCTAAGTGTGACATGCAACCTGCTTTGGCCAATGAGACCTGATGCACTTGCCCTTCCCCCGCCTCAGTGGAAGAGTTAAGCTGAGATGCAGCTTCTACCAGCCTGGGCCCTACATACTACATTACATATGAAGCAGGGCAAAAGACAAAATTTTGCCTGTGAAATCATTAGGATTTGGGGGGTGGGGCTTGTTACTGTAGCATAAGCTTTTCATTTCTGATAGCTACAATGGCCCTCTTCATGCAACCAACTCCCTACCTTCAATTTCTGACCTAGCCCCACTTCTGACTTTTAGAAATCCACTCAGTTCAGTTCAGCCTTAGGGCCACATGGTGCACTTGAGCTACGCAAACTGCCCCCTGCTTTATGGGTTAAGACCTACTGCTGTTCAGCCCACAGAGATCCAGCAAAACTCAGGACTCTAGTGTGGCCAACCCCAATATCCTAGGCATGAAAACAGGCACAATTTTCCCCCATGTCAGCATCGAAACAAGAGTATTTTTATTAAAGTATCCCTTTCAGGCTAAGTTGATAATTTATTGTTCAAAATGATTTTGAGAGTGAAAGGGTACTGGAGGGGTATAGGCATAAGTTATCACTGTCCTGGTAAACAGGGATGTTTGGGCGCCTGAATCCGCCTCTGTCCTCTTTACAATGGAGGTCTAGGGCTATGAAAAAAATTCCTAGACGTCTTATCTGAGGATAAATCACCATACCCAGGAAATGTGATTCAAGTCCTAAGAAGAAGTGTGTGGTGAAATTAATGTGTTTATCAGAGAGTGGACTCTGCATTTACTAATCCATGTGGCCTTGGACCGAATGAGCGCAGCTGCTTCCATAAGTAGGCACATGTGAATAGCAGTAGACATCCAAACAAAACTGAGAGCCCAATGCAAAATCCAGTCGTAAAGTATGAACACCCTGCAGAAACATTAGCAGCATTGTCCTCCCACAGGTCAGCCTGGGAGCCATTTCAGAGGAAGAAGGACAAAACCAAGGAAACAATCTTAGCAGCAAAAGGAATCATTTAAACAAAGCCACAGTCAATGCAACCTCAGTGACCAAGAGCACCTCCTCTCCTAGGCATGTGAAACATATTAAATGTCAGTAAATATTTTTAAAGAATGTGAATTCTCTAGGTAAAGTAACACATGGTAAAAGATAGCTGATTTCTCTAACCTGCTGCCATTCTGCATTTTTCTTTACTTTGTGAAACACTAGGATTCTAATTGGCTCATTAAAATTTTCAGTGACCAAGAAGTATATAACAATTTTTGTAGAAGATTCTGTTTTTCTGGCTGTCCCAATCTGCACTCCTCCACAGCTTCAGATGAAGTGCGTCCCCCACCACAGGGCTGTCACATGACCTGAGCTAGTTCAAGTACCCCAACGTCCACACTCAGGTCCAGGGATGGCAATATGACTCAAACAGGATCGCAGTGCAGTTTCTCTGGGATTGCAGCCATCACTGGGCACGTTAGATTTCTAAGCTACCATAATATATTACCACGAACTGGGTGGTTTAAAACAACAGGAATTTATTCCTTCTTAGTTCTGGAGTTCGAAATCCTAAATCAAAGTGTTGGCAGGGCCGTGTTGCCTTTGAAGCCTCCGGGAAAGAATCTCTCCATGACCCCTGGTTCTGAGGGGCCCCAGCACTCCTGGGTGTTCCTGGCCTTGGCCACGTCGCTCTAATCTCTGCCTTGGTCGTCACATGGGCACATCTCCCCTCGGTCTCTGTGCCTGTGTCTTCACAGGTGTTCTCCTTTCTGCACGTGTCTCTGTTCTCTTCTCTTTTTATAAGGAGGCCTGTCACATTGGATTAAGGGCCCACCCTACTCCAGCACGATCTCTTCTTAACTTACATCTCAATAACATCTATGAAGACCCTGTTTCCAAGTAAGATCACAGTCAAAGGTACTAGGGACGGGACTTTAACATATCTACAGTGGGGACACTAGATGAGAAGGAGCTTCTCCCACTGAATGCCATGGCAGCCCACCCACCCACCTGAGAAGTAAGCAAACAGAACCAAGAGATGGAGAAAAGGCCGGAAAGGCAGGGTCCTCGTGTGATTCCATTCCTGGAATGCGTCTATATAAGAAACCCAGTCCACCTCTTGGGTTTCCCAATAGCATGACCAACAAAATACCTTTCTCACTGAAGTGTATTTAGGTTGAGTTTCGGACACAGCAAAACATTCTAATTAATATAGCTACCAATGAATAATGCCACATAATGTGACATCAAATAGTTTCCCATAATCTGGGTGGTGAAGAGAGGGTGGGGTATATGAGAAGAAGAGTGGCCATGAGATGATAGCTGTTGTGTAAGTGATGGGTATATAGGGGCTTATTATTATACAGATACATCATTCTTTGTACTTTCACATACATGTGACATTTTCCAAAATGAAAAGTTAAATTAAGTGTTAAAAAATAAGTTTCCTCAGGATTCATGCTGAAAGTCCAGCACAATTTTGGGGCTGCTTTCTCCATGATTAGAAGAAACATCTCAGAATTTAACACTTAGCAGTCCAAAAGCCACATTACCATGTGAGTTTCAACAAAGAAAAGTGACTCTGGGGTCCAGAGCAGCACTGACGAACGAGCCCTACCAAAGTCAAATCTTCTGTCATTTTGAAGTAGCAGGAACCTTGGTCTTATGTACAATGCTGGCCTACCACATTTCATCTTTGGAAGCAGCATGAGAGGCTCCTCCTCCACCCCCACCCCCACCCCCAGCCATGACAGCCGAAAAGTGTGAATCCTACAATCCTGCATGTTTTCTTAGGCCGTACCAGCCCCTGTAGCAAATTCCAAGGGAATGTGAAACTCCATCCTGCTCACTCCTCACAACCTACTTTGAACCTCTTGCTCCAGCCCACTCCCATCCCCACCTCTGTCCTGTCCCACTCACCCTGCCATCCATCCTCAGACTCTGCTTGTTCTATCCATGCTTCATCCCTCTCACTGATGCTCCAGGTGTCACTGGAGCTAGACTACCTTTGGTAAGGACCCCTGCAGGCTCCCCTCTGCCCTGGGGTCATAATTCCTCCTCCACTGCCACTCTGGAAAGGATCCCCAATCACTCCAGCATCAACCAGAGGGCAACAGAGTTAAAAAACAGACAAAAACAATTCCTACAAACAGGACCGGATCTATTCTTACCTTCTGCAAATGGTTCCCATTCATAAAAGCGGCCCATGAATGGCTTGTTGTTATAGGATGCGCACTGTACCTCCCGAATACTTCTACTGCTTTCTGGACACACCTAATAAAGCAAATGGTGAAAATGCAATTAGTAGCTCTCTCTATTTATATATCTCTTCAGAGCCCCAGTCAAATCCCAGGATATGGCTCCAACTTTAAATACCAGACCCCCTCTACTGAAACCAGGATTTCTGAAGCAAATTTGCTGATTACCTACATAAAAAATTTAAAATACAGATTGCAAGACTTCACTCCAAATTTACTAAATCAGAATCTTTGTACAGACACTAAATTTTTAACAATCTCCCCAGGTTAAGCTTTTGCACATCATGGTCTGAAAACCACTAACCTAGACCTTCTGCTCCTGACAGATTGGCCTGCTTGCTCCCCTCAGAGAGGTCGTCCATTTCCCTCTTTGACTTTGTTCATGCCCTTCATGTGCATGGGATAATATCCCAGAAAACTTGCACAGAGTCCTCACCACGTGCAGACACTGCTGTGCACACATTACACATATTAGCTCATCTAAAGCTCATGACCACCAGGGAGATAGACGTGAGAGTCCGCAGACCTTCCACATGTGAGCAAACCGAAGCACAGAAGAGCCACACGGGCTGTGGGGACAGAGGCTGGATTTAACTCCAAACATTCGGGTCCCTGCTGGACTGCGTCGCAGGGTCCCCCCCATCTTGTCTAAATTCTCTCTACTGCCTAATGCCGGACCTCCCAGCCTTCATCATGCAAAAGAATCACCCAGAGATCTTCTGGGAAATGCAAATTCTGGCATCCTTCTTCCCCCACGGATTATTTTTCAGTGAGTCTGGGATGAGGTCCAGAAATCTGTATTTTATCAAATTATCCAGGTGATTCTGATACTCTAGACTAGTCAAGGAAAATATCCAGCTCCCTATGTCTTATTTCTGTTTTATTTGTAAATGCTACAAAAGAACAAAGAGTGACATAAACTAAATGTGAAATAAGAATCAGAATCCCTCATTCGAATCATGGATAAAGTATGATCGAGCATTTTTAAACCTTGCTACACTCTGTTTAAGTGTGGAGTGTGTGTATGAGTGTGTTTTAATAATCAGAAAGGAAAGGAATCTGGCCCCTTAAATATTAAAAGCCCTGTATGTAAGAATTCTTTGGAATAAACCACTAATAAGACAGCTCAAAGTCCTGAAGGATTTACAAAGAAATCTATGGTACATGTCAGAAACACCAGGTTTCCTGAAAGACAAGAGAATGGGGTCGGGGCGGGGGGGGGGGGGTGAGCGGCGGCAGCGGGGCGGGAATGAAACCAGGTGGCTGGAGAGCATCTCCTGCTCAGCAAAGGACAGTCAGGGAGGCTGCTGGGACAGCACTCGGGGTGTTCAGAACCCTGCTGCAACCCAAGCCAAACCACAGGGAATAAGAAGCCATGCGAAGCGGAAAGTGATGGAAGCTGGTGGAGAAAAGGTCTTCACGGGCTGTGCTCTGACATCAGTGAGAAGCTGACAGGCCACTGAAGGGCTCTAGAAGCCCTAAAGCTGGAACCACGTATGATTCCAGCAACAGCAGCTGTCTCCGTGAAGGATCTGGGGTTGAGATGCTTTTTACAACCCTTTGGCCAGAACCAGAATTCAACTAGGATGTAATTGGATGAGTGACTTGGGGGAAGTCACCCTCCTTGCAACCAGAAACAATTGCTAAGATGTCTGATAAAAGTATAGATTCTGGGGCCTCACCCATGGGACGGTGGGGAAGAGGCCCAGGAATAGATGCTGGAATTGCTCCCTCAGGGGATTCTGGTGCAGCCAACCTGGCACCAGACTGCACAGCCACACCCAAACCTCAGTCTCACTCTAGATTCCTTACCATGCAATCACAGAGTGATCCAACCCCTTGGATATACTCATGAGGAAAAGAAGGGCTGGAGAAGTGGCACATTTTGCCAAAGGTCCCACAGCAACATAGTGACAGGGCCCAAGAGCTGTCACCCACTCTGGCCATAATCAAAGACCAAAGATTAGAGCAGAACAAGTGACCTGACTGTTCTGCGCCTCAAATAACCACACCCACATAAAGCCATGCTGCTCTGCACCAGGCTCCAGCCAGAAGCCACCCTTAATTAACCTGGTGGCAGCTATCAGAATTGGAAGCTGTGGACCAAAGTAATTTAGCCTGTCTGCTTACCACCCTCCTTTTCCTCAGCAAAATGGTGCCAACAGGCCAAACAGAGAGCCCATGCACCATCAGGGTCAGTGTGAAGTGCTCAGTATTTGATTATATAAATGTTTATTTACCCACAATCAATTAAGTGAAAAGTGTTAAAATGATTATGGAGGGGGGTATGTATGTGCATGTGTGTGCGCGTGTAAACAGGCAGAGAAAGAGAAGTTAAAAATGTTATCTCTGGAAGGTGGGTCATCGACATTTTCTCTTCACAATTAACTTTTGGTTTATTTGTATTGTCTAATTTTTCCACAATAAATATGTAATAGTTACATAATAAAATTTATCAGAGTTGAGCTCTTTCAGGCACATTTGGTCCTGAGCCCTTTTGCATGTGCTTCTAGTGTATAATCCCATGGTTGTTTTAATGTCCACAAACACCTGGTGTACTTATTACATCCACATGCATCTACCAAGCCAGCCAGTCACCTGTGGTAGATGGGTCACTCAGGGTAGCCCATCCCTGGTATCAGCAAGTTCTTTATATCCGAACATGGTCCAGTTACCTCCTGAGGCAGCAGAATTTAGGCGGCATCAGGTCCACAGTAGAGAGTCACCTACAGTTGCCAGGGGGCAGCCAAGCCCAGAGGTTGACCATCCTACTATCAGTTAGCACAGGAAGGTACAGCAGAAGTATAAGGTACCCTGGCAGATGGGCATGATCCTGTGTGTGACCCTGAGCAGGGACCCCTATGATGCCAGGCAAGCTGCCAATTAGAAGCAAGGCACTACTTCCTGGGAAGGAGAGGGATCTGGTCAGAGAAATGTAAGGTTCGCAGGGCCCAAATGTGGAAGTGAGTTCCTGAGACAGAATTCTGGCACAGGTGAGGAGGCAGCTGAGGTGAAGAAGGTGATGGTGATGGTGATATTAAGAACAGATAACTTTTACTGAGCACTTACTATGAGGGGGGACTCCTCCAAAACCCAGAATTATCTTCTGGAGGGTGGGCCTCTTGTAGTACAGGCTTCCCCTGCTAGGCAAGTGTTCTAGGAACCCATCCGTATCAATGTACCAGCTGGTGTTGTTAAGACAGGCTGCGTTCAGCTTCAGTGAATTTTTTTTTTAAGACTCTCAACGCCTTTGCCCATTTCATGATGGGTGATTTGTGAGAACACCTGCCCACACCAGGCTGAGTGTTCAGCAGTTTTGGGGCAAAAATGGTATGGGCCCTCCTACCCTCCCCTCCCTATTCATCTGATCTCATTCCAAGTGACTTTTTTTGTTTGTTTCCCCAGATGAAAAAAGCCATCAAAGGTAAACATTTTGTTGATATGGAAGACATGAAACAAAAAATGGCAGAAGCACTAAAAGGCATCAAAATCTATGAGTTCAAAAACTGTTTCTTGCAGTGAGAAAAATGTCTCCATAGATGTATTGCATCAAATGGAGAGTACTTTAAAAGCGACTGAAGTTTAAGCATGTAAGAATAAATACACAATTTTTTATAAATAAATTTCTTGGTCCCCCCTCAGAAATGCCAGACACTCCACCATGTGATTTGTGTATATTAGCTCATTTAATCCTTAGGACAACATTATACCCATTTTACAGATAAGAAAGCCAGAACAACAAAAAGTTAAATGAGCTGCCCAAGATTATGGGACTAATAAGTGGTGGAGTAAGGATCTGAACCCAGGCACTTGGGGCCTAGAACACATGCCAGTAACCACTAGTGGCCCTTGAGAGTACATGGACAGCAAAGTTAATAAACTGGGAGCTGGGGGCCAAGGATGAAAACCAAGCTGGCCATGGAAATTCTGTTTCACGTCTCTTGTAGATTAGATCTGTTTTTACTTGTTAGATTCTTATCAGTATATGATCTTTCAGTTTACGGGCTCTCTGAAGTTGAAAATTCCAGGTTACGGGTCATTTTACATTTGTTATATTTTAAGTGGGTTGTTTCCTGATGCTGTAGACTGAGTCACTCTCAGCTTATCAGTAATTACTTCTATATTACACCGTGAGTTAGCTTTGGGCACATTTTCTGCAGACAGCTGATCCCTTCCATGGACGCAGATTTTTGGAATTTACAGGCCAGAAAGCTGAGACAGGGAGGAAGCCGTGTTGGTAGAGAGCAGGCTGACTCAGGATAGGGCCAGGGAAGAGTGGAGCTTCGTAGCCAAGTAACGCCCCCAGGAGACAGCCTCCCTTCAAAGGACTCCCTTCTGCGCAAAAGAGGGAGGGATGTTTCTACTGGTCACTTACGGAAAGAGAAATAAAGATGCGCTTTCATACAACACGTTGAGTCCTTGTAAAGCACTTCAGGCCCTATCCCAGGGCCACCTAGACAACTGCTGGGGTTGCTATGAGTCCCGAAGAGTGTTATGGAAATGGGGGCTATGTTTCCAGTGACTCTGGTTAGCCGGAGATGACAATGCTATACCTAACTTCATCACTCAAGAGGCCACTGTTGGTGAGCGTACACTCATCTTTGGTCAATCCATTACTTTCCGTTCCCCAGGAGACTAAAGAGAAGCATCCACAATGAAAGTGGCACCAGGGAACAAGACCTTGAAGTGTGCCTGGGTCAAATAGGCATTTTTTTATCCTTTGCATTGCTCTGGATTCGATCAAAAGACCAGCTATCATAGCAACATGCAATGTATTTATCATCACCACAGTGAGGAAACCTAAAAAAAAAATCTAGAAAATATCCCTGCACTGCCATGAGAAAGTGGCCATGTGACCTTGGGCAAAGCTGTGCTGCTCTAAATGACCACTCCCACCTCCCAGGTGTTTTTGTGAAAATTAAATTAGTGATACATTAAAGTTTCTAGCTCATAGCAATGCTCAATAAGTGTTAGCTGAATCAGAATCTACATAAACATCAAAGATGAATCCGCCAGTTCCAGAAGCGTAAGTGCCTGAAAGGTGGGTGTGCAGAGCAAACACCCCCTCTTTCTCTTCCACAGCTGGAAATAGGCTCGGTTTCCAAGCTGTAGGATAATATAACCATAGACCAAACTTTCTTACAAGTAATCCAGCACATTTCTTAAATATGTTTAATATCTGCTTTCTCAAGTTACTTGGAACAAACTCAACCTTGCAAAACTGCTCTGCTGCCCCCAGCACTCCAGCCCGCCTCTCCAGGCAGAGACTTGGTTTGTCCAGAAGAGTGGAGTCAAGGCTTTGGGTTTTACAAAAACAAGCAGAAAACACTTTTCCCCCCACCCACGTCCATAATGTTTTTTCCTAGAGCACTGATTTTCAACCAGCGTGTCGCAAGAATTTTTAAAATATGTAAGATTTGACTATTTGGTCAGGGTCTCACTGACCTCTTTTCCCTTAGATTGTCAAAAAAACGTGACAACAAACCAACACAACAGTAGCCATGCTGGCGTGAATGAATTGAAAATCACTGTCCTAGAGAAGGTGTTTCCTTCTCATTTAACGCACACGTGAAGACCCAAAGCATGTTAATGTGGCTAAGTCCACCCATTCATCCTGAAGAACCCTATATTTTTAAGTACTCTGGACATAGGCCCATGAAAATATCAGCATTTCCCAGGAGTATTTACTTATTTCTTCTCCCTCTTTACCATATTAATATATCTCTATGCCAGTAAGAAGGTCTCAAAGAGAACACGTTTCTTTCTAACTAATCAGGAAGTATATGGCAAGATGCAAACTTTTTAAAACATTCAAAACTCCCACTTTGCCAAGGAGCATAAATTTTGTAGTGGCTACTTCAAGGTCACATGAGTAAGGCTTGTTTCCTTCCCTCTGCTCTCTGCAGGGGCAGGATGTGAAATTCCTTCAAAGGTAAACAGTCAGCGTGCTCCTGCCATGTGCCAGGTGTTATGCATCGAGAATGCAGAGAAGAATCCGTCACCCTCGTCTCTCGCGAGGATTTCACAGGTCAAGACGAGAAAAATACAGAATCCAAAATATGAGGTGGGCAAAATTAGGTTTACAGTTGTTTGCGTGGAAAAAGGCATGCAGGCTGTGATTTTTACAGTGGATTTATTAACTCAAAAGTACATCACTCACAACGGTAAATCTACTTTTGCCCACCCCCGTAAGTCATTCAATGAGAAGTATTTAACAATTTGGGCACTAAATTTCTAATCTCGCAAAACAAGGAGTAATTGATCCTTCCTAATGTCAATAAATTAAGGAAATAAAAACTAATACACTATATATAATTAAAAATACAGCTGAAAATTGAAATGTGGCTAGCAGAGATCAGCAAAGTGGGAGGAAAGGGAGTGATTTCTGCACCTTGCAGAGTTAGGACTCGACACGGAAAATCTGCAGCTGACGTATCAAGGAGCAGGGCTATCAGCATGCTATTTAGAGTGATGGGGAGACTGTGATTACATCCTGGGAGATGAACTAGAACACATCTCTCTCTACCACTGTGACATTTTTTACTATTTGCACTACTTTTTATAATCATGGAAAGTGACAACTGTGAGCAATTCACATAGAGGTGTGTGATTCATACACATACAGTTCATACTAATGAACTACATGTGAATATTTCCATTTAATATTTCCATATTCATACACATTTCACATAGGTATGTGAAAGGCCACTGATAGAATATGAGGAAGTCTAGTCGGAAAACTTTCTGTGGAAAATTCCAAGTGGTCTAAGAAGATGAAAAACTGGACAACATAGAAAAACACTGACAGTGGCGTGTATTTCCCGGATAAGGAGGGTGCTGACAAGCTCATGATAACAGAAAGTCACACTGAACGCCCAGTTAAAGGACCTGTCTGTCCAGTAACTGCTCCCGGCAAGTTTTACATCTTACAGAACTACACTGAATTTTCACCTGGTCCACTTGCTAAGTTCCTCTTCAAAACTGCAGTCAGGAAGTTGTCAGCTCCTATTTCATTTGGTACCAGAATAGACACAGGGCGGAATCGGAGTCTGCTTGAACAGAGCATGCTTCACTACCCTGGAGATTTGTTCAAAATCTTCCCTTGATTCTCACATACTGTGAGGCAGAAACAACTCCACATGGATAAATCCATTGTCAGAAGCCGATTTCACCCCAGGGAAATTTACTGGGAAGCCACTGACCCCAGAGCTCGGCACGTCTCCGTTTGCTAAAAGCCGCCCTCAGCCCTGGGTGTTTTTCCTCCCCTAACTGAAGTGCACTCTGCCTATACTCAGGATCAAGCCTCCTTTGGCAACAAAGAGCCTTAAAAACTTACAGCCTTGTCCCCACCTTGCCCTTAATGGCCTCCCTTCTCCAGAAGGAGCCAGACATCAGTCCCCTCTCCAGGAGAAAACCCTGAATTCAGAGTGCTTCCAAGAAACTGGGGACAGAGACACCACCTCCAGTGCAAAGCGCACAAGTGTCCCTGTCTGGTAATGTATTTAGCAAATAATAGTATAAAACCCTAGGACAGCTAGTAGAAAAGAATTTCATTTTAATTGTGTCCCCTCAGGCACCAGAGCAATTGCAGTTCTTTTTTCTCCTCCCCCAGCTGCACCCCTGTAAAGACTCCAGTTCCTTTGTTCCCAAGTCTTGGCCTCCAAGAGTCTCCAGAATGAAAAACCAACTATTTACTCGATTCCTTAAATATTTGTTATTTTGTGCCCCAGCTGAGAAAGTGCAGGGCTGCAGAGAAAGCACAGATGCCTCCCTGAGTCACTGCGGTCTTCAACACGTGCAGGTAAAGCCACCGCTCACTGGAGAAATACCTGATTCCACAGGGAGGGTCCCAGAGAGCCCCCTTCTTGCTCCTCAGCCATGATGGGACTCTAGGTCTCTGCCACTCCCTCTTCCTAGAACACTCTTGCACCCCTGGTAAACTGCCCCTGTCTGCAGACTCCCAAGGGCCTACACGCAGGTGCAGCGGTGCCCATGCTCTGCACTTGCTCTCACCTAGTGATGGTGCTCTCTCCCACTGGACTCCGCGCCCCTCAGAGACAGAGCCTATGCTAATCTCAGTGTCCCTGACCCAGGGCCTGACCCCTGACCCCACTCAGTGTCAGTGCTGTGCATGTGCACACTCTCCAAGCCAGAGCCCACCCAGCGAGTGACCAGGAGAGTGGCGCTGGTGGTGGCTGGGACTGACACCTGCTCTAAAAGGCCCCGATGTTCTATCTGTGCGGGAGCGTGCCACCTCAACTTCCTCACACACTCGCAGGCAAGGGAGTAACCTTTCTTATCTTTAAAGATGACATTCAGATATCATCACTGCTGCGTTTATTATTGATTTGGCAGTATTTCAGAGAAGAATCTTATATGAATCTAACAATCCTAAGGACACCCAGAATGCTTAAAATTCCACATACTTTATAAGGTAGGGCTTAATATAAAATGTGCACATTTCACCAGCATGAAGCTATCTATAGTTTCACTTGTCTCACTTTATACATGACCAAGGGTGATTACATTGAAACTACATCACAGCCAAAATGTTAGGGCTCTACTGGGCAAAGGGGAAGGACTCTCGACCACATCCAACCCATAGGGCAAAGGGGGACCAAGCAAGTCTGACCATTTCATCCACAATCCTGTGACTTCGCATTTGGGAATTGAAAGCTGCTCAGATGTGGGAAGAGCTTACTCCACCCCTATCTACAGAGAGGCATGTAAGCCACGTCCATTTATCCAAGTCCAAACGGTGTACTTACTAGCAATGTGTCCGCACCATGCCAAGCTCCACAGACACATGGCCTGATCTGAACCTCGCATCAACCCTCTGGAGTAGAAACTATCATCCCCACTTTACCGATGGTCCTCAGGGAGTGAAGTTACTTGCTGGAGGAAACTCAACACTCTGATGTTGCAGCTCAGGTTTGCATCCAGCTCAGCTTTGCTCCCAAACCCACCACCCCTTGCAGGCCTAACCTTCAATTTACCCAGTTGCTTAAAATTGTGTTCTGACTTTTCACTGTGTTTCAAAGAGTTTCTCACTCATCTATCTCATGCATGGAAGTCAAGCAAGGCCATGTGACAGTTCTATATTTTGAGATGTTAAAGAATAAATTCCCCATTCAGACTGTGACTATTTAAAATAGGAGAAAGTGAGAGGAGAAAAAAGGAGGGTCCCTACCCACTGACAAGCATGGTAGCACCTGAGTTTCTGACAGAATCTTGCCTTCTAGTCTTTGACTAAGCTGCCTCTTTTGCCCCTCAATGCTCTTTTCTTTCACTTTTTCTTTTTTAGCCATCTTTGGAAGCCCAGCTCAATCTTTCCAGCCTCAGTAGAGTCTTCTGCAACCCTGTGGCCTCCTGGTCTGTGCTCTGAGTTCATCCCCTCATGAAGTGCTCCAGCACCAAGCACAATGACTTACGAATAGCTGCAGGTGGCACCTGGCACATTTCCCACCATTGGACCACAAGGACATTGTCAGAGGAGATGTGACCAGTGATGAGGCACTGCTCTGAGATATCGAAGTCATCCAAGCCATTTCCCCTAACTCAGGCCACCCATCCTGTGCATTGCCACACATCTCAGAGCTGAGCCCTCTGCTGTGGGACTGGAGTGGCCTTAGAAAGGGGACATTCTATCAGAACTGGGGTGGGATATATGGGAACTTAATTTCAGGGATGGAGTTCTGAAATCTGTAGATATTTTCAACCTTCCCTGGCCTAATTTCCCTTCTTTGTCTTCTCCCAGATAATAACTAAAGAGATATGCAAATGCATGCATTATTTTTTAATCTTTTGAGAGGACATAAGTGATAACCTACATTCCCCATTAGATTAGTATGACTTTTCACAATATTGCCCTTCCAATTTTTGCCTCTTTGAACAGGAAGATTTGCAGGATTTGGTGATTCATGTCATCTCTTCCCGTTGGACATGGGAGAGGATATGTAAATGTCTACATAAGGTCATTGGTGCTGGAGGCTGGAGCACACGGGTTCCCAGGGAGAATGAGCAGGTAGGACTTGATACAGCAGGACTGAGAGCACTCTCCTCAGGAAGGCCTGCTTGCAACATGGGTCCTCGGCTGGCATCTGTAACTTAGATTGTACAAGGGTTTCCACCAGTCCCAAGTGATACGAGTGACTCACTATGCCCAAACCATATGTACAAACAATATAGCTTATGCTGAACATCTGCTTTCCTTTGGGACTCTGGAATTTTAGTATGTGGCAGGCAGAAGGTGCCTTTGTATCCAGCCCCCAGTAAAAACTTTGGGCAGAGTCTCTGACCAGCTTCCCTGGTAGACAACACTCCACATGTTGTCACAGCTTGTTGCTGGGGAATGAAGGGTGTCCTGTGCGACTCCACCAGGAGAGGGCTCTTGGAACGGAAGCTGGTGGCTGCTGTCCTCTGGACTTGGCCCCACGTGCCTTTCTTTATCTCTGTGGATTTTTCTCTTTATTCTTTCGTTGTAATAAATCATAGCTGTGCATATGACTACATGCTGAGTCCTGTGAGTCCTCCTGGCAAATCATCAAACCTAGAAGTGGTTTTGGAAGCCCCTAACACAAAGAACTTTAAAGTATTCATAGGATACAGAACGTCCAGTCAAGATGGCAGCAGAGGTAAACGCAGTATCAAATCCTCCCACAACCACACCAAATTACAACTAAACTACAGAGCAACCATCTGTCAGAACCGCCTGAAACGTGGCTAAAGGAAAGTCCTACATCTAGGGATTTGAAGAAGAGGCCACACCGAGACTTGTAGGAGGGTGAAGACACAGAACAGGCTGGTCGCACACCCATGCATGGCCGTTTATAATCGGGAGGAATATCTCAGCTGCACACATCTGCCCTGAGGTGCGAGGGGTCCCAACCCCGCACTGGGCCCCCCAGTTCACGGTGCCAGTGCCAGGAAGAGAAGTCCCCATGACTTCTGACTGGAAAAGCCAGTGGGGATTAAAGCTGAGGGAGGTAGAGGGCTTCTGGAGTCCCAGGCAGCTCCTCTTAAAGGTCCCATGCATGGACTCACTTGGACTCACTTGCTCTGGTCTCCAGCAACTGCAGCAGTATCAAAAGGCACCAGGGACATACAGGAGGAACAGAACTGTCTGGCATCAGGGTGAGAGCTAAGGAGGGGGGCGGCTATCTCCCAGAGAGAAGTACTGGCAGAGGCCATTGTTCCTTTTCGGAGCCCCTCCCCCCCAATTAAGCCATCAGGGGTGGGGCACCATATCTGAGTCTCCACCAACCTGGCTAACACTGTTTACCCTGCTCTGGTGATCCCCTAAGACCCCACCCAACCCAACTTTCAGGCCCACCCAAGCCATTTCCAGTGGCTTTTCCATATAAATGACCTGTCTTGCCTCATGCTTCAGACCTTCCTAAAATCTCCCAAACAAGCAGCATCTGGCCTCTGTACACCCTGTACCTCTTGCTAAGTGGCCCCAGGCCTGGCACTAGGAGCAGCCAGCCTTGGTTCCCAGCTTGGCCTCTTCTAGGCACATACAAGCCCAGCACAAGTAGCAGTCATTTGCAGATCACTCTGTACCTCATGCTGGGTGATCCTCCTAGGCAGGGCACATGACATGGATGACCTTGCGCTTCCCAGGAGGCCCCAGAAGCAATGCACCTAGTGTACAGCTTCAGATCACACCAGATTATAACCCTACCACCTTGAGGAGTGACACACTCAAGGGGCAGATGTGGTGAGCACCAAAGTCCCATTGAAACAAGTCCTGCTCCTTAGGGTCCACTCCCACACAGGAGTTCCTTGAATAATCAGCCTGGGGTCAATCCCTGAATGCCAAAAGCAATCAAGGTTCAACTACAATCAAAGCACACAGCCCAGTTCTGGTGACTGCGGAGTCTGAGTCACTGGACCCTACAGGACAGCTACTACATAAGGCCACTCTACCAAGTCTGGGAGACGTAGCAGCTCTACATAATCCATAGAAACAAACACGGGGAAACAGCCAAAATGCGGAAACAAACAGGTCCCAAATGAAAGAAAAGGAGAAGTCTCCAGGAAAAAGAAAAGCTAAATGAAGTAGTATCAAACAAACTACCAGATACAGAGTTCAAAACAATGGTTATATGGATGCTCAAGGAACTGAGTGAGAACATCAGCAGCATGAAAATGGACATGAAAACCATAAAAAAGAACCAGGTAGAAATGAAGGATATAGTAACTGAAATGAAGAATAATTTACAGGGAATCCACAGTAGAGTAGATGAAGCCAAGATCAGAACAACAATTTGGAATATAAGGAAGCAGGAAACACCCAATCAGAACAGAAAAAAAGAAACCAAAAATGAGGATAATGTAAAAAGCCTATGGGAAAACTTCAAGCATGCCAATATTCACATCATGAAAGGAGAAAAGAGAGAGCAAGAAATTGAAAACTTATTTTAAAAAATGACAGAAAACTTCCCTAAGCTGGTGAAGGAAATAGGCATACAAGTCCAGGAAGTGAAGAGAGTCCCAAACAAGATGAGACCAAAGAGACCCTCACCGAGGCACATCATAACTAAAACGCAAAGGTTAAAGACAAAGAGAGACTCTTAAAGGCAGCAAGAGATAAGCAGTTAGTTAACTACAAGGGATTAACCGCCTGCTGATTTCTCAACAGAAACTTTGTGGGCCAGAGAGGAGTGACAAAAAGTATTCAAGATAATGGAAAGCAAAGACCTACAACCAAGATGACTCTACCCAGCAAAGCTATCACTTAGATCAAAAGGACATACAAAGAGCTTCCCAGACAAGGAAAACCTAAAGGAGTTCATCACCACCAAACCAGTATTATATGAAATGTTAAAGGGTCTCCTTTAAGAAGAAGGGGGGAAAAAGATAAAAAATATGAACAATAAAATGGCAATAAATACATATCCATCAACGACTGAATCTAAAAATAAATAAATAAATAAATGAAGAAGCAGAACAGAAACAGACCCATAGATACAGAGAACATTTTGACAGTTGCCAGATGGAAGGGGGGTCAGGGGGCTGGGAGACTAAGGTGAGGGAATTAAGAAGTACAAATCGGTAGCTGCAGAACAGTCATGGGGATGTAAAGTACAGCATAGGGAACACAGTCAACAATATTCTAATAACTATGTATAGTGTGAGATGGGTATGAGATTCATCAGGACAATCTCTTAGTAAGTTACATAAATATCTAATCATGGGGTTGTACACCTGAAACTAATATAATATATCAAGTGTAATTGAAAAATAAAAAATAATTTTAAAAAATGCAAGGGTCATAGGGTATGACCCAGATCACAAGAAGCTGTGGGCTTACAAAAAGATGTGCAGTAAGAGGACCTCGAAGGAGTGCTTACCAAAAGGAGTAAGTAGGGTATGGCTCGGGGTGACAGGGTGCGCTGGGGAGGGCATGGCAAAATGTTACAGCAGTGAAGGCAATTACACCTGCACGATCCTTTGTCAACATTTTATTAGTGTTACTTCTTTGTGTTGGGTTTGAGAAATTGTTTCGCCTACTTCCAAAATGACAGCAGATATCATGAATTCACAAGGATATTTAAAGATTCATTGCAATTCAATCTCCTCAGTAGTGGAGCTACCCCAGAACCCAGAGGAGCCATGGCTGACACATGGGGAGACACAACCCTGCTTCTGGCAGCACAGGTCTGGCAAAAAGAGCATGGCTTAAAAAAGGTAGGTTAAATGAAAGGAATGCTTGGTAGATACCAGGTCCACATACATGCCAAACGCCCTCTGCCTTTCCCTTCTCCTTATGATTTAGTTGGTCTTCAAAATTAAGAAACAGACTAGTCAATGGGAGAATGTGTTCTTCACTGGAAATGAATTCATTTCATTTTAAAAGGATTGTAGTGGGTATTCAAGAACAGGGACCATGTCTAATCATAGGCACTAGTATTTCTTTTTGATTTATGATCCTCACAGCTCCGTGAGGTAGATGATATGACTTTCCTTTTATCTTCCAGGGCGCCTGGTCTGTTACAAGACAAGCAATGACGTTCACTTAAGACTCACCAGTTGACTGATTAGTAATGGCTTTAGAAAAATTACTGCTTTACAGAAATTAATAATTGCTGAAGTCTGTCAGTGTAAGAACAAGCTAAAAAGCACTCCAGGCATTCAGAGGAATTATTAAAATCACAAATTAAGTCATTTCTATGGACTCTATGGCAGGAAATATATTTTTAATGAGGAAATTGAAGCTAATATATAACAGCTGTCCTGTTACTGAGTAACGGAGTATTACAGCAGATTAAATTATTAATAAAAAATATGGCAACTTGGAAATTTAACCTTTACACACACTCTATTCCTTTCTCTTTTATATGTAATCTCTAAATGGATTTTTTTAAAAAAATTACATTTGGTCACAGTAAGAAGTTGCCATTTATAATTTCCTTTGCTACTCATTAGCAGTGGAATCTTCAGCAGGTAACTCACTATCAGGCTTCCTCGTGATCCAGTAACTAAAGTGTGCATACCTGGAGGAGCACGGAGCCCCTGGGAAACTTACTGGATGACACCCATGCCAGTCAGACATCCAAACTCCCACTTATTTGGTGCCACCACCAGCTCCCCTACATCAGCCAAACTGCACTTGACCCACAACCCCGATCAGAGAATATTGTTCACATAAAGCCACTGAGAATTTGGAAGTTGCTTGATATGCAGCAATAGGTTGTCAATAAGTGATTCAAAAAGTATTCACAAGTTACTAAAGGCATAACCTCATTAAAAAAAAAAAAGAAAAGTAGATGGGGAGCATAAATGGAGAGAAATGGGAAGGCAGGAAGGTTTAAAAACTGCATAGCATAGCCTGGCACGCAGGGGAACAAGGTCGTGAAAAAAGGAGGACTCAGCGTGGTGCCGCCACTTCCTCAGCCTTCGGTCTCTGCCCCTTCTGCGGAGCTTCCAACAGTGCTCCGCTGGGACAGCGCACCTGGGGGGTCGCAGTCTCTGTGGTCCCTAGGAGCTGCTGTCAGGAAGACCCAGGGAAGAATTTGCCATTTTCAGTGGAAAACAAGTGGCAGTTACTAGTTATTCTGACCATGTACTTTGGAATGGGATATGCCACACCTGTCTTTCTAGTAAGACACCAACTGCCTAAGAAATAAGGATGTTTTAGTTAATCCATAAAACAGGTAACTAATGAATGGACTTCTCATCTTTCCATAGCAATATTTTCCCTTTTATTTCTTTTTTCCTCCTTTCTGCCCCCCCATCCAAAAAAAAAAATTACAAAATACAAAAACATGGCCTAGAAAAGCCAAGTCATGCGTCTTCCCCATTTTCGCTGCCATCCAGTCGGAAGGAAGAGCAGCGCTGTGCAGGCCCGGATTGGCGGGGTACTCACGTTGGTGTTGCACAGCTTGTACTGGCGGTAGGCCCCAATGCAGGAGATGGCTGCGGACCGGGCGGGCTGGGAAAAGCTCTGGGCTGCCCGGGGGGGCCCCATGGCATGGCTGCTGCTCAGTTCTGGGCTGTGGAAGAGACTTGAAGCTGAAGGGAAGCCTTGGTCATAGGTCAAAGGGAGCTGATAGAGGGACGTCTCTGAGGCCTGCAGTCCAGAACGAGGGCGACTGTCACTCTGGTACAGAGGTCCACGGTGGGGGGCCCGGTGGGCTGGTGGGCTATAGCCATGGCTAGGACTAGATGCCCCCTGGGACCTGGATTGCCGGGACGAGGGCTTCTGCCTCCGAAGCCTCTGCGGTGAGTGTGCGGAGTCCGTCTGCAGCGGTAAGATGTACGGGGCCTTCCCATAGCCATACTTGCCAGGGCCGATGGGACCTCGGGTCCTGCTGCTACAGAGACACACAAGAGAGGAGATGAACAGTCAGGGGAACTGTCATGTTCACCCAGAAGCTCTGATCCACGGTAGAGGGACGGGGTAGAAACAGAAGCTTGGGAGAGAGCTTACGGAGGGGCAGAGGGTAGAGGGGCATTCCCAGAGCAGGGCGTGTTGTGGGGGGTAGGACACGGCTCTGCAGAGGCTAGAAGGTGGGAGGAAGGAGGGAATCAGCCGTGCGTGATGTCAGTAGTTGAAAATGGGGTTAGGATGGTAAGCTGTGGTCGGTATGTCACTTACATCAGGGGGTTTGGGTATTTACATCGGTTGTAGGGAGCCTCTGAAGGTTTTTTGAGAAGTATAAGATATAATTGTAATTTTAGCCGTAGTAACCTCCTGTTCTTTTTTTTCTGATAATAGTTTGTGGTGTTTTTTCTCACTCAACTATGCCTGATATTTCAGACCTTGTTTCCATTACCATTCATGCCCAAATAGCTTTTCCAGGTAAGTAGAGCTTAGCTAACCAACCAAATTCTAGCACAGTTCTGGGCCTGACTTGTGCTGGGTCAGACTTAATCCCTGAAGAAATGAGAGGAGGTTCAGCAACTGGAGACTCCATCACTCTCCAGGCAACCCATGCCAAACAACAGGTCGGCGGCCATCTTCCTGTCGCTGTGGATTTTGTCGAGACCTGTTGCCTTGTGAAATCTTATGAAAATCATATAAACAGTGGTGTGTTTGGAAGTGCTTGACAACTGGCATTCCAGAGGGGGGGAAAGCTGTAGCATTTTCTCATTTCCGTAGTATAAATACTCCCACCATGGTCAATTCCAAGCTGCCATCGTGGAGACACAATCGGCAGCAGCGAGGAGGGGAAAACCAGCTCCAGCACACACCGCCTGTAAACTTACCACACAGCAACTGTTTGCATGACAAAGGAATGGGAAAGAAGCACAAAAATGAATCAAATGTGGTTCCCAAGGTCTCAGCCTTACAACTGAAAGCAACTAGAACATCCCCCAGGGCAGGATAAAGGCCTTGGAGGCACTGCTGAAACGCTGCTTTGGGAACTCTGAGGCCAGAGGCAGGACTGTGGTCCATAGGGATCTGAGAAGGTTTCGCCACCACTGGTCTGCGACTTGGGAAGCACAGGTTCCAATATTCTGTGGAAGGACTTAAGTCAGTCATAGAACTCTTATTTGTAAAATGACTAAACTGCATTAAATGACTTCGAAGGTCATTCCAGCTCTAAAATTATATGCTTCCATAATAATTAATGCTACTTTTACGTAAAGTTGGAAAGGTGCCCAAGGGTTTCTACAAGATGGCCCCATTAAAATAAGCACATTAAAATAGCAATCAAAGTAAAACATTAATTTTTGCCCTCATGAGGAAATTCTTTCTTCACTGTACATAACCACCGAATATAAAATTTCACAGACCACAACTAATTATTAACATCTTTATCACTAATTGTACCTTCATTCTTAGCTGATACGGCTTTGAATTAAACTATGCTACAGTGCTTATTTTGCCTTTAGGCACTTCTCAGTTAATCTTGGCAACACTCGGGGCTCTGTTAATGCTGCGGGATCCAGCATGCTGCTTCAAAAGATGCATTTAAAAAGTTAGTCTTAAAAATATGTATAACTTGAATGTAATTTGCGTTTTTCTTCCTCATGCAGGCCAGGTAAAATGAATGACATCATGCAAAGGCAAAGGAAAGAATTTCTCTGTGTGTATATATGGGTGTCTTTTTTTTTTTTTAAGATCTGAAAGCCTACCAAAATCTCTTTTTTTTCCATTATTTTATTTTATTTTTAATCAGTATTTTTAAATTGTTGATATCGTACAGTTTTCTGTCTTTTACCCCGCCCCCAGCCCACTACCCCAGCCCTCCCCACCTTCCTCCCATTTCCACCCCCCATAGTTTTTGTCCATGAGTCCTTTATACTTGTTGCTCTAAACTGTTCCCCTTTTTTCCTGAAATTCCCTCCCCTCCCCCTCTGGTCACTGTCAGACTGTTCTCAAATTCAGTGTCTTTGTTTATATTATGCTTGTTTCTTTGTTTTGTTGATTAGCTTCCTGATAAAGGTGAGATCATATGGTATTTGTCTTTTGTTCTATCCTCAAAGTAAATACTGGGTGGAGACCCCCAGCTGAAGGTGACAGAAATGGGGACGTGGAACAGAGCTTCTCAACTTGAATGTGCGCGGGAACCACCCCTGGATCTTGCTGAGAAACAGGTCCTGACTCAGGAGGTGTGGGCGGGGCCCTGAGGTTCTGCATGTCCTACAAGCTCCCAAGTGATGCTGGGGCTGCTTGGTCCACAGACCCACAGCTCTGAGAAACAAAGTCGTGGGAGAGAATTGAAATTCCAAACAAAACTGTGAAAATTCAACAGCCAAATTTATCATGTTATTGAAAGAATATAGGAATAAATTAAAAACAAACAAAAATCTCTGAGTTTGTGACATCTATAAAAACTCTGCCATCCTAGGCCATACTGCCTGCTGCAGCTCACCTGGTGAGGGCTGACTGGCCCTCACCCCCTGGGGGCAGAGGAGGCAGAGCACCTGCTGGTGCCTGAGGACTTGTGTAAGCAACTTTTCAAAGGCTGCCCATCACTCCTGAGGGGGTAATGCATACATGTACAAATGTGCAAATGTATATTTTTGTATTTGCACTGCCTTCTGGGAGGCTCTGTCCAAGGAGGAGAACCATTCAAAACCCCCAAATAGGAACACCATTTGAAAAATGATCATTTGTAAACAAATGACAAGCTAATTCTGAGAATCCAACTAAAAAGAGCAAGCATTCAATTAGGGTGTGATCACGAGAGATGTGATTTCTGAATACTTGACTCAGAACACTTGGACATGCAGCAGGTTCATCCCCACTTGGCCACAAGGACGTATGTTTCCCTTACAGCTGGTCAGAGCTAATCATCCTGACGGTTCACAATGGCCTCCTCCCCACCAGGCCACTTGCAGAGCGGCTTACATGAACCAGGCAGATTTACGCATAGTTGGGATAATAAGCACAGATGTGGCCGAGGGGAACCTTGTGGCCAGTTACCCTCCCAGGGGTCCATGTGGTAGATGCCTAGGGGGCTGTTACGCTGATTAGTTCTGCTTGGTCTCCCCATAACCCATCACCAGAATTTTACTATGGCCTCCCCTCTTGTCAAAGCTCTGACTAATTCCAGAAAGGGAAGCCTTAAGAAAGAAACAGAAAAAGCCTGGTTTGAAGATCAAAGATATGCATGTCAGTGTGGCATAGTGGTCAATGAATGACTTGGACTCTGATGCCAGGGTTCCTGGGTTTATATCCCACCTCTGCTACTTACTAATTTACTTACTTACTTACTTACTTACTGAACCTTTGAAAAAACTACTCAGTCTTCTGATGCCTCAGTTTCTTCAAACAGGTCCAAGACTAGGATGAGGCCAGTGAAGCATGTAGTGTCAGGTACATTCTGGTTGAACCTGAGAGTAATGTCTTCTTACGTTTTTTACCTAAAGGCCTCGCCCTAGCCCAGTCCTCAGTTTATAAATAAATATGATGATAGCATCTTTCTCATAGGTTGTTGCACAGAGTAAACAACTTAGTAAGAGCAACAGACTTAAATAATGACTAGCATAGAGCATGCATGATGCAAATATTTGCTTTTAAAAAGTGTTCAGGCTTGGCCATTTAATAGCTCCACAAACTTTGGAAAAGACTGTGCCCTCAGTTTCCTTACCTATAAATGGGAGAATACCCACTAGGATGGCTATGAGAAAAAGGACAGATAATAACAGTGTTGAAGAGGATGTAGAGAAACTGGAACCCTCACACATTCCTGGTGGGCATGAAAAATGGTGCAGTTGCTTTGGAAAACTATCGGCATTCCTCAGAAAGTGAAATGTAGAGTTCCCATATGCCCCAGCCATTCCAATCGTGGGTACATACCCACAGAAATGAAAACATATGTCCACACAAAATCTTAACCCAAATGCCTTTCAAGTGAGAACAGACAAACAAAATAGTGGTATACTACTCAGCCACAAAAGGGATGAAGTATTTACTCATGTACACTATGAGACAGGTGAACCTTGAATACATTCTCAGTGAAAGGAGCCGGACACAAAAGGCATGTTTTGTGCACTTCTATTTATACGCACTGCGCAGAAGAGGCAACTCCACAGACACAGGAAGTGGACTGGTGGCTGCGGGGGCTGCGGGAGAGGAGAATAAGGAACGATGCTAAGGATACAGGATTTCTTTTAGGGATGATGAAAATGTTCTGTAATTAGATAGTGACGATGGTTGTGCAACCTTGTGGATATACTAAAAACCACTGAATTATACACTTCAAATGGTGAATTTTATGGTATGTTAATTTATCTCAATAAAGATGTTATTTTTTACATGAGAACATGAATGATGTCCATTTTATCTACTGACAATGATGTTGTAAAGATCAAATGGAGGTTACTAACAGGAACACATTTTTTAAATCTAAAAGCAGTTTTTGTCATGTTTTCCATCATTTGTTTCCACAACCTTTAACACACAAACCTTTACCGAGCAACTTCTATGAACATCTACTGAGCACGGTGTGTGACGTTTTCCTGCCTGGCCACACTCCCAGCCCTGACGACACACGGAGATGCTGAGCCCCTTCCTGACAGCGAGGCTCACGGACGGACGGAACGCCACAGCAAGCATTCTGGCGCCAGGTCCAGGCCCAGCTCTTCCAGTGACCTGCCACGGGTTTGGCGGAAAATGTTGCTTCTTGAGATAATGGCTGCAAATAGCATTTTGGAAAGGGTAATAAACACATAAAATATTTTCCTCACAACATGCTGGCTGCCCTCCAGGGGCTCATTATGTGTGATGTTGTGCAGCTTTGTGATGTTAATGCTAATCAGTGTGATGACTCCTCATCCAGGCTCCTAACTAGGCAGGAATGCTGGAAATGTGTCATCTACAACCATCACCAGTAACTGACAACACCCACATTTCTATTCCCTGCACAAACCCCTCTCCTGCAAATCAACTGCACAGACCCAACTAGCCTGTGGACCAGGGGTCCCCAGCCTCCAGGCTGCAGACAGGTCCGGTCCGGGCCTGTTAGGAACCAGCCACACAGCAGGAGGTGAGCTTGAATGTAATGTGCTGGAATCATCCCAAAACCATCCCCCCATTCCCTGGTCCATGAAAAAATTGTCTTCCACGAAACTGGTCCCTGGTGCCAGAAAGGTTGAGGACTGCTGCTCCGGACTACAGTCTGTTTATCACCTGTGATGTGAATGAAAGTCACCTGGGGATCTTGTCAAAGTACGGCCTCTGATTCTGCATTTGTAACAAGCTCCCGGGTGATGCTGATGCTGTGGGTCCTGGGTCCACACAGCCTCACAGAAATCTAAAACTCAACACATTCAGGCCAAAATTCATCCTCTTTGCTCACTTCTAATTCTTCCTATATTCTCCATCTCAGTCATTCTCAAATTTAAGCAAGCAACAGAGTTATCTGGAAATCTCATTTAAATTGTTCAAATGGTCATTGAACGTCACACGCAAAGTTTGATTCAGATCTAAGGAGGGGACGGAAAATGTGCATTTCTAACAAGTTCTCGGGGAAGAATTAAGAGGTCTGTGGTGCTCCATGCATGCCTGTCGGAGCTGGAAAGCCACCAGATGAGGCTGTCTGTCTGCTGCTTGCAGCTAGAAGATGGCATTGTACCTCTTTCCTTAGTTTTCAGTATAGAGTAAACCAAACAGAGTGAGACCCTGCTCTCCGGAAGCCAAGTTGTTTGTATTTCTTACGCTCTCCATGTTTATCCCTTTTGTTTCCCCTCAGAGCTCAGTCGAGTCTCTGCCAGAGGGCCAGCCTTTCTCAGCTGTGCTAACATGAACCTCACGTGGGCCACCATCTCCCTCAGAGCAGCAGCCCCGAGAACCGGCCCACAAGAAAGCCCAGCCACCTGAGCCAACAGCCCCAAAGGGAGCCCTGAGACCGCCCCCCCCCCCCCCCCCCCCCGCTTTAGCTCGAGATTCTGGGTTTCACAGCATTACAAAGGTGGCATTCCCTGCAGCCAGGTTCCTAAGTTGAATTGTTAGGTAAACAGGCATCAATTCTTCCGCAGGGAAGATGGGAAGGAGGCTTATAGGGTAGAAGATGATTTATTCCTGAAACAGCTCAGAGAACCAAAGTGGATGGTGCCCCTGCACTAGAGGCTATTGAGAAAAATCAAAGAACCTACATAATCTCACTATATCTAGTTAATAATCTACACTGATGCGAAGGGGTCCTTCGTGTCACATTTGTACTTTGCACTGACATTATATGCCAAAACTGAACTCTTACTCAGCCCATGTTTTGAGGCAAATTTACCTGGCCAGTCTTAGCACTGAAGGTAGGCCTGAGGGAATAAGAAGGCAGATATCACAGGCTCCTACTCACAAATACAGAGACTGCCTCCAAAATGCCACATTCTCCCTCCCTCTCCCTACTCACTGAGGAAAAAAGGCATTTCCAATTGGCATTTTAAGTTTGGAGAGAGGGGAGGGAGATGTAACTTGCAATGATCAAGTAAAATGCTTTTTCCAAAATCCATTAATATGACCAAATGCATTTTTAAAGAGGTTTTCACAGACATGTTAAAAAGACGCTGAGCCATAGGAGTCCTAAGTAGGAATTAACGTCTCAAGTGCTTACAGAGGTACACAGAATCGAGGGCTCAAGGGTCCTCAGCGTGGCCCTGTTGAGCAGGTGGGACACCTGAAACAACCCTAGTAGAACTAGGGTTCAGTAACCTCTCCTCCCCCACCTGTGCCCACCCCACAGTGCTTCTTGAATAAACCTGATTACAGCCAGAGAAGAGAAAACCAAAGATCAACACAAAAAAAGGGAACAGGTCTCTTTAGAATTTGAAAAACTAGGCTTTGTCTGTTACAAGCCAAAGTCTGAGGCACAGAGAACACAGGTCCAGTTTGTACTAGAGAAAATGAAGAAGGTGCTATGGCCTAGGAAGTATTTCCTCAAACCAAAGGAAATTAAACATTCTCTAAGCAGGCAGATGAGGGAAGGACTGAGAAGCAGTGAGCAGAGGTCAGGCCAGAACGATCTGGCCTGAGGTGGGAAGCAATAGACACTCCAGATTTGTTTAGGAGCCTGAGACAGAAGGGACCCACAAGCCTTGTGGGGAAGCCCACATCCCACCTGGCCCCTGACCGGGGCATGGGAGGGAAGCGTAAAGGTGGATGGCCCTCGTGTGTGCTCCGGGAGATGTGAAAGAGTCTTTGTGGAGATGGTGGCAGCAGACGAGGAAGGCAGCAGTGAGGCAGAGCAGACACCCTGTCCCTTCACCAACTCAGCACAGAAACCCCTCACCCAGGGATTCAGGTCACCCAGGGAGAGTGGGGTGAGAATCCCAACTGAAACGACTGTAAATCCTGAGTTGATAATATTTAATATGATGTGTCTGGTCACCAGAGTTTCCTGGAATTGGCAGTTTTCCTGCAGCAGCAGAAATAGAGACTCAGGAACCATGCGAGCTATACAAAAATCAATTGCATCCTGCATATACATGAGTATGATTATAAATTGTAAATCTGGGACTTCCAGCCAAGATGGAGGTATAGGTAGACACACTGCACCTCCTCACACAACCAAAAGAAGGACAACAAATTTAAAAACAAAAAACATCCAGAACTGACAGAAAACTGAACTGTATGGGGGTCTGACAACCAAAGAGTTAAAAAAGAAACATTCATCCACACTGGTAGAAGGGATGGAGTCAGGCAGCCGGGGTGGAGAGGACTCATTTGCAAGGTGGCTGCTGGTAGACATGGCGGTCCCACATTTACACACAGATAAACCAGGAGGAAAACTGGGGAGCGAGACAGACCTCGAAACCCAGGGTCCCATTGCGAGGAAGTAAAGCCTCAAACCTATAACTGAAAACACCTGTGGTGGTTGAGGCAGCAGCAGGAGAAACTCCCAGCCTCACAGGACAGTTCGTTGAAGAGACCCACAGGGTCCTAGAATGTACACAAGCCCACCCACCTGGGAATCAGCACCAGAAGGGCCCAATTTGCTTATGGGTAGCAGGGAAGTGACTGAAAGCCGGCAGAGAGCAGAGCAAGCAGCTTTGTTCCCTCTCGGACCTCTCCCCCATTGACAGTATCAGCAACGTAGGTTGCCCCGCCCTGGTGAACAACTAAGGCTCCACCCCTTACTACAAAACAGGGACAGTGAAACAAACAAACAAAAAATGGCCCAAATGAAAGAACAGATCAAAGCTCCAGAAAAAATACAACCATGCAACAAAGAGATAGCCAACCTATCAGATGCACAGTTCAAAACACTGGTAATCAGGAAGCTCAGAGAATCGGTTGAGTATGGTCACAAAATAGAGGGAAAAAATGAAGGCTAGGAAAAGTGAAATAAAGAAAAATGTACAGGGAACCAGCAATGACAGGAAGGCAACCGGGACTCAAATCAATAGTTTGGAAGAAGGAAGAAAGAAACATTCAACCAGAAAAGAAGGAAGAAACAAGGATTCAAAAAAATGAGAAGAGGCTTAGGAACCTCCAAGACATCTTTAAACATTCCAACATTCGAATTATAGGGGTGCTACAAGGAGAAGAGGAAGAGCAAGAAGTTGAAAATTTATTTGAAAAAATAATGAAGGAGAGCTTCCCCAATCTGGCAAAGGAAATAGATTTCTGGGAAGTCCAGGAAGCTCAGAGAGTCCCAAAGAAGTTGGACCCAAGGAGGAACACACCAAGGCACATCAGAATTACACTACCCAAGATTAAAAGTAAGGAGAGACTCTTAGAAGCAGCAAGAGAAAAGGAGACAGTTACCTACAAAGGAGTTCCCATCAGACTGTCAGCTGATTTCTCAAAAGAGACCTTACCAGTAAGAAGGGGCTGGAAAGAAGCATTCCAAGTCATGAAAGGCAAGGACCTCCATCCAAGATTATTCTATCTAGCAAAGTTCTCATTTAGAATGGAAGGGCAGATAAAGTGCTTCCCAGACAAGGTCAAGTTAAAGGAATTCATCATCACCAACCCCTTGTTATATGAAATGTTAAAGGGACTTATCTAAGAAAAAGAAGGTCAAAAATATGAACATTAAAGTGACAACCAACTCACAACTAGTAACAACCAAAAAAAACAAAAAACAAAAAACGAACTAAGCAAACAGAACAGGAACAGAATCACAGAAATGGAGAGCACATAGAGAGTTATCAGCAGGGGAGTGAGAGCGGGAAAAGTACAGGGAGTAAGTAGCATAGACAGTGGGTACAAAATAGACAGGGGGAGGGTAAGAATAGTGTAGGACATATAAAAGCCAAGGAACTTATATGTACGACCCGTGGATACGAACTAAAGGGGGACAGTGCTGGTGGGAGGGGGTGTGAAAGGTGGAGGAGAATAAAGGGGGAAAATGAGACAACTGTAACAGCGTAATCAGTAAAATATATTTTTAAAAAATTATAAATCTGAAACACAGCCTAAGCATCATTAAACAGGAGAATAATGAGTGTGCTAAGTTCCAGAAACTACCAGAGTACACAGTGGAGCACTATGCATCTGTTTAAGGAAGTGAGGCAGATGTGTACACTGATGCAGAACGGTCTCCAAAATACAGTTAAGTGAGAAGGAACAAGACACTGAAGGATACACAGGAAAAAAGATACGCCCTATGTAAGAATGCATACGTATGTGTGTGTACAGAACACACTTCTGAACTGACACAAATGAAACGGGCAATGATTCTCTCGGGAAGCAGACTTCCATTGGTGGAAGGCAGGCAGATTCATTTGTCATTTCTTATCCTTTGTGCCACCATAAAAAATTTTTGCCTTCTGCACAGGATTTCAATATATGGAAGTAATATGAAAAACACTAACCTGTTTTCCACTGAATTTTTAAAAATGTAACTATGGATGTGGGAGGGTCATAAGAAGCAAATGCGGGAATCTGCTATCAGAACTCTCTGAAGCCATGTCTGCTGTACAGGCAATGCCACTAAGAGAAACCAAGTCAGTACCCTTAAAACTTAAATACACAGACATTGTAACTGGACACAAAATACTCAGAAACAGGCTACAAGTCCCGAAGACTGCGGGGACAGGAATAATTTGGGGACAAAATGTCCTTCTGAAGTATCACTGTCAATAACTGAAAAGTCATAAACTCCCAGAAAGATTTTAGATCAACAAAGGCCATCAGCAGCCTCATGCCCAGACAGCACCGTTGTTGAGCGAAAGGTGTGGCTCCTTCACAGGTCCTCCCGTTCTTCGGGGCAAGGCTTGCCAGTTTCTTATTCCTGTGTACACGATCCCCGATTCTAGCAGTGGGTCTGACCCAGAACCCAGAGGCACTCTGTGCAGGTTTGCTGAAGTAACAAATATGAGAGACCATAGTTAATTGCTCAGCATTTCTAACCAACGGGTCAGTAAAGTCTACCTCTCTGGCTCTATCTATCAGTAGAGATAAAAAGGCTCTGAGTTCCAATAAGCAAGAAGTCAGGACAGCCCCACTTATCCGGGTGGGCAGCAATGGGAGCTGGTGAAATTAAAAGTCAGGAGCTATTGGCCACCTAGAGTGACCAAAGAGCCTGAATTCCAGGGGAGGAAGATGGGGGTCACAGGGCGGTGGGTGTGAAACAGCAGCTGAAGGGAAGAAACCTGCATTTAAGGAGGAGCCGCAGGATCCCAAATAAACTGGATCGAAAGTAATCTGTAGCCTGAAACTGGAAAGAGAGCCCCATGTTCCTAAAACCCTCCCTGTTCCATTACAATCACCTGCCAAGGGGAGAAAAGAGAGCATGTGCTAAGTTCAAAGGGGCCGTGAGCAAATGGTTTAGGTCGAGTGCATCTGTCTCCTGGGAAGTTCAGAACACTGAAACTGCTGCCAAGGCTGTTCCAGGCGATCAATCATCTGGAGTCTCCAGAAGATAAGAGGAAAACTAACCACTTAGGGAAACAAAAATTAAGATGATGGAAACAAAAGCTCTCGTGGTTGCCTACTGTGTGGCACACTGTCGTATACATTAGCCATTTTGCCCGGATCTACTGCTGATCCCGAGAAGGATTTAAGGCCTGTATCTAAAGACCAGTGTGAGAATCAGCTGACAGGTTTGCTCTGAGCCTTCAGAGGAGGAGGATCTCAAAGGCTTACAAGTTGGGGAGGGGAGAGGAAGAGGGTGGGACACAGACAGAAGTGATGAATTTGTACTAATAACAGAAAGGAAAGAGGTCTTTTCATCAACAGATTCAGGAGCACCACCTGGAGTCAAGAGGCAGGCAACCTAGCAAGGGAAGCAGAAAGGTGGTTTTGGAGCAACTGTGAGTTTCAAAGTTCCTTTCTGCAACAGGAAGCCAAGCCTCAAAAATACCTATGGTCAGTGACCCACCCACTGGTCTCGCAGGAGGTGAGGTCCACAGGGTGGCCCCCACACATCCCTAAAATAAGACTGAGGGCAGCCTTCAGAACAGACCCAGTCTGCCTGGGGTGAGGACCTGGGAGATGACTTGGACTCTGACTCCAGCTGTTGCCTCAGGCTCCTTCTCCTTGTCTGGGGGATGGTGTTTGAAAATGAGACAAGTCATCACAGTGCTCACTGTGCATCTGAGTGGTCCTGCGTTTCCAGGGTGGGCCTGAGAGGTGGAATGAGACAAGTAAGTAGGCGTCCGGGGAAACCAATTTCAGACCAAAAGAAAGCAGTGGTGCCCAGTGGCTGCAGGGATGCCACCCACAGCAGAGCAGGTATGCACTGTGCAAGGACATCTGGGTGCTGAAATCCAGTGTGTCCTCCCAGCGAGGAAAGGAATCTGGTCAGGGGAAGAGGCATCTTGTTTGGAGTCACACAAAGGTGAACAGGGAACTGGTGGAGGTCCAACAGAGAGGCATTTTCAGTTAAGGCTGAGCCAAAATTAGAGAACTCAGAACAAAGAGGTGATAGCCCTACCCTCCTTTGTGCTGGGCAGGGCATCCCAGAAGGTGAGGAGGGTAAGAGGTCAGCTGGGACAGAGGCAGTAACGTGGAACGGCAGAAAGAACCTAGGCGCTCCAGCAAACAGGTGGGATCAGCCACAGGTTACCAGTGTCATGGCTAAGTCACTCCCCATCCCTCACGCACCCCCAGCAGTGAGAAGGGAGAACCACGCCTACCTCAGCTGGCTGTCATATGGGTGAAATGAGACGTACAGGTAAAGTGCCTAGGGCTTGGCCCTCAGGGGCCACTCCATAAATGGTGGTTACCAAGAGGGCGGTGCTGTCCCAAAGTTGAGAGACACAAAGCCTGTAACCTTGACACATGAAGGTCACTGCAGAAGCATCCGGCTAAACGTGGGTTGAGTGCTACCAAGCCAGCTTTTCATGAAAGAACAGTAAATGCTTTCATTTCTCCAGTGTAACTGAGAGCGGCCCTCTTGGGAGTCCAACCTGTCACTGGTACGGGTTGTAATCTGAACCTGAGCAGCCCTCCAGGGCTGCAGGGGTTTAGGGAAACCAAATGAGCTTATCCGTGGGGCACAGTGCCTGGCTGCAGCAGGTGCTAAGCAAATGTGAGCTCCTAGCCCCTCTCCCCTGGAGACTCTCAAACAGTGCCCCCCACCCAGGGGCTGACCCCCAACAGGTTGAAGGAAGCTGAAGGACTATTTTCTGTAAATTCTGCTGAATTCATTAATGCAACAGTAATAACAATTATAATGCAACTTACATTTCTTTTATGTGAACGGCCCATGGAGGTAGCAATAGTATTTCTCTCATATTCTAGATGTCTCCCAACTCTGAATTTTGTACCACCTTCTATATGCCCATTTACCATATATCACTTCACTTTTCTCTTTGTAGTAAATATGAAATATTTTAAGTATAATAATCATATGTGAAAATTATGCAGACCTTTCTCCCTCACGCCAGAGGAAGTGATTTAGGTGTAAGTCTGTCATCCTTAGTTAATTGAAGGAAAGAGGAATTTGTCCTAGAGTTTTAACCCATCCCTCAAAGTAGTTAGCATCACGTACTTAAATGAATTCATTGTTCAGATAGCAACAACTTCCTGAACACCTGCCAAATAGTTCCTCTATGTTATCCCATTTAACCATCACTGCGAAAAGCAAAGGGCGTCCTTACCCCTATTTTATGGATAAGGAAACTGAGAGTAAAAGACATTAAACAGCCTGTCTAAGCTAGTAAGCCTGTGTGAATGAATATTATTGTGATATTAACAAATGTTACTGAATGAATGAATGGTAAGCTCTTAAGGAGCTTAACAGCTGCCATACAGCACAGCTTGTAAATACTAAATGCCATTCACAGAGCGTTGTAGGGATGGGCTGTTTGGAATGAGAATTTACTGGAAAACGGGGGGAAAATTATTCTTTCCCTCCAACTCCAGAAAGAAATGTTTTCAGCACTAGTCTACAAAGAACTGTGTTCCCACCTCCGAGGAAAAGAGAATCTAAGTTAACTTCTGCTGGGCCCACATGGCCATAGGGGACCAAATGTTTCCATATGAAAAAGATTCATGAGAGAATAAAGAAAATAATGTGTTCTTGGAAGTCAAACCATGAAGAGGAAAAAGAAGGCTCTAGGGGCAAGACCTAATCTTGACCTTGGCCTGACCTATGGGGCATTGGGTTGAGATTAAAGTTGGGGGCAGGAAGGGATAGTAACGGGTTAAGAACAGGAACTTGGGGCAGACTCCAGTTCAGATCCTACAATCCACCACTGCTGGGGCCCGAGACGCATCACTTCCCCTCTCTAAGAGCAAAATTCCTCTCATTGAGAAAAAGGGGGGTGAGGATGATACAGATACTTCATGTATGAAAGCCCTTTGAGATTCAGCTCAGAGTCTTAAACACAAGAGTATTAGTTTCCTAGGCCTGCCATAGGAAACTACCACAAATTTGGTGGCTTAAAACAACAGAAACTCATTCTCTCACAGTTCTGGACACCACACGTTTGAGTCAGTTTCAATGGGCTGGAATCGAGGTGTTGGCAGGGCTGTGCTCCCTCAGGAGGCTCTAGGGAAGAATCCGTTCCCACGCTTCTTCCAGTTCCGGTGCTGCCAGTATTCCTTGGCTTCTGGCTGTGCCACTCCCTTCTTCAAGAGCAGCATCTTCAAATCTCTAACCTATCTTCACATCATCTCCTCCTCTGTGTCTGTGTATCCACTCTCCATCTGCTTGTCTCTTACAAGAATAATCATGGTTGCATTTAGGGTGCACCTGGATAACCTAGAATAATCTCTACATCAAGATCCTTGATGATATCTGCATACTCCTTTTTCCAAATAAATTCGCACTTTCAGGCTCCAGGAATTAGGCTCTGATATCTTGGGGGTGGGGGAAGGTGGGCATTATGCAACGTCCTACACAGTAAACCCTCAGTGAGTATCAGTTGTGAACGATCTTGTTCATGTTAATGGAGATTAGCCAAAAGAACTATCCATGGCCAGGAAAGGGGCTATGGATGGGTGAGAAAGGGAGGCTGTTAGCACTTACCATGAGACCTAACAGGGAGGCCACAGCAGTTGTCTGCAAACCCTCTCACACACAGGTAGATTACCTGGACCCACATTATAAGCTCAGAGTGGCAGGGGGCAGAGGCAAGCCTGCGTCCAGGCCCCACTCTGCTCCTGGAAGGAGCAGAATGCTACGGCTCAGTGCCAACTATAAGATGAGGCTGCTGGAGGCCCAAACAGTGCACATGTAAGTGATGCGGCATGGGGTAGGTGCTATAAAAATGATTGCTATTAACACAAAGGAGCCCGCAATGTGTGCAGGGAAGATAAGGAAATGACAGTAACCTGCACATACAGGAAACGTCCCTGCTCCCACCCTTACTACAAGGCATGTCAGGCTGCCACCAGGCATGCATCCAAGGGGAAGTCCTAGGGGTCCCAGATGCAAAGCCGAGATCCCCCTTCTGGGACACACATATTGCAGTCAGGCTTTTTCCATAGCCCATCGTATCATTCTTCTGGAACCCAGAGTTATGAATGACTTGGAGGGGGTTCAACATAGCATTCTTATGGCAAATGTGATCTTTGTTCTGATAACTAATGAAATACTTCTGACACTTAATGAAATGCCACAAGAAATGAACAAGGGCTCTTTGGAGCCTTGTCTGAGATCAGAGTAACTCAAGCTTAAAATCTGGCTCCAATCCTTCCTAACCTACAGGCAGAAATGTACATACCAGTGGGCCCAGCTCCGCTGCAAACTCTCCCACTGAACAGGGCTAGGATTTCCGATTTAGAAACCAAAGCATATTAAAACCCCGTTTATCTGGTTAGCATCAACAGGTAACTTCTTGTCAAACAATTCAGGGACTAAGTGGAAATCCTGCTTCAAAAGGTAAAGAAATGAAACTTCCCTTGCAGGAAGAAAACAAAAAACACCAAAAATGTGAAGTATACATTTCAAACAGATGTACCTGCTTTCTCTGCTAACTGCCCAGGATCGCCAGGGAGGTTTTCCAAGGAGAAACACAAACAAAGCCAAAGATTTCCCTCCTTTTTGCCATGTGGTTTCTGCCCCCCTGTGTGTAACAAGACTCCCCAGGTATCTGCTGTGGGTCAGGAAACCGGCATGTGGCTTTGTGAAGTTTAATTAACAACAAGTTTTTCTATCCTGCACCATGGAGCCCACTGGGCTCCAGGGGCCCCCAGGACAGAAATAACATATTGCTCCAGAGTTATTAATGATGAAATGCAAATAGCCTCCAAGAAAGTGGGCAGGAAAGGAGGAGCTAGAAAAACAAATGATTCCCACTAGCAGCCAGGGACAGTGCCCTGGGGAGGCAGGAAAGGGCGACTAGCGCCTGTGATCTAAGCTTGATCTGTCTGTCCTGTCTCAAAGCTAACAGCCCTTTCAAGCAAAACCACACAGGTGCTCGTGCAAACACATGCACACGTGCACGCACACACTGCACATGTGCACACTCACACTCACAGGCATGCACGTGCACACTCATACAAGAAGTTGCAGAAAAAGGCACAAGGCTCTAAAACTCAAAGATAATATACATATGGTCAATGATAAAATAATCGGCTATGTTGTTTTTGAACAGCATCTTATATTTTTTAAAATACTTTTACAGCTATTACCTCATTTGACCCTCTCAGTAGGCCTCTGTGGTAGACAGAGGACATATAATTATGCACATTTTATGGACCAGATTAAGTGATTCCTGAAGGCTATCCAGCAGGCAAATGGTAGTACTGAGACAGGAAGTGGGGTCTAACGACTCCAAGCCCAGGGCTTTTTTTTGAGGTAAGAAACATGAATGCTTCCAATAGAAAAGGGCCAAGGCCCAGGGGGAGACCAAAGAGAGGGTCAGGCGTGTCAATGATACTTTTAGGAAAACTCATGTTATGAGACAGAAGTCTGAATGGAGGGATTTGAAGGGGAGTGATGTCGATGCATCTGGAGAGAAGGATATCCATCATCTTCTAGAGCGTGTTTGAAAGCGTGTCCGAGGGCTGCATCTCCCAGCCGGCCACCTTCTTCCCTCTGCAGTACTTGGGATGACAGATGGTGGTGGGAACATTTAAAACGGCAATTGGGCCTCAGCAACGCATCAATAACTAGCAAGAGACCTAAACTAATGGAATAGATTTCCATTTGTACAAACATGTAATCTAAGGCCCAGAAAAATGAGGTGACCTGCCCAAGATGAAAGTACTGGCGAGAGTTGGAAACTGGACCCCGGACTCTGAACTTGGGATGCAGGGCTCTTTATCCCGTGTAGCTGCCTCAGGCATCTATTATCTTTAAGCTCATTAGCAGCACTGGTCTTGGTTAACAGCGATGCCCAAAGAATACTGAAAGGGCGGGATGCACAACTTTCTTCTTCTTTAGGGGGGAAGTACTGCTAAATTTCCCACGGACAACAACTAGATGTGATGTGGCTAGGTGGCCAGTGGTCCTGGCAGCATAAAAATTGTGCTATTCCTTTAGTATTCTTTTTTTTAATGGATTTGAGAGAGAGAGAGAAAGACAGAAACATAGATTTGTTGTTCCGCTTATTCATGCATTCTTTGGTTGCCTCTTGTTTGTGCCCTACCTGTGATCGAACCTGTAACCTTGGCGTATCAGGATGATGCTCTAGCCAACCGAGCTACCCAGCCAGAGCACCCTGGGTATTCTGAAGACTCCAAAATGCAAGCATTATTATGGTCATCTGGATAATGCTCCTGACAACCAAGAAGTCCACATCCTAATCTCTAGAACATGCAAATGTTACCGCATGTAGTGAAGGTGCTTTGCAGCTGTGATTAAGTTGAAGCTCTTGAGCTGTAGATGGGTGCAGTATGATCACAAGGGTCCTCATAAGAATGAGATCACCAAGTGAAAGTTACAGAAGGAGCAAATGGCAGAAGCAAGAAGGTGAGGTGATGGAGGAAAGGCCCAGGAGCCAAGGAACACAGGCAGCCTCTTAGAGCTGGAACAGGGAAGGGCACAAATTTCTCCCTGGAGCCCCTGGAGGAAGTAGCCCTGATGACATCTTGATTTTGGACTTCTACTTCCATAGTGCGAGAGAATAAATTTGTACTGTCTAAGCCGCTAAATTTGTTGTAAGAGTTACACCATCAATGGGAAGCTTACACACCGGTTGCAAAATTGGAGGGCACATCTTCCCTGCCCAGACAGTAAATGCTCGCTTCATGAGATGTGGCACAGCCACACACTCTGACAATCACAGGGGCACCGGGAGAGATTAGGCTGACTATACACCACATACGTTGTCTAGCTTTAAAACGGCAAAGAGTTGGTTTTCCACGTTTACGGGAACATCCGTCTCAGAGAAGTTCTAGTTTACTCCCCGAGGGCTGCTGCATAGTCCCACTCTAGAAAAGAGGCCGGGGACTCCCTAGTCCTGCCTGGACATGCCCTCATAGGCAGCCTGTGCCCCAGGCCCTCTAAACCGCTTCTGACTTCTAGAACGTAAGGCTCATTCATGCATCCAGGACACCGCCCCTGCAGTTTGCTTTCTGGGGAATGCCCTCCTCACTCTTGGGCTCTGCTAAGATCCTTCCTTCTTCCTCAAAGCTCTGCTCAGTCATCACTTCCTCTGCGAAGCCTTCCTTGGCCTCCTCCACCCCCTCTCTCTCCCCCTTCCCACACCCAGAGCACTTGGTCTTAGAAATGCATGTTGGCTTGTCTCCGACCCCCACCTCACCAGCGTGAGCCCCTTGCGGACAGGAGACTTTGCTTCTCGCATCACTAAAGCACTGCCATCCCCCATCCACTACCAGTGCTTCCTAGCTGTGTCCGACCTGAGAAACGCAAACTCCCCTCTACAGGAAGTATGCTCCACCACAAAGTCAGCTCCATTCCCCCGGAATTAGCTCCACCTCTGGGCTCCCAGTGTCCCAGCATACGGAAGGCAGTCTGCCACGTTCACTGAGTGCTTACAAGTCACCCTACGCTGTGCTGAGCGCCGTGCGGGAAGTATCTATCTAATTCACGGCAGCCCAGTGAAGCAGGTGTATTACCATGCCCATCAGGGAAAGGTTGAGCAATGCCAACAGGACATAGGACTAGTAAGTGGCAGAGCTGGGCAGAGAACCCAGACCTGTCAGTTCCAGGGCCGAACTCTTCGCTATCACGCAACATACAGCATCTTAAGATGTGTTAGCTTCTGCCCCCATACCTTACCTCAATATCGGAGGGTCTGGCTAATAGACTGGACAAAAATAAAACCAGTATTTCAAAGAAAAACAGTAAGTGAAAACTGAGCACAAACTGCTCTTGGGGTGACGGTCGGCACAGCCTCTAAGAACATCCCTGATGCAGGCAAATTCCCTCCTAACTTGAAACCAGCTCTCCATCTCCACAAGGTTCTGGGAAGCCCTCCCTCAGCAACTGTTCTGACGCCTGAGATTTATGACACGCTCCACCTGATGGAAACAGTGGCCGTGATTTCCACAGTTGTGACTTTCATTTCCCAGGCTCCCACAACTGTCTCCAGGAGATGGAAGTTCTGGACGCAGCAACGCTGACTGGTGGAGAGGAGGAGGCTCTGTGTCCTGAAGAGCTCTGAACGAAAGCCAGCAAGTCCCCCACTCTCCAGGCCCCAGCCGGTTCACGTGCGTGACGGTCAGGGAAACTGGTCACTGTAGGCACGGGTACGGAAGGGGGTCCCCTGGCAGGAGTGCCTGCCTGTTAGCGGCTCCCTGGCAGCCAGAGTGGGGAGAACGTTACCTGCAGTGCTCCTCAGGAGGAGAGGGCAGGGCCCTCACACCCTGATTCCGTGGAAGCTGGATTACACTGGCCAGTAGACATTTACGTCATGTTTCTGTAAGGTTACGTGCTTAGACTCTGGGCAGCAGGGACTCTCTCTGGATGCTGTTTTCACCAGACATTTTAGGAATAGAAAGAAATCCATTTGGTTGTGGTGTTACAAATGGGAAGGTTCTACAGTAGTAACAGGAGTCCTTCCAGCTCCCTCCAGTCTTCAGGTGTCCATTCCAGAGACTGAGGGAAAGGCTCTCCTACTTTGGACAGTCTTCAATGTCACAGGAGTGTGTTGCTGCCTAGCTGTACACGCTGCCAGACTCGCCTGACACCTCCTCCTCCCCCGCCACTCCCCCTTCAGCCATCACAGGGACACAGCCTTGGGCATGCACAGAGGGAGGACTTGGTTGAGTGCCCAGGCCCTGCCCTTCTGGGCTAGACTTCAGCTCCTGGCTCACCATCCGTGTGGCCCCACTTCTCCTCCTGATCCTTCCTGCAGAACCAGAGTTCTAACTGTGACTCTCTAACACACTAATGCCCAGCCTTTAAACCCATAATGGGAATTAGAGCTACAATTTATTGAGCACCTACTATGGACCAGACAATATAAATATATTATTTCATTTAATTGTGCAATAACCCCATGTGATAGGTGTTATTATTACTGTCATCTGAAAGATAAAGCCCCTGAGACTCAGAGAAGTTTAGTAACTTTTGTAAGTTCAGGATCCCTGAGAGAGCTCTAATAAATACTGACATGATTTCAATGGCTTTTCAGAGTGAGATTTGTAGTGTGTATGTTTTAATGAGACGGAAGTCTAATATGGAAGTAAATGGACCCAAGAAGTTTCCAGATATATTCCAGGTAACAAAGTCTACTTATTCATTAAGGTTGGGTACAAATTCTACCTGCCCTATACAGCCTTCCAGGATGGCTCCCTCCCGCGAAGCATTCCCGTCCTCCTGAACTCCAGTCACACCTGTACTGTCTCCCACCACCGGCAGTGTTTCACGGACTTCCCACTCATCCACCACCAGAGTATCAGGCCCCCAAGAGCAGGGGCTCTGCCTTCTAATTGTTTTGAACCGCTTTGGTGCCTGAGAATAGATGCCAAGATTTCCCTAATTAAGAGACCTGAACACTGAAAGGAAGAGATGCAGTTATTTTTAAGCCTTCACCGTCAAATCCCATCCATTTTCAAAATGTGCCCCAAACTGTCCAGCCTCCAAGGGGCTTTTCTCACCATACCTGTTCGAGTGAGCAACCTCACTGTCAAATAACCATTTCCAAAACCCATTACAGTGAAGAAAAAAATTAGTGGCTGCTTCCGACAGACCTACGTGGAATTCTGCTTCAGTTGACCCAGAATGGTGATCTTGAGCATTTAACTTTATTCTTCTGAGCCTCAGGTTCCCTGTTTGTAAAATGGGAATCTATGTATCTACCTCACGGGACTGGGGGACTTTGTTACAGTGTGAATCTATGTAGCCACCTCACAGAGCTGAGGCACCTGTGTCACAATGTGACCTTATCTATCCACCTCATGGGCCTAAGGGACCAGTGTCACAATGCGAATCTATGTATCTGCCTCACGGGACTGAGGGACCGGTGTGATAATGCATTTGATGGAATGCCTGCAGAGCAGACACGCTCCAAAATGGTAGCCATATTCATTACAGTCAATAATTCATCAAAGTGCCCCACAAGGAAGGCATTTACATACATGTGTCTTCTGATCTGCTAGAACGGTGGTTCTCAGACTCTGGAGTATGTCAAAATAATTTAAAATTAAATTGCCTAGGTCCCACCACAGGTCCCCACCACAGAATCCCCATTAGGCAGGGGAGATTGTGGGGACTGGACAGCTCTACCTTTAACGAGACTCCCCACCACTGCAAGTGATGCTGATATGTGCTCACTAAACCTGGTAAATTCTGCCTGTCAGTATTTGACTCCCAAATTCTTTTCCATGGAAATTTGAGGTTCCAAAGATACTTCCAGACCCATGGTTTCCAAACTTGTTTGGAATATATCCATGTCTGAGCACAGTCTTTAGAGATTCGGATGTTGGTTTGGGATGTGACCAGAGTGTCAAGATTTCTAAAAAATGGGCAAAGAATTCTAATAATCAGCCAAGGTTAAAAACCACTGCTCCCTTGGGATCTAGATCCCAGGTTTTTATGGCATGTCTCTGAGGTTTCAACCAGAGCAGCTCAGCTTTTGCCTTTGTAACAAACTGAGCCTCCATGTAAGGCTGATTTCGCACAAAAAATTCTTATGCTTTAAAAAAAATGGTTTGCAAACAGCTGTTCTAGACTGTCAGTAAGAGCCTTCAGCTCCCCACCCCCAACTTGGTTTTTATACCTTTGTGTCTGTCGCAGAGCCTTACAACATAAGTACATGCTTAATAAATATTTGTTGGAAAGCTGAATAGTTTTGTTTTATTTGTTATCTGGCTCCAATTAAGTTTTCAGTTGCCTAGCATAACAATCTAACAGTTTCTTAAACATCTAAGCCCTAACGGCCTTCGCCTCAAACCTCAAACCTGAAACAGAGAGTGAGGCAGACAGCTATCCAGAGAACACACTGACATTTCTTCTGGGGTCACATACACTATGCAAGCTCCTAATCACTAACAAACATGAGCAAATGCGATTCTCATCGGCCATTAAGAGCGTGACATTCATCGGCAGCACAGGCCTCCCATGCTAATATTTGGATTATTTCATCTGAAACTGTCAAATTACAAGAGCATGATAAAAACTTGTAGGAACTTCATAGTAAACAGTAACTGGCCTCTTGTCAATAAGTTAGAAGAGAAAATTTTCCTGCTGCCAAAACGCATGGGCCGGAAAGCCTGCAGCCCAGGCCGGCAGCCAACGAGAGCCTGTTCCCTGGGCGGCTTTTCTCGGTTCGCAACCACAGAGGCTGGAAGAGAATTCCCCGAGGACGCTAGGGATCCGGGAGGGGTCCGGGAGTCAGTAGCACCTTCCCATCGCAGCCTTCTCTAGGCTTTATTTAGGACTCGGAGTGGTTATTTAACACTTAAAGGTCTCAGATTCCTCACATGTAACATCTACTTCATCGGGTCCTGAGAGTCATGACTGCCTGGGTTCGAATCCTCACTCTTAACACACTAGCTGTGCAGCCTTGGGCAAGTCACCCTGCTTCTCTGTGCTTCCATTCCCTCACCTCTAAAACAAGGGCATCAGCACCCATCTGACAGGGTTGTCGGTTTGAAGTGCGAGGAGCAGCGCCTGGCATGGAGCAGGCATTCAACAAACCCTCACTATTATACATCTGCAATTCCGAAACCGAGAGTTTTGAAAGCCAAGTTTTTGCCTTTCATTTTCTTTTAACATTTTTGTCAGTTTGATATCAAAATTCACTGGGCAGCCAACCTAACCCTAACAAACATAAGGCTATTTAAGGTCTCTTTTATCCCATGTGATGTGCAAATTCATGTTTCACTGCAGAAATAGTAACGTGTGATTATGGGACGCTGCCTCACACCAGAGAAGGAATGATATTAATGTGTGAAATATGCCCTAAATTACCTTTCTAAAGTCTGAACAGTTCTGAATTCTAAATGCACTGGCAGAAGCATTTCCTGGAAGGGACTGGTGAGCTACGTTGCTACGGGGCACGGTCGGAATGAAAGGAGGTGACATACTATAAGCCCGCAGCTTCGGCAGTAGCAGACCCTCCGTCCAGACTGACACTGCAGGGGACTTGGGTTTCTAGGCAGGAAGAGAGAGAAGGAAACACCCTCTCCCAGCTAATCCTCCTCTTTACTCTCCCACTGACAGGTCCTGCCAAGCCATGAAACTCTCAGCTCTTCTCTCTTCTATCAACCCAAATATGGTTTATCCCTCAGAATTCAGCTAAGTATCTTCTTTGTGAAATTATTCCTTACCCAAACTCCTGCTGACCAGGCCAAGAGCATGTGGCAGGGAGCCTGGATGGGTTGCATCTCCTCTCCACCTGCAGGCCCTGGCAGGGACAGCCTGCAGCGCTGGGCTGAGAAGGACACTCACACAGCATCTAGCCACAGTGCTAAAGGGTGGCCATGCGTGCTGATGTCTGAACTGCAACTGACAAGAGGGGCTTGGTCACCCACCTGACAGGCTCATACCCTGCCTGGGATGGGCATTAACTTGGCTTGACCACTGAATTAGATATGTCTTAAGCACAGACACCCTATCTTACACTATTTGTTCTCTGTTATTGTTAATGCTTTTTTATAAATATTCTCTCAGATTCTACCATGGGCCTAGGGCATGTAATCTGTAAATATTGCTTGATTAAGTCACTGACAAGCTTTTTTCAGCATCTAAATTCCTGCTTTACCCGTGGGCTCTGCCTACTTTGGCATATGTATGCTGGCATGGCCAGGGAAGCTTCTCAGGGCTATACATCTATCTTAATGCCACTATGCCACTTCTATACTTTATGTGTTGTTGAGACTCTAAACAATGTGCAGGCCCTTAAACAGACATAGCCTCAAAGCTATGTGTTTAGTCAAAATACTTTGTAGAAACTTTCTAGAAAAGTTCACAGAATCCTGAAACATACAACCTGAGAGCAGGTAACACTTGAGACATTCGACTTGTCCAAGGATTTGAAACTCATGAAGTTAAAAGGCACCTTGGATTATAGGGTACCTTGTCCTCAACTCAAATCCACACAGCCTGGGGCCAGGGTTCTCCTTTCCCCCTGCACCCGGCAAGCAGCACTGGGAGGGAGGTCTCCCCAGTCTTGGTCCCCTCTTTTCATCCTCCACAGGGCCTCCCTAAGGTTGATGCCTAAGGGCTTCTTAGAATTAGCTTCACTTTGAAGACTATTCAGAACCACAGAGTGGGGTGGGAGTGGCCTCAACGCTTTAAAAAGCTGCAAATAAATCAAAAGATGAAAGGAGATACATGGAGCCAAGAATTCCTCCCCACCCAGCAGGAGCAATGCATTAACCAGGCAATCTGTGGTGCAGAGGCGTGCGGCACACGGGGCAGGGACGGAGACCGGGCAAGCGCGGGCAGGGGTCGGGGAGGGCGTGTACCTTCTGTCCGCCGTGGGTTCTCGGACCCGCGCCTGGGGGTGCCGGCTGCCCCTCAGCGCCGGGCCCTGACGGCTGGCGTTGATCCCGGCGGGGACGCGCGACTCCTCGCGGCTCCGGTGAAGCGGCACCGACGTGCGCACAGCCGACACCACGTGGCCGGAGAAGGCGTGCGCCGGGGCTCCGGGCCTCAGGCTGCCGCGCGCTCGGTAAGACCCGGGCAAGCATGGCCGGGTCTGCTCCATCACGCCGCCGCTGCAACTGCGCGAGCAGGCGGACCAGGGGCCCCAGGCGCCCCAGACTCCTGGGACGCCACCGCCGCTGTCCTCGGGGGCACCCTCGGCCGCTGCCATCCGCTGAGGGACCTGCGGAGACAGAGGTCTGTTAGGGCACCAGGACACCCGCTCCTGTTTCGCTCTCAAGGACTGTGGATAACCTGACAGGCTTGTCCATTAGGCACAAGTAGGCACGGGGCCTGAATAAAATGAATATAATCCTGCCTGGATTGTATTTGTCTTTATACCTGCGCACTCATAAAGTATAATTTTAAATATTTTTTATGGAGGAAGGGACACACCAAGGCACAAGTGCTTAGGGCTTAGGAAAGTCATAATGCAGTCCTTGCTTTGGGTGCCATGGCTCTGGAGAGCTCAGTGTGGTGCCCTCACCTCTTAGTGAGGCTCTCCCCTCCCTCGGGAGTGCCCCTTAGCCTCAGTCAGGCTGGAAAGGGATTTAGGGCAGATCGAGCCTGTGCACAGCAGAGAGCTTGGCACTACATAGTCAGTGACCGTTTTGACATTCTTCCTGCTTCCACAGTGAATCAGGGGCGGTGGAAACATTAGAAAGTTTTAAAGTTCTATCCAAAGGGTTAGTGTCCACTCCCGTTTATTTAACTTGCCATTTCCCAGAGACCTACTCCGCCAGGCCTGGCATGGTGCTAATGGTGAGTGCGTAGTGCGCCTTCATTATACAGACATGGTTGAGCACCAGCTGTATACCAGTACTGAGCTACTATCTGAAGACAAAGAGAAAAGCACCTCAGGCCCATACGTAAGGCCTGGACGAAGCCGCAGAAGAGCTCTAAAGAGCCAGTCCAAGGCTGGGGGAGGCTCCTGAGGGTACTAGCTGTCCTAGCTGGGTGACAGGGGGAGGAGGGGTGGGGCATGGAGAAGGTATCAGAGGTGGGATCAGAGTACTAGCTGTAACCACACAGATGCCCACTGAGTGCCAGGGAGATGTGTAATCTCCAGTCCTCACAGCAGCCCTGGTTACTGCCTCTCTCCCCTTTCAGAGGTGAGGTTCCCCAGTGGAAGTTGAGGTGTGTGACCTGCCCCAGTCACGTCACTTCAGCAAGGCTGGGACTGAAGTCTACCCAGCTCCCTGCTCTCTGCCCAGCAGATGGCTGCTTTTGCGCTTCTGGACCCCTCTTCTAGAATGTCCTTCCTTTCCATGGGACAAGCAACACTGTGACTTTCCTTAGGAGGCGGGCCTTTCAGCGATCCTCAGGCTTCCACTGAAAATGCAAAAATGCCTCCAGATTATCTTAGCGCCCCCCCCCCCTTTTTTTAGATGTTGGTTTTGGGCAGCATCGTTTGGCCCAAGAGCTCAAAGACTCGTGCTCCTGCTTTCTCCCCACACTGCCCCCGGGAAGTGGGACAGTGCAGAGGCTGTCTGCCCCTCTGTGCGAAGCACACCAAGAAAGCGGGGTTCCTTCACACCACAGATGGGATGAGAGATGGGGCTCACACTACCTCAGAGTGGGCTGTGAGGAAGCCAGAGGAAACCCACATGCTCAGCAAGTGCCACAACTGCGGTAGCCAAACTATGGCACTAAAAGCCAGGACTCAGCTCCTGGGTAGAGCCCTTGCCCCCAGCCACGCACTCAGCCAGCCTGAAGCCATGGGACTGGTTCAGTTGGGGCCACTTCCTGTCACCTGCATTGCAGTACACAGAGTAATTTCGGGGTTCCTAAAGGTTCAGGGTGTAACCAAGGGAGGATGAGTGAGAAAGGGAGCAAACTAGAGTCTGCGCAGAGGCTGAAGTGTAGGGCCAGGTGTCAGACAGCCACAGGGGGCCCGCGGCAGACGGTCAGAGCACGGGCGCCACGGGAGGTTCCCCGACGGGAAGGCTGCAGCTCCTCGCCACCCACATGTGAGCAACGTGAGCGGCAGATGGGGCGAGCACCGGAATAATGAATGCACTCCACTCATCACTGCAACATTGGGGGCCCCGGAGAGAAGGCTTTTTGCCTGCTTATAAATACAAAACAAACAGAAAAACAAGCTGTGGTTCTTTCTTCTCTTCCCCTACATGTCCTGATTTATTAATATCCAACTGATGGTGGGTTCACTGAGGTGGTTGGAAAAATGCCTAATCCGGCCAGGGTTTTGATATAGAAAGGAATCCCTAAACTGTGGGTAGTGAGTTGAATGGTGACCCTCCCCAAAAGATACGTCCATGCCTGGACCCAGAACATGTGAATGTGACTTGATTTGGAAAAAGGTCATTGCAGATGTAATTAAGGATCCTGAGATGAGATTATCCTGGATTTTCCCGGTAGGCCCTATATCCGATGAGAAGTGTCCTTGTAAGGATGAGGCCATGTGACCCCCACTGCAGAGACTGGAGTGAGGAAGCCACATGCAGGAAGGCCTGAGTCCCCAGGAGCTGGAAGGAACAAGGAGGGGGCTGCCCCCATAGGGAGCACTTGCAGGCTTGGTGGCACCTGGAGTTTGAACTCTGGCCTCCAGAAGTGTGAGGGGATAAATTTCTGCTGTTTTGAGCCACCCAGTTTGCGGTCATTTGTTATGACGGCCCTCGGGGACCAATACAGTGTGTTAGTACTTCTGAGACAAGAGAGGAAAGTGGACAGACATTTGCAGAGCACCTTTTCTGTGTCCAGCACTGTGCAAACAGCTATTGTGCGCAGCAGCGGGTTCTATGGCACAGGCCCCTCAGCCTCCCTAGGAGGTTGGTGTGATTTTGTCTCTTTTACAGGGAAAAACTGAGGCCCCAAGAGCTGCGTGACTTGCCCACAGTCTCAGACTAACGAGGGGCACAGACAGGACTAGGACTGAGGTCTCCTGATTCCACTCTAGCGTTCCTGTTCTTCCCCTGCTGCACGTCCCCTCCCTGCCAGTGCTGGCGGAGAACAGGAGGGTGAAATGAGAAGGAAATCCACTTTGAGGGTTCCAGCATTGCAGAAGGATAGTAGGGATAAACAAACGAAGGCAGACTATGTTCCTGACACATTTGGGGATTTCCGTTACCACCATGGTAACGCAGATAACTGAGGCTCTATCTAAACCGTTTGTGTTAGATGTGCAGCGATACTAAAAATCCCCCTCCTACAACTAATCTTACTCTTAATTTACTTTCCTGTAGCCAAATTGAGCAGGGTCCCTGGGAGAGAGGGGACATGAAACCACATTCCATCCTATCCTATTCATAAGAATTCTCTAGTATATGGTTGAATTGTGGTGAGTGACTTGAAATTCTATCTCAGTCCCCATGGTGTAGATCTAACCACATTCCCAGAATTGTGTTTTTATAGTACGCAGCCAGAAACAAAGGGAAAGGGGGCAGAAAAACAGAAAGGAAGGAAGGAAGGTGGGGGGAAATCCAGAGAAAGAGAAAAAAAGAAAGAAAACCCCAAGAAAAAATAAAGGGAGCAGGGCCTCCGGATGTCAGCCTCCTAAGTCGCACCAAGTGCCCCGCCCCTGCTGACTCCTTCCCACCCTCGGAAGGACCCTCCTCCCTCCTCCCTCCTCCCTCCTTCTTCCTGATAGTCAAAGAGTTCTATGTCAGTCAAGATGGGAAAACTTCCAAGTCTTCTGTGACATAATAGTTCTAAAATTAGGACTAACAGGACCTTTTAGTCAGTGACAAACAACAAAACCAAAGAATAAATCATGGTGAGAGACAAAAACAATCCCTCGACAGCAGCATGGTGCCCCTCCCCCAATGAAGATGGGAGCAGGAAACCTGAGGTGCCTCTAAAACGCACCCCAGATGCTGATGCCCCCGTTTACAAAGCAGCCGGCCAGTCAGCAAGAAAAAGACAGACAACCTAACGCAAACAGGGATGGAGGGCATGAATGGTCAGTTCATAGTCGTTATGGACTGAATGTTTGTGTCTCCCTCAAAATTCATATATTTGAAGCCCTAATCCCCAATAAGACAGTACTTGGAGATGGGACCTTCGGGAGATAATTAGGTTTAGATAATGTCACGTGGGTGGGACCCTCGAGATGGGATTAGAGTCCTTAGGAGAAGAAAGGATAGAGCTCTCTGTCTCTCTGCAGCGTGAAGACCTAGCTAGAAACCAGCCATCTGCAAGCCAGGAACAGAGTCCTCACCAGGGAAACAAACCTCCCAGCACCTCGATCTTGGACTTCCTAACTTCCGGAACTGTGAAGATAAACCACCTAGTCTGTGATATTTAGTTATAGCAGTCCAAGCTGACTAATACAACAGGAAAATACAATATATGAAAAAAGTTTAACATCATATATTATCAAATAAATGCAAAATAAAACAACGGAATTCCATTTTATACCCATTAGATTATTAAAGATTACAAAGTTTACAACACTGCTATGGCAAGAACACTCACTGCTAATGGGAGTCTACACTAGGGTAGCTTCTTTGGAGGGAGCGTTGCAATATCTATCAAAATTTTAAATGCGCACAGCTCTAGCTCCAGTAGTTCACCCTAGAGAAATTCTCAACACTACTGCATAAAACTGTGTAAGTTGTGTTTATAGAATTTTATTGCAACCTTTTTTGTAAGAAAAAACCCCAAAAGATCTGGAAACAAAATAGGAGCCTGCTTCAGTGAAATCTGATCTGTCCAAACAATGGGACACAATCCATGTGGGCGTACCTGTCAGAGTGGACAGCTGTTTACAGTATCCTAATTAGTGACAGGAAAACAAGAAGTAGGACAAGAAGTATATTGAGAATAAACCTATCTGCAGATATTAAGCATTAGGCTGAAACACAAACAATTACTAAAATTTGACCATTCCTGATCTATGAAAATGCAATTTCATGATTCACTGCTTCAAATGATTCAACATGATTCAGCCTATGAGTAGCTTCCAGCAATGAAAATGGCTCAATTAGAAAATCTTTCCCTGGGTTGTGACGCTGTATGTGGGGGCGGGGTCTGAGAGGGAACAATGGTGCCTGCTCCGCTCTCTCCTGGATTCAGTCCCTTCCGCCACTTCCCCTCTGCCTGGACCGTCTGTGCGCGCGAATGTGGGACCACCTGGTCAGCCAGCTACCCTGTGTGACCTCACTGGTTCTGCACAGCTGCCCCCCTGTGCCCGGGGTCCGCCAGCTGCTGCCTGTGCACCTGGGAACTGCGAGCTGCTGCTGCCTGCGTTCCCGGGGTCCACACCTCCACTTCCTCTGCCGCGACTCCACCCCCTTACCGGTCTGGATGAATGGTTGTTGGACTTCCGTACAGTTCAATTTTCTATAAGTTCTGGTTGTTTTCTTGTTTCTAAATATTTGTTGTCCTTAATTTTGGTTGTAAGAGGAGGCACAGTGTGTCTGCCTACACCTCCATCTTGGCCGGAAGTCTTGAAAAGCAGGGACCTACATCCAAAATTGCTCTATCCAGCAAAGTTGTCATTTAGAATGGATGGACAGATAAAGTGCTTCTCAGATAAGGTCAAGTTGAAGGAGTTCATCATCACCAAGCCCTTATTATATGAAATGTTAAAGGGACTTATCTAAGAAAAAGAAGATAAAAATATGACAGTGAAAAGACAGCAAACTCACAGCTATTAAGAACCACACCTAAAACAAAAGCAAACTAAGCAAACAGCTAGAACAGGAACAGAACCACAGAAATGGAGATCATATGGAGGGTTAGCAACAGGGGCGTGGGAGGAGGTGAGAGGGGGGGAAAGGTACAGAGAATGAGTAGCATAGATAGTGGGTAGAAAATAGACAGGGAGAGGGCAAGAATAGTGTGGGAAATGTAGAAGCTAAAGAACTTATGACACATGGACATGAACTAAAGGGGGGAATGTGGATGGGAGAGGGTGTGTAGGGTGGAGGGGAATGATGGGGGAGAAATGGGACAACCGTAATAGCATAATCAATAAAATATATTTAAAAAAAAAGAAAATCTTTCGCCACTAAACTGGGCAACATGAATGAAAAAACAAAATGTAGTGTGACCTACGCACCTACCTACCACCACCTCCATATAACTGGCTGGTTGCCCCTGGGAGGCAGAGTCAGTAAAATGCATCATCGTTTGTGAGTGCACAGGGCTTCTCCTTTGGGGATGTCCAGCAACATTCGGACTGACCTTTGGGGTGGTTAAGATTCCATAGCATTCACGCGTGAACAGACGGTCACTAAAATCTGAGTGATTATTTTTAAAGGTCATCATACGCAGACTGCTGGACCCTAAAAACTTTAGGGTAAAATTACTTAATGATTAAAAGAATAAAATAAGCAAAAGAGAGCTGCATTACGGAAGGTGATGCACTGGTCCAAGGAGCGGAGTGGGTGACACGGTGCACTCGGAAGGCTTCAGCCTCCCCTGGCAGAGGTGCAAACTGCCACTGAGAGAAGGGGGGGGGCACACTGGAGGGTTACAGAAGGAAGAGCTGGTTAGAACCAGAAAAAATACCCTTTATCTGCCTGAACTGCTTTAACGAAAGCCTGACATATGGTACAAGATTCACTTCAAGGCTTCTTCTTCCCATTTTGCAGATGTGCTCACTGAGGTGTAGAGTGCCCTAGAGGGGCACGGGCACGGGCTTTGAAAACACCCGTGAAGAGACAAAATCATGCAAATGTGACGTGCTGCTGGGTAAATGAGATGAATTAATGAAGTAAAGCATCACACACACTACCAGGCATGCAGCAGGAACCCAGCAGACCTCCATTTCACCCCTTCCTTGTGAGAACGTACACCACCAGTCAAAAGTGTTAAATGTGTAAGCAGCAGGTCCAGCCCTCAAACCAAAATGGTGCCCTCTCCGTTCCACCGGAGGTTTCAAGTGACAGGGATAGGGTGGGTATAGGGAACAGAATAAAAAGAGAAGCTTTTTAATGGGATTAAAGCACACCTGCCATATCATGCCCCTTTCCCCAGAGATTACGATAGGGCCTGCCTGGAGTGAGGCTAGGGTGGGTTAAGGGGCCCAGGTATATTTTGGATAAAATCCCCTAAACCTTCTATTATCCCCTTCCTCATATTAAAACAACAGCTTAATATTATGGCACCTCTCTAAACGGCATTATGGGACATATGCCAGGGAGCAGGAGAAAGGAAGGCAAGCAGAGATGCAGGAGAATCAGGGCAGTCACGTCCCCATTTAACGCGGCTTGGGCCACGCAAAAGAAGAGGCTGAGCCTGAACTAGAGGGGGGAGTGAAACCCCCAAAGGTTTGGAGTTGGATGCTGTAACTAATGACACTTTGGAAAAGTGTCGGTTGTATGGAAATTAGTTTTAGGCAGGGATGTTTGTGTACATGTATATCGACAGGAAGGTGAGTGTGTAAGGTGGCCTGGCAACAATTCTCCTTTCCCTGGGCCTTCAAGAATCCCCGCCCCCCCCCACCCTCACTGGATAAGGTGCGGTGAGAATGTCTTCAGGGGCCCTGCCAGCTGAAGCCAAGCAGGCAGTGTGGGCAAATTGGACACTCCTGCCCTGTAATGTGAATCTCCAGCAAAGTGACCGGTCTCGAGACTAGGAGTGGAGGTGGGTCCTTCACCCTAGCAGTAGCTCCCCGACCCAGCTGTTTGTGCTTTGAAACCAAGCCTCTTGTTCTGGTGTTGCCTCGATACCCATCTGTCTCCTCGGCTTGTTCCCCTAAATTCCCTATTGCTCATGTTAGTTTCTGTCGCTTGCAGTAAAGAACCCTAAATCATATCTAAATGATTGCAAATATCATAATATATAAAGTGCAGTAACCAAGACAACGTGACACAAGCCAGGTCCATTTTGGCACAGGATTTGGAGGAGATAAGGCAGTGCCGTCTCGACTTGCCAGAAGCCTCGGGATTCAGGGAGTCAGGGCCAGAGGATTCGTGTGCAGACAGTAATCGATCAAAGCCAGCCTAACCAGAGGACCAAGATCTCCATGAGACACGATGGCCTGAGTGAATGAGAGGCTCACAGGGACAGGCAGCAAGTGATCTTAGAGAAGAATAGAAGCAACCAGCAGAGTGGTTGTGGCTGTTTTATTTCATCATAATTTTTTAAGCGGGATACATATATTTGACCATAATAGAAGGATGGTCAAATAAATTAGGGTTTAATAACTCTATGAAATATCCTAATCACAAACAATACAGAGCGATATCAAAACAGTCTTGTAATGCCATATTAAGTGGAAATGCCAAATACAAACTTGTAACTGTATCACGACTCTAATAACATAAGGATTCTGTGGGCACGTGAGCAAAGCCTGGAAGGAGAAGTGGAAAAATGAAAACACACGGTCTGTTCCTGCAGCAGACACAGGGTAGGTTTCCTTGTAATTTAAAAAAGTTCAGTCATGGTTACAGTATTACTCGCTCAATAAATAAAAATAAATAGACTAAATGGAGGAAGATTCGGAACAGATTGCGGAGGGTGCAAGGCAGGGAGGAAGCCGACTTGGTGGTAGTCCTTGTCACAGAAAGCCCGGGAATTTCTCATTGTCACCAGTAAAGCCGTAACTAGGAACAGCTCTAAATGTTTTCAATGTATTTGGTTTCGGTCTTAATGTAAAATCATGTAAGATTTCACTGCTTTCTAATTTTCTTTCTACAAAATTAAACCCACCATCTGTTCTTCATAGAAAACGAGTCACATGCAAAATCTGAAATTCAAGTCTCATTCTAGGAGAGACTGGAAAAAGTAGGATTGGTTTTACCCACATAACAACCAAGTCAACACCCTAAAGCAAACATTACGAAAATACACCTTGGAGTTTGAGCCCAAAGAGCTAAGCGTTGGACAGCTGAGAGCAACTGAAAGCAGGAGCATACTGCCGGCAGCTCAGCTAGGACATCTGTTACCTGGGACCCTGCGCAAAAGCGTGGGAGGTGGTACACCTTCGTAAAGAAACTCCAACCTCAAACCAAATCTAAATTAAGGACCACAGTGATGGTTTTCTCCAAGACACAAACACTACCTTACATCTCAAGCAACTCTCTTGATTTTGACCCAACACAACACACTGCAAAGGTCCCAAATCTTATATGTCAGCAATGCCAGCAGATGCAAAATGAATGTAAGAACCTCACAGATAAGGGAGACTGGAGCAAAACACTCTCAGCCTTGACCATTGCAACAGAGTCCCCCGCGTAGTAATTTATGCATAAATGAGTCCTACAGATGCATTTCAGGAACAGCTGAAAGGCTGCATTTGCACAAAACCATAACAAAGGAGGAAAGAGTGGAGGCCAAGGGGGAGATAGATAAATGTGAAAATAAAGTTGTAGCTAAAGCAGGAGCCATGGAGAAGGAAAAAAAACCACTGACTTGCAGCCATCCAAAAGCTCAGCAGGTGGGAATTTGGTTGCCCTGCAAATTCCAGTTCTTTGTGTAGGGCCTTAAGGCTGTTTCTCAATTCCTACATCCTCCCAGTTGGTGAATCCTTATAGCAAATGACTACAGATATGTCCAACTGTACCGTATTCATCCATATGCATGGTACTGAGTGTAAACTCTGACCCAAACACTGGAGAAAACGACAACGTACCACCTGACCTTCTATTCCTAGTCCTGTTGTTTGTCCATGTGTGACCCCCGGAGTACCTGCAACACCATCAACCCCACATCCACCTCAGACGTGCAGATTCCTGGCTCCTACATCGCACCTAGTGAATAAGAACCTCTGGGGTAGGGCCCAGGAATAAGCATTTTAAACAAGCTTCCCCAGTGATTTAAATGCATCCTGTGGTTTGAGAATCACCAGTCACTGGATACCTCTAGGCAAGGCTCACAGAGGAAAAGCACTCAACTGATCTTACCCTCCAGGCTTTGGAGCTCCACCACCCACTGCCACTTCCTTAGCCCCAAAATGCTCAAGCCACAGTATGTCTTACCCTCAGATTCCCTGCTTTTTGGCCTACCCCTTTTACTTCTGCCATTCAAGTTGAGGTCAAGTCAGAGTTTGTCACACGAGAAAGGAAAACAGGCATGGAATGGTACCTGCCTCACATGGGATCCAAGCTAAGCAGACTCCATTTGGAATGTACTTTTATAGCAGCAACAGGAACCGTGGAAAGACGAAGAAGAAGGAAGGGAAGACTCATGGGAAACCCTGGAATGGGCCCTGTTTTCTGGTCCCAAGACTGCTGTTACTCACTCGGTGATCTGGGGCAAGTTGGTCTGTAGCTCTGGGCTTCGGTTTCCATATCAGTAACATGAGCTGGTTGAGCTTGATGAGGGCCAGGGTCCCTTCCACTGCTAACAGGCTCTGATTTTTCCTGGAAGAGCGCTTACATTCCTTGCCCCATACCGATTCTCTTCTAGAACCACAACAGAGAGAGGCAATCCCACAGGTTGTGCCCAGGGTTGCCCACTGCCAGCAGAGCAGGCTTTAAGCACAGAAGATCTTCCCTAAATGCCGAAATGTGTGGCCACGATATTTAGAGGCAGGACCCAGCCAAAATGATGGAATGAGGTAAATATTTGGATGGGATTTGCATAATCGGAAACACTCCCACTTCTGAAATTGACCTGACTCTTTCATCACCAGCCACATGGAAACCGTCCTTGGTTATAACTAGAAAAATAACACAGAGCATGTGCCTGGGTACCAAGCCTGCCTGTGTTGCTGCACAGTTACTCAGGAAACAGAAGCAGACGTCTCTGTGTGCAAGGTCTGGGTGTGTCTTTTTGTGCAGTGGCTAGCCCATTTGGCCTTGTACTCTCAACAGCAATTGCCTATCTGCAATCCAAGCCAACAAGGACAGTCAAAATAATATGAGCAATTCACATAAGAGAGAGTGCTGGCTTCTGGACCCAGAAGTAAACTTGAGGAACAGCAACCTTCCAACAGAGGATCCTGCCTGGCGACTTGCCCATCCACATCTAGCAGTCCTCAGGAAGCAGCCGGAAGGAGCAGGCCCCTGAAAAACAGGCAATTCCAAAGCCTGTCCCTGGAACGTGTTCACATCCAGTGCAGGGCAGAGCACACAGTAGGTATTCTATGAATATTTTGCTGAATGAATGAGGCTACACATGGCTTGAGATGAGATGCTACCCAGATTCCCTGCCTCGGTCTTTTCCTTGCCCGATCAGACCTCTCCATGCTATTTTCTTGAAATCTAGCTCTACTGTTACTCTCTTGCTTACCAATGCCTCTTGAGTTCTCACTCTCCAACAGATAAGATGCACGCATTCTTTGCCATGGCTTTCTAAGCCTTTCATAACATGGCCTCACCCTCCCTTTCCAGCTCCAACTCTGCTCCTCTCCCACCGCCCCCAAGGCTCTCTGCCCATTCTCCTCTCCCGCCTTCACAACGCTGCTCTCTCAGCTCCAGTGCTCTCTCCCTCCTCCCCTCCTTCTCTGCCTGTGAACTTCTACTCAGCACCGAAGACCTTTCCCATCCAGGTCACGTGGTCTCTCTCCCCAGCTCCAGAGCCACTGCACACATCCCTCTCCACAGCACCCTGCCGCCACCAGTGTCCAAGCCAGCTCCGCAACAACACGTGAGCCCCTCCAGGCAGGGATTACGTCTGACTTTCTGCTCCATCTAATCTCACTAACAGTGCCTCACACAGAGTCTGTCACCTGGCAGGCCCTCGGGGACTGTGTAAAGGATGAATGAATGGCCACAGGGATGAGTGAATGACAAATGTATCAACTGCTTGTTTCCCTGGCCATTCAGTTCCTGAAATGTCAAGCAAGCACCTCCTCTCTCTGTGGAAGCACACGTCACGGCTATTTGGCTGCTGGACTGGTCCTCTCCGCTGCCTCGACTGTTTTCCTTGCCCAAGTGCCTAAAGGACAAGAGACTGACAATCCAGACGACAGTTCTCCTGTCTCTTCCAAGTTAAGTACTTGGTATTTCAGGTCCTGTCTCCTGCTTGCTGAAACATTCTCCTTGATTCCAGGATGCCATACTGTCCTGGTTTTCTCCTAAACTTCTAGCTGTCTTCTCTTCTTCCTGTTTAGTTCTTCTATCTGATGGCTGCTCTTTTGCATGCTCCTCAAATGTTAGGACTCCATTCTGGGCCTTCCAATCTTACCCAGACCTTTCTATAGCACAATACTGTAGCATCAGCAACGATCTTCATGTTGGTGTCTCCCTGATTCACTGGTAGCCCCAACTCTCTCCCAAGCACCAGATTTCCATTCCCAACAGCCAACTAGACATATCCACCAAAACGATGTGTGGGCTTTTCATCCTCCATGTATCACCCGACCAGGACCCGAATACCTGCTCCATCTTCTGAACTCTCCTTTTTCTGGTTCATCCAGAAGTGGTTCCAAACCCCACCCCCCAACTGGACACAAAATTAAGCCAGTTTTACCTAAGAAATAGCTCCGTACTCTGACCCTTTTTCTCCATCCTCATGGCCCATGGTTGGGTCAAGGCCTCACTCCCATTTGCTTTTACCTGGTATCTATCCACCCAATTCCCCTTTTACCTATTTCCAGAATTACATTCTCAAAAATTCCAGCCCTGTGTTTATTGATTTCCCTGAGCTCCCCTGTGCCTCTGGGGCTAAATCCATCCCTCAGCCTCGATCCCTAGGTCCTTTACTTCGTGGCCTCTATCTGGCCCTACAGCTTCCCCAGTCAGCACTTCCCTGAGCTTGACTTGTCACTCACCCACACCGAGCCTTATACCGCTCTGTGTCTCAGACAAAAGTCCTCCCTCACCCCCAGCCTACCTCGCCTAGTAAATTCAAGATCCACCGTGTAGCCAGCCCCGGCTCCCCAGTGAGGACGGCATTTGGAGCACACTACCCTGTATTCCACTCTAATTTCTGTTCTTACTTGTCCCATACCCCAAGTTGTGAAACAACCAAGTATAAATCTCTTATGCTAATTTAAAAATGGAGTCAGTACAAAACTGAAAACAAAAAATTCAGATGAACAATATTAATTCCACGTGATGGATGGTTAATGGGACAAAATAGACATGCTGGGTGTGACTGTAAGAGGTACGTAAGCCTTTAAAGTTTCACTTACTGACTACATTCTTCTGAATTTGAACACAATGAACCATCATTTGAGTTGCTATTTTTTCTTTTTAAAAAATGAACTTGTTTTAAACCACCAATTCATTATATTGGAGGACCAGTCTATAAGGTTAAAAAGTTTTAAATGCTGCTTAATGAAAAAACTCACTACTATTTACCCCTGCACTTACTGCTAACGAGCTAGAGTGAGTGGCTCACAAAAGACAGAGCCAGAGTGCAGCCGCGTGGGCGTGGTCTGACCTCTGCAGGACCCCAGGGCCCTGGGGGCCTGGCTCCCTGCGCCAGCTCATCTCTGCCCTTTCAAGGATTCAAAAATTTAAAAATCTTTTCTCTTTAGAACAGAGGTATTCAGTTAATAAACTATCTCAGATTATCTAGAATAGACTTATGTTAATATTTTTAGGTTATCAAAATGAAAATTCTAAGCTCAAAAAACCTAATTTGCAGACTGCCGAGAATATACCCAAGATTCTAGAGACCTATAGGTCCTCAGCTTACAAAGCATTTAAAAAAAACATTACAGATGATGCTCAGAGCCAGAATATGTCCCCAAGCTGGGCTGATTCCAAAGCTCAGACTCTTCCTTCTAACGCCGTGGTGCTTAATTCTCAAGAATACTGGATACCAAAGGCCTCGCAGACCGTAAAGTCCTATACAATTGTCAGTTTAGTTTGGTTATTATTACTGATATGTGTAAAATAAAACACTTTAGAAGAGGAACTGGAATTTTTTTAGGAAATACTCTGTCTTTCACAATACAATGCCTCTTTAAGGTTATAATAATTATATCAGTTCTTCCCATATAGGTAAAAGGTTACCACTCAAGCTTGACATTATTTGACTGAGGAGGTGAAGATATAACAGGGTAGACAAAAGTAGGTTTATGGTTGTGAGTACAGGAAACACAGAGTTTATTCGTGTGTTATTTATTTATTTATTATTGCAGTATCTGTTATTATTATCATACTCTTGCCCACCCCTGTATCTGCATGCTCTGTGGGAGCAGCAGGTCATGGAAATAGGTAAGTAGGAAACCTAAGCCCTGGCCTGGTAGCTCACGTGGTTAGAGCATTGTCCGCACACGCCAAGGGTGTGGGCTGGATCCCGGTCAGGGCACGTACAAGAAGCAACCAAAGAATACATCAATAAGTGGAACAACAAATCAGTGTCTCCGCCACCCCCCCCCCGTCTCCCTCTCCCTTTCCCTCTCTCCCTCTCTTATTCTTGCTCTCTTTCTAAAAATCAATTAATAAATAAAAAAGTAAATGAAAAAAAGAACACCTAGGTGCCTCTGACAAAGGAAAAAGTGCTGAGGAGCTCCGGCACCGCCGGGCTCGGGAAAGGCCTCTGCGAACTCAGGAACGCCCTCGGGCAGCCGCCCCTGGATGAGGCAGGCTCCTGTTAACCGGGGCAGCAAACACGTTTTCCATTTCCAAAGTCCACTTATGCTCCCTGGCTACCATTCTGAGACCCTTCCAATCATGTCTGACAACGTACAAAATCTCTCTCCCCATGTTTAAATAGTATTTCTTCGATTCTTAAAGGAAGAGAGGAAATTAGTGGGTACAGGGCCCTACCATGCGCCAGGCACTTAACTAATGTACTTGACTTAATCTTCAAAGTTGGCTCTTTCTTACTCATCAGATCCTCAGTTAAATGTCACCTCCTCAAAGAGTCCCACCTGACCACACCATCTAAAGTAGAAGGTGCTCGTGTGTGTGCACGCGCGCGCGTGCATACACACGCACACACCCACACACACAGTCACACTACCACTTTCCCCTGCCTGTTCATTTTCCTCATAGCAGTCATTACCATCTGAAATGTGTATAGTCTGTTCCTCCCATTTGTAATAGAAATGCCTCGTTATGTGAGGGGACCCTGTGATTCTTAGCATCTCTGGTGCCCGGCACATAGTGGGTGCTTTATGGCTGTCGAATGAACAAACCCTACCAGATAGGAAATATCTTGCTGCTATAACTGAGAAGCTGATATAATCTGCCAAAAGTTAGGCTGCTAGGAAGTGATACAGCCACAATTCAAACTCATCTCTCCCTGCTCCAGGAGCCAAGATGCCCGCCACCCAGGCTTCTCTTACTGAGGCTACTGGAAACACATCAAGGGACACTGGACATCCAAGAAAAAATATGTGGCACCTTTCCAAACTACCAACTTCCTCAAGGGTTAAGAAAAGTGTGTGTGTATGTGAATTTTGTCCTAATGTTAAATACGTTAAAATACTGTTTAAAAAGTAAAACAATCAGTTATGTTTTGGGACAGAATGTCACGTTTCCATGAAAGTTTAAAAAGAAAAAGAGCAGACCTCCATGAAACACCGAGCCTTCAGCAGGCCACTCTGGCCCCCGCCAGAGGCTGGATGTGCACTTGAGTGTGAGCTTGTGTGTGCCTGTATCCGTAGTTCACACTCTTCTTCTGGTAGGACATTTGGGGGAAGACATTTGGGAAGTCCCCAACTGTACTAACCACCACCTAGAAGTGCTGGGGTTGAAACGATTTAGAAGAGAGCAAATTATCCGAGGATGACCACCCTCCACAATGAACTTTAAAGGCACAAAGCATGTCTTCACCTAGGGAAAAGCCGACAGACCTCAGCTAAAGGGGTCTGGGTGAGAGGCACATGCATATGAAAAATCAAGTCTGTTTCTAAGGGTTGCAAAGCCTCCTTCCCAGAGCCATTCAGAACAGAACCGATGTGTCATTACAGGATGGCACAGGTGTGGTCTCGCCTCAAAGAGGAAATCTCTGGAAATGATTTCCATCTCAAGGTCTCTAGGGTCTAGACCACCAGCAGCAGCCAAATTGGGAGCTCCCCACACTGTTTTTGGAATGATAAAAAAAGGGGGGGGGCCCTCTTAACAGTCTCTGGCTTAATCTGAAACTTCTGCCCCAGACATTCACAGGAAAGATTGCCTGGACCAGAGTCCTGCTCAGTCAGGGAACTGAACTCTCCAGCAGTGCCCATCTAATGGAGGTGAGCTCTTGCCTGCAAGGTGAACAGGAACACCTACCTGTCCACATGAACACGAGTCACATGCATGGCAGAGAAGGAGCCCCTTTCTGCAGCACTCCTAGGCTTCCCCAAACATTTAAAGTCTCCCTGGCTCTGAACCAAGAATCCCTCTCAGAGCCAACAGCTTACAGCCCATTAAAAACCCTGTGCAAATGCAAACACTCTTTCCATTAGACAAGGAAGAAACAAGAACCACGTCTTGGGACCAAGCTAGCAGTTGTTGGAACTAGACTAGGGGCTGAAGTCCCTGAAGAGGAAATATCACTGTATTAAAAACCACAACTATTTCCAGTGCTCACAGTCAATTACATGGGAGACCAGAGGTGCCGCTGGAAGCGCAGGGAGGGAAAGCAGACTCTGCCACATTCGGGTTGGACTGCTTTGGGGAAACTAGAGGCACCTTTGGATTTTCAGCTGCCTGAGGTCTGAGACCTGGTGTGTTTAACAGTGGGAAGACAACATTAGGACATGGATAAAGTCATTTAATCCACACCCCAAGCCTGTGAGATCAGCATCATCCTCATTTTATCCATAGGAGAGTCACTAATCAGAATCCAGATGCTGACTGGACCACATTTATTGGCGAGCAGAGGGACCATTTTTCAAAATGCCTCCATCCTTCTTGCCCTTGCTTCTTCTCTTCTCCATGGAGCCCTCCGTCTCTTTCTTTACAACCACTTGAGAGTGTTGGCCACTGCTCTGGGATTAAAGAAGACAGAGCCTCCATTTAGACCTCAAGCTATATAATACACTTGAGCTTCGTCAGAACTCTGCATTGGGAGTCATTAGGCACTGAGCCAGATAAAGTGTTTTCTGGCACTTTATTCACAACACAAATCTTTATACTATGAATTGGATACAACGGAAATGATTTAAAATGAGCACAACCTCCATCACGTGGGTATTAGCCATATGAGAGTCCCACGGGAAGGCAGCCTGGGGCGTGGGAGAAGCTCCCTCGCCCACAGCACGTCACACGCACACGCACCGGTGTGGCTGGCCCGTCTTCTGCTGCTGGCGGCTGAATTTTGAGAGCTGCCATGAATTTTGATTTTGTGTTCCCCACCCCGACAGCTCATTTAAATTTTCTGCTTTATTGATTATAACAATGGATTATGATGATGATGGCCTATTAATGTTACCAAAACATACTTTGTGTGCATTAAAACACTTTATTGATTAAATTCTTAAAGGAAAAATTGTTTTGTTATTGCAGGTATAAAACTCTTGATCATGACCTTTTCCTTTCTGCAAACAATGGCTTTCATCACTTGATGTTTTAGCTCAGAACTCTCGGGACTGTAACTAGGCATTATACCTAGACTCACCACACTTTGTTTCCCATCTCTTACTGTCTCGGGGTCTCTCTCCCTTGGGACTCCCACTGGCAGGATTCAAGCATCCAGGGTCTCTGGCCATGCTATTCAACAACATGACAAGCTCACAGGAAACAGTGCTGACATCATACATGACGTGCTCTAAGTCACACAGCCCGTGAGAGGCAGAGTTGGACATCCGTCTAGGATTTCTCATGCTCTCTCCACCACCCCTGCTGCCCCCCAACCCCCTCACCCCGACCCCCTCCAGTCAGCTCAGAGTTCAAGGTCAGAGAGGCTACAGACCAGCATGTCTGGGACAACAGGGACTCAGCAAGCAACAGACCAATGTGAGGAGTGATGGGATTTCTGGCTGAATGAACAGCTCAGGAATGAATGAGAAGCATGCTGGGCCCAGAAATGGGGAGGGAGCGCTGGGAAATGCCCTCAGGCACCCCTAGCAGGAGTTGCCTCTGAAACTCCCTATTGAAGAGGAAGGTTCCAGAGGCCTCTGAAATACCTCCTGCTGCTACTGCTGCTGCTTCTAGAATGGTTCTCAACCGGGGGCAGTTTTGCCCACCAGGGGACATTTGATAATGCCAGCAGACATTTTTGCTTGTCACAGCTGAGGGGGTGGGTGATGCTACTGGTATCTAGCGGGTAGAGAGCCAGGGATACTGCTAACAGGCTGCAGTGTACGAGACAGCCGCCGTCCCTGCCCGCCGCCGTCCCTGCCCCCTTTCCCCACACACAGTTATCTGGCCCCAAATGTCAACAGTGCTGTGGGTGAAAAACCCTGCTGTAGAGTGAGCAAGGGATATTCTTGACACCTCTCGGCCTTTTTCTCTGCAGAGCCCCACTCCTGGCACGTGCAGAGTAAAGGAATCCAGTCTCCTGTCCCTGGTGGAAGAAATGGGGAATAAAATTAGAGGGAGCAAAGGTCCAAAAAAATGGTCCAAGGGACTGGGAATGTGGGAGTGCACATGTGGGGATCCCAAATTGTACCCCTGGGCTTGCTTCTAAATTGTCATGGCACCCATGCAAAGAGCCCCAGCAGGCCAGTTTGGTTCTCGGTATACCGCTGGTGGATGTGATATGGGCTATTTTTAAATAAGGTTTAAAAAATCAAATGACACACCAGGGGATTTCCAGCTGATGCCACTGAGGCTGAATTGGGACGATATCCAGACTGGAGTTGGTCAATTGGGATGAAAAGGAATGTTGTTTGGATTCAGTAAGTGGTTGAGGTAGGGTCCTTGCAATCTTTGGCAGGCATGTACAATTTTATCAAAGGCACCTGGGTCCTTAATGTCAGTGCCTGGCAGCCTGCCCCCACACGCGTGGCTGAAAGAATCAACGCTATCCGACACATCTCAGTTGCTCTTGGGTGTCAGGGACAGCTGGCTGGGGAGAGGAAGTATACCATGCAAGGTTAACAAGGTCCTTGTCCTGAATTCGAGCATCCCTCTTAGCTGCACTGCCCTCCAAGCCCAAGGCCACACTTGTGACCTGGAGACACAGTGATTTATATTCTTCCAACCATCTGAGCAAAGCGAGACAGCTGTCCAGCTGCAGGGAGGAGAGAGTGAGGGGAGTGATGGGCGAACCCAAATGCCCTCCCAGCCTAACATGCAAGAATCTGGGTGTCCAGCTCTGACCACGTGGCCCAGTAGGTGGTTGCATCATCCCGTGGGCCATAAGGTTGCAGGTTCAAACCCCAGCCAGGGCCCATACCTAGGTTACAGGTTTGATCCCTGGCTGGGGTGCAAATAGGAAGCAACCGATCAATGTTTCTTTCTCACATCGTTGTTTCTTTCACTCTCTGGAAAAATCAATAAACATATCCTCAGGTGAGGATTTTTTAAAAAAAGGATCTCAGGGTCCTAGATGGAAGCCCTGGGAAAACTGATCTCAGAGAAGTGGGGCAGAGCTGCCCGCTGGGAGGAGCCAGGTGAAAGAGGAGCATTCGGGCAGCACAGCCTTCCTGTGCCAGCCTTGGGCCACATGTTGTCGGCCTTTCCTGTCCCTGCTTTGACCTCTTTTCCCCATCACATCCTCTAGCTTCTAAGTCACACACGGTTTCCTACAGAAGCCCTTGTCTTTGTGGCATCGACCCCCATCTCTGAACCAATCTCCCAAGAGTGCCAAGCACAGGTAGGGCCATATCCCCAACCACCTCCCCACCCCCACTGCCCAGTGAAGCTACATAGGGAGCAGACAGGCAGCAGGTGTGCAGCAAGACCCCCCCCCCCAACAAAAAAACACAGAGTCCTGCAGCCCTTGGCTCCCCAGAGGACAAGGGGCCAATCCGCACAGCCCATGGTGCATCTCTGTGCTGTCTTACGCTTCAGAGCTGCCTGGGGACCCCTCCATCTGCCACGGAGCACACTGTATGCTTTCCCGTGGTGTGGCCGGTGAGAACACCAGCAACTGGCAGAAGGGGGCTCTGGTCTCTGTCTGAACTTGGGGAAGAAAAATGAAAGAGAGCTCTGTTGGAACATCTGGGCCAAAAATCACATTAAAGGATGGGAATTCTAGGAATAGGAGCTTCTTTTCAGCACTGAAAAGCCGCACGGGCAGCAGAAGTCAGGCATGATAGACTGCACCCCTGAGAAAGGATGCCATCCCCGAGGAAAGGCAGGCTTCCCAGGGCCTGGCAGGAAGGCACCCCCCGCCCTGCCCTGAAACTGCCCTTCATTCTCTTGCTTGTCTTTGTGAGTTCTAAGCATAGCTAAGTGAGCACCACTAAGTTCCAAGTCTGTGTTCATGTTGCTCATGCATAATTTCTGATTCCTGAAACAACATAGGGAACACAGCCTGCCCGAAGTAGGCAGGAGTATGCACATTCTGCAGACGAGGAAACAGAAGCTCGGAGAATAACGATCTTGGGCTAAGTGGACGAAACACATTTCAACTCAGGTCTGTATCTGTGAGGTTTCCTGAGCCTTTCAAGAGCAGAGAATGTCTTTCTCTATCCTCTGCACCAAGTGCAAGGCCAGGCAAATGGGAGCTACGTAGTGAATGTGTGGTCAGCTGAACTGAGCCCTCCTGAGTTCATGCCAGGGCATTAATCTTGACTTCTCTGACATGCATGAAGTCAGAGAACTCCCTCGGAACCAAGTCCCCAATGGGTTTCTGCCGTGAGCGCCACGACGCCATTCTTCTTCCTCCTCCCACTTCTGCGGCCATCCCCCATGCTGCTCCGCCAAGATTTCCCCTGACACAGATGCTTTCTCTTTGGTGTGTTCCTGCTCTTCCGAGCTCACAGCTCGTCTGTGTCAGGATCTCCCCCTGACACAGTGTGCATCACAAGGTATGGCTGATGGTGGCTACCTGGCATTTCTGAAACTCATCTCAACGCCTTCTCACCTCACCCCCTGAAGGTCACCTCGCCCTCGTGACACTTCAGGTCTGGTGGCTATACGGCCTCTCTCCCAAAATCCAAAGCTATAAAACAGTCAGAATTTTTCCCTCCAAGTCTCCTTAGCTCTTCAAACCTGGTCAGTTGTCAAGCGTTCTTGATTCTTCCAATCATCACTCCCATTTGACCCTTCCTTTCAATTTGATTACAACTCCCCTAATTTGAATCCCAAACTCAAGTCCCCACCTGCTTCAGCCTGGCCTCTGAAAAAAGGCAGTACTGAGTCCAAATGCTGGTTCTGCCGCGTACAAGCTCTGCAACGCTGGGTGGGCTGCTTAACACAGGGAAGCCTCAGTCTCCACATGGGTTAGTGTATTCACTCTATAGGGTTGTTGAGTAAGATGGAAATCATATGTGTGCAATATCTAGCACCTATGAGATGCTCAATAATTAATAGCTATTATTATTATTATTATTATTGCCACCAGACTCTCCCCACCCCATCCATCCACCCTGCACACACTCCAGATGACAAGATAAATGTCCTCCCCACATGTCTCCATCTGTTGGACAGGTCTGCCTTCCCAAAGCACCCCGGACTCCAGCAGAAAGGCTGTCCTTCACCAAACTCAGTGTTCAGCTATCTTTTTATCTTTTGGAGTAGATAACTCTACCTGCATGTACAACCTAAAGATTTTTAGCATTTCTTAGCGTCTCCCATGGACTGAGTAGGTAGGCACATTCACAAATGTCGCCTTTCCACCTTTTACGATAGGTGGACACAACGCCTTGCACTTAAAAGCAGTTGATAAATATTTGCTGCTGGAAGAAAACAGGCCTCAGTGAGAGCATGGAGGGCATGGCCCGCATCGTGGAAGACACAGCCCCAGCCCCAGCCCTGTCCTGGGTCCCTGCGTGCCAGGCTCTCTTTCAGTCGCCTCCCTACTCCTCTGGCAGCTCCCATCTCTCCCCACGGGATTCCAGGTGTGGCAGCCACAAGAGATAACTGTCCGTGGTCCTCGTGGCTCTGCAGTGAAGCCGCTGATGTGGGTCCTAGGATCACAGAGTACAAGTGTGAGCCGCTGAAGTGGAAGTCACTGAAGACCAGGAACTGCTGGTGTCCGGAAGGCAGAGATGAGCACTTAAAGGATACCAAAAGCAGGTGCAGCCTTGGACTGCTAGGATCTAAATGGGCTGTGGGGACCCAAACAGGACCTACATTCAGGGTCAAGCCTTGGTTTTGCGGAGAAAATGAGTGACAATCAGGGACCAGGCATAGGAGGGCAACAGGCCAGCAGGATGAGGCTATAAGGAAACTACCCTTACATACCCACAATTGCCAGAGGGGCTAAATTCCTCCCCGGGTCCAGGGGGTGGGAGGGGGAAGCAGAAGACTAATTCCAGACCCTTTCACACTGCACTTAGCACCGAGGCCTAGGTAGGCTGTGTTCTCAGGGGCAAGTTATTGCTACTGCTGGTAGCTGGCCGGGCCTAAGCCAGAGGAGGTGACTTCTACTCAGTAGGGAGAAAGGCAAGCTAAGCTCATGGAAAAGCTATGTGGGTGTCACTTTTTTTTAATCCTTACCCAAAGATATGTCCACTGATTTTAGAGTGGGAGTGGGGGGAAGGAGAGAAAGAGAGAGAGAAACATCAATTGACTGCTTCCTGTTTATGCCCCAATCCAGGAATGAACCTGCAGCCTAGGTGTGTCCTGACTGGGTATTGAACCTGCAATCTTTTGGTATAGAGGTCGATGCTCCAACAAACTGGGCCACCTGGCCAGAACTGGATATCACTTTTTATCACCTATTAAAGGGAGGAAAGAAACAGGACACAGACTTCACGGGTCCTTCGTATGTCCTTCATGTGTCCCTTCAGAGTATGGCAGCATTGTTAACAAGCCCAACAGTCCTTCCTATAGGCAACTGTGATTTGCAACATTGGCCTAGAACCAGAGTTTAGGGGGTGGAAGGATCTAGAAATCCCAGCAGTTGTGGAGCACAGAATTGCACCAAGATGTTTATTTCACTATGTTGTATCTCCACGTTATGTGTGTTAATATGGTTCATCTCTGTTCAAGTTCTAGATACTATTATTCACATAGTTCTGTATGAAGCATTCCACAAGGTGCTAACCCAGTCACCAACTGACAGGTGGTGACAGGTTAGTGCCAGCCAGTGACAGGTTAGTGTGAAGCCAAGGTGGCCCTTTCTGATGGAGGACACCCATCCACCTCAGAAGATACAGAGCAGGGAGCCCATAGGAGGGCTGTGCGAATACTCACACTCCCAACACTGGCCCAGCTCCTGATCAAAAGCAGGAACGGCAGTGTGTCCCCAGGAGTCCCGCCCGTCCCACTAGAAGTCATTTGTATTCCTGTGCCATCAGCGGTTTGCAGTCAGCGGTTTGCAGCCAGGTTTGGCGGGGGAGGTCCCACTGCTCATTTCTCTACTAAACCTCCCTGGTATACAGCCAAGTCTCCATTTTATTCAACCTTTAGAAACAGAAATGTATGAAGAAAAATGATTCCCATGAAGGATGGAAAACCCATCAAACAAGCAACTCTGGCTGTGCAGAGCACTGGTGGGGGATGGGACACCTGGGCAGAGCAGCGCCCGGACAGTGAGACGGCATCTCACGGCCTTCCTCACGCCCTCCTGCTTACGTATGGACCGCTGTGACGGAAGGGAGTACGGAATCAAAACAACCGATAATTTTGTCCTGAGGGACCGCTGCACACAAGGAAGCAGGCTGGGAACTGTAGGAGGCCGAACTAAGCCTATGCCATAGTTCTTATCCTCCAAGGTTCACGTTGCATCTGGGAGAGCAACACTGAATACCTGAAAAGGGGGTTCAAGGACATTATACAAAAAAATGTTTTGGGGACCCAGAAGGTGTGCAGAGGTTAAGAAATGAAGCTCGAGAAGCCACACTGCCCTCAGGTACTTGATGTCACCAAGGATTTGAGCAAAACTGTAGAGGTAGGAAAGAGGGACGTGACCTGGGAACCCAGGAGTAAATCAGTCCATTCTAACTCTCACACAGAAGGATAAAAGAAGACATGACTGAAACGGTGGGCTAGGGAGATCCAGAAAAGGCTCACATGCCAATCCAAGGAACTGGGGTTTATTCTAGGTGCCCTGGGCAGGTGCTGAGGGCTGGGGCAAAGGGGTAGCAACTAAATGTAGTGATTACAGGTGAGGGCTCAGAAGCCCAACGTGAGCTTGAATTTGTCCCACCACTTGTCAGAAGTTAGGAGCCTTGATCTCCAAGTGTCTCTTTATGGGTAAAAGAGGCACAATAGTGTCTACGGTTCATAAGGTTGTATCAGGTTTAAATAGGGTAATAGACATACCATGCTCCTGGCACACAGCAAGCACTCGGCAGGTGGACGCAGCCAGCAACAGGAGTGTGAGCAATCGGGACTCCGAGAGCAAGGGTGCTTGGGAGGAGAGTGAGCCTGGGAAGCGGGTGGCTCCCAGAAGACTATCAGAGTAACCCCACCACAAAGCAGCAGCAGCAAAGGCAAGAATGGCCACAGTGAGAGGAATCAGGAAGGGGACATGGACCAGATGCGGGTACTAGCTGGATAAGGGAGCTCAACGCCACTGAGATTTCAACCCTGGGAAATCAGAAGAGACGGTGGGGCTAAGAATAAAGGTAGGGGATTCTGGAGACAGGGCTGACAGGGTGGACACAAGAGGAAGCTCTACTTACAGATGCCGTTGGGAGAACTGAACTCAGGAGCCTCTGTCAGACTAGCGCCATGGATCTGGGGAAGGCACCCAAAGGGAAGAAGGTATGCAGAGAAGTGCTAGGGGACAAGGATGGTGGCACTGAGGAATGCTCCTATTTCAGGAATGGGTGGAGGTGAAGGAGGTAGTAAAGGAAAAACAGAAGGAAATGAGAAGAGGCAAGAGTATTAGGGTACCAGGAAAGGAGAGAGTGGCTGACAGGCTGAGGATTCAGGGAAATCAGAAAAAATGAGAAGTGCCACTTAGGAGGGTTCTGATGATGTTAAGAAGGGCACCTTGAGTGAAGCAGGAGGGCAGCCGTGAGGAGGAAGTGAGTCGGCCACGGTGATGACCAACGACCAGAGAGCCTGGATTTGGGGAGCCAATGGCTCTGAGAGCAGATGAATCTCTCAAGAAAATGCTTTATTCTCTACGGGACCCTATGCATTCCCAGATTCACAAAAGGTAAAGTGGCACTGCTCCAGGGACACAGCTTCCTTCTGACTATCCCAGGACAGTGGCTGTCACCCACTTCCGCCTCTTTTCAGGGAGCTTTGGCACAACCATTGTTGTCAAGCAGGCTTTCGATGCTTTCCCTCCTATTTTGTTAGGCAGAAATCGAAAGCATTACCTGGGACCAGGTATGGACAGAGGAGGGCACTGTTCAAGGGGGAGCCTGCAGGCAACATCAGGGGTCCATGAGGTGTCTGGGTGCCTGGGCATCTGCACAGCACTGACACCTCCCATCCTGATGGCACTGGGAACCACTGGGATGCTCACAAAGCTACAGGGACCCATGCAGACACACTGATGCAGCTGCTCTGGGTGGGGTCCAGCACAATAGGTTTTCTGTTTGCTTGTTTTTATGAACTTCCTAGGTGATTCTAACATGCAGCAAAAGTCAAGAACCACTCCCAAGGGATTCCCTCTAATGAACACATAGGCTCAAGTTCCATGAACAGACTTTTTAAATTATTGATTTGGGAAGTGCCAGTCAGACTGTCTAGCTTAGCAAACAAAAATAGATTTAGCTTGTGAGCCAACTCCCTCGGACTGGGACTGACGGCTGCAGAGACGAGAGGGATGTTGAGCCCTCGTCCAGACGCAGTTCAAAGACCACAGCAATCCTCCCAGGGTGAGAGGAAGCAGGGATGGCTGGTTATGCGGGATTCCAGGGTCTGGCTCCTCTAATCCTATCACAGCCTCCACAAAATAGACTCACACAATTTGTCAGTCAGACACCACAAGCCCCAAGCGCATGCAGCAGAGTCTGGCCTGGATGACCATCTACAACAACTAAGGCAGCAATTCCCAGGTGTGCTGCCCAGACCAGCATGGTCAGCACCACCTGAAATGCAAATTCCCAGGCCCCGCCCAAGATCTGAATCAGAAACTTTGGGGGTGGGGCCTGGCATCTGTGTTTTAACATGCCCTCTAGTAGATGCTGATTCACCCTACAGTCTCTTACACACACACACACCACACACACACACAGAATCTCTGGGGATGAGCCCAGGAATCTGTATTTTTTAAGCTCCTCAAATGGTGCTGACACACTTTGGGGCGAGGGTATAGCTAACTGCATACTGCTTTCTGTCTGAGGTTTAATTTCCTCACCAGCATCCCTGGAAAATCATCAGACTAGTCACAGAGACTGCGTCTCCTGGCAACATGTCCAACAGCACGCAGCTGGTCACCCTGAGCGACTCGCACCCATCCCAGAGCTCATGTTCTTCATCTGTAAAACAGACATGCTCTGCTCTCATAGGACTGATTATTCCCTGTGACAGTGAAATGAGCATCTAGCTCAGGGTTGGCGGCCATATCTTGGGCACTCAAAAATGATATTAGTTAGGGAAAAAAAGGACTGAAGAAAAGAGAAAGCAGACACTGGACAAAATGAATAGCTTGGCAGCTCGTGTGGAACCTTAGTTCTGACTGCAGGCAAGTCAAGCAAAGTTACTAACGAAATGATCGCCCACCCAGAGCACGGACGAACACTCCATGCCCAGTCGCCCTCTGACACCTTCGTCCTCAAGCACAGCCTGCTGCTATAAATGCATGCTTTTGGTTATTTTCTGTCAAAAATCATGCTAAAATAATTTTAACTGATGTTAAAACAGCAAGCTCATGTCAGCTCTTGGCTGGAGGCTTCTGCTTAGAAGAAATCAGAGACACCGGAGCATCCATTGGCCTCCCCCGTCACGTGTGGAAGTTTTAATGCTGTTCACAGCACAGGCTGTGGGAGACAGGCGGGAAGGATGGCGTGATGGTGCAGAGCACAGTCCAGAGGCAGCCACAGAGGTTCAAAGCCCATATCTGCAACTTGTTGTTGGGTGACCAACCAGTCCTGAACCAGGACCATTTCCATCTTCCTGCTTACCTTGGGTCTGCATGCCAGGACCTAGGGCATCCTCCAGCCTCCAGGGTAAAGCATGAGTTCTCTACCTTCCCTTCAAGCCCTCCGGACCTGCCCCTCCCATCTCTCCAGTTGTTTTCCCCTCTCCTCAGAAGAAACCTCCACCTATGTGATGTCTTGAGACCCTGAACACATGTTTCCTCATGCTGCCCCCACCAACATCTGTCCAGGCCTCCTTCTCACTTCATGAGTAGTTCTTGTCCTTTGAGGCCCAGGCCCCATAGTCTTCCTGTTAACCTCAGCCCAAGGCTCCCCCGCTTCCTCCTCTGACCATCTGCACCCCTCTGGCCCCAGGCTCCACCTTGTTCTGAAGTTGCTTCCATTCATGTTTCCCACCCTGGCTAACTTAGGAGCGCTTGACAGGCACAAGCAGGATCGCCATACAATTCATCGTTAACAATTCCGAGAGTGAAAGGAGGTGCTATTAACAATTACATCAGGATAACAGGCATAATAAACAAGGATGTTCCAAGTGAAGCCAGATGTCTGGTGACCTTAAAATTAGTCTCATCTTATGTCTGCCTATGTCCTTCTCAGCACCTGGGCCTTATAAACATGAGTTGATAAAGTGAAATGTTGGGAACTAAACTAGCTCTTGATGGAGATTTGCAAGATTAATCTGGCCATGTTGTGTCCGAGAGATGCAAGCTAGAATAATAATAGCTCACAGTTATGAATAGAAATGAGTAAGTGACATTCGGCTTTTATTTCATTCTCTATAGAAATGCAAATGCAGCCCAAGGGCTGATGTAAGGTTGAAACAAGCCTTGCATGAGAAATGCAGTTTGCATAGTTTAATACAATTTAATATCTGCTCACGGCCAGCTAAGCATCTGTCTCTAATTCCACAGCCATGGTCCTTTTAAAGTCACTGCCTCTGGCTGTAAGTTTCTCAGAGAGCATGAGCCTGTATCCAATGCCTGGAAAGCAACAGCATTTGGACACTAAGTTCCTCTCTATCCCCACCAAGCAGCCTTTCCTGTTTTGTTTTTAGCTCCGGGGGAAGGACAATGGACAAGTCAATCAGTGCAGATTACCCTGCGCAGGACGGGAGAAACCTGACAGCCCAGCCCTTCACCACGTCAACAGGAGCGAGAGTGCAGGGTGAGCGGGTGTATGGAGAAGGTTGCCTCACTGCTTTCGCTGTTTTCCAGAAAGGCTTTAGAGGAGGAGAGAGGGTGTGCAGGAAGGGCTTTGACTATTAGTAGATATTTTAATGAGATCATCACTCTCCCCCCCACTCGATGTCAGGGATCAGACAAGGCACAGTGAGGGACTCCAGGCGCTCTGTCCGGCTGCACACTGGACCTGCCTTCCCCTGATGAAAAGGCTGCTTTCCACCAAGCATGGCCCATGTATGGAAAAAACCCCACCTCTGGTTTGCTCTCATTGTAACCACCCGCAGCAAACTAAAATTGCATGGAGAAGAGGCCAAGATGGTTTTCCTAGTAATCTGCCAACTGTATATATAAGGGCTTAGATCAATGGTGACTAGTTAAGGCTTGATATGTGGGATTATTTCTTTATTCCTTATCTTTCACTGAGCAAGTATAAAGGATTTCATTTGAATTGAATTAACCATGTAAAAAGCCTTGCACTAACTTGTATCCTCATTGTACAGTGTACAATGCACAAGTCTCGGTGGTAGGTTCTGGAGATACAGACTTGAGCACCCTAGGACAAAATGTCACCAAGCTTAAGTGATTTGCCCAAGGTGACTTGAAGTCCAGCTTGGAAGACTAACAGTTAGCCTACCAGCCCTGGGACTTTCCCAGGGAGGGACCGCTGTAATTTGCCCTGAGCCTAATCTCCAAGTCTTGCTCAGCAAACACCACTTCAAGGTTGAGTAGTTCACCGAATTGCCTAAGGGCATTACATAATTAAGGGCCCATCACTTGTGGATGGAAGAGAGTAGAGTGGGAAGTCAAGAAGCAAAGGCTTCGGGTCACATGGTTGAAATCTTTAATCATGAACTGATTAATCAGAACTGATAGTGTAGCCCCAGCTCCCAACGCCCCCGTGATACACACAGGGCATCTCATTCACTTGCCTGTGTCTTTGTTCTTGCTATTCCCTTACTCCAGAATCTCCCCTTGGATAACTCTTTCTTGGCTGTTAAGACTCAGATTAGGGAACTGCTCTTCAAGCCTCAACATCCTCATCTGTAAAATGGGGGTGATCAAAACTTCTGCCTTTCGGAGGTGTTGAGAGGATTAAAAAACACATAATGTGTAGAAAGAACAGTGCTAAGCATGTAGAAAGTGCTCAACAAATGTTAGTTGTCACTATCAGCATTGTCACTCTCCACTGTGATCTCAAACACAATGTGCAGAATGATCACACAGTCTCTCTGACTGCAGTGCAATTTTTCATCCCCCATCAGGCTCTGAGCACCTCCAGGGAGGGGTTGGTATGTTCCCATCACATCCCCAGTGCCCATATGGTACACAGCAAGTGCTCAATAAACTTCCTGCATTGTTTGAATTGGTGATTAATTCCAGAGTGACCTCTGAGCCCTCCTTCTGTGGGTCTGTGCATCTATGTGCCACCCCTTCCCTGGGAAAGGTGCAGGAGAAAAATAAAGGGAGAGTACAGGATGTTCTCAATTCTACTCAAAAACTTTCACAAAGATTCTATATAGTTCATTTGCATTTTGACGTTTTAGGACCTTAATTTTCTCCCCGTGCGTTCTACAGAGGCTGATGTTTTTCTAAAAACTGTAAAGAGGAGACTTCTGATCAAGATGAGGGTGTAGGTAAACACACTTCACCTCCTCACACAACTACAGAAAAAATTATAACTAGACCTCAAAACAAATATCACCCAGAACTATCAAAAAATCAAGCTCTATGGAAGTCTAACAACCAAGGTTTAAAGAAGTCATCCAGACAGGAAGGGGGAGCAGAGATGTGGAGATGGGTGGAGAGGCGCGGAGATGAGGTATTGTACAGAGAGGCAGCGGAATGGGTGGTCCCACATTCACATATGGTAGATAAAAATCGGGAGGGATACCTCAGGAGTGAGGGATCCCAGCCCCAGGCCAGACTACAGACCCCAGGGTTCCAGCTCCAAGATAAATCCCCGTAACTTATGGCTGTAAAAGCCACTGGGGGTTGGGGTGGCAGAAAAAGCTGCCAGATTTTCAAGAGACTCCTCTTAAAGGGCCGACATGGCCTTAGAACTTACCCAGACCTATCCACTTCTGGGATTCAGCAATGGGGCAATAGCTGGAAGGGGCACAAGTCACATACAGGGAGAAAGTGAAGTGATTGGAAACAGGGCAAATGCCAGGCAAACCTCCAGAAGCCAGTCAGTGGCACTGTCCCCTCTCCAAACCCTTTCCCCACGTAGAACCACAAAGTGGTGAAGCAGGTTGCCTCACCCTGGTGATTACCTAAGGCTCCACCCCACATAATTTACAGGTGCCTTTTCTACAATAGTCCAAACTATTAAGACAAGGAGTCAAAGCAGCTCTACCTAATACACAGAAACAAACACAGGGAGGCTGCCAAATTGAGGAGACAAAGAAATTTGGCCCAAATAAAAGAACAGAACAAAACACCAGAAAAATACCTAAATGAAATGGAGATGACCAACCTATCAGATGTAGAGTTCAAAACAGGTTATCAGAATGCTCAAACAACTCACTGAGTATAGCAACAGCATATAAAAAGACTCAGGCAGAAATGAAAGCTACATTAAGTGAAATAAAAGAAAATCTACAAGGAAGCAACAGTGGAGGGAATGAAGCAAAGATTCAAATCAACTGTTTGGAACATAAGAAAGAAATAAGCATTCAACCAGAATAACAAAAAGAAAAAAGAATTAAAAAAAATGAGGACAGGCTAAGGAACCTCTGGGACATCTCCAAATGTACCAACATGCGAATCATAGGGATGCCAGAAGGAGAAGAGGAAGAACAATAAATTGAAAACTTATTTGAAAAAATAATGAAAGAAAACTTCCCTAAGTTGGTGAAGGAAATAGACATACAAGTCCAGGAAGCTCAGAGAACCCCAAAGAGAACCACACCAAGACACATCATAATTAAAATGCTAAAGGTTAAAGATGAACAGAGAATCTTAAAAGCAGCAAGAAAAAAGCAGAGTGCTAAACTACAAAGGAGCTCCCATAAGACTGTCAGCTGATTTCTCAAAAGAAACTTTGCAGACTAGAAGGGACTGGCAAGAAGTACTCAAAGTGATGAAAAGCAAAGGCCTACAACCTAGATTACCCTACCCAGAAAAGCTATCATTAGAGTGGAAGGGCAGTTAAAGTGCTTCCCAGACAAGAAAAAACTAAGGGAGTTTATTATCACCAAGCCATTATTCTATGAAATGTTAAAGGAACTTATTTAAGAAAAAGAAGATCAGCTCTGGCTGGTGTGGTTCAATGGGTTGAGTACCAGCTTGCAAACCACAGGGTCGCTGGTTCAATTTTTGGTCAGGGCACATGCGTGGGTTATGGGCCAGGTCCCCAGCTGGGGACGCACAAGAGGCAAATGCACATTGATGTTTCCCTCTCTCCCTCCCTTCTTCTCTGTTTAAAAATAATAAAATCTTTAAAAAAAACAAGATCAAAACTATAAACAGTAAGTCACAACAAACTCACAATTATCACAAACCGAATCTGAAAAAAAGAGAGAAAAGAAAGAAAGAAAAACTAAGCAAACAACCAGAACTGGAATAGAATATAAATATGAAGATCATTTGGGGGGTTATCAGCCTGGAGGTGAAGTGGGGAATGGGGGAAAGGTGCAGGGATTAAGAAGCATAAATGGGGACTTCCGGCCAAGATGGAGGCATAGGTAGACACACTGTGCCTTCTTGCACAACCAAAATAAGGACAATAACAATTTAGAAACAAAAAACAACCCATACTGACAGAAAATTGAACTATATGGAAGTCCGACAACCAAGAAGTTAAAGTAGACACATTCATCAGGACTGGTAGGAGGGGTGGAGTTGGGCGGCCATGTAGAGAGGGGTCACAGCAAAAAGAGCTGTGGCTTGCGGACCCCTGGCACACAAGGCAGCAGCTGGTGGACCCAGCGAGAGGGTGGATTATGGAGGCACACAAGATGGATGGCAGACTGGGCAGTCCCACATTCGCACGCAGATGAACCAGGCAAAATTGGGAAGCAAGACAGACCATGCAATGCAGGGTCCCAGTGCCGGGAAATACAGCCTCAAAACACTGATTGAAAACACCTGTGGGGGCTCAGGTGCCAGGAGAGACTCCCAGCCTCACAGGAGAGTTTGTTGGAGAGACCCACAGTGTCCTAGAATGTACACAAACCCACCCACATGGAAACCAGCACCAGAAAGGCCCAATTTGCTTGGGGGAAGCGGTGGTGGAAGTGACTGAAAACTGGCAGAGAGCAGAGCAAGCGCAAGCATTCCCTCTCAGACTCCTCCACCTGACCCTGGTGGACACCTAAGGCTCCGCCCCTCACTATGTAACAGGCACATCAAGACAAAAAAAATGGCCCAAATGAAAGAACAGATCAAAGATCCAGGAAAAATACAACTAAGAGACAAAGAGATAGCCAACCTATCAGATGAACAGTTCAAAACACTGGTAATCAGAATACTCACTGAGTTGGTTGAATTTGTTCGCAAATTAGATGAAAAAATGAAGGCTACACTAAGTGAAATAAAGGAAAATGCACAGGGAACCAATAGTGATGAGAAGGAAACTGGGACTCAAATCAATGGAGTGGACCAGAAGGAAGAAAGAAACATTCAACCAGAACAGAATGAAGAAACAAGAATTCAGAAAAATGAGGAGAGGCTTAGGAACATCCAGGACATGTTTAAACGTTCCAACATCCAAATCATAGGGGTGCCAGAAGGGGAAGAGGAAGAGCAAGAATTGAAAACTTATTTGAAAAAATAATGAAAGAAAACTTCCCTAACCTGGCAAAGGAAATACACTTCCAGGAAGTCCAAGAAACTCAGAGAGTCCCAAAGAAGTTGGACTGAAGGAGGGACACACCAAGACACATCATCATTACATTACCCAAGATTAAAAGTAAGGAGAGAATCTTAAAAGCAGTAAGAGATGAGGAGACAGTCACCTACAAAGGAGTTCCCATCAGACTGTCAGCTGATTTCTCAAAAGAGACCTTACAGGCAAGAAGGGGTTGGAAAGAAGTATTTCAAGTCATGAAAGGCAAGGACCTCCATCCAAGATTGCTCTATCCAGCAAAGCTTTCACTTAGAAAGGAAGGGCAGATAAAGTGCTTCTGAGATAAGGTCAAGTTCAAGGAGTTCATCATCACCAAGCCCTTATTATATGAAATGTTAAAGGGACTTATGTAAGAAAAAGAAGATCAAAAACATGTACAATAAAATGACAGCAAACTCACAATTAGTAATAACCACACCTAAAACAAAAGCAAACTAAGCAAACAGCTAGAATAGGAACAGAACCACAGAAATAGAGATCACATGGAGGGTTAGCAACAGGGGAGTGGGAGGAGGAGAGAGGGGGAAAGGTACAGAGAATAAGTAGCATAGATGGTAGGTAGAAAGTAGACAGGGGAAGGGCAAGAATAGTATGAGAAATGTAGAAGCCAAAGAACTTACATGTATGACCTGTGGACATGAACTAAAGGGGGGGAATGTGGGTGGGAGGGAGTGTACAGGGTGGAGGGGACCAAAGGGAGGGAAATGGAACAACTGTAATAGCATAATCAATAAAATATATTTAAAAATAAATAAAATATATTTAAAAATAAATAAAATAAAATAAAAAGAAGCATAACTGGTAGGTACAAAATAGACAGGGGTATATTAAGAATAGCATAGGAAATGTAGAAGCCAAAGAACTTATACACATGACCCATGGACATGAACTAAGGAGGGGATTGCTAGAGGGAGTGGGGGTACTGGGCAGAAGAGGGTAAAGGGGGAATAATTGGGACAACTGTAATAGTATAATCAATAAAATATATTTAAAAAATAAATAACTGAATAAAAACTGTAAGGAAAATGACCTGAAAGCTAAGGGTTTTAATACAAAGTGAAAAACCGAAGCAGATCCATGTAGACACAGCAAAAGGAAAATGAGGCAGGCTAAGCAGAAACCGGGTAACACGGATTTTCGGTCTACGTCATAACCTGTCGGCATAAAGTATTGATGCAACAGAGGGGAACAGACACCATAGCTTCCAATGGCTGACATATTTTGAAAAATATTCAATACAATAAAATTGTAGTAAAGGCCCTTTAAACGAGATGTAACTCATGTTCCACACTTAGTTCTTTATATTTGGCTTTTATGGAGTCCTGTGTCTGGGACAGAACTAAAGGTATAAGAGTGATCCCTTTTTGCTTGCAGGATTAACAGTTTTAAAGAAGTTAGTCTTAGGGAAATTAGGACCCCTGGTGCCAGCAATGTAAATTCTGTGGCCTAAGGGCTTAGCCCCAAAATTTCAATCCAATTGACAAGGCTAGTTTACATCACAGTGAGCCTTGTCAGTAGCAGAAGCTTGCAGTCAGGGGAGAAAAGAGTGTGGTTTTCAGCACCCAAAGAGCAAAGAAATAAGGCTGGGGGCAGGAGGGGTCTCCGCTGTGGCATTATTACCAGGAAAACAAAACCAAACCAAATCACTCCCATCCCCTTTCAGGTCAGCCTGAGGCTCCTGAGTCTGTGACCAGGATGAGAACTAGAAGCCTGAATCTAGTTAGGGCTCAGACAGGGGACATTCCAAGGAGTGCATTGCTGCTTTCCAGACACTAGAGGAAGATGGTGGTGCTTGGCTGACGAGGACAAGTGCCACTGAGTTTAAGAATCTTGGAATCAGTTGCCCCGGTTTGAACCCATGCTTCTGCCACTTGATAACTATGGTCTTAATGTCTCTAAATTGAAGTTCCTCATTTATGAAACTGGAATAACAATGTCTGCCTTTGAGGGTAAATGTGAACAGTTACAGGCTGGTCCTTAGCAAGTCCTTAGAGCCAGGCACAGGGTAAGCATTCTCTCCCTGTTAAGCATCAGGGCTCACCCAGCAAGGGAAGAGGGGAAAACATGGATCAAGATGGATCAAGAGCCGGGCCACGCGATCTCCTCCTGTGTGATCCTGTGGCCCCTGCTTGTTCTCCATACTGATAAGCAGTAAATGCCTTAAACTATAAAGGGCTGGAGGCTTGTGTTCAAGGGTGGCCCTGAACAGTAGTTCTAAAAAGACTATCTTCCTGTCTGAAGGGAGCTCTCCCTACTAAGAAGGCCTCAGTAGTAACAGCAGAAATGTCCCTGTGTTTCCCAACGTGTGGTAAAAGAGGCGCGTGTAACACATAACCTGGATCTTCAAAATCAAGCTCAGGGAGATGATGACCTGTAACCAAGGCCCTCCCCAGTAAGCAGGGAGCCACGGTGCTACCTCTGCAGGAGCGCTCACCAGCTTGACTAGACGGGTCTCAGCTGCCACACTTTTGTCCCCTGGGAGACATTTGGCAATATCTGGAGACATTTTTGGTTGTCACATGTAGAGGATCATCTCACTGGCATCTCGTGGGTGGAGACCAGGAATGCTGCTAAACTTCCAGAAGTTCATGAGACAACTCCACAACAAATAATTTTCTGACCCAAAATACTAATGATGCCAAGACTGAGAAACTCTGCTCTAGAGAAATCTGTCCTGGGTAGAGATTGTGCCCAAGAGGTTAGGAGGGAAGCACTTCGAGAAAAAGCATGTCTGAGCACACAGCGTGTCAGCACGAGGCTGGCATTTGTCATAACAATAACAGCAAACAATGACAACAACACTCACATAGTATTTGCTGTGGGGCAGACAATGTCCTAAACTCTTTATCAATAACTCATGTCACCCTTCAAACAACCTATGTGGTAAGTACCATTATTTTTTAATGTATTTTCTTGATTATGCTATTACAGTTGTCCCATTTATCAACCATTTACTCCCCTCTGCCCTGCACACCCCCTCAGACCCACATTCCCCCCTTCCCATGCCCTGCTTAGTATACATCCATGTACATACAAGTCCTTTGGCTTCTCCATTTCCTATACTATTCTAAACCTCCCCCCATCTATTTTGTACCTACCAATTATGCTTCTTATTCCCTGTACCTTTTTCCCCATTCTCCCCTACCCCCTCCCCACTGATAACCCTCCACATGATCTCCATTTCCGTGGCTCTGTTCCTGTTCTAGTTGTTTGCTTAATTTGTTCTTGTTTTTTATTGTTGTTGTTTTGTTTTTTTAGGTTCAGTTGTTCATACCTGTGAGTTTGTTGTCATTTTACTACTCGTATTTTTTACCATCTTCTTTTTCTAAGTCCCTTTAACATTTCATGTAATAAGGTCCTGTCAAAGATGAAATTCTTTAACTTGACCTTATCTGAGAAACACTTTATCTACCCTTCCATTCTAAATGAAAGCTTTGCTGGATAGAGCAATCTTGGATGGAGGTCCTTGCCTTTCATGACTTGGAATACTTCTTTCCAGCCCCTTGTTGCCTGTAAGTTTTCTTTTGAGAAATCAGCTGATAGCCTTATGGGAACTTCTTTATAGGTAACTGTCTCCTTTTTTCTTGCTGCTTTTAAGATTCTCTCCTTATATTTAGTCTTGGGTAATGTAATTATGATGTGCCTTGGTGTGTGCTTCCTTGGGTCCAACTTCTTTAGGACTCTCTGAGCTTCTTGGACTTCCTAGAAGTGTATTTCCTTTGCCAGGTTAGGGAAGTTTTCTTTCATTATTTTTTCAAATAAGTTTTCAATTCTTGCTCTTCCTCTTCCCCTTCTGGCACCCCTATGATTTGGATGTTGGAATGTTTAAAGATGTCCTGGATGTTCCTAAGCCTCTCCTCATTTTTCTGAATTCTTGTTTCTTCATTCTGTTCTGGTCGAATGTTTCTTTCTTCCTTCTGGTCCAAACCATTGATTTGAGTCCCAGTTCTTTTCCCATCACTGTTGGTTCCCTGTGCATTTTCCTTTATTTCACTTTTCATAGCCTTCACTTTTCCTCTATTTGATAACCATACTCAACCATTTCTGTGAGCATCCTGATTACTAATGTTCTGAACTCTGCATTTGATAGGTTGGCTATCTCTTAGTTGCTTAGTTCTATTTTTCCTGGATCTTTGATCTGTTCTTTCATTTAGGCCATATATTTTTTTGTCTCAGTATGCTTGTTATGTTCTAAGCAGCAAAGCCCTAGGTATTCCCCAGGACAGAGCAACCCACATGGCTGCATTGTAGTGCTATATGTGTGGGAAGGGTCCAAGAGGGAACAATGATGCTTGCTCGGCTCTCAGCTGCCTTTTAGTCACTTCCCCTGCTACCCACAAGCTAATTGGGCCCTTCTGGTGCTGATTTACATGTGGGTGGGTTTGTGTACATTCTAGGACCCTGTGGGTCTCTCCAACGAACTCTCCTATGAGGCCGGGAGTTTCTCCTGCCACCACAACACCCACAGGTTTTTTCAGTCAGAGGTTTTGAGGCTTTATTTCTCTGCACTGGAACCCTGGGTTGCATGGTCTTTCTTGCTCCCCAGTTATTCCTCCCAGTTTATCCACATACAAATGTAGGGCCACCCACTTCACCAGATGCCACTGCCCTGGTCCTCCAGCCACCACCTTGCCACGAGTCCTCTCTGCCCTGGCTACCTGTCTCCACCCTTCCTCCCGATCTGGATGAATGTTTCTTTAATGCCTTGGTTATTAAACTTCCATACATTTCAATTTTTTAGGAGTTCTGGTTGTTTTTTGGTTTTAAATTTGTTGTTGTCCTTCTTTTGGTTGTGCGAGGAGGCACAGTGTATCTACCTACACCTCCATCTTGGCTGGAAGGGGTAAGTATATTATTATACCCATTTTACAGATGACAAAACTGAGGCACAGGACCTTGCCCAAAGTCCAGAATTAGTAAGCTGCAGAACCAGGACATCAACTAGGCAATCTTACTTCAGAGTCCAAATTCATATAGTAGGCACTTGATGAGTATTTAATGAATTAATGAGAGAAATGAACTTCGTCATAAATCAAAACCTGCATCAAGTATACAAGAAGCAATAGAAAGAGAATAAAATGAGGAACAAAAGGACATTGACCTCCCCTCTGTTCCTCCAAACTAACCAAGGAGTGAACATCCTGTGGTAGGGAAGGAAGCGGGCTAGTATGTGACGACTCCACTTGCCAAACCCCTCCGTCGCTGAGAACCAGGTACCATCAGCACGTGCAGGACCAGGTGGGACCATGGACACACACATAATAAGCACAGTGGCCTTGAGACTGTGCCCTGTGACTCATTTTCTTTTCCAAAGACCAAGATTTGTGGTGTAAGTGATAAGTTATTCTGTCTGTCAAAACTTTGTTTTAACTGTAATCTGGCCTGGAAACATAACATAGTGGGGAATTTAGAAGTTATTTAAGAAGCACCTTTTTATGGTTTGAGTTTTGTGTGTATAAGTGTGGGAGGGAATGGAAAGTTCAAGGAAAAATTAAAGTACAAAAATACTCATTTTTCTTATAACCTGTTATAGTCCCAAAGTCAGTTTATTAGGGTCAAAACACACACACACAAAATCTATTCTGTACAACTTGGCTTGTTTGTAGTAAAATCACATTTGAGATACGGGGCAGAGTAGGGTTTGTTTAGACAATAATAACAAATTTATAATGCATTGATTTTAATATACTGTTACAAATGGAACAACGAACTTCCAAAGGAAGGCATTTATAAACTTGGATTGTGTGTGTTTCTGTGAAACAGTAAAAACACTTAAAACAAAAGAAATATTCACAATATAAAAAAAAATTTTTGCTCCTGAACTTAGTAGCAATTAAATACCAAAAAGAGTTCTTTTAAGAGATCAGGGCAGAAGGTGTCATAGGGAGGAACAATCAAAACTCAAGGAATATCATTTTGGCCATTAAAAATGTGGGGTGGCTGCCTCGGTTTCCCAGCTGACATTCTCCCCACTGTCTTCTTCCTCTGATGGTCCCTCAACATTTTCACAAACTTCTAAAAACAGATAGGTGACCCAAGTTTTTCAAGGTCTTTCATGTTCCTCTTCTTGGTTTGGAGCTTTTCTACAAGATAACAACTCCTTTCACAATCTAGAGATGGAGGGATTTGGCACAGTGAGGGTTAACAAAAAAAAGTTGATTGGCAGAGCCACCATCCTGGGGAGGAGACAGTTATGACTGCCTTCCACTCTTCCCAGCATTAGGCATGGCTGTTGACACCAGGGTGGATGGGACCAAGGCTCTTTCTCCACGTGAGAGACTTGGTAGATAGCACAAGACTGAGGGGCGGGGGCGTGGACACCAGTTCAAATTAAGTGAGCCAAGGCTGGAGAGGGCAGAGGTCCCCAAGGGCTGGGTGGCCAGACCCTGTCTGTGGCAAAGTCTGTAAGCACCGGCCAACATGAAAACTGCATTCCAGGTAGAGTTGTTGATTCTACATTCCATCCTGTGCCACCTGCATGCGAGTAACAAGCACAGTCAGAAAGAAATCAGAGCTCTAACACTGACCCTCTTCCGGCAGGAGGCTGAGAGGCCAGGACTACCCCATTAAGCCCAAACTAAAAGCCTAAAGATGTCCTCTTTCTGCTACACTCTAACAGGCTCTCCCAGCACAAAACCCTAATCTTGCTGCTCCATTTGTAACAGAAGCAGATTTGATTTTTCTGCCATTGAATTTGAGTCCAAGAGATTTGGCACACCATGAATTAATGAACATTGACATTCTTCCCAGTCCTTAATAAAGCCTTTTTACTTTAATTTCTTCATTTCTCATTAGTAAAAAGTACTCTTAATTTTTCAGAAGCATACCATTAGAAACAGAAGGCCTGACAAATACCAGCTGGAAAAGACACAGTGCCTGCTTCAAGGTCAACTTCCAGTTCTGGGAGGGTTCTGGGGCTGGACACCGGCGACTGCGAGTGCACTGTAGGCTGCTCTCTGAAGAGCATCTTTGTTTCCTGGCAACACTCAAAGGACAACCCCATATCCCAGTGCCGGCATCTGTGCGCTGCACTCACTGTCTCCCTCCTCCTCCTCCTGTCTTTACTGAGGTACGACACACACCACATGAGTCAAGGACACTTGCTGTAAATGTGTGACTTATTAAACTTTAAAGACCTAATCAATAACCACCACCTAGGGCACAGGTGGCAAACACAAGTCCACGGGCCCAATCTGGCCTTCCCCATTGTTTTATCCGCCCGGCACCTTGTTTCTACCTGGTGGCAGCGCCGAGCTCTCGCTTAACTGTTAAGGAGTAGTTACATTTATACAGTCCTGAAATTACATTTGGCCCTTTGAAGGCAACCTCGAGGCTGACGTGGCCCCCAGTGAAAATGAGTTGGACACCCCTGACCTAGATCAAAATGAAGAATGTGCCCCACACCCTGGAACACCTCCGCATGCCCCTTCCTAACCAATACCTAACCCCCTCACACAGGAATCCATTTTTCTGATTTCGTTGTCAGCACAAGTTAGTTTTGCCTGTTCTTGAACTAAATATAAGTGGAATCATACTTCTTACTGTAGGTACTTTTGAGTCTGGCTTCTTGTGGTCAATAAGAAAAAATTCATTTAGTGAATAAATTCATGTGAAATTCATTCAGTTGTTGCTTATATCAGTAGTGTATTTTTAATAGCTGTATTGAGATATAACTGGCATTCAATAAATTGTACACACTTGAAGGGTAAGATCTGGTAAGTTTTCTCATATGTATAAACCATCATCATCATCATCATCACCATCAAGATAATGTACATGTCCATCACCCCATAAGTTTCTCTGCCCCCCTGGTAATTCCCCTTCCTCCCCTTCCCCCTTATCCTCTGCAACACCGATATTCATTCCGTCATTATATATTAATTTCCTTTTTCCTAGAAGTTTATATGAGTGGAATAACACAGTATGCCCACTCTTTATACATATTCTTTTACTCAGCATAATTATTTTGAGATCACCCACATTATAGCATGTATCGACAGTTCCTTTCCTTGTCTTACTGAGTAGTGTTTCTTTGTGCAGATAAACCTCGGTTTATCTCTTCTCCTGTAGATGAACGTTTGGGTTGTTTCCAGTTTATGGCAAAAGAAGCTACTATGAACATTCATGTACAAATCCATGTATAGATATATATTTCTTTTCTCTTGAGTAAACACTGGGTCATATGATAGGTATATGTGTAACTTTTAAATAAACTTCCAAACTATTTTCCAAACTGTTTTCAGCATTCCCACCAACAACGTACTAGAGTTAACTTTTCTCCACAATGTTTACCAGTTTACATTCCCACCAGCAGGGAATGACGGAGCCAATTTCTCCACAAGCCCATCAGCCCTCACTCAGTATGACTAGTATTAGGCCAGTAGTAGGCTTGTCTAGTAGGTATGTAGTCATATCTCATTGTGCTTTTAATTTGTATTTCTCTAAAGAATAATGATGTTAACTATCTTTTCATGAACTTATTTGGCAGCCAGGTATCTTCTGTACTCTATTCTGTTCCACTACCTATTTATCTACCTTTATACCAGTAACATGCTATCTTGATTGCTGTAGGTTTGTGGTAATATAAATATTAAATAATCTCACTCTTGCAATTTTGTTCTTCTTTTTAAATGTCGTTTTGGCTATTCTAGGTCCTCTGCATTTTCATAAGGATTTTTTAATCACTTTGTCAATTTTTGCAAAGAAGTCTGCTAAAACCTTTATTGTAATTGGGTTAATGCACAGCTCAATTTGGGGAGAATGGTATCTTAACAATATTGAGTATCTTGACTAATAAACATGGTATATTTCTCCATTTATTTATTTTAAGCCTTTGTTTAACAATGTCTTATAAATGTATAGGTCTTTCACCCCTTTTGTTTGATTTATTCCCTAGGTATTTCATATTTTCCATACTATTGTGAATCATATCTATAATTTAATGTTTTCATTTTTCATTGGCAATATACAGAAATACAATTGGTTATTTGCATATTGATCTTATATCCAATAACTTTGCTAAACTCACTTCTTCAAGTAGCCCTTTTTGGATTTCATCAGATTTTCTACAGACAATTTTACTGTCTGCAAGTAAAGACAATTTTACTTTTCCCTTTCCAATCTGGATACATTTTGTTTGTTTTCATTGCCCGGTTACACTGCTTGGAACTGCCAGCCCAGTGCAGCACAGTAAATGATGAGAGAAGACAGCCTTGTCTTTTTCTTGGTCTTAAAAGGTAAACACTGCATCTTCCACCATAAAGTATGATGAGCTGTAGGTTTGGGGTACATGTCCTTTAAAAGATTAAAGCAAGTTTCTTTTTATTCCTACTTTGTTGAGATGTTTTATCAGGAACGAATGTTTCATTTCATCAAAATTTATCTGTATTTAATGAGATAATCATGGGGTTTTTTTGGTCTGTTAATATTTATAATAAAATACACTGGTTCATTTTTAAATGTTCAACCAACCTTGTACTCCTGGAATAAAGCCCTCTTACTTGCGATGTACTGTCACTTCCTATAATATTGAACTTAATTTGCTAAAATTTTATGTGGAACTTTGGTATCTATGTTTATGATGGTTGATTGCCTATAGTTTCTTACCTTGTGATATTGTTATTCAGCTTTGTTGTATAACGCTCATCTTACAGAATAAGTTGGGAAGTTTGCTACCTCTTCAATTGTCTGAAGAGTTTATGTTCAATTAGTATTATTACTTCCTCAAATGTTTGTAAGAATTCACCAGGGAAGCCACCAGAATCTAAAGTTGTCTTTGCAGGAAGACTTTTAACTACAAAGAAATTCCATTTCTTTAATAAATATAGAAATATTCAGATTATATATTTCTTCTTGAGTGAGCTTTGCATCTTGTTATAGTTTGCATCTTTCAAATAATGTCTTTTCATATAAGTTGTTGAATTTATAGGAATAAAGTTATTCATAATATCTCCTTATTACCCCATTAACAGCTACAGAATTTGTAGTGCTGTCGCCCGTGTCTCATGCTGACAGCGATTTGTGTCTACTTTTTTTTAATCCTGATCTCTCTGCTTCAAGATTTATCCATTTTTAATCTTCTCAAAAAAAAAAAAAACAGCTTTTTGTTTAAATGGTTTTCTCTACAGTTTTTGTTTGTTTTTTATAGATTTTTGCTTTGATCTTTCGTACTTCTTTCTTCCTTTTTTAAATAAAGATTTCTACTTATTTATTTTTAGAAAGAGGAGAAAGGAGGAAGAGTGGGAGAGAAACTTCAATGTGAAAGAGAAATACGAATCAGTTGCCTCTCAAACACACCCTGACTGGGGATCAAACCCACTCCCAGGCATTTGCCCTGACCGGGAATCAAACCAGCAACCTACTTAGTAGAACAATGCCCAATCAACTGAGCCACACTGATCGAGGCCTCATTTCTGTTCTACTTACTTTGAGTCTAATCGTTTTTCTTTTTCTAGTTGCTTAAGGTAGAAGCTGACATCATTGATTTGATGATATATTTTTGTCTTTATAGGTATTTAGTTATATAAATTTCCCACTAAGTGGAGTTTTAGCAACATCTCACAATTTCTGATATTTTATGTTTTCGGTTTCAGTCAAGTCAAAATACTTCCTAATTTCCCTTTCACTTCTTCTTTGACCCACAGATTATTTAGAAGTGTTATTTCATTTCCAAATATTTGGAAATTTTCCAGTTATCTTTCTGTTGTTGATTTCTAATTTAATCTCATGCAATCAGAGAACAAACTGTATCTTGAATCCTGTCATATTGAGACTTGTTTTACAGCCCAAAATACAATCTATCTTGGTAAGTGTTCTTCATGCACCTAAAAAAATGCATATCTGATTTTGTTTGAGGAAATGATCTACATATCATGTCAATTAGGTCAAGTTGGTTGGTTGATAGTCATAGTTCAGTCTTCTACATTCTTGCTGATTTTTCTGTCTATATTCATTGCCAATATTAGAAAAAGGGTATTCAAATCTGACTATAATTGTGCATTTGTCTGTTTCTTTTTGCTGTTGTAAGATTTTGCTTCAGTCATTTGAAATAAATGATTAGGATTATGTCCTCTTGATGAATTGACTCCTTTATCATTATGAAATGACTCTCTTTATCCTTGATAATATTCTCTGCTCTGAAATCTACTTTATCTGATAGTAGTAGAGTCCCTGTAGCTTTCTTTTTTACTGGTGTTAATGTGCTAGTGCTAATATGCCATTCTTTATCTTATAATCTATTTGTCTTTATGTCTAAGTGTATTTCGTATAGATAGCAGACACTTGCATGTTGTTTGTCTTTATTTTTGTTTGTGTTTTTAAATCCTCACCCATAGGTATGTTTATTGATCAGAGAGAGAGAGAGAGAGAGAGAAATATCAATGTGAGAGAGAAATGTGTACATGTCGGTTGCCTCATGTACACACCCCAATAAGGGATCAAACCCACACCTAGGTATATACCCTGATCAGGGATCAAACTCACAACCTTTTGGTATATGAGATGACATGCCAAACAACTAAGCCACCCAGTGTATGCCTTGTTTTTTACCCACTCTGTCAATCTCTGCCTTTTTAAAAATATATATTTTATTGATTATGCTATTACAGTTGTCCCACTTTCTCTACTTAAATCCCCTCCACCCTGCACACCCTCTCCCACCCACATTTTCCCTCTTTAGTTCATGTCCATGTGTTGTACTTATAAGTTCTTTAGCTTCTACATTTCCCATACTATTCTTACGCTCCTCCTGTCTATTTTCTACCTACCATTTATGCTACTTATTCTCTTACCTTTTCCTCCTCTCTCTCCCTCCCACTCCCCTGTTGCTAACCCTCCATGTGATCTCCATTTCTGTGGTTCTGTTCCTGTTCTAGCTGTTTGCCTAGTTTGTTTTTGTTTTAGGTGTGGTTGTTAATAATGGTGAGTTTACTGCCATTTTACTGTACATGTTTTTTATCTTCTTTTTCTTAGATAAATCCCTTTAACATTTCATATAATAAGGGCTTGGTGATGATGAACTCATTTAACTTGACCTTATCTCGGAAGCACTTTATCTGCCCTTCCATTCTAAGTGAAAGCTTTGCTGGATAGAGTAATCTTGGATGAGGTCCTTGCCTTTCATGACTTGGAATACTTCTTTCCAGCCCCTTCTTGCCTGCAAGGTTTCTTTTGAGAAATCAGCTGACAGTCTGATGGGAACTCTTTTGTAGGTAACTGCCTCCTTATCGCCTGCTGCTTCTAGGATTCTCTCCTTCATTTTAATCTTGGCTAATGTAATGATGATGTGCCTTGGTGTATTCCTCCTTGAGTCCAGCTTCTTTGGGACTCTCTGAGCTTCCTGGACTTCCTGGAAGTCTATTTCCGTTGCCAGATTGGGGAAGTTCTCTTTTATTATTTGTTCAAATAACTTTTCCACTTGTTGCTCTTGCTCTTCTCCTTCTGGTAAATGGACCAAACGAAAGAACAAATCAAAGCTCCAGAAAAAATACAACTAAGCAATGAAGAGATAGCCAACCTATCAGATGCATAGTTCAAAGCACTAGTGATCAGAATGCTCACAGAATTGGTTGAATGTGGTCACAAATTAGATGAAAAAATGAAGGCTACGCTAAGTGAAATAAAGGAAAATGTACAGGGAACCAATAGATGGGAAGGAAACTAGAACTTAAATCAATGGAATAGACCAGAAGGAAGAAAAAAACAACCAAACAGAAAAGAATGAAGAAACAAGAATTCACAAAATGAGGAGAGGCCTTGGAACCTCCAGGACATCTTTAAATGTTCCAACATCCGAATCTCTGCTTTTTAATTGAAGTATTTTGCTCTTAATGTAATTATATTTAAGCCTACCATCTTGTCATTTGTTTTCTAGTTATACCATCTGTCATTTGATCTCTTTTCCTAAGTTTCTGTCTGCTTTGGAATTATTTGAATATTGTTATGATTTCATTTTTTCCTGTTTTAGCTTGTGAACTAAAATTGTGGGGAACGGGAGGAAGCAGGTAGAAGGATTGAGCAAAAAGGAAAAAGGACTCATGGACGTGGAAAACAGCGTGGTGATTGCTGGGGGGAAGTGGGTGTATGGGGACTAAATGGTAATGGAAGAAATATAAAGTAAAGATTTTTTAAAATTATTTGTTTTGTTACTTTAATGGTTGTTTTAGGGTTTAGAGTATATCACAGTCTTCTTTTAACTAATATGATACCATTTTACATATATTACAAGAACCTCACAATATTATCATTTATCTTCTTCTGGCGTTTATACTATTGTTGTCATATAGTTTATGTTATAAACCCCACAACACATTAGTATTATGTTTATTTAAAGAGTCAATCTTTAAAAGAGATTCAAATAAAATTTTTAAATCTTACACGTTTACTCATGTAGCTATTATTTCTGGTGCACTTCATTCCTTTGTATAGATCCATATCTCCCTCTGATGTCATGTCCTGCCCCCTGAAGAACTTCCTTTAACAGTTCTTAAGGTACACGTATAGAATAGCATTTGAAAATTTGAAAATGTCTTTATTATTTTTCTGGGCATAGAATTCTAGGTTGAAAGTTTCATTCTTTCATACTTTAAGATATTACTTGCATGAGAAATTGGACACAAGAAATATGCTGTCATCCTTATCTTTGTTTCTGTGTATGCAATATATGTTTTTTCCTAGAGGGTTTTAAATTTTTTCCCTTTATCACTAGTTTTGAGCAATTTGAATATGATATGACTTGGTGCCAGTTTCTTCATATTTCTAGTGTTTGGAGTTCATTGATATTCTTGGGTTCATAGTTCTCAAAAAATTTGTAACATTTTCTAACAATATTTTTAAAAGATTTTATTTATTCATTGTTAGAGAGAGAAGCTAAGGGAGGGAAAAAGCAATGGAGAGAAACATCAATGTGCAAGATACATTAATTGATTGCCTTTCACATACCCCCTACTGAGGTCCCAGCCTGCAACCGAGGCATGTGCCCTGACCAGGAATCAAACCAGCAACCTTTCAGTTAGCAGGCAGGCACTCAAGCCACTGAGCCACACCAACCAGGGCAACTAACAATATTTTTAAAATATTTTTCATGGTACCCCTTCCCCACTTCTTTGCTTTTGGTACACATATATAACCCACCTGAAACTGTCCCAGAGCTCACTGATGCTATTTTTCATCCTTTCAAATTATTTTTTTTTCATTCTGTGTTTCATTTTGGAAAATTCCAAATGTTAAATCTTTTAGTTCACTTATCTTTTCTTCTGCACTGTCTAATCTGCAATTAACCAGACTTAGTGTATTTTTCATTTCAAACTTTGTCATTTTCATCTTGAGAAGCTTGATGAAGGTGTTTTTTTAATATATTTTCCACACCTCTACTAAATTTTTGAACATGTGGGATACAGTTTTTAATAACTTTTAAATACCTATTTTCAAATTCTAAATCTGTGTCAGTTCTGAGTTGGTTTTAACTGGTTGATTATTCTCCTCATTATGAAGAATAATGCTAATATTTTTTCTGCCTCTGTGTATGCCTGAAATTTTTAACTAAAATACCAGACATCTTGAATTTTACCTTTTTGGGTGTGCAATAATTTTATATTCCTATATTCATGAGTTTTGTGCTAGGATAGTCATTTAGTAACAGTTTTATCCTTTCCAGTAGGTCTTTTATGATTTGTTAGTTAAGTCCAAAACAATTCACAGTTTAGGGTCAATTATTCCCCTAGTAGTAAGGCAAGAGTTTCCTGAGTATTCTCTCCAATGGCCATAGATTATGGGGGGGTTATTTTATTTTATTTTTTTAATTGTTGTTCAAGTACAGTTTTCTGCCTTTTACCCCCATCCCAGCCCACTGCCCCAGCCCTCCTCACCTCCCTCCCACTTCCACCCACCTTGTTATTGTCCATGTGTCCTTTATACTTGTTTCTGCAAACCCTTCCCCTTTTCCCCTGAAGTTTTCTCCCCTCTCCCCTCTGGTCACTGAGTTTTTAAAGTCTGGCTGCTGCAAAGAGTCACTGTTCCCAGTGCTGCATGAGTACTAGACACTTTTCGCTTGAGCCCTTTTGGAGAATTCTTTTCTGGTCTCCTTTTGTTTCCTCACATGTGTGCGCTGATCAGTGATGCACTCTACCCCTGCAAATCCTTATGGTGGCTTCCCTGTGTAGCTCTCTCCTCTTTCATACTCTGTTCTGCAGACTCATCAGCTTGGTCTTAATGGACTTTCCAGTCCATTTCCTTAACTCAAGGATTCCAACAGGTTCTTAGCAGATTCCCATTTCCTCCTCCCACTCCAAGGGTAGAAAATTCTCTGAAAGCAGTTAGCTGGGGAAATTTCAGGGTTCAACTCATTTGTTTCCCATTGCTGAGGGATCATTTTATTGACTGATACCAAGGTTTTGGAAAGCATTTTTTCATACAGGTTGTCCGGCTTTGGTTCAGCTTGGCTGTTTCAGGGGAAACCTGGTCCCTGTTGCTCTATCTTGCTCATTTTGCTCTTTTTTTAGTTCAGAAGGTAAACCCAATCCCTGTTGTGCCGTCTCAATTAGAAACAGAAGTCTGTTTTCTCAGTTGTTATTTAGTGTTATCTTGCCTGTGTAAACTAAATTTATCCATTCTCTTTTTGATAGACTTTGGATTATTTCCAATTTTGAGTTCCTGGAAATGAAACTGCTATGAACGTCCTTATGCCTGTGTTTTGAGGAATACATGCACTAATTTCTCTTGGGTAAAATACATAGGAGAAGAGACAGGTCATGAAACAGGAAGATATTTAGCTTTAAGCTATCCTGCCAATTTTCCACATGAGTTCATTATTTTAAACCTCCACGATCAATATATGAAAGTTCCAGTTGCTCCACACCCTCATCAGCACTTGATACTGTCAGTGTTTTTCAGTTTGAGCCATCCTGGTGGTGTCTCATTTTTATCTGTTTCCCTAAGGTGTAATAATTTTGATTGGGCACCTTCGCATGTGCTTATTGGCCATTAGAATGTCACCTTACATGAAGTGTCTATTCCAGTGTTTTGCCCATTTTAAAACTGGATTGTTCAACCTGTTCTTAATGATTAGTGGGGGCATTTTTATATATTCTGAACATAAATCTTTTAACAAATATTTTCCTGTGAATACCTCCACCCTGTCCATGAAGTATCTTTTCACTCGTATGCTATATTTTGATAAACAAAAGCCCTCAATTTTAATATAGCCCAATTCTTTTATGGTTAGTTCTCTTAGTGTCCTGTTTAAGAAATCCTTGCCTACCCTAAATCATAAAGACATTTTCATGTTTTCTTCTAAAAGCATTACTGTTTTTTTCTTCTTCTTGAATAGAGCAGCAATAATATGAGAAATTTTATGTAGCCTAGAACTTCTTTTCACCCTTCCCCTGGCTTTCTGTTCAATATCCAACCGTATGACTTTGTCAAGAGGTGATGTGAAGTCACTGGCTGCACATCCTGCTGCAGGAATAGCAGGTTCTAACCCTGTTACAAGGTCCCCTGATGTTCACATTGTGACTTGAAATCAGTTAGCAAAGCAAATATTTTGCTTCTCCCTTCATTTTGAAGTATCTGTTCTTTGTGTTTGAAAGTTTCTATAAATAACAGGTTGAAGAGCACTTCTCTTTGGCTGGTGGCCCTAGGAGTAAGTTTTTATTTCCTTCTTCTAGTTTTTCATTGTTTTCTAGATTCTCTATAGTAATCCTGCATACTTTTAATAACAAGTAAACTTAAAAAAAAAAAAACACTGGGCAGTGTGATGAAAATAAAACACAGCATTTCATGATTCTTTCCCACATGGGTGATGCTGACCATACGCATTACGAATTGTAAAGCAACTTGCTTATGAATGCCTGTTGGGCAGACACTGTAACAGTCTCATTAGCTAAAAGCTTTCTACAATCAACATATTTTCCCTTGTTAATAATTTATGGTTCTTATGAAAGTCTTGTTCAGGTCTTTTTACTGCTCTTGGTCTTACCTTATGTGCAAATGAAGCCACATGAGTTTTAAAAATATAATCATTTGCCAAGTGTCATTAAGTAACTACTAAGGGCAGAGGGCAGCAATCCACGGTGATGCTGTGCATGACACAGGAGCAGGAGGACGCTCCTGCTCTCTAACACAGTCATCTCTTCCTGCATTATTATGGGACAGCTTTTACAGACGTGTATCCAGCTACCCGAGTGGCATTTAGAAATGCAAAATTTACTTGACAGCATTTACAAATTGCCTTTTCCTCAGAATAATTTACACTGTAGAAATTCTTCCATGTCCTAAAGTTGGACATGCTATTGTAATGAGGAAGGGAAAAAGATGTCTTTTAGTGGCTAGTTTTCATATACGCACTAAACAACAATATGCACAAATTAGTAATGCTGCCCCTTAAGAATTTACCATAAACATTTTTCTAATTCTTTTTGCTGCTTTCTGTTTTGCCACAAAACAATGGGTCAGCAGGAATTCAATTATGATTTACCTAAGTAATAAAAACAATTTGATAGCAATCATAATTCTTATGTTTTAACCAAAAAATAGACTTTTTTCCTCAAATCCTTTGCGTTCCTTAAAGCCCCAGGAGGAGACAAGTTTCAAGTTCAAATTCTGCAGCATGCACACTTGCAGTTAACTCCTCTGTAACCTGACTTCAGAACAGTGGTTGGCAGACTCTGGGCCATGGGCAAAATCTGGCTTACCACCTCCTTTCCCAAATAAAGTTTTATTGGAACACATTCATGAACATTCATTTATGTATTATCTATGGCTGCCCTAGTGCTATGAAAGCAGAGTTGAGTAGTTGTGACAGAGACTCTGTAGCCCAGAAAGCCTACGATATTCACAAATGACCCCAGATTTTTAAAGAAAGAAATGTCTGACCCTACTAAAAGTGTCTAACCTGACACTAAAAATGATGCTGTTTTAGAATGATACTGGAGTAAAAATAGCCTCTTCAACAAATGGTGTTGGGAGAACTGGACAGCTACATGCAAAAAAATGAAACTCAAGCACCAACTTACACCATGCACAAAAATAAATTCAAGGTGGATAAAAGATTTAAATATAAGCTGTGATGTCATTAAAGTTCTAGAGGAGAACATAGGCAGGAAAATCTCAGATATTCCATGCAGCAATATTTTTACTGATATGTCCCCTAAAGCGAGGGACATAAAGGAAAGAATAAACAAATGGGATCTCATCAAAACAAAAAGCTTCTGCACGGCTAAAGAAATTAGTATTAAAATAAAAAGAGAACCGACTGTATGGGAAAACATATTTTACCAATGATACCTCAGACAAGGGTTTAATCTTCAAAATATATAAAGAACTCACACGACTCCACTCTGAGAAGACAAGCAACCCAATTAAAAGATGGGCAAAGGACTTGAACAGACATTTCTCCAAGGAGGACATACAGAGGGTCCAGAGAGATATGAAAAGATGTTCAGCATCACTAGCTATCAGAGAGGTGCAAATTAAAACCACAATGAGATACCACTTCACACCGGTTAGAATGGCCATCATAAACAAATCAACGAACAACAAGTGTTGGAGAGGTTGTGGAGAAAAGGGGACCCTAGTGCACTGTTGGTGGGATTGCAGACTAGTACAACCACTATGGAAAACAGTACGGAATTTCCTCAGAAAAGTAAAAATGGAACTGCCTTTTGACCCAGCAATTCCACTGCTAGGATTATATCCTAAGAACCCTGAAACACCAATCCAAAAGAACCTATGCACCCCAATGTTAATAGCAGCACAATTTACAATAGCCAAGTGCTTGAAGCAACCTAAGTGCCCATCAGTAAATGAATGGATCAAAAAATTATGGTACATTTACACGATGGAATTCTATGCAGCAGAAAGAAAGAAGAAGCTCCTACTCTTCATGACAGCATGGATAGAACTGGGGAGCATTATCTAAGTGAAATAAGCCAGGTGGTGAAAGACAAATACCATATGATCTCACCTTTAACAGGAACCTAATCAACAAAATGAAAAAGCAAAATACAACCAAAGACACTGAAATTGAGAACAGGCCTACAGTGACCAGAGGGGAGAAAAGAGGGGATTACAGGGGAAAAGGGAGAAGGGTTTGCAGGAACAATTATAAAGGGCACGTGGACAATAACAAGGGGGAGGTGGGAACAGGGGAGGGAGGTGACGAGGGCTGTGGTGGTGGGGAGGGGTGGGGGGAAAGGCAGAAAACTGTACTTGAGCAAGAGTAAAAAAATGTTAAAAAATGGTGCTGTTTTAATAAGTATCTCCTTATTTCTTATGTTATAGAAATAAATAGATGATACTACTGCTTCTCCTGCCCTGCAAGGAAGTTTTTTTCTTCTTCTAGTTTTTCATTGTTTTCTAAGTTCCCTTTAATAAACGTGTGTAAGTTTTGCAAGAATTTTGAGGATCTAACCAAGCAAGATGACAACCACAGCTCCACAAGCTCCAATAAAACATCAAGAAGAAAGTACTGAAGTTCCACCAGAGAAAGTACTGAATCCTTTATTCTCTGAGGTGAAGGACAATAATGATCCTGGCAGCCAAAGTGCACATAAGTAATTATGTTTGAGAATTATGTCCTAAAATGTATATTCTCCAAGAAAAAGAATCTATAAATAATTTTGAAAAAAATTTTAATCTCAAATTTCTTATTAATATTTTTATAAGGAAGAATCATATACCAAGATATAATAGTTCTTGCTCAATTTTAAATTCAACATTCTAAAGTAACTCATAAACCATTTTTCTTCTTTTCTCAGAAGAAATACTTTAAGCATGATGAGAGCAATACACACACACATATATAATTAAGGCTAACTTGGAAAATTAAGAGAGATAGCAAAGTAAATCGATCATTTATAAAATATTTTCAGTTATGATAGTCTACATGAGCACAACAGCAAAGGAACACTGGTAGACTGATTCAACTATTAAGATGAATAATGGTAATGATAATTCCAAACAGTCATAAATAATACAACTTAATGAAAACAGAAGAGAGTCCAGCTGCTATAACAAAAATACCATAGACTGGGTGACTTATGAAGGACGTAAATTTATTCTCACAGTCCTGAAGGCTGGGATGTCTGAGATTACGAGACCTGTGGAGCTGGTGTCTGGTAAATGAGATACGGGTAAAACTCGAGGTCTGGTCCACCCTGAGGCAAACTGCTCTCCAGCTGTGAACCTATGAGATCAAATATGTTATGTGCTTCCAAACTACAATGGCGGTCAGGCACAAGACTAACATTCCCCATTTGATGAGAGAAAGATGAAAGAAGAAAGGAAAGACAGGATCTGAAAAAGTCTAAAACCCAATGGAGCAAATTCCATTAGACCTTAGTTCAAGAATAATCCTCCTTGGCCTGATGCTCTGCCATCCAAGCCCACAGGGGCAGTGGTCCTGCCCCAGCTTTGCCAGACAGGGGTTGGGGCCCAAGGCTCCAGGCTGCCCTGACCCATATCTCTGGGCAGCCCTAAACCCCCGGTGGCTCTCTAGGATTGGAAGTGCTGGGACCACAGCTATGCTAGGAGGCTGCGGTTTTTGAAATCTAGCTGGAGGCGGCCGTGCTCCCAAGGCTCTGCTGGGCACAGCCCACCACTCCTCCAGCTGCTGAGCAGCACCTGGGATAGCTGAGTTGTTCAGTGCCAGACTTCAGGGAGGGGATACCCCCACGTGGGGTGGCACAGAGGTGAGCCAGATCCAGAAGACACCAGGAGCCCCTCCTTTGCACCCTTCCATTGTCTTGAACAATAGCTCCTGGCTGCTGTCAAGATGGCTGACTAATCTCCTTATCCAATGGTCTCCTGGCAACACCCTCATCTTTCCTGAACAGGCCTTCTCGGTCTTTTCAATATGAAGAAGCTGAGAATTTTCCAAATCGTTAAGTTCTGTGTTCTGCTTACCTTCCAATTAACAATTCCATCTTGAAGTCATTTCTCTCTTCTTGCATTTTACTACAAGCAGTCAAGAGAAACCAGGCCACCGCTTTAACACTTTGCTTAGACATGGCTTCAGCTAAATCTCTAATTTCATCACTTCCAAGTTCTAGCTTCCACACAGCACTAGGACACAAACACAGTTCAGGCAAACTCTTTGCCACTTCATGACAAGCATGGCCAGTACACGCAGCAATATTTTCCAGTTCCCAACAACACGTTGCTCCTTTCCATCTAAGACCTCATCAGAATGACACCTACCCCTTATATCTTCACCTACGTTCTGTCCGGGTCACTCGGTCTTCTCTAAGAAGACTGAGGCTTTCTCTACAGTGCTTTTCTGTTCTTTCTCAGCTCACATTGGAATTGCCTTTAAAAGAACATTCACGGCCATGTAAGCTTTTTTTCAACATGCATCCTCAAAACTCTTCCAGCCTTTCTCATTACCTAGTTTTTTAAAAGGTGTCAAAGACTGGATGCTTTATAAACAACACAATGTATTCCTCACAGTTCTTGAGGCTGAAAGTCGGAGACCAGGGCACAGGTGCGGTACCTTCTGGGCTGCAGCCTTCTCAGGGTGTCCTCTCAGGGCAGAAGCGCAAGTCTGCTCAGGATGCCAACAAGGGCACCAATTCCACTCACTCCGAGACATAATCTCTGCCCAAAGTCCCACGGGGTGGGGGTGAGGAGTGTGAATTTCCAACAGGGCATTTAGACCTTGGTCAGGTTTGCCATTCATTCAGTCATTCAACAAGCATCTTGTTGAGCCGGCCATATACCAGGAGCTGGAAATAGGACAGTAAACAAGACAGGCCAGACCCCACTTTCAAGAAGTGACATCTGAGTGGGGCATACAATACAGTACAACACAGGGTTACGTCTGGCCTCAAAAAACAAATCCAGAACATAATCCACAGGCCCAAAAGAAATTAGATGAATCAGATAGGAATATCAAGAACTTGTCCCAAGAAGGGTTACACCTAGGCAAACCTGTACACACACTCTCTTTTCCTCAGCTCCCTTCTCTCCTGGACTTCCCCTTGAAAACCTTTTCTCAGGGAAGGTTCCAACCAGTGCAGTCACACTGAGATACACAGCTGACCCATTCTTCCTCTGAGAAGGGTCTGCATTTTGTTCCATGTAGACATGAGGCATTCCTAGATGTCACAAAGGGACGTTAGGGACCTTCTCAGAGTCATGTCATGCATCCACTTCTAAGGAAGCGTTCATCACACACCTGCTCTGTTTTTCTTTTTCTTTATTTATTTATTTATTTATTTATTTTATTTTTTTATCAGTATTTTTTAATTGTTGATATTGTACAGTTTTCTGTCTTTTACCCCGCCCCCAGCCCACCGCCCCAGCCCTCCCCATCTACCTCCCATTTCCACCCCCACTTGTTTTTGTCCATGTGTCCTTTATACTTGTTGCTCTAAACCATTCCCCTTTTCCCCTGAAATTCCCTCCCCTCTCCCCTCTGGTCACTGTCAGACTGTTCTCAAATTCAGTGTCTTTGTTTATATTATGCTTGTTTGTTTGTTTTGTTGCTTAGGTTCCTCTTAAAGGTGAGATCATATGGTCTTTCACCACCTGGCTTATTTCGCTTAGCATGATGCTCTCCAATTCCATCCATGCTGTCGCAAAGGGTAGGAGCTCCTTCTTTCTTTCTGCTGCATAGAATTCCATTGTGTAAATGTACCGGTTTTTTGATTCATTCATTAACTGATGGGCACCTAGGTTGCTTCAGGCACTTGGCTATTGTAAATTGTGCTGCTATGAACATAGGGGTGCATAGGTTCTTTTGGATTGGTGTTTCAAGGTTCTTAGGATATAATCCAAGAAGTGGAATTGCTGGGTCAAAAGGTATGTCCATTTTTAGTTTTCTTAGAAAATTCCATACTGTTTTCCATAGTGGTTGTACCAGTCTTCACTCCCACCAGCAGTGCACTAGGGTCCCCTTTTCTCCACAACCTCTCCAACACTTGCTGTTTGTTGCTTTGTTTATGAAGGCCATTCTGACTGGCACACACCTGCTCTGTTGCAGGTCAGTACTAGGCTTGTCTAGGCAACAGTGAGTAGTTTTACTGTGAAACACACAGAGCCTGAAGGGAAGTGGACTTGAAACTGTCTGTTTGTCCCTCCAGCTGTTCTGTCCACCCTTTTTCACCCAGCTTTGCGGCCCAGGAGGCTGGCCTTCGAGGACTGCATCGATGGCTTTTTGTCTTCTGTCTTTGGTCGGGTTCAGCTAACGGGAGTCCACGCAGAAGGCAGAGGGAGGGGGAAGAGAGTGCGGGCCCTTACTTCCCTGCTTCCTTCGTGCCTGGCCGCGGGTTGGCAGAGGCTGTGCCCTCTATGAAAGATCATGGCTCCCCTTGAGGGGGACTCCTCCACAGCCACAGCCTCTCTCTAATCACCCCTTGCCTCCGAAGGTGCCCGCAGAGGGTATAAGCTCCATACTGGTGCTCCACCACCCTCGGTGTGTGGGCTTCTCGCTGACCCCTCTTGACCTGCCCAGTCCTGAGGGACATGGGCTGCTCAGCCAGCGCTGCCTCTGATCAGAGACTGACTCCGGCTGGGCACCAGCTTCATTTCAAGCTCCAAGGACTTAGGAGGGTTCGGGGGACAGGTGAACATTCTATAAATGATGCTTCCTCTCAGAATCAGCAGCTACTCATTTCCAAATAGAACAAAACTCAGGGCAGCAACTGGAGTGAGCCCAGTGCCCTGTGCAGAGTAGGAAAGCCCGAGAATGGCCATGGCCTTACCTTTCTGTGCTCAGTGGATGGATGTGGGCAGCCGAGCTGGAATCCAAGCAGCAGCAGGGAACCCAGGACACTGAGAAGGAAAAACAGGAATAGGCAGGACTGTGAGTATGTTCCAGGCAGCAGCACCTGCAGAAGGCAGCCTGTCCATCTTGTTATTGGAAGGGAGACGCCAGTCCAACCTGGGGCCTGGGGATGTGACTCAGTGAAGAGGCAAAGGGCGGCCCGTGGAGGGGAGGCAGCAGAGCCATGGGCAGGGCCACAGCAGGGAAAGACCTGGAATCAAACCCAGTGATACCATTTTCCAGAGGGGGTTCCAGGTCAGAACAGTCAACTTGTTTGAGACTTGTCTCCCTCCTCGTAAAAGGGGAAAGCAACAGAAGCTGGCTCCAAGGTTTGGGGAGGACTGAATGAGATAACGTGCCACATCTGGCACGGAGTCAGTGCCAGTGTGTGCTTGGCCCTCGAGGAGCGGGTAAGGTCAGGGCTCGGAGTCCGGCCAGGGGAGCTCCTCTCCCACCCCCAGGCTTTCCTTGGTACTTCCTCTGCCAGGGCTGGGCCCGTTGGTGTCACATCTGCTCTCCACAGGCCGGATTAGCTGTGTTAAGCCCCACTGTCACCAGCCCTGATTAGGGCTTGTCATCAAATAAAGGGAAGGTGTAGTAATCAGAGCCAGCTGGCCCTGAGACAGCAGGGCGTGCTGGGAGAGGGTGAAGCTTTGGATTCAAACACATCTAGACTAGAATCCCAACTCCACCCTTCCCATCTGGGGGATCCTGGGAAGGCTGATGTCTCCGCACCTCAATGTACTCATCTTCTGTAAGGATCACTGGCGATGACACAGGTGAAAACAGCAGCCCAGTCAGTCACAGGAGACAAGTATTGTCAAGTAAGTTGCCCAAAGTCCCTTGATTGCAAATTATCAACGACACTGTTCTAAGCACCCCTGCAAAAGACCTCTGGCCCTACTTAGCAGTCCTGAATCCTTTCTAGGGTTTAACCCTGAGGGCAGAAGTGAAGCAACCAATGGTTCTCAACCTTGTTGAAGCCTCCAACATAACCGAGAGATTTTAAAAAAAATGCTACCTGGCCAAGGAAAACTCTCCGTGTGGAGGTGGAGATGAGGAGGAAAACCTGTCTGAACCTGGCATTAGAGCTTACGGAGGCAGAAGAGACTCCTGGGCTCTCCAACAATCCTAAATTCCATGCTAACCCTCATTTGTATGTAAATGAGCCCTGCTCTAACATACCACAAGAGTGGACAGGGACAGACTGCTTAGACACTGCTGGGACAAAGAGCGGGGTGAAGGCAATGTAACCAGGTGTTCAACTCATCTTTTCTGCTTTTGTCTTCGAGCTGCAGCTGAGGCCCCAGTGCAGAGGACCCAGGGTGTCCGCATGCACACATTCCTAAGAGAAGGGCTGCGCGCCTATGTGGACTGAAAATGGAGGCGTCCCCAGCAACAGGGCAGCGGCACCGGAAAGAGTGGTGTGACCATGGTGCTGGAAAGCACAGCTTTTTCTGGTTGTGTCCTTGCTGAAACCAGTAACATGTGCATCCGGGCTCACAAGTCTATGTTCCTTGGTTATGTGCCCTTGCATAAATCACCTCTGTGCCGCAGTTTCCTCATCTGTAAAATGGAAATAATATCTGCCCTGCTGCCCTCAAATGAGTGAATGTGCGAGAAAGCACATTATGAACCACGCCTACATATCTGAATCATTTGTAACACATCCTGGCACTGTTTACTCATTAAAAAAACAAAACAGCTTGGTGTGGTTTTGTTAAAAAAACAAGTGGCAGCTCCATAAATGTGTTAGACCTCAGCCCTTTGAGTCCTTGGCAGACACCTAAGCCACACATCTGTAATGTAACCAGGAGCGATTCTGCATAACTTCTCATCCCAGGCTGCCCTTCCAAACTTTCAGGGGCGCTTGGGGCAGGGGAGGGAGTGAGTTGGAAAGGGGAAGAGTCTAAGTTTTTCTCTGTCTCAGAGGAACTGCTTCCCAGGTTGCCCAGTCACCTCTACTCCCAGAAATTCCTACAGCTTGTTGCCTCACCTCCTTCGGGTGTCTGCCCCGAGCTGTCGCTTCTCCCTGAGACTTCTCCGACCCTGTAAAAAGCGGCACTCCCTCTCCCAGCCCAGATTATATTTTTCTCCAAAGCACTTACTATCTCACAGACTATGTCTTTATTCATTTAAAGTGTGCCCTCCACCCACTAGAATATAAGCTCCCTGAGACCAGAGAGTTTGTTTCGTCTCTACTTTATTCCCCAGCATCTAACAGAGTGTCTGCTATACAGTAAGACCTCAATGCACTGAATTAATAACAAATAATGCGACATCATCTTGACAATCTTTGAAATGTCAAGATAAACAGATATAGTGTGAATTACCACATTCAAAACTGTCCAAAGTAACTTGGGAAGCTTTTAAACATTCTTCCATGAAAGATTTATAAAAATCAGTAGCGCTTTTGCATTTCTATGTGATGCCCCCAAAATTGTTCTCACAGGATTGACCCAAGGTACGGCAGCAAAATGCTTGTTGTCTGTGTCTGTGTTGCAAAAATGCAACACGAGTTCTTCTTAGGTGTTCACATGCTTCTTTTCTTTATCTAGCTGGGCCCTAGTGAGGCCACAATGCATAGCAGTACCCCATAACATTCATTCTGGAGTAAAATTTTAGTTATTAAATGCTCTCTGCTCTGAATGGGATAGAATAAATTCCCCCAGAGGGGAAATTATTCTTTGGCTGCAATAACAGCAGCTAGAGCAATATATAACCCAAGGGGCCAGAGGAAACTCTGCCAAGGGCTAGAAGTTTCCCACCCCTGCTCAGTAGACTCCATTTTGGGATACCCCACCCTGCTCACACATACCTATCTAATTGGTAGGCTGTAGCTGTGCCCACACCTCTTCAAAACACCGACAATCTAGCCCAAATCCTTGTTCCTTCAGACCCAATCCGAAATTAGTGTTCAGGGACTGGGAGAGCATGTGTGTGTCTGTCTGTGTGTGCAGCTCGTGTGCTATTTCACTTTGATAGTTTGCTTTGGCAAAGTGCTCCCAGCTTGCAACGTTTTGACAGATTGAAGGCTACCAGGGCCTTTGGCAAACAAATCACAGTCCCCTCCAGGCGGCAGGGGAAGCCACATTCCTACCAAGACTTTCCGATTCACCTTGCAGGAGAAACAACCCACCATTTCACACCAATCAGAAAAAGAAAAAAAAAGTTATGCCATTTCCCCAGCGCTGTTCTAGCATTTAAACACACCATCATCTCATTTCCTCATGTAGGAAATAACGCTCACTGAAATTCAGTACAAGATCTCCATCAGGGAACTGGGGCTCTGGGCTTCTGTGTCTGTCCTGCCCACCTCCCCATCCCCACCCCCACCCCCCCCAACTCCAGGAGGTGCTGTGCACCTCAGTGGACTGAACACCACTTGAGCATATCAAGTAACAAAACAAGGAAACAGAAAAAAACTTCTTTTCTTCTTTAGTTAATACAACCCAAGAGATATTCTGGGAGCAACCTGATCACTAATAAAATTATTCTGACCTTAGCAAAAGAGAGCCAAAATCTTAGCACTGAAGTGAAATCTTTACCTACTGCACTCTAGAGATCAAAAATGTTGCTAGGCATGCATTTTACATGTTCAGCTCAATCCTCTGCCTTCCTCGGACAGCAGTTAAGAGTAAGGAAAGCAAGAGACGGAGGTGGGTTACAAACAACATTAGTCAATGGAGACGTGATGGTTACCATCGATGTCGAGTCTTAAAAGTATTATTTCATTTAATCCACAACTATTCTATCAGACACTCTTATTACACCCATTTTGCAGGTGAGTGAATTGAGGCACAAAGAGGCTGTCGCTTACTGAAGGGCACACACTCCCACTAAGCAGAAAAGCTTAGTTCCCGTGCCAGCAGGCAGACCCTTGGCCTGGACCCGTAACCACTGTACTCCGGGGCCTCGTTAGGAAACAACACACCTTTAAACCAAGCATTTGCATTTGATCGCATCCATTTTCTCCCCCAGTCTTATGAGGCTGTGGCTTCACACATTTTGTTTTACTCTCTGTCACTGCTTGCAAAAATAATCAGAAAATAAGTGGATGCAATAAAACCTCGTTTATCCAACCTCACTAGAGAACATTAGAAGTCTTAAAATAATTGAAACTAACCATTTAAACCTCAACCTTAAAAAAACCATTCTATGTATTCCCTCTGCTTTCTTATATAAAATGTGCTGAGCTTAAGCAACCTTTCTCAGATGGCTCAGGGTCACCAGTGTGCATATCTGCACAGCATAAGGGGGCGGTCGGCCTCGGAGCACAGCAGGTTGAGAGTCCAGAGCCTGGGGCTTTCCGAATCCTGCGGGGCCCTTTGCTGTCACTTCCCTGCTCTCAGACATTGCCTCCTGTACTGTGGGTGAGCCCCTGTCGCCTTAATTAGCTCCCTTCCGGTCGGCCTTGGCCTTGGAAACCTTTAGACAACCAAGCTGCAGCCAAACCAAGACCATACAGGCTCTGGGGAAAGGGCTGCCTGGTTTTTGTGGGGTAAATGTTTCCATTTTAGAGCATGGACTTCAGGACACCTATTCTAATTGCACACAGGTTTTTATTGCTTATTTCCGGGTTCTCCACTCTTGTCGCCCTCCGTGTTTTCTGGACTGGGGCCTCTGGGAAAGTGAGGTGTTCTGTCACCCCACTGCTTTTTAAGACACAACATCTTTGGTAAACCCCTCTGCTCTTGAGAAAACGTTTTCTGGTAGATCTTTGCAGCTAGCAGAACAATCAACTCAGTCCACACTCAGGGCTAATAAATAGCAAATGAATCAACGAGTAGAAGGATGGAATGAAGAGAAAGAGAAAGAAGGAGACGGAGGCAGGAAGTATCAGCCACTAAAGAAATTCGAAGTGCTGCTGTGGCTGACTCTTCATCAATGAGTGTTTTCTAAGTGCATCCCACAGTTCTGTTGTACAAAGAGAAGAGGGAAAAGGGAAACAGTCAATCCTGAAAGGGGGATTTCTATAAATTGGAGTCATTGGCTCTGACCCCAGGAGGTCAGTGTTACATGGAAGCCTGTAAACCTACAGGTACGTAAGGAATGGGTAGCTCACAGCCCGGTGATCACACCTTGACTCCACTGAACACTTGGTACAGAATGTTCTAGCAAATCCCAGAGTCAAGTACTGAGTGATGAGGACATGGTCCAGGTGCAGGGCTGTGCCAGGCATAAAGAAAAATCAATGCTGTCTGAATGCCTGCCCTCATTTTATAGGAAGGGGTTTGCCAGGGCAGTCCTCCAAAAAGCAATTTTATTTCCTCCTAGCCTCTATGCCTACCATTCAGATGGCTCCTACTGGGCTTCCCACAAAACGCTCCAGCTGGTTCTCCGCGGTACGCTGGTGTTCTGCTCCCACCAGATGATTTGTGTTCATGCAGAGGAAATCATGGTCCCGAACCTGCGTGTGCCAATTGCTTTGTAATTACGTAACATATTCAAATAATACACAGACCCATGAAACAGGGCACCAAAATAACGAGCAGTTGTGAGTTGTTTCTACAGAAAGAAGCTGAATGCATTGGAAAGATGCAATAAAGGAAAGTAGCCAAGAAAAAAACCTGCTGGCAAATTAGGTGTGGATGAGACAACTGTAAATGATCAGAAGCAAAAACAATAAAACTCCACAGTTACTCTGTACTCAGATTGCTTTGTAAATGTCCTTCAATTCTCACTCCACTTCAAAGAAACCCAAATGGAAACCTTAGATAATGCCATGGGTGCGGTTGGTGCAAGGAAGACAATCAGGGGTTCACGCTAAGAAAAGAACTTGGCTTCACATCAAAAAATTTGTGAGTGAACGTACATGTGTTTTATGTTAAGAACAAACCGTTAAAGGTGTGTGTGTGTGTGTGTGTGTGTGTGTGTGTCATTTGTATGATTTTTCTGCTTTAACCTATTTGGCAATTAACTAATGATCCTGATCAGGAAAGAAAAAGTTTCTACTTTACTTCTCGTACATAAAAGATAACTATTAGTTTATTCGTTCAATATTCAACAAGAATTTGTTAAGCATCGACTGGGTAGTGGTGCAGACGCAGCTACACCAACTGTCCCTGCCTATGAACACCAAGGGGCTCAATACGCACTCCCCTCCTCCTCCTCCCTCTGCCCTGCTCCTCCTCTTCCTCCTCATCCTCTTCCCCCTCCCTCCCCCGTCCTCCACCCCATTTCTTGGTGACTGGCACAGGGGCACTGATTGGTGCACTCACGCCCGTCCTTCCCAGGCATCACGTTTCTTCACCTCCGAGGGAATCTCAGTTTTCACTGTTCAGTTGTACCTGAAATATCACTGCTTAGGCCATTCTCTCTTACACACGCACATGCACACACACACACGCACACGCACACTCTTTCTTCACCCACTTCTTTCTTCTTTCTGTATTCAGGATCTTTCTCAGTTACCCGAAGAACAACCAGCCCCCTTCCCCTCTCTCATTTCCTCAGTCCCTTTCGGTTGTATTTCTAAGTGAAGTAGCTGACAGGCATTACAGTAATATTACTCACCGAAATGTATATCAAGGAAAAGAAAAGCCTTTAAGTTTCAGAAGACTAAAACCAGACACTTGACCTAGGGCCATCAATCTGTAAAATGCTTAAAATGATCCAGAGCTCTCTATAAAATCTATAAAAATCACCATCTATCCTTGTAATCTCTCTAATTACATCTGCATTTCTTCAAAAACTACCATTCAAAAGAAGAATCACTGAATCAACTTTATTTCTTGCCAACTTCACCAACTGTTTGGTATTTCCAACAGTTTTGCTTTCTTCTCTGTTTGCATTTCGAATATGAAATGCAGTCATTACCCTGAAGCACTGCACGGGGTGAAGGCAGAGACCTGAGCAAGAGCGCTGGCCCTCAGGACGCTCTGCGGGAGGCGGCCGGCGCTGCTCATTGCAGCGCTTCCCAGGGGGCCCGTGTTTCCTTCCCCTTGGTCACTGAGCAAACACATAAAGACGGAGCTGTGCATACAAAACAAGGTGCAAAACTTGGAGCAAGGCTTTAGAAATATAAACACTCGATCGCTTAGTACCTCTTCCTCTCTAAAGACTTGCAACAGGTGACCAGGTGACAAACATTCCTTAACGTGGCCTTGACTGACCCTTTGGTTCAAGGGACTTTACTTACCATGCATTTTAGCCAGTATCCAGAGCTCACCCAGGATTCTGTGACAGCCTCTAACCATTTCCATCAAGAGTTAAAATCTTATGTCTCTTCTGCTACTGGGTTTACTGCGATTCTTTTTTATTACACACTCTGAGCGGGGCAGAGATACTCTTGCTACGTTACTATTCAGGGCTGCTCTATCTCGTTCATTGAGGAAGCTGGCTTTCTGTTTTCCTGTGGCTTGGCAAAAACTGAGCAGGGCTTTTTAAACTAAATCTCTGCATATCAGAATTGTGAATCCCCTTAAATGTTTTTTCCTCTCAGGGATTTTCTTGGCAGCTGACTTCTAATTTTGACCTGTTTTCTCTGTAGGTGGAGAAATCCTTCAGCTTCTCCAGTGGATCTGGGTGCATTTTGGTTGCCTAGGTAAATATTTAAAAGGCCTTAATAGGTGTGTCTCCCATCTACCAATTTTGTCAGAGACCTCTGACTCTCCAGGTAACCAGAGCCCCTTTCCCCAGAGTATTTTGAAAAGCATTTAAACACAACACTCTAGGTTTGTGTTTGGTTTGTTTTTGCTTTTTCAGTTTACATGGCTCTAGAAACAGAATGCAAAATAGTGTGAGTCCCTGGCTCAGGAAGGAGAGCTGATGGAAATCTCCCCCAAAGAACCCCAGAGCCCTGGGGGGAGGGTCCTGCTAAGAAGCCCTTCCCAAACTCTCCCTCAGAGGGACCCTAGGGGTGGAGGCTGTTCCAGACTTCCCGAGTTCTGCTATAAGGGTAGCAAGGTGACGTCTAGCTTTCAACTACTCACACCCTCATTTCGAGTCTGTGAGCAATTTTTCTGCAATAATGCACAGTTTGGAGGTGAGCCCACCAAGACCCCCCTGAAGATGCCTAAGGGCATCTGCCTGACAAATGCTCAAGCCCTGGTTGGGCAATTGTAACTGGCACCATCGTAAAAACACATCATAAACTGTTTTACTTTTTATTATAAGCTCTGGGCATTTGGGCTAACATATAGGTATGGGGCGGGGGGGGGGGGACTACAAAACATCCTTAGTGATTCGACTTTGAAACAGAAGGATTTCCTTCCCTTCTTTTTAGATTCCGAATCAATTAATTTAAAGAATATCCTGAGACTGCAAGATGAGTTTCATCAAAAAATTGTTACTCGTTGCAATTTCTTACCTGTACAGATCAAGATTTTCTTAATACTATTCAGCTAAAACCAAGTGTAAAATCAACCAAATGCTGAGGCTGATGTACCAGCTACCAGCCATACATCCTGATTTAAAATTTTGGTGTTTCTCCAAACAGACTCATTGATCTCATAATGTGTAAATACTACAAAGTTGAACGTGTAAAATAAATTTATCTTAATAAAATACTGCAATTGGCTATTTCAAATATTGAGATTTTACATAGGATTTTGATTGAAGACATTTTAAAAAATATATTTTATTGATTATGTTATTAAGGTTGTCCCATTTTCCCCCCTTCACTCCCCTCTATCCTGCACACCCCCTCCCACCCACATTCCCCCCCTTTAGTTCATGTTCATGAACTGGTCATACCTATAAGTTTTTTTTTTAATTAATTAATTTATTTTTAGAGAGGGCAAAGGAGAAAGAGAGGGAAAGAAACATCAATGTGTGGTTGCCTCTCAAGTGCCCCCCACTGGGGACCTTGCCTGCAACCCAGGCATGTGCCCTGACTGGGAATTGAACCGTCCACTCTTTGGTTTGTAGTCCTGCACCCAATGCAATGAGCTACACCAGCCAGGGCCATATAAGTTCTTTGGCTTCTACATTTCCCACACTATCCTTGCCCTCCCCCTGTCTATTTTCTATCCACCGTCTATGCTACTTATTTTCTATACCTTTCCCCCCTCTCTCTCCCCCTCCCACTCACCTGTTGCTAACCCTCCATGTGATCTCCATTTCTGTGGTTCTGTTCCTGTTCTAGATGTTTGCCTAGTTTGCTTTTGTTTTTGTTTTAGGTGTGGTTGTTAATAATGGTGAGTTTGTTGTCATTTTACTGTACATGTTTTTTATCTTCTTTTTCTTAGATAAATCCCTTTAACATTTCATATAATAAGGGCTTGGTGATGATGAACTCATTTAACTTGACCTTATCTGGGAAACACTTTATCTGCCCTTCCATTCTAAGTGAAAGCTTTGCTGGATAGAGTAATCTTGGATGGAGGTCCTTGCCTTTCATGACTTGGAATACTTCTTTCCAGCCCCTTCTTGCCTGCAAGGTCTCTTTTGAGAAATCAGCTGACAGTCTTATGGGAACTCCTTTGTAGGTAACTGACTCCTTATCTCTTGCTGCTTCTAGAATTCTCTCCTTCATTTTAATCTTGGCTAATGTAATGATGATGTGCCTTCATGTGTCCCTCCTTGGGTCCAACTTCTTTGGGACTCTCTGAGCTTCCTGGACTTCCTGGAAGTCTATTTCCTTTGCCAGATTGGAGAAGTTCTCCTTCATTATTTGTTCTAATAAGCTTTCAATTACTTGCTCTTCCTCTTCTCCTTCTGGCACCCCTATAATTCAGATGTTGGAATGTTTAAAGATGTCCTGGAGATTCCTAAGCCTCTCCTCGTTTTTCTGAATTCTTGTTTCTTCCTTCTTTTCTGGTTGAATGTTTCTTTCTTCCTTCTGGTCCATTCCATTGATTTGAGTCCCAGTTTCCTTCCCATCATTATTGATTCTCTGTACATTTTCCTTTATTTCATTTAGCATAGCCTTCATTTTTTCATCTAATTTGTGACCAAATTCAACCAATTCTGCGAGTATCCTGATTACCAGTGTTTTGAACTGTGAATCTGATAGGTTGGCTATCTCTTCGTTGCTTAGTTGTATTTTTTCTGGAGCTTTGATCTGTTCTTTCATTTGGGCCTTTTTCTTTGTCTCAGTGCTCCTGCTACGTATAAAGTGTGGAGCCTTAGCTGTTCCGCAGAGCAGGGCAACCCATGTTGCTGAGTTGTGACACTATATGTTGGGAAGGGGTTGGAGAGGAAACAATGCCGCTTGCTCTGCTATCTGCCAGATTTCAGTCACTTTCCCTGCTTCCCACAAGCAAATTGGGCCCTTCTGGTGCTGATTCCCAGTGGGTGGGCTTCTGTATGTTGTAGGACCCTGTGGGTCTCTCCAATGAACTTTCCTGTGAGACTGGGAGTTTCTCCTGGCACCTCAACCCCCACAGGTGTTTTCAGTCAGTGGTTTGAGGCTTTATTTCCCCACACTGGGACCCCAGTTTGGAGGTCTGTCTCACTCCCCAGGTGTTCCTCCCGGTTTATCTGCACATGAATGTGGGACCTCCCAGTCCGCAATCCATCTCCTTGCCCGGTCTGCCCACTGCTGCCTTGCTGTGAGTCCTCTCTGCCCCGCTGCCTGTCTCTGGCCCTCCTACTGGTCTGGATGGATGTTTCTTCTTTAACTACTTGGTTGTCAGACTTCCATACAGTTTGATTTTTCTGTAAGTTCTGATTGTTTTCTTATTTTTAAATTGTTGTTGTCCTTCTTTTGGTTATGCAAGGAGGCACAGTTGTCTACCTATGCCTCCATCTTGGCTGGAAGTCCTGATTAAAGACTTTTTAAAAAGGATCTATTAGTTTAAAGTTTGGAAATGGCCTCGATGGCAGGGGCAGCAGTTCCTGGCACAGGGCTCTCCTTCTGCCCAGTCCGAGGGACTGTGGCACACAGGAGTTAAGGGCTCCCAGCCGTGGTTTTTGTTCTACCAATGAGAGATACTAGTGCTTACCTCTTACCGCTTACCTCTCATGGCGGATGTCAGGATCAAAGAAAAAAATGTAGGGGAAAGTCATAGATGTTGTGAGCAGAAGGGACTAGAGATGTCACCTTTTAAATAATCCAGATCAATTAAGTCAAAGTCTGAGGCAATGCTGACAGAAGACAATATTTTTCAAGCTCTTTAGGTAATTTTATTTTGCACCCATGATATATATCCACTGATCTAGTAACAGCTTTATTAAAAAATATCTGAGGCTTAAAGTGTTTCAGTTAAAAAAATGACAGGATACAGCTTAGAACTCAAGCTACTTGGATCTCAATGCAAGCACCTCCCACCCCAGCACATAACTCCCTCGGCCTCAGCCGCCCTTGCAAACAACACACTTATCAGAAATGTGTACACGTCATATCAAAAATACCAATGAGATGCAGACCCTCAAAGCTGGTTGCTATAAGAAACCATCGAGTAAAACTGAAGTATCGAAATTCTTATTCTCTTTTTCAGAGGCTCTCCACTTACCTGAGAGGCCCCATGCGACAGGGAAACATGACGCTGTGGTCCTCGGGGAAGCGAATGCTCCTGGGAGGTGGGGCCGATGCTGTGCAGGTGGGCGTGGTATTCAGACTCCTACGGAAGGGACGACAACGCTATTTTTAGTGTGGTACTCAGGAAGATTGTACAGCCTATGATTCTACGGCCTAAGTAGGCCAAGGAAACCAGAAGTGAGCAAAGGGAAGACATGAGAACAAAAATTCCACTGACCAGTTATAGTTACCAGATTTTCCAATTGAAGTTTGATTACGTATGAACATTTCGTACCAAATTTACAGAACACTCAGCACAGTGACCGATCTACAGATGTTCAATAAATACCTGTCAATGAGTATCTCTGTAAACCCTGAAAAAGAAAATGCCTACTAAGAAAGGCTCCTGGTGGCTACCTGGATTTAAATTAAAAACAAAAAACACCAAAGCCTATCAGCCATTTTTACACAGGGGCCTCTCACACAAACTGCACTCCAGGGAGAAAAAAGCCTGCCCTGAGCTGCCTGCCCACACTGTGTTTCTGCCATCCAAACCAGCCCTATAAAGAGTTCTTCGAGTCCCATTTCAACAATACTACTTGACACTTTCCCCATCCAGTCGGAGCTGTGCGGCTCCAACCAACAGAGCAGTGCCAATCACACTGTGAGGATGCGTAGTCCTCATTTACATGAGGACAGACCAATCAGAAACCAGGGGCAGGGACTTCTGTCCATATAAGCCAACTACCCCCTGGCTCTGGGGGTGCATTTTGTCTCTGCACCAAAGACTGAACATTGTGTTTCCCTGGCTGGGCTGAAACACCAAAGGTGTCTCCCTGGAACAGAGCGGAGGAGACCAGCGCAGGCCCGAGCTGACTGGTGCGGACCACAGCGGAGCAAGGCATGCTGGCACGGAGCAGAGCAGACCAGGGAGGAGCAGAGCAGAGCTGTCCAGCCAGAAAGGGTCTGGCCCTAGGGTTGCCTCACAGCCATGAGGTTTTGCACTGAATAAAGTTTCCTTTTTCACTGCACCCCAAATTGGGGATTACTGTTGGTGTTGAATTGGTGCCAATAACCATTAGTTGACACTTCAGACTCCGAGCTCATGGCCAAGCTGGCATTGGGCAAACCTGCATCGGAAATTTAGCCCCATCAATTGCAGGTTACTTAGTCATAGGAAAGTCATTTTGCCTCTGTGCCTTGATTTCCCCAATGTTCAGCTGCTCTTCTTGTGTTTGGCTCCTCAATATAGCCGTTTTCTTTGAGTGAGAGGTGGATAGCAAGGGTGGAACTGGGGGGCCAGCGTTAATCTCAGAAGTGGGTAAAAATACCAACAATACAAATAAATGATGTACTGACCCATGCTACAACATAGATGAACCTTGAAAATATTATCCTAAGTGAAAGACGCCAGCCACAAAGGCCATATTGTATGATTCCCTTTATAAGAACTATCCAGCATAAGCAAATCTACAGAGACACGAAGTACATCAATAGTTGCTACTGTCTGGGGGTGGGGGTGGGGGTGGGGGTGGGGTGGGGGCTCATGCGAGGCTACAGCGTTTCCTCCTGGGGTGACAAAAACGTTCTATATTAGATTGTGGGGATGGTTGCACAGCCCTGTGAATATACTAAAAGCCATCACATTGTAAACTTTTAAATTGGTGAAGTATGTTATATGAACTATATTTCAATAAAGCTTTTAAAATACTGCCTACCAAACTACTGCAAGAGCTGCGACAGTTCAAAGAGTAGACATAAGCCCAGTGCCTGGTATAGAGTGACACTCAGGAGAAAGTAGCTCTGATGATGCTCATGCAAGAAGAAGTTAAACAACACTTACAATGTTATCACAGTAACAACAGGAAGGTAACACCCGCTTGCCCACAAATACTACTTTATTCAGAAGCTCTCACTGAACAGTTTCTAAGCATTGTCAAGTGACCCAAGTTTCAAAGTGTATGGACATCCTCAGGTTTGGCTGAAATGTGATGGAACTTGGAAAGCAAAACCATGGCCCAGCCTCCCCTCCTCCCGAACCTCCTTTCTGAGAAAGAAAAACAATGAAGTACGGTTTCTAGATGTGCCCAGGGGTCCTCTGTAATAAAGCCAGAGCTTTCTGAAATCACTGGTTTCCAAACTCTTCCCAGGACATCACATTTCCTTCTCACTAGGATGGGGGAATGGCAAGACAAGTTACAAGGACGTAAGAAAAGACAGTCATGGGAACCAGAAAATTCCATTCACAGGAGAAAACAATCAAGATTTCAAAAGTTACCACCGGCCCTTTCTGAAGGTTATTAAGAAAGTAAAGCCTCTTAACTATAATCACCCCTAATTAGCCATCAGCAACTCATGAAATTACTCATGGAACTGAAGACCCTTAAATTCTTGGGTCTCAGCCAGAAGCTGAGATCCACCAGGAAGAAAGCCAACAAGTGCAAATTGGAACAGTTAAAACTGCTCTGGATCCGAGACACAGTCTTTCTCTTGGCAGGTATGTGGGAAGATGGGCTATAACTTGAAACTCAGATAAAATCTTTGCCACGCTTCTGATGATCGGCAACTAATCAATAATTATTTACTCAGTAAGTGGTGTCCCCAGGTGCTCCGTGAGGGATTCAAGAGGAGAATGAGTCAATGCGGGAATCTCTTTTTACAATCTAGTTTAGGTGGGTAAGATTCGGGGACATGGAATTGTCTGGGAAAAGGATGGTGTTATCCAGAACAGCACAGGGTAAATGTTGTTACATGGAGACCCAATGCCCTAATGAAGTCAGTTCAAGACAAGGAGAATCACTGCAGAGGGCTAGCGCACCAGCAAGGACGATGGGACTCCAAATCGGCCCTTAGCCTGAGTGGGTTACAAGTGAGCAACCAAGAGCAGTGGTGTACGCGCTGCGGTCTGAAAGACCTGGGTCTGAGACCAGCACCCCCATTTACTACCAGGTGACCTTCAGCAATTAACCCTTTGTCTTTCCATTTCCTCATCTGTAAAACAGGGATAACGTTTGCTGCTACGCCATAGGGTTGTTGTATTAATAATTATTTATTGAGACTGTATTCCCTGGGTGCTACACACACACACACACACACACACACACACACGCACACACACACACGCACGGTCCCTGCCTTGAAGGAGCTCACAGTCTAGATGCCAGAGGGCCATATACTTTAAACAAACTGAAACATAAATAAGAATAAAAGTAAAACTGTGACCAGAACCTTGGGTAAGAAGTCCCAGGTACCTCAGAAAGTGCGCTGGGCAGTGGTCAGGGAAGGTGCCTCTGAGGAGCGACCGTCACGCTGGGGCCTGAGGGTTGAGCGTCAGCCAGGTGAAGGGAATGGAGGCCACACAGCAAGGCGACCGGAAGCTGGCCATCCCAGGAGAACGTGGGAAGAGCTGGCCCTTATTTACCAGACTACGGTAAATGAAGGTTGAGGGGGACAGGGAAAGGGAGGTCTCAGAGATGACTCTCTCCAGATTTCTGGGGGGTGGAGGCAGCGAAGGGAGGTGCTCACAGAGCCTTTTGGTTTTGACAGGAAAGGAAGGCACCGTTGAGGGGAGAGGGTGTGACGTAAAGCAGTGTTTTCCACGTCAGACAAGAAGTCAACCAGAAAAGCATCTTACATTACCAAAAGAGTTTGAAAACAGATTTACAGCCGCAGCTGATAACCAGAAACTTTGTCTTGTGTATATTTTGCCTTCAGATCTTTGCTGAAAATAGAATGAAGCCACCGTGATTAGCATGTCATTTGAAATATGGTCTCTTTCATCTCTAGCTCATCCTTTTAAAATTTGTATTTTCAATATATGTTTTATATGCTCACATAATACATCAATAGGTATTATGTATTATGTATACATATAGATAGTATATGTATTATGTGATTATGCTCACATAATACATTGATAGGTTAAAAAATAACCGAACATACATCGGAGCTGCACACTCAAATGTTTTTCGCTGATGGGGTGTGCAATCAAAAAAATTGGGAGGCCACTGCTCTAGAATGTTTTTGACCAATTTTTTGTCAGATTTGATGAGTCGGCTTTTTCCCGCCACGCGGCTGTCCCAGAGGAGTCTGCACCAGCTCTGCAGTCTCCTCAGTGGTCGCTGGGCCTCCGTGATTAGTACTGTGTTAAATTGGCTCCGCATTTCAAACTGCAGGCCACGACCCACTCACTAGTCCTTCATGAAATGAATTTCAAGGGTCGTGACCTTCATTTTTTTAAATAAAATAGAAAAGATTTAAAAAGAAGAGAGAACTCCAGGGTTTACCACACAGAGGAAAGGGAGGTACTTCTCACCCTGGCTCAGTCAGGAAGGTTCAGAGCCCCTGCTCTGGAACCCAGAGGCAGTGAGGGGTTCTGTGGCTGAGGTAAAAAAATTTGTGAAGATAGGCAAAGCCATGTTGTCCAAGCCCCTGAAAAGTGGCACCAGAAGAATTTTTGGTGAGATGGGCAAGGAAGAGCCATCGCAGGTTCTGGCGCAGGGAGGGACCTGATGAGAGTGAGATTTCCCGAAGATCCGCTTGGCGCAGAGCGCAGCTCGAGGCTGAGTAAACACGCGATCTGTGGCCCCGAATCTCCTTCTGGGGTTTGCTCCTGCTGCTTTACAACCTTTCTTGACAGTGAACAAAACATCTAACAATCCAGTTTCTGTTCCAACACATGCTCCCTGGGGAGAGAAGGAGAGAAGGAGGCCCCACCTTCTCTCCTTTCCACAAAGATCTACAGGAAGATCAGGTGACAAGTCACCTGATTTGGTTCAGGCCAAAGTCACAACCCCCACACATCGGGTGCAAGTGGGAGGAAGCTTCAAGGCTCACGATGGTGGGGGCAGGGAGAGGGGCCACAGCAGATCTAACCCAGGGCAAAGAACAGCTCCCCAACCCCAGAAGCCGCCTCTGTGCCCTGGACAATGCATTGCTCTGCTGCTCCCACCCGCAGCCCACCTCCAAGTGTCCTTCCCGCCCCCTCTCCGCAGGCCTCACCACAACTCCTGGAAGACCCCCCTGATTTTAGGTCATACTCCAGAAGAGAAAGATCCACTCAGCCCTCCACATCTGGGTTCCTCCCCTCTCGCAGCCACATCCCAACTGCAGGACGAGTTCCACCTCCCCGCCTCCCACACTCAGGATTCTCCCCCTGAAAATCCCACAATGTAAATCTCAGCAACCACCCAGACTAACAAAAGTGTAGTCCCGAGGAGAGACAGTGACTCACCAGCACAAGAATGAGGACCAAAGATTTCTGGAAGAGGCAGTTCCAGAGCCCAAATCAGCACCCAGTATCATATGGTGAGCCTGAGACTCAGAACCTACCTGTTGCTCTGTGAAAGCCACCTGTGAAGGTCCTGACGGACTAGGAGCCTCCACATGGGGCCTACACCCCATCCCGTCTTGTGTTCACCAGTATCACCAATGCGTTTTCTCTGGCCCTTCCGCCATCGTCACAAATGTTCGTTCGTCTCGAAGAACCAAGGCCCACTGTTGGCAGCACCCCCGACTTGATGTTCCAGCTGTCTATGTACAGGGTACCAGACAGCAGCTCCCTACTTCAGACTGTGTCTCACCCACTCTTGTGTTCCATCATCAGAGAAGTGGAAGAAGTGTCAGTTATCAACTTTTACTAAGCACCAGATATGGGACATAAGTCATGTTATTGAATCCTCACAGCAAAACTGAGGCCACACAGTGGGCTGAGGGCAGGGCGGGGACGAACGCAGACCACCAACACTGGAACCGGTCTTCTTTTCACTCTACTAGACTCACTGCCTCCCACCTGGTGGAGAATCTTGCACAGCTCGACACTCATAAATAAATGAATGTCTGGATGAACGAATGAGTAAGCAGGTGCTATCCCGAAGGACTGGATCTAACTCACCGATTTGCGAGGAGAGGAAACATTTCGGGAATGACTGTTTATTGTGTCATGAACATCACCCAGAGCAAAGTACAGCCAAAGTGAGCAATTTAATAACCTATTATTTTGATAATAAGAAGGAAACTGAGGACACTAGCAAACATCTATTGAGTAATTACTATGTGTCAGATGGAGTCAAAATGCTTTATACATATTAACTCATTTTGTTCTCACACCCCTGACGGAGGCTCCATTGGGAAATGGAGACACAGAGGAGTTAACTAACTTTTCCAAAGTCACCCAGCTGGTAGGTGGCAGAATCAGGACTCAAACCCAGGCAGCCAGAGCCCAGAGTTTACGCACTTAACCCTCATGTGATCCTGTTTTCTGTCTCATGCAAACAGCTGGCTTAAAAGATCAAAACACGGGTTGCTGGTGCAGGTCTTTTCCCAGGTGTCAGCCTCAGGACCATTTTGGAGATAAAGGAGCACCGTGGGCCTGAATGCATGAAGTCCTGCAGTCACAACACAGCAGAGTGGCCTGTGGCCCCTGTAGGCTGGCACCACCCTCCTGAGGTCCTTGAGTGTTTATATGTGGGGCAGTCAGGTCACCAGCTAATGAGCTCACAACACCTACTGGCTTAGGCTTCATGCAAGACACTTGATATGACAAGGGGGGCGAGGGGTGCAGCAGGGGGGCCTGCCCCTGAGGAGTCTACGCGCGTATTGAGGCAGAGCAATAAAATTTTTTAAGTACACAAACGAATATTTCTTCGACAATGATAAATGACCTCAGACTGTGTGCCCAGTGGCTGGCACAGGCGAAAAGGAGCCCCCACATCCAGGGCAGTAAATAGCACAGCAGACTTTGTGGTGAGCACGCCTTTATTCTTGCTATACGCTGGGCACTGCACCACAGACTTTATGTACCATCTCATCTAATCTCGTAGCAATTCTACGAAGTAGATAATTCGTTCTGCCCCAGGTTACAGGGGAGAAAATCGAGGCATAGAAAGGTTAGCGGGTTTCCCATGGCCCACAGCTAGTAACTGGGTGTGCTGGTGGGCTTCAAAGCCAGGCAATATGACTCTAGGGTCCACCCTCTGAACCCTGCGCTGGATGCCTCAAAGTTGGGGATCCTCCATGGACCAGGCAGGCTTGAGGGATTGGAAGAATGTGAGTCGGCATCTCAGGCACAGGGAAGTAATAGCTGGCTGAGGGATAAGGTTTGGGGGGAAATGAAGGTTTCTGGAACCTTCAAAAGAAAATGAGGGACTCGTGCGTTTTGTGAATGAACGAACACCTGGTGGAGAGAGAGCACACTGTGAATGAATGACAGAGGGTAGAGGACCAAGGAGCCACCAAAGCCCAGAGAGCCGAAAAGGAGGTGGAGAGGAGCAGGCTGGGAGGTGGAAATCAGGGAGAGGCCGCCCCGCACTGTCCCGAGGTGGCAGGCGGTGGAGGAGGTGCATCCATGGTGTCTGCCGCACCCCTCAACTGCGAAGACGCAGGGGGTCTTGGAGAGAGAACTTTGGCTGGAGAAGGCTGCCAAGAAGGGCAGGCAGAAAGCAAGAGGCAGAAAAAGAGGTGCTCTTATTTCTTGAAGGTACGCCCCACTTAAAATGAAAGCATTATCCAAAGCAGGAAGAACAGAGGCAGGGACACCGTTAAGTAGCTTTCCTGAGCAACACGGTGGGCAATGTGCCAGTCCACAATGGAAACACAGAAGCTCAGAAGCTTAAATCAGGGTCCAGAAGCTTAAAAGAAAAGGGAACATCTTCTCTTTTAACAGATACCAAGCATGCTGGATGGGGAGCTTCTCAAGGCCAGGGCTGTATGTTTGTCTCGCCTTCATATGTTTATTCACCTGGGCCTGGTACAGATGTCCATGCAATGAAAGTCTGATAAAGTAACGGGTGAATAGATGAGTGGAGGAATGAATAAAGGATGAACAGCATGTCTCTAACAGACTTTTACTTCTTAGAAAGCGGGGTCCAAGTCTGGTTACACTCCGTCTGCTGTCGCTGATGCTCACTGAATGTCTACAGCCCGCCCCAGGACCGGGGAAGGCGGGCTAACAAACCTCAGATGCCTGCTGCCTCCAGGGAGGGCACAGCCCTCCCGAGCCCTCTGGTGGCCATCACCACTCTCCACAGCTCTTCCAGGGAACCCCACCCCGGCAGCAGGGCACTGGGAAAGCTGACCTTGTAGCCTCAGCCTGGTCACATGCCCAGCCTCTTCCTACTGGGCCAGAGCCAGCCAGAGGAATGCTCTCCCGATGCTATCCTCTGCTCTCGGTCTTTGCAGAACCCCATGCAGAACCCTGTCTCCTGGTCGCATTCAAATCCAGCCACCGAATTCCTTCCTTCCCACGGAACCTCCACACCACAGACTGGCTCGTTTGCCCACAGCAACACGACAACCTACAGAATCTGAATTAGGAGGAAGTGTTGAGAAGTCTGTTAAAACTCCCAGGATACTTTCAAGTTCACCCCTTACAGTGGGTTTTGTTACTTATTAAAGAAAGCACCTGCCTTCTCCTTTCTTACCTGGAGAAATTAGGTAATCAGCCTAGATTAGTTAAGGACTTCAACACAAATTGCACCATTTTCATGGTCATTAACATTGACGGAATTTGTATTTGTTTTCAGTCCTAAAAAAACATTTCCCAGGTAACTAAGCAAACCTTCAAGGCCAGAAGTATCAGGCAAGAGAGATATTTAAAATAAACGAGCCAGCTGTTCCTGCTTCTGCACAGTTGCTTTTTCCATTTCAAGGGACAGGACCCTGCAGATCAACGGGAGAAACACACTGAGTAAGAGCACCTCCTCTGCCCCAAATATGACCTAGTCATTGATTTACAGCATTTGGTAAACCTGGGTGAATTTCTTTACTTCGGTGTAAGTCTGATATGGAGAACTCCAATTGAGCAACTGTGTATCATTATGATTTATGCTCATCCTTCCTTCCCGTAACGTGAGATTACAAAAGAGTAAGAACTCCTTGAAGATTCATTTTGTATATTCCTGCCGCCTAGAGTAGCAGCTGGGGTGCCGTAGGTGTTGGGTGATGACAGACAGCTGACTGGCGTGTTTGGTCTCACTTGGAGGGCCTTCTCTTCAAGGCGTGAGCGAGCTGTGTTTCCAACGTGCTGCTTGCTACCCAGCCCGGGGTCTGAACAGAAGCTCTCCTTTTCTGTGGTAATTGCTCACTGTTTCTGAAAGTAGCACCAGCGAAGTCATCCTCTGCGCCACTTCTAACACACACAAATGAACAGCTGTGATGCGAGGCAGGCCACTCTACCTTGGAATCAAAGTCTCAGGGACACACTCCGGCCTTCCTCCCCCCTCAGACGCAACCTCTCCCCAGCACCCTCTGCCAAAAGCAGTTCGTTAATTCCCAGGTTACAGTTATCAAAGGAAACAAAAGCAGGCAGCCACAGTGCAGGAACCACAGATTTTTCTGATGTGCCACCAAGCCCTCTCCAAGAGATGATCCATCTCATTCCAAAAACCTATATACTCTACAGCCACCTGGTGAAAGGCAGGTGCCTACAGCACTAAAGGCAGCTTTGGCTCAGGCTAAGCTACCCTCCCTCCTGATCTTCCTTCTCTTCCCTCTGATACAAGGTCCAGGTGCTGCCACCTACAGATGGCTTCTTGCCAGTCTGACAAGCACCCGGGTACATCTGTGTGTACCCACACAACCACACACACACAAAAACACACATGTATGTTGGGAAAGGAGGGTGTTCCAAGTGCACATACACTGAAAGAACAGACTCTCAGAAAGTACCACATTCATCCACAAAATAGGTCAAGGGGAGACTTCAGGGCTGGGTGGAACAGTGCAATGTGATATTGTTTTAGGGGGGAAAAATCTGTATATAAAATTATACATGTTCACTGAGGAAAATTTAAAAACTATGGGAAAACATAAAGAGGAAAGATATAATCACTCATAATCTCACGATCCAAATTAACCACTGTGAAACTCTTTGGTGTTCTTCCTTCTGGTCTTTATTCTACGCAGAATGCTTATACATATTATCTGCATATTTTACACACATTTCTACATAAACAAAATCACATATACAGTTTTGCATTCTGTTATGTTAAAGCATAAACCTCTCACTAGTAATCTTCGGAAATATTTTTAATCACTGCATAACAATGGTTCATCCTATGGAAGCCAGATAACATGTCTAGTAAGTTCCCTAACTGTTGGAATCTGTGATGAACATCTTTGTATAAAATTCCTTTTCTGCTTTGCTGCTTAGTTCCTTGCCACAGATTTCTAAAAATAGAATCACTAAGCCAAACGGTCTGACTATTTAAGATCCTTCATACACATGGCCTGTTTTCAAAGAGTAACTCCACCTAAAATCCCACAGGTAGTAGATGGAATAGACATATTTGCCAAGTGTTAGCGTTATATAATCTTTCCGAAACTGATAATTAGTTAGGGTACTGCAACAAACCATCCGAGCATTTCCATGGCTTAATACAACAAAAACTTGTTTGTTCAGTTCGCCGTCTAACGTGGGTAGGCAGGGCCGGCCATTCAGCTCCACACGATCATGCAGAAATCCAGGAGCCCAGGCTCTTTCATCTCACAGCTCCCGCACCGTCTTAGGCCTCAGAAACCCTGACGACTTTTTTCCCATCCAGGAACAAACAGGGGAAAAGAGGAACTGTGGCAGGTTGAACTAGCAGCTCCATAAAGGCAGCTCACATCACCACCACTCATGCTCCCTTGCGCAGTTTAGTCAGAGAGCCACGCTCACCGCTCGAGGGCGGAAACTGTGCCCTGCCTGTATTCCTAGGAGGGAGCCTTCTGGTGGGCACCCCTCGTACCGGGCGGGCATTCAGTGTGTTTGTTGCAATAGGCAAAAACAAAGCAAAGGAACTCATTTTAATACGTACTCTTTCGATCTTTAGTAAAGTGGAACAGATTTTCATTTTTATTAGCCACGTGTACCATCTCTTCCTACAACCTCTTTACCAATGTTTCTGTAGCGCTAACAATGTTCTGAACTGATTTTTAAGAGCTCTTTCTAATATTAAGGATGGTAACCCTTATTTTGTCAGTGACCCTTTTTAAGTTCGATTTTTGTCTTTTAATTTTGTTTATAATTTTTATGTTAATAAGTTTTTCTTTTATGTCTTTGAATCGATCCATTACATCCTTTGTGACTTTTCAGATTAGTATCTTATCAGAGAATCACAAAACACATAAAAAACTGGGAGATTCTAGCCCAACTCCCAAATTCCATCATTTTGAATTCGTGATTTACAGATGAATAAACTGATACTCAATGAAATAAAATGACTGGTGCAAGGTTTTCAGTTAATTATAGACAAAGCTAGGATTGGGGATTTTAAAAATTTACTAAGTGCAGCATACATGACAGGCTAGCTAAGCATTTTTCAGATATTTTGACTGATTTTCAAGAAGCCTCTCTGCGGAAGGTGTTGCTGACGTCCCTGGTTTACAGAAAAGGGGACTGAGGCTGCAAGCAGTGGAGCAACATGCCGAGGTCACAGAGCTAGCGTGCGGCAGCCACACAATCTGAGCCCCGGACGCCCAGTCCTTGGAGCATGGCTTGTCTAGCATGATGACAGTGACTGCCTGTCGGGTCTCCAGGCACACTCCATCAAACCTGCAACCCCAGGGGGCTGCAGCCGGGGCCCCGGCCAGGGCAGATGCTGTGTGTGAGGCTGTGCTCGGCCTGTTCACTCCTGGGTGGCTGCGGCCTGGAGTCCGGGATATTTCCTCAGCGCTCCCACGCACGTGCCTGTCCAGAACACATCCCGGTTCGGCGTGCCTCAGCCACCATAAATCAGCCAGCCACACACTCTGCCCTTGGTGCTTCTAATGTCGGGGGAAAGGATTTGCCTTTTCCTGCCCAGCTCTGCATTGACACTTGAGTTATGTCATTACTTTTTGAAGTGATAGAAATCTAGTCAATGATTTGTAGCAGTCACTACTGTGCAATGTATCCAAAAGGCTCTGGGTACCCTCACAGAAGAAAGCAGAAACCTAGCAAATTAGTCTTACTTCCCTGACACAGTTCCGTGACAGGCTGGTATTAGGTAAAGCTGAAATCAGGTGCCATAATTAAAATTATAATAATGTGAAGCAGAGAGCTATCTCATAAAATAGGAAACATTTTCAAGGAAACCAAGAGAGGCAAGTCATTGGGGTCAAAGGTCACCCAGAGGTCAAGGGGAACAATAAAAGGCAATTGGGTATAGCAAGAATAAAACTGTTACCGTGCCCTTTTTCTTGTACTCCATTGTCAATGGCCATGCACATCTGTTCTCTTCTGGTCTCTTCTGTCTGTCTTGTTGGTCTCCCTGTGACCTAAACCAGGCCTAGAAAAACACTAGCAACAACCCATCCCTCACTAATAAGCTGTGTAGGCTGGGTGAGGACTCTTACACTGTTACCTCTTTGGCCATTCTTTCACGGTGAGGTCTCAGAAACCAACATCTTGAGACCTATCCTCTTATTCAGGCTGCTTTCTTGCATTTCTAATTTCTTCCTGCTGATGGCCCACCTAAGACGAATAATAAAGGGACCAGGTTACCAGCTCCACACCACGCTCTCCACTGGCTGAGGTGTCCTACTTTGGTGGTGACATCACCATCCTACCAGTGAATAAAGCCCAGAGCTTCCCTGGGCTTCTGTGACTCGTCCTCCTGTGTGCCCCAGGTCCAGTCTCTTGCGAACACTCAACTCTTTGCTCGTATTATCTCTCAGATTTACGAATGATCTCTCCCTCCATTTCCACCAGCCTCATCCAAATCATCCTTCAGATGATTACAGTCAGGGTTTCTCTAATTTGCCTATGCATCTCGTCAGAAATCAGAGGGCCATGTTTCTGGGTTCTCCATTCCGTTCTGCTGACCTATGTGCCGATCCCTCTGCCGATACCACGTAGTCTTGAGGACTATAGTTATGTAAGTCTTGAAACCTGGGAGACTGATTCCTCCTACTTTATTCTTCTTTTTCAAAACTATTTGCAGAAGTTTGACGATGCTGTATCTTGGTATGGATTTCTCCCTGGAATTCAGTGAGCTCCTCGAATCTGCATGTCTGTGACTTATCCTAACCTTGGGAAGCTTTCGGCAATTAGTTCATTGAGTACTTCGGCCAGTCCCACTCTCTTCCTTCTCTCCTAGGATTTCAAACACACGTCGTATCCCCTGTCAAGGCCTGCAGGTCCCTGAGGATCTGTTCTTTTTTCTCCCGCAATCTGTTTTCTCTCTGTTGTTCAGACTGGCTAATTTTACTGTTACACGTTCGAAGTCATCGACTCTTTCCTCTGTCATTCCCATTCTCCCACTTAGACTGCCCAGTGAGATTTTATTTCAGTTACTGTTTTATTCAGTCCTAAAATTTTCTTTTTGGTTCTCCTTTATAGACTGTTTCTTTGCTGATACTCTTTCTGTATTTCTCTCATGTTTTCAACAAGACTCTACCTCACTGCCGCGCTGTGATGCTGGCTGCTTCCAAACCTCTGTCAGACAGTCCTCACACGTCTGTCTCCTCAGGGCCGGCCGTGACTTAGAGTCTTGTTCCACTCACTTTGAGACCTCCCTGGTTCTTGGTGTGATGAGTGAGATTCAGTTAAAACCTGGACATTTTAGGTGTCCTGTGACAAGGCCCTGGGTTCTCCTTAAACATGGCACTGTGCCAGCAGGGGCAGGGGTAGAAGTCCAGGTTCCCCACGTGGCTTCCACCGACACCCAAGGGGCAAAGGGAATGTGCTGTTACTGTCGAGCAGGGGTGGGAGTTCCAGCCACGCGACAGGTCTGCACTGATACCCCCCTGGCTGGGAGGGTCAGAGTGTGCGTGTGGGCAGCAGGGGTAGGTGTGAGGAGAAGGTGATGCATGGCCTTGTTGGGTTGGGTGTTGGTAAGGGTTCTGACTCGCCACTGGGCTTCCTCTGACCCCCTCAGTGGGGAGAGGAGGAATGTCTCAGTCCTGCTGAGTGGAGTGGAAGTCCAGTCTCCTCATACATCTCCACTGAGAACAGGTGCTCAGAAGCATGGTGATAGCTAGGCTATCACCATTCATTTAGGAGTGACGAGTTAATGACTCCAGAGATGCAGCACGGATTGCTGGAGGCCAAATGGTAAGTTAGTGGTGAAGTCAGAGCTCAGCGTCCCTGCCCGTGGCGCCAGGACCACTTGTCTATGATCCAAAGAGTTCCTAAAGCACAGGACAAGCCAGCCCTTAGCCCAGTATAAAAATCTAAGCAGCCAAAGGACAGTGGCTGCCTCCCTCCACATCTGCCAGACGCCGAGGCCAGAAAGCTAATGTGCCATCACCCCCTAAACAACACAAACACAACATCTACTGAAGACCGACCTTCTAATCCAACACACACAGAAAAGCCACACTCGTGAGCCAAGAACTACAGCATCACAGCCACCTTCAGGGCTGGTGGTCTTCCATCTGGAGAGGATCTTGGCTTTCCTACTGTCGGGATCCCTGACACAAAGATACACCCAGGAGCTACAGAACTCTGGGCAGCCCGCAGGCTTGAACTCAAGCTCCTGGCTGGAGAGCTGGGTCTGCGCCCCGCTGGAGGCGCCTCCCTTAGTCTTGGGGCCTCCCGTCTGGCCCTGGCCGGAGGTCTTAGCACAGCATTGCTTGTTCTCCGGCAGGGGAAAGCTAGTGACCCCAGAGAGGAAACTGCTTTCTAACAGCCTTTGTTTTTATTTCCATTTAAAAAGGTTACTGACTTTACTGCATGTGGAAAGAACCAAAAGTAACAATTTCAAAGAGGCTCAGCATGTTTTGGAGCTGACCAAATATACAGAACTTTGGGGAGGGGAGTAAAAGAAAAAAGGGAACAAACATTCACCCCACATTTACCATATGCCTGACACAAGCCTTGGTGTTCCTTCCATGCACCCCCCTGGCTATTAGAATGAAAGTTCCAGCCAGAATCAAGTTCCAACCCCCACCATAGGCCATCAGTCTGCTAAGAGTCAGGCAGAGTTGCTAGACTCTAGGATAGTATGAAATAATAACAAGTTTTACGGTATACAATTTGAATCGTGAAATTCATAAAGTCATTTGATGTCTAAATTTCTGAATAACATGATTAAAATTGTTAAATTTGTTAGAATAACTCCTTAAAGAATTACAAACTGTGATGAAGTAATTGCCTAGGGTGGTAACACACAGGCTGATAGTAGAACTTGTGAATTAAGCTACACTTTAATAAATCCTGGAACTTCTATGCATGATTTTGTTGACTACTGGGAGATTTTAACATTTACTCTTTTTACAACTTAAAACAATTTTCAAATATTGTAGTCATCTAGACCCGGCGTCAGCAACCTCTGGCCAGTGGGCCAAACCTGCCCCAACTGCCTGTTTTTGTCAAATGGTTGAACAAAAATCAAAAGAAGAAAACTATTTTATTATGTGAAAATTACATGAAATTCAAATTGCAGTGTCCATAAATAAAATTTTACTGGAATACAGCCCAGTCCATTCATTTATGTATCATCTGTGGCTGCTTTTGTGCTCAAGAGGCAGAGTTGATTAGTCGCAACCAGGACCATCCAGCACGCAAAGCTGAAACACTAACTCTCCGGCCCTTCACAGAAAACGTCTGCTGACCCCTGATCTAGACAGTCTGTCTAATGATGACGCCAGACTAAAGCACGCTGCGCTGGAACGACAGCACCAACAACAGCCAGCGTGGCTACCAAGGAAGCCACGTAACTGTCCTGAGATACCAGGCGGGCCATTTAGGAGCAAATCCAGTGTGCAATGTTAGAGACAACACCTACAATGTGAAAAGCAACATTAAGGCAAAACCCTGATATAGTCTAAGAATGTATCAAGCACACGTGCATACTCTTCACATTTATTTATTCTATGGGGAATAACAGTCTGCATAATGAGAGATCTGAATCCTGTGAGGTCCTTAAGAATGCCGCCCGACCATAAAACATAACAGGCTTCTACATCCTTTCTCCCCTGCCCCCCCCCCCCGACCCCACACCAGATTGTCCGCTCTGTTAAGGTTGCAGGAAGGGCTCGAGTCTCTCTAAATTCCTACCCATCTCAGTGCGACACCCTTCCTCTGGGCCCCCTGCCTCCCTGCTGACTAATGCTGATCACAGTGACCACCCTCTCCGCCTGCCCCTCCAAGGCTGCAGGTCCCCGCAGAAACACCATCTTCATTTTAAGCTGGATGGACCTTGCAGTGCTCTTTAAGGCACACAGTAGGTGCTTTCTTTCATTGTAGGAACGCACAGTGCACATACGCTGTCTTCTCTAATTCCTACCGCATGGACAGTGATTATTAGCCCACCACACAAATGAGGAAACTGAAGCTCCAGGAGTCTGCTGCTCACGCCACACACGCTGTAATAAGTGGCATAGTCAGGGCAGGGATTCACACCATTCACAACGCAGGGCACCTGATGCCTAGTACAGCGCAGAAGGACTGAGTGCAAAAGAGAAGGAATGCACAGTGACACCCACACAAAACCACTGAAGCATATTAGCATGAGCTCAGAGGTTGCCAAGACCTTCATGAAAGAAGCCAGTCACAAAAGAGCACGTACTGTGTGTTCCACGTACATGTGAACACTGTATGAACACTGCTGTAATTTCCCCGTGTGCAGCTAAGGAAGCCCCCACCTCACAGTGCTCTGACGTCTCTTACTAGGAGAGGTGCTGAGTTCCCCAACCGTGAGCCTGAGGGAAGAGCAGTATATATATACTAAGGGATGGAAAGGGGAGGCAGAAAACAAGCACCCGTTCTTTCTTGGTACTCTCACAGGCTCCCAGGTGCACCTTCTCTGACAAGCTTCTGAGCGGCATCAATGTCAATAGAAAGGTTCCTGCTCTCGATCTGGTTAATAACATGGCTGGGACCTCAGTTTTCAAAACAGAATGTGAGAGTAAGGAGAGGAGAGGGAAGCGGGGAGGAGAGGAGAGGAAGAAAGAGAAATTACAGCAAATTGAACATTCATTTTGGTCGTGCTAATTTTTGGTTAGGAAAAAACTAGAAACAACCTAGATTGCTAACAGGGAATGGGGAACGATGATGGAGAAAATGATGGATATGGTCATTATGCTTACAAATGTGAACCTGGCCCTGCCTGGGTGGCTCAGTTGTTTGGAACATCATCCCGTACACCAAAAAGGTTGAGGGTTCAATCCCAGGCAGGGCATATACCTAGTCTGCAGGTTCGATCCCCAGTCAAGATGCATGTGGGAGGCAGCCAACTGATGTTTCTCTCTCACATCTATGTCTTTCTTTTTTTCTTTCTGTTCTTTCTTTCTCTTTTCCTTCCTCTCTCTCTAAAATCAATAAAATTGGGTGATGATTAAAAAAATGGAAACCCTGACTAGGTCAACAGTGGGAAATGTTCCCATAGAATCACATGTGAAAAAGACAAATGTGCACATGCTCAAATTAGAATGTAGGCAAATATCAAGGAGAAAACAATAATGTGAGCTGTTAGCGTGCTACCCAGATATGCAAAGTGGGGGAGGAGGAGGAAGGAGGGGGAAGGGGAGAAAGTAGGGAGGGAGGGATGCTTTGCTAAAGTTACATGCACAGTAAAACTAAAAAAATAGGAGCTGTGGAGTTATAAATCATACAGTCTTTCTGTACAGCTATTTGTCTGTATGTATCAAGTACTTTAAGAATACTTTTATCTTTTGTCCAGAAACAAAGCAATCATTAACAGAAATATAAAAAATGCACAAAAGATAACTATCTTATTTATAACTATTTATAAAATAGTTATAAAAACTATTTATAATTCATATTGAAAAAATGAAAATAAACATGTCCAAAAATAGGGGACTGTTTAAGCAACATTACTATTTTTAAAATATTCTGCAGCTATTAATAAACTCATGCTTTGGAAGAATAGCAACTATTTAGTTCACAAAAAATGTAACCCTATGTAACAATGCATCTAACAATAAATATAACAATACAGGGTGTATTGTTAAGTGAAAAAAATTAGTAAACTAAACAATATGTTCCACACAATACCAGTTTTACAAAACAGTGTGTATGTGGCCCTGGCCAAGTAGCTCACCTGGTTAGAGCACCGTCTCAATATTCCAGGGCTGTGGGTTTGATCCCCCATAACGGCGCATGCAAGAATAACTAATGAATGTATAAATAAAGTGGAACAACAAGACAATGCTTCTTGGTCTCTCTGTCAAATCAATACATTAAAGAATTTAATAAAAAACTGTGTGTGTGTGTGTGTGTGTGTGTGTGTACATATGTACATAGGGTAGATAGTAGAAAGACGCATATTAAAAATAATGGCCATCATTGGTTGGGGAATTATGATTTTTAATTTTGTTGTACTTTTTAAAAATATAGTTTATTGATTATGCTATTACAGTTGTCCCATTTTCCACCCTTCACTCCCCTCCACCCTGCACACCTTCTCCCATCACTATTCCCCCGCCTTTAGTTCATGTCCCCATGTCATACTCTTAAGTTCTTTAGCTTCTACATTTCCCACACTATTCTTGCCCTCCCCCCGTCTATTTTCTACCTACTGTCTATGCTACTTATTCTCTGTACCTTTTCCCCCTATCTCCTCCTCCCACTCCCCTGTTGCTAACCCTCCATGTGATCTCCATTTCTGTGGTTCTGTTCCTGTTCTAGCTGTTTGCTTAGTTTGCTTTTGGTTTAGGTGTGGTTGTTAATAATTGCGAGTTTGCTGTCATTTTACTGTACATGTTTTTTATCTTCTTTTTCTTAGATAAGTCCCTTTAACATTTCATATAATAAGAGCTTGGTGATGATGAACTCCTTGAACTTGACCTTATCTGGGAAACACTTTATCTGCCCTTCCCTTCTAAATGAAAGCTTTGCTGGATAGAGCAATCTTGGATGTAGGCCCTTGCCTTTCATGACTTGGAATACTTCTTTCCAGCCCCTTCTTGCCTGTAAGGTCTCTTTTGAGAAATCAGCTAACAGTCTGATGGGAACTCCTTTGTAGGTAACTGACTCCTTATCTCTTGCTGCTTCTAGGATTCTCTCCTTCATTTTAATCTTGGCTAACATAATGATGATGTGCCTTGGTATGTTCCTCCTTGGGTCCAACTTCTTTGGGACTCTGTGAGCTTCCTGGACTTCCTGGAAGTCTATTTCCTTTGCCAGATTGGAAAATTTCTCCCTCATTATTTGTTCAAATAACTTTTCCACTTGTTGCTCTTCCTCTTCTCCTTCGGGTACCCCTATAATTCAGATGTTGGAATGTTTGAAGATGTCCTGGAGATTCCTAAGCCTCTCCTCATTTTTTTGAATTCTTGTTTCTTCATTCTGTTCTGGTTGAATGTTTCTTTCTTCCTTCTGGTCCATTCCATTGATTTGAGTCCCAGTTTCCTTCCCATCATTATTGATTCTCTGTACATTTTCCTTTATTTCACTTAGCATAGCCTTCATTTTTTCATCTAATTTGCGACAAATTCAACCAATTCTGTGAGTATCCTGATTATCAGTGTTTAGAACTGTGCATCTGATAGGCTGGCTATCTCTTTGTTGCTTAGTTGTATTTTTTCTGGAGCTTTGATCTGTTCTTTGGTTTGGGTCATTTTTTTTTTTTTTTTTTGTCTTGATGCACCTGTTACATAGTGAAGGGTGGAGCCTTAGTCACGGGGTGGGGCAACCCAGTTGCTGCGTTGTGACACTGTATGTGGTAGAGGGGTCCGAAAGGGAACAATGGCGCTCGCTCCACTGTCTGCTGGATTTCAGTCACTCCCCCCACTTCCCCCAAGCAAACTGGGCCCTTCTGATGCTGATTCCCAGGTGGGTGGGCTTGTGTACATTCTGGGACCCTGTGGGTCTCTCCAACGAACTCTCCTGTGAGGCTGGGAGTCTCTCCCGGCGCCTCAACCCCACAGGTGTTTTTCATTGGTGATTTGAGGCTTTATTTCCCCGCACTGGGACCCTGGGTTGCGTGGTCTGTCTTGCTCCCCAGTTTCGCCTGGTTTATCTGCGAGGGAATGTGGGACCACCCAGTCCTCCAGCTGCCTTATGCACCACACCCGCCCACATTCCACAGCCTGGCCGGGTCTGCCTGCTTCTGCCTCGCCTGCTCGGTCCTGCAGCTGCCTCCTTGCCACAAGTCCTCTCCACCCGGCTGCCCGGCTCCGCCCCTCCTACCGATCTGGATGAATGTGTCTATTTTAACTCCATGGTTGTCGGACTTCCATGCAGTTCAATTTTCTGTCAGTACTGGGTTTTTTTGTTTCTAAATTTTTGTTGTCCTTATTTTGGCTGTGCAAGGAGGCACTGTGAGTCTACCTACGCCTCCGTCTTGGCCAGAAGTCTTTGTTTTTCTCTATTGTAAGTTTCTTACAATAAATATACCTTAGAAACAGACCTCATTTTTTGTAATCGGAAAACAACAAAGTGTCCTATGTAGAAACTTAAAAGTCCGATTCGAAGTGCTGTCTCGGCGTGCAGCACGGGACAGCGGGCAGCACGGGACAGCAGGCAGCAGCCCTAGGTGAGGCGGTGCGGGCGAGCTCTGCACCACACCTCCTGGGCAGGGTTCACGGCACCCACACCGCCTCTCCAGGGTGGATCCCCACAGGCTTTGCTGATGGCACAAGCTAAGGGCAGCCCAACAAAGTGTCCAGAGGCAAGAGGCCGGGCCTGCCTGCTACTGTGGACCTAGGAGCCCAGCCAGCCCCTACCCGCTCCCAACCGCGCACTCGAGCCAGAGCTCTCACGGCACCTGCCCCAGTTTGCACAGTCCTTTCAGTCAGCCCACAGTGAAGACTGGGCGTCTTTTTGAGCTGCATCTGTTTTGAGACTGTAACGTCACACCTTCTCTAAGCAAAATAGTCAGCTTACTTTTTATTTTAAAAGAGGGTGATACCACAACCAAAAAGGAATAGAGCGATGACACATGGACGAACCCTGAGAACATTATTCTTGGTGGAAGACGACAATCACTGAAGACCACGTATTGTATAACTCCATTTACATGAATTGTCCAGAATCCACAGAGACAGAAAGTAGATGAGTGGTTTCCAGGGACTGGGGGAGGGAGGAGTGGAGAGTGACTTCTGACGGGTTTGGAGTTTCTTTTTGAGATGATGAACATAATCTGGAATTAGGTAATGTTGATGGTTGCACAACTTTGTGAATAAACTGAAACCCACTAAATTATACACTTTACAATGGTAAATTACAATTAGGCTTTTTGGTGGATTACAATTAGACTGAGGCACTGACTGGCTCATTATTTTCCCCAGCTCACAGGTTTTAGAGTCAGATGAATTGGAATTCAGACAGAACTCTGACATCTCCTTGCTGTGTGAGCCCACAGAAGTTCCTTAACCTCTCTGAGCCTCAGGTTTCTAGGCTGTAGAACAGGAGTAATAATGACCAGCTCACATGGATTGTTGAGAGGATTAAATACATTAATGTAGTACCTGACATTACAGGAACTCTCTAATATATTGGTTCCTTCTCCCTGAGCTGGCCAAAAGATTGAACTTCAAGCAGAATGAAATCCTGGGCCTTGACTAAAACCTCACTAAAGTCAAGTGGGGCCTGGGCACCTGTCTGTTCTGGAAAATACACTCAATGGAGCTAGAAGCTAGAACATCAGTGCATATCCTATAATAAGATTTCAAAATTTGAAGACAGGCTCCACCTCCAAGTCCCATCTACAGCCAGCAACAACAGCCCTCATCCAGTCTCAAAGGGCCTCCCTGTGGCCTGACCTTTCTCTCAACCATTGATGTGTTACTATTAATAGCTTCAATCAAGGATGAGGCAAAGGGGCTCAGCGAAAGCAGAAAAGGAAACCAATTTAATTTGTATCCATTTTTTAAAACTTTTTAAAAATTCACTTTATTGAATAATACATTTTGTTTAAAAAGTTTACACAGTTAAAACATGAAGTACAGGTCAGTAGTATCTTTATGATGCTAAAAAACTAAATCAAAGACTTTGTTTTTAAACATTCCCCTCCCTTCCTAAAAACGTTACTGTAGAGAGGATGGTCTCTACAACTCAAGTTTTGCTCTCCAAGCAGCTCCCTTCTCTACCCTCGGCCTCTTTCCTCGGCTGTCACATCACAGCAGGGCTGGCAGCGGGGAGAGCTGGTGTGGAAGTGGCTGTGTCACAAGAGGATCAGGCAAGCGTCACTGCCCAGCCCACCAGGTCTGGCCAGCCGCCAGGCCAGGCATGGAGGCCGGGCAAGGGGCAGGCAGTGTAATAAAAGGGCAGCTGGAGGCAGGGAGCCAGCAGCAAAGGGAGGGGCGAGAGGACCAGAATTCGAGGCATGTGAAGGTCAGGGGTCAAACAAGCAGATCAATCAAAGAGTAGTTTTCAATTCACCCAAGGAAGCCTTAGAGGGGGGAGGAGAAGCTGCTTAGATCCTTCGGAGAAGACTTGCTCTCAGATCTTAGGGAGGATAAGCGAGGGGAAAATGCTAGGGAACATTCACACAGCACTTCCACACGCCCGAGACTGCTTTTTACCCATTTACGTAGTCATGAATCTCACCTGTTTCCCCCATTTTACAGGCTGGAAAGCTACAGCACGTGAAGTTAAGGAAGCTGTTCAGGGACACATCACAGTGGAGCCAAGGCCTAAAGCTTGGCTCCCCCAGCTCTCGCTGTGCTGCGGCCCACCGGGGAAAAGGCGGGTGTCCGCCAGTGCCGGATTCACCCCTCTATCTTCCCGAAAATGACAAACAGCCTAAGGCTCTGCGCTTCAGAGGGAAAGTCTGTCCAGCCACGACAAATTTCTAACTTGCTGATGTGATCCAAACAGGTAGAGCAGCCTCCCAGTGGTCTGTGTGCCCTTTTCATAAGAAACTCACCTGTCTCTTGACTGAGCTTGCAAGAAAAATGGTTAGGTCCAAGACACGGTTTGTGACCATCATAGGGCTGCATCCCCTTCACTGGATGTCTGCAGCTAACCCCCTTGCCATTTCCCTGTTGGGGCTCTGAGGGCCATGGTCTAAAGGGTTAACATCTCATTTCCTCCTGTCTTTCAAGCCTTAATCCCCATCCTGAGTTGGATGCATTCCAAGCCCACCTGGAGCAGGTCAAGACGAGCCTGGCCCATGGCTGGCCCTTCATTTCCCCTGGCAGGAGATTAGATGGGGCGCCCATTAATCACTCATTACTTGGGTCCTCACTGCTGGCCAGCCTTCCGGCAGCCAGCCAGCTGGCTGGAAGGGTGGGGCAGGCCCGGCCCCTGCCCAGCCCAGCCCAGGTCCAGGGCCGCCCAGTGCCACCCTTCTGGGACAAGACACCACAGTGCAAGGCTGGCCCTGTGTCCTCTGGACCATGCCCAAGAGGAGAGGGATTAAGGGACAATTCTGCCATGGTACCTACCACTGAGTGGTCAGCTTCAGCAAGGCACCTCGGAGAAGACAATGTGCAAAGTGCGTTTGGGTGAAAGGTTAAAAAGAAGACATTGGTAGAGACAGACCACTGTACCAGGATGACTAACCATTAATAAAGAAAACTGCACCTACTTGCTTCTTAGATTCTTCTTGGAGGAATCTAAAGAAAAATTAGCATGGGGAGAGGATGCTGAATGGATAATTCACTGCTGTTATTACAGCACAGCTGGGTGTGTTCATTTGCTGGGTTTCAAAGCGTCTGCCCTTCAGACACAAGCCCCCTGAACTGACAGGGCCTACGATTATATATTTTTCTACAGCACATACATTGGGCACCAAGAGCCTGTCGAGCACTGATCAGATACAAGTAGATAAGAAAAATGGGACAAAAACTGACACTGAACACCTACTATGTGCCAGGCCTTCACCAAATGCTCTGCATGCCTGCACACTGGCCCCTACAGCACCCCCCAGGCTTTGCCCGTCCCTTTATCGCAGATGGGGAAACGAAGGCTAGGGGTTGGAGAGGGGCGAAATAAAGGCCTCTAGAATGAAGGATCTCTGTCAGTGATCAGAGTGCATCCTGGTGCAACTCACTGTGCCTAGAGGCGGTCGCTGGCAAGGGATGGTTGGCCCTGTTTGGGGAATCCCAGCCCATTCCTTACCCCAGGAAACTTGGGGTTCCCAAACAACCCACCCTGATCCTTCCCCCTCAGCACTTGCTCAGGCCCGGAAGGCAATTCACTGTGAGCCCGACGGAGGCAGGACTTCCATGCCTGCTCCCATCAGCAGGCAGGGCGTGTGCTTTCAAGACTGAACTGAAGACCCCTTTCACCAAAAGAGGGTTCTCCACCTGGCCCGGGCCACCATGCTCCATGGCTTACTCCTTAGAGCAGCGGTGCAAACTCATTTTCACCAGGGGCCACATCAGCCTTGCGGTTACCTTCAGAGGGCCAAATATAATTTTAGGACTGTATCAATGTAACTACTCCTTAACAGTTAAGCAAGAGCTTGGCACTGCCGCCAGGTAGAAACAAGGTGTCGGGCCAGATAATTCGGCCCGAGGGCCTTGTGTTTGCCACCTGTGCCTTAGAGTCAAAGGCCTCTGTTAGACAGGAGCCTGTACCTGGAAAAAGGTGGCTTAGGAACTGACCACCTGCCACTAGCACCTCAAACCTAAGCTTGCAGAAGGATCACCTGAGACAATCTTAAAAATGTCAACTCCTAGGCCCACCTCCACCATGGAATCTTTTTAAAAAATTTTTTTCCACCAGATCCTAACTCTGATTCAGATGTTCTGAAGACAACCCTTTCAGGAAAAAATGATGGACTGGAAAGAGCACCAGCCTTAGAGAGCTGGGTTCTAAGATTCAGGTTCAAAACCTGAGTTGTTGACTTCAGGCAGGTAACCCGGAGTCTTCTTCCTTATAAAATACAGATGATGACGTCTCCGTCACAGGTTGCTAGAGGATTAAAGCACAAGCACAGCGTACACCAGTGCGCACTAAACATAACCTGAGTAAGTTCATCAGGCCAGCGAGGCGCCAGAAACCAGAAGTCAATGTTGGTACATTGTGGAAAGAAAAGAAGGCAAAACAGGCCCAGGAGATGTGGGGTGTCCCAGCATCAGGGCACAGATCCTGCCGAGGAGGAGTGAGGAGGAGGGGTCCTTAAAAGGAGCAGAGTCAGAAGAGCAAGGACCTCCCACTGAACACCCTCCCTCCTCCAACTGCGCCCCCCCATTCCCAGCATCAATCCATGCCATGCGTTACTCGTGACATAACATTTCTGACACATTATTTTCACACAGAAGACAGTCGGTAAGTGGACATGCAACCTTTATATCCACATATCACATACATAAATATCATAACTCTGTGTGCGCACGTGCGCACACACCCCAGATAAAAGGGAGGGCATTCAGAGAAAAGAAGAGAAAGATGGGGAAGGTGGCACCCTGTTGAGTCACATTTTGGAGTTTGCTGGTGCCAGTAATGAGCTGGCACTGTGTTACCCACCTGGGAGAGGCCACAGAGAAGAGGCCAAGGGGCTGCTTGGAGAAACTTCAGGTTGCCTAGGAAGATGCGGCTCGCCCACCCAGACATGTCCAGGCTGAATGGAGAGTCAGGGCAGAGAATTCGGGAGAACACAGAAGGTGGTCCGGGGGGAGAGAGGGGAGAGTGTGCACGGAGGCTGGGATACACTTCCTGGTGAGGCCTGGATTAGCAGAGAGGACATCTGAACTTCTGAGCCACAATGAAGAGGCTGGGTAAGTGGAGTGAGGGTTTCAGGCAGGAAAGAATTGGGCTGCTCTTGAGTTAATAAAGCACACTGGAATTAAGATGGTTTTAAATGCCCCGAAGAAGAACAACCTTGGTTCAACCCTGTCCGTAACAGCACTTTCATATCTCTAGAGCTGTGCTCAAGCTCTTCCCCCTAGCCAGGACCCCTCCCTTCTCCCAGCCTTTCCTCCCTCTTTGGACTCCACCTCATGCTTCAAAGCCTAGCTGTAACTTCCCTAGCTCCTCCCATGCAGAAAAATGTGTCCCTCATCTGTGCCTCCTTGATGTCTTACACACCCCCAATATGCTGCGTTGTTTTTGTGCATGTGGTTATTTCTTTATGTCTCTTTCTCTCCCAGGTGGCCATTAATCATCCGCTAGCCTGTCAACAAATTGAGGGCAAGGACACTGTCTTGTTCTTCCTTGAAGCTCCAGCACAGAGTTAACAGTCCCTGGCACACAGCAGATACTCGAAAATATCTGCTGGAGGCAAATTAAATAGAAATGAATCTGGTAGGGGGGTATTGTGATTTCTTGAGAGGAATGATGTGGTGAAATCAGAATTTTAGGAATATTAATCTGTCAGCATGAAAGAAGATGGATTAAAATGAAAAAAAAAAGAGAGAGAGAGAGAGAGAGAGACCGTGGCCAGGAGTCAAGAGAGGAGATTATCACTGTAATTGGGACGTAAGGTGGAGGCAGAAGGAATGGAGAAAGAAAAATAATTTTCAGAGATACCACGAAAGAATGTGGAAGGAACTTGGTAATGAACGAGCAATGAATGTGGGGGATGGCACGAGGGGAGTCAGGAGCACTCAGACACTGAGACTCTGGCACAACCGGGGAGCAGGCGGTGCCATGGAGAGAAACGTGGGGACTGAGGACAGGCATAGTGTCTAGCCTCTCCCTAGTGTGACTGGTTGCAATCAGAATAAGCATTTCTAAGCAAAACAAAAACCATATCTCCAAATCAGATTTCCAGCTCTGATCTTACTCCCCAACTAACTCTGGGTTGTATTTTATTGTATTGTATTGTATTGTATTGTATTGTATTGTATTGTATTTTTTCCTAACAGCCAGTCAGAAACTTTTTTTCATGACAGGGGAGACTGAGATAAAGATAAGACCCACCTGTGTGCCCGGCAAGGACAGGCCCACATGAGCGGAACACACCAGGCCTCCTCACAAAAGTTGGGGGGCGGGGGGCAGATGCACTGCTTATGCAGTAAATACTCCACTCTCACTTCCCAGGCCAGGACCTCTGCGGAAGCCGGTGCTCCAGTCCTGCAAAAGCTCATAGGAAAGTCCCAGGACTCCCATCCGCTTCCTCAAATCAATTCCTGGGCGATGATTTTGTTTTCTAAAGGAATTCAACTATGGTGCCAACAAAAATTTATAGGAATTGTGAAGTACTGTATTTAAATCACGTTCTTAAAATGTTTGCCTCTTTATATATTGAGACCCAGTAAGACCTTATTAAGCCCAACCACTTCATCCCCTTTATTGATGAAGGAGAAGACATGTGCAGGTTGTGCAGGTTTTAAGCACTGTGCAGTCTTTGAAATATCTGTACATTATTCTGTGTCTGGGTGCCTTCGGTTGTGAAATGACAGTTGGACAAGATAATTCCTTAGACCTCTCTTGGGTCTGTGTTTCTCTTACTCCAAATTCCAACACGCATCCCACGGGATCACTCCGCTACCGGGTCCAAGACTTCAGATTCATTTACTGCCTGTAGAAGGGAGAAGCGCTGCGCGGTGGGGTCACAAAGGAGACAGGAAGAGACCCAAGTACGAGCTATTAACAGGCATCAAGTAGTGTAGCCTGGGGGGCGCGGAGCTGGGTGTGGACTACGCAGGAAACACCAGACCCACACATTCCAGATGCTACGTGGGCCTAAGAACGTCCTGAAGCCCCTTCCCAAGCTTGGGCTGATGTTATTTCAACGAAAAAAAAGATTTTTTAACTCCCAGGCCCCTGAAGCCCCAAGGTGAGCTAGCTAAGGAAAAGCTAATTCTAAGAGCGCGCCAAGGGACTGCAGGTACTTGAGCTGCACTCGGGGAAGTGTCCAGAGTTGGTGGAAACAACCCATCCTCTCCAACTCCCACAGGCGCTGGGTTGCCGCGGCTTAGCTGAGACGCACGAGGATCTGAGGCTTTTTAGGAAACGGCGTGGCCGAGGCCCGCAGCTCGACGCGCTTCAACCGAGACCAGACCAGCTAGCTCTCCGGCCGCGGCGGGGTGGGGACGAGCAGGCTGGGTGTGCACTGGCCGGCCCCCTGCCGAGACCCAGAGCGCGCGGGCGCGGACTCCGGACCGCCTGGGTCGACTGTCCCTAGAGTTTCAGAGTTGGAGGGCGGAGGGGTGAGTGCTGGCGCGGGAGGGACAGAGCAAATCCTCCGGGAAGGGAAGAGAGGAAAGGAGGAGCAGCCGTTAGCAAGGACCTGGCGCCGCTGGCTTTCAGAGCCCGATGCGGGCGCAGTCCTGAGCGCCCCGGACACACCCACTGCGCCCCTGCGCCCCTGCGCCCCGCGCCCCGCGCCGGTCCGCGCCGCGGCTCGGAGGGGGCCCGAGAAGCGGCAGCGGCGGGGCCCGGGCGGGGCGGCGCGGACCTAGCGCGAGGGAGAGCGGGGCACGCGGCGGGGGCAGCTCTGCTCACCTGGCGGTCCACGTCCCGGAGCGGCCGGCGGCCGCCTCGCCTCGCTCCGCGTGGTTCCCGGCGCCGGGCAGCCCGAGCCCGCCTCATGGACCGCTGCCGCCGCCGCCGCCGCCGCCCCGCGCCCACCCTAGACGGACTCCCGCTGCGCCCCGGTTCCGTGTCGGGCAGCGCCGGCAGCCAGCGGCTCGGGCGCGCGCGGAAAGCTCTGGCTCGGAGTTTGCGATCCGGAGAGCCGGGACCCGCGCTCCTGCGTCCCTCCTCCCTCCCGCGCTCGCGGCCTCCTGCTGTCATCCGGGGCTGCTCCTGCCGCCGCCTGGCGGCCGCCTCGAAAACAACCAGCCCCCCAGTCCTTCCCTGGGACTCCGGAGATACCTCTTCCAAGGATGACAGAGGCAGATCCCTGGGTCCCATCCCATACCTGGACCGGCAATCTACACAGAGGTAAGAGGGTGGCGAGAGTGGAAGGGCGAGTGGTCCGGGCTGGCCATGCCTGGTGAAACCAGGAGGTAAGCGAGGGCCAGATGGTGGAAGGTCTTGAATTCCACGTGAGTCTTATGCTGAGGTTTATGGGATTTATCGAAGGACTGAAGTACAGGAGAGACGTGGGCATCCTCGGGTTGTGGAGCAGGATGGGGCTGGGGCAGTAAACCAGCAAGAAAAATTGTTCTGTAAACCAGAGCAGAGAAGGCGGTGATGAGAAGTGTGCTCCTTGTCTAAAAAGCACACACAGTCACAATCACTCACGTATTCACACACAAGAGACGACTCACTTCTCTTGTGAAGAAGGCAGGAGGAAAGGACAAGAGCCCTCCAAATTCTGCCTGGGGCTAGGCAGCATGGGGGAGAGAGAAAACGCTCCCTGGTGTGCAGAAGTGGTCCCACGTTGCTTCTTGATTATTAAGGATAATACTGTGTGGTAAGAAAAAATGTGCCACAAAACCATCATAGTAATCATCCTTATCATCAAACTTTGATCTGTATATCCAAGCCCATCTTTTTACTAATTGGGAAATACTGTCCCAAAAAGGGCATGACCAAAATTACACAGCTGGTTAATGGCAGGAACACTGCTGGAGCCCAGACTCTGGACTCCTAATGCAGCGCTGCACTGTGTACATCCACAGACAGGTGTCCAGGGCTAGTGAGGTGGGAAACAGAGCGAGGAGAGAAAATGTCTTTCCTTGCCAAGAAGGGGGTGGGAGAGGCCTGAAACATTGGGAGAGGCTATCCAGAAACAGGTAGTCTCCTTAAATATGAGGTACCCTGCTTGTTTAGGAGGCAGTGGCCTCCCAAGTCCACCAGCAGGAGTTGTTTTAAAAGTGCAGGTACAGGGTGGGACAGTGAAGGTGGTGGTAGAAGGCAAGTTGCCTGTCCCAGAGCCAGGCAGAACCAGGGATGGGGGCCGTGGGGGCTGGGGCAGGGGGAGAGCAACAGGGCCGAAGACTCCAGGGAGGAAAGCGTGAAAAAAGAGAAAGTGGCAAAGCAAGGGGTCAGACCAAAGAAAGAGAACCAACTTTGAGTGCCCACTTCAGGCCCAGAGCCTGGGCAGAGCCAGTTCTCACTGATCCACTGGTTCAAATGGAGCGAAAAAATTTCCACATTTGATGTTAAACAGATTCTGATGGCAGGCACCTGGTATGAGTGGGATTACACTAATTCTGAGTGTCCCATGGGTCCAGATTAAGTGGATCGAACAGTTCTAATCAATTCTGGCCAATTTAAGCCATTTAATAAGATAGAAAAATAACGCAACATTGAAATGTACTTAATGTCACTGAATTGTACACTCACCAAAAATGGTAAAAATGATAAATATTATGTAGGGCATATTTTACCAAAAGTTTAAAAAAGAAAGCGAAACTTACAAAACATGTTCAAGTTGGATTGATTTATAAATTCATTTAAGAGCTATGTACTGAATACTGAAAAGGGCTTGGTGTTAGGAAGTAAAAATGAAATGAAAACAAATTCTTTTCAGTCCAAAAGAAGCTCGGAATAAGATGAGGAAGTCGTCAGCTGTCGCACGGTCAGGAAACCACACTGGTAGGTGGCAGGCATAACCGCAAGACGCGTGGACTCGGCTGAGGACTCCCAGCGGGGCAGCGGGAGTCTGAGATGTTCCTCCTACTCTGAGCTTTAGAGAGTGAGCGCGGGTTCATCAGTCAGGGCTCAGGAGCAAAGGATACAGGCGTTTTCAAAATCTAATTTTAGATTTACAGACAAGTAGCAAAAATAGTACAAGGAATTCCCTCAGACCTCCCACCCTTACATTTTCCCTCAAGGTTAACATCTTAAGTAACCAAAGTATAATTATTTATTGACCGAACTTGATCCATCTAACCTAGTCTGGCTCATCAGAACTACTTCTGATCCACTTCAAATTGTTTTGATCATATCTTTGCTTACATATCACAGAATGCTTTTTATTTGAAGTCAAGACTATACTGTAAAATCTGCTAACATTTTAAACAAAAAGATATTTACATTACCTATCAGCACCAGTGAGTATTAATTATTAAAAACAAGTCTTTAATCTTTCAGTCCTGGTGTGTTTTCCCTTCAACCCCGGTGTGTGTGTGCGCGCGGGCGTGCGCGTGTGAACCAGGTTGGCGGGGTCTGGCCCCATGTATCAGACAAGCTGCTAACCCCCACCTGCAGAGAGGACAAAGAAGAGTGGGTGCCTCAGATCACAGACACCACGCCAAGGCGTTTCCCTGGCTTGTCAGTGTCTTCTATGCCCGGCACCTTGGTGGGTGGGTTGTCAGGTACCTTCTTGCGTATCTGCATGATGGTGCGCACCGCCACATACTGTTGTTGGAGGCTCTCTGTTTGAAAGCCCTTTTCCATATGAACTGAAAACTTTTTCCCCGTGACTTCTACCCAGATGACAGACAGAAAGCATAACTGTCTGTCATGTGTCAGCTCTGTACATGTAGGGCAGTTTAGCTGACACCTGTTTTGCCGGTCTAATTATTAATTTATGATTAATAGCGCCTCCTTCATTCTGTTGTCCCAGTGGTGATAATAAATGATCTGTTCGCCCTGCTGAAGAGTTCCTCCTCCCACCTCAGTATGGGTGTCCCCTGCTGAGGGCCACAACCTCAGCATTCAGCCGATCCTCCGGGGAGGGGGTGCAGCCTGGAGCACTGTGCCAGCGTCCAGGAGGGCTCTCCCATGTCGGAGGACTGATGGCAGGCTGCTGAGAGGAACATCTGGGATTCCAGAGCGGAGTGTGCACAGACCACAGGGAAGCAACCTGGGGCAGCTGGACCTCTGTGGGGGCCTCCGGAGTCACACAGCTTCTGCACTTCGCTGATAAGCTCTGACCGTGAAGCTCTGCACCAGCAGAACGTTTCTGGGGGCTAGAGTCCCAAAAATTACACTTTGGGAAGCACTGCTCTGCATTCTTGACAAACACCGGTGTTTTCATCCTGATGGCATTTCAGGGGGCTGTGTCCCAGCAGGGAAGGAAACCCTTGTATCATCCCCACCTTGTTAACGTTCTGGAGGCGGAAGGGAAACAGACATGTGTTCAAACCCCTAATTTCAGGCTCCAGCGAGGTACCAGGATCCATCGCAATGCTTACAAAATTGTGCCTTTCGTTTTCTTGGTTGTAAACCTTTGCAGACTGTAAAGTCAAGGCAAGCTTGTGCCCGGTGAATAATAAGGAAACAAGGGAAGCATAACAAACAAACAAGCCACAACCCAGCCACTCTGACCTGGTAAATTAGTCATTGTTTTAAGCAGTTTCCAAGCACCTGGGGTGAGTGTTAAGAAGCCAGTTGCCTCCTTACCTCAGTTCCTCCTCTTCCTCCTCCACAGCGTGTGGAGTGTTGACCTGAAGACTGTCCTGCAAATACATCCTCCCGTTCAGTGGGCTGTCTTTTTGTTTTGTGGATGGTTTCTTTTGCAGTGCAAAAACTTTTCAGTTGGATATAGTTTATTTTGTCTTTTCTTTTCCTTGCCTGAGGAGATATATCAGATGAAATACTGCTGCAAACAATGACTGAGATTTTACTGCCTACATATTCCTCTAGGGTTTTTACAATACATCTGATAAGGGATTAATATCCAAAATTTACAAAGAACTTATAAAATTCAACATCAAGAAAAAAATCCAATTTAAAAAATGGGCAAAGGACCTGAATAGACACTTCTCCAAAGAGGACATACCGATAGCTAATAGACATATAAAAAATGCTCAGCATCCCTAATTGTCAGAGAAATGCAAAATAAAGACACAATGAGATATCCCCTCACACCAGTTAAAATGGCTGTCATCAATAAGTTAACAAACAACAAGTGCTTGGAGGGGCTGCGGAGAAAAGGGAACCCTAGTGCACTATTGATGGGAATGCAGACTGGTGCAGCCACTGTGGAAAACTGTATGGAATTTCCTCAGATAACTAAAAATGGAGCTGCCTTTTGATCCAGTGATTCCACTTCTGGGAAGATATATGAAGAAACCTAAAACACTAATTCAAAAGAACATAAACAAAGACTATACTTTCAGGGATCATTTCTATAGTTTGTTAAAAGAACATAAACACCCTTATGTTCATTGCAGCATTATTTACGATCACCAAAATATGGACACAGCCCAAGTGTCCAGCAGTAGATGAGTGGATAAAACAATTATGGGACATTACACAAAAGAACACTACTCAACCGTAAAAAAGAGGAAAATTTTACCCTTTGTGACAGCATGGAGGTACCTGGATAACATTATGCCAGGTGAAATAAGCCAATCAGAGAAAGACAGTTACCATATGACTTCACTCATATGTGGAATCTAATGAACAAACTGAACAAACAAGCAAAACAGAGACAGACTCATAGATGGAGGGCAGGCTGACAGCTCTGAGGGGGTGGAGGTTAGGGGGTGGGGTGAAGGGATCAAGGAAAAAGGATTCGGACGCGGACAACAGTGTGGTTGGTGACTGCAGAAAGAAGGGGAATATAAGGGGGGTAAGTGGTGTTGGAAAAAATACAGTAAACTGTTTTTACATAAATAAATAAAAAGACTGTTCTGTGAGCCTGCCTGGGGCTGGCTCCCTACTGGACCTGAAATTCAGCTCTAGGCAGAGAACGGATATCTGCAGCCACCACTCTAGAAGCAAAACTGTTTCTAGATGGAAAGCCAGGGTTTCCCAGGAAGTGTCAGAGACTCCAGGCTACCTCTCAGGCTACCCATTCTCCTTAGCGCTCCACTCTCCTCTTTCTTGCCCTATGTCTGGTCAGCGGAGATAGAAAATTGCGTGTTACCTGGTACAAGACAGCTTTTGGAATCCCAAATATTCAGATTATTTCTCCTTTCCCTCTTTGCAAGTGATGATGATAACTCACAGCTAAGAGGCATCCCCCAGGTTGCAGCCGCTTCTCTCTGGGCGCAGCGATGCTGAGCAAGACAGAGTGTGGACTTTGTGGCCTCCCCGTCCACAGGCTCCCTTTCTCCTGGCAGTGGTTAAGTAGGCTAAGACAATGGACATCTCTGGAATAAGTCCATTTCCAAGTACCTGTTCCTCTCGGGCTCGATTGATGGTTCATTCATCTTAATTGAAACTGACTATGAATGATGGAAGGGAGGATGAGAAACATTAGCCAGCGTCAAAGGGGACAAGGTGGGGGAGACCATTTTAGACAGAAGGACACACGCTTGCATGGGCCCTGAGGGAGGCCTGACCCACCCCAGGGGCATAAGGAAGGGCTGTGTGGCCAGTGCTCAGATTCCCAGACAGAGAAACAAGGGAGGGGCTGGGGGAACGGGGTGGGGGTGGGCTGCAGTCTGACTGTGTGGGGCCTTCCAGCCATGGTTGATAACCCTTTGACGACCACGAAAGCATAGGCATGTCCCATCAGAACAGACACAAGCCATAGGCTGAAGCAGGGTCCTGGAGCCCCCCACTGTCCTAGCTGCTGGATTTGGGGGAGGTCTGGGTCCCAGAGAAGAGGAAGTAGTGGGGGCAGCTTGGAGTAGTGGCTTTTAATCAACCAATATGGGAGAATATCATTTTGTAAATGATTAGAAAAACTGTCCTATGCAAATCTGTTAAAAGTCAGTGATGCTTATGGCCATTTCTATGAGTTGGGTTATTTTCAAATGAGCAAGAGGAGCCTCTGAGGGGGGTTAGGTGGGAGGTGACATGATCAGATCTGTGTTTATCCAAAGAGAGAGGAGAGAATCCCCTTTGTCACTAAGGGGGAAAAAGGTAACGCAAAAACATCATTCCACCATTCTTTTGTAATGAAAAAAAATAAATGAAAAATAAAACAAATCCATCATTCTAAAAGAATGCCCTGTGTTTGCCTTCCCCTGCTTCCTAGGAGACTCTCCTAATAAGGTCTTGTCCTTTCCCATTCCCCACGGGGTCCTCGCCCTCCCACTGGGGCACTGCAAATCTCTGGCACAGCTGGGGTGAGAGGTCTTGGGGCAGGAAGCAAGGTCTCTCTTTGAGGCTAATCAGCTTACACCAAGTGCCTACAATTGCTGTCACCTTGGCCTCATTGGCAATTTTCCCTCTTTAGTAAACTGGCGTTCACGCTGAGTTAATTTTATAAAGTCTTAGAGATACCGCATGTCCTATGAACGCTGCCCAGATATGGTTTGTTTATACGGTAAACCCAAGGCACTACAGGCCACGAAGTCAAACAGTCTCCAAGTTCATTGCTTTTTTTCTTGCCTGCTCACCTTCGTCTTAACTCTATCTTCAGTATATAGAGGACCCACTGTGTGCCAGTTGTGACATCTTGCCAGACTTTGCTGCCAAGATTTTGTGGGCCTTACATCCCTTTGTTTTCCCTTTGCTGTTGCTTGTCTCCCACTCTCTGCTTGATGGTGGGGACGCAGCTTAGTGTAGAAAAGGAGGCAGCGAGTGCCCCAACCACCTTGCATGCCAGCATCCCCAACTGTGTCTCCTGGTCCCTAAAAAGAAAGAACATATTTACACCTGTTGCAAGGAGAGGGGACTGGATCACACCAAGTTCTGAAGCCCCTTCCAGCTCTCCGATCTACGATTCTCTCAGGAACTCCACCACAGGAAAATTATGTGGCTCACTCTGGATCCATCTGGGAAAAAATGACATACACAGAGAAGTATGTGACTACTTTTTAAAAAAATTTTCAGGCTGCACTCGAAATGGCTGCTCTCACACCCTGTAATGCAGAGGATTACCACGCAACTCCGGTGCCACAGCACGGCTTCAAGAGACAACGCCCCACGGCCCCCGTCTGGAGCCAGTAAGACTGACGGAAGGGGCCGCTGTGCCGTTTATTGGGGCAGGACGAGAGAAGACCTGCCTGCGTGGGCGAGCCCTGGAATGGCTCCTGTAGCCCTCTAGAGTTAGGTGTCAGTCCAAAAGCTACAGGATCGGTGTTCATGGCCAGCTTCTTCCTAACTTCATTTTTCCCTCTTTCAGATCATGCCGTTCTAGAAGCAGAAGAGAGCATTTCCTCTTCCACGGATAAAGAAACAGAAGCGGGTGGCAAACCACGTTATGAGTATGTATATGGTTTGTCAGGAACAAGAGCCCACAGAGTAAGTGCCAGGCAGTGCTGTCCCCATCGCCCCATGGGGCAAGGCCATGCATGGGTCCCTCAGTGAACTCCTCCCCGTGGCCCACTACTCCTAAGTCCTTGGAGAGAGGAAACTGGGGGTCTCATGCCGTCAGGAACAGCCATTAAAACCACTGCACACATTTCAAGTTTCAAATCCTTACCCATTAAAGCTGAGGGCTTTAGGCCCTACTCAAAATGCATTTAACCTAGTCATGTTATGCTTTTCCTTCTCTGGAGTTAAAACAAGAACACAGCTGGGTCTCCCTCATGGGCTTGTCCAGAGGCTCAGCCCCACAGTTTGGACACAAGCTTCTACCATTTCCCCTGGCTCTTTCCAGAAACTCATCTTTGTATCCCATGTTTGTTCAGGAAGAGTTTTGAGGCCTAAGAAGCATTTCTTCTAAAGCATTCGGACCACCACCTCCAGGACCCGCAGCCTGACATGCGAAATGATGGCCTCGCCTCTTTGTCTTCGTGGTAAAGGGCCGCACCTGCTCTTGTACCCATCAGAGAGCAAGCAGTGTGAAGGTGCATGTCTTTAGACAAGGTACAGCTACCCCTGCGTCCACTGGTGTGATATCCTTTAGGGCAGGATGCCAGGTGTAGGAAAGTAGATGGAAGGGTGCAGAGTGGAGTGAGCAGGAAACTAGGTATGGTTCAGAATGACAGTAACAGCCGGTGTTAATCTGGCTTTGGCTGTGTGAATTTGGCGACCACTTAACATCTCTGAGCCTCAGGTTCCTAATCTGCAGAGTAGAACCAAACACTCACTGCTGACTCTTCTTAAGTGGAAGTTCCCTCTGTCCTCCCTCTCAGAACTCGAAGTCTCAGAGAGGCTGAGAGGCTGGGCTGTGTACTCGGTCGGTCTCTTTTGTCTGATTAGCTATAGTGCTGTTCCTCCATTGTCACGGGGACATTCCAAAGGATGACTGAAGGGTATGGGATCAAGCAGAGAACAAACACAAGCAAGAACAAGCATGTAGATTAAGATACACACTTCTCCTGACCCAGTCCTATGAGTGGAAAATACCACAAAGTGGGAAAGAGATCAAATCACGCTGATGTGCAATTAGATATTGTGGTTCAGGTGGGGGAGGAGGCAATGGCCTGGTTTGTTTTTATGTTGTCTTTTTCCCTTTTCATTCTTCCTCTTTTTTCTTTTCATTTCTCTCTCTCTTCTTTTTTATGCAACAGATTATTGTAAAGAGAAAAGAGAAATTCATTTTCACAAGATTAACTTTAATTGGGGGTCAAACTCTGTACTTGTCAGCATCTGAAGTTTCTTCAAAGCTAATGAGAACTGCCTTCTGTGTAATGGTTTCGTGAGAGGAGCCGTCTGAGCCACGGAAGATGCATGGGTTTTACAGTTAAACAAACGTGCACCTGGGTCCTTGCTCTGCTGACTTACTAACTGTATGACTTTGGAAAAGTGACTTGTTAGAGTCTGAGTTTTGCAGCTGTGGAGTGGCGACAACAACTCGAGGGCACAGTTTGGGTCGTCGTTACTGAGGGTCACCATTCTCTCCTTAGGGGCAAGAGAGGGTTTAATTTCCCTGTCCTCTCGAAGTTAAATGTGGCCACTTGACTTGCTTTGGCCAATGGAAGGTGACTTCTCCTTTTAAAAATTAAAAAAATAGAGAACAATCCCAATTGGTAGGGCTCAGCTGATTGAGTGTCATCCCACACAGTGAAATGTTGCCAGTTCAATGCTTGCATTGCGTGTTTGGTCCCCAGTTGGGACGCATACGAGAGACAACCGATCTATGTTTCTCTTACAGATCAGCGTTGCTCTCCCCCTCTTTGTCCCTCCCTTCCCCTTTCTCTAAAAATAAATAAATAAAATCTTAAAAAAAAAAAGACTGAAAAGCTGGCAGATGCTTTAAGAGTCTACAGATCATTGTGCTACATTCCCATTGGTGCTGTGATTATGAAAGCTACTGCCAAGACATAGCCTCAGTTAGCCAGGTCTGTGATGAGCAAAGCACCCACCACTCCTTGCTAGGGGTATAGCATCATTTATTATGTTAAGACACTGAGATTTGGGTTTGTTTGTTACTGCAGCAAAACCTATGCATGCCATGACTGGTGCAGTGGTGATTACACTAAAATGTGATGGTGTTTGTACATACAATTTGTCAATGGCAAAGGTTTGAAAAGCTGTGTTATTTCACTACACAAAGGTATCTGTGCTGATTAATAGCCCAAGTTAAGGAGTAAGTTCTTGCACGAGTCAGGCAGGCCACAGGCTACAGCGTCACTCCATGCTGTTCATCTCTACCAGGGGCCAGAATCAAGAAACTCCTGAAAAATTTCTCCCAATAGACCTGCCATGTTGACCTAAATGCCACCTCTGCCTTTGAAAAAGCTCCACCTACAGGGCAGTCCGTGTCCTGCAGTAGGGAATGCGGTAGGGAAATTCCCCAGGCTCCAAGGGGAAGCGATGCTCGGGAGTTGGGAGGACACGGTTGTGACGGGGGTCTGGACGAGCAGCATCTGGAGCTAAGGCCTGCATCATGCTGGGAAGTCCTTGACCATGGAAAGTTCGAGCACACTTCAGTGCACGGTCCCTGTCTCTCCTCTCTAGTCATGCTATGCACCCGACCCTCCCAGAATAATTTTTTCCCTCACGCCTCCACAATAACTTCTTCGGGAGTCATTCTTTATGCCAACCAAATCTAACCTCCCACCCTCAACTCCAGGCTCTGTTTCCTGGAAATGTTGGCAGGAAATTTTCAAGTCAATGTGTCATGGATAGAACACATCACCTCCCATCCCACCCCCAAAACCCCTGGGTCCCATTCCATATTCCATATGTGGATGCAGGGTAAACGTCTTCCTAATCGCTCAAGCTCAAAATGGCAGTTTTTATGGCCTTCTTGAAATGCTCTTTTCCCCGTTAATGTGAAAGGGGAAGATGCGAACAAGAAAAACAACATATGGTATTATTCAGGCCAGGTCAGGTTGTGGTTCGATCTTAGTGTGAATTTGTTGCTTTGAATATTTGTCTTCGGGGAAATGTCTCTAATTGTGAGCTCTGTGGATGGGATGTGGACTGCCTCATTCTTTCAGGCCGTAATAAAGGGTTATTGCTGGTCAATGAAATTTAATAATGCAACTTGTTTTGCAATAAATGCCATAAACACTCACTGAGATACTGTTGTCCACGTAGCAAATGACTAATGATTTAAAAAGCAAAATGAGATGAAGACTTCAGAAAAGATGGCATAAGGAAGGACACGCTAAATGCAACTATAAATCCTGGACAGATGGATGGAGCAGTTTTCTGATGGCTCTGAAAATAAATTGTAGCAGGCGAATTAGGGAAGGAGACCAGAATGCCAAGTTCCAGTAGCCCAGCAGTGGGCTGGCCCCGTGCGCTCCTTCAGTGCTGCCCACGCTAGACTCGAAGGCAGTCAGAGACTCAGATTTGCGCCCCAGGGGCAGACAAAGCTCCAGAAGAAGGCCTCTTTTTCTGGTCCAAGAAACAAGAAAGGGGACTCCTAAGAGTCGGAGAGCGTGGAGGGAATCCTCTGGCCTTGGTTTGTTGTTTTCCTCCTTTCCAGCCTCTCCCACGGGCACTGCGGTGGCAGCAGAGGTCGGGGTGCAGGTGGGAGCAGGATGGCAGCAGTGGCGATGGCGGGCACCTACTACTCTGAGGGAGGGGACCGTTCTGCTGGACCAGGGGATCTGGTTTAAACTGCGCCACCATCGTTTTCATCAGCAAGAGCTAAACTGTTGAAATTAGAGCTAATTTGATCCAGTTTGAACCAAGCTGCTTTGACAAAAGTCACTTTAAACTGGCTTAATTTAGTGAGAATCTGTTTGCTCTTCCAGGAGCCATTTCCACCAGTTTTTCCTCACATGAAGCAGCCTCACCTGATGGCACCCGGTTTCCTTCTTCTTCCTTGTGATTCCATTCCTGCTGGTCTGACCCAGTACGGACAAGTCAGAACCAGGCTTATCTGGGCTCGGTCAGCGTGAATTGCTCTGAACCTGATTTGTCCCAAGTTGGAATGTTTTCGACCCCCCGCACTGCGTATATACAGTGTGATCCAGGAAGGATGAATTTGACCTGGTTAGAACCAGGAAAGAACTGATTTTAACCAATGTGGAATCAGTTTGCTACTTTGAGAACCAGTTGGTTTTTGTTAGAAACCTAACGTTAGAAATGGCTTAGCTGGTCTGCACCTACTGTGACCACACTGACTCGATGAAATCAAAACTCTTCATTCTGGTTGGAAACACTAAAAAAAAAGGGGGGGGGAGGGTGATAGAAGCCTGATAGGTGCACAGATTAGGGAGCAAAAGGGGTGAAGGAGAGAACAGAAGGTATATCTATACTCTTCTAGATATAGGTCAATATGGAGACTTGGGGACAAGAGGTGGTTTTTTAAAATATGGGTCAAGGTCCCAGAGAGATAGGAGGGCACAGAATAAAGGGGCTGGGTCAGAAACCAAGGAGGCACAAATGTAGACTGTAACTAAACTGGGTGGAGAGGACAATTTTATGGATGTGGTAATGGTTAGTATTAATATCACCTGAAGAAAATTTAAATTTTTATAATAGAATTGTGACTTTGGTTTAAAAAATGTATGTATTCTTTTGACGATTCTACCAACTTTCCAATCGGTACAGTTTCCCTTCTGAGACGCTTGGAGAGCACACAGGCATCTGCGTCCCATCCTCGCCACGCCTTTCCGGCTCCCAAGGCAGGTCATGAGCACAGGAGAAGGGCTGGAGGCCTTTGTCAGCCACAGGAAGACATGTCGCAGGCGTTCACAATGGCCTCGTGGAGACCCTACCAAAGGGACTCATGTCCTGGGCTGTAGCAAGTGACCACCTCTTCAGTACTTCCTGTTGTCATGTAACAAGTGCCAGGGCTGTGGCAAAGGTTGTCATCAGCAACCTCTTCAATAGAGGTGACCCTAGTGTTAGGATGACCAATGGCCTTGGGTGCCCAAGACAATTCTGGATTACATCTGAGGTCCCAATGTCATAATTAATAGTGGCCCCATTTCTCTGAAAGTTGTTAAAGTTTGTGCAACAAATTATGTGATCAAGCTATCTAAGGCCCTATCTTTTCCCCTCTGTCTCTCTGCCCCTCTCTCGTCCCTTCCACAGAGACTGCATCCATTCTCATAGCTTAAAATTCCTTCTCTTCGAGGATAACTCCAGAATTTTTATTGTCATCTTTTCCCCCTGAGTTTCAGTCCATAATTTCCACTGGGATATTAAAATAATCACCCACTTAGTGCTGGTAGAAGTGACACAGACTGACAGGTATTGCTTCAGCCTCATATCCACCATCCACCCTTGACACCTAGAAAAGTGTCACCCGAGGATTTATTGAGCCCAGCCCCCATGCTGAGGAAGGGTGGGGGATGCATTCCCATGCTGGCAAGTAAAAGAGCATCTGCACATATTGCTGAGGTGCCTCTGGAAAGCACCCAGGAATCATTCCAGACGCTCCGTTTCCAGGTGTATGTTTCTCTAAGGAAGTGCTGTGCTGCTGGGAAGGAGCACCCTGCCAAGTGCCACTGGCTGTAGGTGTTGCTGTGGCAGATGGGCCTTATCAGGAAATAGCAAAGGGAGCAGTCATGGGGAAAGCACCACATGGTGGGGGAAGTGCACACCCCACCCCCGAGGAAGCCACTGTCGGGGAGCTGATGCGTTTCCACAGGGTGCTGCAGGCCCGCAGCAAGGACATGCTCCTTGGGAGATGGGCTCCATTCTGGGGTCAGGGGGCCAGCTCATCCTTTCGCTTGACCCTGAGCTCCCAGCACAGGCTGTTTTGCACCAGTCTTAGTTTATGAGAGAAGTGCGGTGCCTGCCTTTAGGGAGCTGGAGAAGCTTGGAAACAGGAGGGGAGGTCAACAGGCTGACAAGCCAGCTCCGGAGATGGGTGGTTTGTCCAGAGTCAGGATTTGGGCTGATTCATGAAGCTTGTCTGTGAAGAGGAGGCGACAAACTCCAGTGGGGAATTCCTGAATCGTGTGCCCGTATTCACCCAGGAAAAGGGCCTGCTTGATGTGCGTTTATTTCTTTGATTATGAAATATAGCCTATTAACAAAATAATTTCAAGGCTATTTATTAGAATAATAAAAAAAAGAGAACTTAGTTAAACACCCAGTATACAATGGACTCTCTGCTAGGTGCGTTATAGGAAGGAGTTTATTTGGTCCTTACACAGACTTCCAAGCGGGAGCGACAGCCAACATGGAGTGCTTGTAGTCAGCCACCTAATTCACCAGCTTGAGCCTCAGTTTCCACACGTGTAAACTGGGCTGACTCTCCCAGCCAGTGTCTACTGCAGAGTGATAGACAGCACTCGGTGACATCACAGCAGACAGAAGCTGTGAACGTATGTACAGCTCATTGAAATGCAATTTAACCTACACTTGAAGGGAGCTGGGTTGGCGCTTCTGACATGACTTCTGGGTATTGTTCCATTCAGCAAGCAGTGTAGTTTAGGGAGAAGGGGTCTGTCTTGGGTGGGGTTTCCCCAAAGGCAGGCCCTGAGATGAGCATTCCAGCAACTGTAAGTTACTTGGGAGGTGGTCTCAGGAAGCATGTGAGGGAGTGAGGAGGTGACCGAAAAGGAGAGAGGAAAGCTGGTAAAGTGTGTTAGTCAGAGGGTTAGCGCTGTGGCCACCTGGGTTCACTCCTGCTGGGGACCCTCTGGGGACTATGGATCGCGCCTGAGAGTTACACACCAACTGCTGTCTCTCACAGGTGAAGGAACACTCTAACAGAGTCAGCCCCCGCCCCCCCCCCTCCCAGCCCCAGCAACACTGGCATGTGCTCTGTGGAGGACAAAGCCAACTCCTGGGCAAAGAGATCCAGGGAAACATTCCTTGTGGGGAGCTGTCTGCAGGCAACCTCCAGGGGATGTGGTTGGGGACCAAGAGTGTCTCTTAAAGATAGCCCCGGCCTCCCGCCTAGGAAGGGGAGAAGGTAGGGCACTGAGAGCAGAGGGACAGCAGGAAAACGTGTGGAGTGTGCCCTGCCTCAAAGCTAGGCTTGAAAGTTTAGGAATTTGGTGTTCCCGGAGTAGAGTGCCCCTGTCACTTTCCACTTGTACTCCTCTCCTCCCCACTCCCTCATGTACCCCCACATTTGAAATATGAATCCATTTCCGGGGGCTAGGCAGGAGAACTGGAGGCTAAAAGTGTCTTCACAACTCTTCCCTGAGCCAGGCTTGCTCTCTTCAGCCCGGCTGGGCAATGAAAGGCACATTCATGGGGCCGCGTGGCAGCATTCTACAGCGGGAGGCGGGGGGTCTCCCATGATTTCCTTGGGACTCGAGCTGGTAGGGGAGTAGAGTCTGGTGGTTAAGAGCAGGAGCTACAGAGTGAGACCAAGCTGGGTGCACGGCCCAGTTCCATCCCTTGCTAGTTTGGAATCGCAGACCAGATTCTTCATCTTTTTATGCTGAGGTTCCTTCATCTATAAGCCTGGGGAAAATAACGGCAAATTTCTCATAGGGTTGCTGTGAGAGTTCAATGAGACATTGCATGTCAAGCCCTTATCACAGGGTCTGGCACATAGTAAATACCATTACATTCTACTTATTAGTATTTCTCACTCATTCAACAATAATTTATTGGGTCTCTTCCATGGGGCAGTCCCTATTTCAGGCATCAGTAATGTATCAATGAATAAGACATGGTCAGTCTTGCTGTGAAATTTAGATTTTATTGCTTTAGAGACAGACAATAAACAGGTAAACACATGAATCATCCTTCAAATTTCAGGTAATAATGCGTGCTTGAGATCTAAACCATGTGAAGATGTAAGGACAAAATGACCCTGGGGCAGCAATCTAGGCAGAGGACTTAGGAAATATGAAAGCTATGAAGTGAGAGTAAAGTTAGTGGGTTGAGAAAAAAATAAGAAGGTTAGTACAGTGAGAATAAGGAGGGAGAGAGAGGGACCGTGAGAGAGGCAGCAAGGAATTTGGATTTCATTTTAAGTGTTTAGCAGGGGTTGACACAAATTGATTTGCACTTTAAAAGTATCCACTTGAGTGGCCATACGCCAGGAGACGAAGCAGAGAGATGAGTTCTGAGACCATTGCAGTAGGTTCAGAGAGAGGTAGGGGTGGCTCAGACAGGTGACATCAGAAAAGATGTTGAGAAGTGGTTTAACCCGGGATGTATTTTGAAGATGGGAACAACCAAACTCACTGATGTTTTACATGTGGTATAGGATAAAGAGAAAAGAGAAAACTGAATTACAGCTCACAGGCCTGGAGCCTGAGCATCGGGATGAATGGTGGTGCCCTTGACCAAGAGAGCGGTGGACTACAGACACAGGTATGAAGAGGGGGCCTGGCAGGAGAGTCAGAGTTCTACTTCGGATGTATAAACTTTGAACTGTCCAGCAGGTGTCCAAGTGGGCATGGTAAGAGAGCGGTTGGCTTCAGGGCAAGATCTAGGCTGGAGATATATTTGGGAGTCACTGTAGTATGGACAGTGTTTAAAATCACTGGACCGGGTAAGATCACCTAAGGAGACGGGTGGCAGAGGACAGGTCTGACGACTGAGCCCAAGAGCACCCAACGTTTAGAGGGAAGAAACAGGAGGGGAAGCCGGAAGAGTGCATAAAGGGGTCCCCAGTGAGTAGGAGGATAGCCACGGGAATGGGCTACCCCAAAATTCGAGCAAAGAAAGTGTTTCCAGAAGATGAAAGTGGCCTACTATGTTAAATGCTATGAGAGATCAAGTGATACAAAGTTAAGAATTGACCAGTAAATTTAACAAGATATAGTTGGTGATGCTGAGAGTCCTGTTTTCAGTATTATTGTGGAGACTAACGCCTGGCTGATGTGTGTCCGAAAAAGAATAAGAAGAGGGGAATTAGGGATAGTAGCAACAGCTGTTTTGAGGGGGTTTGCTATAAAGAGAGCAAAATAAATAATAGATGAAGGAAGAATTGAAGATTGGGGGGACATTTATTTATTTTTTTAACATAATAAGGGGTGTTACAACATATTGGTATGCCAATGGGATGAACCACTAGAAATGAAGAAATTAATGATCCAAGAGTAAACTGCGAAGTCGTTGAATGAGAAGGGGGAATAAGACCCTGCACATGGGTGACAGGCCACTCTGGACAGCGGCAACAGGAAGGGTGCAGAAAACGGAAATTCAGCTGCATGAATATTCCTGGATGCTCAGGGAAATTACTTCTTTTCTCTAGAAACTTCCAAAAACTCAACTTCAGTACCTATGAAATGGCTCAGCTGGGGCTGAAGGTTCTGCACTGCCAGCCAAGCAACTGGGGTCCGCAGCCGACCCCGAGAGAACAGAGAGCGTGACGTCAGAGACCACGTTCTTTTCCATCCTTGTAGACCTTCAATAAATGCTAACTGGTTTCGATTATGAAAAACTGAAGTTCCCTTACGGATGGTGCAGGAAGCCTTTTTATTCTGGGGCGTGAATGTGGCCTCCACAGTCTTCTGAGCAAAACCGTCTGCAGGTGGAAACGTGATGGAACCCTCCACCACCGAGGGCTGGGTTAGTCCATTGACTTGGCCTCTGTTCGATCATGCAGCATCTTCTTAGTCCCGCGTACCCATTTTATCGTGCTGGATGGCAAGCTCCCTGCAGGAAGAGGTCGTGTCTTGGTCAACGTTCCATGGCTTCCCCAGCTACCCCAGGTGTGAAGCCAATGTGTGTCAGTGCAAACGACGGGCCCCCACTCGGACTTTAGGGGTGGGAGCAGGTTCTACAGACGTAAAAGGAGAATTTCTTTGCATCGTGTTCCCTTAAAGGCTTCTGCCTGGGCCATGGAGCCTAGACTCCAAGTACCTCTGATAAAGAGGTGGGCTGGGGGCGGGGTAAAAGACAGAAAACTGTACAATATCAACAATTAAAAAATACTGATTAAAAATAAAAAAAATAAAAAAAAAAAGAGAGACTCCAAGTTAACAATGAGGAAAAGCTTTCGTATAGGAAGGTCTGGAGTTCTTGTGTATTCCCCTGGTCACCTAGCAGTTCCTACAATGGTAATGGTTAGATTTTCCTCTTTTCCTTGGGGTTTCCTGGCTCCTCAGGAGCTGCCTTATCCACTTACTCTTCTTTGTCATTCTCCCACCTCTCCTTTGGAGCCTAAACACTCTCTTCCCTCCTGCCCTCATCTCCACACCTAGAGGTCCCACTTGCCTTTGGCCCCCTCATCTTTGGAGGCTGCCAGACCCATGGACTCTTCTTCTAGTTATATGCTGATGAGGACTAGAAAATTACAAAACCAGCCCTCAGAGTCAGAGGTGTTTATAGATGTGAGATAACAAACCTTACAGACTTCTGAAAGCAGCCTCCTCTTCACATGACTCCGGAGCACTTTCCTGCCCTGGCTCAGATGTGCCCATGGTGTGTGTGCCAGGTACCTACCGAAGGGGCTGAGGCTAGAGAAACAGACCCGTGCTTCCCGGAAAGCCCCCACACCCCAGTGGCTGTGTGGGAATTGAGCACCTGGTAATTTGCCTTTTAAGACCCTGACCAGCACATACAAGCTGAAAACTTATTTTTCTTTATTGAAAGGTCCAGAAAGGCTACCAGGCTTCACAACAATTCTGCACACAAGGTGGTAATTGCAGCCAAGGGAAGGGACCATAAGTGAGGAGTCCCCCCAAACTTGGGTCAAGTTGCTCTTTGAGAGCCAGACCTGCATATCAGATTGTGGACAGACACGCCACCTCACAGAAGGTGAGGCCCACAGGCCAGGACAAGACTCTGCATGAGTTCATGGAGCCCATTAGCATATCTAAAGCAAGAATGTGTGGAAGCCAAGCAGAACTAGGTCAGCCTGGAATCTAGAAAAACCTCAGTTAGAAAGGCCCACTGGGGAAGAGCCCCTCTCCACCTTGAGTTGCACCTACAGCCAGCTCCTCCCAGTCACCCTCCTGCTGGCTTCAGGAGGGACCTTTAGACTACTTTGGGGTTCCCAGCACCAACCTTTGGCAGACCCAAACACTCTTCCTTGTCTCTGGTCTCTCTCTGCTCCCCACGAGTAAGTGGAGGCCGAGAATGGTGTGCACGCAGCGGGGGACACCGTGGCACGGGGAGCGGTTACTCCGTGAGACAGGGCGTGGGACAGGAAGAGCAGGGGTCATCAAGAAGAGGGTCAGCAAAGCTATTCATACCAGAATCGACACCTTCCTTTAAACTCATGTGGTTAAAGAATTTTTCAAATTCCTGGGTGCAAAGGGAGCTGGTCATTAACTTCAGAACACTGCCCTATAGTGTGCACAGTTTAATGTTGTGTTGGGGGCCCCGAGCCCACCTCCGGGGTCAGTGATTTGCGAGAGGAACTCTCAGGACTCGGTACGGTTGTGCTCATGACTATGATTTATTACAGTGAAGGACGCATAGCCAAGTCAACAAAGACAAAAGGGGCAGAGGGAGAAGCCGGGAGGAAATGAATCGCAAGCTTCTTAGAGCCCTCTCCCGGTGGAGGCACACAGGACAAGCTCAATCCCTCCAGCAATAAGTTGTAACGATACATATGGAGTGCTGTCTGTCAGGGAAGCCAATCAGAAATTCAGTGTCTATGGTTTTTATTGGGGGCTGGTCATACAGACGTCCTATTGTACCAAAATCCCAGACTCCCAGAAGAAAACCAGGTGCTCAGCATCAATAATACCACACAAGCAATACAGGCACAGCGAGCTACTCTTATCGTTTAGGAAGAGTTTTGTATCTGGTTGGGGAACTGTTTACAGGCCAAGCTCCCACACATCAGCTGAGGGCCAACCTTGCAAGCAGGCTTTTCTGAGGGGAGCAGTCTCAGCCCTGTGAACCCCTGCACAGGTGTAGGTAATTAGACATATGTTCTCCATACAGTAACAATATAAACTTCTCATTCAAAAGTAGAGGTTCAAATGTTATCAGCAAATCCTTTGCTGTCTTCTTTGAGTCCTGAGGTACAGCAACCCTCCAGACATTGACTGACATGATGTACTTTCTGCCAGGACGACCCCACTGCGCCACCATTTGGGTCCTGGTGCTCCGTCCACATACGCAGGGCCGCAGGTACTCTACCCGCCTTCACAGCCACCGGCCGCCCACCCCATGCACTGCGGCCATTTACTGAATTGGGCTTCAAGCAGCCACCTCACATCAAGCACTACCCATTGTTCGCAAACCGTCCCTTTCTCGCCCTTCCCCAAGCCCAGACTGATCAGCATGGAGGTCCGAGTCACACTCCCACGCTGGAGGCTGCGGCACAGTGAGGCTCACAGAGGGGCAGTCCCCCTGAGCCACAGGAAGGGCACCTTCGCCGGCCTCCTCCTCCTCCACGCTCAGTCTCTGCCCCCACCTTCTACAGCTGGGACATTCTTTACTTATTTTGGCCTTTCTGAAGTAAGCCGTTACCCTGGCTCAGGCTAGGTCACAATGACATTTTCACTGGACAGTTTCTCAAATATCCTGCGATATGTGAACTCAACCTCCCTGAAATCAGCCTTGGACCTCTGCAGTGGTTTCTCATAGATGCATGGAAACCCTATCCCCAGCCCCATTCACACAGTAGTGACTTTGCCCAATTTACATTTATCTTCCCTTTCCCAAAGGCAGAGTTTAGGGAAACCGTGAGGGGAGATCAAGCCTTTTCAGCCTACCTGGTTCAGTGTGCTCACGGAAGTCACATCTGCGCGCCCCCCACGTCTGGGACATTACCCCGTAGGAATTCCCTTTCTGGTTTTCCCCCCTCCAAATTTAGAAGCTGGGCTGTATGTGTGTGTTTGGGGCCGGGGGCGGGGGCTGTTTTAGGACAAATGACATCATGCAGATCCATAGAAACAGACGTCCGGCATTTCTGCGCTCCATGAACTCAGTTTTGTGCCACCTACAGAAATGGAAGCTCGCCAGGCCATCCGGCGGGATTTCTGAGGTGAGTGGGTGGGACTGCCCTGCTTTCCTTCCATTAAAACAGGAAGGGCCTGGGCTGGAACGTGTTAGCGAGGACGCCCAGACGTGGGCATGGAGAGCCAGGGCTGGAGCCCAAAGTAGGTAGGGGCTCCAGTCCACGGGGCACATTTGTGAGCGAGATGCTGAAATGATTTTTCCGCTCCCCCTCCCCTCTCCCCTCCCTCCAGAAAAGCACAGGATATTTTTAGAAGGAAAAATAAATGCCCCATTAAAATGAACATAAAAATACCATATGGGGGACAGGGCACCCTCCAACCAGTTTCCATCCCTGGAGTGACCATTAAATTAAACAGGCTGCAAAACCAGTGTTGGAGGAGCAGACAGGCAGAGGTCAGCACGGGTCTGAAAAGAGCTGGGAAAGAGAACAGAAAACAGAAACTGGCCCGGAGAACCCCATACATAACCAAAGGGGGTACGGGTGAAAATCCACAAAGCACACTGCGTGCCTCTTCTGTACCCCAGAGCCAGTGCAGTGGGCAGATCCAAGGCCTTCCCCCCATGCTCACCTTCCCTGACCTTTCTGTGGTACCCCACACCTTCCTTCTGGGCTCGGCCCCTGTGGAGCCTGTCTTCACATTCCTCCGTACCCCTGCCTCAGACTTAACAGGTCAAACACCGAGACCCTGACTTTCCTCCCCAAACCTGCTCATCTCTCCATTCCCCGCTCGGTGAAAGGCACCTCCAGTTCCCCAGGCCAGGACCTCGGGTCATCCTCTACTTCTCCTCACACTCCACATCCAGTCTGTCATACATCCTGTTGGATCTGACCACTTTTCACCACCTCCGCTGCCTCCGCAGCGCCTCATCCAGTCCAAGCCCCGTCCATTCTCACCTGGATCGCACCACCTTCCGGATTGGACTCCCCGCTTTGCCCTTGCCCTGGTCAGACCATGGACTTCTGATATAGAGAGCAGACGGATATTATTATAGTGAAAGTCAGATGATATCTCTCTCTGCTCAGAGCCTTCCAAAGACTTCCTATCCTACTTTGAGGGAGAACCAAAGCCGTTTACGATGGCCCTTAAGGCCTCTCGTGGTCTAGCACCTCCTAGACGCTCCTGTCTTTTCTCTTCCCAGTGAGCCCCTCTGTCCCCGCTCCAGACACAGGGGCTCTGGGCTGCTTCTCATGCCCAGCAGGCGTGCTCTCATCTCCAGCTGCTGCACTTGCTGTTCCCCCTGCCAGGGGTGCTTACCACCAGCTGTCCTCTCGGTCACTCCTTCCATTTCTTCAGTTCTTTTCTCATTCTTTGGTCACTCCATCTAAAATTGCAACCATCTGACATTTTTGGTAGTCCTTTCCTTCCTTTATTTCCCTCCTTATCATCACTGCGCTACTATAGACGAAGCTGATTTATCTCGTTGGCAATCTGCCCCCCACTGGAATGTCAGAAACATGAGCTCTCTGGCTCTTTTTTTGTTTGTTTTGCTGCTGCATATCTAGCAGAATCCTTAACTGAATAAATGGAGTGAATGAATGAATGAGTGAGTGAGTGAGTGAGTGAGTGAAATTATGTGCTAAAATCCACAACTCTCATGATTTTTCTGCTCTAAATATGAATGCCGTTCATGTCTTCGAGCTCATGGGTGCTTTTCAGAGCTGCTCACACCTGCCAGACAGACACTGAACTGTGCTGTGTCCACCCCCAACATGGCTCTTTCTTCTGATGGCTTAACTCAGTCTCTGCTCAGTGGCGAAAAGCATGACAATCCTCTCAAAGCGACACAGGGCAAGTGGCTTTGGCAACCTCCGTGCCTCCGCCGGCTCCTGTGTAAAGTGGGTGGAGTAACAAGGACTTCCATCAGGTGGTTGCGAGGAGGCGAGATAACGTGTCCACAGCATTTCTCCCTGACACGAAGCAAGTGCTCAGTTAACGCTGCTTCTCTCCCCTCCCTCATGCGCTGGTGCCACCCAGAGCGGCTCGATGGCTGCCAGGCCCCCTGATGGGCTCTCCCTTCTGTCCCTTCAAGGAACTAGCTGCCTTGTCTACTGCTGCGCAATGTCTTCAGATTTGTCTCTGGTTCGAAAATCCACACATTCCTTTTAAAGAGGGAACGTTTCATTCAGCCCAACCACACAGAATTAAAAGAGTCAAACCAAAAGAAATTATTTCATGTGGTCAGCCCAAGCAAGCCTGTTTCTTTGCAGGAGATGCTCAGAAGACACTTGAGTGAAGATGAGGGCCCGGCTCACCAGGAAGCATGTGGCCCGTTCATCAGCTGAGCACTCTGAACCGCCGGTAGATAAATGCCAAGCTTCAAATCCTCTTTCTCGTCTCCAGGCCGTTGCCAAAGCTGCCCCCACCCCGCCCAGCCTAGAACGCCCTTTGCCTCTTTCCCCTCCCCCTCTTCACCCATCCAATAACATCACACCCTGCCGGACACTTAAGGCAAGCCCTCCTTTGAAAAGCCCCCTTTGCCTCCTCCCCAAGGAGGCTGAGCTGCCTCTGTACTGTGCTCCCACCATATCATCTGCTCAGCCCACCACAGCATGGACCGTGAGGAGCGACACCTGCCTGTCTAGCCATCCACTCCCCAGCCCAGGCTGTGCTCCCTGGTGGGCCACAACCGTGTCCTTTTCATCTACATGAGGGGTACCTGACACAATATTTGACACATGATAAGGTGCTGCATTAATGCTTTCTGAGTGAATGAGCAAATGAGGCACTGAAAAAATGGATGACTCAATAACTGCATGAAGAAATGCAACACTCCACTTGCCCAAGTGGAGGTGTGCGAGGGCATGAAGAGACTGGAAAAGCGCACATCTGAGGAACAGAACCAAGATGGCACCCGCCCCCTGGCCTTCTGTCCCAGGCCCTCTCCCTGCACACACTTGTCCTCCCCGAGCCACCTTGCCCTTCCTGGAGGCTCCCCTTCCTACCTGCGTGTCACAGATTCCCAAAGCTGTGGTCCCAAATTCGGTGCCAAAGTTAAGGCAAGCTTTTTCTGCTTGTGACATTCCTGTTTGATTCTTAACTGCCACCACCTTCTCCAGGAGCGATCTCTGGTATCTTTGGGCTAGGGAGGGTTTGCTCTCCAGGAACAGGCAACCTTCACACAGGCTGCTCTCTGACCCCACTGCCAGAGAGGCAACCCCCGCTATCAGTATCAGCCGCTATCACGCTCAGCATGCTCAGTTAAGTCCCATGGAGATGTGGTATTTCACAGTGACAGAAGCAAAATTAAAGTTACTTGCCTTGAAAGGTAGTAGAAAAAAGTAAAAGCCCCGGGCCTGAATGTGTAGGGCAGGAGAGGGGAAACTCTGGCCTCCAGCTCTTGGCTCAGCTTTCTTCCAACCTTTGGCAAACACAACAAACTGTTAGTTGCATTAATGAAGAAAGATACTGATCAGCCAGATAGCACTGTCTGGAAACCATCCTGAGCCAACTGGAAGGCAGATAGGCAGTGATGCATTTTACAAGCGTGTTCTCGGTAGCCTACTCCATTTCAGAGTTCATTTTGGCTTTCAACTTTTCAAATCAACTCTCCAGAACCTGCAAAGTTTTGGAGGAAGTCATTTGCTTCCCACTATTGTTTCATATGGTTGACTGAAGTCATAAAGTCATTAGACCTGAGAGCTGGAAAGACCCTCAGAGATGATCTAGTCTAACCTGCTCTTTTAATGGGTGAGGAAACTATCAGAGGCAATTTTAACTTTTAATTTTATGAGGTCTATTTGTGTTGACAACAAGATTCATTGCTCTGCTTCGGAGACTGCAGAGTTGCAAGGGGAAATAAAAAAAAAAAAATAGTGTTCTTTCTGATGGGAGGGAGTGAACCAAAACAGCTTCACTGCAGAACTCTTTGGGCCACACCCTCCACCCAGTGTAACACAGCACCTCCCCCTGGTGCAAAGATGTCAGGGACAGTGTCGCAAGTTGCCTCTCCTTTCAGAGAGAAAAGCACGGAAAGGTCAGAGGTCACCGCTCACCTCTGACAGTGATGCAGACTGACAGAAAGGACTAATGATGTGTTCAGTCAGTGGCGCCCACTGTTCCCAAAGGGAGCTTCTCTCAGGGGTTCTGGCTGTTTGGCCCTCTTTAAATGAATATGCTCCCACACACTCTAGCTGTCCAATCCCTCCCATTGAGCAGGGACTGAACGTGGCCAAGCAAGGACTGAAACCAAGGGAGTTTCCCTGGTGGTGAGGAATGGCTTGGTTAGGGGCAGCAGTTATGATGCCGGGGTCTGACGCTTGGAATCATTCTGGAAAAGGTACAAAGTTCAGAACTAGAAAACCCTGGTTAAAACCTGTTCACAGACCCAGTGGAAAAGACCAAGAATGGAAAACTGGCTTCATGTGAACTCTGGGAGCCGTGGGGGAGAAGGGCCGAGGGCAGAGTCCGGGAGCAGAGCGCCACCCAGCGGGTGATGGCTGCCTCAGGCCGACGGGGGTGGGAGGCGGGTCGGCAAGCAGACCGTGTCTTTGTCTTTTTATATTTAATTTTATTTTACACAAAATTTACATGTATACGGTTTTAAAAGGCAAATAGTGCTTCCCTGGTTCCTGATGTAAGACAGCACTCCCCTCCCCATCGGCCCCTCCCCTCTTGACAGCAGCCTCCCTCTCCTCGAAGAAGAAGCTGTGTTAACACAAACACGGGTTACAGGATGCTGTGGGAATAGTAAGGTGTGCAGATTTGTGAAAAGTCGTGGGTAATCTGAGAGCGAAAGCAAGAGGATGTTGGCCTCGATAGAGGACACAGAAAGTAAAATATAATTCTACTTTTGAGCCATCCAGGATGACAAAGGGTGAGTGGCTTGAGTGGGTAACACTGTTCCTCCTAAAACGACCACTTAACCATTGTCAGGAGAACATTAGCTGAAGCACCTGCCACGGGTAACTCTAAATCCTATTGTCTCCGGTCAGGTGACGAAACCAGGAGCCCCAAATGAGGGCTGAAACTCGGATGGACTGGGCAGCAGGTGGGGCCATCACACGGCAGCGGCAGTACGGGGAATGGCTGGGCACTCACAGAGAGAGGCCCCTCTGCCCACTGCCTGGAGCCAGCCCAGAGCAGCCACCCAGGAGCAACCTGAGGTGTGTGCGAAGAGGGGGACTCCCGTTGGCGCTCCTGCGCGGTGGCAGGTGATCTCCCCTGACGTCCCTCCCCCCGGGGTGTGGGCGGTGCCCCGGGCACAGAACCTTTTCTGCCGGCGCTCGGATCCTCTGACTGCTTTCTTCTGGTCCTTAACAGGGCGAATTGCGCTGATTAACTTTTCAAATGTCAAACCAAACTCACATCCCAGGGCTGAAATCCTTTCGGTCACGATACACCAGCTTTTTACATTTTATTGGATTGATTTGCTAAAATGTTGTTAAGAATTTTTGTATCTACATTCATGAGGGATTTTTGGATTGTCATTTTCTTTCTTCTAATGTCGGTCTGGTTTTGGTATCAGAGTAATACCGCTTAAAGAACGAGTTGGGGAGTTTCTTCTTCTCTTCAATTTTCTGAAAGAGCTTATTTGAAATTAATTTTTTTGCTTTCTTAAATATTTGATGGAAATCACCAGTGATGCCATCTGAGCCTAGAGCTTTCTTTCCGAATTTGAAGTAAAAATTCAGTTTCTTTAACGGTAATAGGGCCACCTGGGTTATCTATTGGGTTGGCTAAAAAGTCTGGGTTTTTTTTTCAGTAAAATAAAATACATATTTTTCATTTTCACCAATAACTTTATTGATTTGGGTAGTTTTGGTATGTTGACTTTCTCTCGCTATTGGCTTTAGTGAGTAGAGGCCAGGGGTCCTGCTAAACATCTTCCAATGCATAAGACAGCCCCACAGCAAAGAATTATTTGGCTAAAATGTCAATGGTACCAAGAAATGGCACAAACCACTTATGACACATTTGATCAGTCACAGCACCTCTCCATACACTGCACAAATCTTCTTTTCATTTCACTGTGTTTTTAACCTTTCTTGAAATAATAGAGTATAATATGCTTAAAATGCTGCATATTTCCTTCCATCTTCAACATTAAAATGTCTGCACAACAATTCACCAATTTTAATAAGGTTTTTTAAAAATGCAGGCTGATATGACAGCTGTCACAATACAATCTAATAAAATGGTTTCAAATGAGTTTAAAGACAACTAAGCACTACCAAAGCCATTGTATGGAAAAAAACCTAAATAAACTTTTTGGCCAACCCAATATTAACATTTTTTCTTTTTTAAAAAATATATTTTATTGATCATGCTATTACAGTTGTCCCATTTCCCCCCTTCACTCCCCTCCACCCTGCATCCCTACTCCCCTCCACATTCCCCGCCTTTAGTTCATGTCAATGTGTCATAAGTTCTTTAGCTTCTACATTTCCCACACTATTCTTACCCTCCCCCTGTCTATTTTCTACCCACCATCTATGCTACTTATTCTCTGTACCTTTTCCCTCTCTCTCCTCCTCCCACTCCCCTGTTGCTAACCCTCCATATGATCTCCATTTCTGTGTTTCTGTTCCTGTTCTAGCTGTTTGCTTAGTTTGTTTTTGGTTTAGGTGTGGTTGTTAATAATTGTGAGTTTGCTGTCATTTTACTGTACACATTTTTTTATCTTCTTTTTCTTAGATAAGTCCCTTTAACATTTCATATAATAAGAGCTTGGTGGTGATGAACTCCTTTAACTAGAACTTGATCTGAGAAGCACTTTATCTGCCCTTCTATTCTAAATGAAAGCTTTGCTGGATAGAGTAATCTTGGATGTAGTTCCTTGCTTTTCATGACTTGGAATACTTCTTTCCAGCCCTTTCTTACCTGTAAGGTCTCTTTTGAGAAATCAGCTAATAGTATGATGGGAACTCCTTTGTAGGTGACTGTTTCCTTATTTCTTGCTGCTTCTAGGATTCTCTCCTTCATTTTAATCTTGGCTAATGTAATGATGATGTGCTTTGGTGTGTTCCTCCTTGGGTCCAACTTCTTTGGGACTCTCTGAGCTTCCTGGACTTCCTGAAAGTCTATTTCCTTTGCCAGATTGGGGAAGTTCTTCTTTATTATTTGTTCAGATAAGTTTTCCACTTTTTGCTCTTCCTCTTCCCCTTCTGGTACTCCTATAATTTGGATGTCGGAATGTTTAAAGATGTCCTGGAGGTTCCTAAGCCTCTCTTCATTTTTTTGAATTCTCGTTTCTTCCTTCTTTTCTGGTTGGTTGTTTTTTTCTTCCTTCTGGTCCACACCATTGATTTGAGTCCCAGTTTCCTTCCCATTACTATTGGTTCTGTGTACATTTTCCTTTATTTCACTTAGCATAGCCTTCATTTGTTCATCTAATTTGCGACCAAAATCAACCAATTCTGTGAGCATCCTGTGTTTTGAACTGTGCATCTGATAGGTTGGCTATCTCTTCATCGCTTAGTTGTATTTTTTCTTGAGATTTGATCTGTTCTTTCATTTGGGCCATTTTTTTTTTTTTGTCTCGATTCACCTGTTATATAGTGAGGGGAGGAACCTTAGGTGTTCGCAGGGTGGGTCCACCCAGTCACTGCGTTGGGATGCTGTTTGTGGGGAAGGGGTCCGAAAGGGAACAACGGCTCTTGATCAGCTCTCTGCCAGATTTCAGTCACTTCCCCTGCTTCCCCCAAGCAAACTGGGCCCTTCTGATGCTGATTCCTGGGTGGGTGGGTTTGTGTAGGTTCTAGGACACTGTGGGTCTCTCCAATGAGATCTCCTGTGAGGCTGGGAGTTTCTCCCTGCACCTCAACCCCCACAGGTGTTTTCAATCTGTGTTTTGAAGCTTTATTTCCCTGTGCTGGGGCCCTGGGTTGCACGGTCTGTCTCACTCCCCAATTTCACCTGGTTTATCTACTCGAATGTGGGACCTCCCTGTCCGCCAGCCACCTTGTGGGCTGCACCCCTTCATAATCATCTGCCTCACTGGGTCTGCCCTCTGCTGCCTTGGCCGCCCAGGGTTTGCTAGCCATGCTTTTTTTGTTTGTTTGTTTGTTTGTTTTGTTTTTTTGCTATGACCCCTCTTCGCCTGGCCGCCCAACTACACCCCTCCTACCAGTCTGGATGAATGTGTCTTCTTTAACTCCTTGGTTGTCAGACTTCTATACAATTCAATTTTTTCTGTCATTCTGGTTGGGTCTTTTTTTTTTGTTTCTAAAATTTTGTTGTCCTTATTTTGGTTGTTCGAGGAGGCACAGTGTGTCTACCTACGCCTCCATCTTGGCCAGAAGTAATATTTCTTCTTTAATGAGCTTTCATTATGTCGTTCGAGGAATTTGTCCATTTAATTTAAGTTGCTGAATTTATGTGTGTAGAGTTCTTCATAGCATTCCCTTACTATTCTTTTAATGCCTGCTGAAACTGTGATTATGTCACTTTTTTTCTTGATATTAGTAAATTGTCTTCTCTTTTTTTGTCTTAATCTGCCCAGAGATTCATTGATTTTACTGATTTATTTCCAATGGTTTTCTCTTTGATTTTGAGGTTTAATTTGCTCTACTTTTCCTACCTTTGTAAGGTGGAAACTCAGATCATTAGTTTGAGATCTTTCCAACAAATTCCCTCTAAACACTACCAGTATCTACAATATTTGACGTGTTGTGTTTTCATTTTCATTCAGTTCAAAATACTTCCTAATTTCACTTATTTCTTTGATCCATGAATTATTTAGAAGTATGTTAGTTCCAAACATCTGGAGGTTTTCCAGGTGTTTTTCTCTTACTGTCTTCTAATTTAATTCCATTATAGTCAGAGAACATATTTTGAAGGAGTTGATTTTTTTCCCAACTTATTGAGGCTTGTTTTACATCCCACAATGTTGTCTTAGTAAATATTCCCTGTGCACTTGAAGAGAATGCTTGTTATGCTGCTATTTGGTGGAGTGCTCTCTCTATAAATATGCAATGGCTTGGATTACAGCAGTAATTTTCAAACTTTTTCATCTCATGGTGCATATAAACTAATTACTAAAATTCTGCAGCAAACCAAAAAATATTTCATACAGGGTCCAGCACAAATAATTCCCCTTTTTATTACAATAGATTTTATTACAAAATCATAAGCATGTGATTCTGTAACATAATAATATCATACTCAAGCACACCATACGACATTTTAGGTGAAATGTTCAAATTGCTGTCCATCTCATGCGAGACCTTCACATACCCTCCCAGCCATACTCAAGCACGTGTTACTTCTGCCGGACCTGTATTTTTTGTCAATCTGACAGAAAAAATAAGTACACTTTTGATTCATTCACACTGGATGGCTATTGTTGTGTTGGCTCTTGTCATTTTTTCACTTAACAGTCTAAGGGAAAAGAAGTCAGTGCCCCTGACTGAATAGTCAGGTATTATTGCATGTTTTAAAAATTCTTGTTGCACACTGGTTGAAAATCACTGGTTTATAGTGTTTATTATGTCTTTTTAATGCTTTCTAGGTCCTTACTGATTTTCTACTTGTCAATTATTAATAGAGAATGTTGAAAATCTGACTACAAATTTTTTTAAAGATTTTATTTATTTATTTTTAGAGAGGGGAAGGGAAGGAGAAAGAGAGGGAGAGAATCATCAATATGTGGTTGCCTCTCATTTGACCCCAACTGGGGACCTGGCCCACAACCCAGGCATGTGCCCTGACTGGGAATCAAACTGGTGACCCTTTGGTTCTCAGGCTGGCACTCAATCCACTGAGACACACCAGCCAGGGCTCTGACTATAATTTTGAATTTGGTAATTTCTCCTTTCAGGCCTACCAGTTTTGTTTGTTTCTGTGTGTGTTGTTGTTGTTTTTATTTCATCCTCCACTATTTTGTATTTTGATCCCCTATTACTTGGTGCAAAAATATTGAGAATTGTTAAATCCTTTGATGAAATGACCCTTTTAGCTTTATGAATGACCCTCTTTATCCCTACTAAAATAGCATGTTCTGAAATCTACTTTGTCTGATGTTAGCACAGCCAGTCCAGCTTTATTTTGTTCAGGGTTATCCTGATTTATCTTTTCCATTCTTTTATTTTTAATCTATTTTGTCTTTATATTTAACATGGGTTGCTTGTAGGCAGCATACAGTTAGGTATTGCTTTATTATCCAATCGGACAATCTCTGCCTTTAACTTGGGTTTTTATACCATTTACACCTTACATAATTAATTGCATGCTGCCACCTCGTCGTTTAATTTCTGTTTATTCCATCTGTTATTTGCAAACTTTTTCTATTTTATTTACTTCTTTTGGATTAGCTGAATATTTTTATGAATCCATTTCTCTCTCTTTGGGAACTTATTAGTTATAACTCTTTGTTTTGTATTTAGTAGTTGTTTTAGTGTAGTAATACATAACTTGAATTTCCACGGTCTACCTTCAAATAATATTACAGGTTCTTTATCTACGTATGTAAAAGGATTTCACTTCATGTCTAAGTAGAAACCAAAGACTGAGCTGTTTTCTATGTAGTTGTCTCCTCTCTCGAGCTTTGCCCCACAGCGCACCGCTCCCGGGGGCCCCCCCAACTCCGCTCTCTGCTCCTCGCCTTGCAGGGCCACCTGTGTTCTGCTTGAGAACCCCCTGCCCCTTCTGCTGCCTCCTGGCAGAGAGCTACAGCGATCATAGGGCGCATCTCGTTCATGCCCTTTCCTGTGGACTCACAGTCCTGATAGTCTTACTATCCAATATCTTTAAACAGTTATTCCACACATTCTGTTCAGTTTTTCTCATTGTTTAAGGCAGGAGCGTGAATCTGGTTCCATGATATATTTTTAGTACTCTGTTGGATGTATTTAGCTAACATACACATAGGGGATTTTTGCACTCGTTTCTATAACTGAACATGACTCTGTGTATATAAAGAGGCACGTTTTACTGATGAGGACAAACACACTCACACGCAAACACAGAGCTGTGACTGAGCAGGGCACAGCAGGGCCTCTCGGCAGCGCCTTCCGGGCTGAGGGTGGGTGTCCCCGGACCAGCCAGGGCCGGAGCTCTGCGGCTGCGCGGTTATGTAACACCGCCTGTAGAACACAATCCAGTTCATCTAAAATTTCAAATGTATTAGACTATAGCTGTTCACAATATTTTATTATTTTAAAATATTTCTTATGTGTCTGCAGTTATTTCTTTTATATCAGGTTGCGTTTTGCTTTTTTACTTTGAGCAGGCTTTCCAGAAGGCTGTGCTGCTCACCTTGTCAAACAACCAGCTTTGAATCTTGCTGGTCATCATTATTGTTTGTTTTACTATTACTATAGATTCTACAGTAGTAGTATTGTTTTTCTTATATTTCTTTTTTTCTGATTCTTTCAGTTTTGTTCTGATTTTCCTTTTATCCTTCTTGAACTAAACACTTAGCTCATTAGTTTTCAGTCTTACTTGATACATTGATTTACCTGATAAATTGACTTAAATTAATAAATTTCCCTCCAAATGCTGCTTTGTTTATACATTTTGGCTTAAAATACTTTCAGTTTATCCAGTTTTCTGTAATAACCTTTATGAGTTCTTTTTAAATCTAAAGATCATTTCCTTTTTTGCCATTTCATATCCAGACTTAAGTGTTTTTAAAAAATTGGTGTCAAGATCTGGGAAGAGCCTTGGATTTTACCCTACTTGTAAGCTAAGAAGATAGCCAGTAACAGTTTCAAAAATGCTGGTAGAAGACACGATACTCCTAATCAAAGACAAAGGACTTCGTTACTTCATTTCCTCATTGGGTCTCCTTGCTTCCCACATCCCCTAAGAGTGACGCATTTGTGCATCCAGGAAGATGGGTCTGATCACAGTTAGAGGAACCTGAGATTAGAATTCCAATCTTTTATAAGGGGGTGTAAGCCAACCCATCCAATCTTTGCCGGGAGAGACATTATCTTCATTTCCACTGGACAAAAAATAAACCTGCCCTCCACTAAGGAAGGAGATACTATATTTTCCAAGGCTGTTTGCTATATAAACGTCTTTGAAAAGATAGTCCAGATCAACGCTGACAATGTCTCTGCTCAGAAGACTTAGAGACACACAAGAGACCCACAGAGAATTACCACCCGACCATTATTCCTTGGCTGTTTATTTCTAACACACTTGCACTGCGGGCAGAGAACTGAGGCGGAGTGAGCCAGGTCTTCGGGACATTTACGGAGAAGGCTGGGGAAGGGCTCCAGGCATGACAGCACTGCCTGCAGACCCGCTCCGCTCCCAGGTCCTTCACCAGGCGCTGCCTCCATTCAGAGAATCTCCCTTAAACTCTTGGAAAGAAGCAGGTTATCTCCAAAAGGATATAACCTTAGGTTGCAATCCACTGTCTCTGAAGGTGTGGAGAGAAAGGGGATGGGAGGCCAAGGCCTTAGGGTGGGTACTCATCACAGTTCTCACCAGGTTCTCATCCTGGGTGGGTCTTGAAACAGCCCTGATGTTCTCCCCACCTCCCCACCCTTCCATAGCCCCACAGGCACTCCTGGCATCTAGGCTGCTCTTGCTAACTTCCATTCTGCAGAGGTGATGGAGCCGGAAATGATGTTGCCAAATAAATGTGGAGGACAGGTAAGAGCAAAATTTTCCTGCCATAACTATACCTATGCCCCCCTTTGTCCCCACCCCAGACTGCCACAAGCTTCTTCACCAGTTCGTGAATGTCTCTGACCTCCTCCTGGCCTTCTCAAAGTTTTTATGCTAGTTCTGCAGACTCTGCCTTCTCTGCTCCCCTATCAGTTTCTCAACCCTGGCTGCATGTCAGTTGGACCTGAGTAGTAGTTTAAAAAAAACAGTGCCCAGTTGCTGCTTCTGGAGATTCTGAGATAATTGGTCCAAGGAAAACTCCTGATTGTCGATTGTTTTATAGCTCCCTTGTGCAAAAAAGGTTTCCAATCACTGTCTCTAATTTCCTTTGAGATAATTTTGGAAAATGGACCTCACAGTCCAGGTTTCTTAATCTTCCTGTCAGGAACTGGAATATTATATTTTGTTTAATGCTTAAATTTATGAATTCATATAACTAATAAACAAATGTTTTTAAAAGCAAATTATCTTGAAAATTTAAGCTGACCATAATTTAATTATATTCTTTTCAATCATTTAAAATGCAATTATGCATTTACTATGGCTGATTATTTTTGAACACTTTGAATATCATAAACCTTTCACAAATGCAGAGTAAAATCTTATTATACTTGAATGTATTCTAAAGCCTTAGAACAATGGACTTATTCATTTCTTTGATAATTTATGTTCTTGTTTTATACCTTCCTAGGGGATATTAGTATACTTAGTTTAATATCTTCCTAAGGTTTCAGTAATATATTTTTATTTCTTCCCATGGGTGGAGTAATATTACTCGACCCCAAAGGAAAAGTCTACGTGCTCAGCCGCGCCCAGGCTGCGGGATGTGGATTACTGGCTGATCCCTTCTCCGTCTGGGGGCAGGACTCCGCTTCAAGCCGCAGTAACTTCTGACGTTACTGCAACATGATTTTTAAGGTCACACCTTCACTTGGGTTTAGTTTTTTTACAACCTGTTATCTTTCAAGGAAATGATGTAGCACTTTTAAAGTCTCCTTTTACCAGAATTACAAAACCCACTGCCCTATCACTATGATATATTGACTTGATTTGCTACCTTTTTAAAGAATTATGTATTACCTGTTGGTATTTTATTAAAATGCGCAGGGACATCTAGTAGTTTCATTTCCTACCAGATGAGCCATCAGGTGTCAGTGACAGATGCTTCCTTTCTGGAAGATCTGCCTAATTCGTCTTTGAGGGAGACTGCCGAAATTTTCTTCCCCGGGGTAACTTTGTGTGACTGCCGAAATTTTCTTCCCCGGGGTAACTTTGTGTGACCGCCGATCCTGACTGCGTGTCGGGCCTTCCCTGCACCTGAATTAGCACACGTTAATCCCAGCACCAGCTGAGTCAGTCCTCCCTCTTCCTGCTGGGTCCCGTGTTCTCCTACATCATTGGTTTACTCAGTTCCATAATTTTATTTTTGCTCAGAAACAAGTATGTGTATACATTTATACATTTTTATAAAAAACTGTAATTTAGTGGGAGAGAAAAAATATCCACATGTAAACAATAGTCACCTGTTAAAATCCATTAACAAGAAACAAATCCATGACTGGTTATCCATTTTTTGTATTATAATTATGTTTTGTACTTATTATGTTAACTTTTCTCTCTTGAGAATGATTATGACTTCTTGGTCTTTCATACCCTCAACTTACTTCAAGTAACCGTAATAAAGATAATATTTTGTTCTTAAACTATCACAACTTGGTCAATGAAACCCCTTAGATTGGATCCTTTGGCCTTTTAACATTGCTCCTAACATTTTTTTTAAATATAAAACTCTTGCTATCTGTTGACAACAGGATATTCCAGGCTCATCCTGCTCTTCCCGCACCTTTTTCTGAATTAAGGAGCCACCTTCCCTCCCAGTTTCCTTGGTTTCTTTTCCTCGACAGTCGTGTTGGGACAGTGGGCATGGAAGTATGGGCAAAAGTTCCGCTCCTGCTGTTGAGACATCTGCACCGGAAATTGTGACCTTAAAAAACACCCCATGGTTGTGACCAAAGGATCGTGGTTCAATTCCCACTCAGGGCACATACCTGGGTTGCAGGCCAGTTCCCAGCAGGGGACGCATGAGAGGCAACCATACATTGATATTTGTCTCCCTCTCTCTTTCCCTTCCACTCTAAAGATAAATAAATAAAATCTATTAAAAAGAGAGAGAAAAAACTTTATAAAAAAACACCCCATGGTTTCCAATGACTTTTCAAATTTAAAAATGTGATATTGCTATACCCTGCTTTTATTATAGTAAGTGCTGTCAACCACTACTAAGATATTCTAATAAACATGTGTATTCTTTAAGGTCCAAGAACTGTCCCTCTTTTGAGAAATGCACAGTGTAGTAGGACATAAGCTGGATGTGACATGTCTCTATTCCCTGTGCCACGGGTCTTAGATGATGCTTGCCAGAGCATCTTACTTCCCTTGGCTTGTAGTATTTCTGAGAATAACTTCAAAGAGATTGAAATCAACACAGAAATTTTTAATTACTTTATTGTTGTTCAATTACGATTGTCTGCATTTCCCCCCTCCAACCACTCCCCCCACCCCAGCCAAACTCACCTCTGTCCCTTGCTGCTACCCTCCCCCTTGGTTTTGCCCATGTGTCCTTTATAGTAGTTTCTGAAAACTCTCCCCACCCCAATGTCCCCTCCCCCACCCCCTCTGGCTATTGTTAGATTGTTCTTAATTTCAATGTCTCTGATTATATTTTGTTTGCTTTTTTCTTTTGTTGATTATGTTTCATTTAAAGGTGAGATCCTATGGTATTTGTCCCTCACTGTCTGGCTTATTTCACTTAGCGTAATGCTCTCCAGTTCCCTCCATGCTGTCGCAAAGGGTAGGAGCTCCTTCTTTCTTTCTGCTGTGTAGAATTGCACTGTATAAATGTACCACAGTTTTTTGATTCACTCATTTACTGATGGGCACTTAGGTTGCTTTAAGCACTTGGCTGTTGTAAATTGTGCTGCTATGAACATCGGGGTGCATAGGTTCTTTTGGATTGGTGTTTCAGGGTTCTTAGAGTATAATCCCAGCAGTGGAATAGCTGGGTCAAGAGGAAGTTCCATTTTTAGTTTTCTGAGGAAACTCCATACAGTTTTCCACAGTGGCTGCACCAGTCTGCATTCCCACCAACAGTGCACTAGGGTTCCCTTTTCTCCACATCCTCGCCAGCACTTGTTTGTTGATGTGTTTATGATGGCTATTCTGACTGGTGTGAAGTGGTATCTCATTGTGTCGACACGGAAATTTTAAAAAATACTGACAAGTCTTGGAAGACTGAGGTACAAAGGTAATGACTAGAGATGCTGAGAAACAAAGGTACTAAGAAATTAATAGAGTGAGAGCGAGGGAAACGCAGGGGTTTTGTTTGTTTATTTTTTGTGATTAGAAGTGTGAAAGAGAAACAGCACTAGAGGATGGAGCGGGAAAGCTAGGAAGAGGATTACAGAAGTATTTGGTACAAGAAGTAAAAAGAGAAAAATAGAGGGAGCGAAGACAGATGCGGAGAAAACGGCTGGTGTTGAGAGAGGCGTTAGAAGCAGGAGAGGCGCCCAGACAGCACACGTTAGGGAACTGGCACAGCGAGAGAGAGGAGCAGGGAGAGGAGCTCATGCGGTTTCTTTTCTAGACCGTAAATACAACCCATGGATCAAATGGCTGGAAAACCCAGCAGAATCTGAATGATTTCAGGGGAACTCAAATTAAGAACTGGCCCTGACCAGCGTGGCTCAGTTGGTTGGGCATCATCCTGCAAAGCAAAAGGTCGCTGGTTCGATTCCCAGTCGGCACATGCCTGGGTTGGGGGTTCAGTACCAGTTGGGGTGCACATGGGAGGCAACCAATAGTGGTACATTGATGTTTCTCTCTCCTCGATACTCCCTAAAAATAAATAAAGAAAATAAAAGTCTTTAAAAAAAAGAACTAAGGTCTGTGCAGAGCTTAGGGACATATTTCCACTCTCAGTTTTGACTGACTCTGTTGGGCACTGGTCATCAGGCTCCTCAATTTTGGCTACAGCACCTTCCATCTGGTTATTCTTACCAACACTCAAGGCCTTTAGTCTCCCAACCACAGTCTTACAAAATGCTCTGCTGCTGGCCACGTGTCTCTGTCCACACTCAGCTGAAGCACATGACCAGTGCTCCACAGGACCTTGCTGGAAGAACGGCGACCCTGTTCTGCTGCTCTACTGTCAGCTTGGGGAGAGATGAGAGACCTTACACATCTGAAAGCCCATAAAGTTAGCACTTCAAAGCTCATTGCAAAAACTTTCTTTGGATTCTTTTTCTTTTTTGTTAGAAAACCATTTCTTCTTGTTAATACAGGCTTATATCCCTTGGGGTCTGACCAGGTTGACTTCCTCATGGTGGAGAAGCTGAAGTGGATGCCCTTCCAGACTGCAGGAGGGGCCAAGGGCTTGTGGCTGCAACGTCAGCATCTGCTGAAGCATTGGTCCCCGACCTGGCATGCTCGAGGGTCATGTGGGAGCCTGTTAAAAGTGCTGGGACCCACCGCAGGGAGTGGGTCCAAGGAAAGGGGGTGGGGACAGGTATCTGAAGAGCAAGACTCCTACGTGTGATTCTGATGTGGGCAGCCCCCCGGGGTAATGGCAGTCAGCCTTTGCTTATGTTCTGGGAGGCGTCTTCCCAATCCTGAACCCTGACCGACTCCCTGCTGACATCAGGTGCAGGGACATCTCAGCTTCAAGCCTTCTCCCCAGACCACATGTCTCACTGTCACCATCTTCAACATCAGTTCTCAGCCTGGATGTGCTGACAAACTTGACCTCGGAGTTCACGCAAACCAATTATCAACCTTACATCTTACTCAGGACAGCTGGTCCACAATATGTCTCTGTAAATCTGCTAGAAAATGAAAAGTTCAACAGGGCAACTTATATAGTATGTGGGGCTTTCATTCCAGAAAGCTAAAACAATGATAAAATCCATAGTCACTCTGCCTTTTAGATTCCACTTTTGTTGACATATTCCCAGCATTTTGTACATAGACTTTACATTTTGTTCTTTTTTTTATGGAACTTTCATCATGTTTAATGATTCCCACCTTTGACTCTATCGTCGTACCCGTGAGGTTTCACTTCTTATCAGCAGTATCAGAATCGCAGGTCTCTCCTTTGCGCACTTGCTCTGCTGCACACCCATGATGATGTTTGTAAGACTGAACAGTCGGCTGCTGGGCTCAGCCACCGCGCAGGGACTCAGAGTGCTCATGCTGCCTAGCTTACAAAAGTCTGAACTTTGCATCTAGAAGATGCACAGAGGTGTCAGTGCAAAGTCCTCGAAACTGCATGATGTAAGGATATTAAAATCGGAAGTTAAGAGCTGTTTCTAAAATGAGAATCCAAATTAAGTAAAACTGGTTTACCACACCAACACCAAGACAAAGCTTTATTACTCATCCAGCTATTTTTCTAAATATAGGCAAGAAGACATGACTTCAGATGTGGTCAGAGAATCTACAGACTAATGGGAGAGATGGGCAGGTGAACTACAAGCAAATTCTAGGAAAGAAAGACAGGGTCCTATGTGCACATTGATAGGGTTGCCTCACCCAAAGAAGGCTGAGTATGGTTTAACCAGATGAAAAAGTGGAAAGAAATGTTGCAAAATGTCCAAGGCCTTAGTGAATAAAAAATAGCATGGTGTGTGTGGCAAATAGTAATTTTCAAAATGGCTGCAACATTATTTCCCTTTCCACATGCTCTTCTGACGTTGTAACTTTGTTACCCCATCCGTCCAGAGCTGGATCGGTGTTATTCAGGATCTGAAAGTGATGCTATGTGACTTTTGAGGTGAGGTCATACAATATGATAGAGCTTGGGACGGTTGCTCTTGGAACCCAGCCACCATGCTATGAGGAAGCCAAGTCAGCCACCTGAAGAAGCCTTGAGTAAGTGTTTGGGGTAATAGCCCCAGCTGAGGTCCCAGTCAGTAGCCAGTATCAACCACCAGACACGTGAGTAAATAAACCTTCAGGTTATTCCTGACCCTAGCCTTTGCATCTTCTTTGCTGAAGCCCCAGGCATCCTTTTGCAAGGAAAAAGTTCAGCAGTGGAGAAGGCTTCTTGCGTGGTTTGGGCAAGTCTCCTTCTCCATTTCTCTTTAATTTCTCAGCCCTCCCCTTTGGATGTGGCTGATTTCTTTCATGGTATTAAAGTAGCTGCAGGCGTTCCAGGCTTCACATTTGTATGAGGGGGGGAGGGAGGGAGGGAGGGAGGGAGAGGGAGAGAGAGAGAGAGGAAAAAGAAGGAGAAGAAGAAGGAGAAGGAGAAGAAGGAGAAGAAGAAGAAAGGGGGAGAGAGAGAGACTCTTATTCCTAAACATTCAAAACAGACAAACAAAACTGCACTGTTCTCTGATTGGCCCTCCCTGAGCCAATTACTGATGCTGAAGTCCATATGTTGATTGACTTCAGTCTGATTCACTGCACAATAACTGTAGCAAAAAGAATGAGACTATGTTAACCTGCTCGTGTCAATCAAGGCCCATCCCTGGACTAGGATGTGAAGGCAATCCTACCCAACTAAATTTCTGCTACCCTACTGCAGGGGATATCCGCAAAAAAACCCCCAAAGACCTACTGTATGTTTCTCAAACCACTTTCTCTAGAACACTGGTGAAACCCATCAGTCTAAATGAGTGGGCTACAGATAGTTTGGTGGTTTCAGAAAGGTAAAAAATACTTTTAAATTTGTTTTTATACATATCCCACAAATTTGGAACATAAAATTATTTACACAGAAGTGTAAATATGTTCTTATTTTTATATTTTTAAAGACTACCCATGTTCCCAGCAGTTGTTTTCTGCTGACAATCAGTAAAGTTCCCTCGGGCTAATGTAGCCCCTCACCACTCACATTCTGTTGTGCCCTTGACCGTGGCCTCTGTGAAGCTGCACCTGCTCTCACTCACTTTTATGCCCCTGGTCACAGCACAGTAAATACTCAACAAATATTTGTTAAATAAATGAGCTTCCTTAGTTTGCATTTGTCATTTCTATTATCATGTTTTTACTCCCAATTCACAAAAATAGTTTATTGAAGATTAAGAATAATGATGAATTTATTAAAGTAATGCACATAATAGAAACTTAAATAGTGAGCTGATTCCTGTGCAAATATAGGATGAGAAAATGAATGTGCTGCACATATGAAATTGTGTAAAATAATAATTTGACATAAACAGATGAAAAAACTGTGAATTTTAAGTACAACTGTACCTTATTAAGTCTAAAAATATTCAAGTTTTCATTCAGAAATAAGTCAGGCAGTGAAAGACAAATACCATATGATCTCACCTATAAGTGGAACCTAATCAACACAACAAACAAACAAGCAAAATATAACCAGAGACATTGAAATAAAGAACAAACTGGCAGTAACCAGAGGGGAGGTGGGAGGGGATAACGGGGGGGGGGAAGGGGGAAGGGTTTTCAGGAACAACTATAAAGGACATACGGACAAACCCAAGGAGGGTGGGGCGGGGGTGGAATCAGGGGAGGGAGGTGGGGATGGCTGGGGTGGGGAGAAGTGGTAGGGGAAAAATGCAGACAACTGTACTTGAACAAGAATAAAATAAAAAGAATTTCTGAGTTTTATTGAACTGGTGATGCTTTTATGCTTAGCTGTCACCTCATTGTCCATTATGGATCTATGCATCTATCTTCCTGTCATCTATCAAAAACTCCACTCTTATGTATGTATATAAAATGTTCTGTTATAAGTTCTAATGGAAAGTACTCAAAAATGGAAATGGTGTATAATTCCTAAATTCATTTAGGGAAAGTATACGTGAAAGCTTCCTTAAAAAGGAAGCAATTGAGGAGAAAAAAAAATAAAATGAAACAAAACATGGAATAGGTGAGACAAGTAAAATTACAAATTGAGATGGTTAACTCAAATCCAATTAGTTTAAGATACCTAGGAATAAGTTTAACCAAGGGGGTAAAAAACCTGTGCTCGGAAAACTACACAACACCGAAGAAAGAAATTAAGGAAGAGACAAATAAATGGAAGCACATACCATGTTCATGGATTGGAAGAATTAACATCATTAAAATGTCCATCCTACCCAAAGCAATCTAGAGGTTCAGTGCAATTCCTATTAAAATACCAATGGCATATTTCATGGATATAGAACAAATATTGCAAATATTTATATGGAACCAAAAAACACCCCATTAGTCTCAGCAATCTTAAGAAGAACAAAGTTGGAAGGATCACAATATCTGATATCAAACTATACTATAAGGCTACTGTAATCAAAACAGTCTGGTACTGGCATAAGAACAGACATATAGGTCGATGGAATAGAACAGAGAACCCCAAAATAAACCCATGACTTTATGGTCAATTAATAGTTGACAAAAGAGGTAAAAGCATACAATGGAGTAAAGACAGTCTCTTCAATAAATGGTTTTGGGAAAATTAGACAGGTTCATGCAAAAAAATGAAACTAGATAAGCAACTTACACCACATATAAGAATAAACTAAAAATGAATAAAAGACTTAAATGTAAGTCACGAAACCATAAAAATCCTAAAAGAAACCATAAATAGTAACATTTCAGATATCTTCTTGCATAGCAATATTTTTGCCAATATATCTCCAAGGTACAGGGAAACAAAATTAAAAAATGAGACTACATCAAATTAAAAAGCTTCTGCACAGCTAAAGAAACCATCAACAAAATGAAAAAAAGAACCCATTGTATGGGAGAACATATTTGCCAGTGATACATCTGACAAGGGTTTAATTTCCAAAATACAGAGTCTGGCAGAAGTAAGGCATGCTTGAGTATGGTTGGTAGGGCAATAATGTGAGTGTAGTAATAGATAGTTTTAATTGGAACATTTCACCTAAAATGTCATATGGTGTGCTCGAATGTGATATTGTTATGTTACAGAAATACATGCTCATGATTTTGTAATAAAAAGGGCATTATTTGTGCCAGACCCTGTACATAAAGAATTTACACAACTCAACACTACAAAGACAAACAATGCAATTAAAAAAGTGGACAAAGGACCTGAATAGACACTTCTCAAAGAGGACATACAGACAGTGAATAGACATAGAAAAAGATGCTCAATGCCACTAATCATCAGAGATATGCAAATTAAAACCACAATGAGATGTCATCTCACACTCGTCAGAATGGGCATCATAAACAAATCAACAAACAAGTGCTGATGAGGTTGTGGAGAAAAGGGAACCCTAGTGCACTGCTGGTGGGAATGCAGACTGGTGCAGCCACTGTGGAAAGCAGTATGGAGTTTACTCAAAAATTACAAATGGATCTGCCTTTTGACCCAGTGATTACACTTTTGGGAATTTATCTGAAGAAACCCAAAACACTAATTCAAGAGAACAGAAGCTTTTTAATGAAAGTTGATCTAACTATATTGAACTAAATCACTTTAAGACAAAAATAATTTCTAGAAATAAAGAGTCATCCCCTAATATCAAAACATCATCTCACTAATATGTCAGTTTTTAATTTATATGCATGCCCTTAAATGTATAAAGCAGAAAACAATGGAATACAAACAAAATTTAAATAGAAACTGGCAGCCTGATGTGGGAATGCAAAGACCTAGAGTAGCTAAAACAATTTTGTAAAAGAGGACAAAGTTTAAGGAGTTATATCACCTGATTTGAAAAGTTATTCAGAGTGAGTAATTCTGACAGTATGGTATTTGTGTAAAAATAGAAAAATGAAACAGAATCTCTAGAAAGAGACCCACACACATCTGAGTCAACTGATTTTCAGAAAAGTTGCCCGGGCATTTCAGTGGGGGAAGGGAATTCTTTGCATGAGGCTGTGCTGGAACAACTGGGTCCCCAGAGGAGGAGAGGAAAGTTTGTCCCCTGCCTCACAGCATTCACAAAAATTGACTGAAGAAGGATCGGACTCCTGGATCAAACTGCTGAAACTATGAAGCCTTTAGAAGAAGACAGAGGAGAATACTTTTGCAAACTCAGGGCAGTAAACCATTGTAAAGAGAATATTGTAAAGCACTTGCCATAAAAGAAAAATTGATGAATTAAACTTTATTTTTATTCAAAATAAAAGCATTGTTCTTAGAACATATAAATAACTCATATAAATCAATAATAAAAAGAAAAACAATTCAAGTTAAAAGAAACAGGCAACAGACCTCAGTGTTTAATTCACAGGAGAAGATACAAAAATGACCAAAAAAACACATAAAACATGATCAACATCATTAGACCTCAGAAAAAATAAAATTAAAGCAACAATGGGATAGTTGGACAAGCCCCACTGGAACAGCTAAACATGAAAACGTCTCAAGTAGCCAGTGCTGGCCAACATATGGAGCGGCTGAAAGTGCACATTGCCGGAGGGAGTACACGGTGAAGCAACCACTTTGACAAAATGTACGGCAGTTTCTTCTACAGTTAAGTTTATGGGGCAAACGTAAAACTGGTCTCGGACCGAGCTGTTCCACTGCACAAAAAGACTTGCATAAAAATGTCCTACCCCTAGTCACAGATGACAGTGTGGTGATGGCCAGAGGGAAGGGGGGTGGAGGTGGGGTGGAGGCGGGCAGGGGGGGAAATGGGGACACCTGTAACAGTGCCAATGACTTTTAAAAATGTCTCTCTTTTTAATAGCCCCAAGTGAGAAACAACCCATTGGAATGGTTAATCAAATTGTGATATCTTCATACTATTTAATAAAAAAAAGAATTACATATGAAACAATATGGGTGATTCTCAAAAACATTATGTTGGGTAAAAGAAGCCCTATACAAAGAAACACATCCTTATTGTTCCATTTACAGGAAGTTCCAGAATAGACAAAATTAATGGTGAAAGAAATTAGGAAAATAGTTGCTCTCCCCCCCTCCCCCGCTGCTCTGAAAAGCCACTTTGCATTGTTCCTGGGTCTGGTTCCAGGCTGTCTGCAGCCACCTCCAGCCCACAGGCTCCAGCAGCTCTTTCACCACAGATCTCACACTCTCACTTAAAAACCAAAAATCTCCTGCACAGGATCACCAGACCACTGGATGATGGGATCACCAGACCACTGGATGATGGGATCACCAGATCACAAGAAGACCGGATTGTGAGATCACCGGATCACCAAATCACCTGAACTGGGTCGCCAGATCACCGGCGCGCCCCAGCCTGTCAGACGCAGCCCTGGACCCCAGCTCGACATTACAACCAAGGGCTCAAAGGAGAAGAAGGAAGTGGTGGAGGAGGAAGGGAATGGAAGAGACGCACCTGCTAAAGGGAACGCTAATGAGGAAAATGGGTGGCAGGAGGCTGTCCATAAGGTAGACGAAGGAGGAGGAGAGGAGGAAAAAGGTGATGGTGAGGGAGGGGATGGAGATGAAGATGAGGAGGTTGAGGAAGCTAGGAACAAATGGGCAGTTGAAAATAATGAGGATGACTAGACAGCCCAAAAGGAAAAGTTAAATTTTTTAAAAACAGGGCCACCGAGACCTAGTCACCTTCCACTTCCTTCCTCAGAATCTGAATGCGGTCACCTTCCAGACCGGAGTCCCGCCCGCCCGCCCGCCAGCCCACGCCGCGGGCAGCGCCACCTGCAGGGCACACGAGCTCTCCGCCACTCAACCAAAACCGTGAGTGCGCGCGCAACCAGCGAGGAAAACACCCCAAACTTCCAAGACTCCGCGTTTTTTCTTAAAAGTACTTTAAAAAGAAAAATTTGTTTGCACCTTTTATTTACATTTTATATTTTTGTACATATTGTTAAGGGTCAGCCATTTTTAACGATCGCGGGTGACCAAACCACCCTTTGGAGTCTTCCTTGTCTTTTGACCACTGGTGGTGTGACCTGACCGTGCGCACTGTCATCTGACAGGAGAAAAAAGTCTTGGAAACAGAAAGCAAAATCAACAACAACAAAACAATCTTATTCTGAGCATTCCAGTAACTGTTTTTGTGTATGTATTTAGGTGTATTACAGTTAGTTGGTTTGTGAGATAGTTAAAAAGGCCCAAGATAAAAGGTTTCTTGTCTTTCTGTCTAGGAAGTTGCTGTTTATTTTTATTTTTTAGCCTGTTTGACTTATGGGTGAAACAATGTTGTCCAACAATAAGCTGGGATTTTAATTGCTGAGTTGTTGTAACAAAAAAAAATAAGTTGTTCATAAGGGAGGAGCAAGGATTGACTAGACATTTTCTGAAGTGATTAAAATGTTTTATATCTTAAATGAGAGGTTGATGATATTTTCAAAATCAATTAGCTATTTAAGTGCCTTTCACTGTATATAAATTTAATCTTTAAAAATTTAATCTGCAGAAAAGCCATATTCAAATATACACGCAACTTAACCAAACATACGTTGTACTGTAAAAATGCAATCTAATTGTGAGTGTGCGGAGTATCCGGGACTTGTGTGCTGTGCTTGTGGGAGCACAAACAAGTTGGTAAAACCGGTAAAATGTGTTCGTGTGACCCAGCAGTGCCACTACTAACTGTGTGCTCCCCAAAATCATATGCAAACAAGTACTCTATATTCAAAGCAGTATTATCTGTAATGGTTATATACCAGAAGTCACCAACAAGAAAATGGGTATAGAAAGTGTTCATCACCCATACAACTGAGCATCAAACAGTAAAAACGAAAGGAGCAGGGTCACTTCCATCAGTTGTTTCTGAGTAGAGCTACTCAGAAACAGAATATTGGATAAAAAAAGATAAAGAAATATACACATTGTATGATACTATTTTGATAAAACTTAAAAATATAAAAATTCAACAAACACCCTATGAGTGTATGCATAAATAGAAATAGAATGCAAACATGAATGAATAATAAGTATTGAATTCAAGATAGTGGTTACCTCTAGGGAAGGAAAGAGGTGCAGAGGAGCTCTGTCTCTATTTATAATGTTTTATTTTAAATATCTGAAGCAAATGGGGAAAGATATTTATGTCTGTGGTGCTTGGTGGTGGATGCAGGCTGTTTGAGATACTATTCTACGTGCATTCTGCATGTTGAAATATTTCAACACAAAGAAAGAGAAGTCAACTCTCTGACAACTCAAGCTTAGAGAGACTGGTTTAAGAAATTAATAGTTTCATTGTCTCCTGAAGAGAGACTGAAACTTCCCGCTGCCCAAGAAATATAGGAGTTATTTATTCTTGGGAGCTTCGTGTATAGTTTTAGCTCATTTATTTAGCCCTATTCTCTTTCCACAAAAAATCAAGGTGGCTTGCAACAAAAGACACATAGAATGATCCAGGAAAACATAAACATAAGTAGAAAATCAGGATCAAAGATAACAAATATTTCATCAATACTGGTTAACCACAGCTGCTGTGATCAAGTTTCAAACTTGACTCTGAACTTCTTGGCAACAAGACCTGTTCCAGCTTCCAGCTGACCCATAAAATCAGGTTACAAAAACTAACCTTTGTTCTTCAGAATTTAAACTTAATGTTTTCCTGAGCAGTCTCTCTGTATTCTATTTTTCAATTTGCCTTGCTAACTAGCCAGGTTCTTCTTTCCCTTGTTCTTTTGTTCCTCCCTTAATCCCTCCCTGTCTTCCCTCTTCCTTACTTCTTATTCTTGCATTATTTTACTAAACACCAGGTTCTTAAGACTGGCGGTGGTTATGAATGCAGGCTCTCTTTACAATTTATTGGCTCAAATACTCTTGGGTGAAGTTTTTAACTTCTCTATGCCTTGTTTTCTAATGTTCAAATGGCAATACCTGTAATATGTACCCCACAGTGTTAGAAGTTTGAGAAAATGCATGTGAAAAGCTTTGAATGGTGCTAGTCATTGCACATTAACTCCTAGTTGTTGTTATGGTTACTATTAGTCAGTGGAGGAGAGTGTGAATCTCAATGTTGTTCATGCCGTGGTCAGGAACAGATCGGGAGCCGGGTAAGGCTTCACTGTCTCACATGCAGGACCGTTAGCTCTGTGCAGCTCAGGAAGTGGGAGCTGATACCAGCACCTCCCTCAGATTCAGTTGCACAGTTAACTAGCCTCAACTCCAACTGCACACTTAGCAGCCATCCCCAGATCTAGCAGCACATTTAACCGTCTAGCTGCTGCACCAAAACATAAGCAACACTGGACATTTCTGCTTTTGAGGCAACCCCAATATTTTGTTACTGCTTAAGATTCCTTTTGGAAAAAAGCAAACCTTCAGCACATACTTGCCTGGGCAGTCTCGGACCATGAGATGTGTGTCTCCTGTTCCTGAAGACCCAGGGAAAGCCCAAATAGAGAAGACAACTTATTCCAGGGGTAACCAACCACTAACAGCCTGGTACCCTCGCTCGCTGCCCCGCCCAGTAGACCTCTGTGCCCTGTGTCCTCTCATCTGGAGATTATTCTCACCTAGCAACTACGCAAAATGGGATGGGAGGAAACAAAGCGAAGGGAAGAGAATCTAGGTAGGAGGGCACAGACTTCGGGAGTTTGGAACCAGACAAGATAGGATTCAAGAAGTAGAAACCAATCAGCATGGGGCCAGACAAGAGGGAGCTAGGTACCAAGGCATGAGAGACCAACTGACTAAAGCTGGGGCATAAGGAGGTTTGGTCTCAGGGGCATTGCAGCATCCCATTACCAGGCACAGGGTGTAGGTAGAGCCAGCCGTGCTTGTGGGCTTGCTGCCAAATCACTGAGTACTGACTTGGGGCTCCTTAAACTCCCAGAACGACAGAGGATGGCCAAGAAGGCACGTACATGTGAGGATCAAGTCCCTTTGGCATCAGGGATGAGAGGGTTGAGGGAGGAGAGGCACCATTCAGGAAGCCGTACAGATTATTCATTAACCAGCCAGGCCACTCACATGCAAAGCCTCGAGTGAGCAACACCTCCCCACACTCCTGAGGAGCCACAGGTTCTTGCCTTTCCTTTTTACTAGAAGATCACAAACATGGTTATTTCTCTTCTCAACATCACCCTCAGGAAGGGATCTCATTTCTGTACCAAACAAGATACGAGCTCCAGGAGAGCTTGTTGGTGGTGGAAATCAAGCTCTTTCATGGGATCACAAGGAAAGCTTTCCAGGGGCCCGTGTGGGAGGAGTGGTCTTGTTGTAAGGTTTATTTGGGTGGAAGGATGGCCCTGTGTCCCATCTCCGACCATCCTGCCATGGAAAAAGTCCAACCATGACTTCAGCAAGGCCAAAACCAAGGCCGGTGTCCAGAGTTTGTTTCATATTAAAGCTTAGTCCTTCAGAGCCCATGCGGTCTGCTTCTTCGTCCCCCTGGGATTATAAACAGCTTTTTCTAAATAACTCATCAATCTCCCAAGCTTTCAGAGGCTTTTGATAGGTTCACTCCCTAGTTAGACTGACAGGCTTCTATGGTCAAGCCCCTCTCCCTGGCCCCCTCAACAATCCAGTATGGGAGGGCAGGCAGTTCTCCTGGAATTTCCTGTGCTCCAAGGATGAAGTATCCTTGGTGGTGGTCCCCTGGAATGTGTGAATGAGTCTGCAAAGACCATAGGTTCCTGGCTGAGCGGGCTTATACTCCCAGGTTTATTAAGCTCAATGTCTAATTCCTTTTGCTCTCTTTATTAATAACTAGTTAACTACCTATGGTCACATTGTTACCTTTAACTAATCAGATGAAAATGGTCCACATATTTCAATTTAGAAAGACTGAAGGATCATTAAGAAACACTAATCCCTCTTCCTGTCCTGGGGCACTAATTCTGTGGTTCAACTTGTACCTAGAAGAATAGCAGCTCCACTTATTGGGTGTTCACTGTGTGCCAGGCATTATACTAAATGCTTTAAACACATTAATCTCATTTGATCCTAACCATCTTACAAGGTAGGCACTGTTAGAGGAAACGGAGGCTCAGATCGGCTGCAGGCTGTCAGGTGGGAGCTCGAGTGCTGAGGCACAAACGCAGGACAGCGTGACCTGAAAGGGCACACTCCGCAGCACATCAGCCTCCTCTGTAAACCTGAGTGCTGCTTTTGGGGGAGGGTGGTCGAGAGCTCTTGTACTTGTGGGGCCTTGCTTAGAACTGAGGAAGCAGCTTCCCTAGCTTCCTTCCAAGCATTTCTGTACGGCTTTTTTATCCTATTTCATTCTCATTTTCTCACATCTTGGTGGTCCTGCTGCCAGTTAACAGTTACTAAGAAAAATCCGAGCAAACTGAAGTCCTATTTACTGACCTATAAGACTTTTGTATCATCCCCAGCTATGGTAATGCACTCCAACCAACCTCCTGCACAGCACAAGCTAGGACAAAGCCCTGCTATTTATCTGTTTGATCTTTAAATGAAATTAGAAAAATCAGAAACTTTCACCCATAAATCCCTACTACTTTCGAGGTACAGGTACACACATCTACCTAAAAAAAGAGCCCCAGAACAGCTAACAGAAGGGAACACCTTTCAGAGAAGCTGATACTGTTTGTAACTGCATTTTACATTCACTAAGGGTCCCTTGAGACGAGGCATTTTCTTCCTGCCTCAGTTTGGACTCATTTCCGTATTTTCTGCCCACAGTGACCCTCAGGCTCTCTGGTGGTGTCTTGAGGGTATGCACGGCTTCCTAGGAAAATAAGAAGAAGGGCTCCTACACAGCTAAAGAGGAACATATAGAAAAATGACAATTCATTTTACTGTCATGAGACAAACACACTTTTTGTTTACTTATTTATTAATATATTTAATAATAAACTTATACAAAATAACGTGTTTTGGCTTTAAAATCATGACATAAATTTAAAAAGCAAATAACTGGAACCTATCGGGTGAAAGAAGGCAGAAGCAGCCCATGCTGAACCGGGAGCGAACGCTGCGTGCTCCGGGCTGGGGCCGCGGGGCCCTTCGGAGCGGGTGCTGACGACGCGGGGCCATCCCAAGGCCACAGCGGCCCTAAACACTGCTGGATTCCCTCAGGTCGTTTGGTCACCATGTACAGAAAACTGGCCCCCTCCTCTCGCTCCCCTTCTTCCCTTCCTCACCTTCAACTGTGAGAACAGTAGGCAGTAACGGTTTGCTGCATCCTGGTTTGCAGGACAGTACTGCTGTTGCCTCAGCATGTTCACCCTACGTATTTTCAACCTCCAAGAACATAAAACTGCTAAAATCAACTGCGATGATAAGCCATTTCTATTTCTGGTCAGTTATCTGCTGTAGGCAAAGCTTCATGTAGGAGTTTTTATTGCGAGTTTCTATGACTGCATCCCTAACAAGCTCGATGAACATCTGTGGCCAAAGCTTCTGCAAAGCCTCGTTTTTCATGTTGATTTCTGTGGCTTCTTTCACAAGGTCTTCTATATACATGTTGCAGAATTTCTTTTTCCCCTTTGTTTCCTGTTAAAAAAAGAAAAATCTGCACTGAATCACAATTAATCCAAAAGCCAAAGCAACAATTGGCTGAACCAGAGAACCCTGAAATAATCTGCTCTGACCCCATCATCAGAGTGGGAGCACTTCCCTAAACAGGCTGGGCACAGGGGTGCGCCTGAGAAAGGACGGCCCCAGGGAGCTCTGACGCCCCAGCCCACGCCCGCTGCTGCTCGACCACGCTGCGAGGGACTGCGTTTCTCTCCTGGAGTCGCTGGGTCTTAACTGCTGTTTCTCCCTGGTAGGCAGTCACGTTCCTCAGTTCAGGTCATTCACTCACTCCATGAGCTGAACACACAGACTCACGGCTTCTAGTGGTGAATGACTCGGAGTACTGACACCGACAATAATGCGTATGAGGTCAGTTAATATCCATGTACATATTTCAAATAACCATACTCTAAATTCACTCTGCGCTCTAGGAAAGCAGGTAGTGTGCATTACCTGCTTATACCATTCAGACGAAGTTGGGAAAAGTGTAAAAAGAAGAGGAGGAAATATACATAAGCCTAGGATCCAGAAGCTAGCCTTTGAAAGAAAGTGTTCCCTCTCCATCTGCAATTAAAAATCTAAGTTCAAAACACAACAGAGGAAGTTTTGAACCCAAGGATATTCAGGCACTGGGCTCCACTTTCATCCCAGAGGCTGAAACAAAGTCATTTGTTTAATGCAAGAATTCAACATTAATTTAGGAAACTGATACTTTTGGGGAGTATAAAGGCATGATGATGGAAAGTCAGTATATATGGAAAATTTAATGAAACAGATGAGATAAATCAGACTTATTGGGGAATTAATTCACATCAATGGAGGAAAAAAAGAAGTAAGTGTCCACGAGACAACAGGTGTAACAACTTGAAAAGGACCTACTGAAACCTCCAACTCAAAATGCCAAAATAATTTCAAGATGAATTAAAGAGTTAATTTTAAAATATCAACACATATTGCCATTAAAATTACACTTATAAATATTTGTGATAACAGGAAAAATTCATCATAATCCTAAGTGGAAAAATACAAAATGAAATTTTGACAGAGGTTGGGTGATATTAGTGTATGTATTTCTCAAAACTTAGCAATTATACACCCAAGGTTTGTATTTCATTGTGTATAAATTTTACCTCAAAAGAAGGAACTATATAAGATACTGAACTCTAAGTAATGATATGCACACTGAATTATTTATGGAGAATCATGCTAATATCTGCAATAACTTTAAACATGTTTAAAAAAATAAGGTGGATTTCTGGTAGAGGACAGGGTAGATGGAGAGAGATGTGGCCAAGCAAATACAAGGTTAGCAGTGGGGTCTGGGTTTGGGTATACGGGTGTTCAGTGTAAAATTCTTTTAACTTTGCTGTATGTTTGAAATTCTCATCAAAAAGTTAGAAAATATATACATAGAAAACATATACTAAAGTGTCATTAAGATTGTCTTTGTCTTATGAGACCATGAGGTTTTCCTCTTTTTATCTATTTCTTTTCCAAATTTTAATACTTTTTAAAACAATAAAATACACTTTACATTCTTGAGTAATTACTGTGAATTAGTGATGTTTGTCTCAATTGTCACTAACGTTCCCTAACAGAGGCATATTTTGGAAATTTTTTAATGACATGTAAGATTTTTCTAAATAACCACTCATCATCATGTAAGGCCCGCCACGCCGATTCGACTCAGTTCATGTGCTACAGATGACAGGCCATTGGGTGACCTGTCATGAAAGCCTGCACAGATTTTGATGCGCAACAAATAGCACATGGTTCCAGCTGGCTGCTTCTCCGAAGAACCCAACCTCTCTGGGAAACAGAGTCTGGGACTTAGCCGCCTGCACTAAGTTAGCTTGTTGATAAGGGCGGCATTTAGCTGCTGCCTTTCAACACTTGAGAAATCTGGTCTACACAGGAACTACCAGGAAGAAAGAGGAGAGACCAGTAACTAAAATGTGCAACATTTTAAAGTGAGCAGTGCATTTATACAAGTACAAGGCACAGAGCACATTTAGTGAATGCAGATTTATACATTTCTTGAAACACAATTTTGAATTAAGAAAGATAAATTTCTGGCAGTAAGATGAAAACGTTATTATAATATAGGTATAACAAATATATAAAGAAGTTTTAAATGACATACTTGTTAAATAATTTATACATAGTACAAGTAGAAACAAACTCTTCATAATTGGCATAGTGCAATTTTTGGTGCTTTAAGATTTCCAGCTAGTTTCTTCCATTACTTCTTCATAAACATGTTGATACAGAAATGTACCTGCTATAATAACAGTTAATTTAGTAACTGCATTTGACAGCATTGTTACTTCATTTCTCCTCTCCTCTGAGCCAGGGACCCCGCGTCTCTGCGGCACATTCCGACGCTGGTCAGGTGGCTGCCAGCACAGCCCGCTCTGCCTGTCCAGAACGGTCCTGGAAGGGAGCGCTCAGACATGCCTCGCTTGCCCTAACCATTAAGCAATTCTTGTTGCTCTTTGAATAAAGCTTTTCTCACTCTGAAATGCTTTCAGATACTTTTCTGTCCCACAATATACTTATGTGGTTCATGAAGCAAGTATTTTACAAGTGCAATTCTGGTGAGATGAACTCTATACAATACTGTTTATGTCATTTCACTGAACTAATTTTTGTTGTCATGAAGATGGTTAGGGGAGAAAAGTAGGCCAGTGGTGGGATTTGTTGTGAAGTGATTTTAACTATAATGATCTTGGGATTTAATCTGTATCTCCATTTTATAAATGGGAAACTAAGAACAACAGAAGTTGAGAGACTTGCTTGGGATTAGACATCATCTACTAACATTTGCCTAGAGAAAACTCTGAACTAGTCCTTTAAGAACTTATAGTCACCTTTAACAGGAACCTAATCAACAAAACAAACAAACAAGCAAAATATAACCAAAGGCATTGAAATTGAGAACTGCTGACAGTCATCAGAGGGGAGGGAATTTCAGGGGAAAAGGGGAAGGGATCCAGCAACAAGTATAAAAGACACGTGGACAGAAACTAGGGGGGTGGAAATGGGAGGGCGGTGGGGAGGGCTGGGGCGGTGGGCTGGGGGGGAGTAAAGGACAAAAACTGTATAAGAACAATTAAAATAAGTAAAGAAAAGAAAAAAAAGAACTTGCAGTCTATTTGGAGAGATGGCCTAAGCCTATGAAAAGCTAACTTAAAAAAATTAAACAGTAAAGAAGAGATATTTAGACAGCAAATACAATCAGTGTTCAGAGAAGAGAGCCCTTGTGCGCGGGGGTGACCAAGCAGACCTCCGAAAGCAGGAGCACACACTGTGAGCACGTCCACGGTCCGGACTCAGCAGGCCTGCGTTCTGCAGGCCGCTCGGTCAGCGACTCACCACGGGAGCCTGAGGAGTTCACCTGTGTTTCCAGTTTTTCTCATCTAAGAACAGGACTGGGTTCTAAAGTCCCTTTCAGCTCTCCGATTCTATAGCCATTGAAAATCTTTTTTAGAATGAATCAGGAGAACGGATGGACAATTACTGAGCAACAAAATTGTACATGTCATGTGCATAATTGTACATGTTCTATGTATACTGAAAGGGCCTGCCTACGCTGGTTTGTGAGAAACTCACTTCAATTCATTCCCCAACAACATGGGACGTACAGGCCAGAGAGACTGAGCACTTTGTGCTACAGAGATTTAAATATTTTTCAAGTTGTGGGGAGAGGGGATTCCTTGTAAGTGAAGGAATGCTGGCTCGTGGGACAAGAGAGAGTGATTCAGGGACTAGGGCGAGGTCTGTCAGGTAGTAAGTGGCAGAATCAGGGGCGCCAGTCCAAACCAAGCCTTCTAGTGGCCTACGGTTCTTTGCAAAGTGTTATTAAGTGACTTCTGGCTCCCTCTTTTTTCCGTGGTATTTCTCAGAATAGGAGTCAACATTTCCTGTCCGTACTTCTTGCTCATTCCTGCACAAACCACTTTGGAGACTCTGCTTGTGTGACTCCACTGAAACTACTTCTGTCAAAAAAAAATAACAAACCAATGACCTTGATCGCTAAATTTATCAATTTTTTCCTTTCTAGTCTGTACCCCGGGCATGTTAGAAAATCACAGCTACCCAACCAAGGTCATATTTTTTTTAAAAAATGAGAACTTTAAAATTTTGCTTTTCATATTTGGATTTTTATTTAATCTGGAGGTAATTTTTGCTGTATGGGGTAAAGGAGGGTTTCGTCAGTACCGTTTATCACGTATGCAGTCTGTCTACACTAGCCTGCAATACCTGCTATCTGTACAGTTTCCCCACCCACAGAGGGTGGCGTTCTGGCTCTGTTTGGCGCATGGGTCTGTTCGTCCATTCTACCCTGCCTTCGTAGCTGTGCTTTACGATAATACTTGCTATCTGGTAACGCAAGTTCTCCCACTTTTACTCTTGTGTATTTTAGTTCTGTCCGATAACTTATAAAAAAACCTTTGTCAGACAATGTCTATGATCAAATGGTGAAGTTCCACGAATAACCCTCATATTTGATTAAGTATGAGGTTATTTAAACCCTCACATTTAATTTGATTAAAACTGCCTCACATTTATAGATAGGTATAGGAAGAATTCACATCTGTATCATGTAGAAAGTTTCTGTCCATGAAAATTAACTATTTAGTACTTCTTCAATGTGTAATAAAATTTCACAATTTTATTGAACCCTCCATAAACGGCTTATACATATTTATTATTTATGCCTACAATGTTTGTTACTGTAGTAAATGGTATATCATTTAAAATAAGTTTTTGAATAACTAATACAACCTAGATTGAATCACTGGCTTCTAAAAGCTCTTTATAATTTAGGGAGGTTACTATAAACTCTTTTTTGTTTGTCATTTATCTTTGCTTATTTTATTCCCCTCAAGGTCTTTCTCCTCCTAATGCTACACATTAATTCTCCACAGTTTCTTGTAGAAAATGTATGCTTTCCTTATAAGCTTTAAAGCCTTTGATCCATTTGGAATGGATGCTGGTGTAAGATAAAATGACCAAATACTGCTTCTTCTCAGTTCCCTAGTCGTTCTCAAATCACTTATTGGGTAGTCCACCTGACGGGTTTGAGGTTATTTTTTATCATTAGTAAATTCTCTTTTGTATCCAGAGGTATAACTGACTTTCTGCTCCGTTCCGTCAGACCATCTCTCCGTAACCATCTTGTTTGCACTGATAAGACTACACTACGTCTTAACATCTGGCAGTGCAAGTTTGCTTTTTCAAAGTTTTTATGGCTGCTTGTTCCCCACGTGTACTGCAGGGTCTACTTGTTTAAAAAATGCCTTCAGTGAATTTTTTTTTGTATTTTTATTAGGATCATATTAAATTTTCAGATTAAGAAAAATTAACATTTCACTTTCTATTCTTCTTATCCAAAACATGGTAGGTTTTTCCATTTGTATAAATCTTTTGTGTGCTTCATTAATTTTTTTTTTTACTTTTTAATTGATGTTTGAATACAGTTGTCTCCATTCATATAGCTCTTGCATACTTATTTTTTTTTCTCACTAGCTTTTTTTATCTTTTCGTGTTGCTTCTGTGAGCTGGGTCTTTCTTCCATTATATTTATTTTGGTTATTAATTTTATATATATATATATATATATGGAAGCTGTTGATTTCTGCTCTATTACTGAATTTTCTTATAGCTTTTTATAGTTTCTCAATTAATTCTCTTGGGATTCCCAGTTATTCAACAATATTAACTGCAAACAGTAAGTTCACTCTGTTCTTTTCAAGTTACCAATGAGTTCTTTCTCTTGTCCAATTGCACCATTTGCTTTGATAAATCGTAATAGTGACATCAGACGTCCTTGTCCTGCACTGACTGCAACGGTGCATTAGCGTTCTATTGCTCTGCACAGACTACCTCAAACTTGGTGCTTAAAACCACACACATCTGTTATCTCACAGTTTCCATGCATAGCCCAGGCTCGGCTGAGCTCAATGCTCTGCTCAGGGCTCCATGAGGTGTTAGCCAGGCTGTGGTCTTTTCTGAAGCCTGGAGTCCTCTTCTCAGCTCAAGTGGTTGTTGGCAGAATTCACTTCCTCGCAGTTGTCGAACTGAGGTCCCACTTTCTTGCTGACTGTCAGTAGGGAGCTGCTCTCTAGAAGCTTTTCCCGGTTCTTCCTCCTGTGACCTTCTCCAAAGATGGTGGCTTCCTACTTTAAAACCAGTAGGAGATTCTCTCAGGGAAATCTGGAATCCTTTTTTAAAAAACTTGCCTGATTAGGTCAGGCTCACCCAGGATAATCTCCATTTTTATTAACTCAAAGTCAACTAATTAGGGATCTTAATTCTATCAGCAAAATTCCCTTACCCCCATCATATTCCGCTGGTTGGCAGCAAGTCACAGGTTTTACCCGCACACAGGGGAGAACGTTATTCAAGAATGTGAACCCCGGGGCCTGAGAACCACAGGGGCCATCCATCTAAGTCAGAATTCTGCCACCACGAACGCCAATGTTCCTAGAGCCTCCCTGCCATACATGGCGTCTACTTCCCAGTTTCTAGTTATCCTTTTTCTGTAGTTAAAGAAAACTGAGAATGGGTGTTCCATTACGTGAAATGCCTTTTCAGCATCTATAGAAATAATCACAACTTTTCACTTCAGGTAGGTCTATTAATTTTCTAATATTGAATCTTCCTTACATTCTTTGAATAAACTGCACTTGGCTGTAATGTTTATCGCTCATTTAATGTTCTGCTGTTATTCCAATGGATAACATTTTAAAAGGGTTTTGTATCACTAATATTCTTAGGTATCTGGTCTGGCTTTTCTTTTTATGTGCAATCCTGACATGACATTTTAAATCAATGTTATGCTGTCAACCTTGAAAAGATGTAAAAGTTTTCTTTCTTCGTCAGTACTTTTGAACAATTTAAAAATCACTGGAATTGTCTGTTCCTTAAAGAGTTGGCAGATTTCTCTATGAAACTGTTCTTGTTTTGAATGTAGCTCTGGCATTTTTCTAAATGCCTTCTTTTGAAATTTTATTTTTTGACTCATAGAACCACCTCCCTTCAGAAAGAGAAGGACTCATAATCCCGCCAGCTGGGCTTTCACCTTCCTCTTGTGACAAAGTCCGGGAGCCTCTGAAGGCCAAAGGATTACGTTTAGTTCCTTCACATAGTCCGCTCGCCACCTTCCTGTCTCATCTTCTAATAGTGTCCGTGCCGCAGTCTCCGGGCTTCAACACTGAACTGCGTAGAGCTCCTTGCCTTCTCCTCATCTTTTTTATGCTTCTCTGCCTTTTATTTACACAGTGCTATATGGCAGAACTGCCCTCGCCCCTTTGCTATACAGTTATTTGATCCTTTAAGACTTATATCGGAAAGTTTCTTCTCTAGAAAGCCTTCCTTGACCTGAGTTAGCCATCCCTCCTCTACTCTCCAGATACACTGATTTGTCATTATCCCCATGCATGCCTGTCTCCCGCACTAGAATGTAAGATCCACGAAAATAAGGGCAGGAACTTCTTAGAACCCAAGCATTGTGTGTGATAGATACTCACTATGTGTGAGTTTTGAATGAGTGAAAGGATATCAACGTAGAGAGAATTAAGATGAGACAGCACATTACCTGACTTCAACTATGTGAAGAGTTTTCATGAGAAAGAAACTCATTCTATTTTTGACACAAAGCAGTACCAGAAACATTAAGTGAAAGTTATTAATTTGGGTAAAAAGTTCTTCATAATTGGAGTTCTTCAATGATATACAGTTACATCATGAAGCAGCGACCTTTCTTGCACTAGACTTGGATATCCTTTAGTATGCTATAAAAATATTGCTACATGCATGGAGTTTTCAAGAGATTTTCAAGCTATAATCCACAAAGCCCTACGGGTTCCAAAGAGATACTTCAGGATTGGGGTGAGGTGAGGGGAAAGGAAAAGAACCGAAGTGAAGCTCCAACCCCCCCCCCATTTCTCTCTACAGCAAGAGCAGCTCTGCTGCTTTGCTTGGTTTTGACACACTGAGTTTTCAGTATGTCGATATGGTTTGAATAAATAATCCCACAGCCGTTTAAAAAAATAGAAAACTACTGGCCTATTGCACTTCGAATTTTATATCTATGATGTATATATACCTGTATATCTATACACATCTACATATTCATATCTATATATAGTGCCTTGCCCCCAAACCATAGGTGCTCAATCAATGCTGTCTGATCTCTTTGCTTTATTCTTTTGCCCTTTCGTTCCCTCTAAACGTCTCGTAGAATCTTAACATTCTTTTGTTAGATGAGTTGTTTCTTTGGCTTTTTATGAGCTCCATCAAGGCAGAGACGGCATGCTTTTCTTCTTTGTGGCTCATGCAGCACCCTAACATTGTCTTCCCCCCAATAAACCTCCGAAAACCTTGGCTGAGCAGCTACAGTGGAAATGTTAACAGGTCAAAATTATATTACATGATTAGGAATACAGAAGTTAATGGTGCAGAATATTGAGGCAGTGAATTAAAACATCAAGGACTCAAGTGAAGAGAACAGAATGTGTCCCCGACCAGTCTGGCACGGGCTAGTTAAGTACTCCCCGCAAACCTATATCCCTTTTCTTATGCTAGAGACATTAGGACCTTTGGTCCTGCCGTGGTCTAGACTTTTGGCACATATATTTCTTTTGAAGATATTTTTTCTGCTGAAGCGAAGATGTTGGAGTTACGGGCTCTACTTCTTCCTAATGCCTTGGTGCCTACTGTCCTCACCTTTGCATATTTAAGGCTGGCTAACACTCCAGAACAACAAAGAAAAGGTTAATCAGTTAAAAGGTTAACTGATTAAGGAAAAAAATGCACAACTGCCAAGTCCTACGCCACGTGGGATATATCCAGGCGCTAGATTCCAAAAACCAATGGTAGTTTTACCTCTAGCTTTTCATTATAAAAGTCTCTTGTGGTGTAATTCAACACAGCGCGGTTTGTGTTTTCTCCCACAAGTCTTTTGCTATCGTTATTTTCTTCATTGACAATACCGGGTTTCTTCCCCTTGGTTTCTTGCAGATATCGGAATTGCTTCTTCCTGCACAAAGATAATAAAGAGATTTAGAGTTACTTACCATATTTATTAATATGTATCTATTTTTTGTTGGTTTTAGAGGGGAACATATATTCTTTTGAATATTTGTTTCATGAGTTTGGTTTTAATATTTACTTGAGCTCAGCTCAGCACCTCACTCTTCCTACTCAATCAGGCTATTCAACTCAGATTCTCATTTCATAGCTGCCACACAACAATATAAATGTCTCAAGCATTACTAAAGTGGAAAAAAAAAACTCTACACTTAAAAAAACAATACAAAAATTAAGTAATCACAGAGCACAAAACAACCTAATTAAAGATGTAGTAGGCTGCCCTGGCTGGGTAGCTCAGTTGGTTGGAGCGTCATCCCTGTACACCAGGTTCTGGGTTTGATCCCAGTCAGGGCACATGTAAGAATCAACCAATGAACGCATATAAGTGGAACAACAAATCGATGTCTCTCTTTCTCTTTCTCCTTTCCTCTTCTCTCCCTTCTTCTCTCTAGAAATCAATAAAAGCACTTCCAACTGTGAGCATATCAGGCTTAGATTCTAGTAGGAGGTAAATAATAAAACAGGAAGCCTCATTTGATTATAAAGAAGAACATAAACAATGTTCTTTATATCACTTACACGCCATAAGCCTGAAATTACAGAGGACTGCAACTCATCTTCCACAGAAGTAGCTTTCTGGTTTCCGCCACTCAGAGTGCCAATCAATGAATATTATTACTACATTACCATGAACTTCAGCTTGAGAGAAGAGGAAAGTATCTTTTAAAAGGTTTTCCTTTTTCCAATTTAAAAGTATAACTCAATCATTTTAGAAATTGTAAGTAATACAAATTTTAACAAGCATTAAGAAATAGATGCCACTCAAATCTATAGCCCCTAAACATCTATAAATCTATAACATTGTTCAAATTTGACATACTTCTTTCTAGATTTTTTCTATAAATTTTTGTAAAAAGTTAAGATCATACTAAACATCCAATTTTGTATACTGCTTTCACTTAATGTTATACAGTAACTTTATCCATGTCACTAAAAATCAGTAACTTTAATGAACATATAAAAATTGTTATGTACATCACAATACACCTAATCAATCCTTTTTATTGGACATTTAGGTGGCATACTACTCTTACTTTTATAATGAAAAAGTGAGTAACATAGGTCTTTGTCTACATTTATTTTATTGATTGGTTTTTTAATTACAAGAGCAATGTAAACATACACATATCACTTTTTTACATAACTCATTTTATTTTGTATTTACAGGGGTGACATTGGTTAATAAAATTATACAGGTTTCAGGTGCACAGTTCCATAACACACCATCTGTACATCGTACCGTGTGCTCCCTGCCCCAGGTCGTCTCCTTCCATCACCATCTGTGCTCCCTTCTCTCTCCTACCTCCCCCACCTTCCCTTCTCTCTGCTAATCACCATGCTGCTGTCGATGAGGTTTAAAAAATTATTTTTTTGCTTAGTCCCTTCCCCTTTTTCACCCTGCTGCCTCCCCGCACCCCTCTGACAGCTGTCAGTCTCTGTATCTATGGGTCTGTTTCTATTTTATTTGTTAGTTGATTTTGTTCATTGGGTTTCCACTTACAAGTGAAATCATGTGATATTTGTCTTTGTCTGACTGGCTTATTTCATTTAGCATAAAACTATCTAGGCTCATCCATGCTGTCACAAAAGTCCACTGTGTGGACAAAAGCACCACAGCTTCTTTACTCTCTCATCTACTGACAGGCACTCGGGCTGCTTCAAATCTTGGCTATTGTAAGTAGTGCTGCAATGAACATTGGGGTGCGTATATTCTTTTGAATTAGTGTTCTGAGTTTCTTTGGCTATATTCCCAGAAGTGGAATCTCTGGGTCATAAGGCAGTTCCATTTTTACTTTTTTTGAGGTGACACCACACTGTTTTCCACAGTAGCTGTACCAGTCTGCATTCCCACCAACAGTGAATGAGGGTTCCCCTTTCTCCACATCCTTGACAACACTTTGTTGGGTGATGTATTGATGATGGCCACTCAGGTGTGAGGTGGCATCTCATTGTGGTTTCAATTTGCATTTCTCTGATGATTTGTGCCATTCAGCATATTTTCATACGTCTACTGGCCATCTGTATGTCCTCTTTGGAGAAGTGTCTATTCAGGTCCTTCCGTCTATCTTAAATTGGATTGTTTGTTATTTGGGTGGTGAGAATTATAAGTTCTTTATAAATTTAGGATATTAACTCCTTATCAGATATATCATTGGCAGATATGTTCTCCCATTCAGTGGGTTGTTTTTCATTTTGTTGATGTTTTCCTTTGCTGTGCAAAAACTTTTTAGTTTGATGTAGTCCCATTAGTTTATTTTTTCTTGTTTCCCTTGGATGAGGAGATAAATGAGAAAAAATATGCTATGAGAAATGTCTGCAATTTTACTGCTTATGTTTTCCAGGACTTTTATGGTTTGAATCTTTAAATCTTTTTTAACATTTAAATCTTTAATCCATTTTTTTAAATCCTCACCTGAGGACATACTTATTGACTTTTGAGAGGGGAAGGGAGGGAGAGAAGGAAACATTAATGCGAGAGAGAAACATCAACTGATTGCCTTTATATGCACCCTGATTGGGGAGTGAACCTGCAACCCACGTACATGTCCTGACCAGGAACTGAAGTCATGAACTTTAGTTTTATGGGCTGATACCCCGCCAACTGAGCCACAGCAGCCAGGGCAACCCTTTAATCCATTTTGAGTTTATTCTTGTGTATGATGTAAGAAGGTGATCTAGTTTCATGTTTTTTGCACAGATCTGTCCAATTTTCACAACACCATTTATTGAATAGACTATCTTTACCCCATTGTATGTTCCTGCCTCCTTTATCAAATACTGATTGACCACAATGATGTGGGTTTGTTTCTAGGCTCTCTATTCTGTTCCATTGATCTGTATGTCTGTTTTTCATGCCAGTACCAGGCTTTTTTTGATAACTTTGCCTTGTAGTGTAGTTTGATAACAGGGAGCATGATTCTTCCAACTTTGGTGTTCTCGAGATTGCTGTGGCAATTTGGGGTCTTTTGTGGCTCCAAATGAATTTTTGGAATATTTGTTCTAGTTCTGTGAAATCCTCCACTGATATTTAGGCAAGAATTGTGTTGAATCTATAGATTGCTTTGGATAGTGTGGACACTTTAATTATTTTAATTCTTCCTATTCATGAATATGGTATATGATTCCATTTATTTGAATCTTCAATTTCTTTCTTCAGAGTCTTATAATTTTCCAAATACAGTTCTTTTACATCCTTGGTTACATTTTCCTAGGTATTTCATTAATTTCTGATTCAATTGTAAATGAGATTGTTTTAAGTTTCCCTGAGAATTCATTATTGGTGATTTTAATGCAAATGACTTCTGGATATTTATTTTTGTATTCTGATACTGTACTAAATTCATTTATCAGTTCTAGTAGTTTTTTGGTGGAATCTTTAGGGTTCTCTGTATAACATATTTTGCCATGTACAATGCATACCCACGTTTTTGGACCAAACTTTCAGGAAAAAAAATCTTTTGTTTTAATTTTTAATTCAATTATTTATTTATTTATATTTAGATACTTGTTTTTTGTATTATATAGAAATTTTAGTATTTATTTTTTAACATATTATGGTATAAGAAATTTTATGTAACAAATAATTACAAAACACAAGAATAGGTGCAAGATACAAGAAATGTTATGTACCATTAACAAATTTATAATATTTATGCATCATAGAAGGCCAAGAACTCTTCATCACTGTCAACATCAGAAGTATCATCTTCTTTAATCTCTACATTATCAGTATCTTCTGAAGAGTCATTCCTCATCCTGGTAAATTTCATCACCCTCAGTTCCATCCATAGCATTGCTGATGCTACGTTTTTTAAAACAATTACACAACCACTTCCTTCTTGGAAGGAACAGATCCTAGGATCCAATCACAGACCTGGGCGATGGATGCTTCCTTGATCCTGCCTGCAGGTGTTAAATCATTACCAGCTGACAGCACCCATGACGTCCGCTCTTTCTTCATTAGGGCCTTAAAGGGCTTATTTACTGATACGTCAAGAGGTGGCATTTGGCTGGTTAGCCCACCAGCTATCACAGCAAGTTGGGTTTTCAAGTCTGCTGCAGTTGCTTTTGCAGTTTGTGTAACATGGGCTTTGAAGTGATCAAAGACAAGCAAAACTGGTTTTTAAATAATCCTCCAGGTCTTCGTGACCAGACTCCATTAAACCAGACTTTCATGCCTTCTTCATTCATCATCCATCCTTCTTCATGCACGTGGACAATAACTCCAGTTGGAATCTTTTCTTTTGGAAATGTTTTTCTTTTAAAGATGATCGCAGGTGGTAGCTTCGTCCCATCTGCACAACCGGCTGGAATAACAGTGAAATGTGTTTTCTCATGACCACTGGTTCTAACAGCCACGGTCTTTGCTCTTTTGACACCCACAGTTCTGTTGAATGGCACGTCAATGTGAGTGTGACCTCATCTGTCTATTTGGGACTATTTGGGACAGCTCAGAGTTGTCAGTCTTTCGAAGACTGATAACATACGAATGAAATTCCAAAACTTGATTGTCATAGGCTGCTGAAAGTTTTGGGGCAAGTTTTGTTTGTGTCCGCATGCTCAAACCTTCTCTTCATAAAGTAGAGGCACCATTCAGGTGTCCCTGAGAAATTATCGATGTTTTTTTCTCATGCTATCCTTTTCCTTCTTCTTGTGTCATCTTGGTTGAAACAGAGATCCCAGGTGACGCTGCTCCAGAATCCAGGTCTTCACCTGCTGCTCCACCTCCGGCCACTTCGGAGGCTTCCCTGGCATTGCCTTCTTCTGTCTTGGCATCTGAAGAAGCTTTTCTTCCTGTCTCCTCCACAATCTGCTGACACCCTCTGTGGGAGGAGGTCCAAAGTGTCTTTTGGCAGCTGTGTTGCCATGCTTTTTGGCAAATGTTTAGTTTAATGTTTTTAGTATACGAAAACCATCTTGACATTTTCCAAAAATTTCTCCTGCCTAAAGTGTAGGAAGAGAAATGTCACACTGTTCACCCTATGGTAATAAAGTCGGCATCACCTATCTTACCAAGTGGGTAACAATTGGTCATGTATCTTATTCTGCAGATAACAGTATGCCGCTCTTTTCATTTAGTTGAATTGTGGGCTGAAACTGCTTTCCTTGCAAGTTTGTCCTAAGTTCAACAAAACTGATTATCATATTCCAGGGGATTATTTTGCATACAGGTATCTTTATTGCTTTCTAGAGTTACACTTTTAACACATAAGCATAAATAAAAAAATAAAAACGTTTACATAGATACAGAATTAGTACGACACATGTGTAATGTGCATCCTTATTTTTCCCTAAAAAACATGGGCAAAAAAGTGTGTATTATACATAGCAAAATACAGTACGTCATCTGTACATAGTGACAGTTTTACTTCTTCCTTTCTAATTTGGATGCCTTTTATTTTTTCTTCTTGTACGATTGTTGTGACTAGGACTTTCAGTATTACGTTGGATAAGAGTGGTGAAAGTAGACATTCCTGTCTCGTTTCCAATCTTAAGAGAAATACTTTTAGTCCTGCCCCATTGAGTATGATGCCGGTTGTGGGTTTGTCATATACAGCCTTTATTGTGTTGAGATATGGTCCCTCTACTCCCATTTTTCTGAGAGTTTTTATCATAAATGGGTGCTAGATTTTAGCAAATGCTTTTCCTGTATCTATTGATATGATTATGTGATTTTATACTTTATTTTGTTTATGTGATGTATTACATTCATTGATTTGTGAATACTGTACCATCCTTGCATCCCAGCAATAAATTCCAATTCATCATGGTGAAATATATTTTTAATGTAATGCTGGATCCAGTTGCTAATATTTTGTTGAGAATTGTAGCATCTATTCTCATCAAGGAAATTGACACATAATTTACATTTTTGTAGGGTCTATCTGGTTTAGGAATTTAGGATAATGTTGACCTTGTAAAATGAGCTTGGGAGTCTTCGTCTTAAATTTTGTGGGATAGTTTGAGAAGGATAGGTGTTAGCTTTTCTTTGAACGTTTGGTAAAAGTTTCCTGTGAAGGCATCTGGTCCAGGGCTTATGTTTATTAGGTGTTTGATTACTGCTTCAATTTCATTAGTTGTAATCAATGTATTCAGATTCTTTGATTCTTCCTGATGAAGTTTTGGAAGAGTGCACGTTTCCTGAATTTATCCATTTCATCCAGATTACCCAAGTTGTTGGCATATACGTTTATAATATTTTCTTACAATCAATCCCCTGTATTTCTGTGGAATCAGTTGCTACTTCTCTTTCATTTCTGATTTTATTTATTTGGGTCCTCTTCCTTTTTTTCTTGAAAAGCCTGGTTAAAGGTTGTCAATCTTGTTTATGTGTTCAAAGTGTCAGTCAGCTCTTGGTGTCATTGATCTTTACTATTGCTTTTTAGAGTATTTTATTTCTGCCCTGATTTTTGCCATTTCCTTTGTTCTACTCACTTTGAGCTTCATTTGTTGTTTTTCTAGTTCATTTAAGTGAAAAGTTCTATTGTTTATTTGAGATTTTTCTTGTCTCTTGATATAGACCTGTAATGCCATGCTTTTCCCTCTGAGGACTGCTTTCGCTGTGTCCCATACATTTTGGGGTGTTGTGCTCTCATTTTCATTTGTTTCGAGGTATCTTTTGATTTCTTTCTTGATCTCATTGTTAACCTATTTATCATTTAGTAACACGTTATTTAGCTCCCATGTCTTTGTATGTGTTTTCAGTTTTATTCTCGTGCTTGATTTCTAGCTTCATACCATTACAGTCAGAGATTCCTGACATGATTTCAATCGAAAATTTATTGAGACTTGTTTTGTGTCCACCCTTCATTGTATGCTCTGAAGAGATCAATTAAATCCATGTGGTCCATTTCAGGCTACTGTTTCCTTGTTGATTTTCTGTCTGGAAGGTCTATCCATTGATGTCAATGGGATGTTAAAGTCCCCTTCTGTGACCATATTACTGTCAATCTCTCCCTTTATATCCATCAAGATTTGCTTTAGATACTCTCATAAACTAGGCACAGTCATTATATAATCTATGAGTGATAATGCCAAAATCTAAAGTATTCATTGGTCTGTGTCTATGGTCTATTTTTTTCTGCTAGTTCTTATACATGGTGCTTTATTTCCTTTTTGTGCTTGGTTGTGTGTGCACGTGTGTGTGTGTGTGTTGGTCATCGACCTTAAAAATTATCCATGGGGATTCTTTGAAATAAGTTGAAAGTAACTTCCTCCAGAGAGGAGGTGCAACTGCTTTCCTAGGTATCTAGAGAGAGTAACATTTAAACTTTGATATTACTTTCAACTGCTCATGTAGTATGAATTCAGACTCCAAATCTGTATCTATAAGAGGACTGACTTCCTGATTTAACTTCTTACAGATGGTTTTGCCTCTTTTCTGCTCAAACCAAGGCAACTTTTCTGGCAAATCCTGAGAGTGGGAAGAAAGAAGGTTTCTTTCTAGTACACCCTTACCTTAATGGTGAAGCCAGCTGGGTTCTAGCTTAATCTTGGGAAGATCTCCGTTATGTTCACCATTTCAGATGGAGTCGTGGGCCACGGTTTCTAGCACTCCTTCTTTGTGGTTGGAGAACCACAGAGCCTCCCTGAAATGCCCCCAGGTCAAACCAGTGTGTGCGTTCCCCTTCTCAGTGTTCTTTTCCCTGCAGACCCTGGTCTAGTAATTGTGTTACATATAGTCAGCTCTTCAATATTTTCACGGAGTTTTAAAAATTTTTATCCAGCATTTTTAGTTGTTTTCAATGGTCAAAACAACCTAACTCAATATTTTCAGAAAACAAGTTCAATATATTCTCAATGAAAAGTTTCAAATTGTACAGATAGACACAGAGTAAAACTTGAAAACCACTTTTCAACTATACCACCATTCCAACATCCATCCTCTTCCAGGTGCTTTTTTTCTTCTAGCTCCATTTCTATGCCTCTATATTTACATGTATTCACATTTATTTTGTTTCTTTTTATAATAATATTGGGTCACAGTATAAACAGTTTATGCCTTAATTAATTAACTGTCTGTCTCTGGCTATATTCCCAGTACTGGAACGTCTGGATTCAGAAATACGACAGATGCGGCCGAACTACCTCCTCCCAGTTACGCTGCCCTCAGCGGTGTGGAGTGTATGTCTCTCCGCACACTGACGGATCCTTGATATTCCTGGTTTATAATTTTTACGTCAGTCTCATTGGCAAAAAATGACATCTCAATATTTTAATTTAAATTTTATTTCTCTATTACGAGTTTGATCTTTTTTATGTTATTTGGCCATTTGTATTCTTGTGAGTTCTTCATTTATGCACTTTGATTTTATTTCCTATCAATTGACTGTCTTTAACTAAATTTGTAGAATTCCTTACAAAACTTGTTAAATAGGTTGTAAAATATATTCTTTCTGCCCACTTATGTCTTTTGGCCTTACTATAGCTTTTATTGCATAAACCTTTTATATTTGTGTGAGTTAAATGTCTCAAACTTTATGGAAGTATTAGAAGGTATAGTAGAATCATTTTTTAAATTGGGGTGATGAACCTTCCTAAGATACAAATTCATCTTGTGTAGTTTTCTGAGAAATCTCATTAGGGTTTTTCATTGGGAATGTAGTAAATTTGTGATTTAATTTGAATAAATTTCCATCTTTTTACTATTAATCCTCAGAAGTCATTAATAGTACATGTCTCTCCATTCATTAGACTTCTTTTTTCTTCTTAATTCCAATGTTTACTTCATGGTTACTTTGTGTCAGGTGGGTTTCCTGGTGTTTCACAGTTTTTGTTGCTCCTACAAATAGGATAGTTTTTCTAATGCTATTTTCAATAGTTTATTATTATAATGAGGAAATGCTAATTATTTTTGTATGTTTAGGTGGTGCCTGGCCTCTTGTGTATTTTAGCTAGTTCTAATAGTTGAGCTCTTAGATTTTCTTAGAAAATGGGCTATTACAAAAAGTCAGTTTTTGCTTTTACTGGACAACTATTCTTTTTATTAATTTCTTCTTTCTTTAAAAGTTCATGTTATCTTTATGAACTGCTTTCCTCCATTTTCTTTTACTTTATTTTGGTATGTTCTATCTTCTTGAATTAAAAGCCTCATTAATTAATTTCTAATCTCTGTTTTCTAATAAGTATATTAAAGATATATAGTTCCATCTCAGTATAGTTTTAGCCATATCCCACAGGTTTTGACATACAGCATTTTTGTTAACTTCATTTATATGTGACTTACAACTTAAGTTGTATTTTACTTTTTAACACCAAAATGTTATTTTCTGAAATCCTTTTTTAAAGGAATACAATAATTATAATAAAAAGAACAAGAATAAAAATAATAAAGCAAAATAAAGCCAAAAAGATAATTTGAGCAGTACATATACATACAGACATACAAGAAAAGTAGCTTCGATACACTTTGAAACTGTAGGGTCTACAGTTCAACTCCTAGGGACACTCATTTAAAATCAATTTTTAAATTATTTTTATTTATTTATTAAATACTTTTATTACTTACACTGTTACAGTTGTCCTACTCCCCCCCTTTATTCCCCTGTGCCTGCACCCCTCTCCCACCAGTATTCCCCCCTCCCTTAGTTCATGTCCATGGGTCTGTACATACGTTCTTTGGCTTCCATATTTCCTATACTATTATTACCCGCCCCCTGTCTATTTTCTACCTACTATTTATGCTTCTTATTTCCTTACCGGGAATAATAATGTAAAAACTATTATCTGTGCCCTGGCTGGTGTGGCTCAGTGGACTGAGTGCCGGCTGGAGAACTGAAAGGTCACTGGGTCAACTCGCGGTCGCGGCACATGCCTGGGATGTGGGCTGGGTCCCCAGTAGGGGGCATGTGATTGGTATGTCCTGAACATGGACGTTTCTCACCCTCTCTTTCTCCCATCCTCCCCCCCATAAATAACTAAGTAAAATCTTAAAAAAAAAGAATAAAGGGAAGTTTAACTTAAAAAAATTATCTGTATAATATTCCTTTCAGTGAAATCACTAACTCAAAGGGCATATACTTAACAAAATGGCTAGGTACTGCTAAACTGCTGGGAACAAGTCGCCTCAACTGTCATCAACACTGACAGCACACAATGAACCCTGTTTCATCATGCTGCACATTACCAGACTTTAAGTCTTTCTCTGCAGTTACCATATTGTTTTAAAATTTTCATGTCTCTAAATCTGATTGAGGCCTATAGCTTTTTTAAAGTTTAAAGGCATTTATATTTTGTTTTCTGAGAACTAGCTTACCTTGTTTCTTTGTTTTTCCAGCTTTAACTGGGTAAGTTTTTGGCTCATTATTTTATGATATTATAGTTAGAGAGCGTGATCTACATGAGTATGCTTTTTTGGCTATACAAGTGAATAGATTTTCTTTGAGCTTAATATATGTTCAATTTTTTTGAAACATTTCTTAGGTGTTTGAATAGGGATTTGTTTGTTTGACTTTTTTATGAATTGGGAATAAAATTCTGGAAATAAAATTCTAAATACAGGGTGGGGCAAAAAGTAGGTTTACAGAAGTTTGTATGGAAAAATAATACAATAACTAATAAATAATAATAGAAGAATAAACTCTGACTTTTATGTACTAACAACTGTAAACCAACTTTTGCCCTACCTTATATATTTATTTGATAAAATGTGTTAACTGAGTTATTCAAATCCTCAATTCCTTTTTATTTTGGTTTATTTGATCTACTGAATAAATAGGTTAATATTTATCACAATAACTGTGAATTTCACAGTGTATGCTTGTATTTATTAATACATTTAGAAGCTCTGATGTCAGTTAAATTAAGTTTAACATTATTATCTTTTTGGTGGATTATAGTTTTTGTTGTCATGAATTTTATTATCACTGATATTAATATTCCTGTATTTGTTCATTGTTGCAGTCAGAATTTGTTATGTATTTTTTATTCCTTTATTTTCATCCTTTATATATTGCTTTCTTTAGGATATCTCTCAAAAATACCATGTAACTCAATTTTAAGCCATTGTGAGAGCTACTATCTATTAACAGGAGAATTTTATTCATTAATATTTATTGTGATAATTGGCATATTTTTCTTTTTACTTTCCTTCCTGCTTTTTGTTGATGACTGCTTTTTCCTTTTAGTGACTTAGAAATTATACATCTAATTTTTTCCTAATGGTAGCTCTTAAAATTTTAAAACACACAGTTAAACATATATTTTCCCATCCATTTCTGATGTTAATTAATGACTATTATTTCTCCTAAACAGGGAAAGAAACTTGACAAGTTTAACTTCCTTTCTCCTACAATTTTCTTGGATTTTTATCTTCAGGTTACTAAAAATGTTTTACATCATATATTAATATTTTGAGACAACTACAATTTTTACTGATTTCTTTCCTTATTTCTTAAATTCATTGTTTCCTATTTCTTGCATTCACTGTTACTTTTGTGGCCTTAACTCCCTCAGTATTCATTTCTCAGAGTGGTTCTGTAGGTTTTCAACGGGATTTTGATTCCACCTATTAGATACACTTGGATTAAGGTCTGAAGTCAGAACTGAGCCAAGTAGGGAAGTATGAGCAGCACACGAGATACCTGTTTGTTGGAGTAAGTTAGAGAGGGGCTACGTGGGTCCAGAACTAGGTTCCAGGGCAGGGAGTGGGAAACGCTGATCCCTGGTGTAGGTAAAGTGGTACGACCCTGGAGCTCGCAGGTGGGACCACAGTCTCCTGACTGTAGCAAAGGTGGCCGTTTCCTTAGTGGGCTAGGCCCATCTAGAGACTGCTTCTCCAACCCTTCTAATGATTTTGTAGATAAACTCATTCTTTGTATATTAATAATTTTCTACTTTAGCCAGAGTGAATGCTCTTTTTTTTTAATTTTTTTTTTCCTTTTAGATTTTATTTATTTATCTTTAGAGAGGAAGGGAAGGAGAGAGGGAGAGAAACATCAATGTGCGGTTGCCTCTTGTATGTCCCCTGCCGGGAACTGGCCTGGCAACCCAGGCATGTGCCCTGACTGGGAATCGAACCGCGATCCTTCGGTTCGCAGGCCCTCGCTCAATCCACTGAGCTACACCAGCCAGGGCCCAGAGTGAATGCTCTTATAATGGAATCATAACAGCAGACCATCCTTGACTTCTCTCCCTCCATCTACGCCACATCCTGTTGGTAAGTGTGCTCTAAATAGTCTTCAAATTACCCTCTTCTCCAGCCTCACTGTCTCAGTTCAGGCCCTCGTAAACTCTCTCTTGGACTAGAGACTGGCCTCTTGACTGGTATCCATTCCTTCCATCTGTGTCAGCTCAAACAGCAGCTTTTCTAGAACATAAATCTAACCACATGATTATTGTGCTTAATTATGAGGCACAAGTGTTCCTTTTGTTTTGCATGGATTGCAAGGCTCCTCAAAATCAGACCACAATCGATCTTTCTAGCTTCATTTCCTATCATTATTCACAATCACCCCATGATCCAATTACACTGAAACTATTTCCCATTCTTTGTGCCTTTGCACATCCTCTTTGCCCGCACCTGCTACCTGAAATACTTGTACAGATTCCTGCAGAACTAGATGAATGTACCTCTTTGTGACACCTTCCCCAGTGTTCTTCCAAAATGCTCTTAGTCTCTTCTGTGCTCCCATAGCCCTCTTATAGCATCTGATTTTATTAGAATTGTTTATCTATATCCTTAACCTATTAGCTTATAAGCCATGCAAGAGTGAAGACTTTGTCCTATTCATTTTTATATCCCCACTTTGAATAGGGCCAGCTACAGAGCAAATTTAGGATCAACGTTTATGAGATGTATAAATAGCACAGTTAAGAGGTGTGTGGAGTTTATTCCCTTTTCTAGTGCAACAGTGATTCTATAAAACTATAGAAATTAAGGGTTACCTGGCATCACCCAGAATTGAAATCATACGGTACTGGGGTAACTCAGAAGAGGCTACATGTGCTAGGATTCCAAAGAGCCTTTCAGCCATTATCATATCATTCTGTGTCACCTGAAGAGATACAACAGAGATGGGTCAAAAATGACACTGTCTCTTAGCTTGATACAACTACTACAATTCCAAATAAACATCCAGATTAAGTATTTTCTTTGTCATCCAGGGAAGTACATTCTCCTGGGCTATAAGAAGAGTTCTCATTGCTACTTCCCATTCTTCCCTGAGCTTTACGAGAATGAGGCTTATGGTAATGAAGGATGACTAGAAGTTGAGTTCACACTGACTGAGAAGCCATACTTCCTGAGAATTATACAGAGGCACCTTAAATTCTTCATGAATTTTTCAGAAATCCTTTAGCTTTTTAGAGCAGAATGATGTATGGAAGAAAATTCTCAAGTGTCCATGAAATGGGTTCATTTTAATAATGTTTCAAAGGAAAGGCAAGGTGGTGCTCAGGCCTTGCTCCTCTAAGGATAATTCCATCCCTACCGAAGAGAAAGAATGCTGGATTAGCAAGGGTACTCCTTTTCATTCTGAAGTTGTGGTTGCCTTTCAACACTACAGAGAATAACTTGTCACAGGTATTCCACGTGAGGGTTCATTCCTGTTAACCAAGAAAATGCTGAAAGCCGGACTTGGATTAATATCTGGGCATATTTTCTTTAATGTGAAATAGTGTTGCTTGCTTTTTAAATACTATTAGTTTGTTTATATAATCTGGTGGTTCCCAACCAGGGGCCATTTTATCCCCTACGGAACGCATCCAGCGACGCTTCGGTTGCCGCACCTGGTGAAGGGGTGCTACCGGCATCTAGTGGGTAGAGGCCAGAACTGTTGCTACACATCCCACAATGCACTGGAGAGACCCCAAAACAACAGAGCTGAAGTTGAGAAACCTCGGTATAATTAAATTTTGAATCTTTTGAAAGTTCATTCTTCACACTAGCACAGGCATTTTCTGAAAAAATAAACCCATAATTCACGAGCATCTCATGAATCAGTGCAGACTGACTCGTTCCATTCCTTTCACTAGACTCTCCTAGTTAATGAGGCTGCTGCTCCCACAGACCCTTCCTTTAGCTGACAATTAACTTGTGTGGTCTAATATAGTCACCTAGTGGCCACTGCAGGCCACTACTCCATCTCTTCTTCAGGTTCATAACCCAGTTGAGCTCTACCTCAAGCAACACCCTTCACTCTTACACAAATAGAAATAGAAATATCATCATACATTACTATATACTGTCAAGGATGAGATAAGCAGCTTTGTTTTAAGTTATTTATTAAAGGGTCAAATATCTCTGGCATTGACATTTTTGGAACTTTAAATCAGATTAAATTATACTGGTTCTTTCTCATTCTTTTCTACTTTCTACAATTATAGTATACTAATCCTTTCTGCTTCTATAATATATTATTGCACCTCTAGCAGTGGTCCATGTCTGAGTAAATACACTACCTTAGAGTCAGTCAGGATAACAGTTTGGCTATTAATCATGGAAAATTATCCATGGCCAAAACAATCATTGTATTTCCAGTCCAGGGTGAAACTGGAAGTAGCTTTGGAAACCTTTGGGACTAATATTAGGTCTGACCATGGATTCACAGCCTGTCTGGGGCGGTACCAAGAGGGTAGACAAGAGTACACAAGACTGAACCAAATCTCCTAAGAACTAGCTAGAGAAATCAATAGTTATCTCAAGGTTCCAGATTTGGCCTTATCGTTAACAGACGGCTGACACTGTGGTCACGGGCCTACCCTGGTGGGTACAAATTTCACATGGCTCTTATACAGTGAAAGTCTCCTCACAGTATGCTGGATTTTGGGGGTTCTAAGCCAGAGGGACTTGGAGTGTATCAGCTACAGGAAAACACAGGTGCTCTTACCACCATGCCACCCAAGCTGAATACAGCTCATCTTACAATAAGGAGGTCTTCCAAAGTTTAAGAGATAATCACAATAATACTAACAGCATATTAAAGATTTTTTCCTTTGGAGGACTACTGAAATTCACTTCAGGAATTCTACAGTAGAGAAAGAAGCATAATTTCTCTCTTAGCTTCCTAAATAATATTTGAGGAGACCATGGTCTTTGAGTAACTGCAGGATTAACCTTGTGACCAGCTAGCAGAAGCAACCTGGAAAACAACTTTTCATTACTAATTCCAGTTACCAGGCCCCAGGTCCGAGCCACTCAGTGCAGACATGCCACAGGCAGCTCTTACAAACTACACAAAAAGCAGTCCAGAGGCTTGTTTTGTTTCCTCCATTTCTCTCATGTTTTCCATTCTCTTCTTTCACCCTTACTCCTTGCTCACTTCTCCTCCTCATCTCTTCTTTCGGTAACCACTCTTCCTTCCCTGTGTGTATTCTCTTCCTCCCATTTTGCTCTTCCCTTCCTCTGCCATGACCCTTACTAGCTGCTATTTGGGTATTACTTCCTCATCCCCTCTTGCATGCTGGGCAGTCTACAGAGCACTTTTAAAAACACAAAGATCAGATTACCTATAGAAGTATTCTTTTTTTTAAAACTGTCATTCTACCAACCTTTTTACTTCTCTGAATGCTTACAAGCAACAGTAAAAATACTTACTATTTATCATGACCTGGTTACTATTTTATTTTCAGAATTTGTCTAGTGCTTTAGAAGTTTTTGAATAAATAGATTTTCAGCTTTTTGACATTTTAACTGTCCAGATTTAAAAAAATGCTTCTCGAAGGTCCCAACGTGGTTACTGAAATCCCTGACCGCTTCTATGACCGTTCGTTCGCCTGAAAAGGAGTGCCGTCACCCCACAGTGGCTCAGCGTCTGGCTTACCTCGGCCCCATTTATTCTCTGTACACTGAAATGGCTCAGCCTGAACAGCACATAGTATTTCCAGAGTGTAAAGTTGACAACAGGATTTCCTTGAGGATCAATTGTCAACTGGTCAACGCGACGGAGTTGTGCTAATGCATTAAATTGCTGCAGCATTACAAGATTCGTTTCCTTGAATTTAAGGTGCTACAATAATAAAACATACAAAAAGAACGTAAGTTTAACCAGCTTGATATACTAACATTAAAATTTCACTGATAATTTCCTCAGTAAATCGGTAAACTTTAGGCTTAGCTAGTATGTTTTCAATTAAATTAAGTCAACTGAATGTACTAAATGTTTAATTTGTATGAATAAATTTAATGCACCTAATACTCACTGAGGAAATCCATTAATCCCTCCAGTATTGAATTCAAAATAATTTCCATTCTGCAAAGGACATCCCCTCATTTATTAACAAACTCAATTTCTTAAAAATTATATAAATATACAATAAAATAAAAAAAATTTATAAATACACAGTAACTCATTACAACGGTTTTATATACTTTTGCTGAAATTAAAACTTCAGAGTGAAGAGTAAAAATAAAATTTTCAGAACTTTATAAATACAGGCTTCACAATGCTTCTTCTGAGAGAACTAGTTAGCCATTATACTTGTACCTTCCCAATTACTAGTATGTAGGCTACTAAACTGGCTACAGCAAAATCAGGTTATGAAAACTGAAATGCTAATATAAGTGTTCTGTCTGGGAAAATGGATGTTCTTTTATGCAGATACTGGCTCTATTTCTCTCTATCTTATTTAGGGAGAATGATGTGAAAAAAGAACAGGGCAGGTGAGAGATACCACTTGTCTAACAGAGGAAAACACGGTAACTCAAAAAAGAACTCATGGAAATCAGTTTCTGCAAATGCATACCAATAAACAATATAATAATACCATAATTGAAAAATGCTGTCAAAGTAATTTTAATGACCTACTAAAATTATTAGGTCATTAAATGTTGTTAGGGGACTATGATAATTACATAAAAATGTACATGTCCCATTAATACCAAGTAACATAAATGAATATATAATATATGGTTCGGTGAGGTCCTGTTGAATGCTTTACAAGTAAAAGAACAACTTGAATAAAATTATATTAATCCTTTGTATTCCATAAAGAATCATTTTCTTTATAATTTCTAATATTAACAGAAAGCTGCAAGGGCATTTATGAATACTGATTTAAATCTCAGATCCAGAAAATAACACAAAAACTTAGTCTCTCTGTCAGATAGAAATTGCGTAAGAGTTAAAAACAGGTGTTTAGCCTAAACATACAAGTCACAATTGAGAATAATTCAAATCTGCTAAAAGGAAATGTTTACCAGAGAATTAGGGAACTTCATCTTCAACTTGGGAAGCACTTGGACGATTTCATCAAATTCCATGAAAGTGAAGGACACCGTTGTCACCATGCCGGCTGTCTGAACGCTCCAGTTCCGGTCCAGGCACTCCAGCGCACCTGAGCCGTACAGGGAAAGCGTGTCCCCGTCCACGTCAACAAGGTACGTGTCTGTGGCAGACAAACCTTGTAAAGCACTGGTGAGCACTGAGTCCAGAGACCTGGAAAACCCAACACACAACTTTACCTGATAGTCTTACCATGCAAGTAAATAACAGAATATAAAGGCCTGTTGGAAAATGTATTTAAAATTCTATATTCACTTTTTCATTTCAATAATTAAACTCAGAGCACCAAAGACTAATTTTCAATAGAATATCAGGAAGTTTTGTATCCTTCTAGTCATATATTTTATTTCAAAAAGAGGCTGATGTAAATAAAAAAATGCCACTTTTAAATCCAAATTAATATTCTGTTTAGCTTTAAAACGATCCATTTAATGTATCATGGATATGTTTTCATGTCAATACAAATAGGTTTTCCTAATGTATAAAGTATTCCACAGCTGGAAAAAAAACATTTTATAAAAACATTATTTCTATAGCAAGAACCATGATACAAAAATATGTTTATAAAACACTTGGGAAGACATAAAATAACTCTTAACAGTTAATCTCTCAGATGTTGGGTTGAGGGATTACTTTGGCTTTCTACTTTTGAATACTTCAGTTTTGTCTGAAATTTTGTGTGTGTATACTATAATTATAAGAAGTGAAATTAATAAAAATTTCCTCCCCATTTTGAAATAAGAAATGATTAAAAATAATCCACTATTTATTCTATACAACATATACATACACACATACGCTACTCAATATGATAGTTGTTAGCTTCTGTAAAAGTCACGTAATGATAGCCAGAGACAAAAAGAAATAGCTCACTGCAACTCAGATTTTACGATTTTACCCAATCTCGAAACTCAAACAAAGCTTGGCTTTTACTCCATGTTTTCATTCTGGCACTTTGGCTCTCATAAGCGCCCTTACTCATTTTAGTGCCTCGTTCTCCTTTGTGCTTCTGTGGGCGTTCGCATGCCCCGCCAGCCCATCAATGCTCACGCTTCGACATAATGACATGTTTACCATCTCGCCTCCTCTGTCGGATAGTGAGTTCCTTGAGGCTAAACATTATATTTGTTCATCTTTGGCTGTCCTAGGGCCTAGTAATGGGCTTTTTACAATATATAGTGAATAACTGCATTATTAAAGATCGTCAAAATTTTTACAATGCTGATATTGAGGGATAAAGCTGACAACCATCACCCTGTTGGTTTATCATGCTTTATTAGACTTACATAAACTTATTTCAGGACAACCAGTTAATCTGCAACACACCTGTCTACATGATAACAAGCTGAGTAATAACATGAGTCAACTCTAAGTAAACACGCAACAGAAAGGCTTGATTTCTGACAGGCTACTGCTTAAGACAATGATTATCATACAACTATAGTCAAACATTCAGTGAGCAGTAGTATACGAATAACCTTAGATGATAATCCTATAAAGGTAAAGGATGACAATGAAGCAAAAATGAGAACTAAGAGTTCTTTATATTGTGCTTTGTATGACAGATCTGTGTTGACCTATGTAGAGCATATGATCATTTCTGAAATGATAAAGGAAAAGAGCTCCACTTCACTGCCACTGAAGTAAAGAAGGCTCGATGGACAGAGCGAGCAATCCTGTGATGACGGCACTTCCCGCCTTGCACAGCCGTTCCCGTCCACTCATCTGCCTCCATCACTAAACACGGTGATCCTCGAAGGCTTGGGCTTGTTCGCAGTCACACAGTGAATGAGTACCCAGCAGAGCTCCTAGCGCAGGCTGTGCTCCCTAATATTTGAGTTAACGAAGTCAATTATGAAGTTTTTTAAGAGTCTATTGACTCTTATATGAAGGATTCCCAACCACAAGCTGTAGTTTGAGCAAAGGGGCAGAATCAGTGATACAGACACAAACAGAGTTAGAAGAAGTACTCTCAGGTGAGGCAAAGACAAATGAAGAAGTAAGGTCGAGGCAGGAAAAAGAGGTTGGAGTGATGCCTGAAGGCCAAGATATCTAGCAAAAGAAGTTTATTTTAATGTAAAAATAATGGGGAGTCAGAGTTGTACACCAAAAACATGAATAAATCATTTGAGAAGTGGTGTATTTTACATTATATATTTGGAAGTATCTTGCCTTCCTTTGTCCATATGATTAAAAGTAAAGACTATAACTACAGATCAATCTAAGATGGCGACTGTGGAACTGGAAACTACTCCTGCTCCTAATATCCCACCTACAGAAGAGGAGGAAGCAGAAGTTACCTGGAAGTTTGCTAACACAGAACAGATGGACACTCTGATTTAAAAAAAAAATGATAAACGCAACACTCGGCAAGCAAACCTGTGGTTTATCTCTAAGTTTGATACTGTTGAAGACCTTTGAGCTCTATATAACTATATCCAGTTGTCTAGTAATTTAGTGCCTGGTGGAGATAGCTCACTTTTTAAAGACAGTAATTGAGCTTATATGGGAAGATGAGAAGCAAAGGAGGAGGGCCATGGCTAAGTACATTGAACAAACTGCTGAGGACAAAGTGATCTAGAGTGCTCTTAGCTAGGGACATTGCTGCATCTTACTGGAGAATCTTTTGATGACTACAGTGGTAATGGATGTGGAGCTGTTGTTAATGTTAGAGCCAAAGGCAGTAAGACAGTGACATGGACTACTGGCTGTGCAAATGGAAGCCGTTACACATGTGGGGGGTACCCAAGGAAAGGCCAGGACTTCCTCCAGGGATGACGACTGGTTACCAGTCCCATGCAGACACTGCTACTAAGCGGGTTCCACCACTAAAAATAGGTTTGTTGTTTAAGAAGACACCTTCTGCATTCTCTCATAGGAGACTGCCTCAATCGAGATTTGGGAGCTGAATCAAAGCTTCTTCAAAAGGAGAGTGGACTGCATTTAAATTTAATTTCATCTAAACGTTGCTAAGATACAAAAGTCTCATTTGCCTTTGTATTGTACTTCTGTGTTAATTCTTTATTTAATTTTATATAGAGTGTCCACTTATCCTAATCAAAGAATTATAGTACACATTGTCCCTAAGATCTCTAAATGTGTTCCTGGACCACTCTGTAACAGCTTAGTAGAATTACTATTACAAACACATTTTACCCATCTACAATATTCAAAAAGAACTTGGATTTCATCCTGGCCAGGCAGTTCAGCTGGCTGGAGTGTTGTCCCAATACACCAGAGTTGCTAGTTCAATCTTCAGGCAGGGCACATACAAGAATCAACCAAGGATGCATAAATAAGTGGAACCACAAATTGATGTTCCTTCCTCTCCTTCCCCCCTCTCTCAAATCAGTTGGAAAAAAAAACTTGAGGCATAAAAAATATGCCTTTATAAAAAAGAACTTGTATTTCTATACCTCACAAGCAAGAATTCTGTGTCCCATGGCACGAGAGAGCGCACTTGGCTGCTTTGACCGAGTATGATGCACACAGTGTTCTCGCCGTTTGTTTCGTTTCACAGCGCTGCTTTTCCTGTGTGCTCTTGCTTAGGGCTGCTAGATTTTAATTTATTTGTTTCCTTACTTGATAACGCTAGTCATTTTAATTTTAGTTTTCATTTGTTTTGCTTTTGTTCTTTTCCTCATGGAACACTGGTGAAAGATCACGAATAAGACACAAAGGTGGAATGAACGATTTTGTGCGCTCTTTTGGTGATTTTGGGGTTTTTGCAACTACAAAGTTTTGCTACAATTTATGCATTTCATTCAAATTAGTAATCCATGTCTCTGTGATTTCCTAAATACAACTGTGGATTATTAAAAATGTAACATCATACTTATATTCTTAATTAGAATTAGTAAGTCTGTTTTTCTTCTCTATGCTATATTTTAACACTTTTATTACTTAGGTTATTTTGCTTTGGTTAAGAAATAGCTCAAATAGGAAATGGGGAACATGCTGAAAGTCACCAGAGGGGAGAGGGGAGGGAATTTCAGGGGAAAAGGGGAAGGATTTACAGGAACAAGTATAAAGGACACATGGACAAAAACTATGGTGGGGGTGGAAATGGGAGGGAGGTGGGGAGGGCTGGGGTGGCGGGTTCGGGTGAGAATAAAAGACAGAAAACTGTACAAGATCAACAATGAAAATAAAAATTAAAAAAAAAAAAAAAGAAAGAAATAGCTCAAATAGAAAAGCAGTCCCATTTCTATTACGACCATGGACCAAAATGTGTATAAAACGTGCACAGTGAAATTGCATTTTAGACAACTAGAGCTGTACACTTCTCCACCTCTACAGGAGGTTTGTGCTTCTTACTGTAGCACAGTGTCTACTGTGTACTCTGCCGTGTCTTCCACATGAACAGCATAAGTCTGGAGCACTATTTGATTACTGTGTTTATTTCAATTTAAAATAAACTGCATAGGTAGCATCTTATATATGGAATTTTAAAAAGAATATAAACTAAAGAATAAAAGTATATCATCAGAAAGGAATTATTTGTTTTGTTTAATGTTTTGTCAAGCAAACTGTTGGGAAAATAAGCGAAATAATAAGCAAGCCTAGATTGAGCAAAAACAGTTGTATAATTACAAAACAAAGCAGACATAATCTCCAATTTATATAGATCTGGTATGGATATTCAGTAAGAACAAATGCCAAGTGACCTAGGCTGTAGGCAGGTTTGCCCTTCTCAAGAGGAAATAGAGCACCTGTTAAATAAGTCATACACTACTTAACCCACATCAATTACTCTGAATAAGGTTTGAGTTTAGCCTCTCACCAATACAGAGCAGAGGAACCTGTTCCTTGGGGAAGATGTGATCTGATTTCCATAAAAATAACTTAGAAAAATTTGCTAACCAATGTTTATATGTTGGGGACTGTCCTTTTAGTTTTTTCGTGTATGCTTGATAATATGTTCACATCTTTTAATTCAAACATATATGTTATTTCATTTATTCATCCATTCATTTATTCACCAAATATTTAGTGAAAGCCCATTTTATATATAGTAGTTCACAGCAAAAGAAATCATCTGTATTGATAAGGACAATCAATATGGACATTATGCACAAGTTTTTGGATATATTAAAACTTTTCTTCACTTTTATTGGGCCATGGTCCCAGAACTATAAATACTCTAATCACACTCTGCAATTAATTTAATAAATGCATGGGATATAATTTCTCAACAGAATTGACCTCAATCTCATCAAACTAATAGGTTAACCTGGAGAGCTTGTTATGTGTTAGATATTGTGTAAGCACTGGGGATAGAAAACAAATTAAGACACACTTGCCCTTAAGATTGCCCAGTCTGGATAGAGGGTAGAGAGCAAGATAAATGTATATGTTAACTTTAACATAATATACTTAGTGTCAATCATGAATTTTTAAATGATATGCTTTGGGAATACTGAGGAAGAATACTGAGGAAGTCATTTGGGAATGACTAATTCTTCTAGAGGGAAGAAGTCAGGTTTCAAAAGGAGAAGCATTTGAGCCGGTCCTTGAAAGATAAATAGTAGAATTACATGAGAAGTAGAAGGAGGAAGCACGCTTTAGGTAAGACAAACAATGAAGAAAGACGCAGAAAAACAGAATAAAGAAAGACTATGTGTGACATGTTCAGTTAAGCCCAATTTCAATATGGCTGGAACACAGCGAGAGGGAGCGATAGCTGAAGACGCAGCTTAACAAAAGTCAGGTTTTATCCTGTAAGTTTGAAGAACAGAAAAATATTTTTAAATAAAAAAAAGTAATAGGACCATATTCAATGTAAGTTTTTAAGCACCTCCAATGTGCTATGTATGGAGTTAGATGCCAGTGTTGGGGACACAATGAATAAGGTATTTCTCTGGCTTCAAGGACCTACCTGAGACAGATACATTGGTCAGTTCTGTGGAGGATGTAGGAGAGAGAGGCTGGATGAACAGAGATCAGTAGGACGATCAGTGCAATCGTGTGAACTAGACCATATGAAAACACACCAAAAGATGGCATGGCATGGTAGAAATGGCATTGGCGAGAAAGTTGGACCTTAGTTCAAATTCCAGGTAGCCATTGATAAACATAATTTTAAGGGCACGTTATTTAATTTCTTTGTAGTTTCAGTTTCCTGATATGTAAAATAGAGATCATTGTTTTTTTCAAAGTTGTTATGGAGATTAGAAATGATATTCTAACCATACCCCATGCTTAGCTCAATGCATTTTAGTGATAACTATTAATAAGAGAGAACATAAATATACTAGATATTTAAGAGAACATGAAGCAGGACTTAGTGGCTGACTGTGGGGAATGAAGAAGTGGGAGGAATCCAGTGTGACTCAAATGTTTCAGAGCAGATGACTGGGCCGCCCGGTACAGTTTTCCACCCCTGTCTAGTCTAAATTCATGCCCTCAGAAATGAGGTATTCTCCTATGAAGGATCTATGCTTCATAATTTGTTTTCCCACAAAGCCCAATACATTCCCATGGGTATGTCCCAACTCAAATATTATTTATATAACAACAGGCAGTGTGCCATCAAATAACAACTCTCTTCAAGATCATTAGTGGTTAACTCTAAGTCCAAACATTCATTTATTCAACTCAATCTTTATATGGGAACACTTCAGAAAAATATTCTATGCCTTCTTGATTAGTAAAGGACTCTAAGATAGGGTGATTAATTTATATATCTCTATATTTTAAATTTATTTTAAAATTATAGTTGATATCCAATATTATCAACATATTAATTTCAGGTGTACAACATTGTGATTAGACACTTATATTCCTTATGAAGTGCAGGATGATTAACTTAATGCAATAAAATAATGAGTCCCTGAAAACTAGGTTAAATGGAGAATATACCCTTAAATGGCTAAATGGGGAAAAAGACAGAATTTCAGAAAATTATGTGTTCTTTTGGTGTATTTTGAAAACATCTTTAGGCTTTCTATAACAGGTTAGAACAGAAAGACTTAAAATATTTCAGAAGATTCTTTTCCCAATGAACAAGTGGTGCTGATTCCTATAATAATGTACTTTATGGATTTTTATTACAACATTTGTAGGTGTGGAAATTCATTTTATGCATTATATTTTATTATAGTATTACTGGCTAAAACACCACGGTGTTCACAGACAGGAAATGACCAAAAATAAACCAGCTTCACTGCATGCATCCAATGTAAGCAAAGAAAACATTACACCAAGCGCTTTCCCATTTCTGGCAGGGGAAAGAAACCTGCGATATGTCATTTGCTGTAGAGCAGTCCCAAGTACAGTGAACAGTAAAATCATTAATGGGATATAGCAAAGTTTTATGGAATTTCTTCTATATGTGTGCCTATAATTTTTTCATGGATACGTGTTTCCAGGCATTTAGTTACACACCCAGAAGCCAAAGGTCACAGACATTGTAACACAAGAATTAGCCACCTTTTTGGCATTATGAAATACTAAGGACTATAAATGGGACTGTTAAAAGTGGAAAAACTATGTAATATTAAAAAACATATCAGAATCCCAAGGAAGAAGTTTGTGGCCTTCTGACTAGTTTCCTACCTTCAGAAAGAGACAGGCTTGTGTCATTCCAGAAAGATAAAATGTAATTACATACTTAAAGACTTACAGATAATGTAGTAATATGACTTGTAACATTTAAAACCTTTCAGATAAAATAGCAGACAGACTGAGCACATGTGTTTGAAACCTCTCCAAGACCCTCTCAAAGTAATTAAAATGGTGTAAACCCACAACAACAACATGCACAAAGCGGGTGCATCTGCAGAAAGGAGTTTCATCACATTTCTGGAAGCTAGAAAGTGAAGAATGCTGAGTGATGAAGAAGGACAAAGAAAACTAGAGCTTTGAGTATGCGGTGGGGACGAGAACAAAGATGGCGGGCAACCTGCCCACTAGAGACTGGAAAGGAATAAACAGCAGGTATGGTGGAAGATGGGAGTAAGAAGTGACACTGAACACAGGGACATGAAGTGAAGATCTATAAAAGAACGCTACTATCTACTTCTCCCATTGCCAATCAAATAGCCAAGCAGAGGAGCATTGCGGATCAGTAGGAAAAAGAAAGAATACGCAATAAATAATGCTAGGGCAACTGGCTATTCCTATAAGGGGCAAACCACCGAATCAGATTTCAACTTCAAACTTAAAAATCAATTTCAGGTATAGTAAATACTAAAATATGAAAAGCTGAATTTTAAATTTTTAGGTAGACAAAATGAAACAGTATTTTTATAATCTCAATGTAGTAAGGATTTTTTTCCTAAACACAATCTAAATGAGTAAACCATAAAAGAAAAAGTATAAATATTGGTATCTTCAAAATATACATTGCATTTAAAGTCAAAGACATATATCAAATTGTTTAGGCAGAAAACAGAGAATGGTAAGAGGGCCCAGGACCAAAATCTGAGCAACTCTACCATCTAGAGGTTGAGAGGCCAGAAGTAGTTGAGGATATGAGAAGAAACATAATGAAAGAAAAAGGTCTACTACTTATATGATACATAACAACAAAGAAAATAATGAGACTAAATTAGGTCAGGGAGAAAGTAGGCTTCAAAAAGATAAACATGAAGTTAAAAGAAATTGGAGTGAAGTAAAGGCAGCACAAATTTTGTTGTTCAATTAAAAAAAAAAGATAAGCAATAAGAATCCCCAGAACAAAACAAAGTATGTATGAAAGGCATGGCTCAAAAATGAAGCAAAAGAAAGTGTGACATGGTTTTGAACAACTTTCAAAGTATAATTCAGAGGGGTTATTTGGATTATTATGCTAGGATTAGTCTCATTGAGTGGTTTAGGAAGAAGAAATGAGATACAATCATAATAGACCACCTAACTTGCATGTGAAATATAGTTACATAATAGTTACATAACCATAGAGATTTAAACAGTATTTACTAATTGTCAGTCTTTAGAACATACCAACTGACAAATGTTATGATTATAGAACCAATGTGCATTATCTTAATATTGAAATGTAAAAGTATAGCTCATAGAATATAGCAAAATTATTCAAGTTACAAAGCAGAGAATACGGTACAGTAGGGAACTCCAAAATTCCATACCTTCTTAAAAGCAACAAATCGGCTAGCAAGAACTGTCAGAAGCAACTTTTTCAGAACTCTGAAATCTAGCAAAAAAAATTATAACAACCAGAGGAAAGCTTCAAAAAATGCTGAGTTTCACTAAGAGAGTTCTTAGAGAACTATAAAGAACATCTAGAGAGCATTTAAAGATCTGAGAAGACCCTAGGCAAATCATCTCCAACTGTTGAAAACAAAGAAAAAAAATCTGGAAATCAGCAAGAGGGAAACAACTGGTTACTATAAGGGACACTCAGTAAGGTTAACAGTCAGTTTCTCATCAGCAACCATAGAGGCAGAATGGCTGTCAATCGAATGCTGAAAGGAAAAATCTGTCAATCAAGAATTCTGTATCTAGCAAAACTGTACTTGAAAAATAAAGGAGAAATTGATATATCCGTAGATAAACAAAAGCTGTGAGAATTAATTGTTAGTACACCTGCCATACAACAAATGCACTTTAGACTGAAATGAGAGGACACTAGATAGTAACTCAAAGCCATATGAAGAAACAAAGAATACTGGAAAAGATCACTAGATACACAAATCTAAAAGTCAGTATTACTTTTTTTTGATTAGTAACTTTTAAAATATGATTTAATAGACAAATGCATAAAATAATAATTATAAATCCAGCAACTGATTTTGCATTATAATCTCCACCGATAATTCACTAACTCTAAAGTTTTATTTTGTGGCTTCATATATAAATATTATCTGTGTCCTTGATTTAACAGATTTTAGGACATTAAAAAGGGTCAGGCAAGATAATGTAATGCTGTCTCCATGGCACTATGAACTTACGTCAGGAGAAAATAAATCTTTTACCAGAAATTGTGGCTCCCTCTCCGAATGATTCATTACTGCTCTCCATATCTTCACTGAACCCGTGCATCACTCCCTGCCCCAGTTCCCAAACTCTTCTGTTATGCTCCTTGCTTAAAAAGCCTCTGACTTCGTGAAACCTCTAATAAAAATTCTGAAACTCTTGGCAGTAACTATAAGGCACAATTTTCACAACAGATACTTCTTCCCCTTGGAATTGATTGCTTGTTTTTGAGGTCATAAAAGTGAAGACTCTGTAATTTCAAGTTTTTTTAGAGGGTCACATAATTCTTGGCCATAAGCTGCTTAAAAAGTTCAATGTCAGGAAAGTTACATTAATAGTCTGGAATTCACCTATCAGAGATAATTTTGCCAGGTAAAAGAGGCAATTAACGAACAAAGACACTCTTGCACCCCTGCAGCTGCCCACACACGTAAAATCGGAATCATAAGCAGCCCTGTAGCGGGCACAGAATGCGTGCTGAGGCTGCAGTGACTCATCACTGTCGAACACTGTGACCCCAGTTCCACACCTAGCTCTACCATCAGTAATTTCAGTGCCTATAGTAATAGCTTCAATAATGTTCTCTCCTCTGATGATCTTCACCTCTACTCTTCAACCCACTCTCATGGCCGCAACAATGGCCTCCAACTGCTCTTCGTGTTTTCATTACTTACATACATTCTACCCCTGAAATCTTCAAATTCAAAAACCTACTGACCATAAATTCCTCCTGCTCTAGCTCACTGTGAACCTTGTTACTTCATGTACTTCTCCATCACCGACTTCCAGTCCCAGCAATTCTAAATTTTCTTCCAGTCTGTTGGCAACCTTTTGTATTTAATTCCTTAAAAATCCAGCTTAGGACATATGGTATACAATTTTTTTCTTTTGTCATTGTACTTAAATTTTTTATTCCTTACCTTTGATCTTTTATTTCCCTATTCTTTACCAAACATTTAGCTTCATTATGGTGACACCTAGCTGCAATGTATTCCTGGAATACTCACTTAATAATTCAAGCTGCAGTTGCTATGCTCTGCCAGTTAGCTCCCTCCGAATACCAAACTAAAACTAACAAAATGAAGAGATAGACCACAATTTTTAAAGTGATGATTTATTATCTGAAGAATGTCAATCCTTCTGAAATGGATAACTTGAATGCCATTTGAATAAGATTCTAACATTTCTATTTCAATTAAATAATTTTAAAGTTCATGTGCAAGAAAAAGTGTGTGAAAATCAAAACACTGAAATGAATACTGAAAGCAGATTTCTCAGATACTGAAACTTCCTACAAAATTACTATATTCAAAACAGTCTGGTATTGACATTAAAACAAATTTAGAATAGTGAAATGGAACAGAAAGTCCAGATACATACCCAAATATATAGGGGAATTTAACATAAGATGGAAGTGGCATTCTCATTAAAAAAAATAGGAATAATAATCAATGACTGCTATTATTAGCAAACTGACTAGTTGTTGTGGACCGTTCAGCCTGGTTTCAGGAGTTGTAACCCTCACCCCATGGCGGGCTGTGTAAGAGCCCAAGGGACCCACTTCATCTGGGATTGTTCTGTCACAAGGACATGAGCTACTAAGGAGACAAAGCTTATCTCCCTGGCGGGAGCACTGCTTCTGCCTCATGCATCTCTGGCCCCAATGCTTGGTTGGCAGTCAATGATGGGTAAGACTCCTCATGGGAGGGGCAACCTAAGCCAGACACAACCACTTGGGAGGCCTCATGGAAGGACTCGGGGAGGCTGCAGCAGAGAGGATGTGATGGACCCTCGCCCCCTGGCTATTCTGACATAGCCCGAGTCCTCATTTCTGTCTGGGAGATGTCTCCTGCTTCCTAATAGGCTTAAAGCCTGAAACTGTGGGGGCAAGTGGTACAGCCCTGTGCCGGCCAGGACGGCTCCCTGGGTGACCGGGCATAAGAAAGAATTCCTAAAGTCCTGTGAAACCTGCTTTGCTAAGAGTGCTCTCACTTAGGTGATAAGTGTCCCAGGAGGAAATGAGTATGTCTCCCAAAGTTTGGCAACCCCCTTTCCTGACGGACACTGACTCAGATTAAGCCCTCAGATTTCTTTGAAATGTTTAACCATTGTTTGATCTTTGTCACCTGACATATCTGTATTCCCGAGTATTTGAGCCCAATAAAAGCCTAGTGAGGATGGGGCTCTGGGTCATTCTCCTCTGAGAGTTTGACCCCTTTATTCCCCAAGCTGTCATGTCTTGGTAGTTTTTATTTTCATCCGTGATGGAGGGATGGGGCTCTGCGCGCGGAGACCCCCACATCTGGCGCCCAGGACAGGGGCCCCCACAACTAGTCAACTGAACTAAAATCAAGTTAGACTATTACTTAATACCATATTAAAAATATACTTTATATGCTATATGACTAAATTTTTAAACCTTATTAAAATTTTAGGATAAAAATTTGCAAGATTATTTGAATAAACTTGGAACTAAGATATCTTAAGGAAGATTAAAAAATATTTTTAAAAAAGAGGTACCATGTAGTAATTTATAAATCTAAAGACCAATAAATAAAGTTTTAACTTTATAAAGTCTTATAGTTCTTACCAAGTAAAATTATATTTTGATGTTTAAATGATACTAAATAAAACCCTATGGCAATATAAATATATTTGTTATATAAATTATCACTTAATTAGAATTTATATTCTTGTTGACTGATTTTTTTGAGCTGAAAGAGCTAAGAAGCTCAACATGTGAATACCCCAGAAACCTGAAGAAAATACATTAATCCTATAACTAAAAATTTTAAACTCTGTCTAAATATATGTCACTCTTTAACTCTAGAATACTTCCAAAATATTATTCTAATGCTTCTTAAATTACTTTCATTACATACTTTGTATTTAAAAAGCTTAAAGAATAGTAGCTAAAAATTTGGTGTAAAAAAGCCACATTACATTTGGTATGAAATGTGATCAGAATTTGGTTAAGATAATTAGATAACTGTGCTTCATCATCTGAAACAAAAAAAAAATTCTATCTGATTTTTAGGTTTATTTTAAAATTATATATACATTTAAGATTCTTTATTTTTAACCTTAGGCATTTTAATTATGATGTGTCTTGGTGTGGGCATCTTTGCATGAATCTTGTTTGGGACTCTCTGCTTCCTGGAATTGCATGTCTATTTACTTTACCAAATCAGGGAAATTTTCTTTCATTATTTTTTCAAATATATTTCCAATTTCTTGTTCTTTCTCTTCTTCTCTGGCACCCCTATGATGCAAATGTTGGAATGCTTCAGGTTATCCCAGAGGCTGCTTATATAACCCCCCTTTTTTTGTTTGGATTTTTTCTTCTTGTTTTTTAAAAATATATTTTATTGATTATGCTATTACAGTTGTCCCACTTTTTTCTCCTCTTTATCCCCCTCTACCCTGTAACCCTCTCCCACCATCATTCCCCCACCTTAGTTCATGTTCATGGGTCATACATATTAGTTCGTTGGCTTTTCCATTTCCCATACTATTCTTTTTTTAAAAAAGATTTTATTTATTTATTTTTAGACAGGCGGGAAGGGAGGGAGAAAGAGAGGGAGAGCAACATCAATGTGGGGTTGCCTCTTGTGCAAACCCTACTGGAGGCCTGGCCCACAACCCAGGCATGTGCCCTGACTGGGAATTGAACTGGTGACCCTTTGGTTCACAGGCCAGTGCTCAATCCACTGAGCCACACCAGCCAGAGCTTCCCATACTATTCTTAACTTCCCCCTGTCTATTTTGTACCTACCAATTATGCTTCTTATTCCCTGTACCTTCTCCCATTCTCTCCATTCCCCCTCCCTGCTGATAACCCTCTATGTGATCTCTATTTCTGTGAATCTGTTCCTGTTCTAGTTGTTTGCTTAGTTCATTTCTTGGGTTTTCTATGTAGATAAACATAATATCTACAAACAATGGCAATCTTGTCTCATCTTTTCCAGTCCTTATATTTCTTATTTTCTTTCATGTGTTATTGCTCTGGCCAAGACCTCCGTATGTTACTGGAGAGCAGCAATAATTGTGAGCATCTTCATTTTCTTCCAGGCCATAAAGGGAATGTGTCTCAATTTTCTCTTTTGAGAGTGATGTTTTCTGCAGGTAGGTATTGATAACCATTTGCAATTTCTGGAAGTGCCCTTCTAAGATTTTCTAAAAATGCTTTATTTCTAATATGAATTGGACTTTAACAAATGCTTGATCTAAACTGCATCTTCTGAGATGCCCATACTGGTTATTTAGAACAGCAGTTCCCAAATTTTCTGGCACCGGGGACTGGTTTCATGGAAGACAATTTTTCCACAGATGGGGGTGGGGGGATAGCTTTATAGCCTGTCAGCAGATGCAGCACGTCACTTATCACTGACTGATTTTTTTTTTCAGGGCAAGCATGTGTCCTTTATTTTTTTCCAAATTTAAGTATATTTTGTTGTTATGTTCTTACAGTTTTTCCATTTTTTTCTTCCCTTTATCCCCCTCCACGCTGCAACCCCTCCCTCAAGCATTTCCCCCCACCCTTAGTTCATGTCCATGGACTGTACTTATAAGTTCTTTGGCTTTTCCATTTCCCATACTATTCTTAACCTTCCGCTGTCTATTTTCTACCTACCATTTATAGTTCTTATTCCCTGTACCTTTTCCTCCATTCTCCCCCTTTCTCCTCCCCGCTAATAACCCTCCATTTGATCTCCATTTTTGTGATTCTGTTCCTATTCTAGCTGTTTGCTTAGTTTGTTTTGTTTTTAAGTTCAGTGTTGATAGTTGTGAGTTTGTTGTCATTTTACTGTTAATAGTTTTGATCATCTTCTTTTTTTTGATAAGTCCCATTAACATTTCATATAATAAGGGCTTGGTGATGATAAACTTTAACTTGACTTTATCTGGGAAGCACTTTATCTGCCCTTCCATTCTAAATGATAGCTTTGCTGGATAGAGCAATCTTGGATGTAGTCCTTGCCTTTCATGACTTGGAATACTTCTTTCCAGCCACTTCTTGCCTGTAAGGTCTCTTTTGAGAAATCAGCTGATTATCTTATGGGCACTCCTTTGTAAGTAACTGTCTCCTTTTCTCTTGCTGCTTTTAAGATTCTCTCCTTCTCTTTAATCTTGGATAATGTAATTATGACATGCCTTGGTGTGTGTTTTCTTGGGTCCAACTTCTTTGGGATACTCTGAGCTTCCTGGAGTTCCTGGAAGTCTATTTCCTTTGCCAGACTGGGGAAGTTCTCCTTCATTATGTTTTCAAACAAGTTTTCAATTCCTTGCTCTTCCTCTTCTCCTTCTGTCACTCCTATTATTCAGATGTTGGAACATTTAAAGTTGTCCTGAAGATTCCTCAGCCTCTCCTCATTTTTTTGAATTCTTATTTTTTATTCTTTATTCTGTTCTGTTTATTTCTTCCTTCTGCTCCAAACCATAATGATTTGAGTCCCAGTTTCCTTCTCTAAACCTTCCCTGTACATTTTCATTTTTCATAGCCTTCACTTTTTCCTCTGTTTTGTGACTATACTTAGCCTTTTCTGTGAGCATCCTGATTACCAGTGTTTTGAACTGTCAGTCTCTTCATCGCTTATTTTTTCTGGAGCTTTGATTTGTTCTTTCATCTGGGCCATTATTTTTTTTTTGTCTGGGTGTGCCTGTTACGTTCTATGGGGCGGAGCCTTAGGTGTTTGCCAGGGTGGGACTACCCACATTGTTGCATTGTGGCACTGTTTGTGGGGAAGGGATATGTGAGGGAACACATTGCTACCCACATTGCTCAGCTCTCAGCGGGCTTTCAGTCACTTCCCCCACTACCCACAAGCAAATTGGGCCCTTCTGGTTCTGATTTCCAGGTGGGTGGTTTTGTGTACATTCTAGGACCCTGTGGGTCTTTCCAATGAGCTCTTCTGTGAGGCTGGGAGTTTTACCTGCTGCCTCAACCCCCACAGGTTATTTCAGTCAGTGGCTTTGAGCCTTTATTTCCCCACACTGGAACCCAGGGTTGTGTGGTGTGTCTCTCTCCCCAACTGTTCCTCCTGGTTTATCTACACACAAATGTGTGACAGTCCACTCCACCAGCTGCCCATCCTTGCCTGGTCCACCAGCCACCATCTTGCCTGCCCTGGTCCTCTAGCCACCGTGAGTCCTCTCCACCTCAGCTGCTCATCTCTGCCCCTCCTACCAGTCTGGATGAATGTTTCCTCTTCAACTTCTTGGTTGTCAGACTTCCATACAGTTTGATTTTTTCTGACAATTCTGGTTATTTTTGTTTTTAAATTTGTTGTTGTTCTTTTGGTTATGCAAGGAGGCAAAGTACAACTATGCCTCCATCTTGGCTGGAAGTCTTCTTGTTGTTGTTCTGATTGGTTGTTTTTTGCTTTCTTATGTTCCCAATCATTGATTTGATTCTTGGCTCCATCCATTCTACTGTTGTTTCCCTGTAAATTTTTCATTTCAATTAGTGTGTCCTTAGTTTCTGACTGAACCTTTTTTATGCTGCTGAGGTCCACACTAAGTTCCTTGAGCATCCTTATAAACAGTGTTTTGAACTCTGCATCTGACAGATTGCTCACCTCCATTTTGTTTAGTTCTTTTTCTGGAGTTTTGTTCTGTCTTTGATTTTGGCCATGTGTCTTTATCCTCTCATTTTGGCAGCTCTCTGTGTTTGTTTCTAGGTATTAGGTAGAGCTACTATGACTCCCTGACTTGGTTAGCATGGCCTAATATAAATGGGTATCCTGTAGGGTCCAGTGGCACAGCCTCCCCTATTACCCAGACTGAGTACTTGAAGTGCACCCTTCATGTGGGCTGAGTACACCGTCCTCTTGTAGCTGAGCCTTGATGGCTGTTAGCAAGTCTACAGGAGGGATTTATCCAGGCCAGTTAAGCTGCAAGGGCTGGCTGTGACGACTGACGACCAACCTTTGCCATCTGTGGAAGATCAGCTGTACAGGGGCAGGATGGTGGTGCTCCAACATGGTCTGTAGCTGTCCACTGGGTGCACAGGCTCTGGGGTTTCTAGGGTGGTGCAGGCCAAGGTCAGGTTCTGCTCAAGGCCACCCTGCATGAGTTATAAAGAAGTCTGAGATGATTGCTACTTGTTGCTTGGCTTGGAGATTTCTAGGTGAAACCAAGCTGTAATTCTAGGCTGGCTGCTGCTAGTGCTGGGCCTAGGGCCACTTAGCAAGAGGTATGTGGGCTGAGGGCTTACTGAGGCCAGCTGCTGCTTGTTTGATATCACTTAGGAAGTTGTGAAGCATGAGCCAAGATCATCCATTCATATGGAAAAGTCTCACTTAACAGTCTGGGTGGGCCCATAAATTGGGTGGGATGGAGCATCAGGGAATCTCTGGGATGGTCTAACAATGTTAGCCAGGTTGATGGAGTCTCAGATATGGCACCCAGCTGGTGGCTCTGTGCGGGGAGAGCTCAGAAAGGGAACCGTGGCTTCTACCCACCTTTCTGAGCAAAAACTGTTCTCCAGTTCCTGCCTTGATGCCAAACACTTCAATTCCTCCCTGTATGTTACTTAGTGCCTTTCAAGCTGCTACCCTGGTGCTAGAGCTCAGAGAGTGTGAATCTGAAAAAGTCTGTGTGTGGGATCTTTGAGGGGAACTGCTTGGGACTTCAACAGTTTCTTCCACCAACTCAACCCCTGCTGGTTTTGTAGCCACAAGTTATGGGACTTACCTTCTTGGCACTGGAACCCTGGTTGGGGGGCCTGGGGTGGGGCTGGGACTCCTCACACATGAGCTATCCCTCCTGAATTTTTATCGACCACATGTGGATGTGACACCAGCCCAGTCTATGTTTCTGCCAGTCTGGATGGATGTGGTTGCTTTAGTTCTATAGTTGTCAGACTTCCATTCAGCTCAATTTCTGACAGTTCTGAGCAGTGGCTGTTCTATATTTTAGTTGTAATTTAGATGTGGTTGTGTGGGGAGGTGAGCTGTGTTTATCTATGCTGCCATCTTGACCATAAGTTAAAAGCAATTAGTTACCTTCAGGGGAGTTCCCCTAAGACTGTCAGCTGATTTCTCAAAAGAAACTTTGCAGACTAGAAGGGATTGACAAGAAATATTCAAAGTCATAAAAAACAGGGACCTACAACCAAGATACACAGGAAAGCTATCATTTACAATCAAAGGACCAATAAAAACCTTCCCAGACAAGAAGAAAACTAAAGGAGTTCATCATCACCAAACCATTATTATATGATATGTTAAAGGGACTTATTTAACAAAAAGAAGATCAAAACTATGAACAATAAAATGGAAATAAATACACATCTACCAACAATTGAATCTAAAAACAAACTAGGCAAACAAGAAGAATACAGACAGAATCATGGATACGGAAAGCATTTTGATGGTTACCAGATGGGAGGGGATGTGGGGGAATGGGTGAAGAGGTGAGGGAATTAAGAAGTACAAATAGGTAGTTACAGAATAGCCATGGGGATGTAAAGTACAGTATAGGAAATGGAATAGCCAAAGAACTTACATGCATGACCCATGGACATGAACAGTGGTGTGGGGATAGCCTGAGGGAGGGGCAGTGTTCTGTGGCAGGGGGCAAAGGGGGAAAAAATCCAGACAACTGTAACAGCATAATCATAACCATAGCATAAACATAGCATAAAATATAATTAAAATAGCATAATAGCATAATCAGAGTATAAAATATAATTAAAAATAAAATTATATACATATATATTTTAAATTATAAATATACTATATATATTTAGTCTGTTTGGAAAAAGTCCAACCATTATTAATGTAATGAGAAATGTCTGCATGACATCAATGTAATCTACCAGCCAAGGAGAGTGGACTGGAATGCACATGAGTGAACAACGACGACTTCACTGTACTAGTCAGTGGGGCAGGTAGATGCTGTTGTGTGAGCATGTGTATTGTGTGGCCATCGCACTCAAAATGACTGAGTAAAGCAAGGAATCTGCATCAAATTTTGAGTTAAGCTTGAACATTCCTCTGCAAAAACTATTGAGATGACTCAGAAGGCTGCAGCTATGGGCAACTGGGATTGGCGGTTTCATCACGACAACGCACCTGCTCATGCATCACATCTCATGCAGAGTATTTTGATGAAACATCAAATCACCCAGGTGACTCAGCCCCTCTAACAGTCCAGATTTGGTGCCCTGCGACTTCTGGCTTTCCCTCAATGTAAATATCACCTTTGAAAGGGGAGAGATTTCATTCTATCAATGAGATTCAAGAAAATATGAGAGGGCAGCTGAAGGTGACTGAGAAACTGAGTGAGGTCCCAAAGTACGTACTTTGAGGGGGACTGGGGCATCATTGTCCTATGTACAGTGTTCTTGTATCTTTTATCTTCTTCAGTAAATGTCTCTATTTTGCATATGACATGGCCGGATACCCTCTAGATAGACTATGTGTGTGTGTGTGTGTGTGTGTGTGTGTATGCCTCTTATTTACTCGATTCCCATGTGCTTTTTTGAGAGGAAAATATTCAAAGTCTAGATAGTGCATTAGAATGTCCTCATAAACCAGGAAACATGAGTCATGTGACACATGTGTCATAGAAGAAATGAGGTTTTGAGCCATGGTAACAGACAGATCCTCAGCAGGGGTGTCCGACCTTTTGGCCTCTCTGAGCCACACTGGAAGAAGAGGAGCTGTTTTGGGCCACACATTAAATACATTGCAACACATAATCAAAACAAAATCTCATAATATTTTAAGTAAATTTACAAGTTTGCGTTGGGCCGCATTTGTAGCCATCCTGGGCCACATGTAGTCCATGGGCTGCAGGTTTGACACCCCTGCTAGAACGTAACTAAAATAATTATTCAGATTTTATGCTGAAATGCTTAATAACACTAGTTAAGGAGTAAGGTTTTGTGCTGGCTGCTGGGGATATGATATCGGTCAAGATAATCAGGATTCTTTTATTCTTGAAACTTACATTCTATTGGTGAAAACAGATCTGAAACAATTACCCACTACTTATTTAATTATGGTAATGGTAAGTGCTAAGAAGGCAAAGTGCAGAGTACCGAGAGATAAAAGGGGTATCTCATCTACTCTAGTCTCTGAGAAATAGAGAAGGGGCCTTAGAGAAGTAGTCTTCAGGGGATATAAAGTCTAAATTTAAGGCTCCCAGGCTGAGTTGGAGGTAAAGCCAGGGGAGGTACAGGCAGCAGAGTGGGAAGTGGTGTCGGGGCGAATGCAACTGTTTGCAGGAGCAAGCCTGGAAGTAACTGAACTGCAAGTCCCTGAGGCTGCAGCAGAACAGGGTCAAATAGTTGGGATGGGTAGCTGGTGGGTCTCACAGGCTGTATTAATTAATCTACATTTTTCCTATGACAAATAGAAAACCACTGAAGGGTTTTAAAACTAGGCATCAGTTTATTTTGTCAATAATTTCATCTCGACTTTTAAATTTAAATTTCTCATTTCGGTAGGTTTTCCTAAAAACACTATTGTTAAATAATTATATGTGAGATAGTTTCCCATTTCTGCTTCAAATTCAGTTCTCCAAAGATTAAGATCTGGGAAGAATACCATTGCATACCCTGTTTCCTCTGGAAATGCAGAGTCGCTGCTTCTATCCATCTGACCGGGGTCCTGAGAAGGAGAGTCCGAATCTTTTCTGTCTTGACTTGTAGCAGTATCGGTTACTCGATGTTGTTGCAAGTCCCACTGCCGGGCTATGTTGTTAATTGTTAACCTTTTCTTCTCCTGTGAAAAAGTTTATTGTAACAAGATCATAAGGCAATTTTTGTAGCAGGAGAGTATCCGAACAGCATATTGTTCATACTACTATATTCACACTTTAAAAAGGACTCTATTCCTTAAAGTTAGCTACAAACTTGTACTCCAAAACAAAATATAACTGGCCTTTATTTCCCTTCTGCATTCAAACATCTTAATAATGGTCTATCAACCTTAAAGAAAAAAAAATATATATACAAACAACGATTACTCCCCACTGGAGATTTGAAAGTTCACTGGAAGTTCAACAGAACCTGGAAGTTCAACAGAAATCTATGTACTTAAGTGTTATCTGAAAATTTAATTTGAAAGAAGTTTACATGTCTTTGTGTTTAAACATAGAAAGAAAAAAATGAGTAATATTTTCATTTTCCTACCCAATAATTAGGACTAATAGGATGAAATAATCATATTATCAAATAATAATAATCAAATAATCTCCTCTTTGGCAAGGAGGAGAGAAGGAAAGGGACTGATTAATGTTCCAAGCTTCACAGTATAAATTACAATGTCTTAAAATTAACGATTGCAAACAGACTACTAAAAAAACTGTAATAGGTTGAAATGTTTCTAGGTAACTAGAAATATAAAATAATTTAGTTCATTATATGCAATGGATGCCTTAGGGAAGTGGTTCCCAAACTTCAGAGCACCTCAAATCACATGGAGAGCTTAGAACACTAATTGCTTGTTCTCACCCCATTGTGATTGTGTGTTTCAGGCAGGGCTCTAAAATCTGCATTTCTAACAAACTCCCAGGTGTGGCTAACCAACCTCACTTTTGGAAGCACTGATTGGGGCTCCATTCCCTCAGAAATCTGTTGAAAAAGCAGATCTAGACTACTGAAAAAACCTATGGTAGGTTGAAATGTTTCTAGTTGACTTACATATGAATGGATTGGGGGAAATAATCACTATTCTAATCTATTCTACATTATCACAAGTTAATATTATTATATATCCTGTAATAAGAGCAGAGGCTGAAAACAGACATTTTTCCTTTCCTCTCTACTAAGAGCACAATCATCCGATGAAAAATCAGTGTGTGATACCGACTCCTCCTCACCTGCTCCTCTGGAGCCCATGAGGGCTGTTAGGAAGATGCTCGGCCCATTTGCTCAGTGCATGTATACATGTAAATAATTATTTTTAGTTCCTCTTCTTTGCCTATATCTGGTTGCCTAAAGTTTTAGCATGTAGAAATGGCACCGAATAGGAATAAAAAGTGATGACAAAACTAATTGAAACTAAACTTTTAAGAAGCTCTATTTCTGTTTTTAGAGATGTTTTTAGCTTTTTTTTTCCCTATTGCTTGGTATTTCAAATTTGTCTATATAGTTAAATGGGTTATACTTGACATGTATATACTTCTGAGACTTTCTGACATTTTATATATGTCCTCAGCTAAAGCAAGTAGAGATTTGCTATTTTACTGTAGTTTTCCCCAATCTATAATAAAAAGGCACCTTACCTTAAAAAATTCTATTTCAGTTATTTGCAGAAGACTATGACAATCCAATTCTTAACCTAAGAAATGCCACTATTTTTATTTATTACCAAGGCCACTTTGAAAGAGGCAGGGACAGTGAGTTAATGAAGGATGGCTATCATGCTGGCTCCATGCACTTGGCCTTCTGGCTGACTCAAGGTTGGCAGGAAGAAATATCCTTAATGAGGTAGATATAGCAGTGCTTAGAAAAAAGATGCAAAATACCTTTGTACCACTGAAGTATGTTAAATTTATAACAAGGTGCTCTGAAGCTGTAAACACTTTCGAATACCCACCCCACAGTTAAGCACCCTTTACTTGGGATATTAAAATCAGATATATAGTAGGCTGACTAACAGAATGACTTTTTTAAAGCTGGGCGAAGGAACAGGGAAGACATATTTTAATACAGGAGTGTAGCCTGGGATCAGGGGGAATCACCGGCTGCCAGGGGCCACATAGGGTGCTAGGTATCTGGGGAGCAGGAAACAAGCAAAAGAAAAGATAGAGATTACACAAAGCAAAAGGGGTAAAGGTGCCCGAAAGAAAATTTTATGCTCAATTATCACAGATGCACCTGGCGTATCAGTTTCAGTCATGTTTCCAAAGCTAGATGGCAACACATTGCCGATTCTGTGTCAGAGTGACAATCACTTCAGAGGATGCCCAACTTCAGCTCTGCCACTCGAGTTAAGTCTTCACAGTCCAAGCAATGCCACACCACTGCAGGCCGTGACTCTCACTTCCATTCATTCCCAAGCTGGGAAAGGCGGCAGATTAAAGGTGGTAAGGTAGGAGAGGTGTCTACGTGCTCTCCCTGTCCCTCCACAACCAGACACCCACTTTCTCAGTGATCCACATGTGCTGCCACGTGAGACAGTCCCCAGCAAACACCGAGGGTCTCTGGTGTTGGGATTCCCAATCTGAGCTTGGGCTAGAACCCAGGTCTTCTGACTTCCCACACTTTCTCTCTTACTAAAAATCTTAAAAACTAAGTTACCCTCATAACTAAAAAGTCCTATTTAGTGACTGCGAGAGAAGCATTCACTATTTTTGAAGTTTTCATAAAAAAATTTCCAAACACTTAAAAAACAGGTGCGCTGAAAATTTAATGGCACGTTTTCAAAAATGCCGAAGATAATAAGCAGCTGAATTGGGTATAGAACAACAAAGTTTCAGTCCAAAGTTGAGTCACGTGCAATCTGTTGCCTGTAGTAGGTTCTACTCACAGCAGCTAAACCGTGTATGGAGTTTCTTTGCTTATTCTCCCTTTCCATGCTCCAGGGCTCACACAAGCGTTCTTTAGGTCTAAGAGCTTTACTCTACTCATTTATGTATTTTTTGTTCATGTATTCAGTCAGTCACTTATGCATCTGACAGCAGCATCGGCATGGTAAGAAATACTGCTTTGTCTAAGCAAATCGGTTGGGAAGTTTGCCGTGCTATTGTCTGGCAATGGTAAATCTTGTTCCTATAAGTTTTTAAAAATCTGCCTACAACTAGATTTCCTATAAGCCAGTATGTTTTTGGCCAACCCTTAGGGATATGCCATTACTAGGAAAACTACAATCTCATTGGCTAAATTGTTAAAAGGCAGAGATGCCAAGAAGGGGCGTAGGCACACCTAATTAATGGAATGAGGGGAAACAAAGGGTGGGGAGGAGTCCGCAGGAGAGAAAACTGTAGAACCCTGAGTAATGGTTCCAATTACTTTCAAAGTAGTAGCCTGAGCTGAGGGGGCTTGGGGCCAAGTTGCTTTTCTTCTCTGTTGATTTAAGAGTAGTCTGCAGAGTGAAACACACAGATTAACGTGTGCTCTTTGGTCAAGTGCACACCCCTGTGTAATCCATCGTCCTATCATGACACGCAACATCTCCCTCACCCCGCTAAGTTTCCTGGTTCCTCACGTCCATTATACACAGCCTGGTATCCCTACAGGTTGTTTTTTGCATTCCAAACACCATTTTAACTTTAATTTTAAAAAGAAAAGCACTGACCTAAGATAAGAAGGAGTATGATTATCAAGGTGATATATTTAGTTTCAGAACACAGCATAAAGCACAAGATATAAGCTTTGAGTTATCTTTACTATACTTTGTGATATTAATGTAAAATATTTTAAAATAAAGCATTCAAGGAAAGAAATATCTGATATGCTAAATCACTTAAAACGAGTTTAACACAAATTTCAATCCATAATTCCTCAAAATCTTTACCACCTCTGTATCAGAAAAGCCAACGGAGAGTTTTCAAATTCAGAACTTTAAATGCCATGAGAAAATACAGTTGATGCACTTGTGTGGAAACAAATGATAACTTCTGTTATATTTATTTTATCTTTCTTTTAAAATAGCTTTTGCATGTGTTTTATGGTGTACATTATATTGTTATTTCAGAAGTATAAGTTTCTTTATAGGTTATAAACTTATAAAAGTTTTAGGGGTGCTTATAAAAACTGTTCTTCTGACAAGAACGAAAGCTTCAGAGGCGGAAACCACTGCTCGAGTGGACGGGCCAGCTCTGGTGAACGTGGGCGTGGACTCGCACGTGCAAGTGGACCTCAGGGAAATACCTTAAGCAAGGACTGCTTATGACTTTCCCGCTTCTTCTCTTCCTCCTTTTTTGCTACAACAGATGCCATACGCCTTTCTTCTTCCTAAAGAAATTTTTAAAAAGAATTAAATATTTAACTTTTTCTTCTGCTAAGTATCTTTGGTTCTACAGTCTGATTTTCTGAGAGACATACTACTTAGCCAATAGAAACTATGCCCTGAAAAAAAAATTAGCATGTTCTTCTTTATTTTCTTCTTTCTTCCTAATTCTAAACAATCCGAATTCTTAACTCTACTCCTAACTCTGGATGTGAAATAAATCTAGCTAATACAAGAGAGGGAGAAAGTGAGAGGAGAAGAAAAAAGAGAGAAGCAGGCTTGTATGGTTTTTTTCTTTGTGCACTGAGCACAACAGTGTCACACGGAAAGATTTAAACTTTTGATGATGACGATCAAAAGAATCAAACTAACACTCTAACAATTTTGATTTGATTTATGATGGAAAATCAGAGTTTTTAAATGATAAAACAAGAGTGAAAGACTTTTAAAAACCCTGTTGATATTGATAATTCTCTATTAATATCATTACTTTGTTTTTAAACTGATTTGGCCAGTCTAATTTCTTAAATTCTAAAAAGTGTGAAATAACATTATAGATAGTTTAGAAAAAAAGTTTTTTTTAATACTTTATTTATTTTGAGACAGAGGGGAAGGGAGAGAGAAAGAGAGGGAGAGAAACATCTTATCATTTCTTTATGGAATATAGTTACTCTTATGTAAGGCTGAATAAAGGTAATGGGAGAAAGAAACTAAATAATATTAAAATATTCACCATGAACAAATTTTTAAAAGTTGCAATCTGTATACACAGTTTTGATCATGCTTTCCCCTGAAGACTGTCAAATTTTAGCACAGTAAATTATAACCATGTAACTTTTAATTTTTATTATCAAAAAATTTGTAGGCACTCGAAATTATGTCACAATTTGAGAAAACAACTTCATCATAAAAGACAAACTTGAAAATATCTTCAGAGAGGAAACTATAAAAAATAATTCAATACATTTGAAGGAGAACTCTTTTAAGAATAAAAATTTACAAAAACTGAAATGAAAAATTCAATGGGGGGGGGTGGTGGTTTGCAGAGGAGATTTTACAGTGCTAAAGAGAAAATCAAATGACTGAAAAGTAGTTTGGAAGAAATTTTCCTGCATGCTCTCAAAGCACCCTATGCTTCCCTCCCACAACGCTTAACTGGTTTCACTTGAATTATCTCTGGTCCTACTTCTCCCTTCTCCTACCCCAGAATATTCCATAAAGGTACAGACCATGTCAACTCCAACCACATAGTCGATATTCAATAATTATATATTTAAGGAATGAATTATTGTATATACATCTTTATATATTTGTTCATTAATTACCTAAAACTGGAACTGCTAAATAAAATGACAGACATATTTCTAGGGCTTTTCATATGTCTGCAAATTTCCCTCCATAAAGGTAGTGCTAATACTCCTACCAGAAGGCATCATTTTATTTAAAACATGATGAAGTCATAAGAGCTATCCCCCCACATCCAGGCCACATTGTAAGACAGTACTTTGTGCCCTCTTGAAGCCAGGTGTGGTCACTGACTTGCTTCGGCCAATGCCGTATGAACAAAAGTGACATGTACTAATTTCTAGGTGGAAGCTTTCAAAGACAATGTATGATACAGCTGTTCTCTCTCTGGCCTCTGCCACAGACTCTGCAAAGCTCCTGATGGTGGGCACTTGGAAGGCCTTGGTCCTGGAGTAAGGACAACACACAGCGAGGTTCCCAGGCTGCATTCTATGGGCAGACCAGTGTGAACATGAAGTAAACTTTGGTACTTTACTCCGCTGAGGTTACAGAAGTCGTTACTGCAGCATAATCTGTCCTATCATGACCGGTACGTCTGTGATTATCTGTTACATTAGAATTAAAGAAAGTCAAATGTATTCTAGAGGATAAGCCATTATAAATGCTTCTTAAGACAAAGAAAGACCTAGACTAAAGAAATATCTGGAACATGCACAAAGGGAAACTATTACAGAGTTAAAAAGGGAGCTAGAAATGCATCCACTGGCAGTCTCCAATTTTAGGAATAGGGAAATGGATGCTCTCAGAAGTTCAGTAATTTATACAAGGTCACACGGCTAGTTATAAAACTAGAATCAGGACCAGCAACCACGTCTTATAAGAAATGGAATTTGTTATCTCTTTTATAATAAGGGTATATCTAAATGTATTTTACTGATGTAAGAGCGATGAAAAGGTTGAGGTTAAAATTCAGTAGTAATGTGCCATACGATTTAGTTGTTTAAAAGGGAACAGAAATTTAATGTGATTTTTGGTGAATTTAAAGGTCTTTCACAATATGGAATTAGTTTTTCTTAATGTGAGGCTGAATAGAGGTAATGAGGAAAAATAAACTAAATAAAAAATTCAGAACCTTTATTCCTAGCTTCACAAAGTAGCTGGATTAATAATTAAATTCTTCTGTTTAGTAAATACAAATAGATAACCAATAGATTATACTTTACTAAACAGAAGAATATGGTACCTATTAAGCATAATCTATTGGTTACCTATTTGTATACCTATTTGGTACCTATTAAGTATAATCTATTTCAGAACAAACTTTTTAAAAAGCAAATTATACTGATGTTCAATTGTTGACTCATCTATAAAATGTGAACTAGAAACAGATTGGTTTTTTAAAGAGCCAATTTCAAACAGTACTGGAAGCTGTATGGATCACGCACTACACATACTTAAGAGGTGATTCCATCAGATTTTCTAAAAGAATTTGAGCTTCTATTGAAGGCAGCAGGACTTTAAAAGGAAAGCTCAGCCTAGGAAAACTGGATATATGCCACATCAATTCAAATACGGAGTGTTTTAAGGAATTTATATATCTGATGACTGTATTTCAGCCCAAATAATTATAGAGTAACTAAACTTAGAAACAATAATATACCTCTAATTTTAAAGATAAGCTATAAATCTGTTAGTAAGAGTAAAAAACAGAAATTCTGGCATCTTCATGTTAATAGTTCAATTTCTGGGATAAAAGCCATATCCTTTATATAGCAAATAAAAGGGATGTAGTTGGGACCAAAAAAAATCATTTTTTTCCATATTTCGGTTGTCATGAATACCTATTACAGGAATGATTTCAAATTAATTAAGAAGTGTAGTGATTTAATAGGTGTTTTGATAACCTGGATTATCTGTTAGCAGATTATTAAGGCCTTAAAACAATGCATATATTATATGAGAAGTTTTGTTCCAAACTGAACAAAATGATCCTAATGTATGCAGCGATTTGTGTGGAATTAAAAAAGTAAATGGTATTGTGGACTTTTAACCACAGACTTAAAAATAATAGAACAGACAGAAAATACATTGTTTTCTTTGACTATGTCAAGTATTAAAACAGACTTTAAAATCACAGTTTTTGTCTAGGGAAGATGGTCCATATGTTTCATTCAAACAATCTTGTTTTACAGAGAAAACTGATTTTCCTGGGGTCATAGTTCATGGCAGAGTGCATGAACACTAACGGCCCTGTTGCCTGACTGCTACCGGCCCAGGGAAATCAGCTGTTAACTGCCACGGGGGCGAAGCCAGGGTGGGCTGGATTACGCTGTTACAACAGCTTCACAACTCACACCAGCTTACAGCAAGGAAAGTTCACTTCTTGGTCACACAGAGGGCACTACAGCTGTCCTGCATACTGTGGCTCAGTGCTCCCACGTGTCGTGATCTGATGGCATCTTCAACCTATCACGTTCCACAATGACCACGGAAGAAGGCCTGGGAAATCACACACTGGTTTTTACATGCTCCCACCTGGAAATTACATATATTACTTCTGCTCACATTTCATTGGCAAAAGCAAGTTGCATGAACACACCTAACTGCAAGAGGAAAGGAAATACCATCTTTCCCCACGTCAAAAAGAAGACAAGAATCGGAAGGCATTGGTAAACGGTAGTAATAGTGACCACATCATCACGTCTGTTTCAGATAGGCTATTTCCACTTTTTAGAGAGCAAATTATAAATAAGTTCATATTAAGTCAACTAAATGTGGGTTCCACGTGAAAACTTTAGACACTGTATCCGTTTCAGAATTGTGGACATACTGCCCACATTCACAAAATACTGCCTTAGAATAAATAGGAGAAAATTCTGCCTCCCAGAATTCTCTATACAATGGTCCTTGTGTTAGCCTTTCCAAATGTGTCTTTTCTCTTACTGGACAGTCATGAAAATATCTGGAGACCTGCAATACCTTCCTTATGTTTCTTCCTTTGTCAACAAATCATGCAGCTTTTCTGGAAAACTCCACTTTGTCTCATCGTTAAAGACTATTGTCTCCATTTTTTTGGATCCCCTATTTCTATAAATGAATTTTTTTTTCAAACCACGTTAACTTCTAACAATCACATCTCACAACTCAATTTGAACATATCAGTTCCAAGGCTAGTTTTCTTTCTCATCTCTCTGCATTTGGGGTAAGAATTGGTTTATTTGATGTTGTGGAGTTGAGTTCAGAATGTTTAATTTATCTATGTTTTATCTTGCTAAATTCTACTTATTTTACTAGAGGTTAGCAAACTTTTTCTGTAACGGTTAGATAATTAATATTTGAGGCTTTATGAACCACACAAGATGTCTATTGCATATTCTGTTTTTCTTTTCTTTATAAAAACAGTGCTTTAAAATATAAAAACCAGTCTTCACTTGAAAGCCATACAAACACAGGCTGCAGAATGGATTTGGCCCACAGGCTCTAGTTTGCTAAACCTGTTCTAGATCACTGAGCTACTTTCAGATTCTGATGTGATCAACCAACATATCAGGATCTCATCTTCTCCAGTTTCTGTCATTCACATACTTTATCAGAATAAACTAAATATTGTCATCTAGTCATTGAACAGAAATGCAGAACGGAAGGGGCCTGAGGAAAAGCCTCCCGCACGCGGCACAGGCCCCTCTGCAGGCCGCCGTCCATCGGTCCCAGCATCACCTGGTTGATCTGACCCATCTGATCTAAACCACAAATCCATTTAGCCATGTTGTCACCCCATTTACTTGAAGCAACCTCACAAAAGACTTTGTCAAATACTTTGCGTAAGTACCAAAACACTGTCTGCAGCACTCTTCTGAGAGGGGCTATTTATAACATCTAAAGTGGAAAATAACTGGTGTGAATTGTTTTTAGTGAACTCATGCTGCCTCCTAGTGATCAATTCCTTAAATACTCACAACCCATCTTTTGATAATCTAATTCAGTTTTCTTTCATAATCAATATTAAGTTTATTGTCACAATTTGTGGAATTTATATTCTTTCTTCCTGTGATAGACAGATTAGATCACTTACCTTGCAACTACTCTGTTATTCAACACTGCTTCTCAGAAATAGCTTTCAGTGGTTTAGCAATTCATTCGCTGTTTATTCTGTGCTCTAGATCAGCCCACAGGCCAAATCCAGTCTGCCACCTGCTTTTGTAAATAAAGTTTTATTGGAACACAGCCATGCTCATTCATTTATGAATTGTACATACCTGCTTTCACACTACAGTGACAGAGTTGAGTAGTTTTTAGTGGAACCTGTATAGCTCCCAAAGCCTAAAATATTTACAATCAGGCCCTTTTACAGAAGAAGTATGCCAGTCCCTGATCTAGATGAGTCTGAATTCAAACTTACTGATTCACCTATTCTAGGCTTCACTTTTATCTTATTCATATTTATTTCTACACTTTACAGACTAAAATCCATTCTTCTTAACGGAGGTAATAAATGCTAAACAGGTACTGAAGCCAGCAACTCACATTCTCTCTTAGCACCACGTGATCTCTTGCCATTCCTCTGGCCTGGGCCCCAGAAGCTTTTGCCCTGATCTGACTAACGTCCCTGCCTCTCCCCTCATCCCCATCCCTTCCTCTCCAGTTCACCCCTTGGGCTGCTACACAGAGACAATTTCTCACAGGCAATTCCAATTAAACTGCCTTAAGCTTTTTAAGGGCTTCTTACTATGTTCATGACAAAAATCCAACCTCTTTATTATGACATACAGTGCCTTTCGTGGCCTAGTCCTTGTCTGTCAAACACCCTTTTCCTGCTAGTCCCCACCATGCACACTCACTGCTCGGCTGTGCTGAACTGCCATCAGCTGCTATATTCTCTCGGCACCCCTCCGCATTTTGCGCACCTTCTCTCTCCCTGGACCATTCTTGAGAGGTAACATCCTGCTGCTTCTTTGCCATTCTTCAAGACTCAAGTCAAGTATTTTCTCCTTTGGAACTGTGCCTGTTTTTCCAGTAGACATAGGAATGCTTTGCTCTTTGATATGATTGGGCTGTGTGGTGAGCATGTGTACACACACATATCTATCAATTAATCTATCTTATCTACCCAGTCACTCTGGGTTATAACCTGGCTGCATGACTGCCTCTGCACTACACTAACTAAAATCCTGATCTTACCATCTCTAGTATCTAATAGAGACCCTAGTATAGAAACTTTTCAGTTCAACGTGATTAAGAATGAATGTCTCAGGAATTTTTCCACAATATCTCTAGTTCGAAAGAAATGTGCTACAGCTCTGTTTGTTGTATTAAGAAATGACTTAACAAATATTCATGCTCTAGCAACTCAGTAGCCATTTGAAAAATGTAATACATATAAATTGAAAGAAAAAATATACCACTCCTAAATAACCACAGTTACTTACCAATGGAACATGTGCACCTGTAGGGCATCACACAACTTGTCACATATTGTGATTAGATTGTGTTGTTGGATGTGGACTGGGACCAAGGTGGGTCTGCTGGACTAGTCTGGAAATAGGTTTCCAAAGTCTTGAGGAAAGAATTTCAGGGGCTCACGCATAGGGAAATTTGAACAACAATGGCAACATTTAATGGAAGGGTGCGTAAGGCAGCGATGCCCCTGTAGAGGCTGCTGCACTGCCGCATCCAGGACCATGTGGCTCAGCTCTGTCTCGCTGTAGAAGTCCAGCCTCTGGGGCCTTCCCAAACCCAGGAGGAGGACCAGGACCCAAAGCTGCAAGTGGCATTAGCCTGTCATCATTCTAATAGTCCAGCACAGTCTCTGTTCCCATCCAGACCTCTTCGCCCAGAGCTGCATCACCCATGCGGCTGCTGCTGAATGAGAACGCGCCTGGGCCCTTGTTGGTCTTTGATTGTATTACCTTGGGCTTGGGAGAGAGGGAGCTTGCATTCAAACTAACCAATCTTCCTAATCCCTTCGGGAACTTGTGCTGGACCTTCCTCCTATTCAATTCCTTTCCTGGATCTTCTGGGTTCCATGACTTTATCCTGTCCAGTCTTTTCCCCAGATTTTCCCAGGCTAGACTCCTCCCCTTTATGGTCACCACCTGGCTTCTATTGCACATGCCCCAGCAGAGGAACTTTTCCCTTGCTGATTCTCTCCGCCCCCACCCCCCATTAGTCCCTGGGAACAGACTGGCGTTTCCTCGGGGAGAACTGGAAAGCTGATCTTTCCTGCCTGCTCCAGGATAAAGTCCCTCTGATGGTGGACCTGGTTGCCCCCTGGGGTGTCTGTGAAGCTGTAACTTCTTAGTTAATCCAGTTTAATTAGATGCCTGGCTCCCTTATCTTTTGTTAATATCTGACTAGCTGCTAAGTTTAACAACTGGACACTGCCACCATCATTTCCTGTTCTATACTGATTGGCATGGTTTTTGTTTTTATCACAATAACCACTGAAAACTCAGCTTTGCAAAGGCATGATGCCAGAGAGAGAAATACAGTATGATCTAATGTTGAAATGGTACAATACCTGGGACTATAAGTTTTTCAGTATCTCACAAATACCAAATAGCACTGCATTTCCCTTAAAAAACAGAAAGTGCCCCACTTCACTACAACAGCTTTGGCACACGGTTTGGGAATCACAGCCCTAGTTCATAGAGTTCAGTAAATATTTGTGTAATCTACTCTAGCTAGAAGGTTTACAGGGTAAATTACATATTTAATTGAGATAGACTTTTAAACAGAAAAAATTCTTATAGAACAGGTATCAGTCAACAAACTATTCTAGCAGGATGGAAAATATTTTATGCTTGTAGGTCATACAGTTTCTTGAGCAACTACTCGATTCTACTAATGTAGTATCAAAACAGGCATAGATAATACATAAATGGATGAACATGACTGCATTCCAATATAACTTATTTGCCAATCCAGTTACAGAAAGCCTATAAAAAGGTATATTGTTTTGCACTAAAATTGCTAAAAAATTATAAACAAGAAGTGAAACTAAATATGATGGTCCATACTGTACAGTAAATAGTTAACTAGATATTAAGAAGACAGAACACAAAGGGAATTAGAGATTGACTTTAATAAACTGGGGAGCATAAGCCTGTTTGCTTAGCCAGAACGTTATAGCCTTTACAGACTCATTCACACACTCCAGGGGACTGCCACTGAGGACACTGAAACCCTGGAGCACAGGCCAGCTCCCCGGGAGCACTGTCTGCCCTACAGCACTGGGTTGCTGGGGGTGCAGAGGGAGGTGGCACAGAGGCCTGTCAGTCTACAGGGGGTGTGGACATATCGAAAGCCTGCAAAAGCTTGGGAAGTTGGTTACTTTGAAAAATCCCCTGGTTATAACCCCAGGGGGACAAAGAAGCACTCTCTCTCTCACTCGGTGACCAGCACGCACCCGTTGGTTGGTTCATGTGTCCTCCCTTCCCTGGGAGCACATAACCATGTGGGGGTCTAGCAGCCATGGGGCCCACAGCAGACTGCGTGGGCTCCAAAGGACGAAGCGTTAATATGAAACAGAAACTCTGGACACTGGCCTTTGTTTTAGCCTTGCTGAGGACACAGTTCGACTTTTTCCATGGCAGAACAGACAGATATGGGACACTGGAAACTAAGGGGCAGATTTTCATCTCAGTAATCCTTGCCATACCACAATCTCCCATGGGTGGGTCCTTGGTATGCTTTCCTTATGATCCCATGAAAGAGCCTAATTTCCACAGGCAACAACTCCAACATGAATAAATGAATAAACTGAAATTCTTATGAGGAATAGGATTACAAAGAGAAAACAGGAACTTCACATGGAGAGCCCTGGTATATACCATCTTAATTGAACAACATCAATAAAGGGATAAATATAAATGACACATCACTTGACCACCAGATGCAGCAAGATGCAAAATCACTTCTGTGATATTTATACCAAAGATCTATAGCTAAAATTAACCTTGTGGAAACATTAAAAAACCTGGATTGAGGTCATTCCACAAAATAAGTGATGTGTAATCTTCCTAAACACCGAAGTCAGGCAGGTTAAGGAAAACTGAGGGACTGCGCCCGGAAAATGCAGGCAACAGAGATGTGGTAACAAAACACATCTGCACACAGTGCGGACAGCCCAGCATTCTGCCACCAGGAAGCTGCTTTTTTGAATATTGACTAAGCTGTTTATTAAGAAACAGAAGACTCAGAAAGAACCATTGACCCTCACCCATTTCCCACGCAAGAGATTCAGACAGAGAAGCCTGCTGCAGGAAGGAGACCCGAGGATGTCCCCTTTGCCTAACTGGAGTTCAGTGCTGGAAACAAGAGGCCGCAGCCAGGCGGACACTCGGTGCCCTTCCGCCTCTGAGTCGCCTCGCAAAGACTTGTCTGCTCAGTGTGTTCTGCTCTTTTTCAAGTTACACACAAGTGTCAACTGCCCATTCTCATTTCTGAAATCTGATACCCCATCTCCTCGCTGTCTCCTTTGTCCAAAAATATCTTATGTCCCCAGTGTGGCCTCACTGTCTTTGGGATTTTCATGGAATTATCACACCTAAGTGAATTCCCCATGCACATATATTAAACTTTGATCTTCTCCTGTTAATCTGTATCTTTTTAATTTGGTTTTTAGTCCAGCCAGAAGAACTTAAAAGGTGGGAAGAAAAGTATTACTGTTTTATTAGGCCCCACCAATGTATAATTTGAAACTGGATCATTTTGCTATGTAAATATTGTTGATGTGATTGGTAAAACTGAATGTGGTGTGAGAATTCAACACCAGTAATTACTTAATATTCACTTCATGATTTCACTGGTTATATTGTGTTTGCACAGGAGAATGTCTTTGCTTATAAAAAAATATACACTAAAGTGTTCCGGGCTGTTAGGGAACTGAGTCGGCAGCTCACTCTCAAATGGTTCAAGACAAAAGCTCTTTATCCCGAATGCACAACTTTTCTCTAACACTGAGACTGCTTCCACTGAGGAATGTTTTTAAGTGTGGAAAACGGTAGAGGATAGATGTGAGGGACGCTGTTCTACGTTACGCAGGACAGCTGGCCCCGCTCCCTGCCCCGGGGTGGGGGGGTGGCTGCCCTCATTTCCTTACCATGTCCAATGACAGTGACTATGTACCGTATTATTCTCCTTTATGTAAGGCATAGAAGTAGGTGAATCTCACTCAACCAACAAGTCTCTATTGAACATTACTACACTGTCAACACTGATGAGACAGAAGAAAAGTGCACAGAACACCTGCAAGTGTTAGGCGAGGAAAAAGAAGAACGGCTTCTGCCCATTAGGACGTTAGTTGAGTAGACAAGTATGACACACAAATTCACTGTAAGAAACAATATATAATTAAGTACTAATTTATAAATGGGTTAGCTTCCCCTCTTACCCAACTCACCTCAACCTTACCAGCAAGAGCAATGAGCAGTGCCCGAGCTGCTCACCTAAGACAGGCATGGAGGCCCGGGGAGAAGCACGAACAGTGCAGATGGCACAGGTCTGAGCAAACGGAGAGGACAAAAGAGCCGTGCCTCCGAGCAGAACAGAGAGAGGCAGAATCCTCCAGGCCCCTGGTATTCGTGAATGATCAACACTTAACTACATGCTAGCCCCCTTAGCTGCCTACAGTGTCGCCGAGGGAGAGACGCAAACTGCACACATTGTGAAGGGGGTACCGGCCATGAGTTAACTGGCAACTGAATAAACCCAGCTGATCACTCAGAATTCATATCAAAGTTGGCAGAGTCGTGTTCTAAGGTTTAGTACTTCATTTCACCTTGACAACTACCCTATGACATAATACAATCATGATCCCCATTTCACTGTGAGAAAATGAGGTAGAGAAAGGTTAAGTAAACTGCTGACGGTCACATGACTTAGAAAACAGGCAAGCCAGGATTCAGACATAAGCATTCTGGCTCCTGGACCCACGTTCTTAGCCATTATCAACGCGATTCTTACCCATTCCAGAGTAAATTATTAGTTAGGTATTAAGCAAGAATAAAAATACAAGCACAGTGATTAAGTTAAATAGAAGACTAGGAATTTAAAGAGCCCTACTCAATGACATTCGAGAGTGGTAAAAAAAATCTACAATTATAATCATGAAATATACCGTAATGACATCTATGACAATCCCTAGCTCACTATCAAGCAGAGCAGACGCATCCCAACTTCCTAGTCCACGGTAAGGACGGCGCCCTAGCGAGCACCCTGGCAGCGCTCTCACCGTGACTCTCTTCATGTCCAGCTGGCGCAGCTGCTGCATGTTCTGAAGGATGGTATGTTTGTACCATGACTCTTGAGCTATAGGATTGCCATCAAAAGTGATGTCTGAGAGAGAAGTGGAGTCAGCAAGGCAGCAAACACTCTCAAAACTGCAGAGAGACAGAAAACACTAGGTTATTGCGAGACCCTCAAATAGTACTTTGATTTGTTTAATAGAGTAGTTTAGATTTACAGAAAAATGATAGTAGATGATAGTAGAGTTCCTACATACTCTCCACCCAGTTCCCCCTATCACTAACATCTTACATTAGTATACCTCATTTTTACAAGTAATGAACTAACATCGACACATTCTCACTAAGTCAAGTCCGTATTTTCTCCAGATTTCCTTTGTTTTTACCTATTCTCCTTATTCTGTCCCAGGATCCCATCCTGCACACCACATTACATTTAGTTGTCACATCTTCTTGGGCTCCTTTTAGCTGTGACAGCTTCTCCGACTTCCCTTGTTATTGATGACCTGGGCAGTTTTGAGGCTTACTCATCAGTTATTTTTAGGATGCCCTTCTACTGGGATTGGTCTGATGTTTTTCCAGTCATTAGACTGGGGTCAAGGTACATACAAGTAACTAACATAACATCACTGTTGATGTTGAACCTGATCACCTGGCTGAGGCTGTGTTTTTCAGGCTTCTCCAATGTAAAGTTGCTCTTCCTTCCCCTGAATTCTTTGGCAGGAAGTCGTTATGGGCAGCCCATACTTAGGGGGCGGGAAGTTCAGTTTCCCCTCTTTGAGGGTAGCGTCTACATAAATTATTTGAAATTCTTCATCCTAGGAGGGTTTTTTTCCTGCCACTTATTTATATCAGTTTGGATGCATGACTATTTATTTTATACGGTGGGTTATAATCCAATACTACTTTACTTAAATTGTTCCAGATTTGGTACTGGAAGCTTTTTCAGTGTGTCCCTTGGACATACTTCCACCATTAATGTCGATGTGAAGATTCTTTTTTTGGTGCTTCCTTACTTTCTGGCACACAAAATTCTCTAGACTCGTATTTCCTGCCCCAGGCCTAGAATCAGCCGTCTCTCCAAGGAGCCGTGTTCCTTTTACCGGAGATGGTATTAGAGAGAAAGATCTGCATGCTTCCATCTGCGCATCTTCTTTCTGTTTTTCAGGTCTTGTGCCCATTTTTCAGGAATTTCTTTGTTTTCTGTTGTTGAATTTTAAGAGTTTTGTATATATAATGGATATGACTCCTATCAGGTATGTTGTGTAAATATTTCTCCCAGTCTGTGACTTGTCTTTTCATTCTTTTAAAAAAGATTTTATTTATTTATATTTAGAGAGAGGGGAAGGGAGGGAGAGAGAGAGGGAGAGAAACATTGATCAGTTGCCTCTCATGTGTCCCAACCAGGGACTGGCCCACAACCCAGGCATGTGCCCTGAAGGGTAGGAATCGAACTGGCCATGTTTGGCTTTGTGGGACAATGCACAACCAACTAAGCCATGCCAACCAGGGCTTTTTTCATTTTTTTAAATAGTGTCTTTCAAAGGGCAGATTTTAATTTTCATGATGTCCAACTACCAACTCTCTCTTTCCTGGATCACACTTTTGGTGTTGTACTATAAACACTTTGCCAAACCTAAGGTTTTCTAGATTTTCTTTTAGAAGTTAGGTAGTTTTGTGTTTTACATTTAGGTCTATGACAGGTTTTGAGTTAATATGCGAAAGGTATAAGATGTGTCTAGATTCATTTTTTTATATGAATATTCACTTGTTCTGGCACCATGTATTGAAAAGACTATTCTTTCTCTATTTAGCTGACTTTGCTCTTTGGTCAAAGATCACTTGACTATATTTCTGTGGGTCTATTTCTGGGCCCTCTATTCTGTTCCATTGAAATATGTATCTGTTCTTTCACTAATACCACACTGTCCTGATTACTGTACCTTTATGCTAAGTCTTGAAATAAGTTAGTGTGAGTCCTCCAACTTTGTTCTTTGTGTTGCTAATTTAGGTCTTAGCTTTTCGATATACACTTTAGCATCCATTTGTTGATATCTACAAAGTTACTTGCTGAAATTTTGATTGAGACATTCACTGTTTTTTAAAGAAGGGAATAATACCTTTTCTAACTAATACCCCAGAGCGGGTTGGTAAAACTCACTTCTATTAGAGTCATCCTCATTCAGTGACTATTCAAATAACTCATATAACACTTAGGCCTAAAAATACTTTACCCAGGCAGTATATTTAATAACTCCTCTTCCTGTGCTAAGATTTCCTACCTATCCTGTATAGGATTTCCTACCTATGTGTAAAAGATGTCCTACCTACTGATGAAAACACCCTACATGTTGACGACTAAGGTTGAGGCAAGGCCTTTAACAAGTAAGCTTTTTATTGTCATTTTTAAATATTTCTAGTGTGTTTTGCTCCCATTCAAGGTAAAGAAATATTCTGCCATCAAGTATTTTACCTCCAAGTTTACCTTTACCAATCTAAAAGGTAAATCTCATGATTTATATGTATATTGTGGTTTCTGAGATATGCTTAATAATTATAGGAATATATTTTTGAAAGGCTGGTGTATGTAGACAAAAATGAGAGTTCATGCATTAAACTTAATCTCTTCAAATGTAAATACAATGAACGTTGTAATGTTTTTCCCACCTAGCATTAACAAAATTATTTTTTTCATCAATATCAAACATCTCAGAACAGTTTCTGGTGTTTGAGATAGATGTTTAAAAGATGCTTCTCTCCTGCCCTGCAGTTGTTAACATAAAGCTTAAATCAAATAAAAATGGCTCTGATCATTTCAAAACTAAAACACAAGGCAAATGTTAAGTGAACTAACTCATCATCTTCCCTCCACAAATCTGCTACTCCATGCATACTTTCTGTCTGCTAAGTGATACATGATTATCATCATCAAGTCAGTTGCCACTGTGAACCAATCAATGTCTTACTCAGGAACTGATGATTCCTAATGGCAACTGCAAAGACTCTTCAAAGGTTTTTAAGCAAGTGGGGATACTGTAATTAGAGTAATCAGAACTTAGTAGCATTAAGGAGGATATGAAGGGAAAAAAAGAGATGAGTCAAAAACCAGGTATAAAGTATCAATAGACTGCAGTAATAGAGGTGAAAAATAGTAAGAGCATGTCGAAAACTAAGGCAGCAGCTATGAGAGTAAAGAGGAAGGGGTACACTCTATGGGATTTCAGAGTGTAGAGCAGACAGAAATTAGTAGTCATTTGAACATGAGGAAGTGAGGAATCTAGATTAACAACCAGGTGTCTGTCTTGGGAGAATGAGGTGGTGGTTACAGTGTATACTTTGTCAAAATTCATTTAACTTCACACTTAAAATGGGTGCATTTTATTACATGTAAATTATATCTAAATAAATGGATTTATAAAGAAATTTAAAATATAAAAAATACATATTTGACAGATCACCTTTTCATCTATTTTATTCTGGTGGCCTCCAACAACCACAGGTTGGGGTAACTCATTTCAACCTTAAGAGAGTAACTAATGTGAGCAGCACAGGCAACGGAGCAAAGCGATGGACTATGATGAAGAGCATTTTTCTGCAGTGGCTTGGCCACATCTGAACAGAATGAAACAGAAGGTTCCTCAGGGCGAGAAATGCACTGCGACCAGTGCCTCAACTTAGTAGCTAGCATTGAATAGTGTGTTCAGTACAGCTTGATGAATGGATAAAAGAATGTGATTTACTGAAATGATTCCAAAGGGCTTATCCTTGATTTAAAAAAAATAATAAATGAATTCTATTACACTATTCTTAGAATTGTTATTGAAGAGATATGCTATTTAAGAATCATCCTGACCTGATATCTGTCCCAGATCAGGTAGATGCATTTTAAAAGTGTAAGTAACATATCCATAAAGGATTTGAAGCTGGAAAATTTCATTTTATTGTAAGCAGATTCCAATGTTATTGTTATTTACTATCTATTTACAAGATAGACTACAACCTACGATTTGTTTCTTATTCCTAAGTATAACTTTGAATTGGTTATAACTGTTCCCAACCCTACATCTCAAGTGTTCCTTTGGGGAGTAGAATTAGTCCAATAATTACCAATTGGATGGGGATAAAAACAAATCTAAAAAGTATCTTCATTGAATTCTGATAAAGGCACATTTGTGGATATAGAATAAAAGAGTATGCCCAGTGAATTATGAAGCACTTCAGAGATCTAGGAGACCTGTGGATGCCCATCTGGTGTACATCTATTGTATAATTCAAGTTCAACCACAGGAGGCACCAGGAATGGGAAAGTCGTGCAGTCCTCAGCGTGTGCTATCCTGGCAACTCCTCTAGGATCAGCTGCTAATGCTGACACCCCAACTGAAGTCTTTACGCTTTGAATAGTTTTATTAAAGTAAAAATAAATCTGTATTTGATCCATGAGATTCCTCACAAAATTTTATTTCCACCTGCAAGACATTTGACCAATAAACATGCCAGACATTCCAAGAAACACACTGACAAATGCATATGATTTTAAAAACATTCTCTAATAAAACAAAACAATGCTTTTAAAGTACAAATACAGCCAAATGAAGGGTTATAGCTTACCTAACCAAACAAAATCAAAATCAAATTATTTAAAAATAAAGAATGGAAGAGCACGGTAATCACAGTGAAGTAGCACTGCTTTGAAGAACAGTCTTTCTCTCTTTTTCAGAACACTCGGTTGCTTGCCTCTTCAGAATACCAAGAATGGAAAAGCTTTGGGCCAAAGGCTGACATTTAACTCATAATTTGACTTTAATCTTTTTCCAGATTACTCATACATTTGTTCTCCCCCAGCAGTCTCCTCCCAAGGCCACATCTGCTTCCGATCTGCTGCAGAACCTACAGAGGGACGATCTGTCCCTCCTGACCAAACTCGCATCTCAAAAGGAAAAGGAGGTATTTTTAGACCATTTTATGCTTACTTGATAAAGCACAGAGAAAAGATAAAATTCCCATATATGTATGTATATGACACAGATATTTAACTAATGATTCCCAAACATTAGCCAAATTTCTCCATTTGGGAAGTCCTCCCCCCAAAATCAATCAGGTACTTTAGAAAATGGGGTTCCACTCCTTCATATCAATAGACTACCATGTACTCTGAAATAATCTTAATAAAAAGTTCACATTTTTATACAGATCAGTGAGAACTTTACTGAATAGTTACTAAGTGAAATGAAATGAAGCAGAATTCAGTGTGCTCAACAGGACTGGAACATACACAACTGACGAGCACAAAATAATCAGAAAGATCTACAAAACATATACTTCAGTATTAAAGAATGCAGCACAGTTAAAGAAAAGAGCACATAACGGTGTTTGTATTTTTTTTTATTTTATTTTATTTTTTTTTTTAATTTTTTTTTTTTTCTTTTAGATTTTATTTATTTATCTTCAGAGGGGAAGGGAAGGAGAGAGGGAGAGAAACATCAATGTGCGGTTGCCTCTTGTATGTCCCCTGCCGGGAACTGGCCTGGCAACCCAGGCATGTGCCCTGACTGGGAATCGAACCGCGATCCTTCGGTTCGCAGGCCCGCGCTCAATCCACTGAGCTACACCAGCCAGGGCGGTGTTTGTATTTTTGATAAAATAAGCTGAGTTTGTGAACTGAGGTCCTTGCTAAAAACAAGTAAAAATGGTAGATAAAATATATTTTAAAAATTAAATGCATTAATCACCTGCTAAAAGATGAGAATTACATAGGCCATAAAAAAAGTAAATGTGGGAAGTCATAAAGGTAAGCAAAATGTGGAAATTGACCTTTTTGCTTTGAAGGTGTTTACTAAACCTAATGGACTTGAGCTTTGACTTAAGTGATCTTCAAGGCCAAGGGATCAAGGACAACTCCCAGGGGCCATCCAAGTTGGAGATCTGTCCAGAACTCTGAGATACCAATGGCTAGACTCTCAACATAGGATGAATTAGTTTAAAACTTTCTTATTACCCCCACAATATTGCCTAGCTCAAAACCTGGGGCTAAGTACAAGGGGAAGAAAATTCTTCCTTGATTATTTATAATCCCAAAACACAATCTGAAGCCTAAATCCACACTAAATGGATGATCTAAAATATTTCAATAGGAGAACTGACTTTCTTTTTTTTTTTTGAAGAGTTCTCAGGCCAGTTATTCCTATAGATACATGATAGAAACATGTGAAACTCCTCTGTGGAGGAATTTACTTTTATAAAACCTCCAAAGAATTTCCAAAAGTAAGGCATCAAGGAAAAAAAAAACAGCTCACAGTTCAAAAGGAAATAAAGCACTCTGATCGACAACTAGCAGAAACAACAGATGACATGGTCAGATTAGCTCAAGTTTCTTCATATAATGGGATTATCAAATGCAGAATACAAAAAGTACTATGGCATATTTCAATAAATAAAACAAGTTTGAAAATATGAGTAAAAATCAATATTCTAAAAGACAACTTCTAGAGATAAAAAAATCAATTAGAATTAAAAAGTTAAAGGCAATGCATGGAGATAAAGAAAATCAAGCCCAGCTTTCCTGCACAAACTGTTCTTTGGAGTAACTAAAAAGATAATAAAGGTTCTCTTTATAGAAGAATCACAATTTTAAAAAACCTGAAGAATCATAGAATACCACCATTTTGTAATCCTTAATGACATAATGGATCCAGATAATGACCAATGACTGCTAAAATATTTTAGTGAAAAGATGGGGAACTTTTTAAAAAAATGCAACAGCCCTGGCCAGGTTGCTCAGTTGGCTGGAGCACCATCTGGTAGACCAAAAGGTTGTGGGTTTGATTCCCAGTCAGAACACATACCTAGGCAGCAGGTTCCATCCCTGGTGTGGGAGCAACTAATCAATGTTTCTCTCACACCAATGTTTCTCTCTCCCTTCCTCTCTCCCTAAAATCAATGAACATATTCTTGGGTGAGGATTTTAAAAAAGAAAAAAGGAACTAGTTAACAACAGCTGAACCCAATAATCAGTTTTAACATTACAGCAAGCAAAACGTATTCTCTCCCCCCCATATACATAGATAGAGAGATATATATCTATATCTATATATATATATATTTCCCTCCCTTTTACATTTTCTTTCACTTTCCTGTTTCTGTCCTTTCAGTGCTCCATAACAATCATCTATATTGATACATTTTTTAATCCTTACCCAAGGATATGTTCATTGATTTTAGAGAGAGATAAAAGGGGAGAAAGGGAGAGAAGGAGAGGGGGGGAAGAGAGAGAGAAGGAAAGAGAAACATGGATGTGAGAGATACACCTATTGGTTGCCTCCCATTCGTGCCCTGACCGGGGATCAAACTAGGTGCAGGTGTGTGCCAGGTATGTGCCCTGACCAGGAAATAAACCCCTGACCTTTTGGTGTATGGGATGATGTTCCACCAATGGAGCCACCCGACCAGGGCTATAGGGATATATATATATTTTTTTTTTTTATTTATTTATTTTTTTAGAGAGGGAAAGGGAGGGAGAAAGAGAGGGAAAGAAACATCGATGTGTGGTTGCTTCTCACGTGGCCCCCACTAGGGACCTGGCCTGCAACCCAGGCATGTGCCCTGACTGGGAATCGAACCTGCGACCCTTTGGTTCGCAGCCCGCGCTCAATCCACTGAGCTACGCCAGCCAGGGCAGGGATATATTTTTAATCACTGTTAGTCACTGTAATTCTTTTCAGTGCATGATGGTAATGGGAGTTCTTAGAAAATAAAAAAATTTAATGACACCTAATAAGTCATTTTTTGTCACAAAGGAAAAATATGGTGGAGAAAATAAATTTTTTTCACATGAATAAGAATGATCTACAAACTTCCTCTGGAGAATGTTAAAAGACAAAATGAGGCACATTAAAATTTTTAAGTTTATTTGAGCAAAAAATCTATTTGCATCAGGCAGCATCCAATTTAGCAGATACGGGCTCCATGGAGCTGTACAAAATGAAAGACTTTTATAGCGAGAAGAGAGCAGGAAAATGTTAGCTATACTTGGCAAATAAGCAAGTGGGTTATTGCAAAGTTACTTTCCTTTAGGGAATGGCAGGAGTTTATCAGACAGATTACCTAACTAGTGCTTCTGATCCGGTGATTTCTGATTTAAGATTTAAGATTCCATTTCTGGGAGCGCTGTAAAGCTATACATTAAGTCTGTAAACTGTAGTTAAGTCTGAAAACTGTAATTAAGTCTCGGTCTGGTGATGTGGAGCTTAGCATTAGTAACTCTACTTTGGGCCTGTTGTCCTTTTTTGCTGTTGTTTCTTTTAATATCTATCCTCACCCGAGGACACTGTTTCATTGCTTTCAGAGAGAAAGAGAGAGAAACGTCATCAATGTGAGAAACAGGACTGGTTGCCTTCTCAGATGCACCCGGACCAGGGACCTCACCCACAGCCCAGGTATGTGCCGACCATAGATCAGACCCACAGCTTTTCACTCTACAAGATGATGCTCCCACCAACTGAGCCACCCCCACCAGGGCCTGCTGTCTTATATTTAAAAAGAAACTATTAAAATAGTTTAATCCATCCATCACAATGTTTAAAAGATCTTAATATTTGAAAAGCTAAAGTGATACAGAGAGAAATAAATAGAAGACTGCGGACACCAATAGAACAAAAAGTAAAAAGGAGGAGATAGAGACATAAGAGTTAAACAGATGTAATAAGGAAAAATGTCACACCATCCCTTTAGGCACCTTTTGTTACAACAATGTCACTCACAACAATTAGACATCTCTGATGTCTGTCTGCATCTGTCTGACAGAAGACACAGCAGAGCTGTGTGCCTCAGAAATGTAGGGGATTATTCTACTAGCTTGTTGCAAGTTACTACGATCTTTTCTAGCAGTAAAAAAGAAAAAAGCAAGATAGCTTCAGTCTCTGGTGATTTGCAAGGACTCTAATTACTAAAGGTAGATTTTAAAGTGTGGTATAATGTTCTTGTAATGCTAATTTGTGACATTAAAATCAAATTTGAAATGATACAGCAAGTTCTTAATGACATATTTTCTTTTCCTGAATTGATATGCAAATGCAAATAAGCCTCCTTAAATTTACAGAAACAAAAAAGGATTCTTTGCAGTCTCAAACTGTGATAAGGATAACTCTAAAAAGCATGCTCATTGTAGCCACTTTCAAGTTTATATTAATTGTTTAATAAATACACTAGCTATGAAGCAAGTCAACTATCCTGTGAGCAAAGAGATCAAAATTCAGTAGGATACAGCATAAGCTGCTCTCTGAGAAAACAACAATTTCCATAGTGTAAATATTTCCAACTTGGTCCATCTCAAGCCCCCAGAGGCCCCTGCACTAAACCAGTCTAATCACGACAAGTAGGCTCCACACATGACTGCAGACCAATTCTTTTACAGTTAATGGAAGGACATTCTGTCTTGAAACAATTTCGTTATTTGGAGGAACTTCCTCCCATTGATGGTTTTACAGTTTTCTTTTAACTTTTAATCAGTATATCCTATACAGAAAAGTGCACAAATCATTAAGTGCACAGCTCAACTTTGCACAAACTGAACACACCCATGCAACCAATGGCAGATTAAGAAATCAAACATTACTGTACCCTAATGCTACCACCTTGTGTCCCCTCACAGCCATTACTCCTCTCCAAAGTAACCCCTCTCCTGATTCTAACACAGGTAAGTTTTGCTTGTTTCTGAACTTTATGTAAATGAAATCATAATGTGATTATTTGAATCTGGCTTCTTTGCTCCATATTTTGTTTCTTTTTATTTTTACAGATAAACCATAATTTATTTAACCTTTTTTAAAAAGTATATTTTATTGATTATGCTATTACAGAGGCCACTACCTTTATTCCATTCCTTTACTCCCTCCTCCCCCTTACCCTCCAGCATCCCCTCCCTCCATTCATCTCCATGGGTGGTACATGCAAGTTCTTTGGCTTCTCCACTTTCTATACTATTCTTACCCTCCCTGTCTATTTTCTAACTACCATTTATGCTTCTTATTCTCTGTACCTTTCCCCCCATCTCCCTCTCTCCCTCCCCACTGATTACCCTCCATGTGATCTCCATTTCTGTGGTTCTGTTCCTGTTCTAGCTGTTTGCCTAGTTTGCTTTTGTTTTTGTTTTAGGTGTGGTTGTTAATAACTGTGAGTTTGTTGTCATTTTACTGTACATGTTTTTTATCTTCTTTTTCTTAGATAAATCCCTTTAACATTTCACATAATAAAGGCTTGGTGATGATGAACTCATTTAACTTGACCTTATCTGGGAAACACTTTATCTGCCCTTCCATTCTAAGTGAAAGCTTTGCTGGATAGAGCAATCTTGGATGTAGGTCCTTGCCTTTCATGACTTGGAATACTTCTTTCCAGCCCCTCCTTGCCTATAAGGTTGCTTTTGAGAGATCAGCTGGTAAGTCTTATGGGAACTCCTTTGTAGGTAACTGTCTCCTTTCTTCTTGCTGCTTTTAGGATTTTCTCTTTATATTTAATCTTGGGTAATTTAATTATGATGTGCCTTGATGTGTTCCTCCTTGGGTCCAACTTCTTTGGGACTCTCTGAGTTTCCTGAACTTCCTGGAAGTCTATTTCCTTTGCCAGATTAGGGAAGTTTTCCTTTATTATTTGTTCAAGTAAGTTTTCCATTTCTCGCTCTTCCTCTTCTCCTTCTGGCACCCCTATAATTCAGATGTTGGAACGTTTAAAGTTGTCCCAGAGGTTCCTAAGCCTCTCATTTTTTGAATTCTTGTTTCTTCATTGTGTTCTGGTTGAATGTTTATTTCTTCCTTTTGTTCCAAATTGTTGATTTGAGTCCCAGTTTCCTTCCCTTCACTGTTGGTTCCCTGTACATTTTCCTTTATTTTACTTTGTGTTGCCCTCATTTCTTCGTTCATTTTGCAACTGAGCTCAATCAATTCTGTGAGCATCCTGATTACCAGTGCTTTGAACTCTGCATCAGATAGGTTACCTATCTTCTCCTTGCTTAGTTCTGTTTCTGGAGTTTTGATCTGTTCTTTCATTTGGGTCATATTTCTTTGTCTCAACATACCTATTATGTTGTAAGGGGCGGAGCCTTAGTTATTCACCAGGGCAGGCAACCCTCTTTGCTGCATTGTGGTGCTGTCTGTGGGGGAGGGGTCAGAGGGGGAACAATGCTGCTTACTAGGCTCTCGCCCCTCTTTCCGTCACCTCCCTTGCTTCCTACAAGTGTATTGTGCCCTTTCAGGCACTGATTCTCAAGTAGTTGGGTTTGTGTACATTCTAGGACCCTGTGGGCCTCTCCAGCAGACTCTCCCGTGAGACTGGTGGTTTCTCCCACTGCCACAACCCTCACAGATTTTTATAGGCAGAGGTTTGGAGTCTTCAGTGGCCTGCGCTGACAGTTCCAGTGGTCTGTCTCACTCCCCCACTGTTCCTCCCGGCGTGCGAGTGTGGGAACACCTGAGCCCCCTGGTCCACCGCCTTGCCATGCCACACTTCCTCTCTGCCCTCGTCTTGGTCCCTCCTACCAGTCTGGATGAATGTTTCTTTAACTCCTTGGTTGTTGGACTGCCAAGCAGTTTGGAAGTTCTGGTTGTGTTTTGCTTTTAAATTGGTCGTTATCCTTCTTTTGGTTGTGTGTGGAAGCGAAGTATTTTTGTCTATGCATCCATCTGGCCAGAACCTGAATTTTGTTTCTTGAGATTCATTTACATTGTATTAGTTGCAGTTTCATGATTCTTGTTGCTGGGTAGTATTCTGTTATATACAATAGCACTAAATTTGTTTTAGTCAACTATTGGAGCACATTTAGCTGTTTGTAGTTTGGGTTATTTTAATAGTGCAGCTCAGAGCACTCAGATGAACACATTAAGCATTTCTATGGAGCACTTCTGTGGAGTGTACACACACACACACACACACACACACACACACACAACTAAGAATGGAATTGCTAAGTCATAAAATATGCTATTAAGTTCAACTGAATAGATACTGCCCAAGTTTTACAAAATGATTTGGCCGATCTACATTCCCACTAGAAGGTATGGGAGCTACATTAGCTCTATATCTTCACCAATACTTACTATATATGTCTGATTTTGACAAATCATGCAATCTTGTTCTCTTTTAAAATATTAATTTTTCTATATTTCAGTGACTTCTAACACCAGCTGGGCACCAGAAGCATTTGTGAGGCTTATTAAAAATATAAAACTCACAATGCAACTCTACTTCTATGACTGAGACTGGGGGCTGTGGGGGCACGTTCACTATTTACCTTACCTTCACCATAAGCATGGAATTAAAATAATAGCATTTTGTAAAACCTCATCTTACGCCAAAAGTATGCAACAAAACTTAAATGTGGAGTGAAGTTGTACCAGCAGCCTTCCTTCCCCATGGCTGGTCCTTTATGTCCTCCTCTCCCGCCCCTATTATAACAGTAAGACATAATCATTAAGAAAATCTGGTAAAATGAAAATGTGGAAAAGTTTTGAAAAAAGAAAAAACCATGTGAAATCTCTTCTCCTAAAGATATACCAGTTTATATATATTTTAACAAAATGTAGATCATGTTATATGAAATAGCTTTGTTTACTGCTTCCTGAACATTCCACCAACACTTTTCTATGTCATTATTTGTAAATTATTATTTTAATGATTGCATATTATTTCAATGTTTTGTGAATATCCTAATTTATTTAATCTATTGAATTCTAGTCATTTATGGAAGAACTTTACTATGTTAAAATGTGGAAAAGTTATAATAAATAATATACATGACAACTAAACCTTGAAAGAGATTTTGTTTGTAGTAATGGAATTTGGGGACTACACTGTAAGATTTTGTTGGCAAAAACAGAAATATTTAATAAGATGTAAACAAGTACATCTTGTCATTGGCATAGTAATTATAATGCAGAAGAACGAACTGAGCGGTTTAAATACTATTTCAAGTGAGGCTCTGGAGGGAATTTGTATAGGAAAAAAATGAAATCATTCTGAAGAAGGGAGATATACTGAGCCTGTGCACTTAAACTATCCAGGCACAGTGCTTGTCTTCTTTTTCTCTCTGGATGTTCTTGATTGGTATAATACCTTAATCCATGGTACCTTGCTATTTCACCTACTGCATAGAGGAAACCACAGACTGAAAGACAACAGAACTCATTCAACTATTAAGTTTCATGAGTTGGTTCATGTTGGTTACAATGGTGGCAGCCTGTATCCTTAACTATTCTTGTTGTCCTTTGCTGCCATCAAAGAGACTGCCAGAGCAGGAAGGACAGATAGATGTGAACATAACTATGCCCCCATTACTGGACACTTATGCTGTTTCTACTTTGAACTACTATTTAAAAATTCTGTGATGAATATCCCTGTAGTATTAGTTTGCTAGGGATGTCAACAAAGTACCACAAACTGAATAATTTAAACAAAAATCTGATCTTTTTTCATAGTTTTAGAGGCCAAATGCCAAGATCAAGGTGTCGGCAGGGCTGATTTTTTCTGAGGCCTCCGTCCTTGGCTTGCAGATGGCGATTTTCTCTGTCTTCACATGGTTGTTCTTCTGAGTTAGGAGTGTGGCACCACGTTTTGATGCTCCTGTATACATCATGTTCCTGCACTCATGAGCAACATGGCAATTTCTTTCTATACATTCAAGTTCTCAAGTAATAACTCCAAGTGCTAGGTATCTAGCCTACATGGGCATAGTTGCATAGTTAGGAAAGTTTAACTTAATGTTACAATACTTTAGCTATCTGCAGCTTTTTGAAAAGAAATAATTTATTAACAGAGTAACATGTTGCATTGCAACTCTGTTTTATTCATTAATGGGAAAAAGGAATGTTTAAAGACTGTATATGATAGGCACTAAATTATTACTAAAGACAGAAAGACGAGTAAAATTCAATTACTACTCTCAAGGAAATTATGTTCTGGTAGAAGAGCTATTATGTGTATATATATGTGTGTGTGTATATACATGTATATAAATATAGACATATGCGTGTATTATACACACTAACAGCATGCCTATACACATCTGTGAGGTAAATGCAGAGGCATAAACTGAATTTCCCAACCAGTCTTCCAAAAAAACAGTACAGAACTATAAGAAGAACAAATAACTTACATAAAATCAGTGCCAACAACATAACTAAAAGACAGAGAATGCCCAAGTATTAAATTATCTATAAGCAGGTGTTATAGAGGGGCAATATGAAAAAAAAAAAAAACTGTGTGGAAAAGAGAAAAGGAGACTATCGGTAGGCCTAAAACCAAACAAAAATCACCAGCCATAAGAGAAAGTCCACACTACGTATAAAAATACTGGGAGAGCACCAACAGATCAGAGCATGTCCTACAAGGAAGGTGCTTTTAAGAGCACCTGGTGCAGGAGGCAGTCTTCAAAAAGTTATTGCTTTTGAGAAGATGGAAAGGAAGGTACAGGACTCTTCAGGAGTTTGGATGGTGAAGATGAAAATGTGCAAAGAGGCAAAAGAGGGAAATGTAGAGTCTTGTAAAACTGAAGAGAACTAAAAAATAAAGACTAAAAAGATAAAGACAACCCTTTCTTCCCAACACACGCACACACACGCACACACACGCACACACACAGTACTTGGCTACACTGACAAGAGAAGGCACCCTTAACCTAAGATTCTTGTAAACCACCCAAACCCATAAAACAAATTGCCAAAAACAGACTAAATTTATACAAAGTATTTCAAGGATAGAAAATCAAACCCAATCAAGTTGATGAAAATTCCCCCCTCAGAAAGAAACATGAACAAGAAAATGGTAACAGAACATTCCACACTGAATTAAATATCCTCAAGTAAGCATCTGGAGGTATAAAAACCACCTTGAATAAGAAATCCATAAATTAAAGGCAGAAATTGACAATAAAGAGGAAGAAATAAAAAAGAGTAGATTGAAGATAGGAAAGATGTGCAAGAAAAAGGCAAAACCACTGCAGAATCAAAGATTAAATTACAAAGCCCCAGGGGAAAACAGATCCAATAAAATTTCACTAAGAAACATTGAAGAATGCCAGAGAAGCACCCAGAGTATGAAAATGAGGTAAAGAAATAAAATAGATCAAAAGTAAAGTGGCCAAAAATAAAAGAAGGCCAAACAAGAAAGCTAGTATGCATAATAAGAGGTCCTAAAGACAAAAACAATCAAACAGAATACTTAAAATTATATTCCAAGAAAACTTTCTATAAATAAGATTAAGGTGTACATATTGAAAAGGTCCAAGAGGTAACTGCAAAAACTTAACCAGAATAATCAATGTGAAAACATATCCTAATACAACTATTAGACTTTGAAAAGAAAAGAAAAGAAAAGACCCTCAAGACCTGTAATCACAAAGATCAAAACTGAAATCAAGACTGGTATACGGTGCCCTACACACACCTGAAAATGCAGTAACACTGGAGCTGTATCACCAAAAAACCAGCGACAATGACAACAACTCAGGAAAGAATGAGTGAACTTGGAATTTTCTATTTAGACAAGCTGTTGATCAAGTATCAAGGTACAGAAAAACTTTTAAACAATGCAAGGGGTCAGAATATTCTGTACCCAGGATCCCTTCTTGAAGAACATACTGGATGAGCTCCATCCACGACTGAGAGGATGGAGATAACTGAGCAAACTGGAGCAAAGGGACTACTGATGAGCATTCGATGACTCACTGTAGGTGTAAGACCAAATGGCAGGAACCTAAGTGGAGGAACAACATGTTATGTGTTATATATAATGTGTTTTATGTGCAGGAAAGTAGAAATGATACAGCTAAAAAGTGGAAGGTGGGAGAAGGAAAGAGGAGAGTATATTAGCTCACGGTTGCTGTGTAGGCAATACATAGAGTTAAAACATCCCATTACGATTGACATGATAGCAGAGGAGAAAGTAAGAGAACATGACTGGAGATCGAATGCACAGCACAGTGATTACTGTCAACATTTAAACTTCAAAATGCTAAAGAGACTAGGTTGTAATTGTTCTCCACCACAAAAAAATGATAATTATGACATGTGATAGCTAATGTTATTGTGGTAATTGTTTTGCAATACATAAGTGTATCTGATAAAAACATTGTGTACCTTAAATTTAATACAATATTATATGTCAATTGACCCAACTGAAAAAAGAAAACAGAGGATTAAGGGCACTTAGATGATATTAAGTAAAAAAGTAACCAACAGAACAAAAATACAAAACTTCTCAAATACCAAAAGAAATTTCAAAAAGCAAAGAAAACATTTCGAATAAAAAATATAGCAAGTACAAATAAAACACACATTAGAATTAGAAGATTATATGACAGAGTTGAAGTCATATGAATAAATACAAATTTGCTTAACTTGGCTATTCAAAAGATTTTTTAAAAATATGTTTTATTGATTAGGCTATTACAGTTGTCCCATTTTTTTCTCCCTTTACCCCCTTTCTGCCCTTTACCATCCCTCCCTCCAGCATTCTTCCCCCTTAGTTCATGTCCATGGGTTTTACATATAAGTTCTTTGCCTTCTCCATTTCCCATACTGTTTTTAACCTCCCCCTGTCTATTTGTACCTACCATTTATGCTTCTTATTCCCTGGACCTTTTCCCCCATTCTCCCTCCTCCCCCTCCCCACTGATAACCCTCCATGTGGTTTGCTTTGTTTTGTTTTGTTTTTAGGTTTAGTTGCTGATAGTTGTGAGTTTGTCATCATTTTACTGTTCATAGTTTTGAACATCTTCTTTTTCTTAGATAAGTCCCTTTAACATTTCATACAATGAGGGTTCGGTGATGATGAACTCTTTTAACTTGATCTTCTCTGGGAAGACTTTAGCCACCCTCCCATTCTAAATGACAGCTTTGCTGGAAAGAGTAACCTTGGATGTAGGTCTCTGCCTTTCATGACTTGGAATACTTCTTGCCAGCCTTTTCTTGCCTGTAAGGTTGCTTTTGAGAAATCAGCTGGTAAGTCTTATGGGAACTCCTTTGTAGGTAACTGTCTCCTTTCCTCTTGCTGCTTTTAAGATTCTCTCTTTACCTTTAATCTTGGATAATGTAATTATGATATGCCTTGGTGTGTTCCTCCTTGGGTCCAACTTCTTTGGGACTCTCTGAGCTTCCTGGACTTCCTGGAAGTCTATTTCCTTCACCAGACTGGAGAAGTTCTCCTTCATTATTTGTTCAAATAAGTATTCAATTTCTTGCTCTCCCTCTTCTCCCTCTGGTACCCCTATAATTTGGATGTTGGAACATTTAAAGTTGTCCTGGAGTTTCCTAATCCTTTCATTTTTTTGAATTCTTGTTTCTTTATTCTGTTCTGGTTGAGTGTTTACTTCTTCCTTCTGTTCCCAATTGTTGATCCGAGTCCTGGTTTCCTTCCCTCCACTGTTGGTTCCCTGTATGTTTTTCCTTATTTCACTTCGCATAGCCTCCCCTTTTTCCTCTGTTTTGCTACCATACTCAACCATTTCTGTGAGCATCCTGATTACCAGTGGTTTGAGCTCTGCTTTGATAGGTTGGCTAGCTCTTCATTGCTTAGTTCTATTTTTCCTGGAGCTATGATCAGTTCTTTCGTTTGGGCCATATTTTTTTTTTTTTTTTTTTTTTTTTTTTTTTTTTTTGTCTCTGGCGGCCTGTTTCGAAGCTTTAGGTATTTGTCTGGGTTGGGGCAACCCAGGTCCCTGCTTGTGCTGCTGTATGTGGGGGAGGGGCCAAGAGGGAACAATGCTTCTCAGCTGGCTTTCAGTCACTTCTCCCACCATCCAAAAGCAAATCAGTCCATTCTGGTGCTGATTCCCAGGTGGGTGAGTTTGTGTATGTTCTAGGACCTTGTGGGTCTCTCCAGCAAACTTTCTTGTGAGGCTGGAAGTTTCTCCCACTGCAGCAACCCCCACAGATTTTTACAGTCAGAGATTTTGAGACTTTATTTCTCTTGAAACCCTGGGTTGCGCAGTGTGTCTTGCTCCTTAGTTGTTCCTCCCAGTTTATCTGCACACAAACATGGGACCTCCTGGTTCCCAGCCACTTCCTCGCCTGCCCCAGTCCTCCAGCCACCGCCTTGCCATGCCACCATCTTGCCATGAGTCCTTGCCATAGTAGCTGCCCATCTCTGCCCCTCCTGCTGGTCTGGATGAATGTTTCTTCTTTAACTCCTTGGCTGATGGACTTCCATACAATTTGATTTTCTGGCGGTTCTGGGTTTTTTTGTTTTTAAATTTTTTGTTGTCCTTCTTTTGGTTATGTGAGGAGGCAGAATGTGGTCTACCTATACCTCCATCTTGGCTGGAAGTCTAAAAGATTGTCAGTTTGGCTGACAAAGCAAGACCCAATGGTATGCCGTATAGAAGAGAGATGCCTAAAATAAAGTGTTCAGAAAGATCAGTTGCTGGCAAACTATAGCCCATCAGCCAAATATGATCTATTACATGTTTTGTATGGCCCATAAGCTAAAAACAGTTTCTATATTTTTAAATGGTTGTAAAAACTCTAAATAACATCATGACATATAAAAATTATATAAAATCCAAATTTCAGCGTCCATTAATGAAGTTTTATTGGAATACAACCCACCTCACTCATTTACATATTGATTTTGTCTGCTTTTGTGCTACAAAAGCAGAGTTAAGTAGTTGAAACAGAGCCTACTTGGTCTACGAAGAATCAGTGATATGATACCAATCTGAGCACACACACGGACTCACAGGGAAATTCTACCAAACCTGCAAAGACCAGAATAGCAGCAACGCTTCGTACACTGCTCCAGAGCACTGAAAATCAAGGAAAACTTGCTGGTCCTTTTATGGGGCAAGTATAACACTGACACCTAAACCTGATAAAAGTAATACTTTTAAAAAAGAGAAAATGACAGATAAAAGTCACTTGCAAGTATTATTTCCAAAGTTTTAAGTAAAATATTAAGAAACAAAATTCAATACCACATTAAGAAAATTATACACTTTGACCAAATGCTATCTATTCTATACAAAAAGAAAAAAGAAAATTCCTCCAAGTAGAGTTCTAATGTAAAAATTGAAGCCATACAAAAACGTGTGAATTCCTCTCTAGTGCATGGTATTTCTGATGTGCGCAAGAAAACGAAACGAAAACACACAAGGAAGCTAAACCAGAAACTTACAAGGCTGGTTAGGTAGAGGGAAGGGTGAAAACAGAATGGAAAGGAGTAGGGTTGGGAATGGGGTAGAAGGAATGGGAAAGTGATGGATCTCTGAGGAATACCTTTTTGTGTAGTTCTGGGTTTTAGACCCATGTTATTGCTATACAGACTGAAAAATAAATATATCAAATAATAGCAAGGGGCAAAATAAGAAATGAAATACAAACAGAAACAGATAAATCTTACTGTTCAAATGAATAATGTAATCACACTGAAAATAGCGGAGAAACTGACCCAAGCAACTTTTGAATACACTTCTTTGATAATATACCTTGGGCTAAGGATAAAACACAGTGTAAACAAATATTTAATCTGGGTTAGTAGTTTTTTTCCTTTCCACAGAAGTATAGGTCAGCAATTTTAAAACTATTTTCTTTATATTTAAGGACTGAGTAAATATATTTCATGTAATGGCAAATCAATGTCAGTAAAAATAATTATAAATATAAAAATGGATTGTGGTGAACACCTAAAATAAAGCCGTGTAGTGTTGGGTTGTAATTGGTAGTTTCATGATTTAATTCATGAAGGTTTTTAGTATGTACAGACAGACAAATAGATAAAGAGGTATAATACACACAAATTTCCTAATTTTATGCATTGAGAAGGCCAAGAAGCAATGACACCCCAGCCTACCTAGCACTAGAATCTTGGTTTCTAAACATCATTTTTCACTAAAAAGATCAGAACTGCAAAAGATGATCCTGAGATTATGAGATACCACTTCACACTGATCAGAATGGCCATATCATACATAAAACAAACAACGAGTGCTGGCAAGGATGTGGAGAAAAGAGAACCTTAGTGCACTGTTGGTGGGAATGCAGACTGGTGCAGCCACTGTGGAAAACAGTATGAAATTTCCTCAAAAAACTAAAAATGGAACTGCCTTTTGACTTGGCAATTTACCCTAAGAACACCGAAACACCAATTCAAAAGAACCTATGCACCCCAATGTTCATAGCAGCACAATTTACAATAGCCAAGGGTTGGAAGCAACCTAAGTGCCCATCAGTAAATGAGTGGATCAAAAAACTCTGGTATATTTACACAATGACTACTACACAACAGAAAGAAAGAAGGTTCTGCTACCCTTTGTGACAGCATGGATGGATTTGGAGAGCATTACACTAGGTGAAATATGCTAGGCGGTGAAAGACAAATACCATATGATCTCACCTATAAGCGGAACATAATCAACAAAACAAACAAGCAAGCAAAATATAACCAGAGACGTTGAAATAAAGAACAACCTGACAGTAACCACAGGGGAGGAGGAAGGGGATAATATGGGGAAAAGAGGAAGGGTTGTCAAGGAACATATATAAAGGACACATGGACAAAGCCCAAAGCGGGTAAAGCCAAGAATGGGGTTGGCAGAGAGTGGTGGGGGGATACTGGGAACTGTACTTGAATAACAATAAAAAAAATGATCCTGGAACATCTTGTGCCAGACAATGAGGAAGTGTTCAAGGAATGACGAGGAAGGCCATGTGAGCCAGTTTGACAAATCCAGGAAAATTTGAGCATCAAAATAAAAAATAGTAAAGGACTACACCTTCTCTTTCCCTGTACATAAAGGTATAATGTAGTCGCTAGGAGTTATAATTACTGAGGGCTAAAATATACTCCCTCTAGTATATGCAGATGTATTTTTAGCAGTTCACAGCTTGAAAAGGCATGACTCCAAGGATTAATGCCTTTGTGGCAGAATAAAAGCAGTGGGTGAGGCATAGCTGCTCTACCGAGAGCGCAAGGAAGTGAAGTCAGACTTAGACACAGGCATGTGTGTGCTTATCCTGTTATCATTTGAGAAAGAGAACTCTCAGAAAAGCAGCAGAAGAACCATGCTGTGGAAGAAGCAAGAACCTCTGATATCTAGGTCAAGCAGACAGATGGCACTGCGAGGTGAGGGAGACTAGGAGTAGGACACACAAACACGCACACCAGGAAACGGGATGAAATGACCCAAAGTGAAAGGGCTGGTGAGCAAAAGGCAGCCCTAACCTTCATGTGAGCTAAGACATGAAAGAGGAAGTCAGTTTATTGGATATCCATCATTATCTCCTGCTCAGCCACATTTCCCTGGTAACAGAACACTGCTTTTTGGCAGCAAACCCAATCCACAAACAGATCCCACCCCCATTGTCCCAGGGGGTAGGGAACATATGTCCCAGGCTTGCACATTCAGTGTGCCCTACATGCCCCTGGCCAGATGACTGGTTCCAGCTGGGTTACCTGACCTAAATACACGTAGTCAGAATCCTCCACAGCAGTGCCTGCTAGCTTGCGGTGTACATTTGCCTCACCCGGGGAGCTTTTAAAAATGGTAACTCTGACCTAGTAGGGAGAGGGCAGGCTTGAGATTCTGGATTTCTAATAAGGTCTCTTGGGGATGCTGACACTGCTGGTCCAGTGTCACAATTTCGAATAAAAACGCTCTTCAGGAACTTTCTGCTGGGGCAGCGGCGGGGGTGGGTGGGGGGGTGCAGTCAGCAGAGAGGAAGTGCTCTTCTTTCAGAGTAGCTAAGCTGACAGACTGTGATTCTAGGGACTGGTGAATTTTCTACAAGCTACAGTTTGGCTTGTTCTATGTTTCTGCCACTCATATCTTTGTGCGTCATTAGATTACACACACAAAGAAAACCGAGGCTGTTTATTTATCACTCCCACCATTCAAAGATGCATAATCAATGTTCTCCTACAACCAATTGGAAAGAAGTTTTTAATCCTTCCCATGAAGAAGGTAGAGAAGATATTTTAATGAAGTGGTCAGGGATGTGAAGGAGGAGGGTCAGTGTGTGAAGGAGGAGGGTCAGTGACTCGCCACCACCCTTGGAGTACCCCAGAGACAGCCCTTCATGTTGACCTCACGCAGCCAGGACACACTGTCACTCTCGAACTCCCTCACACTGATCATTATGGACAATCACAAGCCAATGCCCCTGAAGTGGAAAAAACAAACCCCAAATATAGGATTAAAGGAACTACAGAAAAATATTATTAATCTGGTTTACAGATTTATTCGGTGCTTCCCAGGATAGTCCTAACCTAAACACTATGGTCTCTAATGTGGCAACTACAAACGACATTGTCAATTTCTTTTAAAGACAAAAGAAGGAAATTTTGTTAAAAAAAAATTTTTCCAGAGACTAGTCGACAGTTTCGAACTACACTGGAAACTATTTTGGAAGTGTATCATTAAGTCACTATAGTATCTTTCCATGTGCCTAAAACAAGAAAGTCTCCCTGATTCACTTCCCTTTTAGACAATAATCCAGAAGTATCCTCCTGACTGACAAAGAATCCCAACTCCTAACTTCCTCACCTGGATTCAAGCAAGATTTTTTAAAGGGGAAAAAGCCTCCTCTTTCAACCAAGGCATGATTAAAAAGTCTAGTGACTTTTAAGATCAGGCAATAATTTTCCTTCTTGACCAAGTTAAGTTTTATCCCTTTAAAAATGTCATCTTTAATACTAAAAATTAATATGGAGAAAGTAACTAATTGAACGCATCTAATGACCTATTTACACACATGCACATAACTCCTAGACAGTGAACTCCCAAAAGGAGGAGCGCATGCATAAGGATCCTAGAGGCAGTTTATCTTTCGGGCCACCCAGGGCCCAGGATGCGAGTGTTCCCTTCAACCCCACTCCTCCCAGAAGGTAGCTCTCCGTGTTCCAATTCCCCTGCCAGGGAGCTGAAAGTCCAGTTCAGGGGAGACGTATTAGAAAGCCTGATTGTAGGTGCATTTCTAAACCGTGTTCTACTCTGCACTGCATTTGTCTGATTTCTGTATCTTTCAACTGAGTAAAAAATTAGAGTGCAAGAGAGAGGGTATGATTATCAATCACCTCCTCAAACATCAAAAATTAGCGGCTTCTACAGACATATCATCCTTATACAATTATTCCGAAATGATTTAACACAGCTTGATTACAGGTATTTTTCCATCGCAAACAGAAAAAAGTATTTTCCTTTTGAGAATAATACAACCCTTCAATCTTGGCCACGGACTCAAAAATGAATCTATGCAGACATATCTTCTGTGCGCATATGAAAAAGGATACTGATAATTTAATCCTTTTTGCTCTGACAAATATGGGCTCAACTATACCATCTTTGAGTAGCCAGTGCTTTCCAGTTTAATTAATTCTTTCTTTAACCTCTTCAATAAAGATTAGAACATATTAAATCATAGTTTTGAAGGTATTTCTACAAGAGATAAAGTAATAAAGACAAAGCATAAAGTTTTCTGGACAAATAATATAATACTGGAGTAAAGCTTAAAGAATCTAAATAACAGGTGTTTGCACATTTCTAAACTGTGTATTTTAAATATTAGGATGGATTTGGACAGAAACTGTACATTTATCAATTCAAGGTTAGTTTAAATCGCTGGCTCTCAGATACAGGAATACAGTATTGTTGACTTAAAGGAAATTCATATTCTTTAAGTACCAGCCAAGTAGATGGCAGAGGTGATGTATAACAATAGTTTGGAAAGTTAGTAGAAGGAATCTGCACCTTTGGTTATATGAGAGTGTATCAGACTCACTCTCCCACAGGGAACAGCTCTGAACCGGGCACTCTCCAGATCACAGCACGGGGTGGAGTCTGAAAGAGTGCAGGGCTCTCACCGTGTGGAGGAAACAAAGGTCCGAGTTGAGGTCTGCTGAGGGAGCTGTGCAGAGAAGAAACTCTAGAAATCTGCACTTGGGTCTCGTAGGTATTTGGCTGAATGTTAGGATGCACGAACACAGGGTGGGACTCCAGGAAGCCTAGTGAAATATAATTACTGAGGGGCTGTAGGATGAGAAGAGAACCTATAGGCCCCTGGAGCTGGGACACACTGGAGTTCCAACCAGATACAGTGAAGAGACTTCACTGCACTCTCAGGCTACACAGCTGAGGCCCCAAGAAAGGTTATGCCTTAGGGGTAGGGCTACTCTGTCTGCAAACAATATGAAGACATTCATGTTTCTGCATGGTCCAGGCTTTCTAAGCAAGAAAAAATGGTATCTGATTCAATGGTGATTATATAGAGTCTTCTGGAATGATACAGACATTTATCTCCCATTTAGCTATGTGTTTGCATGTCAAAAGGTAACAAAACCTGGAACCATTTGTTTACATTCCAAAGGATAATTTCATCTCTCTCTTCCCTGCTCTCTCCTCCCCACCCCTCTCTCACCTCCTCTCTTCTTCTCTGGAGGGCCAGATGTTCAACTGTGCAAGTAGCTCCCTTTTAAGTTCCAAGATTAGTAACTTTGAATTTCTCTCACATACTAGAAATGCCCCACCCTGTCCATGTAGGGTGACATCTGCCCTCAGCATATGACCCCCTGAGGGAAAGGAAGTGAGGAAAACCAGTGCCAGACCTGCAGCAAATCAGTCAGCCTCTGATCCAGAAACCTCATGTTTACTGTCAGGAAAAAACAGATATGGATATAAGAACCTATTACTCTAGTTACAGAACAAGCATTACTTTAGACCTGCCCTTAAAAAGCCTAAAAATAAGCCTCAACATGATTAAGCTGCTTCTCCAGTAGGTTAACTGCCTTACAGAACAAAACTCAACAGTCTCTAGAGGACATAAAACAGAAACTCACAGACAACAGCAGGGTGGTTACCAGAGGGAAGGGAGGTGGGGGGCACTAAAGGGTAAAGGGAGCCAAATATAGGGGGACAAAGGATTATTTTTGACTTTGGGTGGTGGGCACACGATGCAATATATAGATCACGTACCATAGAAATGGATACTTGAAAATGACATAATTTTATTACCCAATGTCATCCCAATGAACTTAATTTTTAAAAAACAATAATTAAAAAAACTCTTATTATCTGAATAAAAGGCAAGAAAACCCATATTCTCAACAATATAATGTTCATAATGCTAGAATACAATAAAATTTCAGGACAAGGGAAACAAACAAACAAACATAAAAGTACTATCAAAGAGAAAAAAAAAGTGAATAGAAACAGTCCCTGAGATGACACGGATGTTGAAATTAGCCGACAATCAGTCAGATATTTCTACTCAAGCAGAGGGCTATCTTATCTGTGCCCCATGATTTAGGAGCTACCTAGAGCAAAGTCTCAAGTTTTTCTCCAACAGGCAACTTTAAATCCACTCAAATGTTCAAAAAGTACTCACTGAAATTTTCAATCAATGCAGATAGCCTTTGCTCTGGAAGGTCCTGTGACAGGTGTTACTAATAATCTAACTGTACCATAAAAGAATCTTAATTTGGCTTTGCCTTATTTACTTTTTAGTGGTTTATACCAGGAACAGCCATGATGAATTACCTGCAAACTGAATCCTCAGGCAACTAAATACGATAACATGTTGAATAAGACTATATAACCAGAGACATTGAAATTGAGAACAATCTGACAATAACCAGAGGGAAGGTGGGAGGGGGTAACGGGAGGGAAGGGTTTTCAGGAACACGTATAAAGGACATGTGGAGAAAACCAAGCGGGGGGAAGGGGGTTGGGGGGAGTGGTGGGGAGTAAGTAGAGACAACTGTACTTGAACAACAGTAAGAATTTTTTTTAAAAAAAGAATTATCTATGACTACTGAAAAACATCAGCTTTAAAGGTTGGCTTTATCTATTCATTAACTGAAGAAGTAAAAATTATGTGTTCGCTATGTGCCAGATGTGACAGATTCTGTAAGTTAAACACAACTTAACTGGACATATATAAAAACAAGTATCAGCGTATTCTAAGAAATAATGTAGAAGTCTTAGAAAAAGGAAATAATTCTACTTGCCTGGGGTTTGGATTACATCCTAAAGGATGAACAAAACTTCCTCCAACTGATGAAGCCTAAAAGTTCTGCAGGTGGAAGTACACATTTGGGTTCTGGGTATGATTGATTTTGAGCTTGTTTACTTTTCTCCTTGAAATTACCTGAACAGTTTGTACAGTCTTTTCAATATCTGTCCACTTACTTTTGTTTTAAATGTTTATGTATTGGGGATTTTTATTGTAAACTACTTCAAACCCCTTTTGGAACTATTTTCTACAATGTAAGTACAAGGAATAGCACTATAGAAGCTACTTACATACCTTAAGTTTCTTTTTATATGCATTTTGGGTTTAATCTACTTATACCTTAGGTTTGTTTATGAATATATTTTGGATTTCCTTGTATATGTAGAAAAAAAGAAACTCAAAATACATATCGGTCTCAATGTACCATACTTGTTTGTTTCTGAACCTAGAAATAACTACACCCAATATGATATGTAGCCAAGAGTAATTTTAAGACTCAAAATTTCCCTTAGTAATATGCACCCAAAATTTTCCTGCAACTTCTAGAACCTTCATATCAGCAGAACCCAAAGGGCCTTTGATACAGCAATGCTTTTAGAAATGTTAACTCACTTCCACAAATAGCTATCGGCCTGACAACTCCGTGCGTGTGAACCCAGTCTGAGACGGGGTGTGTGAAGAGCCTGCTCACAGGGCCTTTGTTTAACTTTAGTTCAATAATCCTTCCTATAAAAACTCATGCACATACATGTACGAATAAATTACCCTTACACTAACAAAAGTGAACCGTAAGAGTATCTGGGAAAACTTCTGGTAAGTTTCTTCACAATGTTATAAATAAAATCCATGACAGCATTTGTATGTATTTTCGTATCTACAGAATTTATGTTTTAAATGACTACACATGCTCTTAGGAGGATAATAAAATAAGTCATATAATAATAAAAAGTAACTGCTACCTGATAGATTTTCTTTTGCCTCGCTCTCCTCCAAAGGTAATGCAAAAAGAATAAAACAAACACGACAGAGGTTCCCGGATTTCCCCACTGCCTTGTACCTTTGCCCTCTTTTCTTGTTCTTTACTGTCTACCACCCCTGCCCTATGAACTCTTACTCTTCAGTAAACTACAAGGCTTGCAAAAACAGTCTCAGAAAATACCATTTTTCACTGGGTATCGAGTCCTCAAGCAAGAGGAATGGAAAAGAAACAACACCCAGCTGCTACTGGAAGTTAAAGTTGAAAACTGCACACGGCCAAACCGCAAGGTCACATACTCAACTCTCCAGTACCCTATAAAAGACCTGGCCCTACTTCAACTGGACAGTCACCACCTGCTTTTCAGGTGCTCCCTGACAACACATTTAAATGATGTTTTTAATTTCTATTTGCGTCACTTAAATAATTTTCACTTAGCAGTAAATTCTATACACAACGTAGTAAATTAGAAGATAGAAAGCAAATGTGCTCATTAACTTTAAAATCCTAGCTTAAAGCAAAATTTTATAGAATTTATAACTACAAAATACTATAAAGATGTTTAATGTTAACAGTATAAAGAAGTTGCTTTCTAATGCTCCTTATCTACAGAACATTAATAGGGTAAAGTTACAGTTTCAAAGTTCTACTGTGTGAATGGCAGCAATGCTAGTTCCCTTAGGTCGGAAGCAAATCCCCCCACTAACACTGCCATGTGACAGTACGTGCTGTCGTGGTGGTCACATTCTCTCTGTCTCTGTAGTCGGTAATCTGTCTAGCATGAAATCAACAAATAATTAAGACTAACACGCATAAACATAATGAAGGATAAAAACCACATGGTCTTATCTATAGAAGCAGAAAAAGCATTTGATAAAATCCAGCACCCATTTGATACAAAAATTCTCAGCAAAGTGGGAACAGAGGGAACACACCCAATCATAAGAAAGGCCATATATGACAAACCCACTGCCAGCAACATACTCAATGGGCAAAAACTACAAGCATTCCCCTTAAGATTGGGAACAAAATGTCCACTTTCACCTCTCTTATTCACATAGCACTGGAAGTCCTAGCCACAGCAATCAGACAAGAAGAAATAGAAGGCATCCAAATTGGAAAGGAAGCAGTAAAATTGTCATTATTTGCCGATGACATGGTATTATACATAGAGAATGTCAATATTCCACCAAGAAACTACTGGAACTGATAAATGAATTCAGAGAAGCAGCAGGATACAAAATTAATATCCAGAAATCAGTTGCATTTTTATATGCCAATAATGAATTAACAGAAAGGGAAATTAAGAAAATAATCCCATTCACAATTGCTTCAAAAAGAATAAAATACCTAGGAATAAACCTAATCAAGGATGTAAAAGACCTGTACTCAGAAAATTTTAAGACACTGAAGAAAGAAACTGAAGAAGGTACAAATAAGTGGAAGCATATATTGTGTTCATGGATAGGAAGAATTAACATCATCAAAATGTCCATGCTACCCAAAGCAATTTATAGATTCAACTCAATTCCTATCAAGATTCCAATGTTGTATTTCACAAAACTAGAACAAACATTTCAAAAATGTATTTGGAACCACAAAAGGCCCCACATAGCAACAGTGATCCTAAGAAAGAACAACAAATCCGGAGGAATCATGCCACCTTATATTAAACTATACAATAAGGACACAGAAATCAAATTGGCAAGGTACTGGCATAAAAATAGACATATAGATGGAACAGAATAGAAATCCCAGAAATAAACCCACACCTGTACAGTCAATTAATTAATATTTCACAGAGGAAGCAAGCACACACAATGGGCTAAAGATCCTTTAGTCAATAAACAGTGTTGGGAAAATTGAACAGATACGTGCAGAAAAATGAAACTAGACCACCTTCTTATACCACACACAAGAATGAATTTTAAATGGATTAAAGACTTAAATGTTACCCTTAAATCATAAAAATCCTAGAAGAAAACATAAGCAGCAGAATCTCAGACATTGCTCATATAAATATTTTATGTGATATAACTGCCCAAGCAACGGAAACAAAAGAAAAAATAGCAAATGGGTCTACATCAAAGTAAAACATTTTGCACAGGAAAACATCAACAAAATAAAAAGACAACCCACAGAATGGGAGAACATATTTGCCAATACATCTGATTAGGGGTTAATATCCAAAATTTATAAAGTACCTAAACTTGACGCCAATAAAACCCCCAAACAACCCAATTAAAACATGGGCAAGGGACCTGAATAGACACTTCTCCAAAGAGGACATACAGATGGCCAATAGACATATGAAAAGATGCTCAACATCACTAATCCTCAGAGAAATGCAAATTAAAACCACAATGAGATGTCATCTCAGGGCTGTCAGAATGTCTATCATCAATAAATCAACAAACAAGTGCTGGCGAGGCTGTGGAGAAGGGGGAACCTTTTGCACTGTTGGTTGAAATGCAGGCTGGTGCAGCCACTGTGGAAAGTGATATGGCAATACCTCAAAAAATTAAAAATGGGCCTGCCTTTGGAGCCAGTGACCCCACTTTTGAGAATATATCCGAAGGATATATTTGAAACTAATTTGAAAGAATGTAAGCACTCTTATTTCATTGCAGCATTATTTACAATCACCAGATATGGACACAGCCCAAGTGTCCATCAGTAGATGAGTGGATAAAACAATTATGGGACATTACACAAAAGAACACTACTTGACTGTAAAAAAGAGGAAAATTTTACTCTTTCTGACAGCAGGGAGGGACCTGGATAACATTATGCTAGGTGAAATAAGCCAGAGAAAGACAGATACCACATGATTGCACTTATACATAGAATCTAATGAACAAACTGAACAAACAAGCAAAAAAGGGACAGACTCACATGCAGAGAACAGGATGACAGCTACTGGGGGGAGGTGAGGGGGTGGACGGATGGAGCAAAAAGGAAAAAGGGCTCATGAGCATGGACGACAGCGTGGTGACTGAAGAGGGTGCTGGATACAGGGTGTTAAATGGCAATGGAAAAAGTACAATAAAAATGTGAAAAAAAGACTAACAGATGTTTGAAAACTCATTTTTACTACAACACAAAAATAAAACAAAAAATTAACTAAACTGTATAATCCTTAGTTTAGTGTAGAAAAATTCAAACAAAACTTTATATTAGAATGCCAAGAATTAAAAGTAGCACAGTCATCTACAAAACTGAATATCCTAAAAACAATAAAGAAAATGAATTCGGTCCATTTTAAACATTTTTATATTTTATACCATTTTAAAATAATTTCTACTTTTGGTTTCTAAAAGGATAAGTCGCCTATAATAAAATAATGTTGAAATAAGGTATACAGAAGAAAATCATATAAAATTTTTTAAATTTCTATTTTATATTAGAAATCTGTGTCTTCAATAAAATAAATGTAGATCTCATAATTAAGTCAACTTTGAGCATGATAAAACAAATTTATCTCACCTCAAAGTCTACTTGTCTGAAGTGGAAGAACAAATCTATCATTGGTTGTGGGTGTATCTTTCTGCCTATTTTCCTCCTGAAAGAATTTAAAAGCTACAGCTAGGATTAACTGTCAGGCCTAAGGGACTATGCCTGAGCATACACAGGCTTTTCCTCACTGCAAAGGAGCAAAACGACAATGGATGGAGAGGGGAGCCCTATTTTTAGAACTTGTTTTTGTTGGCCCTTTTAAAAAGGCAATTAAATGTTTGTCTGAAGGTGAATCACACGTCAGCCACTAGGCAAAGACCTCAAAAGGAATTAAGTAGCTAAATGGGTACTAATGATGAAATTTCCTCCACAAGTGCGGTAATCGGTTCTTAAATTTTAAAACTTTTCCTAGTAGCCCTGGCGGGTGTCATCCTGGAGAATGAAATGTTTCAAGTGTGATTACAGGTCAGGGCACACACCCAGATTGTGGTTGCAACTGGTCAGGAAAAGAGTGAGCAGCAACTGATCAGGGGAGGCAACTGATCAATGTCACTCTTTTTCTCCCCCTTCTTCCTCCTCTCTAAAAGCGATGAAAAAAAATGTCCTCAGGTGAGGATTAAATAAATTAAATAAAACTTTTCTTAGTAGGTGATCAGGAAAGACCTGGCAATAGTTGAGTTCCTCTGTTTTATTCCGTTAGTAGTAAGATTAGCATATTGTTGGTTATCTGTTAACTTGAGCCACAAAGGGGGGGGAAAGTAAAGCCATGTTAACAGTTTGTGGATACTAGAGCTAAGGAAAATTAATTTCCTTCCAGCCAAAAGGATGTAAGCAACATTTCCAGTCCTAGGAATTACGATAGTAAAGCCCCATAGCTCAACCATAGGAACACTTTATGAAACAACCTGAGTTCACAACAAATATCAATACATTCTGAAGATCAGGAAAATAATTTCCCCCTTAGAATAGCAACTAGTACTACCGGAGACAACTGCAGGGCAGCCACAGTTTCTCCAATGTTCTAAAACAGAAATGGGTTCTTCTCTGGGTACGTAATTCATACAGGGGGACTTTTGTTTCTCCAGCTGAAATACGGCTTGAGAAAAATTCAATGAGAATGACTTCCTGATAAAAGTATGATTGTGAGCCATTTTCAGTGAATTTTTAAAAGGGCCTGGAGGATAATATTTCCCTATAATGAAAGAAAAGTCAAACCCCAAAGCTTGGAGTCTAGTGACCTTTAGGCATACTGTAATTAATAAAAGAGGTCATTGGAGAGCTTGTAACAGCATTCCTTCCTCAAAAAAGAAAATGGAAACCTCATTTAAAACTTTCATGACATCAAAAAGAGAAAGCAGAGTGCAAAAAGCATTGTCTCACTAAGTGAAGGAAGGAGGTACAAGGGGTCCACACTGCCACGGAGGAATATTTGACCCTGACGCTGTTTAGAATTTCCAGTGCATGGAGATCATAAAAAGGAACCTTCTAGTTGGCAGCTCTGTTACTGTTTTTAAAGGCCCTACAGATACTGCAGCTCCTTACTGCCTGGACCCTGGGGCACACTGAGATCATGGGAAGGCTCAGTTTCCACAGGTTCTTCTTGTGGAAGTTCTGAGCAAGATGCTTACCGACAAACCAGTAGATTGACCTGGAAGCCAGAAGCAATTGCCAGGGAAATTGATTGTTTACCCTTAAACCTCACATGTCTAGGTATTAAACATTGTCCAAATGACTTAGTATTGACATAGAAGGCCCACCAAAGCAGCTTCTTAGACCACACAGAATAACCTTTCCATCTGAGGGATTCAATCCTTTTGGACAATTTTGCTGATATGATAGTAATATTTTTACTGAGAGCTTACACATGCTAGATGCTGGGAGAGACTGCAGTGCACAAAGCAGACACACTCCCTGCTGCCTTTGTCAAATTCACAGTCTAGCAGGGAGGACAATTTAAAACACAATGAACTACGAACACTACAATAATAGTGGAGATACAGGAAGTTATGAAAGCATATACCAAGACCCCACAGTATTTTCAAACTTTTAAAACCCAATCCATAGTGAGAAATATATTTATATTATCACTTAGTTCCCACATATGTACAGTAAAATAATACACACACAAGTGCATGCATAAAATACACCCGCACATAATTAAAATTGAAAATCTTTCACAAAACAATATTTGCCCTTAAATATGTGACTAACTCTGATAGTTTCTATTTGGTGTTAGTTTTCTGGTCTTGATCCACTAAACTGATTTTAGGATCCCTATACAGGTTTTTACTTGAAGTCTGAAAAACAGGGGCCAGTGGTATTTTAAGTCAGCTGCATCACTTGCTAAAGATACAAATTCCTGAACCCCACTTAAATTTACTGAATCAGAATCCCTGAAAGATGGGTCCCAGAAAGCAGGCTGTCTGGATGGTTCTTAGGTGTGTTAAAGTTTGAGAACCCTTGGTGTTATTTATTCTGAAATCTAGAGGAAGCTCAGGAGTTGCTCAGAAAGAAAGTTTAGAAAAATGTTACTGCCAGAAGCCACAGCAGATACACGGAGCGGGCACTGGGAAGCATGATACACATGTTTAAGGAAGTTCAGCGCCAGTGGAGTCTATGGCATAATGGGAAGGCAGTGAGGATGGAGAGGCAGACGTGGCTCCTTCTGCAAGCTCCCTCTTCTGGTCTCTTTCATACCACCTCAAGAATAATATGTGAGTGAGTGTTCAGCCTTATAAGGAAGGGAATTTTTACATGTTACAACATGTAAATTTGAGGACATTATGCTAATAAGCAAAATGAGCCTGTCACAAGAAGACAAATACTGTATGCTTACACTAGATGAGGTACCTTGTGTAGTCCAGCTCATCAAAACGAAAAGTGGAATGGTGGTTGCCGGGGGCTTGGGGGAGGGAGGAACGGAGAATTGTTGTATTTCAGTTTTGCAAGAGGAAAATTCTAGAGATTCGCTGCATGACATTGTGAATGTGTTTAGCACTACTAAACCATATATTTTTAAATGGTTAAGATGGTGCATTTGTGTGTATTTTACCACAACTTAAAAAAGACTACATGAGACCACGAGTCCTGAGCTTGACTAGTATTTGACTCCTTTCCAATGATACTGAATTCCCCTTAGTTCTACAGGCAATAACCATTCCTTTTCAGGCAATCAAGGCACTAGAATTATAAACCCTTCTTCCTTCTGTTTTTCCTTCTTAAAAAAGCTTATAAAAACTGTCTACATTTGGAGAACGAAAGAAGAGAGAGACTGAAGAGAAGAATCAATTACAACTCAACCCTATAACTCTGCAACTGTCCCAGGGGAAAAAGATATGAAACAGATGAAGTACCCCAGTTGCTGGGTGCAGAGCATAAACTGCCTCCAGAGGGTAGCATATAATTTGTCCTTGACAAATATTTGTGTTTAAAAAAAACTCTTTCTTTTTAAACAAAAAGATGAAGGGAAATCTTACATAAAAGAGTAATCTGTAAATTAGCAAGTATTCTCATTTTGGGGTATCATGACTCAATGGTTCCCAAATCCAGCATTCAATTGCCCATTAGAATCCTCCAAAAAGCCTTAGAAAAGTCCAGATCCCTGGCCCACTGAAAATCTCCTGGGGCAGATTATCCAGCAGTGAACCGGTGTCTACTATTTATCTTCAAACTTTCCACAGATATCTTCATATGTATCCTATTTGGGGAAATTACTCAAAGGAAGGACAGTTACGAGAATGGCTGCCTGAGCACCTACCCTACAGGGGTGGTCCAACCTCTGTGTGGCCCACGGGCCACATGCAGGCCAGGACGGCTCTGAATGCGGCCCAGCACAACATCGTAAATTTACTTAAAACATTATGAGATTTTTTTTGTGTGATTAGGTGTTGCAATGTATTTAATGTGTGGCCCAAGACAACTCTTCTTCTTCCAGTGTGGCCCAGAGAGGCCAAAAGGCCAGACACCCCTGATTCTCTCACCCTCTCCAAATATCTTTGACATGACTGAATATAATAGTATGAAATATCCATAGCAGTACAAAAAATCAGGAAGAGTTCCACCAGCAGACCGGAACACTAAGGAATTTCTGGAAGATACAAAGCAAGTGGAATCAGTAAAACCCAAAATTGCTAAAGAGCCTCAACCCAACAAGATCATTACATTGTAAGTTGCTAAGTGTTGCCAGCAGAGCCTCATAATAGTCCCCAAATCAGAGGCAGCAAGTGTTGGCAGCAGAGATGGGTCAGCTGCCCAGTAACTACTGAGGGGCTTGGAAACAACATGCTAGCCTCTCACTCTCAGAGAGGCCTGCAAATGAAGAGAGAAAAAGGGCAGTGTTCTGGGTAAGTTCTGGTGGCAGCACTGAGAAGGGAGCCCCTGTTCCCAGACGGCAAGTTTCTGTGAATACCCTAAAGGGAAATCCAACGGGGTAGAAAACCCCCTCCGCCCCACCCTACATCCTCTGCAGACACAGATCCAGTACTCACAGCTTGCATTCACAGTGATTTTTTAAAATTTAAGCTGAGGAAGCAACTCCATCTAGATGCTCATTTATAAATAAAACTACCATGCAGAAATCACGGATGTAAAAAACAAAAAAAGAAGGAGCATTTTTGTTTTGTTTAGAAAACAAATACAGGTATTAACTCCAAGGGAAAAAGTAAATTCTAAAAATCACAGAAAACTTCCTTTCATAAAATAAGGACAAACCACTAGAAAAAAATACAATCACTACTTGAAAATTAAAAGTCTGAGAGCCAAGAAAAACAAAATGAATCAACCGGACAACCAATACCCAAGAAGAAGAGGTGAATAATGGAATTTAACAGATTATCTTGATTAACCACAAAATATTTCTCCAGAGGGGAGCATCATAAAATGTACTCTAGCAGGCCCCTGCAGCATTCTATGGGCTGCAGGAAGGTCCAGGGTTAGTAGAAGGGGAATGGGGGAGTTAACAGGGGAGGGCAATGATCGCTCTGCAGTTCCCCAGAAAGCAAACCTAGCAGAGCCCGCCCTGAGCCTCTCCATCAACTCTGCCCAGGTGTGCCCTGTACCTTTAACGGCCCAGTACCCTTACTTTACTAAGGCCAGCTCTGCACTTAGAGCTCAGCTCAGGTACCATCTACCTCTGGGAAGGCTTCCTTCACTTCCAGGCTGATTTACAATTTCTAATATCCCTGCAAGTCACCGCAACTAAGTTTAACTCACTGAATTATAATTACCTATTTGTGTCTCTATATTCCTCATGCTCTGAGGGATAAGTTAACCAGAAGCACTAATTCTGTTCAGATACACAGACATGAATATTTGTCATTCATTCTTTAAGTATAGCTTGCATGTCTCACGGTAGAACTAAATGCACTGTTCTAATATCTTCAGGAAAACACACAAAAGTGTTCTGTCCACAAAGCTCACCATTCAACCCATGTTGTAATTCCCTGAATTCAATACGGTACCGTCACATTTTGGAACTTCCTGAATTGCCACCTGAAAGATAATTATTAGGTAATTATTATTACCTAATAATTTATACAAGTGGTCATTTAAGAATCCAGTAACTTGGTTAAAACCAAGAAGCCCTAGAACGTAACATTCAAAGCATTTTTGTCTCCCAAAAATGGAAATATATTTGGATATTTTCATTTGTGAAACACTACCCAAGAATTTTCCAAGAGACCCAAAAGGTGCTGACTTACAGCTTTACCCTGCTGTTTCTGCTCTTCTGTGCCCCTGGTACCTCTGGGCCACTGCACTGTATGAGGGGGGGACCCCCCAAAATGGAATTTATTTATAAAATGGAATGTATTTATTCTTACATGTTTAAACTTCAGTCTCCTTCAAAGTACTCTCCATTTAATGCAATACACCTATCCAGATGTTTTTTCCACTGCTCAAAACAGTTTTGAACTAATCAATTGTGATGCTTTTTAGTGCATCTGCCGTTCTTTGTTTCACCTCTTCCCCATCTGCAAAATGTTTCCCTTTGAGGACTTTTTTTGTCCCAGGAAACAAAAAAAAGTCACTCAGGGTGAGATCAGGTGGATAGGGAGAGTGGGGCACAGGGGTCATGCTGTTCTTGGTCAAAGAATGCTGAACACTCAGCTTGGTGTGGGCAGAGAGTTCACCCATCATGGAATGGGCAAACCCATTTCATCATGGAATGGGCAAACACGTTGAAAGAGTCTTCCAAAAAAAATTCACTGAAGCTGGACACAGCCTCTCACAACACCACCAGCGAGCACACTGACACAGATGGGGTCCTAGAACACTCACCTAGCAGGGAAAGCCTGCACTACAAGGGGCCTGGCCTCCAGAAGATAATTCCAGCGGGGGTTGGGTCCCGCTGTGTAAAACCAGGCAAGTCTATTGTGCCAGGACTGTAGCTGGGCACTTGGGCCCTGAGAAGATACTAGAGGTGTCACTATAGATCATCTAATGGCCCAGCTATCTGAAATATTTGTATCCTAAGTAAACTTTACAGAAATGTTTTCAACGCTTCAACTGTGATTTTTTCCCCTCAGACCCACTATATTCACTACATACTATCTCCTGGGCCATGTGCATTAACAGGAACAAAGCAGAAAATGCACTCACCCTCAAAGCACAGCAGCTGGAAGCAGCAGAGGAAAGCAACGGGCCAGGCCCAAGCTCAAACACAGACAAAGCAATTAGGAAGAAAATGAAAGCCCTGAAATTGTTGACTCACTTCTATTGCAATTTCTTGCAAAATCATGCAAGAATTTTTTTAAGAAAGTTATAAATAGTCATCCCATTAATCATATCTTTATTTCAATATAGATATGGGTGGGTGAAAATCATTTATAGGTTGGTAAGAAAATTCCCTAGATACAAGCAATTAAAACCAACTCCCCACAGACCCAGTGTTACAAGCAGGGGCCTGTTACTGACACACACAGAAGCCAACGCTACTGCACGGCACCAGCTTTTGAGAAAAGAATAAGCTTTTATTTGCAAGTCAACTGACTAGGAGACAGGACACAGGCTCCAATCTGCCTTCCCAATCCAGGGTTTGGGGTCGGATTAGGTGGCATCAGCACCAGATGTTCCTGGACAATGGACCCTTCGCTTCTGAAAGGGTTCCAACTGTTCAGGTTCTGATCCTGTCCCCGTCCTTTGGTTCTGTGAGAGGAGCAGTTGAGGGTGCACAAGTGTTACTTGTGAGTGGTACTCACAAATGTTACTCTTAAACTTTGGTTCCAGGTCTTTCTAGAAATAGGATAGCACCATTTTGAGCTGGTTCTGCAGTGATGCCAGGAGTTCAGGGGTCCTAGGGACCTGGAACTTCATAGCCCCTACTTCCAAATTTATATCTTTCTTTAAATTACTCCCCATAAACCAGACAAGAAACACCGTAATGAGTTCCACCACAGCTTGGAGGAATCTAAGGGTTTATAGCACCTTAAACAGTTAATATTGTGAGACACAAGAAACAACATATTGTGAGAATGAGAAATTATGCTCTCAAAACAGTTGTTAATAGTCTTTGGGTAGAAATTCCCTAAAGAAAACCGAGTGTCCCTTACACTGCCATTGAAAAAGAAATCCTACCTCCTCAGCAAGAAGACAGCTAGAAGAGCATTCAACATAAAATGAAAAGAGAGAGAGAGAGAGAGAGAAAATACTCCAGAAAACTTTAATGCTTTTTCCACAGAAGAAAAAGAGAGAGATTCAGGGTATTTTCTTTGAAATAATACCTATTTGCAAAGTTTGCCATCGGGATCTTGTCTCTAACCTTTAGATATACAATACAAGGATATGCGTGACCCAAGTCTGATGGGGGGGGGGGGCGGGGAAGGGTGCAAGCAGAAAGAAAGTGCATAAAAACCAAACTGATTATTCAGTTTTGAATAATCAGAAGCACAGACCTGGAGGCCAGGAAGAGATGAGCTCTAAACTCTTTTATACTTCATTCTTACCAGGTTATAAAAGCAGGTTCAAAGCACAGCCTTGAAGGAAAACTAAAAAACTTAGGGGTAGTTTGTTATAAAGCTGAGTTCAAACCAAGTGGCTAGGGGGAAAGAGAAGGAAAAAATTAGGGAAGGAATAGAGGTCCCTCCACACCGAAAACTCTGACAGCCTGTCTCAGCTCCAGTTCTGAAATCGGCCACATTGACACTGAGTAAGACTTTATCAGGACACAAAGGACAATATGCTTCAAATCTTTGTAACAACATTTATACATTTATATATTTAATATTCCATCTCTTAGCAGCATTAGTTCTAAGTAGGGATACCAAGTTGGAAGTTATAGCCTAATTAGCAAGTGTCTCTGAGCCTGCTACATCAAAACCATTTAGCAGCTACACAGATTGTAGATAATTTATGAAAGAAATTATAATTCAACTGACTAGTGCAATAAATGTCAAACAAAGGAGAGCAAATGTATACTGAAATTTCCACATTTTTCAACACAGCCTCTCTAAAGTATAATTAAAGAAAAAGCACGTTATACTCATTTCATCATTTTAGCATTAGAAGCACTAACGCATCAGAGCTTTGCTTTTTCCACCAAGAACTCTGTCACAGACAGCCCTATCATTATCCAATCTAAAATCTCACATGTCAATAAATTCTCCAAGGCACTTACAATCTTTAAAGCACTGAACCCACACAATCAAGCTATTAGTAAATGACAAGTTGGGAGTTTCCACTTACTTAGCTATGTTGTTGAAGCTGAGAAAGAGACGCTGGAGGCAGGGCAAATTATCCACATCCCTCTAGAAGGAAACAGAAAGCAAAAAATTATCAGCTGACAGCAAAAAAAATATTATACACATCTTCTTGCTCAGCTGTTAAAATACACAGTCATTCCTATTTACTGCAACCTTGCTAGACCACTGATTTCTACTGGACGCTGAGCTCCATTCTTCTCCACTGCAGATTAAATGGGAGGGTTTCAGTACATCCGCAGAACAAGCTGCACCACTCACAAGGTAAAAAGCTCGGAAGAGAATAGGGAGAGATGCTGCTGTGAGCCTCTTTTGGGAAAGAAGCCAAAATGCTTCTTCAGCATTTGAACTGTAGCACAAATGTAGTATGAGCAAATGTTTGTTAAAAATCATTTTTAAAAGGGAGCTGTTCAAATGCTTTAAATTTTAAATTTATGCAATTAGCTTTCCAAACAGTACTGAGAATTTCAAAACCAACTTACCTCACTATTCTCAAACCCATGGAAATATGCCACTCAGTTACAAATGAACCAAAACACAAACAATCCCCCCCCCCCCCCCCGTGAAACTAAAAGTGGATCATAGTGAGGGTCACTGAAGGGCACCTTAAGGGCGATTTGCAACCTAAGCAAGAACTGGATGCTCTTGTCATGGAAAGCTACCCTGTTCTGTGTAGGTACAACACCCCAAAGCAAACCTCTACCACCATTTATTTAAAAGTAGTTAGCAAATTTTGAAATCTTTGGCCATATGATTTTTTTAAATCACAAAATATAATAAAGCTACCTAGTTTCATTAAGTGAAAAGACACAAATCTTCTGAGAAGTATGACATACTGGAGTAAGAGAATCTTAAGAGGAAGCTTAGTCTACAACCTCATCACTCACGTGAGAAAAGCAGACAGTTGAGGTTGTTGCAGGGACAGGGTGGAGTGGGGAGGAAGGTGACCCAGGGTTATAAACTATCCCAGAGTCTGAGGCAGGACAAGGTTCCATTTATCGTGGCTTCTATTACTCTGCTCTTTAAGACACTGCACACCGGCATTTTTCTCATAAAGTAGTGGTTATTTTTAAGGGCAATATAATTACAATAATTTCTAGTTACATAAGTTTGAAGAATGCTAATACAAATGTATACGTTACATATTATTGTGACCAATATTTAGGCCAAATCAAATCCAACCTTCTCCCAACCCCTTAGACCCTAAACAGTATGAAATGAATATAATTTCAGTGACCAATTCACTGGCTATGTATACCATTGATGTGGCACCTCCACTCTGAGGCCCAGCCTGGAGAAGTCCGTTCCATAGCTGTGAGTGATTTTTTCAGGTTTATCAACCATGGGCAAGGAATAACTCTGCATTAAACAGGAAGGCAGCCAAAGTCCCCTCCATGGGTGATAGGCTCCACATTTGACAAAGTTCTGGAAGCAGCTCTGCCAGCTATGTCTCTGATAGTCCCAGAAACGAGAGGTGAGTGGGGTGGGGAAAGAGCGACAGGGTAGTGAGAGGGCTCATTTTATTCCAGGGCCCTGTTTCCCAAAGGAAATGGTAGTTTGCTTCCTATCTGCTCTCTGGAAGTATGGAGTCACACCAAATTGAAAGGCCTCTCTATCTTGGGGAATCTCTTCTCCCAGATTCTTCCTGGAATCTACCTGAGATGTTCATGGGCAAAAGCATTGTTTGCTGACATCTAACTGGGAGAAACTGAGAAGCAGTAGCCTGGATCGCCTCTGAATCGAGGCACCTTAAAAAAATACATGTGTCTCTTTGAGGTCCATCCTACCACCTTCAGATACTATAGACACCATTCAAGACATATATTTTTGCTAGTTATAAATATAAAGTCAAATTACATCAGGACATAATTTGTGAGAAATGTCTTTTTAATATTCATCTGATTAAATTATAATGTTTTATATTTATCTTCATTTATAAAACAAAATTTTAACAGAAGTCTGTATCAAATTTTCAAAATCAATAACTGTCATGACCTCATAAAACTATGAAAAATATTCACAACAAATAAAAAAACTAAAAATCAGAATTCAATTACATATATCCTTATAACCACTTTAATAGACAGTCTTTCCAGAAATTTAAAAGGCAAAATAATTATACAATCATTTTTGTTGTTCCAAATTTCATTTTTCAAAGAAAATTATAACTTTTCTTTAATTTTTCTAGCAATTCTGAGGTATATTGTGTAATGAATCCCTAGCATTCTAACAGACAGGCTATCCTGGTGGTATTCTGGGGGAATCGGCATTCAGCAATCTGCTTACACAACAAGTATCACTATTTTGGCGTGATGGGGAAAGGAGAAATGGGGTCTAGGGATAATGTAAGAAAGCTAAATTCTCACAGCTTTGAGAAAAAGTCAATATATTTATTTCATTGTCAAGCGTTAAACCCTCTCAACCATTCTATTCTGGAGATAATAATATCACAGGCAGAAAACTACTGCCAAGAAGCAACAATTGATGGGTGCATAGTCTCAAATTTATTATATTTAACAAAACACAATCCTGAGAATCACATTCAAAGCTTTTTTAAGATTTAAAATCATTTTATATATTTAAAAAATGTAATCCCTTAAAGATATATTTAAATAAAATTACTACAAGATTATTAAGATAATTATATTCTTTATTTTTCAAAAGTATAGTAACTTGCAATTTGATAAATATGCTTACCCCACTCTGTTCACTGTTTCCCACATCCCTAAACTTCAAAAAAGGACTAAGTGATGCAGCAATCTGACCATGTACATGACACCTATTACTGGAACTATTTTTAGAATGGCCTCCTGCAGAGGAGTAAGGAAGAAAAAAGGCAAGGAGACAAAGCTTTGGCACGCGTCACACAGGACAAAGATGACTTTAGTAAAACCACAGCTACTCTCACCTTCTTACTTATTCTCTCATATAAAAGAGTAAATCATATAAGGGTACTTATTTTAATTTTGAGAACTGGAAACATATATATTAACAAAACATTGAATAAGTTTGAAAAAAAAAAAGTAGTATTTTCATAGAAATAATTCCAAAATGACTACATGCTTCAGCCATCACTTTGTGACACAGACACATATTATATGAGGAATAATATGTGTAAGTCATCATATCAGTGACTCTAATCATATATTTAAATGCCAATGAAAAAAAGTCCATTATCTTGCTCTGTTACCCAAAGGCATTAATACACACATCTGCTTTTAATATTGGTTTACTACCCAGTACATGGCAATCAATCTCAGGCCATCTAACTGCAAGTTACTCTTCCAGTCTGGTTTCCTTCTGTGCACTGCTGGAATTTCCCCACACAAAGAAAGAATAAAAGGGAATTGGACCTGAGACCAGTAAGCAGGAACTGATACTCTGGTTACAGAGATTTCTAGTCTTAGTAATTTAGAAGAGATAGATTTAATAGTTATGAAAAAAGAGAAGCTCTGCCTTCATAACCACAGGCCTTTCCTCACTTAAATTTGTAGTTCAAACTTACATCCCATGCATGACCTAACAAAACTCCTCATAAAAATCGGTCCCTAGCATTAGTGCCCCTAGTACTCTTGGCAAAATACTCTGAAAAGACACAAACTCAACTCAAACTTTGCAAAATTCTGACTATCCCAAACTACTTAACCTGTGAAAAAAAATTAGCATGAGCAAGAGTCAGTAGAAACTTCAGAAAGCAAACGTAGAACCAGAATATCTATGTTCAAAATTATTATAGAGCCCAGACCATTGTGACTTGGTTGGACACTGTTCTACAAAGTGAAAAGCCACCAGTTCGATTCCTGTCGGGGCACATGCCTGGAATGTGGGCTGTAAGAGACAACCATATGTGTTTCTCCCTCTCTTTCTCCTTTCCTTCCCCCTCTCTAAAAATAAATAAAATCTACAAATATATAAAATAAAAACTACTACAGAAATAAATCAGAATATGACAAAATATGATTACTACAAATAAAGCAATCTGAATGTTCATAAAAAAAAAAAAAAAGAACCCAAGCTGAACTTCTAGATACAAAAAATAACGGTCATGACTAAAAAGTCAATAGATGTACTGAAAATTGGATTACATGAAACTGAGGAGACAGTTAATGACCTAAAAAATAGCACTAAAGAAGTAGTAAAGCCCTGGCTGGGGTAGCTCAGTGGATTGAGCACCAGCCTGTGAACCAAAAGGTCACTGGTTCAATTCCTGGTCAGGGCACTTGCCTGGGTTGTGGGCCAGCTCCCCAGTTAGGAGCATGTGAGAGGCAGCAGATTGATATTTCTCTTGCACAATGATGTTTCTCCCCCTCTCCTTCTCTTTCCCTTCCCCTTTCCCTAAAAATAAATAAATAAATTTTGTTTAAAGTAGTAGTAAAAAATGCAAAAAAGTAGCACACAAAAGTGGGAATGATGGAAATTTTAAGAAACAAAAAATAGAACAAGATGATCCACACTATACTTACAGATGCTTAAAACACAGAAAGAGAAAACAGGAGGAAGTAGTATTTGAAAATACAAAAAGCTCAAATTTTCCCATAATTAATAGAAGATATGAACTTAGGTATGCCAATAAAATTACCATACTTAATCATATCAATGGGAGGCTTTGGCCAAGATAGAGGTATAGGTGGATATGCCTTGCTTCCTCAAAATGAAAAGAAGGACAACAACAAATTTAAAACAAAAACAACCAGAATTGCCAGAAAGTCAAACTGCAAGGGAGTCCCACAACCAAGGAGTTAAGGAAGAAATGTTCACCAGACTGGTACTCCAAGACAAAGAAATATGGCCCAAATGAAAGATCAAAACTCCAGAAAAACAACTAAGCAATAAGGAGACAGACAACCTATCAGACACAAAGTTCAAAAAACACTGGTAATCAGGATGCTCACAGAAATTGCTGAGTATGGACACAAAATAGAGGAAGCAGTGAAGGTTATGCAAAGTGAAATTAAAAAAATATGCAGGGAACCAATAGTGAAGGGAAGGAAATTGGAACTGAAATCAACCATTTGGATAGAAGGAAGAAATAAACATTCAACCAGAAAAGAATGAAGACAAGAATTCAAAAACATGAAGAGAGGCTTAGAAACCTATGAGACAACCTTAAACGTTCCAGCATCTGAATCATAGGGGTGCCAGAAGGAGAAAAGGAAGAGTAAGGAATTGAAAACTTACTTGAAAAAAGAAATGCAGGAGAACTTCCCCAACCTGACAAAGGAAATAGACTTCCAGGAAGTCCAGGAAGCTCAGAAAGTCCCAAAGAAGTTGGGCCCAAGGAAGCACACACCAAGGCACATCATAATTACATTACACAAGATTAAAGATAAGAAGAGATCTTAAAAGTAGCAAGAGAAAAGGAGACAGTTACCTACAAAGGAGTTCCCATAAGACTCTCAGCTGACTTCTCAAAAGTCACCATACAGACAAGAAGGGGCTAGAAAGAAGTATTCAAAGTCGTGAAAGGCAAGGACCTACATCCAAGATTGCTCTATCCAGCACAGCTATCATTTAGAATGGAAGGGCAGATAAAGTGCTTCCCAGATAGGTAAAGTTAAAGCAGTTCATCATCACCCAGCCCTTATTATATGAAATGTTAAAGGGGCTTATCTAAGAAAAAGAAAATGATCAAAACTACGAACAGTAAAATGACAACAAACACAACTATCAACAACTGAAACAAAAAAACAAAACAAACTAAGCAAATAACTAGAATAGGAACAGAATCACAGAAATAGAGATCACATGGAGGGTCATCAGTGGGGAAGGAGGGGGGGAGAATGGGGGGAAAGGTACAGGGAATAAGAAGCATAAATGGTATATACAAAATAGACAGGGGGAGGTTAAGAATAGTATAGGAAATGGAGAAGCCAAAAAACTTGTATGTATGACCCACGGACATGAACTAAGGGAGAGCAATCCTGGTGGAAGGTGGGGTGCAGGGCAGAGGGCAATAAAGAGGTGAAAAAAATGTGTCAACTGTAATAGCATAATTAATAAAATATACTTTAGAAAATCATATCTAAGATACCATATTATAATTATTTTACACAACTTGTTGAAAATTAACTCATAATTAACCACTAATAAAATAATCTATCACTTAGAATTTTTATATTATTACTGAAAGAGTTTATAGATTTACTAAACCATATGTTTTAACCAAATATCATTCTTATGTATATGTAAAAATATACAAAATATACTGTATTATATTATATTACAAAATATACTGTATATACAGTATACAAAATTTGCTGTATATTTTTGCTGTAAAAATATACAGCAAAATAAATTCATTAAATAAATGAACTCCCAAAGTATCTTGACTTACTATAAGGCAGTGTAGTTTTGGCAAAAGAGTAGACAAATAGATGGAATAGAAAAGAAGGTCCATAAAAAGACTCATTTGATTTTAACTCAGTTTCAACAAAGATATCCATTTAATTCAATGAGGAAAGTAATATATTTTCAATAAAGGTTGATGATGCAAACAGATATCCCTATGTGGGAAAAATGAACCATTACCTCTACCTCACACTGTACCTAAAATTTAATTAAAGATGAATCACAGACCTGAAGTGAAAGGTAAAACTATGAAACATGTGGAAGAAAACACAGGAGAACATATTATAACACGGGGATAAGGCAAAGACTTTTGGACAAGACAAAAGGCACTAATGATGAAAGGAAACAAATTGATAGATTATACTTCACAAAAATTTAAAGCTTTGACCTAGCAAAAACATTGTTAAGAAAGCAAAAAGATAAGCCATGCAGAATATACACTCAATACAATTATCAAATAAAGAACCCAAATCTAGAATAAAGATCTACTACAACTCAATGATAAAATGATAAATCACCCAATTTTTTTAATGGGCACTGATACTTCACAAAAGGGTATGTTAGAATAGCCAATAAATACATGAAAGATGCTCAACATCATTAGTCATCAAGGAACTACAAAATAAAACCATAATGAGAATCTCTAAAATTATAGACGCTCCATGTCAAACACTGGCAAGGATGTAGAGCAATTAGAACTCTCATTTATTGTTAGTGGGAGTGCAATATGGGATAATCACTTCATGTGACTGGCATTTTCTAGTAAACTTAGACATCCATCCCTTATGGCTCAGTAATGACACTCCTATGTGTTTACCTAAGAGAAATGAGGGTATATGTTCAGCGAAACAAATATATAAATAAAATACTATAAAAATATTTATAGCAGTTTTGTTTGTAAGAATCAAAAATTGGAAATAACCAAGATGCCTGTGAACAGAAGAATGAAAAAGCAAATTGTGTTATATTTAGACAGTAAATACAATTCAGCAATTAAAAAAACTACTGACAAATATAATGAAATGGATGAATATCAAAACACTTGTTTAGTACACAACAGAGTACACACTTATACACACACACATATATAAAGAGTTCAAAAACAGGCACAACTAATCCATGAAAATAGAAGTCAGAATGGTTCTGGGACAGGGAAAGACAGTGGAAAGAGGCACAGGAGAACTTTCTGGAGTGATACAAAGTTTTCTCTGTTGATCTGGGTGGTAGTCACATGAAAATATTTACATACTTAAAAATAAACTGTACAGTTAAAATTTGTTCACTTTACTGTATCTCAATTATATCTCGATAAATTACAGAGAAAAATTCTGCACATTTAGAGTCCACCTTCTGAAACCCCATGTAACCATTAATGTCCATGCTGTTCAGACAGTACTGTCTTCTGTGCCATCAACGCACTGGTGACGCAGCGTATACTAAAAGTGTGCTCTCTTACTGTCTACAGGGTCTCTTCCAAGCTGATCCCACTCTCTATGTTTTGATGCTGATAAAGAAACTCCAGTACTGTGGTCTAAATGTGTGTGTCTCCCCAAGTTCATATGTTGAAATCCAAACCCCCCAAGATGGTGGTATTAGGAGGTGGGGATTTCAAGACATGTTTAAGTCATGAGATGGAGACTCACGAATGGGATTTAGTGCCTTATAAAAAAGACCCTGCAGAGACCTCTAGCCTCTTCCACTATGTGAAGACAGTTAAAAGGTACCAGCTAAGGACCAGGAAGAGGGCCCTTATCAGAATGCAACCATGCTACCACCTTAATCGTGGAGTTCTTAAACTCCAGAACTGTGAGAAATAAATTTCTCTTGTTTATAAGCTACCCAGGTGGTCGTATTTTGTTATAGCAGCATGAATGTGCTAACACACCGCCATGAATTATTCAGACAGCCCCTTGTTACTTTGAAATTTCTTCATCTATTCCAAGGAGTTTGCTCACTTTCTCCTGCCTTCAGCTGCATTATTTGGCATGTGATAAGCAAATTATCTGAGCCTATCTCAGCAACAGAATGTAACAGTCTCACCAAACTTGGTTATCTTCCTTTGAAAGTATTTTATTACTAATTAGCAAGAAAATGTGAAATTGCAGTCATTCCTCCAATAAAAAATCTTTACTAATATCAAATTTATAGCTTTGCTATTCTAGTTTCATGTCATTTTTAATAGATTAAAGTTTCATTTCAAAGCCAAATCATGATGTAATCCTTTAAATACATTTTGAACAGTGATTAAATTCAAAACACGTACTAACAACTGAAATGACAATAGTATAAACAGTTATAACCAAGTTCACACATACTTAAGCAATGAAATTGCTGTAGCCTATCCAATAGTGGTTTTAATATGCCACAGATTGGCCCTGGCCCGGTAGCTCAGTTGGTTGAGCATCGTACTATGCACCAAGAGGATGCAGGTTCCATCCCCAGTCAGGGCACATACCTCAGTTTTCTATTCGATCCCAGGTCGGGGCATGTGCAAGAGGCAGCCGATTGATGTTTCTCTCTCACATCACTTTTTCTATCTCTCTCCCTCCCTTCCTCTCTCCCTAAAAATCAATAAACATATCCTCAGGGGAGGATTTAAAAAAAGATGCTATAGATGGTAAGACATACCCAGATTTCAGAGTTGTTGAAATATGACAAAATGTGTCTTAAATTGGTAAAATATGGTAGTTCCACATCTATATACAACATAGTGAGTCTGAAGGAATTAAAAAAGAAATCCTATACTCTTAAAAGCAACTAAAGGAAGACAAAGAAGACTGTCTACAATAACGATAGCAGACAGTTTAATTACAATAATAGAAGACCAAAGACAATGGAATAAGAGCTTCAAACATCTGGGAGAAAAATAACTGTCAACCACATCAAACCATAAATCATGATTAAAAGCAAAATAAACACATTATTAGACAACAACTGAAAGGGTTTATTACCACCAAAGTCATCTTAAAGGACCTTTATCTAAATTATATATTTTGGGAGGAGTGGTAAGCCAAAACCAACATGTGGGTGAGTCCAAATAAGTATTGACTGAAAATACCAGCAATTGAAACATCTAATTTTGAGAGTAAAAACAAAAAGAAAATACTAGACAACAAAAATATGTAGAGTGGGATGGGTATACTGGATTAAATGATCCTAGGGTCCTTATTTGAAAAAATGGTATGGATGTGTATTAACTAACTTGTATAATTTAAGTCAAGGGTACATTTTAAAATGTTAAGAATAACTATTGAAGTGAATAAGAAAGAATAGTGAAAATGCCATTAACCTGGAATAAGGCACAAGAGCAAAAAACCAGAGGAAACACAGGACAAATAGAAAGCATGAGAAATACTGAAGTGATAAATCTAAACATATCAGTAATCACGATTAGTATAATAGACCAAATTCTCTGGTTAGAAGTTATATCCTCAGATTCCAAGTTACAGAAGGAGTCACGTCTTCAATTTTTTTTAACAATGTCTTGTTATATCATTTAGGAAATCTGACTAACAGGTAGTGGGAATTCTTTATACCACTGCAACATTTTCTGAAATTATGTAAAAATTTCAAAATTGTAAAAGGTTAAGGAATAAAAGAGATGTACCAGGAAAAAGGAACCAAAAGAAAGCTGGTATTAACAATATACTAAATAAATGTTAAGGCGAGAACTACTATTAGCTTCCTGATACATACCTACATACCTAGAACATATGACCTCTGCTCATAAAACACTTGCTCAATGGAGGAGTGAGCAACAGAGATATATAATACACAATGATGAAAGGAGCAATTTCCCAGGAAGATGCATCAATTTTATGTTATGTACACCTAGAAAAATAGCTTCCAATGCTGGCCACATACTAGGCAAATAATAAGTACTGACTATAAATATTAACAAGGCAATAAGCAAAGTACAACAAATGTCAAAGAACCAATTACATATAATCCGCATTGACTGACCACAATGCAATAAATAAGAAAAGAACGGCAAAAAAAGAAATCTGTATCAAAAACTTTAAATATACTTAACAGCACGTGGGTCAAAGAAGAAATCCTAATATAACCCAGAAAGTATTTAGAAGTAACTGATAATAAAAACACTAAATTTTAAAACTTGTGGGAAGAAACTAAAGTGGTTCATAGAGGGAAATTTATAGCCTTAAGAGCTTGTATTAGAAAATAAAAAAGACTGAAAACTAATGTATAAAGCATCCAGCACAAAACTAGAAAGAAATAGAGAAAAAAAGAGATAAGAACAAAAATCCACAGAATAATAAGCTATGAGAGAGGTTCAATAAAGCCAAAACCTGGTTCTTTAAAACTACTAGTAAAATAAACAACCTTCAGGTAATACTGATCCAGAAAAAAGAGTGTATAAATGAGCATTATTAGAAGTGATGGAGAATATGACTACAAATAGAGAAGCTAGAAAAAGAAAGTGAAATTTGATGAAAGAAAACATATCAAAACCAATGTCCACTATTACTACTGAGTTCAATAGTTGAAAACTACCCAGACTAATTAACAGATAAGTTCTATACATGCTCAAGGAACAAATCTTCTTTACCTCATATAAATTGAGATCTATAATAAATAAGAAATCATAATAGGGAATCATAAAATATCAAAGTAGGAAGCACCCACAATGTATGTTATGAGGCTAGTATGAACTCCACAACACAGAAGTGCAATAAAAAGAAATTACAGGCCAATCTATTTTATTAACATGGATATAAATATGGGGGGATGGTGGAAGCAAGGGAGGGAGGTGGATTTGGCTGGGGTAGGAGGGAGTGGTGGGGAGCAAATGCAGACAACTGTAATTGAACAACAATAAAGTAATTCAATAAATAAATAAATAAATAAAGGAAAGATAAGCATTGTAAATATATCACAATGACATGCAATTTCCTTTAAAGTCAAATGTATGGAACAAAAATCGCAAATATTTACTGAAATGTATTAGGTACTATGTTACGGATACAAAAATAAAGTGACCAGTATCCAATAAATAAATACATAAATACATAAAGTAAATAAAATATTAACAAGCAAAATCAGGAATGTATATAAACTACAGCCTACAATATACATAATGGCCAAAAATGCTAGAATAATTTATCATTATAAAATCTTATACTATAATTTACTAATTTAATTGTCAAATAAGAATCCACATGATCAATCTAAGAATTACAGAACAATCATTTAATAAAACTCAACAACCATTCATAATATAAACTCTGAACAAGCTAAATAAATTCTTTAAAATTTTTTTAAAAATAAATAAAAAACAAGATACTTTTACTTCTTTACCCAACTTTTACTGGGGGTTCAGTCAAACTGAAAGTTCAGTCAAACAAGAAACAAAATCTAAAATGATCAGGGAAAAATTATCATTGTTTGCAAAAAATTATAATTGTCTAAATAAAAAACCTAAGATAATCTACAGATATAGTATTAGAATTACTAAGTGTTAGAGCATGGTTGCTAGATATTAGATCAATGAACCAAAATCAACTGTGGTTCCATATGCTAGTAATGGTAAGAAATCTATTTCTGACCAAAAGAAAATTACAATAACAACAAAAACTATAAGATATCTAGGAAGAAATCTAAACAAAATGGTCCTGATTTGTGGCCACGATGAAGGTGTATGTAGACATACTGTGCCTCCTCACACAACCAAAGAAGGACAACAACAAATTTAAAAAACAAAACAAAACAAAAAAAAAAGCAAACAGAACTGACAGAAAATCAAACTGTATGAAAGTCCAACAACCAAGGAGGAAAAGAAGAAACATTCATCCAGACCAGTAGGAGGGGCACAGATGGGCAGCCAGGAGGAGAGGACTCATGACGAAGTGGCAGCTGGGGGATGGGGAAGGCAAGACTGCAGCTGGTGGACCAGGAGAGGCGGTGGATTGCAAACTAGGTGCAGATAAACTGGGAGGAAGAACTGGGGAGTGAGAGAAACAGGGAGACCCAGAGTTTCAGTGCAGGGAAATAAAGCCTCAAACCTCTGATTGAAAACACCTGTGGGGGTTGAGGCTGCAGCGGGAGAAACTCCCAGCCCCACAGGAGAGTCTGTTAGAGAGACCACAGGGTTCTAGAACATACACAAGCCAACCCACTCAGGAATCAACACCAGAAAGGCCCAATTTGATTGTGGGTAGTGGGAGAAGTGACTGAAAACAGGCAGGCAGTGGAGCAAGCACCATTGTTCCTTCTTGGACCCCTGCTCCACATAGAGTCACAACCTAGCGACATGGGTTGCCCTGCCCTGGTGAACACCTAAGGCTCCGCCCCTTACTATCTAATGTGCTGCTGAGACCAAAAAAAAAAAAAAAAAAGGCCCAAACGAAAGAACAGATCAAAGCACCAAATAAATATAACTAAGTGATAAAGAGATAGCCAACCTATCAGATGCACAGTTCAAATCACTGGTTATCAGGGTGCTCACAGAATTGGTTGAATATGGTTGCAAATTAGATGGAATAATGAAGGCTATCTAAGTGAAATAAAAGAAAATGTACAGGGAACCAACAGTGATGGGAAGGAAACTGGGACTCAGATCAATGGTGTGGACCAGAAAGAAGAAAGAAACATTCAACCAGAACGGAATGAAGAAACAATTCAAAAAATGAGGAGAGGCTTAGGAACCTCCAGGACATCTTTAAATGTTCCAACATCCGAATCATAGGGGTGCCAGAAGGAGAAGAGGAAGGGCAAGAAATTGAAAACTTATTTGAACAAATAATGAAGGAAAACTTCCCCAATCTGGTGAAGGAAACAGACTTCCAGGAAGTCCAGGAAGCTCAGAGAGTTCCAAAGAAGTTGGACCCAAGGAGGAACACACCAAGGCACATCATAATTACATTACACAAGATTAAAGATAAGGAGAGAATCTTAGAAGCAGCAGGAGGAAAGGAGACAATTACCTACAAAGGAGTTCCCATAAGACTCTCAGCTGATTTCTCAAAAGAAACCTTGAGGGCAAGAAGGGGCTGGAAAGAAGTATTCCAAGTCATGAAAGGCAAGGACCTACATCCAAGATTACTCTTTCCAGCAAAGCTATCATTTAGAATCGAAGGGCAGATAAAGTGCTTCCCAGATACGTAAATTTAAAGCAGTTCATCATCACCCAGCCCTTATTATATGAAATGTTAAGGGGGCTTATTTAAGAAAAAGAAGATGATTAAAATTACGGACAGTAAAATGACAACAAACACAACTATCAACAACTGAAACAAAAAACAAAAACAAATAAGCAAACAACTAGAACAGGATCACAGAAATGGAGATCACATGGAGGGTTATCAGCAGGGGAGTAGGTGGGGAGAGGGGGGGAAGGTTCAGAGAATAAGTAGCATAAATGGTAGGTAGAAGATAAACAGGGGGAGGTTAAGAATAGTATGGGAAATGCAGAAGCCAAAGAACTTATACGTACAACCCATGGACATGAACTAAAGGAGGGGAATGTGGGTGGGAGGGGGCGCACAGGGTGGAGGGGAATAAAGGGGGAAAAATGGGACAACTGTAATAGCATCATCAATAAAATATAAATTAAAAAAATCTAAACAAAATGAAACAAAAAACAAGTAAGTTTTCTATGGAGAAAAGCATAAAATCATAATTAGACATAAATGAACTGAGAGATGTACTGTCTTAACATTATGTCATTCATATTAATGACATGTTCACATTTTGATATTGAAGGCTCAACACCATAAAAAAGTAATTGTTTTCAAATTCAAAGATATTCCAAACAAACAGAGCAGTTGGATTATGCATGAAACTTTACCTACTATTTCTAGAATGTATACAGAAGAAGAAAGGACCAAGATGATTTTTAAAAATAAGGAAGGAAGGAAGGCAGCTTTGGAAAGGAAGGAAAGGGAAGAAAAAAGAAGATTGGGGGCCTTGTTCTACTAGCTCCTAAACATAATAGAAAGTTACAATTATTAAGAGAGTGTTATTATACTGAAACATGGATATATATCATATATATATAAACAGGCCAGGGACGTCAGGCACCAACCGTTACTACGTAGATATTTATTTTGTTAAAGAAAAACACTACCAAGGGGAAAGAGAAAGATAGAAAATATTCACTTTTAAATAAATGAGAAAAAAATGAAATTAGATTTCAACTTCACATTATAGCTAAAAATCAAGTCCAAATAGATGAAACAACTTTCAGACTTTTGTTAGACAATATAGAAAAATATCTTTATGTCTGCAGCTTATAAAGGAATGATTTTTCAAACAAACAAAACCCAAAACAATAGAGAAAATTTTTGATGAATTTTACTACGGTTCCTCAAAAGACAGCAAAACCGAAAGAAATTTCTTTCTTTATCAACTGGGAAAGGAAAAAAAAATGTTATTACAATGGGCAAAGAATAGAGCTATTCAGAATAGAGGCAATCTCAATATCAAAAAAGAAAATAAGATGAAAGGCATTCAACCTCACTAGAAATTCAAAACAAAACCTCAATGCAATACAATTTCAAAGTGAAAAGACTGGCAAAAATAAAAAGGTCTGACAACCTCAAGTGTCACCAAAGATGTGAAGTTAAAGGAATTCAGGTTATGCTGATGGGAATGTGATTTGGTGCCACCACCTTGGGAAAAACTTGGAGATATCTGATAAAGAGAGATAATGTGCATAATCCCGGCACACAACAAGCTCCTCCCATGTATCCACCATTGAGCGCGGTGTTCAAATGCAAGTTGCAACCAATTTTTCATTGTTCGAGAAATCAATTCAGTAGGCTGACACCAACATCTTTTTTTGAGACCAATATTTTTTAATGAGATACAATAGAATCAAATAGGATATACCAGAATGAATTACAGCAAGGGTAGGTATAGTTAAAAAAAAAATGGCCCTGGCTGGTGTAGCTCAGTGGATTGAGCGCGGGCCTGCGAACCGAAGGATCGCGGTTCGATTCCCAGACAGGGCACATGCCTGGGTTGCCAGGCCAGTTCCCGGCAGGGGACATACAAGAGGCAACCGCACATTGATGTTTCTCTCCCTCTCTCCTTCCCTTCCTCTCTAAAGATAAATAAATAAAATCTAAAAGGAGAAAAAAAAATTTAAAAAAAAAATGCTTGCTTACATTATTCATAATGTACTCATATAAATATGTATTTAATAATTGGGTTTCTTTATAAATTTTATTTATTACCATAGATTATGACTAAAAAATGTCTGAAAGTCACTGACCTAGAGAAATTATTATATATATATGCATAAAAGACATGTAAAAAAGTTATTCATGCCATTCTTAATAACAAAAAATAAGAAACATTACTGTCCATAAATAGAAGAATGAATATTTAGTTATAATTATATGATGTAATACTATATTACAAGGAAAATTAGTGAACCAGATCTATAGGTATCAACATACCGAAATCTCAAAGTGTAATGTTAATAGAAGCAACTTACAGAAGATACGTGCAGGACACAAGATGGCAGAGGAGTAAGTGGAAGCTACACTAACTTTCTCCCAGGACCAATCTGGAATTAGAACTAAAGTGTAGAGAAATCATCCTGAATAACCACTGGACACCAGCTGAAAAGAAGCCTTATAACCACTGACACATAGAACAAACCACTTTACCACAACATGACTGGCAGGGAGAGTGGAGGTATGAGAGGGCTAGCTGGGCTCCCACGGGGGGCAGCTGGAGTTCCAGAGGGTTACTGTACCAGCTGGGTTGTTCCCCTTGAGAAGTGCAGGGTCTAAACCATAAGCTGGGCTCCTCAGCCAAAAGCACCAGAGCTGGAAAAGGAACCCAGATAACATCCACCCGTGAAAAGCAGTTGGGTTTCTGTCTGCCGAGGAGAAATGGCTGAAGACACAGAGAACCTCAAAAAGGGCCAATGCACAAAATTCTGTTTGTAGCCACTTACCCTGGGCTCCGGTAAAAGAAGGGCAGAGTGGACTAGAAATGCATGAGAAGAGTCTGGGGCTGGTGGCTCTGGGGACAGAACTGAAGGAACAGCCGCCAGGATCTCTGTGCTGAGTCATTCCCCATACTATAGGAGCCAACCTTCTGAGGCACAGCACTCCCCTCCAAGAGGCATCAGCCTGAGGGAAAGCAATAGCCCTGCCCACAGAAATTACTCTGCCCCAACCTGTAGAGCTTAAGGTAGGCTTCTGGGTACAGCTTGAGGCTATATCACTGATTAACAACTAAGGCAGATCTCTGGGAGCTTCAAGGCTGTAGCTCACCCTCCCTCAATCCTGGTGCTGGTAAAATCTGGCCTTGGTGTGAGGCCTGATTCTTTCGCACACAGGCCCATTAGAGGGAGCATTGCTGATAGCTCCAAACAGGTTGCCCAGGGCCAGTCACAATCAGCATCTGACAAAGGTCTGCACCAGAGTCTTTGCAGATCTACCTAATACACAGAAACAAACACGAAGAGGCAGCCAAAATGGGAAGACAAAAAAACAGGCTCCAAATTAAAGAACAAGAGAATTCTCCAGGAGAAGAACTAGATGAAATGGAGGCAAGTGACTTATCAGATAGAGAGTTTAGAGTAATGATTACAAGGATATTCAACAGCATGAAAGACGACATAGAATCCATAAAAAAGGACAAGTAAGAAATAAAGAGTGCAATATCTGAAATAAATTATATACTGGAAGAAATAAACAGTAGGTTAAATGAAGCAAAGGATCAAACCAATGATTTGAAAGACAAGGTAGAGAAAAACACCCAGGTAGAGCATCAAAAAGAAAAAAAGAATTTTAATAAATGAGGAGAGCTTAAGAAATATTTTGGACAATATGAATCATAACAACATCTGCATCATGGGAATACCAGAAGAAGAGAGTAAGCAAGGAATCGAGAACCTATTTGAGGATATAATGACCAAAAACTTCCCTAATCTAGTGAAGGAAAAAGACACACAAGTCCAGGAAGCATGGAGAGTCCCGAACAAGTTGGCCCAAAGAGGCCTACACCAAGACACATCATAATTAAAATGACAAGGCTTATAGACAAGAAGAGAATCCTAAAACCTGCAATAGAAAAAAGGTAGTTACATACAAGGGAGCACCAATCAGACTGTCATCTGATTTCTCAGAAACATTTCAGGCCAGAAGGAAGTGGTGTGAAATAAGATGATGAAAAGCAAGGAACTACAACCAAGACTACTTTACCTAGCAAGGCTACTATTTAAAATCCCAGGAGAAATAAGGAGCTTCATAGACAGGAAAAAGCGAAGTGTTTGTTAATACCAAACCAGTACTACAACACATGTTAAAGGGCTTAATTTAAGAAGAGAAAAAGAGAAAGAAAAAAAAACAGGAAATCGTTTTATTTAACAATAAAATAGCACTACACATGCTTCTATCAATAATCCCCTTAAATGTAAATGGTTTATGAGACAAAGCAGGACATAACATAATAAAAAAGGGAACAATCCAACAAGAGGATATAATTCTAGTAAACATTTACACACCCAACACAGGAGCTCCTAAATATGTGAAGCAAATCTTGAAGAACATAAAGGGAGAAACGGACAGAAATACAGTCATAGTCAGGGATTTTAACACATCACTGACATCAATCAATAATCTTCCCCACAGAAAATCAACAAAGAGACAATGGCCTTAAACGACATAATAGAGTAATGGATCTAATTGATATCTTCAGAGCATTTCACCCCAGAGCAGCAGAATATACAGACTTTTCAAGTACACATGGAACATTTTCTAGGATAGACCACATGTTAGAACACAAAACAAGTCTCAAAAAGTTTAAGAAGTTTGAAACCAAATTAAGCATCTTCTCTGACCACAATACTATGAAACTAGAAATCAATCACAAGAACACTGAAAAGCACACAAAGACATGGAAGCTAAAAAAATGTTATTAAATAATGAATGGATCAACAATGAGATCAAGGAAATAATCAAAAGATACCTTAAAACAAATGAAAATGAAGATACAACAATCAAAATCTGTGGGGCACTGGGAAATCAATCCTAAGAGGGAAATTCATAACATTAGAGGACTATCTCTAAAAACAAGAAAAAGCTCAAATGAACAATCTAATCTCACACTGAAAGGAACCTGAAAATGAACAACAAACAAAAGCCAAAGTGAGTAGAAGGAAGGAAATAATAAAGACAAGAACAGAAATGAAAGAGTCTAAAAAAAAATAGAAAAGATCAATGAATATTAAGAGCTGGTTCTTTGAAAAGATAAACAGTACTGACAAACCTTTAACCAAACTTATTAAGAAAAAAAGAAAGGACCCAAATAAATAAAATTAGAAATGAAAGAGGAGAAATAACTGATGCCAAAGAAATACGAAGGATTGTAAGAAAATATTGTGAAAAACTATATGCCAAAGAACTAGACAACATGTATGAAATGGATAAATTCCTAGAAACATACAATCTTCCAAAACTAAATCAGGAAGAACCAGCAATTCTGAATAGACAGATTACACCTAGTAAAATTGAAGCAGTAATGAAAAACTTCCAAATTTTGGTAAACAAATTTTACCAAACATTCAAGAAGAACTAACACTTCTCCTTCTCAATCTGTTTCAAAAAAAAAATTACAGAGGAAGGAAGGCTCTCAAGATCATTTTACAAGGTCGGAATTATCCTAATTCCAAAACCAGAAAAAGACACTACAAGGAAAGAATATTATAGGCCAACATCCCTGATGAACATAGATGCTAAAATCCTCAACAAAATTTTAGCCAACTTAATACAGCAGTGCATTTAAAAGATCATATGCCATGATTAAGTGGGATTTATCCTGGTAATGAAAGTTTGGAACAACATTCATAAATCAATAAATGTGATTCACCACATTAACAAAGTGAAAGATAAAAACCACATGACAATATCAATAGATGCAGAAAAAGCATTTGATAAAATCCAGCACCCATTTATGATTAAAAAAAGAAAACTCTCATCAAAGTGGGAATAGGAAGAACATACCCAAACATAAGAAAGGCCATATATGACAAACCCACTGCTAGCATCATACTCAACAGGGAAAAACTCCAAGTGTGCCCCTTAAGGTTGGGAACAAGACAGGGATGTCTGCTTTCATCTCTCTTATTCAACGTAGTAGTGAAAGTCCTACCCACAACAATCAGACAAGAAAAAGAAATAAAAGGCATCCAAATTGGAAAGGAAGAGGTAAAACTCTTTATTTGCAGATGACATGGTACTGTACATAAAAAAACCCAAAGATTCTACCAAAAAACTACTAGAACTAATAAATGAATTCAGGGAAATAGCAGGATACAAAATTAATATCCAGAAATCAGTTGCATTTTTATATGCTGATAATGAACTAACAGAAAAGAAAATTAAGGAGACAATCCCATTCACAGTTGCTTCGAAAATACCTAGGAATAAACCTAACCAAGGATTAAAAGACCTGTACTCAAAAAATTGTAAGACACTGAAGAAACTGAAAAAGATGCAAATAAGTGGAAGTACATACTGTGTTCATGGATAGGGAGAATTAACATCATTAAAATGTCCACGCTACCCAAAGCAATCTATAGATTCAATGCAATTCTTATCAAGAAATTCTAATGTGTATTTCACCGAACTAGAACAAATATTTCAGAAATTTATTTGGAACCACAAAAGGCCCCTCATAGCAATAGCGATCCTGAGAAAGAAGAAGAATGTTGGAGGAATTACACTACCTAATATCAAACTATACACAAGGCCACAGTAATCAAAACAGCATGGTACTGGCATAAAAACAGACACACAGATCAATGGAGCAGAATAGAGAGCCCAGAAACAAACCCACACCTGTATAGTCAATTAATATCCAACAGAGAAAGCAAGCACATACAATGGCCTAAAGACCCTGTATTCAACGAACAGTGTTGGGAAAACTGGTGCAGAAAATTGGAATTAGACCATGTTCTTACACCACACAAAAGAATAAATTTTAGCCCTGGCTGGTATAGCTCAGTGGATTGAGTGTGGGCTGAGAACCAAAGGGTGGGTGGTTTGATTCCCAGTCAGGGCATATGCCTGGGTTGCTGGCCCCGTCCCTAGTGGGGTCACATGAAAGGCAACCACACACTGACATTTCTCTTCCCCTCTTTCTTCCTCTCTCTAAAAATAAATAAATAATCTTTTTTAAAAAGAATAAATTTTAAATAGATTAAAGACTTAAATGTTAGACCCTAAACCATAAAAATCCTAGAAGAAAACATAGGCAGCAAAATCTCAGACAATGCTCATATTTTTATCAGATATATCTTCCCAGGCAAGGAAAACAAAAGAAAAAAATAAATAAATTGGGGCTATATCAAACTAAAAAGTTTTTACACAGCAAAGGAAATCATCAAAAAAATTAAAAGATAACCCACAGAATGGGAGAACATATTTGCCAATACATCTCTTAAGGGGTTACTATTCAAAATTTACAAAGAACTTACACCAAACTCAACACCAAAAAACCAAACAACCCAGTTAAAAAATTGACAAAGGACCTGAATAGACACTTCTTCAAAGAGGACATACGGATAGATGGATGGCCAATAGACATATGAAAAGATGCTCAACATTACTAATCATCAGAAAAATGCAAATTAAAACCATAATGACATATCATCTCACACCTGTAAGAATGGCCATCATCAATAAATCAACAAACAACAAGTGCTGGCGAGGCTGTGGAGAAAGGGGAACATTTTGCACCGTTGGTGGGAATGCAGACTGGTGCAGCCACTGTGGAAAGCAGTATGGCGATACCTGATAAAATTAAAAATGGACCTGCCTCTTGATCCAGTGATTCCACTTCTGGGAAGATATATGAAGGAGCCCAGAATACACTAATTCGAAAGAAAATAAGCACCCCTATGTTCATTGCAGTGTTACTTAAAATTGCCAAGATATGGACACAGCCCAAGTGTCCATCAGTAGATGAATGGGTAAAACAATTATGGGACATTACACAAAAGAACACTACTCGACTGTAAAAAAGAGGAAAATTTTACTCTTTCTGACAGCAGGGAGGGACCTGGATAACATTATGCTAGGTGAAATAAGCCAGTCAGAGAAAGACAGATACCATATGATCACACTTATACGTAGAATCTAATGAACAAACTGAACAAACAAGCAAAATAGGGACAGACTCCTATATAGAGAACAGGATGACAGCTATTTGGGGGGAAGTGAGGGGGTGGAGGGATTGAGCAAAAAGGAAAAAGACTCATGGACTCAGGCAACAGTGAGGTGATTAAGGAGCTGAAGAGGATATAAGGAGATTAAATGTTAAAAAGAAGATATATACAGTATGATGATACCATTCAGAGAACATTTAAAAGCATGCAAAACAATTACTTCATACTGTTTAGGGATGCAAACATATATGGGGAAAAAACAGACATGCCTGGGAATATACACCAAATTCAGAACTGTGGTACTTCTGCGAGGGAGGAAGGGAATGTGTTGGGGGAGGGTTACAGAGAAGGCCTCAATTATATTGAGACATTTTTATTTATTAAGTTGATTGGTGGATATAAATTCTTTTGAAAATGCCTGAGATGTTTATGATCTTTTTAAAAGAGAAAGAGACCAAATAAACTAAAAAGATGTGTTTTAAATTTTATAAAATTCCCAAGAAAAAGATCAATGAATTTAACTACAATAAACAAACAAATAATAATTTTTCTATATTAAAAAATGAGAACATTTCTTATTAGATGGTGAAAAAGGTAGTACATTTGTTTCACGTACTTCCCAAGATTCAATGGATGAAGCAAACACAAAACAAAACAAAATAACCACAAAATGAGTAAATCCATGGAGATGATAAAAACAAGAGTTATCATTAAAGATCAACATTTGATGAATTTCAGGGAGCCAGAAAGCAGACAGGATGGATTTGGAGACAACCCTAAACAGAGAAAACTGCAGCTCGGAACTTGCAAGAGAGATGCTGCATTGCAAAGGCAGCAGTCCTTTGGGGGCACAACACCATTCTACTTCATGCTTGGAGTCAGTAAAGCGCAGGCGTGACCTGTGGTTGACTGTGACTAGTCAAGTGGATGTGTAATTAAAGGTCTGTCTACTCAACAGCTATTCCTGGAATACCAACACACCTGTCCACCCCCAGCCCACCCCTACTCTTGCGATACACATACACAGCCACACACAGCCACAAACAGAGCAGCTGCCTGAGGAAACCCTCAGCTGGAGACTCAGGAGCTGTCTCTAAACGAAACAGAGTATCTGTCCAGGAAGGATGGAGAGTGTGCGTGTTTTATCTGTGGAGATGGTTAATAACTGTTGCAGTAGGAGCAGAGGGAAAAAGGAAAGGCAGTTCTCCTGGCACAAAAGATTACTAAAGTCCTTCTACCAACAATAGTCTTTCTAATTTTGGCAATTACAGAGTAAGATTGCCTTTTCTCTTCTACTCACTCAAAAGGAAAGGCTACCAGTGTGTGAGATTCAACAACTTACAAATCTAGTGATCATTCTAGGGAGAGATGTTATGTTAAAAAGACCTATTCAGCGGCAAAAAAGACCTAGCCACTACTTAATATGATCTTCATTTAAGAATTACCAGCCGTTGAGAAAGATAACAACCATGAAAGAAAATAAAAAAAGCAAAAATAATTTAAGTGTGATTACTGACCCTGGAGAAAAGAAGAGATAATGGAAAAAAAGAAAAAGAAAGAAATCCTAAGATTTAAAGGTCTCGTTTTTTCTTAGATTAGAAAAATAACACATTGAAAAAGAAAAAATAAAAAGTTGGATAAAGTTCATTTATCCTTACATGTATACTCACCATTTCCTATAAATTAATATGCATATACTCATTATCATGACAATGATGTCATACACATAATGTTTTCAACTTTTAGAAATAGAAATTACTGTAATTTCACTTTCACTAAGATGTTTACTGTTACGTAAGCTGTAACAGTAATGATCAGACATGACACTCAGTAAGAAGCTCAGTAAGCAATTTCCTGGGTATGCATAATGCACTTTCCAAGAGAAAGACAAAATATAGGCCAGGAAATGCTAGGGGCCAATAGGTTTCTGTACCCTACTATACCAAAACTTTTTGGATTCTTCCCATTAAGTCCAGCCTGAGCAGTTCCTAGAGACTCAGCAATGTAACAGATAAACTCAATCATCTGCCTATCTTTGAAGATCAGTCATTCCCAGTATTTAAATCCAATCTGGAGAGGACAAAAATCCTGGAGAAGGCCCCCTGAAATTATTTCAAGAGATATGAGCATTATGAGGCTCAGATCTTCTGAGAAAACTTTAAAATGAAATCAGCCTGTACAATGAGGCGTAGAGATAAGGCATCATCTGTCCCCAGCTTTTTGAAGTGTACCACTTATGGTACGCTTAATTATTTATGAAGGAACTCAATGTCTTGAAAAAGTTAAGTTAGATTGTGCCTTTGAAAGAGCTTAAAGATATCCACAAAGAACCTAACATAGTTTTTGTATTGCATGTAAACACAGAAAACTTGTTAAAAGGACAAATAATATTTTTATTCATCATTAGAAGTCTGCTTGGCCTGTACCGTATCATACAGCTGAAAGTCATATTTCTAGGGCCTTTCCCATATGCCCAATACAAAATACCTGAGCGTTAGCTATTATTTAGTTGCTGAACCTGAATAAAACTATAAATCTGACAAAGTTTATCTTCAGAGTTCCAGGTTTACCCTTCTGTAGTTTTTGTCCCAACAGTGCTAACCTTTTCCTCCTGCTCACATGCCAGTTCTCTCCCATCTTTAGGTCTTTTTTCAGAGTCAGCAAGCCAAAAAGGACCCCAGAAATAATCTAGCCCAATGCCTTTATTCTTTTAGAGAAAAGTAAGCTGAGGCTTACACAGTTAAAGTGAGTTACCCAAGGTCACACAGGTAATGAGAGATGAAGCTAAGACTAGAACCAGGCCTCTGATACCCTATGCAATGTTCTTTCTACTATACCAAGCTGTCTCTTTAAAAACTGCAAAGGATGTGATGTTTATGCATGTCTGCATAGCCCTAAACCTCCTAAGTTTTTCTTTCTTGGTGCAATAATTCATCAACTTTCAATCACTAATAACCTTCTTCTTATTAATTCTATACTCAGGTAAAACAGGAAATGATTCAGTATACATTTACACAAGCTAATTCATTTACTGATAATATGTCTATTCTGTTTTTAATTTTATATTTACCTTTTTAAATGGAAAACACTCTAATACTTCCCTAATAAAAAAATTATAAAACTTAATGATTATATCCACAATTTAAATTCAGGAAAAAAATCAGAATTACCTTAACTGCTTACTTTGCATAAAGCAATACTATAACATTTATTTCATTTCCTTAAAAGAAAAGCCAGGAAACACACATCCGTTCCATTTCAATACTCACCACAAAAGTGATTTGATTGTGTCGCAGGTTAAGTTCAGTTAGTGAATTCAGCCCATTAAGGTTATCAACGTGACTTAAAAGGTTCCTGGCAAGGTTTAAAACTCTCAAATCACATAAATGATTGACATTTTCGATTTTGGTAATCTGTTAAAAATGAGGAAGGGATGATTAGCAAGCACAAATCTCAGACATGTACGTTACAATAACCCAAAAATAAAATATGTAGCCATTGGACTAAGGGACAAGTTTATATGATGACATCTAAAAACCTATTTCTCATCTCAGTGACATTAGCGGAACAGTGGTGTTAGAGATCCCCTTGGTCTCTCCCCTTTAAGTTTCAACAGTTTGAACAGCTATAATTCAACAAAGGATTCCCCACTCAATATACAAACAAGTCTAGGAGATCCACAGCTCAAAGGAGCCATAGACACAGCCTGCATCCAGAGCTCACTATGGGGCTCGGCCTGGAGAGAAGAGGAATCAGGTTGTGGATGGCACTTCCTTCCGCCAGAAGGAGAAAAGAGATTCAGAGAGCATTCCTGCAGAAATGGACAGTATGAACTGCAGCTGAGCCCAGTGACCTGCAGTAACAAAGCATAGAGATGCAGCCATGGTTGGCCGCAAAGTCCAGCAGACTTTCTTTAACCTCCCAGAGCTCATCTTCCCTCACCCTTCATGTCCAGTTGCAGAGCACAATATATTATCTGCAAATCTGAGAAAGAGTGCTATAGAAACATTTTCCCTGAGCCACAGGAGAACTCAGTGACTAATCCCAGGATCTAGTAGAGGCACTGGGGTGTGCCACAGAGGTCCAAGGTCATCCTTGCTGGAAGGACAAAGCAACAAAGGAGGCATCCAGGTACCCCCAGCTTACCCTACCACCACACATCAAAGCTGCACAGCTGACTGCGTATGGCTGCAGGGGACAGCACTAGGATGTCACAGATTTGAAGCCCGATCACCTACCAGGTTTCTCTGCAGGGCCGGTCCCCAGAGACCAGATGACCACTTCACAGGGGAGGTGTCCACCTTCCCAAGGAACACAAGCCATTTTCTACCAATCTGCAGAGATTGGAAATGCCAGAGAAGTGCAAGGGAGCTAAAACAAACAAACAAAACCTTCTGATTCGGTGCTACCTACTGGAAAACAACAGAAAGACCTTATTGATCTGTTAGAGAAGTTCCACTCACACATAGATCCCTAGACAGAAAAAGAATCCATCAAATACCATGAATTAAACCAAGGTCATGAGGCAGCTCAGAAAGAAAATGAAAATTCTGTAGAAAATAAACGTAAAGACATAGAAATATGTGATTTAAATGACAGAGGATTCAAGATTGCAGTTCTGAAAAACCCAACCTGAGATGCAAGAAAACATAGAGACAGTTTAATGAACTCTGAAACCAAATCAATGAACAAAAAGAATACGTTACCAAAAAACCTGAAACTTTAATAAACCAAATAGAAATTCTGGAGGTGAAGAACTCGGTAAAAGAGATCAAGAATGAACTAGTTGCACAGGAAGTACAGATGACCAGTTGGAGGAAAGAAATCTAGAAATGACACAGGGAAGCAGAGAAACACTTGAGCATCAAAAAATTAAAGAACTCTACAAGAACTATCTGACTCCATCAGAAAGCACAATGTAAGATAACAAACATACCAGAAAAAGAAGAAAGGGAGAAGAAAACAGAGAGCTTGTTTAAACAGATAGTTGATGAAAACTTCCCAAACATATGACAGAGCTAGATCCTTGAATCCGAGAAGCAAAAGGAATGCCTGATTACCTCAATCCAAAACAACCTTCTCCAAGGCACACTATATTAGAACAGTCAAAAATTAATGACGAAGAAAGAATTCTCAAGGCAGCCAGGGAAAAGAAGAAAGTAACCTATAAAAGAAAATGAGTACACTAGGTTATCGTTGGACTTCTCAGCAGAAACTCTGTAAGTTGGAAGAGAGAAATTACCAGCCAAGAATAACATATCCAGCAAAGTTATCCTTTAAATATGAAGGAGAAATAAAGACTTTCCCAGACATACAGAAACTGAGGGAATTCATCACCAGAAAACCTCTGTTGCAGAAAATACTCAAGGGGGTTATTCTACTTGAAACAAAGAACAAAAGGTCACAAAACTATAAGTAAGATCACCAACAAACTTATAGCATCACAGGGATAATTTGTGACAAGAAAACATAAAAGGAGAGGAGAGAAAAAGTCTGAATTTGCAAAGGAAGATGGGGATCAGATGCATTCAAAAGAAAAAGGACTACTGTATATACACATATAAAACTTTCTTTTTTATAAACCTAATGGCAACCACATACAAAAAAACAAAAACTGAGACATATAACTTTAAAAAAATGAACAGAGGAAGTATCAACAAACAAAAGCAACAGACAGAAACACAGAGGTAAAGAACCAATGGAGGCACAGAACTACCAGAAAACAAAGGATAAAATGGCTACAGGAAATCCTCATACATCAATAATTACCAAATGTAAATGGACCAAATTCACCTCTAAAGAAGCACAGAGTAGCAGACTGGGTTTAAAAAAAAAACCCACACAAACCATATTCTGCCTTCAGGAGACAAGTTTAAACCACAAAGACAAAGATAGACTCAAAGTGAAAGGGCGAAAAATGATTCTCCAAGCAAATAGCATCCACAGAAAATCAGGTATAGCCATACTTATATTTGACAGAATAAATTTCAAGATAACACAGGTAACAAGAGAAAAAGATGGACATTTTATAAGGATAAAGGGGACACTACATCAAGAAGACCTGACACTTCTCAATATATATGCACCCAATCAGGGAGCACCAACATATATAAAGCAACTACTAACAGAACTAAAAGGAGAAACTGACAAAAACACAATCAGAGTAGGGGAAATAAATTCTCCACTGACAGCTCTAGACAGACCATCCAAACAGAAAATCAATAAAGAAATACTGGCCTTAAATGACACATTAGATCACACGGACACAGCTGACATTTACAGAGCCTTTCTTCCCAGAACATCAGACTATACTTTCTTCTCCAGTGAACATGGAGCATTTGCAAGGATAGACCATACGTGTAGTCACAAAACTCGCCTCAACAAATTCAAGACTGAAATCATACCAAGCACATTCTCTGACAACAATGCTTTGAAATTAGAAGTCAAATACAAAAAGGAAATTAAAAAACACAAATATGTGGTGATTAAACAACATACTACTAAAAAATGACTGGATCAAAGGAGAAATAAAAGTTGAGATCAAAGATATATAGAGACAAATGAGAATGACAAAATGACATATCAAAACTTCTGGGATGCAGTGAAAGCAGTAATAAGAGGGAAGTTTATACCATTACAGACCTAGCTCAGGAAACAAGAGAAATTTCAACTAAACAATCTAACATTACATCTTAAAGAACTAGAAAATGAAGAACAGAAGCAACCCAAAGTCAGCAGAGTAAAGGAAAAATAAAATTTAGAGGAGAACTGAATGAAATAGAGAACAAAAAGACTATACAAAAATTTAATGCAACAAAGAGCTGGCTCTTTGAAAAGATTAGTAAAATTGACAAGCCCCTGACTAGACTGGCTAAGGAAAAATGAGAAAAGCATCACATAAACAAAATCGGAAATGAAAGAGGATAAGTTCCCACAGATATCACAGATATACAAAGGATCATACTGGAGTACTATGAAGGATTATATGCCATGAAATTCAATAACCTAGAAGAAATGGAAGAGGCTCTAGAAATATATAACTTTCCCAAGCTGAATCATGAAGAAATGGAAAATCTAAATAGACTGATAAACAGTGAGGAAATTGAAACAACTATCAAAAACCTCCCCCAAAAATAAAACTCCAGGACCAGACGGCTTCACTAGTAAATCCTACCAAACACTCAATGAATGTCTGACACCTATCCTTCTCAAACTCTTCCAAAAAATTGAAGATAACCCTGATACCAAGACCTGGCAAAGATGAAGGTAAAAAAGAAAACTACAAACCAATATCTCTGATGAATACAGATGCAAAAATCCTAAGCAAATGCTAGCAAATGAAACACAACAATACATTAAAAAATAATACATCACAATCAAGTGGATTAATTCCAGGGGCATAAGGATGATTCAACATATGCAAATCAATAAATGTAATACACGCATTAACAAAACAAAGGATAAAAATTATATGATCTTATCAACAGATGCAGAAAAAGCATCTGATAGGATACAACATCCATTTATGATTAAAACACTCAATAAAAATAGTTACAGAAGGAAAAGTATCTCAACAATAATAAAGGTCATATATGACTAAACCTCAGCCAGTATCATACCCAATGGTCAAAAACCAAAAGCTTTTCCTCTAAAATCAGGAACAAGACGAATCTGTCCACTCTCACCACTCTTACTCCATACAGTTCTGGAAGTCCTAGCCAGAGCAGTCAGGCAAGAGAAAGAAATAAAAGGCATCCACATTGAGAATGAAGAAGCAAAAGTGTCACTTTTTGCAGTTGACTTGATTCTTTATATAGAACACCCTAAAGACTGAACCAGAAAACTAGAAAAAATAAACAAATATGGTAAAGTTGCAGGATTTGTACAAAATCAGTGTACAAAAATCCACTGCATTCCTGTATACTAACAATGAAACTTCGGGAAAAGAAAGGAAAAAAATTCCTTTTGCAATTGCAACAAAAATAAAATATCTAGGCATAAACTTAACAAAGGATGTGAAGGATCTGTATACAGGAAACAACAAAGCATTACTAAAAGGGACTGAAAAAGGCACGATGAAATGGGAATATATTCCACATTCATGGCTTGGAAGAATCAACACAGTTAAAATGTCCATATTGTCCAAAGCAATACACAGATTTAATGCAAACTCCATCAAAATCCCAATGGCATTTTTAAAAGAAATAGAAAAAAATCACAAGACTTATATGGAACCACAAAAGACCGCAAATAGGCAAAGTGATCCTCAGAAAAAAAGAACAAAACTGATGGTACCACACTACCTGACTTCAAATTATGCTATAGAACAATGATGATCAAAAAACGGCATGGTATTGGCAGAAAAACAGACCACAGACCAAAGAAACAAAATTGAGAGCCTAGAAATGAACCCACATATATATGGGCAAATAATTTTTAACAATGGAGCCAAAAACATACAATGGAGAAAAGAATGCCTCTTCAATAAATGGTGCTGGGAAAATAAATGGTGCTTGGAAAGCTATATGCAAAAGAATGAAACTAGACTACAACTTGTCCCCATGTACAAAAATTAATTCAAAATAAATCAAAGAACTAAATATAAGATCTGAAACAATAAAATACATAGGAGAAAACATACATACTAAACTTATGGACCATGGTCATAGAAAACATTTTATGAATTTTACCCCCAAGATAAGAGAAGTAAAGGCAAAAATAAATGAATGGGACTATATCAAACTAAAAGCTTTTGCACAACAAAAGAAACTGCCAACAAGACAAAAAGGCAACCAAACCAATGGGAGAAGATATTTGCAAATAATGGCTCTGACAAGGGGTTAATATCCAAAATACATTTTTAAAAATCTCAACACCAAACAAACAACCCAATTAAAAAAATGGACTGAGAGCATGAATAGTCACCTCTCCCAAGAAGATATACAACCAGCCAACAGATATAGGCAAAGATGCTCAACTTCACTAGCTAGTAGGGAAATGCAAGTCAAAAACACAATGAGATACCACCTCATACCTGTTAGAATGGCTATTATCAACAAGACAAGTAATAATAACTGTTGAAGATGTTGTGGAGAAAAAGAAACCCTCCTTCTTCACTGCTGGCAGGAATGTAAACTGGTACAGCCACTATGGAAAACAGTATGGAGGTTCCTCATAAAATTAAGAATAGAGTTACCATATGACCCAGCAATCTTTGTTCTGGGTGTCTACCCCAAAAATTGAAAACATTTATTTGGAAAGATATGTGTACTCCCACATCTGCTGCAGCATTATACAACGTAACCAAGACATGGAGACAACCAAAGTCTCCTTTGATAGATGATCATATAAAGAAGATGTGGTACATGTATACTATGGAGTACTACTCAGCCACAAGAAAAGATGAAATACTGCCATTTGCAACAACATGAATGGACCTTGAGAATATTATGTTAAGGAAAATTAGTCAGGAAAAGCTAAGAACCATATGATTACACTGATATGTGGGATATAAAACTGAAACTCTGGCACAGACAACAGTAGGGTGGTTACCAGAGAGAAGGCAGGTGGGGGGTTGCTACTAAAGGGTAAAGGGAGCCAAATATAGGGTGACAGAAGATGATGTGACTTTAGGTGGAGGGCACACAGTGAAATATATGGATCATGTTTCATAGAAATGTAGACTTGAAACCCACATAATCTTATTATCCAATCTCATCCCAATAAATTTAATTTAAAAAATAAAGCTGGCTTCAGTTAAAAAAATAAAAACCTATTTCTAATTTCTTTTGTTGTAAATAATATGAAGTCATTTAACTTGACAAAATTAACTAAAGGAACACAATATATTTGAAGTCAATTTTATCAAATAATAAGTACATCATTTGGGGCATCTCTAAGTGCCTGACACTGTGCCTGGGCCCATGAAGGTGACAAGAAGTATATGTACTACCTGCCAAATAGAAACCTACTGTAAGCCCACAGCATTAGCTATCAACGTTTTGACCCAGAAAGACCTCCCTCTGAAAGAAAAAGAAAGGAAAAAAAATACCAAGTTCCCTTGCTAATTTCATTGCTACTGAAGCATCCTGAGAGCAGTCAAGAGTCTGGAAAGGATGCAACTAAGTAGGATCCCCAGGGGAGGGTGAGGACGGATATTCTTTATTAGTGGAAGTGTTTAGGAGAGGAAACAATGTTGAGCCAGGATGAAATCAGCGAACACTAACTGCTTAGATTAGAACAAGAGGGTCAGAATCACAGAGTATGCAGGCGCACATAAGCACTGAACTGCGGCGGAGGCGTTCAAGCTGCCCAGTAAGGTGAGGGAGCGTAAATGAAAACTACACCCATGAGGTGGTGAGAGCACATGATTTGAAGCCACACTTACGGTAGAACCTATCGCAAGCACAGCACAATGGGTGGAGGCTGGGTATGACACAGAAGTAAGCAAGGGTCCTTGTGGGGACTTTATCAATCTTCCAATGTAACACAGTTCAAAAATAATGAGTCCTGTACATGACACTTTTCTTCAGAACATTAAAAAACAAATTTCGAAATCACTAGAGATTAATTTTTTCATCTGTACTGCCATCACAGCATTATTTAAATTTTTTATTTAATACTTCAAAGCAGATGTTAGCTAAAAAACTTTTTCAATTTATAATGCAATTTCTATGTTGTTATTTCTCTTACATTCAAGAAATATAATCAAGATTCCATACAGGTTTGAGGAGAAACCCATATATGCTTATGTTAAATTCAATTATTAAAGGTAACATTAAATCATGCTTTAAAATTTGTCTAAGATTGTTGGTCTAGCTAACATAAAATGAAAATAGATAAAATTATAAAAGAAGAAACAAAGTTATCATAGTATTTGCAGATGACAGAACCAAATAATAAAATTTAGACAAAAATATTTCAAAAATGAATATGTAACAGAATTAGGAATGAATAAAATCAGCAAAAAGCAAAACAGACACTGTAGAAAATCAGTTAATGTCAGCATAAGCTTGAGATATTATTATAAGATACTAAGACAAAAATTGAGATAGGAAGAATAAAAGATGAGGATATGGAAGACAGACAACATAGATGCAACAAACATAATTGAGAAAGCAATCTTTAAATATATAAAATAAAACTATTCTGAGTTCAAGAGAGATATAAATATATAGAATGAAGGGGTATCATTGTGTGGCCCGCATAGAGTGTCTTCCCCCTTCTGCTAATAATCTTAGGGCGCTTCTTTTAGCCTGTTATTCATTACAGTCATGCACAAAGTCACAAGCGTAGAGTCAATGATTGAAACTTCAGGCAAAGGGTGTTATAGGGTGAGAGCATAGTTCTTCATTAGTTAAACTTCACAGCAAGAAGAGATGATAGGAATGTAAAAACGCCCAATTATGGGTCACACTGATCAGAAAGAGCATCCCAAGACAAACTATAGAGCTTCTTTTTTTAAGTATATTTTATTGACTATGCTATTACAGTTGTCCCACTCCTTTTTTCCTCATTATCCCCCCTGCCTGGTACCCCCATTCCCTCCAGCATTCCTCCCTCCTAGTTCACGTCCAAATAAGTTCTTTGGCTTTTCATTTCCTGTACTATTCTTAAACCCCATCCTCGCTGTCTATTTTGTACCTACCAATTATGTGTCTTATTCCCAATACCTTTCCCCCTATTCTCTCCCTTTCTTCTCCCCACTGATAACCCTCCCTATGATCTCCATTTATGTGATTCTGTTCCTGTTCTACTTGTTTAGTTTGTTTTTGTTTTTTAGGTTCAGTCGTTGATAGTTGTGAGTTTGTCATTTTACTATTCACAGTTTTGATATTCTTTGTCTTAGATAAGTCCCTTTAACATTTCATATAATAAGGGCTTGGTGGTGATGAACTCCTTTAACTTGACCTTATCTGGGAAGCACTTTATCTGCCCTTCCAAGAGCTCAACACTCCAGTCTTTGTTTTTGAATAAGAGTAACCCAGACTGCTCTGTGGATAAAAACAACCTTCCTACTCAGCAATACCAGAAGGGTAAATGTTTTCAGGCAAGCAAGCACAGAAAGGGCAAGCTCTCCCTGAAGGAAAAGATGTCACTGAAAGAAGAGATTCTTCTTGAAGCATATCTGTGTCCGTGTTAAAGAAGTCATCCACCAAGAGAACAAATTCTAGTAGAACAGACAAAATCTAGGTCAGAAATTGAGAGTCAAACTCTCAATCCCTTCACATTCTTCACTTCTTACATATAATCACTGCTAAATCTTGATGTTTCTACCTTTTAAATATTTATCAGTCAGCCCCCTTTTCATGTCCCTATTGCTACTATTTTAGTTCAAGCCATTACCACTTCTCATCAAGATTACTAGATAAGACTGTCAACTGTTCTGTCTCCAGTTTCAGCTCCCTCCACCTCGTTCCATTCCCCAGTCTATTTCTCCTCAGAACATTTTCACATCCATAAATCAAATACATTTTCACAAGTACAATGAGTATCATTTTAGTTCCAATGGAATTACCTTCAAAAGACAAAAATTATATATGGCATTTTCCTTTAGTTTTTTTAACTACCTGATGCTGTTTTTTATAGAGCTGGACATTGTTTCATCTTGAATAGTTTATCTTCTGACTTTTTAAAAACCTAAGGTCACCAAGACTGTTTTTTTGCTTCAAAATATTCCAAATTTTTGCTTATTGGATTTAGATATTTTGAAACAAAACAAAGATTTTCATCTAAAACTTCCTTCTTATTATTATAGATCCTTGAGAACTAATTTGTGTGGTCTGGATGTTTAATCTTAATACACAGACTATCCCAAACATATGCTGAAATTATAAGAAACATAACACAGGTCATCTAACAAGGAATAGAGAATTTTTCACCCACATAATGGCTGGTAAGTAATTCCTAGACATAATGTACAGGTGAAATGATATGCTACTCATTTAGCAGGTGCTCTTATAGATCTTGGGCAATGGCCATGAATTGTTAAAACCATATTTATTTCTCATATATACATTTTTAAATAAACTTAACAAAATATTGCGACCATAAAATGTTTCACTTGTAGCCATGGATAGTTTTTAAAATAGTGGGCTACAACAGTGGTCCCCAACTTTTCTGGCACCAGAGACTGGTTTCATGGAAGACAATTTTTCCATACACAGGGGCGTGGGGAGAACAGCTTTACAGTCTGCCACCAGATGTAGCTTAACTGTCACTTGCCACTCACCGATAGGGTTTTGATACGAATCTGCAAGCATTTGATTTATTACGGTCTCTGCAGTCAAACCTCTCTGCTAATGATGATCTGTATTTGCAGCCGCTCCCCAGTGCTAGCATCACCGCCTCAGCTCCACCTCAGACCATCAGGCATTAGACTCTCTTAGGGAGCATGAAACCTAGCTCCCCCGCATGCACAGTTCACAGCAGAGTTTATGCTCCTGTGAGAATCTAATGCCGCCTGATCTGACAGGAGGTGGGCATGGGGAGGGGCTATAAATACGAATGAAGCTTCTTTTGCTTGAGTACTGTTCACCTCCTGCTGTGCCATCCAGGCTGAAATGGTACGGGTCCATGGCCCAGGCAGCGGGGACCCCTAGGCACAAGGTAAAAGAGCTCTGGCCTCTACCTACCTCTCTTACCTTAACTTATCTTTCAAAGTTCCTCAACACCTGCTATAATCTCAAACAGTAAAAAAAATACCACTTAGTCTCAGTTCTTTTGCGTATTATTTTCTTCTACTTATAAAACTCTTTAATTCCTCTGCCCCTGCCCCACCATCTAACTGGGTAACTTCCCCTCTACCAGAGGGACACTAACCAGCCTGCAGAGCAGGCGACCAGCACTGTGCTGTAAGGTGCACACTCGGACAGACACCCCAACGTGGCTGTACAAGATTAGAACCTGGCAAATGGGAAGAATCTACATCTATCAAGGTTTTTTAAAATTACATTAGCTTTTCACCAAAATGACTAGGACCAACAGCTGTCAGAAAGCCTAGAGAGATCATACTGAGGTTTGCGCTTGCTTGACTGCAAATGGCAGTGGCGGATCTTGTTCACCAACAGGCAGGTTCTCCTGGATCATCCCAGAACATATGCTCACCACCTCAGGAGAGGCTTCACCTTCTGCTCAGGTACCTATTCCTAAGTAAATGCTCACATTTCAAAGATTAATATTTAAATGAAAGAGCAAAGGCTTAACACAAGGCCAAGATGCTCTGGGAGATGAGAACAAGGAGGGGAACAAAACAAACCAGATAGAGAAATTACACAGACATGGGGGTAGACAACTGACTGACTGAATAGAAGAATATTGAGCCCAGATCACATAGTTATCAGGAAAATGTAAATTGAAACCACAAGAAGACACTATAAAAATTTAATGGGCAAAAATTAAGAAGCCTGACAATTCCAAATGCTCAAAAGGATGTGAAGTAACAGGATCTTTATGTAGTACTAGTGGGAGTATAAAATGGCACAACCACTTTGGAAATGAGTTTGGCATCTTTTAAAGTTAGACATTTAAATAACCTAACCCATCAATTTCACTTCTAGAGTGATACTGTAGAGTACATATGCTATATGGAAGAAGCATATACAAGAACATTCTTAAAAGTACTATTCCCAATAGGAAACAAAACAGAAAAAAAGGAAACAATTTATTATTTATTAATAATAAACTGGATAAACAAGTTTTGTTTAACCATATCATGGAACATACAACAGTGAAAACGAATAAACTACAGCTACTCAATCAAAGAGATGAATTCCAGCCCTGGCTGGTGTGGCTCAGTGGATTGAGTGCTGACCTGCAAAACAAAGGGTGGCTGGTTTGATTCCCAGTCGGGGCACATGCCTGGGTTGCGGGCCAGGTCCCCAGTGGAGGGTGCACAAGAGGCAACCACACACTGATGTTTCTCTCCCTCTTTTTCTCCCTCCCATTCCCTCCATCTAAAATAGATAAGTAAATAAAATCTTTAAAAAATAAGATGAATTCTAGTAATATAATATTGTATCTGAAAAGCAAAAACTAGATGACAACACTGATACCTTTTTTAAATTAAAAGACAATGCTACTAAATGATATATTATTTAGGCATACATTATGTAATAAAACCAACTAAAAATAACTCATAAGGGAATGATAAATGTGAAATCCAAAATAGTGGTTATTTCAGAATAAAGGAGGAACACCTAAGTAGAAGAAATTCAGTAGTCATGTTCTAGTTCTTGGGTGGGGATTGGATAATATGTATTTTAAAAATAAGTTAATAAAAAACAAAATAAGGAACAAAATGATCATAACTGTAAGAATTTTGAATGTTTTATGTATCATTTACTGTGAGAAATCACCAAATCTTATATAAATAGGCTTAATATTTCAGTTAAACGGTAAAGTAACTCTTAAAAAATTCAACATAAGTCTTAAAACTTTTACAATGTCAAATTTTCTGGACTTTTAGTCAAAGAAGAAAGAAATAAAAGGTCTTTATAATACCTGATTTCCATGAAGGTCCAAGACATCTAAATTTTTTAGATTCTCCAGATTTGAGATTTTCTTGATTCTGAAAATCAAAATAAGAATAGAAATGTAGTTGTATCATAAGTATTGTAAATCAAATTATGTTAAGGCACAACTCATTTTAATTTATTCTCTATAAATTAAATATAGACACAGAAATAGCTATATCTGTCTATATAAATATATAAATTATGTATAACTATATTAAATAAAAACATATTTCCATTAATTTAATTATACCGTTAAATAATTAGTACTACTAGAGAACATGTCCTGTCATTTAAAAGTCGTATCTTTAGCAGAGAAATTCTTCTAAGAATCTTAGGCAAGGCACTTACTCAGAGCACTTCCCTTCACCTCAGAATATGACCCAAACTTCTTACCTCAGTCCTCAAGGTCCTAACCCATCTGGCTGCTGACTTCCTCCAGCTTATCTCCTCCCTAGCTTAGGCTCATCTGTTCATTCTGCTCCAGCTGCAGGGGCTTATCTTGCCATTTCTAGCCTCACAAATTCATTTCTGCTTGGGGTGTTCACCCTTGCTATTGCTTCTTCCTTAATGTTTTTCCCCCCAGAATTTCACATGGTTCACACCTTCACATAATCCAGGTCTCGCCTCAAATATCTTCTCAGAACGGCCTTTCCAGATGACCCTATCAAAAATAGCCCCTCTCCTCACCCCCACTACTCTTTCCTTTGCCTACTTTCAATGACTTCAATATGCTTATCCTTGCCTAAATTTATATTATTCATGTGTTTCCTTTTTTCCACTCTCCTTCTAACCAAAATGTGAGTTTCAAGAGATCATAAACTTTCATATGTTTTCCACTCTATCTCCAAGACTCATGACAGTACCTGGCACCCACTAGGCATGCAGAAAGTATTTGTTGAATGAATGAACGAAGACAGAACTAAAAGGATAAGTGTTATGTACAAGGGAATTCATAACAGGATTCTTTACCACAGAGACAAAATGAATACCGCCTAAATGCTTTCTACTGGACTCACTCAGTTTCTGAATATTTATTTGGAAGTTTTGATTTACCATCTTTTGAAAAACTGAAATGTTACTATAAATTAAAAAGCACAGCCTGGCTGGTGTGGCTCAGTGGACTGAGCGTGGGCCTGAAAACCAAAGGGTCACTGTTTCGATTCCCCTCAGGGCACATGCCTGGGTTGCAGGCCAGGTCCCCAGTAGGGGGCATTGAAGAGGCAACCACCCATGATGTTTCTCTCCCTTTCTTTCTCCCTCCTTTCCCCTCTGTCTGAAAGTAAATAAATAAAATCTTAAAAAAGAAAATAAAATAAAAAGTACAGAATTTTATCTCTAAAATACCCCAACCTCTGTGTCTATGAGAATCATCTGGGACATATTGATAAAATATAGCTTGCTGAGCCCCACATGCAGAGTTTCCAGGTTAGGATCCAAAAATCTGCATTTCTAGTAAGTTCTTGGGCCGTGCTGATGCTGCTGGTCCAGGGATCACATTTTGAGAAGTAATGTCCTAAAATACAGGCCTTCTTCTTATCAAATCTCAACTCCCCCTCATATGAGCTTTGTAAGGGTGAACTCACCTACCTAACTGAAAATATTAAAGCCTATTCTAGAGGAAATAATCAGAGATGCAGACAAAGATGAATGGACAAGAATATTCATCACAGCGTTATCATAGGAAAAGGTATACAATGTAAATGTCTAACAAAAAGAAAAATATTAAATTATTACATATATACTCATACAGATTGTAAAACTCTTAAAAATTATATTTTCAAAGAATATTTAATGACATGGGAAAACATAAGTAATAAACTATAAATATGCAAGTGAAAAACATAGTACAATATAAAAACAATTTTATGAGACTATGATATGTGAATGTAGAAAAAAGGGCACCACTCAGTGTTGCTAACCGTATCTTGAAAAGAAGGCAAAGGGATGACTGCATGTCCTTTCAACTTCACTTCAGAGCACTGTCAACAAGCCCACCTAAAGCTCTTACACTTCACGACAGCATGGATGGAACTGGAGAGCACTATGCTAAGTGAAACAAGCCAGGCAGTGAAAGACAAATACCATATGATCTCACCTTTAACTGGAACCTAATCAACAAAACAAACAAGCAAGCAAAATATAACCAGAGACATGGAAATAAAGAACAAACTGACAGTAACCAGAGGGGAGGGGGGATAATGGGGAGAAGGGTTTTCAGGAACAACTATAACGGACACATGGACAAAACCAAGGGGGGATGGAATCAGGGGAGGGAGGGAGGGATGGCTGGGGTGGGGGGAGGAGTAGGGGGTAATAGTAGACAACTGTACTTGAACAACAAACAAATAATTAAAAAAAAAAAAAAGCCTACCTAAGAATCATCTGACTGTTTACTCTAGATCAGAGCCCAAATTCTGTAAAGTTATATACTAACTTGTACGAAACTGATGATGCAATGTTTCTATTGCTTTGTAGAACATTAACCTGTTTTACAACTTAATCTTATTCCAGCATTCTTCATTTTCATTAGTTTCTCTTATCCTCCTTTGAACCACCTTTGTCATCCTACTGGTTTCCTCCTTAATGATTTAATTAAAAATTGGCCTGGAGTTAGTATCTATTTGTCTGAGAATTATACTTTTAACATTTTGGAAATTATACACAAGGGATGGAGACTGTCCCAGCCCAAATTTCTCTGATTTGGAGGATTAATGTAATCTGCTTCTGTATTAACCAGAAACTCTGGGCACATTTAAAGCATTTCTGTCACAGAAACCTAAATGTACAACACGTCTTTCGTCTTCCCACAGAACTCTGCCAAGTCCTCACATACTGTTAAGCTATCCAATAAAACACCCCCTATCTGTTGTGATTTCGAGCATTCTCTCAGCTTTGACACCTCGTGACTTTGTAACTCTGACTTCAGATTCTGAATGCCCAGGTGAATAGGAAGAAAAATAGGCAAGTCAGTCAATTAAACTCAAAAACAACTAAACATCTTGTTGTCTTGTTCTCATGAACTGTCTTTGCCATAGACTCTCTCCCCACCCCCAGGACCTGAAATGACATTAAAACAGAATTCTGAAGAATTCAGAAGTGGATGAATGTATCAATTAACCTAGGAAGCCACGGTCAGATTAGGTACTGATGAAGAATTTACAGAATCATAGTCAGTTCCCAACTATCTTCAATAGTTGAAGATTTTTACATTAACACAATGTGACCTGAAGGCTATTTTTTTAACTTCTCCCATTAAACAAAACTGAAACTAGAAAAGGACAAGGTTCACCTGCCACTGCAGTTGCTACAGACTTCTAGGGACGCATGACGGCCATCTCTGCAGGCCGCCTCATGTCACTGATGGCAGGGTCTGTGTGAAGGCTAGGCTTTTCAGGTGTTAGAGATAACTCTGTGAGTCGGAACCTTCAAATAATCAAAGGGAAAGGCATGTGGAATCCCAGGATCTGGCAGAAAGTTTTATATATAGTCCTTGGTGATGAGAAGAAAATGCAGGGAAGTTCTGTTCATTAGCCTGTGATCATAAGAGCACCAGAAGATCTCATAAGGATAAACAAGGGATCCAGAAAGCAGAAGAGTGAGCCAGCAAGAATTTCAATAGCAAAGCCACACAGAGCGGTGGCGAGTTCGTTAGTAGCAATGTAAACTTCACATACAGCATCTGAGCAGGGTCTTTCTGGCTTATCAGCAGAAATATTTGTTAGAGCTGCTTGAACTTAGAGGCATCTGGTTGCCCTAGATTTTCATATACGGTTCCACTGCCTTGGACTAAATGACTGCGCAGTGCTTCGCAATGTGGAGGGAGGAAACTTTATGGACTTTTGAGCAACAAGGGGCAGCAGGTCACCCAAGTTGAACAAGGGGATAGAGAGTGGCAGAGGTGCGTCTCTCTTCTCCAGCAGTCCTCAGCCAGGTTTGCCTAATGATCACTAAAGAACTGCCACAGGATAGATCTGTATCTTTTATTTTTTTATTGTTGTTCTTAGATTTGCATCTTTAAGACTCAGAGGTCCCTTGCTGTGACAAAGTCAGCTGGCTAAAGAGGATTAGGCATACATTTTAGAGATCAGATTTTCATTGCACTGATACTTCTGAAATAATGCAGTTTGGGAGAATGTGGAAAGTTGTCTTATGACTCATTTTCTTTTTTATTCAAGAACGCTCACAGTTCTAGAACTTGAATAACCGCTATTTTCTTTATGGGGAAAAAAATTAAGTCAAATATGACTCAGAGCATACAAACAAAAGGATGGAGGAGTAGAAAGAGGAAGAAGAGACTGCATTAGACTGCTTTTACTTGACAACGGTAAGGTTATAGAAAAGGGCAGTAGGCCCCAGACAGCTGGAGGAGCAAAGAGACCTTTAAAAAGGTAAAAATGTCCAATACACTGGTATCTTTGAGGCACAGGAAAAGAGAGTGGATTGAGAAATGATTTAAAACATTAGGAGCCAGGAGTAGCTCTAGATACTATGTTTAAAACTAAAAAAGGAGATTTAAAATGTCACTGGAAACACCTTACTCAAGGACTACAAGCAGCACCTAAAGGCAATGGTACTAAAGAATAAATGGAAGCTAGAGAAAGAAATCAGTAAATCCAAGGTTGAGAACTAGAAAGAAATCTCTAGGAGAGATAACAGAGCACCTTTAGAAGGGAATGGCTTAAACATATGAAAAATTTACTCCTCACTCTCCTCAGTGAACTGCTCTGGTGGCATAGTCCTATTGTGTAGAGTTTGTACATCTCCAACCTTGCAAAAACCACCTTTCATCTCCATTTCTCCATCTGTGAAATAAGAAAGCTAATCTCTGAGGTCCCTTCAAGCTCTAATAGTCTAACCCTATAATTCTCCCAAATTCTCTAATGGTACTATAATGGTTAGATTAACACTTGACCCAACAGTAAATGACACACTACACCAACGGGAACTTTTAAAAAACTGCAGAGAACAGATTAGACTCTGGAACTCTAGGATATGATCTTGGAAAAATTATCTTATATTACCATTGGGTAGTGAAAATAAAGAAGTAATTCAAGATCCATGTTGTGGGGTAAAAAAGATGGGGGGAAGGGAACCAAGCTTGGATACAATGCTGTATCTAAACTTTATCATTTGATAATACAAAAACCATTTGAATTTTGCCAAACAGCTCTTCTTTCTAGGCGTTGCAAAAGCTATCCAGTGAAGAAGAATATAAAGAAAAATCATGACTGAATCTCAAGGAAATCAGTCATGAATCACTTTATCTGCACCACATAATACACCCTCATAAGAACTGGGGACATTCACACAGCATGTGATCTTAAATGGATACTGAAAATACAACCTGAACAAGAATCAATCAGTAATTTGACAATCATAGAATATCAAGTGTCTACCCTCAATTAAGCACTAAGAATCACTAGTGAAATACATATGCCTAAAGTGAATATACATGCTTAAAATATGGCCTAAGAAAATATAAAAGCCAACCTACTATCTACTTCCATATAAGCTATGGCACTGGAAAGCAATGCACACTCAATAAATGTTACTTGCTTTAACTAACTGTCAGACTGAATCTCACAAAACAAATTATGACTGAATCTTAATCCATTCAAAATATCTTTCAAGAGAACTTCCAGCCAAGATGGAAGTAAAGGTAGATACACTGTGCCTCCTCACACAACCAAAGAAGGATAACAACCAATTTAAAAACAAAAACAACCTGAACTGACAGAAAATCAAACTGTATGGAAGTCCCACAACCAAGGAGCTAAAAAAGAAACATTCATCCAGATCAGTAGGAGGGACGGAGATGGACAGCCCAGCAAAGAAAACTTGTGGCAAGGTGGCAGCTGACGGAGCAGGCAGTCCCACAATTGTGTGTAGGTAAACAGGGAGGAACAACTGGGGAGCAAGATAGACCGTGGACCAAGAGTTTCAGTGTGGGGGAAATAAAGCCTCAAAACCTCCTGATTGAAAAAAATCTGTGGGGGTTGAGGTGGCAGGAGAAACCCCCAACCTCACTGGAGAGTTCATTGGAGAGACTCACAGGTTCCTAGAACATACGCAAGCCCACCCACCTGAAGATCAGCACCGGAAAGGCCCAATTTGCTTGTGGGTAGCAGGGGAAGTGACTAAAAACCAGCAGAGAGCCAAGCAAGTGGCACTGTTCCCCCTTGGACCCCTCCCCCACATACAGCACCACATGGTGAAGTAGGTTGCCTCACCCTGACAAATACCTAAGGCTCCACCCTAACTACATAATAGGCATGCCAAGAAAAAAAATATGGCCCAAATGAAAAAATAGATCAAATCCCCAGAAAAAATACAACTAAGTTACAAAGAGACAGCCAGCCAATAGATGTACAATTCAAAACACTGGTAATCAGGATTACCATAATTGGTTGAGTATGGTTGCAAAATAGAGGAAAAAGTAAAGGCTATGAAAAGTGAAATAAAGGAAAATGTACAGGGAACCAACAGTGACAGAAAGGAAACTGGGACTCAAATCAACAGTTTGGACCAGAAAGAAGAAAGAAACATTGAACCAGAACATAACGAAGAAACAAGAATTCAAAAAAAATGAGAAGAGGCTTAGGAACCTACAGGACAACCTTAAACGCTCCAACATCCAAATCATGGGGCTTGCCAGAAGGAGAAGAGGAAGAACAAGACATTGAAAATTATTTGAAAACATAACGAAGAAGAATTTTCCCAATCTGGCAAAGGAAATAGACTACCAGGAAGTCCAGGAAGTTCTAAGTGTCCCAAAGAAGTTGGACCCAAGGAATCACACACCAAGGCACATCATCATTACATTACCCAAAATTAAAGATAAGGAGAGAAGTTTAAAAGCAACAAGAGAAAAGGACACAGTTACCTACAAAGGAGTTCCCATAAGACTACCACCTGATTTCTCTAAAGAAACCTAATAGGCAAGAAGGAGCTGGAAAGAAGTATTCCAAGTCATGAAAGGCAAGGACCTACATGCAAGATTACTCTATCCAGCAAAGCTATGATTTATAATAGAAGGGCAGAAAAAGTGCTTCCCAGAGAAGGCCAAGTTAAAGGTATCCATCATCACCAAGCCCTTATTATATGCAATGTTAAAGGGACTTAACTAAGAAAAAGATGATCAAAAATATGAACAGTAAAATGACAACAAACTCACAACTATCAACAACTGAACCTAAAAAAAAAACAAACTAAGCAAACAGCTAAAACAGGAACAGAATCACAGAAATGGAGATCACATGGAGGGTTATCAGCGGGGAAGGGGAGGAAAAGGTACAGGGAATAAGTAGCATAAATGGTAGACAGAAAATAGACAGGGAGAGATTAAGACTAGTGTAGGCAATGTAGAAGCCGAAGAACTTAAATGTATGACCCATGGACATGACCTAAGGGGGGTAGGGAGGGGCTGTGCAGGGAGGAGGTGAATAAAGGGAAAATGGGACAACTGTGATAGCATAATCAATAAAATATATTTTAAAAATCTTTCAAAACATTTAGTCTAGTATGTTTTTAACTATTTTTAACTTCTGAGTTGCCATCTAAACACCACAGGACTCAACATTAGCCCAAAATAAAATAAACAAAAACTGCTCCACAAAGATTACCTGTTTTTCCCCAACAAGAGGACACGGAGGGATCTTAGAGTAGAAAGCCCACTAATTTCTTCAATCTGGTTATCATATAAGTCCAAGAATATTAGCTTCCGTAGATTAGAAATGTTTTGGATTCGAGTTATAAAATTGTGTTGAAAGTTCAACAAACGAAGGTGTTCTTCTCCATCGATAATAGGACATACAGTCAGCTTCTGCCTAAGAAACATTTAAAAAGTTAATAAGATTCTGAGTTGGCAACCTGCCTCCTCTTACAAATATTAGTATCTTTTTGCTCCCACGTTATAAGGAGAAAAAGATAACTAGAACCACTTCTTGCCTCCATGAACTAAGCATCTTAGATCAAATCATACATCATTCCTATAAAAAGCCAATACACTTTGACAATGGTAATTATTAAAATGAAGTCTAAGCTCTCATTATATTTTAAAAATTCCAATATAAATTGTTTCACATAAAATTGACTTAATATCGGAAAACACTCAATGTAAATGCTTTATGCAATAGAGGTTTCTGATAGTTCAAAGAACCACGTCACATAACCGGAGAAATGCCCTTGCCATCAATCGACTGATAGAAAGACTGCCCAGGTAACTAAGTCATCAGGGAAAAAAGAAAAACATAAAAAAGGGTGTCTCATACAATTGTAGACTCTTGAGCTGGATGATACCAGGAAGAGCAAGAAATTCAGTCATCTACAGTTCACTTTGATAAAGCAGTTTCATACTTTATTGCATATTTCTGCAGACAAGTAAGATTTTAAGTATATGTTTACATGTTCAACACTAACTCTGAACTTTGCAGAATAGTTAAAATGCTATTGGGTAGGATGAAACCTTACCAATACATGTCTTAAGCTATATGTAAGACAGTAAACCTCCATTATACAAAAAGCTATAGCGTACTACATGTGAAGTTATTATGTGTAGGGTCCTTTAAGAATCTGATAGCATGGGTGGAACTGGAGAGCAGTATGTTAAGCCAGGCAGTGAAAGACAAATACCATATGATCTCACCTTTAAAATTGGAACCTAATCAACAAAACAAACAAGCAAGCAAAATACAACCAGAGACATGGAAATAAAGAACCAAATGACAGTAACTAGAGGGGAGGGGGAGATAATAGGGGAAAGAAGGGGAAGAGTTGTCAAGGAACATGTATAAAGAACCCAGGGACAAAGCCAACGCGGGTAGGACTGAGAGTGGGAGGTAGGGGTGGATGGGGTGGGGGAAAGTCGTGGCAGGAAAATGGGGACAACTGTACTTGAACAACAATAAAAAAATAAATAAATAAAATTTAAAAAATAAATAAAGAATTCTACTAAGGTAATTAAATGACCAGATAGAAATGATTCTACTCTGAGATTTTCAACAGTCTTCAAGGAAAATGTAGTTCTATTGATCAAAGTGTGAACAACTCTTGTAGGAAAATTAATTAGAAATATTTCTTTTCAGTAAAAATCAAGCTAATGAAAACTTTAAAGGAAATAAATCAGAGTACTATAAGCATAAGTGAAACTCTACGAGTGATCAGAATCCTCCACATTAAAAAAAACTGATTAACAGAAGGTAATAACTGAATGGTAATGGTTGACAAACACATAGTATTTAAAAATAGAGACCCTGAGGGGGAGATTGCGAATAGTATGGGAAACGGAGAACTCAAAGAACTTGTATGTGTGACCCATGGACATGAACCTAGGTCGGGGAATGCTGGTGAGAGGGGTGGTGCAGGGTAGAGGGGAGTAAAGGGGAGAAAAAATGGGACAACTGTAATAGCATAACCAATGAAATATGTTACAAATAAATAAATAAAAACACAGACCCTGAAGAAACTGGTTTAAAATTGAAGAAAACAGATATTAGGTAGTAGTTTAATTCTTTTAATGTGTTTAGTATTTAGAAGTCATTTCATGCACTCAATTATACTACCTCATTTGGTACTTCTGTTTTATAAATTTTAAGTATTCTAGTTTAAAATTTATAACTTTGTGTACCAGTTCAACGAAAAACATATATTGTCTCATTGTCCCTGCTTCAGTCTCCCTTTGTTTCTCATAGTTAAATTCACTGATACCCCAGCTTCTAGTTCATCCTATTCTTGAGTCAGTATCACTAAAATAGAAACACACACACAAACTTTGACCTACCTCTTACATAAACCTCTGCAACTTGAAATAATCACTTTCTCAGATTCCAAATCCAATGACTAAGTCCCAGCTCCAAGGCTCACCTGCATGCCCCTCAACCCTGTAAGTCGCTGTCATCCAGCAACAAGCGCGCGCGCGCACACACACACACACACACACACACTGGGTTATTACCCAGTGCTCTCCAGGAGAGCCTGTTATGCCTAAAAAATCCCCGAGTTGCTACACCTCCTACCGCAATGCTGAGGTGTCTATTGGATTATGCTTTTGCCTCTGACTTTCTACTTGGTGCTGCTAAGCTGCATGCCTGGTACTCTAGGCCTACCCTAACTTCCAGAACACTCAGAGCCTAGCACTTCCATGCATTTCTTCTCGGGGCTGGATTCTACTCTCAATTACTTAGTCTTTGGACTAAGAAACAGCACAGTAGTACAGATCTCCCTTTAAAAATCACTGCTGTTACCCATGGCTCTCAAATAAGGATCCCCCCCAGTGCCTTGCTGCTAGCCCCGCTTTCGTGACTGTACATCCTGGTACTGATCAGGCCTGGTACTAATTAGGCCTATGACATCTTGGTGATCCTGCCATTTTATAACCAGTCTTTGAAGCTGAGACCTTCCTAGGTAAACAAGTCTCCACCTGATCAAAGTTTGCTTCTTTACCCTACAGGCCCATTTGCCTCTAGGGTAAAGACCAGCTTTGCAACTGCCAGAGTCACCCCAAGCTACAACGCAAGTGCCTAACTTATGTCACTACCTTAAAAATACTGGCTCCTGTCAGTCTCAAGCGACATGAAACTAAAGGTCTGGGGCACTATTTTTGTCTGGATTTTTAAAGACTGATATTAAAAATTACCACGAAATCCATCAAAACATTAAGATGATATTATGAAAGTTGTGTTAGATAGCATTAGAATTTCAAAAAGCAACAATACCGCAAAGATGTCATGAGAGTAACTGCCCTCAAATGTTACTTTGCTACAAAACAACATGCCACACCCTTCAGAGAGCTTTCTCCCAAATACAAATGCTCTGTGACATCCGCCGTCACGTGCGCACCGCTAAGCCAAGACGTCTGCTTAACAATCTGCAGTCAGACACGCACTGCTAAGGCAGGGCTGGGATCCTTCACCCACCCTCCTGCTGCCGATCCCTTCCTGGACTTAAAGATAGGGATCAAGTCCTAAATATATTCACTCATTCAAAAAAAATCTTACTGAGAGGGTCTTTTGTCCCAAGCTCTGTTCTAGGTGCTGAGGATGCAAAACTGAAAAAAACTCCAGGTGTTTGTGGAACTTATATTTTAATAGGAGAAGACAAATAATAAAATTGGTAAGAAAAACATTTAATATGTTAGAAGGTGATAAATGCTAAGAAAAATGAAGCAGAGAAGGGAGCTGTGGACTGCCAGGGTGGAACGGGTTGCAACTTTGGAGAGGGGGGCCAGGGAAGGTCATCCCTGAGATAAAGACATGTGAGTAAAAACCTAAAGGAGGAAAGGAAATGAGCCTACAGATATGTGGGAACAGTAAGTACAAAAGCCCTGACATGTAAGCTTGGTGTATTCAAGGAGGCAGAGTGAGTGAAGGAGAGGTTAGGAGGCCGTGAACCTAGCAAGGTGACAGGGAATTCCACTGAACAGGGCCCAGAAGCCTGTGTGAGGACTGTATTGCAAAGCTTTTTCTATCCTAAAATCCATTCTCACTGGTCATATTCTAGAATTACTTAGAACTCTTTCAGAGTATAGTCAAGCTTTTCACATTATGTAGATATAAAATTCCTCCCCATACTCCTCAAGGGTAACTATAAAATCGGTAACAGCGGTAGGAGAACTGGATAGTTGGAGAACAAGACGAGGGAGACTTTTGTACCTGTCAAATCTTATACCAAGTCTATGTATTATCTAGTCAACAAATTAAAACAAAATAAATTGTCCTCACCTTTCTAGGGTCAACCTGTCTGAGTAAAGAATTTTCTCTTCAGAAGAGCGCTGGAGAATGGGAAATGATGGCATTGATGAGCTCACCAAATTAATATGATCACCTATTGAAAATGACAAATTACCTGATTAAGAAAAACCTTTAAAATCTTAAAACTAAGTCACCTTATATTTGGAGAACTTTGGTACCTACAAATATCTTTTCTAGAAAGTACAGTTTCCATAGCTCCCCATATTTGAAATTAATTACTAAATTTGAGTTTGTTTCTTTCCTCCTCAAACCTAAACTATGTGTACTGTGTATGCCAAATAATCTAGTGCTATCTTTATCCCTTTGTAATGCTGACACCTAGTACTAAATTTGAACTCTCTTATAACTGAGACGATAGTCCCTCATTACCAGGTACATTGGGGCCAGCACTATGACAGCCCTGCCGGATTCTGGACTTGGAAGGTATCTGAATGGAAGAATCTCCAAATGCTGAAAAGGAGCTCATGGCAGTTTTCATGTCCAGCCCATATAGTTCTGTCACGTTTGTTGTGGATGAGATGCATGATGATTTATTACGAGGCGAAGGGCTTATTACTCTTCCATCTCCTTCAAAATATCAAAAAGTTTATCACAAAGCTACACAATACATGACTTTGCGACAGGAAATACAGAAAGTAGTTTTGATAGCAAATGTAAACCTCACATCATCACTTTTTTTGGTATGCACAGCTACTATCATAGAGAATACTGCAGGACCAAAGTGGATGTCAACAAATCCTGTACACTTACAGTGATGAGACTGAGGGTAGATGACACCCCATGGCATTTATAGGTTCTTGGTTAGATGCTGTCTCTCCCATTAGGTAACTTTCAATCTAGTGGGCAAACCCATATGAAATTAACAAACTATACAGAACATGCACAAAACGCAGAATAAAAAATAATGCCTAATGATATACTCACACAAAAATGTGTCTTGTTATTTTTCACTTAAAGAAGGTGGTTACAGATGGGTTTTGGGGGAGGTGGATATTAGAGACCTAGAAGAATGCAGGAGAGTTGAGAAGAGATGCTGGGAAGTAACAGAAATGAGGTGAGATTTGAGTAATGGAACAAAGGTGACAGTATGACGCCAGAGGAATTCTACTGTATTTTCTTCTGTGAAAAGAAAATTTTCTGAAAGCAGCAACTGATGTTGAGGGGAGCAATAAGCAGTGAAATAGAAGCTAGGATCACCACAGAATTCTGCTGCTTAAACTGACCAATAAGGAGAAAAGATAAAAGCAAGTTAATATACTCTTTGGGAAGCCATCAGATAACATGATGGCAGCTTAAAATTAAGTTCCTTATAGACTGTATTAAAGAGCTAGAAGGCAATGGTATTTGCTAGCTTCTTCAGATGAGAAAGGTATAAACCAAAGAATCATGCACCTAGCTTCTTGAACAAAACAATCAGTGTTCACAGCCCACTTTTCTGAACATCACGAAATATCACAGGCATTCAGAATTGACGTCATGTTCATCAGTGAAATGGACCGGTGACACGACCAGCTGCTAGCAGGGTACCCAAGCAACCATCATTTAGTAAGCTGATTTGGAAATAAAAATAAACTAAAACTAGTCTAAGAACTAACTGATTAAGGATTAACTGGTCAGATAAAGGAAAAACTCCAAACAATAGCCAACCTTGATTTCTCTTATTAGCATCAGAGTTAGATTTTTAAAGTTCTTTTGTGAAGACTTCAAGCCAGTCCTCAATTTAAGATGCAGATTTAAACTTTGTAAGAATTGTGATGTAGAGACAGTAATTGAACAGTAAATTTTATTTACACTCAGTGAATAAAAGAATTTTATCTTCACACTTTTCCACTCCTATCATAATCACTCTCCACATGAACTATCACAATTGGTGTAATATGTATCTTAAAATAAATAGCAAGAGATGAGAATGATGGAGTAGTAAAGCCTTAAAATCCACAAACAAGATCCTCTAAATAACTGGGAATCAGAGTGATCTGTAGTTGAAGCATCCACTTAAATATGTGGATATATAAACACCAACATAAGTATATGTATGTATCAAAAATCCACATATATATGTGGGATGTTTCATCTTACATATAAACTGCATGACTATGTGACAAAATTTTAATTGAAATACTTCCTGTTCTTGTTTACTTCATATATCACTATTTAATTTACCAGATATGTAGTCTTTCTATTCCCAATTAAATGTACAAGCTACTTGAGAGACAGACCTCATTTTATATTCTTTATATTCATTTAAGAATCTAAATTTAGTAGAAAATCAGTAAATTAACTGATTTTCCAATTTACTAAGAGTTAATAGGAAATCTATTTTATATATAGTATTACTATTAAAATAGTAAATTCTTACATTTTAGTGTAAAATTGTTGAATGAATTCTTTCATAATTAGGATCTCACAGTTGTTAAGAGGCATAAGGTCAACCTTGGTAAGAATCTTCACTTCATTTCACCCTAAATACATGGATGGATGGATGGATGGACGGACGGACGGACGGATGGACAGATGGGTGAGCAGATGGATGGATGAAGAGATGGGTGGGTGGCTGGCAGACTGGCTGAATGATATAGTACATGGTCATATATGTGTGTCTGTTCAGCCTTATCTTTCCAAGTGTTTAGTAGCCAGAATCCTGATTCTAGATTTTCCAGTGATTTATCATGATCTTAAAAGTTAAGCACTGCCTCTTCCTCTCTATATACACACTTCAGAATTCTTAATTAAGGGATGTGATCAATTAAGGTTTATTTAATTGAGATTTTACTGTATAGTAGTCCCTGAAATATCTCTTACAAAATTTCAAGGACACAGGGGTTAACTCTTAATAGTATTCTAAAAAGCCTAAAAGAAATCATATACCAAGTGTTTGAAAAAACAGCCTAAATCAAACATAGTTTCTTTACTTAGAACTGAGACTACATTTGGTTAATTTATGCTGAACAACATGAGGGTAATGGGCACCATCAACCCCCATGCAGTTGAAAATAGAACTTCTGACTCCCCCAAAACCTTCAATCATCCCTTGCTGTCCATGGGGGATTGGTTCCCTAAAGAACTAATTTGTGTTTTATGGGTCATTACTTACACATAAGACTTTATTCATCTCTCGAGGTCACAAAATTCAGTGCCTCCATCCTGCTTCCTCATTAGCAAACATCTAGGAATACTTTATGATTTAGATAAATTTGTGTGGCCAGGCATTCACAAATCTGTATACCAACTTCCTCCTCTAACTTGAGAATAACTTGGGAAAAGTATTTAATTTTGACTCATGATTTGAAAAATAATTTAAGATAGTGTTATGAAAAATGTGAAGGAAATTCACAATGCTAACTAACATTAAAAAACCCTACTTGAGATCTTCCAGGTTCTTTATAGCTATAACTTTGTGCCTAATTCATTGTCTGGCACATAACACACTCAGTAAACGTGTATTCAGCTAAACCAAAGAAAGCAAGACAGATGTTTCCTGCACTATGGAACTGTGGTTAGGTTGATGGCATGCCCAGCAGTCAGCCAAGGCAGGAGTGTAGGATATAGGATAGAGAAAGATCATGTCAGATTAGAAGGACCCATAAGTAAGTCCCAAAAGGAATGAAGCAAAAAAGGAAACTAATCAAATACATTCATGAAGCAATGAGATGAACAAGAGGCCTACATGGATCAGCCCTCTCATACAGAATCCTAGGAGGTGCGGATGGTCCTGTACATAAGGATCCTGTAGTGCACATTACCGATGGCGAACAGTCGTCAGCGACCAACTAAAATCCCTACTGTATTGTACCAAAGGAAATTTTTCCTTAAATTGAAAAGTGCATTTCAGAAATACAACCAGATCATATAAGACAGTATTTTTCAAAGTGTGATCCATAAATCATATCCTTCAGAATCCCCTGAATCATTTATTAAAATGCACATTTAAATAAATCAGGATGGGGAAGGGGAGAAGGGCAAGGGGAGCACTAAAAATCTGCATTTCTAACAAGATCTCAGATGATGCGCCCTTAAGTTTAAGGCCCTTGATATAAAATATCTATAATTATATGCATTTTAAGGGAAGTTATTTCTTTTCCACTCCTAACTTTCTACTCTTCTATTGTTTTATTTCTTAAAGATCTGTGTGCCCATACTCTTACCTTCACTAATTAGCCATTTTTCCTAGTTCTAATACAGTATTTGGAAGATTCTTTCCTATTCTCTTATACACAGCCCACCCCCAAACTAAAATACAGTATCTTTTCTGTGTTGGAAATAATCTACTATGCTGTGGAAATAAAATAAATTCTGACTTAAACAAATATCAAACCAATTTGGTCACCAATTTACCATTTCGTTTTTAATTCAAGTCTATTTGGATCTATAAAGTCAATAGTATTAAACAATATTCAAAAAGATAAACCATATCTGATCTCTACTCACTGATAATACCTTGCCTACTTGAGTAGTTTCTTTCAAGGTCATGTTGTAAGAGTCGGCCAGGGAAGGATGCTGTTTCTTTATTTAGCCTTAATTCAACCTAAAAAAATTATTTTAAAAAAACTGGATAAGAACATAACAATTAGTAATAAAGATAATCATAAAATAACATACAATACCTGGCACATGCTACAACATACTGAGGAACCTTCAAAACATCATGCTAAGTGAAAGAATACAGACACAAAATGCCACACATTGCATAATTCCATTCATGAAATATCAAGAATAAAAAATCCATAGAGACAGACAGCAGATTTGTCGGTTCCAGTTGGTTGCGGTAGAAGACATGGGGAGTGCCGGCTTAAGGGGTATATTAAGTTCTGGAAGTAGATAGTAGTGATGGCTGCACAACATGCTCAGTGTATTTAGTACCACTGATTTGTACAATTTAAAGTGATTAACATGATAAATTTTCTGTTATGTGTGTTTTAACACACACACAGAATCAGAGTCAATGTCATGAGATAAGATGAAACCATGCTCCAGTCTGAGGCACTTTCAATTCCTCCATATCCTTACCACAAATACAAGGATTAAAAGAATCGTTTTCTCAAAAACAAAAGCAAAAACATACAAAGACTAAATTCTGTTGGAAAAACCACTGTTTTATCATTGGAATTCCTTTAAGAGTCCAATTATAACATAAAAAGATTGTATACCTAAACCTTCTAAGACAGGATTTTTCTTTTAAATTATTTGATAGAACTGAAAAAAATAAAATAACCTCCCATGATCAGCCACAAAAAACCTAAATAAGTATTTTTGAAAATTATGCTTTTGATTCATCCATACTATAAATATTATAATGGCATTTGCATTATCTTATGAATTATATGAACCAAAGGTATTTTCTGAAAACCTATGTCCACACAAGGGAAAATGAATTCTTTAGAAAGAGTATGGATAAGGCACATCATTCCTAGAAACACACTGTAATGCTAGAATAGGGTTTGCCCAGTGAAATCAATTAACAAAGTTTTGGAGGGAATCTACTATGACCAATTATAATAAAGAATATTTTTATTTAATCTAGCTAACTGCTATTTATTCAAGATGATCAAATGGTCTAGTTCAGGTGTTCCTTTGCATACCCAGAACGCAGTGAAACGCTGCCTCCTTGACTGGGTCCTTCTCTCCACCCTCCTCATGCCCCTACTCACCCTTCTCTTGCTGTTTTCCGTAAAGTCTGCCCTTCACTTTAGAGTTCCTCTAGTGATATCTACTAAACATTTTATTCATTTTTTTAAAAAGTGAATTGGGATGGTTTGATGTACAACTTTGTTAAAGGAGAAAAATTATATTGTGTCTTGAGACAACTGTGTGGGAAGTGGGTATGTTTGAGTGCTGAGGTGTGACAAGAAGGAAGGAAAAGCGTATGTTCCTCAAAAATCAAATGAGAAGCCAGAGATTATGGAAATACCAGGGATATGGGAAAATTATTTGGGAAAAACAAGAATCTCCTCTTCATATCTTAACTTCTAAACAGCATTAAGCCTAATTTATTTCCACTACTAATCTATTTTTATCCCCTTATTTTAACTGAAATGCACAGATATGTTACCCCAAATTATTACGTTTTATCCAGGATAAGATTCCATTAGTAGTAGGACACACTGTTATTTTACCCATTACTTAGAAAGAAAATACTTTCCCAAATGAATGACAATAACAATGTGCCATCAATTTTAGGTAGGATTCTGATTTAAGAAATGACTAAATGTTTAAAAAAAAATCTTTACCTCTTGCAATTGGTGAAATAAGATTCAGTTTTTAAAAGAGGTTTGTTTTGTTTTATTTTACTTTATGTAGGAAGAAAATAAAAATTACATTTAAATTGGAGACTAAAATAAATGTACTTAAAATTTCCAGTTCAGAGTCTACACTTTAAATCATGCTGCTATTTCTTACTTTGTTTTTTTCAGGAAGAGATGATGTTTGAATAACCAGATGAAGCCCACAGTTCACCTGCAACATAAAAATTAAACCATAAAATATATTCTCAACTTAAACATACACACATACTCCTCCCCAAAATGGTACAAATAAAGACATAACAAACAGAATGCTTGCTTTTTGTTTCTGGCATTTGATCATGTTCTGAGAATTTGCTGAAAACAATATAATCACAATTAAGAATTAAAGCTTTCACTGTGATTTATTTTCTAAAATGTCTGCAGCAATTTAACCCTCTACTTAGCACCGCAGGATTTTGATACCTGACATTTCAGGCTTAAGTAAATATCTTAATGGAACAGGTGAAGGAGATGGGGGTGTCTGTTAATAATAAATTATTTTCTTAATTTAAAAAAACTGACTAGTTAAAGGAATGTAAATAAACCTTAGCCTTGCACAGCAGCCCAGCTCCACCTTCTGGGAAACCCAGATCTGGGACAAGACTTTGAATACCCATCATACAAAATTAATGCCCTCAAAGTGCTTTGGTTCATTCCACGAATCTCAAGCCTCCTTCACACAATAGCTTAAGCAGACTCAGCAGTCGCGGACCCAACAATACATCACCTAGGACAAAGACGCCAGCCAGAAAGGACGGTACGAATGGAAAGAAAGGGCAAGTAAAAGACCCAACCTACGTTGTTCGTAGCCCGGCCAGAAACTGAGCGGTATTTCCCAGGAATCATGGCAGCAGACAGTCCAGAATCTGTTAGAAATGACGCTACAGCAGAGATTCAAACAGACCAAAATGGGTCAAGTACCAGGCAACCCGCTAAGGGGTCACCATGGAAACAGCGATTTCCGGTCTGGTCCTCTCCCAAATCGACTGGCCAAAACAGCCTTTAGAGCGTCTAGTTAGGTTTGTGCGAGCTGGGACCAGTAGGGCCACGTCGGTAGCTATGACAACCACCACTTCCGGTCCGTGCCTATTTACCGCCCACCTTAGCTTTGTCCCCGCGAAATTTGTATCCCTCTGCAGGTGGCCGTCTGCTTTCGGTGGAGAACTGCCGGGAGGTGGAGGAAGATATCCAAGCGCCAGGTACGCACCCGACTTGGGGCCCCAATTCAGCCCTTCTGGTGGCCGGAGATACGAGAAGGAAACGGGCAGGACGCGGCTTCTACCGGCGCGCGGAGAGCAACAGGCCCCGCCTCCCCCGCAACAAAGGCCGCCTCGGAGCTAGCCTGCTGCGTGGCCACCCACGGCAGCCTCGCCACCAAGTTCGGCAAGTCGCTGTTGCTCTTCCCCAAGGACCAGGCCCTGTGGCTGCTGTGGGACAGCTTCGTGTGGGGCCTCCGCGCCAACTGGTACGGGCGCAGTGACCTCTTGGTGATCGGCTCTGGGCAATTTTGACGTCTCCGGTGATCCAGAAGAACCTGCGCTTTTCCCAGCGCCTGAGGCTCGTGGCGGGCACCATGCCCACTCTGCACTAGGTGTCCTTCCCAGCACCTGCGAGGGAACTAGAGGGAGACCAAACAGGCGACCCTGAAAAGGGAAGAGAGCCTCAGGTAGTCAGGCATTCAGAGGCCGCCCAGCATCCAGCCTCCGGCACGCTCCCCTGGACCAGGAAGAGGGCTGCAGCTCTTTTTACTGACACCTTGAGAAAGCCTTGGTTGTAAAGGTCACCCCAAAGGTTTCCGCTGTAAAATTGGGAGTGCGCTTCAAAGGTGATCACCAAGATCCTATTTAGCATTAACATTTTTTAATTGCAGTTCCTTATACCTACTCCTCCCCCAAAACCCCCACAATTGTCCTTCAGATTATAAAGTCGCCCTCACCTCCGTTTGAGAGTTTTTAAATAGGAGTTTTATTTGAGCAAATCTCAGGGAATGGGGTGCTCGAAACTCTTTTTGCAAAACAGCACGCAAGATACAACCTTGAGGAAATGTCAATTATACATGTCAAAATGGTGGGAAAAGGGAATCGGTGATAAATAATCCCTTCCCACTGTTAAAACTTTCCTTTGCCACTTGCTGCCTTTAAGTTAAATGATCCTAGTAAGCTGAATTTTCCCCATCTTGCCTGCATCTGCTTGCTGTCTAGCCTTATAAGCATTGATTACACTCATTTTGCATATGGTTCCTACCATCTTCCCCATTTCCCATCTTAAGATTTCCCAGCCTTTGAGAATAAACTTCAGCCCTTTACATAGATAAAATGATGACTCAATTGGATCTAAATGTCATTCATTTCTACAAATGGGAAGAGTTCACCCAAATCTATCTTTTGTGTGTGATGGGTACTAGACTTATGGGGTGACCACTTCATAAGTTATATAGATGTTGAGTCACTATATTGTACAACTGAGAGCAATATAACATTGTATGTCAACTATAAATTTAATTTTTTAAATAAGGTCACCTGTAAGTGACTTTACACCTGTATTCTCAGAATTTTAGAGCTGAAGGAAGTATTCTCAGAATTTTAGAGCTGAAGGAAACCTTAGTGCTCATCTAGTCCAAATTCACAATTTGTATGAGGAAGCCATTCCAGGAGGCTAATGATTTCCGCAAAGGCCTACAATCCTTGCTCTAGGTTTGATTACCAGACCAAAACTCTATGCAATACCAACCTGCTCCTATATTGGAGTGGTTGCTTAAGACCCTTTAATTGCGTCCTGTAATTGTTGGGTTGGCCAAAAATTTGTTTGTTTGTTTTCTGAAAAATGGCTCTAATAGCTCTTAGTTGTCTTTAACTTCATTTGAAATAATTTTGTTAGATTGTATTGTGACAGTTATATCAATGCTTTAAAAAAACATCAAAATCGGTGAATTTTTGTGTAGCCATTTTAATACTAAAGATGGAAAAAAACACTTTTGGCATATTGTGCTTTACTCATTTCAAGAAAGGTAAAAATGCAACTGAAACACAAAAAAATTGTTCAGTGTATGGAGAAGGTGTTGTGAATGATCAAACGTGTCAAAGTGGTTTGTGAAGTTTCATGCTGGAGATTTCTCACTGGACGATGCTCCCCAGTCTGGGGATGAGTTGAAGTTGATAATGATCAATGGAGACATTAATTGATAACAATGTTATACCATGTGGGAGATAGCTGACATACTCAAAATGTCCAAATCAATAAAGTTATTGGGGAAAATGAAAAATATGTCTTATTTTATGGAAAAAAACCACATGGACTTCTCAACCAACCCAATATTAGGATAAAGAACAAAATTATTAACCCAATCTATAAGTCCTTGCCTGCTTTTTTGTCCCTGCCTACCACACCAGTTCTATCCAAGGCCACTGCCCTTGTTGCTCACAGTACCACTCCTGCTGATCTCCTCAACTGTTTCATGTAATACCTTGGAATTATTCCCTTCCCACTCCCCATCAGGGATGGTTGAAGGATGACTCATTTAGAATGCCCCTCTGTCTCTCTGACCTCAGGTGTCCTCTGTCCTTCATGGTGCACAGTCTGCCACCTCATGAAGGAAGCCCTTTCAGGTGAGGGGGTGTCAGGATGTCCCTGGGTTGACATGGGGTCCAGGCACTGGGAAGGGGACACCACAGGGGCTGGACTCCAGCTACTTGGGGACAGGGGCAAGATGACTGAGAGCAGTGTGCACAGTAGGGGTAAGATGAGAAACTAATGGGCACAGGCAGAGGGACCTGGACTTGAAGTCGGGGACATCTGGCTACCTGATCCTGTGTGCTCATCCTACAGGATAGGACTCCATCACGAGGAAGGGCTAAGGGGGACAGGAAGGAATGGGACACACCTTGAGCTGTGTCAAAAGTAGTGACTGGCTACCAAAAAGGTTATTAATGTTCCAAGTGCTGCCTGGGTGCTGTAAAGAAAGGGGGGAGTCCTCTTATTAAGGTACTTTATTTAAAAAAAATATTTATCAATTAAGTCCTTTTATTTAAAAACCAGCTCAATCATCCTTTCCCTTTGATTCCCTAATTATAGGCTCCCATTCTTTATATGTTATATGCTTCAATAGCGCTCATCACAATTGTCATGAAATAATTGTGTAGTTTGCTTAATGTTTATCTCTCACATTAACTGTAAGCTCCATGAGACCAGGGATCATACTGATTTGTTCATTATGGTATTGCAAGTACCTAGAACAATATTTTGCAAATTTAAAAAATTCAATAAATATTTATAGAATGATTATGTGACGATAAGAACAATTTGTGTACTATAATAGAATTTTCAATTCTCTGCCAGCTTCCCTCCTCACCAAGCTATATGCCATGCAAGACATCTGTCCTTACCTGGCACTCTCCTAAAGCACATTTATGCACATATGTGTATAGATAAATATAAATGTATAGTAAAAGAGATAAATATTAAACCTGTGTTACACACTCTTACACCATTTTTCTTCCCCATAATAATACGACCTGCCCTGGCTTGTGTAGCTCAGTGGATTGAGCGCGGGCCTGCGAACCAAAGGATCATGGTTCGATTTCCAGTCAGGGCACATGCCTGGGTTGCAGGCCAGTTCCCAGCATGGGACACACGAGAGGCAACCATACATTGATATTTCTCTCCCTCTCCCTCTCTCCTACCCTTCCCCTCTAAAGATAAATAAATAAATAAATCTTAAAAAAAATAAAAAACAAACAAACTTGGAAATTACTAATATAAAAAATAATAATAAGACGACCTAATCAAAAGTTGGGAGAGAAAGCTAAGTTAATGAAACAACCAAATATTTTATAATATAACAAAGGCTAACTATGGAGAAATCCAAAGGAGATACCAAAATTATCTAACAATCCATATTACATTAATATACTTACAGAGTTATTAGTAAACTATGTACAGATTTTAATAATAGTTACTTTAAAAGTACATAAGGTTTCTAAAAAGGCTTATTTAGAGTTGATAGTAATAAATTTTTAGATTGGTCTGGGTTGAGAACCTCAGAAACTGCTGAGGCAGTTTGCTTGTGCCACGTCTGACTTTACCCCACCCCCTGTTTTACTTGCTGATTCCAGAACCGACTGACAGCTATCCCACAGCAGTGATTGAAGAGCTATTGTAGACACTGTTTTGGGTTTTTGGTCCTAAATGTAGGGAAATATAAGTAAAATGTTGTCTCTTCAGGACGCTTGAGGAAAGGGAGAAAAGAGGCCCAGGGGAGCACTACACACACACACACACACACACACACACACACACACTATATGTGTGATATTTTGCTGCACAAAGCTGTGATTATTGTTTTTCCTTAACTGTTAATTTTGCATCTTGGTTTTTTTATTCGACAATATTTTTTCACTGTTTAATTGAAGTGTACCAAATATACAGGTAAGTGCACCAATCTTAAATCATTAAATTATCATATACTTAACATGTGTAACCACTACCTAGGTCAAAGAAATAGAACTACTAGCAATCCCAGCCCTTCCCCAGTCCTCAGAGGAACCAAGTTTACTTTTGTTGTTATAGTTGTTGTTGAACTTCATATAAGTAGAATCATACTGTAGGCATTTCTTGTGTCTGGCTTCTTTGTTTGACATTATATTTGTGAGATTTATCCATACTGTTACATATAGCAGTAATTTGTTTTTCATCATTATACAGCAGTCCAATGAATGAATATACCAAAAATGTTTGATCTGTTCTACTGTTGTTGACCATTTGGGTTGTTGGCATTTTGAGGCTACTGGGAATAATATTACTATAAACATTCTTAGTCATGTTTCACATGCATACACATTTCTGATGTTACATAACTAGAATTGCTGGGACATGGCAATATATTAAATTGTAGTATGTGATACCCAACAGTTTTCTAAAATACTTGTGCCAGTTTATGCTCTACCATCAGCGTATGAAAGTTGACATTGTTCCACATGTCTACCCTTGGGTTGTCAGGCTTTCACATTTGAGTCCTTTTGCTGGGTTTGGTAGTAGTTTGCATTGCATTTCCCATTTTGTAAATGAAATTAGGAAGGAATCACCTTTTCAAATGTTAGTTGAACACTTGGAGACCCTCTTAATGACATGACCATTTTTCTTTTGGATTGTCTTTTTCTTCTTGATTTAAAGTTCTTAATAAATTTTGGCTTCAAGGCCTTCATCAATTAAATATGTTTTAAATATCTTCTCCCACTGTGGCTTGCCTTTTTACTCTTAATAGTGTCTTGTGGTGTACTATAGTTTTAATTTTAGTATATATCAACTTACCAATCTTTTTCTGTATGTTTAATGTTTAAAGCATTTTACTATGATGTTTTATATACATATACTGTTTCTACTTTTTACATGCAGATTTGTAACCCATTTAGAATTAATTTTTGTGTATGATTTAAGGTGGGGTTTAAGTTTCACTTTTCCCCATGTAGACTTAGCATCATTTATTGAAAAGATAGCATTTCCTCATTTCCCTGCACTGTCAACTTTGTCACAAATCAAGTTTATATGCATAAGTCTGTTTCCACATTTTAAAATTCCATCCCATTTATCAGTTTGCTTGTCCTTGTACCATTATCATGGTGCCATAAATACTGTAGCTTATAGTAAGAATTAATATTCAATTGATTAATTCTTCTTACTTTGTTCATCTTCATGGACATCTTGGCTATTTGGAGCCCTTTAAGTTTCCATATATATTTAAGAATTGGTTCATCAATTTCCACAAGATATGTACTGGAATTTGGATAGGGACTGCATTGAATTTATAAATGAATGTGGAGAGGAAGGGCATATTGACAATAATGATTCTTCCAATCCATGAACATAGTGCATCCCTCCATCTATTTAGATTTTTACATTTCCCTTAAAAACATTTAATGGCATTTTACATAGAGGTCTGATATACTTTTCATTAGATTTATTCTATTTGATTTTGTTATTTTAAATAGTATTTAAATTTTTTCTCTAACTGTAGATAAGTTGATTTTTGTTGACCTTGTATCCAGAAATCTTGTTAAACTCATTTATTATTATTAAATTATTTTTCAATAATTTGCAGATTCTTTTGAATCTTCCACATATATAAAAATATCTGCAAATATTTTATGGTGTTTGTGCTTTTATGTTTTATTCTTCCTGTTGCACTGGAGCCTCCATTACTACAGTGTGTGGGAGAGACAAGGTGATGGGGATTCCTCATTCCTATTTTCAGAGCATAAGCCTTTAATATTTTACTATTTAATAAGATTTTTCTGTAGTTCCCTTTTTAGCTTTCTTTATCATAAACAAATATTCTCTATTCCTGGTTATACAGATTTAAATCATAAAGGATGTTGAATTTTATAAAATGCTTTTTCTAAATCTATTAATGATCGTGTATTTTATTATTTTTGTGAACCTTGAAAAAGAAAATACCTACTAAGAAGGTCTGCTGGTGGCTCACTGGGCTCAAATAAAATTAAAATAAAATAGAACAGAACCAAGGGGTCATTTCTGCCCAGGGGCCTCTCAAGGCAAACTGCACTTCCCACCCACAGAAGCCTCTGCTCTAGGCTGCCTGCCTCAGCACTGACCTGCCGGCCTGCGCTTTGTTTCTGCCATCTGAACCGGCCCTTATTACGGAGCTCCTGAAGTCCTATTTCAACCAACAGGAGTGAGGCTTTTGAGGCTTTCCCCATCCAACCGGAGCTGCGCAGCTCTCATCAATTAGAGCAGCTCTATTCTGAGCAAGGTACCAAGGATGAGACTTCCGTCTTTATAAGCCAGCACCCAGATGGCACTTTCTACCTCAGACTGAAGATTGTCTTTCCTAGGGCACTTCTCCCTGCAGCAGACAGGCGTGGAGCAGAACAGATCTGGTGGAGCCTGGAAGCTGGGAGAGCTGAGGGCACCATGGAGGAGCTGCCTAGCTGAAGAGGGACCTGGCCCCAGGACAGCCTCATAGCTATGTTGTTTTCACAGCCATGCTGTAGCATTAAGCTGTTCCACAGCAGTGCTGTTTTTTCACAACTGTACTGTATTGCTGTTGAGCTCTTAGCACTAGACAGTGCCCTTCTTCAGCACACCCCAAACGGGATTCCTGCTGGCATTTGAATTGGTGCCAATGACCATGGGTTGATATTCTGTTAATGTGGTGAATTATATTGTCCAGTTTGGAAATACACATGGCTGAGGTAGCTCCAATTTGGCCAAGGTTTATTATTCTTTTTATATATTGTTATGTTTGACTTGTTAATATTTTATTAGGATTTCTGCACCTGTGTTCACAAGCAAAATAGGTTACAGTATCAAGATCATGTTAATTTGGAATTGTTCCCCCTTTTATCATTCTCCGGAAAAGTTTCTGTAAATTGGCATCATGCATTCGCTAAGAAATTTGGTACTAATTGGTAGAATTCACTGATAATGATACGTAGTTCTGGAGTTTCCTTGTGGGAAGATTTTTAGTGATAGATTCAATTTCCAGAGTTTTCTGTTTGTTTTTATATTTTGAGAAATCATATTTGTCTAGAAATTTGTCAGTTTAAATTTTCAAATATGTTGACAAAATCGTTCATGATAATCTCTTATCTTTAAAATTATGATCTAGAGTAAATTTTGCTTTTTCACTCTGTTTTTTCCCTTGATCTGCTTTACCAGGTGTTTACCCATTTTTACTAGTCTTTTCAAAGAATGAACTTTGTTAGCTTTTTCTGTTTTTTCTTTTTCATTTATTTCTATTATTTCCTTCCCACTAATTTATTTTACCTTTGATTTTTAATCGATTGGTTACCTTTATGTATTACTGAGCTAAATGATTAACAGACCTTTCCATATCTGTTTTTTTCAATAATCAAGCTTGTTAAAAAGAGAAAACTTAAACACTAGCACATCTTTACATATTAGGATGAGGTATTTCACACAAAGAATGACTTAAGGGTAATTAACCTGCTTATGTGAAGACAAGACATTAAATTACCAAATATTTCCAATTTTGCCCAGCCACTTACATTTAAAAAAAATATTTCCAGTATTTTAAAGTTATTCGTAAAACTAATTTTCAAGAATAGTTTTAGGGTCACAGCTAAACTGAGGAGAAGCAAGGAGACTTCCCACATAGCCCTTGCTCTCCCACACCACAGCCTCCCCCATCACCAACACCCAGTGGCACATTTGTGACAGTTGGTGAGCCCACAGAAACACATCATCATGCAAAGCCCATACTTTGCATCATAGTTCACACTTGGTCCCTCTGCTTTTTAAATGTTTCTTTACTGTTCTGCCTTAGCTTATTGAGAAATTAAAGTAGATCATTTTCCTAATTTTCGCAGTGAATTGCAGCTGGTGCAGTTGTCTCACGTTCTTACTTCCCAGATGCAGAATTCAGTAGAGTGGGACTGATAGAGAAAAACGGACCCTGAAACAGGGACATGTTAGGAAAATTTTGGGTAACACATTTTTGCATGGTGTCAATGATTCTAATCTAAATTAGTCAAGTTAGACAATTTTCTATGCCATTATGTGCAGCTAAGACTGTAAATTTCCTTCTAATCAGGCACTTAATCTTACAAGTTTTAGATATAGAATATTCTTATTGTTATTTAGTGTAAAGTATCTTCTCTAATTTCCACCATAATTTTATCTTTTGCTCATGGGTTATTTAGAAGTATATTTAAAAATTTCCTGCCCTGGCTGGTGTAGCTCAGTGGATTGAGCACGGGCCTGCGAACCAGAGGATCGCGGTTCGATTCCCAGTCAGGGCACATGCCTGGGTTGCAGGCCAGTTCCCGGCAGGGGACACATGAGAGGCAACCATACATTGATGTTTCTCTCCCTCTCCCTCTCTCCTACCCTTCCCCTCTAAAGATAAATAAATAAATTCTTTAAAAAAAAAATTTCCAAACTTACAGGCATTTTGTGGTTATATTTTATTATAGATTTCTAGGCCAATTATGCTGTGGCCAGAGAATATACCACATATGAATTTAATCTTTGAAATTCATGAAATTTGCGTTAGGCTGAACATAGGTGGGTTTTCGTGAATGTCCCACATGCACTTGACAGGTATGTGTGTCGGGTACAGCACTCCATGTGTCTATCAGTCATGTTTGAATACCCTATATCCTTATGGAATTTTTGTCTACTTATTGTATTAGTTACTGAGAGATGTATGTTAAAAATATTCCACTGTGGCTCTGAATTGACAATATTTTGTCTTATAATTCTAACTATTTTTGCGTTATGTATTTTGAAACTATGTTACTAGTTATAGAGCACTAATGTAGTGACTCCAGCTTTCTTTAGGTTGGTGTTGGCATCGTACATATTTTCATGTCTTTTTACTTTCAGTCTTTCTGTATCCTTAAGGGTTTATGCCTTACTCTGTCTTATGGTTGCCCCTTTGAAGGAAATGTATCTTTTTTTCCTCTGGCTGGCCCTAAGTTTTTCTTTTTGGTATTTAGTTTTACAGTAACATGCATAGTTATGATTTTTGTTTTTATTTTTGATAAATAAATTTCATTTTAATAAATATCTGAGATTTTTGGTAAATTTTGTTATGCAGTTCAAATATTGCTTCTGTGCCATTTTCTCTGGGACTACAATTAGTATTATATATTATGCATTTTCATCTTATCTGTTATTTCTTTTACAATCTTTCCTATATTTTCCATCCTTTTGTCTCTCTCTGCCTAACTGTAAATATTTTCTTTTGACTCATGTCCTAGTTAAGTAATACATTCCTAGAAATTCTGCTCCTTAACCTTTTAATATGAAAAAGTAATGAGATATATACACAAAGATTTATGTTTAAAGATTTCCAATAACATGGTTTTAATAAATTATGGCATATTTGTACAATAAAGTGTTTGCAGCCATAAAATTATGATGCAGAATATTAAACAATATAGCAACATGATGAATTAAAGGAGAAACTATAATAGATCATAAACATATGATCCCAAATTTTCTAAATGCATAGAAAAAGAAAAAGTATACCAAAATGTAAAGTTGTTAACTATGCATGATGAAATTATGGCCAATTTTGAAGGGTTTTTTTGCTTCTTTGTATGGCATGAATTTTCTCAGTGATAAAATGTGTTGTCGAATATTGAACAAAAGTTATTTTCAAAATCTGATTAAATTACTAAAATTCCACTTTATCAGATGTGTATTTGTTTTGTAAAGATATACGAGATCTGGCCAGAAAGTATCCAACCATGTAATATGAAAAATAGAGACATTTATTGAAGAAGATATAAGATACAAAAAACACTGTACATAGGGCAATGACACCTCAGTCCCCTTCCATGTAGGCACCTTGGGACCTCACACAGTTCTTCCAGTCACCGTCCGCTGCCCTGTTGTATTTTCCTGAATCTCAACTGTCTGAAATCTCTTACCTCTCAAAGGTGATTTTCTTTTGAGAAAAGCCAGAAGTAGCAGGGCACCAAATCTGGGCTGTAGTGGGGCTGAATCACTTAGGTGATTTGATGTTTTGCCAAAAACTCTGCATAAGATACAATGCATGAGCGGGCGCGTTGTCATCATGAAGTTGCCAATCACCAGTTGCTCATAGCTGTGGCCTTCTGAATCATCTGAATAGCTTCCATAGAGCAGGGGTTCCAACCTTTCGGTGTCTCTGGGCCACACTGGAAGAAGAGTTGTCTTGGGCCACACATTAAATACAAAAATGCCAGCAAAAACTGATGGGCAAAAAAAAGGTTTTAAGTAAATTTACGATTTTGTGTTGGGCTGCATTCATAGCTATCCTGGGCTGCATGCAGCCCATGGGCCACAGATTGGACACCCCTGTGATGGAGGAATGATCAAGCTGAACACAAAATTTGAAACATATTCATTGCTCTTCTGGCTCAGTCATTTTGAATGGGATGGCCTCACAGTACACATGCTCACTAAACAGTGTCTACTACCCCCGATTTCTAGAACAGTGAAGTGGTCATTGTTCATGCATGAGCACTCCAGTCCACTCTCCTTGGCTGCCAGGTTGCATCAATGTAGCACAAACCATTCTCGTTATATTAACAATGGCTGGACTTTTTCTGGACAGACCTCGTATGTACATATTCTAGACTTTAAAATGCTTGGCTTAAACATAGATGCAGCCAGTGGAAATTAGTCATAATTTTATAAACACAAAAAAAGGTGAGACAAATTTTTAAGTCTTCAATAATATCAGATGTAATTATTCATATTACAAAGAATTCTTCACAAAAGTTTCTTCATAAAGTTTCTTTAACTTGGGTATTAATAGCCTGTGTTACAGCAACAAAAGATGTTTGCTGAAATATTTTTTTCTGTGATCTGGAGGCAGTTGCTATTACCAGAACTGTAAGTAAAATTACAAAAGCACTATAATTTTGTTTTTATTTTCCTGCAACATCTTATTTTTTCTTCTTTCAGGCCCTCTTACATTTTTAAGATATCTTTTTTTAGCCTCTTCCACATAATTTCTAGATACTCATTCTTATGTTATTTTCTACGTATCCAAATCCTCCTTCTTTCCATCTCTTCCTCCACAAATCAAAATTTCCATTTCACATCACAATTTTCCTCAGGAAAGTATAAAAACACTAAAGCTAACCTTATTATCTTATTGAGTATTTCTCTGTAAGTATAAAAGACTGATGATTGGGTTTTCTAGAACAATGGTACTGTGATGATGTCCAATAATTTAATACTAGTAGTATTATCTCAGGCAGCTGCCGATTTAGAAAAAAATAATGGGTTATAAGCAAAGAGTGTAATAGCTTTAGATTTCTGCTTCACCAGAATGCTAAACAATTTATGATTTAGAAAGAGCGATGAATAGTATGGCAGAGACCTTAAGAACTTGGACTATGAAGTCAGTTTGCCTGGGTTCAAACTCTACCTTCCTAATGTGACCTTGAAAAATGTTATCGATAGCCTTTTGCTATTTGTAACATTTGGAAAGATAGAACTGTATAAGATAGGTTTCCTTTTGATACAATTCTCACATGATCTACCTTTTTAGATTTCATTTGAAAATGACATTACACAAGTACAAGTCTATGCTGATAATCTATCTAATGATGTCACTTCAGTATCTACCCACCGCAAAGAAACCCAAGTACATAAAAGTACACAAATTTCTCTGTAAAGGCACCTTTATGGTAGTGTGGGTTTGTTTTGACTCTTCAATTGATTGATCAAGTGAATTGATCTTTTGTATATGAAAGACTCATGAAAAGCAAAGTCTAACTCATAGGTGACAGTGATTATTCTCTTCCAGGTATTCAGGCCACGGCGAAAGTGTGAGACCGCGATGTGCTGCCGCTCCTCAGACGGATGAGTTACGGTCTAGAACTTCCTCTATCTTTGGCATTTACTTCATTGACTCAGAAGCAGATTCAGACTGGTACATCAAGAGTAAACAGAGTGTTTGTGTGTGCCCTGGCTGGTGTGGCTTGGTTGGGCATCCTCCTGCAAAGAGAAAGATCACAAGTTGGCTTCCAGGTCAGGACACATGCCTGGGTTGCAGGTTCGGTCCCCACTAGGGTACACAGGAGAGGCAACCGATTGATGTCTCTCTCACACATCCATGTTTCTCTCCCTTTCTTTCTCCCTCCCTTCCCCTCTTTCTAAACATAAATAAATAAAATCTTTAAAAAGAAAAGAGCGAACAGAGTGAGTTGTCTGATATAGCTGTGCAACTGAAAGAAGAGACCTGTTAAAAACAGAACAAATGGTTTTCAAATCTTTGCTCACATAATCATCTCTTGGCTCTTGTAAATCTTCCACTTCCAGATAATTCGACAGTTGAATTATCAGAAAAATTTGCTTAGCTCTAGGCAAAATTTTACCTGCTTGCCGAGGTAATGAAGATAATCCTTCCCACAACCCCCATCCTTCTTTTACCTTCTTTTTCTTTTAATCTTTTCGGTGGAAATCAGGTTATAAAACAAAGCCACAATAGCAACATTTCCAGATCAAAATTAAGCATTGAATATTTAAGCTTAGTGCAGGAGCAAAGCTCATATGGGCCTTCTTTGACATTCATGAGTTACAATGTCACTATTCTAAATGAAGAACAATGATAATGAACATAACCAAGTCTGATACTGCTAAATGACTTTGGGTAAAGGCAGGGCACTTGCCCTTGATTATTATTGTCTATGTTATTTATTTGTTTGCCCATTTGTAACACCATTAGATCTATGGATAGTCCCTGTGAGCGTTTCCATTGAATGGCTCTTACAGAAAATTTTCTAAGGGAATCAATTTAAATAGAGATAGAGTTTCATATACTTAGATTACCTTGTGAATGAAATCTATTTGCATCAGTTCCTATTAAAACAAATTAGCTTGATTAAGTTAGAATGAAATTACTAACATCATGAAAAAAAGTATTACATTTATAATATATCCACATTTTAGGAATTAGGTTTTCCTCTATCAGTCCCACTCTACTGAATTCTACATTTGGGAAATACACATGTGAAACTAGGCTGCCCCATCTGCTATTCAGCAGGGAAGTTTCTATGGCAATTTTGTATCATGAAGTAATTTGTTACAATGGTTTCTGAGAAACTTACTATAACTCTGATTTTTTTTTTTAAAGTAAAAGTAAATGTCCATTTTACACCTCACATGCCTTCTTAGATCTTCAGTGATTGGAAGAACCTGCATGCCTTTTATCCTCTAAAGTTTAAATAATACACCAAAGTGATTTTCTTCCAAAGCTAATTTCATATCTGATTAATTTTAGTTTTAATAAAATGAATAATAAAATAAACAAAAATTAGTAGAAGTTGTGAGCCTGCACAACTATTATGTAAAAACATAGCATTATAATTATTGTTGCTTTGGCTTGAACTTAAGACAACTATTTTGTATTTTAAGAGAACCTATGTTTTCAAAATTAAGCATGTAAATCTTTGAAGCTAAATACCATCAGTAAGTACCTGTGTGCCTTAAGCTTTGAAATAGACTTTTTTTCCTTAATTCAAACCACAGTGAATGTTGTCAGCCCATTCACTGCCAAACTCACTGTCATGAGTTTGCTTCATTTCTACGTGCTAAATGGCTTTGACAGCCATGACAGAACTTTATTTCCTTTTTTTACTATTCGAATTGGTTTTTTCTTCATACAAATAGAGAATATATATTTAGTGTGTTGATTCACATGATTTTATAATATGTTGTGTAATGTTTCACTGCAGTAAAGTAAAACAAAATACTGGCTATATTTAAAGTAACACCGGGAACTTATTTTTTATGTAATACTGTTTACTTTTTTGCATAATTTTTTAAAATATATTTTTGCTTATGCTATTATAGTTGTCCCAGCTTTTTCTCCCCTTTTACCCCTCAATCCTGCATGGTCCCTCCCACCAGCATCCCCCCCCGCCCCCCGCCGCACCCTTAGTTCATGTCCATGGGTCATACATATAAGTTCTTTGGCTTCTCCATTTTCCATACTATTCTTAACCTACCCCTGTCTATCTTATGCTTCTTATTCCCTGTACCTTTTCCCCCTCTCTCCTCCTCCCACTCCCCTGTGCTAACCCTCCATGTGATCTCCATTTCTGTGGTTCTGTTCCTGTTCTAGTTGTTTCCTTAGTTTTTTAGGTTTTTTTAGCTTCGGTTGTTGATAGTTGTGAGTTTGTTGTCATTTTACTGTTCATGTTTTTGGTCATATTCTTTTTCTTAGGTAAGTCCCTTTAACATTTCATATAATAAGGGCTTGCTGATGACAAACTTCTTTAACCTGACCATTTTGGGGAAGCACTTTATCTGCCCTTCCTTTCTAAATGATAGCTTTACTAGATTGAGTAGTCTTGGATGTAGGTCCCTGACTTTCATGACTTTGAATACTTCCTGCCAGCCCTTTCTTGCCTATAAGGTTTCTTTTGAGAAATCAGCTGACAGTCTGATGGGCTCTCCTCTGTAGGTAACTATCTCCTTTTCTCTTGCTGCTTTTAAGATTCTCTCCTTATCTTTAATCTTGGGTGCAGGGTAAGTGGAGTCAGTCTGGCTTCCTCACCCAGGTGTCTGGGTAACTAAGGGATGTTGTGTTCCCATAGCCTTGGAGGGGCCTGATAAGTAGTGTTCTCGTAGCCTTGAGACTGGGTCTGATAAACTGTTCCTATAACCTTGAGTGGGCTCCTATGTGTAGTATGAAGCTCTGTTACATAAGATCTGTTGGCACTCTTCCAGCTTTGTTTGTCTCCAGTACTTAAGCATGTAGGGACTCCCCACCGGGTGCCATGATGTGTGCCACTCAAGGGGACAGATGACATGCAGTGTGCCATGCAGAGATATGCAGGGGGACACACAGCTTGCTGCATGGCTGGCTTGCCCACTCTTGAATAAAGGCATATCAGACATTTCAACGGCTCCAGGAATGTTCTTCCATCTGCCCTAATTATGTGAACCTGCCTGGCCTTGAATGGTCACAACACACATAGCCTTCACTTCTTTCTCTATTTTGAGACCATACTTAACCATTTCTGTGAGCATCCTGATTACCAGTGTTTTGAACTCTGCATTTGATAGGTTGGCTATCTCTTCATCACTTAGCTCTATTTTTGGAGCTTTGATCTGTTCTTTCATTTGGACCATTTTTTTTGTCTCAGTGGGCCTGATACATTCTGAGCCTTCGGTATTTGCCAGGGCCAGGCCATCCACTTCACTGCATTATGGAGCTGTATGTGGGGGAGGGGTCTTGAGAGGGAACAGTGCCATTTACTCAGCTTTCAATCACTTCTTCCACCACCCACAAGCAAATTGGGCCCTTCTGGTGCTGATTCCTGGGTGGGTGGGCTTGTGTATGTTCTAGGACCCTGTGGGTCTCTCCAATGAACTCTCCTATGAGGCTGGGAGTTTCTCCTGCTGCCTCAACCCCCACAGGTTTTTTCAGTCAGAGATTTTGAGGCTTTATTTCCCCATGCTGGAATCCTGGGTTGCATGGTCTGTCTTGCTCCCCAGTTGTTCCTCCCAGTTTATCCGAATTCAAATGTGGAACTACATGGTCTACCATCTGCCACCTTGTTGCAAGTCCTCTCCACCCCTCCTACCAGTCTGGATGAATGTTTCTTCTTTAACTGCTTGGTTGTCGGACTTCCCTCCAGTTTGATTTTCTGAAGGTTCTGGTTATTTTTTGTTTTTGAATTTGTCATTGTCCTTCTTCTGGTTGTGTGAGGAGGCAAAGTATATCTACCTACTACATAAGTATTTTAAATTAATTTTTTTATTGGCACATATGTTTAATGGGAGAAGTTGGATTTACCTCAATACCTTTCATGTCGTTCTTCATTTATTTATTATTTATTAAACCTACTCTATGCCAGACAACTATGCAAGACACTTGGCTACATTGGCAAATAAGGCAGAGAAAGATTCTGTCCTCTTGACACTTACCTTTAGTGGGGATCTAGACAATGAGCCAGGCATTGAATGAGTAATTTGAGATAGTGATTAGTGGTCTAGAGAAAGTAAAGCAGGCCCTGGCTGGTGTAGCTCAGTGGATTGAGCGCAGGCCTGCGAACTAAAGGATTGCGGTTCAATTCCCAGTCAGGGCACATGCCTGGGTTGCAGGACAGTTCCCAAGCGACAGTTCTTAGCAGGGGACGCATGAAAAGCAACCATACATTGATATTTCTCTCCATCTCTCCTTCCCTTCCCCTCTAAAGATAAATAAATAAAATCTTAAAAAAAAAGAAAGAAAGAAAGTAAAGCAGAGTAAGATGTTAGAGCATAATTGGGGTGGGTGAGAAGGTTTGCTCTTTCACACAGGTTAATCAGAAAAGGCCTCTCTGAGGAGGTGATATGTGATCAGAGACCTGAATCAGAAGGACCAACCATGTAATTATCTGAGGGAAGGGCATTCCAGATGTTAGGAACAGCAGGTGCTCCAGTATTCAGGAAGAGCATAAAGCTAGGGTAGCTGAAGATAATGAACTAGGCAGAGAATGATAAGAGATGACATTGGAGTGGCTTACAGAACTAGACCATGTAAGGCATTTGAGGTCCAATCAAGAATATTTGTTTTGGACTTCCGGCCAAGATGGAGGCGTAGGCGGACACACTGTGCCTCCTCTCACAACCAAAATTAAGGACAACAAATATTTAGAAACAAGAAAACAACCAGAACTTATAGAAAACTGAACTGTACGGAAGTCCAACAACCATTCATCCAGACCCGTAAGAGGGGCGGAGTCGCGGCAGGAGAAAGTGGAGGTGCGGACCCAGGAACGCAAGCAGCAGCAGCTGGCAGTTCCCAGGTGCACAGGCGGCGGCTGGCGGTCCCCGGGCCCACAGGCAGCAGCTGGCGGGCCCCGGGCACAGGGGGGCAACTGTGCAGACCCAGTGAGGCCGCACAAGGCGGCTGGCTGACTGACCAGGTGGTCTCACATTCGAGCGCGCAGACGGTCCAGGCGGAGGGGAAGTGGCGGAAGGGACTGAATCCAGGAGAGAGCGGAGCAGGCGCCATTGCTCCCTCTCAGGCCCCACCCCCACATACAGCATCACAACCCAGCGACTGGGCTGCCCCGCACTTGGGAGCGCCAGAGGCTCCACTCTTCACTACGTAAAAGCACGCACACACGCGCAGATAATCCAGGTGAAGGGGAAGCAGCGGAAAGGGCCGGAGTCCGGGAGAGAGCGGAGCAGGCGCCATTGCTCCTTCTCAGACCCCGCCCCCACCTAAAGCGTCACAACCCAGCGACTGGGCTGCCCGCCCTGAGGAACACCTAAGACTCCACCCCCTCACTACGTAATAGCCGCGACCAGACTAAAACCAAACAACAACAAAAAAAAACCACCAAAAATGGCTCAAACCGGAAAACAAATAAAATCCCCAGAGCCAATTCCTCTAAGCAGTGAAGAGATAGCCAACCTGTCAGATGCACAGTTCAAAGCACTGGTCATCAAAATGCTCACAGAATTGGTTGATTTTGCTCACAAATTAGATGAAAAGATGCAGGCTACAATACGTGAAATGAAGGAAGATGCATGGGGAACTGATAGAGATGGAAGGAAAACTGGGACTCAAATCAATGGAGTGGACCAGAAGGAAGAAACTAACAACCAAACAGAAAACGAGGAAGAAACAAGAATTCAAAAAAATGAGGAGAGGCTTAGGAACCTCCGGGACATCTTTAAACGTCCCAACATCCGAATTATAGGGGTCCCAGAAGGGGAAGAAGAACAGCAACGAGTGGAAAACTTATTTGAACAAATAATAAAGGAGAACTTCCCCAATCTGGCAAAGGAAATAGACTACCAGGACGTCCAGGAAGCTCAGAGAGTCCCAAAGAAGTTGGACCCAAGGAGGAACACACCAAGGCACATTGTAATTACATTAGCCAAGATTAAAATGAAGCAGAGAATTCTAGAAGCAGTAAGGGATAAGGGGACAGTCACCTACAAAGGAGTTCCCATCAGACTGTCAGCTGATTTCTCAAAAGAGACCTTCCAGGCAAGAAGGGGCTGGAAAGAAATATTTGAAATCTTGAGAAGCAGGGACCTACATCTAAAATTGCTCTATCCAGCAAAGCTGTCATTTAGAATGGAAGAGAAGATAAAGTGCTTCTCAGATAAGGTCAAGTTCAAGGAGTTCATCATCACCAAGCCCTTATTATATGAAATGTTAAAGGGACTTATCTAAGAAAAAGAAGATAAAACTATGACAGTGAAAAGACAACAAACTCATAGCTATCAAGAACCATACCTAAAACAAAAGCAAACTAAGCAAACAGCTAGAACAGGAACAGAACCACAGAAATGGAGATCATATGGAGGGTTAGCAACAGGGGCGTGGGAGGAGGAGAGAGGGGGGAAAAGGTACAGAGAATGAGTAGCATAGATAATGGGAAAAAAATAGACGGGGAGGGCAAGAATAGTATGGGAAATGTAGAAGCTAGAAAACTTATGACCCATGGACATGAACTAAAGGGGGGACTGTGGGTGGGAGAGGGTGGGTAGGGTGGAGGGGAATGATGGGGGAGAAATGGGACAACTGTAATAGCATAATCAATAAAATATATTAAAAAAAAAGAAAAAAATTCAATAAAAAAAAAGAATATTTGTTTTACTCTAGGTTTAAATTGTATTTTACATGTATCCTATGGATGGCTTATCTGCTGGTATTTATTTTTATACTTAAACTAAATTGAATACCATTGGGCTTTAGGTGAAAGAAAACAGACATCTTAAGAGTATGTGAATGTACATTCACATGATGGAATACTATGCAGCAGAAAAAAAGAAGGAGCTCCTACCTTTTGCAACAGCATGGATGGAACTGGAGAGCATTATACTGAGTGAAACAAGCCAGGAGGTGAGGGACAAATACCATATAATCTCACCTTTAACAGGAATCTAATCAACAAAACAAACAAACCAGCAAAATATAACCAGAAACTTGGAAATTAAGAATGAACTGACAGTAACCAGAGGGGAGGTGGGAGGGGCTAAAGGAGGGAAAGGGGGAAGGGTTTTCAGGAACAACTGTAAAGGACACATGGACAAAACCAAAAAGGGGTAGGATTAAGGGTGGGAAGTGGAGTGGCTGGGGTGGGGAGAGTGGGGGAATGGAGACAACTGTACTTGAACAACAATAAAAAAAGAGTATGTGAATGTAAAGCTTGTTCCATTAAAAATACTCTCTGGGAATATTGGAGAGATGATGGTGGCAATGGTGTCATTTTCTACTTTTTCTTTTTCAATTACCATTAACATTCAATATTACTTTACATTGGTTTCAGGTGTACAGCATAGTGTTTAAACATCTGTACAACTTACAGAGTGATCCGTCCGTCCCCATATGTCTACTACCCACCTGGCACCGTATATAATTATTCCAATATTACTGGCTACATTCCATATGCTGTACTTTACATCCCTGTGACTATTTTGTAACTACCAATTTGTACTTCTTAATGCCTTCACTTTTTTTGCCCAGCCCCCTAAGCTCCCTCCCCTTTGACAACCATCATTCCATTCTCTGTATCTATGAGTCTGTTTCAATTTTGTGTGTTTATTTTGTTCTTTAGATTCCACATATAAGTGAAATAACATGTTACTTCTCTTTCTCTGTCTGACTTATTTCACTTAGTGTAATACTCTTTATTTCCAGCCATGTTTTTGCAAATGGTAAGATTTCAGTCTTTTTTTAATAACTGAGTCATATTCCATTGTATGTGTATATCTTCTTTATCCACTCATCTATTGGTGGAGACTTAAGTTCCTTCCATCTCTTGGCTATTGTAAATAATGCTGCAATAAACATAGTGGTGTATATATCTTTTTGAATTAGTATTTGAAATTCTCTGGATAAATACCCAAAAGTGGAATTGCTGTGTCATGTGGTAGTTCTATGTTTTTAATCCTTGCCTGAGAATATATTTATTGATTTTAGAGAGAAAAAAGGGGAACGGGGAAAGAAACATCAAACACTTTCCTCCCATATGCACCCTGACCAGGGATTGAAGCCACAACTTATGTGCCCTGACTGGAAATCAAATCTGCAACCTTTTGGTGTTTGGGATGACACCCCAACCAACTGAGTCACCCAGACAGTGTCAGGTAGCTCTACTTTTAAATTTTTGAGGAACCTCCATACTGTTTTCCATAGTGGCTGCACCAATCTGCATTTCCACCAATAGCGCTTGAGGGGTCCCTTTTCTCCATGTTCTCACCAACACTTGTTTTTTGATTTATTGATCACAGGCATTCTGACAGGTATTAGGTGATATCTTCCTTGTCTCTTATAGCCTTTGTAGTTTTTCTTTGATGATTAGTAACATTGAACATTTTTTTATATGTCTCTTGCCCCTCCGTATGTCCTTTTTGAAGAATTGTCTATTTAGGTCCTCTGCTCATTTTTTATTTGGATTATTAGTTGTTTTGGTGTTGAGTAGTATGAATTTATAAATTTTGGTTATTAACCCCTTATTGGATGTATCATTGGCAAATATCTTATTCTGGTCAGTACGTTTTTGTCAATTTTTTTTGTTTTGTTGATTTTTTTCCCTTTGCTGTGCAAAAACTTTTTAGTTTGATGTGGTGCCCTTTGTTCTTTCTTTTATTTTCCGTGCTTTAGGAGATATATCAGAAAAGTGCACTTGAAAAGAATGTATATTCTGCTGCTTTGGAGTAAAATGCTAGAACAATGTTAATTAAAGCCATCTGGTGTAAGGTGTCATTTAAGGCTGCTGTTTCTTTGCTGATTTTCTGTCTGGAAGATCTATCCATTGATGTCAATGGGATGATAAATCCTCTTCTATGACTGTATTACTATTGATCTCTCCTTTTATGTCCATCAAAATTTGCTTCGTATGTTTAGGTGCTCTTATGTTGGGTGCTTAAATGTTTATGAGGATTATATTTTCTTGTAGAATTGACCTCTTAATCATTACATAATGCCCTTCTTTGTCTCATATTATAGCCTTTGTTTTAAAGTCTATTTTGTCTGATACAAGCATTGCTACCCCACCTTTTTTTTGGTTCCGATTTGCATGAAATGTGCTTTCCATCCCTTTACTTTCAGTGTGTGTCTTTCGATTTGAAGTGGGTCTCTTGTAGACAATGTATGGGCCTTTCTCTTATTCATTCAGCTATGCTGTGTCTTTTGATTGAACATTTAATCCGTTTACATTTAAAGTGATCATTGAAAGTTATGTACTTATTGCCATTTTATTATTCATATTTATATATTTTTTTCTTTATTCTTCTTAAAGAAGTATCTTTAACTTTTCTTGTAATACTGGTTAGCGGTGTTGAATTCAGCTAGCTTCTTCTGGTCTGGGAGATACCTTTTTTCTTTTTTAATGTCCCCAAGAAAACAGAAGTTCCTATTCTGTTAGTGGTAAGAAAACTGATATAATATTACCACTCCCATGGTTAACACATATAAATTGGGGGGAAATACTGAACAACTTTGAGGGAACATCAGAAACAGAGGGTCAACCTTGAAAGCGGTGACTGCAGTGGTTGAGTGGGCCTTTCTGCACCTTCCCACCTGGATGCACTCCGATTCCACATCATGAAGGATAGCTGGAACTCAAGCACAGAGCTGAACTTTTACTGGCCTGTGGAGCCAGAGGTGAAAATAAGGCTGTCAGACTGAAAAGCGATGGGGCAAATCATGGGAAAGTGGAAGTCACTTCAGAGGAACTTCAGAATCTCTTTATAAACTCCACCCAAAATGTTGACTAATCACTGAGCTACACATGTGTTGTGTGGAGAGATGTAAGGGCCCAGCAGAAGCAGCAGTTGGAAGCCTTAGCTTAGCTGCTACCCATCGTAGTGGAAACAGAACTTAGAATTTGAATCCTGCCAAGCTAACTGGCTGTTAGAACTAAATCCATCACTCTTTGGAAGAAGATAGCAGAATTCATCTTCCACAACGTCCAGTATAAAATTAAAAATTACTAGTTATGTGGGGAAATTGAAAAATATGACCCACAAACAAGACAAAAAGGAATCAAAAGAAACAAACCCCAAGATGATCAGAAGTTGGAGTTAGCAGGAAGGAACTTCAAAGGAGCTATTATAAGTATGTTCAAAATGGAAAATGTACCAATAAGGAAGAATCTCTGAAAAAAAAAAAGGGAAACTAAAAATGAGCCAAATGCAAATTATAGAACTGAAAAAAAGACAAGCTATCAAAATTGACACAAGGAAACACAGAAAATCTGAATACGTAGTTCTATATTCATTAGAAATTGAATTTGTAATTATTCTTTCACGAAGAAAATTCTAGGCCCAAATAACTTCACTTACAAATTGTATCAAACACATTTAAAAATGGCAATGATACACAGCTGTTTTAAGACAAAAGGGCTAGGGAACATTTTCCATATCATGTTATGAGTTGAGCATTATCTTATTACCAAAACTATGCAAAGACATTATGAGAAAAGAAATTACAAACCAATATCCCTTGTGAAAGTAGATGCAAATACCCTTAACAAACTATTAGCAAACGTATTCTGCAATATATTAGAAGAAGAATAGTACATCATGTCCAAGTATAGTTTCACTCAGTAATGCAAGGTTGACTTTAAATTCAAAAATCAATGATTTCACCACATTAAAAGCAGAAAGGAGACAAATCTTATGATCATCTCATTAGATTTAGAAAGAACAGTTGACAAAAATTAATGTCCATTCATGATAAGAATTCTCAGCAAAGTAGGAATAGAAGGGGATTTACTTTCTCAACCTGATAAATTGCAACCATAAAGTATATTCCAATTGTATTTATAGTTAATATTCAAGGCCTGAAAGCTTTCTATCTAAGATTAAGAACAAAGTAAGGGTGTCCACTCTTCCATACTTCTATTCAACATTGCACTGGAAATCCTAATGAGTGTAATAAAGGCAAAAAGTGCAAAGAAGTTTAAAAGGAAGATATAAAACTGCCATTTTTTATAGATAACATGATCATGTACACAGAATGCCAATGGAATCTACAAAATCTCCTAGAACCAATAAGCGAGCTTAGTAAAGTCAATGTAGAAAAATCAACTGTATTTTTATTACTAGAAAGGAAGAATTGGAAAGTGAAATAAAAAGCAATACCATTTACAATAAAGAAATGCAAAGGATTTAGAATAACCATGTGTTAGAGAAAGAAAAAACAACTGGAATTCACACATGGTTGTTGGGAATGTGATATGGGATAACCACTTTGGAAAACAGTTTGGAAATTGTGTGAAAATAGGAGACTCACATCATTCAACCAAGCAATTCTACTCCTACGTATTTATCCAAAAGAAATTAAAATATAAAAGGTCTGTCTGGAAAAAGTCCAGCCATTGTTAATATAACAAGAATGGTTTGTACCACATCGATGTAACCTGGCAGCCAAGGAGAGTGGACTGGAATGCTCATGTGTGAAGAATGATGACTTCACTGTACTAGTCAGTGAGGGCAATAGATGCCATTGAATGAATATGTGTACTGTGTGGCTGTTGCATTCAAAATGACTGAGCGAGTAGAGCAATGAATCAGCATCAAATATTGCATTAAGCTTGATCATTTCTCTGTGGAAACTATTCAGATGATTCAGAAGGCCACAGCTATGGGCAACTGGTGATTGGCAGCTTCATCACAACAACGTCCCGCTCATGCATCACGTCTCATGCAGAGTTTTTTGGCAAAACATTAAATCACCCAGGTGACTCAGTCCCTCTACAGCCCTTTGGCACCCTGCGACTTCTGGCTTTTCCCAAAACTAAACTAACCTTTGAAAGGAAAAAGATTTCAGACAATGCATGAGATTCAGGAAAATACAATGGGGCAGCTAATGGCTATTGGGAGAACTGTGAGAGGTCCCAAGGTGCCTACTTGGAAGGGGACTGAGGTGTCATTGTCCTGTGTACAATGTTTCTTGTATCTTGTATCTTTTTCAATAAATGTCTCAATTTTTCATAGTATATGGCTCGATACCTTCTGGACAGACCTCGATGTCCACACAAAGACTTTTACACAAATGTTCATAAGAGCCAAAACCTGAAAACAACCCAAATGTTCATCAACAGGTGAATGAATAAGCAAGTAATATTGTAGACATGCAGTTGAAACTAATACCAAATTTAGAAAAATAATTAAAAAATTCAATCCTCTCAGCGATAAAACAGAACAAATATTTATGAAACAACATGAACGAGTCTTTAATCCATTATGCTGAGTGAAAAATCCAGACTCGAACAGGAGTGCATACACCATATTTTCTTTTTTTCCTATGTTTTCATTTGCATAAAATTCTAGAAAAGAGAAAACTAATCTATAGTAACAAAGAAAATCAGTGCTTGCCTTGGGCTGTGGCAGGGAACACCATGTGCGGAGGAGCGGAAGAAAACGTTGCAGGCGATGGGACTGTCTCATGTCCTGATGTAGTGGTGGTTACATTTGTGCCTACAGCTGTAGTTGCTTGTAAATTACACCTTTATATAGCTGAGTGAAGCAAAAGGCAATACATGCTCATTGTCAAATGACCAGTGCAAATGATAGATTCTACAGTTTTTTAAGGTAAGCTTCACAGAAGAGGCCAAGTTGTAATGGCTCTTTAAGGAGAGGTAGGATATGGATATGCTAAATTTTGAAAAAACAGGGAACTGAAGGCAAAGAAGAACTCAACACAGGCATGCATGCAGAAAGAGCAGAGAGTGAGTGTGAGTGGGTTGGAGGGATGGTGCTATCACTAGATTGAAGGCAGAGATTCTTACAAGGGAATTGCGGGTGCTTTAGATGGAGGAGGAGGAGAAACGTAGAGGCAGAGTGCTGCCAGAGCCAGGAGACTGGTCTTCTGTTTTTGGACACTAAATGAGCTTTTGAGATTGGGGGCAGGAACATATGCCTGACAAATGAATCAAGCATATGGTGCAGGGAGAATTGGAAAAGAGGGATTGCTAGGGCTAAGATCATAGACTTTTGCAATAGTCCTAACTTGGCAAGATAGAACATTGAACTAGAGTAGGGAAACATAAAGAATGCAAGAGATACTGAGGAGGAAGAATTGACTGAACATGATGATTAATTTCAAAAAAGTACACAGTGACTGAGTTTTTAAGCCTGGGTAACTAAATATAACAGTACGATTAGTAGAATTAAGAAGACGCCAATGTGGGGAGGAAGAAAGGAGTCACTTGTCTACAGAGCCTACCCTGATCTTTTTCTTACCTCTCTTTTAGGATTGGATTAAGTGTCACTGCATATACCAAAGCTGTCACACTTAACCCATCATAGCATTTATCACTGTGTGTTACAAGGCGCAGTTTACCAATCTCCCCTACTAGACTCTTGTAATACTTGAAATTAAGGACTGTCTTTCGATCATGCTCAAATATGCCAAGCACAGTTCTAAGGGCCTAAGGGTTTTGCACATGTGCTTGGCACATAGTAAGTGCTTATAAGTATTTGCAAACTGAACACTGAATGTGGGTTTGACAGGGTAATGGAACAGCAAAGCAGACGCTGCTCTCCGGCGATTAGAGTGGTGAGGTATGGCGATGCAGTCTGGGAGGCATTCCATGAAAGTGATAGTTGAAACCACAACGTAAATTCCCAGAGGGAAAGCTTGTGAACCTCCTGTAGCACTTCAGGTCTTCATTGCTTACCTGGCAACATTGCTCCAAATGAGAAGCAAAAGGGACCAAGAAAAATTCATACAAGTGTGCATTACCCATTAGCTGAATTAACAAATTCCGATAATGGGGGGAAAAAAGCCAACCAACCAAAAACTCTGTCGGCATTTTATGCTGCATCATCCCTTTCTGTACCAAGAATAATGAAGCGATGACATTTGAGAAAGTGGGAGACAAAAATAGAGAGAGATGAAAGTATCTTGGATGTATCTTTTGGTTTTCTCCCTTCACCCTGGCTGAATACTGAAGTTTGAATTTAGTCTCCACAGTTGATCAGCTACATGAGCCTAGGCAAGTTACTTCATCTCTCTGGGCCTAAGTCTTCTCATCTGAAAAATTGTGATTTTAGTAACCAGATCATATGATCATATTTTTGCTGTGAGGATTAAGTGAAGAACCATAAGCAGAAATCTCTGAACAGGGCGGTGGTTTAAGAGGATGGATTTTGTAGGCATTAGGTGGGCTTGATTTCTGTCCCTGCCACTTAGTAGACAAGTTACTTTATCTTTCTGTGCCATTTCCTCAGCTGCAAAGTAAGGGTATTATCAGTACCTTTTATCATAGGTTTGTTGCGAAAATTAAATGAATATTAGTCACTTAGAACAGTGCCTGACACATAGGCATCATGTCAGTGTGATTTGTAATCCCCAACAACCCCTTGCTCAGCTCTCTCCATTCTCAGGCCTGTGTTCAGTTACACTCAGTCTTCAGGAGCTCTCATCAGTCAGTAGATTACTGGAGGTTTCCTAAGTTCGCAGAGACACTAGAGGGGGTTGCTGAGCTAAAGTACTAAGAACTGCAGGGCAGCCAAACCACAATTTTGGAGCCAAATGAGACTTCAGGGATGATCTAATCTTGCCCTTTTATTTTGCATATAAAGAAACTGAAGATCAGAGAAGTTATCTGAGGTAATCTCTGCCTGCAGTTGTCTCAGTAATCCAGTCTCCTCTTTGATGGCAAACAATAATAAAGCTGCATGTGCTTACAAATTCTACTTTTCTCTAAAATTATTTATTTGAACAAACCCAAATGATTCCATAACTGCCATTGGTGCTGAAGCAAGCCGTTCACTGACTCCTCTGTCGGCATCTAGTAGCTACTCAGTTAATATTTGTTGAATGCCTGGTAGTGACCTATCACATTTGAAAAACTCTAGAGCAGGGGTGTCAAACTCATTTTCACCGGGGGCCACATCAGCCTTGCAGTTGCCTTCAAAGGGCTGAAATAATTTTAGGACTGTATAAATGTAACTACTCCTTAACTGTCAAGGAGTTGAAATTACATTCAGCCCTTTGAAGGCAGCCATGAGGCTGATGTGGCCCCCCGTGAGAATGAGTTTGACACCCCTGCTCTAGAGATTTCACATCTTCCTCAGTGCTGGTTCCAACGCTCTCTGAAGAGGGTTCCTCCTAACTAACAGAGCCTCATTCCTTTCACACATATGCCAATCCTTTACTTTTTTTTCCAGCTTCCACAAAGATGTTAGAACTGGAAAGAACTTTGGGAAAATTAGCCAGTCAAAATCTCTCATTTTGTCAGAGAAAACTGAAAGAGGTGATTTGTCCATAATGATTGGTTTTGATTTGTGTATAAATACATTCTGTCATCTCCAACTATATATAAATTTTTAATGTTATAGGAAACATAATTGATAAACACATACTTTTTAAAAACTATATTTGTAAAATTTCTCTATTGTGAATAAAGCCTGGTCAGTGGCAGAGCTGGCTCATCATCTTTACAAAAATTTCAAACAGCTTCAGGAAACTATCACGCGTCTTTCCCCTGTCCTTTAAATGTTCCCTAACCTTCTCTCCAGGTCATATTCTTCTGCTTATTATTAATGCTGATGCCTTATTTCTGGGAGCAAACTTACCATCCATCTCCATATTTTTCCCTGATTCCAGCTCAAACAACTAACCTACCCTTTGCTACTCATTCATCTTACCCTTTGCACTTCCTAGCTCTTAGTCCCTGCCCTCGAAAAGAAAAGGTAGGTTCTCTTTTCCGTGAACCAGCAGGGGTAGGTTTTCAGATGTTCGCATGTTGTCCCTGTCTGCTTAGTTTCAGAACGGATGGATCCCAACGTCTAGGACACCAGAATTATTCCAGGATGGTGCTTGCTGTTCTACTCAGATTCTCAAAAGTGACTTTGAGATAACATAACCCACAGCAGTCCCTAAATAGAGCATCCCCTGGCTGGACTAAATGACATCAGGCACTGTTTTGCTAACACCACCTAGGACATAAATAATTTTTATAGCCAAGGACTGTCTCCTTGATATCCCATCCTTTTCTCTTTAGTTCTGAGAACTTATTGGTTTATTTATTTACTAACCTTACTATCTAGTTCTTGTGGTTTTAAAAATGTCCACAAATTCCACTCCCATCAAGAGGTGAAATCTATTTGTTCACTGTTTGCCTCTGGTTTGGCCATATGTCTCACTTTCACGAATGGGACATCAGCAAAGATGATGCTGGCTGAGGCCTTGAAAGTGCTGGAGCACTGGGCTTGTCCTCTTGCTGTTCTTGGAAAACTCTCAGCAAAGTGGGAAAGAGGGAACACAACTAAACATAAAAAAGGCTGTATATGACAAACCCACTGCCAGCATCATACTCAATGGGCAAAAACTAAAAGCATTCCCCTTAAGATTGGCAGTAAGAGAAGGATGTCTGCTTTCACCATTCTTATTCAACATAGTACTGAAAGTCCTAGCCATGGCAATCAGACAAGAAGAAGAAATAAAAAAGCATCCAAATTGGAAAGAAGGAAGTAAAACCGTCATCATTTGGAGGCAACATGATTCTATACGTAGAAAACCCCAAAGATTTCACCAAAAAACTACAAGAACTGGTAAATGAATTCAATAAAGCAGCAGGATACAAAATCAATATCCAGAAATCAGTTACATTTTATATGCCAATAATGAAATAATAAAAATGGAAATTGATAAAATAATCCCATTCGCAATTGCTACAAAAAGAATAAAATATCTAGGAATAAACCTAACCAAAGATGTGAAGGATCTGTACTAGGAAAATTATAAGATACTGAAGGAAGAAATGGGAGAAGATACAAATAAATAGAAGCACATAACATGTTCCTGGATAGGAAGAATTAACATCATTAAAATGTCCATGCTACCCAAAGCAATCTGAAGATTCAATGCAATTCTTATCAAGATTCCAATGACATATTTAACAAAAATAGAACAAATATTTCAAAAATTTATATGGAACCACAGAAGGCCCCATATAGCAACAGCGATCCTGAGAAAGAAAAACAAAGTTGGAGGAGTCACGCTACCTAATATGAAACTATATTATAAGGCCATAGTAATCAAAACAGCATGGTAATGGCATAAAAACAGACAGATCAATGGAACAGAATGGGGAGCAATTAGTATTTTTGTGTTTCCTTCTCTACTTCACCCTCATACTTTTATTTTATCATAATAGGTTTAGTTAGCCATTTTAACTGCACATGATATTTTACCTCAGTGATGGCATAGCAGAACACAGTTAATAAAATTGAGTCAACTGCAGGTTTAGAATCAAGGTACCTCTACTTGACTTCATCACTGAGAGAAGTCACTGTGAGTCATTTCTCTCCCAGGTTTTGGAATCTCCTGGGAAATAAGGTCCTCTTTTGCTCTATACACAGACCCAGTGCATGCTTTCAGGCCCAAATTATTCTCCTCACAGACGTGACAGCTGTCTCGGATTCTGCTTAGGGAATTTTTCTGATCTTAGTTCCTCTTTCATTAAAGTGGCAATAATTTTCTCCCTCTTGGAATTTTTTTATCCTTTTAGAACACAGATTTTTGGAAAAATTGTATCTACTAAATTGTGTCACCATTTTATTCCCAACATCATCCCAGGCTTCTACACTACAAACCTGGCCTCTCAAATTGAACCCCTCAGAAAGTTACTTCCAAGGACTCATCCCCCAGTTTCATCTCTTCAAACAATATGAATGGTTTTTTACTCATTCAAGAAACTGAGTAGAAAATCCAGCATGACAGAACCAGCCTTTCCCATAAAGATCTTATGGCATATTTAAAAATTCTCAGAACCAATTCCAATCTTTCTTTAGTTAGAATTTGGTTCCCAAAAGGGAAGAGGATGTGATGATGACCTTGAGCAGGATAAGATTACCTAACAGGCTTTTCTAAATAATCCTATCCTGAATTGAATTACTCTTTGGAGTCGATGCAACTTTATTTGAATTTGACATATCATAAAAAGTGGTAACCAACTATATGGCATTCACTCATATTTCTAAAAATAAAAAGCCACAGTTGAGCTAGTGTGATATTGAAGCAGAATTTTTATGCAAAGTGGCCTGTTCTGCAGCAGTCTTTCTGAATTTATGTTGCTGATGAGTCACCATTCCAATTTTCCAGTCTATAAATCAATGGCAAAAAAACTCTGTATTTTATTTGCCATCAGTCTTTGCTACTGGAGCCCATAAAGAGTTGCTGTAGGAAATGATAAGGCTTGGCTTAGTACCTAACAAGACTTTTGCATGGACACTTTCCAAACTCAAACTCTCCTCTGGATTCTCAACCAAACTGCTTCATTTTCTGAAACTCAGAATGTAAAATATAGAACACCTGTAGGACTTCTGGTCAAGGTGGAGATGTAGGTGAACATGGTTTGCCTTCTCTCACAACCACAGCAAAAGTTACAACTAAACTACAAAATAACTGTCACCCAGAATTGTCAGAAAATCAAGCTGTACGGAAGCCCAACAACCAAGGAATTAAAGAAGTCACATTCATCCAGGTGGGTAGGAGGGGTGAAAACCCAGAGACATGGACTTGAAGTCCCACATCCATATGGGATGGATAACAATCAGGAAAGATACTTTGGGGAGTGAGGGAACCAAGCCCCACACCAGAGCACCCAGTCCAGGGTGCCAAGGAAGGTAAGTCCCCATGACTTCTGGCTATAAAAACCAGTGGGAGTTGGGAAAGCAGAAGAAACATGGGATTATCAGGTATCTCATCTTAAAGGGCCAGCAATGGACTTAGGACATACGTAGACTCATTCCCTTTGAGCTCCAGCACCAGGGGAGCAGCTGGAAGGGCCCCAGTCACAAACGGGGAGAAACTGAAGGTTCTGGCATTGAGATGAGTACTGATGGATATCTTCATTCCAGATGAAACTCCAGAGGCCATGCAACAGCATTGTCCCCTTTCTGAGCCCTCTGCCACACAGAGCCACAGAGCAGTAACACCATATCAGAGACTCCATCAATCCGGTTCACACAGGTGGCCCAGCCCTGGTGATTACTTAAGGCTCTGTCACATCTAACTTACCTGTTTTCTACAATAAGCCATGCTACTGATATAAGGAGTCAAAGGAGCTCCACCTAATACATAGAAACAAACGCAGGGAAGCCGCCCAATTAAGGAGACAAAGAAATATGGCCCAAATGGGAAGAAAAAAAAAAAAAACAGAATAAAACTTCAGAAAAAGAACTAAACAAAATGGAGATAAACAATCTATCAGACTATCAGATGCAAAGTTCAAAACACTGGTTATCAGGATGCTCAAGAAACTCATTGGGTACTTCAACTTTCCAGGCAGCAATGAAAATTACACTAGGTGAAATAAAGAAAAATTTGCAGGGAACTAACAGTGGAGTGGATGAAGCCAAGAATCAAATCAATGATTTGGAACATAAAGAAAAATAAATAAATCAGAACAACAACAAGAAAAAAGAATCCAAAAAACAAGGATGGGACAACTTCAAACATACCAACATTCAATCAGAGGCATGCAGGAAGGAGAAGAAAAAGAGCAAGAAATTGAAAACTTATTTGAAAAAGTAATGAAGGAAAACTTCCCTAATTCGGTGAAGGAAATAAACATACAAGTCCAGGAAGGACAGAGAATCCTAAACAAGATGGACAAAAGGAGGACCACTCCAAGACACCTCATAATTAAAATGCCATAGAGAGAAATCGTAAAAGCAGCAATAGAAAAGCAGAGAGTTACCCACAGGGTAGTTCCCATAAGACTGTCAGCTGATTTCTCAAAAGAAACTTTGCAGGCTAGGTGGGGCTGGCAAGAAGTATTCAAAATGATGAAAAGCAAGAAACTACAGCCTAGATTACTTGAATGGTCACAACACACATAGCCTTCACTTCTTCATCTATTTTGAGACCATACTTAATCATTTCTGTGAGCCTCCTGATTACCAGTGTTTTGAACTCTGCATCAGGTAGGTTGACTAACTCCTCATCGCTTAGCTCTTTTTCTGGAGTTTTGATTTGTTCTTTCATTCAGGTCATATTTCTTTGTCTCAGTGCTCCTGTTATGTTGTAAGGGGGAAGGGCCTTAGGTATTCACTGGGGTGAGGCAGCCCTCTATGCTGCGTTGTGATGCTGTCTGTGGGGGAGGAGTCAGAGAGGGAACAAAGCTTGCTCTGCTCTAGCCCCACTTTCCAATGAACTCTGTAGGATGAGACTGGGAGTTTCTCCCACCACGGCAACCCCCATAGTAGTTTACAACTAGCTTTGTGTCTTTAATCTCCTGTTCAGCCAGACCCGCCTCACCATCATGGTCCACCACCTTGTCACGTGTCCTCTCCACCCCAGCTGCCCATCTCTGCCCCACCTACCAGTCTGGTGAATGTTTCCTTAACTCCTTGATTGTCAGAGTTCCATGCAGTTTGATTTTCTGGAACTTGTGGTTGTTTATTATTTTTAAATTGATGTTACCCTTCTTTTGCTTGTGCGGGGAAGCAAAGCATTTCTACGTACACCCCCATCTTGGCCGGAATTCAGCTTAATAAAAAATTTGATGCAGATTCATTGCTGTACTTGCTTGGTCATTTTGAATACATCAGCTGCACAGTACACACGCTCACTCAATGGCATCTACCACCCCCACTGACTAGTACAGTGAACTCATCATTGTTCACACATATGCATTCCAGTCCACTCTCCTTGGCTTCCGGGTTATGTCAGTGTGGTGCAAATCATTCTCATTTTATTAACAATTGCTGGACTATTTCTGGACAGACCTTGTATATATAATTTGTTTGATGTACTATATAAGTAGTGTCAACCAATGGTCATTGGCATCAATTCAACACCAAAAGGAATAGCCAATTTGGGTGCAATGAAGAAGAAAACTTTATTCAGTGCAAATAGCTCAACAATGCTAGAGTCCAGCTGTGAAAAGAGTACAGCTGTGGAAGAGTTGTGGGGCCAGGTGTCCCTAGGACCCAGCCCCTGTCCAGGTAGCTCTGCTCCTCATGGGTCTGCTTCACTTTACTCTGGCAAGACATGGAGACATCACTGTTTCAGCTCAGCCAGGGACATGCAGTCTTCTTCCTTCAGTGGAAAAGGAAAGTGCCATCTTTGAACCAGAGGAGAGCTGGCTTATATGAACAGAAGTCTCTGCCCCCAATCCCTGGTTATTCCGTGCTCATGCAAATGAAGACTCCAAATCCTCACAATTTGATTGGTCCAAAGGCACTCTCCTGATTGGTCAGAATAGAGTCACTCTGATTGATCATAGCTGTGTAGCTCTGGTTGGATGAAGAAAGCCTCAATCCTATTGGTTAAAATAGGATTCCAGGAAACCTTTACAAGAGCTGGCTCAGATGGCAGAAACACAGTGAAGGCAGGCAGTTTCACACAGAAGCCACTCCCTGAAGTGCAGTGTGGGAGACCCTGTGCAGAAATGGCTGCTAGGCTTCTGCTTTTTCAGTTTGAGCCCTGTTAGCTACCAGGAGCCCTTCTTAGTAGGTGTCTTTCCCCTCCACCCCAAGGTTCACAATAGCTCTGTGCCTTGGGCTTTTCATGTACTAGTGTATCATTCTTATCATCACTAAAATTTGTCTCTAAGTTCTTTGATGGTGGCATAATATTCCATTGTATGGGTATTATTATAATTTATGAACTATTGGATATTTATTGATTTCCAAGTGTCTACCATTTAAAATAAATCATCAAGAAATATTTGTGTATCTTAATCTTTGTGCATATTTCTAATTATTTCCTTAGAGATACATAGATGGTGGGATTACTGGGTTAATGTCTATAAATATTTCTTGACTGCCAATAAGTTTTCTAGAAAGATTGTACCAAAGTATCCTCCCACCAGCTATGATTAAATGCGGTTCACTCATTTTAGCACCAATTCTTTCCTGTTTAGTAACAAAACAAGGTATAAGAGTGAACACTGCTGCCATACACAGCTGTGTACAGTTTCTGCCAATCCCATGTGGCGTGTTCATTTTCTCACTTTGGTTGTCCAAAGTTTAAAGCTGAGATTTTCAAAATATGCCCACCCTCAACCAGTAGCATCAGCATCACTTGGGAACTTACAAGAAATGCAAAATACTGTACTTCGTCCTGGACCTAGTGAATCAGAAACTGTGGGGATAGGAGCAAGTCTGAGTTTTAACAAGTCTCCCAGGTGCTTCTAAGCCCGCTAAAGTTGGGGAGCCCCCAGATGAAAGCATTGAAGGGTCCTTTTGAAGCCCTCCCAAGTATTTCCCCACTTTGATGGTCCAAATACCATTTTCTGGGCTCTGACCATTCACAGGGAACAGTGTGATGTAGGATAAAGGCAGTGGGTCCCAGTTGTAACTCCCAGATGACTCCCTGCAGGGTGTGTGTCCAAACATGTGACAGTCAAGGTGAACATTTTTCTTTGTCACTTAGCCCAAATGTGACACTAGAGGGAAGTTTTAAGCTAATTTACCCCAGATGTTTCATGGTTATGCAAGAGTGCAAAGCAAAACATGTTTTCTCCACTAAATAAAACACATTATAAGTTGTCTTTAGCAGCTGTGACTGGAGATTGCAAATGAAAGATCTGGCCACCCTCCAGGCTATCTGCACTCTTCCTCCTCCCCCGAGAATGAAAGACAATCAAGCCAAAGACACAGGAAACACACAATGCTCTCAGGTTCACAGCTAATACAGAGAAATAAAGCTGCTGGAGCATCTGGAATGCATCAGAATGGAGGTAACAGGGAGGAAGAGTACAGAGGACCTTGTCCCAGTTAGAAAGGCATGACCACAATATTCATCTGAAAGCAACGCGTGCCAGGACTTCAGACAGTGAGGTAGGTGCTGGAGAGAAGATGGAGTAGCCAACACGTATTTCCAGGGTCCTTCAAATAGCGTAGCAGCAATGACTGTGTTCTTCACCTGGATTAATAATGCCCCCACCTCTGAGTCTATTTAGGCCTTGTTCCGTTGCATCTCCAGAAGAATGCAGTGTGCTATAGAGGGCAAGCTGTAGATTTGGAGTCAGACAGCACAGGTATAATAAATGTTCATGCTCTGCTACATCCCAGCCATATAACCTTTAGCAAGTCATTTAATTTTGCTAAACCTCAGTTTGTCCAAACAATACTTCATTGGGATGCTGCTAGGGTGACAGGAAGTCATGTGGCTAGCAAACAGTGACTGTGTCAAGAGTGGTCATCCCCTTTATCCCCTTTACAATACTTGGTTGGCTTCTCAGTACCTCAGTCCTCCACCCCAGTGCGAGAGACACATAAAGAGTACTCTCTTGATGCTCAGGATTAAAACCAAAAAAAAACCCAAAATCTCATTTTGTATTTCAAAATTTTTTCACAGTTAAAAAATTCTTGTCTTCTCTAAATGTTCTTGTAAATCAAGTCTTTCTTTGGTACTTCACAGTGACCTGAACACCTCTGTCTTTGGTGAGTATCTGAACAAGGTATATCTGCCACAAAACCAGCCCTTTTTGACTTAGCGTGGGTCCCAACCAGGTCTTCCTCCCAACCAGGGAGGGAGAAGAGAATGGGAGAGCAAGCACTGAGACATGGAGTCTGCCTCTCAGACCTTACCAGGCCTGGGCGCTGGGCCCTTCGAGACGCCAGGTGGGATCAGCTTCCAAATGAATTATCTACAATGAGGTACCCAATGCTAGTTCAAGTCTGTCACCAAATCCCCAGTCCAGAAGACTTCCCAGAAGCCGGACTTGACCTTGAGCCAACCTGAAGTTCAGGCCAGGTCCAGAATTACACCGCATATCGGCTGCCTCCCCAGCCCCAGCCCAGCCCCTCCTTCTTGGCCTTTCAGAGACCAGTTATTTATTAGCCCTGAGGGGTTGAAATCTGGAGAATGGGACAAGATAGAATTATTATTTTAAATTTAAAATAATGTAGAATTACTATTTTGATTTCTACCTGATTTAATTGAATTTTCTTACAGTGTGACTGATTTCCTTAGGAGCCTGGTATGTGGGCCGGTGCTGCTTAGCCAACGGGCTAAGTGTCTCCAGATTCCCAGTTACATCTTACCCTGATCTATCCCCTCATTGCATGAAGCCTCTGAGGACTTAAAAGCTAAGGTCTAAATTGGATCTTGAAGATCATTTAAACTTCCGGAGTCTCACCTGCATGGCCAAGACAATTGCACAGGATACTTATTAAGATTTGCACGCTGGCAGTATAACCTACTAATATTCACTGATTAGAGGTATGAAGATTACCAACCAGGTCTACAGTGTCACTGTTTAAATTTTTTTTTAGCTCGGCATTCAGAAAACAAGTGTTAAATTCTACTTTATTCTTTCAATTCTGAAATACTTTGCCATTGTTCAATTATTTTCTTAATCAATAAATATTTAATAAACATTTGATATGTAGGAGCACTATGGTGATACAGTGGAATTAGAGAATTAAAAAAGACATGGGATTAGAGAATTAAAAAAGACACGCACATCCCTGCCTTCATGGAGTTTACTATCTACTAGGAGATGTAGATAATAAGCAGAGTCAAAAATATGATAAGTGTTGCAAAAGTGTAACCACAGGATGCTCTGACAGTATCTCTCAATCAAGTACAGCTGTGTGATGTTGGGTAACTATCATTTCTAGGGTTTATCCTATGTCAAGGGTGTCAAATTCATTTTCACCAGGGGCCACATCAGCCTAGCATTTGCCTTCAAAGGGCTGAATGTAATTTTAGGACTGTATAAATGTAACTACTCTTTAACTGTTAAGGAGCTGAAATTACATTCGGCCCTTTGAAGGCAACCGTGAGGCTGATGTGGCCCCCGGTGAAAGTGAATTTGCCACCCCTGCCCTATGCCTTGCAAACACTCAAACAAATATCTCATTCTGTGCCTTCATTTCTGAGGGTAACCAGCATGTCACGGTTTATCCAGGACTTTCTTGATTTAGGCACTAACCTTCGCCTGGTCGGAGAAAACCTTCAGTCCTGAGGAGACCAGGATGGACTGGTTAAACTTTTTGCCTGAGGGAAAGTTGGGAGCAGAGTTATTTGGCTTTTGTTTCCACACCCGGAGTTTTAGGATAACTGACAGAAATCTTTAAAAAGTGCCAACATCATGAAGCAGCAATGACAATGACATGAAAAGGTGGAGATGCTCTAAATTAACATAGGCTCAAAGGATACAAAGAGACGGTGCAATGCGTGGTGCTTGATTGCATCCTGGTTTTCATTTCTAAGCAAAAAAATGATTGGAATCCTGGAACATTTGGGGAATTCAAATGTAAAGTAGATATTAGATGATTTTGTGGAACTACGGATAATCGTGTTAGATGTGGCTATGGTGTTGCGGTTACGTAGGCGAAAGCCTACATTTATTTGAAAAGACTTAGAGGTGAGGAAACAGTGATGGTTTCACAATGTAAAATTTTTCACAAGTGTAAAATTTTCACAATTTTTAATTCAGTAGAGTTTACAAGGATGCTCATTTTATTATTTCCGTATCCATGAAAATAGTACAAATTTAAGAAAGAAATCAACAACCACGGAGCAGAATAGGGTTTAAGATGACAGCAACTTCTCCCTGAACCAGAAATGGATTCCTCCAGAACAGAAGCAAGAGAAAAGAGGAGGAAAATGATCGCATGTCAGTGGTGTTGGTTCCAGGCACATGGGATCACAGAGAGCCTAGCAATGATCCCCTTACCCCAAACTTGGCATCGGAACAGCCAAGAGAGCCCCTGACATCTCAGCAGAGAGATTCCTGGGTGAACAGATGACTGGTCACCAGATGCCTGGAGTTTCGATCCAAGTCCAAGTTACTGGCTGAGGCCAATTTCCATCACCTCAAAGAGTTACGTGTTCTCCTCATCTGAGTTTATGGACTGCATTTAATGTCCTACACACTAAACTGGTCCATCAGAAAGGTCCACTCGAGTGAGTGACACTTTGGCTGCAACCTGAAAGATGAGTGAGAGTTGGCCAGGTGAAAGTGGAGAAGAATTTCAAGCATTCCAAACAGCATATTCAAAGGATAGGAAGCTAAAGAGAGGAGCACCTTAGAGTAAACTGAGAGAAATTCCATATGGCTGGCGCCGAAGAGAGTGAAAGCGACATAAGCTGAGGGTGAAAGGTGAGCAGTGAAGAACGTGCTAGACCTTCCAAACCCAGCGGAGAAAATGACCCTCACTTCCACCCCCTCAGGAACTCCAGGGTCCTTTCCTCTCAACACCCTGCCCCATCCCAGTGCCCATGCCTCAGGGCCTCTCCTAGTGCTTGGTCTGGGCTACAAATTAGAAGTTATTCTGCTTAGGCACCAAGTTCTTCTGCAACAAGGATGACGAATGAAGAGAAGCCAAGTCTTCCAGAGCTGTTACCCATGTTGTTAGGGCTCCTGCCACCGGCACCCTCTCACCCACTAATGCCATTCATATCTGATCCAAGCCACCTCCAAACACTGCCCAAGTATCTGTGGACATATCCGAGGGTGTCTCATATGTGTTCCCAGACAAGCCTAGCTAGTCCCCGCATGGTGCCTGCAGGTTGTCCTTGGCTCGCTGCCCCAGCAACTCTGTTAGACAGTGTCCTCTCCCCTGGGCACAGTTGCATCCACCGGGCACCACAGGCCCCCCGTGCAACTGAAGAAGAGTGCAGGAGGTGCCAAAATTGTGAGCTATTGTTCTGCGCAGTGGCAAAGAATGCCTCCCCTTTGTGTGTACACTCAATTAGTGGTGCCCCAAAGTCACGTTCCTTCTGCCCAAATGGTTTATATGGGTTCCAGGGAAACACCATTCAGTGCCCACCTCCCAGCTTTCCTGGGGACTCAGCTATAGAACCACAGGATGAAAACAGGGGTTGGGTCTTGGGGCTTTGGCCCACAAACAAACACGTGTCAGACACTGAACTGTCACCCAAATCATTCCTCCTTTCTCACAATGGAGGCTTTGTTAGTGGGTCAGGCTTGTGGTGCCTGGCTCCTGCTTCCCTGAGAGGACTTTTCTCCTGGGAGGGGCTTTGTTCCCTCCTGTAGGGACCTCTGGGTCTGTTCACTGGCTCTCTGAATGTGCCAGACACATCTGAACCCCAGCAGGGGTCAGAGCTTGGGCTCCTGGGGCGGCACTTTTTATCCATATCTTCCACTAGCTCAGGATGCTTGAGGAAGGAATGGAGTCTTACTCACTCTTATTCCCTGAAAGGTAGCATGGGCCTGGCATGTAGGAGGTGCTCGATTTATTTTCATTTGAAAGACCATCACATACCCTAGGCCAACAGTCACCAAACTTCAGCTTGATGGAAACAACTTGGGATATTGTTAAAACACAGATTTTTAAGTCCTGTCCCCAGAGATCAGATTCATTAGGTCTGAGGTGAGGGCCCAGGAACCTCTATTTTAATAAGATCCCAGGTAATTTTGATGCAGATGGTTCTTTATTCTCCCTTTGCCTCTATCTCAGGCAGGCTTGAACTAGGGACACCACTGGCCCTTCAGCTCCTTTCTGAGAGTTAGAAATAGGCATCTCTTCCCCTTTTAGTTGCACCAAGTCCAAGGCCAGGGTGACAACTTGGTGTGCAGAGTTTAGCCTGTAATTTCATATCCCCTTTCCCTTTGCCAAGCATCCTTGTGCTGTGCAGACCTTACATACAATTTGCAGCAGCCTGTTTTGCAGCCTGTTCCTGCTAAGAAATGGTGCAACTGAGAAATTCCTCTTCAAGTCACCCAATCTCTCAGTAAATTCCAGGAAGACACTAGGGTTGAACCATTCTGGTTACTTGCTGCTGGATTCTAGGTGAGCCAGTGACCATTCTCTGGACCTGTTGGGAAGGGTCTGGAGAATATGAGTTTGAACGATCTGACACAGAGATTTTTAACCTTTACCACATGTTGGAATCACTTTGGGAGCTTTGAAAGATGCTAATGCCTGGGTCTCACACCGAGAACTTAACTGAGTCGGGTATCAGAATCTATAAGAGCTCCCCAGGTGATTCTACTGTGCAAAACCTCTGACCCAATAGCACCCTCACCCTGGGTGCCTGCCTAGGGATGGAGGATCAAGGATGGCCTCACCTTTCTGACTGGAGAGTGGAGCAGGCTCTCTTGCTCTGTGTGGTCCAGCTTAGTGCAAGTTCTTCAGGATTTTCTTCAATAAATGAATAAGAGTATTTGTGCTTCTTTGCATTTAGGCTGGTCACCTTTATCCCTGCAATTTCTGAACACTCTCCTAGACCTAGCCCTCTTCTAACTTCCCTCCTCCCAAATAAAACCCACTTGTTTGCAATGTGTGAACTCCATCAGTTTGGTAAACTAGTTTTCCGCAAGGCATAAGGGGCAGGCAAAGCTTAAGTACTCTCTCTCTGAAGTATGTGCCAACACAATTTGTTAATATGCCACAAAGAATATATGTTATAACAGTGAAGGGTGAGTTTTAAATGGTAGGAGCCCAAGTTAGGGTATTGTTACTTTTTTGGCAGGGGAAACTTCAAAATTAGGGGTGTGGGAGATAGCAGCCTTTTTGGAAGTCCCCACTGTTTCTGCAACTTGTAACAATGGTTGGACTTCCACCAATAGTGTCGGTTACATTATTCTTGCAAAGGACTAGAAGGAGGAATACAGAGTCCAATTGACCCATTAGAACATGAATTCCTAGAAAGAGAGCATATTCTACTCCTTTTTGAATCGTGCATCATTCTCAGCACATAATCGTACACTTTGCCATGCAATAAATGTTATTGAGTTGTCAAATTTTAAAAATTAAAATCCATCACCAATTTCCTGAGTGGCTACTTTGTCCTGGGCCTTGAACTAAGTGTTTCCATAGATTATTTCATTCAAATTTACTAAACCCTCAGGTTTTAGTCAAGATAGAGGCTAAGCTGTTACAAGAATGATATCTCAAAATACAGGATGAAACAGGTATGAGTTTCTTTTTTCTCCAATGATGTTCCAGATGATGGTCCACTAAATAAGTCCAAAGCCTATTTGTTGTCTGTGCCATCTTTAACACGTGACTTCCATCCTTAGGTTCAACTTGGCTGCTCAGGTCAAGAGGTAGAGGAAAAAGGCCAGGAAGAACATCCAAGTTTCCAGAATCATAATCCAGAGGTGGATTGTTATAGGTCAGAATTTAGTCACATGGTTATAACAATATGCAAAGCGTGCTTGGAAATGTAATCTGAAATTAGATGGCTATATATTCATTTAAAACTGGTGACTGATATTATTAAACAAGGGGAAGTGAACATTGATGGACAAGTCTCACAAAAGATCTCATATTTACGGATTAGTACCTTATACTCATTGAAGCCAAAAGTGAACTGTAGGAAGATACGGATTTCCTGCCTGGAGAGGTCCTCTGTTTTGTCAATGTGTTCAGAATTAAATTGGCTCTGAAAGCTACCTTAACTTATAAGAGTTTGGCATATGGACAAAAGAAATACCAATTTCTTAATTTCCAATGGAAGAAAATACATATCAGTAACTAGTATGTTTGTGTTCCCCATTCAAGAGTTTCCTGGTATGCAGCTTTTTGGAAGACCACAGCACAGTATATACTAGCATTTGCTGAGCACATAATCTGGGTCAGAGGCTGTGCTAGACATTCTCTACAAATGGTCTAGTTTGATCTACATCCCCAACTTGGTGCGGTAAAGACCATTCGGACCATTTTAGGTAAGAAAAACAACAGAGAGCTTACGTAGCTAAGATGTAGTGAGGCCGGTGTCCGAATCCAGGTCCATTTGATTCTAGATCGAGTGCTTTTCCCACCACACTCTACTGCTGATGTGGGAGCTTTTCTAGTAAGCTTCGAGATGTCCTTGGTCATGATTCCACTGGCTGTGCCTCTTTGCTCAGGTTTCTGCTGCAGCATTTGCTGCAGGTGTCGCTGGGGAAGGCTCTCTTCCCCGCCTCCCTCCACCTCCCGGTATTTCTGGACTGCGTGTGTCTTCGTCACTTTACAAAACAGAGGCCAGCACCGGGCCCGGTCTTTGCTACATGCTTAAACAAGTGATTAAATGAATAAATAAAAATTTCCCTTCACCTACAGTTAAAACCAGACCCTTTCCTGAGCCCCTACCCCGTGTTACCGTATTATCAATTCTTGCCTTCAACACTTGGCCCACCCTCATTTTCACTACGTTAGTATCTTATTTTAAGTTCTTAGTTTCCAGCTCTAGTACCAGGGACACTCAAACATATTTTCACTTGAGTCCAAAACAACCTAACTTCAATCTATCCTGATGCCTTGTGAACATGTTTCCTTTTGTTTCATTCTCAGAAGCAATGAAAAAAGCTATTTTCCATGTTGAGTTTAGTATAAAAATGAGCTCTCAAGCTTCCAGGGAAAGAGACTGGTGCCAGTTCCAGACTGAGGTCATCATTTTGTTGAAAGAAGCTTTGCTAGTCATCTCGATGCTGATGCAAACTCCCTACAATGATGCTCGACACAGGCCCAGCTGGGACTGGCCTCGTTCTCCACCCACAGCTCTGTGAAGAAAGGAGCTGGAAACCAGAAGGGGTCCTTTAAAAGGACTGGTTCCTTCGCCAGTGACACCAATGATGGGCTGTGTTGGTAGGGCTACTTAAATCAAATGTGAAGTTTCCTTAAAAATTCCATCAAATTTTGCATTTATTCCACGGTTTACTCCAAATTGCGTGTGTTTATCTATATATCTCTACGTATCTCTATCTCTGTATCCATCTCCCTACACCTCTATGCACTATATCTCTATCTATGTATCTGTATCTATATCTGCACCTATATAGTCTTTCCTCTTCGTGGAGCCCTGCAATAAAGGGGCTTTACACTCTTGGGATTACTCATTCCCTCATAGGAGGACCTTAGGGTTCAATAATATCTGATATCCTTTCTAATCCAAAATTCTTTTATGAAGAGTCAGGAGTAAATAACATTAGAATCAGTATAGGCAAATATATATGAACTCAAAGGCATATAAACTCAATTTGTTTTTCAAAACTCCAACCAAATAAAATACTTCTGCAACCAGATTCATTCACCAACAGCAAGTTCTCAAACTACAGGGGCCTACGAGTCTGCATTTTCAGAAAAGTCCTCAGAAGACTCGTTACCAGGCAATCGGCAACCCTGAGATAAGGTATGCACGAACTCTTTATAAACTGTAAAATCGGTGCATGTGTGAGTCACTGTTGTGGGTAAGGTAGTGATTCTTGCTGTCTTTGCCACACAGGATGGTTTACATGAAAGGATATGCATTGCTTTGTGAAATTCACAAATTAAGTTATGGTGCTGGAGGCATGGAAGGGGCTGCAAGTCTCTCTCTTCTTGATCCTCACAGCGGTGGGGCGGGGCGGGGGGGCGGTTCTATAAGCTCTACAGCCCGGGAGAAAGGCCCACCTGACACGGAAAAGATCCTCTCTACCTTTTGCCTCTCAGTAGCTTAGAACTGGGGCCCTGATCTGTGCTGGTGTGGAGCTCCCAAGGTCTCTCTCTTCCCTCACTTATTCATTCCTAGGCCTCTTATCAAGAAGGAGTGCTGACAAAGAAAGGGACACAGATTGCACTCAAACCTTAAAAATAAGGGCTGTTCTTCCTGCACCTTTCCTGGCCCCAGGCCAGACAACCAGGGCCCATGCATGGTGTTCTGTCACAAGGTCGCACTGCTTTCCGAGAGACCCCATTTCTTGAACCTCTCCCGACTTGATTCCCTGTGTCAAAATGTATTGGTCATGGGTGCTGTTCTTTTGGAGTCCTAGTTTGGCAAATTGATGTGATAAATTATACTTAAGGCACTATATTAAGAGCTTCCTGAAAGCAAATTTGGGTTTTATTCATTTCTATGCCTTTGTCCCTAGTTTCCGAGTCACATTTGAAGGATTGAGACGGAACACATTTAAAGTTAAATGTGGGAAGGTGGCAGGGTTTTCGAACGCACTGCCATTTCAATAGCTCCCTTTATTCATTCAACAAATTTTTGAACGCTGACTATGTGCAGGATGTATTCTAAGAAACAGTGGCTTTCCAACTTGAGTGAACTTCAGTATGACTTAGAAGTCTTGTTAAGAGACAAAGTTCTGAATCATAGATTCTGATTCAGGTCTGGATCGGCCCTGAGAATTTGTATTTCTAACCAGTTCCCACGTAAGGCTGGCGCTGCTGGTCTAGGGGCCACACTTTGAGAACCACTGGCATAGGTCATGGTGGGCACCAAGCTGCTGACCTCGCAGGAGACGCAGTTTAGGGTGGTTATGCCAAAGGGACCAACGGTGGAAGCTGCAGTCCTCTCGGCAGGTCAGCGGGGGAGACACTCAGGAGGCTGCTGTGAGTGCCTGCCACCCCTGGCGTCATCTACGAACTGAGAAGTCAGACGCATTGCGCCCCTCCCCGGGGCAGCAGTGAAAGGAACGAGCTAGAACCCGGAGCCCAGGCTCCACCTCTCGGGTTTGGAGCCTGCGAGCAGAGGGCGAGCACTGGAAGCCTCAGGGGTCCAGGCATTAGTTCCCGGACAGGCCTCCGTGGGAGGAGGGCAGAGGAAGTCGCCCTCCCTCTTCGCGGCCCGCCTGCGCTGGCTTTCAGTCTGCGTCCGGGGCGGCTGCGGCGCGGGGCGGGGCGCCGCGACCCCCGTCCCTCCCAGGCCGCCCCTGCCCCCTAGGTCGCAGAAGCGGTCTCCCGGCTGGCTCAGCCTTGAGGCGCGGGGATCCGGCGGTGCCGCATCCCTGCAGGCCCGCGAGCCATGGCCCAGCCCGACGAGGAGGCTCTGCCCCGGCCCGAGACCACAGTGCAGATCCGCGTAGCCATCCAGGAGGCCGAGGACACGGAGGAGCTGGAGGACGAGGAGGAGAGCGCGGAGGCGCGGGGCGCGGGGGATCAGGCTCGGTATCTCAGCCCGGGTTGGGGCAGTGCCAGCGAGGAGGAGCCGAGTCGCGGGAACAGGTAGGCGCGGCAGCGTGCCAGGTCGGAGTGGGAGCTGCGGACCGGGGTCCCGGCGCACGAGAGTTTGGAGACAACTCAGCGGGCACAGGGGTTTCAATCAGCGCTGCCCCCGGGGACGCTTCTCTGGGCCGTCACAGGATGTCAGAACAGGCTTGTGGCGGTTGTTGGAGCCCTGGTCCGCGGCTCTGCAAACCCCACCAAGGCTCCATCCCGGGGCTGGCGGCGGGGTCTGAGGGGTTTGCTCATGGGCATGCTCTGGGATCTGGAGGAAGTCCCTCCTGGGCCGTCCTCGCCCTGCCCGCTCCAGGAGCTTCTCCCTCCCTGAGCTCGCCCGAAGACCCTCTAGGTAGCTCAGCCCAGCTCGGTCCTAACAGTAGAGGCGCACCGCCCTCCCCGACCGTTTCCCAGTGGTTCCAGCAAGCCCTCACTGCCCTCTCTGCTTATCCGTCCAAATGGCTTCCCTCAGTCTCTGGGTGCGGGCTGGCCAGGCGCAGCTGACACTTGCTGCCTTGGGATCCCAGGAGGGGTGATGTAATGGTGTGGATCATTTTAGGGCTTGCTGCCTGCATCCTCCCTTGCTGGGGGATTCCCGTTTTCGCGCAGCCTTCCCCACCTGACATCTATGCTTGCATCATCATCTGATGCCTTGGCGTTGTGTTCCTGGCTGTTGGGTGGTCTGGAGGTGGTGTGGCACAAGAAATCAGCTGTCTAACCTTGCCTCTGGGCCCCGAGCTTTGTCATCAGCTGCTGATCTTAGTCTTGTGTCCAACTAATGCCTAGGCTTTTGAGGACTGTTTTTTTGTTCCTGCTGTTGAAAGGAGATACAATATGGGGTACCCATAGAAATGAGAATAGGGCAACAGCAGAACTTGCACAATCTGGGAAATACCAACATGCACTTACTAAGAACCCTCTTCTGGGACTCTGTGCACCTGCTTTTAGCTGTCAGGGCTCTGTAGGGTTATTCTGTGGCAGGCATATGTCTCCTTCATTGGGAGAGTAGTCAACTCAAGGGCATAAGGAGGTTGAGGCCAAACCCACTCCCTGTCGCTGGCTGACCCTTTCCTAGTGGAGAAAATCTGGATTTAGGGGCCCAGAGATTCAGAACAGTTCAGTGGAGACAGATGAATTTGAGGAGGAAAATCCAGCCCAACAATATAGCTCAGGAGAGCTGGGTCACAGCAGATGGCACAGTAGATCCATCAGCACTGTACATACTGTAAAGTCTGATTCATTCATTCAGCTGTGCTGAGTACTGCGAATATAAAAATAATGACTCCATCATCACCAGCATTTCACAGTCATGAGGAGAAGGCAGTCACCTAGTCAAATAATTTCAGAGACCATGTATAATAGCCCCAAGTGGTTTATTCTTCTGACTTTTTTTTGCCTGTGACTGGCAAAAAGCTGTCCCCTATCCTGAGGCTAAGTTTTTTAGGGTGTTTTTTTTTTTAAGTTTCGATTTGTTCTCATTAGAGAGAGAGGGGTGTAGGAAGAGAGAGAAAGAGAGAGAAATTCCAGTTGGCTGCTCCTACACGCCCCAGTGGGGAACTGAGCCTCAACCCAGGCAGGTGCTCTGACTGGGAATCAAACTGGTGGCCTTTCAGTTACAGGAGGATGCTCCAACCAACTGAGCCACACAGGCCAGGGCCCGGGGCTATGTTTTGAGATAGTACCATTAGCAGAGATTAAAGCCCTACTTATTTCTTGGGCCTGGAAAGATCCCCTATTAGACTTCGGAGAACACGATCCTTGGTTCTGGTAGGCTTCCTGCCCACATCCTCAACACTGTCTCTTCAGAGCCACCCTTTTCTCCCAGTGCCTGGGGCTTGAGTCTCATGGAGCATTCAGTCAGAAGTGTTTCCAGCTGCCCACTGGGGCTCCTCAGGGTAGTGGAGCCAACAGAGCCCAGCAGGCAGACATCCAGAGCACAAGGAGATGTAGCCAAGAACAAGATCCACACTGTCCCTGGTTCGGCCAGGCCTGGCAGGGGAGCAGCCGCCACACTAAGAGAGTACTCTGGGCTCCCAGAGCCTGCAGGAGTCAGCCCCCATTCCTAAATGTGCTCGGGGTGGTGCGGCTCCCACCCACATCTTCCCTCAGCCCATTGCCTCCTTTCCTGCCTGTCCAGCAGTTCCTGCTCCCACGGAACCGACCCCTCTGGTCCCGGAACACAGGGTGTAGTTTTAGTCTACAGGCCTTTGAAGTCACACCTCTAGGGCCCTCTGATTGGTTGATTTCTAGTCAGCCCGAAAACTTCACTGCCTCTTTCCTGACCACCCCATCCCTGGATTTGTTTCCTCTTGTTTGTGTTGCTGTACCCTTCTGTCTGTTTTATACACTTACCCACAATTATAATTCTAAATTCTGTCTCCCTGACCAGAAGATGAGCTCCGTGAGTTCAGGGGACACACTTGCTTGCCCTGTTCTCATTGTATGCTCAGCACCTGGCGCGTATGGAGTGCTTCCTAAATATTTGCTGAATGAATGCATGCCTCCGTCATCACACTCACTCTGTGGAGCTGAAATGTTTGTATTTCTCCTCCACTAGACAGTGAGATCCAGGAAGGCTGTGATCTTGCCTGAGGCCTCTCCATATCTACTGTACTGAGCCCAGTACCTGGCTTATCCCTGGGGGCACGGGAAGAGTGGAAATAAGGAAAAATCTTTGTAACCTCCGAATATTCAGTAGCCTTCTCCTCACAGCTTGATCACTATTGTATTTTAACATAACGATTTCAAACATAAATGTGAACGAATAGGACAGTTGTAAGTATTTTGCCATATTTATTTGATGGATATACAGTGTATATGGTTTTTCCTGAAGCATTTGAAAATATCTGGTACATGAGACCTGCACCCTACGTACTTTATTTTATAGCTCTTAACAATGCCATTCTCTTATAAAACCATAATACTGTTATTGCAACTCAGAAAATGAACAATTTCCTAATATAATCCCTAAAATATTCTCATAGTCAAGTTCCATATTTAGGATTCCCCCAATTGATCCATATTGTCTTTTATAACTGTTTATTTTTCCCCTTAACCAGAATCCAATCCAGTTTGAGGCATTTGCCTGTAATGTCTCTTGAGAATATTTTAATTTAGAACATTACCATTTTTTTTCTTTTTTAATGCTTTTCTGTTTTGGAACTAAGAGGCCAGATGTCTTATTGAATGTTTCACAGTTTGAATTGTTCTGGTTATGTTCTCATCATCTAGTTTAACTCTCTCCTTTGTGCCATGTGTTTCCTGTAAACTGGAAGTTAGGGCTAAAGGCTTGATTAGATTCAGGTTAAACATTTTGGCAAGAACACTTCATAAGCAATGCTATGGAGTGTTTTCATTGCATCACCTTAGACAGCATCCGCCATTAGTGATGCTAAATTCAACCTCTTGGTTAAGGTGGTCTCTCCATGGCAATGAACAAGCAATAGATGGCCTTCTTGTGGATATTCTTTCACCAAAGATTTTCCCCTAATGGTGGTAGCATTCATTGATGATCCTTGCTTTAGTCAGTTTGTTGGGCATTACAAATTGGTGGTTTCCTCATTTTATCAACTGTAGTACACTTATTAGCTAGCATTCTACTGTAAAAGAGAGTTTTGCTTCATTGCCTGGGATTGAACAAGAATTCCCCACCAAGAGGCAAGCAGAAATAGTCAATTATTTCCCTTCTTTTAGTACTTCCTTGTTTTCTGATACAAGATATTCTAGGCTTAATTTGTATGCTTCCTATTTCAGTCACGGGACCCAGCTATTTCCACAGGAATCTCTGGTTTTTCAACTACTAGTGGAAAGGTATTTAGAAACCAAGACTTGTATTAAGAGTGCTGATTTCTACTGGGGCATTATTGCTTTGAGGTCCTTTCAATGGACAGAACTAGGAAAGATATGTTTAAAAAATTTATATTGCTAATTCAAATTTAATATTACAAGTTTTGCTTTACTTCTTTTATTTTTTATACTGAAAATCTTGATTTCTAATAACATTAATCTATTTACTTGTTTGCTTTGTCTTCCAACATATAAAATGACTTAAAATCATAATACTGAATATTAGTATAAATAATAAACCACTGAGCACAACTGCTTTTCATTTAGCAAAAGAAGCAGCTGGGTTGCCTTCTCTCCATGATGTTTAGGGACATTGCTCCAGCTGTCATTTACCTGTTCCGGATGGTGATAATGAAAGCCTCTATTTATCAATGCCGGCTTGTGCCAGACATGGAGCTAAGTACTTTGTATACCTCATCTCTGCCCCATGTCACAAAGCATTATTTAGTTTGCAGAAACATTCACTAGTTGTACCCTTTCCCCAGGCACTGAGAAACATATCAGAACATCACGTCAGAAGACAGGTCATGATCGCTAATAGATATATAAGAACGTGTGGCCATACGAACACAGGATGTGGCCTCTGCTAGTGGCATCCAAAGTAAAGTTGTTCCCAAGATGCCTTTTCCAAAATTGGAAACATACTTGTATATTTTCAGTGTTTCCACGAAGAACCTTTATCTTTTGACTCTGCCCTCATGTTTTTTTTAATCCTCACCCAAGGATATGTTTTTTTATTTTAGAGAGAGAGGTGGGGTGGATGGGGAGAGAAGGAGAGTGGGGGAGAGAGAGAGAGAGAGAGTCGATTGGAGAGAGAAACACTGATCAGTTGCCTCCCATACCTATCCTGACTGGGAATTGAACCTGCAACTTTTTTTGTGTACGGGATGATGTTCCAACCCACTGCGTCACCTGGCCAAGGCTGTCCTCAAGTTTTTATATTGCATCATCAATTTGGTTGCCTTTTGGACCTTTTCAAGATTCATTATCTTTTTCTGGAGGCAAAGCAAAAGAAACTTCACACAGATGGGACTGACCCCTAGTGTTTTTCATAAATGATGTTTTCTCAATATCCTTCTTGTTGCTGTCCAGCAGTTTCCTGGTCTAGGTGGCCAAAGTGCCAGATTAGACCATCTGCAAGGATAGATGAGTCCAGGAAATCTTTCCTGTGTGCAAAGCCACAGTGAGGGAGCTCATTACGCCACCATTTTAGCTTGGATAGTTTCCTTCTGTAAGGTGTCATTTGATTAATCACTCAATTAACATATCCAAATTAGCTTGAGATTTTATGATAAAAGCCTTAGAGATTTCATGCTGCACTTGTTTCTTCAAATTATTTACAAATATGATAAAAATTTCAGTACTGGCTTTTGGAGCCCGGTCATCTATTTTGAAATGTGCCCCCTTATTTCCACCGTTTCCATTTCCAGCAGGTTTACAGCTGCAACAAAAAAATGTATCACCACTTCCAAGTGCAATGCTTTATTTAAAATTAAACACTAATGTAAACATAAAACTTTTTCCTCTTGAAAGGCTACTAACAAGATATTCACCAGTAACCCTGATAGGCGTGATTTGCCCTCACAGAAGTGATTCACTTTACATTGGTGATACCCTTTAAAATTCCTGTGTGCAAGGCTCTGGGTTGATGCCCGAGTGAAAGAAACCAATATGAATCCTCCTCTCCAGGCACTTAGGGTTCAGGGCATCAAGAGATGTGCACACGAGTAGTTCTGACACAAGTGCAGACACATGTTAGTTGAAAGTTGAAGTGATTTCCTTCCTGGGAGAATTGCATGTGAGATGGACGTCGAGGTGCAGCTAGGAGGTGGGGATAGCGCGCTGAAAGGCACAGGGTCCAGAAACCCGTGACCCTCACAGGAACTGTCAGTCTTTTATTTGCTTGGAGCAAAGGATCTGAAAAGAAATACAGAAATAAGTTTGGAAGCTGGCTACAGCCCGATTCTAAATGAATCTCAATAAAAAGCTCAGGACTTTGGGTTTTATTTAATGTAAAGTAGAAAACATTACTGTTGTTTTTACATAATCATTAGACTGCGACATAGCTGTTCTTCTAAACATGTAATAAGTCACAGAGTGGAAGAGGCTTAACCCAAAATACAGCTGGAGTGGGGAAGGTGGCCGGCGCAGGGGGCAGGAGGTGGGAAGGCAGAACCCTGGAAAGGCTGTGGTTGGGAAATATGTGAAAGATGCTAATATCTGAGAGGTAATTTAAATTCTTCCCACAGAACAATTGCCTAGTCCCTCTGCCTGACACTGAAAAGTAGAGGGCAGCATACTATTTATTTCCAGGGGGGAAAAGAAGAAAAAAGATTATTTCCTAAAGGAAATCAGATGAACTAACTGGCGATCGAGGGCTGCTGAAGTAAAAAGCCAGTACCTGCAGTGTAAAGCTGTCTCCCTAGAAAGCCTTTAAGTAATGATTCCCTGCCTGTTCCCCCTAAAGTAAAGCTGGCATGCCCCACCCATGCATATACAGCCACCTAAGAAGAAAACCAGTAAGAGTATACAGCTCACCCTGGCTGATGTGGCTCAGTGATTGAGTGCCGGCCTGCAAACCAAAGGGTCACCGGTTCGATTTCCAGTCAGGGCACATGTCTGAGTTGTGGCCCAGGTCCCCAGTAGAGGGTGGGAGAGAGGCAACCACACATTGATATTTCTCTGTCTCTTTCTCCCTCCCTTCCCCTCTCTCTAAAAATAAATAAGTAATTTTTTTAAAGAGTGTACATCAGTAGGGGGAATCCACACAACCCACCAAGAAAAAGCAATTCAGACCTTTCTTCCAAATGAATAGCTGTGCAGCCTAACTCTCCACTCCTCAAGTGTGGGCTGTGTTCAGTGACTACCTTCCATAGTGCATAGTATGGGAAGGGGGGAAAAGGAGCCACTTTGCGGTGGAGACAAACTACCTCAGCCAGGTGATCAGGGTCAACCTCCACAGCAAGCAGTCACACTGACAATACGCACCCTTGATGTGAGGTGCTCAGAATGGAAATTCCTGCTGCAGTCCTCCCCAAATATGCACTCCCAGTCTAATCACGAGAAAAATACCAGACAAGTCACAGAGAGGGACGCTCCACAACTTACCTGAACAACCCTCTTCAACACTGTCAAGGTCATCACAAACAAGGAGAGTCTGAGAAACTGTCACAGCCCAGAGGCGCCTGGGGAGACCTGAGGACTAAATGTAACATGGTGTCCTAGATGGGCTCCTGCCGCAGAAAAAGGATATTAGGTCAAAACCAAGGCAAGGTGAATAAAGTACGAACCTTAGCTAATGATAATGTATCAATATTCATTATATGTGCATTAGTAATGTAAGCTATTAATAATAGAAGCAGCCTGCTGTGGGGTATATGGGAACTCTACTATTTTCACAATTTTTCTATAAATCTAAAACTATTTCAAAATAAGTTTATTTTAAAAATGTTTATAAAGAAAAAGATGACTGGTTTACCAGTCACATGAAGAAAATCAATGACATGAAAGTTAAATAGAAAAACCAACTCCAGAGGATACAGAGGTGACATTTTTGCAAACAAAGAGATTAAAAATGTATACTCCAGGTAGCACTCTGAGAGGGAATTTTAAATATTGCACCCAAAAAACAAGAATGAGATGATCTGAAAAAGGAAACATCTGAAGATGTAGAAGAGTTCTTGGAGAATAAGTAAATAATTACTGAAATTAAAACACTTACCAGGAAAGGCTGGAAGATAAAGACAAAGAGACCTCTTACCATGGAAATGAAAGACGCAGGCGCAGACCGACGGCATGAGGGAAGGGAGGGGTAGGGGGCCAGCCGGGGTGACGGGCCAGCCACCGGGACTTCCAAGGACAGAAGTGACCCCGGCAAACGCCTTGCCCTGCAGTGAGCCACGCGGACATAGGCACAAAAGACGTATAACTGATTGACTTTTACCTTTCTCCATCTACAGATGAAACATGGAAAAGCAGTTGCAGAACAGAATGTAAATAGTGGAACCAGGACCAAATGAAATAAAGGTACATCAGGTAGAATCTGGATGGCTGGAAATGGAAGGAGAGGTGAAGGGAAAAGTAGGGTAATATGCACATTGTGTAGTGAGGGGTCGAGAAATATTACTGAAGGTTGATAGAGTCAGAAGCAGAATTTTAGGTGCATAATTTAAAAACACAACTAGAAAAAATAAAAATAATATAAAAATTTTAAAATGGGAAGAAGAGGCTTTGGGAGATGAGCAACCCCAAATCCTCGTCTTATACAGTAGGACGTGAATAGAGAATGTCGGTCATTGGCAAGTGAGAAATAGAGCTGTGAGCAGTTTTATTGACTTATAAGGGAACTGTCGTAAGAACTAAACGGTTTTATTGAGAGAGATTGCCTCTAGGGAGAAGAAGTGGAGAAGGAAATTGTTGCTTGTATAAATTCTCTACTATTTTATTTTCATTTTCACTATTCATATGTATTTTTCTATTTTTTAAGATTTATTTTTGATAAGCTATTAATGTTCCTCAAGGACAGTTGGAATGGAAAAGAGAACAGGTGGGAGACGCTGCAGAACAAAACCGACACTTGACAACTGACTCGACATGGGGGCAGAAGATACGTCTCGGGTTTTGATCCAAAGTGCAGATAAGACTGAAGAGGCAAAGCAGTTGGTGGGACTTTCTGGGAGGGACAATATATGGTTTTTACAAGGCTGTTGTAATTGACAAGAAGTTACCAATGTTCATATTTGAGGGATATAAATGTTTTTAATGTTCGTAAAGGATATAGGTTCTTTTTAATTTTTTTTACTTTTTAATCCTCTCCTGAGGACATATTTATTGATTCTAGAGAAAGAGGAAGGGAGAGAGGGAGAGAGAGAGAGAGGGAAAAAGAAACAGTGATGCAAGAGAAATGTCCATCAGTTACCTCCAGTACCCACCCAGCCAGGGACGGAACTTGTAGTCTAGGCCCCGACCCTGACCGGGAATTGAACCTGTGACCTTTCCATGTATGGGATGATGCTCCAGCCAACTGAGCCACACCAGCCAGTGCCAGGGTCTTTTTTGTTTAAAGGTTGTTGCATCAACCAGGAAACAGTGCAGTGTTCTTCCAGATATAAAACAGGCCATCCTGTTCTTCCAAGATGCCCCTCTGGAGAAACACAGTTGCTGCTGAGAGCACCCATGCAGAGGGAGGGCTCCTGTTTGCAAGAAGCTCACCTCTGCACCAGCACAGGTGTTTGATACACCTTCCCAGGACTTCCCACCTATTCAGAATCCTGCCTACCTGCCCATACTCTCCCTGGGTGCAAGTAACCCATGCAGTTACCCCCGAACACAGTATGGACTGTGTACCTTGAGACTGTGAAAGGAAGGTGAGCTTCCCAGACAGAATGTCTCATGATAGATCCAGGCTTCAGTCCTACCTGAGGCTGAGTTCTGCAGAAGGTGATAGTTCAATCCTGGACCTACCACATTGGAAGCAGTATCAGGCTATATAAGTGGAACTGGCAGGCACGTAGGTAGGAACTGAGGAATGGGGCTCAGGAGTGGGAGGAGGACAGAGGCATGGGGGGAAAGGCCGAGTTGAACTGGATGAGCAACCAGGGGCAGAAGTGTAGAGGCTGCCAAGGGGTAAAGAGTCAAGGAGAGATCCCTGGGGAAGACATACATTCAGGAATGGGGGAAGAAAGAGGAGACTGAGGGGGCAACTGAAGGGATGAGAAGAATTAGAAAAGAACAAGTCATTTAAGTCCAAGGGGAAGAGTAGCAAGAAGGTGCTCAGCGGTCCACCATCCTGCCACAGAGCAAGAGCACCAGGTGGGGAAAGGCCACCTGGACATGGCAGACTGGATTTTTGGTGCATGTCCAGACTCAGAACAGGCTTGGGGGTGGGAAAGCAAGGCTCAAGGGAGGTCTGGGCAAGTCTGATCGGATGAACTCTATTTTCTCAATCAAGCCCCCAAAGATCATCCACAGGGAGTAAGGTCTTCCCATGGGAGACCTGGGGAAGGACAGGAGGCTCTAGAATGGCCACTGGAGAAATTGAAAACCTAAATCACCTTTCTTCCATTATGTTTTATTTACCAGTACAGTTTTTATAAGAGCATCAACTGCTCTAGTTTGGGGTAGGATTGCTGGTTTGTAGGTCCCCTCAATGGTCTGGTCACCTCTGGTGTACTAGCCACTTAGAGTAACGTAGAGCATTTGCTAATACCCCTGAGTTCCCCAGAATTCTTCGTTGGTCATCATCACACATCTCGCCTCATCCCTTGTCAGTGGCACTTAGAATTCCCTGTGCATTTGTAGTTATTTTATTTTGTATAATTAGCCTATCTGTTTTAACTACTACTTGGTATATACATTTTCTCTAATGAAGTGAAAATTTGTTCTGTCCGTCTTGCGTCTCCTTTTTCATTCCACTGACTGTCCCACTGCCATTTTTCTTCGGCACGTTTGGAAGACCTCCTTTCTCACTGCAGTGTTACCATCCTAAAATTTGGCTCTAAGCAATAGAAAACCTAACTAACAAGTGAATAAACAAATAGGATATTATCTTTCTCATATAATTAGAAATATTCAAGTAGGTAGTTATAGGAATTGGTTCAGCAACTCAGTAACGTCAATAAGTCAGACGAAGCCAACTCTTTTGGTCTGTTCCTTGTGGTAGTAAAATGGATGCTAAACTTCAACCGCCACATCCATGCATCAAACAGATAAAAGCGGAAGGGGCAGGGCCAAAAAATGTGCACTTCTGTGTCATTGGCCATAACGTGACAAATGGCTAGTACCTGTAAGAGAAGTTAGGAAAGTGTATATTTGTTTTTTTTATAACCTCTGGGTGTCCCATCCATGGCCCGGAGGCCACATGCAGCCCAGGACAGCTATGAATGCGGCCCAACACAAAATCATGACTTTACTTAAAACATTATGAGATTATTTTGGTTGTGTTAGTGTTTGTGTATTTAACGTGTGGCCCAAGACGTCTCTTCTTCTGGTGTGGCGCAGAGATGCCAAAAGGTTGGACACCCCTGCGTTGTAAGGGAAAGCAAGTGGGGAAGATTCTGCTGTTAGATGTTGGGTGAGTCAGACTAATGCCTGTCACAGCTGCCCCTTACAGACTTCTAGAATAGTCAGCTTATCTAGTGTTGCAATAGTAGGTCAAGTTGCATTTGACCTACTATACCTAGGGGTTGCCTTAATATACTTCCTTGTTTATCATTCCATTTCTAAAAGACATTTTTTTTTAAAAAAGGATATTTTTAAGGTTAGTCTCCCAGGCAGTTTTTTTCCTTCATACACATTTGTCTTGGGACCTTAGGAAGATATTTTAGAGAACCACTTCCAGACTTTCTACAGGCAAATAACTAAACTCTTCATTTTTAAAATGAACCAATGCCTATTTTTATGCTAATTCTAATTTCTGAATTTGAAAAATTGTGAAATGGATTTAGTTTTTCTTCTCCTACAGAACATTCCATTTTTACTCTCATTTTGACTCTTCCACAGTTGCTTTCATCATGAGAGCCAGTGAAAACTTAGAGCTGAAGGACAGCTTTAAACTGTCACAGTAAAGGGTTACAGTTCTTTTACTTTCGGTCCCACCCTCCTTTTTTCATTGGTTGGTTATTTAAGAACTTAATCCTGATCCAAGGGAAATGTTAACTGTTTGCTTCTTAGTAAAGGAAATATAATGTGCATGTGAACATTCATGTTTCTTTGTGTTGAAGGCCTCCTTTTTAAAAAATTAATTGTAAACAAAACTCTCATTGCTTGTAGATGACATGATAGTGTACATAGAAAATCCTATAGACTCGACCAAAAAACTACTCAACTTAATAAATGAATTTGGCAAAACAGCAGGATACAAAGTCAATATCCAAAAATAAAAGGCATTTTTGTATACCAACAATGAAACAGCAGAAGCAGAAATCAAGAAAAAAATCCCATTTGATATAGCAAAAAGAAAAATAAAATACCTAGGAATAAACCTAACCAAGGAGGTAAAAGACCTATATGCAGAAAACTATACAACACTGAAGAGAGAAATCAAGGAAGACACAAACAAATGTAAATATATACCGTGTTCATGGATCGGAAGAATCAACATCGTCAAAATGTCCATACTACCCAACACAATTTACAGATTCAATGCAATACCTATTAAAGTACCAATGGCATATTTCACAGACATAGAACAAACACTTCAAAAATTTATATGGAACCATAAATGACCCCAAATAGCTGCTGCAATTTTGAGAAAGAAGAGCAAAGTAGGAGGGATCACAATACCTGATACCAAACTGTATTACAAGGCCACTGTAATCAAAACAGCCTGGTACTGGCATAAAAACAGGCACATGGACCAGTGGAACAGAACAGAGAGCCCAGAAATAAACCCAAGTCTCTATGGTCAATTAACATTCGACAAAGGGGGCAGCAACATAAAATGGAGGAAAAATAGCCTCTTCAACACGTGGTGTTGGGAGAACTGGACAGCTACCTGCAAAAAAATGAAACTCGAGCACCAACTTACACCATACACAAAAATAAATTCAAGGTGGATAAAAGATTTAAATATAAGCTGTGACACCATTAAAGTCCTAGAGGAGAACATAGGCAGGAAAATCTCAGATATTTCACACAGCAACATTTTTACTGATATGTCGCCTAGAGCAAGAGACATAAACAAAAGAATAAATGAATGAGATCTCATCAAAATAAAAAGCTTCTGCACAGCTAAAGAAAACAGTATTAAAATAAAAAGAGAACCAACCGTATGGGAAAACATATTTGCCAACGATACCTCAGACAAGGGTTTAATCTCCAAAATATATAAAGAGCTTACACAGCTCCACTCTAAGAAGACAAGCAACCCAATTAAAAAATGGGCAAAGGACTTAAACAGACACTTCTCCAAGGAGGTTATACAGAGGATCCAGAGATATGAAAAGATGCTCAGTATCGCTAGCCATCAGAGAGATGCAAAATAAAACCACAATGAGATACCACTTCACACCAGTCAGAATGGCCATCATAAACAAAGCAACAAACAACAAGTGTTGGAGAGGTTGTGGAGAAAAGGGGACCCTAGTGCACTGTTTGTGAGATTGCAGACTGGTGCAACCACTATGGAAAGCAGTATGGAATTTTCTAAGAAAACTAAAAATGGATCTACCTTTTGACCCAGCAATTCCACTGCTAGGATTATATCCTAAGAACCCTGAAACACCAATCCAAAGAACCTACGCACCCCAGTGTTCATAGCAGCACAATTTACAATAGCCAAGTGTTGGAAGCAGCCTAGGTGCCCATCAGTAGATGAATGGATCAAAAAACTATGGCACATTTATACAATGGAATTCTATGCAGCAGAAAAAAGAAGGAGCTCCTACCCTTCGTGACAGCATGGATGGAACTGGAGAGCATTATGCTAAGTGAAATAAGCCAGGTGGTGAAAGACAAATACCATATGATCTCACCATTAACAGGAACCTAAACAACAAAACAAACAAACAGGCAAAGTTTAACCAAAGACACTGAAATAGAGAACAGGCTGACAGTGACCAGAGGGGAGAGGGGAGGGAATGTCAGGGGAAAAGGGGAAGGGTTTGCAGGAACAGATATAAAGGACACATGGACAAAACCAAGGGGTGGGGGGTGGAAACAGAAGGGAGATGGGGAGGGCTACGGGAGGTGGGCTGGGATAGGAGTAAAAGGCAGAAAACTATACTTGAACAACAATAAAATAAAGTGAAACGAAATGAATAAAATAAAATACACATAACGAAATTTATCATTTTAACCCTTTTTAAGTGGCATTAAATGCATTCACACTGTGCAACTGTCACCACCTTCCATCTCCAGAACTTTTTTCTTTTCCACCAGAAACTGTGTCCATTAAACAGTAACTCCCACCAACCTACCTCCCTCCCCCTGTTCACCACCACTCTACTTTCTGTCTCTATGAATTTGATTATTCTGGGGATCTCATATAAGTGATACCATACAGTATTTGTAACGGGCCTATTTCACTTAGCATAATGTGGTCCTCGAGGATCATCCGTGTTGTAACAGGTGTCAGAATGTTCTTTTTGAGGCTGAAATATATTTCACTGTATATACATACTGCATCTTATTAATCCATTTATGCATCAGCGGACTCTTGAGTTGCTTCACCTTTTGGCTGTGCACTTTCTGAGCCCTTTTGGGAGCCAGGCAAGTCCTCCCCGCAGAGCAGAGCATGCTGCGTCGGCTGTGGGTCGCCGAGGTGCGTGTGTCTGTGCCGGGAGGAGCACTGTCTGCTCAGGACGTGTCCGTGCAAGCTCTGGGTCTGCTGCTCATGTCATTAGACATGGAGCTACCATAGAGGAAAGCAGTTAATTTTGTCTGGAAGTAATTTTTAACTGATTCCTTTCGTTGTATAATTTGTAATACATAATTTAATTTGATAATACATATACAAAAGAGAATCACCTTTGATAGCTTCTAGTAATGGTGTTCACTGTGATGTAGATAATCACAGGTTCCCTAATTACATACGGCTTTGAAGTTTTTAACAATCTCTTTGTGAAAGGTTGGCCTTCCTAAAGAAGCATTCCCCAGGATTTCTTTGGCTTGTTCTCGTGTCCCAATATTCTCGGGAAGGGTAAGTCCATCCAGGCAGAGCTGGGTGTGGGTTATTTCATTTAGGAGGCCCCAGTGAATGGGATTATTTCCTGGATTCCATGACAGGGTCCCACTCAACAAAACCTGGAAGGTAGCGTGTGTGCTGGCTTTGGAGACACAAAGTTTGAGCCTGAATCCTAGATCTGCCTCTTTTGAATGTGCAAATGAGTGTGTCTGTCATTGAGCTCTAAGGGTACGCCAGGAACTCTTCTGAATATTGCAAGTCTTAATTCATTTAAGCTGCACAACAAGCCTGTCAGGAGAGTGACGATCAGGACTCCCGAGTCAGGGACAGCGGACTGTGGTGTGGCTGTGGGACCCCTGGCCATAGCGGATGCAGTTAATGAACGGTGGTGTCGGGCTTCAAACTCAGGCAGTCCAACTCTAGAACTGGAACTCTTAGCTATTCCACTAAACGGTCCTGTAGAAAGTGGGCCTTGTGGGGTCGAAATGGGGAGGGAAGAATAAAAGTGTTTGTGAAAACCATGGGACGGCAGAGCAGCACATAAAGGTTAGTCGAGGATGTTTTAATGATCCCCTTTTTAAAAACAAAAGTGGGCTTTCTTAGCTCTTTGGAAGCAAAATCTATTCCCATGAGGCCATGTGACCAGCACCTCTGGGGAGTCCAATTCAGGTGTCACCCAGTGCAGTTTCCAAGGGCTGCTGTAAACAAGCACCACCAACCAGAGGTCCCAGAGCAGCAAAAATTGATGGCCTCACAGTGCTGGAGGCCAGACGTCCACTGTACAGGTGTCAAGGTGCCTGCCCCATGTCAAGGTGCGGTGGAAGGATCTGCTGTGGCCTCTCTCCTCATTTCTGGCGGTTTGCTGGCAGTCTCTGAGGTTCCCCGCCTTCCACATCCCGGTCTCTGCCTCCACCTTCACAAGGCATTCTCCCTGTGCGCATGCGTCCAGATCCCCTTTTCAAGACACCGGCCGTATTTGATCAGGGACCTTCCTACTCGAGTGCCGCCCCATCTTCAACTAAAGGCATCTATAGCACCCTTTCCAAATAAGCACGCATTCTGGGACTTGAACGTGAGAGTTCGGGGTGGGGGGAAACAGTTCAGCTCGTAACACCAGTGTGTCCTTCTGGTCTCAGCGGTGCCACGACGAGTGGGGGCGAGAATGAGCGTGAGGACCTGGAGCAGGAGTGGAAGCCCCCAGATGAGGAGTTAATCAAGAAGCTGGTGGATCAGATCGAATTCTACTTTTCTGATGAAAATCTGGAGAAGGACGCCTTCCTGCTGAAGCACGTGAGGAGGAACAAGCTGGGATATGTGAGCGTCAAACTACTTACGTCCTTCAAAAAGGTGAGGCTTCCTTGTCAGAGCTGCCTCCAAAATTTCAAGGGTGTTTTGGGTTATAGGTCTAAATATTTTTTACCCTTTTGAAACCAAATGACTAGTGATTTTTTTACTTCCTCTCAGGGGTGAAAAGTGAAAAACGATCAGGGGAAGGGATTTAGAATTGTTACTAGAAATATTATCTCACACTCGTAAAAGGTCCTGGGTGTTGGGACATATCTCAGCAGTAGTCTTGTGAGACGCCTACTAGGCCTAGAGTTATATGAAATGCAAGTGTTTTATTTGTCAAGTTGAGTGAACAAAAGGAGGAAGGAGTGCTCAGAACTCTGGGAGATGGGCCTCCTCCAGGACGTTGGCAGCCTTGGCTGTGCAATGCTGGCATCCTTGTCAGGGGTGGGGTGTGGGATGTCCACCTGTGGCTGCCGTCTGGGCAACAGACCACGTGACCTCACTGTGTGCACATCTGGCAGCTGAACTGTTTGCCTGCTTCTCGAAGAGGCTGCAGACCAGTTGGCCTAAGAAGTCCCTGTCTCTTGGGGGAAGTGTGTTTGTAGAATGGAAAGCATGATGTGCCTGTTGCATAATGAGGTGTGTGACGAGTGGGTCGTGGCCATGCTGTCAGGGAGACAGGGGAGATCTTTCCCCCAGGGCTCTTCCCGGCCTCACCTCCGGGAATACTCTGCCCTCTTCTGCTGCTCTCTTTCCCTTATTCATTCATCAAACGTATTCATCCTCTATGCCGAGTACTGTGTTAGCCCAGGAATGCAAAGGAATTGGGCGTCCCCCTGCCTTTCCCAAGTCCACTGAAGGAGAGTGATCAGTGAAGGATTACAGTGTGACCATCGGCAGCACCACGAAAGAGAACAAAGCACTGCTGGGGGTGAGTTGATTAGAGCAACTAACCCTGCCTGGAGAGCTGAGGTCTTCCCAGAAGTGATGACATTCAGGTTGCATCTTGGAGGATGATGAGTAGGAGTTTTCAAGGCACTGGAGTGGGGAGGGCATTTCATGTTACAAAGGAAAAACCCATTCTTCCTCTGTGTGTCTCCTTTACGTCACGCTGTTGCCTCAGTCACACTGCTGCTGCCAGGTGTGAGTGGGGACTCCCTCACCAGGCATTTCTGACGCCAGCTGGGTGCCCTACAGTCTGACTCGGCCCTGACACTATCTACCTGGAGACAGCATCAGACCTCAGGGGGTTAGGGCTCCGCCCCATGAGACTGCCCCCACTTCAGATGACAGTCACAAGTAGTAGGTCCCAGGTGACCCACAGCTTCTGTCTGACTTAGCTGCAAGTCAAAGGTTCTTGTGACCTCTTCCCGTTGGATTCAGTTATTTGCTAAAATAGCTCATAGAACTCAGGGAAATGCTTACATTTACCAGTTCATTAAAGGGCATGACAAAGGATGCAGATGGACAGCCAGGTGAAGAGGTGCATAGACCAAGGACTGGAAGGGTTCCCAGCACAGGAGCTTCTGTCCCAGTGGAGTTGGGGTGCACCGTCCGCCAAGTAGGTGGATGTGTTCACCCACCTGCCAGCTTTCCAACACCCCTACTAGGATTTTTTGGAGGCTTCTTCACAGAGACATGATCAATTATTAACTTCATTTCCACCCTCTTTCCCCTCCCTGGAGGATGTGGGGGCTGGTGAAAGTCCAAGCCTCTGACCATGGCTTGGTCTTTCTGGTGACCAGCACCATTCCAGGAGCCTTCGGAGCCCAGCCAGAGTCACCTCATCAGAACAGAAGATGCCCCTGGTGCTCTTTTCCCTGAGGAATTTACAAAGGTTCTGGGAGCTCAGTGCCAGGAATGAGGGCGAAGACCAAATACATATATTTCTTCTTATAAATAACAGTATCGCACATGTGCAGAGGACAATGAGCAAGCCCTTCCATGCAAAGTGTCTGTGGGGGACCCCAAAATGTTGCAGCTAGGGGAGTCATCTTACACACTTCTCTTTCCTCCCCAGGGACCCTGGGAGTCACCCTGATTTTCTTTGCTTTTCAAGTTGTCACTTACGGGTCTGTGTAGGAAGGGTCTTCTCTGTTGCATGCCGCCTTCAGAGTGGACACAGACTCCCCAGTCCCTCCATAATGACAGCAGAGACCCTTTTTTTTTAAAGGGTTGCCTGGTAATCGTAATAGGAAACCTGTATGACAAAGGTAACAAACAGGGAAGTGACAGTTTCTGAAAATCTCACAAACGTCTTGTAGTCAAACAAAGCCCACAGCTGCCTGGTTCCTCTTCTTAGCTGCGCTCCTTCTGAAGCTGGCAGGCACAGGCCCCCACGCTCAGACTGAGACCCTCCAGCGGGCCTGGCCCCCGGCTCCAGGGGGCTGCTGGAGGGCTGCTGGGTCCTTGCCAGAGCCCACTTTTCTCTTGACTGGGTGTTCCCCACCCCCTCAGCCTCTGCAGCCCTCTGAGTAAGGCAGCCCCACCTACCTCCCTGCCCCCGCCCAGGCATGCTTAGCTCAGACTTCAGGTTCAGGCTCAGGCTCAGGCAGTGCACAGGCCCTCTCTCCCGAATGCTCCCTCCCTGACCAGGCTTGGAGGAGGCCCCCACGTTCTGCCCTGAGGAGAACCTCTGCTCGGCCCTCCTGCAGCCTGGCACTGATCTGCAGCCTTCACCCTTTCTGGATCCCGAACTGTGTCAGTTCCGCCGAAGCCCAGCCCTTGCCCGGCACCCACTTCTCTCTGCCCTCAGTCTATGTCATGGTGATCAGCATGTTGAGTCTCCATGGTGGGGGGCTGTGGTTCCCACATTCAAAGTCTAGATTTGGGCCGTTTCATCCGGAGGCTGCAGGCTAGAGTGGACAGTGTCCTCTCTCCTGGAGCGGCCTGTACGACTGATGGCCCTGCCCAGGTTCTCCCTATGCTGCTCTGGGAGGGAGCACTCCCTTCTTGAATCCTGGGGAGCACCTGGTTTGGTCTCAGGGTTCCTCTGCAGAGCAACTGCCCTGGCCTGGCCTCGGAGGACTCGGGGTAATCTTGGGGTGATCTCGCCATTGTTGCATCAGGCCACCCACCCCACCCACCTCCCCCACCTCTTCGGGATGACTCATTCTCCCTGGCATTCCCTTCAGTGGAGGTGGGCCTCATGAAAATTACTGCTTTACGATATAAATATAGCTTTCACGTACGGCAACCTTGATACACACAATTTCCACTAAGTGAGGAGGGATCTATTTCAGCATGCCCCGTGAGGCCCAAGTTGGATTTAATTCCAAGTTGAAACAGGACACATTATTTCCAGGAGGTATTGCAGTGGAACATGAAACACCTTTTGGAGCCTCCTGTGTAGCAATATATAAATGCAGAAATACAACTTTGGAGAGGCATTGGAATGTTAAAATCTCTGAGTCCTTTCAAAATGATAGCATGTAACATTTGAAATAATGACAGCATCTAATATTTATTGAGTAGTCACTGGGAGCCAGGCACTATTTTAAGTTGTGTGTGTGTGTGTGTGTGTCTGGATGTAGATATGTACGTACATATGTATTTATTCAGTTAATCCTCAGGCCAGCTCGGTGGGGTAGGCATATTAACATCTCCATTTCACAGATGAGGAAATTGAGGCATTGAGCAGCTGAATAGGGCCTTGGCCCGAAGCCTGCAAGTTTGACCTGTAAACTTATGCAGAATAGAGTATCTGCGGCACCACGGAAAGTTCAGTGGGACCGCACAGCTTTAAACTGTGCTGCTTCCCTTGACATTGTATGAAGTGTGTTCGCTCACTCACTTATTCACTAGGTTTTCCAGTGCCTGTCCACACCCAGTATGATTCTAGATACCAGTGTTCTGGAGTAAGGAAAGGTGGGAGAGCGATTACAGGGGACACAGGTGGACAGAGACATGAGGTACCATTTTAGATTTGCTTTGTGTTCTTCAGGTGAAACATCTCACACGGGACTGGAGAACCACGGCACATGCCTTGAAGTACTCAGTGACTCTCGAGTTGAATGAGGACCACCGGAAAGTGAGGAGGACCACCCCTGTCCCACTCTTCCCTAATGAGAACCTCCCCAGCAAGATGCTCCTGGTCTATGATCTCTACCTGTCCCCCAGGCTGTGGGCCCTGGGCAGCCCCCAGAAGAACGGGAGGGTGCAGGAGAAGGTGATGGAACACCTGCTCAAGCTCTTCGGGACCTTTGGCGTCATCTCCTCAGTGCGGATCCTCAAACCCGGGAGAGAGCTGCCCCCTGATATCCGGAGGATCAGTAGCCGGTACAGCCAGGTGGGGACCCAAGAATGTGCCATCGTGGAATTCGAGGAGGTGGAAGCGGCCATCAAAGCCCATGAGTTCATGATCGTGGAATCTCAGGGCAAGGAGAACATGAAAGCTGTCCTGATCGGTATGAAGCCGCCCAAAAAGAAACCTCCCAAAGACAAGAACCAGGACGAGGAGCACACTGCCAGCATCCCCTGGAGCAAGTCCCTGAACAAGAGAGTTGAGGAGCTTCAGTACATGGGTGACGAGTCTTCTGCTAACAGCTCCTCCGACCCGGAGAGCAATCCCACGTCCCCTATGGCTGGCCGGCGGCATGCGGTCGCCAGCAAGCTCAGTCCTTCTGGCCACCAGAATCTCTTTCTGAGCCCGAATGCCTCCCCGTGCTCAAGTCCTTGGAGCAGCCCCTTGGCTCAACGCAAAGGTGTTTCCAGAAAATCCCCGCTGGCCGAGGAAGGCAGGCTGAACTCGAGCACCAGCCCCGAGGTCTTTCGCAAGTGCACAGACTACTCCTCTGACAGCAGCGTCACTCCCTCCGGCAGCCCCTGGGTCCGGAGGCGCCGCCAGGCCGAGATGGGGACACAGGAGCGGAGCCCCCGAGCGAGTCCCCTGTTGTCTAGGAAGATGCAGACTGCGGATGGGTTACCTGTGGGTGTGCTGAGGTTGCCCAGAGGCCCTGACAACACCAGAGGATTCCATGCTGGACATGAGAGGAGCAGGGCCCATGTATAAATAAATGCCTTCTATTTTTAATACCAGGTCCATTACAAACTGCCTCTGTCTTCAAGGTTCTGACAAATACCTGGCATGACATAGAAGGAAATGAAGTCCCCTTCAAAGATATTTGCATACATGTAAACCTCTTAATTTATATATTTGTAATGTATATGAACTGTCTGGTACGCTCTGGTTTAAGACAGTCTTCTAGCTCAGGACGCCCCCCCTCCCGGCGTGCCCACAGCTCTGACACCGCCCAGCCTGTCACTGCCCGGTTCTGCTGGGGGGCGTGGCTCCCCAGGGAAGGTCTGCAGGGGGCTCTTCTTTGCGGTAACTGCCCCGTCCTTGCTTGGCTGTGCCGTGGTTTCCTGGGCGCACAGAGGAATTCTGTCGTGTAGTGGCAACTACTCTAAGCCTGTAGCATGGTGTCTCCCAGGACCTAATGTATGTTTCCTGTCAAGTGAATAAATAATAAAACGCTCGACTGGGAGTGCTGGCCCTGAAGTCATAGACTGCGCCTGACAAAAGTCTGCCTGTCCAACACGGCTGTGGTTAGCGTGTCATGAGGCCCTGGGGAGCTTAACCGAGACATTTCTTGAATGTGCCCCAGGGTAGCCTGAGGCGGGCAGAGTTTGTGCAGATGTTAGAGCGCCACACCTCTCCTCACAGTGATTCACAGAGCAGGAGAGAGCTCAGTGCAGACCAGGGTCCCGGGTGTGCGCCCGGACCCACAGCGGAGACTTCACCTGGGGACCTGTTAGAAATGCAAATGCTCGGGCCCAGTGAATCAGAAACTGTGGGAGAAGGGCCTGGAATCTGGATTTTAACAAGCCCGCCTGTGATTCTGAGAACAAAGCTGTGGGACTAGAAGTCACACAGAGCAACTCCCATGTCCCAGACCCCACTGCCTAGTTCTGTGACCTCAGGACAGCTCGTAGCCCCACCCAGCCTCACTGTATCCCTGCAAGGTGCTTTGTCCTAATGTCAGTGTCTGAAATGCAGTTGGCCCTTCATGAGTGGTAGCTCCTTTTCCTGGGGTTAATGTCTGTTGTCACTAGAAGCTGGTTTGGTGTCGCAGAAAGAGCACTGGCCAAGATTTCAGTGTTAGCTTCTCTGTTTGCCGGTTGGAGAGATTTGGGGCAAGTCACTCCATGGATTTCGTTAATAATTATTGAATACTGGTTAGGTGCCAGGAACTATGCTAAGAGTTTTCCATGCGTTATCTCATTTCATTTTCCCAACAGTCGCACAAGAAAGGTTCAGGTGTCATCTCCGTTATACACCGGTAGAAACACATTACGTGGGGAAGTAACCGACCCATCCAGACGGTGGGAGCTGGTTTGAGCCCAGTAGTGTGCCTCCAGAACCCACCCTGTCACCGCCGGACGGGACCTAGCATCTCCAAACCTCTCCATCCACGTTAAAAATAAAACGCACAAAATGTGTGCATGTTTACTTAGCACCTCCTATGTGCTAGAAATTTTGCTAGAAACATTCTTTGGGTTTTCCTCTGAGTGGCCCATGAGGTGTTATGCCCATATTACCCAGGGAGCTGCCAGGTGGGGTCGTGTGGCACCCATTGTGAAAGTGGGAAAAGACAATGTCTTTTAAATTACACAGCTCTATGCCAGTGATGATTCTTACCTGCCGATTCTTATCTGGTTAGTAAGGTGGCATGTCCCTTTGAAGACCCAGAAGAAGTCCTATTAATTGGTAAATGCCTCCAGGAATTACTCAGATCTGCCATTTCCACCACTGCCAGCCATAGGTGGCACAGCGGCTGCCCGGCCCTGGGCCGTGCCCAGCCCACTCCAGGCCTCTCCGCGCTTCACTCCCGACTCTGCCTCCGCGCGCCCACCTGCTCCTGGCCACAGCCCTCTGGGCTTCACCAGCACCCGGCCTGGTGACCTTCAGACTCTTCCACTCCTTTATGTACACAAGCTACAGCTGTATTTTTAGATTCAATCTTGTGGGTCATAATTTCTTTGAAAAATACCTATACCTTCACCTTTCTATGTGAATACAGATGAACTTGGCCTTCTGTTTATAACATTGCCCTATATGACTTTAGGAAGTAACCCTAAATTAACCCAGCAGATATGGGCTCTAACTGTCCAAATAAATAACTGTTTGACCTTGAGCAAGTCACTTCTCTTTGGGATTCAGAGCTTCCCTGTCCAACCAGCAGATAACACTAAGACGCTCATTATTAAGGCCATGCACTCGCAAGTGCTTTGTGAACCGACAAGTCCTTTGGAGATGTTAATCGTCGCCCTCTGCTCTTCTAGTGTTCTTGTGCTCACCTCAGCCTCACATTGGAATCACCTAGAGGGCTCTTCAAAACTGCCCGCTTCTACCCTGAGACAGTCTGATTCAACTGGCTCTGAGTGAGGCCTGGGAATCAGTGGTTTTTAAACCTCTCCGGGAGGATCTAACGGGCGTGCAATGTGAGAAGCATGGGCCTGTCAGTGTGAGGAGGGCGCTCTGAACAACTGAGGGGCCTTAGACGCATCCATCCCCTGCTCCTCCTTCAAGGATCAGCCTTTGTAGACCTTGCAGACCTTTGCCCCCAGAGACTCTGAGCACCTTGCTGAAGAACCAGCTATTTCTATAAAGCTCTGGCCAACCTCTCAGCAGGAGCATGGGCTTCCTGTTTATTAGCAGAGCAGGACTTTCTTGAATAACTTGACTGGGAAACTCAGCCAACAGTATTTTTACAGATGTTTCATTGTTTTTAATTAAAACCAGCTTTTTCTCCATATCGGGACCCAAAACTTGCTGGACATCTCCCCTTGGGGTGCTGGCAGAACATTCAGACTCCACACACACGTCCAGATGCCCTCTTCCAAGTGACTTAGCCTCTCTGTACCTCCATTTCCTCTCCCCTACAAGGTGGATGATGCATGATTTGTAAGAATTCAGTGAGTTACTATCTAAAATGCTTGCTGACTTGCACATGGCAGACACTCAGAGAATGTGAGGGTCTCATATTTACACCTTTTTCTTCACCATTTTCCACATTCAGTGGACAACTCAGAGCTGTTGGTTCTAGCTCTGGAATGTTTCTTACATGCTCCCTCCTCCCCGAGTCCTTACACCCATCTCCCAAGACCTTCCAGTTTCTTGTCCCCTTTAACCTCCCTCATAATGCCCTCAAACCCATCTTACACTCTGTTTGCATAACTTTCCTACTAAAAAAAAAAAAAAGTTGCTGGCTGCCCCTTCCCTAAACACAGAATAAGGGCCAAACTGCCCCAATCCCCACGGCTGCGCGTCTTCAGGGCAAGGCCCTCTGGACATGAGCTCAGCTGATCCAGAAGCGTGTCCCTGCCTGCGTTTCCTTTGCCATTGCATCACTCCAGGGTGTGCCCGGGCTGAAAAGGGCTCTGTTTGCTCTCTGCCACACAGGCTAAAACACATGAGAAAGGACTCTTTGAAGACACATTGGTCACCGATTATTTTTGACTACTTCTCTCAAAATGCGAACTCGCTTTTCCCAATAGTATTCAGCTGCACAGTCTATCCCGGTGAGTGGTAAAGAAGATGGCAAAGCACCCAGAACTAACACGAAAGGACAAAAGGAGTGAACACTAGGGAATGCTGACTTCTGGCTCCCAGCACGACCTTCGACCCTGGTGAGGGCCCACTCCCTAACAGAAATGTGATTCTGCCGGCCACAGCCTGAGTCCTTCACGACAGGAAGCACCCTTCACAACCATGAGCGTTTTGATGGGTCAGCCCTTTGTGACATTGCCAGTGCAGCAGGAGTCAGGCTGGGCCCTCATTGCTCTGGGAGCAGGAACAAGTGCAGTAGGGTCACGTCTGGGGCAGCCCAACGGGGTAAGCTGAGCAACTTTCACCACGACCAGTTTCTAGTTGAGCAGCTGTTTGCACAACACTCCTGATTTGGAATCAGCTATGGGAAGAGCAGAAGCAAGTGAGACATGTCTCTTGTTACTGTACACAGACATCTAATTAAAATCCGTAGGCATCCTATGCTGGGCGGCAGGGGGCGGGGGGCGGGGCAGGGGGCGGTGGTAATAAATAGCGGACTGAAGTGCTTTGGATGAAAAATGCAGCCTGAATGGTCCTTGCCCTTATCTGTAACTGGAATGTGCAGTAGGTTCAGACCTGCTTTCTCAACAATGAGCTTATAATTGATTCACCTTCAAAGATGAATTTGAGAAAGTCAATTTGTTAGAGCTTTTCAGAATGGTAGACCCTGGAGGCAAATTTCTCTCATTGGTTTGCTCTTTTTGCGCCCTCTAGTGTCCAACCTGTAACATAACCCTGTCTAAACGGATTACAATCCCACACTTGCATGGAGTCCAATTTACACTTTCATGGTTGGGGAATAAGAAAGTCTAAGTTCCAGCCTTGCTGCTTGTCCGACTATGAGTCCTGTCTAACCTCTCAAAGCTGAAAAATGATGGTATATATCTACACAGGTATATACTTACTTTCTTGTAAGTTTTAAAGGGGGTAATATATGGAAAATACTTCACATAATACTACCTTAAAGAAATCGCTCAAAAAAAAAAAACAACAACAACAACAACAACCAAAAAAACAAAGACACATCACAATGAAAACTTTCATCCGTAAACTCATCCTAAGAAGTACAAGAAAGACTTGTTTAGTGTATTGATCACTTTGCACTGCAGTCAATTATTCCTGCACCATTTCTTTGCTGGATTATGAGCTACGAGGTAAAGACCATGTAACCTATCTAAGTCTGGCCCATGGCTGGAGACCAGGGAGTACATGTTGCATGGATACTGAATAAAAATTTGTCTTCCTCACCCTTAAAAGTACAGTGCACTGTGCAATACAGCGCACTCTACTATATACAGTGTACTATACTATACAGTGCACTACACTATACAGCACAACACACTACACTATACAGTGCACTACACAATACAGCACACTACACTACACTATACAGTGCACTGCACTATACTGAGCACTGCACTATACAGCGCACTGCACTATACTATACTATACTATACAGTGTACTATACTATACAGTGCACTGCACTATACAGTGCACTACACAATACAGCACACTACACTATACTATACAGTACAGTGCACTGCACTACACTATACAGTGTACTACACAATACAGCACACTACACTACACTATACAGTGTACTGCACTATACTGTGCACTGCACTATACTATACAGTGCACTATGCTATACAATCTACTTTGTACAGTGTACTATGAATTCAGTCATTCCAAACATGTAGCAGACCCTTTCAGAGGCCACACACATTCCAATGGCTTCACGACAACTCTTGTCTGAAACAATCTGGCCCTGGAGTGTACCTTGGAGCATCTGTAACTTCCCATTGTAATGTATGGAAAAGTATATTCTGTGTGATTAAGCCCGGGAGGGGGACTCCTGAACTCTGGTCCCCGAGGAATCTGAAAAGGAGTGTGAGTACCTAGGGGAGATGGGAGGAATGAAGGGACAGAGCCCACGTCTGCACGGAGAGGCCGCTGATGGTCCTGAGGCAGCACAGTAAGAAGCTAAAGAAGACCACCCAATGTGAGCAATTTACAGCCAACCAATTAATCACAAGGTTGTATCTTCCCTAACCAAGGACACTTAGGAGCAAATGATTTACATATTCCAAAATGTTCTGAGACAGAATAGCCTTGGTCCCAGTCACTCTCTGATAATAAGCGAAATAAGCCAGGCAGTGAAAGACAAATACCATATGATCTCACCCTTAACAGGAAGCTAATCAACAAAACAAACAAACAAGCATAATATAAACAAAGACACTGAATTTGAGAACAGTCTGACAGTGTCCAGAGTGGGAGGGGAGGGAATTTCAGGGGAAAAGGGGAACGGTTTAGAGCAACAAGTATAAAGGACTCATGGACAAAAACTATGGGGGGGTGGAAATGGGAGGAAGGTGGGGAGGGCTGGGGCGGTGGGCTGGGGCGGGGTAAAAGACAGAAAACTGTACAATATCAACAATTAAAAAATACTGATAAAAAAAAAACTGTACCAATGTATTGGAAATCATCTTAAAACAAAAACAAAAAAAAAAAAAAATGAAACTAAGCAGAAAATAACCCTGACCCCTCCGTACACACATTTTGATGAGTCAGCATATTGAAGGAGACACCTGGAAAGGTAACGCATATTCTGTTAAGACCTCCCCTGAGAACTCCCTTAGGATTCCCACCAGCTTAAAAAAAAGAAAAGAAGCCTCAAGACAAAGGACCCACGATGCATTCTTGCTAGAACACGTCCACCCCCCGTGTCTCTGCTCTCTTTCTCCTGAGCTCTAAGAGAACCTGTGCAACTTGCAAGCAGGGAAGCATTGGGCGGCAGCAGCTCCTGTTGGACTCACCCCTGAACTTGTCTCCAAGGCCTCCTTTTTCTCACTTTCCAGTGAGTGCACTTCTTTTTCGGTGACTCCTATTTCTCAGTGAGACAAAACAGTCCCACCTAGGCTCTCTCCTATTGCTTTTTCTATCCTAACCCCTTCCTTATTACACTGTCCCTAGCTTTAACAAATGCACTCTAAAAATCACCTGGGCTCCGGTTGTGAGATCCTTCCTGCACGAAGTCAAGAACTCATACACTACAGGCCAGTAGGAAGCAGACCCACTCCAGGCCCAGTCCCTGTCCTGTAACAGTCCCATCCTGAAGCGCTTGGAATATACTCTGAACCAGGGGTGTCACACTCATTTTCACCGGGTGCTACAGCAGCCTTGCGGTTGCCTTCAAAGGGCTGAAATAATTTTAGGGCTGTATAAATGTAACTACTCCTTAACTGTTAAGGAGGTGAAATTACATTCGGCCCTTTGAAGGCAACCTCGAAGCTAATGTGGCCCCTGGTGAAAGTGAGTTTGACACCCTTGCTCTGAAGGGTCGACTCAATTAACAGGTACCCAGATGAATTCAATTACACAAATGTACTTGAGGGTCCAGCACAGGTATCCAACCCACCGCCCACAGGTCACATGTGGCCCAGGATGTCTATGAATGAGGCCCAATACAAAATCATAAATTTACTTAAAACCTGTGTTTTTCCCCTCATCAGTTTTCATTAGTGTTTTTGTATTTAATGTGTGGCCCAAGACAACTCTTCTTCCAGTGTGGCCCAGAGACGCCAAAAGGCTGGACACTCCTGCAAAATGTCATCTCAAATGGTCATAGGGCAGACTTCAGAGGAAGAACAAACACAAATACATTTTTTATTTATTTATTTTATTATCCTAAAGTGATTCTACTAATACTTTAAGTCTACAAACCCACAGTGAAGAACAGAAAATAAACAACAAAGACAAGTAGATTTGTTCTGTTTTTAAATACAAGAAACATCATGTTAGAAATTTCAACTGTTTTTACTTTTTTTTTTCCTGTGGTCTTTATTTTTTTTAATATATTTTATTGATTATGCTATTACAGTTGTCCCATTTCTCCCCCATCATTCCCCTCCACCCTACCCACCCTCTCCCACCCACATTCCCCTCTTTAGTTCATGTCCATGGGTCATAAGTTTTCTAGCTTCTACATTTCCCACACTATTCTTGCCCTCCCCCTGTCTATTTTTTCCCATTATCTATGCTACTCATTCTCTGTACCTTTTCCCCCTCTCTCCTCCTCCCATGCCCCTGTTGCTGCTAACCCTCCATATGATCTCCATTTCTGTGGTTCTGTTCCTGTTCTAGCTGTTTGCTTAGTTTGCTTTTGTTTAAGGTGTGGTTCTTGATAGCTATGAGTTTGTCTTTTCACTGTCATAGTTTTATCTTCTTTTTCTTAGATAAGTCCCTTTAACATTTCATATAATAAGGGCTTGGTGATGATGAACTCCTTGAACTTGACCTTATCTGAGAAGCACTTTATCTTCCCTTCCATTCCAAATGACAGCTTTGCTGGATAGAGCAATTTTGGATGTAGGTCCCTGCTTTTCAAGATTTCAAATATTTCTTTCCAGCCCCTTCTTGCCTGTAAGGTCTCTTTTGAGAAATCAGCTGACAGTCTGATGGGAACTCCCTTGTAGGTGACTGTCCCCTTATCCCTTGCTGCTTCTAGAATTCTCTGCTTCATTTTAATCTTGGCTAATGTAATTACAATGTGCCTTGGTGTGTTCCTCCTTGGGTCCAACTTCTTTGGGACTCTCTGAGCTTCCTGGACATCCTGGTAGTCTATTTCCTTTGCCAGATTGGGGGAGTTCTCCTTTATTATTTGTTCAAATAAGTTTTCCACTCGTTGCTGTTCTTCTTCCCCTTCTGGGACCCCTATAATTCGGATGTTGGGACGTTTAAAGATGTCCTGGAGGTTCCTAAGCCTCTCCTCATTTTTTTGAATTCTTGTTTCTTCCTCGTCTTCTGTTTGGTTGTTAGTTTCTTCCTTGTGGTCCACTCCATTGATTTGAGTCCCAGTTTTCCTTCCATCTCTATCAGTTTCCCATGCATCTTCCTTCATTTCACGTATTGTAGCCTGCATTTTTTCATCTAGTTTGTGAGCAAAATCAACCAATTCTGTGAGCATTTTGATGACCAGTGCTTTGAACTGTGCATCTGACAGGTTGGCTATCTCTTCACTGCTTAGAGGAATTGGCTCTGGGGCTTTTATTTGTTTTCCAGTTTGAGCCATTTTTGGTGGTTTTTTTGTTGTTGTTGTTGTTTTGGTTTTAGTCTGGTCGCGGCTATTACGTAGTGAGGGGGTGGAGCCTTAAGTGTCCCTCAGGGCGGGGCAGCCCAGTCGCTGGGTTGTGACGCTTTAGGTGGGGGCGGGGTCTGAGAAGGAGCAATGGCGCCTGCTCCGCTCTCTCCTGGACTCCGGCCCTTTCCGCTGCTTCCCCTTCACCTGGATTATCTGCGCACACGTGCGTGCTGTTACGTGGTGAAGAGCGGAGCCTCTGGCGCTCCCCAGTGTGGGGCAGCCCAGTCGCTGGGTTGTGACGCTGTATGTGGGGGTGGGGCCTGAGAGGGAGCAATGGTGCCTGCTCCGCTCTCTCCCGGATTCAGTCCCCTCCGCCACCTCCCCTCCGCCTGGACCGTCTGCACGCTCAAATATGAGACCACCTGGTCAGTCAGCCAGCCGCCTTGTGCGGCCTCACTGGGTCTGCACAGCTGCCCCCCTGTGCCCGGGGTCCGCCAGCTGCTGCCTGTGGGCCCGGGGACCGCCAGCCGCCACTTGTGCACCTGGGAACTGCCAGCCGCTGCTGCTTGCGTTCCTGGGTCCGCACCTCCACTTTCTCCTGCCGCGATTCCACCCCTCTTACCGGTCTGGATGAATGGTTGTTGGACTTCCGTACAGTTCAGTTTTTCTATAAGTTCTGGTTGTTTTCTTGTATCTAAATATTTGTTGTCCTTAATTTTGGTTGTGAGAGGAGGCACAGTGTGTCCGCCTACGCCTCCATCTTGGCCGGAAGTCCTGTTTTTACTTTTAAGGAGCTAAATTTTGGAACAGAAACTTGCTTATTCAGAGATGTACAGCCTCTTAAAAGATGGGGAAGCTGACTTTGACATTGAAACCTTACTAAAAACCGGTAATTGCAATAATTTAAGGAAGATGGGTTCTATAAAACCCCAGAGTACTTTGAAATTAATAGCTTCACAGCGGAACTTAACAGTAGGTCAAATGAAAGTGCTGGGCCTTGTAGTCTTTACGGATGGCAAATAACCAGATTTCAGGGCTGTAAAATAATTGTGAAGAACTCTTGGAGGGGATTCAATTCTGCATCCATCAAAATCTTACTGATCATCCAAAGAAAAAGAAGTTTGGGCACCTATGTGAGGAACTGGGATCCCTGTGAGAGAAAAAGTGAGGCCATACTGAGATTTAATTCTTTAAATTACATAAAAAACAAAATATCCATCAACTAAAACACATTACCTGTTTGAGAAATCATGTTAGATGTAAGACACTGATAAATTTAATTGCTTTAACTCTTTTCCTTGCTGAGTATAAAGAAGTAAATAAGACTTAGGTACATCCTTTTCTCATGGAGAGGCCTGCAACACACCCATAAACAAGACAATATCAGATAATAGTTTAAAAGAAATAAAACAATGTAATAAGATAGAAAATGACAGCAGGTGGGGCCGAAAGGTTATTTTACTTATTTTTTAATTTTATGATAAAAAATTTTTAAGCAAACACAAAAGTAGAGAATATAAGAAACTCTAATATGTTCTCCAGACTCAACAATTATCCATTTTCCCCACATTTACTTCATTAGAACTTTTCCTTCCTTCCTTCCTTCCTTCCTTCCTTCCTTCCTTCCTTCTTTCCTCTGTTTTCTTTCCCCCTCACTGGAGGAAATTTTTTTCATTGCTTCTAGAGAGAGAGGAAGGGGGAGAAGAGAGATGGAGAGAAACACTATGAGAGAGAAAAACATCAATTGGTTGCCTCTCATACATGTCCTGACTGTATGTGCTCTTACTGGGGATTCAATCTGCATGCCAGGTATGTGCCCTGACTGGGAATTGAACTGGCAACCTTTCAATTTGCGGGACAATGCCCAACCAACTGAGCTACACTGGCCCAGGCTGGGGTTTTTTTTTGTAATTTTTAGGGCAAATTTTCTGGACTTAATTGCTAAAATATTTAAAAACAGATCCTATTGATTATTCAATTCACCCCTACATACATCAGTATGCATCTCTAATAATTATGGGCCAGAGAGGTATTTCTAAAACTTTTGCTTACATTTATGATTCATTAAGTTATATTATATAAATTATAAATTATATAACAATATAACTAGACACTTAATAGTAATTATATTTATATAAATTATATAACACATTGTTATAAAATTATAAAAGAATTACCAAACATTATAAAACATTAAGAATAAAATGATATAAACAGCCAAAACCTAATCACCTAAACTAATTAATTGTTTTAATTTAGGTGCTTTTTCTTCCATCTTTTAGAAAACATTTTTATTACACTAGAAAAGCCTGTGGCTTGCTAAAGCATCATAAAGTGAACATGTCTGTCAACTTACCACTCTGGCACTCCGAGGGTTTTTCTTATTTACTGAAGAAGCTCATCATTGTCCTGTGGTTTCTCACATACTGGATCCATTCAACATTTCTTCTATCCCTATGTTTTCTGTAAACTGATCATTTGATCTAGACTCTGCACCAGGTCAAGTTCAGGAATAGTGCACAGCCATAATGGAGACTGAAGCAAAGGAAAAACCAGTAATAATGATCCTGCCATTACTTAAAATGTTGATATTTAGTTTATCAAGAATTTTTCCATTAATTTTGATTTTTAAAAATACTATATAGAAATGTTATTTTTCTGTGGCACAGCAGTGGCTGGTGGATGGGGCGATCCCACATTCATATGTAGCTAAGCCGGGAGGAACAACTGGGTAGTGAGACAAGTCATGCAACCCAGGGTTCCAGCACAAGAAAATAAAGCCTCAAAACCTCTGGCTGTAAAAACCTGTGGGGGTTGCGGCAGTGGGAGAAACTGCCAATCTCACAGGAGAGTCCATTGGAGGGGTCCATGGGATCCTAGAATGTACACAAACCCACCGACCTGGGAATCAGCACCAGAGTAGCATGTGAAAGGGCACAATTTGCTGGTAAGGAGCAAGGGAAGTGACTGTAAGGGGGATAAGAGGCATCGTTGCCTCTCTGACACCTCCCCCACATACAGAACCACAGTGCTGCGAAGTGGGTTGCCCCACCCTGGCAGAAACCTAAGGCTTCGCCCCTTACAATGTAACAGGTATGCTGAGGCAAAGAAATATGGCCTAAATGAAAGAACAGATCAAAACTCCAGGAAAAGAACTAAGCAATAAGGAGATAGCCAACTTATCAGATGCAAAATTCAAAACACTGGTAATCAGGATGCTCACAGAAATGATTGAATATGGCCACAAAACAAAGGAAGAAGTGAAGGCAATGCAAAGTGAAATAAAGAAAGATATGCAGGGAACCAACAGTGAAGGGAAGGAAACTGGGACTTAAATCAATGATCTGGAACAAAAGGAAGAAATAAACTTTCAACCAGAACAGAATGAACAAAAAGAATTTTAAAAAAATGAGGAGAGGCTTAGGAACCTCCAGAATATCTTTAAACATTCCAACATCTGAACCATAGGGGTACCGGAAGGAAAAGAGGAAAAGCAAGAAATTGAAAACTAATTGGAAAAAATAATGAAGGAGAACTTTCACAATCTGGTGAAGGAAATAGACTTCCAGGAAGTCCAGAAAGCTCAGAGAGTCCTAAAGAAATTGGACCCAAGGAGGAACACACCAAGACACACCATAATTAAATTACATAAGATTAAAGATAAAGAGAGAATCTTAAAAGCAGCAAGAGAAAAGGAGACAGTTGCCTACAAAAGAGTTCCCACAACACTATCAGCTGATTTCTCAAAAGAAACCTTATAGGAAAGAAGTATTCCAAGTCATGAAAGGCAAGGACCTACATCCAAGATTGCTCTATCCAGCAAAGATTTCATTTAGAATGGAAGGGCAGATAAAGTGCTTCCCAAATAAGGTAAAGTTTAAACGGAGTTCATCACTGCCAAGCCTTTACTATATGAAATGTTAAAGGGACTTATCTAAGACAAAGAAGATAAAAAACATGTACAGTAAATGACAGCAAATTCACAACTATCAACAACTGAACCTACACAAAAACAAACTAAGGAAACAACTAGAAAAGGAACAAAATCACAGAAATGGAGATCATATGGAGGGTCATCAGCAGGGAGGGGGTTAGGGAAGAATGGGGGAAAATGTACAGGGAATAAGAAGCATAATTGGTAGGTACAAAATAGGCAGGGGGAGGTTAAGAATGGTATAGGAAATGGAGAAGCCAAATAATTTATATGTATGACCCATGGACATGAAGGGGGGAAATGCTAGAGGGAATGGGGGTTGCAGGGCAGAGGGGGGTAAATGGGGAGAAAAAATGGGACAACTGTAATAGCATAATCAAGAAAATATACTAAAAAAAAAAGTGGTCCATGGAGGATGTTGGCTCTGACCATCACTGTTCAAAATTGTAGCAGATGTCCTAGCAAGCATAATTAGAGAAGATAGAAAAGGCTTCAAAGAGTAGGAAGAAATAAAATGCCTCCATCATGGATGACATGTAGAAAATCCCTAGGAAGCTACCAAAAAAAGCTTCTAGAACTAAGTGTGGATAGCAAGGTCATGGAATAGGTGAACATGCCAAAATCAATCATTTTTCTAAACTTACAAGTGGTCAATTGGTTGGAAATTGAAAGTCAAAAAATGTTACTGTTTGTAATAGCTCCAAAAAGAATATGATATAGTTAGCTATAACTTTAATGAAATATGTGCAGGATGTAAATGGTGAACGCTACAAATCACTGATAAAAGAAATCAAAGAAAATCTAAATAAATGAGGAGACATATTCTGTTCATGTATTAGAATATTCTCTCTATAGGTAAAATATCAAACTTACCCAATTGATCTGTAGATTAAAGGCAATCCTATGCAAATCCCACTATGATTCTTTGTAGATACAGGTAAACTCATGATAAAATTTACATGTAAAAGTCAAGGAACTAGAATACCCAGAACAATTTTGAAAGAGAAGTTGTAAGACTCGCACTTTCCTGATTTTAATATGTACTATAACATAGAACTGCAGTGATAAAAACAGGATGGTATGGACTAAAAAATAGACACATGAATAAGTGGAATAGCATGGAGACTCCAGAAATATATGCATAAAATATAGTCAATTTTAAAGTGTTTGATTGAAGAATAATTGACTTACAACAAACTGCACATATTGAAAGTGCACAGATGATAAATTTTGACATAAGTATACATCTATAAAACAACACTTAAATCAAGATAGCAAATATTACCATTATCCCCAAAATTTCCTTTTGTCTTTGGCAATCCTGTCTTCCTACTCCTTTCTACCTCCCTATTTTATCTCCTGGCAATCACTGATATACTTTCTATCATTTATGTTAGTTCACATTTCTTGAAATTTAATATTCATAGACCCATACAGAGGTACTTTGTTGTCTTGCTTCCTGAACTGGACGTAATTATTTTGAGAATGATCCATGTTGTGGCATGTATCAGTAGTTCATTCTTTTTTGTTGCTGTGTAGTACTCTACTGCATCCATTTTGCTTATCTATTCACTTGATGCTGGATGTGAAAATAAGAAAAAACCCCAGAGTGCCAGAGTGGTAAGTTCAGAGATGTGTTCACTTTATGATACGTTACCAAGCCATACTCTTTCAACTGTTCTAGTGTAATAAAAATGTTTTCTAAAAGATGAAAGAAAAAGCACCTAAATTTAAACAATTAATTAGCTCAGGTGATTAGGTTTTGACTGTTTATATAATTTTACTTTTAATATGGTCTTTATAATATTTGGTAATTCTTTTATAATTTATAATTCAGGTTGTATCATGTTTTGGCTATTATACACAAAGGTGCCATGAACATTCACGTATGAGTCTTGGACACGTGTATAGACATATGTTTCCATTCCTCTTCGGTAAATCCCTAGGAGTAGAATGGCTGGATGAAGTGGTAATTGTACGTTTAATTTTAAAGAAACTGACAAACTGTTTTCAAACTGTTTGTACCATTTTACATTCCCATTGGCAGTGTCTGGGAGTTCCAACTTTGACATACCTTCAGCAACACTTGGTTTTAGCCAGTCTAAAAGGTGTGTGAGGATAACTCATTGTGGTTTTAATTTGCATTTGTCTGACACTGAAGATCTTTTCCTTAGTTGAAGACGCTTTCTGGTGCATATTTGTCATTCATATAATGTCTTTTATGAAGTATCCATTCAAAGTTTTGACAAAGGTATGAGAGCAATTCTACAGATTGTCTTTCAACAGATGGTGGTGGAACAATGGAATATTCATATACAAAGTTTGAACCTCAACCTATACCTCACATCAAGTGCAAAAACTAAATAAAAATCATTCACAGACCTAATTGTGAAATTTTAAAAAATAACACTCAGTAAAAAATAAGAGAAAAATCTTGTGCTATTGGATCACAAAACAAAATTCTTTAAAAATTGATAAATTGGAATTCACTGAATTAAGAACTTTTTCTCTGTTAAAGGCACTAAGAGAATGAAAAAAATAAACCACAGACTGGAAGAAAATGTTTTCACATAACATATACGACAAAGAACTTGAATCCGGAGTATGTATACATACATACACAACTCACAATAAGAAAGTAAGCAACCTAATTTTTTTAATGGGCAAAAGACTTGAACACATACCTCCCAAAGAAAGTATACAGATACGTATATGAACAGCTGTTCACATCATTAGTCATCAGGGAAATGCAAATTAAAAGTCAGAATAAGATATCATTACATACCTATGAGAATAGCTAATGTAAAAATTCTGACTTCTGGTCAAGATGGCAGCATAGGTAACCACTGCTTGCCTCCTCACACAATCACATCAAAATTACAACTAAAATATAGAACAACCATCACTCAGAACTGTCAGAAATCAAGTTGAATGGAAGTCTGACAACTACAGAATTAATGAAACTACATCCATTCAGACTGGTAGGAGGGGTGGAGATGTGGAACGGGCTGGTCCCTCATCCACATGTGGTGAATAAAAATTTGGAAGGGATATCTCAGATGTGAGGAGTCCCGGCTCCAGACCAGGCCCCCAGCCCAGGATTGCAGTGCCAGGAAGATAAGTCCCCATAAGTCCTGGCTACAAAACCCAGCAAGGATTGAGTTGATGGAAGAAACTTCTGGAGTCCCAAGCAGTTTAAAGAATCCGCACATGGACTTACTCAGACTCACTCCCTCTGAGCTCCAGAAGTGGGATAGCATCTTGAAATGCACCAGTGGCATACAGGGGGGAACTGAAGTGTCTGGAATCCAGGTGAGAGCTGGGGGAGAGCTTCCTCCCAGACAGAAAGGCAAGCAGAGGCTATTGTCCCTTTTATGAACTCTGCCCACACAGAGCAGAGGGCTGTCAGGCTGGTGCCATATCTGAGACTCTATCAACCTGGATAACACTCTTTGCTGACCTGGAGACCCCCAGAAACTGTCTCACCCAACTTCTGAGTCCACCTAAGCTCCTTTTCCATATGAATGGCTAGTTTTGGCTCATAATTCACAACTTCCTAAATCCTATCAAACAAGCAACAGCAGGCCAGAATAAGCTCCCATCCCCTCATACCTCTTGCTAAGTGTCCCCAGGCCTGACACTTGCAGCAGCCAGCCTAGATTCACAGCTTGGCTTTGTCTGGGAATCTCCAAGCCAAGTACAAGTGGCAGCATCTCAGATTGCTTTATAGCTCATGCAGGGTGGCCCTGGCAGAACACAGGTGGAGGATGACCTTGGCATGCACCACCCAGGAAACCCCAAGGTCTGTGCACCCAATGGATAGCTATAGACCATGTTGGAGCATCACCAACCTGCCCCCACACAGCTGATCCTCCATAGAGGATGGACGTTTGTGTTGAGTGGTCACAGCCAGTCCTTCCAGCTGACTGGCCTGGGTAAATCCCTCCCACTGATCTCCCAACAGTAACCAAGACTCAATTACAAGAGGAGGGTGTACTTAGCCCACACAAAGGACACACTTCCAGTACCCAGCTTGGGTGATAGGGGAGGCTGTGCCACTGGACCCTACAAGATAACTACTATATTAAGCCACACTACCAAGACAGGGGATGATAGCAGCTCTACCTAATGCATAGAAACAAACCCAGGGAAGCTGCCAAAATGAGGAGACAAGGAAATATGGCTGTGTTGCAACCCTTCAAGACTGGGCAGGTCCATGGTATTCTTGCAGACAGAATAATATTCATGGAGATGTTGGGGTGTCTGGCATGCCTTTATTCATGGGTTGGTGAGCCACATACACTACAAGCTGCATGTCTCCCTGCATGTCTCATGTCGTGGCCCTTGCTCCCCAGTGTGTCACCCATCATGGCACCTGTCCCCTTGAGCATCTCCCATCATTGCCCCCAGCAGGGAGTCCCTCCTTGTTTAAGTACTAGAGGGCAACAAAGCCAGCAAGATGCCAGAACATTACATAACATTAACATAATTCTGTGCATGCAAACCTACTTCATGTTATGGGAACAGTTTATTGGACCCAGTCTCAAGGCTATGAGAACACTACTTATCAGGCCCCTCCAAGGCTATGGGAACCCTGCTTCCCTTAGTTACCCAGACACCTGGATAAGGAAGCCAGACTGCCTCCATTTACCCTACAATGGCCTAAATGAAAGAACAGATCAAAACTCCAGAAAAAGGCCTACACAAAATGGAGATGACCAATCTATGAGATGCAGAGTTCAAAACACTAGCAACAAGGATGTTCAAGGAACATAGTGAGGACGTCAACAGCACAAAAAAGATCCAGTCAGAAACAAAGGATATACTCATTGAAATAAAGAACAATTTACAGGGAAAGAACAATAAAGTGGATGAAGCCAAGAATCAAATCAATAATTTGGAATACAAGGAAGCAAAAAAACAACCCATCAGAACAACAAGAAGAAAAAAGAATCCCCCCAAAAAGGGGGTGTATAGTGTAAGCAGCCTCTGGGATAACTTCAAGCATTCCAACATTTGCATCATAGGGGTGCAAGAAGGGAAGAGAAAGAGCAAAAAGTTGCAAATCTATTGGAAAAAATGATGAAAGAAAACTTTGCTGATTTTCTGAAGGAAATAGACATGCAATTCCAGGAAGCACAGAGAGTCCCCTTTAAGACTGATGCAAAGAGGCCCACTCCAAGACACATCATAATTAAAATGCTAACAAAGATAAAGAGGGAATCTTTTTTTAAAAAGATTTTATTCATTTATTTTTAGAGAGAGGGGAAAGGAAGGAGAAAGAGAGGGAATGAAACATCAATGTGTGGTTGCCTCTCACACCCCCCTACTGTGGACCTGGCCTGCAACCCAGGCATGTGCCCTGACTGGGAATCAAACCAGTGACCCTTTGGCTCACAGGTCCGCACTCAATCCTCTGAGCTATACCAGCCAGGGCAAAGAGGGGACCTTAAAAGCATCAAGAGAAAAGCAGTTAGTTACCTACAAGGGAGTTCCTATAAGACTGTCAGCTGATTTCTCTAAAGAAACTGCATGCTAGAAGGGATTGGCAAGAAATAGGAAAAGCAGGGACCTACAGCCAAGATTGCTCTACCCAGCAGAGATGTCATTTAGAGTCTAAGGGCAGATAAAGTGCTTTGCAGACAAGGTAAAGCTAAAGGACTTTATTATCACCAAGGCATTATTGCATGAAATGTTAAATGGACTTATTCAAGATAAAGAAGATCAAAACTATGAACGATAAAATGGCAATAAAAACATCTATCAACAATTGAATCTAAATAATGAAGCAAACAAGAAAAACAGAGACAGAACCATGGATATGGAGAGAGTTTTCATAGTGGCCAGATGGGAGGGGTGGCGGGGGAATGGGTGAAGAGGTGAGGGAACTAAGTACAAATAGGTAGTTACAGAGTAGTCGTGGGAATGTAAAGTATAGTGTAGGAAGTGGAGTAGCCAAAGAACTTCTACACATGACCTACGGACATGAATAATGGTGTGGGGATTGCCTGAGGGAGTGGGGGTTGCTGGGTGGAGGGGGGCAAATGGGGAAAAATTGGAACAGCTGTAATAGCATAATCAATACAATATAATTTAATAAAAAAGAAAGTGGGGCCATGAGAAAGATAAGAGGAGAGACTAGGAGGCAAGAGAGACATTTAGATGATCAGCTCCAGGCAAAAATGGTCACCAGTACCCATTCTCTCTCTGTCTACTCTTTGCTATAGAATCTCCAACTCCCAGCTGGTCTAACAGCTACCCAGAATACAGCTTACATGCTTCCTTTCCCTTGCTGAAAGGTAGGGCTGTGTGATCAAGTTCTGGCCAATGGAATGAAAACAGAAAGGATGAATGACAGCTTCTGGGAACTTTCTTTAAGAAGCCTTGGCACATACGACTTTGGTTTCCTCTTCTGTTCTAATGACTGATAAGGGGTCATGATGGCCAGAGAGAGAACTGCTGTGTGAGGCTATGAGGTGACCCTGTAAAGAAGAGAACAAAGAGAAATGACTGGATTCCTGAGAACTATGTGGAGCGCAGTCTACCACAGCAGCCTTGAACTGCTTATCTACACACTTCCATGTGCTAAAGTAATAAACTTGGAGTTTAAAAAGAATCCTGACAATACAAAGTGCTGACAGGGTATGGGGCAGTCGGAACCTCGCGCATGACTGGCGGGGATGCAGTGTGGTACAGGACAGGCACTCCAGAGAACAGTTTGATATTTCCTCTCCAAGTTAAACGTGTAATTACTGTTTGACCCAGCAATCTCATCTGTACGTATTAGTGAGAAGTGAAAACATATATGTTCACACAAAACCTATACACTAATGTTTAATAGCAGCATTATTCATCGTTTCCCCAAATATAAATTTTTAAAATATGCTTCCATGAGTAAATGGATTTAAAAAGCTGTGGGAAGTCCACACAATGGAGCACTACTCAGTTACGAAAAGGAATGGGCTATTGTCACATAGAACAATGCGGATGACTCTGAAAAGTATTACGCAAAGTGAAAGAAGCCAGTTTCAAAAGACTAGCTGCTGTGTGATTCACTTCACGTGACTGTCTACAAAAGGTAAAACTACAGGAACAGAGCCATGGGGGCCAGGTGTGGGGACCGCAACTGATTAAACTGGGCAGCAGGAGGGGATTCTTTTGGACACTGGAGTCATTTTGTGGCCTGTTTACAGTAGTGATGACAAGAATCTATTAAACCTCATAGGACTACACAACAACAAAACTGAAGTCAATTGTACAAAAACTTTTTAAAAGTATAAAAGTGATTGATGGGGGATGGTTTCAACTGTGTCTGCAGCCAGATTCATCCTTTTCAGTCTCCCCCAGGAGACCTGCTTGGTGAATAGCCCAAGGCCCTGTGTTGGGAGCTGACCGCCGGGGCAGGCACGGTGAAGGCAGGGAGGAGGGCGGGCAGCCCAGGCGGAGCCACAGAAACATTTGGGAAGGATTCTGTTCTTCTTCAAAATCATCCTGGCTGTCAGGTGGAGAATGGATGTATAACAATGAATTATGGCAAAGGGCTTTTGCAGTTTTTAAAAAATGATTACTTAAAGAGAAGAGTAATCATACCTTGAGAAGAGAAGTCCCAATCATCAGAACATTTTACTGAAACTGAGGATGGATAGGAACAAGAAATCAGTTTGCTTTTAAAATGCGGTGTGGTTTCGTGGTTAGAGAGAATTTCCTTGCCTGGCCAGCTTCAATGATGAAGGGGCAGGGCTTCTTCCAAAGTATTTTGTTGGCCTTCTGCCTCAGAATAAACAAATGTGGTGTCTCCAGGCTTTTCAGAGGGTCCCAGGCAGAGAGTGACCCGATCCAAATCACACACACTTTACGGCCAGCTTCCTCCAGCTCACGGCTTGGGTCCTGTTGCTATAAACATGGCACTCGGGAGGCCTGGGCAAGTCTGAACAGCCCCCGGAACTACTTTCTGTGCCTCAAGGACAAGGGGGCTCAACCACGGAGAACAGACCATCGCGAGAAGGGCTAGCACCTCAGGCCTCAGACAGTGAGGGTGGTCAAGGCTGTTGGGAGGCCTGTGAGTCACCACTTGAGGTGGTTTCTCATTTAATGCAGAAAAAAAGATACTTGAGTGCTAATGTAGGTCTCTGTTTGCTGGACCCTCTGACCAGGAGCAAAAATCCCAACCCAAACCCCCAAGTCTAGGTGACAAAATAGCTATATGGACATTAATTGTGTGTGTGTACACACACGAGAAAGAGAGAGAGAATTTTTTAAGTCTGAGTTTTAGGAATCATTGACGTCTCCCTTTTCGCTGTCCCAGGGTAGCCAATTTTCACTCAAAGAGTTCCTAAGCTCATTTGGTTCCTAAGGTGTTTCTGTACCTCTTTTCTGTTTTCTCTTCGGAGTCCTGGTCATGGGCAAATGTCTCCTCGCCAAAAACGTTCGGCCTGCCTTCGTTGGACTCACTTAGCATGGGGACTGCAGCCAAGCTCTGTGGCTCAATTTCAAGTCCCTTGTAAATGAAAACCATTTGGTACACTTGGCCCATGCAGTTCTAAAGTCTGAGTATCCTGAAAACAAAAGGGAGAGTGCTGGCTCAGATATTTAACTCCCTGCCTACACAAACTTTGGTAATTACTAAAAATACAACAAAAATAGATTTCTATAAAATTGAAACTAAATTCACCTTCAATCAGCACCACAAAACCCAAGGAAAGAGAACAGGCTGGTGAGTTCCCCACAACCTCCCACCCGTGCCTTTGCGTGTCTGCCATCGTTGATGTTCAGATGACCAGGGTCACGATGACACCTGGGAAACGAGAAAACAAAAATGAGCCCTAACTGGGAGGCAGGAGAGGCGGAGCCAAAGAGCTCCGTAGCCATGGGCACATCGGCACCCCTTGCCTCTCTCGGGGTCTCAGTCTCCTCATGTGGGAGGAAAAGGGTTAAGATTTCTCTGTGTCTCCAAAACCCGTTAACCTGGACAATTTTCGTAGTGCTTAGACTTCCCACTTTTCACCCCTAGTCTTAGATTTTTCACTTTGTGTTGACCATATGCGTCCCCATACCTATGGGGGGTTTCTGCTCTGATGCCCTGCTGCAACCCCAGACTAAGGAGGTAAAAATTCCATCTCTAGCTCAGCCTTCTCAATCACCCACCCTTCTCTTTCCCCTTCATCTCAGCAATGAAGGGGTATATGGCATCACCCAAGAGCTGGAAGCAGCCCAAGTGTCCATCAGTAGATGAGTAGATAAAACAACCATGGGACCTTTACACAATGGAATACTACTCGGCCATAAAAAAGAAAAAAGTTCACCCTTTGCAATAGTATAGATGGACCTGGAGAATATTATACTAAGTGAAAGAAGCCAGTCAGAGAAAGACAATTACCATATGATTTCACTCTTAAGTGGAATGTAACAAATAAACTGGACTAACAGGGAAAATAGAGACAGGCTCACAGAGAACACGCCGACAGCTCTGGAGGTGGGGGTTGGGGTGGGGGGGTCCAGCAAAAAAAGAAAAAAGAGAAAGAGCTCATGGATACAGACAACAGTGTGGCAATTGTGGGGTGGGGAGGAGTTGGAAGAGGATATGGGGGGATAAAGGTAATGGGAAAAATACACAAAAAAGCGGGGGGGATAGGCAGAGTCAGTATTCTCACAGTTATATAAGGAAAACAGTAAGTGTGATTGTGAGGTGGTAGACTGGAGAGTCCATTAAAATTTAAGTTTTGCCATTTAAAAAAAGGAGGCTATTTGGTGTAATCCAAATGACAGCATCTCCCTCCTTCTTAAGGGTCCCTTCCCTCTAAATTTGGGAGAGAAGTGGGGATTGTTACCCTCCCTCATGTCTAGGTTTTCCTGGCTCTCCTCCTGGTGGCTCTGGTGGGCCGAGACTCAGGTCCACCGAGGCGAGCCGCCCAGCATCGCCCACCCCTTCCTGAGTCACCGGCTCTGTGCAGGGGAAGGCGGGCAACTGCTTGTCTTCCTCCTCACAGAGTTGTCAACATGTATCAGATTTTACTAAAGACTGAAAAATTAAAGTTATAACATACAAGAGAGAAACATTTAAAGGGCCATCAGATATCATTTTCCTTGGAAAATATCCAAGATGTGGGAAAATATCCAAGAAATCAAGTTTCACAGCAGGAACCTCTTCAGGTGGGTGCTCTCCCGAACCTAATCATGTTCCTTGGACCTTCCCTCCGCTTCCTCTTGGATAGCAGCCTTCAACCCCACCCTCCCAGCCCCTACCCCAACCCCACCGCTCTGGGACTGACATCCCCGCTGTGTCTGAGAAACTCCATCTCCCACCCATGGGCACTGGTCTGCCACATGAGAATGCCCCACCCCCAGCAACTCTCCAGATGTTCATTCAGCCAAGTCTTAATTATTCCTCCCAGAATGTCTCCACAAATGATCCAAGATGGACTTGGGCTGTCCAAGTCCTTCTGAGTCAGATAGGCTGTGGGGAATGTGGGGGCCCCAGGTCTGGTCGCGTTTCAAGTGCCCCACCTCTGTGAATTGAAAATGGGCCTCTTTATTCTTCCGGATACCCAGGGACTAAGAGTGGACACACTTTAATTGGTCAGTAACAAACTTTAATTCCAGAGATAGCACAGACCAACTTCATACCCTTAAGAAGAAAACAAAACAAACTCATTCACCTCTAACTTCCCATACTTTGCAAGGCTGCTCCTTGGAGTTTTACTTTACATTCTCACCAGAACATGTTCCTTTGCTCAGCCTTTCCCCAATCCCGTTCTACTTTGATTGTGCTCCCAGTCCGTACAAAAACTAGAAAGGAGTCTATTGGTCATATACCATTTAACAGTAGCGTGTGGAGCTTCTCAAAGACCCTTGGAAACTTGGAAAATATTCCTTGTAACGTGAGAGACAGATGAAGTTCTTAGATGATGGGGCCATGCTGCTCCCCAGTTTCTGTCTGAGTGTGGGGTGTGGGGAGAGGTGTGTGTGAATGTGAGGGAGAAATTCTTCCAGTTAAAGTAACAATAAAGAGGGTAATGTCTGACCCCGGCTTGCCAGTTTTTATAGCATCTCCCAATCCTGACTGCACATTAGAATCTCCTGGAGAGCTTTACAATTTCCAATGCCTCATCTCTGAACTATTAAATCAGACTTTCTGGGGGTGAGATCTGACATCATTGTTTTTAAAAGCCGGTAGGATTCAGGGGTGTCCAACCTGTGGCCCATGGGCCTCATACAGCCCAGGATGACTATGAATGTGGCCCAACACAAAATAGTAAATTTACTTACAACATTATGAAATACATACATGTCACAATGCATTTAATGTGTGGCCCAAGACAATGCTTCTTCCTCCAGTGTGGCCCAGAGTCACCAAAAGGTTGGACACCCCTGCTAGGTGACCCTAATGCACAGCTAGGGCTGAGAGCCATTGATGTGAAGGATGGGGAATTACCACAGGTGGAAAGGGTCACATATTGTTGTTCCCAAAGTTAATTCTGCAGCCCCAGGCATCCTTATTCCGTCAGGCTCCTTCAGCACCCACGATTCTGGGTGCAACCTCAAAGAGAGTGGGGAGTGAGGCTATTGGATTCCTACGATGTGGCTGCTATGGCAGGTCTGGAATGGCAGTTATCGCCAATCCCAGGGGCAGATTTCTACCACAGATGACTACGGTAGCGGACCCTCAACAAAACAGTGCTTACTGAAAAATAATGAATAAAATCCCGGTGCAATTACCCTCTACTACCACGAGATGGCGACACACCAAGCATCACTATAGAACAAAATCTTGACTGCCAAAATGAAAAGGGGTGAGAACTTGAACCTGGAGATAAAAAATGTAGTATAGGTGGAAGTTTTGGGGTTTTTTTCTTTTTTTTTGGTTGTTGCTTTTTGGTCCTCTATCCTTTTATGTAAGTGGATCAACAAAACTAAAAGTGGTTTAAAAAAAGTCAGACACTTGGCTCATCTCTCCTGGAAGGCCTTTAAGCCATTTGGTTGGTATCTGTGTGCCTCTCAGGGAGGTAGGCCAGGGCTGAGCACTAAGCTATTTTATATATAAGGGCAATAAGTGGCGCCAATTTGGTTGCTCTGCCCATAAATCCTCTGCCAAGAAACATATTTCTGAGTCACACTGGTCTCTGGCTCTTCCTATCCACAATGGGCAATTTGGGGGAAACACAGAGTCAGTTATAGTGAAACCTGAGAACAGCCTCTTTAAAAAAAAAAAAAAAAAAAAAAAAAAAAGGCCTGGGCACCAGGTAAGGTGGGAGGAATTTTTGTCCCTACATTGGGTCCTAGGAGAAAAAGCAAAGTGACATCTCATGAGCAGTTTTTGACTGATGGGCTGAGATCTAGGCCTATGGCCCCAGTGTACCCTGGGAATCAGAGGTCCTACCCTGTCTGAGCTGTGTGTTGTCCTGAAACCCTGGGCACAGGGAGATTAATCATTGCCAGAGAGGCAGGGTACCTACCTGGCCATCTACCCTGTAGCATCTGGGCTGTCTCCAAGGCTGGTCACTTGACCCTAGAGGAGAGGACACACAGGTGGTGAGAAAAGGATGGTCTGATGATGACCAAATTATTTCTGAGCCACTTATCTTTTGACTGATCTCAGGAGAGGGGCAAGGCAAATCTGGGCTTAACAACTATTTGGTCTCCAGGTATTGGGCAAGATGCTTCCCGTAATGATGTGCTTTAGTCCCATTCATAGGGAGTAACTCTGGATTAACCCGCCTCTGCTCTCTTGGGCCCTGGGTCTTTAGAGCTGGATGCTGCTGAAGAGGAAATCATAAAGTCCCATCCTCGCACCTCTGGGCCATCCTTTGCCATATCTCTAGAGAGCATCTTGTCCCCCATGGTGGCTATCTTCACCACTGCTCTCTAATTCCATCCTCAGTTCAAGTCCCCTCTCAGCAGGTGGCTGTGCCTCCTGGGTCCCAGAGAACATTGAGAGCTCCTGGCATGAAATCACTCAACTTCCAGGCTCTCTTCTACAAACTTAGGTCTGCTGCCAGCATACCCTCGCACCAATGTCAGGGAGTGGAGGTATCCCAGCCATAGAGAGACCAGAATCTCCTCACCTGTGTCCTGGATTCCACAGCCTTCCACCTCCTACCCAGCTTTCCTTTGGGTCTTTGTTCTCTCAGTTTTCATTTCTCTCTCTCTCTCTCTCTCTCTCTCTCTCTCTCTCGGCTTTTTCCATGTACAAACTTACTCATCATCAAAAGTGAAACAGAACAAACTTAAGCCTCTGTTAGACCTACAGTAGCACGTTTTCAAGCCGGCCTCAGTTGTCTTATACCTAAGGGCTCAGCTTCAGATGTGAGGCAGGTATAGAAACCCAGGGGATGAGAGAGAGTCAGAAGCCCTTCCCCCTTCTCTCCAGCCTGCCCCCGCCAGTGGTCTGTTACCACTCAGAAATGGAGCAGTGGAAGTAACCCCAGGGCCCCGGTCACAGCCTGCGGTGGGAATGTGACAATGGCCTCGAGGTCAGGTGGCTGACATCTGAGCTAGCATCAGAGTCTTCTGCGGCTGTTGTGGCTGTGGGCAGTGATAGCCTCTGTTCTACTTTGCCCTGGGCCTCACCTCCTGCCAGGTCTCACCTTCAGTCTCCAAGACAAGGCCAGAGTGGAAATGAGCCAGGCAGGAAGCCTGTCCTTTCTGCGGATGAAATGAGGGCAGAAGCAACAGTGGACAGAGCACTCGTGAGTGAGTGGTGGGCAGTTCTGGGCTGAGATCAGCCTGGGGGTCTTCATGCGTGTGGGCCCATGTGGCCCGGAGACAGAATGAGTGACTGGGGTGCAGGGCAGGGGCTGGGTTAATGTCCACGGCCCTCTCCATGCTCACAATCTAGCCTAGGACATTTTCCAGACTGGCCCCTCCCACAGGCCACTGATGTCTCTTCTCTGCAGATGCTGTTACAAGGCGCTGACTCAAAGGCCTCCTGGGTGCCTACTCTTCATTTCTTCTCACCATCACAACAAAACAGCATTGTCTGAGTCCACCCTACGTGTCCAGAAATCTGCTAACTCTTCTGCGTACATCGTCTCCTTTCATTCAATCATGACCAACTCCACAAAGTAAGTTTTACTATCTCTAACTCACAGTAGAAACCAAGACTTAGAGAAGTCAAATCATTGGCCAAGTCCCACATTCAGCAAGTGACGGGGGTCATGATTTGAGCCCTGGCCTGTATGGCTACATGCCCTCTTGATCCTATTGCCCAAATGTCTCTGGCAAGGATACGTTTGTTCCAACACACTCAGGAGCAAGAAAAATCCTTTTTAATTAAAAAAAAAATTTTATTGACTCTAGAGAGAGGGGAAGGGAAGGAAAAGGAGAGGGAGAAAAACATCAATGTAAGAGAGAACCATCAATCAGTTGCCACCTACACATGCCCCAACTGGGGACTGAACCTGCAAACCAGGCATGTGCCCTGACTGGGAATCAAACCTGTGACTTTTTGGTCTGTAGGACAACACCCAACCAACAGAGTCACTCTGGCCAGGGCAAGAAAAGTCCTTTTACCAACGTGGTGAGCCCTCACTTGCCAGGGTTGGCAGGATGGCCAGAGTCAGTTATTACTGAGAACACTGTCTTAGCCCCGCCTCCCTAAAAAACAAGAGGTGAAGCTGAATGGGAAGCAGAGTCAACCCTGGAGCAGTGACAATGAGAGAAAGGGGAAGTGAAGTGGGTCAAAATTCACCCCATGGGGCACGTACTCCCTCACACTTCTGGGTGTACCCCGGCCCTCTGGGCAGCAGCGGGCCGGCTTCAGTGGGTCCCGATCGGGATGGACACAGGCGCTAGAGCTGTTTCAGTCCCTCCGACCGCAGGGGCATAAAAAAGGTGGTGCCAAAGTCAGCACTCTCCCCAGCGCAGCTGAGACAGCCTGCTGTGTCAGGAGGTGGGTGGCGGGGCAGCGGAGGCTCTCCATTGAGCAGGGCCAGGACAAGACCATGGGGGGAAGCAAGTGGGTCCAAGTGTGCCTGCCTTTCCATTTCCTTCAAGGTCAAGTCCAGGTTCCTTAACTTGGCATCCAAGACTCTCCATGGGGTGGCCTCAGCCTATTTTTTTCAACCTAGTCCACTGCACCGCCACAGTCCCCCTACAAGGGCCGCATTAGCCCATGGAGCTCCTCTGTATGCATAGTAAGAAAAATGCACCTCTCTAAGAGGTCACAGCCTTGTGGGCTCCGGGTTTGGCTGGCAGAAAAATGTTCTGGTGAAAATGTGAGAAGTAAAGCATTCTTTCTTCCTGGTCACCACTCGCGCCAGAGTGCACAGCTGGGTGTTGATGTTCCCCTTGGCCACGCAGGCACGGAGGCCCGGCCAACCACACTGAATCCCGCATGAGCAAACAGGCCCAGAGAGGCAGAGGCTGTCGGTCAGAGTCACCCAGACCCAGGAGCAGGCCTCAGAATTAGCTGCTGCTCTCTACTTCACCCCAGGGCCCAGCTGGGTGGCCAAGAGACTGCCCCTCCCCATCCCATATAGAAACCGTTTCCGAAGTTCCTGGCATTGACCTCCTGCTAGTGCCCAGGGCTATACCCCAGCTTTTCCTCCCCCACCCCTATGACCTGCAAAGAATCAGCCCCTGGGGCATTTGCCAGTGACCTCATGGGGAACTGCTGCCTGCTGATTTCCTGTTTTTATATTCTTTTCTCCAATGCTTGTTTTCTCTCCTGTGTTGTTCTTTGGTCAGTTTTGGTTCTCTTCCCCTAGTCCACCCTGCAAAAACAAAACTTGATTTTTTTGTACTTACTTTAAATCCATGTTGAGACAGGAAGATGTTATCCCCCTTTGTTCCTTCGAGTGTTCTTTCTCTCCCTCTTTCTCTCCCCCCTCGTCCCCGTGGTTTATTTCCCAAATGATAGTCTTCAGATTCCACAGCTTAGAAGAAAATCTCAACAGCTGTGTCTGCAAACACCAAGTATATTCAGGGTCTGTCTCTCCTGGAGGTTCCCTGTCTCCTGGGTGCTGTGTCACTGAGCGGGAGCCACCTGCCAGCTTCCCCACTGTCACATCCTAGGCTCCCTGAAACAGAAGACGCCGCAGCTCACACTTAAAGCCCACGCGGGCTCTCCACTTCTTCAGGAACAAGTTCCAACCCGTCCGCACGCATCAGAGACTCCCCAGGGTAGCTTTCCAACCTTGCTGCTTGTTATCCCATCTGCTGCCACCTCCCTCCACCCCACTCCCTCGGTTGCAGCCCTGCTCCACTTCTCGTCTGTCTCGGAAACACCGGGACCCTGCGCCTCCGCACTCGGACCCTGCGGTTCTTCTTTTCCCTTCCTCTGCCCCCGGGGAAATCTTACGTGAATATCTCAAACATCACCTTCTGGAGGATGCTTTCACCAATGCCTCAAACCTGAATTTGTTATTCCTTCCTCTGTGTTCCTTTGTAATTTTTCCTTAGGGTAAATACAGTGTATTTATACTTACTCTTAATGGTTCAGAACCTCACTTACATGCTCTCTCTGGTGCTATGTGACTCACTTTGTGCATTGCCTTCTTTTGTATTATTCTAGTCTCCTTTTCCCTTACTGGATTAGTCATGCGCATTTGTATTTGTTTACTTTTCCTCTGGGGTTTATTTCTGGGATGAATGGCTTTCTCTCCTATTCTGTGTATGCATGGTGTGTGTGTGTGTGTGTGTGTGTGTGTGTGTCCTGTATGAATGTTTTACTAATTGTATTAAAATATGATTGAATCACCAGGTCCAGAAGCAGGAGGGTAGACTGGAAAGTTTGGTCACTCACAGTGTTGATTTCCCACAGGAGGTTCTGGATCACTTAACAGTGAACCAGAACCTGGGGCAAGTGGGAAAGAGAATGCTCGTGTCTTCAGGACATTGCTTATCTTATCGAAATGCAGTTTGTGAACCATCTGCATCAGAATCACCTGAGCAAAGAGGGGGCTTGTTAAAAATTCAGGTTTCTGGGCCCCAACTCAAGCTTTGTCAAGCTAGTCCCTGGAGGCAGTTCCAGGAACCTCTATTTTAATAAACTATCAGAGATTCTTCTGCACCAGAGTCGGAGAACCGCTGACCCAGGTGCTTTGGGAGTGGGAGTTCGTACCACCAACACTGCTTGTCAAAGTCTCTGGTTGTGAAACCTCCCGAATGTCTACTTTAGTGGCTGCTTTTAGGCCTGATCTGTTTGCTCCCTTTGGTGGCATGTGGGACGTTCCCACTGGAGCGGTCCCCTTCCAAAACCCTCTGTGACACCTGTTCTCCAAATCACTCATCTCCATACTCCTTGCCTGGCTCGTCTTTCTCCAAATGCCCCTCACTCTTGAGTCTTCTCCCAGGTCCTGACCTTGGTCCTGCCCTTGACATTTCACACCAGGCCTGTGGCTTTCACCACCACCTATGGACACTGTGGGGTCTAAGCCTATGTTTCCAGCACAGGTGTTCTCCTTGGCCTCCATCCTATACCTACAGCTCCCTCCTAAAGCTCCCACTGGGGCGGTCCCCTGGGATGGTCCCAGGCATCCCAAATTGTACAATTCTAAAACTGTGCTGTGTATCTTTCTTCTACATTTCCCATCTTTGTGGGAGGTACCAACTTAGACACCGAACTGGACAGCTGAGGATCATCTACTCTTGTCACTCCCTAGGTGTGCCACCTTGGACGTTACTTATCTCTCTGTGCCTTCACTTCCTCACCTGAAATATTAGTATAATGGCAGTACCAGACATTCTGGGTTTTGAGGATTAAATGAATTCAGGCATACAAAGGGCTTGGAATAATACTGACATGGTGGGTGTGCTCAGTAAATACCAGCTATTAGTAATAATGGTGATGACACTAATGAATATTACTTAACAGTCATTTTTTTTTAATCCTGGTCTCTTCCTTCTCCCTGACTGTCCACCCAATAGGCAATCACAGTCCATTTTATTTCGTTAATACTCTCTTGCTCTGATATCTGCCCTTTCCTCCCTAATACCTCTGTTCAACCTTAGCCAGAGCACTCTTACTTTTTCCCTAGACTTGTCTAGGACTGGTTTCCCACCTGGAATCTTATCTCCTTTCTCACTTTTGAGCCACCTTAAGGGCAGAACCCATGCCCTATTTCTCTTTGTGTCCTCTAGCACCAACTGAGTGAATACGTATTCACAGAATAAATAGGCAAAATGATGGATGGGTGGATGGACATCAATGCATTATGTAGAAATCTTTGAAAGGATAAAGTGCCATGTAAATCAAGTGGTAATGGACAATCAGGAACTTGGGGAAACAAACTCTTATTAAGGTAAAATCCCCAGAAGTGCTTCTGAACAGAAAAGTAACAATGGTCTAATCAATTATATTAATGTATCTGAGGAAGCACATCTTCCAGAAGAAATGGGTTTGGCAGAGACGTTAGAAGAAGAATCAATGTCCATTAGTGGTCAGTGTGCCTCAAGTTCTTCCCAAGGGAGATATGTGCTGGGCCTGAGGTCAGGGGTTACTGGAGAGAGATCACTGTTGTCAGACAGAGAGTTTTTATCTGCCTTTTCTGACTCATGTAAAATATTCTTTCTGAGACTTCTGGCCAAGATGGAGGCATAGGTGGACACACTGTGCCTCCTTGCACAACCAAAATTAAGGACAACAAAGATTTAGAAACAAGAAAACAATCAGAACTTATAGAAAATTCAATTGTATGGAAGTCCAACAACCATTCATCCAGACCAGTAAGAGGGGCGGAGTCGTGGCAGGAAAAAGTGGAGGCTGGCGGACCCAGGCATGCAGGCAGTAGCTGGCAGACCCCGGGCATGGGGTGGCAACAGTGCAGACCCAGTGAGGCTGCGCAAGGTGGCTGGCTGACCAGGTGGTCCCACATTCACGCGCAGATAATCCAGGTGAAGGGGAAGCTGCAGAAGGGACTGGAATTCAGGAGAGAGTGGAGCAAGCTCCATTGTTCCCTCTCGGACCCAGCCCCCACATACAGCATCACAACTCAGCGACTGGGCTGCCCTGTACTGGGGAACACCTAAGGCTCCACCCCTCACTATGTAACAGCTGCGACCAGACCAAAACCAAAACAAAACAAAACAAAAAAATACACCAAAAATGGCTCAAACTGGAGAATAAATGAAATCTCCAGAGCCAATTCCTCTAAGCCATGAAGAGATAGCCAACCTATCAGATGCACAGTTCAAAGTCCTGGTGATCAGGATACTCACAGAATTGGTTGATTTTGCTCACAAATTAGATGAAAAAATGCAGGCTACAATACATGAAATGAAGGAAGACTCATGGGGAACCAATAGAGATGGAAGGAAAACTGGGACTCAAATCAATGGAGTGGACCAGAAGGAAGAAACTAACAACCAAACAGAAAACAAGGAAGAAACAAGAATTCAAAAAAATGAGGAGAGGCTTAGTAACCTATGGGACATTGTTAAACATCCCAACATCCGAATTATAGGGGTACCAGAAGGGGAAGAAGAAGAGCAACAAGTGGAAAACTTATTTGAACAAATAATAAAGGAGAACTTCTCCAATGTGGCAAAGGAAATAGACTTCCAGGAAGTCCAGGAAGCTCAGAGTCCCAAAGAAGTTGGACCCAAAGAGGAACACACCAAGGCACATCATAATTACATTAGCCAAGATTAAACTGAAGGAGAGAATTCTAGAAGCAGCAAGGGACAAGGGGACAGTCACGTACAAAGGAGTCCCCATCAGACTGTCAGCTGATTTCTCAAAAGAGACCTTCCAGGCAAGAAGGGGCTGGAAAGAAGTCATGAAAGGCAAGGGCCCACATCCAAGATTGCTTCCAAGTCATGACCTTCCAAGTCATGAAAGGCAAGGGCCCACATCCAAGATTGCTCTATCCAGCAAAGCTGTCATTTAGAATGGAAGGGCAGATAAACTGCTTCTCAGATAAGGTCAAGTTAAAGGAGTTCACAATCACCAAGCCCTTATTATATGAAATGTTAAAGGTACTTATCTAAGAAAAAGAAGATAAAAAATATGACAGTAAGAAGACAGCAAACTCACCGATATTAACAACCACACCTAAAACAAAAGCAAACTAAGCAAACAGCTAGAACAGGAACAGAACCACAGAAATGGAGATCATATGGAGGGTTAGCAACAGGGGAGTGGGAGGAGGAGAGAGGGGTAAAGGTACAGAGAATAAGTAGCATAGATGGTAGGTAGAAAATAGACAGGGGGAGGGCAAGAATAGTGTGGGAAATGTAGAAGCTAAAGAACTTATGACACATGGACATGAACTAAAGGGGGGAATGTGGGTGGGAGTGGGTGTGCAAGGTGGAGGGGAATGAAGGGGGGAAAATGGGACAACTGTAATAGCATAATCAATAAAATATATTTTTAAAAAATATATTCTTTCTGAACCTTTCTACTTCCTTTCTTTTTATTCTATCCTCTTCATGGGACCAAGGCTTTTTAATGATTAAGTTAGTCTAGGGATCAGATAAGACTGGTTGTATCCTTGGAAAATCCTCAGATTTTACTTTGCTATCAATATCTCATGAATGTGGCTCTGGTACATCTGTTCCCAAGAGCCCAGATGGCTCTGGGTGCACCAATGACACTGAGCTTCTTGACCTATGAAGCCGAAGGTCAGATCTGTGACCACAGCAAGCCCACTGGGCACTGCCCTGTGTGAGCCTGGGGAGCCAGCTAGAGTTCTAAGTTGTGGGATTCCTCAGTCACAGAACTGTGCTCCCCAGGGACATGAATAATGTCTGGTTGAGTTCACCAAAGGAGTTCTGCCCTCACTATCACTTTTCCTAGGAAATGTCACCTAACTCTTGGGAAATCCTCTCACCAACTGGCCTATTTAACATTTAATGATTCTGCTTTTCTTATTCATTGACCTCTAATTGATAATATGGAAAAAGGATGGCAAATATAAGGCAACATATTGTCGCTATTCCTACCCATGTTCTCTGCATACAGTACTGATGAATTATGGCTTTCTTTTCCATTAATGTGACTTTCAAATTCTTTTCAACACAGCCTCCCAAGAAGACCCTACCAATTAATTAAAGTTGACAGACAAAATGTAACATATTTGTCATTCCTGGACTAAAGGAGTCTATACATTTTTTAAAAAAGAAGTAGTATCTCAGTTATCTATTACTGTACAGCATGTCAACCCAAAATTCAGTGGCTTAAACTACAATTACATTTTCTCATGATTCCACGGGCCAATAGCTTGGACTGAGCCAGGCTGGATGATTCTGCTGACTTTGGCTGGCTGCAGTCACCGGGTGGCTTGATGGGGCTGGAAGGGCTAAAATGACCTCACTCAGATGGCTGGTAGGTGGAGTGGGCTGCTGACTACACACGGTCTTCAGCAGGCTGGCCCAGGCGTCTCCATATGCAGTGCATGTTGTAAAGTGTGTTTCAAGCCCCTGCTAAGGTCCTATTAACTAAAGCAAATCTGACAAGCCCAGAGTCAATGTGAAAGGGCCTATACAAGGACATGGATGCACAAAGGCATGATTCATTCGAGGCCATTTCTATAATAGTATACTCTAGATCAGGTGGTATTTCATTGATCAGAGCCTTCCTGAGTATCTATTAGGAGCCAGATACTATGCCCAGCACTGAGTATAAAATGACAAAGGGACTGGGAAGAACTTTGAAGATTGGACATGCTCTACTTAGGTACAAAGAGGGAAGAATTGAAACCAGTATCTGAATCACTGGATGATTCAATGTGTATGTGTATGTGTGTACATGTGAGAAAGGAAGAGGGATGTTGAATTATTTATTCTCCATTTCATGTAGATTTGTGCAGCCTAAGTTGAACGGGTAACTCTACTATTATCCATTGTGATGTGTCCTTTAAAGCTTTTCTTCAGACTCTGAAACATTCAAAATAATCACATAAGTGTATTCTTCATGACCACAAAGAGCTACTTGAGATTTTTTTCCCCCTAGAAACCTGGCCAGCTCTGAGACTCAGGCCCATGCTTGTTAGCTCTGATACCTCCTCCCTCCCCGAATTCCTGCCACCCACAGCTGCTCCAGTCCAGAGTGAAAGTTCAGAGGGCAAATACTTATGGTCCAAACAGCCTCTCCAGCAGTGATGGCAAAGAGACAACTCCACTTATGAAAACAAACAATTATTCCTTCCATTTACACAGCTCTTGAGACTTCTTTTCAAAGTATATTCACATCTTTCTCTCATTGGATTATCCCCAAACCCTTTGAGGTGGGCAGGGAAGGTAACAGATGGGGAAACTGAGGCCCAGAAAGGAGAAGTGACTTCCCAGTGAGTGATAAGGCTGAAAGCAGAGGTCCAGCTTCCTGATTCCAGACCCTGGCTCATCCACTAGACCGTACTGCCATAGACAGAGCTTCGTGCTGTTCCCCAGTTCTAGGAAGCCCGCTTTTAAAACTCTTCTGGGGTTTGCTTTCCCCCACCTTACAGTTCCACTAATAACCATTTTAAACTTGCTCTATTTTGCATTCACTTGAAAAGAATGAGGGGAAACATCAAATATTTCCCTGGGTGCTGGTTTCTAAGTTTTTGTTACTTGAAGATAGTGGATTCTCCTTGAAGTTCCCATTTCTAGCCCATAAATGAGCCAGTCAGCATCCTCCTGATGGAAAACAGAAGCCCAGAGCTGATTTTTTGGTCCTCACCAGAAGATATGCTTATTGATTTTAGAGAGAGATGAAGGGAGGGAGAGAAACATCAACATAAGAGAAAAATATTGATTGATTGCCTCCTTCGAGCACCGTGACTAGGGATTGAACCCACAACGTAGGTATGTGCCCTGACCGGGAATTGAACCTGCACCCTTTTGGTGTATGGGATGGCACTCCAACCAGCTGAGCCACCCGGCCAGTGCAAGGCTCAGAGATAATTTCCCTGTAAGTACCCAGTGTACCTCTTCCAAACAAAAGGTGTTACAGGAGAAAATTTAAAAGTTAATGCCAAGAAAAGTCTTGGAGAGGATAAACTACCACATGAGAGGAGAATGCAATCTGAGGAAGTCCTGTGTGTGAATGACAGGAGAGGTCCTGCCTCCACGCTGCTGGAAGGTTTGAGGTGAGATGCAGTCACCCTTCTACCCTGACTCATCTTCCTTGACAGAGCTGATTTTCTGTATGCCTACTACCCTGGAGCACGAGAACCCATTGGAAAGCTGGAACTACAGGAAACATCTTGATTCTCATAGTTTAGGTCACAGACAGTGAGAAATGGTGATGCTGTCCCACATTTCTTGCTCGTGGTAGGCATGACACTCTTTCTGGTTGGAATGGTAGTGGCTTAGAGTCCTTTTTACTATAACCCTTCAGGCAGCTACCACCACTGGATTATGCTGAACTGCTGGACAGAATCTCCCTGCCCACTCTGTAGACCCTGCTGACCCAAAGGCCTACGGAGAGGAGGCAGAAATGCAGAATGTTCCAGGCATGTATGAGCTGGGCATTCCTGGCCCCTGGAAGCCTCTGTCTTCTAGGCTTTAAATACAGTGGGGCATGGGCTTCTGATCAGATGGCAGAGAAGGTAAATGCACTACTCACCTCTTCCTATGACCACATGGAAATTACAACTGAATTAGAAAGCAACCATCATTGAGAACCACAAGAAGTCTAGCTGAACAGAAGTCTTATAACTAAGGATACAACAGAAGAAGCCATGTGGTGACTGGTAGGAGGGGCGGAGAAGGGAATAAGTTGGTCCCACACCCACAGGCAGTGGTTAAAACTCAGGAAGAATATCTGGGCTGCAGAGGTCTCCCTTGAGGAGTGAGTGGTCCCAGCCCCACACCAGCTCCCCAGCCCAGGGTTCTAATATTAGGAAGAGAAGTTCCCATAACTTCTGATTGTGAAAACCAACCAGGAATGTGGCTAACTGAGACTAAGGGCTTCTGGAGTCCCAAGCATTCTTCTTAAAGGGCTCATGCACAGACTTACTGAGACTCACTTGCCTTGAGCTTCAGCAGTGGGGCAGCAGCTTAAAAGGCACCAGGGACATATGGGGAAAAACTGAATTGTCTGGCAGCAGGATGAGAGCTGGGGGGCAGCTTTCTCCCAGACAGAAGTATTGGCAGAGGTCATTGTCCTATTGATGAGTCCTCCCACTTCTGGCACAGGTGGGCACCATATCTGAGTCTCCATCAACCTGGCTAACACCATTCACCCAGCCTTACTGATTCTCTGAGACCCTGTCCCACCCAAAAAATTTCAAGTCCCTCCAAGCTACTTCCAGTACCATTTCCATACAAAAGGCCTATCTTGGCTCATGCTTTGGACTTTCCTAATAATTTCTCAAAGGCCCCAAAATCACAAACAAATAGCACCTGGACTCAGCATGCCCTCCTGGGCATCTCCAAGCCCAGGACAAGAGGCAACTGTCTGCAGATAGCTCTGTAGCTCATACTGGGTGGTCCTGGGCAGGGCACAGGCAGCAGCTTACCTTTCCTGCATCTCCCAGAAGGCCCCAGAGCACCGGCTTGGACAACTTCAGACCATGTGGAAGCACCACTCAACCTTCTCCACGAACAACACACTCAAGAGGTAGACGCAGTAGGCACCAGAGCCTCACTGAAGTGAGTCCTGCTCCATGGGGTGGGCCCCTGCAGCTCTTCTACTATCGTCTCAGCTAGTCTTCAGAGTTGATGGGCCTGGGGGTTTATCTTTTTCATTGATATGCCAACAGCCGTCCGGGCTCAACTGTAGTAGGAGTATGCACACAGCCCACAACCAGTGTGTGTGCAGAACAATGCACCTGGATCAGCCCTCTTGGGTGTCTAGGGAGGCTGTGCCACTGGGCCCCACAGGACACCCACTACATAAGGATGCTCTAGCAAGACTGGGAAATGTAAGAGCTCTAACTAATACATAGAAACAAGCACAGGAAAGCAGCCAAAATAAGGAGATAAAAAACATGTCCCAATAGAAAAAAAAGAACTTAAACAAAATGGAAACAAGTTATCTACCAGAGTTTAAAACACTGGTTTTAAGGATGCTCAATAAACTTAGAAAAGGAACAGACCAACTCAGTGAGAACTTCAATAAAGAGATAGGAAACATAAAAATAGAGACAGAAACCTTAAAAAAAGGGACCAGTCAGAAATGAATAACTGAAATGAAGAATACACTAGAATAAATCAACAGTAGATTAGGTGAAGCAGAGGATCAAATTAGTGATTTAGAAGGTAGCAGAAACTACCCAATCAGAGCAGCAAAAAGAAAATAGAATCCACAAAAATGGGGATAGTTTAAGTGGCATCTGGGATAGCACCAAATGTACCAACATTCACATTAGTGGGGTGCCAGAAGAAGAAGAGAGGGAGCAAGGAATTGAAAATTTATTTGAAAAAAATAATGTCAGAAAACTTCCAACTTGGCAAAAGAAATAGATGCAGAAGTCCAGAAAGCTCAGAGTCCCAAACAAGATGAATCCAAAGAGGCTCATACTGACATACATCACAATTAAAATGCCAAGGTTAAAGACAAAAAGAGAATCCTAGAGGCAGCAAGAGGAAAGCAGTTAGTTACCTACATGGGAGCTCCTATAAGATGACTAGCTGATTTCTCAACAGAAACTTTGCGGGCCAGAAAGGATTGGTATGAAATATTCAAAGTGATGAAAACAAGGAACTACAACCAAGATTACTCTCCAGCAAAGCTATTATTTAGAATCAAAGAAGAGATAAAGAGCTTCCCATACAAGAGAAAGTTAAAGGAGTTTATCATCACTAAATCAGAATTATAAAAAATGTTAAAGGGTCATCTTTAAGAAGAAGAAAAAAGATAAAAGATATAAATAATGAAATGGAAACAACTACATCTCTATCAAAAATTATTTTAATATAAATGGATTAAATGCTGCAGTCAAAAGACACAGAGTGGCTGTATGGATTTTTAAAAAGACAAGACCTATATATATTTGTTATCTACAAGGGACTCACTTCAGACTGAGAGATACACACAAATTAAAAGTAAAGGAATGGAAAAAGATATTTCATTAAAATCAAAACAACAAAGAAAGCTGGAGTAGCAATACTTTAAAACAAAGGCTGTAACAAAAGACACAAAATAACACAACAATTCCACTTCTGGGTATTTATTTGAAGAACTCAGAACATTAAATCAAAAAGACATATGCATCCATATGTTTATTTCAGCATTATTTACAATAGCCAAGATATTGAAGTAATTTAAGTGTCCATCAATAGACAAATGGATAAAGAAGAAGTGATACAAATGCACAATGGAATATGACTCACCCATAAGAAGAATGAAATCTTGCCATTGGCAACAACGTGGATGGACCAAGTGGATGCTGAATGAAATAAGTCAGATGAAGAAAGGGAAATACCATTTGATTTCACTTATATGTGAAATCTAAAGAACAAAATAAACAAACATGCAAAACAGAAACAGACTCATAGATACAGAGAACTTATTGATGGTTGCCAGATGGGAGGAAGGTTGGGAAGGATGGTTGAAAAAAGTAAAGGGATTAAGTTGGTAGTTTTGGAACAGTCATGGGAATGTAAAGTTCAGCATAGGGAATATAGTGAATAATATTGTAATAACTGTGTATGGTGCCATATGGGTAACAGATTTTTCGGGTGATCACTTTATAAGTTATGCAATGTCTAGTCACTGGGTTGGACACCTGAAGTGAATGTAGTATTATACATTAACTGTAATTAAAAAATTAAAAATTCTTTAAAAAACAGAGGGCTTAAGAAAAACACAAGTGGCATAAATGAGAGCTTGTTGCTATGGGAGAGGTGACTGAAAGCCTTTGACACTGGCCATTGGCACATTAAAACTTGCCTTAGAGAGTCTTTTTAAGGTATTAACATAGCATCAGTTGCAGGCACCTCATCTATAATACTCAAAAAAGCAAAAAAGAGCATCAAAAGTCACAAAAAGAACTCTCTGAACCATGTTACGAAACAAACTTATCAAATGAGTGAGGAAAACAGCAGAGCAGCGAAAGCAGAAAGAGACAGTGGAGGTCATCTGGTTTGGTGCCCCTGGTTAACTGAGGAAGAAACAGGACCAGAGTAGGAAAGCAACTTCCTCAAAACCACACAGCACACTGGCAGAGCTGGAGCCCAGTCTCCTCGCTCCCAGGCCAACGTGCTTTGAACTTCACTACACACCCTCCCCTTACTTCTACACTCCCAACTTGTATTCCTCCATAAATCTATTGCCTGTCCCAGCACCCCTTCCCCACCCAGACACTACCTCCTTGGGTGAGGATTATTAGTAAACAGATTCAGCCACTGGGTGGCTGAATTTAAATGGTACTACAGGGCACGGTGGGGCATGGTGGGTGGGAAGAGTCTTGCCCTGCTTTCTAATAAATATGGCAATTCGTGTTTCAGTTCTGAGGCCTTTGGAATGTTCTCCAAAAGCGCTCAGGGCAGAGATGTTAAGTGAGAAGTAGGCACCATGTAATAATGGTCCAGGACATTCTTATAGAACTTCAAAAAACATTTATATACCAACTCAACCTGTGGCCAGGAGGACAGAGAGGCACAGACATGCAATGTCCAAGCATGCTAAAGACAGGTACTCACCAACAGGGCTGACACACGCACATGTGTTCCAGTTGTGTCCCAGACCTGAGGCTCCAGGACATGAATAACTCTCATCGATGACTTTGACCTAAGAGTCCTGGCTTTTACAAGAAGTTGTATTATAGTTGTGACTCCCATATTCACAGCTGGTGTTTCCAATGCTCAGAGGAATCTGGTGAGAGTCCCTTCCTCACCTTGCACAGTGTGAAGAGCACTGCACCTGAGCCAGCGGGCCTGGGCTCTGGCTCCGGGTTGTCCGTTCCCCTGCCCCACCAGCTTTTACGGTTTGTGTAGTCTTTGGGCCAATCTCTGGAGTTCATTTTCCTAACACATGAAAATCAAGAAACTGCAAGCAAGTTGGCTTCTGGGAATGTATCCCTGCCAAAAAAGCATTAAGAATTCATGCAAATATTTAGCTGCATGGATGTTCATTACAACACTATTATTAACAGAGAAAAAGTTGTAATAACCTAAGTGTCCAGCAACAGGGGCCTGGTTAAATAAACTTAGTACTTCAGGTAATAGGATGGTACGCAGGCCTCAAAATGATGTTGAGAAATGTATCCAAAGCTACAGAAAATGTCAGGTAAAAGAAGGTTAGAAATCACAAGCTATATACAGGATTAACCCATTTTTGTTTGAAGAAAGGTACATTTGTGTATATGTAATATATATGATATGTATCATGTGTATTGCATTCTGTATAATATATTCTGTTCATCACAAATATATATTTACTTAAGAGGATATTTTAATGATCTAACATGATTTACTAGTGATTCTATAAAGTAGATGAGATTATGAATATTTTGCTATTTGTTCTTTGTACTTACCTATACATACTAGTTTTCCTGTAATGAACAGCGGTGCTATTTAAGAAAAAGCAATAAAAGAAACTTTATTTTGAAAAAGTAAAATGGGGTTGACTATGATTATTGAAGTTCAGTCACGCTAAAGAATTCTGTAAGGAAAAACTGCTCCTTCTAAAACCCAGGTGAGAAGGGAGGAGCGGGGGCGGGGGGGCATGCCCAGGGTGAGAGCCGAGAGCTGAGAGCTGGGGAAGCAGGTTCTCCCTCTGAAGGCTTCTCCCTGGTGCACCCCTGCGCTGCTAGGTAAATGCTCTCTCAGCCCAGCTCCTGCGTGCTCCAGCCAGGAGTTACTCATCGTGAGCTTCCTGGCTTCATTTTGACTCACTCTTCAGACATCATTTAAAAGGAATTTCTGTTTAACCACAGTACCACAGGAAGAATCCTACTATAACCTCATTTCAAATAAGTTCCAGCAGACAGATGACTTAAATTAGCTCCACTGGCCTCTCAGAGGACACCCCAAATCCCCAACTGTGGGAGCAGCAGTTGGGCCAATCGAACCCCGTTTTACACACGTACTCACACTAGCTGCATTTGGGGGCCTCCATTCTTCCCCTCTCCTCTGAATGCTGATTTTCCTTTGTCTTTCCCCTGGGACCCACCCACGGGAAGGTCTTCCTCCCTCTCAGCATTAAGAGTGTGCCTGGGCTTCAACATCATTTGGCTGGCCCTTTGGGAGCGCCTTGATGTGCTGTTATTTTCCCTTTTATGTTTAAGATCCCCTGGGGCGCCCTTGACCCTTGTGGGCTGGTTATACTGGGCTCCAGCCTGGACTCCACTGTGTGTGACCACAGCAGTGCAGCAGGGTAGGGCTGGTGGGAAATGGGGGTTGGGGGCTTTTCCATACTTTTAAAAATAATATACAATCATGGTTAAGACTAATACAGAAATATGTTAGAGGAAGCTCCGTTGTGAGACAGACAGAGAAAAGCGGCTCCCACTGCCCCACCAGCCAATGCTGGAACTCTGCTGTGCCCAACCCTGCCACTAGGCACTCTCCCAGCTTAGCCCTTAACCACCTCCCCCATATCCTCCTGCCCTGCCTGTGACAATGCTCCCTCTGTGATTTCCTGAGTCCAGGGGCTGATTTCCCACAGGCTGCTTCTGTTGCCAGCACCTGCAGTCCTTCTTGTCTTGTGTCTCAGTTTAACCCATGACTACACAGAGGCTAACCTCAGCCCTCCATCATTCCTAACAGCATCTCTGCGATAAGGAGCTAGGTAGCTCCCCCGCGGATCTCCTGGGCAAGCGCTATTCCCAGGATTCCCCTTCCCACCCACCACACACTCTCCTGCTGACTTTGAGGAGCCTCTGTTCCTGCCCCCACATCTTTTCACTTTCCCATTTCTTATATGCAGCAGACTCACCCCTTCCTCCGAAGCCTGGGCACCTGTTCTCTCTTCGGCTCCCATTACTCTGAGCACCTACCATCCCTCAGGCAAGTTGTTCCTCCTCAGCATCAGTTCAAAGGTGCAGATTTGCCTCACCCTCCCCATCTTTTTCCTGAGCTCCCTAATCTGAGACCCCAGGAAGCACTTGATACAGACTTCTACTTCACATCTAGCATTTTGAATCACAACCAGTTCTCTCTTCTCTGGCTAAACAGTGAACTTGATGAGGGTCAGAACATGGCCTTCAAAGTCTATTTCTAGCTCCACTTATTACCTATTTCTTTTTTAAAAATATATTTTATTGATTATGCTATTACAGTTGTTCCATTTCCTCACCCTCTTTATTCCTCTCTGCTCTGCATACCCCTCATGCCCACATTCCCCCCACTTTAGTTCATGTCCATGGGTCGTACATATAAGTTCTTTGGCTTCTACATTTCCCATACTATTCTTAACCTCCCCCTGTCTATCTTCTACCTATTTTTATGCTACTTATTCCCTGCACATTTCCCACCTCTTTCCTCCTCCCACTCCCCTGTTGCTAACCCTCCATATGATCTCCATTTCTGTGGTTCTGTTCCTGTTCCAGTTGTTTGCTTAGTTTGTTTGTTTTTGTTATTTTTAGGTTCAGTTGTTAATAGCTGTGAGTTTGTTGTCATTTTACTGTTCATAGTTTTGATTTTCTTTTTCTTAGATAAGTCCATTTAACATTTCATATAATGGGGAAAGCTTACAGGCAAGAAGGGGCTGGAAAGAAGTATTCCAAGTTATGAGAGGCAAGGACCTACATCCAAGATTGCTCTACTCAGAAAAGCTCTCATTTAGAATGGAAGGGCAGATATTACCTATTTCTTTAACAAGCATTTAAACAGACGTTGAGTGAACTTGTCCAGGGTGACACTGGAGATGAGACCGAGTAACGCCTAATCGTAGACTGGATTTGTGTCCCCAACCAAGAGGAGAGCCAGGAAAAGCCTGCACTGGGCAGAAGGGAGTTTGTCTGAGATAAGTGGGGCATGGGAGGGGAGGGAGTACTACTTGTTTCTTCCCGAAGGGGAGAAGTCCCTGTGAGCCTTCCTGGGCATGCTGCATGAAACCCTCCCTATCTCACTCTTTACCCTTCATTCAACACTGTGTATCCAGCACCCACATCCTATGAGCAATGCTAAATGGGGAAACTGAGGCATAGGTCAAGCAGCTTGTCCAAGGCTCCTCAGCTAGTGAGTGGAAGAGTTGGAAGACAATGTGACTCTCACGCTTCATCTCGATGCCAAATGTTTGAGATGAAGGGAAGGACTCCTAGTTGTTTTCTGGCATTTTTCCAGCCTGCAATCTGCTGAAATCTGACCTCCCAGCAGCTGGAGTCTGTCAGCCTTTAGGGCAGCAGAGGGAAGCAGTGGAGTACACCCTAGAGTCTCTAGTGGGGTCACCTGTACAGTTGGCTCCCTGCCCTGACTATCTCCTGCTGGTGGGGCACGGGCTGGGCATTTGTGGGGACAAGTGAGTGTGCTCTCAGTTCTCAGGACAAACAGTGCGGTGATGGCTGTTCAGGACGTTTGAAAGTGGTGGTAGCATTCAATAGCACAACCTAGATTGGGGTTCCCAAGAAGTCCTGGACAGTTGCCCCTGGAATCATTTTTCTTCCTCCTGCCACCTGTAGTCTAAATTCAGTGACAAGCACAGTAGAGCACCTTTCGACCGAGTCACTTTGGCAGGCTACTGAGCTGCACCAACTCATCAGGGCCATCCTGGGAGGAGGGAGCACATGGGAGCCCCATGATAATTGTCCTGGTATGATCTCCTGAACTGTGGGCTTCCTGAAATGTTTTGCTTCGGTTATATAAATGGTACATAATTTGGAAAATGAAGAAAAATATAAAAGCTGTCATTTAGAATGGAAGGACAGATAAAGCGCTTCTCAGATAAGGTCAAGTTCAAGGAGTTCATCATCACCAAGCTCTTATTATATGAAATGTTAAAGGGACTTATCTAAGAAAAAGAAGATCAAAAATAGGACAGTGAAAAGACAGCAAACTCACAGCTATCAAGAACCACACCTAAAACAAAAGCAAACTAAGCAAACAGCTAGAACAGGAAGAGAACCACAGAAATGGAGATCATATGGAGGGTTAGCAACAGGGGTGTGGGAGGAGGAGAGAGGGGGAAAAGGTACAGAGAATGAGTAGCATAGATAGTGGGTAGAAAATAGACAGGGGCAGGGTAAGAATAGTATGGGAAATGTAGAAGCTAAAGAACTTATGACACAAGGACATGAACTAAAGGGGGGAATGTGGGTGGGAGAGGGTGTGCAGGGTGGGGGGAATGATGGGGGAGAAACGGGACAACTGTAATAGCATAATCAATAAAATATATTTTTTAAAAAAGAAGAAAATAACATTTGTATTCCTTCACTGAGAGGTTTTATTGTTAATATTTTGTTCAGGTGTGTTCCTTTATATTTGAACCATATTTTTATTTTGATAATAATAAAAGCTTAGCAATAAAAACATATGAACATGAGCAACAAAGGATCCCAGCATTCAGAAATATCACTGCTAACATTTTGCTGTATTGCTTTTCAATATTTTTCAATTTCTATTTTGTCAACCAGTTTTGTACCTCTATCATTTTGTAAACTAAGCAATCTCCAAGTTGTTATTTCAAACTCTTTAAGACCATTTATTAATGCAACATTTTACTGTTTTCATAAACCATGACTTACTTAACTGTGGGGGGCTCTGCCTGCAGAGCCCCCAATCCGTCAGGATGAAAATAAAACTACCAAGACATGATCTGCTTGGGGAGGACAGGTGGACAAACTCTCCGAGGGGAATGACCCAGAGCCCCTTCCTCACTAGGCTTTTATTGGGTTCAAATACACAGGAATACAGGTTTAACATGTCAAAGAAATCTGAGGGCTTAATCTGAGTCAGTGTCTGTCAGGAAAGGGGGTTGCAAAACTTTGAGAGACATACTCATTTCCTCCTCGGACCCTTATCATTTAAATAAGAGCACTCTTAGCAAAGCAGGTTTCCAGGACTTTACAAGTTCTTTCTTATGACCCATCACTCGGGGAACCCGTCCTGGCCAGCCCAGGGCTGCACCGCTCGCCATCATAGTTTCAGGCTTTAAGCTGATTAGGCCCAGGAAGCAAGAGATAACTTGGGCTATGTCAGAATAGCCGGAGAGGAGGGGCAGGTGAGGGTCCATCACCCCCTCTTTGCTGCAGTCCCCCGAGTCCTTCCATAAGGGCCTCCCAAGTGGTCGTGTCTGGCTTAGGTTGCCCCTCCCATGAGGAGTCTTACCTGTCATTGACTAATCAACCAAGCACTGGGGCCAGAGATGGATGAGGCAGAAGCAGCGCTCCTGCCAGGGAGATAAGCTTTGTCTCCTTAGTGGCTCACGTCCTCTTGCCAGAACAGACCCAGGTGTAGCAGGTCCCTTGGCTCTTACTCAGCCCACCATGGGGTGAGGTTACAGCTCCTGAAACCAGGCTGAACAGTCTGAAACACTTAACCATTACCTTATTCCAGGCATTTAGTTTGCTTCCATTCTTTTTGCAATTATATATTATATAATTTGATGGTGAACATCTTTATGGCTGGATTTTAAATGTTTAGAATTACTTCCTTAAGTTAGATTTCTGGACAGAATTATAAGATAAAAGGGTATGAATATTTTGAAACATTGTGATCCTTCATGCCGAAATGTTTATGCAAACAAAGGAGCTGCATCATCTCAGTAGGGGTGTCCAGCTCATTTCCACCGGGGGGCCACATCAACCTTGTGGTTGCCTCCAAAGGGTCGAATGTAATTTTAGGACTATATAAATGTCACTACTCCTTAACTAGGGGCAAGGAGCTCAGAGCTGCCACCAGGTAGAAACAAGGTGAAGGGTTGGATTCGGCCTGCGGGCCCTGTGTTTGCCACTTGAGTCTTACATGATCTGCCCCAGGCAGTGCAGTGGAGTGAATAGGCAGCATTTTTATGTGAGTGAAATCAAGTTCAAGGAAAGACAGAAATTTGATTCACTAACACATTTTAGCCTAAAGAGAAAGGTCAGAACCAGAGAGAGTGAAGTGTTACCTCTCTGCAGACTTGTTACTTTTGCAGAAGGGTTATAGGTATGAGAGCCTGTTGGGACTTTTCTAGATCAAACGGGGAAGTCATCCGCTTTCCCTCTGCTCTCTCCCTGAGCAACTCCCCGCACGTCTCCTGGGTCAGAGGGCTGAGCAGTGGTACCAGCCAGACCCCCTGGGGACAGAGGCGGGGCTTGTCCCACCACAGCAACCATCCAAAAAGCAGAATCATGTCAGTAGAGGAGATTTTAAAGATTCTTTGTTCCAACCCCTTATTTTACGATCAAAGCCTAGAAAAAAAATTAAAGTGACTTGCCTAAGAAGTTGCATAAGGTGAGTTTGTGACCCATCTTGGAGAGAATGGTGACATGAAGGTGTGAGTCTTGCAGCCTTTATCCTGTCAAATACACTGAAACACCTGAGATGAGTTGAACTGCAGATATGCTCTGCTGTTAAGAACTGATTACTCAAAGTTCAATTCGAATCCGATCTCTTTAAGGCAAAAAAAAAAAAAAAAAAAAAAAAAAATCCTTTGACTTATCTAGGCTATGGTGAAAAGCTATGGTGTTCACTTTCTTTTCTACATTTCAGCTGTCTATGCCAGTGGTTCGAATAACCCTATTTGATTATGGTAATTTTTAACATCAAAAAATATTCACAGAACCACCATGACGATAGTTATTTTTAGTACCTATTTTAAAATTTCGTGAAGACCAAAGCAAAGCATGAACTCCTAGGCTTTTAAGTGGCTCTACACTTTGCCAATCACAATATACATTTGAAAAATAAGTATATGCATCTTCTGGGATTGGCTGAGTCGTCTTGTAGATATAAGGATCTGTGATACTTAGTACAACTCATGGACAAGAAAGGATCCAAGGCCCAAAGTTTGGGACCCACTGGCCTATTGCATTTACTTACAGTGAATCACAGGTCAGGGCTACTTCTTATGTTGTCCCTTAACTCTTCAGGTTGGACTACATCCCTCATTCAGACTGAATCCTGCCTGAGGACAAGAACTTTTACTTACATGCCTTTGTACAGCCACAGTGCTAACAATGGACCAATCGATTAAGGATCATGAATGGAACACTCACAATGTGCAGGGCACTGTACTTGAATCTGTGGAAGGTACGAAGTGTAGGGGCCAGTTCCTACCCTTGAGAGCCCACAGCCTGGTTATAGAGATACAGCAAATTGGTGGATTTACCCCTAAGTCTGTGGGCAAGAAATGGGGTAATGGATTAATGAATTAAATCTCCGAGAGTAAGTCTTGAGAAATAAAGTAACAATTTATTGGCTAAGGTCCGCAGGTTATAGGATTAATTGTGAAATTAGTTGAAAGGAGTTCAAGCGTGCCAGGGAGCAAGGAAGCTCTGTAGGGGAGGGCTCTGAGCGTGAACCCGACAGCCGAGGCGCTGGGCTGCTGCTGTCGGACCTGGAAGGTGTGCAGAGGGTACCTGGGCAAATGCGTGCATCAGAAATGCACTTTGGGCCATTTGTCCCCAGAGAGGTACAAAGTGAAACCCCATTCTTTTAAAGAATAGTATTTTTTCTGAAACACACAGGAGTCAATTTCTTGAAGGGAGCAGTGGGTGAAGAGGAGAGGTGCTTTCCTAGTCCCTTCCCCGACTCTTGGAATGTTGTTACTGGGGTCCAGAATTGTAACAGCTACTAGTAGCAGAGCTGGGACTTGACCTCTGGGTGCTGGACTTCAAGCCTAGTATTCTTTCTACTCTATCTTCTGCGGCTGGAATTCCCTCTCCTTTAATGAACTTGTCTAAAGTGAGTTTGCCTGAGGCTAACTCTTCCCCACCGCCTTCCTAATTCTAATCACTACTGCTAGACTGGCCTTTCTTCTCTTGCTATGTAAACATGCCCTAATTAGAAATCAGAAGCAACTGCTGGGCCCAGGCCAATGCTTCAAAGAGACTGTATATTGGCGCCCCATGTGCCAAAACTATCCTAGTGAAAGAAAAACTATTAATTACAAAATCCAAACCATTGCTTTGTGGGTTGTGGAACTCTCATGAACGTGGGTGGGTGATGGGGGTTGTTTAGGTGGTGTCCTCTCCACTGCAATTAGTTTTCAGCCACAACAAAGAGCTACCTCCTCTAGATACTGACTGCAATTAGGTTGGGACCCTTCCAGAGAAGCTGCCATCATCTGGTGAATATATGGGCAGCCTGGGTGATCTGAAGAGTCGCTGGGTGGGCACTGGGATACACAGACATGTTTTCTGGCCAAAGATGCTCAAGGCTCAGGAACCTGGAACAAATGCCCCTAGAAGTTACCCGCCCCCACCCGCACCCCCCAGCCATCTGTGGGCTGAAGTCTAGCTATTGGTTTAGCCTGCTCCAGTTGCCAATTACATCACAAGCCTTGCTCTCAGAGCCTTCAGTCATTAATTCATTCACTCAACACATATGTATCGTCCAGGGTTAATATAGTGCAATCACTACTTAAAACGACCAGTAGGTGATGTGACTTCCACCTCTAATTCCACTGCTCACTAGCTGTGACTTAGAAAAGGCATGTCCTTTCCTGGTCTCTCTGGTCCAACCTCCTCAACTATAAAGTAAGGAAGGTGGATGAAATGATCCCATTTCATTCTGTCTGTACTATTCAGGGTCCAGATAGGAGGAACCACACAGTACTTGGAATTAATAACAGAGAACTAACTGCTGCTCAGCGGTAACGTGAACTCAGAAGAATATTGGAATAGCAGACAGAGCAGCCTAGGGCCTACCCTAGGACTGCGGCAGAAGACTCAAGGAAGGGCCAAATTCAAAGAGTCCCCACCCCCAACACTGAAATAAAGACCCTAGAACCATAACTCAATGAATGGCACAAAAATTCTTGGAGGGGTTGCAGGCTGGGGCTGGCAGGCCGGGGGTCATCCACTGGGGCGCTGGAAAGAGCTGTTGAGAAGCTGCCTGCGGGAGTGCTGCTGGCCTCACTGGAGGCCCGCACAGGTGCTTGTGGACTCCACAGAGGCTGCCTGTGGGGCGCTGCTGAAACTCACTTCAGGTGAGTGTACCCCCCAACTCGTCCTCTGCCACGGAAAAGCCACAGGGGTAAGAGGCAAATGAAGCACACCAGAACTGGAAGACGACTCCCTGTCTTCTGTTGTCCTGCAGTACCCTCCGGAACCCTCTACTGACAAAGCTTAGCCAGGCCACCAGGTAAAGGGGAATGGTTATAGATCCAGCTTTCGTTCTAGTACCACACACTGGCAATGACAGGTAGATTTGGAGATGAGAAGCAACAGATCAGTAACTGACACATTATCATTCTATAACATACGGTTTTTTGATTCTCTCAATTTTAACAATAAAATTAAAATAAGTAAATATGAAATAAATGAATCACGTGTGTTGTACCTAGCCTAGACATGATCTTAGCCTATTCTTCTATGCCTCCCTCACCTCTGGTCCTCAATAACTAATGAACCATTTCAGAATGAACCGTGTCATAATCAGGTTTATATGTGATTATAAATATGCCCATATTTTATATATAATTAGTAATTAGTTATTAGTTATTAGTAATACCTGTGCCAAGGATGAAGGAGGGTCTGAGCTTCCAGGGGAATGAATGAAAGATGTGAAGTCTTTCAATACCTTTCCTAATGACAGCAAATAACTCAGAGGAAAAATAAGATCTAGTGAAGTTAATTTCAAACCAGACATTATCAAGAACCAGGTGAGTGACAGAAAATGTGATAAAAGTTCATAAGAAGGAAAAAGATCCATAGGCTGAAATGCTCAAGGAAAGATTTGTGATAGCAGCCAAATCTGAGGAGAATGTTGAGTAACAGGCACAAGTCATACATCAAGTTCAAAGAGAAGTAGCCAAGATATGGCTACAGAATGAGAAATGGACTAACTGGTCTCTTGACCCCAAATTTGCTAGCCCAGCGTTTGAACTGAGCCAGTCAGTGGCAAAGAATGTGTAATTCGTCTAGGACAGATACCAGTGAGATCAGCAGAGAGGGCCTCTGAGACACTGGATCCCTGGCAGCCTCCTTCAAGGAAACAACATTATAGAGTTTATCATTTAGATAAACCCGTGGTTCTCATATTAATGGGTTGATAGGAGATCATATCAGAGCATTTCCTAGTGTAGAGGATTTATCGCTCTTATACACAACTTCCGCTCTGCACATTGTTTTATTGAAATAGTGAAATACAATACCAAGAAAGAAGACAAATAAATGTCCCAAGTAAGCGTGATCAACTGTGCAAATACAGCGTTGCTGTGTTGGGTGCCTTAAGTTTATTTATTCTCTCATGAATGAAGATTGAGCTGAGGTGTGGCTCAGAAGTGTTCCGAGTGTTTGGACAAGCTGTGCTTTGTGTGAGGATGACTGAAGGAAACTGGCTGTTGACCCCTGTCAATACCACTTGCACTTGATATTTACTGACATTTAGCCTCTGTGACCCTAGAGTTGGCTGGCCTGTTTCTCCACCCATCCTCTTAAAGCTGTCATTCTTTAAGCTCTGTCCTAGGCTTGTGTCACTCTATACACCTCCTGGGCCTTTTAACCCATTGCTATGGCTAAAATTCCTTTTACATATGCTGACAGCATTCGAGTTTTCATCTTCAGCTCCAGACTGGAACAGCCTCCCTGCTGATGGATGTGGATACATTATGGGTGACTCTAGCTCAACACATGCCAAGCTGAGAAAATTTCCTTACCCTACAAACCTGTTGCTGCTCCTCTGTGCCCTTTTAGTAAAGGACAACATTATTTCACTCAGGTTTGCAAGTTAGAGACCAGGAAGTCATCCTTAACTTTCCACTCCTTCACCTACCACCTCCAAATTAGTCATCAAAGCCTACTGATTATCCCTCCAAAATCTTTTAAATCCACCTCCTACTTTCCACCCTTTCTAGTTCATATGCCGGAACCTCTAACCTGTACTCCCACAGTCTTTTAAATGGTTTTTAATCATGCAAATAGTTTACTTACTAAAAAAAAAAATATATATATATATATTAAGAAGAATCCTGTCAGACCTAGGCTGAGGGAGCATCCTCTGAGTTAGTTTCAGTTTGCTTCTGCCAGGGGTGTCAGGGGCTTAGAAACAATTTTTAATGCAGATTTCTTGGCTTCAAGGTACTTACTCCATGCAATTAGTATAGTTTCAACCCCTCAAATGACGTGAGGCCAGACATAAGCTTAAAAATCCATGGGGAGACTTCCGTGTCCACACCTGAAGACCAGGCCGACTCTGACACATTTCCCCAAGCGTTTCTTTGCTGGAGAATGGAGATCTTCTGGTGTATCCTTTCACGGAAGACTCCGCTTTACGAGGGTTTCCCAGTTCCAGCTCCTACTCTTTCATTTCCCCCCAATATATTTGGTAGACGGCATACTACTTATTGTTAATTGTCATCATCAAAAAGGCTAGCAAAACTGGAAAACTTGTAACATTGTAAAATAAAGTGTAATCTCATCTTTTGGTTAGAATTTAGATCTTCCACAGTCATGCTTTGCCTTAGTACAAAGTGTTGTAATGATTCTACTAGTTAAAGGTCCTGTTCACATAAAAACAGCCACATTGATGGCATCTTAAAGCACACAAATGAGTTATGCAGAGGTACACTGATGTCCAATAAGAAGCAGGGCATCTCCCTCAGCAGCCCCCTGCACTGAGGAGAGTCTGCCACTCAGGACCCAGCACTCACGAGCATGACATGGGGCTCTGACAGAGAGAATACAAGGGATGGCACCTGTGTCAGTCCATGTAGTAAATGCTGGTGACACTTATTTACTCTTATTTTTTTTAGAAAAAATAACTAGAAATAAAAATTGTAATATTTTCTTTCCTTTCCTCAAAGGACTCTTGTGTACTCTGTGGGGTTCTCACTCCGCTTTGTAGATACCTGCTTTAAAGGGGAGTGGTACAGGTTGAGCTGTGTCCCCACTGATTTTGAACGTCCAGCCTCCAGAATTGTGATGAAATATGTTTCTGCTGTTTCCAGACATGGAGTTTGTGTGGGTTACAGAAGCCCTACTTGTTACAGAAGCCCTAGGCAACTAATACAAAATGGGATACAGAGAAAATCACAGCAAGTTCAGAGAGGTAGCAGGAATACCAGTAGGGCAAGGTGACTCGGGAAACTGGGCAGGTGAGAGCTCTGGAGGGAGGGTGCAGGCAATGGGCTTAAATGCATCCAGGCAAGCAGGAAGATGTGAGCAAAGCTACAGGAATGTGCTTGGGGGGAGGGGAGCTGGAGGAGGACACAGCTCTGAGGGATGGGGCACTGAGGGAAGTAGAAGAAGATGCACCTGGATGGGTTGGGTGGGCGTGGTCTGCGAACGGCCCTGAACGTCCATTCCTTCTGCTCTGTTGGGCTTCCCTCTTCCGGCATCTGAATTTCTTCAGCGGCCTTCTGGCTGTTGCAGCCCTGTCTACATTGCTTTCCTTAAGATTCGCTTGTGACACGTGTCTGGGCTTCCGCATGCCTAATCTACACCATGGTTCCCACCATTTTTTTTTCCACACAGGACCAGTCGCATTGGCTCTTCCTCGAGTGCCTGAAATTCTACCACACTTTTGAGTCACCACTTTAGGGCCCAGTACACAAAAGTTTAATAAGTTGTTGAAGCTCTACTTAATAATACACCAAGCAGCTGCTGGAAAGATTGGCATTGTCAAATAAAACTGCAAAGAGTAGAAGTTTGTCTTGGGATGCTTCCATTTTTACATAAAAGAGTTGTATCTGCATAAAGTTGGATTATGCATAATCCTGTTGGATTTGACAGAACGGGGGACAAGAAAGAGGACCTGACCCTGCTCCTGGAGAAGGTGTCCCATCTCTCTTGAAGGGATTAGATGTCTGTCATCTGTTCTGCCCCAAGAAGGGATTTCTCCTATAGCAGTTTACTAGAAAGAACTGGAGTCCTCAAATTTATTTATTCATTCCATCGTTCAACAAATATTACTTCAGCACCAACTTCACACCCTGGGCTAAGGGCTCAGAATAGGCTGAAGAACAAATGTGCAGCAGTTTCTGCTCTCAGAAAGACTATAGTCTTTTAGGGAATTCAGGATTTATAATGCAGTATGACCAATGTCAAAAGGAAAAATGCATGTTTTGCATTCTTAATGCTTATTTATCAACATGTCAGTCCCTGGGAGTGATAGGCAGAATAATGACCTGGATAGATGTTCATGTCTTAGTCCTCAGAACCTGTGAATACGTTACCTTACATAGTAGAAGGATCTTGCAGATGTGATCAAACTAAGGACCCTGAAATGGAGATGTTGTCCGGGATAGCCTGGTGGGCCCTGTCTGATTACACGCCTCCTTACGATCAGAGAACCTTTCGCAGTTGATTTCTGAGTGGGAGGGAGAGGTGACTGTGTGGGTGGCATCAGGGAGGTGCAGACATGCTGGTGTTGGAATGGAGGGAGGGCTGCGAGCCAAGAAATGCAGGCAGCTTCTAGAAGCTGGAAAAAGCAAAGAAGTAGACACTCTGCTGACACCTTCATTTTAGCCCAGTGACCTGCGTCAGATTTCTAATTAAGAGAGCTGTGTTGTTTTAAGCCACTAAATTTGTGGTAATTTGTTACAGCGGTAATAGAAAACCAATATACCCTGTTAGCCTACATGCATATAAAGTTGAATAAAACGAGGTCCCTGGCCTCGTGAAACTCACAACTAATTGAGGGAGAGATATGTAAATAGTATAATAAAAGTGCAAAGATTGGAGTGTGTACGTGGAGCTATGTATATACAATTAATTTGGAGATATCCTATTAATCTCTGCCATCTAAGAAAACCTTTTCTTGATTTTATTTCCTCCACTCATTCCCCTTTGCACCAAAACTGCTAGATGGAATTACATTTATAATAGTTTCCGATTCTTCTCCCATTTCCTCTTAAAGCCACTGCAGTCAGGCCGTTGTACCCCCTACATCATAGCTCTTTGCCTGTGGTCCGAGTCACCAATAACCTCCATGATGCTTAACCCAGTGGTGATTTTGGTCCTCACAGGTACAACTAGTGAGCGTCACTGGCACAGCCAACCATGTCCTCCTCGATACAATGCCTTTATTTGTTTCCTGGGACTCCACACTCTGGGCTTTCCTCTTTCCCTGGATGCCACTTCTCCCAGCGTGTTAATAGGAGATTGTCCCAGAGCTCAGTCTTTGGTCCCCTTTTCTTTATATTTCCTCTTTTGGTGCTGTCATACAGTCTTGTACCAACTGTCTGCTGATGACCCCCAAGTGTATCTTTCCAGACTTCTCTCTTGGACTCCAGTTGCACACATCCAGCCTCCTCCTTGCCATCACCACTTAAATACGCACAGTAATGGACATCCCGTAGCAAACACGTCCCATACTGAACTCCTGATCTTCCCTAAGCCCTTCCCATAGCTTGCTCCACCTGTGGCCTTCCTCACCTCAGTGGATGACAACTCCATCCTCCCAGGTAATCAATTCATAATTGACTCTCTGACATTTCATATCAACCAATCAGGAATTTTTCACTGTCTCAGCCTTCAAAATATATCCAGAATCTGACCACTTTTCTATTGCTACTATCCTGGTCTGGTCACCAATGACTCTTGCCTGGGCCAGTAAATAACCCTGATCTATTTTTCCCATGTGCCCCAGAGAACAGTCTTGAACCCTTACAATATCCTACCAGGCACCACGTGATCTAGCTCTCTGCTCCCCTTACACCTGTCAGGTCATCTCTGCCATCTCTTGCCCTTTCTTACTTTGTTCCCACCACGTGAGCACGTAGTTTCTGATCTTTGCACTTTAGAAACAGTGATTAATATCAGCAAGTCTGAACAATGCCTGGAACTTAATGGGTACTCCATAAAAATTGGGTGAATGAATGAATACATTTTGTCAGTCACAGGATCACATGCTGCTTAATTTTCCCTTTCCAAATAATATTGTTTATTACTTTTCTTGGTTTTTTTTTTAGATATTTATCTAGAATCTCAATTTCAAATAAATGTTTATTTAAAATGACAAAAGAATTTAGTGTTCCTATAATACCAGGAAGATTGACATAAAAAAAATCTAGCAATCACATCTAAAAGAAAACTTGATTCCACCCTAAAGTTCTGTTTCAACTCTAGACTATAAACCATACATGAATCAGAAATGGAACTGGAAAGGCTTAATCCTGAGAGTTCACATGACAATCAACCATGACTTTGTAAATGCACTACTTTGTTGAGTACTCATAATCTTAAACTTGAAACTAGAAGGTCAATGAATCCTTTGTTTAAGATGGCATTAAGCTAAATCTCTGTGTGTGAATTGTTTTCATACAGGAAACAAAGTCCTTCACATTATCCAATAAATCAACACCAACTTCTCAGCCACTTACTTGAGTCTCAAGTTGTATAACTACTGCTTAAGAACATAAGGCCTGGAATTACACAGACATGTTGAAACATGGGAGGTGACCTCTTTGAATCTCTGTATGTGATTTTATCTTATTCACTTAATTTTTTCAATAATTTGGGAAAAAAGAGAGAAAACACAGATACCTACTCTTAACCTTAATATCAAAAATACATTAGAATCAGTAGAATTCATGGCTAGAGTTCTCTTTTTATTTTATTCTCTTGGCCCATAGGAAGGGGGCTATGATCTCAGACCATTTGAAGTTCTGAGATCTCAAAGTTGTCCTTTGAGACAACTTTGGGATCTGAAATGTACCTAAAGGAACAAGAGGTCTGGTGGCACCAGAAGGAGTCACTCTGGCTTATTCCTGTGGCATGCTGGAGCTCACCAACAAGGGTGAATTGGTAGAATTTTTTAAGAATTTTTGTGAGCTGGTTGATGTCACATTGATGTCACACTTGAACTCTGTGGTGGAAGTGTTTATACCACAGAAATTGGCAATTACCGCAAACCAGGCCTTCTCCACCACCCCCAAAAGCTAGCTGTTAAACACTTTACTGGTACCCAGCGATTGAGTCTCTCCTTTAACAAACTTTGTTATGTCAATAGGGGTTTCTAAATTCCCATTTTTTACCTTTAGACTTTCTATCTGAAGTACTTTAACTTTCTATGTGAATCATTTACAGGTATATGTCATTTTATTTAAGTTTTGGCTTTATAGTTTTATTTTCCTATGGGCAAATTATTTATAAGCATGAATACCTTATTAAACCTGGCTTTACATTTATTTACACAACTCTGTAACTACATGCTGACTCTGTCCTTCCATCTCGTGAACAACTTCATGGTCTCTAATATTGCTGAAATTTGGCTTTTGTAAGCTTCAGCTTCATCATTTATGAAACTGGGATAATAATAGTACATGCTTCTCATTTAGTTGCTGGGAGTATTAAAAGAAATTAGACATGTAAAGAACTTAGCACAGTGCTTGTCATATGGCAGTATCTCAATAAATTTTAGTTATTGTATAGTAATATTAGCAGTAGTATTTTGTACTATGGGCTACACACAGTAAAAGAGTGAGATGCAGTGCCTTAGTATACAACTCTTTTGACCAATCCCTATACAGTTTAGGAACACAAATTAACCAATGCTTGGTGTTTAGTGGTTTAGTTCTTGGGGGGTCCCTATCTCAGCTGATCCCTTTGTGGATAGAAAGATATAAATAAGAAATTATCTTCACCCTGTCAAAATAACACTGGGGATTTACTAGATCAGGTACACCAAGTAGATACTTTAGAGTTGAAAGACTGAAAAATATTGGCCAGTTATTACCTTCTTGTTTCTCCTGAAACTCTCAAAAGCCTTGTTTCCTCACTGTCCATCTTACTTTTAATCATGATTCCTGAGAAAATAGAAGCAATCCAGATAAGACCTTCTTTTCTTTCCACTAAATACACCAACCTATATGCACCTATACCTGTACTTTTTGCCTTCCTTCCTGTTACTACAGATGATAAGAGCCAAGAATCACAACCCTTTCATCTGCTCCAGTACCGTAGTTTTAGGACTATAAAATGCACTAGGCCATGAGACACACCTAGGTTTTAGAGGAGGAAAATAGGAAAAAATTTTGAAGCAAAAAATGTAGTAAAATATTTAATAATATAAATAACATAGGCCACTGCCCCTCCCCCCACAATGAGCCAGGCAAGCTACATTTGGATTATAAGACGCACCCCCATTTCCTCCCCGAAAAATATGTGACTTAACTCTTTTAGATGTTCCCGTTCTCTGCTTCATCAGTCCTTCCCCCTCTGCTGGATCACACTCCTCCTAGTTTACAACAAATGTTAGTAGCACACAGTCTAAAATAAAAAGGTTTCTGACCCCTTGTCACCCTCCAGCTACTATCCCCATTTCTCTGCTCCCCTTCACACCACATTGGTCAGAGTTCTGTCCCATTTCCTTTCATTCTCTCCTGAACCTACTTTAGCCAGACATCCTTCCCGCAGAGGGATGGAAGCTGTTTCCCTAAGGCTATTAGTAGCATTATGGTGCCCCACACATAGTCATTCATCTGTCTTCATGCTTCTCCATCCTTCAGCAGTACTTGGCAGAGCTGAGCTTAGAAAATCTACCCTCCCTTGGCTGCCGCAGCACCACGCCCTGGCTTCTGCCTCCTCTCTAGCCATTTCCTCTCAGTCTCCTTTGCTGGTTTCGCATTTCTGTTTTCTAAATGTTGTGGTATCCACATCCCGGTCCTTGGCCCTCTTCTTTTGTAATGGATCTCATTTTGTCCCATGGACTTAAATTCCATGTATTTGCCCTTGAGTCCCAAATGTGTGTCTCCAGCCCACGTCTCCAGTGAGTTTTGCTCTTGCTATTTAGGCCATCTTCTTAGTATATCCCCACTTGGACGCTCAATGGGAAGTTCAAACTGGAATGACCGCAGTGAAACTCTTGACTTTCCCTTCAAAACATGGCTCCCATGGTCATCCCTAATCAATAAATGGCACTTCCATACATTTAGTTGCTTAATGTCTCAATCTGTGTCCAATCTACCGGCGAGTCAGTCCTATTTCTAGACAACATCCCAAGCTTGTTCATGCCCTCCTACTCCCCTTCTTTGTCATTTATGATCAATTCTCTCCCCAGAAGCAGAAAGATATTTTTGTATATAAATAAGATCCCATTATGCCCTGCTTAATTAGGTTTCCATTAGAAAAACTTAATTAACTTCCTATTGGAAAATGATCCAAAATCCTTACATTGGCCCACAGACTCTACTTGTGCTGGCTCCAGCCGACCTCTCCAAACTCATCTAGCTCATATTCTTCTCTCGCTCTGCTCCAGCCACACCGGCCTTCAGTATTTTCCTGAGACATGCCCAGCTGACCCTCCCCTCAGGGCCTTTGCATGTGCTGTTTCGCCTGCCGGGGCTGTTCTGCCACCACATCTGTACTTGGCAGGCGCCCTCCATTCTGAACCAAGTTCAAAGTCTTTTCTCCAGAATACCTTGCTTGACCACCCAAACTACAGTAACCCCCTCCCTTTTGTTCCCTAGAACATTACTCTTTTTATTTTCCTCATGTTCACTATCTGAATTTATTTATTTATTGCTCTCCCAACGTAAACTAATTTGATTTTGTCACATTTTTTTGTGTACTTTGTCTCCTGCATCTCACTACTCTTGCTGGATTTAATTTCCTTGAGAGCAGACCCTTTGTCTATCTTGTTCTCTGCTGTTCTTCCAACATTTACATATGAATTATATGCAAATGTATTCACATATATTTGCATATAAAATATTGACTTATAACATATATTACATATGTCTCACAATCATTTGTGACTAAACAACAATGGCTGTATGAATGAATGAACATTGCAGACACATAACAAAGATATTTATACATATTACAACAGTGAATGTAGTTGAGGAGATTGTCTACTACACTGCTCCCTGTCTTACATGTAAAGCTGCACCATATGAGAAATTTATTTTAGAATGCAGCATCAGGAGAACTTTACTGCTCTGGAGAACTTGCTCTGTCTGTCCTTTTCCAGTGTTAAAGTTATCACTGATTGTTTCCATTTTTGTTTTACCTTTGACTATTTGGAAGCTGAGAGTCACATTTCAAATTCAAGGAGGGTAATAATAGTTGTTCTACTAGTAAACAAAAATTCTCCCTGCCTCAGGTTAATTTCTTACTTTTGTTATCAGAATTATGGTAGTGAAATTTGTTATAAGTTACCTCAATTTCTTTTTTGGAGAGAAGTGTGATTTAAACAAAAGCACTTGCAGTGTTCCAATTCTCGCACAGGCTAGATAGTGTCAACTTGGAACAATGGGATGTGTGAGGGGCACTTTCCGGCTGTGTTTATGTGGTAGCGTGAGCGGCCTTTGTTGTTGTAGGTGATTTGCTGTGCTTCATATTAGGGATTCCCAGAGGTTACTCTGGTTAGGATTTAGTTGCCTAATAGAGTCCAAGCTTCTGGGTGTTAGGGTTTTCCGGCTTATTTTGTTGATGTGTCGCTTTGGAGTTATGAGCTGAAAAGTTGCTAGCTCATGAGAGTTTATGATTCTTTCAGAGCTCCATGTCTCAGTAGTAGAAGAAATATGCCTTCTAGTTTAGTCTTAAAATGCTATGCCTTGATCTTAGGCAAATTCATGGACTATACTTTCTAAGATTTAAAGAAACAGTTCTTTATTGATGGTTAGGTTTAGGAACACTTTTGAAGTTTATGGAGCATAACACATAATGCTTCTCCCTAGCATAGCAAAATAAAAATGTAACTCTTTAGAAGTCCAGAATATGTTGGTATTTTAATTTATTAATATATTTTATATATTATTTATATTATTAATTATAAATGTAATTATTAATAATATATAATATTAATAAAATATATTATTAATATATTTTGTTTATGGCAACAGCATTCATAAAATAGCAACAGGAAAAGCACACATTGATCCTTTATTATTGAATACCTTTTGATACTTGCACAAAATTGATATAGATGTGCAAAAATATATGTGTGGTTAATCCATAAGGACATAATAGTGAACGCATCTTTTTGATCTGTATGTTTTAAAAATAGCCCTGAAAGTTATCCACAATGTGGAATAATGCCACTGTCTGCAAGAATTGTACCTTAATTAAAATTTTTCTCTCAAATAAGCATTGTAATTAAGGATTACTTAGCAATTTGATACAAGATAACATTTTAACTTTTAATGATAATTTAAACATTGGTGCAAGTAGTTTTGAAGAAGGGGCTTGTATAAAATTTTTTATACGCTATCTCTTCCAGGAAGCAAAAGTCTGAGTCTTTTGGGAACCAAACCCAACCATACAGATATCACACATGCATCCTGTATGATAACATGCAAGGGAGTAATTGTTTAAAAATTTATTTTAATTGTTGTTCAAGTACAGTTTTCTGTCTTTTACTCCCATCCCAGCCCACCCACCCAGCCCTCCCCACCCCCCCTCCCATTTCCACCCCCCCTAGTTTTTGTCCATGTGTCCTTTATACTTGTTCCTGTAAACCCTTCCCCTTTTCCCCTGAAATTCCCTCCCCTCTCCCCTCTTCCCTCTGGTTGCTGTCTGCCTGTTCTCTATTTCAAGAAAATAATTTTTAAGATTAACCTTTAAAAATATACATTTTTCCCAAACTTACAAGTGTGGAGATCCCATATAAAGGCTTGATTTTTTAATATAAAAATCAGGACTTACATAAAGATGTATTAATTCATAAAGATATTACATGAAAAAATTCCAAATACTACATTAAAACATATAATATATAATCTTATATGATATCTGATATAATAATATACATAATAAACTGTGTTTTTACATGTAACTTTATTAGAACATTTACATATCCAATATTTGGCCTATGACCTTCCTTTTAGTATAACTAAGCCACACAGTTAGTAGTAATTTCAACCTAAGTGACTTTAAGGTTATTGTTAAATGCGCATCATAATAAAGCTTGGGTCATTGACCTAGTGCATTTGAGCATTAGATTTACCTTGATTTATTCTGTCTGCACTGTTTTTTCATTAGGATAAACAGCAAAGATTGGCATGAAGTAACGGGTGGTATAATAGTCCCATAATTTACTGGTAATTTAATTATTATATCAAGAGTATTTACTAATACCTTGCCAGAATTTTAAAAGGCCCCTGGAGATCTGCAAGGAAAAAATGATAAGGAGGACAAGTAAAACTACCATTTAAAATCTACAGAGATACTTTTTATTTGCCACATTTCAATTCAAAAATGAGAAACTTTTCTACTCAAATTATCCAACAGTGCTCAAGTCTTGAAAGTCTTTTTGCTTCTCATTGGTGAATATCCTGGTGTCCCACCTAAGATAAGAAAACTCCAAAGTCCAGGAGATTTTGTTCCGGAGTGAGAGAGTTACTGAACCCTGAACCAAATTCTTTGCATTTATCTGGGCTCCTGGATAATCAGCCTGTTTAAAAGAGGCAACCATGAGCTTCTGCCTTTGAACCACACTGCCTCAGGACCATCGGTCTTCTCATTCAAGAAAAGCCAATGGTATTTCTGGAGCTTTGTGTAAGCAAGACTTGATGACAAAGGTTTATTTTCACCAAATGGAATGAGTTGGTTTTCTTGACGTTAAACCTGAATTCAAAGAAATAATTGTGGGTATCTCAAATACTATTATGTGTAAGATCAATTTTGCAAGCAAAGTCTAATTTTGTTCCTGACCATGTCCCAGCTGTTTTGCTCCCTCTTTCATCATTGAAATCAATGGCACAATTGGCGTGCTGTCTGTAAAGGGCCAAAGACAGGGGGACAGGTGGAAGGAAAGGAGAATTCTTTGGGAGATAATTGATAGAGTAATCAAGATGGAAACAGCAGAGCATAAAACAACCCTCAGTGGGGGAGATTGAAGAAGTTTCTGTAATAGAGAATTGGCATCTCTAGAAGTTTTAGTGCCAAGTAACCAAAAAACTCACACAAGTGTCTGTGGTTATATGGAGCAGAAGCCATCTCCTCTTCCCACTTTTCTTCCCACTCTAGTTTTCAAGGATGGAGTCATTAGAGAACTTATTACAAATGCAGATGGTTTCACATTTAGTGTCAAAAATGACCCATTTTTTAAAGCTTTCTTATGCAATGTGTTTTAGTTTTGATTGCAGCAAGAGAAGAGGGCGTGAGAACTGCCTCAGGTCTCTTACTCCTGGGGCTGCCATAGGAGTTGTGGGTGTGGGTGCCGTTGCTTGTGACCTGGTGGCCACATGTGGCTCTGCCAGCTACCTGCCTTCGCATCTTAGCTGGGAGAGAATGACTGATGTCCTGAGTTCCTCCACAAAATTATTGACTGGCTTTGGTGGTCAGACTAACTGAAGCTACCAGGAATAACAGGATGCTCCAAAAACGAAGAAGGAAGTCATTGGATATGGAATTCACACCTGAAACTGGTCTGGAAGATCTTCCTGTTTGAAAGGGATAATTTTCAATTTTGTGTGTTAATTCTTTGTTCTCCTCCTAAAAAATGCATTTGTCACCTTGTTGCCATTATCTTCACATTGAAGATCTGAATAGTTAAAATGAACAATGTTATCAATGAATATCTACCTCCCAAGGGTGCTTTCTTCCCTGCTCTGGCTGATCCCCTGGGCATCCTCTGTCCTCTGCCTCCCTGGTGTTCCTTCTCTCCCATGTGCACTCACTGAAGCTCCCCACCCAACCTTGAGTACCTTCCCTTCATGCAAACTCAGTTCCTTCTTCTTTCTCGAATACTAGCCACATCTACTATCCTACCATACAGTTCAGTAAGTACTGTTCTCAAGTTGAGCTACATGTTAGCTTTTTCCTCAGTTAGAACACAAGTTCCTTGATGGCAGGAGCCAAAGGCTAGAGCTGGTAAGGAGACTAATTCTTATCCTTTTGTATTATTTGATGTTTGTTTACATTGTACATGTGTAACTTATTAAAACAATTTTTAAAAATGTATTTCCCTTCCTGGTTTTGTATTGTAAAACATTAGACTTAAACAAAAAAAATCATATAGATTCAGAATGGTAACAAAGAAAAGCCTATATAGGTTTGGTAAGTGCCTTTTGTTCTGAAGGGAAGACAAATATAAATAACACTGATAATAGTCAACAAAATAAAACCAAACCTGTCTGGCTGAATGCTAATAATAGTTACTTTACTTATGTAGGAGGCTTCCAGATCAACATGAAAAAAAGCTTTACTGCACATTCAAACCAGTGCTATTTACTTAGCTGCTCTCAAATGGGAATCAGTAGACATTAGCTATCAAGTTTCTAGCCTGGAAAAATTCATCAAGGCCACTGGACACAGACACCATGGGAACATCATGCAGACAGTTCATAAAAATAACTTGTCTAACATTTTTGGAAACTGATGAAAGCTATATTTGTGGCTCTGTCTGTTGCTTTTGCTTTATCCAGTAACAACGGAAAAGGACCAGTTACTTGGACTGTAAGAACTTGGATGCTACAAGAGACACCCAGGACTCACTATAAGAGGAGTATTAATTGTTACGTGAGAGTAAACAACGAGAATTCACTCCAATAACCAAAAGGGACTCATGGATCTATTCAGAATTATTTATTGAGCACCTAACATATGTTAAGAATTCTAGAGAATTCAAATATTATCAGTTTTCCCTGGTTTTAAGGAGTCCGAAGTCCAGTAGTAAAATAATGCTTGCTCAGAACAGACGTGTTAGTATCATATGAGAGGTACCATTTAATTCTTCAGGGGCTTGGAGAGCTCACTTGCAGCTGACTGATCAGAAAAGGCTCTGTTAGAGAGGAGGGCACTTGAAATAAACATATAATTAGAAAAAATTTTTTATTAAAGTAGTATACACACATAAAAGTGTATGTATCATAAAGACTACAAACTAACTGGATTTTCACAAACTGAACACAGTATTTATGTAACCACATAGAATAGTACAATACTCCAGAAGTTCCCTTGTGCTTCTTCCTGCCATTCTTGGGAAGAGTAGAGTTTTGTTAGATGAATGTAGATACAAAAAAAAAAAAAAAATTACTGGAGGAGGGACCAGCATGCATGAAGATGTGGACATTAAAAGGCAAGAGCTGTGGTTGAAGAATGGGCTGAAGAGTAATTTGGAGTGTCAGCTGGCAGATGGGGTTGCATCCATATTGTAGCCAGGTAAATGCCAGGTAAAAAAGTTAGATTTTGTTCATCAGCCACTGAAGGTCTGAGCAAAAGAGGAATGATATTTGATGATGGTTGGTAATTTATCGCTAATGTGAGAGGTGAGACTGGAGGTTGGGTGACTGGTTGGGAAGCTTCTATAATATCCAGGTATGAGATAATTTTGGCTCTGCAGTGGCAGGTGGGGACATAGAGTAACCGCCCACAGACACTATAATGAGCCAACAAAAATTGAATGGCTGTGAATCTTGAGGAAGGAGTAGAAGTCCAAGAAAATTTCCTTCTATAGAACTAATCAAAGGAAAATTGTTTATTATTTTGTCAAGAGATAGCACAGCTTTGGATGCTATCTGTCCAAGAGAATTCTAAAAACTTTCTTACAGGATTTGAATAAAACCTTGAGTTACTCTAAGGAGATTCCAAAGAAAGCAACTGACCTTTCCCACAGAGAGTTCTTTGCTAGTCAGAAATGTGGATTGTTTGTATTTTCATATGGGCACATGCTAGAATAAACATTTTGGTGGGCAAAATGGACTCTAAGGAAGACTTAGGAAGATGTCAAGTTAACAAAAAAACATTGAGCATTGCTCACCTGTTTGTTCTTTCTTCCTTTAAATTATTCTCATCCAGATTTCTGGATAGGATGAATTACTTTCATTGTATACTTTTACCTGTAATGTGTTTCTACAGGAAGCAAAAAAAAAAAAAAAAATTGGAAATAAAGGCCATAATATTTATTCTTACACGTCTTCTTATACCACTTTGGCTATGTGGGTCATTTTTTATTAAAGGCAACCCCAGCCCCAGCATTCCATCTTTTTCCCTCCAAAGCAGTGGTTTCTTGACTGGACAAATAATTATTGAGCACTCAATTGTACTTTGATTTACTATAAGGTCTTTCAAAGTCTTTCCTTAACTGTTTGTCCTTCTATACAACTGGCACCTTATTCCTGGAGGCTTTTTGTGGAGTCTTTGATACCTACGGTTGTTTCCAGGTACTGGGATGTGTGTAGTAAAACATCAGCAGACGGAAGGGAAGTTGCTCTTGAAAGCCAGGGTGTGTGTGTGCAGGTAACGTGAAGTCCTTTCTGGGACCAGACGGCAGGAAGGGAACTTGACTACCTTTACTTGGGAAGGAGCACGCGGGTGTGAAAACGGTGGTCCTGTAAGAGGAGAGCTGGCATTGCATGGACTGCGTGCTCTCTGCAGACCTGAGGCTCCACTTCCCAGGCAGGCAGGTGCCGGAGGTCTGCAGCCTGGCTCTGGCGTTTCTACCCGCTACTAGCCACCCACCTCAGCCGCTCCCCTGGCCGAAGTTCCAAACTTTTCCTCCTGCAGCGAGAGGAAGGGTGTTATTAAGTTAGGAAGGGAAGTCCCTCCCTCTTCCAGGATTCCGATTGGCTGTAGCCAACCCTACCCACCCAGGGCCGCGGGCGGATTGGCTTCGGGGATACGGAGTGCCGCCGCAGGCCCGGAGCCCTAGGCTGCCGGGGGCCCCCAGGTGGTAGGTGGGGTCGGGACGCCAGCTCCTCCGCGAGCGCTAGCTTCCCGAAGACTTTAAAGTTCGCCTGTGGAACCAGGCGTGCTGCGCTCGCCGGGTGTGGGGCTGCCTTGACTTGGCCATGAAGAGCCTCAAGTCCCGCCTGAGGAGGCAGGACGCGCCCGGCCCCCAGTCCTCCGGCGTCGCCACCAGCGTGGTGAGTCCCGCAGCCCGCGCTCGTCCCGAACTTCCCTCCCGCGGAGTCCTCCTCTGCACCGCAGCGCGCGCTCCTCTCGGTTTTCCCTCAGCGCGCCCTGCTCCCGCTGCCCCGGCGACTCCACCCCCTTCAGGTCTGGCCTCCGTGTTGGCTCGGAGACCCTCCCCACCCACCGCCCTCCGGCCTCGCGGGGCCCCTCCCCAGTCTTTCTGCCCCAAGTCTGGGAGCTCCTGGCGCTTCGGGATCAAATCGCGCCCTCCTCTTCAATCCGGTGTTTCTGGGTTGTCCTTCACTCCGGCCCTTCTCCTGCCATCCGGGGGCTTGCCCCGCTTCCCACGCACACTGTGTCCCCGCCCGGCTCCGCGGGGTCCCTGGAGGGCGCCCCTCAGTCCCCGGGGCTGAGGGCGGAGAGGGAGATTTGCATCCCGTACCCAGGTAGTCAGGGTAGCGGACCCGCCGCCTTCCCCGCCCGGATTCCGGACCTTCTTTGAGTCAGAGACTCCGAGCTTTGAGCGCTGCATCGCTGGGTGGTTGTTTTGTTCTGGCTCCTGTTGCTTGTCACTGGGATAGTTTGATTTTTGAGCGAAGCAAATGGAATCGGGCGTAGTTGGAAACTCAGAGCCCCAAATGGGTGGTAACTCTGGAAGTGGGGGTGAAATTGGGAAGGTGGTTATCCTGCTGCGCCATGTCTCACCTGCGGGACAGATTCGTATCACAGGATCAAGTCTCACTGGTGGGACAGACCTCCATTCGGTGTTGACGTGGAGTCTGCCCTCAGTGTGCACGCTAGGAACTACTAGGGCCTCTTTTTAGTTGGCAGGAGAACAGAAATCTTGAGAAACAGCCTGACTGCAGATGTTGGGATTTAGATAATTTGGTGAATTAGAAGAATGGCTATATCATCAAAATTTTATATTACTGAAATAAACATTATTTTAGTCTTGAAGAGTCCGAAACATAAAGGAGATGTGCTCGAACTGCCCTGTTGCCCATTTGGAGCAATGAAAACGGATCATTATACTTTACATAGATTTTACCAAATGATTGTATGTATGCTTTTTATGAGAATACTAATTAACCTGCTTTTGAGCTAAATCAGAATTGTGCCTTTCTTTCCACCTATTTTTAGGATGATTTTCCTGGGACTTAAAGGAAATTGTCATGAAATTAGGCTCTTTCATTGCCAATTTAAAAAAAAAAAGGCGTAGCTTCAGGTTGTATGTTTGATAATTTGTTGTTGTTTATTACAGCATGATTTTGTTTTATTAACATAAGCACATAGGAGAGATTACTTTGTTTCACATTTAAAAAATATTTTATTTATTTCTTTTCAGAGAGAGGGGAAGGGAGGGAGAGAGAAACATCAAGGAGCTAGAGAAACATGGGTTGGTTGCTTCTTACATGCCCCTAGCTGGGGACCTGGCCAGCAACCCAGGCACGTACCCTGACGGGGAATCGAACCAGCAACCTCTCGGTTTGCACGCAGGTGCTCAATCCACTGAGCCACACCAGCCAGGGCTGTTTCACATTATTTTTCAAAATAATTGGAAGAAATGACATTTAGTGATGGTACAGGTCACTATAGTTGAGATAAAGATTCAACTTATTTGTGGTACAGATTGTGTTTTCAGCTTTAAAGATAAGTTTTCCCATGAGAAGGGGATAAATGGTAAGTGGAAAAAATACAATGAAAAAGAAAAAAAGATACCCTTTTCTAGGTTTATTCACTGTATTTTTTCCCACTTAGTTTGCACTAAAGATTCACATCCCACGTGGAGGTTAATACACCTTAATTTAATTTTTTTTTCTTCTAGAGATGCTGAGTAGTTATTGGTAGTTCCAGCATGCCAGTTTGTATTTTGTACACGTGGAACATGAAGCATCTCTTTGAGCTTAAATATTTTGTAGTTGCTAAATTGAGCATTTTATTTTTCTTAAAATAACAACATTAAAATAAAGAGAAATACATGGTATAAAAAAGAGAACCTATCTGATTAGAAAAAGTGAACACATCTCAGTTTAAGTTAAATATTAGAATAAGTTTTGTAAAGTATTAAATGAAAATAAATGAGTGTGATGATGAATAAAACCAAACCAAGCATTGAGAACAAAAATTTGCCTGCTGTTAGCTAATTCTGGCAGGAAAGGGAAAAGAAGAATGGACTTGTTAACTCACTAACAGGATAATTTCTGAAGATGCAGCTTTACAGCACCAGTCAGCAATCTCCCAAAACAATGGTTTAAACTTGTAACAGAATTCACAATTTTAATTCACATTTAGAAAACAGAAAAGAAGGAAAGAAAGAAAGAAAAACTTTCCTTTGACTATCTCCCCCAGCTGCTACCCTCTCTGCTCCCTCATATAATTTCACAGCTCCACACCATTATACTTGCTATGCTTTTGCTTGGAAAGTGCTGCAAACTGTCTTTTGGTCCAGGCTCAAACCTTACCTTTCTACCTTTTCCCCTGGCCCCACCCTACCCATCCATGCTCCCAGGGCAATTTATGCATACCACTATTATGCCTCTGAACATATTGTATTGTTATTTTATGCGTAGCTCTCCTAAAGTGTTTTTTTTTTTTCCAATTAAAAACTGATTTACTGACTGAGGTGAAGGATGTTAACCTTAAAATTCTTGAAGGCTATAACTTGATTTTTTTGTTATAGAAACTTTAGAACATATACAAATATAATAGTATCACAAAAGTAAATATAATAGTTACAACAATTATTAACTCAGGACCAATCCTATTTCAACTATATACCCCATAATTTTGCTACCTACAGGTTATTCTGAAGTAAATCCCAGACTTCACATCATTTCATCTGTAAATAGTACACTTGTAAATGTTTCTCTGAAAGACAAAATATTCTATAAACATATCCACATCAATACCATTGTCACATTTAAATCTTTTAAAATAATAATTCTGTAATATCACAATGTATCCAGTTAGTGTTTCCATTTCCTCAATTGTCTTATAAACTTTTATTTTTTACAACTATTTAATCAGGGTCTAAATGAAGTGAACTGTTACAATTGGTTAATGTCTCCTAAATCTCTTTTAATCTGTAGGTTTTCCTTTTTTGCTCCTTCTTACAGTTTATTTTTGAAGAAACCAGGCCATTTGTTCTTTAGAGTTTCCCAAGATCAGAATTTTGTTCATTGTATCCCCCATTCCTCTACCTCCTGTGTTTTCTGTAAAATGGTTGTTAGATCTAGAGGCCTGTCATTCTACCATCCTGTCTTCATCTGTTAGCTGGGATACCATAGCATTTATAAAGGAAAATCTCCCCTCATTGAGTGTTTGGTTACCCTGAGAAAAAGCATGATGTTTCTTTCATTCTTTCTCTTGATTTTCTGAATATTAAAAGAATTTTAATATTCTGAATATATAAATGTTGGGTTTCCCTGGCATTTTCTAAAAGTGATCTTTCTTTCTTTCTCTCTCTTTTTTTCTTTAAACTCTTTCTTTCTCATTATGAACTCATGGATGTAAATATTTCTGTCTATTGCTGTATTTATTATCTTTACTGATTAAATTGTCCCGTCATTGGTCAAGTGGTAGCCTTTTTGCTTTTGTATGCCTATGTATGTTCATCCAGTATATTACCCTATTATGTTTGGTTTTAGGTATTTAGGAGGACATTTAGGTGAAGTAGGTCCTGAGAATCCAAACTAAAAATTATCGGCTTACTATCTGGGGATGTGTGTGTGTGTGTGTGTGTGTGTGTCTGTCTAAAAGGACACACATACTTTTTTTGGGGGGGCATGATATGTTTTAAAATTGACCTTATTGATAATGTTTTCAAAGTTTGACATTACCTTTGTATTAAGTTTTTCCCTTCTAGGTGCACAAATATATATATTTTTAATCTTAGAGACTTTCGGTTAATTATTTTCTTACCAGATTGTGACATTAAGAGAGAGGAAGGAGTGGGGTTGGGGGAGGACATATACATCATGCTTACTAAACTAAAAATGCGAGTGTGTAATATTTCCTACGGCTTGTTGTTGTTACTCCATGTTTTCTCACCTGCAGGGTGTTTACCCTGTGCAGGGGTTGGGGTGCTATGAAAATGAGTCTCCAGTGGGGAAGCCAGGTGGGTGTGGCTCTAGTGAGGCCAGCACATTCTGAGCTTTTCAGCTGTGCGTGTGAATAGGTCACAAACACTTGCCAATTTAGTGTTTTAATGGGAGATCTTTTTAATGAGAGTTTTTTTAAAATGGGAGATCTTGTTTATGATTCATCTCTTTTTTTAAATAAATATTTTATTTATTTATTTTTAGAGAGAGGGGAAGGGAAGGAGAAGGACAGGGAGAGAAACATCAGTGTGTGGTTGCCTCTCATGTGCCCCCAACTGGGGACCTGGACCACAACCCGAATATGTGCCCTGATTGGGAATCAAACCGGCGACCCTTTGGTTCACAAGCCTGTGCTCAATCCACTGAGCTACACCAGCCAGGACTGATGCATCTCTTTTTAAAAAATTAACTTTTCATATTTTAAAAAAGTACTTTATGATATATAAACAGCATTCATGACAATGGATAAGTAGACAAATATGGGAAAAGGAGTGTTTTCTCAGCTTTACAAAAGGCAAATCGTAGACCAAAGAACATTCATTCACAGCTTTTAAGCAGTACAAAGGGGCAGGGTCTTAGTGTTATAGGATCAAGCTCTGCAGTCTGGGTGACTTGGGTTTGAATCTTGCTGCTTCCAGTAACCAGCTTTGTGACTCTAGGCAAATTACTTAAACATATTTGTTTCTGCATTTGAAAATGGGAAAGTAGTGAAGAACTCAATAAATGTTCTTATTATTACTAACTGAAAAACCTCCCCAGAAGTCATTTGGTTTTTGTCCTTGATAACCAGATGAACTGCAGTCTTTCCTGATGATCTTTCCCTTTCCAACTGATACATGCCCTTGGCTTTTGTATACCCTAGATTTTTACAACATTATCTGCTCTAGCCTTCTGCCCCAAGGAAAGTAAGTAGTAGTTCTGTTTTTCACTTGTTAAAAAAAATAACCCAAACATTGCTTGAGGGCTGAGCCTAAGCACTGGGGGATGAGAAGATAAGGAAGATACGCATGAAAGTATTCTGGGGCACTCTATAAGCATCATAGAAAGTAAGAACTGCTGTGACAGGTCAGTGTACAAGCGCTGATTCAGTCTGCTGCCGAGGAGTCAGTGCAGGTGTTTTTGCAGGATGAGCTGCTGCTGCAGCCTCTTTTGAAAAATTGAACTGAGATTCATACAACATAAAGCTAATCATTTTAAAATGAGCAATTCAGCAGCAAATAGTATATTCATAATGTTGTAAAATCACCATCTCTACCTAGTTCCAAAACATTTTCATCACCCCAAAGGAAATTTTGTGCCTATTAAGCAGTTGCTTCCCAGCCCCACTTCCTCTGACCCTTGTAACCACCAGTCTGCAGGGTGCCTTCCTTAATCTGGGGCTAAAAAGAAGTGGGTTGGAGGGATCCAGGAAAGGATGAAGTTCCTTTTAGAAGGAACAGCAAGAGCAAAGGCTTGCAGCTGAGAAATGTCATGGAGTTGTGGGGAGGGAATAGTTGGATTATCAGTTTAGCTCTGGTGAATTCTAGAATAGGCGAGGGGTTTGGATGGGAGATAGGCAGGAGAGGGGAGTGTGGGGCTAAATTTTGGGATGGCTTACAGTTTTCCTTGTTTTAAGAGTGTTGGACTTTGTCCTCTATATACAGAAATGGGGAATAGCATGGTTAGGTGTGTTTTTTAGATGGGTTATTGTGGTACTCTGTTTGGGGTGGGATGCTGCTGCAATAGTAGAGGCAAAAATTATTGAGAGCCTTAATCATTACAGCGTTGGAAGGATGGAGAGGAGGGCATGTGTTAGAGAGACAGGAGTTACTTGAGATCCAGAGATGTTGTGACTTGCCAAAGTCACATGGTCAATAGACAAGTAAGTTGTCAGAGCCCTTGCCTGCCAGCCCTGAGCGATTCCCACTGAGCCCCCTGGGCCTGGTGTAGTGTATGGAACTCCCAGTCCCTGACTCCAGGTCATTACGTTCTAAGTGAGAGAACACTCTCCATCTTCCTGTAGGCTAGCCACTTCGTGTTGTTGTAAAGTGTACCTATCATCAGTTTGGATGAACCGCTGATTGTGTTGATGATGGTGGTTGAAAATACTTTTGAAAATTTAATTTAAATTTAACTTTAATGACCATTACGCAATGATCATTACAATCACAGATTTTGAGCAGATACCTAATTTATTTTCTCCAACATTTTATTGTGAAATATTGAACCATACATAAAATGAGAAAGAATAGCGCAATAAACTGGGATCCGCCTGCCTAGGATCTTAGATCCTGAAGCTGACATTCTGCTGTAGCTGCTCTACGTACATGCGCACACATTTTGAATGAACCTTTTGGAAGTGGCAGATATTACATTTTACCTTTAAATACTGTAGCATCCTTCACTTAATAATAAGACATTTTTTTACTTTCTATAATACAACAGTGATGTTTTAAACCGTAACTTGTATTTATTGGTGAGGAAACAAGTGTTATTTAACTAATGAGGATGAAACAGTTGGAAGAAATAATATTTTCTAGTTCCTCAGACTGCTGTGACTTATATTGTACATGATAATACTATCTTTCAAATATTACTTCAGTAATATTAATATATTATCTTGATGATTTTTGTCTCATTCATGGAACATTGTGCTAATTGTTAATATTCTTTTAAAACAACTGACTTAAGCCCTGACTGGTGTGGCTCAGTGGTTTGGGCATTGTCCCGAAAAGTGATAGGTTGAGGGTTCCATTCCCCGTCAGGGCACATGCGTAGGTTGCAGGTTGGGCCCTGGTAGAGGCATGTATGAGAGGCAACCGATCAGTGTCTCTCTTTCTCCCTCTCTTCCCTACTCTCTAAAAATATGTAAATAAGGCCTTTTTTTTTTTTAAAAAAAGGAAGATTCTCAAGAGTTAAAAAATGACTTAAAAATACGTAAAAATCAATATTTATTTAGAAAGGGAACTGTATGAAGAAGAGGAAGAAAAGGGGGTTGTAGTTGTTGTCTGAGCTGCAGAAATGATCTCTTTGAGGGGAGCATCTCTAGGGAAGGGGCAGTAGTAAAGGGGTGGGGCAGGCAGCAGGCAGGGGCTGGGTGCAGGCCTGTGGCTGCAGCCTGTATGTGAGGACTTACATTCTGCTGGTCCTGTCGCTAGGTTGAGCCAGGGGCCAGGACTTTGGTGTTGGCTCCTGTTGGGCCTTTTTCTTATATTTCTCACTTCATGTTCCAGGCCCCACTGCTGCACATATCCCTGCTGCAGGCTGATATTTAATGGTCTGGAACCTTAGAAGGGGCTGCTAGCAGACTGTGTCACCCAGGCTTATCCCCGTGCTGGTGAGGCCTACACATCCGCATAGTGGTGTGTGTACCATACTCTTGAGAAAAGCTCCGTTGCAACATTCTGCTACTATGTAAATATTTTCCATGTGTGGATCAGTTTTTTAAAACTTTGCTTTATAGCTAATTTGTTGAAGTTCTTAATTAAATAATTATTATTCAGTCATTTCAGTTGAACAATGTACATTTTTAAAAGTCAGCACATATTTCGGTACTGTTTGCTGGGTACTGTGTTGCCTTGTAATGCAAATAAACTATTCACTGTATACTGAAGTTTATTTGAAGTTCATTTTTCTTCAATTCCTTTTCTTTAAATTTTAAAAATCACCTGAAATTATATCAAAGAAAATAACAATACTATTTTTGAATAGCATATAAGTTGTTAAATATTCAGAATAACATATGAATGTATAAATGATTGTGTCCAATATTTTAATTTGGCTACTAAATAAATATTCTAGTTTAGAATATTAAATGCATGACCATTTTTTGTTTTCCTTTATTGGTTTATTTCTTTATAAGTCAGTGATTTTCTTTAACATTTAAGTATTATTTTACTTTTCCCTGTATAAATAAAAGGAAAATTGTGTTGCAATTTTAAAAGTACCACCTTTCATCTTTGCATCAGTACCATTGAAGTAGGCAAAAAGATCAGGAATGACGAGATGTCAGAAAACCTGGTTTGCATTCGTTCAGGCACTTTCTTCTGAAAAACCCTGTGACTGCATAGATCACTCTACCTCAGTGAGTTTCATTTCTTCCTCTCGGGAGATGGGGATAATACCACTTGCCTTTCAACCCTACCAGAGATTTTAGGTACTAAATAGGATGAAAACATTTTAGAAGCTGTATGAATAGTAATTGAAGCAATGATGGTTGTCATTGCTTAAACCGTTACATTTTTTAGGTGTGCCTAAAATTGCACTGATCCAGTTCTGAAAATATAGAAAATGTTTCCATTTTTATGAGGTGAAGAATGAAGTGTATTATTTATATGTAGAATGAAAAAATATTCTTAATTGTAATTTGAATTGCTTTTTATATTGATTGCATGAATGGGGAATAAGAAGAGTACAACTTTTGTTTTTTACAAGAGAGTTTTGAGTTGATTAGCTAAATATAGCACAGTTGGGATGGAAAAATCCTTTGTAAGGTGACAAAATACATATTTTTTCCCCCAATGAATTTTTATCACAGAAGAAAGCAGTGAATGAGGAAGAGTGTTTTGCAAGCTGTGGAAAACATTATTACGCTTGTGCATTTGATGAAGAGTCGAAGCTGTGGTTAGTGTTTTATAGTTACGGCTTTTATGAGCTTCTCACTCCATAGCATCATTCATTGCTTAATGTGCTCTTTCTACCTACTGGTTAATACCAATAGGCAGAATCCTGGCTTATTTATCTTTAGAGTTCTGTTGAGTGACACTGTACCTACTTTTGTATCTGCCATTGTATGAGTTGTAATTACTTCGAGACTGAAAATTTCAGCAAAATTCAGATCCACTAATATATAGCAGATTTTATTTTGTCTTAACACTCCTGTCGCCTCCCTTCATTTTCTTCTGTGACTCCTAGGAGCTGTTACCCAGTCCCCTTGTAGACTGCCCCACCTTGGATCCAGTGTCATATATTGCGTATCGGCAGGTTGTTGGTAGTTTTAGCCCATGAGTCGTTGAGATTTAGAAAGAGTTATCTTTTTTTGTCTAGGGGATAAAGGTCCAAGACTAACAAACATTTACGCTCTATTATACTTAAATTCAACAATATTTATTTATTGAATATTTATGACTAGAAAATTGGGTCCCCAAAAAGTGACAATTTTGCAAAAGCATGTCTTTTTTTTTAACTAGGAGAAAGTTCAGCTCCTTTTTTAAAAAAAAGATTTTATTTATTTATATTTAGAGAGGGGGTGAGGGAGGGAGAAGGAGATGGAGAGAAACTGATCAGTTGCATCTGGTGTGCCCCCAACCAGAGATGGCCCACCATCCAGGCATGTGCCCTTGTGCCCTGACCAGGAATCGAACTGGCAAACTTTTGGTTTGCTGGATGACGCCCAACCCACTAAGCCACACCAGTCAGAGCAGTTCCCTTTTTGATTTAGGTAACTTTTACATTCATATAGCTTTATATATTTTTCCAAGTTTTGAAATAATTGTACATTTTATTTCTTTAATGTGTTTATTCAACTTTTAGCATTTTAGTATTGGAAAGGACCTTAAAATTTCTTAGTCCAGTGTCTAGATGACCTTTAAACTTTGTTACTACCACCCACAGTTAAAAATATAGTTTCTACTGTGATGTAGAGATGTGATAGGCAGAATTCTAAAAGTGCAACCTGCCTCCCACCATGCGATTTCCCACTCGAATCCCTAGGACTTTGAATATGATGAGAAACTATGCCCATGGTTATGTTGTTACCTGGTAAATGAGATTTTGTGGGTGTAATTAAGGTTACAAATCACTTGAGTTAGCCTAAAAAGGGAGATTGTCTGGGTGAACCTATTCTAAGTGCACGAACCCTTTATAAATAGAGTTTTCTCTGGCTTGCGGTGGAATGGGAAAAGCTAGAGAGGTTTGAAGGAAGAAAGACTTGGGATGTTGTTGCTCGCTTGAGGATGGATGGGGCTGTGTGAGTGGCGTTAAGGCGCTGAGAGAGAGGCTCTGTGCTGATAGCCACCAAAAAAACAGGGGCAAGATCTGAGTCCTACAGCTGCAGAGAACTGAATTGTACCAAACACCTGAATGAGCCTGGAAGTGAATTCTTCCCAAGTAAGAGTCCAGCCTGACTGGCATCTTGATTTTGGCCTTGACAGACCCTAAATAAAGAACCCACTGCCCTGGCTGGTGTGGTTCAGTGGATTGAGCACCAACCTGTGAACCAAAGGGTCGCTGGTTTGATTCCCAGTCAGGGCACATGCCTGGGTTGCTGGCTGGATCCCCAGTTGGGGGCACGTGAGAGGCAACCACACATTGATGTTTCTCTCCCTGTCTTTCTCCTTCCCTTCCCCTCTATCTAAAATAAATAAATAAATAAAATTAAAAAGAAAGAACCCATACCACTCCATCTGGACAAATGACCTACAGAACTGTGAACTAAGTATTGTTTTAAGCTTCTAAGTTTGTGGTAATATTTTACACAGTAATAGAATATTAATATGCAAGACTGTTTCACATCCATCTGAAGAAATTCTGTAGAAAAAAATGGAACTCTTACAAATGAAAAAGTCAGAATGAAAAGTAACCTATATTTGTATAGTCACGTAAAATATTCACATGCATGGGAAAAGACCAACAGGGGATATACAAAGATGATCACAGTTGTGGATTATGAAACTTTTATTTTTCATTTCTTTGTTATGTTGTTACTTTTTATAGTTAAAATAGATTTATATTAATATGATTTATAATAATAGAAATTTAATTTAAACTAAGAACTTAATTTCATTTGGAAATTTATTACTGGAAGCATGCATATTCATAGTCCTGAAAGATTCCTGCTGGCCAGTGTTACACATGAAAAAACAAATGTTTTCCCTAAAATTGCTTATTACTGAATATATCATTAAGATAAGTGGTATCAAGAATCTGTAGGTAATAAATGAAAAACCCTGTATTCCTTAACACTTACCAATTCACTAATTGCTGGGGAAATAGCTTTTGCTGTCCTGCGTTGAGGAGAATGCTCAGGCCTGCATGTTTTTTGAAAAGAGGTTCTGTGTAGAGGTCTAGGAATGGCTGTTTGAAAGATGGGTTTGAAGTTGCTTATGTATGGCCTTTAAAATAAAGATGCCAAAGGACTTGTCCCTATTATTACTTGTTTTCAAGACACTCTAAGTAATTTAGCCTTCTTAAAGAGCTTATTGCAAGGGGTTGTGTGAGTTTTGTTAATCACATTGAGGAAATAGAACAGCAGGCCTCCTAATTGCTTAGATCTAATTACATTCCTGCTGTGGAAGTGTTTTGATGGCTTGGGAAAGAGTGAGTCACAAAGGAGGAAGGAACTACATTTAGGACTCATTCTAAATACTTTTGGGTGTGGTGGTGTGTTAGAGTGTACTCTGAAGACCAGTGAAGTGTCTCATAAATGCTACCGTGCGGGGTGGGGTTTGTTGTTGGTATTAACCTATAGGATAAACTTTCCTTGTGTCTGCTCCTGACTGCTTAGCATCGAGATGTACCTTAAAGAGGACCATAAGTAGGGAAGGAATAGTATTGTGCTATGAAGAGGAAACCCTATCCTATAGTCATTTTTGTATGAAACTGAATTATTAAAATTAACATTCCTAACCACATAGTATACTATTGCTATTCAGTGTCCCTGGGTGATAACACTGATTCAGTTAAGTATCAATAATCGGAAAGATTGACTAAAATATAACATTTCCATTGAAAGTGTGAATACACACATTGAAAACTTGTAAACCGTTTTTAAACACAGGCCAGCTTTATAAAGGACACAGTTGTGGAGTTCCTAGAATGCCCATCTTTTCCACTGTCACAATTTAAAAACTTGCAAGTGGTCCAATTGTGTATGTGTAGTGACCCTTCCTTTCTGCTGGACTCCTCATTCCCTGTTTGGTACCATCACTTTAGCAGGCCAGACAGGCCCTGTGGTTCTTTGAGGGGACACAGAGATGATGATGAGTAAGGTGTAAGTGTCGAGGTTTAGTATAGGACAGACCTTGGGGATGTGGAAGTCCGGGTGCTGTTTTCTGCTGTTAAGTGCATTTTCTGCTGGACTGGAGGTGGGGTGAAAGCAGCTGGCTCTTGCCTCATATTCTGGTTCAGTGCCTGGGCCTGAGAGTGTCTTTTCCTAAAGTTGGTGACCTAAACACTTTACTCTTACCCTGGTCCCAGCTCTGCTCATTGGTGCATCGCTGGGTTAGCAAATTACCATATTTTGTTGTGTATAATGTGCACTTTTTTGTCTAAATTTTTGAGGGAAAAATAAGGATGCACATTATACGTGGGCATAATGATTTCATACTATGGTTATAATAAACGCATATATAATGCACACAAAAACATAGGTGAACATTATACACGGCAAAATACGGCACTCTATTTTCTTTTCTCTGGAGAAACTATTATTTTCCTCCCAGAGAATCCATAATGAGAGTCTTGGCTGATATTATCACAGATTTGTACATTATTGTAATGTAGAAAATATTTAGTTTACAAAGATTCTTAAGATTTCCTATGCAACTGAAGTGATTTCATTTATATATAGCATTTCAAGAACATAAGTATTGTAGAAACAGTTTAAATCAATCAGTGTTTCAGGACTGTGTCTCCTAGGTTTTCCAGTATGTTTCCTAGTTTTCTTAATTATCCAGAGAATATTCTCATTTGTTGTTTTCCTCCTTTTTAAAAAATTAATGCTTTCTACTTTTGTAATTTATTACGGAGGCTTTTCAAGGTGTGTTTCACATTTATTGTATTTATTGATCCTTACCTGAGGATGTGTTTACTGATTTGAGAGAGAGAAAGAGACAGAGAGAGAGAGAGAGACATTGATGTGAGAGAAGAAGAAACATTGACTGGTTTCCTCCTGTACACGACCTGTCTGGGAATCGAAGCCACAACATTTTGATGTACTCAATGATGCTCCAACTAACAGAGCCACCTGTCAGGGCAAGTAATGATTTTAAAGCACCACAACTGTTCTGGACTTCACATCTCATTATTAAACATTTTCCTCATCTTTAAAATTCAGAAAAATAATATTATGGATAAGAGACACCCCATACCTATCACAGTACCTAAGAATATCACTAGTCAACATTTGAGAACCAGTGAGTTGGAATGTGTTACACACAAAGCCTGGGGCTTCCACTAGTGAAAGCATGAGCTCTGTCACTGTCAGCCAGGTGGTTGCAAGCATGAACATTGATTAACTGTGATATGAATAATCACCTCAATACACTTCTCTGCTAAGTTGTTAAGGTGATAGTAAAGATATTGAACTTAAACTAAGCTCCATCCTTCCTCAAGTACAGGAAGTATTATTTGAAAGCATGTTGAATATGTCAGCATTCTATTAAAATCAATACAAAATATTTTAATTCCAATTGTATAATATAATGTTTAGAATCGTTTGCTGTAAATAGGAATTTGACTATAAAAAATACAGTTCTTAAAGAATACTAATTAATATGGAAACTACTTATTCATACCAAATTCAATTTTTTTCATATACAGCTACTTGACTGATGTAAAACATTTAAATTTGCTTTTAAAAATTATTAAATATTTCTAAAACATGAAAGGTAATTTAATTAACCAATTTAGAAATCTAGCAGTTAACTTCCAAACTTCAGACCAAGGCTGTCTCATAAAGATATCTGTGAGTACAATATTCATGTTATTATCTTTGACATTAAATTCTAAATTCAATCCAAAGTACTGCAAAGAACAAAAATAGCAAAACTAAAATATTTGTTATCCATCCTTAAATTTATTTCCTCTGATTATAGAAAATTAGAAATCTTTAGAAATTATCATTTAGAATGTAAAAATTTTCCATATTTACATATATGTGACATGTCAAGATATCCAAGAAATATTTGTAATGTGAAAAAGCAAGTTGGAGGACAGTTTATTAGTCCAGTTTGTTAGTGGAGTTTTTTTTAATTGGAAAAATTTACACCAAATTCTTCATCAAACTGTTAAAAATAGTTTCTTATGTTGAAGGGATGCAGAAATATGGGGTTCTCAAACATTTGTGGACCATACTTTCAGAGATACATTTAGAAGCTTGGGAGTGGTGTCAGTCTGCGTTTTGAATAAACACATGCACAAGCTCATTTTGATGCAAATAGTTTCCTGCTATTATACATGGTACAATTTTCTGCTACAGTTTCCTTCAAACAGAGAACTCTTTGAAGAAAAAATTTGAAATTAAAAAGATTTGAAAATCTGCGATGACTGTCTTAGCAAGTAGAAGTTCTAGGACAGTTTGAGGGTGTTCAGTAAGTAAAATTTTAAATATCAATACCTTATGTATATTTGGTGGTTTTAGTTTTTGAGAACACTTTCTCCATTATTTTTGTGTTAGCCAATTTTCATTTGTCCTGTGAGCAGGACAAATGAAAAGTATATAGTAGGAATTAAAAAATTTCCACCATGATAGAATATTTCAAATAATTTATAAATAGGTTGCCAATCTAAATTTTTCTGCTCTTCGGATGGTAAAGTTCAGAACCAACTTTCTGGTCAAGATGGAGGCATAGGTGAATACGCTTTGCCTTCTAACACAACTACAGCAAAAATTATAGCTAGACTTCAAAATAAGTATCATCCAGATCTGTCAGAAAACTGAACTATGTGGAAGTCCAACAACCAAGGATTTGAAGAAGCCACATTCATCCAGATGGCTAGGAGGGGCAGAGATGCTGAGTGGCATGGAGAGGCACGGAGATGCCGAACAGGTAGCCACATTAATGTAGGGTGGGCAAAAATCAGAAGGGATACCTTGGGAGTGAGGGATACCTTGGGAGTGAGGGATACCTTGGGAGTGAGGGATCCCAGCCCTAGATCAGACCACCCAGCCCAGGGTTCCAGCACCAGGAAGATAAGTCTCCATAACTTCTGGCTGTAAAAACTACTAGGGGTTGGAGTGGTGGAAGAAACTGAAGGATTCTCAGGAGATTCCTCCTAAAGGGCCCACAATAGTGTTAGGACTTAGGCAGACCTGCTGCCTCTGGGATTTAGCACCAGGACAATAGCTGAAAGGACATCAGTGGCATTTGGGGAGAAAGTGAAGTGACTGGGAACAGGGTGAGTGCCGGGAGACAGCTTCCTTCTGGGCAAATCTCCAGAGGCCAGGCAGCAGCATTTCCCCCTCCTTGAGCCCTCCCACACATAGAGCCCAGAGCTATGACATGGGTTGCCCTGGCAATTACCTGAGGCTCTGCCCCATCCAACTTAGTTTCTACAGTAGGCCACACTACTAAGATGGAGTCAAAGCAGGTCTACCTAATAGACAGAAATAAACACAGGGAATTGCCAAATTGAGGAGACAAAGAAATATGGCCCAAGTGAAAGAACAGAACTCCAGAAAAATAACTAAATGAAAAGGAGATAATTTATCAGATGCAGAGTTCAAAACACTGCTTATCAGGATGCTCAAAGAAATCATTTTATGCAACAGCATTAAAAAGACCTAGGCAGAAATGAAGATTACATTAAGTGAAATATTGAATAATCTACAGGGAACCAACAATGGAGGGGATGAAGCTGAGAGGCAAATCAACGATTTGGAACATGAGAAATAAGCATTCAATCAGAACAGCAAGAAGAAAAAAAAATTAAAAAAAAACAAGGATAGACTGAAGAGCCTCTGGGACATCTTTAAATGTACCAACATCTGAATCATAGGAATACCAGAAGGGGAAGAGGAAGAGCAAGAAATTGAAAACTTATCTGAATAATAATGAAAGACAACTTCCCTAATTTGGTGAAGGAAATAGATATACAAGTCCAGGAAGCACAGAGAATCCTACAGAAGTTGGACCTAAAGAGGACCACATCAAGACACATCATAATTAAAATGCCAAAGATTAAAGATGAGAGAATCTTAAAAGCAACAAGAGGAAAGCACATATTTACCCACAAAGGCGTTCCCATAAGACTATCAGCTGATTTCTCAAAGAAACCTTGCAGGTAAGAAGGGACTGACAAGAAGTAATCAAAGTGATGAAAAGCAAGGGCCTATAACCTAGATTACTCTATCCAGCAAAGCTACCATTTAGAATCAAAGAGCAGATAAAGAGTTTCCCAGACGTGGTAAAAGTAAAGGAGTTCATTATCATCAAGCCATTATTATATGAAATGTTAAAGGGAATTCTATAAGAAAAAGAAGATCAAAACTATGAACATTAAAATGGCAATAAATTCACAACTATCAACAACTGAATTTAAAAAGCAAACTACCTGTATTTTTTGGACTGTAAGATGTACTCCCCTCCCCCCCCTGCAAATTTGGGAGGAATAATGGTTGTTAATGCTGTTGTTGAGTTCTGTTTACATTTACATTGGTGAAATATTAGGTTATTTATATTATTAAATATTTTACCACATTTTTTGCTTCAAAAATTTTTTCCCTATTTTCCTCCTCTAAAACCTAGGTGTGGCTTATGGTCTGAATAATACAGTAAGCAAACAAGCGGAACAGAAACAATCATAGATATGGAGATCACTTGGAAGGTTATCAGCTGGGAGAGGAAGAAGAAGGAGAGTTTGGGGTAAAGGTGCAGGGATTAAGAAGTACAAATTGGTAGGTACAAAACAGACAGGGCATGTTAGGAATACTGTAGGAAATGGAGAATCCAAAGAACTTATATGCATGACCCATGGACATGAGCTAAGGGTGGGGATTGCTGGAGGGAATGGGGGTATTGAGCAGAGGGGGGGCAAAAGGGGAAAAATTGGGACAACTCTAGTAGCATAATCAATAAAATATATTTAAAAAAATAAAATAGAAACAACCAGAATGTTTCATATTACTTCTATGTGATACGATATCAAATAATTTTAAAGTATCCTATTTATTTTGATAATGTACATTTTCTAGTTTTATACAATAATTATGTAATAATAAAATGAAGGAACAACTTTATAGGTATTGTGCTTTGTTAAGTAATATATTTATGATTTTTAGAAACATAAATCAAATAGTTTTATTTTATAGGTTACTCCCTCCAAAAAAATGTGGGGAAAGATGAGGGAGACTTTCCTTTTTCACCCTTCTCTACACTGTTGGATCTTTCTAAAAACCATGCATATGTATTCAGTTCATAATCTGAAAAATAAAATTCAGTCCTTAGGCAAAAGCTGCCTGTTTTCCTAACCTTCTTCTATCTGAACCACAGCCTTATACTTAAAATGGAAGAAATTTGGAGTTTAAGATGGAAGCAAAAAGAAGAACATTCACAGCCGAGCAGGCGAGTGAAGGGTGTAGATGGATGAGAGGTGAGCGGTGTGTTAGGTGGAGCTCTGGTAGGCAGCGCCCCTTCCGTGCTCTTCATGAGGTTCCTACAGCAGAATCGACTCCAGCGCCACCCTCCCCCTCCAGACTTTGTAGGGCTCAGCTCAGTTGTGGTCCCGTTACTTGATTTCTGTGAGATTTCCATAGTACCCCATTGTATAGCTTTGTGATAAATTTTTTTAAAGGCAACTCAAAGAATGCAAGTAAGGAAGTCTGACCAAAACAGTATTCTTTGTAGAAAATTTGAAAATATGAAGAATTGAAGTCTTCCGTAATCCCACATTCCATAGTTGTTAACTTTTTATTTTCTCCCAGTATTTTTCTGAATGTTTATTTCTTAAAATTGTCATGATTAATATTTGCATGCATTTTCATTGTACTGAGCTCTGTGATCTTATTTCTAGTTCAGATGAAAATTAAAGCTAAGTGAAAGGAGATTAATTGGAGAAACTATTTAGTGGGTATGTACTTTTAAAACTTAAATTTTGGAGAGATTTAGTATCATGAAAAGAACAGCAAAGAATATGCTTCTAAGCTAATGAGAAAATCAGTGGTGTTTACACTTTGTATTTACAACTTCCTCTGTGCTGTTCATATATTACATATCTTGTAAAAGTTAAGAGTTAAAAGTTTTGTTAGGGGAGATCCAGTTCTCTGTTACCAGGGAGAGGGCTTTTGTCACCTTGATAAATTCACTTCAGGCTTGTTTAAGATGAAACTCAGCCTTGACTGGATTCAAAGATGCTAAGTTACACTGAAAGTTCACTGAGGTATTAAATGTCATCTTATTAATGTATAATGAGGACTAAATAGCTGGCTATTGGGCTGGATACTTCATCCAGTCTCTCTATACAGGGAAGCAAGTTTGTCAAGGAGCTAGCTTGATGGAGTTATTAGCATCAGATCAGTGGGAGTGAATGACAGGACTCAGATATTTCAAGCCATGGTGGTTCGATGACTGGTGCCCTGATCCCCTTCCTTGGATTCTTCCTGTATGGTCAGTGTCAGAACTCCTGAAATGCCTCTCTGCTCTCTTTCAGGAACAGTTATAGGTACTTCACTCTTGGCTCCTACTTCTTGGTTAAATGATAAAGTAGGAAATATATTGTTTAGTCAGATCGCAGCTCATCTAACTCTGTGGACTGTGGTGGAATTTAAGAGATCTGTCACCAGAGATCCTCTCTAAGGTTGGAAGGGCATTGTAAAAATCGACAGATTTCCGTTTCCAACAGAGAGGAGGATGTTTACCAGTTGTGGCTACTCCCTTGCACAAAGTTCTCTGTGGCAATGAAAATGACCCTGGTTTTCTTACATTACTGCCTTGTCCTTAGGAACCAGGAGGTCTGTGGACATTCTTCTTGGTCAAAAGGAAAATGCCAAGATTGATTTATCCATATCCACTATGGGAGTGGACACATATAATGCTAAGTATTTCCCATTCCTGGACAGAATGATCCCCAAAGGGCTTGTTTCTATTCTATAGGAGATGTAGGTTAAAATTTAATTTCCTTTAAAATAACAAAGGGAAGATTAATTTTTAATTTTTTAATACAGCATGCAGCTTTCGGGGAAAATGACAGTTGCTTTTTTGAAATCATAGGATTTGCTACAAATCTGCCAGTAACGATAAAAATCTATCAAAAATCTTTAGATATCCCAGCAAATAAAGATTTGACTCTAAGAGATGTGTTGTAAACCTTGTTGCTTTTTTTGGTTTGGTATAAATGAGTAGAGGAAAAGCTATAGAGACCAAAATTTACTGTGTGCTTGGGAATGCTTATTATGTAAAAATGAGTTTATGCTGTTCAGGTTCACATGCTGTAAGGCAGTCATAAGTATGCTTTGGTTTAAAGAAATGCAGTTTGCATACTTCCCAAAGAAACCATGAAGCATACCTTTTAGCTGGTTATCATTAACTCTGCTAATTTATTTACCTGGAAAAATAGAACTCTACTACTGTATAAAACACTCAGTTTCAGACAAATTTTCACTTGAATATTTGTTACAAAACCAAACCACACACACGATAAAATTTTTAAAAGTTTAAATCAGAAGTGTTAAGAGGACTACCATATATTTAGGTTTCTGTCCTCTTAAAGGGGGGTTTTTTTTCAAGAGCACAACTTTTTCAGTAAGTTTATGTTAAAGATATTTCTGTGTCTGATTTTCTATGAGACTTTATAAACACCAGCTAGCCTAATAAAGAGTACAAAGCAAAATATTTGTAATGTTATTTTATGCTTATAGGGCCACCTTGAACTGAAGTAGTCTTGTTTAGAAAGAGTTCTTTAATTTCATATGTATTAATTTCAGTTTGCTCAGCCACTGAACAGATGCTTGAGTGCCTACTCCATGTAGACAAGTGGATAGATTATGAGGATACAGTGTTTCCAGTACTTCCCTGCTCTTGAGCAATTTGTGGACAGCCACATGGAGGAGAGAGTATCACCGTGCTAACACATTGAAAGATAAAGCTGCAGCTCTATGTAACAAGCTGTGCGAAGGAGAGATATACCAGACTTCTCTATATCATAGAGAAGGCCTGACGTGGTCTGGGAAGTCAGAGAACATTTCCCTGAAAAAATTGAGCTAAAAGCTAAACAAAAGTTATTGTTAAGTAGCATAGGGGAAAGGCATGCTATTCCTAGGCACCCTGTGAGGGAACTTGGTACTTTTGAAGAACTTCACTGTGAAAAATGATTGGAGGGCTGGAGGGAGGGTAACCAACTTAAAGACAACACTTCAGAGGTCAGTAAGGGCGGGACTGTGAAGAATTTTAGAAGTCATATGAACGATTTTGATCCTGAGCAATAGGAAGTTATTAAAAGAGTGTAAGTACAGTAAGTTTATAGTTCAGAAGTTAGCCTATTTGAATTTAGTAGCTCTGCAGTAATTCTTTAGTAGTTACACCATCTAACCACAACTCGGCATCTTGGTAGGGGTTTGTTTTGTTCTTACTCTGTGTCAGCGCTTTAGTGTATAACCAAGTATGAATATATTAACTCTATTCTCACAACTCGTGAGGTAGTTGAGATTAGCTTTATTTTACAGATGAGGAAAATGAAGCTCAGAAGGATTAAGTAATTTGACCAAGGTCCTTAGCAAATAAGTGATCAAGCTGGGAATTCAGTCCAGGTTTTTCTGATACCAAATCCTTGCTGGCTAATAGGAATTCACTAAAAAATTGTCGACTGTACACTTTTTGGCAAAATTGTACATCTTGTACAATTTGAAATGTACAGTTGTACCTAAAGATGTTTTTAGTGATAAATTAGTGCCTGAGTTTGATTTTTCAAACCAAATTGAATTTAAAAAAAGCTTCTCTTAGTTACCAGCAGAGGGAGCCAGAAAGATTAATAAGCTTTGGAATTTTCCAAATTGGGAATCTTCATTCTTAAGTAATTCTGTTGGACTCATGTTAAGCATAATCATTAAATGAAATATGTATGTACCCTGTAGTGTGTTATTTTGATATAAAGTACATGTGTATCTAGGTGTTGAAAAGAAGGCTAGAAAGACGTGTAACAAACGATGAAGTTACTGTTACCACTTAATGGTGGTTTTACTAGGTTGTCTTTTCCTACTTTTTTGAGTATTAGTCTTGTCTAATTTTTCTATTAATATTTATTAATACATAATTTTATTTGTAGTTTACATGAGTCGTGTAAGAGCTATTAAATGGTTTATAAACTCTAAAATATTTGTTGTAGTCTAAAATGCATTAATATTAATAATTAATGCATCAGGAAATAACTAATTTGCTTAGGAAGTCTTTTTCATATTGACAAGGTAAATTTAGGTCATCACTTATCTGAATCTTTAAAATTCTCAATTAGTATAGTTGAAATTTAAGAACATTTAGGAATAAAATTATATTGTTTTAGATTCTTGTTTGTTACATTAATAAGAACGTTTTAGAGTATGAGAAAAATTCATCATGAACAATATATTTAATAGGATTCAGACTTAGAACTGAGTTCATGGTATCAGCTTTTTCTTGCATCTGTCTTGTAGAATTGGTGAATAGTATAAAGTTAAGTTATCACTTTTATAGAACTATTACTAAATAATCTGTACTTTGGTTGACAGCATGATACAGAAAAACAATTGAAGAATTAGATTGTCTTTTTCAACTTAACTAGCTTTAGGGGAATGCAAATCAAAACTACAATGAGGTAACACCTCACACCTGTTAGAATGGCTATTCTCAACAGGACAGGTAATAACAAGTGTTGGAGAGGTGTGGAGAAAAAGAAATCCTCACTTACTGCTGGGAATGTAAACTGGTACAGACACTTTGAAAAACAGCATGGAGGCTCCTCAAAAAATTAAGAATAGGGTTATCATATGACCCAGCAATCCCTTTTCTGGTTATCTACCTGAAAAATTTGAAAATATTTATTTGCAAAGATACATGCACCCCTATGTTCATTGCAGCATTATTCATGGTGGCCAAGACATGGAGACAGTCAAAGTGTTTTGGGAGAGGACTGGATAAAGACGTTACAGTGCATATTGTGTATGAGGTCTGTCCAGAAAAAGTCCAGCCATTGTTAAAATAATGAGAATGGTTTGCCCAACATCAATGTAACCTGGCAGCCAAGGAGAGTGGACTGGAATGCACATGCATGAACAGTGAAACTAGTCAATGAGGGAGGCAGATGCTGGTGAGTGAGCATGTGTACTGTGTGGCCATCACGTTCAAAATGACGCAGTGAGTAGAGCAATGATCTGCATCCAATTTTGCATTAAGCTTGGACATTCCTCTGTGGAGACTATTCAGATGGTTCAGAAGGCCACAGCTATGGGCAACTGGAGATTGGCAGCTTCATCACAACAACATGGCTGCTCATGCATAATGTCTAGTGCAGAGGTTTTTGGCAAAACATCAAATCACCCAGGTGACTCAGCCCCTCTCTAGCCCAGATTTGGCACCCTGCAACTTCTGGCTTTTCCCAAAACTAAAATCACCTTTGCAAGGGAAGAGATTTCAGACAGGTGATGAGATTCAAGAAAATATGATGGGGCAAACTGGGATACGATGACGATTGGGAGAACTGTGTGAGGTCCTCAGGCACCTACTTTGAAGGGGACTGAGGTATCATTGTCCTATGTAGAGCTTTTTTGTATCTTGTATCTTCTCAGTAAATGTCTCTATTTTTTGCAGTACATGGCTGGGTACTTACTGGACAGCCCTCCTATGGAGTACTACTCAACCATAAGAAATGAAGTACTTCCATTTGTGACAACATGGATGGACCTTGAGAATATTATGCTAAGCAAAATAAGTCAGTCAGAAAAAGCTAAGAACCATTTAATTTCACCCTTAGGTGGGATGTAGAGCTGAAACTCAAAGACACAGACAAGACAACAGTATGGTAGTTAACAGAGGGAAGGGGATGGGGAGAAGGTGGAGGGTAAAAGGGGCCAAATATATGGTGATGGAAGAAGATGATTTGACTGGGTGGTGGGCACACAATGCAATATTCAGATCATGTGTCATAGAAATGTACAATTGAAACCTATAGGAACCTATTAACCAATGCCACCCCAGTAAATTTAATAAAAAACGAATTAGAATGTCCTGGATTTGAATTTTAACTCTGTCACTTGGTAGCCATATTTAATGTTGGCAAGTTACTGAACTTCCTAAGTTTCTTTCTTTTTATGTGGAAAATGTAGATGGTAATGAAAGTCCTGTCGATTATAGTTGAGGACTATGTGAAGTGTGTGCGAAGTGTTTATTATTAACAGTAAATGTTAAAATATAAGGTTATAACCTTAAATTTATCTGTGCCGCAGCATCACCTCCAACAACTAACCTGCTTAGTCCTTAGTCCTCTGCAGGATCTTATTTACCTGTACCCATAGCTGCTGTGGAAACGTAGATCCTTCACCAACTGTGCTTACGTGCAACCAGAGGCATCTCATGCTATATTCAGTAACCAAAATAGTAGCTATGCATCACATAATTCCTCCCCTTTTACCTTTTATTTCATTTGATTTCTATATTAATCAGCTTTGCTGCAGAAACAACCCTCAGATCTTGGTGGCGTATATCAGCATTACATTATATGTAGACTTCGGGCTGCCTTTGCAGAGTGGTTCTCTTACACATTTAAAAAAATATTTTATTTATTTTTAGAGATAGGGGAAGGGAGGGAGAAGAAGAGGGAGAGAAGCATCGATCGTTTGCCTCTTATGCACCTTGACCAGGGACAGAACCCGTAACCCAGGTATGTACCCTGACTGGGAGTCGAACTGGTGATCTTTTGCTTTGTGAGACAGTGCCCAACCAACTGAGCCAGACCGGTCAGGGCTCCACGTGTTTTTATTCTGAGACCCAGATTTAAGGAGCAACCTCTATCTGGACCTGCCATTTGCATAATATTGAGGACTCAGGGCTGGCTGAAATTTGTGATACCTCTGAAAGCTTCTCCTCAGGTGTAGAGTGCTTTATGACTTCCAAAGCATGTGACATGTCTAGGTTCAAAGTTAGTAAGGCACAGAGGGAAACACTCTTCACACTGGAGGTACAGCCAAGTTATAAATCAGTGGGCAGGGATGTATAAACCTCTTCTGAGGATAGGGTGGTAAATAGTGAGCAATAGTACACTCTACCACAATCTGTCCTTTTGATCAAAACTATTAACTTTTTCTCCCTCCGCATACAAAATGCATTTTCTCAGGGAAAATACCTCAAGAATTTTAGTCACAGGCTTAAAGTCTAGAACTTCATTAGAATTTCTACCTTTATACATGTAGATTTTCTTTGATCCAAAGACCAGTTATCTTACACCTTCCCTCTCTACAACATACGGTGATGGCTCAGAGATAGAGTATCCACAGTAAACGTGCCTGTTAAGAAAGGAGAAGGATGGAGGCACACAGCACTCACTGGTCCCTGGTACTTGTGAGAATCCTGCTGCGTAAATGTAACAAGGATTCATTTTCTTGGCATTAGGGGGATGTTCCTTGATGAATCCCTGGTTTTTGCTCCTGTGTGTGGCTCCTGGTCCATTGTGTTCCGTGGCTCTTGGCTGTGCCCTCTGTGGGGTGTTTCCTATAATATATTGTCCTTTTCCACATTTGAAAAGAGAATTGGAGGGTATTCCCTTGGCGGGGGAATGAGGTTAAGGGTTGAGCAGCTTTCCTGGCCTGCCTCTTGCCAGTAGAAATCTGGGGCCAAGGATGGTCTTGAAGAGTAGCAGACCCTTAAGCTAGGGGCAGTTTTGGAAGTTGTCTTTTATCTCTCTGATGTGAGTCAGATGCACTTGCTAATAATTATATTCTCAACTCTCTGGGGTGTGCGTTTTTCTCTAGACTTGTATACTGTTGTCTTGAACTTACTGGGTTTCTGTGGGACCATATCCTTAGTCTTTTCCTGTGGGGAATCCCCCTCCAAGTCATTTTGTTTCACCGGAAAGGGCTCACTGGGTGAAAGGAAAACACTTGTTTCCTTTGCTCACTACTCAGTACTTTCGTACTACAAGTGTGTGGGGGTTTTTCTACACCAAACAATTCTCTGTTGGCACAGACTGGGTGTCCTACAATTTAACTCAGTTCTGATGCTATCCAGAGTTAGCTCAGACACCACAGGTTCAGAGCTCTGTCCCACAAGACTGCCTCTCTCCCACCTCAGACTCCATTCACAAGTCCAGTCTTGGTATTTACCAAGGTATCTAATTTTTTACACCTAACAGTTTTAGTTACCACTATGATGTGTGGTTGACCATTTTCCAAATCTCCAATAACAGTTTCTTTGCTGTCTGCCAGCTGGCTCCAAAGCTTACATCACAAAATTTTTTTATTTTTGGAGGTGGTAGTTGTTAAGATTGCCCTCCACTTATGTACCAATTTCTGCGGTGTTCAGCTTTGTTATAGTAATTATTGTGAATTTCAGTGGCTTCTTAAAATAAGAAAGTTATATTTCCTTATAACTTTATGTTATAGACTGTGGGTCAGCCCTGTAGAAACAGCCTATGGCTCCCCTGCAGAACCGAGGGTGAAGGAACAGCCCTTCTTTGAAGTATGCCAGTCTCTTGATAAAATACTGAAGCAATAAAGACTGGCCCAAATTCAGATCGCTGCTTCAAGTTTTTGCTCAGATGTGATGAACAGTATATCACATCTGCTCACATCCTATCGGCCAAAGCATATCACAAGAGTAACCCCCAAATGGATAACCTAGGGATGTCCATTCTTTCCCTGTGAGATATACACGAGTCATGTGTTTACATATGGATAAAAGAGGTCTGTCCAGAAAAAGCCCAGCCATTATTAATATAATAAGAATGGTTTCCCCAACATAAATGTGACCTGGCAGCCGAGGAGAGTGGACTGGAATGCATGTGCATGAACAATGATGACTTCACTGTACTAGACAGTGGGGGCGGTAGACGGCAGCTGAGCGAGCATGTGTACTGTGTGGCCGTCACATTCAAAGTAACTGAGCTACTAGAGCAATGAATCTGCATCAAAATTTGTGTTAAGCTTAGACATTCCTCTGCAGAAACTATTCGCATGATTCAGAAGGGTGTAGCTATGGACAACTAGTGATTGGCAGCTTCATCACAACAATATGGCTGCTCGCATGATGCATCACATCTAGTGCAGAGGTTTTTGGCAAAACATCAAATTGCCCATGTGACTCAGCCCCTCTACAGCCCAAGTTTGGTTCCCTGCAACTTCTGGCTTTTCCCAAAACTAAAATCACCTTTGAAAGGGAAGAGATTTCAGACAGGTGATGAGATTCAAGAAAATATGGTGGGGTAGCTGATGACAATTGGGAGAACTGTGTGAGGTCCCCAGGCGCCTACTTTGAAGGGGACTGAGGCATCATTGTCCTATGTAGAGTGTTTCTTACATCTTACATATCAGTAAATATATCTATTTTTCATAGTGCATGGCTGGATACTTTCTGGGCAGACTGCACAGACACACATACATATATTCATTATCTTGCAAGGAAGTAGGGAGATGAATGATGTCAATACAGTCTACCACAACTTTCTCACATAGTTTTGGGTAATGCATAAAAAAGTCAAATTATATCCTTTTTTAAATTTAAGGGCATATTACATTAAAGTACATATTAATAGGCCTCTATATCTGCGCCTGTGAGAGAGATATATACTTTAAGGAATTGCTTACCGTACATATTTTGGGGCCTGACAAACCTGAAATTTGTAAGGCAAATTGTTAGAGTCATGGGGCAGAATTGTTTCTTCTTTGGGAAACTTCAGGTTTTGCTCTTAAAGTCTTCAAGTGATTGGATGAGTCCTACTCACTTTATCAAGGGTAATCTCCTTTATTTAAAGTCATCTGATTTTAGATGTTAATTGTATCTACAAAATGTCTTCATAGCAACATCTAACTCATGTTTGACCAAAAAGCTGGGTTCCATAGCTGAGCTAAGTTGACATAAAATTTCCCATCATGAATACATAGCGTTATTTTGCAGATAGTAGGCTTTGAACACAGAGAGTAGTTTCTAATAAGTCTCATGGTGAGGCAGGAAATTCGCTCGATCACAACTACTAAACTAGGTGTATTTTGGCTGCAGATAATTAAACACCTAAAACAAGGGTTGGCAAACTATGACCCACTGCCTGTTTTTATAGATACAACTGTACTGGAACATAGCCTTTCTTACTTTTTATATTTTTTGCTTATGGCTGTTTTCATTCTACAATGGCAGAGTAGTTACAACAGAGTTGAATAGCTAAAATAGAGATCACATGACCTGCAAATCCTAAAATATTTACTTATCTAACCCTTTTCAGAAAATGTTTGCCAGCTCTTCAAGAATACGTAGAAAAGGTACTTGGGGTTCTTACTCTGTCATGGTTCTGGCTTAGTGTTTCCATTTAAATATGAATGTATTTATACTCATTAAACACTACAATAGCAATGTTTTATTGTTTAAAACTGTAAATTTTATTAGATTCATAAAAATTAATAATTTCTTTTTTATTGCATAGCTATTTAGATTTTCTTTTAGTCACATGGTGAGTTCTATTTTGGTGGATAAATATATATGAATATTATTAATTTTTAAACAAATACTTGTATATCCTTGGGAATGAAGAGAGTACTTTTTCTATAAAGTTTTATCAGCTTTCAGTTATTACAATTACAGATTTCAATGTATGTGTCTATTGTCCTTTGGGGCAGTAAAAAGTATATTTCTTTTTTTAGATAATGAATAAAATATGTAAACTTATTTCTTGATTTGATTGCTCCTGTATGTCTATAAAATTGAATTAGACTATAAAATGTATTTGTTTTCAAACCAAAGAGTAAATTGCAGGTTTAGTTAGTGGAGGGAGTCCAGGCTGTGGATTCAGACAGTCCTAGGTTTTAATTTAGTGGCTTAAAACAGCAGCTATTTTATTTGGTGCTAACTTCATGGGTTAGCAGTTTGTTCTGGGCTCTGCTGTTGGCTGTTCCTCTGGTCTTGTTTGAGGTTACTCCTAAGTCTCTGTCATCTGGTAGCTCCTCTAGGGTAGGGTGGTCTTGGATGGCCATGCTGTTATATCTGGCACTTTATGCTTGCTGGTGCGGCCTGGTGGCTGGGCTCTTTCTCTTTCAAGATCTCTAATGTCTAGTTAGCTACCTTGTTCACACTGTGCAACACCATCCCAAGAGCATGCTCACACCTATCCTCAGAAGTCCTTCAAGATCACTTCTGCATTTTCTTTGTCAAAATAAGTTATAAGGCCATCCCAGATTTAACAGATGAGGAAATAAATGCTGTGTTTGGTAGCAGGTGTTGCAGGGTCACACTGCAAAGTGATTGACTTACAGAAGCAAAAGCAATTAATAGCAGCTGTGCAGTCCACCTCCATAAATTGCTCAATTTCTTTATGTCCCATTGGAAAGTAGAAATAGCAATATGACATGAAGAGTTCTTATAGTTTAAGAATTATGTATATAAAGTACTTAGAAGCATTTCTTAATTCTGAAATTCTGATTTTAATTTCTGTTTGTTATATACCTAAAGTATCATAAGAGTATGAATTTTTTCTTGTTATTAATTTGGCCAAGTAGTTTTAACATATTAAGACTCACTGGAAGGAAATGTGTAAAACATTCGTGTGGGAAGAGTCATGCATTTGTGTGTACCTGTTCTTCATTTTGTAAATATAAAGAAGAGCAGCAATTACCTTTTAATATCTTTACAGAAACATACATTTTCCTATAACCCTCTGTTTTTATACACGTATCTTTATAATTTTCCATTTAAAAATGTAAAAATAATTGGCTTGTAGTGTAAGGTTTGTTATCAGTTTAATTCGTGAAGAGTCTTTCAAGTTCTAGCAAACATATTTTTGTTTAGCTAGTTTTTTTTCAAAGCCAAGAAAAAATAGAAAGTCAAAGGAACAAAAATATCTCTTACTTTTTTATTGTGGTCAAATCCCATCAGAGACTCATTTATACGTGTATCTGTTTTTGCTTTGTCAGGAACATGGAAGGCTTCCTAAATCTGTTCTGTAGAGTGTGTGTGTGTGTGTGTGTGTGTGTGTGAGAGAGAGAGAGAGAGAGAGAGAGAGAGAGACACACATTGGCACAAATGTTTGTTAAAATTCATGAAAAGTATTCTGTTCATTGGTGTATGATGTTGGGTGGGGTAGGAATGTAACAGACCTGCCTTCATTTTTACCTTTGTATTTTAAAAATTTTACTCCTGACATTTAGGCATTTTAAGAACTCTAATTTGAATACCTTTTTTTTCTATAAAATATTCTAAGCACAAAACTTCTATTTATTTTTTCCTAAATAACTGATTGCTTAACATTTTAAAGGGGATATGAACCACAATCTTACTTATCCAGCCTGAGAGGGCTGTTCTTGTGTGATACACATTATAATTTGTTGTGTTTAAGACCCACATGTATATTCACTTTGGAATTTACTGCCTCTTCTACTGAGGAAGGTGAAATTAGTAATATTACAGAAAAATGAGACATTAAAATTGGAGAGACAATTTCCTGTCTATATTTTTAGTAAACTCTTTTGGTGTCTAGACAGATCTAATAAAGGAACAAATACCTGCACTAGGGAGGGGCAGACAGTCTGGTATTCATACAACAGACTAGAATAGAATCAGATTGGGTGGTTAGGAAGTCTTAGTGAAACAGTGCTTTCTGAGTCTTTCCGACTCCAGTTCTTTATGAAGTTTTTTTTTTTTTTTCCAGATTTCATAGCTGCCTTCTGTCCTGAAGATGTTAGATTTATTATTTAACTCATCATCATCATCATCACTATTATCTTTTTGTCCTTGGCATTTTTATGTAGAGAAATACAATAAAGCAGGATGAAGCCTTGTACTGTTTTGGTCAGAAAGATGATTGATGCAATATAATTTGCCCTTTCCTCTGTTGGTTCCATTGAGTGCTAACTACATGCCTTCTGATCGTTAAAGTGGAAGGCTTGAGAGGATCAGAGGAGTGGATTGGGGCAAAATTTAAAAGGATAAGGAAAAAACAGGGAAAAGTCAAATGTTGTGAGAAAGAAGCTGGTTGAACAGCTTTTGTTTTCCTGGTTTACTTCAACATTTTTCTTTTTCTATTATGTAAGCTCAAATTTGCTGTTATATAAGAGGGAGGAATAAATAACCTTCGGACTAAATGGAACGGGGCAACTATTTCTAATTATCATCAATCCAGTGAACTGTTGAACAGTTCTTAATTGTGGAGCCTAATCTTCAAGGAATGTGTATGCTTGGTGAGCTTTGCTTTCTGCTCTTTGCTCAGTTTTCAGTTGTGGTAGAGCTTGTCTCTTGTTTAATAATGGGGAGTGTTGATAATTGTAGGGTACTATAGAAGCCTGTTGTAATACTTTGTTTCAATTAGGTGTTCAAGGGATTTGCCAAAACGTACATGTTATTTAGTTTTTATTTAGGATTTTTCCCCCCTTGGAAAAGATTTCATTCCTTTTCTTGAAGAGGCTTATCTTGAGGATGTAATTGTGAAATTCTGTTTTTTTGGAGTGCTATTTTTCTTTTAAGGTAGATTTTTAAGTGTAGTTCATTGCAAAGTTTGCTTCGGTTTTTAGGTCTGAGGAGAGTGATGGAGATTATGGTATCTATTATGGTAAAATTAATTTTATAAATATTTCAAGGCAAGTTAAGATTTAGTAGTTATTGTTCAATCTAAATTTTTAAAATATTTTGTTTATTTATTTTTAGACAGAGGGGAAGGGAGGGAGAAAGATGGGAGAGAAACATCAATGTTCGGTTGCCTCTCACATGCCCCACAACCCAGGCATGTGCCCCAACTGGGAATTGAACCTGTGACCCTTTGGTGTTCACAGGTCAGTGCTCAATCCACTGAGCCACACCAGCTGGGGCTCAATGTAAATTTTTAGAAACAAAAACAGAATCGTATGTTAGGATGAATACTTTTTTTAGACTTAATTCTAAAGTGGCCAAAAGAACCTTATGAAAAAAAGCCGCCTTAGTTTCTGACAAGTACCTTTTGAAATGTTGTTTTGAGAAAACTGGGAAATCCCATAGTTTGGTGCCAGCCTCTTCACACCCTCATCGTATTTTGTTGTCCTTCAGACTTCTTAAGTGTCAGCTGTACTGACCTTCTTTCAAACATGCCAGCCTCCTTTCACTAGTTGTTCCCTCTGAAATGTGAATTTTCACTGGCTGGCTCTTCCTTTTTGTTCAAATACAATGATCAATATCACTCTTTTAGAACTTTTCAGGTTACCCACACTAACAGTTTATCCCTAGTAATCCCACAACGTCTTCCCTAGTCTCACCTGATAGTTTTTCTTAGTCTTCACCCTCTCATTTCCCCACCAGAACACCAAATTCTATTAGAAGAGAGACCTTGATAGGTTTATGGCCTTGATGGTGGTGATTGTTTCACTGGTATGTACTTATCCTCAAACTCATTGTATCAATGTATGTACAGTTTTTTACATGTCAAACCCGTCTCAGTGAAGTTGTTAATAAAAGAGACTTTGGCTGTCTTGTTCATTGCTATATCCCCAGTGACATACAAGACATGTAGTAGGTGCTTCATAAAAGTTTGCATATGCAAATGTGTAAGTTTTCATTTCTTTTTTTTTTTCTTTTGATGTAAAGGATATCTCAGTTTATGGTATTTAAATATTTTAAAGATATGTGCATTTGTATAGTAAAGATTTATTTTCAGATGATTAGAAAAATGGAAATAGCTTGATTAGTGGGAAACAGCTTAATTAGTACAAGGCACTAGACAAGAAATCATAACAATGGGATTCTCTAATCATTCTGCCACTAACTCTAATTGCCTTATAGTGGACCAAGTTCTATAATCTCCTAGTGACTAAGTTTCTGCCTATAGTGCATGAGAAATGGTGTTAACATTTTGTATGATAGTGGGGCAACACTGGTCAGGGACTGTAGACCCTGTTAAGCAATTACTCTTTATCCTGCAAGAAAAACTACCAAAGGATTTTAAGTGAGGTGGTACAGGTTGTGTGGCAGCGAGTGGTAGTGGTGATGGTGTGATTGGGTTTCCGTTTTAGACAAATCACTCTGGCTGCTGTGTGGAGAACACAGGCAAGGGGCTGGACAGTATATGGACAGAAACTTTGGTAGATTAATGTAGTCATCCTGATGAGGGATGGTGCTAACTTGAAACAGAGTAATGTTGGTGGGTGTGGATCTGAGCAGGTGGATTTGAGTAATAATGGGGAGGTGGAATCACCAGGACTCAGTGATAGAAGACCAAGAAGAGGAAAGACTGATTCCCAGGTTTCTGTCTTGTACAACTCGATAGATCATGGTGTCATTTGCTGTGTTGGTGAAACTTGGAGAAGGATCAGATTTCAGGAGGAAGAACATGTTTTTGTTTTGGGACATGGAGATACTTTTAGGACGCTTAATACAAATTGTCAGTAAGATAATTGAGCACATGGGCCTGGACCTTAGAGAAGCCTGGGTTGCAGATGTATGTGGGTCATTTGTGTATAGATTTTTAACTGACATGTGTGAATATGAAGTGCTTTGTAAATCATAAAGGGCCACAGCTTGTGTTTTTAGTTTCATAAATTTTGGTGCTATTTCAAACTTGGTGATTTTCTACTCATCTCTTAGCAGGTGCTTGAGTCATTTTTTTCTATAAAACCTTTCTGATTTTCTCTCTTTTGAACTACTTCCATCCCTTACATGTAATGATCATGGTATTATCTCAGTGTATTATGATTATGTGCATGTTTGTGTACATCTGTCTGTCTTTTTAAACTGGGAGTTCAGTCGGAAGAAGGTGGCTGGGTTTTATTCTCATGGACTGTCTTAGGCCAGGTCTCATGTCTGCTTTGTTGCCTGTGGTGTGTCCACACCCAACATGTGGCGTGGCACATGCCAAATGATTGTGCATGTATGAATGTTGAGTGAAGTATTTATATCCCTTTACACATAGATGTCCAGTGAATTTTTATATTTATTGAACAAATTTTCCAATTGTCTGGCTGTTGTTTATTACTTATTTTATTAACATTATGTAAAAGATAAAAGTCTCTTGCTGCTTTTCTTTAGCTATATTAGGGGTCTTTTATCTTGGCGTTCATTTGTGGACCTTATATTTGAGAGAGATCACTGAATGCCCTAAAAATAAATGTAAATTGTCATAATATTTGTGCTCATATGTAATTTTTAAAAGAGGGTCCATCATTTTCATTAGCTTCTTGATGGGGCTCATGGTACCAAAATTATTAAGATCTGTGAGTCAGATACTTTATTCAGCATGATTCCTCTTGGTTTTAAACAGTTTTCTATGAAATTTTTGCTGTCATCTTGTGTGTGTGTATATATACATATATATATTTTTTGATAATGTATCAAAAGTTGCCTTTGGGCTAAAACTGGTCATCAAATCATTTTAGCTGTGATCTGTTGAGTCCATCCTTTAAACATAGTATTTTCTATGTATTTGTATGTATTTTTAAAGTCTGCTTGTTTGTTTGCATCAATAAATTTCTTCTCAGGAGACCTAATTTAAATATTGAATAAATGAAGCAACTGTTGGACTCATTTAGGTTTAAAAAAAATCTTGATTAGCCTTTTTAACAGAAAAGAGATTAGAGGTTAATATACAAAATTTTTAATAATAGTCTTTTCTCCATGGTGGAATTATAGGTCATCTCTTTTCATATATAAATTTAAATATATTGCAGCTTTTCTACACTGAACATGAGTTACTTTTAAATTTTTAAAAATTTCCTTTTTTCTGAAAAAGTTATGAATTTACAATTGATGTTAATATGAGTTATCACTGTTAAATTTTTTAAGTGATTTCCTTTATGTTGATTTAGAGTTTAAAGTTAACATCCAGTTAGGTCTACCTAGTGAAATAATTGCTTTATGTTAGAATGTTATATTTATTCTCTAGAAACATCTGTATTTTGACTCTTTTTTTAAATAAGATTTTATTTATTTATTAGAGTGATGCGAAGGGAGGGAGAAAGAGGGGAAGAGAGAGAGAGGGAGAGGAACACTGATATATGAGAGAAACATCAATTGGTTGCTTCTCACATGCCCCGAACTGGGGGCCGAGCCCCAGGCATGTGCTCTGCTTGGGAAGTGAACCCGCAGCCTTTCAGTTTACGGACCCGTGCTCATCTCACTTGAGCCACACCAACTAGGGCTGTATTTCGAGTCTTACCAAAGGTACTTTGGCTTGCTGCATTCTGAGTTTGATGAATATCTCCTTATCAAACCAGTGCAATGCCCTAGTATAGAAGTATATTCACTATAATATATAGTATACATTCATGTTCCTTAAAAATCTTACTGCTTTTTAGAATGCTTTCACTAGCTACCATAGGCTTATCTTATTAAGTATATGATTGTGGACTCACCAAGATATGTTGAAATGTCAATAGCTTCATTCTAATCCTGAGAGAATTGAGCACATCCTGTTGCATTTCCTGCCATATAAATGAGTCAGTGCAGGGCCTTGGTGATAAGCATGTAATGTAGTTTAACATTTTATACATCAACCAGATTTATTGGACCATGTATCAAAAGTGCATGAAATATACAGAAGGGGAGAGAGTAATTTAGTAAATGATCCCTGATGAACCTATAACTCAGCTTTAACAATTATTAACCTATGGCTCACCTTACTTCATGTATACCCCTACCTATTTGTTTAAAAAATTGTTAATTCATTTTAATTATGCTAATGATACTATGAGAGATTACAGTTCTTTTGTTTCATTATTTTAAAAAAGATTTTATTTATTCATTCCTAGAGAGAGGGGAAAGGGAGAAAGAAAGGGAGAGAACCATCAATTGGTTATCTCTCGCACACCCCTGCCTGACTGGGGACCTGGCTTGCAACTCAGGTGTTTGTCCTGACTGGGAATTGAACCAGTGACCTTTTGGTTCACAGGCCAGTGATCAACCCACTGAGCCATGCCAGGAGGGACTCATTATTTTATTTTTATTTTTAATTGTAGTAAAAACATACAATTCACCATTTTAACCATTTTTAGTTGTACGGTTCAGTAGTGTTAACTGTAACATGTTCATATTGTGCAGTTGATCACCAGGTTTTTTTCATCTTGCAAATCTGAAATGCTGTGCCCATTAAACAACAACTCACTGTTTCCCTCTTACCCAAGCCCCTGGTAACCACCATTCTACCTTTTGTTTTTATGAATTTGATAGTTAGATACATCATATAAGTGGAATCATACACTATTGTTATTTTGGGACTGGTGTATTTCACTGTCCTCAAAACACATTCATGGTGTAGCATGTAACAGAATTTCCTTTCTTTTCTATAGCTCAGTACTATTCCATTGGATGTATATACCACATTTTGTTTGTCTATTCATCCATCAATTGACACTTAGATTGCTGCCAGTTCTTGGTTATTGTGAATATGTTGCTGTGAACCTGAGTGTGGAAGTACCCGTTTGAGACCCTGCTTTCAATTCTTTCAGATGTATACCCCGAAGGGGGATTGCTGGATTATAATGATAATTCTATTTTTAACTTTTTGAGGAACTACCATCCTGTTTTTTATAGTAGTTGTACCATATTTTATTCCCACCAGCAGTGCACAAGGGTTCCAATTTTGTCCACATCCTTGCCAGCCCTTACTATTTTCTGTTTTTTTCTTCATAGTAGCCATCTTAATGAGTGTGAAATGATAACTCCTTATGATTTTGATTTGCATTTTTCTTATAATTAATGATGATAATCATCTTTTTATATGCTTGTTGGCCATTTGGATGTCATCTTTGAAGAAATGTCTATTCAAGGCTTTTGTCCATTTTTAAATTGGGTTGTTTCTCTGTTATTTAGTTGTTAGAGTCCTTTATATATTCTGCATAATAGCCCTTTATTAGAGATACTTTCTCCCATTACATAAGTTGCCTTTTCACTGTGTTAATTACATCTTTTGATGTACAGAAAGTTTTTAGCTTGATGATGTTCCATGTGTCCAATTTTGCTTTTGCTGTCGGTGTTACATCTAAGAAATCATAGTCAAATCCAATGTCATGAAGCTTTTCTCTGTATTTTCTTTTAGGAGTTTTATAGTTGGATCTTAAATTTAGGTCTTGCCCTTGCTGGTGTGGCTCAGTGGATTGAGTGCCAGCCTGCGAAGCAAAGTGTCGCTGGTTTGATTCCAAATCCGAGCACGTGCCTGGGTTGCAGGGCAGGTTCCCTGTAGGGGCACGTGAGAGGCAACCACACACTGATGTGTCTCTTCCTCTCTTTCTTCCTTCCTTTTCCTCTGTCTAAAAATAAATAAATAAAATCTTTAAAAAAAGAAAAGAAAAGAAAATCAGTTTAAAAATAATAAATTTAGGTCTTTAATCATTTTGAATTACTTCGTGTATGGTGTAAGACAACTTCACACGTTTGCATGTGAGTATCCAGCTTCACAGCATCATATGTTGAAGAGACTGTTGTTCCCCCATTGAGTGGCCTTAGCACTTTTGTTGAAGATCATTTGACCATATACATGAGGTTTTATCTTTGGGCTCTCTATTTTATTTCACAGATCTGTGTAGCTTCTTTATGCTAGTGCCACCTTGTTTTAATTACTATGCCTTTGTAAGATGTTTTGAAATCAAGAAGTGATTTTGAAGTCATTCAACTTTGCTTTTCTTTTTCTAGGGTATTTGGCTGTTTGGATCCCCTTGAGATTCAATATGAATTTTAGGATGAATTTTTCTATTTCAGCAAAAATATGAAAATTGGAATTTTGATAGGGATTGTGTTGAATCTGTGGGATCACTTTGGGTAGTATTGACATAGTAACAATATTAAGTCTACCAATCTATAAACAAAATGTTTTTTCATTTATTTGTGTCTTTTCTAATTTCTTTCAACAACATTTTATAGTTTTGGTGTCCAAGCCTTTCACCTTCTTGGTTAGTTAATTTCCCAATTATATTTTTTTGATGCTAATGTAAGTTAAATTGCTTTCTTAATTTTATTTTTGGATTTTTTATTGTAAGCACATGGAAACAATTGGTTTTTGTGAGTTGAATTTGTATGCTACAACTTTTCTGAATTCATTTATTTGTTCTAACAGTTTTTTTTCTTGTGAAATTTTTAGGGTTTTCTACATACACATAAGATCAGATTATCCACAAACAGATAGTTTTACTTTGGATGCCTTTATTTCCTTTTCTTGCCTAATTGATCAGGTGAGGACTTCCAATCCTATGTTGAATAAAAGAGGCGAGTCAGTTTCCTTGCTTTGTTTCTGACCTTAGAGAAAAAAATTGCAGTCTTTCACTGTTGAACATGATTTTAGCTGTGTACTTCTCATATATGGCATTCATTTTGTTGAGATAATTTTCTTCTATTTGTTTGCTGAGTGTTTTTTTGTTGTTGAATATTCTATAATGCTTTTCCTGTATTAATCGAGATAATCATGTGATTTTCATCCTTAATTCTGTTAGTGTGGTATATTGCATTACGATTTTCATATGTAGATAAAATCTCATTTGGTCATGGTGTATAATGCTTTTAATGTGCTGTCGAATTCATTATTTTGAAGTAAGTATCAGAGATGGGCAGTGAGCTAATGAACAGGCAAACGTATGCTATAATGGCAGAGACTGATAAGTATTATGAAGAAAAGTAAAACAGTGCAGGAAGATAACAAGTGGCAGGCAGGGGTAGGTAGAGTGGGCTGGTACTGTTTTGATACAGAGACTTGAGAAGCCCTCTGAGGAAGTGACGTTTGGAAAGAGCCTGCATGAAGGAGAGGGAAAAACCTCACGGGCACTGGAGACAGCAAAGGTGGGAATTTGCCTAGAGTTTTTGGGACTTATCTGGGAAGGAGGCTGTGAGAGTAGGAGTAGGAGATTAAGTCACAGAGGTTGGGGAGGTTCAGGACATCTGCGGTATAGGAGGGCACGTAAATTGTTGCCTTAGCACGGACAGCTCCTTATAAGGTTTTGAATACTTGTCACAGGTTTCCCCTTTTCTTATTTCCTTTGCCATTGCTGTCCTATTTGTAGAAAGAATGTGCTTGCTTTGTTAACCGAAGGACAGAGCCTGAGTTCTATTCCAGATTTCCTTTGAAGAAGGGTGAAACACAGTGGGTGGAGTCTCTGGATCCAGCCAAGAATTCATCGTGATGTTAATGTGATTTGAGAAAAAAAATCATTTCAGAAATAATACATTATGTGTATGACCTTATATATATTTTATAATTAGAATATGTACCTAACATTTTAAATTTAAATAGTATGAAATGGATTTCTTGATGAAGTTTATAACAATTTTAACTGGCAGCATGATCTCTCTAGCATAGCAGTTAGCTTTCTTCCTATCCTGTTGTGTTGGAAAGTTTTGCGTTCTTGTGAAACATTTTTCCAAAATCTGTCTTTTTGGAGGAAGTATAAATTATTCTCATGTGTTGCAGCAATTAAAAGGTAAAAAAACACCCTGGGGCTTGCAGATGTTTGTTCAGTCCTTGATAATATAAGGAATGTTGGTACAGGTATTCTATAAACATCATCAAGAATGTGGAGGAGTTATCTGCTTTGTCTCCAAATGGAGCTTTATTTACAGTCTAGCTCAGTGTTTAATATACACTTGCCTTTTTTAGTATTTAATCAGTTTGCTTTTTAATCCTTGAATCCTGATAATTTGATTTTCCACCAGTAAAATATTTACTTGTCATATCAGGCAGGATGCTAAACTTGGAAATTAAGAGTACTGAGTTAAATATAAAATTTGTTGAAACATATTCATCATGATGCAGTCTATTTAATGTCTGGGCAGTACCTCCAGCTCTTCTCATTTAACGTGTTGGGAGACAGACTGGCAGCACTTGTAAACTGAAACCTGGTTGTGTGCGGGAGGCTGATAGGGGTAGGAAGGAAAATGGAGAAAATTTGAAAGTGTTACTGTGTGTGTGTTTTCTTAAATTAAAGTGTGACACATTTGCTTAAAATAGAATTTTATATTCTGTGTATCGAGGCTATTATAAGTTCACTATGGATGGTCCTAAGGCTGAAGCTGGTTTTAAATATTATTTTGCGGAATAACCAAATTTGACTCTTAAAAATATTGTCATAATGTCACATAAGTTGTTTTGATACAATGAGCATATTTTACAATATGTCTGAGCCACTGGTCCCCCAGTAGACCTGAAATGTATTACTCAGAGGAGAAGCATGCATTTACGGTATATTCTTAGCTGCTGCTTTCTGTCACTCAGCTGTCAAGTCCTATGGAATCTGAAATAGAACCTGACCAATGGGAGACAGCCTCCACACTGTTTACCAATGATTCGGATGTAGACTGTTTTATCATGCACTACAGCGTCTGTGTTGCAGTTTTGAGGCAACAGGATGCACAGTGCACTTCGAAATTTCCACCAGAGTCCCTGAAAGGGAACGGCTTTGAAAGACAGCCTCTGAAGAATAAGAAATAGGAGGAGTTACGGTACCTGACTTGGGCTGCTCTTATTCAAGCTCTTCACAGCGAAGAAGATAGTTTCCAAGCGTTATGAAGGCGGAGAAGGATCCTGAAGATGAAGAAAATATCGTTAGAGATCCAAGCTAAGTGTAGCACAGCATGAGCGTTGTGGAACAGGAGGAGTTGTAAAGAGAGGGACGAGGCACTGGTTAGGGGTTTGCAGGCTTGCTTTGTGAGCCACGGAGATTTGTAACTTAATGCGAAGTAGTTTAGTGTTAGCAAAAGAAACTAAATCCTGTCTATGATGAACTGCTGGTTTTCTTGTGCTCCTAAGAACAGAGTAGGTATCGGTGCCATCCAGTCTAACAAGATTCTCTTTTAGGCTTTCTGAACTGTATTTGTTTAAAGGGTACTACTGTTTTATTAACTTTGGTTTCTTTGTCTTATGATATTCTTTCTGATTTATCCGATTAACAGATTGGTGTTAGTAATATAAAACAAAATTTCTTCTTTCTTTTTCTAGGTTTAAAAGCTTATGATAGAATCTTAATAATTCAGCGGTATTTCTGTTAACTGACAGTGGGGCGAAGTGGAAAACTTGCTCGGCAGAGTAGAAGTGAAAACCATGTGATAATAAGAGACTACAACCACCTTTAATTATCTTTTACTTTTGGATTTTACCCTTTTTAGTGTTTTAAATAGCTTCTTTCTCCCCCAGCAAATTTACTTGGATATAAAGTTAAGATTGTTTTAATTGCAGGGATAAATTAATCAATTTAGATCTAGTATTTGTGTGACTTAATCCCTTAGGCATTTGAAAACAGTCTCCTAAGCCTTCATCTCCTACCACTCTCTAAGTCGGTAAATGCTTTGTTTTGCTTTAAAGCTAAAGAAAGGGGGTACCTAACATGTAGTTTAGATTTTGAGCCAGTAAATAGGGCTGTCTCTATTCATAGTTGTCAGTTTGAATTTTTGCAGTTAGAAGGAAGTGGGCTCATCTCCACATTTGACGACTTTAGAGACAACAGTTCTGAAGTCTATGTAGGTACTTGAACTAGATTCCACTGAAATACTACATTTCAACAGTGGGTCAAAATTTTAATGTATTTATCTTTTTTCATATTTATTTTTCACTTCAAGTATTTAATAAATACATTGCTTACTTAGCTAGAAAATTGGTGATTTTTTTCTTTTGGTTTGGAGGGGATAGTATATAAAATAATCATACTGGTCAAACATTTAGAGGATATGGCTCATGTAAGTGATTCATTTCCCCCCAGAGATTTGTTATGGTATTTGTGGTCATAGGAATTGCTTTGTCAGTTAATTCAAAATTATGTACATCTTTTTTGCTCTAGAAATAATACTGGACTTAACACAAAATTTAGCAGTAAGTTTACTATATAATATTTTAAAAGGCTAAAATAATATATATTTTAGTTCCGGGTTCTACATTTCTGCTTACTAAGAGAAGATCCAAGTTATTGCCTTCAGAATATTGTGACTGTATTTTCTCCATTCAAAGCTAAAGATAGCCTTGATACAGTTAAAACATATTTTAAAAATTGCCTTTGCTCTTTTAAATACATGTGTATTGAGCTTTTGTTAAAATTAAAAATCTTTTTTAACAAAAACAATATATGTTGAATGTAAAAAAAGAAAATTAAAGTCACTTATAGTCTTGTTATCTTCGAATTTTTAAGTAGTTAGTACTTCAGAGTCCTTTTTAAAATGCTTTCTCTGTAGAAGTTTCTTTTTATCCTAAGACATGTATAATGAATTGATTTCTCTACTTAGGGGTGGGGTGTGTGTGTGTGTGTGTGCGTGCGTGCGTGTGTGTGTGTGTGATTTGCCTCTGTAAGTATATTTCCAACAGCGGCGGGGGGGGGGGGGGGTGCTTAGAAATGTGTGCAGAATTCCACTGCATCTAAAGGTGTTTAGAGATATGTAACCAGAGCCAAGTCTAAAAGCATGAGTTAGAGGATGGGAGAAGCACACTGATTTTGGAAATCATGAGATGTCAAGGTTGGGCTTGGCCACTTAAGTCATTTAATGTTTACATCTGGAGCTTTGACTTTTCTCATCTGTTAATTGGGGATAATAATTTTAGCGTACTAGGGTTGTTTGAGTAATTCATGCCTGGCACAGGGTAGGTGTTCAACAATTATTAATTTACTTTCTTTGTTCTGAGAGCAAAGAAAACAGAGCAGAGAACATGAGAAGCATGCTTTTTCTCAAAAGTACGATTTGAAATATTTCCTGCATATCATGTGTTTTTGAAAGGTTCTCTTTGTGAAATTAGCACAACAGGGAGAAGGAAATTTGGGATGCAATTGGAAACTGAATGATATAGTATGCAATAATGTTTTTCCTTTCTTCTTTAGAAAGTCTTACTAGTATAGTATATACCATATGCTGTGTTTACTTTTTTCCCACTTTTGTAGCATGCTGCAGATTGGAACAAATATGATGACCGATTGATGAAAGCAGCAGAAAGGGGAGATGTAGAAAAAGTGTCCTCAATCCTTGCCAAAAAAGGGGTCAATCCAGGCAAGCTAGATGTGGAAGGCAGATCTGCGTAAGTATTCCTGATGATATTCTACAGGGAATTTGGGAAGACCCTTGGTATACGAATGTTGCTTGTGAATTGTGCTTATCAACTTTTAAAATGAAAAATCTTTATCAAAACTCACATTTAAAATGTTTCAAACATCACTTTTAAACATTCTGGACTAATAATTGTTCTTAATTTGAAAGACTTCCAAGCTAGAGAGAGAATGTTCAAGTACCAGCAGGGATCTAGTTCTTTAGGACCTATGGCACGCCACAGCGTGCGTTATTTGGTGTGTTTCCTTTAGAAGCTTCTTCATATTCCTTCTCCTATTTAATCCTCACAGTGGCCTTCTAAAAGAAATAGGAAAAGTTTACAGAGGTTAAATAACTTGGTCTAATCTCACCAAAAGTTACGGGGCTGGGATTGGAGCCCAAGTTCTATGTGTCCAGTTCTGTAAACTGCACTGTGTTTTCCTCTCTACCCCCAATTCATTTGTATGTTTGGGTAACTGAGGCTTAAATTTTGTCTAAATGAGAATGTTTTTAGCAGAAAGGGAGGCAGAACAACTTGTGTGGCTTAGGGAGACATTGATAGTGGTCCTTTCCTTCAGTTTTTGTGTTACTGAGGCCTACGACGGCCTGTTTACATGTCTATCTTTTCTCCCACCCTCTCCAGCCATCACTTCCCTTCCAGTTCAGGATGGGGATCCGTTGAGTTAAAGGGTAAGATCTAGGTTCTGTTACTATCATCTGTAATTATAGCAGTTAAAACCACATCTGGGAAACCTTCCAAAGTTAAAGGTGAAAAGTCTCATTTCCTGAAATTCCTCTCAGTCTTATACTAGCATGAATTTATTTAGACTATCATAACTAGAAACCAGATACTAAATATAGAGATGAATATTAAGAAGTGAACAGTAAATGTTTGATGTGGGTCACTACCTTAGGCTGCTTAGATATTTAAGAATAGTAAAAATAACGAAGCATGACTTATAAATTAAATAGTTTTTAGGAGCAATAAAGTTTGAAAAGTTCCAGTTTTTCTATACTGTTTTAATTTTATCAAGTAGGCAATTTGATAGCTACAGGAACATTGGTTGTTTTGAATTCTGCTCCTATTTTAGGTAAATTTTAAGCTATTTATAGGACTCAGAGCATAAATAGTGAAAATTTAATATCTAAAAGTGACTTTGCTTCTCATGTTTCTTTTCTCGCAAACACTAAGATGTTAAAAAGATGTAAGGGAATCTTCTTTGGGATTGAAAATCTTCATCGAAACCCTTCTTTCTTCACTTCTGCCCATCCATGCTTTGAATGTTTTGAATGAATGGTTGCTGAGTTTTTGTTCAAATTTGTTTGAGCTAGGGTTCAATTTCGAGTGAAATTATTTGTGTCAATGGTCAGAGTTGTAAAAATATAATGTAATTTGATGAACTATGAACTTTATTTTGTGAAATATTTGAGTGTAACTAGTCTTTCAGGTTTTCACTATAGGAGGTAGAATTCTTTCTGGGATTTATAAGATAAAATATTTTCATTTTGTTGCACACAAACTGTATTCTCCCTTAATTAAAGCATTTTATAATTAGTCAAATATACAACCTGTTACAAGTATATTTTCTATATTATCTATAATTATAAAAATAAATTTATTTTTGATGATGGGGTGGTTAATTTGGAAATTTAAGACAAAAGTAACAAGTGTTCCTTGAGTTCAATACCAATTTCAAAAATGAAACATTTGGATCTTGGCTGTATTCACTGCAAGGGATTTGTTTTCTTCCTGTTCACCTCTCTCTTAGGTTGCAGTCTTTTGCCGATGCAAAATGGGGAAGATATACCAAGAAATCCCCCTACCAATTGGAGAGTTGTGGATTCCAGTTCCCATCTCCCCAGCCCTAAAGCTGTTAGAGGTTCAACTTCCCAGCTATTTTCTCTGGAATCAACAATTGCTCCTAGGCAAAAATGGCCTCAAACACCAAGCTCACTTCTTTGAACCTCTGTCTTTTCTTGCATCTAGCCCTTTTAATTTTTCACTATCTTGTTAGCTCACTGATGACTTCAAACATAGGCCTTATATATTTTTAAAGATATTTTATTTATTGATTAGAGAGAGACATCAATTTGTTGTTCCATTTATGTGTGCATTCACTGGTTGATTCTTGTATGTGCTCTGACCAGAGATCAAACCCACAACCTCGGCCTATTGGGATGATGGTCTAACTAACTGAGCTGCTACCCAGCCAGGGCCAAACATATGTTTTATATTTTGTGCAGCTTTTCTAGTTGTTCTTCAGGGATTGGGATTGTTCTTACAGAGTAGGTATTGTCCAAATTATTTGCATTTCTGTTATGGGAGTAGTAGTCCATGTCTTGTTTAAAAAAGAAAATGTATTAAAAAAAGAAAATGTATTGATTTTTTAATTGCAGAAGAGGATTTCTATAATGCAATTTTTCAAATTTCCTTTACAACTCTTAGCATACAATTTAATGATTGCTATATCTTCTTTCTGAAGCACATCTATTTATAGCACACCAACATTAATAATGCATTGAGGATTGTTGTGATTTCTGCCCTTTAGTACATCATTAGTATATAACGATGATTTATTTTGAAGAAAGAAGTCTTCCAAATTTTGTGAGCTAAGAAATGAAAACAAGCAAACAAAAAATATCTCTAAGATTGTTGGGAGAATAAAACCTGTGCTCAAAGGAAATTACCATTCTTCAAAAGATTCTAATGGTGTAAAGATACACCTTGCATGGTGTAATTCCCCACTTCAGTGTTGCAGAGAGATTGATACCCTTATAGTAGAATCTATAAGTAGAATTTATCTACTATAAGTAGAATTTATCTAACTTTTAAGAATACTATATTCCTTTTATCAGAAACATCTTTCTCTCTAATTCAAATTATACCAAGTCTGTTTAACTTTAATTAGTAGTGCTTTGTCTCTGGTTTGCACTTATATCCTTCATAGAGATGCATGACTGAATTTTGTAATACGTGGGAATGAATTTGCAAGCTATCTCAAGAGTTTGTCTTTAAGCATTCAGTTATTCAAATTCTTAGAGCCCATCATCTGACTAGTACTTAGATTGGTTCTGGGAATATAATAGGAAACAAAATGGACAAAAAATCCTTGCTTTTATGAATTTGTAGTTGAGTGGGAAGGGATTGATAGGCTATGAAGAAAATAAATCCTGAATTTGCATATTATGTTAGGAAATGCACAATTCTGTATAGTATCATAAAGGCAAGGATGGGAACTGGAGTACTGAGGTTTCAGGGAATGGGGAAATGTCAAACGCTTAAGTGGAGGGGTCAGGAAGGACCCCTTCTGCGAGTGTGTTACAGAGTGCATCAGTATCCAGGCACCTTGCTGAGCATGTGCACACTCTTTATCTCCCGCCATCCTCACAGTGGTTATTGAGCTTGTTTAGGGCCTCAGTTCTATCTCAATCTGAGTTCTACGTCCTTTGCCAACAAGTCCTTCTGTACTTACCCGTTTGGATTTGGTGGAGTACAGTTCGTGTCAGTTCTTATTACACACAAAAAGTTTTTGTAAATATTTGTCGACTAATAAAGTGTTAGATGATCAAAGAAACAATGGGATTTTTCATCTCGTGTCTGGGATACTTGATGGCTTAAAGTTACTTTTTAAGCAGGCTTTACTTGCCTTATGGAAAATCGTTCAATTACGTCTGTTGATGTGAAACTTCAACCAGTCGTAGCAGTCCATGAGTGAAAGGAAGAATTAGGTGGTAGTCATTGTTGCTTTTAGAGAAGCTGATGCCAGTTCTTTTATGGCTTTCAAGTGTAGTTTAGTTGGTTGTTTCTGAAGACTTATCTATGTCAGGTTTAATTTAACAATTCTAAAAAACAAGGGATAGTATTTTGATCATTCTTTGGCCTTAGTATTCTGTAATTTCACTTGTTTGGGCAGTTTCAGTATATTTGAAACTAATCAGTATAGATAATTTATTTTGTTTATATCACTGATAGAAATTTTTCAATGCATTTATTAAGTTTCAAGCACTAGTGCCTTGTGTTGAAATAATAAACTATAGAGTTAATGATCTACGAGGTCTGTCCAGAAGCTATCCAGCCATGTAGTATGAAAAATAGAGACATTTGTTAAAGAGGATACCAGATAAAAGAAACATTGTACATAGGACAATGATACCTCAGTCCTCTTCAAAGTAGGCACCTGGGGACCTCACACAGTTCTCCCAGTCACCATCAGTTACCCTGTTGTATTTTCCTGAATCTCATCACCTGTCTGAAATCTCTTCCCTTTCAAAGGTGATTTTAGTTTTGGGAAAATCCAGAAGTGCAGGGCACCAAACTTGGGCTGTAGAGAGGCTGAATCACTTGGGCAATTTGATGTTTTGCCAAAAACCTCTGCACTAGATGTGATGCATCATGCGAGCAGCCATGTTGTTGTGATGAAGCTGCCAATCACTAGTTGTCCATAGCTACACCCTTCTGAATCATGCGAATAGTTTCTGCGGAGGAATGTCTAAGTTTAACACAAATTTTGATGCAGATTCATTGCTCTAGTAGCTCAGTTACTTTGAATGTGACGGCCACACAGTACACATGCTCGCTCAGCTGCCGTCTACCGCCCCCACTGTCTAGTACAGTGAAGTCATCATTGTTCATGCACATGCATTCCAGTCCACTCTCCTCGGCTGCCAGGTTACATCAATGTGGTACAAACTGTTCTTGTTATGTTAATGATGGTTGGACTTTTTCCGGACAGACCTCTTATAGTATAAAATTTCTGTTATTGACTATTGATTATTGGAATATTCCATTGGTTCTATGGAGGTATTTCTAGAAAGAATTGGCTCCTTATGTATGTTTGGGTTTAAATGAGTTTTTCAGTAACATGGGATACATTTCTTTTTTCTTCTATTAAATACATAGATGTGCCAGCTTTTAAAATGTGTGTGTCTGTTGAATAAAGAGTGATATTACTGTAACATTTCAGTTGACCTTTGGTAGTTTCCATGGCATAACAAATATTTTCTTCTTGTTTAGCTTCCATGTGGTGGCCTCAAAGGGGAATCTTGAATGTCTGAATGCCATCCTTATACATGGAGTTGATATTACAACCAGTGACACTGCAGGTATGTTTGCCGCGACAGTCAGTTACAAAACTGAAAGGAGATACAAACGTATCAACTGTTAATGTTCTTACACAGATATAAATGTGATTTAAAAAGAGAAATCCTTAATTTTCTGTTTTTAAGTAGTTGAGAAAAGGTTTACTTCTGAGGTTTTGCGGGGGAGAGTTCAGGTACAGGAAACTTAGTAGAAAGTGTTACTGAACTGGTGATCAGTTGTGGGCCTCAAGCGTAGTGGTGGTCTTGGTAGTGTTACAGGATCCTAAAATCTCAGATTTTGAACCATTAGGGGCCATTTAGTTTGTACTCATAGTCTGTTCACTATATGGATCCTGTATGTTGTAAGGTCATTTGGCATTTGGTCGGACATACCTTGTGATGGGGAGCTAACAGCCTGTGACAACAACATTACCAGTAATGGTCACAACAAGAAGAGCTGACACTTACATGACATCTGAGTGCTGTACACCTGTGAACTCCTTTCATCGCTGCATCACCCCAGTGAGGCCGGGAGGCACTGGGTCCTTCAGTGCATGTGTCACTGGCAGAGTCTGTGTTTTTAATTATTATGCCTCACAAGGAAATCTGTTCTGTGTTTGGTTAACTAAATTTTAAAAAATTATTATAGATAGTTCAGGTCTACCCATTACCATGTTTTCTACTTAAATTTAGTTGTACCTGTCTTTTAAAATCTTTCAGCATAAGTCTGAGTACATGTCATGAGGTCAGCCTTTAAGTATTTGAACACAACTATTGCTTTTTTTAAATGAGTTTGTTAGTTTTCTGTTCGTCAGGATAACCATTCTCAGTTCTCTGAGACTCTTGATGGTTTATTTCTCTACAGTTCTACTTTGTTATTCAATTAAATAGGAGGTGACCTGAAACAGAGAATTTTCTTACCAGCTTTAATATTTTATTCTATGAGGTCATGTGTGTGGACAAATAAATATATTACTGTTAACTAGCACTTTGTTTAGAAATAGAAGGGAGGGAGAGGAAGAGAGATCACAATTGAGTTAATGAGGAAAATCTTTACCTAAATGCGTATCAAATTCTAAATTGAAGACCAAACTATCTGCCACCTTTGAAAGAACAAATGAACGGGTCTGTTATATATGCCTTCCATTGATGTAGAGGAATATTTATTTTTAGAAATTTGAACTAATTATACCTTTTTAGAACTCTTAAAACTTTTAAGATTTATTACCGATTTAAGTATCTTTCTTGGTTTTGTCTGTGTCCTTTCTGATCTGGACATTTTTGCCTAGTGACCAATCCAGTAACTTTTGCTCCCCTTCCTCCTGTGTGGGTCAAGCTCACCTGCCTCCCCAAGCTCAGAAGAAATCATTTCATATACTCCGTTTCAACATACCCGCTCAACTTTGTCTTTTGTTTTTGCTGTCGTTTAGCCATACTTTTATTTGCTCTGTTTTATTATGTCTGTCCTTAGAGTTGTCCTTCTCTGAGGACAAGAACCTTGTCTCACTTGTTATATTATTTGTTATAATCCAAATGTGGATATTTGATAAACTGGGATTAAAAAAAACTTTATTTGATCTTAATTTCTTTATTTGCAAGCAATGTGAAAGTATATTGAAAATAACCAGATTTCAAGTTAGTGTGGTTTTGGTGTATTTGTGACTTGGGTCTTACCAGGTATGAACCTTTACTATAATTTCCAGTGGTAAGCCTTAGATCTGATATTTTCTTGATTTTTAGTGCCCTGTCTTAAGTGGCTGGATCTGAATTTGGCTAACAGAATACCCGATTTGATATTTTTGTGTGACTGAGTGTCTGTGACATTTTGTTGAACACCAGGGACTATTCCACCATTCCACTTTATCCCCTCCCCTCCCCCCTCCCCTCCTCCCCTTCCCTCCCCGCTCCCCTCCCCTCCCCACCCTCATAGGTGAACAGGACTGATTTTAAGAGACAATTTCTTAATGAACTTTGAATTTTAGTTGCAATATAGAAATTAGAGAATACCCTTTCTTTGACATACCTCTCAATTTACTTCATTTTAGTATACATGCTGTTGATTTGGAAATGTGAGAAATCTAGGTATCTTTCCTTTTCTCTCTTCCTCATTCTCTTTTTCCTTCTCTCTTTTCTCTCTCTCTCCCTGCCTTCTTTGCTATGCAGGTGTGTAATTATACACTGTCTGAGGCACTGCTGTAGGTATTGTAGGTCCAGGGCAAATAAGACAAAGCGCTTGTTCTCCGTGCATGTGTGTGCATAATTTTTCTTCCCACCTTTGTTGTTTTGGTGTGGCAATTATATCTTATTAAAATATCAATCCAGGTGAAATATCTTAGAAACTGAAAACATGCTTACAAATTAAGTAGCCTGTCAATTCATTTTGAAAAAATTAATCACATTTCTATGGAAAATTCACATATATTTTAAACTTTTATAGGGAGAAATGCTCTTCACCTGGCTGCAAAGTATGGACATGCATTGTGCCTACAAAAACTTCTACAGGTAGTAAAAGTGGTTAATATTTTGGCTTTATTATTTTGACTGCAAATAATGGATGTGTTTTTAATATGTTTTCAGAATTTGAGATAAAAGAAAATAATAGGCTAACTCTAATAGTTTACATAACATTTTTTCATAGTTTGTGAAAGAATGTGAACAATAAAGAGCAAAAACTCTGAGGGAAGTGAATTGCAAACTCAGTGTATTAAAAATAAATAACAAAGACGTGACCTTCCTGTTGACATTAGCTGGAGGTTGGAATTCTCTGTTGTCTGGTATGTGACATAAGATAAAGTGAGGCAGCATAGAATCTATGCATTTCTAATAAACATTAGTTACCTACACTAAATAATATTAACCATTACTTAAGCATGTAATCAGGCAGCCACAAAATGTTATGACTTAGTGGGCCGAATTTTCAGTTTAAGGGTCCAGTCATATATTACCATAAACATTCTCACAACTAAGTTTAACAGCAGAACTCACTGGTTTTTCTGATTCAGTTGTTCAAGTTTTAACCTATGTTGGGAAAAAAATACAACCAAACAATGACATAGTATCTATATCCCAGGCTATTGTAATGTACCATATGTTTTCCTGTTTGATGAAATATTGGTAAATTTACAGCATAAAGTTACTATGTTTGTTTCATGTCAAAATATTTTAGTGGCCAGTCTAGTAGTCCTTGTTTTTCGATAAATGGAATATTTGAAGATTAAATGACAGTCATTCGTTGGAATTTAGATGTTTAATTTTAAAATGAAACTCTTTTAGATGACTGGGTTTCTGTGTTTTAACAGTACAGTTGTCCCACTGAACATGCAGACCTGCAGGGAAGAACCGCACTTCACGATGCTGGTAAGCTAAGGCTGCACTTGGACAGAAACAAGCACTTGTTAAGTGGCTAGGCACTTACATTAATTTTAAAGTTTTAACATGCATGTATTTGTATGATTCATGGAGAAATACAGTGTTACAAATTTCTTTACTTGAATTTGAATTTTTTTTAGATTGTACAGCTTAAGAAGATTGGTTCAGCCAATATTTACTGTCCAGTTTGCTAGATACTAAAAGTCCAAAAATGAATAAATGGTAACCTGCTCTCAAGGACCTCCAAGGAGGGAGGGAGGGAAGGAGGGATGGAGGAAGGGAAAGACCAAGAGAGAATTAGTAAGTTAGTGAGTGAGTGTGGGAATTGGCAGGAGAAATGGGAGGAAGGAAGACTTCTCTTTCTTGAAAACTACATTTACCTATTTAACACGTCTGAACTTCATTTTTCTCATCTTCAAACTGAAGTTAATACGACTGCAGTAAGTGTTTACAATTAAATCATAAGTAGTGCCTGGCGCATAGTAATTTCTTAATTAAGGGTGGTGGTGGCTGTTTAGGTAGAGGTGTCAGTGCTGAATTTCATATCATTGTAATGTGCTATATTTTAAAAAAGATTTATACTAATAATTTCACAAATTTTATTACTCAGTGTTGTGTATCTAAACTTATCTGTATTATTATTATTCTTTAGGTATCTTAAAATACTTAGAAAAAAGTTGGATGTTAACTATTTTTGGAATGTAATATCTGACCAGTGGCCTGACTCTTCCAGGCCTGACAGTCCTTCAGTTTATTAGGAGGCCAAAGGAAAGAAAAAAAAAATCACTTACCCTCTCTTCTCACATACACGGACTGTCTGCAATAGATTAAAGTTGTTTGTGTTAAACATGGATTGTACTTCAAATTTCCTTCAAACTTTTTATACCTTAATTTTCTTTTTACATTTTATGTGCTTTTATGATAGTTTAATTTTTTACACAATGCATTTTTCTTTTATATTTGTATAGAATAGTATTATTTTTGAAGTATTTTAACACACATTATCACTTCAGTCTCACAGTGCCCCTGTGAGTTACTATAGATTTTATTTTTGATGATAGTTTTGTATTGCTACTTAAATAAAATGTAAGCCTAAATTTATAAGTGATGTACTTACCAAGCTTCTACAGTTATGGAATCATCAAGACATGTTTACAAATTAAATTTAAAACCATTAAAAATACAGTTTATATTTATAATACTAATTTGAGGTGTTTGATGGAATTTTGAAAATGATTTTGCCTCTTGCTAAAGTATGAATAATGTGACACATGATATTTCTGTTCTCCTACCACCTTTTCCTAGTTTTAAAAATCCAACATTATTAATAATTACTTTAAGAAATTGTTTTTAACTACTTATTATGGACAATTTTAAATGCACATAAAGGTAGAATATTATATTAAAATACCTATATTCTTCACTCACTCAGCTTAGATGGTTGTTAACATATGGCCAATTTTGGTTTATCTGTACCACCACACATTATTCTTCCACTCCACTGGCTTATTTTATATTAAATTTAAGACACCATATAACTTTATCCATAAATAATTTAGTTTGTATCTCTGAAAGATAATGATTCTATTTTGTAAGCTAAGTATAATACCATTATTACACTTAATGCATTTGAAAATGTTTCGAATGTTGTTTAGTCAATGTTCAATTTTTCCCATTTGTTTTTATTTTTTAATGCTTTTTGAGGTATAATTATATGAAAAAATTGCACATAATTAATACATAATTAACATGCTTTTTAAAATACAATAAGGGGTTAGATCTCAGGTTGTGTTCTTACCATACACAGAGTAAAAACAACCAAAAACAAAACACACACACACGATGATGACAGTTTTGGATGTGATGAGTATATTTGTTTAGTACCTGAGTGTGGTAATGGTATCACCATGTATGTATATGTCCAAACTCATCAAAATGTGTATGTTGAACATGTGCGATTTTGTGTATGCTATAGATTTTATTACCCCAGTGTCTAAAGCTGGTACAACTTAACCAATTGAAATCTTAACATTTGTTCAGTAGTTGTAGGGGTGAAGCTAGAATGAAGTTGATGTGATAAAAGAACTCCAGTATCAACTGCTTATAAAAAAATTGTTAAGTGGTAGCGTTTGGCAGATGACTCAAGGTCATTCATAAACTAAATTCTTTCCATCTTATTGCTCTACTTCCTCTGAGTGTCTTCCTTAGCTACTTGGTTGAAGCAGGGTTGCAGTCATATCCGTGTTCAGTGAGCAGGAAGGGGAAAGAGAGCATGAAGAAGCACATGCCTAAATTCTACAGCCCAGATTTGGAAGTCTATGATAGCCCTTTATTCATATTCCATCAATAAAAGCAAAGTGAATAAGCTGTATCTATCTTCAAGGAAGGCTCAGAAATGTAGTCTCTAGGTCACTAAAATGTAGTCTCTAGGTCACTCGTCATGGGTGAGCTGCTGCACTGTAGAAGGGAAGAAAAGATTTTGATAGCAAATTGCATTTTCTGCCACAGTCCAACCTTCTGGCCTTCTAGATATTGCTGCAGCCCCTACTTTCCCCACACAGAATTCTCTACCTCCTCCCCAAGGGAGAGGATACACAAGCCAACTCAGTTACTGATGCTTGCTCAAATTCTAGGATTCCTGGGCAGTGGACCTTTTTTTGTTGTTGTGATGTGGCTCTTCATGGTTCAGCAATATGTAAACTCAAAGAGAAGAGGTCTGTTTCCCACAATATGTAGTTATGGAGCAAGAACAGGATAAATGAAAGACAAAGTCTCTTTCAGAAAAGGGAGAACCCCAAAACACATTGCAGTTACTAGTCGATAGCAGATATCAAATGCTGCTGAGCAAAACTTGCAAACTTCCTACTGAGGTCTTGGAGTAAATTTCTCGGTTAGCTCCTCTGGATGCCCTCCCGGTTCTGTTTTCTGGTGGGGATGCCCTCCCGGTTCTGTTTTCTGGTGGGGATGCCCTCCCGGTTCTGTTTTCTGGTGGGTATGCCCTCTGTAGAGGCCCCTTAAGAGCTGGAGCAACCATGAGTTTTAGCCAGCTGGGCTTCTCAGGTAGTACAATTCCCCCAGACTTTGGTACATTTCTGGTCTCTTTATTGCCAGCCACTTCATTATGTCCAGAACCATCTCTGAAGTTATTTTCTGGACATAAAGTTCTTAACCCTCCTCTATTTCTTGTTTTTTATTTCTAGACTCATGGGTCTGTACTTTTAATGGCTGTTACCTCAAAGCTATGTGAAATAATAGTCTCGAATGGGAATATGATATCCTTAATCTGATGTTTATCCAGAACTGGATCTTTTTTTTTCTTTTTTCTTTATTGGGAGTTCTTTGAGGAAATTTGTGACCTAGAATAGTTTTACAACCTGTTGTTTGATAGAGAGAAACAATGGTCTCTCCACACCTGTGAAGGTCCAAATATCTGGACATTCTCTGTTTCCTTCCATATGCGTTCATAAATTGGCTAATCCTTGCTTGACCTCATCTCTTTCTTCTAAATACCTTACTAAAAGCAGTAAGCAGATGCCCATATGCACTAAAATTTTGGCTCTTTCTATTGCTTTACCTAGAAAGTCCCTATAGTCACATGGGGTACCTTCTAAATTACAGATGGTAGCTCTATCAAATGTTTTCCCACAAGCAGCAAGTATAAAAGACATGTGGACAAAAAACTAGGTGGGGTGGAAATGGGAGGGAGGTGGGGAGGGCTGGGGCGGTGGGCCGGGATGGGAGTAAAAGACAGAAAACTGTACAAGAACAACAATTAAAATAAAAAATAATTAAAATTTAAAAAAGAAGATAGAAAATATTAAGGGAAGAATGTAATATTAACTATTTTTAAAAAATGTTTTCCCCCAGCATAAGAGAAACCACAAGGTTTCTAGCCTGAACATATTTGCTTTCCACCTAGTATCCAACCACTAAACTCTAGTGCCTGTAGTTTGGGTGTTTGCTACAGCAGCGCCTGTTTCCAGATAGCGACATTGTCTATTTGAATCAGAGTAAGGCTAGGCTGTTGTGACGAAGGTGCTGTAAAGTAACATTGGCTTAAAAAAAAAAACAAAACCCACAGAATTAACTTATTTCTTTTTCTTGTTTTTTTGTTTTGGCTTGTGAAGCACTCTTTTTTGTTTTTTGTTTTAGTCCTTTTTATTTTATTTTTTTAATCAGTATTTTTTTAAATTATTGATCTTGTACAGTTTTCTGTCTTTTACTTCCTCCCCCAGCCCACCGCCCTAGCCCTCCCCACCTCCCTCCCATTTCCACCTCCCATAGTTTTTGTCCATGTGTCCTTTATACTTGTTGCTCTAAACCGTTCTTCTTTTCCCCTGAAATTCCCTCCCCTCCCCCTCTGGTCACTGTCAGATTGTTCTCAATTTCAGTGTCTTTGGTTATATTATGCTTGTTTGTTTTGTTGATTAGGTTCCTGTTAAAGGCGAGATCAGATGGTATTTGTCTTTCACTGCCTGGCTTATTTCGCTTAGCATGATGCTCTCCAATTCCATCCATGCTGTCACAAAGGGCAGGAGCTCCTTCTTTATTTCTGCTGCATAGAATTCCATTGTGTAAATGTACCACAGTTTTTTGATCCATTCATTAACTGGTGGGCACCTAGGTTGCTTCCAACACTTGGCTATTGTAAACTGTGCTGCTATGAACATAAGGGTGCATAGGTTCTTTTGGATTGGTGTTTCAGGTTTCTTAGGATATAATCCAAGCAGTGGAATTGCTGGGTCAAAAGGTAGGTCCATTTTTAATTTTCTTAGAAAAATCCATACTGTTTTCCATAGTGGTTGTACCAGTCTGCAATCCTACCAACAGTGCACTAGGGTCCCCTTTTCTCCACAACCTCTCCAACAATTGCTGTTTGTTGGTTTGTTTATGAAGGCCATTCTGACTGGTGTCAAGTGGTATCTCATTGTAGTTTTAATTTGCATCTCTCTGATAGCTAGCGATATCCAGCATCTTTTCATTTGTCTCTGGATCCTCTGTATGTCCTCCTTGGAGAAGTGTCTGCCCAAGTCCTTTGCCCATTTTTTAATTGGGTTGCTTGTCTTCTTAGAGTGGAGTTGTGTAAGTTCTTTATATATTTTGGAGATTAAACCCTTGTCTTAGGTATCATTGGCAAATATGTTTTCCCATACGGTTGGTTCTCTTTTTATTTTAATACTGTTTTCTTTAGCTGTGCAGAAGCTTTTTATTTTGATGAGATCCCATTTGTTTATTCTTTCCTTTATATCCCTTGCTTTAGGGGATATATCAGTAAAAATGTTGCTGCGTGAAATATCTGAGATTTTCCTGCCTATGTTATCTTCTAGGATTTTAATGGTGTCACGGCTTATATTTAAATCTTTTATCCACCTTGAATTTATTTTTGTGTATGGTGTAAGTTGGTGCTTGAGTTTCATTTTTTTGCATGTAGCTTGCCAGTTCTCCCAGCACCACTTGTTCAAGAGACACTGTTTGTTTAATACATCTAAACAGAATGCATATGTATACAAAGAATTGAGATATGAGAAAGCATCGGTTCAACACTAATGTATCTACAAGGATTAGGATTTGGGAGAGGTGGAGATTACCTGAACATTTAAAAAAACTGTAAACTGCAATCAAAGTAAGCTGATAAAATCCCTATTACCACTTACAAAGAGTCTTCATAAGACTTTCTTTGTGATTTTTTTTTTATTAAACCAGAGAGCCTCAATTGGCTGCTCTAAGGTTCCTCATGTAAAACATAAATAAAGGGAGTCCCCTGGCTGGTCTCCAGATTGTTAAATGTTCTCCCCACTCCACCTCACCCCTAGCTTCTTAATGAAGCATGTCTCCACCCTCATAGCATGAAAGAGGATGTGAATTGTTCCACAGACATCTGTCTCCCAGTACCACCCCTCATATACACCAGGTTTTCAGCTGTGTTCTAGGAACACCATATTGAGCTACACGTCTGTGCTAAGCATATAAGATAATGACTGATGGCGGAAAGGTTTGTTTTTTTTTAAAGTTATGTACACAATACATTTGGTGTATTTCAAAAGGTACAATACTTTTCTTCATTTTTCTGTGAAAGAAGTTAGACATTAACTTCAAAAACTCAGCAAATGGCTAACAAATTTCCTTGAAAGTCATAGTCACGTATGTAGTGCATCTGGAAAAGAGGAGGGACGGGACAGGTCCCTCCCATTGTCATGGGTTTCATCGAACACTGGACCTGCTCAAGGGTGGAGAGAAAAGGCAACTTCCAAAAAGGAGTATGTTATTAAATGAGGCATTTACCATACACCTTCTCAAGAGCACCAGGCGGGGATCATGTTTTCTAAGCTAAATCTAGCAAGTGATTGTGGAATCACTCCATCCTCCGTAAGTGCTGTCCCATGGTTAATGAATTTAAAAAAAAAAAAAAATGACTCAACAAAAACAAGTCCCTTCCACGTATACACCCCCCCCCCCAAAAAGAAAAAAAGCTAGATATCCCAGCTCACTCTCCAAAGTGGAACCTGGGAACAGCTTTAACAACTTGAATTAGACTTTTACAGAGGTATCACAAGTATGCCTTGCTTTTAAACAAAAATAAAATAAAATAAAATTTTTTGAAACAACAAAACAAAACTAGTACTGATCACTTTTCTGACAAGGTGCAATTGCTCAGAGTTAACCAATAGTGAGAAGGGGAAGGGGCCATGCCTGTCTATGGGCTTTGTCTCACATGAGTGCGTGTGGCTGAGTGTAGAACATGTGACATTATTGCAAAAACAAATTATAATTTTTAATTTTTAGGTTGATTTAAACATTGCTTTTAATATGATGCTGATACCAGCTGTGCAGAAGGATGCTGGAGCGATGTCCACCTGTGGCTCCTCATTTCTGGAGGCCCCAGGGTAGCCAGTATTGCTTTGTCAAATGCATTCTTTAAGCCTTGCTTTGTGAGCACAGAACACTCCACATACTTGATGGCCTTCAGGTCACGGGCCAGCTGTTCAGCAGTCTCCGGAGTGATAGTGTTCTGTTTGTTCTCGAAAAGTTTCTCGATAGGAGAGGGGTCATCTCTCAGATCAGTTTGGGTCCCAACAGCAAGAAAGGAGTCTTCAGACAGTGGTGAGTTATCTCAGGTACCTACTTCCACATTTTCAAAGCAGAGTGAAGAGACCACTGAAAAGCAGACTAGAAATACATCAATTTGTACATAACTCTGTGGTGGTAGTCTTAATCCTCTTGTCCTGCAGTATCACAAAGTCCAAGAGTATATGGCTCTCCACCAGTCATAACTGTGACAGCATAGTTGTCGGAAACAGTCAGTATGTACTCAGATGGAAATTCGTTTGTTATGCAGGATATCAGGAGACATGTTTTACTAGCTGTACCGTAGCCCAAAACTCACTTAATTGTCTGCATTGCTGAAACAGTTTTCTCTTCACTTAAATATTCCCAATCCGATGATGGCCTTAGCTTCTTTAGCAGGACATGGATAGTACTCCAGAATTAATTTCTTTCATGTTATAGTCCTGATTTTCACATCGGCTTGCGCCTCTGCTCCATATGGTCATCCAGGGATCCACCAGATTCCTCCCATTTTGCAGTTTTACCATCGCTCAGGGCCTTGCCCTCATCTTTAAGACTGAAGCTGGTGGCAGCACTTCTGTTTTCCTGCTAACAGGGAGGAGAAAGATTGTACAGGAATGTAAAACCACTGCTTTGAGCCCTAGACTAGAAGTGGCACACATCACTCTTGTCAGGGTTCATAGGCATGATATAACTCATATGGTCATACATACATGCAAGGGACACTGGGAACTGTGGTCTCTAGGTGAGCCACCATGTCCCCAGCACAACTTCGGTGCCCTCGAAGAAAGGATGACCAGAGTCTGGTGATCAGATGCCACTCTCCACTGTATCACCTTTAATAGTGACTGTACTTGTTCGCTGTCTCATCACTCTGGAATTTATCATGCTTTACATTTTTTATTTTTATTTTGAATTGGTCCTCATCGGTTTTTAATTTTATTTCTGAATTAATGTATTCAGTTTCAGTTTATCTTTTTTTTAAAGTTTATATATTTTATATAAAAGACTTGCTGGATAATGACATCCAGAAATGAATATGTACTTGATCTCATGTTTGCTTGGTTTTGTTCTATTGAATTACATACCACAGACAAAAGGATGATGATTTTGTTAGTACTTTTTGTGCTGATAATCTAGGATTAATGCATAGGCTTTAAAAAGTTCATGGCAGTATAAACACAGTTCTGTTTTCTGAATTTAACAATATTTTTTCATAATACAAATATGTACTCCAGTGTTGGTCAGAGAAGACACATCATGCAATTTTATAATTTTTAGCAAAATGACCCTGCTTTGTGTCATTAAGGGGAAGACAGTTGCAATCTCTGTTTTTGAAAGGTAATGTAAATTGTATGAGTCATACTTTATCTACTGTGGCTCTTTTATAAAAAAGTGAATATGGTTCTTTAATAAAAACTCAGCTAACACTTCAAGGATCAAGCCAGTTATAGCCATGTTTAAAAAAATACTATAAATAGAAAATTTAAGCTTAATTTTTATTATCTGTGTTTATCCTTAGCAGTATATTCTTGCCTTCTGTAGAATAATAAAATTTGTTGTTCCTTAAAGATTATATGAGATGTATAAGATGGTCTTGTGTAATCCATTTTCTGATAGAAAATTGATGCTTATAATGCTAACCTGAGAGTGAATGATGCGAAGCTTGGTAGTTTAGAAAATGAAGAATTTATCCCTTAAATGGACCTAGCAAAACACCACGTGTCTTACCAGCAGATGTGCACCATTTATCCTTTCGCTTTGTTCCCCAAAGCTATGGCAGACTGTCCTTCTAGCATACAGCTGCTTTGTGATCACGGGGCCTCGGTGAATGCCAAAGATGTAGTAAGTCAACTTATGTTTATTCTCATTTCAACTCATGTGTTCAGACTTCTTTGTTTTGGGAGATTTTTTGTCTTAATGCTGTTTTATTTTTCTCATTGCTTAGGATGGGCGGACACCACTTGTTCTGGCCACTCAGATGTGTAGGCCGACAATATGTCAACTGCTGATAGACAGAGGAGCAGATATTAATTCCAGGGACAAACAAAACAGGTAAATTTTTTTTTTTTTTTTTTTTTTTTAATCATAGCTCCCCACACCAGCTGGATGCACAGTGATTCTGAAACTGCTGCTGTGGCTTGGCCTTTCCATCCCTTTGGTTCTCCTGTTCCTTGGAATTAGCGCCACTTCCTATTTTTCCTCAGTGTTGGCTGAAGGAGGATGGAGAAGGCACATGGGGGAAGGTGATGGGTACATGCAGAACACACACAATGATTAGGGCCCGTGTTGGAGTTGAAGAATTAAAGAAAGAGAATCCCAGTTATTTTTAAGCAATAAGAAAATGTTTAATGAAATAGGCTCAAATTAGGTACAAGGAAAAAGAATAAAAATTTACACCTACAGTCCACTTCTTCATTTGTGAGTCCTTTGGTCCTTGGCTGTCCTGGGGACTCGAGGGTTTCAGCACCGATTTTCTCAAAGTGTTTCCTCTCCATGCCCTGCCCGGCACGCGCTGCCTCCTGCTCTGAAACCAGTTCATTCTCTGTCCCAAGTTTCTGTTAGTTTATTTTTGCTTCTGTATTTCATGCCAATTACAAATTGGTTGCACTTACAATTTCTATGTGTGATTTTCCCTTTCCCCTTTTCTAGGTCTAGTGTATCATGGCACTTGCTATATTATAATTCTAGTATTTATGGTCAGAAAGTATCTGACAACTAAGTATCTGAAATATAGCCCCTCCACTAGTTGAAGCATTACAGTAATTTATAACAAATTTCTGGAGTCTTATAGATGACTATGAATGAAGTTGTTGATTTCTTAATTTTATTTTTTTAAACGTATCCTATTTTTTGTAGTTCGTTAGAAGTAGGAAGTATAATAGTATTTAGATGTTAGATTTTATGGCTCTAATAGCTTTTATTGTTCAGGCATTTCAAAGGAAGAAATTCTTAAGCAGTTAAATCATTGATGTGATTATTAAGAAAGTGGCTTTTTGTATTACTTTGTTTTTGCAGATATAATCTGGCTCCAAGCATTACTGATGAATTTGATTTAAAAATAAATTTCAGTATCAGAGGGCAGTGAGCTGGTTGATCCATGTATCAGGCCTTATTTTTGAAAATCGATCTTATATTTCTTTCAAGCATGTTTTTTTTTCCATTGTAATTAAACAAAAAAAAAAAATCAGTGAGGTAGGGCAATGTGTATTATATAGAGTAGATAGCAGATGGTTTTAAAAATAAAATCTTAGGTTCTAATACTGTATTCAAGTTTCTTTTTATTCCCTGTTCTATCTTATATATAGCATTTCCCCAATATTAAAAACACTTTTAATTCCTGTTTTATATAAAATTTTATACCAATAACTATTGCAGAGTATAAAAGAGAAATAGAACATACATAGCAGAGTAAATCAAAAATTAATTTCCTTGTAAAATATAATATACACATTTGAAGACAGAGTTAGATATAGGATAAGTCACTTCATTTCATTAGGTATTAGTTTCCTCAGCAATAAAAATAGAGAATTGGGCAAAATAATCACTAGGATCCTTCTAAATTTATATAAGGATTTAATTGTTTTGCTGCATTATTACTACTTGCTGGTATAAACAGGAATTCAGTTCTTGTTTTGTTTGGAGTAGAAGGGACTCATCGGGGAGGTTTGCATGCAGTTCACGAAGGGGCTTGAGTAGTTGGGGTTTGTTGTAGGTTTTGAGCAGGTGGGATGGCAGTGTCAGTCGTGGAAGATTTCTGGTAATTTGCTTGTAGGACATAGTAGGACTGGAATAAAGGGAGTTAGTTTGGTGTTAGAAGTAACATATGTACATAAAGTGATAAAAGATTTTAGCTCTGCAAACTAAGGAACAAAGCAAATGTTTTTATAAGTGCTGTGATGTTAAAATATGACATTAAAACTTAGAGTAAAATTTAAATCTGTAATAAGTATGACTTTTTAAAGTAATATTTGTTCTTTAAAAATGGGGGCTCTGGAAGATTTCTGAAGTATTTTCTTGGATATTTCTCAGGGTCTTTTATTCTTCTGTCTTCCCTTTTAGAACTGCTCTCATGCTAGGTTGCGAGTATGGTTGCAAAGATGCTGTAGAAGTCTTAATTAAAAATGGTGCTGATGTAAGCTTGCTGGATGCTCTTGGCCATGATAGTTCTTACTATGCAAGAATTGGTGACAACCTGGACATTCTAGCCTTATTGAAGACTGCATCGGAAAATACCAACAGAGGTACCAGAAGTTTTCTGTAACTAGAAAAGTCTGGGTTAATAAGGAGCAGCCTTTAAAGATTAGATGGTAGGACTACAGTTTTTAAGAAGCAAAATATTTGTTACTGGTGAACATTATTGGCTTATCTCCCTCTATACTGTGGATTTGTGTATTTACATTGTCACCTGTTTTTTTTTTAAGTATTATTGATTATGCTATTACAGTTTTCCCAATTTTTCCCCCTTTATCCCCTTCCGCTCTGCCCCCAACCCTCCAACACTCCCCTCCCCCTTAGTTCATGTCCATGGTTTGTACATATAAGTTCTTTGAGTCCTCTGTTTCCTATACCATTTTTATCTTTCCCTGTCTATTTTATGCCTACTAATTATACTTCTTCTTCCTTGTACCTTTTCCCCCATATTCCTCCCTTCCCTCTCCCCACTGAACTCCCTCTGTGTGATGTCCATTTCTCTGATTCTGTTCCTGCTCTACTTGTTTGCTTAGTTTTTGTTTTCATTGTTTTTCTTTTCTTTTAGGTTCATATGTTAGTAGATGTGAGTTTGTTGTCATTTTACTGTTCATATTTTTTTATCTTCTTTTTCTTAGAAAAGTCCCTTTAACATTTCATATAATAAGGGCTTGGTGATGAATTCCTTTAACTTGACCTTATCTGGGAAGCACTTTATCTGCCTTCCATTCTAAATGGTAGCTTTGCTGGATAGAGTAATCTTGGATGTAGGTCCTTGCCTTTCATGACTTGGAATACTTCTTTCCAGCCCCTTCTTGCCTGTAAGGTTTCTTTTGAGAAATCAGCTGACAGTCTGATGGGAACTCCTTTGTAGGTAACTGTCTCCTTTTCTCTTGCTGCTTTTAGGATTTCCTCTTTGTCTTTCATCTTGGGTAACTTGATGATGTTCCTTGGTATGTTCCTCTTTGTGTCCAACTTCTTTGGGATTCTCTGGGCTTCCTGGACTTCCGGAAGTCTATTTCCTTCGCCAGATGGGGGAAGTTTTCCTTCATTATTTGTTCAAATAAGTTTTCAATTTCTTGTTGCTGTTGTTCTCCTTCTGGCACCCCTATAATTCAGATATTGGAACATTTCAGGTTGTCCCAGAGAATCCTCAGTCTTTCTTCAGTTTTTCGGATTCTTGTTTCTTTGTTCTGATCCAGTTGGATGTTTATTTCTTCCTTTTGTTCCAAATCATTGCTTTGAACCTGGTTTCCTTCTTGTCACTGTTGGTTCCCTGAATATTTTGCTTTATTTCACTTTAGGTATCCTTCATTTGTTCTTTCATTTTTTGACTAAGCTCAATCAGATCTGTGAGCATTTTGATTACCAGGACTTTAAATTCTCCATCAGATAGGTTGGCTATCTCCTCATGGGTTAGTTCTGAGGTTTTGCTCTGTTCTCTCATTTGGGCCATATTTCTTTGTCTTGACGCAGCTGATAAGTTGTAAGGGGACGGGGCCTTAGGTATTCACCCAGGCAGGGCAACCCTCCTTGCTGTGCTGCCTGTGTGGGAGGGGCCAGAGAGGGAACAGTGCAGCTCTCTTGTTCTTCTCTAGCGCACTTTCCAGCAGACTCTCCTGTCAGACCAGAATTGTCTCCCATTGCAGCAGCCCCAGCCTTACCCACAGTCAGCTCCGAGTCTCAGTTTTCCCCTTAAGTCAGTCCCTCCCTGAGCAGCCCCCAGAGCTTGGCAGTCAGCCCCACCCCTCAGCCGTCTGGCCACCGTTTTTTCTGAGTTGGCCCGCGCAGTCCGCCTTACCAGTCTGGTTGGTCTGGTTGATTTTTTCTTTAATTCCTTGGTTGTTGGAGTTCCATGCAGTTTGATTTTCTAGTGCTTCTGGTTGTTTATTGATTTTAGATTGGTCATTGTCCTCTTTTTGGTTGTGCGAGGAAGTGAAGGGTCTCTACCTACGCCTCCATCTTGGCCGGAACTCCCATTGTCACTTGTTTTGAGGCAGTGTATGTTGCATATATTGTCTAGTTTATCTGTGAACCCTACTGTACTGTGGAGTAATTTAAGAACTGAGTAGAAGGAGTCAAATCAAGCATTTTAGTAATATATTTTTTGATGGCAGGGGCGAAACTCTTAACTTTAATATTTACAGTTTTAAAGAATTGTTCAAACCTGTGTATATAATATTCAACCAATATTTATTGAGTAAATGTGCCAACTGTTTTTCTATGTTTTTTAAAGAGAAATTGGAAAATACAGAAAAGTACAACAAATAAAATTAGTCAGTCATCTGACTACTGAGGAGCCTTATTAACATTTTGAGGAATATCCTTCCAGTCTTCTCCCTATGTATGAAATCGAGGTTACTTGGAGTGAGCTGTAGATTACTTTTTGTGTAATATATTTTGTAGGCTTTTCCATTATAAATAAATGTTCTTTCTATGATATGATTTTTATTGATGCTTAAAATTTCATCTATTTAAGTTTAATTTAATTAAGCAATTTTGTATAGATGTCAAGTTGTTTATAGTTTTTACTAATATAAATAACAATTTAGTGACTGTCCTTGTACATAACTATTTCAGCATATTTTTATTATACCCTTAGGACTAGTTCTTAGAAGTCGAATCATGGAGTTTCAGGGTATGCATATTTCTTTAAGCTTTCAATATACAGGGTCTGGCACAAATAATATCCCTTTTTATTATAAGATTTTTTTATTACAAAATCATAAGGATGTAATTCTGTAACATAATAATATCACATTCAAGCATACCATATGACACTTTAGGTGAAGTGTTCAAATTAAAACTGTAAATTATTACACCCATATTATTACCCTACCAACCATACTCAAGCAGGTGTTACTTCTTCCAAACCCTGTATATTATTGATAAGTTACCTTTCAATTTAGGAGTGTTTTAAATATTGCATTTTCACCTGTCTTCTCCCTACCATTGAGTATTATCTACCTGGATGTTTTCATAGCAAAAAAATATTGCCAATGAGAGATGCAAAAGTGATATTTTACTGTTATTTTAACTTTAGTAAGCTTGAGAGGCAACCTTAAAATTTATTTATTTTTTTATATTGACTCAGTTGTATAGTTAGAAAATTCATAACTACTCAAGTTAACCAGCTATTTCAGTATTCTTCTTCCTCATCTCTTTAAATCTTCAGGGAGAGAACTTTGGAAGAAAGGACCATCATTACAACAGGTAGATATTAATTTTAATTTGAAAAATTATATGTTTGAGGTTTGCCCAGAAGGTATCCAGCCATGTATTTTGAAAAATAGAGACATTTATTGAAGAAGATACAAGATACAAGAAACATTGTACATAGGACAATGATGCCACAGCCCCCTTCAAAGTCGGCACCTTGGGACCTCACACATTTTTCCCAATCGTCATCAGCTGCCCTATTGTATTTTCCTGAATCTCATTGCTGGTCTGAAATCTCTTCCCTTTCAAAGGTGATTTTAGTTTTGGGAAAAGCTAGAAGTCATAGGGTGTCAAACTTGGGCTGTAGAGGGACTAAGTCAATTTGATGTTTTGCCAAAAAACTATGAACAAGACATGGTGTATGAGCAGATGTGTTGTCATGATGAAACTGCTAGCCACCAGTTACATGTAGCTATGACCTTCTGAATCATCCAAATAGTTTGCATGGAGGAATGTTCAAGCTTAACACAAAATTGGAGGTAGATTTGTTGCTCTACTTGCTTGGTCATTTTGAATGAGATGACCACACAGTACACATGCTCACTCAGTGGTGTCTACCACCCCACTGACTACTACAGTGAAGTCATCATTGTTCACACATGTGCATCCCAGTCCACTCTCCTTGGCTGCCAGGTTACATCGATGTTGCACAAACTGTTCTCGTTATATTAACAATGGCTGGACTTTTTCTGGACAGACCTTCATATTATTCAATTTAAGTAAAGTGCTTAATAAATGTGGTTAATGATTACACATAACTGAGTTTAAATGAATGCTCCTCTCTCTGCTCAGTTAATTCTGCCCATGTATAACCTAGGTATTAAGATCTGGAGGCTTCATCTAAATGCTGTTGCTCAGCCTGAGCCAATGGATTTTAACTACAGTGAATGTATCCAATGAGAAATAAGTAGCCTCCTGATTGCCAACCTTGAACATCCAGCCTTTTCAAGCATGAGATATTGCACCTTGTCGAGATTCTTAAATAATGAGTTTTGGCCTGGCAAGTCATGGACTGGTTTTCCTTTTCTCCCTTAATAACAGATCAAATATTTACTGTTACGGGAAAATTCTTCCTACACAATAAGAAGTGAAGAAAACAGAACTCAAAATTGATTATATATTGTGATTTCAATACCACTGTTAACATTTTGATTTCCCTTTTTTCTCTCTGTATATTTAATTTAATGAGGACTTTTCTTTACCAAAAAAAAAAAAAACACAATACATGAAATAGTTTATGCCTTGCACTAATTTTATTATCAAGTCACCATTTAACCCAGGTTTTGTGACCTAGTCTCAGTAAATGTCTTATATTCCCCAATCTCTTCAGGAGACAGGGGTTGGTTTACGGCGCTCTATCCATCTTGCCACAGGCTAGTGTAGGCAGCTTTCCTCTTCTGTGGCTGTTTCCTTCCAGGCTTTCAGCTTTTCTCTAGCGAAAGGATCTGAGCACTTCCAAACCCTGAAGAGAAAGTAATCAGGTACTTTCAGAGCAACTCTGATCATCATTCTGCATCATTTCTCCACCTCTCACCTAAACCTGAAAGCTATATTAAAGCATATTTTCCATTTTAATCTGTCAGAGTTAAGTAATACATTGATGCATGGATCATATCTGCTGTCATTTTGCTTTTCCATCTGGAACAACTGTTTGAGCCTCCTCTCTCATCCCTCAGATAATTTAAGTGGCGGGTAGCCTGAAATAAAATAGACACTATTGTGTCTATACCAGCCATCTCACATAAAGTCAGAGAAAAATAATTTCTAAAACATAGAGATATTTAAAGAACTATTATTGGATGTTAATATGGGAATGGTATTCTGCTCAGTGTTATCAAAAAGAATACATGGAGTTAATACTCTGCTAGGAACTGTAAAACTCATTTGTTTCCATTATTTATTAAATACATTAAAAATATATTCTGTTACTAGGATATTTTCCAGTACTAAGGGACATATAATTCCTGTTAAGAAGACTACAGTATAGTTTAAAAAATAAAGCTTACTCAGTTTGATTCACAGATATCTGTAGAGCACCTATTATATGCCAATTACTGTTCTAGCTACTGGAGAGATCTTAGTGTTCAAAGTTTCTGAGTTATTGAAGCGATGGAACTAACTTCCAGCCTAGTGAGAGAGATGATCAGCAGGTAGATGAGTACTTAAGATTATAGCAGAATCTTTGAAGAACAGTGAACAGGATTAGGAGATGAAGAGGGAGAGGGCAAGAAGCTGTTTTAGATTGTGTGGTCAGCAAAGGCCTTTCCCAGAATTTGACATTGGAGCAGAGATCTCAAGGAAGTGAGAAGGAAGCCACGGAGATCTGTGGGAGATGCCTTACTGAGAGAGGAAAGGGAAGTGCAAAGTGCAGGCTCCGGTGAGGGGGCATGTTTAACAAGGCCACGGTGGCAGGAGAGAGATGCACTTCATGGGGCAGGAGAAGTGATGGGATCGGTAACCTGGTGCCAGATTATGAGGGACCCTCTGAAGGGAAGGAGGATGTGTGAAAGTAGTATGAGACTGGTCAGGTTCCACATAAGAACAGTCCTTTGGTAGAAGGAAAGAGGCTAGAAATACAGTTTGAGCTGAAATGTAGATACAGAGTATCTTCTTAATGGGAACTTGTCCCTCGAATTCTAAATTCAAACTCGTTAAACACTTGGTTAAATGAAACTCGACAAATAATACAAAACATAAAAAAATTATCTTGGAAAATTAAAGCATTAGCTACTCTTTCTTTCTTTCTCCCTCCTTCCCTTCCCTTCCTTCCTTCCTTCCTTCCTTCCTTCCTTCCTTCCTTCCTTCCTTCCTTCCTTCCTTCCTTCCTTCCTCTCTCTCTCTCTCTCTCTCTCTCTCAAATAGGAAGAAAGAAATAGCTTTCTAAATTATTGTGTAGATTTAAAGGTCAGTCTGGGTGAAAAAAGGAGGTTGTTTGCTCTCTTGTTTAATAATTCTGTTTTTATTAAAGCAGATCTCTAAGCTGGAATAAGGTTTCAAAGCAGTAAGTGTACTAGACAACACATACCCAACCAAGTCTTGAGAGATCTTTTATATAGCTCTGGTCAGAGGATTGTCTGTCTCTTACTTACTGCAACCCCTTGGTATTTCATTTCATCAGTGCTCAAAGAAAGAAATAATTTCCATATTTTTCTTTCAATGTGTATCTCCCCTCCTCCTTGTTTTAAAGACTAAATTCTTCCTTTGGGAATGGTTGATGATGCTTTATGGCACAACTTTAGTTTTCTGTCTAGTATAACAAATTCTTTCAGAATTTGGTTACTTTGGTTAAAATAAATCCTTAACAATAAGTATTTTAAGTTGTGTTACTTTTTAGCATTTTAAAATAAGTTATACTTGATTTATTTAAAATCAATATCCTTAAATACGATTTCCATTTGAAGTTTTAAATGGAAACAAGTGCTGCTACCTCGTGTTATGTACACCAAAAGTTAATGTTGGATAAACTGAAAAATCACTAATTGGGTTTATTGACTGTTGAGGAAAATGTATGTTTCTGTATTCTCATACTGGCTGACCTGTGTTCTCTTTTGTTTTACCAAAGCGGAATTTGACACACATGCTAGATGATGTAAATATGAAGTCAAATCAGAGGGAACATCAAAGCATTCAGGTAAAAAAAAGTATTATCTTTCTTTGCAAATAATTCCAATGTTTTTTTTATTTTTGGTACTGGGGTAGGAGGAAATAGAGGGAGCAAAAATGTGGGGGAAATGAGTAGGGGAAGCAAAGGTGGCTTGTTATGTTTGGTGACTCCATTTTCTTATCCAGTCCCTTTGGAAAGAATTTACTTTTGGTATGAATGTTTGGGTCAGTATTATCTTACACAAAGTATTGTTTTAGTACATATTAGGAAGCAAATAATTTAACAACTTTACATAACTTTTTGTTCATTTAAAAGTATCCATTTGGGCCATAAATCATAAGTTGCTATTCATTGTACATAATTAATTATAATGATAAAATGATGCTTGTTAATGTAAGTAAAATAAAATCTGAACTTCTTCTGAAAGTATTTTTATTTTGATTCAGAAAAATAATTTTGTTATCCACACAGCACTTTTTACCTTTTATAATGAAAGCATTCAAAAAGTAATTGTTATGTGGATTATGTTGGAAGAAGTTTCCATAATTAAATGGTTTATCTTATGACTGAAATACCATTAAAATATAAGTTGAATAGCTGGTTTCCATATGCTAAAACAAAAGTATTTTATTTGGGTTTTATAGTTTACTGTGTACTATTAAGAAAGTGAAATATATAGCCTTAAATTGGAAACGTAAATATTTTTTTTCATAGCACCGAAGTGGTGATTAGTTTAACAGAAGCATTAGAATAGCCTTGTAAATTTGAGAGATGTTAAACAAGTTAAAATGGCATATTCTTCTGCTGTTTTCCATTTCCAGATAGATGAGCCTTTTACTTTTTATTAGAATCATAATGGTTTGCTGTCTTGTATGTACTTGTATTCACTGGATATCATAAGACTATAATTTTCTCTTTTATTTCCAGTCTGTGGATTTATATCATTTGAATGTCATTGAAATTATTATATCTTTATAGTTAAAGCTCTTTTATATACATATATGTCATTATATGATAGCAAACTGTTTTTTAAAATTTCTTTCATAAGAATTGGTCTTTTAAGGTTGGTCTACCTCTAGCGCCTGTTATCTTTACTATTTAAGGAATTGGAGCTTGAAAATGGAGATTTGAAAGACAGGTTGAGAAAAATTCAGCAAGAACAGAGAATATTATTGGATAAAGTCAATGGTTTACAACTACAGCTAAATGAGGTAAATAATCTGCATATTAAAAAAATCCAGACTATTTTGCTACCAGTAATCACCATTGATAATAAATTATTAATAATCACCTGTCAAATCAAGTCAGATACTTTGTGCTTCAAGAGCTAAAATCTGGTCATTGCTCTGAGGGAAGTTCTGTCTCACTGGGACCTTTACATGAAGCTTTTAATGTTTGATATGTGAGGGGGGACCCAATAAAACCAGAATTATCTTCTGGAGGGCGGGCCCCTTGTAGTACAGACTTCTCCCACTAGGTGAGTGATCTAGGAACCTGTTTGTACCAGTGTGCCAGCTGGTGTTGTTGTGAGAGGCTGCGTTTGGCTTGAGTCAGTTTTTTTTGAGGACTCTTTCAACACATTTTCCTATTTCATGATGGGTGATTTACAAGCACCTGCCCACACCTCACTGAGTGTTCAGCAGTTTTTGACCAAAAACAGCATGACCCCCATGCCCCACCCTACCTATTCACCTGATTGCCCAAGCAACATTTTTTGTTGTTGTTGTTTCCCTGGATGAAAAAAGTCCTTAAAGGGGAACGTTTTGCTGATATGGAAGAGATTAAATAAAAAACAGCAGAAGCACTAAAAAAGCAACAAAATCGACGAGTTCAAAATCTGTTTTGAACAGTGGAAAAAAATCTCAATAGGTGTGTTGCATAAAATAAAGAGTACTTTGAAGGTGATGGAAGTTTAAACATGTAAGAATGAATACACATTTTTTATAAATAAATTTCATTTTTGGGGGGTCACCCCCTCACAAGAACAGAAAATAATGTTGGTATGTAGCAGGAACAAGGGACTTAATTATAGTTGGGATTGTGGGATTGGAGAGGAAGGGGCAGACAGAAATGTGAGGAGGAAGAGCAGGTAGGGGTTGATAATTGATGGGTTTCCAGAAGAATCAAAGGTGCTTCTGAACCTGAACAGTGAGAAGAATGAATGACAGCTCAGCAGAATTGGGTGGACATTAAGAGTGGGGTATTCTTATTCCCACTCTTAAAGAAACGTGCTGGTCTTTTTAATGAATATTTGTCATACTTAAGCCTTTTAAAATGAACTTTCAAGAATGAAAATACATTTCTTTTTTTTTTTTTTTTCCAATTTAGGAAGTAATGGTTGCTGATGATCTGGAAAGTGAGGTAGGATGATAAATTCTACTTTAAAGCTGTGAAATGTTATGCAAATTGATGATGTTTCAGTAGAGGTTTAAGTCCTGAATTGAGATAGAGACCAGGATTCTATTTCTGGTTATTGCTCAAAGGGAAAAAAAACTTACATGTGACTGTAAAAGAGCCTTTGAATATAGTGGCATGGATTATCGTTGATATTTTGTTGTTATCGCCTCTGAATATCTCATTGTCTGTGATGTTTTTCATGAAAAGATGTAAAATTCTAAACATTTTAAATAAAATATCTGAAAATAATATTTACGGCAAACGGAAATTTTGAATTTTTCATAATATTGTTTGTATATATATTTTATTAGTATATTTAAAGAAATTTTTAACTCTGCTAATAGTTAAAAATCCACTATGCTAGAGATTTCACTAACTTCAGCCCTCAAAGTAATTCGAACTCACATTTCCTAAAATACATTTTAAACTCAGTTTCAAGCACAGTGTAATTTTGTTCTGTATTTATTCCTTTCTACTTCAGAAAGAAAAGCTGAAGTCCCTTTTGGCGGCTAAAGAAAAGCAACATGAAGAAAGTTTGAGAACTATTGAGGCTCTGAAAAATAGATATAAATATTTTGAGGTATAGAAAGCTTAAATAAATTATTTCATATAACTCATAATGGATAGTGTTAAAGGGCTTGGAGTCAGATGTGAATTTGTGTTATCATTCCTTTCTTTATAGTTTAAATGCATTGACCTTAGGCAGTTTTTTATTTAAAATTTCTTAGCTTGTTACCTTTTGGCAAAATCGGAGTTATTGTGCCTTTTTCCTGAGTCATAAAGGATAAATGAGATCATTGAAATTGACTAGCATGTAACTGACATTTAGTTTAGTTCCAGTTTCTCATCCCCAACCTTCCTCATTGTCCATTCTTACCATTTAAAAAGTTTTTTTACCTGTAAATTTGCAATGATTATGATGGCAGTAATAACAAAGCATTATATCAATGGATAGTGGTACTTCCAGGATTATCTCAGGAAAAATTTCTTACCTATCTAGATTAAGTAGAACACATTGTTTGATGAAGAATAGGGTGTTAAGAAGGCTCAAATCATATACTCATCTTTGGTTGGATCAATTAACTTTCAGTTTCCCCAAGGCCATGTTTTTCTAAAAAAAAAAAAAATTGTATTGATATATTAAAAAGTACACGTGCTCAAAAGTATTAGTTGAAAATTTTTCACAAATTGACCATACCCAATCAAGAAACAGCATTCTCCATATGCAAAGGCTCCTCACCCTTGTTTCCTGTCAGTACTCACGCTCTCCGCCCCAACGGTGACCATTCTCCTGACTTTTAACTGCATAGATTCATTGTGTAAAGGACATAATATGTGTTTTACAAATGTCATTCATTGCTGGGGATCGCTGAAGAGGGTGGCTTATTCAATGTGAATCTTTTTTTTTTTTTTTTTTTTTTTTGTCTTTAGAGGGGTAGGGGAGAGGGAGAGGGAGAGACATATCAATGTACGGTTGCCTCTTGTGTGTCCCCTGCCGGGAACTGGCCTGCAACCCAGGCATGTGCCCTGACTGGGAATCGAACCACGATCCTCTGGTTCACAGGCCCGCGCTCAATCCACTGAGCTACACCAGCCAGGGCTGAATCTTTATCCTTATTGGGGAATATACTGTATTTTTCAGACTATAAGACACACACCCCCTCTCCATTTGGGAGGAATAATGGTTGTTAACGTTGCTGTTGAATTCTGTTTACATTTACATTGGTGAAATATTATTTTATTTATGTTATTAAATATTTTACCACATTTTTTGCTTCAAAAATTTTTTTCCTATTTTCCTCTAAAACCTAGGAGCGTCTTATGGTCCAAAAATACGGTAGCTCTGAAGTACATAACAAACGTAATTTTTAAAATTTTGATTTTCAATTATAGTTGACATTCAATATTACTTTATATTAGTTTCAGGTATACAGCATAGTTTTTAGACAATTATATAATTTACAAAGTGATCCCTATGATAATTTAAGTACCCACCTGGCACCATACATGGTTATTACAGTATTACTGACTGTATTTCCTATGCTGTACTTTATATCCCCATGACTACTTTGTTATTACCAATTTGTTGTTCTTAATCTCTTCACCTTTCTCCTCAGCGTCCCAACCCCTTTCCTCTCTGGAACCATCAGTTTGTTCTCTGCATCTGTAACTCTGCTTCTATTTCATGTTCTTTTATTTTGCTCTTTAGATTCTACAGATAAGTGAAATGATTTGGTATTTGTCTTTCTCTGATCTATTTCACTTAGCACAATACTCTCTAATTTTATCCACATTGTTACAGATGGTAAAATTTTATTCTTTTTTACAGCCTAGTTATATTCCATTGTACGTATGTACTACAAGGTCTTGATCCACTCATCTACTGATGGGTTGCTTCCATATTATGGCTATGGTAAATAACACACAATGAACATAGGGGTGCATGTATCTTTTCAAATTAGTGTTTGGGTGTCTTTGGAATGTATACTGAGAAGTGGAGTCACTGGGTCATAAGGTGGTTCAGTTTTTAATTTCTGCACACTGTTTTCCATAGTGGCTGTACCAGTCTTCATTCTCACCAACAGTGCATGAAGATTCCCTTTTCTTTGTATCTTTGCCAATGCTTGTTTGTTGAATTATTGATGATAGCCATTCTGACAGTCGTAAAGTAGTATCTCTTAGTTTTAGTTCGTATTTCTTTACTGATCAGTGATGTTGCTCTCCTTTTCATATGTCTATGGGCCATCTGTATGTCCTCTTTGGAGAAATGTCTATTCAGGTCCTCTGCCCATTTTTTAATTGGATTGTGTGTGTTTTTGGTGTTGAGTTATATGAATTCTTTATCAATTTTCAATACTAACTCTTTACATGATGTATCACTAGTGAATATTTTCTTCCATTCAGTTGGTTGTCTTTTTACTTCATTGATAGTTTCCTTTGCTGGGTAAAACCTTTTTAGTGTAATGTAGTCCCATTTCTTTATTATTATTATTTTTTGTTTCCCTTGCCTGGGGAGATATATCAGAAAAAAATACTGCTAAGAGAAATGTTGGAGAGTTTGTTGTCTATGTTTTCTTCTAGGAGTTGTATGGTTTTGAGTGTTACATTTAAGTCTTTAATCCATTTGAGTTTATTCTTGCGTATGGTGTATGAAGATGGTCTAGTTTCTTTTTTTGTTTTTCTTTTTTTTGGCATATATCTGTCCAATATTCTGAACACCCCTTATTGAATGGACTGTCTTTACCCCATTGTATGTTTTTGCCTCCTTTGTCATGTATTAATTGACCACATAGGTGTAGGTTTATTTCTAGGTTCTGTATTCTGTTACATTGATCTATGTGTCCCTTTTTATGCCAGTACCATGCTGTTTTGATTACTGTGGCCTTGTAGTGTAGTTTGATATTAGGTTGTGTGAGACCTTCAACTTTGTTATTCTTTTTCAAGGTTTCTGTGACTATTAGGATCTTCTCTGGTTTCATATAAAATTTTGAGTTGTTCTAGTTCTGTGAAAAATGCCATTGATATTTTGATAGGGATTGCGTTGAACCTACAGATTGCTTTGGATAGTATGGACATTTTAATGATATGAATTTTTTCTATCTATGAACATGTTATATACTTCCATTTATTTGTATTTTATTCAGTTTCTTTCTTCAGTGGCTTGTAACTGTTAAGTACATGTCTTTTACATCTTTGGTTAACTTTATTCCTAGGGGGGTTTTTTTTGTTTTTTTTTTTTTGTTTTTGATTCAACTTTAAATGGGATTGTTTTTTATATTTTCTTTCAGATCATTATTGGTGAATAAAAGTGTAGCCAACTTCTAAATCTTTATTTTGTATCTTGCTACTTTACTAAATCATTTATCAGTTTTAGTAGTTTTCTGGTGGAATCTTTAGGGTTCTCTATATATAGTATAATGTCATGTGCAAATAATGACAGTTTTACTTCTTTCTTCCCAATTGGGTATCTTTTATTTCTTTTTCTTGTCTGATTGCTGTGGTTAAGACTTTCAATACTATGTTGAATAAAAGTGGTGAAAGTGGACATCTCTTGTTCCTGATCTTAAGGAAAATATTTTTAGTTTTCCCCATTGAGTATGATGTTAACTGTGTGTTTGTCATATATGGTCTTTATTATGCTGAGGTATGTTCCCTCTTATCCCACTTTGCTGACCACTTTTGTCATAAATAGATGCTAGATTTTGTCACATTCTTTTTCTGCATTTACTGATATCATGATTTTCATCCTTTATTTTGTTTATGTGGTATATCACAGTTGATTTGCAGTTATTGAACCATCCTTGCATCCCACAAATAAATCTCACTTGATCATGGTGTATGATCTTTTTTATGTCTTGCTGGATTCAGTTTGCTAATATATTGTTGAGGATTTTTGTATCAATGTTCATAAGGGATATCGGCTTATAATGTCTTTGTCCGGTTTTAGAATCAGGATAATACTGGCCTCATAAAATGAGCTTGGGAGCTTTTCTTTCTCTTGAAATTTTTTAACAGTTTAAGAAGGGTAGGTGTTAGGTGTTTTTTTCTTTTTTTTTTTTTTTTTTTTGATGTTTGGTAAACTCACCTGTGAAGCCACTCAGTCCAGGACTTTTGCTTGTTGGGAGTTTTTTGATTACTGCTTTGATTGTGTTGGTTGTAATTGGTCTGTTCAGATTTTCTGTTTCTTCTTGATTCAGTCTTGAAAGATTGTATGTTTCTTGGAATTTATCCATTTCTTCCAGATTGTCCAGTTTGTGGGCATATGATTGTCCATAGTATTTTCTTATAACCCTTTATATTTCTTTGGTATCAGTTGTAACTTTTTCTTATTTCTGATTTTATTTATTTGGGTTCTCCATCCTTTTTTATTGATGAATCTTGTTAAAGGTTTATCAATCTTGTTTATCTTTTCAAAGAACCAGTTCCTGGTTTCATTAATCTTTTGTGCTTTTTTTTAGACTCTATTTTATTTATTTCCACTTTGATCTTTATCATTTTCTTGCTTCTGTTCCCTTTGACTTTGTTTGTTGTTCTTTTCCTATTTTCTTTAGATACAAGATTAAATTGTTTATTTGACATTTTTCTTGTTTCTTGAAGTAGAGCTGCCTTGCAATGAATTTCCCTCTCAGGACTGCTTTCACTGTGACCCATAGATTTTGTGTTGTTGTGTGTTCATTTTCATTTGTTTTTCAAAGTACCTCTTGACTTCTTTGATTTCATTGTTGACCCATTCATTGTTCAGTAACATGTTATTTAGTCTCCATGTGTTTGTGTGTTTTTCATTTTTTTCTTTTAATTGATTTCTAGCTTCATACCATTTTGGTCAGAGAAGATGCTTGATTTGATTAAATTCTTCTTAATTTACTGAGACTTGTATTGTGGCCTAATTTCTTGTCTGTCCTGAAAAATGTTCTATGTGCACTTGAAAAAAAATGTGTATTCTGCTGCTTGGGAGTGAAATGCTCCAAAAATATTAATTAAATCCATCTGGTCTAATGTCATTTAAGGCTGCTGTTTTCTTGTTGATATTTTTTGCCTGGAAGCTCTATCCATTGATGGCAATGGGGTATGAAAGTCCCCTACTATACCTGTACTACTGTCAATCTCTCCCTTTATGTTCATGAAGATTTGCTTTACATATTTAGGTGCTCCTTTGTTGTATGCATAAATGTGTACAAGAGTTTATTCTCTTGTTGGATCGATTCCTTTATTGTTTATGTAATATCCTTCTTTGTCTCTTACTATTACCTTTGTTTAAAGTCTATTTTGTCTGATATAAGTATTGTGACCCCCCACTTTCTTTGTTTCTATTTGCATGAAATATCTTTTTCTATCCTTTACTTTCAGTTTGTGAATGGGTTTGGAGTGGGTTTCTTGTAGACAGCATATATATGGGTCTTGCTTTTGTATCTGTTTAGCTGCCCTATGTTATTTGATTGGAGGATTTAGCCATTTGCATTTAAAGTGATTATTGTTAAGTATGTAGTTGTTGACATTTTATTATCCATATTTATGTTATTTTTTCCTTTTTCTTCTTAAGTACTTTTAACATTTCTTTTAATGCTGGTTTTGGTGATAATGAACTCTTTTAGCTTTTCTTGTCTGTGTAACACTTTATCTTAACTTCAATTTTAAACCATAGCCTTTCTGGGTAAAGTAGACTTGGCTGTAGGTCCCTGCTTTTCATCACTTTGAATTTTGTGCCCATTTCTTCTAGCCTGAAAATTTTTTGTTGAGAAACCAGCTGACAGTCTTATGGGTGCTCCCTTGTAGGTAACTAACTGTCTTTCTCTTGTTGCTTTTAAGATTCTCTCTTTGTTTTTAACCTTTGTCATTTTAATTATGATGTGTGTTGGTGTGGTCTTCTTTTAGTTCATCTTGTTTGTGACCCTCTGTACTTTCTTGTACTTGTGTGTCTTTTTTTTTTTTTTTCACAAGGTTTGGGAAATTTTGAATCATAATTTCTTCAAATAGGTTCTTAATGCCTTGCTCTCTCTCTTCTCTTTCCAGCACCCCTATGATGCAGGTGCTGTTGTGCTTGATGTTGTCCTGGAGAGCCCTTAAACTATCTTTATTTTTCTCATTTTTAAAACTTTTATTTTACTTTTTTGCTGCTCTGAGTGGTTATTTTCCACTCCCATGTATTTTAAATTGCTGATTCAGTCCTCTGCTTCATCTGTTCTGCTGTTGATTCCTTCTATTGTAGTCTTTATTTTGGTTATTGTATTCTCCATTCTGACTGGTTCTTTTTTTTATGGTTTCTGTGTCCTTTTTTATGCCTGTTATCTGTCTCTTTGTTGAAGTTTTCTCTAAGTTTTTTGACCATCTTTATAACCATTGTTTTGAACTCTCTGCTAGATTCCTTGCCTCCATTTTATTTAGTTCTTCCTTTAGAGATTTCTCCTGTTTTTCATTTGGGACATGTTTATTTGTCTCCCCATTTTTGCTGCCTCTCTGTGTTTGTTTCTGTGTATTAGGTAGATCTGTTATGTCTCCCAGTCTTGGCAGGGTGGCCTTATGTAGTAGGTATGCTATGGGCTCCAGTGACATAGTCTTTCTGATCACCTGATCCAGGTGCTTGAGGCGCGTTAGTCATGTGTTTCCTACTCTGTAGCTGAATATTGGTTGCTATTGGCACGTTCGTGGGTGGTGGTTGACCCTCAGGCTGGCTGGCTATGAGAATTGGTCATGATGACAGTGTACGAGCTGCTACACAGGGGCTGACCCCACAGAACGGAATTTGCTACAGCAGGGTCTGGAGTCATCACATGGTATACTGGTTCTGGGGGCCTTTGGGGAAGAACACCTCTTCAGATTAATATCAGATGCTGTCTGTGACCAAGCCTGGGGCTACCTCTTAGGAGTTACAAAGTCAATGTAACAATGTAACAATGCAACTAGGAGTTACAAGGTCAATGGTTGGTAGCTGCTTATGCTGGGCCTGGGTGCGTGTGGAATGTGCTGAGCTATGAACTGAGGCTGGCTGCCACCAGTACTGGGCCTGGGGCAGGTCAGCAAAAGACACAAGGTACTCTAAGACCTTCTGCCACCTGTTGGCTACCTGCAAGGCCCAACCACTGAAAGAGCCTAGGGTGGTACGCAAGTTGGGTGAGGCAGTTCTCAGTGAGTCACCAGGGTGGTGCAAGTGGTCTTCAGCAGATCGACACAGATTCAGACTTTGCACTTCGCTGCATCTGAGGCCACTCAGTGAAAGTCTCAGGGTACATCAAGGCCAGCCATCACCTGTTTGGGGCCTGTGGACTTTTGCAGTGGGGTCTCAAGGTGTCGATAGGTTGGAACTAGTAGAGTTCACAGGCAAATGCAGATTAAGATTTGGCTGTATGGAGGGAGGGTTCAACAAAAGAAAGGTGCCCCTTGCCTTTAAGCGATGTGACTCAGTTTCTCCCTCTGTGTCTCAGCATCCCCAGAGCTTGATTGAAATTTCTTGAGAGGTTTTTTTGACAGACCGCATGCAGGCCCAGGCTGGTTGCAGCAGAGCCTTAGGTGGTACACAAGTTGGGCAGGGTGGGGCCTCAGAGAGTCATCAGGATGAAGCTAGAGTAGTCCCCAAACATGGCATTAGCTCACCAGGCTGATGCCATGTTTGGGGAGGGTCCAACCCAGGAAAGGTAGCAGCCTTGGGCTGGGCAGGAGGAGAATTCAATGCAAAGACATTGGTGGCAGTCCTTCTAGCCCTCACCCTGAAGCCGCACAAATTAGTCTCTTTCTGTTTGACTGCTGGAGCCCAAGGTGAGTGCCTGCAAGTGAGTGTTTGTGCGCTGACCCTGTAAGAGATGCCTGGGCTTCCAGCAGCCTTCCTTCTCACCCTGGTGGATGGAACCCCACTGATTTTCACAGCCAGATGTTTTGTGGGCTCCTCTTCCTGGCACTGGTGGTCCAGGCTGGGAAGGCCCCTTGCTCTTCACGGGGAACCTTTGCAGCTGAGATAGCCCTCCTGATTCTCCACCACCACACCCAATGGGCTGGGTACAGGGCCAGCCCATTTCATGTCTCCACCCCCCACCAATCTCTATGTAGCTTCTTTGGCAAATGCTTAGTTACAGGTACTCTGTTCAGATAGTCTTCAGATGGTTATTCAGGTTTATTCTATAATTTAATTGTAATTTTGATATGGTCATGGGAGGAGCTTAGTGCAACTTCCACCGACTCCTTTCTGGGATTCCTCCATGACTAGTCAATAGTTTTTTTCTTTGTAATTATGAAAAAGTGTATAGCTTTGAAAAAGAATGTAAAAACATGGATGAATCTCACAGACATAATGTTGCGTGGAAGAAATCAGACACAAAGAGTACACACGACATGATTATACTTTTATGAACTTCAGAATTAGACAAAACTAACCTGTGGTGATGGCCGTCAGAATAGAGGCGGTCTCTGGTGAGGGGTTACTGACGAGTATTTGCAGGAGGAAGCTGCGACTGTGTTAGAAATAGACATCTTGATCAGGGTTGGGATTGCACAAAGTAGAGATGTGCAAAAATTCATTGCATTGTGCATTGAGTATTTGTGTACTTTCTTGCAAGTGAGTTATGCCTTGATACATTTAAAAAATAAAAATTGTGATTTTATTTATGTGACTGAATTCTGAAGATTATTTAGAAACACAGTTTTATTAGCTAAAGAATTATCTAGTGTGATGGCCTCTATCTTTTCCACATATGAAGACAATTTAATGTTAGTAGTGAACCTATTAGTATCTAACATTTCATAGTTCCAACGATGTACCAGAAGCCTCTCTGTGTACTTCACTTGCATTTAATAAATATATCAAATCTATGTGGTAGGTGTTATTATTATCCCCACTTCGTAAGTGAGGATATTGAGGCACAGAGTGATCTACCATGAGGGGTTTTACAAATACTGAGTGGCAGAGCCAGAACTTGACCCAGGTAGACTGGCTCCTTTGTGCAATTAACTATTATACCAGTGCCACACTCAGAGTAATTTGGATAAGAAAATACAGATGTGTATGTGGGCCCTTTGAAGTGTCCATCAAAGTTTGGCACCTATATTGGATACTCTTTATGTATTACTTTTGTTCTAATAGTAGTGCCTCATGTGTTAAGAATAAAATGGTTTTATGTAGTTTTAGATGAAATGAAAGCAAGTCTGTAACTTCCAATGAGGCTATAATAAACTGTCCAAAAATAACATTTTTTCTTATAAAATCCATACTTGTTTTAGAAAAATTAGGAAACGTAGTTAAACTAAAAGTGGAAAGTAAGCATTCCTGCCGTCCAGCGCTCTTAGCACCTGGCTCCTGCCCTCTCAGACCCTCTCCTGTTCCTGTGCCACCTGCACATTTAGTGGCGGGAATGTCGGGCATTCTGTTCTGTAACTTTTCTCACTCAGTGTAATGGGGACACTCTGTCTAGTTAATACATATTCATTATGATGAATTTTTATACTAGAAATGATTTTTTACTTTCAAAAAGAAAATTACAGGGCCTGCTTTGTATGTGACTTAGTATTTATGAAAGCAGCCACTTAAAACTAAGAATTCATCTCTACTGTATTATCTCACATGCATAAAAATCATCATAAACTTCAAACAGAATTGCTGTCTTGTGTAATATTTAATATGTAGGTATTTCTCCTATGTTTATAGAAAATATGAGAAAATATGAATATTGTAGAATGAGGCTAATTGTGTTATAATAAAAGTATTTGTTTCATTTGCATAATCAAGGAAAGGTAATAAACCCAAACTAAGTTTTTTGGAACACTTATGTTGGTAGGCCTCCCCCCACCCACACATTTATAACTCCATTTGGTAGCTATTTCAAACTCCACTATTAAATATTACATAGAACAAAGAGCTTAACTAAGTTCACAGGCATATATCCATACCTTTGGGACAATAAGAATCAGTGGAGGTAGCATTAATTTGGTTATAGAACCATAGACCCTTTTTATTGTGGTTACCTACATCAGAGTTCAACACATAACTATTAGTTCTAATACACACGAATACACAGACATAAATTTACATATCCATATCTTCACTCTTGAAGGTATTTTAAACTTATGTGTTAGATTCTTTGTATTTGGCTTACTTGGAAAAAGGAGCAACCCAAATATATTTTATTCAGAGTAGTTTCTCTCTTCTTTTCCTGATGCATTGATAGGTGTATTACTGAGTCTAGGTTTTTGCCTCAATTTCATTTCCTGCTCTCTGTCTCCTTTTGCCTTCAAAATTAATGGGTATTATATAGATTCTGAAAGAAGAGGTTAGTACTAATATTTCACAGGCAGGGGGGCAGGGTTCCCACTCCTGGCAGTGGTAAAGTAATATGGTGCAAATGTGGCATTTCCTTCCTTTTGAGGAAAAGAAGCAGCAAAGAATGTGCATTGAAAATTATTTTAGTTCATTTGGAGCTCATCTTTTTTCTGTTGCACAATCAAGTTTTTCCTTGAGCACTTGTCTGCTGTTATTAAAATGCTTAGTGAAGTACTTTATTCCCTGCTGATTGCTGCTGGTGCTGGGTCTTTGTGGGTTTTAGCAGAATAATAATACTCAGGAGAAACAAGGAATGTTTAAAATGTGGTTTTAATGGCTGGATTGTTTGGAGATAAATTAGATACAAAATATAACAAAAGGAAGCAGTATTCACCTAAAATGTTTAAATTTATACTTTTGATTTCAGAGTGATCATGTTGGATCAGGAAGTCATTTCAGTAACCGTAAGTGTAAAACTGTAGATTAGCATTACAGTTCACCGAGTTTAAGCAAAGAATGTTTCTGCCTATTTATTTTGTCTAACTGTATGTGCTGCTCCTGCTGCTAAACTTCACCCAACTACTTGTATGTTACATACCTCAGCGCATGGAACTCTGGAGCCTCTAACGTAAAATCTGGTCAGCGCTGAGGCTCTGGCTTTGCACATATTTTAAAAATTGTATATGGTATGCATTACCACGTTTGCCTTGCTGGGTAGTAGACATTTATCTTGTGATATTTGGGGCTTGTTTTTTGTGGAAATATACATGGTTTTCTGATTTGGAGAAATCTATGGATATAGTCTAAATTCAGGGAATAATTTTAAAATTACTTTAGAAGTTCCATAAACATTTACTTTAAGAGTATACATAATTAATCTTCCCTTTTGTTTCTTGTTTTTCAATTTTAAACAATTTCTCTCGAACATCTTTTGCTTCTCATTGAGTATTAATATTTATCCAGTAAATTGCAATAACACCATTTTTATTTTGACTGATTATAAAGTACATATATAATAATTGTGGGGCTTATTTAATTTAACAGTGTTATATATTTCTAAAAGCAAACTTAAAATCTATTCAGAAGAATATAGATACTTTCCTTATATACAAAGAAAAAAAGAAAAGAATGGATATCTTAGAAGTGAGATAATTTTATACTATAACTCATGCTTCTCTTTTGTTTGAAAAGTAAAGGAGAGATGATAACATCCAACTTAATACTTAGCCTACTTTGGTATGGATATTGAAGTTGATATCATTTATTTGGATTTATTTAGGAAAAGAAGATATGCTTCTTAAACAAGGTCAGATGTACATGACAGACTCACAGGTAATATTACTTTTTAATACAAAAATTATAAAAATATATCTTTAAAAAATAATTTTTATGTTTATCAAAAATATATATGTCAAATACAGTTTTCATAATAAAAAAAAGTTGGTCTTGCATTCTTTAGCAGATATTGCTGTCTCTGGTGCCCCCTAGTGTGTTTTTGATGACAGTGGCTTAAATAAGATATTTGAATGAACAATTTCATGGTCTTTACAGTAAGCCTCTATTACAGTAGTGGTTAACTCTTCATGTTTTCCCATAAAAAGAGGAAAACATGTATGAATAATTAAAGAGCCATTTGTTTTGACCTTGAAATATATATGTATATTTTCCTTGCTTTCAAATACACCGTGTTTTAGAAATTCACCTCAAAATAAATAAAGCTTCCAAGAAGGTAGTATTGTCTGATTTTCTTACTTGTTTATCTGCTCCTCACTTTTAGTTTCCAGTAGTAATAAGGTTTACATTCCTAATGCCTCTTATGGACTTCAGAACTGATAAATATTTGGGCTTTAGAGGCCTTTTTGTATGTCTTTATTAGTAGGCACAGTGAATTAGTGTACATGATGTCTAAAATCACTTGAAGCTGGAAACTTCTACGGCAAGAGGATGGATATCAATCAACTGAATGATATTTAAGAAGATTAGATAATATTTGATCATAGTAAAACAAGTATGGAAATTGGGAAGCTGTGTAAGTAACTTGTTGGTAAATTATAGTAGTCTTAGTCTAAAGATAATTGATAAAGTGGAAGGTAATTAGAAGCAGACTGAGGCTGGGAAATTATCCCATGTTGTAAATTTTCTTCTTGATCCAGGGAAGCGCAGTGTACCTTGAACTGCACAACGCTAGCATAGTAGAATGGGTCAGCTGTGTCTCTGGGCATTTGAATCGCAATTCCGCCATCTTTCCAGCTCTCAGTCATACGGACTGGGAGGCGTCCTGAAAGTCACATCACCATGGCCACCCAAAGAGAACCCCAAGTTCACTTCAAACTTTTATTGGTTGGTGATGGTAGGACTGGGAAAACCACATTTGTGCAACGTCAGTCTGACAGGTGAATTTGAGAAGAAGTATGTAGCTACCCTGAGCGTCGAGGTCCACCCCTCTGGTGTTCCACACCAGCAAAGGGTCCATCAAGTTCAACGAGTGAGACACAGTGGGCCAGGAGAAGTTGGCAGGCTAAGAGATGGCCACTAACATCCAAGCCCAGTATGCCATTACAATGTTTGATGTCACTTCAAGAGTGTGTCTGCCTGGCATGGAGATCTGGCACAAGTGTGTGAAAGCATCCCCATTGTCTTGTGTGACAACAAAGTGGGTGTTAAGGACAGGAAAGTTAAGGCAAAATCATTTGTCTTCCACTGAAACAAGCATCTTCGATACTGCAACATTTCTGCCAAAAGTAGCTACAACTTCAAAAAGCCCTTCCTCTGGCTCATTAGAAAACTAATTGGAGCCCTGGCTGGTGGCTCAGTGGATTGAGTGCCAGCCCGTGAACCTAACTGTTGTGGGTTCCATTCCCAGTCAGGGCACATGCCTGGGTTGCAGGCCAGGTCCCCAGTTGAGGGTACAGGGGAGGCAACCACACATTGATGTTTCTCTTCCTCTCTTTCTCCTTCCCTTCCCCTCTCTCTAAAAATAAATAAATACAATATTTTAAAGAAAGAAACTAGTTAATTAGAGACCCTAACTTAACTTGGAGTTTGTTGCCATGCCCACTCTTGCTTGTTATGGACCCAGCTTTGGCAGCAGAGTCTGAGTATGACATGACCTTGAGGTTGCTCAGACCAGTGCTCCCCCAGATGAGGATGACAACTTGTGAGAAAGGGAAGCTGGAGCCCAGCATCTGAAGTCTAGTTCTATAGGCAGCTGTCCTGTGATGTCAGTGGTGCAGCGTATTTGCCACCTTATTATATTGCTTATCAGAACCTGTGCTTGATCTTTGGGATGCTGAAGGAGATGAACGGACTTTGGACTGAATGTGGCAGTTTAAAAATACCTTCATTTTTTTGGCCCTGCATATTTAGCTGTTTTGAAATGCAGTTGTTTCCTTAATGGGTTTCAAGTACAAGAGCTGCAGCTGCATCACAGTATTCAGTGGCGAAACCTCATTTGTTCCTGTCATTCTCATTCCTTTTCATTTAGAATCAGAATAAAGTTGTATTTCACATAACAAAAATAAAATAAAATAGTGGAATGTACGCATAACACATGGCTTTTATCAATGAATTGGTACTTGTAAAGAGCCCTTATTGTAATAGGCTGTGTGGGAAAAATATAAATTGTTAAATTTAGTCTTTCATGATATGTTTCACTGAGAAGTTTAATTATGCTTCCTTTTTTGTCAGCATTTACTAGAAGGGAACAACCTATCAATCAAATATTGTAGTAAGATTGAATGCAAAGTTATAATTTATCTTGTTGCTTTTTGCAGGTTGATTAACATTCTCTTGACTATTCTCATACTAGCTAGATTTATTTTGGTGGTATTTTTATAACATAAGAACATTATCTTGGAGTTAACGATGAGGATAATCAGAAGTCAGATACTTTTTTAGAAACTAAATAATTTTTAACTTTTTTTCAAGGGTCCTTATGGCTTCAGAATTTGGTTAGCACATTACATGTCATAAAATATAGAGGTAATGAATGTGTATTGATTGACCTGATAGTCATGTGTGGGGTAGGTATTGTGAATGGGGAAAGATATGACAGTTTCCAGAACCCACAGCTATTTCCTTTGTTCTGCTAGAAACGCATGTAAGTGAACAGACTTCCAAAATGTCACTGCTTAAGTGTGTATTAAGGAAATCATACCCAAAACTGTTTTTCTTGCCTCACACATCAGTACTATATTTTTCCAAAATACTATTTCCGAAACTTTTTTCCAAAAGGTTCTGAAAACCTTTTGACTACTGATGTTCTGGATGCTGTATAAGTTTGGCAAATAAGTAAGTGTCTTTGGCTTTTGTGATTGATACCTTTTCCCCCCCTTTTCAGTGTACTTCCACAGGTGTGCCAGCTCATATGCAAAGTAGATCTATGTTAAGACCACTGGAGCTGTCCTTACCCAATCAAACCTCATATTCTGAAAATGAAATTTTAAAGAAGGAGCTAGAAGCAATGAGAACTTTCTGCGATTCAGCAAAACAGGACCGACTCAAGCTCCAAAACGAACTGGCACACAAGGTGGCAGAGTGCAAAGCGCTAGCACTCGAATGCGAAAGGGTCAAGGAGGACTCGGATGAACAGATAAAGCAACTAGAAGATGCATTAAAAGATGTGCAGAAGAGAATGTATGAGTCAGAAGGGAAAGTGAAACAAATGCAGACGCATTTTCTTGCCCTTAAAGAGCATCTTACAAGTGAAGCAGCTACAGGGAATCACAGGCTAACGGAGGAACTGAAGGATCAGCTGAGAGACATGAAAGCAAAATATGAAGGTGCTTCAGCAGAAGTGGGAAAATTAAGAAATCAAATCAAACAAAATGAGATGTTAGTCGAAGAGTTTAAGCGGGATGAAGGCAAGCTGAAAGAAGAAAATAAGCGACTGCAGAAGGAATTCAGTATGTGTGAAATGGAGCGAGAGAAGAAAGGTAAGAAGGTCACAGAGATGGAAGTCCAGTTAAAAGAGTTGCTAGCCAAGTTGGCCCTTTCCATTCCAGCAGAAAAATTTGAAAGCATGAAGAGCTTATTATCAAATGAAGTAAATGAGAAGACAAAAAAGTTAATTGATATGGAAAGAGAATATGAAAAATCACTTAGTGAAATTAGACAGTTAAAGAGAGAACTTGAGAGTAGTAAGGCCAGGCTTTCTCAGCATGTCAAACCAGAGGAGCATGAGCAGCTCAAGAGCAGGTTAGAGCAAAGATCAGGAGAACTTGGGAAGAAGGTCACTGAGTTAATGTCGAAAAATCAAGCCTTACAAAAGGAAATTGAAAAGGCTTATCTGGATAATAAGCTCCTCAACCAGCAAGTGCATAACTTAACATCTGAAATGAAAAATCATTATGTTCCTTTAAAAGTAAGTGAAGAAGTGAAAAAGTCACATGATATAATTGTTGGTGATTTGAATAAAAAGCTTTTAGATATAACACAAAAATACACAGAAAAGAAGTTAGAGATGGAGAAATTGCTGATGGAAAATGACAGTTTAAGTAAAAATGTTAGCCGCCTGGAAACTGTATTCATACCTCCTGAGAAACATGAAAAAGAGATAATGGCTCTGAAATCCAATATCGCTGAACTTAACAAACAGCTGTCCGAACTTAACAGGAAACGTGGTGAAGACCAAGAGAAGGTACATTCACTCAGGTCTGAAAACACTACATTGAAAAAGACTATGAGTAATCAGTATGTGCCCGTTAAAACCCATGAAGAGATTAAAACTGCACTGAGTAGCACATTAGATAAAACTAACAGAGAATTATTAGATGCGAAGAAAAAATTTGAACATGTAAATCAAGAATTTATTAAAATAAAAGATGAGAATGAAATATTAAGAAGAAACCTGGAGAACACTCAGAACCAAATCAAAGCTGAGTACATCAGCCTTCGAGAGCACGAGGAAAAGGTGCGCACTGTCAGTGAGAGTGCGAGGAAGGCGCAGGACGACAGTGCCGAAATCCTGGCAAGCTACAGGAGAGGCCAGGAAGAGATTGTGACACTGCAGGGTGAAATTGAAGCCCAGAAAAAAGAACTCGACACGATACAAGAATGCATTAAACTAAAATACGCCCCAATTGTCAGCCTTGAAGAGTGTGAGAGGAAATTTAAGGCAATAGAGAAAGAACTAAAAGAACAGTTATCAGAGCAGACACAAAAGTGTAATGTCAGGGACGAGGAGAACAAGAAGTGCAAACGAGAGAACGACCAGTTAAAGAAGGAGATCTGCACTCTTCAGAAGGAGCTGAAGGATAAGAATGCACGCATTGACAATTCTCATGAAACGGAAAGAGCATTAAGCAGAAAGACAGAAGAGCTGAACAGACAGTTAAAAGACCTGTCACAGAAGTACATGGAAGTGAAGAACGAGAAGGAGAGACTAGTAGAAGAAAATGCCAAACAGACTTCTGACATCCTTACAGCACAGACACTTTTGCAAAAGCAGTATGTTCCATCGGAAGAGGTAGAGGCCCTGAAAAGGTCTCTCAATGGCACAGTTGAGAAGCTGAAGGAAGAACTGAAAAATAAGCAGCAGTGTTACGAGAAGGAGCAGCAGACAGTGACCACCCTGCGTCAGCTGCTGGAGAACCAAAGGAGCGCCTCTGTGCCGCTGGCAGAGCACTTGCAGGTGAAAGAAACCTTTGAGAAAGAACTTGGGATCCTGAAAGCTAGCTTGAAAGCCAAGGAAGAAGAAAACCAACATAAAACTGAAGAAGTCTCCAAACTCCAGTCAGAGGTTCAGAATAGTAAACAAGCATTAAAAAAATTAGAGACCAGAGAGGTGGTTGATTTGTCTAAATATAAAGCAACGAAAAGTGATTTGGAGATACAGATTTCCAGCTTAAATGAGAAATTGGCCAATCTGAATAGAAAGTATGAAGAAGTGTGTGAGGAAGTTTTGCATGCCAAAAAGAAGGAACTATCTGCAAAGGATGAGAAAGAATTACTCCATTTCAGCATCGAGCAAGAAATCAAGGATCAGCAGGAACGGTGCGATAAGTCATTGTCAACAATCACAGAGTTACAGAGGAGAATACATGAATCTGCTAAGCAAATCGAAGCAAAAGATAATAAGGTAGGCCCTGTGTAGGCTGTGTGCCTTTGCACTGGAAACTGCAGAGCAAACAGAGCTTTTTCAGCATCCTGCAGGCAGGTTAACAAAAGCATTAATGTAGTGACCATTAAATGCCACCCCCCTATTTAACCACTGGTGTGCAAGAAAATTTGGAATTGAATAAAAAAGTGTAGTCACAGGGAAATCAAAAGCATTCTGAGTTTTGTTTCCTCGGCTGGTACAGCCAAGAATTAGGAAAGATGAGGAGATGCAAGGGTCATGTACCTCATAGTGAATCCAGTGGGTTTTGGGATACCTGAAGAACAGTGAAGGAGGAAAGGGAAAAAACTGTTTCTGGGCTGCAAGAAACCAGGGACGCTGGGGAGCACCCCAACATAATCTTGGCATTCACCCACACCAGCACACCAAGCTCTCCACTGTACATTCTCTCCCCACCTCTTTCCACAGACTGCTCCCATTATCCAGAATATGCTGCTCCTCCTTTGTACAGTCACATTCTGATCATTTCTCCTTAGTGCGCATGTCAGTGCTTTTCCTCCTTCTTGAAGCCTTCACTGTCCAATCTAGACCACAGTAAACTGTTCCTCTTCCAGAATGCATGTTTTGTTTTGGTTTTGCCATCCACTTAAAACATACATTTCACAGTGTCAGAATTATGTGGTCAATCTTTCCAACCAGTTGTTAAGAGAAAAATTATAACTTTTCTTTTTATCATACATTCTCATGGTATAATTTACAGAATAGGTGCTCAACAATATTTTCAGAAGTGGTAGTTGCATAAAGTATGTACTGTGGAGATGAGAATTCAGGGAGACTGAGTGCACTTTTATCACTTCGGCAGATGATTGTTAAATGTCTTTTACATGCTAGGTGTTATGCTCAGTGCTGGAGACGCAGTCCTGAGGAGAGTAGACGCAGCCCCAGCCCTTGGACAGGTGCAAGGACTAACCTGACACATCTGCACCGATGACCCAGAATTTGAGTGCTCCCTGCTCGTTCGGAAGGCAGTTGTGAATAGAATAATATATCATTATAATAGCAAGTTATTAATTTCCAGTTAGAATTGTTGCCATTAATTGAGTGTGTATTATGTACCAGGCATGCATATCTTTATGATAATGTTTGATTTTCTTAGCTATGAAAGATTTTCCTCCTTTCACTGATAATGAAATTAAGGCTTAGAAAAGGAAAGGAAGTCAAGCAACTGTGTTCACACAGCTGACAAACATCAGATCTGCCTAATTTAAAGCCTTAAAGCCTATACTCTGTACTATTCTAAACAGCCTCCCTGATTTTTCCCTCTTTAAGACAAAGCAGTGTAAAACCCTACATTCTTGAGAGGAACAAGGCACATGAGTTAGTGCTGGAGGTACACGAGCCAGGCTTTTTTACTTTCATTGTCAGAGAAAACCTCTACCTTCCTCTGTTTCAAACAACCTGGAAGATAGTCTATATAACTTCACAGGTACTTAAGTGTTATCTAAAAACAAGACCACTGGGGTCACACTTAACCTTAGGGCATATACCATATTCGTTCTTAATTTTGTAATGCTTTTGTAAGGAATTCCTGAGGAATATAATTCAAGAAATTAAATATGTTCATATATATTATGTAAAGAAGTTCATTGTAAATGAATAATACATGTTTCTCCCACAACTTTTCTTTTTTTAATAAGATAACTGAGCTGCTTAATGATGTAGAAAGACTAAAACAGGCACTGAATGGCCTCTCACAACTTACCTACACGAGCGGGAGTCCGAGCAAGAGACAGAGCCAGCTGATTGACACTCTGCAGCACCAAGTGCGGTCCCTGCAGCAGCAGCTGGCTGTGAGTACCAGACCCGAGGGGCCTCGGGCTGCCAGTGCAGGGCCACAGTAGCTGGTTGGTTTATAAAAGCCGATTGCGAAATCAGATGGGTTGGTGGCTATGTTCAGATCCAAGAATGTAATAATTTTTGCTAAAAGTTACTTAACACTAGTGGTATAATATACTTTATTTGGTGCCTACTATCTGCCAGGCACTACATTACACATTTTACATACTTTAAACTTTATCTTCATCACAACCATACAAGGCTTTATTCCTCCCATTTAACGTTCCATGTTAAGAAAACAAAGATGAAAATACTTGATGCCTGGAGCTGGGACTCGATCCTGGGACTCACTGACTCCAAATCTGGTGCCTTTCCAACTGTGGCACACTCTCTAAAGTATCGGTCCACTCAACTGAAAGGACGTTTTCTTACACTCTTTTATCTTTATGAGTAAAGACAGGCAAGGTGTTATACCTTGTATCATTATATATTAAAAGAAAACATCTGGATATATATATATATTCATATAGGTACCTATATCCATATAAATACCTATAAGGATATATATCTCCTTTATATATTAAAGGAAACATCTGGATTTAGAGCTGAAGATGGGAGCTCAGTTCTAAGCCTTACCTTTTAAAAGCAAGTGATGTGGGACATTACCCTTTGCACTGGGCTTTTTCATCCATAAAATAGGATAAGAAGAACTGATTGCTTGTTTGTTTGTTTGCTTTTTAATGGAATTAAATTATATGCATGGAAGCACTAAGTAAAATATAGCCCAATCAAATGTAAATTGTTGCTAATACTTTCCTACCCTATAGGAATTGGCTATGAATTATTTTTGAATAGAAAAAAGTTATTTTTTTAAGTGTTCATTTTATAACACTGTAGGCCTATAGCACCTTGTCAAAATTGCTGATTTGGGTTTTATCAAAGGGATATGGTAGTCCCTTCAGTAATTGGAAATATTTGCTAGTTATTTATTATGTTCATGACATTGTGCTAAACACTGTCAGGAACAAAGAGTATGCAGTCGGATCTCCAAGGAGTTCTGTGTAGTTTTAGGGGCAAAATATAGATCCAACAATAGTAAAGTAATGACAAAAAATACCAAATATAGAATTGTGAATACAGTCCCAGATTCTAAGTGATAATCAAGTCCCAGGAAGGAATGATTACTGGTATGGCAGGAGCTAGTTTCAAAGAGGAAGAGCTGAACTTGTAAGATAGATGGTGTTTTGGGAGGTGAAAGGGAAACAGAACCTTCTAGGCAAAGGCAGTAGTGAGAACCAAGGCATGCAGGTGGAATGCAAGTGGCATGGCCCAGAGCAGTAAAAGGGTGATCAGCCTGGCCAGTAACAGGCGCTGTATTTGCAGCCAAATCATGGAGCCTGTTTAGAACCAAGCTGATGATTTTAGATTCTCTCTTATGTGTAATGAGGTATCACCCAAGGTTTTTAAGCCAAACATGATATGAGGAAAGATCTGCCTCTATCTCCAAAGCATGACAGGAGTAAAGTCTAGAGATGGGGACAAGAGAAACTTTGCAATAATCTAAAGTATAAGTTGTTAAGCATCTATATCATTTGGCGGCATTAGGTGTGAACTAAGGCAATAATTTCATGTGACCTGGGATAAGTAGGGTTGCTTTCACTGTGGATGTCTGCACAGAGCCGTGAGAAAAGTTCACACTGTTGTTACGCTGTGGAGTTGTACACGGGTGGATCCTGGGTGGTTTGTTACAAGCAGCAGCAGCAGCACTTTAATAATACTGCTGTTTGTAGCCTCAGGCCCAAGGACAGCAGTGTCAGGAGCCTCCATGTGTCTGAAAACATGAATGCTGGTAATTCTGATATGCCTGTCTTTCCACATTTCTAGGATGCTGACAGACAGCACCAAGAAGTAATTGCAATTTATAGGACACACCTTCTTAGTGCCGCACAGGTAAAGAGTAGTTTCTCCTTTGCAAAGGATATTATTTTAGAGAAAATAATTTTTTACGTTCAAGTAAATGTATGTGAAAGTCATGTTTAAAGTAGTTGTACCCCATATGCTTAGTTAAAAATAATTGTGTTTCTTTTAACCATGGCTTGCACATCTCCCAGGAAAATTTACAAAGCTGTATGGCAACACAGCATCTTAAATTTAGTGTTACCACCATCTGCTTGTCACCTGTGTTCGACACAGTTTTGCAGCACATGACAGCGGCACACGCTGATGGTGTTGCTGGCCAGAGAGGGTGCCTTGACGGCCACACGTGGTGTAATGAGGAGAGTGGGACAGACTTCCTTGTCTCTTGGTAGTCCTGGAGCATTTCTCTGAAATGTAGAGAACACTATAAGAGTAAAACATGACAAGTAAGGTGTGCACAGAATTATAATAATTTAAGGAAAAAATTTGATTCCGTTAGGGGATTATCAATAATACTTATGTATTGAGTCTTAAACTCAGTGAAGCATAAGATTAAGAATTCCCTTCTTTGGGTTCGTAATGAGAAAGCTCTAATTTTAAAGAAAACTAAATCTCACTAAGAAAATGTTTAACATATGAAAGATACTATCCTTAATGCTCTGTAGAAACCCTATGATCAGCATCTCCAAAATTCTCATAATAGATTTTTCAGGAATATGTACTAAAAGAGACTATGTTAGAATAGCAGGTGAGACACAAGTGGATTGTTTAGGATTTGAAGTATGTCAGGCCACACTGTTAAAAGAAAAAAAAAATGGGTATTCAGAGCAAAGTTCAAAGAAAAGTCATTTTAAAGAAAGAACCGGATAAAATAATAAAAAGGAAGAAACTACAACATAGAATTCTTAAGAGAAAACACCTGGCTTGTTCTGTACGAGATGAATGGGAAACCAGTGGGAGAGAAGGAAAGCAGTGGTCAAAGAAAATGTCTCAGGCTACCTTCTCTTGAGTAGGTAGAAGATAAACTGAGATTGGAAAATATGCTGCAGTTATTGGAGAAAACTGTTGAGGGACCAGGACAGGAAGTTTAGGAGGGGAAATAGTAGGAAATAGATCTGTATGAGAGAGGGAGGAAGAGCGAGAGGGAGGAAGAGCGTGCTCTCCCAAGAGACACTGCAAACTAACAAGCTTCTGAAACTGTTCTACTGACTCCTAATGAAACATAACAAAAGCAGCTGGCATCTGAAATAGTCTTACCTTCTGGCATCATGAAGTTAACTAAGAAATTCAGTTTAGTCAACTATGGCTAATGTTTGAAATTTAAACACCCTGCTGTTATAGAAACAGATTTTGGAAGCAAAACTTTTTATATTAATAGGAAGCATTATGCTGAAACCTATTCAAGTGCTCCAGCAAAGAAAAAGAAGGGGGAACTGTAATAAACTCACATATTGACTTGCATTTAATCAACCTGCTTGCCATCTTTTTAAGTTTAAAGTGTTTCTTTCTAAATATTTGAGTAAATGGCTAAGAAGACCTCAACCTCACCAGTAATGGGGGGAATGGAAATAAACGAGGAGGTACCATTTTTCTCTTATGGGATTGGTAAATGTTAAACGTGGTGCTGGGCTATAGTGTTTGTTGGCTGGGGCATCGTGGGAAGTAGGCATTTATCCCCTATTGGTGGGAGTGTAAATTGTTATAATCTATATAGAAGGAAATTTTGTAGTACTTAGCAAAATTAAAAATTGAGCTTGCTGTTTTTTTAAGTTCTCACCTGAAGACATGCTTATTGATTTTAGAGAGAGAGAGAGAGAGAGAGACATCAGTTGGTTTCCTCCCATATGCACCCCAACCAGGGGTCAAATCCCCATTCTAAGTATGTGTCCTGACCAGGGGTTGACCCCGCAACCTTTTGGTGCACGGGACAACGCTCCAAACAACTGAGCCACCCTGCCAGGGCTGAGCTTGCTTTTTGACCCATCAATTTGTTTTCTAGGAATCTGCTCATAAATATTGGAAACACCTTAAAATGCCCGTCATTGGGGGAATGGGTAAAGAAGTTATGATATATCCATACAGTGGTATGTTATACAATATTTTAAAGTAATTAGGGGAATAACTAATTACTGGGGATAGGTTTCTATGACACCAGCTGAAAAGCATGTTGCAAAATTACATGTATGATTCTATTTATGTAAAATATATAAATATGGGGATTTTTTCATTAATAACCTTTCTAATTAAAAAAAAAAATTCCTCTCAGCAGGAGCAGGAATAAAAATTTCCTTGCAGTTTACTTTGCTCATTTATAACTCATGCTGTGCCTTATTATCCAAGCTGTTATGAAAGAGAAGTGTATCTGTTTTCTGATAATAGGTGTTAAGAGCAACTGGTGTGCACAACTTTTAAAACGAGTTTCTTTGTTTCCATGATAGAGCTCTACTCCATTTTCCAATAAATCCTTTAGAATATAACCAAGGTGGTAAGGTTTTGGCATTTAGTGAATCACAGCCAGTTGGGCCCTGTTATAAAGCCTTAGTCTTTAGTTAGAATTCTTGTGTAAATGAAGATGACATGAAATATTTCTCCCCTTTCTTCTTTGTCCCAAGGGTCACATGGATGAAGATGTGCAGGCAGCCTTACTCCAGATTATACAGATGCGGCAGGGCCTTGTGTGCTAGGGCCGGTGCTGACCCACAGTGTCCGCCTCACCTGCTGGTGCTGGGCATTCTCTTGCAGCTGCATGGCCTTTCTGAGCCTTCCTGTACTAGTATAATGGAAATAAAGTATATTTTGTTCCATCAATAGGTTTTTAAAAATTAGATGAGTATGTTATTGAGTATTTTTAATATCAGTTCAAATCTTACCTTCCACATGTGTTAACTTTACAGTTAGGCAAACAGTATAATGCTTTGCCCTGAACTGGCCCCATACATTTAAACCTTGCATCCCTCGTAAAACATGAGCCATCTGAGTGGGGTTGAAGAGGAGGTAGGCTGAAAAAATTGCTTAAAGATTTCTCTCAGAGAAATTAATTTGGTCGGTGGCCGCTTTCAAGTGGATCAAAAGATCTCTCCAATCTTCAGTCCGAGCTGTGAGACTGATGCCGTTTCAAGGAATGCATTGTAACTTGGCTGGCCAAGTTCATTTTTACTGAAGTAACTTGAGTGCCTTTGACTTCTTTTGGAATTACAGATTTTTTTTTCTTATAAAGTAACTTTTATGCCTTTTAAAATAAATTTTTTTCATAATGGTCTGCAGTGCTAAATTACATTTAGATTAAGAACAGGCCAGGGTGGAATATATCAGGAATTTATAATAAAATTGCCTTGTAATCTCCACAGCAGTACCTTAATTTTCACTTGTGGTGAGTTTTCTTGCTGCAGCATTTAGAGAAGTATAAATGGTATGCTAGATTTTTCAGAGTCAAAAATTTTAGACTTTTTTAGCAATTATGTTGACATTTGCAACTATAATAACCAAGCACTCATTACACATACATCCTCCAAATGTTTGTACTTATTTAAAGGAAAATTGCACTAATGAGATTAATAATGTGAAATGCAACTTTCTTGCAAAACAGCATGAAAATAGATCTTTAAGATTTTAGACAAAAGTGCAATAATATAGTGAACTTTAAGAATGTAGTTAGCAAGAAAATAATAAATAAAATTGGACATGTTTATAGTAAATACTCTTGTAACCAACCATTTTTATTAACTACATCTCATTAAAGTTTATATGTTTTGATACTTTTACTAATTTTGTTTACCATTCACATTGAAAATTACTAATTTGACTATTAGGAAATAAACTGAACAAATGAATTATTTCTGCCAAGTTTTTTAATTGCAAAATGCACGTTAGCAGTCATGTTCGAACATCGGGAGCCAAGACCTCTGACTCCACTCTGGTGCGGTAACAAGGGCTCGGGGCTGTCGGAGCGGCTTCTCCCACCGAAGGAGTCGTGGCGGCTCTTCAGCGTGGAGGCAGCAGTGGAAGGTCAGGGTGGGGTTCACTCTCCGCTCTTTAGGTGGATGTGCAGAGTTTACGTAAGCAATATTTGGGTTCTTTAATTTTTTTTTTAAATATTTTATTTATTTATTTATTTATCTTTAGAGGGGAAGGGAAGGAGAGAGGGAGAGAAACATCAATGTGCGGTTGCCTCTTGTATTGTCCCCTGCCGGGAACTGGCCTGGCAACCCAGGCATGTGCCCTGACTGGGAATCAAACCGCGATCCTTTGGTTCGCAGGCCCGCGCTCAATCCACTGAGCTACACCAGCCAGGGCTAGGGTTCTTTAATTTTTATAGTTAATGTCCCCAACCTTTCTGGCACCAGGGACTGGTTTCGTGAAAGACCATTTTTCCATGGACCTGGGGCAGGGGCGGTGGATGGTTTCGGGATGATTCAAACATGTTCATTCAGGCTCCCCTCCTGCTCTGCGGCCCCGTTCCCAACAGGCCTGGAGGTTGGGGACCCCTGTCGTACAGCGTGGGGTTCTGTTTCACGAGTGTTGGGTCACCCACCAGAGCCCTGAATGGAACAAGTTCTTAACCGAATGGTCACGTTTCAGTGCTGTGTTTTCCATGTCAGGGGTGGGAAGGGAACCTTACGTGTATTTTATTTTGTCTTCAACCATCAATAAAATGTTTTCTGCGGAATATTGTTTTGAGCATCCTTGTAAGTAAACAAAGTCTATTTACTGTCTTTGGAGAATTTGGTGTGGTGATCCATGGGGTTCAAAGTACAGACGGTGGTGTCCGTTTGCAGCTACTGTGTAGAGTGAAGGAAGTGTCAGGTACCTTGAATTCGTCCCAACGACTCATTCACTCATCTTGTGATATCAAACGCAGAGACTGCATTTACAACGCCAAGGGCTAATGTTTGTAGACAGTAAGTGAGCGGAACATAGGAAACGGACGATGCTGGTCTCTGCTGCCCTGTGCTCAGAAAGACGGCGAGGTCTGAGCTCCTGGCCGAGAGGGACAAGACACATTGCCGTCTAAGATGCGAGTGCCCTCTGGAAGGACTGCCGAGCTCCTGTGGAGCGCGGTCCCCTTTGTGGAAAGCTCTACTACACTTCCATTGTTTAGTCTTTGTTATTGCTCCTGGTTCATCAGAAAAGCTTATTCCTTTCCACAGAGGATCAGTGTTGCAAAGAACTATTCACGTAAAATCAAACATTCATCCGATGGACTTTTTCACATTACAGTGACTAGTCTCTCACTATACCTGTGTTGTTCTAAAACTACAGATTGAATTAGTTTTATCTTTCTGATGGCTTGGTTTTTGTTTTAACCTTTTCTCTTGTCTCCAACCAAATGTTATAGTTTAAAATGTTCTGTTACTCTAAAGGCATGGGATTATTGCTGCCTTAAAACTCTTGCAGCTTTAGAAGGTGATCCCCTGTTTCCCGAGTGGTCCCAGCTGTACGCTAACAGGAATGTAAGCGCTGTTCCCATGCACACGCATCTTACCTGTCTGAAGGGCGTGCTCTTGGTGCACTTGTTTCAAGACAGAATCGGGCAGAGATTCAAATGAGCTGTTGGTGTCCATGGTGACTGCTTACATTGATGCCAGACATCAGCCAGCAGGGGTTATGTCTGCTTCACCACGGTGGAGGAAAATGACTTCTCGCTGCCTCTGTATTTTCCTCATCACTGGATTCGTCAACCTTGTGATGATCTTTTTTCCTCTTGCACGTTCTGTTCATCGAAGTAATGCCATACCTCTGGTGCTGAAATGAGGGTGGAAAGAAGACTGCCTGTGATGAGCAGTCAGAGTGTGGCTGCGCACGTCTGGCAGAAGCAAAGAACCTGGACCTTACTCCTGGCTGCTAATCGTTGTGAATAATTTTCGGAAAGAAAAATAGGAATGGCACCATAAAATGCATCATGCTCAGAATACATTGTGCACAGCAATACGAAACAAACTGGGCAGTCCTGTTCTTGTTTCACTGTTCCCGCTGAACTGGATCTGACACTTCGTTGTTGGAAAATCTTGCCTGTGTTTTGGCACTTGGCTATTTGAAACAAGGCCGTCTAGACCAACCTCTCCAGGTACGGACTAATCTGCTTCTTAGCATCACCTCTGTTTCTTACAGCACGCAGGGGCCTTTGGCTGACAAGAGTCATCAGTGCAGAGATTTTTTCTTTTTAAGATGAAGCAGCAGAGACAGCATTCCAGTAAGACTCCCTTAACAGTGAGTGCACTTGTGTTTAGCATAATTGGGCGTGTGGCATCGCTTACTCATTGGAGGGCATTTCCATTATTTACGCCTGCGTGAACAAACACTGATGATGAATGAATTCAACCAAAGAGGGAAGGTTACAAAAATGTCATATGTAAGTGAGAAGGAGCCAAGCCTGTGAGGGCTGCCTTCCCCATCGTGTGTGTGTGTCCCTGATTCAGTCACATGAGCCATCAGTGAAAACGTGCCCCTTATCATTGATATTTAGCATCAAATTATGTTTACTGGGCCCGAATTTTATATTTTAAACAGGTTCGCAATTTTTTTTGAGATCACAGTCCTGGGAATATTCTGAATTTGGGAACGAGTTTAGAGATGTTATTGCCTTCTTAATAATTTAGAAGACTACTATTGCCCTGCCAAGTCAGAAGATTAACATTTAATAGAAAAAAAAATTATATATCTATAATTCAGTCATGGCTGTTAGATCAGATGGATTTTACATTGAGTGAAAAAGATGTCGTGCATTTAAGGACCATTAAACTACAGGACTCTTTCATATGGTCTTAAGGCCCAGGCCCTGCTGCACAGAGTATTTGTTTTACGCATACAGACTGCGTTAAGGGAGGGGAGAAGGGCATGCATGTTAAAAGAAAATAGGCCATGAAGGAGTGTCATTTTCCACATTGTGAATAGCTACCGTGCAGATCCAGTCTTATTTATAATAATTAGTTTTATGCATCATTAAGTTGCTTTCTTACAGGCTGGAAGAATATGGCAAAGGCCTCTTTAAAAGGGGTGCCTGCAGGAGATCCAAGCAGCCGGGACCCCTCTGTTGATATTTCATTTTGAGAAACCAATTTCTTACAGTTTTCATATCACTCAGTATTGTAAAGAATCTGAGTTTGAAAATGCCTGCTCCGGTGGTCCTTAAAGACCATGGGGGGAAAAGACCTAAAGAAGAGGAGTTACTTCTAATGAGTGTCAGCTTTTACTAGTGATACCCAAACAATGCAGAAAGGACTGGAATTCCACGTGCAGAACAGCCACTCACCTGTGGGGAGAACGTCGGCACCATGCTGTTTATTAAGGGTTTGTAACACACTTTTCCTAGTTGCAGTTAAAACATAACAAGCGATACCTTAACATAAACTTTTCTTGCTATTTACACCATGCCTCCCATCCCATCCCCACCTCCAGAAACTAGGGGCCAGTGTTATGTAGGAGGATAAAGGCACATAGACTTGGAGCATGTGGGAAGGAATGGAGTTATTATAATTTGTAACTCTTCCTCTACGACGTCCAAACAGATTTTGTGATTTTCTTCCTTGCTATTCTAAGCTTTTTAAAAATTGCCTCTGACTAAAGTGGCACCTTATGGGCTTCTTCAGAAATTTTCTTCAGGATTTAAAAATGAAGCCGATTCATATTCAGAGTATTCCTGCTAAAAATCCGTTGAGCCAAAATAAAAATGACTGCTACCTAAATTTTTTCCCTCTCTTGTTGTTGCTAGAAACATTGTCTCACTTACAGGAGTTTCAAGCTGCCGTGTATGCACAATGCATCATTACAAACCGTTCTTTGTGGGAATGGAGGGAGGACCGGGCCGCGGAACCACCGCAGGGCTTGCAAGCACAGCCCTGAGGACTGAAGTGTGCCTGCCTCAATCACATGGAGGGGAGCTGCTCCTTGCAGCTCTGAGGCGTTTTTATTTTTTTTTAAGTGAATTATTCCAGTTGGCCCTGATCCCTAAGCAATATAGCTCTTCTAAAACCATCTCTATTCATTCACACCAATTGACACTTTAAGAAATTCCCCCAGCTACTGTTCCTCGAAGCCTAAATATATCTGTTAGAGTTGCAAGTGTTTAAGAGGATTTGCAATCTGTGATGATCCAAAATACTATTCATTGTCAATATTTTTGCTGTGCCATAGCCAATCTTGTTATTATAATATGCATAGCCTCTTAACGGCGGCAAAGCCCAAGTACATCACTGCAACTGGGATGACCGCGAGGAGGGCTTTGCTCTGACTCCGTGCTACCATCTGGCTCAGCGTGTTGTGTTGGTTATGAACATCAGAAAGAATTCCTTAATAAGCCCTTGCTTTTCTTCCAGACCCTTTCGGGCAATTTTGGCCTCTGTGTTCTCTAAGTAGAGAGCAGTTACCAGGACAACAGAGAATTTGAGGTAATTTCATTGTGATCTGATGCTAATGAGAAAAAGGAGCTGGTGCCTGGAACTTACATTCTAGGTTCCCAAGCGAATGTCAATATGCATATTTAGTGTTTTTGCCCTACCTCACTGCAGAAAGGATTTTAAATTAAGGTGGCATGAAGTTTTTCATTAATAAGGGGAAGGAGAAGGGAGATGGTAAATACTAAAAGGATAGGGAAAAACAAGCAGCAGCTGGGGATGCAGAAAACACGCCATGAACACCAAGTATTCTGGTTACTTTTCTGCAGCTGACCTCATTTTGACTCAGCTTCCCAGCAGCCAGTGCAAGGCAGAGGGCACCCCACACTTGAGGCCCAGCATCCGTTAGGAAGAGCACAGGCAGCCCGGGTTCCAAGGTGGCCAGCCTGGCCTGTGGCCCCAGCCCAGCAGTCAGGACACGTCTCGCTGGAGCGTGCTCCCCCTCCAGAATGTGGGCCGTGCATGAACAGGGGCATCTTCCCACACGCTTCTGTCGGACTTGATGGCAAGAGGCTTAAACTAGTTTTTAAATAATCTTGTTTTGGACTAATTTGTAGTCTATGAGATCATTGAACCCAGACTAATAGTAGACCACATTTTGGGTCCTTTGGGTCCATGAGGAAGAACTCTTTTTTTTTTTTTTTTTCTGCTGCCTTATTCTTGGTGTATAGATGTTTCAAACAAGTTTTTAAAGCAGATGTTTGTCTTGGGTAGTTTCTGCCTTCCTTCCTCTCCGTTGTGTTCACTTCCTGTGTCCCTGCAGGCCTCCTTGCTCTCACCTAACCTCAGGTCCCCCCCACCCCACCCCGTGCACCTCCGAGCCCTGGCCTGCCGGCACTCCCGTTGCCCTCGCCGCCATTCCAACATAGAAAATGGTGTAGCTTCCCGAGGCAGGAGTTAAAAAACAGTTCACCAGGTTTATTTGTACCAGTTGTAAATTATAACGTGTTAACTATTACGAATGAATTTTCATTTTAAAAAAGCAAGTTAACCCCCAATGATGTATTAATCAAGGATTAAAACCATATTTTCAGGGGAAGATAATTTGCAGCAAGTTGAGGCATCAATTCTGCATGAATTATGTTCACCCACCCTGAATTCACAAGTACCTCCAAACTATTGGTGCTTTTCACAGATTTCTCCTTCCCTCTGTATTTTTGATAAAACTCTCTTTTTAAAAAAATGTGTTGTGCAGTGAGCCATAACCACACAACATATGAACCACCTCTCTATGTTTAGGGAACTCTCTCTTTTTTTTTTTTAAAGAAAACTTTGTATTTTATTAAAAGTTGCAAGCCTGACAACGCGAAGACCAAGTTTTCCATTTGGTGTCATTTACCTGAGTGCGATCAAGCCCCACCCTGAGGACCACGTCACTCTCGGTAACAATGGCAGGCCCAGGAGTTTGGAAGTAGCACCCAGTGACCAAGTGGGTGGGCAAAACCTGGGCAATGATTATCTTAACCTTACACATGTTTCTTTGCTAAAAATCTGTTTGAAAGTACCTTTCCTTTCAGGAGTCCGAAGTAGCAGATCCAGACATATCCCCAGAGGTGTGTGAGGCCACCGGCCCACGTGTGTATCAGTGCACACCACACCCGCACATCCAGGCACACACCTGCCTGCGAAGGAAAGTAGGTAGCCCTTCAGTGTGAAAAGAAACGGAATTCTGCGCTTTCCACGCCACCCCCCCCCACCCCCACACCACCCGATCTAAGCTGTACGGTATCCTGTCAGAACCTTTTCCTGACTTTGTCAATGTGGACGTCACGTTTACGTCTGTACGGCCTACAAGCCCACTGCCCCAGATGGCTCCAACCATTCCACTGTCCAAGCAGCAGCAGGAACACAAATTCAGTTCTCTTAAATAAGAGGAGGGGGTGTTTGCATTGCACATGTCGGGCTCAGCACAACACTCAGCACATGCGCCCGCCTTACACAGACACCCAGACCTGGGGGTCAGTGTGATGCCTGCCCCACAGGTCACACCTACCAGAGACAACCACATTGGGGACTTTAAAGGGGCCACCCACTGGGATACAGTGCTTTGTCTTTCTTAAAGAGATCATTGTATATATGATCATACTTGGCTTGGAAAGTAAACACTGGGTTTGTAGGGCTTGGGTCCTGGAAGCTTCGCATGAGTTCCTGTTTCAAAGGACCAGAAGCCGAATCTCCATTTGCTGAAGATGCTGTGTGCTTCTGTGCTCCCGGTCCTGGTTGCGCGAGCAGACCTCCGGCACCTGTGGCATGGCCACGCAGAATGAGGGCGTGGCTGCGGCAGTGGGGCCTGCACGCTCCCGCTCCCGGACACCCAGCCGGCCGTGGGGCTTATCCTCAAGCGCTGTCTCTTAGGAGTGTTAATGAGAGGAACAGACACCTGCCCTCTATAGAGGCTGAAAATGCCCAATGTTTGCTTTTCTGATATCCGGGGATGTGAGCACATAACCCAGACGAGTGGTTGTTGGTGCCAATTCAAAGCCAACACAAATCTCCATTTGAGGTGTGGTGAAGAAAACTATTCAGTGCAAAACAGCTCAACTGTGATACAGCACAGTTGTGAGATAGCCCTGGGGCCAGGCCCCGACGGCTGGATAGCTCTGCTTTGCCCTGGTCTCTGCTCTGCTCTGATGTGCTGGCTCTGCTCTGTTTGGTGAGACACCTTTACTGTTTCAGCCCAGCCAGGAAATTACAATCTTCAGTCCTCATGTGGAAAGAGAAAGTGTGCTCTTACAGCCCGTGGGGAACTGGCTTATAGACAGAAATTCCCGCCCTGGTCCCCAATTGGCCCCTCCTCATGCAAATGAGGACTCCGAATCTTTGCAGTTGATTGGTCCAAAAGGCACCGTCTTGTTTGGTCAGAATGGAGCTGCTTTGACTGCTCCGCGAAGATGTTGATGGGGGATATAGCTGCACAGCTCTGACTGGAGGAGGGAAGCCTCAGTCCTGTTGGTTGAAATAGGACCCCAGGAACGCCTCTGTAAGGGCCGGTTCAGATGGCAGAAACACAGTGCGGGCAGGCAGTTCAGTGCAGGCTTCTCCTTGAGGTGAAGTTTGTGTGAGAGACCCCTGGGTAGCAATGGCTGCTAGATTCTGTTTTAAAAAATTTGGTACCAGTTAGCCACCAGGAACCCTTCTTAGTAGGTGTCTTCTTTCTCAGGGTCCACGCAAACGTGGTACTGACCTCTCTCTCCCGTAGCAGGGGTGCTTGGGTTTGCTCCAAAACCAAGTTCCTGGTGCAAAGATGGAGGTGGCCCAAAGGTTAGCATCTAATGTTTGATGGGACAGCTGCTGTTTCCCCACAGAGAGACTGTCAGGTAGGATATGGAAGCTTTTTCTGTCCGAGGCCCACATCTGGTTTCCCACCTTCTCTGTAATTCAGTGAGCTACCCAGTGCATTCTTAATAAATCCTCTACTTGCTTAAAACAGCCAGAAGTTTCTGTTGCTTGTAATTAAGAACATGGGCTGATATAAATATTTTCCCTTTATTTCAAAGCAAAGAATATTCAATTTAGAAACTTTTAGAAAATATAGATGGGAAAAAAATAATTTACCCCAAACCTAGATATAACTGTTAATGCTTGGTGTATAGTTTTCAATAACACTGCATGAATCCCTTCCAAGGAAGCCTATCCTTAGAAGATTATGGCACAGGATGTTGGGGCCACTTCCTTCTTTATTCAGGAGATCGAATGAATAGGCTTCCTACCTTTTTTTTTTTTTTTTAAAGAGAGTTGAGTGCTTGATTGAATTGGACTTTGTGGGCAAGAATTGCTCTCAACCCTTGTAGCTAATTTAAGAATCAGCTATAAAGGATGCTAACTCTTTGCCATATAAGTGGCAAGTGTTTCCCTCTGATTTTCTTATTTGTCCTTTAACTTTATTTTTTTTTTCTTTCATTCAGAAGTTTCAGTGTTGTACAGAATAAAATTTGTCAGTCTTTTGTGGTTTGGGCATTGGTGTCACACCAGACCCATTTTTCCCAACACGTGTACCTATATTTTACTAGTGCTTTTATTATCTTATTACTTATATTAAACAAATAATCCATTTGGAATTTGTTTTGTGGTATCATGTGAGGTGCAGATTCGGTCTGATTACTGTCCACATTGTTAGCCAGATTGTCTAATTAATTGATTATATTTTATCTTTAAATCAAAAATCTTTGTTTTCTCCGCTGATTTGTAATGCCACATTGAGATGGTACTAAATTCCTGTATGTATCTCAGGCTAATTTTTGACTCTTCATCGTGTTCCATTGGTCTATGTAGCTCTTCCTTCTGCTTCAAAACCTATATATTCTTTCAAGTTCCAAATCTTTCTGCAATTGTTTTTAAGAAAACAAATGACAATCTTGAATAAATAGGCAGGGATTGGGGGGAGCCTGTCCATTGGGGATTGATTATGAAGAACCGAGTTCTTTATTGTGGGCAGGGAATTCAACATTCTGGTTAACGTGGACTTTTTGTAACTAAGCAACTGTATTAAAGCGATTTACTCAGCCTTTGAGATTTCACAAGGCCTGACAAGACCTTATGTCATCTCAGGGTCTTCAGCAACACCACAGACACCATCATCATGCCGCTGATGTGCTCATTAATAGCTTGAGCAGAATATTGGATAAAATAGACTTTGCCATATTTTTCTTCTTGGCTGCTCGTACTGAAGTGAGTGGCAGGGCCCTTGGAGACAGATGAAAAGTCCATCAGCTTGCTTTGTGAATTACCGCACCCACCCCAAGTTGATGAATGGACTGTGAGAACTATTATAGAGTGATAACTAAGACAGTAATAAACAAGTGGTCAGTAATTCATGGAGCCTTTTCCCAGGGGTGGGAAAAGCTTCTCTCCTACTAGGATCCAAATAGCTTCCTGGCACAGGAGTCCATAGGATTCACTTAGGTGGGATTTCTACAGCAAACCATAGAATACCACTCTTTAGGCTCAGATCTTAGAAAAATAATCTATAGAAGTTTCCCACACTGGTGGGGTTACTCATATAGGAGGGAAGCTAACGAAAACCCATGCCTGGACTGATAAAGGAGGGAGCCAAGGCATTTGTACTTAGTGCTTTTCCTACTTTTCCAGGTAAGGACACTCTTCTATCCCAGCCAAACTGGACCAGTGTCATGGCCTCATAGTCCTCGGCTTTCCAGCCTCCTTGCTTAGACCACTTTATTCCCACCACCTGAAACCATCTCTCACTCCATTCCTTCCTATCATAGTTCACCTAATTCTTCAAGGAACAACTCAAATTCTACTTCTATGCAGCCTTCTTTACTTGTTAATATTTTACTCTTGATGACATCAAGTCAGTTTTCAAAATGAAAGCACAGCCATGTGGCAAGGGATTCCCTTTTGGGAGAGTTTTACTTTTATTCTGAACTCAGAGAAGTTTGTAGAAGATACCTTGTATCAGAAAGGCATGGCCTGATTGTTGGGGACTGTATTAGTTTCCTATGGCTGCTGTAACAAACTACTACAAATGTGGTGGCTTAAAGCAACAGAATTCATTCTGTCACTGTTCTGGAAGCCAGAACTCCCAAATCAGTTTTACTGGTTTTGTTTCTAAATCTCCTAAGCCAAAATAAAAGCTACCAACTGTAGGGCGCTTAGAAAACTTTGACTCTCTCCAGAACTGGCTGCCCTAGCCCAGAGACTTCCACGTGAAGAAGTGAATATACAAAAAAACAGCAGATGAAAACCACCTAAAGAAGAGTTGAGTGGACAAGTAAATGTACTTCAAGAGCATATAGCATCCTCAAAATGACAAAATTACAGTGAAGAACAGATCAGCGGTTGCCAGGGGTTAGGGGGAGTGCGTGTGAGCAGGAAGCAGCAACACAAGGAGACCTTCATGGTGGAGGAACAGCTCTGTACCTTGGCTGCGGGGAGGTTACACAGTTGTACGAATCTATTCAGGTGATTACATGGCCTAGAATTGCGCATACCCTCTGTACCAATACCAAGTTTCTGGTTTTGATAATTCATTGTAATTATGTAGTGTAACCATTGGGGGAAACTAGGCACAGAGTAAGCAGGGTCTCTCTGTAAAATCTTTAAAACTTTCAATGACTCTATAAAAATAAGCAATGACTTACAGAAATATATACACAAGGTAAAAGTAGTTATATTAGAAAATTGGGAGGTAAGATAAAGTAGAGAAACTCCCCATATCATAACTAAACTTGGGCTGCAAAGTCAGCTCTGATCTTTCTAAAGGCTAAAGAAAAACATGAGTCTGTAAAGTCGTTTGTGTCTGCCACCAAGCCACTTCTCTAAACCAGAGGAGGGCACCTTTAGGACCTGTGTGGACTGGAGAGCTTTCTGTCACTTTACATTACAATGAGAACACTGAGCAGTGGTGCATGCCGATCCTCTCCCTTCTGCATTTGTAGCTGGGCATATTCAGGAGGTTGGTCTGTCCAGTTTATGCCTTGGCTGTGATGGCTAGCAGGAAAAGCCAGGGCCTATGCTGGAAAAACTAGCACAGTAAATTTCTAAAGTCCGAAGCTTACTGAGAACATTCTAAAATGACACTGTTCCAGAGAAGAGGTTCATGTCTTGGGGGGAGAAATTACCTTTGAATCAAGTGAAGGGTATCTTTAGCGATGAGTGTGTTCCACTGGAAATTGGGACTTCTCTTTCTGAAGAAAGTCTCTTTGTCTTACTGGAGAGAGAGAGAGAGAGAATGAATGGGAATGAATGTGTGTGAGATCACATTTGGTAATATCTATGGACCCTCCAGGACATCTTTAATAATGAGAATTTATAAGGTTTTGTGAAATGTACAGCTATGAGCAAGATTTGGTTCTGGCTCCTGGGCATGTTCCTGAGAATGAGTGTGACCTCAGATAAATAACTGAATTCCGGTATCTAGACCTGAATAGAAAGAGAGATACTTCAATTATTACAAAAGTACTTCTGAGCACCAAAGTTTTATGAGGTTGTTTGTGGAATGATCATTGTCTGTTTTGGCATATGGACCCATCATGTTCTTGCTGTTTTCTCTGAATTGTGAATTTCGGGGTTGCTTTCTTTGACACTAAGCTTGGTTGAGATGTACATATGCGCACATGCTTGTCCATTCGCCCCTCCCCTCTACTGAGATGCAGTCAGCTCTTGCTTCTGTGCGTGAACAAAGCTGGCAAAAAACACAGGGGAGAATGGGGTTGCTGCAGATATAAGAGGTCCTCTCCTGCCTCTGTGATAGTGACTGGAAGACAAGCCATCTGAAAGGCAAGATTAAAGGCAGAGGATTCAAAGAGCTCACCAAGGAGGTGACAAATTGATGCCAGAAGCAGACTCATTCAAAAGCATTTCATTGTTGCTCAAAGTGACTCTTCATTTCACTTCAACCCACTCTGTGCCCAGAACTCTTAGTGGGTGGCCCTGCTTCTGGGGTCACTAGTTCAAAAGTTAGAATGAAACTTGGCTACTTTCCCTTCAAAATTATTTATAGAGTATTAAAAGAGTTCAGCTACAAGAACAGTTGTCTGATTTAAGAAGTAAAGTAGTTTATTGAAAAAAATATTAGGAAGCTCATGGAATCACTGGGAAGATGTCTCAAGGCTACACAGCCAAACCATGTCTCAGAACTGGATCAGCGCCAGGCACTTGGCATCTGGTGGCACCTAACTGTGCTGACCCCGAGGGAGGCTGGGAGAGTGAGCACTGGGCATCATTGGCACTGCCTCATACTGAGACTTGTAAGGAGGGACTTTCTCAATGATGGAAATGGACTTAAATCCAAGGTCAAAAATCAAACAAATAAAATACAAGTATCTACCAGCTTCTCTTTGCTATCCAACACCATAAAACCATGTTGTCATGCTATGAGTACGTTCCGTCCAGTATTCAAGTCTTGTTAAATCTGGGCTGTATTATCGTGACCCAATTCAATAACCGGGTGAGACAGCACAGCTGGCTGGATGGCAGACTGAGAATCCCACGGCGTGATTCCACTGGGTCTAGGTCTCGGCTCACATATGGTGTCATTTGGGGCAGCTGTCAGCTCCAGCTCAAACGTTAAGAGAATGGTTCTGGGTCCTGCAGTGGGAAGGGATTCTAGAACAGCGGAAGTGATTCTAAGACTCTCCGACGTGGCTGGTTCTCATGATGCTGTCTGGATATGGGGAGAATGCCAGTGATGTAGGAGTACACTGTCCGTTTCTCCACTTCGCAATACGGGTTGCCTGCTGGTTCCTTGCTCAGCTTCATCCTCCTCCCAGATCCCTTGATCCCGTGCAGAAGCAGAAGGCAAGCTGAGCCTGCCTCCGTTTGAGGACAGACGTTGGCAGAGGACGGAGGCAGTCACTGATTGTGCTATGTCCAGGTTTGCATTATGAGGTAGTGTGTTATTGTGAGATTTTACCATATCAAGAATATCCCCTCTTTAAAACAAAGCAAACATAACTCCCTCTGTCCTAACCCTCACGTAATAAAAAATGCGTTCATCCATTTTTCAAGGGGAGACAACCGACTGTCTCATAAGAACTGTAACCAGTTTCGGGTCCAAGTCCAGAGTCTCTGGGACATCCTCTTCCTCTAGTTTTGTCACTTTTTTTTTTTTTTCAAAATTCTGTGATCTGACCTAGAGACTAAACTGTAAAGTTAACTACACCAAGAGTGAGGGATAATGACAGGGAAGACAAGGAAAATTGGTTAAAGCCCATAAACGTACACATGCAATGAAAGGAAATATGGGTAACCGCTCTCGTCTTCGGTTTTGCAACTGGACCCAAGACCAGAAAAGGTACTGGTGACGTTTCTCCTCCACAATATTGGAGGTTCCCTTTGCCTGCAGCCAGAACCTCAACTGCATTATTTAACAGGGGAAGGTGACCCAAACCTGCATTCCTGAGGGATCCGAGCCCTTTTTCTATGGAATTCTCCTCAGCGGTGTGCTGAATCTATCTCGTACTGACGTGTGAGAGTAGATTAGGACACTTTCATCAATGCTGTGGGCCATGTTTAAAAAACAGCCATTATTAAAAATCAAATTATATACACTCATGATTAAATAAGTACATTAAAAACAATGTAATAAATACCCTCCAACTTATCACTTTCTAATTATTTGGCTATTATTTGCCTTTTGGGGGTTATTTACATCTTTTAAACACGTGGTAAAAGTATGGCATAATCGTGCATCACTGTTCACCTTACCCAACTGCTTTCCATAATAACACAGGAAGGTGCTGTTGGGAGCTTGCAACCGGCCTTAACAGGGTCTGCACTCTAAGGAAACGGGCAAACACCATGCTTGAGCGCACTGGCCGCAGCTTCCCTTCCTCTTTACCACTCGCAGGGCCAGGAGCGGTCCCAGGGGCCCTGCTAGGTTCCAGCCTGCCTTCCTGCCACATGTGGTGGCCATGTGACAGCACCACAGTGACACCGAGGTGACACAGCCAAGTTTCTGAAATGGCCAAGAGCTTGAAACCGTGCTTTTGTCTTCTGATGGGAGTGTTCTTCTCTCAAGACAAAAAAATCCTTAAACCAAATATTAAAACCCTGCATCATCGGGATGGGAAGCAAAAATGCTGCGAGTGGGACATCAGCACGATGACAAGCGAGCACTGCCAGGGCCACTGCTGGGGGCCTGGCCCGCGTTCTGGTCGCTGGTTCAAGGCATACACTGCACACTGCCGCTCAGTGCTCTGACCTCAGAGGTGCTGTCTCCCCAGTGGTGCTGTGACTTGAATTTTCAGTAGGTGACCGCACCCTTCTGGCTGCCTCCGGGTGATCTGGAACATGGTAAAAATGAATGAATGAAGACCATCAAGCAATTTTCTGACATTGCAGAAAAATGGGTTCCTCAGAAGCAAGGTTGTCTTTGATACCGAGTCTGTGTAGAAGGTGAGTCCATGGAGGACCACACGGGCAGAGGCATCTAGGCAGGGAAAGCAGAGCCAAGTGCACTTCATTGAGAACGAAGCTCCATCTCCGCACGGAGCTGTGTGAGGTCTCATGGCAGTCTCTGCAGGCAAGTTGACCCCACGGGGTCAAGGATTTAGGGATCAGAGATTTTCGTTCTTTCTTTCAGCTGGTCATTGCCCATAAGAGGAACCACCCACCCCATAGTCCTTGAATTTGTCAGATTGTCCCTGCTGTTCTTCAGTGGCTCCCGGAGGCCTTTGGATTGAAAACCAGGTTCCTCCACATGGCTATTATTCGGAGCCCCATCTGCCTCTCCAGTCTCATGTCCCACCCCCATTTTCTTTTTTTTTTTTTGCAGTGCCTCATCCCCAGCCAGACCAAGCCACTCAGCATGCTGACTGCTGTCTTCTCCAGTGCCTGCCCCTCCCCCGCTCCTGTGCTTTTGCACTCCATCCTCTTTGTCTGCAGACACAGCCTTTCGGATGTGCTCCACCTTGGCCCGGTAAGACCCGTGGTCTCTTGACCCCTCTCCCACAGGGAAATGGAAACTTCCCCTCAGGCACCCTTGTGGACCGTCCTGTACCGCAGGCCTGAGGGAGGGCATGTGTGTTGGATCAATAACAGGCAGGTGTCTGCTGGAGCTGCTGTGGTTTGAGCGCAGCCGGTGCAGTGACCGCAGCAGAGCATCCCGGGCCCAGCGAGGAGGTGGGGTGGGGGCTCAGAGAGAGGGTCCGAGTGAGTAACATCCCGGTGCTGCCTCACTCCACCAAGGCCCAGCCACTGGTGAAAAGCCTGCCTTGGGACCTGTTCAGGGCTCGTGTCAGGAGCAGCCACATACCTCACTTGGCCTTTGAAGGCCTCTGGGCTCCGATTACTCCAGGGAACAGGCTGCATAACAAAACTCACGGGTAAAGCCAGAGCTCACACTTCCCTTGGACAGTGTGAGTTTTTTCTCTCTCTGAGGTCTTTAAGAAGTGTAATACTTTTGCGTGGGTAGCAATAGAATCTTAGGGGCATAAGGGACTCCATCTTTTTGAGCCTGACCAGTGGTGGGCAACTTGCCGCCAGTTTGTGAAGCTCTGTCCTTATTTTGACCTGACTTCCTTCCATTGGTTTTGAGCCTAAATATACAGGTGGCTGGAAATGACATTAACTTTTGTTTTTGGACAGCCACATTCTATTATCATTTTTTACTGGGCTTATTACCAAATAAAGCCTCTAGGACTATTTTCAGATGTGATTAAATCAGGCCTCTCATAGCGTTAATATACAGATAACTGAGAACAAAGTAAGTACAGGACTTGACAAGTAACCTATGAAATGTTGTCATGTTGTTTTATGCCTGTCCTCTAGTTTGTTCCAGCATTTTAAGAGTTAAACCAGGGGCTAGAGATGTTGCAAGTGGGCAGGGGGTGGCGGGACAGAGCCAGGAACCACTGCGGTGTCCTCCAGGAAGGTGAGGATGTGGAATTCTGGAAACTGGGGAGGAGACAGGGAAGTGGGGCCGAACTGGCCCTTGGGGCGAGGAGCAGGGAGGCTGTGAGGTTGCACATAAACCTGGAGCAGAGTACCCAGAAGAGGAGAGTTTGCAGGCATTGAGCACAGGTGGGCCAAATGGGGACGCAGAGCCAGGCCGCCGTGGGAGGACGCCTAAGCCCCAGTGGGGAAGTGCACCTGAAGGCATCACCAAGGCCAGTCCCAGACCCAGACACGACCTAAGGGGGCAACGAGATGGGAATGGGGACACGAGTCACATAACCCACCTGTGATGGACTATCCCGCCCTGATGATAAAGGGTGTTTCCAAAGAGTTTTAATGATGGATTTCTTTTTTAAGTTGAAACTGAAAATCCTACTGTTGATCCTAATTATATAGTAAACATCTATGGTGTATGTGTGTGTTCTGTATATGTGAATAAATGAATGAATATTCTGAGCATACGTTCTGCGTTGAGACAGAAAAGAATTAATTAAAAAGTTAACGTTGGCCCTGGCTGGTGTGGCTCAGTGGGCTGAGCACCAGCCTGTAAACCAGAAGGACGCAGGTTCAATTCAGCTCAGGGCATGTGCCTGGACTGTGGGCCAGGTCCCCAGTTGGGGGTGTGTGAGAGGCAATCTGCCTTGGAGATCATATGCTACTTCTATAATTAGAAACTATGGTGACTATTATCAGAACTACAGCTCCCAGGAACTGGGGCACAACGAAGAAGTACAGTGATAGGATTCCTGCTTAACACTTACACTTCTGAGCTGACTCCTTGTAAGGCAGGTAGCCCTCCTCCTCCGTGTGGTTTGTGCATTCATCGGTCCTTCAGCTGCTTATCAGACACTCAGCATGGCCAGGCACTCTGCTGGCGTGGGAGGACAGTGTGCTGTTGTCACTGCTACGATGGCCGCCTGTGATGTACCAGGTCCCGACAGCCCGGTAGGTCCCTAGAAAGCTACCAGGGTCGGGGTCATTTTCACATGATCTTCCGTATATCCCATCCCCCAGCCGCTGTCCTTGTTCTCACAAAGCTCACAGCATCCTAGGGAGACAGACAAGTATCCAGAAAAGCACATTCCACTGGCAATTTCTTATCACTATAGAACTGGCAAGATTCTGCCATGGCCCATCAAGAGTTTGAGAATGTTGTCATCCCAAGTTTGCTGTCCTTCACAGCTGTGTGTCATTGTCACAGTTGATAAATGTTCTCAGTGTCTTCATCCCAATGGCCCAAGGAGCAGCCTACCAGGAGGGTCCTTGGGGTGGACGGCTTCTCACCTTCCCCATTCAGCCCCTGTGAGTGAATTGCCCCCAGGCCCTGTTACCTGTCATGCCTTCCCTCTCCCCACCTGCCACCCCACCACCAGCTCAGGCCTCGTCTGCAGCCTGAACAACCACTGCGGTCTCCGAGCCAGTCCCCTGGCTTCTCGTGTCTGCCTCCTCCTACCCATCTTCCATTCCAGATCCAGCACTGTCTTTTAAACAGACCTCCGGCTGGAAGATCATTCAGCAATAAAAAGGAACAAACTGCTGATTCATGCTCCCACATGATAAATCTCAAAACACAGTGCTAGGTGAAAGAAGCCGGAAGCCAAGGAGTGCGCGTTGTATGATTCCATTTAGAGGAAATGTCCAGAAACGGCGACGGCACAGAGGCAGAAAGCAGATCCGTGTTGCCTGGGGCCGCGGGTAGGAATGGGGATTGACTACTAGTGCACCTGTGGGGTGGTTTGGGGTGACAGAAACGTTCTAAAGCTGGATTATGTAACGGTGACACAACTCTGCAAACTTACTACGAATTACTGTATCGTACACTTAACAAAATTTGGCACGTATTAGGGCAAAGGAGGGACTGATGAGCATGGATGTGCTCTGGAAGGTTCTAGTATATTCCACTGTGTTTTTGTGTGAGGTCATCATGGTAGACTTATTCATGAGATGAATATTATACTGATTCTTTATATGAGAGAAGAATTTTTTAACTAAAGAGGCATAAATGTATTCTCATTTCAAAGAGATTGTTACTATCTGCTTAACAACTTTCGTGAACTCTGTGGTTGTCTGACAGAGTTGAGGGGCCCTCCCGTGGCATTTGGTGCCTTCCCACCCTGTCTCCAGTTATTTCTTAAGAACCTGGCACTCCAGTCACACTGGAGTCACACGTTTGGTGCCTCCATTCACCCTTCATCTCCACCTTGTGTCCTGGACAAACTTCCACTCATCTTTCAAAGCCCAGCTCACATGGCTTAGCGGGATTGATGGTACTTTTATCTTTTTATCCTCACCTGAGGACATTTTTTTATATTGCTTTTAGAGAAAGGAAGCGGGGGAGACAGAGAGACAGAGAGACATCCATCTGCTGCCTTCTCGTATGTGCCCTGACCTGCAGCTTTGCAGCCTTTTGGTCCACGGGATGACACTTTGACCAACTGAGCCACACTGGCCAGTGCTGGTGATCCTTTTCTCTCTGTTCTCATATCCCCTCCATTACAGCACATTTTGCATTGTAATGCAGCCACTTGCCTCTCTCTCTTGTACTAGAGTATGAGCTCTTGAGTGGAGAGACTGTCTTTTTCATCTGTGCATTCCCAGGGCACACAGTGAGTACTCGATAGCTGCCTCATTCACTCAAAGTAGTCCATTCAGAGCTGCACTTCTCAGCCTTGGCGCTATTGACATGTTGGACCGCATAATGCTTTGCTGTGTTGTGGATGTCCTGTGCATCATAGAAACTTAAGCAGCATCCTTGGCCTCTACTCACCACATATCAGTGGCACCCCGACACATAACCTAATTGTGAGAACCAAAAATGGTCCGCAGATCTTGCCAAATGTCCCGTGGAGAGAACCACGGGTGTAGAGCTTTCTCTGTGCTTAGGATCTCTGTTGTGCTCCTTGGAAAACATGCTGGGACCAAGGACAGAGCCCTGCAGCCCACTCCTAGTTACTACTTGCCCAGCTGCCCTCATGACTGAGGTTGCTGTTCCAAGGTGGAGCCCAAACCCAGCCCTGCTGACTCACAGGCATCTACCAGTTTAGAATCTCTGTGAAGCCCCAAAGCCTGCAGGGCCTTTACATGAGTGTTGATTTCTCTTAACTGCGTGTGTCTTCGCCTTTCATGTTCTAAACCCTTTGCCTGACAGGAACGGCAGGAGTAAGACGGGAGTCCAGCAGTTCTGCTTTCTCCTGCCACTTGGGAATAGGCCACAGGCTCTGGCTTGTCCTCTCCTCCTTCTCCCTTTCATTAACAAAGCCCTTTCAGATGGAGGTGGGGTCCAGGTTCTTGGCAGTTGCAAACAAAGAACTGAACTGACCACACAGATATTGTAAAGCGAAGCAAGTGGAAATGTATGAAGGAAAGTACACTTCCCAAGACAGCAGTGTGGCTCATCTCTGGCCAGGGAATGGCTTTTCTCTATTGAACAGTTACAGGCTTTATAAAGTTTTTACTTAGGCTCCTACACATGCCATTTCCCACAATGCTCCTTGACTGCCCACTTGGGGAGGATTATTATCAGGTGTCACAAGGCGATTCTTGGAAACCAGGAGCTGACTGATGACAGCTGCAGTGTCTCAGGACTTCCTACTCCATCTCCTGCCTCACGTTGTCCTTCGGATGGTCACGAGCTTCTGTTCATTCCGGAGTTTGACCCCCTGACACCCGGCGTACAGGCTGGGGTGCGCGGGAACCTTTGTTCTCTGTCTTGCCGTGGCTACTCCTCTGCCTGTTGCTTTAAATACTTGCTCCCCTCCTCCACCGAGGGGTGCATCCTGGAAAACCACAGCATTTCTGTAGTTGCTTCTGGGGAATTACTTGTATAGTCTAAGGGTTTTAAAAGCTTCCCATCTGTCCTGAGCCGTCCTCCTGTTCTTAGAGTTTCCAGCTATGCCTGTCCTGAAATCTATGTCCTAATGGCTATAAATAACACTCGTTTTAATATTAAATATTTATATACTAGTATAGACAGATTCAAACACAGGCTGTCCAACTCCAAAGCCTGTAGGTTTATCTGCTCTACTACTGTGTCTCCAGTTTCCCAGATTTATATTCTTGGTTATCACATTATCTTAGTTTGAGTCCCTCCAGACATAGAGCCTGAGAGAAGGATTTGAGTGTAAGTGCTTTTTTGGGAAAGCAATTCCAGGAAACATTGATAGGGGAGCAGACAAGTGAGGCAAGAAAGAAAGGAAACTCAGGGTGGGGGTGGGTGTCATCATTTCAGTTACCACCCTGGGCAACAGAAACTGAACCCAGTGGAGAGCCCAGGGGGCACTAGAGAGCACACCAGAGAAGCAAAGGGAGTTGGGGTCCATTCACCACCCTCCTCTTCCCTGGTGGTGAGGGCTGCTTCCGAGGGCATCACTCTGCCTCTCCAGGCGGGGGCGCACAGTCTGTGGTGCTCAGGGACGCAGGAGGATATGGGCACTCCCCTAGTCCACATTCGTATTCTGAGTTGATGGTCATGTTCTCACTTTTCTTTCTCTCCCATTTCCACAGCCAGTTCCTTTTTGACCACCGTTAAGTCCGTACAAAGAGTTATTCTTTTTCTTCCACTTTCTGTTTGATTAAATTGTCAACAGAATCAGACTCTGCACTTAGGGCAATGGAGGATGAAGCTTCTCGGGTGTCTGGGGATTCTCGTTGGCCCTGTGCCTGCTTCTGTGCAAATGTGGTGATGCCTGTTAGCAAGTGCTCATCATCTCTTCCCTGTGGGCTGGGCAAGGGTGAGGAGAAGGGTATGTAGTGAACACGGGCGTCCTGCTGCTCCCTGCTCATCCCCACAAGGCAAGCAGAGGCATTTGGGCTACTTTGTGCGGGGAAGCAAACGCAGGAAACACCCACCTCCACATGGGCGGTGTTGGCCCACTGCACTCATCCCTCCTGCCCCTTAGAAGTTCCACCATGTCTCACCCCCAACAAGGGCCCTGCCCCTATGACAAGGGCTGGTGTCACAGCCTGGGAAGACTATGAGGCCCTAAGTGAACACCTGCTGTTTTTCTTTGCAAAGATTCTTTTTTGTAGAACTAAGTGACTCTTCTTCATTCCATCTGTCTCTTGTAGGGAGGTAAAGAATGGCTCCACTGGTCCCGAACCAGGGTGATCACATGACTAGGCTCAACCTATCAAAATGCCTTACCCCGTGGATTAGTCACAGGTGTCTAAGTCACAAGCAACACTGCTCAGAGTTCTTTCCTGAATGGACGTGCAGAAATTTGGAGAGAGAAAAATGCCTTTGCCCCCAGGTTTGCTGAGAGATAACTAGAGATGCCTTTGACAGATGAATGTGGCTGCCAGCCTCTTCCTTTGGCCCCTGTTCTTGGCCCTTTGAACGCAGAGCGATGACTGCGGGTGATCACAGTGAGGCTGTGGAGGGAGCCGTACTCAGGGCATTCATCCTAGCAGCCGTGCGCAGTAAACCAGGGTCGATGCAGCAATAGGAGCATTTAAAAGCAATGGACCAGATATTCACTTAGGAATATGGTGGGTCTTAAAACCACAGCCTTGTGGGCCCGCAAAATAAAACTAAACACAAGTGGAGGCGGTTAGACAAGACAGTCTCCGGGTTCCCTCTCCATCCTCCCGTGGCCGTGAGTTGCTTCCACTGGGTGAGATCCGACTCCACCAGGCTTCCCTGCTCGGCCTCATGCAAAGTTTCAGCTTCTCAGAGTGGAGAGAACTGGATTTCAAATCCCAGATTTGCCATTTGCTGATTGTGGGGGCCTTGGATGAGCCACCTAACTTCCTCGTGCCTCAGTTATCCAATCTGAGAAACAAGGATAATAAGCTTCATAGCGTGCATTGGGAAGGCTCGGCTCACAGTAAGAGCTTAAGGAATGATGAGCAATTCTCTCGCTCTGGGGGTGGGTGGCACTTTTCTGGGCCAGGAGAAAGCATTGTATCCAATGGTAGGAACAGAGGAATGTCAGTAAGGAGGACAGATCTGGATATTGTCTTAAAGGGAAGTGGTGCCCTCCACAGCCCATCCACTCCTGCTGGGTGTCCCCCAGGCTCCCACGGCCCTGGGTCAACCTCACACCTGAGGCAAGGCACTCGTCACTCCAGGCTGTGGCTGGTGGGCCCAGGGCTGCTCTCCCTTCCTCTGAGAGCACTCGTTTTCTGAGGCTCGTCTCCTCAAAGACCTCAGCCTGCAGCCCTCTTTTTCCTTCCTCTCGTCACCCCTCCAGCTGTCAGTTCAGCAGCATAGCCCAGAGAACATGCGACTCAGCTGCTACGATGTGCAGTGGGCATGGGTCCAGCCTGGCGGAAGACAGACACCTATGCTGATGTGCACAGCCCTGGGGTGAGGGAGCAGAGGTGCCATGGGGACACGAGAGAGCCACTTGACACACCTGAGGTGGGCTCCGGAGGTCTGGAAGGCTTCAGGAACCAATGGTTAACTGAAGGGTGAGCAGAGGGGGATGAGAGAGGCGGGAAAGGGGGATACACGGGACAGAGTGCACACACAGATGGAATAGCTTGTGTGTCAGTGCAGAGGCAAGAGAGCCACGTAAAGCTCCCAAGGGTTGGGGGAAAGTGACAGGGTAAGTGGCCGGAGCCATGGCTGGGCCACGTGCTGGGGCAAAGCTGTGCTTGGCCTGGGAAGCCATGTCAAGAGGCTTGGGTTTGCTGTTGAGGGGACGGGAATCAGGGAAGGGTGTTAAGCAGGAGTCTCAGGAGATTTCTGTTTTAGAAAGGGGTGGGGCTGCTGTGGACACACTGGTTTTCAGAGGGAAAGGGTGGAAGGAAGAAACCTGGTCAGGGGCCTGTCTTGGTCATCCAGGTAAAAGCTGCACCAGGGATGGGGAGGGAGGGAGATGGAAGAAGGATGTGTGGGGGAAACTGAGGCCTCCAGCCGACAGCCAGCACCCTGGCCCCATAAGGTGAATGAGGCCATCTTTCTTCCTCTAGTCCCAGCTGGGCCACTCCAGCCAACACATGGGGAGCGGAGCCATGCTTTATCCCCTTGGAAACCCAAATTCTGTCCCGTAGAATGATGGGTAATGAGTGATTGTTGTTTGAAGGCCCTAGGTTTCAGGGTAGTTTGCGATTCAGTGGTAGATCAGTAAAACATCGTGGCCGCACCACCAGGGAAGTGCCATGGCTTGTGGTCCAGTAGGGTGGCTGCCCATGCATTGGACAACCTCAGAGGGGATGGCCTTCCTGCCAACTACCACAGGATTAAATGCAGCCCTTCCCCCCCCCACGGTGAGGTTCTGTTCCGTCCTCTCTGATCCCTTCAGTGCCAATTGATCTCTACTCCTGGAACGGAGACTTCCAGTGCTACTACCTCTTAAGTGTGTGCCCATAGAGAGAAATGATATGCTGTCAAAGGAGCAAAGGAAGCCAGCCTTTTGCAGAGACATCATCGTGGTGTTCTGCTCCGGGCAGACTCCTAGCGTGTGATTTCCTTCTATGAGAGCCAGTTCAGGGCGCTCCAGCATCACAGGCTCCCTATTCATCTGATTATGTTCATGACATGCCAGTGAGAAATAAAAGTTATTTTATTTTAATCACACAGTTGCTGCAGATAAACTGAATGACCTGGGCAGAGTGCTGGCTGTACCAGTTGCTATGACCGCCAGGGCCAGGGCCACTCGTGGGCGGTGCTCCTCCAGGGCTGAAGAACACGTGGCCTGCTGTCATCCTGGACATGGGTCTGCCTCCCCACTGCCCTAGAAATCCTTAGCAGGATTAAAATCCATGAGCACAGGACCCTGGACTTGTCGCAAGGCCTGGGTTCAGCCTCTGTATTAGCTGTGTGATATTAGGCTGGCTGCTTGGCCTCGCTGGTGATTTGGGCTCCTCATCTGTGAAATGTCCAGAAATCCTTGTTGTGACAACTGAATGAGGAAATGAATGTGAGATTTGCACACCAAAAAGTACCATATATGCAGACTGGTGGCATCACCTCGGCCATTATTTCAGAGTAACCATAACATGTCAGGGGTACCTGGGAGAGGCGCCCTAGACTGAGCACTGAAGTGCCATGGAAATCAAACACGATTTTTTCTCTTTAGTTTCTTGTGTTTTAAGCAGAGCCAGTAGACTCTGCCCCATCAGCTTCGCAGATCTAGTGTGAGACTCAAATCAAACAACAGCTGGGGAAGCCCTTAGGCAAAGCATTAAGCTGTACAAATGTAGGATACTTTACAGAATCACTTCTTTTCTTAACTCTGTTGTTTGTGAGGGTTTTTTGTTTGTTTGTTTGTTTGTTTGTTCATTTGCCAATCTTCCTATTTCTCTGATTTTCAGTATTATAGAGAATTTTCCCCAACACTTCCTAAAACAATCAAGAAGATTTGGGCCAGTTGGTTTTTTGGAAGGAAAGAAAAAAAACCCATTATTGAGTATTCATGGTATTTTAGGCTTTCCAATACATTAGCTCATTTAACAGCCTTTTAAGACTGGTGTCATTTGTCTCTGTTTTCACAAAGGAGGAAACTGGGGCCCAGTGTCTGCTCAACGTCCCAGAGCAGGAACTGAGCTCAGGTCTGTCTATCACACCACACAAGAAACTCAATACCACCATTTTCTTCTCATCAGAGGTAATCTCAACTTACTCACATTTTCACTGCTCCTTCCCCATTTTGACCCTTTTCATCACAATTGATACCCCTTTAGTTACGATTAATTTATGAATTCAAGTGTCATATGAAGGTACTGACAGTCTAAGCAATCAGTCGTGACAGAAATATGACGAGCTGGGTTGTGAGGTGGTAAAGCCTTCCCGTAATGCCTTACGCCCATGCTCCTCTGCACCGCAGAACCGCGTGGGAGAGCCACGGTCTCTGTATGGAATGTGTAAGAACGTGGGAACATTTTCTTTTTAAGCAAAGGATGGGTTGATCATGTCAGGAAGACAATAGGTTTGCGTATCTCCTGGGCTCAAGAGAAACTAGCAAGTAGCGCCCTCTTACCTTGCAGGAGAATAAGGCAAATAAACACCCAAACAGCTCCTTTATTAATTGTGACCTAGATATTTGGTATTTTTGATCCCGAAATTCAGACCTTGATAGATGTATCCATCCAGAAATATTGGCTCGGGTGTTTTTGCTCTGGGCGGAGTGTAACAGAGGGTGTGCTTCTGTAGGGCAGACTGTTCCCGAGAGAAAAGGAAGGAGGCTGGACTGCACATAGCAAGTTTCTCTCTCCTCCTTTCTAACTCACCAACCTGAGGGAGGCCAAAAGTATTACCAAAAATGGTGCCCCTCCATGTAGAATGAGATCTGAGTGCAGAATAAACTTTTCCTCCTAACAATGACATTGGGTTTTGAGAAAAACTGTAAGACTAGCTAGAGCATTGTAGAACTTTCTAGAAAATATTAATTGTTGAAGAGAATGGCAGTCTAAAATGAGTCTCTTAGCTTGATAAAACAGGAATCAAGGAATAGAAGAAGGGTAGAAAAAGTATTTCACCTTTCTCAGAAATTACCACTTAATAACTGCCAAAGACTGAATAGGCAGTGAAAAATGGTTGAGACAGAAGATACCAATTTTGAACTCCTCTTGGAAGTCCTTGTAAAAAGAAAGCCTAAGCTTGATTCTGAAGGCTGTACTAGAAAAAGGAGGAAACACCTTTGACCCAAACTTCATTTGACTCTTGTTTCAAGTGGTGAGCCAGTCTATCCCATGTAGAAAAATTCTACCAGGAGAATTTATGGCATAGTTTTTATGCTCAATGATTGATTTTTGTCTGAGTGTTTGTAAAAGCAACTACAGTGACATCTGGTAATGATGAACTGGGTACTTGGGTACTTTGAATTAGTTCTTCCACTTAGCACAGTAAAAAAAGAAGAGACAAAATAGTATTTTAAAAACTCTCCTTGAAGACTAATCAGCTGACATAATGGTGAATAGTATTGATAAAGAACAGAAATCTGTAGAGGTAAATTCAGAATCTGGGCCTTTCAGAATATGTTCTTTAACCACAATTGAATTAAATTAGAAATCAATAATGATAAAGCATTAAGAAAAAATTCCACATATTTGAAGTTAAACAACATAGTTCTATATATTCTATGGGTCAAAGAAGAAGTCCTAAGAAAATTAGAAAATGTTTTAGACTGTAGGGCATGAAAATGCAACATCTTAATTTGTGGGTTTAGCTAAAAGAGTGTTTAGAGGGAAAGGCATAACCTTAAATGCCTTACACTAGAAAAGATGAAAGATCCAAAATAATGCCCAATGTGACCATTTAAACAGCTGGGGGAAAATGAAAAAGAAAGCACAAAGTAAGTAGAATAAAAAAAAAACTGAAGACAAAAGCACAAATCAGTATAGAAAAGACCAAATAATACAAATATCAACCAGACCAAAAGTTGTTTTCTTAAAAAGAGGAACACAATTGCTTAATCATTATCTAGACTGATTCTGTCTATAAAATTATAGATGGAAGAGAAATGGCCAGTATCAAGACTCAACGGACAGACACCAGCAGCATGGCAGAGTGAGAGGACCTCCAGGTCTCTCCCATTGAAGTCACAACAGCTGGACAGCTGGCACATACCCACATCGAGAGACCTGCACGTTGAGACATGAGAAGGTATACAGGAGTGAACAGGGCAGGTGGGACGGATGGGAAGGTCAGACATGGAAGACTTGCAGAGTCTGGTACTCCCCGTGACCCCAGTGGATGCAATAACAATGAAGGGTCTGGGGGCAACCGCCACAGGGCAAACTGAAGGGGCAGAGACAGAACCAGGCCTGGGTGGCTGACACATGTGGGGGCGAGGCCAAGGTCAGGAGCAGAGAAGTGGTGCGAAGGGTTGCAGCTTCCACAGCGAGCCAGCACCAGACTAGAGATTCTGCAAGGCTGAGTGTTTGATCTCAGAACACAAGAATACACGTTCTTCTCTAGTGCGCACAGAATATTCTCAAGGATAGACGATTTCTTGGGCCAAAAACTAGCCTCAGCAAATTTAAGAAGATTGAAATCATGCCAAGCACATTCTCCTAACCACAATGCTTTGAAATTGGAAAGCAATTGCAACAAGAAAAGCTGGAAAATCCATAAATATGTGGAGACTAAATACTATGTTATTAAAATGACTGGGCCAAAGGAAAAAAAGATATTAAAAGATGCATAGAGACAAATGAGGACAGTGATAAGAACATATCAAAAATCTGGGGATAAGCAAAAAATGGTAATAACAGAAAATGCCCTACCTCAAAGAACAAGAAAAATCTTGAATAAACAACCTAACATTCATCTTAAAGAACTACAAAAAGCAGAACAAATGAAGCCCAAAGTTAGTAAAGAAGGAAATTATACAAATTAGAACAGAATTGAATAAAATAGAGAAAAAAGACAATAGGAAAAAATTCATCAACAAAGAGGTGGTTCTTTGGAAAGACTAATAAAATGGACAAACTTCTAGTTATACTCACTGAGGAAAAAAGAGAAAAGACTCTAATAAACAAAATCAGAAATAAAAGAGAAGTTACGATGACCACCACGGAAATACAAAGAACTACACAAGAATACCGTGAGAGGCCACATGACCAAGGTCGATAACTGGAAGAAATGGACAGGTTCTCAGAAACATATAACTGTCCTAGACTGAATCATGAAGAACTGGGAAATCTAAATACATCAGCAATTTTCAACCATTTTCCTGGTAAGTGATGGTGATGTTGTGGAGAAAAAGGAACCCTCTTATACTGCTGGTGGGAATGTAAGCCATTATGGAAAACAATGTGGAGACGCCTCAAAAAATTAAGAATAGAGCTACCATGTGACCCAGTAATTCCTCTTCTGGTATCTACCCCAAAATTTGAAAACATTTATTCATAAGAATATATGTACCCTTATATTCACTGAAGCATTATACAAGGTAACCAAGGCATGTAGACCACCTAAGTGTCCTTTGATGCATGATTGCTTAAAGAAGTGGTATGCATATATCTACACTGAAATACTACTGAGCCATAAAAAGGATGAAATACTGACATTTGCAAGAATGTGAATGGATCTTGAGAGTATCATGCTAAGCAAAATTGCATGGAAAAGAACAAGAACGATATGATGTCTTTCATGTGAGATGTAAAATAGAAGGCAACAAATGAATAAATAAAACACTCATGGACACAGACAGCAGAAAGATGATTATCAGAGGAGGTTGGCAGAGGGTGAAGAGGGTGAAGAGGGTCAAACTGATGGTGGCAGAGGAAGACGAGACTTTGATGGTGAGCATGTGAGGCAATGCACAGATGATGTATTACAGAATTAATACTTGAAATTTATATAAGGTCATTAACCAATGTCACCCTGATAAACCTAAATTAAAAAAAGATGTTATGACTACAGATACTACAGATATTAAAAAGTTAGTAAGATAATAGAAGTAAAAAGTGAATTTAGAAAAGCCGTAGGCAATTATATAAAAATTTATTGTAATTTTATGTACTAGTGGCAAACATTGGAAAATAAAATACATTCATTTAATACAAAGTCAAAAACACAAAACACTTGATATTAAGTAAAATAAAAACATGCCCATTGAAAATTAAAGAACTTTGCCAAGAGAAATTAAACATCTAATTAATAAATATATATACTATGTTCATGGATCCTAAGACTCAACATTGTTAAAATGTCAATTCTCTCCAAATTGGGATATTGGATCCATAGATCAATCTAAATCAAAACAGTCTTTTCAAAACCAGAAATGGACAATCTGATTTTTCAAATTTGAATTTGCAAAGAACCATTAATAGCAAATACGATTTTAAAAAGAAGAAAAAATAGTTGAAGGACTGTATGAAGCTGTAACAAACAAGACAGTGTAGTGTGTGCACACATAGATCACATATAGATCAGCAGAACAGAGGAGAGTCTAGAAATGGACCCATTCACATATGAGCAAATGATTTTTTGACAAATAGAGAAAAGGTAGTCTTTGCAACAATTGGTGTATACATATGTCAACACTCATTCCACTATACACTTAAAACAGGTTCTTATATTTAAAAATATAGAATATTCTTACAAATCAATGAAAAAATAAACAAGCAAACAACCTTTAATGGAAAAATGAGCAGGAGAGTACAGCAGACATTCAAAAAAATGGCCAGCAAATACATGCAGATGTGCTGAACCTCATTACCAAGACAATGTGATTCAAAACCCAAATGAGCTTCCCCTGCCAATCCACCAGCGTGGACAGAATGAAAGACTGCCCTGGCTGGGCGCCTCAGTTGGTTGGAGCGCTGTCCCAGACACCAGCAGGTTGTGGGCTCCATTCTCGGTCGGGGCACCGACGGCAGCCAACTGAACCTCCTCCCTCTCTAAAGTCAGTAACTGCCATATTTTGCCATGTATAATGTGCACCTTTTTGCCCAAATTTCTGAGGGAAAAATAAGGATGCACATTATACATGGGTAGTACTAATTCCATATCTATATGAATGTTTTAAATTCTTATATTTAGGCTTATGTGTTACAAGTATAACTCTAGAAGGCAAAAATGATATCTGTACATTCAAAAACAAATGCTAAAATTCCTTTATAATACAAAAAACAAATATCTAAATGTAAATAAATAAAGAATTTAATTACAAAATTAAAATGAAAGATTTTCCCCCTGTAAATTTGGGCCAAAAATGTGGGTGTGCGTTATACACGGCAAAACGTGGTATATCCTCAGGTGAGCATTAAAAAGTGAAAAGATTGGTTATGCTAATTATGATGCTGGTGGAAGTGTGAAGTGGCAAAACCACTTTGAAAAACAATCTGATTTTATTTACTAAACTTGAAAACACACATACTCACTGACTCAGAAATTCTGTCCATAAGTGTGTACACAACCAAAATGCAAACCCATGTGCACACGAGACATGTGCAGGGATATCGACGGCAGCACAATGCATGACGATGGGTTGTGATGGTCAGCACGACGGCCAGCACGAACGCTCGTGAACGGTGCAGTAAATAAACTGCGAGCCACTCAGACAAAGAAATTCTCACAGCAAAGAAAGCGAATAGGCTACAGTTTCAACGTGGGCGAATCTTGCAGACACCGTGCTTAAACAAAACCAAACACAAAATAAAACACCGGATGATTCCACTCGTATATTGTTCAAAGAAAACAGGCGAAACTAAACCACAGTGTGTAGGGACATATGCTTAGTTGTAAAAGGCGAAAGATTTATACGATCTGAAGAGAAACCAGAGTATGACATATGCTTAGTTGTAAGAACTTTGTAAAGAAAAGCGAGGCAGTGCTTATGTGGAAGTCTGTGGGTCAGTCAGCATTCCATCAGGGGAGTGGGACCCTGTGAATATTGTGTAATGCAGGATTAATTACTTAGACCTTATGTGGTTGTGGGAGAAGCTGGGGGAGTTGAAGGGACAGAAAAACTACTAACCAAACCCACGAAGCACTGTTTGCCAGAGCTTTCTAGGAGATCCAGGAAGCAGGTGTACCAGCTGCTGGACTGGGGCTAGTGGAGGCGGGATTCTGCAGAAGGCTAGTGTGTCTGAATAGCTGCCATATTTGAGTGTGCAGCTGAATGTCTGGTAGTGAGCTGGGGTCGCTGTTCAGCAGGCAGGGGGAAAGGACAAGTTGGGGTCCACGGGGATCTCTGCATTTGTCTGCCACCACATCTATGACGACTTTCAGAAAGTCACTACTTTCTGCTATTTCACTTCGGCCTTCCAAATCTTGCACCAAAAAAAAAAAAAAAAAAAAAAAAAAAAAAAAAAAAAAAATTGGAGGGGGGAGGAGGGAAAATTTTGAGTTGTTGTACATGCAAGTCAGGGAGCCCAGGAAGCCCAATTCCAGTGAGCAGGGTGATGCTGGTGATGCAGAGAGGCACAAGGAAACCTCTGGGAGGCTGTCGACATCCTATTTCTTTGCCTTGGTGGTGGCCACAGGGATGCTCACTTTGTAGCTGCACACCCTCTTTTTGTGAACTGAACGTATGTGATATTACAAAGTCAAAAAGCTAAAACAAGCCACTGTAACCCGTCTCTTTTCCCACCCCACCTTCTACTCCGAAGTGACTAGGCTGTTCTGTGCTGGCTCTCTCAGCAGAGGGGATGAGCGCACAAATACAAAGAAAGAAAGAATTCCTCCTCCCTCCAGGGCTCTGCATTTCAAAACTTAAGCCTTTTGGCTACTGGAAACTGCACCCACTATACTGCAGAGACAAATGTCAGCAGTGGACTTGAATTAGAAGAAAACCCATCACAGACACTACTTGGGTAGGTTGGTACCAAAGTGCACAAGCCATGTAGCCAGGGCACGGGGCAGAGGGAGGAGCAGCATTGTTCGGGCTGGCCAGGGTCCCACACAATCGACTCTCAATTGTGAGTGATGATGTCTGAGCAAGGGTCATGTCAGACTTTCTGAAGCTTGACCACCCGCTTTTGAACCAGCTTTATGTACTGAAAGGAGTGCAGTTCTATCCACTAAGGCTGGGCTGGGGTCTTCATTCAATCAAGGAAGGCACCTCTGGGTTTAAAGCTGGTGCAGTGCTGCATGTGGGTGAGTGTGATTAGGTCCCAGGGCCCAGCTCCTCTGAGCTGAGCCTTTGTCCGTCTCAGGGTGAGCAATGGGCAGTGTGGTCCAGTCCACTTGGGCACTGACAGAGTCCTCTTTTGCCATCCCTTGCCTCCCGCTCCATCCCACGACCGCCCAGTCTCCATGCCCAGGTGTCTCTGGGGATCATGGTAACTGGTACTAGGACCAGGTAGAGGACATCATACAAAACTACTTGCAGCAGATACAAATTATTTGGAAGAAACATCGTGGGTAGGGTAAGACTTTTGCCATCCCTGTCCTCCAACCTCCAGGTAAAAAAATCCCCCCCGGGCTGGGGCCCCGCAGAGAGTGCTGGGAGATGTGGGGTTATTAAGCTACCATGTCTCAGCTCCTAACAACTCTTCTGTAGTTCGCTTCACAATGGCGAAGCTATGACTTCGAGACTGTGTTTGTTGCCCCTGATTCCCCATGAGGTGCTGCTGATAGGGAGCACTGAAGGCAGATGGAGGATGGACGTACATGCCCCTTCTGTGAGCTCGCTGGTCTTGCCAGCTTTATTCTGGCAGCAGAGCTGGTCAGTTTCCAGAGTTTCTTGATGTTCCCACGATCAACCAGCCCATCGCTCTGTATCAGGGTAACTTCGAGAGGCCTGTCCTCTGAGCTCATGTGGTACAACAGCATTTAGCTCATACCCCTTCTCAGAGATCCGAGTCCCAGCTCTGTGAGACCCCTCCTCCAGGGCCTCAGCTCCGATAACTTCTTTGTTAGCCCAGCCCTAGAAGTGGGAGCTGTTTTCTGCAGTTACATGTTTGTGTACCATCATTGTTCCTTGTCTGACTTTTCAGTCCTTTATCACCTATTCTGTGCAGCCAGTTCCCTGTGTTAAATCCTCTTGTCGACTGCTAATGGCTATAGGATTTCTTATTCGGGGTGAGGAAAATGTTCTGGCCCCAGAGAGTGGTGGTGGTTGTACGACCTCTGAATTTACTAAAAACCACTGAATAGTACATTTCAAAAGGGTGAATTTAATGATCTGTGAATTATATCTCATTAAATCAATCCTCTGTTAAATTACTGGACTGGCTCCTGATTGATGCAGCATTAACCAAGGGGAGAGTGGTGGTTCATTCCATGTGTCATCTCGGCTGGGCCGCCGTGCCCAGATATGTGGTCAGACCTTATTCCGGTGTTTCTGTACGGCTGCTTTGGCTGAGATGAGCATTTAAGTTGGTGGGCAGACTGCCCTCCGCAATGTGTGTGGGCTTCATCCAGTCCGTTGAAAGCCTGAATAGGATGAGAAGAGCGGTCTCCCCAAGCGAGAGAGAATTCTCTAGTAGACTGCTTTTGGATTTCATCGGTAATATCTCTTCTTAGCTCCACAGAAGATTTCTTTCAGACTTGAACTGGAACATCAGCTCTCTTGGGTCTTCAGCTCACCATCCCACCCTGCAAATTTTAGACTTTCCAGCTTCCATAACGATGTGAGCCAATTCCTTAAATAAATAAATAAATAAATAAATAAATAAATAAATAAATAGTTATGTGCACGCGCGCACACACACACATCCTGTGGGTTCTGCTTCTCTGGGGAACACTGACTAACACAGAGGGAGCTTCGGTGGTCCCAGGAGAGGAGAATACACCCTGTTGGAACCCTCACAGGTTTGTGGGATCTGTCGCACCTGTTTCCAGTTTTCCTGGTAGAGTTTTGAGAGGCAGCAAGGTCCCAGAGAACCGATGGTTGTGTGGAGCATCTGGGCAGATGGAGTCTCACAGTATTTCTCTCCCCACTTCATCCACCACAGACTGAGTGCCAGGAGCCCAGGAGAGGAACAGAGAAACACCTTTGGGGGCCATTGACTAAGAACTAAATGGGACAACGGACACCTAATGACACCTGTCTGTCTTAATAATATCAAGGACTTAATAGATCTCCCAATTCCTTTGAAGCCTTGGTTCTCTGTAAGTCCTTTGGGACTCTAACACCGCCCTCACCGTTCAGTTTTGAGATTGTAGAAAAAGTGTCCTTCTTTGCACGTTGAACTTGTGAAGTGGGATTCTCAATCTCTTCACAAGTATTTGCTTTAATTTGCCTATTTTCAGGATACGTCTTGGCATTTTTGTGGTATCTGAAATAAGTTTTCAGAAACTGAACCCTCATTTGTAACTTTGCTGCTTAGTGTCACAAGCCAGCTATTACTACAGGGGCTGGCTACAGGCAGAATGAGAAACTTAAATCTAATAAAAGGCCCAAATAGTTGTCAAGTTTGAAAATAAGAGCAGAGAGAGACCTTGACTGATGCAACAGGAAGAAGGGAAAGCACATGGCACAGGCTACGTGGGAAGAAAAGGGAGCCTGAAAGCCGACCCCGGTGCGCACGTGCCTGGTGGAGAGCCGAGCGCCGGTCACCTGGGGCAACCGCGCGTTTACTGGGTGGAGCTGGACAGCCTTGCTCACTGGGTGAAAAAAGGGTTGAATCCTACTCTTACCCCGTGCAAAGGTGAACCCCATTAGATTTAAGATCTAAATTCGAAAGGTGAAACTGTAGAACTAACAGGAAAAAAAATTTTAAATGACATCTTCAGTATTTGGGGATCACAAAAACTTCTTAAATGAGACCCTCAAACCCCTCTCCTTAGGAAGAAAAATTAATGCATTTGCTGATGTCGAAATTAAAGATTTTATTAAATCGCCTTCATAGATGACATTAATAAATCTATGACAGGTTGGGAGGTATTTTTTACAATGTCGAAAAATATTGGGACAAGTGGGAAAATTGAATATAAACCCTACATTTGACATTAGTGTTGTATAAATGTTAAATTTATTGAGCGGGGAGTTGTATTATGGCTTATGGAGGAGAATGTCCTCATTCTTGGGAGATTCGCACTGACATATTTAGTGGTGAAGTGTCCGAAAGTCAGCAACTTACTTTCAAAAGTTTCATCCAAGTACACTTATGTATCTATATCCTATGGAGAGAGAGAAATAAAGCAGACGTGGAACAATATTAACAACTGGTAAATCTACTATGATATCCACATTAGTTTTTTGTTAGTTTAAAAAGATTAAATAAAAAGTTGGGGAAAATAACAATAAAGTGATATTCAGAATATACAAAAAATTCTTGAAAATCAACAATAAAAAGATCAAGAACAATTTAGAAAAATGGACAAAGGACAGCAATAGGCAATTCACAGAAGGAAACCTGATTAGATCAAGGACACGAAGGCATGCCGAATGTCTGTGGCAATCACAGAAAGGAAAAACTAAAGCAAAAATTAGATAGATACACATCACACCTGTCACGCTGACAAAGATTAAGAAGCTGGGTAATGCCACATGTTGGGGAGGCCACGAGGCACCAGGAACCATGCGTGTGCCAGTCCAGCAGTCCGGGAGAACAACGTGGCAGTGCCGAGAGAAGCTGGGCGTACGTGTACCCTGGGACCTAGCCCTCTACTCTCAGACGCCAGAGAGACTTCTTCCTGGGACCCAGTCACTAGAAGATGGTCAGCACAGTGTTGCTTATCTCAGGAAAGATGTGAAGCCCCCTAGGACTGGATCACCAGAGGACTGGATCAGGCAATGAGGTAGACACCCAACAGTGGGGTCCACTTCCCACCCAAGTCTTACAAGAATAAGGAGCCAGAACTTCAGCTAGACCCCAGAGAGTGGAGCAGGAATCAGGAGAATAGGCGGAAATTCTGGAAGGATTCAGGACTCAGGGGTCTAGAAGGAGTCCTGAACCCTTCCAGGAAAAGAAATACAATTATATTTTTTGCATGTTAAATTGTTACATGTAGAGATTTACTCCTGCTACCATGCCATTAGCAGCTATTAGGGTCTCTAACCCCCCAGGAGCCAAGTGGAAGAGTACCTTAACCCAAAGTACTGGACCCACATGGAAGAACTGTAGGCAGAGGACGGTCTAACGGGGAGGTTTCTGCACAGCGTTGGGAGAGTGGGGAATCCATGGCGCCACATAGGAGATCTTATGCCTAGTCTGAAAAGGTTTTCATAAATCCTGGAACTTCTTTTCCTTAAGAGAAAAATATAATTGTGTCCTAAAAATAAATACCCACTGTTGGAATGGATGCCAGCGATGACTGAGCGGTGCATGTGGAGGTCCATTCAGGGAAGAAAAATATATGTGTTCATTTACTCTGTAGGAAAAATCCCTCAAGTTCTTAAAAGTTAATGTATCAGTCCTTTTTGCAGGTATGACCATTACCTTTTAGCCTTCACAGGAACTTAAATTCCAATGCCTTAGCCTCTCTTGATGTAAAGCAAGAGGCTGATACTGAAACTGCTCTGGCCAAGGGTGAGGATGTAGAGGAATTTTCTCCGTTGAGCCTCAGAGGAGTCTTTGCTTGTTGAGTTTATGCAGGGACAAAACCTTGGGAGGAGAGCTCTTCGGAAAGGGTGAGTGAGTTCTCAGAACCTGTTCTGACCCCTCCAAGCTCCGAGGAAGAAGGCCAGGGTGGGAGGGAGGAGCCCACTTGGGTTGAGCGCCACCTTGTGTCAGGGGCCAGGCCACGCACCCCACACGGTCTGTTCTGCATTTTTCTTAGTCCCCTCAAGAGTCAGGCATCCTCCCCCGCCAGGTCACCGCGGAGCACTCTGAGGTCCAGAGGTCGCACAGCTAGTCTGTGGGCATGCTAGCATTCCAAGCCCGGGTGGATTTTCTACCACCGGGGGCTGCTACACTCAAACGAAAACTGAAAAGTGTTTTGAAGCTTTATACCAGGCTTCAAGAGGGCTCCAGCTAATTTGATCTCTTAAAAGTGCCCCGACCCACCTTAAGGTGCTTTGGCAATGTGACAGGGTCAGCAGAAAACATCTGCGGGAACAATTACTCTTCCAAATCGAGTCTATAAATTTCAGGCAGATCTCCATTTGTATTCAGACTTCATTAATACCCCAGTTTTAGGTTCAAAATGTCTTGTTCACTGAAAAACAGAAAAAAAAAGAAAAGTCCCTCATAGCCCCAGGGCCCACACAGAACAGAGCAGAGAGGCTCAGCTCCCGGGGAAACACCAGCTGCCCCGAGAGACGAGAGAGGAGGCAGCAGAGGCAGCCGGGTTTCCAGCCCCCTAAGGGGTTGTGATGCTGAGGCTGTTTGCTACCAACCTTTCAAACTCCCCGCTCTGCGGGGGGAGGGGTGTCAACTGGAGATCTGGGTTGATGAAAAGTTGAATATTCAAACTGACCTTCACCAAGAATGATGAGGCAGGGAGCTTAATAGCATAACAAACGACTCTCCTGAAATAAAACGTCAGGCGGGCTGGGTTTTTTTTTTTTTCCCCCACCTTGGACTTCTTTCCTCGCCATCTCCCAACTCCTCTAACCACTCCTCCCCATCTACTTAAAGTTTGGCTTATTTAAACTTCTGTGGAGTTGCCAGTCAGGCAGGAAGAAATGAAATCAGGACCGTTCCAAAGCCTTGGTTTTCAGACATTAATAAATTAGGTGAAAGATAAGGCATTGGTGAAAGCCCGCAAGGGGCCTACTCTAAAGTGGTTCCTCCTGCCTGGGTCAGCACTGGCCCTGGCGGGGTTTGGGATCACGGTAGGGACTCTCTGGGGGTATGTGGGCTCTGTGGTTGGCATAGTTTGGGATGGAGACGTGAAACTGATCCTGAAGTGGATTCCACAAAATTAGGCCCAACAGAATTGTTCTGCTTGCGGATGAAATGTTTGTTTCAAGCTGATCAGTTTTGCAAGTGTGTTGCTGAAAACCCCAACTGTCCTATTAGGAGAGAACAAGTCTGCATGCAACGAGTCTGCGGCTCATTTGGCTTTGCCTGGTGCTGGGCTCTGTGATTATGGGCCTGGCCTTGCTTTTTGTTTCTGTTTTTTTTTTCCCCCCAAAGAGGGAAATGATTCGCTCACTATGGCATCATTATTTACAGGAGCATGGCTAGGTCTCTTAAAGAAGGTTCTAAATTTTAATGTTCCAAATTGAAACTGTAAAATTTTGTAGTCATTTCTATCTACATATCAATGCGTTCTCTCTCTCTCCCTCTCTCCTTCTCCCCCTTCTCTTTTATTTACCTACCATGGTATAAATGCTTGTCTCCCACCCCCTGAAAATTCTTAGGTTGAAATCCTAACCCCCAAAGGAGATAGTATTAGGATGTGAGGACCCTGGGAAGTGCTTAAGTCATGAGGATGGAGCAGTTTTGAATGGGATTAGTGCCCTTATCAAAGAGACCCCAGAGAGACCCCTAGCCCCTCTGACCGTGTAAGGACACTTGGAAAAGGCACCAGCTACAAACCCCAAAGAGGGCTTTCCCCAAAACATGCTGGTGCCTTGATCCTGGACCGCCAGCCCCCAGAACTGTGAGAAATAAATTTCTGTTGTCCTTATACAGCAGCCTGTGGTATTTTGTTGCAGCAGGCTGAATGGACTAAGACACTATCTTTCTTTTCCTTCTTCTTCCCCTTTCCCTTTTTTTAAATTTTCGATATCTCTCTCTCTCTATCCAGTAAATACTTACCGAGTGCCCGCTATCTGCCAGGTCACAGAAAAATCCCAAGACAAGCATTTTTAAAGGCCCCAGGAACCAACACTGGAATCACCTCCCAGGGTCCATTAAAAATGTGGGTCCAGGGCCCTCTTGGAGAAATTTTGATTTAGTAGTTACTATTAATTAGCACTTACTATGTACTAGGCAAAGTATGTAATCTCATCGAATTTTTTCAACATCCATTCCAAGGGGAACAATTATTTTTCCCACTTTACAGAGAAAACTCAGAAAGTTGAATGATTTTCCTCAAGTTTCACAGCTATTTATCTGCAGGATTTCAACCCAGATCCGTCTGAATCCAAAAGTGGGGCTCTCTCTCTTGCCTCCTCTTTCTTCAGTCCAAGGCTGTGATGCCAGTCCTGACGCCACCCCAACACCTAGGCGCGCACCTGGTCGCTATGCCAGTGACGGTGCTCCTTCCCGTGCACTTGATCTGGGCCTGCCCCAGATATCTGCCCTTGTGTGATCCTCTGGCTGGAAGCATTTGGCCCTGACAGCCAGCGCTTGCAGGAGGAGGTCTTATCCCCTCGGGCTGGCAGTCTCAGCTCCAAGCGGTTTGGCTTGCTCTCATTGGATCTCTCCCGGCTCCCTGACACAAGCCCTGCGGCCCCGGAGCTTTGCCGCTTTTGAACGTCAAGAGGGTGTTACCGCAGAGGAAGTTTCTCTCATTGTGTTGAAGGCCAGCCCCTTTACCCACTCAGGATCCTGTGTCCTCACCTTAAGTATTGTTTTCTTCCTTCAGTAAACCCCTCTTTTCTCCCTGGTACCCTCCCTCTTTCTACACCATCCCTTCAGCAGGTGAGACACCCTGGTGCTGAGGTGTCCAGCTGTTCGGTATCTCTGGGAAGAAGAAGAGTCGTCCTGGGCCACACGTTAAATACATTCTGGCATGTACTCACAAAAAAATCTCATAATATTTTAAGTAAATTTACGATTTTGTGTTGGGCCACATTCAGAGCCAGCCTGGGCTGCTTGTGCCCGTGGGCCGCAGGTGGACACCCCTGCCTGAAGTCTCCCATCTTTAGGCTGAGTTAGATTTAGACTGGGTGATTTTTGAAGACTGCAGATTCCTGTCCTGGGACTACAAGAAGAAAAAAAACTTCTTCTTTCTTAGCTATATTCCTGGTGCTTACAACCATGTTAGGTACATAGTAAGTGCTCAATAAGTACCAGTTGAACGAATGAGTCCCCCAACCACTCTCTTCATTTCGGTAGGGTGGGTGTGAAGGAGCAAGCTTTGCCCTGGTGCTGAATGCGCTGGGCTCCAGATAATGGCTCCGCATCCAGGAGATCGCTGAGGCCTTGGAAAGAGTGGCAGCCGCCAGCCAGACCACCTTTCCCCACCTAAACGAACTATTACCAAAGGCAAGGAGGAAGATCCTCTGCTCTTCTCTTTGTTGCCATTTCTGATCGCTGCAGAAAACACCCCTTTCAGGGCTGATGGCCACATGCCTGGCTCAACCTGCAGCGCTGTCCACTTGAACTGACCAGGCAGAAGAAGCTTGGCAGGGCATGTGGCTTTCATTTGGAAGTTGAGTCCAGAAGCTCCAAATATATGTGACTCTGAGATCACAAGATAAGATCAAAGGTTTCCTGGCAGGCACGGCTGATGGCTGCCTTCTCAGACCTCTGTACCTGGGCCACCACTGAGGCCGAAGGAAGTAGGTGCAATCTTTAATTCAGCCCTCAGTCTGCACCCAGCCCCAAGTCCTTACTCTGTGATTTGGACACCTCCCTTGGAGCCTTCCAGCCCACTGGGAGGCCAGCAAACCACCACAATGGCTGCCTCCCTGCTGAGGACACAGTGCCAGCCCAAAGTCTAGGCAGAGCTTCCAGGGCTGCTCCCCATGCAAAGATCAAAGTGGGAGTTTACAAGCAGGGGGTTCCCTCTGGGCTGGTCGACCTCCTGGGAAGGCCTGGCCAATCCGCCAAGAGGCGCCTCCTTCTGTACCTCCCCCCTCCTCTCCTTCACGTCCTCCCTTTCTCCTCATCCTTCTCTTCTTTGGCCTTTGACTATGATTTTCTTTAAAGGAAGAAACTATTTTGCCCCAGGATGCTCATTTATAGCAAAATAAGTGAAAGTTCTGGGCATCTGGCCCCACGTGGGGCATGTTTTCCGGTAATTGCTTTGGAGAGCCTTCATCTGGCTGCTGGAGCTTGGAACCTCCCCACCCCCCAGGCCAACATCACACCTGGTTTCAGCTGGGAGGGGAAGGACTTCAGCTTTTCATCTTCTGGGCCTCTTTGTTATTGCTGGAGCCACGGTTTGGCCCTGGATCAGAGAGGGGCCTGGGGGTGGGGAACTGGATCTGGAAACTGTCCCAGAGTGGGGGGGGGGTGGCGGGGTTGGGAGGGGATGGGGGAGAAAGCCTTGGAATGGCTGCCCCTCCTGCCCCGTGACGACCTGCAGCCAGACCAACCGGGTGAAGGATGCAGCTTCTGGCCTTCAGGTCGTTGCTGGTTTTAGATCCAGGAGAAAAGGCCTTCTGAGGCTCCTTGTGATGAGGGATTTAAAGTGATTTGGCCTGCTCAAGACATGCATAAAGATGCAAAAAAGCCAAAGGGTTAAGCTCAGAGAGCCATATGCTAAATTTCCTGAGTAGGGAGATTGCTTTTTGGGATGGTTTATAGGTTAGCGGTTAATATTTCCTTAAAAGCTGGCTTATTTCTATCCCTTTTTTTTTTTTTTTTTTTAATGCTTTGAGCAAAACCAAATTATCCTTTAGCATGCCTAAGAGGATTTTGTCTGTCATATGTTTCGGGATCTTTATGGTATGCATATCTAGCGAAAACCATTTCCCATAAAAATACCAAGGGAGGGCATTTCGATGGGATTTTAAGCTTATTTAAAATTAATTGCAGATTCATTTCACTGCACATTTGTTGAGGGTTTTTCTTTTTTTCATTATTAGTATGAAGAGACGGTGTGGGCGCTGCCAAAAGCCGGGGAGGAGAAAGCGGCAGCAGACATCTGCCTGCAGGACGCATTCTGGGCCCAACATGGCCCCGGCCCGGCTCCGCCCAAACGGAGCCTGCAGCCTGGATCGGCAGCCTGGCTCTCTGCGCCTCCTTCTCCCTTCCTGCCTGGCCCGCAGGACACAGCCAGCCCGTCCGGGGGGCGGCTGAAGGCAGACTGCGTGGGAGAAGAGCAGTGGGTGGGGGGAAGGGCTAGTCCCTGGATCATCCCAAAGCGAGGGAGGGCCGCTTAGTGCTGGGCTGTGTGTGCCTGCGAGCTTGGAGGGCACCTGCCAGCAGAAACAAGTTGGGCATTTGGGTTAGGTGAAGGGCGTCACTTCGAAGGTCTTTGGGAGATGACAGAACTAGGAAGAGTTTCTTGGACCTGCTGAGGCCCCAGAGATGTTTCCTTAATATTTCTTATTTCGTTTTTTTTTTTTTGTTTTTAAATTGGTTTAGGGACCAGCTCTCTCATTCCTAACTATAAAGTAAACAGACGCTTCTCCCTGGCCAAGGTGACTACGTAGTCTTCTCCCATGGGCATCTCACTTAGCTGTCACCGGTCTGAGGCCGGCACCATCGAGATACCCTCCTCAGAGGAGGCCAAGGACATGGTCCTCAACGGTCCACGCCTACTACCACCCCGAGGCCCCTCCTCTCCAGAAGTCCCCATGCCACCTGGACAACCATAGGGGCATTTTAGCTCCCCTTGTATCGGTGCCAGCTCAGACCCCTTATCCAGAATCTCTTGAAGAGTCTGGGTGTTCTCCTTTCCTGGTGCACAGGTACCATAGTAACCAGATGCAGGACTCTTAGGGAAGGGATCAGGAAATGGTTTACCGTAAGTACTTGGGATGGCATTACATGGTCATTTCTTGAGGAGATCAGGCCTCCTCTTCAATGATGGGCCCCAGGCTTGTGCACTGACTTAGATCTGGAAAGCGTATGCAGACACCTCGTATTCTAGTGCGGCAGCTCAGAGCAGCCTCTGCTTGTTAGCACTCGGTGTTTTTTATTTATTTATTTTTGGCTATCTATCATGCCCCTGGGAACAGCATGATCAATTAGCAATTATGATGGTCCCCGCAGGTCAGGGCAGCCTGATTGCCACTCCAGCCTCGCTGCCTGTTACAGCAATTATCTACCTCGCTGTTGCTGATTAAATGCTCTCCTTAGCATCAGCCTTTCTGGAATCCCATTATCCCCATGAGGGATTCTGGAGATCTCAGCTTCACGGCCGCATCTCCTACTTTCAGCCCTGTCCTGCAGAGAAGAGCCATCGCTACCGAGCTTCTAATAGATGCCGGTGGTCCCCTTTCCTGTGCTGTCTTTATGCCTCCTGATGGGAGTGGGCTGTGGAGGGAACAAAGTGAGGTCTGTGCTTCTCACATAATGCAACCATTCCAACACTCTTACCTTCCTGACAATTCTACCCCTTCCTCAATATCACACTAACATCCCGGCGTCTCTGCCTCCTGACCATAGGCCTCCACTGAGTCCAGCCTTGAAGGGAGTTAGCAGTGTGTTAGGGCTGGCTCCAAAGGCCCTTGCCGAGACACTGGACCCTGTGTTACGTCATCCTCCCACATCAGTAAGTATAAAGGATATTCAACCTTATCTTCAACCGACTGTAGTGAGCCCAAACTCCGGATCTACTCCTACACGAGTTCCCTGGGTTTTGCAGGCATTCATTTGCAAGATGTGTGAGCTGTCTCCTCTCAGAGAAGGGACTGTGTTTCTTTGCTTGGGCTGTACTGAGTCCTCACCCTGGTTATCGTCCTGAGGCAGCCAGTGATGTCAGGGAAAGATCTTGAGAAGGTGGAAATCATTCTGGGAGGTGCCTGTCTCAGGTGAGCTTTGCGTGTAGTCTCTAAACCTGGGGAGGCCACTCTTGTCTAAAAAATAGGAAGGAGCTTCTTCTAGCCCTGAGGACTGAGGGCATCTGTGGGTTCTAGATTCTCAGGTTTGGACGTCCGGTATCCCTGCTCCGTATCTCAGGGTCTCACTCCTTCTACGAAGACTTCGACTTCGCTGGGGGAGACTTGCCCTCTCAGCATTGCCACCTTTACGTGGGGCCTATTAGCCGGGAGCCCTGGCGGCGAAAGAGATGAGCGTCTCCACAGAGGACCCTGGCTTTCACAGGGAACCTTGAGCTGACCACTATCTAATCTGGGCCTGCCATTTTGTTTCCTTTCTTTTTTAAAATAGACTAATTCTAGAGCAGTTTGAGTCACAGCAAACCCACCTTCGGGACCCCCTGGATCCTGCTGCAGCTGGACTGCGGCAGACGGGAAAGTACAGAGTTCCAAGATACTCTCCAAGCCCCACTCACACACAGCCTCCCCCACTCTCACCATACAGCACTACAGTGGCACGTTTGCCGTAACCGATGAACCTGTGTTGACACGTATTGTCACCCAAAGTCCATAGTTTACATTAGGATTCACTCTTGGTGTTATATTTTTTGTGGGTTCTAACAAATGTTTAGTGACACGCATGCACTGTGATAACGCCACACAGAGCAGTCTCACTGCCCTAAATACCCTCTGTGCTCCGCCTACTCACTGCTGCCCCCACCGCATCTTCTTCGCTGCCTCCACAGCGTTGCCGTTTCCGGAGTGTCACGTTGTCGGAATCCTACAGTATGGAGCCCTCTCAGATTGGCTCCTTCCACTTGGTGATATGCACTTAAGGTTCTTCCATGTCTTTTCCTGGCTTGAGAGGCCATTTCTTTTTACCACTGACTAACACTTCGTTGTCTGGGGGTAACACAGTTTATTATCCACTCACCAAGTAAAGAGCATCTTGCTTGTTTCTAAGTTTTGACAATTACAAATAAAGCTGCTATAAAAAGAGGTGTACGAATTTTTGTGCGCACATAAATTTTCAACTACTTTGGGTAAATACCAAGGGGTGTGATTGCTGGGTCATATGGTGAGAGTATATTTAGTTTTGTAAGAGACTGCCAAACTGTCTTCCAAAGGGGCTGTACCAACTTTGCATTCCCATCAGTAATGAATCAGAGTTTCTATTGCTCCACATCCTTGTCAGCATTTGATGTTGTCAGTGTTCTGGATACTGGCCATTCCAATAGGTGTTTAGGGTATCTCATTGTTTTAATTTTCATTTGCCTGATGACATATGATATGAAGCATCTTTTCATATGTTTATCTGCCATCTATATATCTTCTCTGATGAGGTGTCTGTTAAGTTCTTTGGTGCATTTTTTAATCAGGTTGTTCATTTTCTTGATGAGTTGTAAGAGTTCTTTGTAATTTGGGGTAACAGTCCTTTACCAGATATGTTTTTTGTAAATATTTTCTTCCAGTTTGGTTTGTCTTCTCATTCTCTTGACAGTATCTTTACAGAAGTTTTTAATTCAATGCAGTCCAGTGTATCAATTCTTTCTTTCATGGATCATGTCTTTGGTGCTGCAACTAAAAAGCGATCATCAAACTCGAGGCCGTCACATATTTTTCTTATGCTATCTTTTAGGAATTTTATATTTCGTGTGTTTTGCATTTAGCTTTATAATCCATTTGAAGTTAATTTTAGTGAAAGATGGAGGATCTGCGTCTAGATACTTTTTTTGGCTGTAGATGTCCAGTTTTCCAAGCACCATTTGTCAAAAAAGGCTGTCTTTGCTGCACTGTGTGGCCTTTGCTCCTTTGTCAAAGATCAGTTGACTATTCAGTCATATCTTGATATTTGTCCATTTTAGGACTTGTCAAACCCTGTACCTGTCACATTTTTGGCGAGAAAAAAATGTTTCATCACTCATCGCTTGCTTGGTGCTCATTGGTTTTGGTACTTGTCCTGAGTTCCAGAATGAGTTAACGACAAGTACCAAGGTACCACTGTATTTGCGCGAGTCTTTTTCTGGCCTTTCTGTTCTGTTTCACTGATCTGCCTGTTTTTTCTTTTGCCCGTACCTCACTGTCTTAATTGCTGCAGCATCACAGTAAATCTTTGAAAAAATAATTTATTTGGGGGTTGGCATGGTGTGGGGGGAAAGGGCATAAAACTGTACTTGAACGACAATTAAAAATTAATAATTTATATATTTTTAGAAACAGGGGAGGCAAGGGAGACAGAGAAGGAGAGAAACATCAGTGTGCGAGAGAAACATTGATTGGTTGCCTCTCACATGCCCTCAACCAGGGGCCTGGTTGTGTCCTGACCAGGAATTGAACCTACAGCCTTTTGCTTTGCAGGACAATGCTCAACCTATTGAGCCTTCAGAGCTCACAGTAAATCATGGAGCTCAGTAGTGTCAGTCTTTTGATTTTGTTCTTCTTTGTTCTTCTTCAATATTGTGTTGACTATTCTGAGTCTTTGGCTCTCCATGTAAACTTCAGAACCAGTTTGTCAATATGCATGACATAACTTCCTGGGATTTTGATTGAAATTGCATTAAATAGATCAAATTGGAAGAATTGATATCTTGAAAATGCTGAGTTTCTCTATCCATGAACATGGAATATTGCTGCATTTATTTAGTTTTCCTTTCATCAGAGTTTTGACAATGATTTCTTTCATCAGAGTTTTATAGATGATTGTGTTTTTAAGGCTTCAAAGCAGTTAACAAAAGTTATATATTTAACACAATCTATGTATTTACCATTGTCCCCATATTGTTCAAGTGTCAGAGCTACTGCATAACCCAGCACTTCACTGTCTACTATAGGTAAGGGTCTTAGAAACTGTTATATACTGATTTCTAGGGGTTATCAGTACCTCCACCTCCATCACCACCAGGTCTTTATTGCTGTAGGACTGGGAAGGGTTGAAACTCCAAAATCCCATTCAAGGGGGTCTGAGTGCCCATTCTCTTACTGCCAGGGATGGTAGGGTGAGCAGGCCCCGAACCTCCTCTAGATAAGCCCAGTCCTTAGTAGCTGTCCTTCCCTGTCAGTGTGTGCCTTGGGGGCACTGGCTGCTGTTCTCCGACTGGATTGGCTGGTCTCTCTGCTTTTCTCCCACACAACCTTAAGGCTAGTGTCACGCTCCTTGTCTCATCATCTTCAGTTTACATGGAAGACAGAGGGACTTCAAATCAGACACAGTCCTGGTCTGAACCCCACATTCAAGCAGGGTAAGTTGTTTGAATGTCTCAGAGCTTCAGTTGCTCTATCTGCGAATGTGGCAAGAATATCCATTTTACAAGGTTGATGTGGAAGCACCCAGCCGTACTGTTTAGTGCTTTCCATGGCTGTTGGTCGTCACGGCCAAGGAGCTATTACTCAGACAGTACAGCACAGTGGTCGGTAGCTCTGATTCTGAGTCAGATACAACCTGGGGTTCAAACTTCAATCCTGCCTGGCTGGTGGTCTTGGGTGATTTACTTAATTACTTAGACTTCATATTTTAAACAAATATGGTCATAATTGTATTACTTCATCAGGCTGCTGTGGAGATAAAGCGGGAGCATGCATTCAGCGTGATGGCTGGCGAGCAGTAAGTGCGCACTGAAGTGAGCTGTGTTCGTTCTCACGTTAGAAGACGGCCTAAAGAACAGCCATTATTCTGGAATTTCAGCACTGTTCCGGGCTCCCCACAAACGAAAGTAAAAGTCACCTGGCAGCATCCACAAGGTCTGGGGGTGGGGGAGGGGGGAGCATGAAGCAGGGATGTGAAATCACTGTGGTGCTTGTGGGACTCAGGCTGCAGACAGCGGGACAACAGACCCGTTGGGGCCACGGCCCAGAACCGCCTTTAGGCTTTGTTTCAGGGGGCTGGGTGAACTGGACACCCTGAATTATATTCTGCAAGAAAATTATTTTTAAAAAACTGGATAAGTTATTTTTTATTATTTTTATCTTTTATTACATCTATTGGGGTGATATTGATTAATAAGATCATATAGGTTTACAGTGTACATTTCTATGATACACGGTCTGTTTATTGCACTGTGTGCCTAACACCCAAAGTCAAATCATCTTCTGTCACCATACATTTGCCCCCTTTGCCCTTTACTACCCCCTACCCCCTTCCCTCTGGTAACCACCGTACTGTTGTCTGTGCCTATGAATCTCAGTTTTATATCCCACACATGAATGAAATTATATGGTCCTTCGCTTTATCTGACTTATTTCATTTAGCATGGTATTCTCAAGGTCGATCCCTGTCATCACCAATGGCAATATTTCATCTTTTCTGATGGCTGAATAATATACCCTTGTATATACGTTTCACATCTTCTTTATCCAGTAATCTACTGAAAGATACTTTGGTTGTCTCCATGTCTTGGCCACCATGAATAAAGCTGCAATGAACACAGGGGTGCATATGTCCTTGCAAATAAATGTTTTTGAGTTTTTAGGGAAGATACCCAGAAGAAGGGTTGCTGTGTTGTTGGATGAATTATGTTTTAAAAAGGGTTTTAAATGAAAAGCTGAGATGACAAGAAAATAATGAATATTCAGGGAAAAGAAAACGAAAAAGAAGAGGAGGAGAAGGAGTAACAACCACAATAACAATAACAGGGAAGCCAGGTTGGTAAGCTAACACAGAAGCCTGTTTCCCCTGAAGGTATTTGCCAACAACTGATGACCATGAACTTCAGCTTTCGAAAGCTGAGTGTGACTGGGGAGGTAAAGTCAGGTGCTCACCCAGGCTGGTAAATCTAATCCAGGCCTTCACATAGAGCTGGGACTCAGAAGGGGTGTTTTCCTAATCTAAGGAATGTGGGAAATGAACCCACCAGGTGGGGAACAACAAGCAAACTTGTCCTTGCCTGACAAGACTTTGCACTTTGTGGAGAAAAAAAAAAATCCTTTGAGAAATCATAATTACTAGCTGGCCCTAATGTAAATCTCCAGCCCAAATTCATTCTGCTTACATAATCTGAAAAAAAAAAAAAAAACAACTTTAAAGAATTTAACTTAAAGTACTCTTACTTTTGTAGTGCCCCAGACACCAGCAGAAGCAAATATAAATTATCTGGAGAAACACAACTTTATCCCACGACTCAAAGAATTCCCACCAATAAAATTCTAAGAGTTTGTGCTCATAGTAAAAAATTATAAAACAGGCACAAAAAAGGCACCACAAGGAAGAACCAGCAGAAAAAGAAGACAGTAGAATTAGAACTGAAAAGACTTTAATATTGGAATTGATAAATATAGCATAGTCAAGAGTATATTTAATACATTTAAAAGAACTTAAGAGATACTTGAAAATAAGCAGAGTATTAAAATGAAACAACCAAGAGGAATTAGAAAAAAAAACTAAATAAAACTTCTAAGAACAAAAGCATAGCAACTGAAACTTAAAATCAGTATATGGCGAATACAATAGATCAGAAGCAGTTGAAGAAAGAATCATGAATTAAAAAATAGGTGTAAAGTAATTAACTAGAATGTTAACTGGAGAGAAAAAGCAATAAAAAATATGAAAGAACAGTTAGGCAACATGTAGCATATGGAGGTCTCTAATCAGAGTTGCAGGATAAGAAGACAGAGAAATTGTGCTTGAGAATTTTCCAGAATTGTTGAACAATACTAAACCTTAGAACTAGAATACTCTGAATATCAAGCAAGATAAAAAAATTCATGCATAGAGAAATCATAGTGAAAATGTAAAATGCTAAAGATAAAAAAGATTACAGAAGCTAGAAAGTAGATTACCTACAAAGTAATTACACTTATGAGCAGAACAGAAGCCAGAAGGCAGCAGAAAAATGTGCTGAGAGAAAATAACTATTAGCCTAAAATTGTATACTCAGCAAAAGTGTATTTTAAATGGAAGGACAAATTACAGTCATTTTTTTTTTACAAACAAAAAAATGAGGGAGTGGAAACCAACAAATTTTCATTAAAGGACATTCTAAAATCATGTACTTCTCAAAAAAAGAATGTGATCTCTGATGTGATCCCAGGTACCAGATGTTACACACTAAAAGGAATTAGAGCCAACAAAGTGGTAACAATAAATAAATGTTGACTATATAAAATAAGAAAATGCTTATTTTTTAATTAAAGAAAATGTTGGCTAAGAAATAGGTTCCAATACCTTGCAAATAGAAAGGAGTGATTGAAGTTAAATATTTTAAAGTCAATAGATTGTTCAGAAGAAGGTAAGAATGATGACCAGCTTTAAAAATATGTACCTTAAACTTTCTAGAGTAATTACTAAATCATAGAGATAAAAAACTAAATGAGAAAAAAGTCAATCAGGGGCGTTCCGGACAAGATGGAGGTGTAGGTAGAAGCGCTTTGCTTCCTTACACAACCAAAAGAATGACAACGGTAAATTTAAAAACAAAAAATAACCAGAACTTCCAGAAAATCAAACTATGTGGAAATCTGACAACCAAGGAGTTAAAGAAACATTCGTCCAGACCGGTAGGAGGGGTAGAAGGAGGAAGCCTGGGCGGCGATGACACGCAGCAAGGGGGTGGCAAACCAGGAGATCCCACATTCAAATGCGGATAAGCCAGGAAGAACAACTGGGGAGTGAGACAGACCATGCAACATGGGGTTCCAGTGCAGAAAACTAAAGCCCCAAAACCTCTGCCTGCAAAAAATCTGTGGGGTTGCAGCAGCAAGAGAAACTCCCAGTCTCACAGGAAAGTCTGTTGGAGGGGCCCACAGGATCCTAGAACATATACAAGCCCACATACCCAGGAATCAGCGCCTGAAAGGGCACAATCCGCTTGTGGGAAGTGATAGAAGTGACTGAAAGCTGGTGAAGAGACAAGCAAGTGGCATTGTTCCCTCTATATCCCCCCACCCCACATACAGCACCACAACATGGCGAAGTAGGTTGCCTCACCCTGGCAAATACCTAAGGTTCTGCTCCTTAGAACATATCAGATGTGCTGAGACAAAAAAAAAAAAAAAAAAAAAAAAAAATGACCCAGATAAAGAACAGACCGAAACTCCTGGAAAAGAACTAAGTGATAAGGAGATAGCCAACCTATCAAATGCAGAGTTTAAAACACTGGTAATCAGGATGCTCACAGGTATGGTTGAGTATGGTCACAAAATGGAGGAAAAAGTGAAGGCTATGCAAAGTGAAATGAAGAGAAATGTACAGGGAACCAAAGTGAAGGGAAGGAATCCAGAACTCAAATCAATGGTTTGGACCAGAAGGAAGAAATAAACATTCAACAAGAACAGAATGAAGAAACAAAAATTCAAAAAATAGAGGAGAGGCTTAGGAACATCAAGGAAAACTTTAAATGTTGCAACATCTGAATCATAAGGGTGCCGGAAGGGGAAGAGGAAGAGCAAGAAATGGAAAACTTATTTGAAAACATAATGAAGAACTTCCCCATTCTGGCTCAGGAAATAGACTTCCAGGAAGTCCATGAAGCTCAGAGAGTCCCAAAGAAGTTGAACCCAAGGAGGAACACACCAAGGCACATCATAATCACACTACCCAAAATTAAAGAAAAGGAGAGAATCTTAAAAACTGCAAGAGAAAAACAGAGGGTTATCTACAAAGGAGTCCCCATAGAACTATCAGCTGATTTCTCAAAAGAAACCTTGCAGGCAAGAAATGGCTGGAAAGAACTATTTCAAGTCATGAAAGTCAAGGACCTACATTCAAGACTACTGTATCCAGCAAAGCTGTCATTTAGAATGGAAGGGCAGAAAAAGTGCTTCCTGGATAAGATCAAGTTAAAGGAGTTCATCATCACCAAGCCCTTTTTATATGAAATGTTAAAGGGACTTATCCAAGAAAAAGATGATCAAAACTATGAACAGTAAAATGACAACAAACTCACAACTATCAACAACTGAACCTAAAAAACAAAACTAAGCTAAGCAAACAACTAAAACAGGAACAGAATCACAGAAATGGAGAACACATGGAGGGTTATCAGTGGGAAGGTGGAGGAGAAGAATGGGAGGAAAAATGTTCAGGAAATATGAAGCATAAGTGGTAGGTACAAAATAGACAGGGGGAGGTTAAGAACAGTATAGGAAATGGAGAAGCCAAAAAAATTATATGTATGACCCATGAACATGAACTTAGGTAAGGGGGATATACTGGAGAGTGGGGTGGTACCGGGCAGAGAGGTATAAAGGGGAGAAAAAATGGGACAATTGTAATAGCATAATCAATAAAATAAACTAAAAAAGTCAGTTAAGCCCCTCCCCCTTACAAATGAAGTGTAAAGAAAAACTACAGCCAGAAAAAATGTGGGATATCAAAAATAAATTAAAATATGTCAATAATCATAATAAGTATGAAGTAGCTAAAATCTCTTGGAAAAGAACAAAGAGGTTCTGGTGTGGCTCAGTGGATTGAGTGCCAGCCTGCAAACCAAAGCGTTGCTGGTTCAATTCCTAGTCAGGGCACATGCCTGGGTTGCGGACTAGGTCCCCAGTTGGGTGCATGTGAGAGGCAACCACACATTGATGTTTCTTTCCCTCTCTTTCTCCCTCCCTTCCCATCTCTAAAAATAAATAAATAAAATCTTTAAAAAAACACAAAGAGGTTCAGAGTTGATTATTTTTAAACCAGCAAAACTTAGCTTATATGCTATGTACAGCAGACATATGTAAAACATAAGGATACACAAAAGCTAAATGTCAGAGTTTCAAAAAATATATGCCAAGAAAATACTAAGCCAAAGAGAAATGGTGTGATAATATAAATATCAGACAAAGTAGTATTTAAGGAAAAACCATAACTGCAGAAACAGAGTATCATTACCTAATGATAGAACATTCTTCTCCAGAAAGATGAAACAATTTTAAATTGGCATGAACCTAAAAATATGGCCTTAAATATATATATTTGTTAGAATTATAAGGGGAAATCAATAAATTAATGATCAAAGTAGATTTTAACATTCTTCTTTTATTTTTATTTTTTTAAAAGAATTTCATTTCTTTTTTTTTAATATTTTATTTATTTATTTATTTATTTATTTATTTTTTAGAGGAGAAGGGTAGGAAAGAGAGAGAGGGAGAGAAATATCAATGTATGGTTGCCTCTCATGTGTCCCCTGCTGGGAACTGGCCTGCAACCCAGGCATGTGCCCTGGCTGGGAATCGAACCTGGATCGTTTGGTTCGCAGGCCCGCGCTCAATCCACTGAGCTACACCAGCCAGGGCCAACATTCTTCTTTTATTAACTGATTTTTGTAAGAAGAAATTAACAGTGATATAGAATATTTGAACAACACAAAGTCTGACCTAATAGAAATTTACAGACTTTTGCACATGAATAGACAACATACATGCTTATTAAGCACACATGGAACATCAATGAAAACTGATCCTGAGAGAGGCCATGAAGCCAAGACTCAAATTTTTCAAAAGGATTATTATCATATAGACTATTTTATCTAACTACAATGCAATTAAGTTAGCAATCAATAAGAAACTACAACCTCTATGCCCCTTATTTTGGAAATTGAAAAAAGAAGTGCTTCTCAACAACTCATGGGTCAAATAAATCATAACAGAAATTAGAAAATATTTAGAATTAAACACCAATGAAAATATTACACACCAAAAGATGATGATGCAGCCAAAGCATTATGTAGAGGAAAGTTTATAGCCTTAAATAGCTATGTTGGAAATGAAGAAAGCCTAAACATTAATGAGCCAAATATCAAACTTAGGAAGTTAGAATAAATGTAGAAAGTGAGGAAAAGTGGTAATAAAGATAAGTAAAGAAAAAAGGAGTAATAAAATAGAACCAAAAGTGAATGTTTTAGAAAGATTAATAAAATAAACATTTGCCAAGACTGATCAAGAAAAAAAGCTATGGTCTAAGGAATGCAAAAATTTACAAAGGGACGTTGTATCATTCTCAGTTTTTTTCAAGATGAGATTTAAAATTCCTTCTAAGTTCAGTCTAAGTTCTTTATGCGAAACCGGGGCCCAGAGACTAAATGTGATTTGGACACAGACACCATGGGCCGGTCTGCCTCTTATCTTGCACTTGTCTGACCTTAGCACCAATCTTTCCTCTTGTTGGCCTGACATTTCTGGTAGGAGAATTAATTCTTTGAATCAGAGGCCATGGCAGCTCTTAAAGCAGGTGGGTGAATATCAGGGGTGTGTGTGTCTCAGTATTCCCTACTAGCCCAGTCATTCAACTCACCTTCATGGAGCCCTTATGTGTGGAATGTGGTGAAAGGATACATGTAGTGAAAGTGAAAAATTAATGAACTTAACTTCTAGTAATTCCTCTTAAAGAAGAATAATAGCATGGCAAGCCACTGGAACAGAAGGTGAGGGTGTTCAGAGGAGTCCAAGCCACAGACATGATAGTTAATATACAGTAAAGGTACTAAAAAACACTGTGAGTTGAGAACACAAGAAGAAATTTACTTTTTGTTCTTTTGAGGATCAGGGAGAGAAGATCAGAGGAGAGGGAAAGAAGAGAGAGAGAACAGGAGGGTATGAGGCTCATGGACTCCTGTGGTCTGAATATATTCCCCCAAAGACAGGGGAGTGGCTGAAGGACTTCTGAGAATAAGACTTACTACTCTTTAATCTGAATAAATACGAGATGTTGCAATGTAGCATGTCTGCGTCTTTACTACAAGATATTTACAGCTCATCTGCTTCCCACTGTGAGTTGTGAAAGTGGAAAGCTGGAATTTTGTCACATCATGCTCCAGGATGAAAGAGAAAAACAAGCAGGAGTTCAATGTCAGTGGTGACCATCAGCAGGGGGGCCACTAGCAACTGGCAGATATCTTGTAAGGGAGGACTTTGAATTTCTCCTGGGTGTGGAAGTTGTGTTTGTATTAGTTATGATTACATGGGGCTGCAAGAAAGAGAAAAACCTCCAAAAGTGGTTTAAACTAACCAGAGTTTGGTGCAGTGTTCCAAGGTTGTCAAGGGAGACCCAGGTTCCTTCTATCTTGCTGCTCTAACTCTGTGACTTTTGCCCTCCTGGTGGCATGATGGCTGCTGCTGCTATAGACATCTTGTCCATATACCAGGAAAGGGAAAAAGGGGAGGAAAAAAGCTCAGATGCATGAATCTGTCTTCTTTTGAAAAGCTTTCCCAGAATCCCCATCCAGTGTCTTCTGCCAGGTGTGGGTCACATGGTCACACTTAGCTGCAAGAGAGTCTGGGAAGGAGACAAGTTTAGCTGGACTTAGTGCCTCCTTGAACAAAATTTGGGTTCTTTCATTAAGGAGGACTTGTAAAATGGCTGTTGGGTAGGCAATTAGCTGTGTCTGCCATGAAGCTTATCTAAACTAGAGCTAAGTGGGCTGAGAGATCCCAGGAGCCATCTGGGTTATTTGGAAATGAATAAGACAGCCCTTGAGGAGTTCACAATTTAGGGGGGAAGACAGACATCTAATTGAAATAACAAGAACACTGAATTACATTTTAATATAATGTGGTTAGGGGAAGCAACAGAGGTAAGCAGAGGGGGCTCAGAAGCACAGAGGCAAGACAGCTGGCTGGGGGGAGAGAAGGCACCAGAGCAGAAGTTAGTCACATGATAATGTTCTGTGGGGGTGGTGTGGGGTGGGGGTCTCTTCTGTAAGTGAAGCACAGGGGTGCCAGTTGGTGTGGTGTGTGTTGAATCACATGCAAATTTGTATACGGAAACTCTCAAGTCTAAGATGGGAAGGGACAGGATATGACCTCGGAGCAGAGTGTCAAGGGCTCTCTCTATTAGGGTACTGGGGAGCCACTGGAGAGTGTTAAGCAGAGGAGTGACCCAGTCAGGACTGTGTTTTGGGTGGCACCTGACTGTGGCTTTACTCAAGCAGGAGGCAGAGGCAGGAGGACTGAGAGGAGGCCAGGGCTGTCCTGGGGGAGAAATGAAGAAAAGAGATGGTCTCTGAAGACTCTCAGATGTAGGGAGAGTCCATGCCGCCCCCTCATGGGTGTGTAGTCTGGGTGATGAGTATTTGGTGGTTCTCCTTATTAATTCCATCCAGGATAGGGGCAGGGAGGTGGCGGCAGCATTGGAGGAGTGAGTCAAAACGAGCTCCTCCCAAAATGTATTGATTTAGGAAAGAGAACTTTAATCCAGGAGTATCAGATCTACACAGATCCTCTCCTTTTTAAAAGTTGAGGAGAAGGCCCTCACAGGGGCAAGTGAATTATTTGATTTGGCAGAACTGACTGGAGTCCAGTCTCCTGACTTCCACATCACTTGCTGGCTGTCACCTAGAAGAGGAATCCTTGTCCTGGGAAGATGGCATTCTAGGAGGGAGGAGGCTATGAGGCTTAGCTGCGACTTGCACAGTTCAGGGTTTGGGGGAGGGGGCTGAGAGAGGGTTAGAGCTGGCTCTGGAGGCGGAGGGGTGTGGAGGAATGAGGGTGGTGTGTGGGTGGGAGGCAAGGCACTGTCGAACATGTTGCTTTAATTGCTTGTGGTCCTCCTAGCAGCTCCGGAGAGAGGTTGCGGGTGGGGGAGGGGCGCGTGATCCTCCAGCTGTGGACTGAGGGGCGCTTACAAGGGGCCAGCGTGTCCCAGGCGCCTAGGTACAATTGTCCATGCTGGCCTCGAACTCGGAACTCCTTGACGCTGAACCCTGTGTTCCTTGAACTTACCAACTTATCCAGGTCCTCACCAACTGGGCCTGTCTTGCTCGCTGATGGACCGGACCCCTCCTCTATAAGGGGACCCACGATCGGTCCGCAGGTGGCGCTGCGCGCCCGAGCAAAGGCGCGCCAGGGCCGCAAGTTCTGGGTGTGGGGCTCTCTAGTTCTCCAGAGACCCGCTCTGCAGGAATTACTAGTAAAGGGCTTCCAGACTTCAAAGGAAATTCACAGCATTTCGAGAGCGCTGAGGACCGGGGACGCGTGCTTTCAGGTCTGCAGTGGATACCCAGGCGCCAGGGCAGGAGCCTGGCGGGCAGGGCAGCCTGGAGCGTGTGGCCAGGACGCGTGCGGTCCCTGGGGCATCTCTCCCAGCTTTCCAGGATCCGTGATGGGGGGCCTCCGGGCCCTGCCAGGTGCCACCTCCCACTGACCTGAGCTGCCCCTCATGTCCTGGAGAGTAAAGTCCTGATTCACACGGAATCCACCCAGACGATTCTCATCAAAGGCTGCAGCAAAGAATCAGCCTCAAGGGAGTTCTCTCAGGAAGGAATTGCGAAGGGGGTTATAACCAGGTTTTGCTGAAAAGCATGATGCAAGTATTCAGGTGGAGTTTATTTATTTTGCTGGGGCTCAAGGGTCAAGAGGCTCCTGGTCCCTTAGTAGCTTGTGTTTTGGCGCATTCCTCCTCCTTTGGGACTCCTTTTAAGTGAATGGGAGGGATCTGGCCTTTGAGCTCTGACCTGAAATTCTCCCAGAGACTTGATCACAACCCGCTACACTCTGCTCCCTCCCCCCACACACTGTTGAGTTGAGGCCCAGTCGGTTCAGCAGATATTGGGGGCACTTGTGAGTTGCTCTGGAGGTTTTTCCAGCCTCATGTGAGAGAGGTAGAGAAGGCTCTGATGTCAGGCTTTAGTGTGGACAACAAAAGTTTTACACCTAGCATGGCGTGAGGCTTCATGAAGGCGGGAGGGGGGGAATGTAGTACCTTGGGTGAGGGTCAGAACCACCAGAAATACAGTCAGAGGAGGGACCTCGAAGGCTCTACCCTGTTGCTTGGCCCGCCGTACTCAGGTTTCCTTGGAACACCCAGCTGCAAGAACCCTGAGCCACCTCATGAAGTCACCCAACGCTGTTGCAGCAAATGTTAGGCACTTCCCTGAAGTGTGACCCGTGAGGTGGGGCCAGCCCGTATCTTCCCGGCAGTTCATTGCCCGCCAGGTGCTGAGGTCCAGGGTGGAGGTGACTGAGTTACCCTGAGCATGGCCTGTGCCTGGCCCTGGTCACACAAGGTTAGGCGACTTTGAGAAGACTGAGATGAAGTCGGTGGGTGGAGGCCTGGAGAGCCAGCAACAGGGTGGGGCCCCCCTTGCCAGAGGAGTGGAGTCGAGGACCTGGAATCTCGTCAGGGTCAGCCACCTTCCACTTCAGCTGGAGGCTGTCCTCACTGAGACCAGGGACACATCCCAGATGCTAATGCTCGCAATCTTCATCATGTATAATTATTATTTCGGTTTTGATTCTTAGCACCTTCCTTTTAGTGGGTGCCTCCTGCAGCATGTACATCAATCTTCATAACAGTCTATGAGGTAGGGGCTGTGTTATTCCCGTTTTATGGGAGGCTTAGTGCCCCATGCCCATCCAGACGCGCACCCAGAGCTCATGCTGAGCTGGCGGCAGCCTGGAAGGAGTAAGCCGCTCAGCGCCATCCTCTCAGGAGCCCACTTTCCCGGTTACATTGATGGGAGCCCAACGGTGCCCTGCCTGCCTCCCAGAGTGTCGGGACTGCAGAGAACTTTCATTCTGAAAAAGAGGATGAAGGAGAGGGACTGGAGCAAGCACTGGAACTGTAGTGCGGAACTTCAGGCATCGTCCGGGTGAGAGCGTGATGACTCCCCACCCCGCCCACCCAAAGGGCCAGTCCAGACGCCCTGCAGCCCCACCCCACATCCTTGGCCTGGCCTGGTTTTCACCACCTGACCTGGTGCATGTCTTATAGAATCTAGCCTGGGCTGAGTCATCCAAACTTAGGTGTGATTTGAAGGGACCCAATTTAGAAGCTGCAACTATCAAGCCAGCCCCCTCTCCCCTCAAGAAGCAAGTACAATGTGTGTTCCTGGGCGGGGGCCGGTCATCCATGGCCCACTCGAAGGCATTTACAGAAACCACAGGCTTGTCCTCCTCACCTCCATCTTCCCTTCTGCCATCCTGTCAGAAGAAGGTCTCTCTCTGGGTGACCAAGGAAGGCTAGGAAAGTCTCCTTTTACCACCTCGGCTGGGTGTGGGATGGGTTAAGCCAAGCATGAACAAGGCTACGAGCACTTACTCTACCCAGCTTCTCATCTGCTGCAACTCTTCAATCACTCATTTGAACTGTTCCCCAAAGGTGGCCCTCACTGTTGAGGAGGACACTTACTCCAGATCCCTCTAAGCCTCAAGACCCCTCCTGATTCTACCACTCTGGACCTTATCCTCAACTTTTTAAAGATACTTCTGTTTGGGGGCCCGTACTATCTTAAAACATAAGGTGCTTTGGATTTTCTACCCATGATATAAAGTTTTCTGTATGCAAGACAGACCAAGTTCTCCATAGTAATATGAATACTGTGCTTGGAATAGGACAGAGATGGCAGACCCCCGTGCACCCAGGGGGCAGGTCTCCAGACCTGGGTGAATGAGGAAAGCCGGTGGTAAACGGAGGACACAGCTACGCGCAGCAACAACAATAAGCAAGCAAACAGAACTCCCACGAAACAATATTACGTGCCTCCTGAGGAAGCATGAGGTGCCCACATAAAGAGTGAAAAGCTCGGAAGCAACTCAGAAACCTGAGGGCTGTTGCCTCTGGGGACAGCGGAGGAAGGGACTAGAACTAGAGGTTGTTGCAAAGGGTCTTCGAGCCTTATCTGTAATGTTTTAATTTTTCATGAGAATTAGTTGTCTAATTAAAAATTAAATGCCTAAAAAATGTTGCTCTCTCCTGTAGTTGTCCCGAACTACTTATTTCGAGCTCTGGGGAGCGTGCTGCACTGTGTCAGTCCCGGGCCCCAAACCCATGCAGAACGCCTTACACACCAGGCGCCTTCCCTGCGCCCGGGGGGGGGGGCGGGGGGGGTGGCGGCAGCTGTCTCTGGCCTCAGGTGCCTGCGGCCTGACTGCGGAGCCTTTGATCTGGTCCCTTCAGCTCCTGCCTTTCTAGACTCTGGGCCTAACTTCTTTAGCTTCTCTGCAGACAGCAGCCCTGCGGCCCTGGGGTGTTTGTTGTTCTGCTTGAGGTTCATCCCCTCTCTTTTCCCCCCTCTCTGTCTCCACAGGCCATGCTCGTTCCTGGGGGAGGACCTTGTATAGAGGAAGGCATTTTCTGTTTTGTTTCAAGTCAGTTTCCTGAAACTGCCCCAGGGCTGGATGCTACAGGAGTTTGCCCAGAGCCCCTGTGAGGCTGGAACCCAGCCCCCCAAAGACCTGACTGTTGCAGCCCATTCCCTTGCTTGTTCTTCAGATATTTATGGTTCCCACTGTGTGCTTGGGCCAGTCACAATCTACTGCTTTGTGGACTTGGAGCCTGTCCACCTCTTCCTGTTCCTGCTGTCACTCCTTAAGCCGGGGGGCCACTGTCCCCTCTCACTGGGAGACTGCAGCAGTGTCCAACTTTTCCCCTGAAGTCATTCCTCCCCTCTCCAGCCAAAGTGAGCTTTCTAAATCAAATCTGATCATGCTCCTTCTTTGCTGACAACTCTCAATGGTTTCCCATTGCTGTAGGGTCCAGTCAAATGCCTTGATGGGGCTGTAAGACTGACTGTGAGGCCCCAGCTTACGTCTCCAGCATCCATGCTCCAGCCCCACAGGCTCTGGTCTCTGAGCCTTAACATGTGCTTTTCCTTCCTTGTGCAACACTCACACCCCCACTACCTCATTCCGCCTCCCGCCCCGCCCCCCCCCCCCCCACCACCGCTCCGCCGGCTAGTTTCTAGTTAAGCTTTGGGTCTGAACTTAGGTAGCATCTCTTTCTGGAAGAAGCATTCCTGACCCTTATTCCCCGACTCCTGCCCTTAAGGAGTGCTGAGCATGCATCTCTCAGGTCACTTACCACACTTTATTCAAGTGCATGTTGAATTCGCCTGTTTCTCCCACCAGATCATAATAATGTCTTCAATAATAATGATGACAACCCCACAGTAAGGTGAGCTCTCTCACCTTAGTGCATGCCAGGCACCATGCTAAGCATGTTTTACACCTTCTACCATGTAATTCCCACCTGTCTTTGAGGTGGGAGCCATCGTTATCTCCATGTTCCAGATGAGAAATTGGCCATAGAGAGGTCAAATATGCGCCGTAGCCACAGAGCCAGCAGATGGAGGATTCAGAGCCCAGCAGGCGGGCTTCCGAGTCCATACCTTGCCTCAGTGGGAAGGGCAGGGCTGTGTCTGTCTGATTCAGAATTATATCCACAGCTCTGAGTGCAGTGCTAGCCACCGAGAAGGAACTCAATAGCTATTTGTTGAATGAATGAATAAATCAAGAGATGTTCGGTGATGAGCAGCAAATGTAATCCCTGCTGGGGCTCGTTCCCTTTAAATGCAATGAGCAGAAGAAGAGCTGCATTATCGATCCATGCCAGAAACCACGGGTACACAAGTCAGACAGTCGGGAGAATCCCTAGCCAGGCCGTCCACCAAGGAAGGCCCTGGAGTGTGGGGCAAGGCTGGGAGCCCCCAGCGCCAGGTTGGCAAGGGCCATCTGGGGAGTTTCAGGTTAGCAAATGCCTGGTAAGACCTGAAAACAGCACTAATGTGGGAAGAAAGATGGGCAGAGAATCCACGGGACTTGAATTTGTTTTATTCTGTCCAAAGTGGGATTTCTGCTGATTTAAATTAATGGTTCTCAGTCAGGATGATTTTGCCCTTCAGGGGACATTTGGCAATATCTGCAGACATTTTTGGTTGTCACAACTGGGGGTGGTGCTATTAAACACTCTACAACATACAAGACAACCCCCACTAACTCCCACAAAGAATTATCAGCCCCAAAATGCCATTCTTGCCAAGGTTGAGAAGCCCAGATTTAAACAATGGAATGGGTGAACCTGGGGAGTAAGCGATGTCTGTGGCAGTGCCTTTTCTGGTGGCCTCTGGCTCTCCTTTAGTGATGTAGCCTATGACAGAGGAGGGACAGGAGGGGACAGATGCCTTCTCTGCTCCCCCACTCTGGAAAACACACCAGGGACTTGGCCCCTCTCTGTGGTTTCCCTTTCCTCCTCTCCATTCCTCACACTGTTATCACTTCAAGATCAAAGGTTGGAAACATTTGCATCCCATATTTGAGAAAAGAGGAGTGGGTGGGTCTCGGATGTGGGCGTGCTTGGCTCGCTTCTTCCTGGGGCCTCTACGGCAGGAGCCTGCACACTGCGCACACTGCTCGGGACTTAGCCAGCCATGCCCAGAGGGGGCGGGCTTGGGATGCTGTGGGAGAGGTGGCTGAGGGCCAACATTGAGATTCGCACGGGCAACATGTGATACTTGCCTTTCCCATGATCTTGATGGCCTGACCCTTTCTTTGTGCCTGTGCACATCCACGCTATGAATGCATCCTGAGTACTTCCCATGTTCCAGAGACCTTGTCAGGGGCTGTTCTGTGCATGGGGAAACCTCAGCCCTTGAAGAGCAAACATATGTAATCTCTTAGGGGAGAGTAGAATTCTCTGTCCCTTACTATGTTATTTTAGGTCCCACAAAAAACAAAGCTTGGCCCTGGCTGGTGTTGCTCTGTGGGTTGAGCACCAGCAGGCAAAGCAAAAGGTCACTGGTTCGATTCCCAGTCAGGGCACATGCCTGGGTTGCGGGCCAGGTCCCAGAGGCAGCCAATCAATGTTTCTCTCCCTCTCTTTCTCCCTCCCCTCCCTTCTCTCTGAAAACAAATAAAATCTTTTAAAAAAGAAAAGCAAAGCTCAAGATATAATTAGATGTGTGAAAAATTCATTGGGGGAAATACCTGTGAAGCATAAAGGGGTGGAGCAGGCCGGGGTCTGACAGGAAAGGAGAGAGGGAAGGAACAGAACTGGGCAGGAAGTGTCAGCTGGGCTGCTGGCCGGCTGGAGGAGCCTGCATTTCGCGTGGATGGCCCGGTGCCCGCCACACGTAGTCACCGGCTCCTCCTGACCCGTGACTGTGCATTGTTTCTGAGGGTTTTTCAGGAAGCCGCCATAGGAACCCTGGACAGTTTCTTACCCTTTTTCAAACAGTGCAAAAACTACGAAAGCCCTAACTCCTGCCATGGAGTCCAGGCCCCAAGTCCAGCTCTCTGCGGCCATCCCCTCTGAGTTCTCTCTGCCCCACCGGCCTGGTAGCCTACTCAGGTGGATGGGGTCTCTTGCCTGCTGAGCCAAGCAGGCTCCTTATCCCCACCTTTGCACCTCTGCTCAAACCACCCTCCTGCCTAGAATGCCTTTTCTATTCTTTTAGTCTGAACTGAATACGCCCACTGCCTGGCCCACGCCAACTCCCACTTCTTTTAGGATTCTTTCCATCCCCGTCATGTCCCCACTCAGGGAACTTCTGTTTTACACAGGAATATTGCTATCATTTAGCAGCTAATTGCTCTCCAGTTGTTTCTCAAACTAGTTTACAAATTCCTGGAGGCTCAGGTCAGTGATGAATCAGTTCCCTCTCGACCATTTCTTCTTTCCTTTTCCTTCTCCTTTCCTTCTATTTTTCAGGTATCAGATTTGCCAGCAGAAACTGATAGGACTTTCTTACAAACTGATGGGTCACCTTCAAAGCCCTGTCTGGGCCCCAGGTTGGCAAAGTTAGTAAATATATAAATATTGTGATACCCAGCTAGCCTGATCTTGCTTTTTTTCATTCTTCCTTGGTCCCAGTGGTCCCCTTCTCTGGCCCCCCCAAATTAATCTCTACTCTCAGGACCTCGGTATCATACTAAGGAACCAGTGACTCAGAGTAGTCCCAAGTAGGACTTCTTTCTATTTTTGACCAGGCCTCAAAGAGTTAAAAGGATCAAATACATGTGCTGCATGAGTCAGACTCTGCAGCATCTGATACAGTAGCCACTAGCCATGTACGTTAGTTACTTCAATTGATGAAAATGAAAATGTTCTTCAGCTATGGTAGCCACACTTATGTCAGGTGCTCAGTAGCCACAATGTTGGCCTGCAAAGACATATTTCCATCATCACAGAAAGTCATACTGGACAATGTGAGAGAGAAGGAAAGGCGTGTTTTAAAAAGCAGGTGTGGGGTGTGTCATGAGCTTCCTTTTCATCCTCAGCCACCCCGGTTCAGAGAGTCTCACCTTGCCTAAGAGAAGAGCTAGGTCTTTCAGGCTTCCTGTTGAGCTGAAGGGAGACCCCTCTGAGTCATACCCAGGTGCTAGAGAGGGGTCTGCAGTGAACACAGGCCTTGAGGTCACAAAATCAGTGACCTCGGGGTATAACCCCAGGTGTGTCATGTCCAGGCCTGGGTCTCTGCCCTCTGTCTCTGGATGTGCCTCTGGAGGCAGAGAACCCTACTCGGGAGCAGAGAGAGCTCTCATAGCCTCCAGGTGAGGGGGCCACTACGGCCCAGGAGAGGAATTCCTAATGCATTTGCACTGAACGTTCTGTAGCACTTGGTATCAATTATTAAAAGCAGACAGCCCAAGGAGAGTTTGCGGAGCAGGGGAGAATGTGGGAGGAGGGGGGCAGGCGGGGAGAGACGGCTGGGGAGGGGCTGAGGATGTCGAGGGTGGAGGTGCTGGGGAGTGGGCTGCAGTGTTGACCTGCCCCTGCAGAGAGTGTAACCTCAGGGTCAGGAGTGAGTATTTGGGGGTGTTGCTCCTCCCTTAAGAGGGCTTCTGGCAAACCTGAGTGTATTCAAGAGTTAGATACCAGGATGCTGAGGGGACCGGACACTCAACTGGGTGGGAGAGGCGGATGGCTCAGAGGGCGTGGGTGGAGGGCAGGGCAGTGCTTCAAAATCTTCAGGCGGTCATCCAGAGCAGGGATCAGCCAGTCCTGTGTGTGAAGGGCCACTATTTTAGGCTTTGTGGGCCTGACAGTTTCTGCTGCAACTCCTCACCTCTGCTGTCGCAAGGGAGCAGCTGTAGATGACGTGTAAACAGATGCGCATGGAGGTGTTCCAGTAACGCGTCCTTTGCAGAGACTGGTGGCAGGCTGGATTCAACCCTAATTCTGATCCTGAACCTCGGTCCTTAAGCCAGGGGCCCCCAACACCTGGGCCATAGACCAATGGCCTGTTAGGAACTGGGCGCACCACAGAAGGTCAGCAGTGGGCGAGTGAAGCTTCGCTTGCGTTACCACCTGAGCTCCACCTCCTGTCTCCCCAACAGCCCCTCCACGCCGCCCCCTCCATCTGTGGAAAAATTATCTTCCGCAAAACCAGTCCCTGGGAGAGATACAGAACCCAGGCCCCAGTTGAGATCTATGGAAACAGATCTGGGTTTTAATAGATCTCCCATACCTATTGAAGTTGAAGAAAGAGCTTAAAGTTGTTCTGGGAGGCTCGAGTTAGGAGCAAGACGAATGGGTAGAATCAGCATGAAGAGAAATTCTGTCCCAACGTAAGATATGCTTTCTGCCAAACAGAGCTGCCTTCTAATGCAGCAGGTAGTGAGCATAGGGAGCATCCTGTCACTGAGCTGTTCAAGCCAACGACACACAAGCACTGGTTAAGGGTGGCAGGGAGTACTCGGGCAGCATCGGAGGCGGTGGTGGGGTTGCGTCCTTGCTAGGAGGTGGGCTGCCTGGGTTTGAATCCTGGTGGGGTGAGAAGAGGTCTCGCTGATCCTGAGTTCAGATTCCTCCTCTGTCCAATGGGGCCTTTCAGTGCCTCCCAAGGTTGTGTGGAGAATTAATTTACTTAAATTACTGTGACAGCACTTACCACACACTAGGTGCGCAGTGTTACTGTTGATTACATAACTCTATAACAGATCTCTATATTTTCGTTTGGATCAAGGACCAGTCTTTGTATCTATGGTCTGTTCCTTCCAACTCCGAGATTCAAGGCCGGGGAGGGGGAAGATTTCGGCACTGACGATCATAGCTACTGTTTGGGGGTATTCAGTTTGAGCCAAGCATTATGCAAGCTTCGGTCATGGCTCTCAGATTACTTACAGATGCTCGTTAGCCTGGAAGAGCAGATGGATGATAGTCCGTTGCCCACTCTGCATGTTCTGCTTCAGAAAGTCAAATCGAGCCCAGAGAGGATGGGCGTGACTTTGCAGACTGATGCTGTGTTGAGGGCCCAGAACTCCTTAAGGCTGGTCACAGAGCTGCCTCTTTTGGCCACATCGCCAACCAGCTCGAGTCTCAAGATGGTGGAGCTAGAACACTTTATCACAGGAAAATAAGGCACCCACAGACTCCGCATCCTAACTGTGTGGAGATCTCCAAAGATTTAAAGCCTTTCTGTCCTCGTTGTTTTTGTGCTTATGACCCCTACTATTGGTTTTAATGACAGAGCTTGTTTGGATTCCTGCTTCATAGTTTCATAGCTGTGTGGTCAGGGGAAGCCTCTTGACCTTTCTGAGCCTTGGCTCTTTCCCTTACACAATGTGCTGCTTATGCTCCTTGCCTCTCAGGGGTGTGGTGAGGTTTAGGTGAGAACATGTGACACTCCAAGACTTGGTTGTCATTTTGATGACACATGTAAGCCTCTTGGAGCCTCCTTCTTCCCTCACAGTGCTGGCCCCGTGATTAGGTTAAATCATGCTGATAGAACGTGAGAGGAGCAAATGACCTTCCTCTGCAGCCTGGGAAGAAAGTGCTTCCAAGGGGGTGAGGGGAATGCCCCCGCCCTGCCAGCCCTACTCTCCCCACCCAGCCAGGCACACCGCCCCCCCCTCCCGCCCCCCGCCACGCCTCCCACCATCATTTCCTCTCTAGCATTCAGTGTGTGCTGCCGAGGTCCCCGTCAGCCAGCAGCAGGGCTACCCACCTCTTCTCCTACTCATAGCTTTGGCTTGCTGAGTGGGAACCAACACAGAGTTCTTATCTTCCCAAAGAAACCTTTCAAAAAACAACATACTGAATTTTTTACGGCTTATGTGCATGTTTTGGTTTCAAAAGGTGGGTGGTAAGGAAAGATCACCCTTTGTACCCAAGGGCAGGATTTAGCCAAGGGTCCTTTCTTACTCCTTAACACGCCCCCCTCTCCTTCCTCGCCTCTTCCCTGCATCATATAATTTTTGGTGCATTTTGGTTAATTAATTTAAAGTGACGATAGTCCCAGAAGAAGCTGTAAATTACTTTCAAATGGCGCAGCCGGGCCACCCACTGCTGGCAGACCCCATTGCAGTGACAACATTAAAACTTGAACAGCCCTCAACAAGGCGGAGGAGGGGAATCCTGAAACCGCAAGTAAAAACACATTTCCAGCTCGATTCCTTGCTGCAGCCCTTAAGAAAGTGGAAACAGATGGATGGTGGCTTTGATAATGAGAGAGGCAATCAACTTCAGATTAAAAAAAAAACAAAAACCCTAAACTCTACCCAAAAGGGATGAGTCTGACAGTAAAATCCCAGACACATAACGTTCCGTTTAAGAGGCTATTGACATATTAGCCGGGGACAGCAGGGGGTTCTGAGAGAGGGCAGTCCCCTGCCCAGGCTGAGCGCTCGGCTCCCTAAGTGAGAACACTGCAGTGTCTTTGGAAGCTAGCGATGGTCAGATTTCCCCTGGAAATCACTGTGTTCTCCGGAGGCTTGGCTGCTGCCCGCTGCCAGGTTCTACAGAGGAGAAAATACATTTCTGTTTTTAATTTAACTTAATTATTTTTTGGGTTTTGGTTGTGGTGTGTGTGTGTGATTTTTTGGGTGGGGGGCGGGGCAGACAAAATGGCAGGAACAAAGACAAGCAGTTCAGTTCAAGAGAAAAGAAGACCTTGACGTCCTGAGGTCTGGACCCGTGCCTCTATCTGGCAGCTGTGTAACTTGGGACAAATTCTGACAGTTTTTGTGCCTCCATTTCCCTGTCTGTAAAATGGGGGTGAAACAGCCAACCTTAGAGGCTTGCCGAGGGACTGAGGTGAGACAGGGGGTGTGAATGTTCTGGGTAAATGCCAAAGGCCCAGCCGTGGTTCTGGGGTGGAAGGTTCTCCGTGGTTGAACGGGGCAGAGTGTGTGTGGAGGAAAGGGTTAGAATAGGAACTTGGCATCGTGGGCCTTTTCCCCATCTCTGTCACTTGCCAACCCTGGGTTTGGGAGCCAGTTCCTCCGAGGTCTGACCCTCAGCTTTCTGCCTATCTGATCAGGGCTGCCATTTCTGCTCTGCTCACTGGCCAAAGCCGGGAGGAAGAGCTAATGAATGGTGTGCCCCTGCTGGGCTGCCAGCCCTTCGTCCACACCTGGCGCAGGCTGGGCACTTGGTAAATCATTGTCAGATGAGGGAGTGAATGTGTAAAGGCACTTGGGCCGGGGCAAAGGTAATACTGCTGGAAAGTGGTGCCGTTAAATTGATTTCTCAGTAACCGCGGCACATTCCTCTGGGGACTTCGTTGGGGGAAAAAAGGTCACAGAAATGTCTCTTGTTCAGCAGGTTGTTTGATGCCTCAGAAGAAGAGAGGCTTAAACGGGATGGAATCTTGGTTTCGTCTGGAGAACATTGGCAGGCTTGTCAGTTCAGTCCTTTTGGAAAATATGGAGACTTGGTTCTGATTCAAGCTTCTGCTCAGGCTTTTTCAAAGGCTGCTTTTGGTAATATTTATAAGCATCATGGGGACAGGGCCTGGCTTTTTCACTGAGTACTCTAAACATCTAACAGGTGCCTGACACACAGAACATGCTCAATAACTAACTAATAAGTAAATGCAGAAATCTCTCTTTCTTCCTTCCTCCCCTGCTGCGGTGAGCACTGAGTCCTGGCAGCTTCTGGACAAAGGGGGGCATTGGAGCTGTGTGTGGCCTTGCAGATGGAGACTTGATAGTACACTTGGTTGGGGTGAGCAGAACTCCCCAGTGGTGACCCCAGGGTCGGGGTGGGGACTGAGAGCATGGGGCAGAGCTCTGCTATTATTCATATTCTCCTAGGCTGGAGCCAAGATCTCTTGAGATGTGCTTCTTGGGTTGACCACTGACTTTTCCAGGGCCCCACTCCCTGCTCTGGGTGGTTCTTGATGAGGGCACATTCTCAGTCAGAAGTCCAGGTCTCGCTCAGCCCACTGACTTCTCCATGCTTGCAGGCTCCCACCACGTCAGAATCCACTTGCATTTCTGGTAAGAATGTTGTTTCCGTCCACAGTCCCCCCGGGCTGGAAGTAGTGGCAAGCCAGAAATGGGGTCCTGTTTGACAGCACGCTTCGAGGGCTTGCATCTTGTTCTGATGGGCTTGTTTGGACCCCGACTGGGGTGCCCCCGGCAGGATGGCAGTTAGAGCGTGTCTGTGGTGTGCTGGGTTCATGCTCCTGTTTCCTCTTCCCCTTTCCCAACTCCTCTGTTTGTCTCCTCTTCCCTCCTTCTCGTCCACCCCATTCCCCTGCCCACCCCCGCTCTGAAAGTCTAGGCCTTGGGGGGCATTTGGCTGAGGGGAGATCAGGAGGGAAGCTGGAAAGAATTCTTTCATAAAGAATTCTTCTAACAGGAGTTCTGGCAATAGCATTTTCCTCCAGCCACGCAAAGTGTTGATCCACAGGCTGTTTCTCTGACTCTTAGAGCAGCTCAAATTATGGCACTGGGATAGTTTTGAGGCTAACTGGCTATTGTTAGAAATATTTACAAATGTTTCCCCTTTACTCCAATTTCCCCCTCTCTGCAGTCTCAGCTCTAACAGCTGGAAAAAATTTCTCCTTCATCTATTCAGTCTTTCACTAAGCACCATCAATTTTGCCTTTGAAATTTCCTTTGTACCAGCCCCTTCTCTCATTCCCACTGCTAATCCCTGAGGCCTGGCTCTTATCCCCTTTGCACGCCTGAGCTGCCTCAATAACGTCTTGGCAGAGCTCCCTTCCTCTGGTGTCTCCGTCTTCTATCCATCCTGCACAACCAAGCCAGACTCATCTTTCCGAAGCTCTTCTTGCATCTTAGGACGCCTCAGCCCCAAATCCCTAGGCTCTGCAAAGTACTTGGCAATGCCCGGACAGCATTTGCAGCTTCCTCTGCCTGTTATTTCTTTCCAGAGTGGTGACTACATTAGTTAATGGGGGTGCTATAACAAATTGCCACAAACTCGGTGGCTTAAAACAACAGAAACTTGTTCTATTATAGTTTTGGTGTCCAGAAATTTGAACTGAGTCTTACAGGCCTAAATCAAGGGGTCAGCAGGATCACCTTTCCTTGAAAGGCTCCAGGGGAGAATCTGTTTGCCTGCCTCTTCCAGCTTCTGGCGACTGCTGGCATTCCTTGGCTTGTGGCCACATGACTCCAATCTCTGCCTCCATGCTCAGTCTTCCCGCCTTTGGTCACGTTGCCTTTTCCTGTTTTGTCTCCGTGTCAGATCGCTCCCTCATAAGGATACTTGTGAGTACATTTAGGGCGATCTGGGATAATCTCTGCATCTCAAAATTCTTAACTTCATCACATCTACAAAGTTCATTTTGCCATGTAAGGTGATATCCACAGGTGCCAGGGATTAGGATGTAGATATCTTTGGGGACCATTACTCCGCCTATCACAGGCTTCCTAACATTCAACACTTCAAGAACTATCTATCGGGCACCTAGTATGTGTGAGGCTCTGTTCTAGATAATAAGAGTCATTAGACCAATGAGGCTTTTCAGACTGAGTGCCCTGTGGGGTGAACTAGACCTTATCTGGACTCTTTCCCTCCTACAGCATTATTGCATAGCACGAGCTTCACATTGTAAAACATTGATTACTGCTACATATGCCTCCTCCTCCATCTATGTGAGTCCCTTGAAGGTTAAGCTAACTTATTTATACCTGTGCTTAATGCTAGATCGGACACCTAGATTGGATGCAATGAAGGTGTGTTAGATCAACGAACAAGTCTCTTCCCTTCTTCATTCTTCCTAGATCTATTTATAATTTGTGTACGGAGAAGGCTCCAATAATTCACTTCTGCCTCAGAATTAAATGTTCAGAGTCCGGCCACTTTGGTGGTCATCTCGTTGGGTCTGGTGACTTGGGGTATAGCCGTAGTGGGCACTTGCCGCCCTGCTTTGCCTCATCCCCAACGGAGTCACGTACAATTATTTGTTTAATGCTTCCCGTTACCCATTTCTACTGCCCATTGGCTTTGGAAGCCGTGCAGGAGAAGGGAGTCAAGGATATTGGGAGACCGCAGACGCCTAGGTCACCTTTCATGAGGGCTTTTCCCACTGGTGCTGTCCTAGCACGGCCCGCCCCTCCGGCACGTCGGATCCGTCGCCACGGTCTGTCCAGATCTGACACAAAGTGCTTTCAGGCCCAGGAGCAGGTGGGACAGATGCTGTGTAAGTCCTGACACATGGAACACGGAGGGGGCACGGACCGTTACCTACTGCCTTGGGCGTTGGTTTATTATTCTGAGACTTGTATTTGTGTCCCTGCCTTAGGAAAACAGACATAACCCAATACACTGGTGGCGCCCACTGCGGGCCCATGGATTTGCACGCAGCCCTCACAAGTGCTGGGCTTGGTGGTAGCCTAACGTCTAGGAAGTGTTTTAAAAGGCCGTCACTCAATCGGGTGAAGGTGGGAAGAGGGGGCTGCTGCTCAGGTAGGCACCCTCTGCTCGCCTTGCACCAGAACACCAGGTTCCCAGGGAAAGCCGGTGCTCAGCACAAGTCATATCGTTTGGTCAGTTTAGATGCAGTGAGCCACTCTTACCCGGGAACGGTGGGGCCCTTCCCAAATCCAAGTTCCTGGAGGCCAGCCAAGGGCCTGCCTGGCAAGCAGCCCTTTCTAAGGAGAATAGTCTCAGGATCTCTGGTGACTCTTCTCCACAGGAAGTGACTGGGGTGTGAAGGGTGGAAGGATGGGAGTCCTCTTCCTTTCATCCCTCTTAAATTTTATTTCTTAGGGAGAAGACGAAGGTCCGGGCTGGCCTCAGTGGACTGGGAGTTGGTTTCTGCCTCACAAATTCATCCACGTGGCCACGTGCAGTCTGAATGCGTGCACTTTCACCTGGAGTAACAACGCCTTGCACACGTACACCATAATGTAATATTCGGTCTCCTAGAAGATACCAACAGCAGTTTTACAAACCTTATATTCAAACAAATCTAAATAACGTACTGTTCAGAAATGTCATAGGTGGTCAACTATTTTTAAAAGCAAAGGCCTTCAGGACAATTCTTACCTGAGGAGTGGAAGAGACAGAGGTGGAGACTGAAATCAGAGCAGAGCACACCATTCCTCAGACAGGAGGTGGGTTTACAGGTTCACAGTTTCGTTATGTAATTACGGCTCATAACTTCACATGAAGTAGGTTATGAATACATATATTCTTTTACATGTACCAAAAATACATACTAAAACATTATAATTGTTTAAAATTTATTATCTGGGCAATGGTAAGGGGCCCTTTCTTACTCTGGACTGGTGTGAGCTGGGATTCTCAGTGCTGGTTACAATCGAAACAAAAAAATATTGTAATTTAATTGATGTAGAAAGCAATGGTCATCGTAAATCAAATGACATCAAGCTAATATTCTTTATATTACTAGGTCATAAGCATTCTATTTTTTTCCACTGAGGATTTCATTTTTGTGAATCAATTAGATTTTGTTTATCAACTTGTATTGCTCTGAATTCATTATTTCAACTTTTACGTGAGAAACATTATTTCGTTTTTGCGATATTTATTTTTACAGTTCCACTCTAGTAATGATAAATGTTGCTGGTTTTCTGTGTATGGTAAAGATGCAATGTTTTCTTTTAAAATAAGTGTGGACAAGCTAAAATTTGAAGTAAATTAAAATATAAATGTTAATAAAATGATAGCACGAGTGGTATAGGGATGTGACAAAAGTCACTTAAGAAGTGAGTGAATGAATCTGCTTGGAAAGCACAGTGCAACACTAATTAAAACCCAAATATTTGTCACCCAGGTCCTACTTTGTTAGGTTCTGTGGGAGCCAGAGAGTCGCAGGGACGTGTGTGTGTGTGTGCGTGTGTGTGTGTGTGTGAGAGAGAGAGAGAGAGAGAGAGAGAGAGAGAGAGAGAGAGAGAGAGAGAGAGAGAGGTGATCTTCCTTCTTGGAGAGTTCCCACCTGGAAAAGCAATTCATGCTGTTGCAGGTGAGGAAACAGTTCCTGGTGAGGCCTCAGTGCCAGTGCCTGCAGGGGTGCAAAGCAACCTGGAACAAGAGAAGTGCCAGGGCTTTAAAATAAGTGCGACGTGGGAGTTATTAATAGTTACTGCCTTGTACCCTGACTGGTGTGGCTCAGTGGGTTGGGCGTCATCCCCACAGACCAAAAGGTCTCTGGTTCATTCCCCATTTCCCGTTGGGGCAGGTGTCTAGGCTGCAGCCAGGCCCCCGGTCGGGGGCGTGCGAGAGGCAACTGATTGATGTTTCTCTTGCATGTGGATGTTTCTCTCCCTCTCTTTCCCCCTGCCCTTCCCCTCTCTCTAAAAATAAATAAATAAAATATTTAAAGCCTCGGGCATGGAGTCTCTGACCAACTTCCCTGGTAGGCAACACTCCACACGTTGTCACAGCTCGTTCTGGAGAATGAAGGGTGTCCTGTGTGACTCCACCAGAGAGGACTCTTGGAATGGAAGCTGGTGACCGCTGTCCTCTGGACTTGCCCCCACGTGCTTTTTACTCTGCTGATTTTGCTTTGTATTCTTTCTTGTAATAAGCCACAGCTGTGTGCGTACCACTATGCGCTGAGTCCTATGAGTCCTACTGAGGGTGGTCTTGGGGGCCCTGACACTTGTCCAAAATTTTTTTTACTCCACCCCGTGACTCTGAATAGAGGGGCCTCCGCTCTGAGATTACGCTTTGGAGGGCCCTGCACATCTCAGGTGTGCACGCCACACACACGCGCGCCTACTCCTCTGGCACTTGGATTCTGGAGGTCAGGCCGGGCCTGGTTCGCGTGACCCTAAGGGCCTGCTGTCAGAAGCATCACCTTTCGGGTCCCAGGGAAACCTTCCTGCATGTCTTGCTCTATGACTCGGGAAACAGCATCGGATACCCTGAGGGTTGTGCACCAGACAGTTCCAACAATGTCAGAGGAGGACCTGGCTTCAGAGAACGGGGAGGAGCTGAGCAGAAGGGCCTGGGTGAGAGAAAAAGCCAATTAGTTAACTCGTCAGGTCCTTCCTCTCAGCTTGAATGCAATAGATTCCAATAGAAACAATTATTGTTTCTCAGCAGTGCCCAACATTCATTTCTGTACTTCTCTTCATGTTCCAGTTTCTGGTTCTGGAGATAAGGATTAACACAGCGTCACAACAGTTGCGTATGGGTGTTGAGGCATATTGAACTACAGTGAACAATTTCGACTGCTCCCGAGTTTGTATACATGTGAAGCTCAAGACATAATACGTGTGAAGTGTGACATTGATTCCCCACTTGGCAGCTAGAGGGACACTGAATCATGTGTTATAAATGTTTAATAATAAGATATTTAATAATATCTGCATTTTCAAGAAATTAAATTTAAAACTTTCAGCTTTATTTGTACCTTAGATTAAAATGTTTTACATCTGTTAATTACAATTTATATTTTGCCTTTTAATTTTTGTAGCAATTTTTAATATTTTAGAAGATGATAACTTTTACTGAAATCATATGGAAATATAATTTTTTCCAGTTTTACATATATTTTAAGATACTTAAAAATGAAAATACATTCACAATTTGTATATAATTACACATTTAAAATTCTTAGGTGAGTATTATCAATAGAATATAATTATGTGAAATTAACATACTTGGGGATTTTGCTGAAGTGAAGATAAAAATTTTATGGAGTAAATATAAAATAATACATGAATTATGCCTCTGTTTTACTACTCATCCAAACATCACCAGCCCATTAACAGTCCATTCCGATGCACACAATACTAATTGAATTCAGTTGTCGTTGATACAAGACTTGCAGTCATATAGAGACTGAGACTTCATTAGTTTTTTACATTTCGTTGTTATGAAGATATTTTCATCAAGGATTGCGCACAGCACCTCGTATTATTTGCTGTAACAAGTGCAGACGCGTGGAGGCGGGCCTGTCTCAGTCTCCCGCCCTGGCCCTGCGGGCGTTCTGCCACGCCCCCTCCCCCCCACCGCCCACCCCCGCCCGCTGGAGAAGGGCGTGGCCGGGTACCTCCGGAGGCCCGGGGGCAGGGTGCTGGGCAGCAGCGTGGACTGGGCCACAGCCGACTCAGTGTATGAGTGTCACTAGGGCCCAGGGCCACAAAGGCCAAGGGAGAGAAAAGCCCTGAAAGCCTCCCCAGAAGCCTCGGTGGGAAGCCCAGGAAAGTCAAGTCTTCTCCCCTCACAGCCCGTGGCCCCTTCATGCCATGCTGGGCACCTGGGCGCCGACATAACATTCAGGCTTTGAAATAAGGCGCGGGGATTTGAATTCCAGCTCTGCCACTTTTGGGCAACGTCACGACAAATTTCCCCAACCTCTTTGACCTGGTTTTGACATGTGTAATATGGGAGTCCTCATTCTCATCGTCAGTGTTGTTGTGAAAATTGGAGATTTGTCTTTAAAACACCCAGCATGGTACCTGGGATGTGGCTTGACACATGTTAACTGGCGGTTTTGGATAGGAGATCTGAGGAAAGATGGTAAGCAAGAGGCAAAACCCAGGCATTTTGATGCTCAGTCCCATGTTCCTCCCATTGTCTGGGCCCTGAACACCATGGTTCCTCTACGGCCAGCCTGCTCTTCGGCCCGTGCCTGGGTGAGGAGAGATGCCTGCTGTCTGAGCTGCAAGGTGTCCTGGTCTGAGCACCATTCACTATCCTCGGGATCTAGCTCAGAGGATGCACAGCAGGTTGGGTGCATGCTGGAGGCCCCCTCACCTGTAAGTTATTCCACCAGTAATTAGATTTCTTTCTACTGAGGGAAGCCAGCATGTGTAAGTCCGTGGAAACCTGGGACCAGGTGATATAAGGGTCACCTGAGCCTCCACGATGCCTAAAATGCATCAGTAAGTCCAGGAAAATGACTTATCTGAGCACATAAGTTACTGTGGGCCCAGGGTAACTATAGCTCAGGCTCTGACCATCCCTGTAATGCCGTGTTCGAGTGATATAGTGTTCATGGCCCCCATGCCGGCCCGCCCACCTCGTCTGCTCTCTGAGTAGGAAAGCTTCACGGGCACCTGCTGTAGCTGGTGGACACGATCAGTACAAGGGAAGGGTGAGAAAGGGGAGGGAAGGCCGCTTCCCTTCCCAGCCTGCTTTTCTCCCCAGGCTAGAAGGTCTCAAGTTCAGAGAGTCTTAGTCCTTCAGGCGCACCACTTGGAGGTCAAAGATACTTTGAACTCTGGCACAAATTGCTATTTATTTGCGAAAGAATACAATCGGGTACCTACTTCATGCCATGTGCAATAATGAATTCCACATGGATTGAAGATTCGTAAATTAAATATAAAGTATTAACAGAATAAAAGACAATGTAATGCTACATGTATAATATTATATGTAAGACTGTCTATCAATCTATTTACCTATCTATCTACCTGTCTATTTACCCCCCACAGCCAGGTAGAGGGCATATGTCATAGCGTCTCTATCTCTATCTCTACCTTCATCTTGATTTCTATATCATCTGTGTCTCTATCTATCACATATCTATGGGATGGGGAAGGCCTTTCTAAGTCTGGCTACACAGTCTAGCAGAAAAATTGTGAATATCCGTACTATAGAAACTGTTTCTTCAAATCAATCAGGAACAACAAAAATGAATAACCAGGCAAGTCTCTCTCTCTCTCTCTCTCTCTCTCTCTCTCTCTCTCTCTCTCTCAAACACACACACACACACACACACCACAAATGACCCATTAAAGAGAAAAAAATTAAAAATATCCAACCTCACTATAAGATATTTAAATGAAAGAAACAATGTGGCAGTGTTTTTTTTTATGTTTGCCTACCCGATTAAGAAGGTTGGTGACCTTCAAACTGGTGAGTGTGAGGAACTGAGTGTGTTCACGCTGTTGGAGGAAGCAGTCCCTGCGGCTGTTCAGAGGGCTGCGTGTCATAGACGCACAAACTCAAAACATGCTATTGAGTGAGCCAGCAACCTCTCCTCTAGAAATGTATCCTCCCAAAATCATAGCACAAATAAGCAAACATACACATACGAGGATTTAATTGTACCATGGCTTATAAGAGCAAAATTTGCAAAAGTTAAGATTTACACCACAGAGCATGGAACATCTTTGTAATCAAATTCTATTCACTGTTTAAAAAGAAACCAAGGTAGATCTATGTAATAAGAGGTAACATTTTTCTGAGCATTTGGCATGAGCTAGACACCTTTCTGAGTGCTTTATTTATGTGACCCCACTTAACCCTCTCAACACTTTATAAAGTAGACAATGTTGTAATCATCCACATGTTTTGGAAGAGGCACAGAGAGGTTATTAACCACCACTAGATCACACAGCTGTGTGAAGTCATAGCTGGTATTTGAACCTGACACTGAGGTTCCTAAGGCAATGACTAGGAAGGGAGTCACCAAAAAAAGTTAAATGTTGCCCTGGTTGCATGGCTCAGTTGGTTGGAGTGTTGTCTTGTGCACCAAAAGGTTGCGAGTTTGATCCCTGGTTGGGCGTGCTTAGGAGGCATCTGATGAATATCTCTCTCACATCATTGTTTCTCTCTCTCTTTCTTCCACTTCCTCTCTCTCTAAAATCAATTAACATATGCTTGGGCGAGTATTAAAAAATTTTTAAAGTTAAGTGTTAAGTGATTAAAAAGCAAATTGCAGAAGATACAGCATAACTGCCTTTTGGTGAAAATTTGTCACAACATATATAATACACATTACTGATGTGTGCGTTTGCATTACCATAATTATAGAAAGGTTAATTTGGTGGGAACAACAAAAGGGGCGGTGGGAGTAGGTTGGCTTTTTTATTTTCTCTGAAAAAGCGGTAGGATAAAGGAATAAGTGAGCCGCTCACTTTTTTCCCCATGCCCACTTGACTTGAATGAAGGAAATATGGCCCTGTCTGCTAACAAAAATGCAGCTTTGAAAAATAACATCCAGTGGACGCCAGAAACTGCAGATAGTGCTGGACCCTGTGTTTGCTATGGTTTTTGCCACACACACACACACACACACACACACACACACACACGACAGAGTGCAGTTTGTAAGTTAGGCACAGTGAGAGGTTGATAACAGTAGCTTCCACAGTGGAAGTCTCCTCAGCATGTATCGAGGTGAACATGTGTCTCTTCCAAGGCCACGGGGGTCTGTGACTGGTGAGTTCGGCTGGAGGTTGGGTGCCATGAGATCAGGTGGATGAAGGGTGGGTTTCATGCACCTCGATAAGTGGAAGCTTGGAGGAAGGTAGGCCAGGGAGTCTGGGGACACGAGGCGTGGGCTCAGTGCCCTGTGCCAGTCACTTTGCACACGTTCTTTCACTTGTTTCTCATGACACCTTGAAATGGGCTTTATGGCCATGCCCACTTTTCAGAGGAGGAATTCAAGCTCTGAGAGGTTAATTAGCTTGCCCAGGCTCAGGTAAGTGGGAAGTTCAGCTCCTGGAAAGGGCGTGTGGGGCTTTCTGGGGCATCATGGCTGCAGCAAGGGCAAAGGCAAACTGCAGGAGGGGAGGCTGGCAGGGAAACCGTGGGCCCAGGGAAGGGAGGTCCTGGGTGACGGGATGGGATGAGTGTGGCCACTGGACGCGGCACCACTCCTCTGCAGGCTGGAGGACACTGGAGGAGGGAACTGACAATCATGGAGAGAGGCCTCCAGGATGGGCGCTTGGAAGCCTGCAGACCAGGGTAGGAGTGGAAACAGCACGGAGGGACTGAGCAGTGCTTCCCCTGCATCGGGAGCAAACCCGTGACTACGGAACTGAGATGTCCCGTGTTAAACAGCACGTGGCCCCCGAGGCATTCATTCCCTTTCTGCTGGCGAGTGAGTGGTCTGTGGTTAAGTGTACTCCCAGGGTGCCACTAGCTTCTTGGCTCCTTCGAGTGGATTGGTAAAAGGCATTCCTCTAAGTGGGTGCAGAGCTCAGAGCGTGGGCTGGATTTCTGCCCCTTTGGCTGGTCGCCCATGTAGATCAGCTGTGGAGGAGGCCTGTGTTCCACAGTGGGCCTGGCAGGGAGGTGTGTGGCCAGAGAAGAGGAACTGAGGAGGGTGGGATCCTGGCCCAGGACTCCAGGAAGGCAGGGACCAATAAGTACCTGCCCTGGCCCTGGGCTGGCACAGGGCGTGCCCAGGAATTGTTTGCTGAGGGCTGAGTAGAAGAGGGTCACCTTCCTTTTGGTTCCTTGGGGTGAGTCCCCAGCCTTTTCCAGAAGATTTGGAAGCAAGAAAGAGGATGCTATTGGTCATGTGAGATGGAGGCCAGAAAGGGGGGAAGCTTGACTCATTGCTTCAACCTCACTGGTAAATGCTTTAGAACCCTAAAAAAGTAATAGCTGAAATTTATTGAGTGAGGGATTCCTGAGCCAGCCATTGCGCTAACCTGTCTGTGAATGGCAGTTTTACATGTTACCTCACCAAGGCTATGGTCCCGGTTATTCAATGAAATGCTAACCTAGGTGTTGCCTGAAGGTTTGAACAGATGTCATTAACATCCAAAACCAGTGACTTTGCGTAAAGGAGATTACCCTAAACAACCTGGTTTTGAGCCAGTCAGTTGAAAAGCGTTAAGAGCAGAGCCAAGGTTTCCTGAAGAAGAAACTCCACAGTGGACTGCAGCTGCAGCTCGTGCCCGAGAGCCCCAGCCCGCCCTTCCCGACCCCCTGACCCGAGGACGTCAGACTTGCCCCCCGGCCCCACGGTTGCACAAGCTGATTCCTTGCAGCAACCCTCTTAATATGTATCTCCTGCTGGTTCTGTTCCTTTGGTTGAACCCGGATGGATGCACCTGCATGTGGATCAATTTAACCCTTTCAGGAACACCGATAGTTACCGTAATTATTCCCATTTTAACCTGAGGCCCAGGGAGGCAAGCCATGTCAACAAGCAATGGAGCCAGGACTCAAACCTGAAGCCTTCTTCCTCAAGGGTCCAGGGTCTCAGCTGCTATACCAGAGGGTCACGGAGGGGCCATGTCACCAGCAGTCAGTGCTGGATATCAGACCGCTGACCAGCTTTCAGAGGGACGGGGCAGCAGTGCTTGGCTGGCCGGGACCAGCGCTGTGAGGGAGGTGGGAGCAGCTGCCCAAAGCAAGCCACTGGCCGGCGGACCTGGGGCGCGCACACCTTGACGTCACCTCCCAACCCGGAGCTCCCCGACGTTCCAAGTGCACACAGAATCTTCCCTGGATCTTGCATTTGCTTATATTTGCTTTCAAGTTAGCCTCCGATGGTTTGTTCTCTTCAAGTGTTTTCTCACAGGACTGAGCTCATCAGAATTCATGGAAATGTTCACTATCAGTCTTCTAAGCTGCGCTCTTTCCTCTGATCCATTCCCTCCGAGTGGCACCTGAGTTGTCCTCGTTAACAAGCAGCACCCAGCTCTCCGTGAAAAAGAAACCGGGTGGTGGCGCAAAGGGATTCAGGGACATCGAGTGGCCTGGCAGTGCCACCTGGCTGGGCATCAACCACCCTGGGGCAAAAATTACTCCTCGAGAGTAATAAGCTAAAGAAAAACCCCTGGCCCACAGTTTGGGGTGTTAGTTTGCATCATTTAACATTGTGGAGTAAATGTCTTCTGGGGCATCCGATTTGTCTTCGCACCGCAGCCCGGACCCTGAGAGCTGACCAGCTCCACGCCCCACCCTCGCCACCCAGCACCCGGCTCCTCCCTTCCCGCCTGCAGCCTTGGGCGAGGACGGCTGAGCACAGGCAGGCCGAGAGCTGAAGGATGACTCTCTGTGTCTGTCTCTCTCTCTTGCACTTGTGGGCCTGCATGCTCTTTGTTCTGAAGCAGAAAAGCTATTGTGTGGTTCCTAGAACCACCAGGAAAAGGGACACTCGGACCTTCCAAAGACATAGAAACGACAGCATGGCCCAGAAGCACAGGCCAGAATCAGGCCTGTGAGGACAGCACTGCTGACGGCCTGCTGGCACCTGGATGCTGCCCGAGGGCACCGTGGCTGCGCAGATGCTGGACCAGGTGCCAGAACCTGGGAAACTTTGCAAAGACCCAGCATGCCTCTGCTGGGAGCCTTACAGGTGGCACGAGTCCCCCAAAAACCCAGCTGCTTAGGTGTAGCCAGCTAGATACAGCCTTGGTATTCTGGTTTATTGCTAGAAATAAGAGAGACGATTATGGTTGAAAAGGTGAAGGGATTAAGGAAATGAAACCTCATAGACACTGACAACAGCATGCTAATTGCCGGAGGGAAGGGGGATGAGGAGAGAGGTAGAAGAAGGTGAAGGAGTTCTATGAGGGGAAACAGACAGAGTCCTGCAAGGTGAGTATCTTGAGGTCCCACCCTGGAAGAGTCAAACCCTAGAAGAACAGGTGAGGCCTGGCCTCTGTATCTCCCAGCTGGTTCTTTCAAGGTGACAGAATCGGCCAGCTGGTGCGTTTGGCCTCATGGAAGCCACAGGCCGTACAGCCCTTGGAATGTGTGGACTTTCTGGTTTTCTTCCTCTTTGCACCGGAAAACCAGACCTGCCTGTGCCAGGCTTAGGGCTGAAAACGGGACCTCTGAGAGGGGAGCTGGGGTGGGGGCGGCAGCCTGAAACCTGCGGCCTCCTTTACACGAGAACTGGCTCTCGGATGGTGAGAGCTGTCTTTGCGTGGGGTGGCGTATATTTGTATGGGCGTGTATCTGTACGTATGTGAACGTGTGTGTATGTGTGCTCATCATGTGTATTCATGAACATGTGTGTGTGTGTGAGTGTGTGCGAGTGTGGTGGCCAAAGGCAGAGAGGAGGCTGTGCCTGCTGACGGCCCCCCCTTCCCAGCCATCAGGGGAGAAGGGCCACTCCTCCTGACCACTCCTGGGAGTTGTGGAATCTCGGAGAGGACACGTTTGCCCAGAACAAAGCAAACCCCTCAAAAGTTCTTTCCGTCTCTGATCCCAGAAAAGTGCCCGCCCTTTCGTCTGCTCCTCACACGCACGCCTGTCCGCATCCCAGTCATTCTCTGTCTCCTGGCATCTCAGTTCGCATCCTTCCTCTTTTGTCTCTCCGTCTGTCTGGGCTGGTCTGTTTCTGTGTCTTTCCAGGGTGTGCAGACCCTGCCTCTGTCTGTCCCTCCCTCTGCCTTGGCTGATGCTCGCTCAGTCTGCCACTTTTCCCTTTTCTTCTCCTGGCTTGTGCCGAGTAATGTGGCGATCAGGCCTGTCCCTCACTAGAGCTGAATCCCAGGGAAAAACAGTGTTGGAACCGATGAGTGATTTTGGCTTCCTGTCTGATCCCAACTTGGTATGGAAGCTTCCTTGCAGCCCTGGGACATCTGGAGGCCAGCTGGGAGGCACTGTGCCTGGGGCTCTGGGCCCCCGGCTCGGCACCCTGCGCCCCCACTGCTGTTCCCTACTTGGAGTGGTCTCCTCATCTTGCCTTACAAATCGGACTCACTCCCTGCATGCAGGCTTTGCTGACAGCCACCAGATGGCAGGGACTGGTTTTTATAGTAACTCATTAACCTCTTGCCATCCTACAATTAAGAAAGCATTTAATTGCTTTTTCTCAAGCCTTCCTGTAAGGGATTCGGGCAGCTCCTGCTCCCCACGTGAACCAGTTCGAAGCTAGTACCTCAGAGCCTGGGAGCGGGTCAGCTCGGACTCAGTGAGCTCCTGGGGCCGCCCTGGGTGAATTTTTGAGCAGGGAGCACAGGCCTCAGGACCTTCCTCACCCAGACTGGTTTCCTTCTGAGTTGATAGAGTTCTATGGATGAGCTCTGTGTGTGCCGCAGAGATGATAAGCTAGGGGCATTATCTCTCTCATTTAACTGTGGAAGGGACTGGGTAACACAGGTCAAGGGACTTGCCTAAAGTCACACAGTTAATCAGCGGTGGGACCCAGGCTGCAGCCTTTCCCACCTGCTGAGCTCCGGACTAGCTCCTGCTCTGCCAGCATTCCCTGGGAGGCTGCGCTGCTGAAGAAGCTCTGAAAGGTGTTCTCGTTCACTCATGCACCTGGACTGCCTTTAGGTACGTAATGCCTGGGAGAGCTTTACTCAGGAAGCAGCTCAGAGCCTCCCTGGAATGATTAGCCAAATCCCTCCCCAACCCACGCTGCCAACCAGCACACCCAGCAACCTCACTGCTGTCTGGTGGGTTGCGGGGCTCCAGCCCGAGGCAGAACTCCCACCAGCCTTGTTTAGGTGCCAACACCACTCAGTGTCCACCCTCCCACCAGCTGACCAGGGTAAACTGTGCCCAGCTGGGGGACTTACCCTGTAGCTCGCAGCAGAGGCTACTGGGTCAACAGCATGCCTCCCATCTCTTTCCCCCAGCACCACCTCCAGGCATCTGTCACTTGCCACCCTCTCTTATTCCATTACTGCCTTGTTCCCGGCCCACCCGCTGCTCTTCTTCCTCCCAAGCCTCATACCTTTCCACTGAGCTTGGGTGCTTCTGCTCCACGGACAACAGATTCCTCTGTTCCCAGAAGGATGGACACACAGATGCAGCACCCAGACCCTCATTAAGGAAGGCTTTGCCACCGGTAGATCACCGTTAGCTGTCTGTCGGTCTCTTTGGGGACAGTCTTCACTGCAGAGGGCTGCCCTGCCCGAAGTCTTGCCCTTCCAGGGGCGAGCCACATCTGGTGACTGAACCACGTGGGAGTATGAAGATCGCTATTTGGGCCAATGCAGGACAATGCTGATGGGTCTCGTCCACTACAGAGCTCGTCATGGGGTGAGCCGGGGGCCAGTCCTTGGCCTGTGTCCAGTGCCATTTCTTCCTCTGTCCACTTCTGGGCCATCAGCATCATGTCTCCATGTGTTGATCCCTAAATATGGTAGTTTTATATCTAATCTTTTGAGGACGTAAAAGTTATTTTCCGCAGGGGCTATATCATTTTAAATTCCCACCAACAATGTCCAAGGGTTCTAATGTCCCCACATCCTCACCAGCACTTGTCTACCTTCTGAGTGTGGCCATCCTAGTGGGTGTGAAGGGTGTCTCCTGGTTGTGACTGCATTCCCTCAGTGAAAAAGGGCACGGAACATCTTTTCATGTGCTTATTGGTCACTTGCGTATTTTTTTCCAGGGAAATGTCTGTTCAAATTCTTAGTCCATTTCTAATTGGGTTGTCTTTCTACTGTTAGTTGTAAGAGTTCTTTGTATGATCTGGAGAATAGGCCCTTTTCAAATATACAACTCGCAAATATTTTTTTCCATTCTGTGGAATGTCTTTTCACTTTTTAATAGTACCCTTTGACACAAAAAGGCTGTTAATTTTAAAGAAGTTCAACTTATCTTTTTTCTTTTGTTCCTGATGCATTAGGAGTCATGTCTAAGAAACTGCCTGTGGCCTACCTCAAGACCACCAACATTTACACCTATGAAATGCATAGTTTCAGCTCTTACACTTAGATCTTTGATCCAGTTCGAGTTAATTTTTGTAGATGGTGTCAAGCAAAGGTCGACATTCATTCTTTTGCATGTAGGTACCCAGGTGTTCCAGCACCGTGCATAGAAATGACTGTTTGGCATCCTCATTGAAAAGACATTGACCATAGGTGTGTGGACATAAATCTTGGACTCTCAGTCTGTCCTATTGATCTAAATGTCCACCCTTGTTCCAGCACCAACTGTCTAGACCACTGTAGTATTGTGGTAAGATACTTAACAATGAGAAATAAGAGCTTTTCCAGCTCTGTTGATATGTGATGGACACGCAGCGTTCTGCAAGTTTAAGGTGTATGTATGGTATGTGGATGCGATACACATACATATTATGAAACAATTATCACCACAAGCTTGTTAATGCCCCTAGCAACTCACACAATTACTGGGGGCAGTGCGGTGAGAATATTTGACAGCTGCTCTCTTAGCAACTTTCAAGTATATGACCCAGTACGGTTAACAATAGTCACGTGTTGCACACAGGGCCCCAGAGCTCACTCATCTCACAGCTGGGGTCCTGTGCTCCTTGACCAGCGTCTCCCAACTCCCCCAACTCCCTTTACCCTGTAATAGGATTTGAAACCTGGAGGTATAAGTCTTCAACTTTGTTTATTCTTTTTAAAGATTGTTTTGGCTATTCTGGATTCCTTGCATGTCCATACAAATTTTAGGATCAGCTTGTCCATTTCTGCAAAGAAAAAAAAAGGCAGTTGGAACTGTAACAGGGATTGCATCAAATCTATAAATCAATTCAGAGAGCATCGCATCTTAATAATAATAAGTTTTCCAATCCATGAAGACAAAATTTCTTCCTACTTGTCTTTTAAAGTTTCTTTTAACAATGTTTTGTAGTTCTTAATGTATAAATCTTGCATTTGTTTGGCTAAACTTATTCCTATTTTATTCTTTTTGATGTTACTGCAAATGGAATTGTTTTCTTAATTTTATCTTATGATTGTTCACTGCTAGAGTATTTCTCTATGACTTGTGTATTGATGTTTTACCCTTCGCTGAGCTTCTTTATTCATTCTAATAATACCTTTTCTAGATTCTTTAAGGTCTTTCTATATAATATCATGTCATCTATATAATATCATGTCATCTACAAAACTGTCTCTATAGAGACAGTTTCTTTCTAACCTAAACATCTTTTATTTCTTTTTCTTGCCTAAGTTTCTCATGCTAGAACTTCCATTACCAAGTTAAATAGAAGTGGAGAGAGCAGATGTGTCTAGAATTTCTGGCTTTGTACAGAACATCCTGCACTTTACCTTTTTGGATACTGAATTTTGTTACATTCATTTAAATATTGTTGGGCTTCATCCTGGGATTGCAGTTAAGTTACCTGAAATCAGTTTGATCACTTTGAAACCTATTTATAAACTTTCTCGATATGGGTCCAGGGCAGCCTTTCTTTGTTCTAAAAGCTAATTTGACCTCACTACTAAGGCAACACTTTCCTGAGATATTTTCCTACTTTCCTGGGTATCAGCAGATCTTCTCACTCTGGAGAACGGGATTCCAGGCGATCCTGGGCTGTGCACGAGCCCTGGGCGAGAGGTTCCCGAGGCCTCGCCCAGATCGGGCAGTCTGGAGCTGCGGCTTTCCTGGCCTCTGACCTCTATTCCCACCTCGAAACTGTAGGTGCAGAGCAGCATCATTTGTCCCTAACCCAGTCAACGCAAAGTTGAGCCCCAAGGAGGCCTAGAAGCCAGGTGAGAATGTCAATAAGCAGTGTGGTGTTTCTGTCTGCTGCCGTCCAAGATGCAGCAGGGCAGAAACCGGCGTCCACACGCTGGTGTTTTCTTTAGAGAAAACTGTCTGGACAATTGCCAGCTCTGTTTCAGGAGTGGCGAGGGGGCATGGGCAGCGGCTCGCTGGTGTGGTCTCAGGCTAAACGCCAGCAGCCGTCGCGTGGGAGTCCCGGCGCCGGCGCTGACCCACTGCCTGTGTGGTGTCGGGGAGGGCTCTTTCCCTCTCTGAGCTGCTGGAGCTTCGTCTCTAAAACTGGATAAAAGTGTCTCCTGTCAGCCTCACCTGTGCTGACTACTAAAAAGGCAGTGACTTTCCGACTTTAGATGGAATCTTCTGTAGACTTCATACATACTCAGACATGCACACGTATGTAAGAAAGAGGGGAAATGCGTTGATGAAGAGATTGGGGAGGAAGAAGCAATCCCAGGGTGGCTCAAGGAACACAGCCCTGTTGAAATGGGCCGGAACATGGCTTGAGGGCAGCAAGGGGACGATGTCCACTGCTCCTGAGGGGAGCAGGGTAGAGTGAGGAGAGGAGGAAGGCGGACGGTGAGTGGGAGAGGAGTCCATGGAGTCCCCGGGGAGCACCGAGTAGGCGGGCAAAGACTAAGCAACACGGGGACAGAGGGAACAGCAACGAGAAGAGGGCTTTTCAAGTTGCTGGCAGCAGGCACGATACCTGGCCCCTTTGCGAGACCCCCAAAGTCTTTAGTAAATTCTGCGTGGGCGTGACTAAGTGGGCAGGAGTGTTTGCCTAGGTATTTGAGTATTTATTTGCTTATGTGCCTATTTATCTGTGGAACAGGGGCAGGGGCTAATTCTGTCATTCCTGCTGGCTCAGTGTGAAATGGAGACAGACCCCTGGGGGCAGGAGCCCCATGGGGTGGGGGTTGGCAGGGGAAAAGATGCTAGGAATTCCCCAAGCCTCGGAAGAGTCTCTGGCTTCAGGGGCTGTGCCCCGGAGGGCTGGGGAAATCTTTGCTGGATGGCGTGGTTGAGGCAGCTGCCGCTGGCCTCTCGGTGACAGATGACATACGTGCAGCTGCTCTGTGAGCTGCGGGTGGGAGGAAGAAGTGTGGCTGCCAGCTTCCCCCGGTGCCCTACGGAGCCCCCAAATGCCTCCCCAGAGCCTCCAGCCTCTGTGGAACAGATTTGGACAACGAGGTCCCTGTGGAGCTTTCTAAGGTTGGCTTTGTAACCTGCACCTCATCCGGGACGTCGTCTCTCCTCTCATCAGTCTGTGGGCAGGTGGAGGTCGCCAGCTCCCAGCTCCTTCTCTCACATCCTCCCGCAGCCCTCACTTCTTCAAGGCCGACAGCTGGCCTGGTGCCCGTGTGGAGTGGCAGGCCCTCTCCCTCCCGAAGCCAAGTTCCTCTCAGCGCCGTCACTCCTGGGCGAGTTCCTGTGGTTGCAGCCACAGTTCATGCTGGATGGTTAATGAGACCCCGGAGAACTCCTGTCCCTTGCACAGAGGGACAGGCCTCTGCGTAGACTTCAGGGCCAGGGTCTGAGGCGGAGGAGGACAGAGGTCCCAGCCAGAGTATGCAGGTGTGCGTGCCAGTGCGTGTGAGCATTACAGGTGTCTCTTGGGAATGCTGCTTATTTCTCCTCTCCTTAGAATCCTGCAGGGATGAAAAAATTAAAAAAATAAAAAACTCACCATTCTACCTCCTTTGCTGCTACTGGAATTCTTTCCCAATCAGGGCTGCCCAGACCTGGTCCTCAGATGCTGCTTGGAATATCTCAGTGGGGGAAGCACGATCACTCCTTCCCAGGCCTGGAACCATTCTGGACCTTCAGGACCACAGGGGACCGTCAACTTGGTTTGGGAGCGAGGCCACAGACTTCAGAAACATCCTGACCTGGATCCAGCTGCAGCTCTAACGCCCACTGTGTGACCTTGGGCAAGTGACTCCATTTCCCTCAGCACCCATTTCATCCCCTGCAAAGTCTCAGAGAGGACCGCTGTGACCGTGAAACGCAGCAAATGCCCCATGACCTGTGGTCCTGAACTGCTGCCTTTGGATCTGGTGAAGGGAAGGGTCCCAGACAAGCAAACTCTGAGACAGAGCGGGGCACGGAGGTGCTAATTAGGCAGTGCCCTTGGGGTCAGCAGCTACGGAAGTAAAAGGAACACGGTGGGCACAGGGAGAGGTTCCACTCTGAGCTGGGGCCGACTGCAGTGCCACCTGACCCTTGGGGGAGATCCGAAGCCAAAATGGCCTTTTATACCACGTGCAGGGGTCCCCAGGCTCAATGACTCACATACAGGTGTATTCACAAGGGTTTATTACAGGGAATGGGAGGCGCACTCCCTGCCCTGCGGCTGTGGGACACTGAAGGGCTCCGCTGTTGGGGGTCCGGCCACCTCAGGATTGGGCCACACGACCTGGGGGATGAAGCCAGAAGGGCACCCCTACCTTGCTCATCCATGAATCATGGACGGAATGTGAGTAGGTCAGACGGAAGGGTCTGTGGTGCTCAGGGGGTAAGGGAGCCAGCGCCAGGGAGCCAGCCTGCCTGTTCACACAGGTAACCAGAGTGGAACATAATGAACTGGTAGCAAAGACGCACGTGCTCACCTGCCTGGATCCCACCAACTGTCCTCCCCGTGCTGAATGTTGTGGAGTTAGTTAGAGACATAAATAGGTTTCTGCTCTGGGGTGTTCACTGACCTGTACTCGGAAGGATATAACCGAGAGAAGCAAGACAAGGAGCAGAGAGGGGAGGGCCTGGGTGACCCCTACGCTTAGCAGAAACTGAGTGAGGAGGGCAGGCTTCCCAGAGGAGGTATAATTCATGTTGGTTCCTGAAGAGTGGGTAGGAATGAGCCCAGTGGATGAGGAGAGAAGCAGAGGATTTCAGGAATGGCCAATACAACAAACTTAGGGTTACTGGAAACCCACAAATTTTTGTGATCCTTGGTGTCTGACTCTTTGTGAGTGTTTTTTTTTTTTTTTCCCTAGATCAAGAAAATTCCCTGGAGTCATAGAATCGCAAGTTGGAGAGAACCTTAAAAACTCCTATAGCTGAGTATTCATCTACAGTTGGGAAGTTTCTACTTGCATCCCTCTGATGACAGGGAGCTCACTACTGCTTCATGGCCCATACATTTGTGTGGGTGGCTCAGCAGTTGGCAAAGGCTTCCTTCTACTAAGCTACTAATCTATTTCTTTATTTCTTCCTCTCAGTGATCTTGATTTTATCCTTTGGGTCGACCCAGGACAAGTTTAAATTTGTATGCAATGAGGGCTTGCAGGTTTTCTGCTGTTACTTTCGGAGAGCATCCACAACTGCAGGCTGTTGCGTGTTTTGCTGTGCGTCAGGGGTGTGTGTTTGTGTTATAGCCCAGCACTCTCAGCTTTAAACTCATTGTCACTCATGGCTGCTCTGAAGGTGCTTCCCTGGGAAATTCTCCCCAGGCCCTCCATCTGCCCCTGGTTTCCCAGCTCCATTCTTTTGGAACCCTCCTCATAGTCTCCTCTCCTTATTTTCTATGCCCTTTCACCCTCTCCCTTGGGCTGTCCTCAGAAATTCGGGACTCCTTCGCCCTACTAAGAAGGGCAGTGTTCAGCCCTCCACCCACTGCGTGGGCTGGGACCTGTTTCTGTACATCGGACCCAGGCAGGAAGCACAGGGGCTGTGACGTGTTACCTTCCCTCCACCGAGCAGTTTCTCCATGCGGCTCCCCGCCCACCAGACCCCATCACTAACGGAGTCCAGGCCACGAGACGATCCTTTCCATGATATATGTTATTCTACACCCCTGCCTCCCTTTAAAGGCAGATGGAATTATCGTCTTTTACTTTTTAAAGCAATTTAACATTTTGCCAGCTAAGCCTGGAATGTCTTCCTTCCTTCTCCCTGGCTCTCTAAATTCTGCCTCTCTGCCCTTTAGGAATGAGCTCAGAGGCTGCCTCCTCCATGAAGCCTCCCTGATCACATGGCTTTAATCTCATGACAAGAACTCATTTGGCCATTCCTTTCCGCCTACCTGAAGTTAAGAGAAGTCCTAAGCCTGTGTGCCTTGCTGCCCCAATTAGAATGCTCTGTCTCAGAAGCCTCAGGAGATCCTTAAAGTTCACTGGGAGGTAGCCTGGTGACAGGGGGGCAAGGAGTTGGAGAGGCCTGAGTTCAATCCTACCGTTCCGTCTGCCGCTGTGTGCTCCTCACCGTTTACTTACCCTCTCTGAGTGTAGCCCCCCATCTACCACAGGGGGAAAGAATGCCGTCGCACAGTGGCCGTGAGAATGAAGAGGCCGGGTGTTATAAATATAAAACAAAACACAGAAGGCAACATGTCTTGGTGAGGATGTAGAGGGAAGGGAGCTCTGTGCATTGTTGGTGGGAATGTAAAGCGGTGCAGCCTCTATGGAAAACAGTATAAGCAGTTCCTTAAAAACAAAGCCCTGACCGGTGTGTCCCAGTTGGTTGGAGCGTTGTCCCGCAAACAGAAAGGCTGCGGGTTCGATCCTCCGTTGGGCACATGCCTGGGTTATGGATTCAGTCTCCAGCTGGGGCATGCATGAGAGGCAGCCGATCAATGTTTCTCTCTCACATCGATGTTTTTCTCCTTCTCATTTTTGCTCCCTCTCTCTAAAAATAAATAAATCAAATCTTTAAAAAATAAATAAAGTGAAATTACCATATTACCCAGCAATTTCATTTCCAGGTATATACACAGAAGAACTGAAAGAAGCGTTTTGAAGAGACTGTTTGCACACCCATGTTCACAGAAGCAGTATTCCCAGCGCTGCGTGGAAGATGCAAGCCAAGTGTTCACCAAATGGTAACCCGATAAGCAAAATGTGGTCCAGCCATACAACGGTATTTCACTCAGCCTTGAAAAGGAAGGGAACTCTTCAGCATGCTGCAACATGGGCGGACCTGGAGGACATCATGTTAAGTGAAACGAGACTGTCACAAAAGGACAAATACTGTGTGGTGCCACTTACACGAGGTCCTAGAGCAGTCACGCTCACAGAGGCAGAGAGCGGAAGGGTGGTTGCCAGAGTGATGGGGACAAAGAGAGGTGATGGCTACTCAACACTGTAAACATGTTTGATGCCGCCCAGCCGCACACTTAAAAGCGGTGGGGATGGTAAACTTTGCGTTGTGTGTGTTTTACCACAATAAAAAAGAAGAAGAAAAGGAGGTCAGGTGTGTCATGTGCCCCACCGACGTCTTGCACACAGGAGGGGTTGACACATTTTAGATTCCTTCCTTCCTCTGGAGGAGCCTGTAGAATGAAGGAGAGCAAACAGGCCACGGGCCTTGGACTACACTGTAGGGGGACTGAAGACTGAAGGAAAAGTGTATTTACTGAAAAAATGAGGGGTTTGGTGATAACAGCAAGCTGGACCCAGAGTGCCGCCTGACGGACGCACAGAGCCTCCATCTGGGGGCCTGCAGGGAGCTGCGGCATAGCAGACACACGAGTGCTGCCTTCCTGTCCCTCGTGCCGCCCAACCAACCTCGAACTGCCCAACCAATCTAAAGGCAGCTCCCGGACTCCTCCTGGTGTCTCCTCCCCAGAACGGAAGGCTGGACCAGACTGCTGCCCGAGGACCTAGCGCAAAGGGAAGGAGAGGCTGTGGTCAGCAGCCACCAGGGAGATGAACGCACAGCCGATGGACTGTGACACAGAGGATCCTTCTGAAAGGATGGCTGCGGCATGGGGGATGGAGAGGAGCCAGAACAGTCCGGCTCTGCCCCCCTGAGCCTCCGTTTCCTCATCTGCGCAAAGAGAGCGTTGGGCTATGTAATCCCAGCAAAGCCTTCTGCTCAGCAAGCTCAGCAGTTTCACTGTGCACGTGTGTGTCCTTGGAGAGGTCTGTTCTCTCAAACATGCCTCATTCAGACCTTACTCATTCTGATTTGGACTTGGACCAGGCTGAAGGCTACTCTTGCATAACTCACACAGGAAAGGGCTTGATTCACTCGTGAACAGAGTTGCTGTGATGATGGAAGAGCCATTTCCGTTACACCCGGTGGCCTCTCACCGAATCTCTTTCAGATTCCACCCTCATGGCCGAGCCCCTGCTCCCTGCAGGTCCCCCGCTCTCCCCCGGTGGTCTCTGGCCTCTCTCCGGATGTGCTGGGAGACTTCTCCAATTTCACCACCCAGCTTACTAATTGGAGATTCACTGTATTCATTCATTTATTCTAGTCCACTGATTATGACTTTAATTTAGTACATTAATATTCAAGAATTGTGGCTTCTCATCACAACTTGTTATCCTCCATCAGTGCGCCATCATCTTGAATCTTTCCAGAATATGAATTATTATTTTAAATTTGCCTCCTGTTTCTCCCGTCAATGCTACTCCCTTGAGTGTTACTTCTCTCTGTGAGGTCAGGGCTCTTCTTCTCATATGTATAAAATCTTTAAATCTCTCTCTCTAAATATATATATATAATCTTATATATATGTAAGATATATAAGATTATATATATATCATATATATATATATATATATATGATATATATATATTCTAGAGAGAGGGGAAGAGAGGGAGAAAGAGAGGGAGAGAAACATTGATGCGAGATACATCCGGCGCCCCAACCGGGGCCTTTTGCTTGCGAACGACACACACCACCTGCGCCAGGCACGTCAGGCCGGGCCTCCCCTCTGCGCTGCCTGTTTCCTGAGCTCTCTGGTGCTTCCGGGCTGTCCGCTCATGTTCGCACGTGAGAACCCCTGCCTGTCTCCCTTGGCAGTCCTCCTGCCTTGGACTGTGGTTTCTCTCTGCACTTGTTTCTCTGTCAATTCAGTCCCTTCTGCTTTCCATCTTTCAGGAATTCCTCAAAATTCCAGTCTGCTAACCTCACCCTCCTTCCCTCTCTCCTTGTCTTCCTTCCTTCATGTTTTCAGACTGGTACAGATAGAGCCCTCCTTCTCCTCCTTGTTCTCTCCTTCACCCTTCTTCCTCAAAATGTGTGATTTCAGGAATTGCAAGAGACTTTAGCCGGAGGGGAAGGACATGGCTGTGTTCAACCTGACTTCCCTTTTGACTGGATCCTTTGGTGTCTATTTTCACAATCCTTAGAATAATCACAAGATGAATATCATTTCTCTTTTTTTTTATGGATGATGAACCTGAGAGATTAAATAACTTCCTTGAAGTTGACAGTGACTAGGGGATAGCTTGGAATCAGGTCTTCTGACTCTAATTTCAGTCTTTTTTCTTTTCATTCCACCTTTCTAAAATCCCAGAGGCCATTTAACATGCTTGCTTCAAATCCACAGCCAAGGTGCGTGTGGGTGCAAAGGGCAACTGCATGTTCTGTGGGAGCTGGCCCGGACGGCCCTGAGGGATTGCTGGGGCAGCGGGGATGGCTAGGGTTTTCTCCTCAGCTACAAATCTGTATTTGTTCGCAGCTATGTGAGAATGTAAATTATTCAACAAGTCAGAATGACTTTCTTCCCCCAGTAAACCGTAACTCATGATAATTCGACTACACTGTCTGGCAGTATACAGTAAAAATTTTAAAATCTTCATCCAAAGGCATGTTTCCATTGATTTTGAGAGAGAGAGAGAGAGAAGAGGAACATCAACTGGTTGCCTCCTGACCGTGTCCCAACCAGGGATCAAACCCGCAGCCTAGGCACGTGCCCCAGCCAGGACTCTCACTGACAACCTTTCAGTGCGCAGCACAATGCTCCGACCAACGGTGTCACGTGGCCAAGGCTAGAGCAAGTTTCTTTTTAAAAAGATTTTATTTCTTTTTAGAGAGAGAGGAAAGAAAGGAGAAAGAGAGGAAGAAAAATATTGATGTGGAAGAGAAACATCGATTGGTTGCCTCTCATGCATTCCCAACCAGGAACCTGGCCTGCAACCCAGGCATGTGTCCCAACCAGGAATCGAACCGGTCATCTTTCTGGTTGGCAGGGTGGCACCCCACCCACTGAGTCACACCAGTCAGAACATAAAGTAAATTTCTTAGTAATGTAAATGAAGTACTGTGGTCATGGTGTGGGATATAATCTGGAAACCACCTCCCATAAATGCTGGAACACAGCAGCAGCTGTGTCTACACTGGAACTGAGAATCTCAAACAAAACTCCAAAATGTCCTGTGGGCTGCAAGAAGGTTACCAGGTCCCCTGAAGGTTGGGACTTGAACTTGAAGTAGACCAAAGTCAAAGTCCATGACACAAGCAGGAGAAACAGAAATCCCTGTCATGTCATGGGTGGCAACAGGCCCCTGGGCCTGTGAGGGGAGCAGGTCCCGGGGATTGGAGCCTAGAAAGGGAACTGGGTGGGGCAGGGCTCAGATCCAGGAACCCCTGTGGTTCTCCGTTAAGTTGCCCCTGACCCCTGATGGGGAGGGCCTGGGCAGCAGGAGTCACATAAGAGAGGGGTGTGAGGAAGCAGAAGTGGATTTCATTTGTACCCCAGGCTTCTCCCCACTGTCTTCCGTGCCTCTTGAGATGAGGGCGGGATGGCCATCTCTATAGCTGCCTTTGAGAAACTGATTGTGGCCCACCCTCTCTTGGACTCTGGGCATTGGAGCCACTCGCCTGGGATGAAGCAGTTTGTGCAGCATCTGTGTATGAGGCCCCAGCACCCTGCCCTCCAGGGAATGAAGTTCCCATGGGGCTGGACCATATCAGGTGCCAGGTGCAGATGGAGACATGTAGGCAAAAGATGGTGTTCTGGGCCGGGTTACACACTTTTGAGGAAATCATAACAGTAACAGCCATTGATATAAGAGACTCTTCCAGGCAAAGTGTAGGAGAGGTGCACACTTGTGCTGGCATCACTCCTGGGGGCCAGACTCCCTGTTAGAGTGGGGACTCCAGGGAAGGCCTCTCCCATGGGACCCAGGGCGCTCCCTCTCGGGGCACAGCAGGATCCCCCCACCCCCCATCAGTCTGGAGGGTCCTGAGGGCAGGCGTTGTCTCTCCCTCCCCTCCCTCCTGCAGGTGGTCGACCTTCCAGCGGGCTCAGTGCTGTCTTCTCCACCCAGCCAGGAGGGACTTATGTCTTCAAGAAATTTGAGAGTTTCCCAAGGATAGGGAATGCTGTCACCCCAAAATAGGGCAGTGTCCCCTGACTGCAGCAGGAGCTCCTTGAGTCCAGGCACCATGTGTAAAAGATTTACCACATGTTAAAGCCTGACCTTTCCACGACGCAGACTCTTCCCCTCCCACTCTCACCTAATCACAGAAAATAAAAGCAAAAATCATTGCTTCTCTCGTATTTTAAAAAAAGGTTTCATTTATTTATTTTTTTAGAGAGCAGAGAAGGGAGGGAGAAAGAGAGGACAGGAAACATCAATGCGAGAGAGAAATATTGATCGGTTGCCTCTCATGGACCAGGCCTGCAGCCCAGGCATGTGCCCTAACCTGGAATCGAACTAGAGGCCTTTTGGTACACAGGCTGGCACTCAACACACTGAGCCACACCAGCCAGGACTTGCTCACATTATTTTGTTTTCTTTTGAGATGATGAGGGGTATCACATTTCTACTCTACATCTTACTTCCTAATTTCCCTCCAACAAAAAGCAAAGTGGAATATGCTTGAGATGAGAGAGCCAGTGTAAGCCTTTGGCATTGGCTATGACGGTGGTGGCGGCACTCAAACCTGCCCATTTCATTTGTGCTGCATGGCACAAGGTCAGGGGAGACACGTTCGGTGGCTACAAGGCCCAGGGTTGGCCACATATTGAACCTGAAAGACTTAGGAACCAAGTCCCAGGTACAAGGTAAAAACACATTTCTGTCTGTTTTATCTCATCACTGATTGAGCGTCCCACATTAGACATGTTTTTCCCAAGTTCAAGGTCATCATTGGTGTTCACCATTTGCCAATCAGTGCTTCACAGGGAAGACCAAATGCCTGCTGCTTGAGAGAATGAATGGACTGGAGTTTGAATCCCTGCTCTACTATCTGACCCTCTGCTAGTTATTCAAGTTTTTTGAGCCCTGGTGTCTTCATCTGTGTATCACAAGGGATCCAGTGGGGACTGCATGGAAACCTGTTTAAGATGGAAGAATACCATTTTAGAGACTCTAAGTAGTTCTGTCCCCTAGAGTGGCATCTGGGAGGGGCTGCTGTAAGCCTAGGACACAGGTACTCCGCGTTCTTCTGGAAGCCCCAGCGAAGGATGCTTTAAGCTGGTGCTAATGTTCCGTTTTGCACTTGGATGGGGCATAGGAAAGAAGAGCTCCCCATGGAATTAAAGAAAACTGTTCACCTCTAAGTTTTCAGGGAGTATGTTCCCTTCCCATAAATTATTTCTCCTAGGATGTGTTTGCTGGTATTTGTGCATACATACGTATGTAGAGAGAATGTGTGTGTTTGTCTCTTGTTTGTCTGCTCTTGTCTGAACTTTTACTCTCTGATGACAGAAAGTAAGGACTGCACCAAAGGAATGTATGGGCCTGGCTTTGGCCCTTTGCACTGGAGATGGTGAAAAGGGACACTCCTGGCTTGGCACAGCTCAGCCTTGCCTGGGTTTCTGGCCTCTTACGAGATGTGTTAGGTGGACATGATTTGGGACAATGTGCTGTGCACTCCTATGACCTAGAATCCTGCTGGGTAAACATCTGGGCTAAAATCCTACTGGGTATACATTTCCCTCTGAAACAATTATAGGTTGGAACTGCCCATTGTCTTGGAATGAAGTTAATCCTGGGACTGAGGTCAGAGGCAGCGTAGAGACCAGGCCAGGGAACACCCCACTGATGGCCTTGGCTTTGCGTTGGGTTTGCACCATTGGGCTTAGGGACTAGACACTTCTAATAACAGTCATACATTTTCCTCTGGGTTGCAACTTCCTTTGCTTACCCTCAAGCCTTCACTTAAGTAAACTGGCAATGGGAGAACTGGGAGGCACAGTGTTCCCTCACTGATGCTAAAGGGGAGATTCAGATACACATTTGCACAAACTCTGGTCTTAAGGAGACAGCCCCAGTTCCTTAGCTTGGCATTCCAGACCCCCTAAGCCCTGTGCCTTCCAATTTTTTCTTCTACCACACTAATGCCTCCTCCCTACTCCCTCTGCTTCTTCACCCCTAGCCCATGCTGTACACACAGCAGCTGCTCAGGAAATGTGTGCTATTTGAATAGAACTGAGCACCTACCTTGGCCCAAACCCTGGAGGTCTTCTTGGCTCCCCCTTTCCCTCCATACCCGCCTACTTATCAATGCCGGTCTTGCAACTGTTCTACTGTCAGGGTGTTTTATCCTTGTCTTCTTTTGTATTCTCTCTGTTAGTCTCAGGTGACAGGCCTTGCATGGACTCTTGGAGTAGCCTTCAAGCAAATTGAATTACGCGCAGACTTTCTCCATCTCCCATTGGCTCTGCGGGTTTTGCCAGGAGAGTCTCTGCAGATCACTGCTTTGATTGTGTGCTCTGGCTGCAAATTCTAATGGCTCCCCACTGAGAACAGGTAAAATCCAGACTTCTTAGCGTGGCCTTTCACAAGTTGACATCAGCTACCTCCCCCATCTTGCCTGGGACTGAAGGTGTACAACCGAATCAGATCACTTGCCTTTTTTCTTTTTTTTTTTTTTGGCCCTTATGTCTGGAATCTCTGTCAGTGAGGCCTTCTTTCCCCTTCAAGGAACAGCTGCAGAGCCAGCTGCTGCCCATCATCTTGCATCCTCCTCTCAACGCAAAGGATCTCTGCGCTCCTGAGTCTGTCCCAGCCTTTGGTGCATGCCCCGCGCTGCATGCACACTCTCTCCTCCCGAGCATAAGCAGGGCCTGTGATTTAGTCACCTTGGTCTTTCCAGTGCCCAGAGCAGACATTTGCAGGGAATAGGAGCTCAAACAAGTGTTTGTCTAGTGAATAAATACATAATTCTAATTCAACACCCTGCTTTCCTACAATGACACTCACATCATCCTGGGCAGAAAGCATGTTTACCTCTTTAACAACATCCCTCACGACTGGCCAAATTAGAATGAGCACTTGGTGGATTAAAACCTGAGCTGTCACACTGTATCTGGCATCATTAGGACTCAAGTTGGGAGTGCCTCCCAGTTTGCTGTCCAGTTGCTGGCAATACTGTCACCTGCTTGATAGAATGCTGTCCAGTCCAGATTCAAACTCCTGGGAGAATCCAGTTGGACCTAGAACATGCTTCTATTTCTCCATCCACTGACTACCTCGTGACTCTTTCCTGGTTACCAGCCCATCCCTTACGGGTCCACCATCCCTCGATCCCCACCCAGGCCTGTGCATCTGTCCCACAGGGGCTTTCCAGAGCCACCTCCCCAGCTGCCAGGAGACACTGCCCTCGGAGCAGTGACACAGCAACAATAGGACCGTTACCTACCAAGGGAACTGTCCTCGGGCTTACCCATCATTTTAGAAAAGAAAGCATTTCCTTGTTTAGCCAAGATGACGGGTCATTCGTAGCCAATGACATAAAGCAAATTTGGATTCAACGAGTCGCTTTAAATTTCACAAGCTTTATATTTTCTTTCCCTTTGCATGAAATGTAAAGGCCAATTCTGAAAACTCACAAGTGATTTGTCCTTACAACATAAGTGCCAACTTGAGGACGATTTACTAATTAGCTAATTGTTTCTCCTTGCTGGGTATTAGCCAACTGATCTTTAGACACAACACGTACATTAAAATTGTTGATCTCAGTTGTTACAACATCAGCGTAAGCTTCCTGGTTACTGGTCTGAGCAGAAATCATAAACACAGCGTTCTTAATTTCTACCCATTGGACTTGTGGGTTCATTTAATGCTAGCTTTCTTCCTAATGAAGGGCAAGGGAAATATCGGCTAGAAATTTCATAATCAGAATGTTTGCCTGGTTTGCTATTTTTGAGCACCACAGGCTTTGCTGGAAATGAAGGGTGTGCATTAGCCCGGCAAATGCTGCCGGGGGAAGGAGACGGGGCTCCTGTCTGCAAAGGTGCAATTGAGAGGACAAAGAGCGGGCATCAATAATGGATTAAGAGTGGCTCTCATTCGTCCGGCAGCCTCGAAATGAAAACGTGCCGCGATGACTCATTGGATAATAGTAAATATGACGGGCTCATAAAGCCGCTGGTTCCCATGGGGGCTCTTCAGCCGCCTTTGTCTGGTCTTGAGCTTGTTATGTTCAGAAGCTACCAATTTAAACCTCCCTTCCCCCAGCAAAGACATGGCTTTTGGACAGAGTTATGTGAATGATTTGCCAAGTCTGGATGGTACAGGGAGAGGTGGCCTGCCCCCCACCCTGTGATGCCGCGGCTCCCCTGCATGTGCCCTGGGCCTAGCACCGGTCCCTCACTGGGCTCCACGGAGGCCTGGATGGGTATGGGCTTCATTACAGGGAAGGCAGAGACCCTGGCCCCAGGGAGCCCGAAACTGAAAGGAGACATGACCTTGACATAAAGTAAGGGTTCTGAGTCCAGCCTGGGAAATGAATAAAGAACATAAACGTGACTGCCTGCCTAAGAGTGTCCAGCTCAGTACGATGGATCGTAGCAACAGAAAGAACATGCATTCTGCAGGAATACGGTTGCATTGAAAGTGGTGCCTTCACAGCGGGGCAGGCCTGTGGGCGGAGGAAGTGAGCTGCTTCTCTGCGCTCTCAGAGGCTTCCCTGGGATCCGTGAGGGCAGGACATAAGCAGAACACTTGGGGGGAATTTGGTCATCGTTGGCGTTGTCTAAAAATGGAACAGAGAGTCCTGCCACTGGAGGTGTGCACGCTCACTCCTTCACTGAGCTACCTGCCTGCCACTGCCCAGCTTTCACTGATGTCTTAGGTGTAGACTGGCTGTCCATTTATGACAATAAAATAGGGCTTCTATTTGACTTCTCTTTGCAGGTGGGTTGGACGCCCTAAATGGCAAGGTCTTAACTCAAATTTGTCAAGTGTGGGAGTGACTGCTAAAGAGGGAATTTGCCTCAGCTCTGCTGCCCAGTCACACAGGCAGAGGGGTAGGGGTGGGAAATTAGAACGTATTGAGAGTATACTGTATTCCAGGTAACAGGCTAGACGCTTTGCATAACAACTGCGGACTAGGAGTCAGGGATTCAGTGAGTTGTGACCTTGGGCAAGTCACTTACCTTCTTACCCTCGCATGGGAGGCCAGCACGAAGGGGAGACGGTGTGGTCTGTGGGACCTGCCAAAGTGGGGTGACAGAAGATGGAGAGCGCAGGGCAGGGAGTTGGAGGCAGGGGCGGGAGATGCAGGCAGCTTTCCATGCCTGGGGACAGCTGAAGAGAAGCGTTAAGTCCAAACACACTACTACTGTGATAAGAGCCCTCGAGCAGAATGCAGCAGGCCCTGCCATCCCCAGCAGGGGTTCATCCCGAGATCTGCGCAAAGCCCCAGGGTCATAAATCTCTCCATAGCTCCGGCTCTGGGCTTTTTTTCCTGGGTGATTTTCCAAAAGGAAGCGAACTCTCAACCACTTTTCAATAGTCCTTGCCCCTGATGAGCAGAGAACAAGGAACCAAGCCCCTTGCTCACGCCCCTCAGTGGTCGCTTCCCCGTGCCAGCCTTGCAGGGCCTGGGATTTAAATGTGTGACTCAAGAGAAAAGCAACTGATTACAGACCTGGGGATTCGGGGCTGCCAGCCAACAACCCAAATCAAGAACAGCAAATCTGCAAATGGCAGGGGTCAATTATCTGAAGGATGTGGCTGCTGTGGGACACAGGGACGCGGTGTGGTAAATTTCTTGGGGTGGGAAGGAGAGAAGAAATTTCTTTTCATCTGCGGACAGAACCTTACACACTGTGGATGTGGATACTCAGGGAATGATGATGTTGTTTTGTATGGGGTCATTGTTTTTGCTTTGCACACACCTGACTGGGTAACTTGGTCACTCTGGAGGGAGGCAGACCTGCATAAAATTCCCAGCTCTGCACCTGGCAAAATGTGTGAACTGAGCAAGAACCATAATCTCCTCCTGCTCATTTGCAGAATGAGCACAACGATAACACTAACCTCATGGGGAAGGAATGCATGAGAAGTACAAATAGCAATTGCTCCATAAATGGTTCCCACCAGCAGGATCTCATTATTGGTCTCCATCTTCATCTTTCCCACCACCACCACCACCACCATCACCACCATCATTCACTTCTGAAGGCTCAGGGATGGCTGGGCCCCAGGAGTCTTCCCAGGGCCTCCTCAGCCCCTGGATTTTCACCCCAGCACAGACAATGTGACCGAGTCAGGACCACGCTTTTCTCCGGCTTAGTGCTTCCCAAACTTGAGCGTGTGGCAGAATCAGCGGGTGCTGGTTAAACACAGACGGCTGGGCCCCACCTGCAGGGTTCCTGGTTCAGCTGGGCTGGGGTGGGGTCAGGCCAGGAACTGGCATTGCTAGGGAGTCTGCATCAGAGGTAACACAGGTGTCTCGGGCCGTAAGTCCCACGAGGGCAGCGACTGGCGTGCCTTGTCTCCGCTGTCTTGTTGGTGCTCAGGACACTTTATCAAGCGGGATGTGGAGGAAAGGGGTTCTACGGAAAGTCACCTCGGGGTGATCTGATAGCAAATGCCTCACCGGGCAGATCGAGGTGGGCAGCCACTCCCTAGGCATACAACTTCTTTCATGAAAGGTTTGTCTTTACCTTAAACATGCCCGACCCATTTTGTGTGTGTGTGCATCTATGTTAATACACCTTTGAAAGGCTTCTTTTCAGACCCCTCAGAAGCAAAACCTCCCTCAGGTGAGCACAGCATCTTACCTCTCCCGTCATCTACTCCCCGCCTTGTAATCCCCACCTCCATGTAATCTTCCTTATGTTCCCTCCTTAATTCCAAGAGCGTAAAAGAAGATGCAAACTGTCATTCTTAGACGCATTTTTCTTAGTCTATTGAGATCTTGTCCCTAGGCTATCCTCTATTTGGCTCAAATAAATTTTTATAAAAAATCTCTGTCTTACATCAACAGAATGAATAAATCTCTGGAGACAGGTGGCCAGTCAGAAGAACTCGCCTGCAGTTGATGCCCATGTGTCTGATGCCAGAGCCGGTCGGAGGCCCTTTTGTGGTGGGAGTTACTGCACTTCCCTCAGCTGGTCCCCAGCGGACAGTCCAGGCCTGTTTAGATGTGCAGCCTGTGCGTGCTGCCGAAGGCCCCACAGCGGACCCCACCACAAATGTTACCCCAGCATTGCCTCCCTCAGAAAGCCTTCCCTGAACGTTCCCTCCCCTGTTGGTCTGGTGCTCTTTCTCCAGGCTTTGGCCAGAGCCCTTGGAAACCCCCGCACGTACCATCTTACCGAAGCCATTGTTTTATAAATGCTGCCCTTCCCTTCTCCAGTCTCCTCCCCTCCTGGACTGAGAGCTGTCGAGGGCAGGCACTGTGTTCCATGGATGCTCAGTGACTGTGTGTTGAACACCTGAATGATGTGGAGTCATCTGAAGCTACATGCACAGTGAGCATGTAGGGAGCGCACTCTGCTAAGATGTCACAAGGGTCTCCTTGCGCTCTCCTGTTTCTCTCGTCCCCCAGGGGACGCCCACAGGGGCTCCTGCATGTGAGCACGGTGAACACGGGGGATGAAGGGGCCTTGAGAAGGCACTGCCTTCATTTCTCGAAAGACCTTCTCTTTGTCCCCCACTTGCTTGCTCGAGCCTCCAGGTCCAGCACCCACCCTGTCCCTCCACGGTAGCCGGGGCCTGCCATGACCTTGTGCTGGGACTTGGATTGATGAAAAGCAGCGGCCTGGAGCATGTGCAGGCTCCTCACCAGGTCACCAAGGGCTGGTTACTGCACATCTCTGAGCCTCGGCTTCTCCTCTGCGCAATGAGAATAACAACAGTGCCAGCTTAGACAGTAGTTGGGAGGATTAAATGAAATTTTTGTAAGTTACTTGGAATACCACCTGGCATATCAGTTGTGTTCAATAAGTCTTAGCTACCACAATGAGAGTGGTGGTGGTGATGATGATGACGATGATGAAGGAAAGAACTCTGTGTCCCTCCCTGTGCCTTGCCAACCTGCGTGGAAACAGCTCCTCTGAGACCAGGGCCTGCCTGGCTCCTGAGATCTCCCCTGCAGCAACTGGCATCCTTCTTGGGTCCCCAACACCTGCTGTTCCACCTCCTCTAAGCTGCCTTCTGGGATCCCAGAATCTTGCCCCTAGTGCTGAGACAGCCCTGGCACCTCCCTGACTCGACTCGACATGTGTGACATAGCCCCTGCCTCCTGCTGCCACCCAAACCCAGAGCTCCACCTGCCTGGCTCACTGCCCCCTGTTATAGGCATCTTGTCCTGTCCCTAGATACCTGGGGACCATGCCTCCATGTCCACCCCCCTCCCCACTCCAAGAAAACAGCGCCCACCTGGTGCATGTTGCTGCCTTTTACTGCCTCAGATTCATTTGCCTTGGGAGGAACTTCCAGAGGATCACCCATGCCCTTCCTGCCTTGCTGGACATCGCCACGCAGGGTCTCTGACCCCCAGCGATGCAAGAGGGCAAGTTGTCTGGTCCTTACTTATTCCATGTACCTGGATAGTCAACACTGGAAGCTGGTCAAGAGAGCCCAACCCAGGACTTTCTGGGTCCACCTGGGTTCCTTATTTTTCCACCATGTCAAAAGAAGAGGTGAGTCTGGCTGAGTCAGGGCCTTGATCTCAATTCTTGGTTTTACAAGAGCCCTGTCCCTCCCGCCCCTCGCCGCCCCCCAGCCCCACTGTCTCAGCTCAAACACCGCCTGGGGGCAGCCGGATATATCATATGTTATAAGGCTGAGTTTGGGGAGCAGAGAAATGAATTGTTACTATTATGGATGAAGCAATTACCATAAATCTATTTTTAATCTCTTCTTCCTTTTAAAATAATCGAGGCTGTCTTTTCATGTGAGGAAGAATCAGGCTTTGAAATGAAGAAAGGTGCAAAAAGCTCTCCTTCTTCAGCTGAAAATGCTAATTGAGCAGCCCCCGATTTTTTTTTAACCTTCATTAACTGCATTAGCCTGCATTAACACCTTTTAAAACCTCTTTAAAATTGTGTTCAATTCATTTTCTTTAATCTCTTCCTTTCCGGGAGTTCGGAATCACTTTGATCCTCATCTTTTCTTTGATGGCAATTTTGGATTGAATTTGTATTTGGGAATTGAATTGCAAATTTGCAATCACCCACAACACCTCGCCCCCCCCCCGCTTCCCCCCCCCCCGCCCCCGCACTGGGCTGGGTGCTGTGGTCCTGGCCAGAGCACCTGTCCAGCCCCTGGCAGGTCTCGGAGGTGGTCAGGAACAGTTCACTCTGTTCCTGCCGGTCCTGAGCCCTCAAGGATGTCTATAAAGTGCACAATATTATGCCTGCCCAGTTGTAGATAGTTTTTCAAACTTTTATAAGGGTAATTTTTCTTGTCTCTGAGCATCATTTTTCTTTGTCCTTTGCCATCATGTCTTGATGGAGGTGAGAAAGCTGTGGAAATTTTTAAGAGAAGAAATTCATAAAACAATACTGGTTCCTCATGAAGTTAAACAGAAAATTGCCATATGACCCGGTAATTCCACTCCTGGTACATAATCCAAAGAACTGAAGACAGGCATTTAAACAAAAAACTGTACATGAATGTCCAGAGCAGCATTATTTACAGTAGCCAAAGGTAGGAACGACCCTTTTGTCCACTGACTGAGGAATGGGTAAACAAGTGTGGTATATCTGTGCAATGGAATATTATTTAGCCACGAAAAGGAGTAAAGTACTGAAACACACTACAGTGAAGATGGATCTCGAAAGTATTATCCTAAGAGAAAGAAGTCAGACACAAAAGGCCACATAGTGTATAATTCCATTTATGTGAAACGTCCAGGGTCAGCAAACCAGCAGAGACAGACAGTAGATTGGTGGTCCCCACGCTGGGTGGGGTGCGGTGGGAGTGGAGAGTGACCACTTAAAGGACACAGGCTTGCCTCTTCGGCCATGAAAATTCCCCGAAACTGGGAGGCGGTGGCAGCAGCTGCATGGCACTGTGAATGTGCTGCGTGTCAGTAATGATAATTCTGCTTTGTATGTTTTACCACAGTAATACTAATAAAAAACCATCGGTTTCTCCAAAGGGAAATGGCTTTAACTCCAAGGTAATATCAACATCACGCCTGGAGTAACGGGATGTGGGGGGATGAGGGAGGGAGGAAGAAAGGAAAGAGGCGGACGGGCCAGGTTGTCATAGACCCCACTCCTGCCTGGTGGGGTGCACTTGGGCTCACTAAGCCTGGTCTCGGGGGCTGGGCCTCAGTTTCCTCATCTGTGAAACAGGAATAATAACACCTACCCTCAGGCAGCTATCGGGAGGACATAGAGACAACATGGTTAGTGTTCCCAGCACACGTGGGTGCTCCGTGAGAAAAGTGCTCGCTTTCCCTTCTGTATCAGCCAAGGTTGTTTTTAGTAAAGCAACAGAAATCAATGTTAGTGGACACAAGGGAAATAAGAAACTTCATTGGAAGAGCCCCAGGGTATTCCAGAGATCAAAGGCGCACAGCCTTGAGCAGACCAGGCACCAGGCTGCTCCCTGGCCCCTGTAGCCTCAAGCTGTCCTCTGTCCTGACCGCCCTGACCACCTTGTGTCTCCAAGTTCCTGTTTTGATCTACTCGGGGAGAGAGTCTGATCGGCCCAGCTTGGGGGTGGTGGGGGGGTGCCTTCCTTGCCCAGGATGGGGTCTTGGCGTGCCCTTTTGACCCTGGCAGCCCACCCCTGCATCTGTCACGGGCTGTTTCCTGAGAATAAGAGTCCTGAAGCTGTCCTCCCACAGGTGCCCAGTAAACTGTCCCATCGTGGCAGGTGAGGGGCAGGGCATGGGGAGGGACAGGACGTGCGAAGAAATGGAGCCACCCGGATGCAGGCCTGACCTCTCCCTGGCCGGCATTGCCCTCCTGGCCGGAGTCGTTCACCTCTCCTGCGGGAGTGTGTATGTGCGTCTCTGCAGCCGTGCTCGGGGGGCCCCTGTGCCGCATCGATGCTTTGTAGATGTTCCAGTGCCAGCACGTGCTTAGTGGTGTTAAGGGGTGATTCGGAGTCCAGGGTGACTTCTTGGTCTTCCGGCTGGAAGTCAGAACCTCAGAGGCACAGCAATAGCACAGCATGGACGTGGGGAATCACAGAGAGAGGGTTGGCCCACAGAAGTGCTGTCTCAGGAAGGGCCTTCTGGCAAAGATCTCACCCTGTGGGAAGCAGCTGGTGGGTGCACAGACCTGACCCTTCCCAGAGAGGGGCATTTTAAGTGTGCTTCACAGTGTCCACTGTGCAGGCTCAGAGAAGGACAAGCCACATCTGTGTCCTGTATGGTCCCCACTGGGGAGAAACACTGTCTGTGAAACGACCGAATCTCTCTGTGCCCCTTACTGACTGTGTGGTTGAAAGCAGGCCTTTTAACCTCCGTTTTCTACTCAGGAAAATGGGCACTAACAACAGCCATTCTGCAGGGTGGTTGAGAAGATTAAAGGTACTGAATTCAAAGCACTTCCTACCACACATAGTCTATCATCACTGCTTTTTAAGTAGAAGGGACTTTAAGACAGGGCTAGCGGCTGTGGCCCTGGAATGTGGAGGAGTTTGGAGGAACTATGAGTAACTGGGGAGTCCTTGGGGAACCCTGTGTCCGGGCCCCTGGGTGTTGGCTCCTTTGGGCAAGAAGAACATCTCTCAGAAGGCAAGGCAGTGCTGTGAGAACCCTGCTTGCTCTGAGGCAATGGTGTGGAGATTCACTTAGAAATGGTGGCCTGGCCGGCATGTGAGGGCAGAGACCCAGACCACTGATCTCGGAGAGGGAGCCTGTCTGGGCAGGGCCCTTTCCTGTTTACTCCCACAAGCTGGCTAGGACCAGTTTGTTTTCTCCTATTCCAAACTGAGAAATGATAAAGCCCTACGGGTGCTGGCGTGGTTGTGGAGAGGAATGCTTATTTTCACCCTCCTGCAAAAGCAAAGTGCCAGGAAAGCAAACTCACAGGATAAGCATAGTATACCTTCCTGGAAAGGTAATTTTCCTGGAATATTTTAATATTAAATCAAACATATCAAAAAGCAAAATTCCCATGAATTTTTCAGTTGAAAATCTGGAGAGCTTTCACTACTAGCAGGGACCCTTCGGTTATATGGCAGCCCAGGGAAGTACACATTCATTCCACCCAAGACTTACTTTCATGGAAAAGTCTGGATAACAGGGCCGCTGGGATGGAAACGCCAGGTGTGGCCTCCAGGATTCCGAGGTCTCTGCAGGGCCTCGGGGCTGCTCCCGGGGCGAAGCTGTGCGATTGCCCTGCCTCCGAGGTTCCGACTTCCTTCTGGAAAACCAGGAAGGAGACGCACATGGCCTGAGGCCATGACTCGGTGACCTGCAGCTGCTGCATCCACCTGAAGGACACTTTTTAATGTGACCCAGGAAGTGTCAAGAGATCATGGGCTCTACTGTCACTCAGGAAGGAGGTAGGGCCGCTGCAGGTCCTCACTGGCCTGCAAGCTGTTCTTTTCCTTTCGTGAAAGCCCGGGCTGCCAGTGCCTCTCTCCACCCCAGCGTGGGCACAGTGGGGTCAGGCTACGGGTCATTCCTTTAACCTCTCTGCTGGCTGCTGACCGGTCCATGCTTTGCACACTAGCTCGTGACTTCGGGGAAATTACTTAAACTTTTTAGGTCTCAGTTCTCTTATCTGTAAAATGGGACTAATTAATAATACTTTCCTTAAAGCACTGTTTGGAGCATTTGGTGAGGGATGACTTTCGAAGGTCTTAGTGTGATGTTCCAGAACATGACACGCACTCAGTAAATAGTTGCTATTATTATTGAAATTAATAAAGCTACCAAACTATTAGAAGGATCAGGGAATATGCAAATGGAAATGAAATCTCACAATTTCCCTCTGTAATTGTTAAGAAAGTGAATGCTCACATTGGTGGCTAAGAAAACGAAGATTCTGGGGTGAAGTGGAAAGATTCAGCACGGTAGGCTCCTCTTTAAGTAGATAAAAGCTGGAGAATTTTTTTTTCCCCAAGAAAATTCCCAAACTTGGAGAACTGCAAAGCAACTGGGTTTTCTTCCCTCTTCCCTCTGCTGTCAAGGGAGCCAGGGGGAGGCTGCAGAGGATGTGAATGGGGAGAGTGAGGTCGCTCCCCTCGGACAGGGAATGAAGACTTCGGGGCTGTATTTGGAATTAGGGGACGTTTCCAAGCTTAGGGTCTCTCCCATGGTGATGAAATATGTCCTCAAAGCAGGTGGAATAACCCTGGAACAGGGCACTTAACAAGCTTAGGGGGAGAAAGCAGAGCCCGTTACCCTAACCAGGAGTATGTCCTGCCTTTAGTAGAACTCCTCCCCCCATGCTAACTCCAACCTCCATCTCTCAGGCTGAAGAAAAGTGGACAGAAATGCAGTGTCAGCCCTCAGTCAGGAGTTCACAGCCCAGATAAACTGGTTTCAGGTGTGGCAAAAATCATGGAGAAGCACAATTATCAGTGCAAACAGAAAGTCCAGAGCTATTCAAACTAGAGAAAAATAAACAGAAATCACAGGACTATACAAGCGTCCTACAGCCAAAAGAAGAAAGCACCCAACCCAGAAGAAAAGACACTCATGGAACAGAAGGCGATTCCTCACTACCACCGAGAAAACACCAGAACGGGATAGAGATTGCACAGATAAAGCAATAAACCCAGGCCTGAAACCTTCACCATGGTAAACACATTAGAAAGTGCCAAGAAAGATGCGATAGTTGAACCACATGAAATTGAATTACCGGCAGGGAGACAAGTGCTGCCGAGATAGATAAAGAGACAGGTTCCAGCGAAGAAAGAGAAACCGCTAGACAGCAGAGTGGGGCAGATGCTCCCGTGTGAGCAGGTAAAAGGAGCTGCCTGAACTCAAGGACCGGACTAGGGATAAAGACGATGCACCCACAGGTGTTCCAGACAATCTGCCTTGAAATGAAGAAAAAATAATTGTGCTGCTAGAAAGAGCAGGGGGTTCCAGGAAAACACGACTGTACAAGTTCACGGTGGGCGTGGCCTAGATGGGCCCTGAGGGCAGCGGGTGGGGGCGGGGGGAGGGGAGCTCCGGCTGAGGGCCAGCTTTCTCCGTAGCAGTCATCAGTTCCCAAAGACGATAAAATAATGTCTCCACAGCTCTGGGGCAAGTAGAGCATCACCCAAGGATGGTACACACAGACACGCTATCACTTAAGAATAAAGACTGGGCAGACAGGTCTTCGCGAGTATAAAAGAACCGGCGAGCGCGTCAGCAGCGAGCCCTGGACAGGGCGCCGCTCCCTAAGGAGGTGCAGCTGCTTGAGCTGCGGCTGAGGGCAAAGAGCGCCGGAGTTCAGGGAGGTCGATAGTGATCACAGAATCCACTTAAACACAGGATTTTAAACTGCTGTGCGAGTTACAGCTATCAGATATAAGTATTGTCAACCTCGTTAACATAATGTAACTATGAAAAGTAGAAAATAGGAGATATGAAAATATTAACTGTTTTCCTATAGAGTGGGAGGACAAGATGACATTGTTCATAACACGAACATGCACTTTAAGAAAACAATAATCACATAGATAATGCTTTTTGCAATCTTTTTATTTAACCTCGTAGGAATCTTTTTGTGGTAAAAAAACAAAACAAAACCCACTTGTTTGAAGCTCAACAACTCCCTCTGTTTCATTTGTTTGTTTTTCTTCTGATAAAATTCATGTAAAGGTAAATTTATACTTTTTATTAAACTAGCATATTTGGTATTATCCCATTTTTATGAAAGTATTTCTGACTTTCTTCTACATTTGCATTCAATTATCTGGTTCCCTCTTCCTATAGATACAGAGCAGGTTATCTGCAATGATGGTTATCGGACGTTAGTACTCGTCGTTTCTGGTAATGGGTAACTTTGAGTTTGTACTTTTCCAAGTTGCTTAAGTTTCTTATAATGAACATACATGTCCTTTTAAATAATAACCCTACAATGACTTTCTTCCTGTTTGTTGTTATAAACTAGAAAACCCGAAAATAATTATGCCAAGAAGTTTACAGTGTTTTAATTCTGGATATTGTCAAGAATGTGTTTCTCTTTAGCTTGTATCTTTTTCTGTATTTTTTAACGCTTTATAATAACAAAAAGTCTAAATTTAATAGGGTGATACAGATAAAGAGGAATAAGCAGGTGTTCTGCATAAGGCATACTTTGAAGGAGCGCAGATCACCCTGATTCGGGATGTTGACTAAGTGAGTGCGAGGGATTGCAGCAGAGCTGTCTGGCGCTGCAGGAATCCACTGGCTGAGACGCAGAATCTGACGTCTTCACCTGGAGCCATTGCAGACACAGCCCATGATTTCTCTGATGCAAAACGTGACCATTTCAGCAAACAGTGGCATGGGATAGACAGATTGGTAGGTAATACGTGATTGATAGATGATAGATGCTTGCTAGATAAATACATAGAAAGATGATAGATATATAGATGATAAGAGGAAAGAAAGAAAGAAGAAAGAAAGAAAATAAAATAAACAAATAAATCCAGAGGAGAATCTTGGATGGAAAGGAGCCAGACGATAAAATAAAGAACAAATGAATTTTAATTGGAACACTTCTTCCCTCCCTCCATTAAACAAAGGGTTTTTCAATTCTCCATGTGTTTAGTGGAGTATCTAGTAGAGACTGGACTTTAAAATAAAGTTGGAGCTGGCAAATTGCCGCTGGGGCCTGTAAACATCTGCAGCCATCTGGGATGGAGAGCTGAATTTATCTTTTGGGCAGCCCCGGGACCCACCCTTTGCTCTGGCCTTTTAGTCCTGGCAGCAAGTACCTGCCCGGTTTCCTCGAGGAACCTCTGAAACTTAAGTGCAACAGAAGCAAAGGCTGCAGCCATCAGAGCTCAGTGTCTTGTTTAGAAGGCACCTGGTGTGTTAGGGGAGCCTGACCCCATGCAGTCAGAGTTCTACCTGCACCCTACTCCCCCGCTCAACAACTGGATTTACAGTACTCTAGCACTGGGTTGGTCATGGCCTTTTTTTCTCGAATTTTGCCCTGGGACATCAGGAGCCAAGACTGAATGAGGTGTGAGAGCTGCATAGATAGACTCCCCTCTCCCCCCGTCAGATGGGCAGTGTGTGTCTGTGGCTGTGTGAGGAACTTAGTGCCGGCGGTGCTGTGCTCTTCTCACCAGACAGGGCGGCACCTGAGGGTGGGAGTCATTTGAGCGTCAGGTCTGGGCCCTGGCGGCCAGACCACACCTGTGAGGCCTGGCAACACTGCTGAAGGCCAGGAGACACGTGCACTTGGGGTGGGGGGATTTTCTGGTTCTTCTGGGACCAAAAGGACTACACTGCAAGGTGTGGAGCCTCCTGCAGATTCCTGGGGCTCCTGGAGACAGAGCTGCCCCCCCACGTGGGGTCCTGCTAGGGCCCGGACAGACAGTTAGAGGCCAGGTTCGGGCTGTGAGCTTGAACACCAGCAACTTCTAGTAGCGGTTATAAATTTACTACCACGGCGTACGTATTTACTTGAAACCTTCACTAACATTGTTTTAAAATGCGAGCTGTGTCTTCACTGAGTTCAAGGCTGGAGACACTGGCTTGCTCCCTGGACTGGGACGAAACAGCAGGGGTGCGGTGCAGGGATGCCATGGCAGGGCGACTCAAACGGTGGGATGGCCGGAGGGCGGCGCCCCACGTTGTGGAGCCTCAGCCAGGCAGGACGGCTGGGCGGGCAGGTGATAAGAGACCGTGGGAGTGAGCCACCGGATGCGTTCGGATTCCATGGGAGGCTCAGAAATCCTTGAAGGGGAGTCTCCGGAAACACTGGCCCCTGCTGCCACAGGAGATGGGTGCTTGGGCAGCTCTTATTGGGCTACTAAAGGAAAGGTGGCCCTGGAAATCTGGAGGATGGGAGGTGTTTGGTTTTCCTGTAAGAATGCTTAGGTAGAGTGCGTCTGTCTGTTCTCGTTTCACGGCGAGTGCTCAGTCATTCTCTCTTGACTGTTGAAAACCCTGAATTGGAAGGTGTTGAATTGGCTGCAGGAAGGGCCTGAGCCAGTCGAAACCAACTGACTGAGCTGGCCACAGTAGGGAGGGTGTGGGTGTCCCCCGTAGAGCAAGGACTGGATGCAGGGTGCTCCCACCTGGGACCCCTTTGCTCACATTGGGGCCTGCAATTCCCTGTCTCACTTGTGCTCTCTCCTGTCAACACAAAGTACACAGGAGGGACTCTGGGAACCGCAATTCCCCCATTTTACTTTACTTCATCTCATTCATGCAATGCCGCTTGTGGAAAATATCATTTTTTCCTCTTTTTCCACTTCAACTTCCCCCATTCTCCATCCCCATGATGCTCTTTTTTTTCGGGGGGGGGTGCAGTTTTCTCTTGTTTCTTCTTTTTCTAATATATGCCTCCTATAGAAACAATGTCTTTTAATTTGGGGAACCATAAGCTTGCAGAAGCCTGGGAGGTATAGCAGCAAATGGGCAGCTTTGTCTTTGTGTGGCCCAACAGAGGGCCACCTGCCACTGTGTCCAGGAGAAGCCTTCATTGTGCTGTGGCCACCATTCACCTGGTGCCAGGAGAGCAGAGGTGCAGCCACTGGGACGGCAGTCAAATCTCTGGCTTGTGCAGGCAATGGTAGTGGCCAGACTTGGCAGGAAGAGGGCGCTGTGGGGCCAAGCACCCAGCATTGTTACTTTGGGCCCTGATAGTCACACCTTGAAGGATTTACCTTGGAAGACCCACCTGGTTTGCTGCAAAGCCTCCTCTTGACCCCAAGGGCACCCACCAGCAAACTCTACCATCTGTTGAAACTTTATTACGTGCAGGGGTTTAAGGCACCTGAGTAGAGTGCCTTAAAAACATAATTACATTTAATCTTCACAATAACCCTTTAGGAGACATGCTATTATTTCTATTTTATAGGGGGTAGCAAATAGAGGCTTTGAAGGGTAGGAAAGTTGTTCAAAGTCAAAGTCATCCAGCTGGTAAGGAGTGGAGCCTAGAATCTCAACTCACACCACTGACCCCAAAGCCCAAGCCACAAGCCACTTCCCTGTGTTGCCCCCGGAGCTGGGCTAAGAAAACACTGTCCTCCCCAAGGGGAGGAAAATGTTTGGTCACAGCAGCAGGAGGCCCACTAGCCTTGCACACATGTCAGTTGCTCATGGACCTTCCCTTTCACAGGTGCTGCTCTGCTTTCTGCAGAAGGTTATCAGGCCTGACCACGAAGCGGAGACTTATCTTCAGGTTAGATCTTACTGGGGGTGCTGGTGTGCAGGGCGTGGTGTGGGTGTGTGAAGTGTGGCTGCTCACCCTGAAGGTTTTCGGGTGCCACTCCAGCTGTGGCTGTTCCTGGCTCATCTGCCGGGTGGGGTGGGAGTCATGATGAGGAGGAAGGTGCAGCATCGCTCCAGAAGGCTCACATCCACGCACCCTGAGGCTCCTGTCCGAAGAGCACAGGATCAGGGGCCTGTTTTGAAATGGGGGTTTGGGTAGGGATGGGAGTGCCCTCTGGGGAATGGGGAAGCCTGGGGCAGGTCTTGTCGATCTGAACTTCCTGTGGCACCCCTTGGCCAACAGAACCAACTTCTTAGAAGTACGGACAAAATGAGCCAAAAGAGGAACTTGCCGATCATTTTGTCTGATAGCCTCATTTTACAGATGAGGACACTGAGGCTTGAGGGCAGCTCTGATGCATCTAAAGTGATCAAAGCAATGAGGGGCAGAAGTGAACAGGCACCTGGCTCCTCATCATTCCTGCAGGCCGCAGGAGGCCTTCCCTGCAGAGGCCCTGGGTCTCTTCCCACCTCACTGCAGACTGAGTCCATCCTGCGCCCTCTCCACCCTCTACCCCAGCTCCTCCGAGGCCGAACCAGACATCCCCTTTGATCGCCAGAGATGGTCTTTCCCACCCCTAGGCCTTTGCTCCCACCGTCCCTCTGGCTGACCTCGAAATGGCTGCTCGGTCATCCCACTGGCTTGCCCACTAGACTCCTCCTTACCCTTTACAACCTGGATCAAATATCGCCTCCTCAGGAAACCTCCTGAGTCTCCCCACCTGGAAACATCCCTTCCGTCTCTATTTCTGACCTCATTATTTGGGCTTTTCTGCAGCGCCAGTTCACTGCTTTCTCTTTCTTTATCATAGTAGTTTACAAAGTGCACATCTTTCCTGGAACACAGGTAGGTGAAAAGGGTGAGTATTTTAATCCCTGCACCCCCAGTTTGGACAGGAGAAATCTAAGTCTCCAGGGTATTTGATGACTAACGAGTGGCAGAGCAGACGCGGGCCCCAGGGCTCCTGACTCCCATTTGGACAGGAGCCAGCCTGCTTCCTCTGCAGAACCACCTCTGTGGTCTCCGGCAGCGGGTTCCCTGGAGCTGTGAGGCGCACAGACTGCATTTCTCAGCCTTCCCCAGCCCCACCTTTGTGCCTGGCTCAGGGCGCCCAGTGAGGCAGCTGCTCAGTAATGTAGGTGGACTCAGAGGAACTACAACTCAGTTATATTCTCTTTTCCTTTCCTTCCCTCCCTGCTTCCTTCCTGAACCTGCCTGTTCCCCCTCCCTTTAACACCCTGAGTTTTTCACTAAATTTTTCATTGGAAAGAAGCACACTTAGAGATGTGAAGTGCACACTTTGCTCGCCTCAACTTTGATGAATCTTTGATGTTGACACTGGAGAAGTAGATGCTGTAGAGGACCGGGTAGGAGAGGAAGGAGTGGGGGACAGGAGGGAGGAGTGGGGGAGGGGCCTCCAAGGGCCCAATTCCCTCTCCCCTCCCCCTTCCAGGGGGAGTCTGGACCTGCCCCATGCCCTGTGGGCCTAGCTGTGCTCTGCACAGTGACCTTGTGTGTGTGGGGGGGGGGGCCTGGGGGTGTGGTGGTGAGAGTGTGTGCAAGCTGTGAGTGGGTGGAGCCCAACTGAGGCCAGGGGCGGGGCAGCTGGAAATCTGTGCTGCCCCTGATACCACCCACTCTAACCTCAACCCCTCCATTTCCCTTCTTTTCTCCATGGGTTTTGAGGTCATACCAATTTCTAGCTGTGTGGCTTTGGTAAGGTGGGTAACCTCTCTGAATCAGCTTTTCAATAGTAAATTGGTGATGCTGATACCTTCATCTTAAGGCTATTGTACCTAACTCATAGGACATGCTAAATAAGTACCAGTTCTCCTTCCCCTCCACTCAAAGTCTGGTGAGGCAGGGTTTTCAAGGTGACTACCACAAGGCAAAACCATCCACAGGCCCTCACAGGATGGCAGCAGACGTTTGGACGTGGTGGGAATGCCAGCCCTTCCCCGATGACTTGGCCTCCCTCAGGGTGGTAGGACCAAGACCGGGTGGGGAGAGGGTGACTTATTTTGTGGCCTTTCCTCTGCAATTTGCTTCATATCATCTTCGCATGAGTCACCTTTAACCAAAACCCACAGGCTCAGACTGCCGTGGGCGACGGCACATGCGCCTCTGGCTGGGCTGGGCTGGGCTGAGCACCCCGCACCCCCACCCCGCCGGTGCCGCTTCGCTGGCTGCGGTGGATCAGCTCGCCCGCCCGCCAAGGCTGCGTTCAGCAGGCCAATCCCCGAGCGCTCTCTCCGGAGTTTCTCCAAGTCCCTCCGGGCGTTTCCAGTGGGAGATGGTAGGATGACACCGTGGGCTCGACCAGGAGCGTAGCTCTGCTCCGCAGGTTTCCACGGCACTCGGACAAAACAGTGATGGATGTCCGCATGCAGTCTGCATGCACTTACAGACCCCAAGGGCCGCCGGGTCCGTAAGGTCCTTCTGACTCAGCGAGGCTGTGCTTGGGGATGAATCCCCCAAACAGGATGGGTGCGGAGGTCCTCTCCCAGGCAGGGAGGTCAGGGACCTCACACAAATCCCCTGGCTCTCCCTTTCAGCTGCCAGTCCACTGCCTCAGATGTCTTCCTCTGTTCAGGGTTAGCAAAATACCTTTTCTCGTCCCTTCGCATAGTCCTGTTAGTCAGCCATACCTGAGCCTGAGTTACTTTAATCAGACTGCTTTCCCTTTACCATCGCCAAGGGAAAGAGATTTTGCTAGAAGGAGAGTGAGTTCCTAAGTTACTCACGCAGCCCCGGCAGGCTCAGCCTTTCGAAATTATTCAGCTTCGGGTTGTCAGCACACACAGCAGAATGTGATGGCTGAGGAGAAAACTGCCATTGGCATCGAAGGCCTCATGTGAGCAGATGAAAGTGCTCAGTGAAGGGCAGGCCTGGGCTGCTCCAGGAAAGCCCCAGAAGGCTGGGGACAGAGGGGTCTCCCTCTGGGACTTTGCTACTTTGGTCATCACTTCCGTCTGTACCCACTGCTGTCTTGCTGTCCAGTCTGCCCTGAGGGTGAATGCCCAGAACCTGGTGACACCAGCATCTGCCTACCAGCAGGGGACACGGCTTTGGAACCCAAGGACAAACGAGAACAGCGATTTTCGACCTTTTGTTTTATCTCATGGCACACATAAAGTGATTACTAAAATTCTGTGACACACCAAAAATATATTTTTAGCTGATTTGACTGAAAAAAAAATAGGTATAATTCTGATTGCTTCACACTGGATGGCTATATTTGTGTTGGCTGCTATTTTTGGGGAGGTTTTTTTTGTTGTTGTTTTTTTGTTTTTTTGGACAGTCTAAGGGCAAAGAGATCAGTGTCCCTGATTAAATAGTCAGGTATTGCATGTTTTAAAAATTCTTGTGGCACACTGGTTGAAAATCGCTGAACTAGAGGGCTGTTTCCGGGTTTGGGAGGAGGCTGGGAGACAGGCAGTGATGGGGACGGCACTTCATTAGGGATGGGGTGTTGTCGCTGGCAGGGGGTTCTTTCGCAGACAGATAGCAGATGAACTTGAATTTCGTTCCTGAATCTCAGCCCTCCTCATGGAGATGTGGGATTCCCTGAGCCCCCTAGGGTGGGGCGTGTGCCTGGTCAAACTCGGTGGCCCTCCAGCTTCTCAGATGCCCCCAAGCCACAGGTGGGTGAACCCAGCTGTGCTGCTTACCTCTGCCACAGTCCCATCACACATGAGTGAGACTGGGGGAGCCACGGGGGAGGCCCTCGGAAAGGGAGTGAGCGCATGTCTGGAGTCTAGGACTCGCTGGGTGACACTGGGAAGCATGTGGTCCCTCTTAAGGCCCTACCTGTGCAGTGAGGGGACGATGAGAAGTGCTCTGAGGGATATTCTGGGTGCCTTGGTTTTGCCCCTCATAGCACCCAGGCAGCCCCACCAGGATTCAGGAACTGGCTTTTGAGGAGGGGGTTCCTATAGGTCACGCAAGGGGTTTGGGCTCAGGGCCTCACTCAGGAGCATGCTGGGTGGGCAGCTCCTTGTCCCGCCAGCCCCCTTCATTGGTAGCCAGGAAGTCCTCCATCAGAGAGCCTGTATTTGGCTTTCAGAGGATTCCACCCCCACCCCAGGGACAGCAGTAACACTTCCGCTGCTGTCACTGACACTGCGCTTACTGACGAGGAGGGTCCTCAGGACCCAAGGCCTTTATGGGAGCACGAGGAAGCCGGGGAGGGTGGGACAGCTCAGAGAGAAATCCCCCTCCTAATGTCTTGTCTTTGCAGGCAGAACTTTGCCGACGCTAACCTACTGCTGGCGCAAACCTGACAGGAGCTTACAGGAACTCCGGGGTGAAGGGGTGGGAAGCCACAGATGGGAGCCCAAGGCTCACGGTGATGTGCCCAAAGTCACAGAGCCAAGACTCAGCAGAGTCAGGCCTGTGTCTGAGAGCATGGCCCAGCTGCACCCAGCGGCTCCATGTGGGCTGGAGGTAATTTAGGGGAAGTTGTGCAGGTTTCTGCAGCGTGTGGTCACTTCAGGGTCTGCGGGGCCCTGGGCTCAAGGCTTCACAGCTGGGACTTTCGGTTTGAGGAAAGAAGCCCTGAGAGCTACTGGCTGGGCCTAGTCAGGGGTTTGAGAGAGAGAAGGGGCCTTGGAGGTCAGCAAGGTTAACCCCACCCGCTGAGGTTCACAGCAGAAATGATGAGGCCCACAGGGATCAGGGCCCTAAGCCCGGTCGCCAGCCAGTTGGGAGCAGGGTGGGAAGTCCCTGGTCCCTGACTGTTCTTTCTGTGTGGACTGGGCTCCTCACTCTCCAGGAAGCTCTGCGCTAGAGGTGGTGGCTGCGTTCCTGCTTGACACCCGACAGGAACACATGGAAACTCTCTTTTACACTTTCCCTCGGGCTTCTGAGTTTGTACTCCTCTCTTTCTATTCTCTGCCATCCCATTTCACTGCCTGGTTCAACAGCCGTTTGTCCATCCATCCGTCCATCCGCTCACCCATCTGTCCATCCATCTGCACACTCGTTCACTGAGCCAGGGTTTGGGGACATCTCTATGTGTCGGGTTCCATTCTGGGCTCAGCAGACCTGGTCCCGGTGCCCTCTAGAAAAGGGACAGGTTTCAGATGGATTATCATGCCAATATACAATGAGGTCCATGATTCATGCCATAAAGAAAAAGCACAGGGTACTAGGAGAATGTACACCAAGTCATGGCCCAGGCTGGACAGATCAGGGAACCTTCCTGCAGAAAGTGGACGTTATTCTCCTGTCCTTAACTAGGCCACCAGCTCCTGACCCATCCCCCTGCCATCTCCCCGGCCAAGGGCACAGCAGGCTCCCCAGCGGCGCTCCACTCTGTGAGACCATGGATGTCCTCATGGACAGTGGAATGAGCACGTTGTCCAGACCCTGTTGGGAGGCAAATTATTTAACCTCCTCCAGGCTCAGTTTCCTCATCTATAAACTGAGAACGTAAGTGGCCAACTCTGAAGGATAGAAAGTGGTGAAAACTGAACAGCCCCTTCTCCCCCTTGACATGACACTGTGAGAATCAACATCTTAAGCCTCCTGGCTTATTTTTTGTGCTGCAAATGAGTGACAAGAAGACTGACAGGACCTGAGTGATGCGAAGCGGTGGTGGTTGTTGGGAAAAGCACTGGTTCTGGAATCAGAAAACTAGGGCTCAAGTGTCGCTTCTATCCCAAGTAGCTGAGGGGACTTGGGCAAGTGGCTCTCTCTGGACCTGATTTTCCTCATCTATAAAATGGGTTTGTCATTTTGCACATGGGGGAAGTGGCAGTTGCCAGCCTGTTACTGTGGAGCACTGAGACCTCCCCAGAAGGTTCTTCTGCCCAGAGAACAATGCTAGGTGCACTTGGTAATAGGCTGAAGGTCTGGCCTGAACACAGGTGGGCTGGAGGCCAAACAAACTCATCGTCAGAACCTGACCTGGCACCCCAGCCCCAGCCATTAGCCATGAGAGGTCTGCAGCTGCTGTGTTATGAGCTTGCATTGGAATAAACAAGCAGCCTTGGTGGAGAAGGTAGTGCCGGGGCTGGGGGCCCATGCTAGGGACCTAGGGGGACTCATTACTGGCCCTGCCCCCAGCACTCCCTGCTCCTGACCTAGGAAGCACTCTCCTGCCTGCGGGGCCATCGGATATTCAGAGCAGAAAACGGTGGGGCAGCTGGGCACAGGAGTGCAGCTCCACCTGGCCCCCAGGTTAGCCAGCCCTTTGTGAGGTTCATGTGAGTACCATGCATGGGGTCCCTAGAAGCCTGTACCGCTCCTTTAAATCTCCTTTCCTCCTCTAGACACCCGCTTCTGCTCACCGGTGTTTCTTCCTTCTCCTTTTGTCCCGCTCTTCGGTCGTAGCTCGCCCTTCCATCTCTGTGGCCCTCCTCTCCCTTCACTCACTCAGCTACTTCACTGACCACCTCCTCTTACTGGGCCCAGGATCCAGGCAGATAGATGCTCAGGATGGTTGCTTGAGTGTTTTGCAAGGTTGTTTTGTTGTTTTTTTTTTTTTTCAAGTGAAGACCCCTGGAGCCCCAATATAAAAAAACAGAAAGAGCCCCACCATCTGGCCTTTCCCCTGGGCCACAGATAGGTCCAGAGGTGGCTCCAAACAGAGCATTTGAGATCCACAGCTCCAGTTCGACGCCTGTTTCATACAAAGAAGAACCAGAGGGACAGGAGTTTGCTCAAGGTCATACAGTAGATTGATGGCAGAGCTGGGACAGAAACCTGCGTGCCTGTCTAAGCCCCCGTCTTCCCCAACCAACCAAATCCTTTCCAGTTCAGCTGTAACTTCTCATAAAGCCCCCCTTGCTCTCTGCTCAGATACCGGAACCTTTCATCCTGTATATCAGCTCGTGCTGTGACATTTGACGCACTTTCTGAAGGTGAGGGCAGGCCAAGGGATGATGTAGGATGTGGGTGGCAGCCGGACAAAGTGGACCTTGAGGACGGGGCAAGCTGAGAGGAGGGAAGAAGCCCGTGAGAGAAACACTGATAGCCACTGTGGATATTGGGGGAGGCAGAGGTAGGGCAGCCCAATACCTTCCTTGATCAGAAACCTTATTACAGATAATAGATTCAAGATATTGATCTCAAACAATATCTCAGGCACATTCATCATGATTTAATCCCTTTGACAACTGGTGAGGTAGCTTTAGTGTCCCCATTTTTCTTGAAAGGAAACTGAGGCTCAGAAAGGTTAAGCAACTTGCATGAGGTCACATAGCCAGTGGCAAAGCTGGTGTCTGAAGCAGTCTGGTTTGAGAGCTGGGCCCACAAGCCCATTAAAAGGAGTTGGGGTGACTCTGAGATGTTCGTGTGTGGAACTAAAAGCTCTTGAAGCACCAGCAGGTGATATGGCTCCTTCTCCTCCCTCTGCCCACACCCTGGTTGCCACAGTGACTCTGACTGGCCTATCCTGATGAGGGGCGGGTCTTGGCCAAGAGGGCCCGCAGCAGAGCACCTGACTGTCTTCTCAGCTGGCCCATCCTGCGCCTGCCCCTATGCAAGGAGTCATCTTTTCAAGTCCCTGTCTAAAAAGACTGCTTGGTCTCAGAAGCCATGCCTGCACAAGCAGGGTCTGTGAGATTCAAGAGGCTCCAGTGCATGATGTCAGGGTATCTGGCCTGACAAATGGCCATGAGGATATTTATTTGTTTATTTAAATCCTGAAGACATGCTCATTAATTTTAGAGAGAGAGAACTTGAGCAAGAGAGGGAGACAAACATCAGTGTGAGAGAGAAACATGAGCCAGCTGCCTCCCATATGTGCCCCGACTGGGGATCGAACCCCCAATGTAGGTACGTGCCCTGACCGGGGATGGAACCTGCAACAATTTGGTGTGTGGGACAATGCTCCTACCAACCGAGCCACCCGGCCCAGTCCGTAAGGATATCTGAATGAGGTTCCTGGCCTCTGACGTCTGGGGGACTCCAGACATTTATAGACATGCTCTTGGATCCTCTGCCTTAAACCGGGCCTTAACTCCCCATCCCCTGCCAGAATTGCTCTGTGCATTTGACTTTAAAATCCTAGATGTTTCCAGAGCCTAGATGTGCATCCGAGTGTCAGCACCACTGTAAGAAAACCCAGGATCTCTCAGCATCTCACCTCCTGGCATTGAGGAAGAGGAAGCTCCTTCTTCTCCAGCAGACCTGGGACGGAGGGTGACAGGGACCACCTGCTCTTCTTGCCCGTGTGCACACCTAAGAAGGTAACAGCAAATGTTTTCATCTTCACTGGGTTTATTAAGCCCAAGAGCTTGGAAGAAGGAGAGAGAATTTTCTCATTTCATAAAAATCCAAACTCGTATGCAGAGGCAGCCGGGACCTACCGAGTTATTCCTCTCCGCTGCCTGGACGTATTTTGTTCTCTCTCTTCCTGGTCAGAGATGGGGTACTGAAAGGAAGCAGAAGCAAATGACGGGGGAATGGTTCGTTCTGTTTGGAGGCGTGCTGCCTTATGGGAACCCATGTCAGCAGCCAGCAGTGACTGAGCACTCACCGTGTGCCAGACACCGCATATACTCTACATTCCACTGGATTTGTACAACAGCCCTGTGAACTAAGGATTCTTTTCCCAGTTTCACAGGCAGGGAAACTGATGTTCAAGGAGGCAAAACTGATGTTCAGGGAGTCACACAGCGGGACTCTGGCAGAGCTAGGACTCAAACCTGGGTCCATGTGCCACACAGGCCTGGGCTGTGAGCACCGTGTTATGTGGCTTCCTGTAGGAGCAGCAGCTGCTGACAACCTCTGGTGACAACATCAAGTTTGGGACATGCTGGCTCCAGGCCTGCTAGCTTGGGGACTCAGACTTCCCTGAGCTGGATCTGGGTGAGCAGCTACTCAGGAGAGGGTGGGATGGCGCTTACCTAGGGAGAGGCTGGAAAATGAGGTTCCAGCCCATGAGAACGGAGTCCCTTGGTTTGTGCTTTTGGGGAAGCAGGAGTTAGAGCTTTGGAATCAAACCTGGGAGGTTTGGATTCTGGATGTTTGCTAACTTATCATGTACTAGGTTCAAGGAACTCACACTCTCAACACCTCAGTGCCTTTGTTCGCAGAATGGGGCTAATGGTGTCAGTGTGAGGATCACTGGAACAACCGTGTCTGGAAACAGCCTGCGCCCAGTGCCTGGCCTGCGTGAGACAGGCGCAGCAGTCCCCTGTGCAACTCCTTTCCAAGGCTACATGTGCTGCACGGTCTGCTACGCCCACTGCTGCTCTGTGGAAGGAAGGGCCTGCCTACCACTGCCGAGGCGAGGACGGGGTCCTCAGATGTGTGAGTCAGCAGTGGAAGGTGCCTCCCCAACCCAGGTGCCAGGTGCCCTGGCAAGCACCCTAGTATAAAGGCTCTCCTGCCCTTAGAAATGGTCGAAAGAGACCCCTTTCTCCCAAAGTCCATAGGGAAGGACCATCCTGGGCATGTGACCAGGCTGCAGATCTGCCAGTGAGCCCGGCACATGCCCACAGAGCTCCGGACCTCTTGGGGAATCATGCTCTGTGCTTCGCCAGACTTGGAGAAAATTACAGGTCTTCTAGAAGTGTGGACAGAAAACCTCTGCCCTAACCGGGGCCTGGCAGTGGCAGGGTGGCCTAATCAAGAGGCCACTCAGGCAGGCAAAGGGCAGTGGGAAGATCCTAGGACAAGCGGTGGGACACAGTCATGGTGGGCAGAGAAGGAGGCATCCCAGGCCCTGTAGTGTTGTTTTACCGTCGGTTTCTCCCCGCAGCCTTGTCAGGCATAGGTATAGTTATTTACATACAAGTGAGGGAAACATGGCCCAGAGAGGTGCATTATGCACCAAAAGTCACACAGCTGGTAGTGAGACGCTGAAGGGGAAGCCTGATCTAGCTGGTGCCAAAGCCTGGGCTATTGCCACTGCTCCGCCAAGATCTGGGCATCACTGGTAGTGCCGGCTCTGCCTGCTGGTTGGATGACTCGTTAGGCCACCTCTCAGTAATAAGGAGAGAAAAACCAAGTAATGATTCAACAGAACTCTGGGTGGACAGAAGTACTTCCATTGGGAGAGAAGACCATGGCAGGTGCTGCCTTCTCTGAGGTCAGATGAGGAGTCTCTGGGCAGCCTTCGGGGCTGCATTTCAGACCACAGCATGTCTGTGCGCACATCCTACTGTCCAGCCTGGAGGCTTTGCTGGGCTTCCCTGCTACTTGTTGTCAGTGGGAAGACCAGGACACTCAATGCATCCCCTTCCCCACAACCAGACCTGCAGTTAGTTACTGAGCTGATGGCTTGGACGCCAACCTGAGGATTTCTGCAGCATGGAGGCTATTGCTGGCTTTGCACCAGAAATGTCTGGTTGAAGCTGGGCCGTCCATTGCTTCACCTGGTCCTGCAGAATCACACCTGGATGGCTGGGGGAGAGTCAGGGAATCTGTCTTTTAAACCAGTGGATTGTCCACAGAACCCACTTTAATACGCTGCATTTGGAGGGAGAATGTTCCCCCGGACTAGCCCTGTGTGGAAGCACTGAATAAATAAGAAGCAAAAGCAAGGAAGAAAATAAAACTAAAAAGTAAAGGAAAGATGTATACTTTGTGCCTTTGCCTGTGAGTATATAATTTGTGGGGGGGATTATACACAGAAAAGACCAATGCCCTTGCCTAGCCTGAGAAAGCCCGCAGAGTAGGGCCCCCACTAGACACTGCCCAGATCAGACAGGCAGGGCTGACAGTCCTGGAGGAGCGTTGGGACAGCTGTGAGGCAGCAGGGCAGGGCAACTAAGCTCTCTGCCACTTCATCAAACGCAGTTCAACCAAAGATACTGTGTGCTTCCCGTGTGGGTGGGCCCTGGGCTGTGTGCCAAGGAAATGAGAGAAATGGTCTCTGCATCTGGGAAGTAACTGTTTAGAAAGGGAGATAGATGTGCAAATAAAAAGGTACACCTCTGTGTGATACAGCTAGAGAAGGCAGTAGTCAGGTCACAGCATAAGGACTGAAACCTGGGATCTGGAATTAGGCAAGGTGGGTTCAGGTGCCGGTGCCATCACGGCCCAGCTTGGGAACCCGGGGTGAGTTCCTGATATCACTCAGTATTGGGTCCTCATCTGTCAAATGGGATAGTATTATAACATAATGCAGAGCCTTTTACAGAGTTACGAGGATGATGCACTTAATGCATTTGGCTCCTTGCGGGGCCTGGGAATCACAGAGTAACCTTCACTGCGTTGACTACATACAATGTACAGAAGAGAAAGTGATTAACTCTGTCGAGGTAAGGATCGGGGCAGTGAGGTCAGGACAGAATCTGAAGGATGAAAGTGAGTTCAGCAGGCAGGCAATGACGGAGGGTCGTTGGAGTCAGCGGGAACATGACACACAGGGCTGCCCAAAGCATGCGTTAATATACTGTCTCTAGGGATGTGGTCAGGGAACCTTGACCACTCCGGGGGCTTTAAAGGGCTGGAGGTGAAAAGGATGGAGAGGGGTAGGAGGTGAAGCTGTGGCCCTCTTGGGGAGGGCCCACTGCCATCATACAGTAGGGCTGCTCTCCAATGCTTTCCCCATAGCAGACATTGCTAATCGAACACAGAAATCTTCTCTGCTGAGTCAGGACATGACTTTGACATCATGGTTGAATTCTCTAGGCAACTACTACCAAATAATTGGCATTGACCTTTAAGTTGCAGCCTATTTGCTATCATGGAAAGAGGACTAGGTACTGATCCTTGCAGAACCCACTCACACACCTCTGCTCCCAGCTGGGCGTCTTATTGAGCTTTTCCTGTCTTCGCCACTCTGTGGTTTGGGCTGCAGCGGGCTGGCACGCTGTAGCCTTCCTTCTCTTGGGCTAGGCTTCTCTGGGTCTGTGTCCTAACCACAGGGCTGGGAGACAGCTGGAGCAGTCCACGGTTTGAGGTTTGGCTGGCCCTGAGCGGTACCACCCCACCCTCCCCACAGCACCATCCACCCTGGGCAGCACTGACTACATGGGTGGGCAGACCCCTCTGCTGGAGTTGGCTCACCCTCCACCTGTAGCAGCTGCAGCCCAAGCCACCACATTGAGCCCAGTGACAATTTCAAAGCTTGCCCAAGACGCTTCAAGTCTGGGTGCATGTGTGAGTGAGAGATGTGGGCACGGCAGGGCTCCCCTCTAGACTGGCCCTTGTAGCAGAGGCTGGGAATAGCCCAGATGACTTCTAGTAGTTGCAGACATGCTCCATGGAAGCAAGCCCTGTGTTTGGAGAGGCAGACGTGGAGAACTCAGACTTGGTCTCCAGACAGCCTATGGTTAAATCCTGGCTCTGCTACTGACCTGCTCTACTACTTCTCTGTGCCTCAGTTTGCTCATCTGTAAAATGGAGATAATAGTAGTAATTTCTCCTGGACTTGTTGCAAGGATTAACTGAATGATTCTAAAGAAAGCGCTGGCACTTAGTCATTACTATATAAGAATTCATTATTATAAGGAAGGAAGGAGAGAATGGTTACACAAAGGGCTTGTGAACAGAATGAGTGAATCTGAGCATACATCTGTGGGTCATGGCCGTTATGGCTCTAGCCTGCTGAAAGCTCAGAGTTTCCCTCCCAGCTATGGAAGGCCTGGGAGCCCCCAGCTTGCCATGCCCTCCATGTTACCCCTGGGAGAAGCCTTGCTTCTCTTCCATTGAAACTGGCCTCCTTGCTCCCCAAAGACATGAAATCCCTGTGAATTCCCTGTGGGCTCCTCCCTCCAACCTGGTACGATGGGAAATTGATCTCCCTGCAGTCCCGGACTTACTGTACAGGAGTCCATTCCCCAGCGAGACAATGAAATTAACCTGCCACCAACTTTCTGTTTGCCAACACTCGGTTTCAGCATTTTCCACCCTGCTTTTCCAACGTCTTTAGGTGCAGGGGGCTGGTAGCAGGTAACAAAGACCTAATCTCTTATTCTGCGTCTTCGAAACAATGAGCGGTACTGGCATTGTACTCTGCCAGTTTAGGAAGAAGGGTGGAGTGAGGTTTGCCGTCTCTCCCGGAAGGCGCAGATTCCAGGCCCTACCCCCAGCTTCTCCCCAGCCTTCTGGATGTGCGGGGATTAGGAGCCCATTATCTGTTTGCTTACTGGAAGTTGAAGTGTATCAGTCACAGAAAGGATGACCAACAGCCACCTCCTTGAAAAATGTGGGAGCAGGAGACCCTGAAGCTCAAATACCAAATGCTGAGGTGAGGACCTGGGCCCTTCTTCCCAGGGTGTTTTATGTGTTTGGGAATCAGGACCCGGCCCCGCCTGCCTGTCTAGCCAGTTCTCAGCCCTTAAGGCTCCAGCCTCTCCAGTGACCCTTCTTTCCTCAGCTTGGTGAGCTCTAAGCTGTTCCCTGGGCCTAGCCTGCAGTGTGCCTGCCTTGGGCAAGGCCTCCAGCATTCTGTGCCTTTGCAGAACAGGATGGCGGGAAGTGGGGACTAAATAAGGACCCCACCTAAAGATTCAGAAGTGTGTGACATTCAAAGCTGCTTGATAAATGGGAGCTAGTGTTGTCACCTGACTCAAATGCCCCACCTCTGGGACAACATTCCAACCCCCCAGCCCGACAGAAAGATGGCCCTCTCCTCTGGTGCCCTTGGCACCTTTGCTCACACCCCTGCTCTCCTGGGGCCCTGCCCTGAGCCGCTGCCTGCATTCTTCTCCACTCAGCTCTGAGCCAGGTGACGAGTACAACCTCTCTGTATTTTAATTTCCTCAACGGTAGAATAGAATGGTGGCACTAATGACCTCATTGGGGTTGTCAGGGGATTAAATGAGATAATGCTCCTTAAGGGCTTAACTCAGGCATGACCAGGAGTGAGCAGTGAGCAAATATCATGATGTGTTGTTATTATTGTTATTTTAACATTGTTATTGATCCTAGGTCTTAGTTTTCCCAGGACCCATTGCGCCTGACGCCAGAGAGCGCAGGTGAGGCTTACCGGGTGGAAGGAAGTGCCCAAGCCCATCTGCCCTGATCTCCCCACCCAGTGCTCACATGTTCCTGCCAGCCACCTCCTGTGCCCTGTCTGAGCAAGCTTGCCTCCCCAGCCCTGAGCCACCATCACAGGTAAGCTGCATCAGCGTCCTGATGATGTAGATAACCGTGTCCCACTCATTGTCCAAGTGTCAGCACACTGTCAGCACCAAGCCCCTGTCCTAGAGTGTTAGAGCTGGGGGAGATCTTGGAAACCATCTGAAACCACCCCCATATTTAGGTCTGGGAAAACTGAGGACCCACGAGGTTATCCAGCTCACCTAATGCCACACAGCAAGTTGGAGGCAGCATTGGATTGGATTCTGTCTCTGATGCCCCTGGTGGGCTCTTCCTGTCACTGCGCTGCCTGTCATAGCTTTACCAGAACCACCGTCATTGCATCACGGAGGAAGAAGGACATTAGTATTTACTGAGCATCTACTATGTGGCAGGCACTGCGTAGGCCTTCATGTGTATTAGCTCAGTTATTCCTCCCAATACATCTGGAAGAGGTGGTACATGCTTCCCCATTTTACAGGGGGGGGGAACAGGCTAAGAAAGGTGCAGTACCTGATCAAGACACAGCAGGCGACGATGAAGCTGGCATTCAAACTCAGGTCCGTCTGACTTCAAGAACTCTTCCCGTTCTTCCTGCCCTCAGTGGGCGGGCAGGGGGCCGCCAGCCCGGCATGCCCATCCTCTTGCTGTTGTGGGCAGTCTCAGACCATCAAAGTACAGGCAGTGACCGAGGACTGATGAACGGCCAGGGCTGGGTTTTCCCGATGGGGTTTTCCGTGCCTCTGGGACCCAGCCGATGGCCCCTCCCCCTGGACAGGTAGATTCCTGCCCCTGCCTGGGGATGACAGGGTGGGTTGGCAGTGGGATGGGGGTGGGCTGGGACTGGTGGAGCAGCAGAGCCCAGGCCTGTGCAGCTGCCACGAGCCTCAGGCCGGTGGTGCCAGGAAGAGGGCAGGAAGTGGTTTGTGGGAGCAGTGACGAGGCCGAGGGGATGCGATGTGGCTCTGCCTGAGGTTTCTGCTCTGGAAACCTGACTCATGTGGACAAAGACCAGGCCCCCCGCTTCCCCAGGGGCCAGTTAGTGCAATTACAGCCCTGGCCTGGCAGGGAAGGGGGAGGGCGTGCGTGTGGGTGGTTTCACCACGGCGGGGGTGGAGGCCCCGTGGGAGGGAGGCGACTCCAGCAGGAGGAAGACAGCGGTCTGTGAGCTCTGCCCGTGAGGAGGGCTCCCCTTGGTCTGAGCCCCAGCCTGGTTCTGACTCACTGTGTGACCTTGGGCAAGATTTTTTTTTTCCCCTCCGGGCCTCACTTTCTTTATCTCTAAAATGAGGTTTCCACAAGCTCTAAGAATTAGATGACTCTCCCCTGCCCCCACCCAATCAGAGGCACATACTCGTACAAACCACAAGGGAGCAAAATAACAACACGGAAAACCACAGCTAGCAAGTAGTAGCTGCTGGAGGTGTGCTGCTGGGCCTGCTCTGAGCCTTGGAAGGGTTTCTATCATCTTCTAACAGCCCAGCTGTGCCCATTTCACAGATCGGGAAACAAACGGGGCCGCATCCTCCAAACAGGGAGACCTTGCTGGAAGGCCCCACCACCCGGTGCCCCTCCCCTTAGCCTTGTGCCCCTGCGTTGCCAACTCTTTCTCATGCTGCCTCCTTAGCCATTAGTCATGCCACATGGCTTCTGTAACTTCCATAAGAAGAAAGGTCTTTCCCTGATTGTTCTGGAAAGAGAAGCACTGGACCCTGCTGCACAGATACTCTGCTGTTTTCTGGGGTGTCTCTCGCCTTACCACCACTCCACCTCCCCCCTGAGCTCCTGCCACATCTCAGGATGACAGGACTAGAGGGAACCTTATTGACCAAATGGGATGGAGTTTTTGGGTTCTAGGGCGCTTCCTCGGGGAGTGAGTGGGGTGAAAGGGCTGCACGTGTTCAACTCTGAGAGCCCGGCGGCCACTTCGGCCGGGTCCACGGTCCCCTATGTGTTCTGCACGCAGTTTTACGTGAAGGAAAGTGCTGTCCTGCACAAAATGAGCTTTAATATCCCTGGGGAAGTTTCGCCCTCCCATTTAATGGGAGGGTGAAACTGAGGCCCAGAGAAAGGAAATCTCTTGCTCACAGACACTGGATGTCAGAAGCTAGGATGAGAACTCAGATTTCCCACCTCTCAGCTCGGTGCTCTGCTCCTTCTTGACTTCGGGCCAGGCATGGAGCCAGAATAGGGGTTGCCTGCTCTGAGCAAGATGGACGCTCTTTGGCTGTCACACAGAAACCCCAATCAAGAGCACTTGGATTGTGTGAGGCAGAGAATGGCTATGAAGTTAGGTGAGGCCCAGCTTTCACCCCCCACCCCGTTTGCAGAGATGTAAGTGGCAGGCAGCGTGGTGTAAGTGTGAGGAGCACGACGAGATGATTCGATGCCCACACTTACTGTGAAATACTTACCAGAATGGGGTCAGTGAGTGCCCATCAGCTCACGTAGTCACCGTTTTGTTGTTGCTGTTGTCATGGCGAGAACATTTAAGATCTCTTGGCAACTTCCAAGTACACAGTGCAGCTAGGACAGCTGCCCTGCTGTCCATCACACGCCTGGGGTTTAATTCATCTCATAACTGAAAGTTTGTACCTTTTGACCAACTCTTCCCTTTCCCTTCCTGCTCCACCCCCAGCCCCTGGTAACCATCAGTCAACTCTCTGTTTCTATATGGCTGATGGTTTTAGATACCACATGTAAGTGAGATCGATGATCTTGCTCCGTTTGACTTATTTCAGTCAGTCAGCATAATGCCCTCAAGGTCCATCCATGTTGTGCAAATGGCAGGAGTTCCTTCCTTTTTATGGCTGAATAATGTTCTATTATATAGACAAACCACATTTTCTTTATCCATTTATTCATCAATAGACCAGCTTGCAGTTTTCTTTGGGGAAAGTGAAGCAGTTCTGGCTAGAAACAGCAAATCTTCTAGATGAGATAACACCAGCAAAGCAGTTGCTAAGACTGCCTGCAGCCTTAGACTCGATCCTGCAAGCTTGGGCTGAAACAGCTGTGTTTGCCTGCACGCAGTCACCTCCCACTGGCTTCACTCACGGAAGACGTGGCTCGGCTGGAGGCCAGGAGGGAAGGCCAGGGTTCCCTCCCCGTGGCACAAGCCAGGGCAAGCATTCTTCCCTCACCTTTGCACCTTTCACAGCCTGGGGCTAAATAGGGAGTGACACCCTGGCTCGGGGACACAAAGACTCCTAGCTCCAGAGCAGTGGTTCTAGGTCCTAGTTAGGACTCAGAGGAAGGGCTATGTCACCAGCCCTTCCTCTGGGTCTCAGTTTCCTTCCCTGTGAAAGGGAGAGGTTGGATCAGATGGTGGCTCTCACCCTGAGTGTCCAGCAAGTCTCCCCGGCAGCTTCCAGACCATTCTGCAGCCCAAGCCTCACCCCAGGTCAACGGATGCTCAGCGATGGCTGTGAGCCACTGGGCAGGGGGGCGGTCCGGGGCGCCTGAGCTCGGAGCCCAGGACAGCCGCGTGGGCTCTCAGTAGGCTGCTGTGAGCAGGGCCTCGCTTCTCCTCTAAGCATGAGTGCGGCAGAGAGCCAGTGCTGACTGCGTGTCCCTCTTGGCCAGAAGCTGAGCAGACAGCTCTCTCCTGCTGTGTAACATGTGACAAGCGGTGGGCTCCTGGGAGCTTGCAGAGAGGAGACACCCTGGGGATAGGTCTGCAGGGCTGAGACCCCGAAAGCCCATTCTTCTCCCCATAGGGCAGTCTGGGCCACACTGATTAGAGCATGGCCCCCAGGGCGCTCCCAGCTCTGAGGCAAACTTCCCACAGGAGGTGGCCGTCCCAAAGCTTGGGGCTTGCATGTTCTGGATGGCGATCCTGGAGGGCGTGTTGGGTCGAGGGTGGCTTGGGTTGGGGGCACAGTGGGAGACTACTGAGGGCCGCATCCAAAGTTAGACTCCCAGAATCCTGTTTAGGTTCCACTGCCTCTGGGCTTCGGTGACCTCATCTGTAAAATGGGCCATGTAATCCAAGCCAGTGCATTGTTAGGGAGCTGTTGTCAGGGTTCTGATAGAGAGACCTCCGGAGACAGGGTCAGTCAGCACCAGGATTGAAAGTCTCAGGGGAGAGACAAGATGAGAATAAAAGCTCTGGGGGCTGGGGTCAGAGAATACAGAGCTGCAAAGCTGGCCTTGGAGTCTTTATACAGAGCATCACTACACAAATCCATCCATGGGATTCAAAGACAGGGCAATATTTTCAGCACTGAATCCCTTGATAAAGAAGAATTTGACAAGGAGCCCCTGTTTATAAAACATGGATAGATGGAGCTTGCGTGGCTAAAGTTGAGGATGGGTTCCTGGAGCTGCTGAAGGCTCCCCCTTCTTCACACCCTTCAGTGGCCTAATTTGGGAATAAGTTTGAAAACCATTGACCTAGAGCAGGAAGATTGGCTTTTTCCATCTCCTCCTGGGCTTCAGCTCAAGGGAAATTAGTTTAAAATGCAGCAGGAGAAGCGGGGTTAGATGTCAGGAAGCATTTCCCAGCAGCGGGGCGGGCAGGCGCAGTGTCTGGAGGAACCAGAGTGCCATGTCTCCGTTTTGCCTGAGGAGGGGGGAGTGAACCCCAGCCTGCTGAAGGCCCGAGACTCCTGCATGTTGGGCTGGTGGCAGGAAGCCTCTCCTGCCCTGCTTTTCGGTCCTGTGTCTAAGGGGAGGCCTCTCTTAGGAAAGCTGGCGTTGGCCACTTGGCTGGGTCCTCTGGGGGCACAAAGGCCTTGCAGAGGGGAAAGAAGACATTCCAGGTGACCTCTCTTTCCCTTCCCTTTGTTGATCTGGCTGCAGAAAGGGAGCGGGGACAGCCAATCAGGTGGTAATGGGGTGCGGGGAAGGGAGAGAGGGAAAATCGGATAACCCCTGAGAAAAGAAATGCAGAACCACGCTGCTCCCTGCTCGAAGACCGCGGGGCCCCTCCCTCCTGTCTGGGTGTCTGCAGCATCTCCCCCGCTTCAGCCCTTTGCAGCTGGTGCACAGGCCTCTAGGCTGCTTCTGCGACCTCCCGACCCACCTGCCATTCTCTCCCATCCCCGAATGGCACCAAGTCTGGAATTGCCAGACAGAATACAGCACATTCTGTCAGCTTTGAATTTCAGATAAACGACAACTACCTTTTTAGTACAGGTCTGTCCCAAATGGTGCAGTCTTTGTTTATCTAAAATTCAAAGGTAACTGCATATCCTGTATTATTTTTACTTTTTAAGTTTTAAAATATTTTATTTATTTATTTTTAGAGAGAGGGGAAGGGGAGAGAAAGAGAGAGAAAAACATCGATATGAGAGAGAAACATTCATCGGTTGCCTCTTGTAAGTACCCCGACCATGAACCTAACTTGCAACATAGGCGTACGCCCTGACCTGGAACCGAACCGGCGGTGTCCTGCTCTGAGCTGTGCCAGACAGTGGATCCTGTGTTTTTGTTTGTTAAACCTGGCACTCTAGTCCTGTGCATCCCTTCTAGACCTGGTGTTTATTAGGTCAACTGTCCCTTACTAATGGGCTACTAGGAGAGGTAGAATGCTATCTTGTAGGTATTTTCTTTTAAAAAAATTTATTTAAGTATATTTATTCTAAATAAATAAATTCTTTAATTTTAAATAAATCCATTTAAGTGGGGTATCCTAAAGTTCATGCTTCCCTACTATCACTGTTCTGCTTTCGTGACCCAGAGGGTAGAGATTTTAGGAAAATTGGGGGCTGACCTTTTAAGTCAGAAACTCTAAGCTCAAGTGTAGGATCTATGATGAATTCCCTGACTGGACTTGGGGAGTTTCTTTCATTGCTCTGGCTGCAGTTTATTCATCTGTAGAAAGGGACTAAGCCTCTGTCTGCCTCCCAGGTGGCTGTGGGATTCGTGACTCATGAGCACATCTTGAGAGCTAGCCGTGGGAGAGGGTTCATTAGTAAAGCCCTGCTGTCTGGGGTTCCAGGGTCATCTGGCATGGAGGGCTGGGTGGTGCAGTCAGAACTTGGCCCGTCTGTGGTTTGGCCCTGTGCGCTAACCAGCGTGGCCTCTTGGGGCTGCTTGGCTGGCCATTGCAGTTCAAGGTTATGGTCACCAGGGGTCAGGCTTGCCCCTTGATGGCTAAGCTCTATCTTTATGATACTCTGAGGCCTCCAGTCTGTAATCGAGAGGGACAGTGAGAACGGGGTGTGGGGCAGGTTTTATGTGGCTCCTGGAGCTGTGGGTTTGGACCTGCAGATCTGGAAGGTCAACTGTTACTCTTTCTTGTATTTACATTCTGCTTGGTACCTCCTGAAGGTTCCTCACCTCTTCAGCACTCGTCGGGAGAAGGAGGCTGCGTTAGGTGGCTGGGGCCTGGAGAGAATTCTGGGCAGGGCGTTTGAAGACAGTTTGGGTCCCCATTCCAAGACTGACTCTCGCTACCGTTCTTGTGGTTTATATTGCCTCCTAGGCTGGATCTCTCCTTCAGTGGAACGGGACAATGATACCTTGCCTGCAGGGGGTGTGTCCAGATCCGGTGAGTTGAGGGATGGCTATTAGGCAGTGCTGACACCTTTAGGCCAGACCAGCCCCTGTCTAGAATGGCTTATGTTGAGGTGGCGATGTGGTAGAAGCACAGGAAAAGAACTGGATACAAGGCCACCATGTTGTCCCTCACCAAGTCCTGGAAGCAAGCACAGAACTCCGAGGAGGGAGGGATGCCATAGCCCAGAAGGGCGAGTTCACTGGCTTGATCCCCCATAGCCTGGAGGACAAGCTCAGGGCTCCCTGGGTCGGTAGCTGAGCTGAGCTCCCCGGGCAGGTAGCCTAACTGGGTTCACCAGGCAGGGATCTGAGCTGGGCTTTGTGGCATTTGTGCCCTGGTATTGGGCAGTAGATGAGGCAGGTATACTGATGAGCCAGACCACAGTGAGTAGGCTGTTCAGCTACTGAACTCAGATCCAGTTCAGTACTTTCCTGGGTACCTGCTCTAACTGTGGGAGTTTAGTCTAGAGGCAGGTGCAGGTGCTTCCAGTGCAGTGTGGGGAGCAGCAAGGTGGCTCCAACCTTTGGTCCAAGCGCCATACCCAGCACCCAGAGAAGGCTTCTCCTGCCCACAGCTGCCTAGTTTCCTTCAAGAACTTCACACATCCATCCCTCCGTTGGGCAGGGAGAATGGGAGTTTGCCCTGGGGGTCCCTGGAGGAGCTGGCGTCTTTAACTGGGCCCGCATTTGCTAACAGACCTGCCTTCCGCCCAGCTTAGCCCTGCTACAGGTGGGTAGCCATGACTGGGCTCTGCTCTCAGCCCAGCGTGGTGCGGCTGGGCTGCTTTGGGGAGCCCGAGTGTTGTGCCTTTTCTCAGGGTGGGCCCCGACGGCCCCGGTGGAGTGCCCTCTTACCCCTGCTGGGTTGCTGCGGTTTCCTCATCAGCAGAAATGACTCCTCACCCACAAATTGCATCAGTCTTTCCACAGTTGGAGTGAATCACGTTGAAAGATGTGGTTACAGATGTGCCCTGTGCTCTGGTTAGGAGCTGGCGGGGCTGGGTCCGGTGGGGGTTGGGGCTGACCGTTCTTGAACTTGGACCTGCAGAACGGAGGGAAATCCAGGAGGGAAATGCCAGGAGTTTGGGGGATGGGGGGTGGGGCGGGATAGATGTTAGGTATGAGATGACGTGGAATTCATCCACACAGGGAGGGGAGAGGACTGAAGCCAGTGTCTAGCAACCTTGACTATGACCATGCTGGGAACCATAAGGCTTACTCACCTTCAGCCTGCCACTACCACTGAGAGGAAAAGAAATGAAGGAGCTGACTTATCTTCCAACACATTGCAGTGGCCTGGGGAACCTGGGAGATGAGTTAATTTTGTTTCTTCTTTGATTTGAGCTCCCTGGCTAGCTTCTCCTTCTCCTGACAGGTAGGGGCGGAGGGCTTCCAACCTCAAGACCAATTTCTTCCCTCTCTCTGCTTCACAGGCCTCGCCTGTAGCTGTCTTGGGCAGAAACCACCTTCAGGAGGTGAAGAATCCAACTCAGGTTGGGTTTTTATTATTCTTCCCAGAAGCAGAGAGAGGCGTCCTTCTCCCCTCCCAAAGCAGCAAGAACTATTCCGTGCGTTTTCTAGGTGGAGAGGATGCGGCCTGAGGGGCGCTTAGTGAGTGCTGCGCTGTCTTCCCTCCTTTCTGGGCCCCTCAGCACAGCCTGGCTCCTGGCCGAGGGACCACAGGAACCGCCACGCCCTGTGCACCGGACAAGGGCAGGAGTGGGTGGGTGGCGGTGTCTCCTCTGCAGGGGGAACATATGTGCCACAGCTCTCAGGTGACCCATCCAGGGTTGAAGTTCACCAACTCAAGCAGAAGAGAAATGGGAAACAGCATTGGAGGCGTGGAACACAGCGGCCTAAACCACAGGGCCGGGGCAGGTGAGCTCAAGCCTGCAGCGTCCCAGACCCACGAAGATTTGCCTGAGTGACGCACTTGTATAAATCACTGGAATTTGGGGGGATTCATGTCACCACAGCACAGTCCACCTATCCTGACTTTGATCACAAGGAAACTGGTCTTCATCCTAAAGGCCATGGGAAGTGCACAGAGTTGTAGAACAGTAGCGCCTACACCCCACACTGAGGTAAAGAAGGGCATCTATCTCCCCTGGAGACTGTAAGCTCATGGGTGCAGCAACAGGCTTGGTGTTTTCACCATCGAGTACACCTGGCGCCTAGAACAGTGCCTGGCACATGATCGGGGCTCATAAGAATGTTTTCTTCCCTTCCGCCTCCAGTTTCCTGACCCTCCAGTTTATTCTTCCTGTGAACACCATTTGCTCCCTCTGTGTCTTCGTTTGACCACAGATATTTACAAGGTGCCTGCTATGCGCCCCTCACTGTGCTCTGCAGTTACCTCCCTTTTGCACTAATCTTGATGGAGAGGCACTTACCTCATTTTCCAGGTGAGAAGTTCCAGCCCAAGCCTTTCCCTTCATTTGCAGCCTTCCCTCACCCTTTTCATCTTTATTGGGCCCCTACTGGTGGCCAGCAGACAGCGCTAGAGAGAGAGCGTGAACCTCGGTCTGATGGGGCTGGCTCTCATGTCGGCAGACAGATGCCACCCAGCGAGGTGCTCCCCTGAAATACACACAAGGTGCCACGCACATGTCGGACCCTTGAGCTGGGACTTAGGAAGCGCCTCCAGGAGGACACGGTTGGAAGCAGGGTGGAGAGTGGAATGGAATGGAGGAAGGGCAGAGCAGGGTAAGAGAACCTGGTCTCCTTAGGGAACAGCAACTAACTCAGTATGACTGCAACATAAAATGAGTAAGGAAGACTGCAGGGAGGAACGGGAGGAAGATCAGGTAGGGCCTAAATTGTGACATTTAAAGACTTTTAGAAAGCTAAAGATGGCATGAACATTTATCTTGAAAGCCAACTGTGATGCATTGGTGCTAGCTGCTTAGAGCACTGTGTTAACAAGGATTCTGAGGCTGCATCCAGTGTTTTTGGAAGGAAAGCTGTGATCAATTGGTGATGCTTGAACAGGCCAGGAGGCTGGCAGTGACAGCCAGCGTGTCATGCGTTTCTCAGCCTCCCTCAGGAGCTGTGGAATTATGGGAAGATTTTGAGGAGGAAAGCGATGGTGCTTGCACATCAGATTAGGTAGCTCATTGCTACTTAACATCATGGAGCAAATAAGTGGAAGAGACGTAATTTGAACCCAGAGTGTCTGAAAACAAAGCCTGCATCCTTAAAACTTCCCTTCTGAGAGAACAATTTCTTTCTTGGCCAGCGAAAGCTCATTTCAACGTGGAAAGTCCCAGTTAGTTAGGTTGATGATCTTCCTTTTGGCTGCCTCTTGCTTTCACCTCTTCCTTTCCCTTGTTGGCTCCTCCCTTGTGCACGGCCCCATCGCCTCATGAGCTGGACCATCTCTGCCATGCCCCACTCAAGCAGGGATTCCCAGCTGGAGGGCTGTGGCTTGCCGGTGTGCCATGAACCCTTCTCAGCTGTAAGGTAAAACCTCAGTCAACGGGTAACGCTTATTTATGTTTTTGGTGCAACTATTAGCAGGATGTCTGCAGGCAGAATGCTGAGCTGAATGTGGGACACTGTAACAGAACAGGAAGGTAATACCCAAGGAAGATGGCAGGGAGGCCCTGCTCCTCAGGGTAATTGGGGCTCAGGCTGAGAGAGCAGCCACCACCGGGAGCCTTGCCAGTCCCACACCAGCAGGAAAGGAGAGCCCTGGAGAGTCTCTCGCCTGCTCAGCCTGAAGGTGCCTTCCATTGGTCCTGCTCACAACTTATTGGCCAGAACTAGTCACTTGGTCTCACGAGCCTATCAAGTCCCTGCAAGGTGAGGAGCCAAGAAGATGTGGTGAGCAGATCTACTGGGTACCACAGTACAGCCAGTGCTCACAGGGCCTGGAAGGAGCAGATGATGAGCAAATTTTGATGAAATATTTTCCAGTTCAATTAGTCTTTCCAGATAACTCTTGCTAAGGCACCAATGACCTCTGTGTTGCTGCATCTGGTGGACACTTTTCAGGACTCACCTCCCTTGGCCTTGCCTGTAGCACCGCCCTTTCCTTCTTAACACAGGTCTCTTGGCTTCAGGATGCAATGCTCGCCAGATTTAATTCCCACGTCTTGGGTCACTGCTTCCCTGCTCCTTTGCAACTGTCCCTTCTTCTCCCTGGCCTCACATTTTAGGCTGCCTCAGGGCACACACCTCTTTTCTCCTCACCGAACTCTTTTCTTCAGCACATTCCATCCGCCGCCTTGGCTTGAACTATCCCTTCAGCTGACACTGGACTTGCCTTTCTTGTGAGCTCCATGCTCACGTATCTCGGTGTCCACTGGAATCTCTCCAGGAATATCCCAACATCACCTCAAATCTAATATGCTGAAAACCAGAACCAGGACCTTTCTCCCTCCACCCCGGTCCCTAAAGCCAGCCCTCCCTCCGGGGTCCTTCAGCTCCCTAAGAGGCAACACAATCCACCAATTTGCATAATCCAGAAACCCAAGAGCCACCGGTGGCCCTTTCTTTGCTCTCCCACATTCTTTCATTTTTAAATCCTTAAATGGACCCTAGCAATTTTCCTTCTTCAACATCCTCCGCACCACTCGCCCTTCTCCTTCTCCATCACCAACTCCATTTCTTCTTCTGTCTGGTCTCCGCCACTAGTTCAGTGGCCCCCACAGCCTTCCGCCTGACTTCTGTCAGGTCCCCGATGGCCTCCATGCCCATTCCAGCCCCACCCATATGTTCTTCCTGCTGCAACCAGAGGGATGCTTTCAAAATGCAAGTTTGATTACACACCTCTCTCCCTGAAACACTTTAATAAGCAGCCATTGCTCTTGGAATGGATAACTCTTGAGCAAACCTAGCAGCGTGCGTGGTCAGCTTTCTGCTTGTGTCTTGTCTTATCTTATAGCCATTCCAGTGCCTGGCACATAGGAAGCATTTGGTAACCATGTTTTGAATGAACAAACATGTGGCATAAGAGAAATAGGCAATCTGTTCTGTGGCATTATTCAGACTATTTTCACTATTAAAAAGCAGCAGAGGTAGCCTGGATGGCTTTCCCAGATGCTGAGACTGGTGCGGGGGCCCCTGGCAGGGCCGACAGGCACTGGTGTGGGGCCACTGTTAAGGTCCGAGCAGCTGGTGCGTGGCCTGGCGGTACATGGGATGAGCCTTTGATGTAGCCTCTGTCCCGGACTGGAACATAGGCTGTCTGAGCTGAGAACCTAGCTCTTGGTGTCTTTGCTCTCCTGCCTGCTCACTGTGTCTGGCACAGAGGAGGTGTCACCATGCCAGACAGTTGTATTACTCTTGGACTGCCTGGGGTGGGACACGGCAGAGGTGGGGAGAAAGGCTGCTAGCTGGGGCAGACACACTCGTGGTCACCTTCCTCCATCCTGTGAGTTCCGGGCTGAGGTGGGAGTCCCCCCAGGGTAGGCTCAGCGGTACTCTCTATTTCTGGGGCTGGGGGGTGAGTCAGCTGTCTCCCTGTATGCTGAAGCCATCATCAGGGACCCCGACAGTTATTTGTCTTCTTGTGGCTTTGAGGTCTGGGAACAGAGGGTGTGGGATCCAGAGACCCCTTGGGCTACTATAGATAGAATTAGACATGTTGAGACCCAGGGAAGGGACTCTGGGGAGCCCATGGGAGGAGGGGTTGAGCCCACTGCATGCCTCCAGAAAGAGTGAGGACTCCAAGTGTGCAGAGGGACTGACATCATCTTCCGAATTTCCGAGGAAGCTGCTGCTCCTGTTACCTCTATCTTGCAGGAGAGGAAACCAAGGCTTGGAGAATTTCAGGAACTGGCCCAAGTTCCCACAGCTGCGCTGGGTCTGCCTAGTCCCCAAAGCCTCTCTCTTTTCCTCATCCCACACCACTCCCTCTGGAGATGGCAGCTCTTCCTCTTCTCTGAGGGGCCAAGAAGAAGAGGAAGTGAGGGGTGGGCAGGAGTCAGCTGCCTGTCAGCTTCCCGGCAGGAAAAGGATTTGCCTCCATGGGTCAAGGGAGGGGGCTGAATGCAGAGGATTCTTCTTCTCACTGAGGGGTGAGGGGTGGGCAGGATGGAGGGGAAGGATGAGGGGTGCTGAGGCACCTAGAGAGTAGCAAGGCTGGAGGCTGTTAACACTCTCGCCTGATGGAGGTGGGGGACTGGGCAGAACCAGACCCCCCGGCGGAGGCTCTGTGGTCATGAAGGACGCAGGGACCGCCACAACAGGCCCAGGTGTTTCCGCCCCCTGCTCATCTCCGCTGCGCCTCCCCGTGGCTGACTCCCCACCAGCAATCAGCAGTGAAAGGAGCGTGGGGAGGATGTAGTCCTAGAGGCCAGTCCCTGGGGACAAAGTCAGGGGTTGGGGAGAGTGACAGATGGAAACTTGTCCCCACGGAGACCTGGAGAGCCCCGGGAGAAGCGTTGGGGCTGTGCAGAGAAAGACGTGGCGGCAGAGGGTGGGTACTGGGCACAGGCTGGAAGCGAGTCCGAGTGCGCTGTCTCCTTTCGTTCCTGCCAACCCCAGACAGGGGGAAAGGCAGCGGGCCTGTCTTCTGCCCCAGGTCCTGACAGCGTCTGCCCCCAGGGGCTGCTGCAGGCGCTTCCGGTGCGTGGTCCTAGACCGGGGTTTCCCCAGGGCAGGGGCACAAGGCAGCAGCACACTGGAAGAGCCCAGGGTGGGATGGGCCTCCCTGCCCTCCCTGGGGCGCTTCTTGGCCCCCTTCTCTCTCTCCCTCCCCCTTCCTCTCCTTCCCCTCTTCCCTCACACCTGGGGTTGACAGCCCATCTGTCCGTCCCCTGTGGCTTCTCCCTGGCTCCTCTCTGTCCCCTCCTCCAGGTCCCTTCTCCTTTCTGACTTCGGGAGTCTGACTAGACAGCCTGAGCTGCCTTGAGCGCAGCCTTCCAGGGCTGGGCGGCCCAGGGCCCGGGGGAGGAGTCCTCACCCAGCAGGGCCAGGAAGTGAAACCACCTCTCAGCACTGAGTGAGTGCGGGCTGGCTGGCGGGTGGTGGGTGGGAGCAGAGAGAGGCCTCCTCGGTCCTGGTCCTGCGGGCGGTTGACTGCCTCTTGGTAACCAGGGCTGCTCCTCAGTGGGGGCATTCAACAGTTATGCGTTAGTGGGGTTCAGGGGGTTTTCTGAGTACTACGTTCTCATGGTGCGTTTGGTGAGCACGCAGGCTGCCTCGCAGGGCCCGCTGCTGCATGAATCCACTTGTCATCTCTCCCACCACACTCCTATAAATAACTCCGCCCTGGTGGTGGGGAGGTAGAGAGGGGCCAGTCCAAGAGGTGGTGAGGGGCTGGGGGAGAAGGGAGGCTGAGGAAGGGGAGGGAGGTGGGGCTGAGAGGGGGGTGACAGATGAGGAGGAAAGGGGTCCCCGGGTGCTCCTGTCTGGAGCTGAGAGGAAAGATTCTGAAAACTCTGCCAAGGAGAGCTCGAGCAACTAACTCCTAATCGCTAATCATCTTCTCAAGCTGATGCTCTCCGCGATCCCGGGCCTGCGGAGCCGGAGCAGATGGCAAGGCCCACCGCCGGGGGCTGGGCAGTGGCTCTCCACACAGCCCTGGGTCCCCTGGACCTGGCCCCACACTGGCTGTTAGGAGTGTGGCTCCAGGCAAACAGACTCATTTCCGTGTGCCAGACGTCTGCGGGGCGGGTGCTGCTCAGGGCCTGGGGTGTCACACGGGCTGGCTGGTGGGGACAGCCCTGCAGGTTCCTCTTTCCCTCCTCTTCACCAATTCAGGAAGCAATATAAGGAACAGGCTTGGCTTCGTCTGCTGGTTCCCACTTAGCAGTGAGTGGGTTACTTAGCCGCTCGGAGCCTCCACTTCCTCATCTGTAGAACCAGGGTCAGAAATTGTGGCAAGACCGAGTACTCTGAGGATGGGGCGAGCTCAAATGCCCCAGGGGTCCCTGGATGGCGACCCTCCCCAGGAGCTTCTGGAGGGCTCCTCCTGGCACAGGAGCAGAACGGCTGCAGTGACCTGCTGCAGAACTGGTGCCCGGCGCCTGGGCACAGTGCAGGGCTCTGGAAGGTGCTGCCCCTTAATCTACACGAGGCCCAGAGCAAGTCTTGCTCTGTCCTGCAAGGGGGTTGAGGAAAGGCCAGACCGCAGGCAGGAGAAGGCACATACCGCAAACCCAGTGCCCCAGCCAGATCGGAGGGTTGGCCCAGCTACCATGGAAGGGGAGGGGCGGGCCAGTAGCTCCACCCCTACCAAACTCTGAGAAGCTCCCTTTGCCCTTGACTCCTCAACCATGGGGAGGAGTGAGGTGTGAGGTAGGGTGGGGTAGGGGCAGGAGTTGGGGGAAGGGTGCCTGCGCTCTGATCAGACACAGATTTCCACCTGGCAATAAATCCCCAGATCACGGGACCAGGACAGGAGAGCCCCCCTGGGGGAGAGAAGGCAAGTGCAAAGACCGGAGGGCGGGGGTGGGCACGCGCTGTACCTTTTTCAATGTTGATGGGATCTGGTTAAGCAGATTTCAAAAATCCAACTAGAGGGGGACACATGGGACTGCTCAGAAGAATGATTCAAACAGTGCGAAGACAGGAGGGCGGGGGTGGGGGGGTGCCGATTTCGTAGTCCTCTGGGCCGCTGCCTCAGCAGAGCTGAGCGCTTCCTGGCTGGCAGAGGTGCTAGCGGCCGGATGGAGCTCCAGGTTGAGACCACGGCCATCCATGTGCTTGGAGGCCACGGGCTAGTCATTCTGCCCTTTTGAGAATGAGTTCCACATCTATAAAATTAGCCCCAATCGTGAGGTTACCTTAATTAGCTCTTAGATCCTTGGAAACATATTTGAGGCGAGGTGAGGGAATTGGGAGTGAAGGTCTCAGCAGCCTGTGCCCTCAGCTAGACCCAAAACCAGAGCTACCACTGTCTCTAGGGTCAGTAACTCTCCCCACACCCACGCCTGCCCCTCTGGTTCACAGTCCATAAACAACCGAGGGGTCCTTAAAACAAACAAACCAACAAACCCAGATCTGATCATGCTGCAGCTTAAAGCTCATCAATGGCTGCCCCTGGCTGTTAGCGTAAAGCCCCAATTATTTCCTCCCTGAGTTCTCTGCTCCAGCGGCCCCCGCACTCCCTCCATGTGCTCCAGGTTCCCTGACCTTCGTCTGCTCCCAGTACACCATCCTCCTGGCCTCAGAGTCTTTGCTCCTGCTGTTCCCTCTGCCAGGAAGGCTTTGCCCACTTAATTCATACTCATTCCTCAGGCCTTTCAGGCCAGGCCAGGCCCTCTGCCCTGTGCTATAACCACCGTGGACTTCTCCTTGAGGGTAGTAAACCAAATTGCTGTGAAACGATCAGTTGTCTAATTCATCCTTGACTATGCTTCCCAGGCTTAAATGTCAGTGCTGGAAGGCAAGCACCGTGTGGGCATTAATCACCTGGTAAGCCCACCTAGCCACCTGGTACACTCAAAACGTTATTTACGGAATGAGGAATCTGGGAATGAGAAGAGTATTAGAATCAGACAAATCTGGGGTCAAACCCCCGCTCTGCTACGTGTGGGATGTGTATGAATCTTAAACTGAGAAGGCTTTCTTTCCTCATCTATAAGCTATTTTTCTCATAAGGCTGTTGAGACGATGAACTCAGTGACACTCAGGCGGGTTCCGGGCTATGTAATGTGGTCGCTCAACATCAGCTCTTGGCCACTTCCCTCCACAGGGCCTGGCTCAGGGCGGGCACACTGGGCACGGGGGTCCCGCCAGTTAATGGAAACACGAAGCTGCTGAGGGGCCACGTTGCCCAGAGATCCTGGCCCCCCATTCTCCCTCACCTCTGCCCCCTGCCCTGCGGGAACGGAGCAGCCGAACGGGGCAGGTGTGCGGTTTCGCTTTCATGGTTTTTAAACTAGAAGACAAAGAGAGGAAAAATGAAACCAGCCAGAGAGCAGCAAGGGCCTGTTTTGCCACTTCGGGCGCCTTTGGCCTCGGGTATTTATTTATTTTTTAAGTAACTGACTTCTGAGTCAGTGGGTTGGCTGGTGGAAAAAAGGGACCCACTCTCAAGGACCGAGCTGATGGGCGGCAGGCCCTGGTGCCGCGCCAGCGAGCCGCTCCTGACTTCCGGGATCTCTGTGCTGGGCCACGGAGCAGCTGGAGCTGGGGGTTCCACGTGCTGCTCTCCAGGACCCAATGCCAAGTGCATCCGAGCTCCTTCAGCAACTGCCTCACGATCGTGCTCCCCGCCAGTGCATGTTTGCTGTAATTATACAGTGTCTAAAGGAGAAGCACAAAGACTTGTTGATTTTGGCTGCGGTCTGGCCGGCGGGTGGGGTGACCTGGCCCTGGCAGAGTGTGGGAAGGCGGCAGCCACCCTGGTGAGGACGTGACCAGCTGGAGCGAGTGCTGAACCCGGGCCATGGCGGCCAGAACCCCCGCCTCTGCCTCGCATTCCTGCCAGCTGACTTGAGCCGGCTTTCTTTGGAGGCTAACCCGAGGAGAACAAAACGAGGAACTCAAGTTCCTATAAAAAGCAGCTCGCTCCTTCCTCCAGCCAAGTGTGCGAATGATAATCATCTCTGAAGCTGGCCGCCCCTCCCTCCCAAGTCACTAACTAGCCCTTCTCATTGTCTCTCTCTTGTCTCTGCAAGGAAACATCTTGGCTTCAGAGAGGCCCATCCAGGGTGGCGTGGAGGTGGCGGTGGCGGAGAGCTGCGGCCATCTGAGCCTCACTTCCTGCTTCCCCAGACAGGCTATGGGGACAGCGGGAGGTCGGCCAGAGTGTGCTGGAGAGGAGAGAGTGCTGGCTTGGAGCTGAGGACCCTGGCTGCAGCCCAGGGGCTGCCACTAACGCTCTCTGTGACGGGGACAAACTACTTGCTCTTGTGGAGCTTCAGTTTCTCCATTTGTTATTGGAGGGGTGGGCTAACTCCGTGGTTTCCATACTCACCTCTTGTTTAATTTTTTAAATTTTGGGCAACACTTCTTTCCCAGGAAATTTTACATGGATCCTCGGTGCAGAAAGCAGAACCGCTCGGTGGAAGTGAGGACCACATCCCAGAGGCCCCATCCATTCAGCACGTCCTGCCCAAACCCTCCCAGAGATGCCCTGGACCCTGGAGGAACCCTTGGGTACCATGGAACACCATTTGAAAACCATAGGCTCTGATCTCAAAGGCCCTGGCAGCCTTCAGGTTAGGAGAAGCATCTATGTCTGCTGAGGAAAAATCCCAAGTAAAACCCCAAATTCTCTTGAGATAGCCAAAGGCAGTCCCAAGGGTGCCTTCAGCAATTAAGAGGACCCAACTCTACCCTGGGATGGGTTCATAAATGCAGCTGGAAGGCGACAGCTCATAGTAACAACAACAACAAAAATGACTTTGCTCCCGTTGAAGTTTCTTGAGCAACTGGCAGGCCGCCACGAATGTACTTAGGCGGAAAATCACCAGAAAAAAATGATATAATCTGACAGATTTTTCACAGACTTAAATATTCATGAATTAAAAGAATTGGCAGAATTTTCTACGTTATTAGCTTTCATCATGGTTGCAGGAGCAGTCGGTACGCTGGCTGCTCGTCAAGATCCATTAATCTCGTCCGTCATAAGAGCAGCCATTTTAAAATTGGCTTAAATTTTTTTTTTTTTTTTTTTTTTACTGAGTGATGGCATATGGGGGAGATGGGGAAATCAAAATGCTATCCAGTGTAAACGTCCATCCCCTCCTCGCTTTAAAATCAGCCAGGAAAGCCAAACAGCACCGCAGCAGAAGGGGTCAGCATGACTCCAGGCCGGAGGACGGGCAGGGCCCCTTCTCGCTCCTTCACACAGGGTGGCGCATGCTCTGCCCACTGAGACCGAACTCCGATCCAGGGACTGGCAGAGGTTTGGGACAACTTTCTGGGAAGCTGTAGACCAAGAGACCCAAACAGGGGCTTCTGGGTGAGGGTGACATTTGGACCAAATAGCACAATCTTTCTACCAGATGCTACTCAGGTGCAGGACTGCAGAAGAATCAAGTACTAATATTCGTTATTTGTGGAGTGCATGCGTTGAGCTGGGCACTGTGATACACGCATCACCTCTTTCTAGCATCAGAGAGGTTGCAAGGCAGGTACATGCGTGTAATAGCTGAGGAAAAGAGTCGGGAGAGGTTGAGTCAGGATTGCCCAAGGTCTCACAGTCGGTGAACAGCAGGGTCCCAACTCAGATTCCAGTCTGTCCGTCCCCAGAAGTACTGAGAACATGTCCTGTTAATTGCTGGCCTATGGCACTTTGAAGGGACATTCTCCCAAACACATCAGAATCTGCTTGGAGGAAGCTACTTCTTTACAAAGAGCAAAATTGTGGGTTAGGTCATCCCTACAGAAACTTAAGACCCAGGTTAATTCCTTCCTTCCTCCCTCCTACCCTTCCCCCCTTCCCCCCACCCCTCCCTGTTTTAAAGTTTTACATGGACCTTCAGTGCAGAAAGCAGAACCGCTCGGTGGAAGTGGGGACCACATCCCAGAGTCGCACCCATTCAGCATGTCCTGCCCAAACCCTCCCTGAGATGCCCTGGACCCTCCCACCAGCAGATGCCTGCCATGGCCAAAGGAGTTTATTACTCAGGGTGCTGAAAAGGAGGGGCCTGTCACACCATGGCAGGGCCATGTGGGGAAATACCAGCATCAGGCAGTAAGCAAAGGGAGTAAGGGGGAAACGTGGGCGAGAGTCTTTATTGTGGTTTCCAAGGCAAAGAACGGGTAGGGCAGGGTAAGCAGGTTCAGGATGAGCTAGTCTGAGTAAATTCAGCAGGCTCTGTGGCACAGGGGCTGTCCCTAGTAGGCTAGGACCTGGCTGTGGGTGATGGGGAAGGCGGGTCATTGCCTGGAGTGTGAGCGCCTGATAAAGGAGGTGGGGGAGGGGGTTGTTACCGGCTCTGGATGGGTTGGTTTGCATTTGAAACGTGTACTCACTAGCAAGTTGTTTACTAGCTCTAGAAATTGACCAGATGTAGGAGGTGCAGTCTTTCTAGAGTCTGCAAAGCCCCAGAGGTCAAAGCATCAGGAGTACAGAAAATTAAAAAGACATGATTAATATCCTCCCTCCTACCCATCCGTCCCTGGCATCCATCTATGTATTTACTGAGCTCCCACAATTATGGGGCTGAACTTGACTCTGGGCTCTCTACAGGCCTTGCCCTGATTCCTTTTGCAGGGTGGTGCTGAGATTTACGTGCTCTGCAGAGCCTGCTCCTTACCGGCTGCCCTCGCCCACAGGCAGGGTTCTGGGACCGGTACCGGGATTTCCCCAGGCCACTTTCTCACTCAGGTTTGCCGTGTTGCATGTGAGTCAGGAGTCAAAGAATTGCAAAGGGGGGCTCTTGTTTAGGTGATGTCCAAAATATTTAACACCCCAGAGGCAGGGCAGCCAAGCAGACCCAGACCTAAGCAGCCTAAACAGATGGGGTGGGTGTGTTTGAGTGATTGTCACCTGCATGGAGGAAACCAGCCCAGCAGTGCTGCTCGGGTGGTGGTGGGGGGGCGGGGGGGGGCAGCGGGTGGGAGGGCAGGACAGGGCTGCCTGTCTGCCTGCTTGGGACCAGCATTCTCTCTGGGTTAGGGAACATTTGTTTGTGGTTGAGGAGTGACAGCTATGTACAGATAGATTGAGTGGGGGAGCTGGTGTTTGGATAGCAGTTCTTAACGCTTATTTTCAACAATAATGATGATTAGTCATCATAATAATTAATAATTATTTACACTTGTATGGTGCTTGTTTGTGGAATATTTACTCTATGCCAAGTGCTTTATAACAGCTTATAATTGGAGCTGAAGCTGCCTGAGCTGTGCTGGGGACCGGTCACTGCTGTGCGTGGGACTGCCTGCACGTGACCTTGCTCAGTCCGCACCTCCTCCCTGTAAGGGACAGATGGAATCTTCCTTCTACAGGTCAGGGAAGAGGGTAAGGCCCAGAGAGCTTCAGAACCTCATCCAGGGCCACACAGTGCCAGGAGCAAGAGGTGGGTCTCAAAGTTCAGTCTTCCTGGCTCCCACTTCAGATCTCTCCGCTGCACCCCAGCCCCTGGAGAGCAGAGAGGAGGGGCAGGGCCTGGGGCGGTGGCAGTGCAGGGCTCCCTGACCAGACGCTGGGCCTGGGCATGGAGTGGAGGCGGTGTCTGAGTCCCAGGCCAGGGAGGAAGCATTGAAAGGACAAGATTTCTTACATATTTGGACTTCCCAACCGGATTCACCAAGCTCCTTCGTTCGGCGCCTCCACCCACTCTTCACTCGTGCCACCCCCTAGGAGAGAGCAGGCAGGCACACACAGGGGCCCTGGGGCGTGCTGCGAGGGGCCGGGACTCATTGCTGTGTGTTTGCATACTGCGGAGGGATCGGCTGGGGTGCTCGGGGCTTTAGATCTAAAGGGCAGGCTTGCTGGTGGTTTCCTGCAGCCACAGTCAGGTCAGCTCTTACATGTATGTGTTCATCCCCTGCTGGATGGTGGGCTCTGTGGGGGCAGGGCCATCACTGTGTCATTTGTGAACAAGAGATGCAGTGACCACGTGGGAGCAACTTTGATGAGCCTGATCCCCTACCCACACGGTGCCCAAACCCGCAGCCCTGCTCCGGGCGGAGGCAGGACCTGCAGCGCGGTGAGCAGGTGTGGGGGATGGCAAGGCTGGTGGGCAGCAGGTCCCTGAAAGCTGGGACAAGATCAAGCGGACTGTGGGGAAGACGAGAGGCCCATGGTGTGTGATGGAGATGATGGCAGCCCAGGCTCTCAAATCTTACTCGGTCAGAATTCTTGGCCAGGTGGGAAAGGCTTCTGTACCCAATGCTTTCTTCAGGTCTAGGTCCTCTGTCCCGTCACTTACCTCAAGAGCACCCAGGCCCAAATGGTGGAACCCCCTGAGCTGGGGCTCCGGGCTCCACGAGGTACCAATTTCCAGGGGACCTCATCCTCTGGAATAAGTTTTCTGTCTGTAACCCACTTATTTTAGGGGGTGTGAAGAAGAACTGGGGCAGTGCTTGTGGACGTGCAGAGGGGCTGCCGTGCTGCCATTGGCACAGTGAAGTACAGCTGGGGACCCGACACCATGTGCGTACACGCTGGGGGCCATTCTGCAGGTCCCTGTCTGACAGCCTTTCCGTGGGGACCTCTAGGGCCAGCGGCAGCGAGGCTCTCACCGGGCTCACCGGGCCAGCCCCGCCGCCAGCCGCACTGCCAGTGCCAGACCACTTCCCTGACTCTCCCCTTTCCTTCTAGCTGTCTCTCTGCCTCAGTTTCTCTCTCCATCCCTATCTCTGAGTCTTTCTGTCTGTCTCTCCCTCCCTCAACCATTCATCTGTTCTTTGTTCTCCCACTCATTTATCCACTCCCTGTTCACAGCTAAATCAGTCTCCACCTCCATTCCCAACCCCAGGATTTTCTCAGCCGAGCTCTGCACCTCTGGAAACTCCGATGGCAGCTTTCTGGGGACACAGACACAGTCCAACTAAGCTGCGCGAGCTCTCAGTTCATCAAAAGAGGCCAAGTGACGAGAAAAGATGGTGGTGCCGCTGGCCCTGGGTGGGAGTTACCGATCACGGCTCCCTCACCTGCGAAACAGGGGTACCGATGCCTTCCCGATGGTCTTCCGGTGAGGTTCGGGTTCTGGGCAAGCACATTGTCATGTTGGCGCCGTTGTCATTGCCGTGCACCCGGCTGTGTGACTGCTTTGCTGGGTCCCCCTTTCTGAGCGCATTCCCTCCTTTGTAAGGTGAGAATGTACCTGGCTGCCTGCAGCTTGGGGGGCGCTTCAGGAACAGTGCTGTGTGCCTTTCTCTCAGTAGGTACAAAGTGAACCCCATTCTCTTGCCCCCACTCCCTCCCCCTACACACATCACCAGGCTCTGAGGCCCAGGGGCTGCATCAAGTCTGGAAATCAAACCCGTTTGGGACTCGTCTTTTTCCTCAGTCCAAACTGGCCCCTTGGCAGACAACACCTGGCTTTGCAGCTCAGTCTGAATTTCGGCTGGAGATTCTAAATCCATCTGTCCCCAGAGGCTGCCGCTGTCTCAACCCCTCCCTGATCCGTGTTGAGAACCCCTATTACTTGGAGGAGGAAAGTCCATCGCAGCTGAGAAGCACAGGAGTGTGCATGGCTTCATGGATTTCCTCCAGCAGAGTTATGGTACAGTCATTAAGTCTTTGCCGAGCTAGAAAAGAAAGGTAGTACAGAAACGGGAGGAATTCTTTCTGAGCTCAATTAATTCCCCTCTTTAGGTGGGAATGTACCAGGTAACTGGCTCATCCCAGAAGGTAAGGTGCCTCTTGGAGCTCCTCTCTGTGCCTCCCACCACCTGTGCGCACTTCCTGTTAGAGCCCGCCACCGCTTTGTTTATCTTGTGCAAAATATCCCAGATGTATTATCACTGCAAAATACCCTGGATGTAAAGCTCTCCAGAACGGAATCTTCTAGCCCTCTGCCATTGCTTTCCCACACGGGAGAGAACACCAGGTGCTGGGTCCCAGGCCACCCTTCGGCCCCAAGATCCTGTGGGAGCCCAAGCGTCTTTGCACATGAGGCCTGTAGGTGGCGGCAGCTCCAGAATCCAGGAAAAAGGTCAGGGCCTGGGACGGCTGGTTGCAGAGTGGGAGGCTGAGCCTGGGAGCAGGCCTGATCGGGAAGCACCTGAGGTTCAAGGTGGAACCGGCGGTTAAGCATCAGGAGAGTAGTCTGGAAGGCTGGCCAGACAGTGTGTCAGCATTAGAGAGGGCCGGGCAAGGAGGGAAGTGTGAGAGTCGGCCCCCAAAGCCAGCCTGCCTGGTGCAAGTCCTTGCTGTACTCACTAGCTGTGCGACCCAGGGCACTACTTCACCTCTCTGTGCCTCAGTTACCTCGTACGTACACTGAGAACCACGATAGTACCCATATCAAAGGATCGTTTGAAGATTCAATCAGAAAGTTACTTGTCAAGGTAAGAACTTACTAAAGATTAATTCTATGCCAGAAGTCCCCTTGGTCAAACAATGAAAGAAAAATACCATGGCTGCATGATTGCCATCCCATCTGGAAGAGGGGATGGTGCGTCAGTGGGGAGCACAGGTCCAGAACCCAGGGTCACAGCCTGGGTCCAGAGACAGATTCAGGGGGACCAGCAGGGGCTCTCAGAAATTGGCCCGCGCACCTGGGCGCTGTGGCTCCTTGCTCTCCACCCTGCAGCAGTTAATTCTCAGGCACTGGGGCCCGGGGGCCCACAGGCTGGGCAGCTGCTCCTGACTAAGTGGGAAGGGAGGGAACACGGAGAAAAGCGGATGAGGACACGCCACCCTCCACGCAGTTAGCTCTTTACAGCACCTTTTCATTAAACCATCTCTTCAAAGTCTCCAGTCCCCAATAATTGAAGCTTTGGTTCCCTTCACTGCTGTCTGCTTGCTTCCCAGAGCTGCTTCGGTGCCCTCAGAGCCTCTGACAGATTTTTGAGAACAACAATTATGGAATCCAGACGCTTCCAGGAGTGAGTGCGGGTTTAGCCCTCTTCCTCACGAGCAGTGTGCCTCAGGCATTGGGAGGGGCTGGAATGGATCCCAGCCAGCCTTCTCTGGCTGGGGGGTGGGTCTCAGGGGTCCCAGGAAGTGAGGAGGTTCATTAGTAGAAAAGTCTGCTGGCCTCAGGGGGCCCCCAGTTCCCACACTATTTCCCCATTCTTCTCTCCTTCCTGCATGCCAGTATTGTACTGGCTTTGAACTTGAATGCCCTAATGCATTCCTTAAGCAGATAGCATTTTTTATCAAGGAGGCTTTGAGCTCTGCCTGCGAAGTAGCCATGATGTCCAACAACGTAGAATCAGAGGCTCTGGCTGGCCTGTGAGGGTTTCAGAGTCTGCAGGTTCCAGCTTCTTTTCAAGGACTGATTCCTCTTTGCAGTCTCCTCTCCTAGTGGTTTTGGCCTCTAACCACTGATGATGGAGAACTCACTACCTTTGGAGGCAGCCAGTGATTTCGTTTCTAAGTAGTTCAGACTGTCTATTAGTCCTCAGGACATGATGACAAGGCCAGCAACTGCACCTACCCTGGAGGATTTAAGTTGCACTATTAGCCTCCATCAGGTGGGGTCCAGCAAGCAGTGCTGGGGATGGGGGAATGCATCTGTGTATGAAAAGGCTTGGTTCTGCCCTCCAGGCACTTAGGTCTAGGCAGCCCTGTAGGAACCCATCTGGAGCCCAGCTCTCTGAGAGAGCAGGAGACGGTTTGGGCAGAAGTTTCAGAGGCACAGTGGGGAGTAGACGGTCATGAGGGAGTACCCCTCATCCTTACTCTGAATGGGGAAGGGTGCTCACATTCTGTACCCTACCCTGTACTCTAACCTCCATCCTTAGAACTGACCTGGGAGCTGGGTCTGATTGCCCACATATCACAGCTGGATAAATAGGATGCCCAGGGTGCCTGGGTACCTTCTTCCTGGCCCACTTTGAGGCTGGGTGTGGGCTTGCTGAGGAAGAGCTTCTGTCACTTCCAGCTTGGGCTGGTGTGCAATGCTTCAGTGCCACAGTACTGTGTGGGTGCTGGCCATTTTCGTTTATCTGTTGCCAAGGCTCTTTCACTACCTGGCCCTGCCCTCTGGGGGGTGGAGCTTTCTTCCTGACTTTTCTACATAATCATTTCTGCAGATTCCTGTCCCACTGGGCTGTTTCTCCTCCTGGGTTCCCCTCAGGCCCTGGGGGTGCAGGGAAGCCCTGTGCCTCTCCTAGGGTACCTTACCCCGAGGTCTTTTGAGGTTGACTCACTCCCTTCTTAGGGGACAGACACAGCCCGTGGTAGCCGCCCTTGCAGTGACCTTTCCCTGGGGCTCCGTGGCACCCAAGTTTCTCCTTCTTTCTCAACTCTGGTGGACTCAGAATCTTCAACTGTGGGGTATTGGCATCAGATAGACCTGGAAGTGAACCCAAGCATTGCCATTCTCTAGTTGTGTGACCTTGGGTAGGTCATTGCCTGTCTCTGGAGCCTCAGTTTTCTGAACAGTAAAAGGATGATAATGATTTTAAAAATCACAGTTAGTTAAGACTAGTACTTTACTCTCTATTATCAGATGTTATTCTAAGTCCTTTACATGAATTGTCTCATTTAAGGATTGTAACACCATAGGAAATGATTCACGGTTTTTAATCCCCAGGTTTGAGATGAGTAGACTGAGATCACGTGGCCACTGGTAGCAGAGCTGGGGTCCAGGAGGAGTAGCTCCACAGTCCTCAACATCGATGCCCTGCTGGCTCTCAGGGGTGCACATGTAAATTGAATAAATCACACCTACTTCACTAGGTAAGGAATAAATGGGATATTTGTGTGTTCCCATTGCTGAGCTTGGCATATAATAGGTGCTTATTAAATCTCTTCCATGAGCTCTTCTCCTGCCCCCCACCCCAACCATCCCTTTCCTTCTAGTCCTGCATGTGAGCATCCCCTGTGGTTACAGCCAAGGAGCCAGCAGGCCATGTCTGAGAAGGGCTCCTGGGACAGCCAGTACCCCAGCATACAAGAAGGTGTGGGCAAGTGTTCCCTGGAGCTGCCATAGACCTCTGACTTTTTCCCAAGGCAGGAGAGTAGGAGGCTGTAGCAACTGCTCATGGAAGACTGTCAGGAGGCCTGGGGTCACAGGGTTCCTCCCATTTATTCTGGGGGGGTTGTCTGCATTCATCTCCTCATGGACATACTGGAGGTCGGAGGTTACGTGGCATGGCCTCTGAGGTCCACTGTGGGGACTTCACTGTGTCTCACACCAATATAGACAACCAAGGCCTTAGGTAGCATTTGCACTTTCCTAACCTCTTTCTCTTGGCTTCTCACAATTTCAACCAGCTCAATCCCAGTTCCAGTTCCCCACAGACAGACTGAACCCTACTGATACTCTGGGGAAGTTTCAAGAACCAGTTTGACCGCAAAAACCAAGAAGCAGATCTGTTAGGCCCTATCTGGACAGAGTGGCCATGGTAGCTGTCAGATGAGGAGTCAAATTAGTCACAGGAGGAACAGGAGCCAGGCTCGGGGTGGAAGCAGGCCTGATCAGCTTCACTCCCGGGCTCGGGATCCAGCTGGGGCCGGAGCAGAGGCTGTGTTGCAACTTTACTGCAAATCAACTGGGTCATCTCTTGTGGGTGGCGCTACTCAGGGCTGCCAGCCCTCATGTTTTCTTCATAGATGTGGAGATGGTATCGCCCAACTGCCTTGAGCATCGCGCCGTGAGATGAGGCTTGAGGGGAGATGTGTGATAGGCATTCTTGGCCCAGCCAGTGGCTCTGGAGGCTTGTGGTGACGGGAGGCCGGGTAAAGTCAATGTTTGGACAAGTTGGGAGCAATTTTTAGAGTAGAGGTTCCCCCTCCAGGTCAGAGTGGGCCTCGGGATCTTTCTTCAAGAGAGGAGGGAAACATTTACCACCTCACTAATTTGGATTATTGCTGGCTGTGACATACAGTAGCCAATTCATCAGCCTGGGGCCATCCCCTTCTGCCTGGAATACACAATGCTTTGAAAAGCGGTTAGGTATGGTGGAAAAAACATTGGTTTTGGAGACTGGCCAACTTGAAGTTGAATCCAAGCTCTGCCTAACACACTGGCTGACCTGAAGGGAGTTACTTAACCTCTCTGGATTCCCCCCGTCCTCATCTCTGAAAAAAACAAATTAGTGGCAGCTTCTCAGGAGAATGGTAGTGAGAGGTAATAATGATGATGTGGGTAGGGGCGAGGTACACAGTCGGAACTCAGTTCGGGTCAGGCACATGTCTCCCTCCTCTCACAACTCGCACCCTCCTTCAGCCACTTCCGGTTTGTCCTCTTTACCTTGGTCACTGACTGAAAGGCTGGCTGCCCTGCCTAGATCAAGGATCAGTACATTTTTTTTCTTCTGTAAAGGGCTAGAAAGGAAATATTTTAGGCTTTAAAGAGCTGTATGGTGTCTTTTGCAACTACTCATCTCTGCTGTTGTCGTGCAAAGATAGCCATAGATGATATGTAAATAAATGAATGAGGTTGTGTTCCAATAAAACTTTATTTACAAAAAAAAGGCAGTGGGCCAGATATGGCTCACAAGCTGTAGTTTCTCAATCTCTGGCCTAAAGTTTCAAGTCCAAACACACCTGCTTATCTCTTCGGGGGCTTCCTAGGCTGGTTTTACCTTGTCCTTCCAGTCAGGTGTGTAATTGTTCTCTTAAACGTTCCCCAATTCGATCAAACAGGACTCCCTTGGTCTTTGCTCATGAAGTGTTTAGTCTTGCCTCCATTCCTTTGCTCATGCTCCTCCCCCTGCTTAGAAAACCATCCTATTCCCTCTCTGCCAGTCCACATCCCGCCTCTAGTTAATCTCCCATGTTTTCCTGTAAAATAAAGGGCTCAACTCAAAGTTTCTTGATTCAGCATTGAATGCATATCCTTCAGCATAGTTCAAGGCCAAGCTCAGGTCACCTGTGCACAGGGATTATTCCACTGATAGGGCTTCCGCATTCATGCCTCTGGTGTGAGCACCGACCCCTGGGTTGGATTGGTGTCCCAGTTTTAATGGTGAGTCCTTGAGGCTCGGTCCTCAGATTTTCTCCATCCAACTCACAACAACTGGCACTCTCAACCTACATGGTATCTTTGTGACGTCCTGCATGTGTGGATACGGAAAAGTCATAGGCATGATCTCTGAAAAGGTCGCATCTCTCTCATTCTCTTTATTCTTTCTTTCTGGAGCTCCAATTAGTTGTAGCTTAACCTTTCTATCACATTTTTTTTTGTGTGTGTGGCTCTTCTGTTGCAATTGGGGTACTTTCTTTAAATCTCTCTTCTAATTCATTAATTCTTTATCTGTGTCTAACACGTCCACAGAGACTTTAATTTCAAAGATTATATTTTTTTCGTATATAGAAATTCTACTTGAGCCTTTATATGCCTGTAACCTTTGGTTGTGTCTTAGTCCTTTGTCATTTTTTTCCATCCTACCTTTTACATCTTTAAGTGTTTCATATACAGTTTTGACCTATCTTATTATTTTAATATTTGAAGTCTTTGAATATCTAAATCAGTGTCTTCGAGTGGGGATAGTTGTTCCCTCTGGGGACATTGGAAAGGTCTGGAGACATTTTTGGTTCTCAAAACCCGTGTGTGTGTGTGGTGTGTGGTGCGTGTGTGCACAGCGCTGCTGGCGTCGAGTGGAGAGAGACTAGGTAGGCGTGCTGCCGAACAGGCACAGGACCGTCCCCACAGATTAACAATTGTCTGGTCTAAGATGTCAGTAGTGTTGAGAGTGAGAAACCCTGGTTGAACTCTGTTGCTTGCTGTCTCTGCTGACTCTTGCTCATGGTGACTCACTGCTTTGAGTGTGATTTTTGTAGTTTCTCTTTAGTAACTCAGACTGAGAACATTTTCTCCAGAAGATTTGTGTTTGCTTCTTCCAGCCACCAGGGGGCACCACCCACCTGGGCCCACTTCACTTTTCCAACGTGGTGGTTCCCTCATCACATGGGTAGCATAGATTCAAACTCCAGACTCCCATGTGAAGTGGCAACAGGAAAATTTGTGTGTTCGACCTGGATGGCCTGGAGCTGACATTCGTGTGCTGACCAATTTCCCCTATCAACTGACACAGATTTGAACCTGTACACAAAAGTGTCTGTCCTAATTTGTGTGTGCAAGCATATGACTATACTGCAGTGTTTGGCTCTATATCATCTCTCAGAAGTGAGCAGAAAATGGAAAAATGCAAAAGCTGGTGGGAACAGTAGGTTTACCTAATTTTAACATAGCTCAGCCAAAAATGGCAATTATTGGCAAGGCCAAGGCCAGCCTCCGGGGGACCAACGCTCCCTCACTCAGTGGCATCCGCTGTGAGGGGACATGACAGTATGGAAGAGCAGGCCCAGCACCCGACACCTTATCACAGAAGTGGTTTTTACAGAGCAAGGCTTCACTAGGGAGCATTTTGCAATACAATCCCTATCCACAATTCCAAAATCCAGAAAGACCCTCGAATGCCAAAAGTTGATTTTGTTCATTTAACATAAACTCATCTGGCAGCAGAATCTAACTTGAACTGACCTGAAACTATGTAGCCTTTGTGTTCAGTGTGACTATTCATGCACTTGAATGCTTACTGCACGAATTACTGTGTGTCTCAGTATAAGGTGCTGCCCCAGACTCTGCTAGGAGCACTGTAGAACATACAGATTTTGTACGCTAGCACCTACTAAAATCAGGAAATTTCCGATTTGCGAACACATCTGGTTCCCAGGGTTTTGAGTAAAGGGCTGTTAACCTGTATTATTAAGTTCCAGGGAAAGGATTCCCCCCGTCCCACCCTCATGCCCACCGCACATGTAGGAAACGTTGGAACACTCGCGCACTCCAGCTGCCAAACGTGTCTGAGTGTGTGCTGGATGGCAGCGGGGGCTGCATCCCGCATGGCGAGCGTCTTGTGTTTGCTGCAAGGTCACTGGGCAGGGCTTTCGGCGGGGTGCATGCGGGGGGCGCCTTTCCCCTGGGCCCCATGCTGGACATCTATTAAGTGTTGAGTACATGTATGCAGTGATTGCTTAATAAATCCTTACTTAGCATCAGAGAGTTTGTCAAAACCCTTTTGTTTATAAAATTACACCAAGAATTCAGGAATATACTTTTACTACAAAAATAACACTAAAAACATACAGAGCAATACAGGAAACTTCTCCTCGCCAAATACTTCTGCTCCCCGCCCTGGAACTAACCCTATCAGCACTTAGAGTAAACTTTTTCTGTCCCCGCTCTGGACATTCATATACACATGCGTGTAGTTATCCACACGGGTATTTTTTAGATAAATGGGATCGTGCTATGCTGTTTTTTTCACTTAGTTATATGCCCTTCCATTCCGTGGTACAGAAATACTATGTAAAATAATTCCTCTTTTGCGTAGGTTTCCAGAAGTCATAGTGCTAGGTCAAGGGCATGTGCTTCTTAAATTTTGATAGGTACTTCTTTTGATAACCTGCACTGATTTATAACACATAAGAGTGATTGTTTTCTTGATTTCTTTCTTGCCAACATTTGATATCATTAATCTTTTTAACTTTTGCTAATGGGCAAAATAAAATCTTGTTTTAACATGAATTTCTTAGCTTACTTGTGAAGCTGAACATCTTTCTTTGTTGAACATACATGTCTTTTTTTTTTTTTTTAAAGATTTTTATTTATTTATCTTTAGAGGGGAAGGGTAGGAGAGGGGGAGAGGGAGAGAAATATCAATGTACGGTTGCCTCTTGTGTGTCCCATGCTGGGAACTGGCCTGCAACCCAGGCATGTGCCCTGACTGGGAATCGAACCGCGATCCTTTGCTTCGCAGGCCCGTGCTCAATCCACTGAGCTACACCAGCCAGGGTGAACATACATGTCTTTAAGACTAAGATTTTTTTATAGTCTTTGCCCATTTTTCTGTTATACTTACCCCTTTTTCATGATTTTTAGTCTCTTTATGTGCTATTTAACTCATTGTCTTTTTTTGAGTTTTATTGATTATGCTATTACAGTTGTCCCATTCCCCCACTTTATTCCCCTCCACCCTGTGTACCCCCTCCAACCTGCATTCCCCCCCTTTAGTTCATGTCCATGGGTTGAACAAGTTCTTTGGCTTCTACATTTCCCATACTATTCTTAACCTCTCCCTGTTTATCTTCTACCTACCATTTATGCTACTTATTCTCTGTACCATTTCCCTTGTCTCCTCCTCCCATTCCCCTACTCATAACCCTCCATTTGATCTCCATTTCTGTGATTCTTTTCCTGTTCTAGTTCTTTGCTTAGTTTGTTTTTGTTGTAGGTTCGGTTGTTAATAACTGTGAGTTTCTTGTCATTTTACTGTTCATATTTTTTATCTTATTTTTCTTAGATAAGTCCCTTTAACATTTCATATAATAAAGGCTTGGTGATGATAAACTCCTTTAACTTGAACTTATCTGGGTAACACTTTATCTGTCCTTCCATTCTAAATGATAGCTTTGCTGGATAGAGTCATCTTGGATGTAGGTCCTTACCTTTCATGAGTTGGAATACTTCTTTCCAGCCCCTTCTTGCCTGTAAGGTCTCTTTTGAGAAATCAGCTGACAGTCTGATGGGCACTCCTCTGTAGATAACTGTCTCCTTTTCTTTTGATGTTTTTATGAGTCTCTCCTTATCTTTAATCTTGGCTAATGTAATTATGATGTGATTTGGGGTGTTCCTCCTTGGGTCCAACTTCTTTGGGACTCTCTGAGTTTCATGGACTTCCTGGAAGTCTATTTCCTGTGCCAGATTAGGGAAGTTCTCCTTCATGATTTCTTCAAATAAGTTTTCGATTTCTTGGTCTTCCTCTTTTCCTTCTGGTACCCCTCTGATTCGAATGTTGGAATGTTTAAAGATGTACCAGAGGTTCCTAAGCCTCTCCTCATGTTTTTGAATTCTTGTTTCTTCATTCTGTTCCGGTTGAATGTTTTTTCTTTCTTCTGGTCCACACCATTGATTTGAGTCCCGGTTTCCTTCCCATTACTGTTGGTTCCCTATACATTTTACAGGCAGAGCCTTAGGTTTTCACCAGGGCGGGGTAACCCACATCACTGGGTAGTGACGCTGTATGTGGAGAAGGGGTCCGAGAGGGAACAATGCCACTTGCTCTGCTTTCAGCCAGCTTGCAGTCACTTCCTCCACTACTCACAATCAAATTGGGCCCTTCTGGTGCTGATTCCTGGGTGGGTGGTTTGTGTACATTCTAGGACCCTGTGGGTCTCTCCAACAAACTCTCCTGTGAGGCTTGGAGTCTCTCCTGCTGCTGCCTCAACCCCCACAGGTTTTTTCAATCAGAGGTTTGAGGCTTTATTTCCCCACACTGGAACCCTTGGTTGTGTGGTCTGTCTTGCTCCCCAGTCGTTCCTCCTGATTTATCCACACACGAATGTGGGACCGCCCAGTTTGCAATCCACCGCCTCACAGGGTCCATCAGCCACAGCCTTGCTGCGAGTCCTCTCTGCCCCTCCTACTGGTCTGGATGAATGTTTCTTCTTTAACTCCTTGGTTGTTGGACTTCCATACAGTTCACTTTTCTGTGAGTTCTGATTGTTTTTTGTTTTTAAATTGTTGTTGTCCAACTTTTGGTTGTGCAAGGAGGCACAGTGTGTCTACCTACGCCTCCATCTTGGCTGGAAGTTCCTAATTCATTGTCTTTTTAATAGCGGTATATATTACATAGAGTAAAATATGGGATTTTTTTAAAATTTAAATATTTATTTATTTATTTATTTATTTATTTATTTATTTATTTATTTATTTTTGGAGAGAGGGGAAGGGGGGAAGAAAGAGAGGAAGAGAAACATCAATGTGTGGTTGCCTTTCATGCGTCCCGACTGGGGACCTGACCCACAACCCAGGCATGTGCCCTGACTGGGAATTGAACCAGTGACCCTTTGGTTCTCAGGCTGGCCTCCAGCCACTGAGCCACACCAGCCAGGGCAAAATATGGGATCTTATGTGTAGAGTTTGAAGAGTTCTGACAAATGTGTACCCTTATGTAATCATTTCCAAAAACAATATAGAATGTCTCCGTCATTCCCAAAGTTCCGTCAGGCCCTTTCCCAGTCAGCACCCGCAAGGGCAATCATTGTTCTGATTTCTGTCACTAGTGATTAGATTTGTCTCTTCCTGAACTTCCTATAATGGGCTTATATAAATAGCCACTTTTATGTCTGGCTTCTTGTGCTTAACATATTGTTCCTGATAGTCATCCATGTCGTTACATATACTGTATCTGTAGTTGGTTTTTTTTTTCTTTGCTGAGTAGTATTCCACTGTCACATTGGTCGTCCACTGTTCTATTGATTGACATGTTGGTTATTTCCAGTTCCGGCTATTATGAATCTTTATTCATAAAGAATAAAGCTGTTCAAAAGCTGTTGTGAACATTTTTACACAAGTCATTGCGTAGATATATGTTCTCACCTTTCTTGGGTGAATACCTAGCTGTGGAATAGCTGTGCCATAGGGTGAGTGTATGTTTAAGCTTTATTAGAAATTGCCAAGCAGTTTTTCGAAAGAATTGTACCAGATGTGTTTAAACTATATTGCAAACACTTTCACTTTGCCTATTGCTTGGCTAGGGTGGAACAACTCCTTTGCCATAGGGTTGTTCTGTGTTTTTATGAAGCCCCCCCACTCTTTTTCTTTGCGTGTCCCGGGGCTTGTGTCTTCCACAGGGAGATTTAAATTTATTTTCAAAAGTATTTTTAAAATGTCCTTTTAGTTCGTTTTTTACCTTTTGTTTCTTATTCTATCTAGAGTTTATTTTTTATATACTATGAGAAAAACCCCTTAATTTTAGTCCAAACCATACAAGGTAGGAATTGTTATCCCATTTCATAGATAAGGAGGTCGAGATTCAGAGAGGCTGTGAGGCTAACTCAAGCCATACAGCTAACAAGGAGAGATCTCAGATTCAAAACCAAATTGGACTCCTTTGAAATTGTTTATTTTCTCCCAGGACTCTGGGCTTCTATCTCTACCCTTGACATAAATTCTTTAGGAAAGAAGAAAAAAATAGCAATGTGTCTGCATGCATACCCACACTCACCCATTCACATGTATGTGTGCACTTTCATATATAAGAAACCCTGGAGGGATAAATCAGAAGCTGATGCAGGGGGTGGAGACAGAGTGGAGAACATGGGCACGGAGTGAAACTTTTCCAAATATGAATTCAGGTGTAGTTTTATGTTTTAACTATATACATAATTTAGTTGTTCAATAAATTCATCAAACTGAATAAAAATGGGAAAAATAAAACCCCAAATTGTGCACAAATATAAACAAATGAACATAACTGTAAATTAGAGAACCTAACTATACAGCAAAAAAAGTTACTTTAAATAACTTGAAAAAATATTCTGACCATACATTTATGGTGAGATATATTCCAAGGACAAATAAAACTACAAAGAAGCCTTAAGCTTTTTAGTAGGTTTATTGTTAATAGTACTAATAATATGGTAATTTTGAAAGTACTTTATGAATCTTGTAATATAAAACAAATAAGTAAATATATTAATGCTTTTAGAAACCAAGGTTTTTCTGTGTAATAGAAAAGATTTAAGTATTAAATTAACAAAAATAGAGTTAAGAAAAAGCACCTGGAATGTAAAATTTGAATGGCTAATACTGGGAACTCATCTTATTTTTTCCCGCCTCTGCGACTGGAAGACCTGGAAGCAAGGACCCCAGCGGCAATGCGACTGCCGAGTGTCCAGATCCTGATTTCTAAGGCCAAAGTTCCCCAAAAGGGACTAGGTCTTTCTGGAGATGACGGACTCCAGATCTGAGGAAAGGAAAGAGCCGTTTAAATCTGGGACACCTTATTGTTCCAGGAAGTGAGGACATGATGAAGGACTGGTGGGGTCATGTCCAAAAGGTACGGAGGCAGACTTGAAGGGACCCCTCCAGCTACATATTGGAATACTGAGCATCAAAAAGAATAATGACTATGACTAATTAAACAAATAAAGAATTGGTTTAAAATTTCACATTAAACAAGTAGAAGAATCCATGTGTTCTCTCTCTCACTCTGTGTGTGTGTGTGTGAGAGAGAGAGAGCGAGCGAGAGAATGCACACTCAAGAGATAGACAGAGACAGAAAGAGAGAGAAGCAAGGGAAGATCTTCTTTACCAAGAATGCCAGCTGAGAAATGTAGAAGAAATGGCAGAGTTAGAAAGTCATCATTTTGCAGCCTCCCATGTAATTCAGGTGGGGACCATCAATAGTGCTAGAAACGACTGGGTGGAGGGTTGTTGAGGGGCAGGATGTTTGTGCCATTCCTCCAGAGCACTTACTAATTAAAGGGGGTAAGTGCACCGTATAGAGAGATGTGGTGGTCATGAGTTTATCCAACTGATCAAACCTAGCGTCATAAATTAGCAGGGCAGCCTGCCATCCTAGGCCCCGGGTGCAAGGGACCATGAAGAGCATGGCGTCACCTCTGGAGTGTCCTTACCGGAGTGTTTAGTCTTTAGCCCTGACTCCCAGCACACAGGATGGACTTACCGGGGCCAGAGGGACAAGTTAAATGACAGCCAGAGAAAATAATCAGGCAAATCCACAACGTGGGCCACTCTGAGGTGTGGGCTCTTCAAAAGGCCAAAGCCAAGGCCACTGTAGCACAAGAGTCCTGATACGCACATGTGATGTGGGAAATTTCCTAAGATCCCACTAAAAACAAATCGAACCATCAACCAAACAAAAAATGCTTTGAAAACATTTGGGGCAGTTGGGAAACATGACTAGGTACTGGAGGTGGGGCTCCGCATGATTACAGGGTGGGAATGGATGTGTCACTGTGTAGACACCCTTCTGAGGAGGTGAGAGCTGAGCAACCGAAGAGCAAAGTGTCGGGTGGTCCCTAACCTGTCTGCAAACTGCTCTGCAAAAAACGAAGGTTTACAGAGAGGGATAAAGAAAGCATGCTGCAGATTAAAATTCTCCAACAGGGTCAGGACTGGGGTGAGGCCAGTGCGGTGCCTGGGGAGCAAAACTGAAGATACATCACCCCTAGGGTTCATCTTGCGCCTGCAGACCCCAGAAGTGGGCACCTCCTTCAACGCTGCCTGCTGCCCAGAACACCTAGCTGGCCTCACCTGGTCCTGATTTTGTTGCTGAATGGACAATGGATGCTCATTATGTTAGTCTTTTCATTTTTCTGTGTGTTTTAAAGTGGTGAAACAGTTCAAATGTCCATCAATGGCTGAATGGTGTATCTATACAATGGAATATGATTGGACCATAGAAAGGAATGGAACCCTGATGCATACTACTATTGGATGAACCTCAAAAGCACTGTTCTAAGAGCAAGAAGCCAGACACAATAGGCCACTTATTGTATGATTCCTTTTATGTAATATATTCAGAACAGGTGTGTCCATAGAAACAGATTAAAGGTTAGCAGGGGTTGGAGAGGAGGTGGCAATGGGAGTGATTATTTGATGGGGATGGGGTGTTTTTGTGGGGTGCTGAGACATTCTGAAAGCGGGAGAGCTGGCGATCGCACAACATTGTGCGTGCCCTGAATTGCGGACTTCAAAATGGTTGTGCGTTATGTGAATTTCACCTTGAAGATGCTGATCGCAACAAAAAGTTAAGGAACAAACTGTTAAGAAGTCAGGAATAAGAATGATGCATTTTCAAAAAATGACTAAAACCATACCTGCGTGCATATGAAGGAAGACCCCTTGGACTCCTGGCCTGTGGAGAGGTGGCAAGAGCAGTGACAAGTCAGGTGTGTGGACTAGCACTGACTGCCCAGTGACTCTGGTGCGCACGCTTCCCTTTGGAACATGAACCTGGGTTTGCCCACCCTCACAGCTGCTGCTCCGAGCCATTGCCCTCCCACTGGGTAACTGGGCTGCAGGCTGGGCAGAGCAGGCTTGGCTCCCCTCCCTTCCCCTCCCCTCCCCTTCCCTTCCCTCCCCTCCCCTCCCTGGGAACCTGACCTCAGGTGGTCCAGTTACAGGGAAATGTGCTCCTGTTCTGGGAACTCACTGGCCCCTTTCCTGGCCTGCCCCCAGAAACAGAGCTCCTGCCGGTGACAGAGAGGTGCCAAGTCTCCCACAGGTGGTGTTGATTCAGTCAGGAGGTGTGGCTGATGAAATAGCTTCCGAAGGCTCTGGCTGGGGCCACACCTCCACCTGGCTCTTCTGGGGCCCCAAGGCGGGGGCTGAGGTACCTGTGACTCTGGAATGAAAGAGAGAGCTGCGTGCTTATGTTTGGGTGTGTGAAGTGGAAAGGACAGAACTGTCACCATTTGCCATTCACCGAGCACTTACTTGTGTGCTAGTCACTGTGTTAAATGCTGAGCAAGTGTTCTCTCAGTCTCCCTGTGACACTTCGACATGACCACTGTTATTGGTGTTATTGGGCACCAAAAGTAGAGGGATGATCAGACAGGGTAGGTTAGTTCCTCAAGGCATACATACCCAGCTGGCGAGTGGTGGGGCCTGGCTCTCCGTGGAGGACCCCCTAGATCCGCTGCGGCACTGAATGGGCAGGCAGGTGTTGCTGTCTGTTAAACACCTACTGTGCACCATACTCCTTAAGCTCAGAATCCAGATCTTCTCACTGAATGCTTACAAATGACCCCATGCAGCGGGCATTCTATGTATAACCTTCCCACAGAGGAGGGAACTGAGGCCCAGAGAAACCACCACCCAGCCTCACACAGCCAGAGTCAGGATTCAAGTGGGCTCTGCCGAAGTCCCACTGCTGACCCCTTTCTTCCCAGAGGTGACAGTCCCTGTAGGTGTTTTTATTTTGGGCCTCTTCTCTCATTTGCTGATCTGAGTAGCATTTCAACCTCATGGGGTGAGCAAGAGGAACAGGAGAGGCCGGCGTCTGTCTAGAAAAATAAGAGGGGTGGAGTGTCGCCGCCGGGGTCTCAGAGCAGGGGTCCAATCATGTCTTCACAGCATGAGCCTCCATGGAAAAGTGGGTGAGGACTTCAGATCCCAGGCTGCCACTGGCATCTCCTCCTCAGAGGCCCAGTGGCCTGGCTTTGATGCTCCATGGAGGATGGAGGAGGAAGTTTCCGGGAGGAAGGACGCACATGGCATTCGGGCTGCTCAGAGACCAGGAGCACAGGTAGTTTTCTGAGGGCCTCCAAGGCCACAGGTGTGGACAGCGTTCTTGGGAAGCCCTTATGTGTCCAGGCAAGAAAGTTGCTAGAGCTCCCCTGTCCTCTGGAAGTCCCTGCCATCAGGGCTGGGCCAGGACTCAAAACTGAAAGGACAGGAAGTTATAGCCTCTCAAGAGTCTCTGAGACTCTTGTGGGCCTGTGTGGGGTCCTGCCCCGTGAACAGCCACAGGGTGGTGGGGGCAGCCTCTCGAGTGTGCTCAGCAGCGGATCTAGCTCTAGAAAACGCCCAGGCTTCCAGACGCCCTTGGCCGCTCCCACTCACCAGGTGTGAACCACTCACTTCCTCCGCTGCTCTTACAGAGCAAAACTGGCTCAGTCTGGTTGAAACCAGTTCCTGGAGGCCTCTGCTCCCCTCCTTGCCCCTGCCCATCTGCTTTGGGCATGGCCGGCAACTCTTCTGAGTGCCTGGGGCCTGTCCTTCTGGAGGCGATGCCTCTTCCTGGGGCTGAGCACTGATGTCACCCAGGTTTGGGAGGGGTCCTGAGGATTCCTGTCGGGGGTAGGAGCCCTTTAAGTGGGGGCGGAAGGGAGGAAACACAACAATAGCCTGAGTGGGGAGCAGTTAATGGTGCTGACCTGTGCCTGGTCCATTTTCCCATCTTATTTCTTTGTGCAGAGCAGGCTGGGGCATGCCGAGGGGAAGCATCTGCCACCTCCTGGTGGGTTTCTAAGGGAAAGCTGGGATCCCAGGACCCCCGCTGGTCTTAGGGGTCCAGACCACCTCATAGGGGTCAAGCCCTTCCTTGGTATGCAAGGTATGAGAGCCTGAGGGTGGAGGAGGAGAGGGCCTCGGCCAGGGCCTCTGACATGAGAGGTAACACAGAAGGCTTTCTGGCCGAAGGCAGGTCCTCAGGCTCTAGCCTGGGAGGAAGTGCAGGTCCTAGGATTGAGCTGAACTGGAGATGGCTGCTTGTCAAGTACCTGCCCACCAGGCCAGCCAGATCCAAGGCAGGAATCCCCACCTGCCCAGATGCCCCTTCGTCCTTCCCGCCCATCCATGCCCCCACGAATCCATCGCTATCAAGGGTCTGTTATACGGCAGACTCTGACCTGGGCTTGGAGAGCAACAGATCAGTGCAGGCGCGGTTCCTCTCCTCACAGCCTGGGAGGGAGACGGACAGAAAACAAGTCGTACGGGAAGGGTGTGCGAAGTACACAGCTGCATGGTAAAACCGAGTGTAAGGTCTAGGGCTGCGTCCTGCTTTGGGGACCGAGGGAATTCTTCACAGAAGAAAAAAACATTTGAGTAGGTTCCCGAGTAGCCGGGCAGGGGAGAGGGGTATGAGCATCTGGGTGGACTCGCTGGCAAGCGCACAGTCACGGAGGCATCGAAGGGCGGGCCTGTGGTGCGCCTGGCGGTCCGGTGGCACAGCCGTGTCCGTGGGGCAGGTGGGAGCAGGTGATGCTGAAAGACTGGGCTGGTCCAGAGTGGGGCAGCCTTGAATGGCTGCTAAGCAGGAAGACATGGCCCCGTATCCTTGAAACACGAGTGGGTCCCTGTGTCGGTGGCTCTGTCTGCACTTTGAGGGCTTTGAGCCACCTGGCCTCGGCTCCCATAGGGCTCTCCCTGCCCGGCACACCGCCCTGCGATGGGCACTCCGGTCCGCTTCTGCTTTGGCCAGGCTCGTGTGCACACTGAGACGGCAAGGAGGTGAGGAGATGGCTGCCAAGGTGTCCAAGAGCTGACCCTCATGGCAGGCAGCCTGTGGCCTGGGACCTGTGTGGACTCCAGGAGCGGGCCCATCCGGTCAGGAAGGGGCTGGCCTGCTGTCTGCCATCTCTGTGCTCATCGCCCCAGCCTTGAACCAGTGAGTTCTTCCAAGTGCATTCATCGTAGCTACTCAAAGCAGATGCATTTGTGTCCCCTGCCGGAGGAGGGGCGGCCTCCATTTCTGGCCTGCCCTCTACCGTCACAGCTGCCCAGCTTCTTGGTGCAGAGCCCTGGCGCCTCGTTATCTCAGGCTTTGGGCTGTCACCTTTTATTACAAAATCTTCAGAAATTCTGCGAATTGTCTTGCCGGTTATACTCGCCACAACCGCCTGCGTGAACCTCTGCGCCTGAACCACAAGGCAACCGCAGCGCCTCAGAGACTTCTGCTCTGCGCCCGGCCAGGGGCCCCTTCCCCTCTGCTCCCCCTGCCTGAGCGGGGCTCCCCACACTTCCCCTTCTCTCTTTCTTTCTCTTATTCTAAATTTTAGAAACTGAGGTGAAGCACTGCAAGGCCCTGGAGGCGGGGTTCGGGGGATGGGATGTGGGGTGCCTGGGGTTTGGGGATGTGGAAGATGTGGGGTGTGGGAGGGATGGGGGTGGTAGGTGGGGAGGGTGTGTGGGGGTGATGGGTTGTAGAAGTGAGAGCCCTTGAGTCTGGTCCAGTGGGGGCGGAGTCAGAGCAGGCCTGAGGGACTCTGGAAGAAGGCTGAGTAGGGAGGAGGGGGAGGGGAGGGGTGTGGGAGACGGGCAGCCTGCCTGCTGGAATGACCTATTCCTCCCACGGAGTTTCCTCTGGCTTCCAGACGGTATCTTCAGCCCAGGGGCCTTCCTGGAGACTAGGGAGTGAGGTGGGTGAGTGTGTGTGGAGTATGAGTGCATATGTGTGGGGTTATAAGTGTGTGTGTGCTTTGGGTGTGGGTGTGGGTGTGGGGGTGTGTGTGTGTGTGTGTGTTTTGGCCCCCTGGTAGGCAGGGAGATGCAGGGCAGGGCTAAGGCACATGCCCAGGTGTCGGGGTGTGCACCAGACTGGGAAGCCATACCTGCCCCATCGAGGAGCAGTGGGTCTCTTTGCTTGGTCACCATCTCTGGCCTGTCTCTACATTTCAGTCCTCCGGTCGCAGCCTGGGTCTGGGAAGCCATGTGGCGCAGGAAAGGCAACACGTGTCCTTTGAAAGCCCACTCTGTGTCATGTGCTCTGCGGCTGCCTTTGGTGCTCGCACAGCTCTGCGAGTTCTGTTAGCAGGTCTGTGGGACTAATGGGGAAGCTGACTTTGCGAAGGGGAGAGGCAGTGGGGCTTGCAGATAGAAGCGTGGCCTCTAGCCTGAGCTGCTGGAATCCTGACTTTTCGCTCATTAGATTAGAAGAAAGGGAACTTAGTCTCCCTGAGTGCCGTGTTCTCTCTACACAACAGAAGTAACGAGAGTGCCTCCGAGACGGTGCTTCTGTGAACGTGCTCGGGGGTGCTTGCAAAGCTCCAAGCACCGTGCAGGCGGTGGCCGCTGGTGAGGGGTAGGGCTGGGACGCAGTCCCAGGTCAGCCTGACTCTCCAGCCATCGATGTACAAGCTATGTGACCTTGGACAAGCCACTTTCCCCGGGCCTCAGTTCCCTCTATTGTAAAGCAGGGCTATTTCTTTACAAGGCGGTTATGAGACTCGAGTGGATTAGAAGAAGTGAAAACATTTACAAAGTTATGAAAAGTAATATGCAGAGTTAAGTGCTAGCTAGTGTTTTCATGTGTTGGTCTGTGTGTTGGGACAAGTCAGTGTTCACTTTGGGATTTAAAATGCCGAACCCTAACCCTTGACTCCCTGGGAAAGCAGATCAAGGAAAGGGTCGACACTCCACATACGCACGAGAGTTAGGGGGGAAGGGGGTGACATGTGTTGACTCTCGCTGTGTGCCTAGCCTCAAGATGGACATTTCAGAGACCCCAGGCCCCAGGCCTGTGACTAGAAACTGTAGCCTATTTGTTTTATTGTACCTGCCCCCCCACCACTGATGGAAATGCATGTGCCCTGGGTATTTGGGGACCTAAGCTGCAATCACTCACGGTGTCCACCTGCCCTTCCTCTCCCGCTCTCTTCTGAGCCTGTGTCCACAGCATGACCCTGTTGTGCGAGGAGGCCACCTTCCTCTGCCAGGGTGGGGACACTGGGACACAGAACATTCCAGGCAGAGGAGGGGAGGGTGTGTCTCTCTCCACCGCATGCCACAGGCTGCCTCTGGGCCCCACGGCAGCTCTGCTTCAGTCCACAGTCCTACAAAAGCTTTGAAGCTTTGAACTTCTGAACTTTGAAGTTTCTTGATGTCAGAGCTCAACCCAGACTCAGGAGCCAGATGAGAAGAGGACCCAGATCCTCTCTCTTCCTCTGCTCTCCCCCCATAGCAAGCCCCCAACCCAGAACTTTTTCTCCCCCTTTTACACAACAAAAGTGTCTGGCATGTCAGTGGATATCAAGGCCCCCAGAGAACACGGGTGGGGGGCATCACCTGTCTGAACAGTGTGCGGACTCAGGTTCGGCAGTCCCCCACCGTTGCCCTACCTTTCTGCAGAGATGCTGGGAGGCAGATAGTGTTGCCCTGGGTTACAGATGAGGACACTGAGGCTCAGAGAGGAGAAGCTGGACCCAGGGGTTCATCTAGTGAGCAGCCACGGTGTGTTGCAGATGCCGGGCTGTTAGGTACCAATCTGCTCCTAGAAGCCAAGGGGTGCTTCTGCACTGATCTGACTGTCAGGGTGGGCTGCAGGCAGGTGTTGGGGTCTTCTGCGTCCTTCCCTTGGCCACACAGGCATTGGCTGGTGCTCCCCAGCCTGCTTTGCAAGCCCGTCAGGTGAGTCCACCCCAACCTTGGGATTCATCATTCCTGTCCTTGAGAAAGTCAAGTGATTCGCCTTTCACAGAACCCCAGAGGCAGCCCGAGGTTTCGGTGGACTTCCTGTTCTTGCTTCTCAGTGATCGGGTGGCGGTAGTCTGGTCTGCAGGACGACTCCCTCCCACCTCTTCTGTCCTCCCATTCCTTCTCTCTTGTCATGCTCCGAATCTTGGCTGGGAAATGTCTGTGCACCTCCCATCTCCATTTTCTGCCCTGCCCTTTGTCTCTGCACCCTCAAATCTTGTGCCACACATGCCAGTTAAGCGTAAGAAATCAAATTAATTTTCATGCTCCAACTCTAGGTGTAAATGCCTTTATTAATAATTTAAAGCACATTTATTTATGCAGTTTGATATTTTTCAAGTTCAGAGAAGCAATTAAGGTTCTGCCCAATCGCCCTGGAGACATCTCCTTCTACAGGGTGGCCAGGGGACAGAGATTCTTGGGGCACGGCTGGCTGGCCAAGCCGCCCCTCCTCAGCCCTTTGCCCATTGCCTCTGCGAGACATTGGCTTTTGAAATGGAAAAGAGTACATTGATTTCCTTGGGCCCACCTCAAGAAAGGCCAATTAATTTATTTCTCAGAATTGCTCTGGATTATTAAACTTGAAGACCTACAGAGGTCCTAGACACTAAGAGTTTCTTCCCTTAACTGGTTCCCAGAAGACTGTCATCATCTAAAAGCCACTTCTAACTCTTCCCTGGCGAGCCCTATCTCATCTCTTAAGGGCTCACTGTCCTGTGGGAGAGAAGAGCTGGACCGGCATGTAGAAACTGAGGAGTGTGGACACCTTGGCCCACTTCTGTTCCTTGGCCCACCCCCTTTTCCTCGTCTGAAAAAAAAAAAAGAAATGAGAAAATAATCTTTACCTTACCGGGCTTGCTGTGAAGACTGAGCAGGAAGATCACAGGAGAAAGCCCTTAGCTGCTCCATCCACCCCCTCCCTCAGAGGAAACCTCCTCGGGCCTCTGCTGGGCTGGGCCCCTGCCGGGAACGCCCTTCCTTCTCAAGTCCGTCATGCTTTGTGATGAAGATGGTTCCCATTCCTTTATTGCTTGCTACTAGCCAGAGCTTTTGCGTAGCTGCTATCATTTTATCATCAGTAACAGTATTTGAAGCAGAGATGGAATATGTGTTCCCAGGAGATGTGACTTCCTAGAGCCAGATTAGACTTCAGAAGTGTTCTCCGCATCCCTGGCTAACCCTCCTAAGCCCTGCTGCGTACCAGGGACTGTGTGAGATGCTATGGGGTGTGGGTGGGGCACATCAGGATGGCTCGGGTTTTGTCCAGGATCTTACAGTGTAGAGGGACGAGAAAGCGGTACCCCCAGGACCCTACCCTGCTCAGCTTGAGCTGCATGTTGAGAAACAGACCCGGAGTCCAGGATCAAGCCTGGCTGTGAGATCTTGGGCACATTTTATCAATCTGGGCCTCAGAGTCCAAGGTCAGATCTTGCCCACCCACATTCCCCCACAGAGTGGGACCTGGAGCCGTCCTGACTCCCCTGTCCCTTGTCCACACCTGCAGTGCATCCGCAACCTTGTTGATTTCGTACCTCTGGGACACACCGCTCCTCTTCCTCTTCCCGTTCCCACATCCTCTAGAGCAGCACCATCTCTCGTGCGGATGATGGCAACAGCCTCCCAAAGGTCTCCTGCTGCCATCTCTGCCCCCAGCTGAGCCCTTCTCCCACCTGCCTGCCAGGGCAGCTTTTTAAAACTCAAACACCCCCCACCACGAAGATGCATTTGAAAGCTCCAAGGGCTCCTCGTTGCCTCAGGATCAAGGCCAAATGTTTTATCATGTCTTACAACTCACCACACGGTGTGGCCCCTGAGACAACCCTGGCACCCAGGTCTCCCATTTCTCCTCTGCTTCAATGTCACACTGGCCACACTGGTCTTTCTCCAGGTCCTAGAATTCACCGCGTACCTCCCTACGGGCGTTTCCTTCTGTCGTGTCCCCTCCCCCGTCCCCCACTGCCCGCCTGTTTAATGCCAGATCACTGTTCCTTCCTCAGGGACCCTCCAGTGTGAGTCAGTTCTGCCCCTCATCAAGAGCTTCCATGTCACCCCTTTCTTGTCTTCCACAGGGCTTATCACAGTCTGTGCTTCTGTGTCTATTTTGTGCTTGTTTCCTTGCTGCCCATGTCCTCCACCAGCAGCTAGTGTACTTCATGGGGTCAGACGTCTTATCCGTCTCACTCTCCATTGCGCGCCCAGCACCTCACATGGTAAATGGCACACAGTTGGTGCTTGATGCATACATGTGAATATGCAGAGGGCAACTGCGTGAGCCCAATGAGGCATTTGGGTCAGTTAAACTCCACGGCCACTTCCGCGCTGTGCGAGGGGACCGCTCCTGAGCCCTGCATGGGGGGAGCGGCTCTGGAGCGCCTCCTTCGTGCCACCGCCGGCACTTCAGATGCGGTGCAGGAGCAGGGTGGGGAGGGAGGCGTGGAGGCAGGCCGCCACAGGGGAGGGGAACGTGGGCTGCGGCGATGTGGGGAACGGGGGCACAGTGTTGCGTTTGGCCTGGGAGACAGTGTCATTGGGGAACAGCACCAGGCAGGCAGGCAGGCAGGTAGGAGAGCTGGGTCTCCACACCGGTGCCTGTGTCTCCGAGCTGCCTCTCAGAGCCTCAGTTTGTCATCTGTAACTGGGGATGATTTCTGCCTTCCATATGAGCATGAAAGTCTAGGACACTGTCACACTCAAGAGGGCCTCGCCTGGTCTTTTCCTGCCTCTGCTCCTCCCATTATTGTTCTCCAAGGCCAAGTGAGGGGACCAGTGAGGCGAGGCCTGGCACAAGACTGCAAGAGGCGGCTGGACGGGCTCGCCTGGCTTCGGCGCCTTCCCAGCACACTGAGCACCGGCAGAGGTGACCTCACTTACTTGTCCAAGTTGATTTGCCTCCCCCAGGAAGAATGTCTGCTCCGAGAGCCGGAGTGCTCACTTACCCTGCTTACTCACCTCAGTGCCAAGCAGACTCTCTGGCTCGTCATAGGCTCCAGTATATGGCGAGGAGCAGGACAGGTGGAGGGTGGGGGACAAGGGAAGACAAGAGATGTGACAGGCGGCTGTCCCTGGGTCAGCCCTGGGCAGGGTCCCTGGGTCATGTGGGAGGCGGGGCAGACACGGAGGGCTGGGGTGGCCAGATCCGGGAGAAGGGCTGTCCCACAGAGATGGGCCATGAGGCTGAGGTCTGGTCTAGATAGTGGCGGCAGGGGAGGGACCCGCAAACACAAGTTCTGCCGGCTGCCAAGGCTCAGACTCCTGCCTTTGCACCGGTGCCTTTGGGTGAGTTAGTCACCCTCTCAGAGCTCCTTCTCCTCCTCTGAGGGAGAGGAACACGGAATTGCGCTGGCTCATTTGTGGCACTGTCCCTCTGCCCTCCAGAGAAGCCCTCCCAGGGAAGGGCCGCATGCAGGTGTGGGCGGATGCTGGTTTCCAAGGAAGGAAAAGCTTGTTTTTACTTTGCTAACATCAGAGGCTAAAATCGGGGGCTAACATCGGGGCTCTGGTCTAATGAGCCTTTAAAGCTACATCTTATGGACTTTTGAAACTTATTGGGGGAAGAAGGAGGCTGCGGGCCTTTCCCTGTGCAGAGTTAAAGTGGTGAGTGGGAGGCCTGGACAGAGATGAGCAGGGCTGGGGAGGGGCGGGGTGGGAATCCAGAAAGGGCAGATGGTACAGAGTCAAAGACCCCCAGCCTGTCTCTTGGGCTGGGTCCCTAGTGGGGCCGTGGCCCCAAGGAAGGTAGGCCCAAAATTCGAGTCCCAGACTGGCTTCCCCTGGGGGGTGGTTGCATCCTACTGCCCATTCCCCACCTCCCCCAGATGTCACATGAATGGGAACACCACCCCACCCACCTCAAGGCTTCCTGGACTAAACTGCTCAGCTGGCCCCAGTGGACACCTCCCCAAAAGATGCTCTGGATGCTGACCAGTCCAGGGACCATGGGGCTCCAGTGCATCGCCAGTTGGGGTGAAAGACCCACCAATCACATGTGGAAGCCGGAGTGGTGAGCGTGTGTCCTGGTGGCACACTCTTCCCAGGTTTCGGCAAAGCGTGGTGCTCTGCACCTCCAAACCGTTGTTCCCGAAGGTCTCTGTGCTGGAGCCAGAGTGACACTGGGCACAGCGTACCATCTCACTGACTCTGTCTGAAACCCGGGGCAACAGTCTCTGCTTGGCGGAGCTGTGAAAAGGAAGAAATGAGGCAAATTACAGTGTCTAGTTGGCAGGAAGTGCAGGAACATCTTTCTTGCCTCCTTATCCCCAGACCCCTGGAGGCTGTGGGTGGGGTGCAGGGGCAACTTGGGCCCCTCTCATGTGCCGGTTCCCACCCGTGGCAGGCTGGCTCTGCAGGGCCTGGGGGTCCCCAGGCGCTCTCCCTGTCTTGCCTGCCTGGAACAGCAGCCAGGAAAGTGCTGACGTGTCTCTGACAGCCTCCCACCCAGGGATGCCACCCACAGACAGCGGCACAGGACCTGAGCTGAGCGTTCTTCTCATTTCCTGTCGTCACTCGCCAGCTCCTGCAGGCAGTGGGCTCCAGGCAGCATCCGCCCCAGGCACAGTCAGGGCAGTGGGAAGAGAGCCTGGTTTGCAGGGGGCTGAGCCAAGGAAGAGGGCGCCCAAGCCTGGGCCTGGGTCTCCGCTAAGGCGTGTTAAAGCCCAGCCCTGCAGCCCTCAGTCTTTCCTGAGCGCTTGGCTGGGAACATGGCCCAAACATACCTGGAAACATAAGGTGACAAAGCTGATGGGGTGAGGGAGCTATCACTGAGTTTGTAAAGTTGAGGCATCTCATTGTTTGTATGGGGAAACTGAGGCCCAGAGTCACACAGCGCAAAGGACCCAAACTCAGATTCGTTTCTTTGACAAACACTATTCAGAATGACCAGCAGACTGGGTACTGTGGTGGGGTACGTGGATGAGAGAGACCCAGGCCCTGCCTGTTGGCTGGAGGGACAGTGTTCCAGATCTCCTCTCGTTTGGGCTTCTGGGGCGCATGGAGGCATGAGTCTGGGTGACCAGAGTCTGGGTGACCAGAGTCTGTGCAGTGAGTGGCTTGGTCTCACAGCTGAGCCTGGCCGTCCTCTGAGGAGCCCGTCTGCTCCGTGTCCCACACAGCACTGGGAGTGCTGCAGGTCCCAGCCGCAAATCGGGGACTTGGGGGTCGCCTGGGAGCACCGCCCAGGCCTGCCTTTTACTCTCCTCTCTGTCATCCGCAGTCTCTCTTGAGAAGTTCAGACAGTGCTTCAGGGAACTGGATTGACCCCTCTGACCCGGCCAGTAAACCCACGATTGACACTACTTGGGCTGGTTTAACCCTCTGCCTTGGATTTTCAAAGTATGAAGTGCATGGCTCATTTGCTGACTCACTTGAGCCTCTCTGTTGTGTAAGATTCAGGGAAGGGGGAGGCCTGGGGCTATTTTCTATCTCCTTCATTCCTGTTAAGCCTTGGCATTTCCTCTCGTACAGGTGGGACTCGATTTCTCCAGGAAGACAACTGAACCTGCACGACAGACAGCAGTTCTCACGCTCAGTCCGGCTGCCCGATGCCCACAGGTGGGGGTGACAGGCAATTCCCGGATTGCCCTTCTGCGTGCACTGCATTTCCAGAAGGTAGTTATCTGCAAGTGAGCTCCTGTCCTGAGCAAAGCACCATGCAAGGGGCTTGGGGGAGGTAGTCAGACTGACCTCAGTGAGTTGATTGAGGCAGAGGGAGGATGTGCTAGTAAATGGTTAACCGCCAGCTTTCCCCAGGGGAAAATACGCTCAATTACAGCCTTTGCAAATTCCCATGGTATAAATAGTCCCATTGTGGCTGATTTCAAGGGACTAATGGGACATCTATGAAAGAGATGCACAGAATCAGGTCTTAAGAACAGGCAGAACCTGGCTCCAGCGTAGCACATGGCAAAGAAGTTTGAAACATGTCCTCGAGTAGAAGAATAAATGCAATTCTATAATCCCTGAACAGGGGAGCGATTCCTTCTGCCTGAGCTTCCTGGGGAAGCTTCAAGGAGCAAGTGGTATTTGGACCGGGCTGGAGGAAGCCCAGGGCTTTCTCTGGGGGAGTCGTGCAGGGAGGTCCTCCAGCCGGAGATGGCAGCCCAAGCGGAGGAAGTGCAGACATGCCTGGCACGTTGGAGGATGGGCGCCCTGTGGCAAGACCACGGAGACCAGATCTCAGCGGGCCTTCCAGACTTTGCTAAGGACTTTGTCCTTTATCTCACCAGGAGACAGCGTGGGGGAGACATTGAGGCATCTTAAGAAAGTGACATCGTAAGATATATTTTGTTGTGTTTTTTGAATCCTGACTCATTTTTTTCTAAAAAATCATGTACATTCATTTCAAAAACAAATTGACCCATGCAGCCTTTATAATATTAGGTGAATATCTTCTCAACATGTCTTCACACATATGCACAGACAAAAGTTTAGACAAATATAGTAGGAATATATGAAATAAATAAAAATAAAAGTAAAGAAAAAAGAGAGACAGGAATTAACTGATCTTTCTTCTTACATTGGGTGTTGTCAGAACTATACGTGATGTTTGGTGCTGTGGCAGCCCTATTGTAATCATGAGGGAAGCTAGCCTACAGTGGACATACTGATGATGATGGAGTGGGAAGAAGGAGAGAACATGAGTTTTGGTGATGTAGGGTAGCTGCTGTCCTTTACATATAGACTACCATATAGAATGGTTCTCATATGCGTATGGCTTCCCTGTCTACCTAGACTCTGAATTCTCAAGGCTCAAACTGGGTCATGTTGAAGCAAGTAAATGTGATGTAGTGTTTGAGGCTTGGGCTTTGGATCAAACAAACCCATATTTGAATTACAGCTCCTTAGGGGAGACTTGCTTAATCTCATAGTAGCTCGATTTTCTCATCTCTGAAATAGGAATAATTAACTTGCTTCCAGAAATGTTGTGAACATTACATTAGATAACATACACAAAGTTTCTGCCACAATGCCCAAAACAGAAGGCACTCAGAAAATAACTGGGACATACACAAGGAGATCTGAGAAAATATTGGGCATGCCACTGGGTGGGGAAAAGCATTGTACTCTATCTCTAGTCCTCCCAGCAAGACTGAGCCAGCTCTGAGCTGGGGAGTTCCAGCTCTGACATGGGCAGAGTAATTCTGAACAACTTTCTTCACGTCTCTGAGTATCAGTTTCCTTAGCTGTAAAATGGGCACGTTAAATGGAGGATTAAATAAGAGTAATGCCCAACACTAGTTTTCTTCTTTCTCATTCTTCTTCTCCACAACACACAGGTACATGCGCTCTCTCTCCCTCCCCCCCATCCCCCCCACAACTTTCTTAGCCTCAGAATCTTTCATCTTTTAGGAAACTTTTTATGAGAATGTGGATTTGAGGAAAGTGCCTGTGTCTGCCGGTACAGCCATCCAATTCCTGTCATGAGTTCTTTGTCTTTCTCTGAATTTATTTCTCAGATGTGAGACATTTCTGCAGACGGGCGAGACAGAGCTGGGCAGTGCAGGGGTCAGGAGAGGGAGAGAAAACCAGAAGCCGAGGACTTCCTTTCCATTTACCTGGCCCCAGGGCAGGGGCCGCGCAGCTGCTGGGACAGGAGATGCAGAAAAAATGAAAAGCAGGCCGAGGCGCCTAGTTGGTACTCTGTTTGGGCGACAGTGAATACACTTGCCAGCCTCCTTTCGTGTGCATTCCCAGCATCACCGCCCGACATCGGCCTTCCTGGGATGGTCGCGTTGGGCCTCTCGTTCATTTCCCAGTCCTATTTCTCCTCCTCTGGCCTGTTCTGTATAACGTGACTCGAAGTATGTCTCCTGACATGTCTCTTTTCTCAGGTCATGCTCCTGCTTGAAGATGTCCCTGCTCCCCCCTGCCTGTCTTACTATGCCTGCCTGGCTTTCCAGCTGATCAGGATAAACATTTTGCTCTGTACAGCAAGCAAACAGCTGACAGCGCAATTTCCATACCCTCCTGAGCAGCGCCACCCTAGAAACCACCAGGCTGTCCCAGGCCACAGAGCAGGAGCCTCATCTTTAAAAGCCGTGTCTGTGCATGACCTCGCTCTTAAGTTCCTCTCTCCGATCCACTTTTTACTCCTTTTTCCAACCTGTCCCTTCCCTTCCTGACTTTTCTTTCCGCTTCACCTTCCTTGGCTTCTTGGGCTGGATGTTCAACCTTACTTGACCATCTTTGACCTTGACTTTTCTCCTAGCAGGTGGTTTGGACTTTTTATCCGGCCAGGCATTGGCTCCTTTGTGGAGCCCTGACTGGGAGCCTGTGTGGGCTGTGCTCACGAGGCCTGGGCAGCATCTGTGAACTGGGGGAGGAGGCCCAGACACAGTCCACTGAGGACTCACTTTCTGTGTGCGTGTGTGTGTGTGTGTGTGTGTGGGTGTGGGTGTGGGTGTGTGTGTGGGTGGTGGGTGGAGGCTGTTCAGGGGACAGTAAAGTTGCATAGAGGAGTAAAATGTTGCTCTTGAACTCTGGCAACTAGCCAGAGGCTAGTCAATGATGACATTTTATCCTTAATTGATTTATCAGATTAGCTTTAATGGAACCCAGAGGAAGCTGGAGTGAGCCAGGAAGTGATTACAATAGAAGAAATCACACTCCAGGATTCCCTTTGATCTTCAAACAACCCTGACAGGAGGGGTTGTTTCCATTTCCCAGCCTGGCAAGCAGGCTCAGAGAGGTTGGCTGACCGTTCTGGAGGTCACCCAGCACCCAGCACCCAGCAAGTGGTGGAGAGGCTGCACACCTGATTCCTGAGGGGCCTGTCGGCCATCGAGTGCTCACCGCTGCTGCGCTAACCTCACGGCATCTGCAGCCAACGTCCTGAGCAGCCTTCTGAGGACTGTTGGGCCACAGTTCCCACACGACTTCCCTCCCTCGCTGCATCACCTTCCTGCCTGTCTGCCTTGGCCTGGGGGCGAAGGCGAGCTGCTGAGTTCTCTGCGCAAATGCCTTCCAGCGTCGCATGGGAAAAGGACATTGATTTATGATCAAGAAGAAGAAGGAGAATGCAGGGGTGGGTGGGCAGTAAAAGATAGAACCAAAAAGAATAAAAAGAACCCCTAAGCCTTAGACAGCCTCCTCTCTGACTCCTGGGTAGAAGTGGACCGAGAAATGAAATCAAATGAGCAGAAATCATCTTGAGCTTGGGTGTGCCTTGCAGGGCAGAACTGAATTAAAAACTTATTGATTTCCCTGGTGATTAACAGGCCCCGCATGTGAGGAAGGGTGGGCAGGTCAGGCAGCAGCTTGAATGGCTGTCCCAGCCCACCAGGGTCCCCCTGCTGCCTCCTGCGTCACCTCCGAGTCCTGGCGATCTCATAATTGGCCTGATGGGCTATGATTGGAAACCAGAAGAGCCAATTAGCAGGAATCTCCTCTGACCTCCCGTTTGGGGTTGTAGGAGACAAGGTAATGACTGGAGACAGAGGGAAGAAAAAAACAAAACTAAAAATAAAAATAGAAACTATCAAGAGCAGAGACCTAAATCTTTTTGGCTCCCTGATTAATAACCCTGTCATGCCGATCACAAGCTCTAAACAGCAATGCTGGTTGCAGCTGAATTTTTTATACTTTCTATTAATCTTTAATGATAGCTTGGTCACCTAGTCTCTTTTATCTTGTCAGATAAATGTATGGTTAACAGGATAATGAGATTTCTAAAGCCCCATTCCAGCTCCCAGCTATCTAGTGCATGCGGTGACCTCTGACCTCCGGCAGACAGCAGCACCAGGGTGCTCATAATTGGTAGGTGTGCTGGGAATGTGGTGGAAGCTGACGGATGGTTTAAACTTTGATTTGAGGTCAGTGAGGTCACGGAGCTCTGGAAGACCAGCTCGGTTTTATTACCAGCTGCCTCTGATGGGGATATAATTAGATTTAGCTATTGCTTTATTAATAAGTAATGGCTTCCCCTGTCGCTGTGGGTGGGCAAATGTATTCCTTAGATAATTTGAGGATGCTGGTCTGGCTTTATTAATAAGAATATATCATATCATGTGCGTTTGGCCAGGGCCAGACACCCATATGGATTTCTGGACTTTGGGGGAACTTTATCCTTTTTACCTGTTTGCGGTATTGAAGAAGGTGGCTGTGCCTTGCACGACCCACCCGCACCTCGGTGTCCTAGGGCTCTCTGTTGTCACAGGGAACCTCCGATTTGTCTCGTTTCCCAGGGACTTAGGAGTGAAAAAAATATGTAAATTATTTCATTCAGCTGTCCATCCACTCATCCCCATCCATCATCCCTTCATCTACTCAATCACAGTCCCTGCTAAATGCTAGTTATAGCCACAGGTGATTCAGGAAGGGGTTAAAAGAGAATTAAAGACCTAATCCCTGCCTTAAGGGTCACACGTAAACAAGCAACTGAAAATCAAGGCAGGGTGGGTTCAGAGTTTTAAGTGTCAGCCCAGTGCTTGACCGTGTGCGGAAAGATATATTAAAAATGTCCACATTTGGGTAATAGTTATTAAAATTACTCATATTTTGTAGAGAAGGGCTGGGGTACAGGAAGGAGGTAGACTTGAAGGAAACACTGAAAAGTTTCTTGAATATTTAAAAATGTTGGGAGTTTCTCCCATGCATCCCTATGATGTTATGGATTAGGAAAAAACTAGGAAGAAACAGGAGGGTAAGGGGGAGAGAAATAAAACGGAAGAGAAAGAAACTTAAAGATCGCTCATTACTACTAAACTCTAATTAATTAATTCAGCAACTGCCCACCGAGTGCCTACGACATGCCAGCCCCACCCCAGCCACGTTCCCCCCGACCCAGAGAGGGCCCGGTGAAGGCCGGCTTCATCTGGTTGTGCGCTGCTTTACTGCACTGCACAGAGGTTGCATTTTTCTTTTGCAAGACCCTCCACCAGCAATAAGATTGTGACTCTCTTTACTGTGGTGTCCTAGCCCCAAACCCTCAATGTCTCCGGAGCGTGCCTCTGTGCGGCTTGCCGACTCGAGAGTGGCAGAGCTCACCCCCACCGAGGCTGCTGTGCAGAGCCAGTCCCAAGGCCCAGCCTGACGCGAGGCTGCGCCCAGGAGGAGTACCAGGTGGTTTGGGTGAGCACTTCCTGTTATAGCTTTCTCACCGAAAAGACCTTCAGCTGGCGAGCGGATGATGACGCAAACTTAAAATAATGCCCTCTTCTTTATTGTGTTCCAGGTCTATAATCTGCTGTGGGGGCAAAATAAATAACCAGTACAACGCAAACACAAACAACACAAAAAGGAGCGCGCACGCACACACTCGCTCACACAGGAAATCGCTCCTTGGAGGCACAGCTTGCCCAAAAGAGGAAGGAGAGGACGAAGAAGTCATCTGGACGCCAGCATCCCTGGGTTCAAGTTTCACTTTCCCCACTGTTCACTTCCGATTTTAAGCAAGTCGAGTTTTGTCCCGGAACTTCAGGATTCTCACTATCGACAACACTGCACGCACGGCGGCAGAGCTCCCCAACCCCGTATGGGCACCCTGACCCGTCCGGTGCACTGTGGCACCTCCTGGACGACAGTTCTGAAATCGGGACCCCCCGGCTCGGAGACTGAGCTGTGGAGGACTGCGTCAGCTTCCTATTGACGCTCTAACAAATTACCTCTCACATTTAGTGGCTTAGAGTAACACAAATGTATTCTCATACAGTTCTGAAGGACAGAATTTAGAAATGAGTGTCACAGGGGGCTGGTTCCTCCTGAGGGCTCCAGGAGAGAGTCTGTTCCTTGCCGCCCCCAGCTGCTGAGGCTGTGGGGCCCCCTCGGCTCAGGGCGAGCCTCTGCAGTCCCTGCTTTTGCCATCACATGCCTTCCTCTCTTCTGCAGTTGTCCCCCTCTTATAAGGACACTGGTGATGGCCTTTGAGGCCTACCCAGGTAGTCCAGGGTAATCTCCCCATCTCCAAACCCTGAATTTCATCACATTCACAGTCTCCTTTGCATGTAAGGTGAGATTCGCAGATTCTGCGGATTAAGATGTAGATATTTTGGGGAGACTATTCAGTCTACTTCAGAGATAGACTGAGGCACTCAGAAGGAAGTTAGGTCCTTTTGTAGAGAAGAGGGCAAGAGACAGGGAACCAGCACCGTCCTCACTCTGGAAGTCTGAGAGAAGATGCCACAGAGTTCAAGGGCTTTGGAAGTGACCCAAACTGGGCTTGTCTTTCTGCTCTGCCCATCACCAGCTGTGTGGTCTTGGACAAGTTAACTGACATTCCTGCATCTGTTTCCTTATTTTTAAGCTAGAGAACGTGATAGCTCACTGCCATAGCTACTGTAACGATTGACAATAACCTCTGAAGCATTTGGCACTGGGCTTGGCACATAACACCGCGTGGTAACTGCGGGTGTTACCATGAACTCCCTCCTGGCACCTCTGTGGGTGTATGAGAGTGCAGGCTGCTAACACAAGATATCGTAGAAGGGTGGCTTAAACAACAGACATAGATTCCTCACAGTTCTGGAAGCTGAGTCCAAGATCAAGGCACCGGCACGTTCAGTTCTTGGTAAGGCTCTCTTTCTGATGTGTAGATAGTTGCCTTCTTGTTGTGACCTGACATGGTGGAGAGAGTGCTCTGGTCTATCTTCCTTCTAAGGGCACCGATCCCGTCATGGGGGCCCTGACCTCACCTAACACTATCACCTCCCAAGGGCCTACCTCCCAATACCATTACGCTGGGGATAGGCTTCACCACATGGATCGGGGTGGGGGCCGCAAACACTCTGGCCATTGCCTTGGTGAATGAGAGCACTGATGGAGGTGATGCTGGCACCCGGGCGGGGCACCCACATCAGCAGGTCACAGAGGCAGCAAGGACAGGCCTCTTCCCCACATTGCTTGGCTGTGACAGAACAGAGCTATGGAGGCAGAACCTTTGAAGGGGAAGCACTTTCGGCAAAGCAGTGACAATGAGGAACCTGAAAGGGGGGTGCTTAGGGAGCAAGGTCCCCATAGGCCTCAATCTCAGGAAACTGCAGTCAGGTGGCAACGCAACCCTGGGGCAGAGACTCAGCACTGGGCTCACCCCAAAACTGTAAAACTCTTCTCTCACCCACCACCTGTCAGTGCATTCCTTCTACCTTCTAGACCTTTCGTAGGCTGAGAACAGGTCCGCACAGCGGGCAGGCTCTGGAGTCCATCTGCTTGCACTTAATTCAAACTCTACTGCTTACTGATTCTGTGACCTGAGGAAGCTGCTGCGCTTCTCTGTGCCTCGGTTTCCCCACCCGTGAATCAGGGCTAATGATGGCAGTCACCGAATACTGGAGTGCCGTGAGGGCTCCGTGAGGCCATGCAGTCACTGGAAGGGCATTTCTGGGCCTCGCCAGAGACTCCTCATATCACAGTCTTCACGCCCCACCCCCCCCATTCCCTCCCACATCGACCTCAGGGGAGATGACCGAGTCGGAGGTAAGCCACTACCTAAATGAGCCAACTTCCAGATCAGTTTATTACCAAAACACAGTATAAATGTTGTCTTTATGCTCGATAAACAGTTCCTTAGCTCTGCAAAATGAAACATTCCTTTCATTATGAAACGGAGGAGCCATTTATCCCGGGTCTTAAGTGGTATAAATAGACTGCGTGGCAGTCAGCAGAGGGGTGATGACGCTGTTTGTTTTCGCTGGCTCAGGATGGGCTGACACAGCGTGCGCTGGGGGACCGAGCGTGGCTCCTGGAGGGGACCTGCGAATCCATCACTCTCGCCAGGAACGAGGTGCTCGGCATCTGTTCTCAGGCTCTGCTTGCCAGGCCCGGGGAGGCGGGGAAATGTCGGGATTCCACCTGGCACCTTGAGGAGCCAGCGCTGAGCTTAATCTGGAGAAAGGTCTCCCCGGGAGGGAGCTGATGGACTTGGGCCACCTATGACCTCATCTGAACCCTCCCCAAGATCACCCATTGCATGGGCACTCAGGCACAAACTTTCTTGCGACTTCACAGCCCAGAAAGCTGCCCAAGTCACTGTGGCTGGGCTAGAGGCAGAGTCTGAAAATCAGGGTCCAAGGCCAAGCTCCGGCCCTCCTGACCTGTGGGACACCTGGCAGACCTTCAGCTCTCTGGCCCCCGTCTCCCATTTCCGCAATGGGGAGGCCTGCCTTACTTGCTGCGATTGAATGAGAAAGTACACGTGTGGGTGGTAAGCTTTGCACAAATATACCCTGGTTTTTCTAGAGAGGAAACACAGTTCCACAGAGAGAGAGAGAGTCAGTGGCTCATGGGAGATGCCAGGTCGGACCCAGGTCTCCTGATCCCTAGTCATGTGTTCTTTTGGGTTAAGCATTGTCTCTGCAAAGACAGGGACCGGTGGTGGGTCATGTGGACTGCAGACTCCAGCTCGAGGGTGGGGTGCTATTCACATGGATGACGTGCTGAGTGGCGCCCTTCAGGAGGGTGAGTACACAACTGCACGGCTAGACCTCGTGGCTCGCTGACGGCCTCCGCGGAATGAATATGTTTCTTGGAAGATGCACACCTGCCCGCTTTAGCACGCCGAAGTGTCCTCCTTGGCAGAAAATAGCAGCTGTCAGAGATGAAATCTGAGACATCGTATGTATTGGGGTCTCAGGATTGGAAAGTGTAGAACGTGGGACTCAGCCCGAGTCGAGGGCTCTGCAGAGCTGAAGGGCATGTTGACCTCACAAGCACCGACACAGGGAAGAGGAATTGGAAGAATTAACAACAGGAAGTGGTGAGTGCTGAAGTCAGACAGCTGGAAGCATTTCCCAGAAGAGAGCCATGAGCAAGTCACTTTGTCTCTTTGAAACTCACTGTTTTCATCTGTCCAATGGGTATAACAGTGCCTTGCGGCTCTGAAGAGCAGAGGCTAGACTGGAGGATCCCTGCCGGGCCACTCCAGCCCCAGAGTCACCCCTGAGTTGTGCCAGCAGCAGAAGTCATTCCCTTCCCAGCTTTGTCAAAAGGGTGGATGGGAGGCTGCATGCATTTTAGGATTCTGTCTTGCTGCGGCGGAGGCTGAGAGCCCCAGGCAGCGGTGGGGAAGCAGTGAGCTGTGGAAATTGGGGCCAACTCAGGGCCTAGGGGAGCAATTAGAACAGAAGGGAGGGCTCCTTTACAAACCTTGGAGTTTTCATGCCATTGATCTGGTGGGCAAACTGAGGCCCAAGTCTGGGTTCTGATCTGAGTGTCGGGCACTGTGTGTACGTTGGGAGAGAGGGATGCCTAGGTGGTTCTGGCACCTCTGAAGGCCTGGGTTAAGATTCAGTGAAGGAAGGTGCTTACAGTGATAAACCCTCCAGAGGTAAGCCACTTGCACCCACACAGGCAGAAGACTGGAACTGCTCTAGATGTTTCAAGTGGATTTAATGCAAGAAATTGATTACAAGGAGGGGTCAAAGGCTCAGAGGGCAAAAGGAAGTGAGGGTTCTTAGCCCTCGACCAAGAAGCTGCCTTTGTCCTGGGTGCCCTCATGCAGCCCAGGTGCCCTGTTGGGGCACTGACCCCCAGGGGGGACCTCGGGTCTCCTCTCCCGCACGCGCTGCTGAAACGGCCTCTGCTGCTGCTGGAGCCCCCAGGCAGCAGCTGCCCTCAGGCGCATGGCCCCTGCCTCTGCTGGAGGCACTGCCAGGAGCAGACAAATGCCTTCTCCCTCTCCCAGTCTCCCACCAGTGTCTCCTATCGACTGAACCTAATGGGAAGCCAGAGGCAGGAGAGCCTGGAAATGTAGTCTTTAGGTATAATTCTGGGGAGTCAAGACCCGAGAGTGGGCACTGAGTGCCAACGGGCACGATTGGACACATGTACCTCCTTTGTTCCGGAATGGCCAGAGGTGATCGGATTTAAAGGTTAATTCTGAATCCAACAACCTTTTGCATGGAGGTAGTACCAGGTCTGTTTTATGCATGAGGCTCAGAGAGGTTAACTAAAGTGCCCAGGGTCACAGCGCTGGCAAGTTAACAGAGACTAGTGGTCACGGGGTTTAGCCAGGGCAGGGATTGATTGATTGATTGATTGATTGATTGATAGAGATAGGGGAAGGGAGGAGAAAGAGAGGGAGAGAAACATCCATCGGTTGCCTCTTATACACCAGGGACTGGGACCTGGGACTGAACCAGGGACTGAACCTGCAACTCAGGCATGTGCCCTAACTGGGAATGGAACCTGCGACTTATGTTTGTGGGATGATTCCCAACCAACAGAACCACACTGGTCAGTGTGGGTTGAGAGAGCATTTTAAACAGGCAGCCAGTGCAGCAGGAACCAGGGGTTTGGGTAGAAGCCTGGAAGATGAGCCTCGTCAAGTGGGGGTGTCTGAAGCCTGCGTGGCCCCTGGAGCTAAGTTCACCAGCAGGCTGTTGGGCAGGGGAACAGCAGATGTGCCCACTGTCCTCCTGGGGATGGGAAAGCAGTGCCGCCGCCCTCTTGGCCTGGTGTCTCATTACCTGGAACAGGGCTGGGGCAGATGGGACTGACCACCACCCTCACTTGAGAGGGGAGCTCTGTGACTGTGGGAGCACTCCGGTGCAGCTGTGGGTCACTGGGGCACAGGGTGTCCATAGGCTGTCTGCCCCTGCGATTGGAGGAGGTGTAGAGATCCAGGTCCCAAACCCACCTGGATGGAGAGAATGACCTGGTGTGTGGCACCCCAGAGTTGGGGCCACGGTCCTACTCTAATCTTCTTTGGCTTGCAGGGTGGTAGGGCAATCAGTGTGGAAGCAGGGGAGGTGGGCCCAAATCCAGAGATCTGGGCTGGAATACAGCTCTGTCATCTCCTCACCCAGCAAGCTTGGGTAGATCCAAGTCCCTTTGCTTTGGGCCTCTGTGATTCAGCCAGAGAAGGACAAGGAGTGGTTGGAAGAAAAATCCTCAGAGGAAGGCTATGGCCACTTGGGGGCGACACTCAGTCTCCTTTCCTCCTCCTAGCTTGATCCAGTGTTTCTGTTCTGGATCATGGCAGCTTTTTGAATCAATGATCCATTTCCGAGTCTCGTTTCTCTAAGTCCCATCTTGGCCTCCTCTGCTTCCTCAACTGCTGACTTGATCTTATTTTAATCACTGAAGGCGCCTTGGGGCTTAAGTGCACACCACCGTTGGCAGACAAAAAGCCTGGGGACAGAGAGGGAATGGGACTTGTTTTAGGCCACACAATTGGGATAGATGGAGTTTTGAAGCCTGGGACTTCTGATTCCCTCTAGTAGTGCTCTCCCAACCAGAAGCATCTGGGAAGACCTTTGGGTCCCAGGAAGACTCTTCTTTTAGAATTGGAGCACTGCACAAACATTGGTGGGTGTATATTTGGGAGAACCAGGCTTGACATCAGCCTCCAAGAATTCTCCTCTCCACTCAGCCCCAAACACTTGCCCAGTATATCCTCACCTTATCTGCAGTCTTTCCACCTGTATCAGCTGTCTTGCTGGGTAGGAAACGGTGCCAAAACTTAGTGACCCAAAACAACCGTTGATTCAGCTCACATACTGCTGGTCTGCACTTCTCACACATCTGTGGTCCTTTGGCAGGCTGGCCGAGGACTGGCTGGTCCTGGATGGTCTTGCTGGTCTGACGGTCACTAGTCAGCTAGAATGCCTCGGTGTTTTTGTACATGGTTTCTCATCCTCCAGCAGGCTAGCCCAGAGGCAGCAGTGTTCCAAGAGCAGCAGGAATGAAAACTGCAAAACCTCTTTGGGCCTCAGCTTGGAATCGGCTCACTGTCTCTTTTTCGGCATGCTCTTGGTGGAAGCAAGTGACAAGCCAGCCCAAATGCAAAATGTGGCGAAACAGACTCCAACTCTTGATGGGAAGAGCTACGATGTATTGTGGCCTCCTTTGCAATCTGCCACACCTCCACAAATGCAATGCCTTCCATGTCCTAGGGTGATGCTGCAATGTCTTGCCCCAGTATCCACTCTGCCCATCTTCCTTCACATACTAGAATGCTGACATTTATCTGGACCCAAAATCATGACTACATGTCCCAGACTTGCCTGAAGCTAGGATAGAGATGGTAAAAGAACCTGGCAAATCCTTCACCGCTTTCTCTTTCTCTTCTTTCTTTCTGCTGCATGGATTTTGGATGCAATGGCTGGACAATGAGCAGCCATGTTAGACTACCAGGTGATGTACTGAAAATGGCAGGGAAGCAAGACAGAAAGCGCTGAGGACCCTGGCGACTTGATGTGAGAGTAAAACAAACGTGTGTCTTTGCTAAGCCATTGTTATTTTGACATTTTTGTTACTCACGATCAAACTGAATCCTCATTAATAGACTTTCCTCTATATACTGATTGCTTTTTGCCTTTCTTCTGTTTCTTATCGTCCCCATCCTGCAAAGCCTTTCCTGACCCCACTGTCCCGTTCCCTGGATCCTCGGCACACTGCCTGTTTGTACGAATCCCTGACAGCCACCCACCAGTCTGGCCTTGGTCTCGTAGTTCTCTGTTGGTTGTGCTCATCTCGGTGTCTTATATATTGTTGCTTTTGTTTTATTGTAGAGCTGATATCTATAGTCTCCTTTATTGTAGAGCTAGGACCTATAGTCTCCTTTGTATTTTCTCTCAAATTCATCCGTTCATTCATGCATCTGTGCATTTGTTCATTCATTCAAAAATATTTATGGAATACTTACCATATGCTGGGTTCTGTGGTAGGTAGGCTCTGGAGACATAAATGTGAACATAACAAAATCACAGTCCTTGTCATCATGGAACTGAGGGTTTAGTGGCTGTGAGAAGGCTTTAAAGAAATAAACAAACAACTGTATAAGTACAAAATGTGATAGATGCCAAAATGGAAACTACCAGGGTCATCTAGTTTAGACCAGGTGCTTAGGAAAGGCCTCTTTTGAAGAGGCAATGCTTAAGATGAAATTGAAAAGTGAAGAGAAACCAGGTAGGTGTTATATAAAGAGTGGTACTGCTGGAGGAATAGTATATGCAAAGGCTCTGAGTCATATAAAGAGCTTCAGGTATTTGAGGAGATGAAGGTAAGTCCCAGTGAAGGAAAAGCAAGAAAGAGAATGGAAGCAGAGATCAGCCGGAAGCCAGGAGCCAGGTCACACAGGGCTACGTGGGCCATGGCAAACCACCTAGGTTTTATTTCATATTCAATAAGGAGGTTTTATGCACCAATATGGTCTAATTGTTAGGATCAGGTCCTCCTGCCTGTAAATAAAAATCCAAGCACCAGTGGCTTAAACAACCTGAGGGAAGGCAGGCCACGGCTCACAGGGAGGCTCTAGGATGCCATTAGGGATCCAGGTTCTGTCAGCTCTCTGCTCCGCCATCCTTATCACATGGCCTGTCCTCAGTTCTCTTCACAGCCCTGGCTGGCTGCTGGAGCTCCAATCACATCCGAGTGCCAGATGCAAGAAGGAGGGCGTGGGGGGCTGACTCAGTCCCCCGTAAAGAGCTTCCCAGAAGTCCTGCTGAGTGGCTCCCACTGACATCGCTCGGCTTGGTTAAGGAATCCTGGGAAATGCAGTCTCTTGGCTGTGCACATTACCACCCCATATAAATTGGAGTTCTGCTAGTAAGAAAGAAGGGGAAAGTGGGTGTGTGATAGGTAATGAAGAAGTCTTTGCCAGAACTGAATTCACAGGAGGCATTCAGTAAAGGCCTATTTGTTCCAATAGCCACACACAACATGGATGAGTCTTGCAGACATAAAGTTGAGTGAATGAAGCCAGAGCTGAAAGATTTCTGTCTATGATTCCAGGCAAAACTAATACATGGTTGGTAAAAACAGGCATTACTTTTTGGGCATCAGTGACTGGCAAGAGGCATTAGAGCGCTTTCTGAGGAGCTGGAAGTACCATATTTTGCCATGTATAATATGTACATTTTTGCCCAAAATTTTTAGGGAAAAATAAGGATGCGCCTTATACATGGGTAGTACTAATTTCATATCTATATAAATGTTGGAAAATGTTGAAACAGTTTTCATACACTGCAAGCTTTAAGCTAAAAGTTATTAAATATGCCAAAAAGCATGGCAACAGAACTGCTGAGAGACACTTTGGACCTCCTCCCACAGAGGGTGTCAGCAGATTGTGGAGGAGACAGGAAGAAAAGCTTCTTCAGATGCCAAGACAGAAGAAGGCAATGCCAGGGAAGCCTCCAAAGTGGCTGGAGGTGGAGCAGCAGGTGAAGACCTGGATTCTGGAGCAGCGTCAAACTGGCTTCTCTGTTCCGACCAAGATGACACAAGAAGAAGGAAAAGGATAGCATGAGGAAAAAAACATCGATGATTTCTCAGGGACACCTGAATGGTGCCTCTACTTTATGAAGAGAAGGTTTGAGCATGCGGACACAAACAAAACTTGCCCCAAAACTTTCAGCAGCCTATGACAATCAAGTTTTGGAATTTCATTCGTATGTTATCAGTCTTCGAAAGACTGACAACTCTGAGATGTCCCAAATAGTCCCAAATAGACAGATGAGGTCACACTCACATTGACGTGCCACCTAACAGAACTGTGGGTGTCAAAAGAGCAAAGACCGTGGCTGTTAGAACCAGTGGTCATGAGAAAACACATTTCACTGTTGTTCCAGCCAGTTGTGCAGATGGGACGAAGCTACCACCTGCGATCATCTTTAAAAGAAAAACGTTTCCAAAAGAAAAGATTCCAACTGGAGTTATTGTCCACGTGCATGAAGAGGATGGATGAATGAAGAAGGCATGAAAGTCTGGTTTAACGGAGTCTGGTCACGAAGGCCTGGAGGATTATTTAAAAACCAGCTTTGCTTGTCGTTGATCACTTCAAAGCCTATGTTACACAAACTGCAAAAGCAACTGCAGCAGACTTGAAAACCCAACTTGCTGTGATAGCTGGTGGGCTAACCAGCCAACTGCCACCTCTTGATGTATCAGTAAACAAGCCCTTTAAGGCCCTAATGAAGAAAGAGCAGACGTCCTGGGTGCTGTCAGCTGGTAATGATTTAACACCTGCAGGCAGGATCAAGGAAGCATCCATCGCCCAGGTTTGTGATTGGATCCTAGGATCGTGGAACGGTGTCAAGAAGGAAGTGGTTGCAAAATCGTTTAAAAAATGCAGCATCAGCAATGCTGTGGATGGAACTGAGAACGATGAAATTTACCAGGATGAGGAGTGATTCTTCAGAAGATACTGATAATGTAGAAATTGAAGAAGATGATACTTCTGATGTTGACAGTGATGAAGAGTTCTTGGCCTTCTATGATGCATAAATATCGTAAATTTGTTACTGGCACATAACATTTCTTGTATCTTGTACCTGTTCTTGTGTTTTGTAATTATTTGTTACACAGAATTTCTTGTACCATAATATGTTTAAAAAAATGCTGAAGTTCCTTTATAATACAAAAAAACAAGTATTAAAACATAAATAAAATTGAATTAAAACAAAAGTTTTTTCCTGAAAGTACGGGCCAAAAACATGGGTGCGCATCATGCATGGCAAAATCCAGTATTCTAGCTCTTGTTCTGAGTGGCAGTTGTAAGGTGGATACTAACTAATACAAGAACCTGGCGAAGCATCTACTTACCCTCTTTACTGCACGCCTGCAGTGTTTCAATGATTTTTTAAAAGACTTTGTTTTATATTTTTAGAGACAGGGGAAGGGAGAGAGGAAGAGAGAGAAACAGATGTGCAAAACATCAACCAGGCGCCTCTCGCACACCCCCAGCTGGGCACCTGGCCTGCAGCCCAGGCCTGTGGCCTGACCGGGAAGTGAACCGGCAACCTCTGGGTTCGCAGGCTGGCGTCTGACCCACTGAGCCACACCAGCCAGAGAAAAATTTCTAAACAGCATATTCATTCCAGGATTTAGCTGTCTACTGGAATTAACCAGAACATTGATGTATACATTTGCTTTCTGGAAGGCTTTAGTGTCAGAACTATCACCGGCTTTGCCATATCCCCCTCTAAAATCCCAGCTCCGGCTCTCTCCAGTCTCCTGAACTGGGGGTGCTACCTCTCCCTCGGATTTCCCCACTTTTACATCCCCTGAGGATGTCAGACTTTCTCTCTGCCCAGAATGAGCTTCACACTCCTTACTAGCATAATGCCCGGCCTGTGTTTTTTTCAATAAATAGACAACTTCATGACCCACCACCATGCAGGCATCGCACATTCCCTGTACCAGATCTTTCATCGGCCTGTTCATTACCACAGGCTCTATGTGCTGTGGGAGAGAGGAAAGACACCTTGAATCCTGTCGACAATGCTGTCTTATCTTGGAGTCAGTGGAGTGTAGGGGGAAACAGAGAGTAGGGAGGAAAGGAGATTGATCTTATGGGAGCAAACCTGGGAAGGCTTCTTTGGAGAAGCTGATACCCTGAACAGGAGGTTGAAAATAAATGGAATTTGCTGCTGGCTGGAGGTGGTTGGAGAAGAAGGAGGAAGCAGAGAAACTGGTGTGTGTGCATGTGGGTTTGGAGCCTGAGTGCCCTGGCGAGCACTGGGCGGGAGGGAGCGGCGAGCCCAGAGCCACAGTGCTGCAGCGCTGGTACCTGTCGAGCGCGGGGCTGTGGGGCTGCGGGGCTGCGGGGCTGCGGGGCTGCGGGGCTGCACCACAGGCTTGGCGGGCTGGCCACTGGGAAGCCCTCTCCCTCTCTGTGTCCCTCCCTCCCTCCCTTCCCTCCCTCTCCTCTCTTCTTTTCACAAAGTAGCCCTGAAATGACACCAGGAGTAGCTGCTTAAGCAATTTTGCCAATTAATGGGTCTCTGAAATTAAACCGCCTACACAGTCAGATAAACCTTCTCCAGGAGGGGTTTCAGCAATTGTCTTCATGATAAACAGGCTTGACTTGCCTTCGCACACATTAATGAAAAAGCGAAGGTGTCGGGAGAGATGCCCTTTCGTGGGGAATATCGACAACATCGTAATGAGGCTCGAGGAGAAAGATGCTGAGGCATGGTGCTGCATGCTCAAAGCTGCCCCTCTGGCTGCAAGAGCCAGCTCTGGCTGCAAGCAGCTGGGCTTCCAGGAAAGAGTACCAATGCCCGGCAGCCAGGGAGGCTGGATGGTCCTGAGGAAGGAAAGCACAGGGCAGCGTGTGCTCGGGAAGAGCAGTTAGGAGGACCTCCTGGAGGGGCAGCCGGGGTGGTGGCGGTGGCAGGCACGCTGGGAGTGCTGAGTGCTCCAGAACACAAGCACCGAGGCTGCCGTCAACCCTTCTGCCACGTAAAACCCAAGGACTTCTGAGTTCTTCTTCACAGATTCACCAGGAGTTGGAACCGGAATTAGAATCCACTTGCCATCCACCCTCAGAATCTGTGTGTATACATATTTAATACTACATATATAATACACACACACACACATATTTGCTCTTAGCATCTTTCAGTCTCCCTTACTCGACACTCCTTCTACCACGAACGGTTCCCAGGTTTTCTCCCAATGGGCACTGTATTTTTACAAGAATCAAAGGCTTACCAGATGGTGGAGATTCGAGAGTGGAGTACAGAAGTAGGGCTGCATGGAAATAATAACACGTGTGGAAAGGAAACTAATAGCTGTGGAAGAGCTACAAAATCGTAGAGATAGCTATTTTCATCTGCTGTCTTGTTTAGCACCGTGTCAATTCTCCCGGTGGGTGTGGCCTCCGTTTTGCACTCAGGGAATGTGAGACTCGGCCCGCTCACACAAGGGGCCCAAACTTGCAGTCATTGGCAGAGCTGGGGTGGAAACCCGGGTCAGTTCAATGCCCAAGCCTGGTTGTCTTCTACCCTGATGGGACAAGGAAATGATGCACACACCATTCCGGCTCCTGTTGGGTTAGTTCCCTCAGATTAGGGCAGGAGAATTAAATAAAACAAAGAATGTTCTTCGCCTATTTAGTCTCAGCTGCCTGGTAGAGAGAGTGGGGAGAGGAGGTGAAGGAGGCGGGTGGAGGAGAAGGTGACTAGCCGGTAGGACCCCTGATTTGACTGACCCATGTACTAGGAGTTCGATGTGCCCGACAGAGTGGCTGGACCACGTGGACCGCTCCTGAGGGTTCACGGAGCACTTTATTCCCTTCGCATCAATTTCAAGCTTCACGCAGCTCCTGGACCACTGACCCTTGCACGTACCCTTTGCACAGTTTAACTTTAATTTTCACAGCCGTTGAGGTCACATAGTTTTCAAGTGGCCCAGGGAGGACTGGAAAGCCAGCCATCTGCTGGGGAGCCAGGCTCTTTTCACACGGCCTCCCCTGCCATGTGACCTGTGCCCAACACCAAGTACAGGGGCCACAAAGGACGGGTGGGCTTTGTTACCCTGTAGGGGAACCAGTGCAGCACCCTCTGCCCTCCCCTGGAGCTGTCCTCAGCTGCAGTGCCAGCTAATTGCAGGGACGGGGCTCCCGATTTAAATGGCCCAGGCCAGGCCGTCCCTTCTCACATCCCCCCACCAGCACCAGCTCTTTGAGGGCTGGGCCTCACATCTCATTCCTCTCTCTCTCAAAACTCCTAATGAAGTCATCGTTTCTGAAATTCGTGTACTTATTTCAACCCTCAAATACTGCTGGACAGTATATGATTGTGCCGAAACTACACTAAATGTAACATGTAGCACCTACAGCTAAAACTGCATTTGTTCCCCCTGGAAAAAAATTTGTATTTGTTCCTCTCTTCTCTCTGAGTGATGGTGTGTACACATTCACTGTTTGAGGGGAAGTGTTTGCTGTTAGTTTGGTTTTATTCGAGTGATTTTCAACCAAGCACACACACGCAGTTCTAACTTCAAGGCCATGGCCAGGCTCAGACGTGAAGACCACGGACTTGGGTCTGGGGTTGTCTGTTAGGGTAGAGGGCAGAGCACACCAACAGTCTTTTTTCTGGCTTCACTAGCTCTAAGGGAGATGCCCCTCCCCACTACCGTTAATTGGCATTATCAGGGTGGGTATCAGAGCTGGGGGCTCATGTAAACTTCACTTACCCTGGGGAAGCGGGTACTTTTAGTCACCCCATTTTCCAGTGGGAGAAACCGAGGTGGCTGAGAGCATCAATATGCAGTCACCCATCATTCTTCTTCCCCCAGACTTTCTGCTGACAGTGAGGCCCTTAGCAGCAGTGAGACTCAACCATGTGAGATGGGGACCTGCAACTTTGGTGTCTTTGTTCAGCCCCCCAGCAGGCTGAGCCCCACGACCCCTGGCAGACACAACAGGCTGTCTGCCAGAAGTTCAGACTCCCTGCCCACAGGCAGGGCTGCCATTCAGCCAGGCACCGAACCTCCCAGCCTCCCCTGTGATGCTGTGGGGCTACATGACTTGTTCTCAGCAGCGGGGAGTAAGCCCACCACATCTGCCAGTGGATCCAGCAGACTCAGAGGCCCCAGAGGAGGGCAGAGCCACAGGATGGGTGGAGCCTGTATGCCAGAACCACTGTGTGCAGGAGAGTTGCCCATCAACCTGAAACGCTCGACCTTCATGGAGAAAGAAGCATTCTGTGTCATGCCCCTGGTGATTTCACGGTTCTTTAATACAGTGACTAGCATTGGCCTGAACAAAACATGACCCATGACCAATAAAGAGCCCAAGGTCCCTGAAAGGTTTGTCTTCACCTGCATTTGCCCAGGGCACACCTGGCCAGGGAGATCCCTTGTCACATCTTCACAAAATGTCAGCGCCACGGGGGCCTACATGGAATCTCTATCATGGCTGAGAGACAGTAGCAACCTGCCTGTCAACACAATTTCCTGTTCAGTGCTCATACACAAAGGCAGGAGGAGAGCATTCAACATGCAAGCACACACACTTGTACGGACACACACACGTATGGACACACACACACTCAGGCAAGCACATGTCACACACACCGTGAGGGAACAGAGGGGATGTGATAACGTTTCTTTATGCATCTCTAGGCCTGTATGCGTTTTCTTGCACACAACCCTTCCTCCCTGCTGTGCCTCCCTCTCCTGATACCTCCTGAGTGAGAGATGGGGCGGGGGCTGAGGGAGGAGGGGCTTCCTGGGGCCCCAGCTCCCAGGTCCTGCCCCCGTCACCTTGGGCCACCCCGGTTCCAAGCCGCCACTGTGTTGGAAAAAACCTGGGCTCTGAGACATAAAGGCAGAAAACAATGTTTTATGTGTGCTTGAGATGTTTATTTCCCGAGTTAACAACAATAATAAACTGGTTTACAGCTGTGAGTTTCACTGCCTTCCCCAGTGGGGCTCCCACCTGCCGTCTGCCTTCCGATCCTACGCAACTTCCAAGCACAGGGAGGCTGGCCTCGCAGCTGGCACGGGCAGCCACTGCCTCCTGGCAGCTGGGAGGATGCAGGCAGGGGTCCTGGCACTACACTGTTAGCATGGATCCTGCCTCCTTGCACTCCCCGTGGAGGGGACCATGAGCGAGCAGGTGTTCAGCAGGGGTTCCTGGGCTCTCACCTACTATATCTATTCAGCAGGGGTCCGTTTCCAATCAAAGAATGAAAATAATAGCCCTGACTCGTTGGGTCAAATAGGTGACTATTTGGAGGAGACCAAAATTTGACTGCCATGGTATGGGTTGACCTTCATGCAGAGCTGGGGTCAGAGGGAGATGAATGAGGCACCTGGAGTGCGAGCCATTAGGAGGTGCACACTCTCAGGGTCAGGCAGCTGTCTCAAGTCACGTGTCCCAGGTCGCTGGCTGGCCTCCCCCTCACCTGGCCTGTCCTTCTTGTTCCTTCCACAGATGAGCTCATAGGGCCTTGGGAGATTTGTGGCCTGGTCTCACTAGGGAAAGTGGCCAGCCTTTCCTCTTTCCCTTTTCTAGATCTCACCGTGGCAGCTGGCGACCCCCAGCCACCCCTCTGTTCCTGACGCCAGATTCCATGGGCTGCAGAAATGCCATGGCTGGGGCTCATAGACCGTGGTCCTTCTCAGGACTGAGAAGTGAGGGGGATGCAGAGAGAACTTACGAGGAGACGACTCACCTTATGTTGTTTTTTTAAAAAATTCGCTCAAAATAACTATCAACCTGCTGGTGCTAACTTCTTTCCTGATTCTAATGCCTCCTTTGTTTGCTTTGCCTGGTACTTTTCTGCATGAGTTGTTGAAAACTTGCGAAGTTTATCTGATTTGGGGGCAAGTAAGGACAGTGAGGAGGCTGAGGGAGTGTCCTGCTCTATTACCTCCTCAGAACAGGTATTCTCAAACGTGGGCATGCATCAGAATCCCTGGAGGGCAGTCTGACTCAGCAGGCCTGGGTGGGGCTGGAGAATTCATATTTCCGATGATGCTGATACTGCTGGTCCAGGGACTGTTGCGGAGAGCAGGACAAATAAAATGGTGCTGGTCCGATCAAGCTAGCATAAAGTATATAAAACAAAGTGGAGTCACTCATGTCAACCAAGATGGCTGCCAGTCAGCCACGACACCTTGGTTCAAGAGGGAAACTACCTCAGCCCTGGCTGGTGTGGCTCAGTGGATTGAGCGCTGGCCTGGAGGTTCAGGTCAGAGGGTCTGAAGGGTCGCAGGTTCAATTCCCAATCAGAGCCCATGCCTAGGTTGCAGGCCAGATCCCCAGTAGGGGCCAAGTAAGAGGCAACTACACATTGGTGTTTCTCTCCCTCTCTTTCTCCCTCCCTTCCCCTCTTTCTAAAAATAAATAAATGATTTTTTTTTTTTTAAAAAAAGAGGGAAACCACCTAAGTCCGAGAGGACACATCTGGCAAGGAGACACACCTAAGATATCTGCACACATGATCAGAACAGCCCTGTCTGCAGAGCAGGACCAGTCATAGACAGGCTCCTAGGCAAATTCCCCACTTGCCATCAGGGATGCCAAGACACTTATCAAAAGACCCAGAAGGGTGGAGCACACCACTTTCAAGGCATAACTGAGGCAGGCTCCAAACCACTGCTGAGACAGCCGAGCTCCACACACCAGAGTGCTGCTCCATGCCACGCTGATCTCCCTTGGCATCGGCAGCCAGAGCCTCTGCCTTGCTCAACCGAGTACTTTGTCTGCCTTGCTGCCCACCTGGCTCTGGAGATCTTTGCAGGACGCTGATGACTCCCTTGCCCACCACGCTGTCTCCTAGACCTGCAGACTGAGACTCTGGGACTTGGGTTCGTTAACCCCCATTGATTGCTGTGTGTGTGATATTTCTGTTAGATTGTTAGAGCGTCAGTAGGATATTAATGTGTGTTGATGTTCTACTTTGAGTGAACCTGCATTCAGTAAATAAAGCTGAGTGAATAGCATAGTCACTGTGTGTGACCCTTGTCTGTTCCTTGGTGCCAGGCTCCTCAGCAGGCAGCTAGCCGAGCAGTTGTCCCGCTGACTTACAGGGAAGACTGTATCGCAAACAAACATACGCTTGTGATAACCCTGTCTTGAAAACCACCACCCCAAGGTGTTCAGGGAGAAGAGCTGGAATTGGTCAGAATTGAGTTCAGATCTAGCTCTGCTGTTTATTGGTGTGTGACCATGGACAAGCCATTCAGAAGTCTCCAAGGTCATCGTAACGACTCTCGTGATGGCGCATGTGCAGCGGTCGTGAGCCAGGAATTGTGTCTCGTTCTGTACTCAGCATCATCTCTTTCAATCCTCACAATTGCCCAAAAAGAGGCTGGTGTTTTTAACAGCTCCATTTTATGGATGCAAAGATAAAGGCTCAGGAGTTAGGAAAATTGTCCAAGTCCCCACTGCTTGCAAGTGGTGAAGGCAAGGATGTAAATGAGGTCTGAGTGTGGAGCCGACAGAGACGGAGCAGTAATTGTGGATGATTAGGATGGTTATGAGGATGAAGTCAGAAGACAGGCAAAGCACCCAGCACAAGCCTGGAGCTGAGTCGCTGCTCAGGGTGGGGGAGCCTCAGCTCCCAAGGAGAGGAGGAGAGGACCCCAGATGAGGCAGGAGAAGAATTGGTTGAGTCCAGCCCAAGGAAGGAGAGAAAATGGGAAGTGGTGGGCTGAATGTTGAGGGGCAAAGCAAAAGGAAGCAGACACAGCTCTGTGGGCCTCCCAGCCCAGGGGTGGGCGGGGTGGGCTCTGTTTCTGACACGGGGGAAGAGAACAAACAGCCCATTTGCACGGTGGGACCCGAAACTTCCCGTCAGGATGTCCTTGGCAAGGCAAAACATTCACCTGGGCAGTATCCTCACTGTCGTGTCCCAGTCTCTCCGCCCTGTGCCCCAGGCAGTTGATGTGAATGTGTTTTCATAGCAGCCGTACACCCATCACAACCAGCCAGGATGCAGAGTACAGGGACTGAGTCTTGTGATTTTTGCACACTGTTTTCTCAATCCACTTTGCAAACGAACCATTGCCGTTATGGTTGCCCCGTACTTTTATTGCTGCCATTGCCACGAAAGGAAGCAGACTCCTCTTATCTCTGGTGCCGTGCAGGGCCATGTAAAATGGGGATCCTGGGGTGCACCTTCCAGTCAGAGGAGTAGCGGGGCCCCCCTCGCCCCGGAGCCCGGAGGATCGGGCCCACCAGACTGCGTGTGCCTTGGAGAGGCTTCGGCCTCCACAATGCCCCACCTCGGGTAGGAAAGGGGCTCAGAGAACAACTGGTCAGTGCATGAATAAGAGGACCGTCGTCCTGAATGGGGGTGGCTCAGTGGGTTGGGCGTCATTCCGGGAAACAAAAGTCACCGGTTCCATTTCCAGTCAGAGCATACGCCTCAGTTGTGTGTTTGTGTCCCAAGTTGGGACGCTTATAAGAGGCAACCAGTCGAAGTTTCTCTCTCATGTCAAAGGGTCTCCCCCTCCCTTTCTTCCTCGCTTACCTTCTCTCTAAAAATAAATAAATAAGCTATTTAAAAAGAAGAAGAAGAAGAGGCCTGTTTGTACTGGAGCTGTGTCTACCTGGGGGACCACCATTTTGGGATGGGCCTCCACCATTCTCACCCCAGCACCCCCTCTCTTAAACCCGCAATTCCTTGTCCATTGACCACCTTATAAAGGAGCGACTTGGCTGGATTCTGCACAAAATGAAGCTTTCAGAATATGAGTTCCCGAGTGGCAGGCCATGTCCATTTCGTTTGTCTTCTGTGCCCCCTGAAGCCCTCGCTGAGCAGATGTCCAGTGGTGGCGTGTTGGAGGAAGGGGAGCGGCCAGCGGTTCCTATAACAGGGGCCTCCCTGCCTGACCTTCCTGGGTTTGCTGCTTGTCATACGCTGCCTTCCTCCTCCTAACAGTCTCTGTAGCTTATACACCAGCAGGCATTTGGAATCAGAAGAAATCAAATGAATTGGTTTGAAAATGTCACTGCCCCTTTGGGTGCCATGAGGGTCAGGCATGATGTTACCAACTGTGTACAGAATCCTGGCTTTGGTTAAGGAAGGAAAGACTGAACAGATGGAGATGGGTAGCGAAGAGAGGATGTCTCTCAGAGGCACACAGAGCCCTGTCTCTCACTGCGTGACACTGGGTGAGTCACTTACACTTGTCTCCTCATCTGGGAAACGGGATGAGAATTTAGAGTCTCCCTTAGGAGACAAGGCATGGCAAAGGTGCTGGCTTGGGGCAGGTGCTGGAGCAGAATCAGCAGAGGGAATGAATACCTGTAATTACCATCTCCTGTATCTGAACAAAACTTTCAAAGCAGTTTCAAATACATTACAGGGCTGAGTGTCAATGACTACCAGATTCATAAAGAGAAAGTGAGCCCTTGGCCTACCAACCATGGGGAGTATGTTCTATGGACTTCCAGGGAACAGGCGAAACAGTATGTGTCTGATTTCAGCACAAAGCGATGCGGACCACTGCCCTTCGTTCAGTTCTGGTTCCATCAGGAATGGGGATGCGATTAAGTGCTGACTTGTCTGTAACCCTCGGAAATGCCCTTTTCACTGGGAGAGCTCAAAGACACTTGCCGGGAAATAGGAAGTCGCTGATAGGGCCCACAGAAAATATTTGCAAGCACAGTTCCGGTTTTCTGTATTATTTAATCCTTGTGTCTGTTTCTCCAGTTCTGGGACACACACACACATCCCTCCAAACGGCAAGTGGTGAAGACATAACTATTAGAGACACCCCTACACGGTCAAGTTAGAGGAAACGCCACACTTCTCCTGAACTACATGCTGCATGCCGTTGAAGCCTGCGATGGATTCTTTCCAACCTCCAGAGCTCTGCCCACCGTCCCCGAGTCTCCCAGCACCACGAGCATTCCTCAGACCCATCCTCAGCGGTGCTGGCTCAGGGTGTCAGGGCAGGCCAGGAATCTGCATTCGAACACAGCTCCTTGGTGATGCTAATGCTGGGGCTGGGAGCCACACCTTTTGAGGTCGCCGTAGCCTTTGCCATCCAGGTACTGATTATTGTACACACACAGGAACCAAGCCAGTCCGGAAATCACTTCCCCCGCTCCAGCAATTGAATCCCTCAGGTTTCTCTCCTTGGAGGAAGCAGAGCATTGCCTTGACAACAGATGACTAATTTAGAAGTCCCTGTGAACAGGTGGGAGACAGGAAGGAACAAGAGAAGCAACGTGGGCAGGTGCCAAGTTGAAACAACAGGCTCTTGGCAGCCTGGGAGCGCACACCGAAGGGGAGGGCCCTCAGGGTGGGGGCTGAGGGGTGCTGGCAAGGGAACCCGCTGCTCCCTCTGGCAGGAGGGAGACCCTAATGAACTCTCAAGGGTAGGTCATTGAAGGTCTGCCCGGGATGCTAAGTTTGGAATTAAACTTTATTGAAAGAAGTTGTGGTCAGAATGAACATTTGGTTTTGAGTAACTCATTTGAATAGGAGGCTCAACAGAAGCCAGCAGCTGGCTGGATATCGGACTCAGAGGACTGGGCTGGCAGGTAAATCCGGAGAGGGCTCACACCTGGCAGGACTCCCCCCTCACCTGGTTCACAGCTTCAGTTCTCAGCAAAGTCTCTTTGGGCCACTTGCGCCCAGCCCCAGGCCCTCTCCGGTTTCCTCTCCCATCCTTCCTCTCTGGGACTTCTGCTCCAGCCAGCCTCCCGCCGCTGCCCAGGTCTCGAGATACCTTCCCTGCCTTGATTTATGAAAGTTACTTGGTCGGTCTAAATTCTGTCTGTCCTGCCAGGCCCAGCTTAGACCCTGCCTCTGTGGGGCCTCCCCTGACAGCCGCAGCAGAATGCACTCCCCTCGCCCGCATCTCAGTTTCTCGCACCTCTGTCTCACATCACCAGCTGAGCTTCCCGCACCTCCAGGGCGAGGACTAGAGCCTTCAGGTGGCCTTTGGGGAAATAGGAACCTCAGGACGGGGCCTAAATCATGGGCTCCATGCTGCTTCCTCAGCTGGGCTTCCCGTCCGCACAGAAGTGGGCATCCTGGCTGCCCGTCAGGACAGTCCCGGGGAGCTTTAAACGACATTGAAGGCTGAGTACACCCCTGATCAACTGAACCAGATCTCTGAGGGGGAAGCAAGTCGTTAAAAAGCCCCGGGTTATCCTGATGCACCGTGAAGACTGAGAACCACTGCGATCGGCTGTTCCTCACCCTTAGCCTCAGAAGGGCAATTAGAAAATAGTGCCGCTTCCCCTGCATTGTCATGTTATGACTTCCCTGTGTGTTTCCTACTATCGCTCTTTTTGATATCTACTCCTTTAGGAATGTGGAAAACTAACCTGAGACTCGCTGAAGGCTTAAACCAGCCAAGGACCCAGGAACAACGGCCAAAGGTGGAAAATTGATACGACCCCACACCACGCTCCTGACAGGCACTGCTAAGCGATTGTGACACACTTCCCTTCTGACCCAGAAGTGCCCGGAGCTCCGGCAGCTCCAGCCTAAGGGACCCGGCATCCCGGTTGGAACCTATTTGTTATCCTCGGTTCAGAGAGGCAGTGCACAGGGTTAGCAGGGATGGTAGGTGTTACGTGCTGAGCTTCTAAGGTTACATCAGGGAGGACAACGTAGTCTTCCCCTTAAAGTCCCTTGAGGTACTCGGGACCTAACCTGAAATGAGAAAGACAACTAATTCTGCATTTCTTTGAAATGAGCTCTGTTATTCACCTCTCTTAGGAATTGGGTGTGATCCCTCCTCAGCTCTGTCAGCTGGCCTAGGGCAAGGAGAGCTGAATAGAGAGAGAGAGAAGGGCATCAGATAAGATCGCATTAGTGTGTTTTTAAACAAAGTTGACAACACTGTCAACTTCTCAATCACAGGAGCCTGTTCTGGAAATAACAAAGACAAATTCCTGCTTCTCTGGAGTCGTGAGATTCCCGTGGTCTTTTCCTTTCAAAGGCCAGACTGCCAAATTGCTAACCTTGGCTCCACCTTCCAAATTGTATTCCAAATGCTCCTGCTTGTTCTTCTTACCCTGGCATTCGAGGCCTCATACCATCTGGCCCCAACCATCTTCCAGCTACCTCTCCCCTACCCCAGGTCTGACCACACCATCTCGGACTCCCTCCTGAATGTGTCTGGTCCTCATGTTTCGCCTGCACCTGAAATGTCCTTGCTTCCAGTTCTGTCTGCTCAGATCTTCCCTATGTTAAGACCAACTCAGCACCTCCTGCGTGTCTCTTTCTCCTGTGCTCCGGTTCATTTTGCTCAGTTTTTCCTTCCGTTTTAGCCAAAGGGAGGGTATGAGCATTTCTTAGGAATCTACCAAGTGCCAGGCCCACTAACCTAGGCTGCTGTTTTGGGGACTCTGGCTTTATTTAAATCTTATCAGCATTTCTATTTCTGAGATCTCACTATCTACACGTTATTTATGAGAAAAGCGGTGACCTTCGCAGTTCGGCCAATTGCCTGAGGCAGTGGAGCTAGCAAGCTCCTGAGCTGGGAGCAGACCCCACGTCTCCGGTGCCCTCCTGGGTTCTGCTATTTATTCCGTCCTCCTTTGTCTCCAAGGCAGAATTTCCCCTTGCCTGTCTTTTACACAGGATCTGGAGTCAGAGGATACTGGTTCAAAGCTCACATCACCTATTTTGTTAGAGTCGACTCAACCTCTCTGGCCTTATTTTTTCATCAAAGGAGATCACAGTAACACCCACCCTGCCTCTCTCCACGGCCAGTAGCCTCTTGGGCTGCGGCCCCGGTATAGTCATCCCTCGAGAGCACTGGGCGGGCACTGGGTCTCGAACAGTTAACACTCAACGAAACCTTGTAATTTGTGTAATTTGATCGAGATCAAATTGAATGAGTCAATAGGTTAGGGAAAAAACCCAAAACCTCAGTTTGGGGTCCGAAATTAATTGTTGCCAACAGCATGGCCAGCAGTGCATTTTGGTCACATTTGCTTGTAACTTGTTTGCTACTTGCTTTGTTTAGCAAATTCCTTCACAGAGAGGGAAAGAGCCTGGGAAGGCAGGGTGGGGGCGTGGGAGATGCTGGAATTTGAGAAGGAGCTCAGATTGTTGGTGGAACATATTGCTGTCTGTGTAGAAAATGTTCGCAGCAGTTACAACTTTGGATGAATATGCATTAGCGGCAGAACTGCAATTTGCCAGCGTGTGCCACGCTGCACTTGGAGACTTGGCAAGATGGGTAATTATCTCCACATTATGTGCCTTGTCTCTTTCTCTTCTTAATTAAGTAACTAATCTGGTGGAGGAGAGCTCTGTTTGTGTTTGTTTGGCAGGTGCAGCCTCGTGACAGTTGTCTGGAGAAGTTTCTTGGAAATTTATGAGACTTTCAAAAAACAAACTGCTCGGAGCTGAGCCGACCTGCTGGAGCCTGGGAGAGTCAGAGCCGGGCCCTGCCTGGAGCGCGAGGCAATGTGGCAGTTGTCACTTCTCCTGGACTGGGGGCTTCTGCTGGCTGGGCCCGTCAGGGGCTCTGAACTTCCGGGGTGGAGGGGAGCGGGGTGCTCTAAAAGGTGAGCGCTCTCTGTGGAAAGGAGAGAGGTCAGAGGCCAGGATCAGAATAGCAGTGTGTTCTCCCTTCTACCTTGTTTCCGTCTGAGTTTTTCTATTTGAGCAGATTTTCCCCTTCAGTGCTTCAAAGCTCTCTGCGAAGGAATAGATTAAACAAGCTAAATGCTAACCACTTATTGAAGACTAACCCCATGGCTCATGGACAAACCTGCTGACATACAGGTGCTTGCCTAGGCAGATGACCCAGGCCAGTGACCCAGGGGGTGTTGGGTCCCCCACTTCTGCAGCGTGCTCACTCAGCCCAGTGCACAGACCACCACATAGATGGCTTCTCCAGGCTGCACCCAGGCTGGCCCAAGAGGGTGGAGGATGCTGTAACTTCTTTTGATGTCCACAGGTTAATTGCAGGGGAGAGGTGGAATGGGCCAGGCCAGCCAATGGTAGGGTATCTTAGGTCCAGGGATGGCAATTGAAGGAACTACGAAGGGAGTGCTAGTGGCCACACAGAATCTTTTGGGCACACTTGTGGGTCACAGACAATGTTGTCAATCGTGGGAAGAGTCCATTGAACAAAAACAGATACAAGCAGACATAGTGTGGGCTGCTCTGCTTGGATGGCTGTGCTGGCCCCAGGGGCCCTTGCTCTAAGTTCTATTTTCTGACTTGAGGTGATGAGCTTGCCTCCTGTGTGTTTGCGCACCCTCCCAACGTGCACACTAGCTCAGCGAAATCAGCTGTCAGACTCCTCCCATGAGTGGCCTGTCCCAGGGGGCAGCGTGGTGCTGCGGAAGGCAGAATTCTCTGTGATGCCTCCCAAGATTACCAGGCCCCCGGGGCACACATGCTTCCTCCTCTCCCCTAATCCTGGTCCTGTTGTGAAGGGATTTTGCAGATTCGGTTAAGATCCCCAATCAGTCAACCTTCACTAGAAAGATTATTATGTGGGGCTGACCTAATCATGTGGGCCCTTTAAAAGCAGAGTTTTGTTGGCTGGTTGTAGAGGAGAAAGCCAGAGATTGGAAGCATGGGAAGGGTTCAATACACATTTTCTGGCTTGAAGATGGAGGGGGGTCACATCACAAGAAATTGCAATGCTGAGAAGCAGAAGCTGAGAGCAGTCTTCCAGCGGCAGCCAGCCAGTACACGTGGTTCTCAGCCTTAGAACCACAAGAACTGAATTGTACCAAGAAGACTGAGCTTGAACGACACAGCTTGGCCAACACCTTGGTTTCATTGTGTCATACCCAGCCACCTGTACTAGACTTCTGACCTACAGAAACTGAGGTAATAAACGGGTGCCCTGGGAAGCCACTGTGTTTGTGCTAATTTGTTATGCAACAACAGGAAACCGGTACAGGTGTTAAGCCTCCCATGTGGCCTGTGAGAAAAGTTTTGCGAAGAGACCGCCATTTCTTTTATAATCCAAGCACGTGGGGACAGGGCCCCTAGTCCAGATTTTGCCACTGGCTTGTTCAGTGATCTCAAGCAACTCATGTCCCCTCTCTGGGTTTCAATATTCTCTTCTGTAAAGGCAGGAACGGCCTCCGGGTTCCTTACAGCCCCTTAGAGCACGCTCACTGGGATTGCGGCTGTAGACACTGATGGGATGAAATGCGTGGGTGTGGCCACCTGGAAGCACAAGACCTCTGGTTTCAAGGTCAGAGCAGTCCTCCCCGTGAGACTGCTCCCGTACTGCTGTATTCTGCTCAAACACCTTTCACGGATCTCTACTGACTGTAGGAACAAAACAGGACCCCCCTCTCTTTGCTATCCGGGGTCTACATAATTTGGGTCCAGCCTAACTCCTGACCCTAGGCCCCTTGCTCCCCTCTGCACCCCTGTGCTCCACCCACAGACCACATATCAGTAACGGTGCTCCTCCTCTCCCCTCCCTGTTCTACGTGCTCCATCTCTGTTAACCATGAAATTAAGCAAATGAACTTCCCATTTTCTAATTTAGCTCTCCACCTGCCTGTTCTAGGCAGCCTTCCTTGCACTTCTACACAAGCAAGGCATTCTTTCGGTGATCATAAGCAACTCACCTCAAACCAGCTTGTGAAGGAAAAACGGGGACTGGAGATTCATGTGACTGTGGAATCCGAGGTTAACTTTAAGCACAGATGGATCCAGGGCAACACATTTTTATTTGAAACTTTGCCTCTCCCTATCCATCTCTTTTCATCATTTCCCTCTGTCAGCCAAGGCCCTTCCTACTAAGGGGATTCCTTACGGCTTGTAATTTAAAAGTTAGATGTACGCATTTTTCTCCCTCAGTATCTCTACATTAAAGATCAGAGAAGACCATTTTCAGGGAGATAGACAAGTTGGTAGATACTTCTTTGGTCAAAGTATGTCTTGAACCAATTACTGTTCAAATAGATGCACTTCTCTGATTGGTCAGAGGAGTACCTGCCTAAGCTTTGGTGGGAGGGCGGGGCTAGGGCTGATGACCTCTCTCTGGTCATGTGGACTGAGGGAGGCATAGTCCTCCGAGGAAAAGCAGAATGACTGAGAAAAGTGAAAAAGTGGGGCTGGTCAGACAGAAACAAGAAGTGCTAGTCCTGTTCTCACCTTGTCCTGCTCTGGGTTTCCACGAGCTTACCATCTTTCCTTTTTTTTTTTTCTTTCCCCCATAATCACATACTACCGAGTGCAGGAGAAGCTCTGTGGCTGATTTGATCAATTACACAACAATTTATATATGTAGAGAAAATATAACTTTTTTTCATACCTAACCAGGTTTTCCTCCTCATTTTGGTGAGCAGGAGAAAAAAAAATAACTAATTGTCTACTGTGATTGAATATAGTTAGCTCTGATCATTTTAAATACTCCCATTAGGAAAGGTTTTTTTACTCATTTGAGTAACAATACTCACGTGTTGTGCTTGCTAAGATGAGGGTTCAAGTGTGTATATAGAGAGGGGCTTATAAATCTTTATTAACCCATGACGGGGGTAGGGGGGAATGAGCCCCGGAGCCCCTGAACTTCTTTCTGCCCCTACCCTGTCCATCTGAACATTGTGTGTTCTAGGAAAAGGCCCACCAGCACCGCGGGCTGACTCAGTCTCCCCTCAACCCCCTCCAGACGCATCCTTGCAGGGGGCCCAGCCCATCCTGTGTCCAGCCCACTGGCCTTCAGCCCACTCTTAGTCTCGCTGAGGTGGTAGATCATATAGTAGGGAGGAGAGGAGAGGTTTACACTCAACTCATCTCCCCTTTCTATCTCCAAATCTTTACTGAACGTTCCTGGCAAACAAGGCAAGTGATTTGTCTACTCACCAGCAAGACTTTATGACCTGGGGCAGTTGATATGCTAATGAGAAGATGAAGGAATTTAGAAATCCTCTTTGAGACAATAGCTTGGCTTACAAAACTATTGATGCATAATCCTATTTTGTGTGTCAGTAACCAAATATTACCTCCGTCTTGCTTTCTGCATTCCTTTCAGGCAGATAGTTCCCTGGGACGAACCAAGGAGGTTGCCCTCCAAGAAGGCAAAAGAGAAAGCACATTAAAAATTAAAAACACCAGCCATGTGTTTCCTCCTCCAGATTGCCTGCTCCTGGAGGCAGCAGCCACGAGAGACCCCACAGCACCCCGGGCAATGCCCTTGCTGAGCCGTCACTCAGTGATGGCTCCCTGGCTGGGCAGAGCTTTGTTCTGTGAGCAAAACCTGGATCACTTCATTTTGTGAAGTGCCTTGTGCCATTAAGTCATTAATTAATTCCTTCAGCAGGTAGTTCCCAAGTACCTGCTGTGTGCCAGGTACTGTGCTAGGCACTGTAGAAATACAAAGATGGATTGAAGCTGGAAGGCGGGATGTTTGCTGAAATGCCCACAATTCAAACAACTGCCTCACGTTGGAGGGACTGCTGGGTAACGAAGTGGAGGTTAACCATCCTTGGGGGCGGTTCCTACCCACCTCCCATGCTGCCTTCTTGAAGGCTACTTGAAGTGTTCGGCAGATTTCCAATGCTCCATTTCCATTGCACTCCTCATTGCTGTCAGGCATGCAAAGACCTCTGTTTCTTAGAAATGTTTAATGTGTCATTGCCTGACCTGACCTATAAATATTGGTGCCCGCAGTGCCAACTCCCTGATGCTTGATGGGGAGGCCACCCTGGAAGTGCGGTTCAGTTGAGCACCTGATTTATTTCTTGGGTTACAGACCAATGAGAATTCTTAATAGAAGTAGCTTCTTTAGTGACCCTGGAAATGTGGAGAGGGCTGAAGCTCTCTAAATCCTTTCCTCTTTGATTTTTTGACCATAACTAATTTGCACTTCATGGTCTGCCCTCAGAGACAGCCGTGCCTGGGGATAGAGTCTGGCTTTGAGAAGCTCGCAAAAGCTGAGTGTAAATTTCAGGCCCATTGCAGCTAAAATAAGCAAATGAGGCTGCTGTAATTTTAGGACAGCAAATGGATGATTGCAGAGTCGAGTACAAAGATGCTGTTTTTGAAGACAAAGGGAAGGTGATAGTTTGCCAAAGGGCTTTGCCAGAGATGACCTAAGTGCTGAGCAGTCTGGCAGGGGAGAAATACTAAACTTGGAGAATCCAACTTAAATTCTAGGCCACGATCTGCCACTGACTGGCTGTGTGACCTTGAGAAAGTCACTGTCCATCTCTGCGTTTTCCTTCACTGATAAAACAGTTGGACTAAACAATTTTCATTTTTTCCCCCAGTTTCAGGAAGACATGGTTTTGTGGTCCAGCTGAGATTTCCTTGTCTTGGCACATTTGCAGATCTGCATGGGCTTCAAACTGGCTCACTGCGGTGGCCGTGAAGCGCTGTCATTGCCCACTTTATACGTACATAGAGAAAGGGGCTACCACTCAGGAGGGTCATGGTAGGGTGCTACCTGGTCCTGTGTCCAATGAGCCCCTTTTTAAAGCAAGTTCTAGAGATGCAATTGGGTTAAAGCATCACGTGTAGGGGGGTGGGGTATAGGGAGCTCCCACAGGGGAGAGCGGACGGGATTCTGACACTGAAACTTGTTCTTGCCCTGCTGCTCCCTAGCTGTGTGGTCGTGGATAACCTTGTACGCAGCGTCCTCTTCCAATGAGAAGATTCTCTCTAGAATCCCTTCTAGTTCTCACATACTACCGTGCCACGATCGGGTCAGGCAGTGCCTCCCTCATTAAAACAAATCATAACACCCTGAACTCTCCAGGGCTCCAGAGGAGCAAAAGTTTCTGCAGGAAACACAAACGTTTCCCTGGGCAGCAGAAATCAGAGTGCATCCTTCAGGGAGGCACGATGGAGTGAGAACAGATGAGAACCCATCAAACAGCAGTCTTCCCTGGGGGACTTTGAATTCCGCTTTAATGAGGGCTGCTGTTCCTTACAGAATTTACCGGTCAGTCATAGTGTGTGGTACAAAACCAGACTGGCTTAGAGAAAGTCAGAGTGACAACATCATCACAAACTGCTGTTTACTGGGCACCTACCAAATATCAGGCTCTGGTTCTCGTTCCTTGGGTTGCCAAAATCCACACCCACTTTCAATGGTGGGTCTTGGTGGGAGGCAAAGCGTTACAAAAGGGCGAGATGCTTTCTCCCTAGCACTGCTGGAGGACTCGGCTCAGGCCCCATCAGTTGCTGCTGTCTAGTCTCTGAATCATAAGTGATTTGAACACGCTCACGACAGTTCGGTGGCAGTGGACATGGGGCAAGGACCCTAGTCAGCTTGTTCTTACTAAAGCCTGGTTGTGTTGTCTGCTGCTTGGCTGTCTGCAGTTCTTAATTTTCCCACTTTCCAAGCCTTATTGTTTGGATTCCTGCCGACTCCGAGAGTCCTTTTTGCTCATGGTAACCAGAGCTGGTTTCTGCTGCTTTCACCTCAGATTCTGAGCTGATACTCGGCTCTTACTTTCCAATGACCCTCTGGGGAACTATATCAATACCTTTTGGTACCACTGAAAATCTTGGTGCTGTCTTGCCCCAGTCCCTGTGATGACCAGTTCTGAGCAGTCTTTACCAGCTTTGTGCTGTAGCTCTTACTTCCCACCCTGGGGCTTCTGTGATTCCAAAGCACGAGGCATCTGGGCAAGCCAGTGTGCCAGGAGGCAGCTGAGGAGCCGCCCATGAGCAGTGAGGAACAGAAGCCAGTGGAGGAATGTTCTCTCTGCTCCTCTCCCAGGTGGACAGTTCCGTGATATAGTTCATAGGCCTCTCCGAAGGCCACCCAGCGGTGGCCTATTCAATAATATAGAATTATACGAGAGTCCCATCTTGCATGTTCCATTGGCTGGTCCTTCACTCCTGTTCTCTACATCCCTTGCAAAATAAATGACCTGTTTCTTGGGCTCTGCTTTGGGGGTTGGGAGACTGAGGCTCAGACAGGAACTGAGCCTCGGAGACATTGAGGAGCTTGTTCTCAGATCACACAAAGCACAGAACAAAGGCCTCAACCTGGATGACTTTGGCTCCACAGTGTTTGACCTTTTCCTTACCATAGTGCCTAGTGAGTGGGGAGAGCGAAGGGCTGGTGTCTGAGTCAGTGACGGGGGCTCTCCTGGTTCTAGCAGACAGGTTCTGCTTTACCATGTCAGGGAGCAGATCACCTGCAGAGATGAAGACATTAGCACCAAGCAGCCCAGTGGGTAGAGTGTTTACTGAGCAGCAAGGGGGTGGCTGTTGGGCACTGAAGACCAGAGTCTGGGTGCTAAAGGGGGGATGCCAGAGTGTAGGGGGTAGAAGGGGCTAATGACGAAGTTCACTCACCTTACGCAGTCCAAAGGTAAGCAAGGATCCAGGCAGGTAACAATGAAGAAGCAGAGGAGGCAGGGGCCATAGTGGATGTCTCTGGGTTCAAGTCCTGCTGTCAGCACTTGGTGACCCTGGGCAAACCACCGTGCTTCCCTTTCTTTAAGGACACCTCTCTGTGCGTGTGTGCCTTTCTGTCTCCCTGTCTCTGTCTCTCTCATCCTGCCATGCGCTGGGGTGATTTCCTCACAGGCATGGCTGTGCGTGACTGCTCCACGCGGTCTCGCTCCCATAGCTGGTTGGACCCGTGGCCACTATCCAAACAGAGCCATCCAGGGTCTCTCCTCTTGCATTTGGAATTTGGGCTAAGAGACAAAGTCTCTCAGGAGCTGGAAGTCATGTGTCCGTGGGTGTAGTTTGCAGGCAGCTGTGATTTGTGCAACAACTAGAAGTGGAGAGAGGGCTGCAGAATGGGGCTGGGGTACGGATCTTGAGCACCGTCAGACCCGCTCCAGCACCTTCCTGAAGCAGCATCCTGTCTATGGGTTCTAGGAGGCACTTTGTATCTTTACAAAACACAAACAAGCCTTGTTTTGCTAAGACTAGTCTAATTTCTGTCGCTTACAATCCAACAGTCCCAACCAAGGATTATAATCCCTGGGATACAATCCCAATGTAAGGATTATATTGAACGCACGGTCAGAGCTGGCAGCAGCAGGCAGGCCACAGCAAATGGGACAGACACTGTCAGTGTGCTCCGTTTATCAGGGAAATGCCCTGTGGTCCCTTTTGGAACCTTGCAGCGGACTCCCAGCCACTCTTCCCAAACCAATTACTTCAAAGCCTTTCTTTCAGAGCCTTGCCTTAGTGAAGGATCATGGCCAATACGCCTAGGAAATTTTGCGGGCCCCAGATACTCAAATCAGTGTTTCTCAATCTCTGCTCGAGTTCAGTGTTTAAAATGAAGATCCTGCTGCAGCAGATTGGGGCTATCACCCGACCAGGATCCTGCAGGTCCAAGAGCCCCTCTTGGACTAGCAAGGACTTTGGCTCCCGGCATGAGGAATTGCAAATGAGTGGCCTGTTAGAACCCCAAATCAGCCGTCAGGGTTGAAACCAAGTAAGTATCCTAAGCAGGGGCAAAAAACTCACTAGTTTTAATTAATGGAAAAAAATGATCTGAATAGCGCATCCTTGCTAAAAAAAAAATACCGTTTTATTTCTTGCAATAGTGCACAGGGAATAATTGGCCTAGTGAGGAAAGAATAGATAAGCACACATTGTAATTAGCATATCAATGACCAATAATTAAAAAGGGGTTTCTAAAGAGCTGAAGGATGTCTGAGCAGTTTTTTCTCTCCCTTGCAAATTCTCACATAGTTTAGATAGCTCCATGTTCTTCTGGTGTGCTTGCCTTTATTGTTCGGGCGAGCCTGTTTTACGGAGCAGCCAGGCAACACTAGACTTTGAGTGTGGCTACAGCAGTGCTCACAGATTCCTCAGCAGCGCGGCCCCATTGGCGGTGCCAACCTCCTCATCGAAGACATTGCTTTTGTTTTATTTTCTCTTTCAAGAAACTGACATCTTAGCGCCTCATATCCATCTTAGTTTAAACAAATGTTTTGATTACATCCAAGTGAGAGCCCAACAAAAGCTGTTGGGACTGAACTGACGCATTCGCTATTAGTTTTAGACAATTTGTTCTAATATTGTCTGGAATCATTCGTTTACACACCCATACAGATTTGATTACTTTACTTGTTTCATTAATCTTTATTTGTTTAATCATCTGTTTAATCTGTTTAATCATTGGTTTAAGTGGAAAGATTACATGAAGATGTTTAGCATTGGCTCCTATAGGCATTCTGATGTGGAGCCCGAGTTCCTTCTCGACTATTTATTGCGTTCTTTTATGGGGCTTCATGATCCACTTTATAGCCTATAGGATGCTTCAGGGAATTCAATAATTTAGCAGTTCTTCACCATTGAACATGATATATTTTTTAAAATGTTATTTAAATAAGGCGTATTTGTGGAATACTTGGACTCCAATTCTGGGCCTACGGTTCCTCCTCTCCCCAACAAATGCAACATTTAAATTGGCACCAAGACTATTCTTTAAGCAATTGGGAAGGTCTGGGAGATGGATATTCTCAAGGATGAGAGGAGGGTTTCTTCCCTTTAGGTTTATTTGCTCTGAGCATCCAGGCAGTGCCCGAGCGGTGATGTAGCCCCGTAACTCTCAGGGATGTTGCCCACCCCCCATCCTGCCTACTCATCTCACGATCTTTTCATGAAAAGGCTTCCTTCCGGGCTCCCAGAGTTCACTGTTCATGTACTCCGGTTCCCGAAGCTACTTTTTCACTCCTGCCTCTCTCTGAGAACTTCCCTGTGCTCCTTTTAGTCGTTCTTTTCTTTTCTTTTTTCTCTTTTCTCTTTTCTTTTCTTTTCTTTTCCTTTCCTTTCCTTTCCTTTCCTTTCCTTACCTCTCCTCTCCTCTCCTCCCCTCCCCTCCCCTCTCCTCTTTCCTTCCTTCCTTCCTTCCTTCCTTCCTTCCTTCCTTCCTTCCTTCCTTCCCTTCTTTCTTTCTTTTGCATTCCCAAAAGAGCTGCCTAAGCAGGGTTGGAAGACTGTGGGAGAACCTAGCAGCCACCTTCCTCAAGACACTGTTCCCAGATGGGGCCCTTCAGTGTATTACTGAGCTGCGGGCATCACTGCAGTAGCATGCTTGCTGGAGCTGCCCAGGGAACTCACAGACTTTTAACTGCAAACAGGACCTCCACCCTCTGAAGTTTTCCTCTTCCATCAGACTTTGAGCTCAATGTTCAGAGAGGTGGGGCTGCTAGCTGTCCAGCAAACCATTCAGCTGATTAAATGCTGGTGCTCAGTGAGGTGAGCTGCTGTGGTGCATGAGAATAGAGAAGCAAGGGGGCTCTCCTTATGCAAAGATCCCACCTCCCGCTCCCCACTACTGCCAGGGAAGGCTCATTCCCATAGTAACAATGTGTCTAGGTTAACAACTTCTCTCCTAGACTCCGAATTGGTACCAGGCTTCAGAACAGAGAAAAATAAGTTCTGGTAGTTCCTTGTATTTAAAGGGAGGTGAAACAGGTGATGCCTGGGTCCATAATTAGAGGTCCTGATGACTGTGGAAGCTAGAGAGGGTCTTTAGTAATGAGGGGAACTCAAGGAAGAGGGAAGAAGACAAGACGAGCAAAGGAATGATATACAAAAGAATACAGTCTTTAACTGTCTTTACATATAATGTTTTAGAACAGACTCAACTAATTATTGTGGTGGAAAGCACAACAGGGGTAAGGAGTGAGGGCACATGGCAGTAAAGTGGTACAGAGAAACTTCGAGGGTGATGGAAATGTTTTATATCTTATTAGTGGATAGTTGGGTTGTTTCCATTTTGGGACTATTATGAATAAAACTGCTATGAACATCCTTGTACAAAGTCTTCATATGGACATATGTTTTCAGTTCTTGAGTGGTAGAACGGCTGGATCATACAACAGATTCATGTTTAGCTTTATAAGAAACTACCACTAGTGTTTTCCAAAATGCTTCTGTCCTTGCACATTCCCACCAACGGTGTATGAGACTTTGACTTGGTCCATATTCTTGTCAACACTTGGTATAGTCAGTCTTTTAATTTTAGACATCCTAGGGACACAGAGTGCTATCTCATTGTAGTTTTAATTTCCACTTGCCTATAACTAATGAGAATGAGCATTTTTCATGTGCTTATTGATTTTTTCATATACCTTTTTTGGTAAAGGATCTCTTCAAATCTTTTGATCATTTGAAACTTGGTCGTCTCTTATTACTGAGTCGTATTTTTCTTTTTATATTTTAGATACAAATCCTTTGTCATATAGTCACACTGTGAATATTTTCTCCCATTCTGGTTGCTCCTTTTTATTTTTTAAGTGATTACTTTTGAAGAGCAGAAATTTTTAATTTTGATAAAATTCACTTAATTTTTTTCCTTAGTGGTTTGTGTTTTTGTGTCTTATCTAATAAACCTTCACTACTTTTATCTAAGAAAACTGCAATGTTGAAAAAATTTTCTCCTAAAACTTCTGTAGTTTTCAGTCTTACATTTAGGTCCATGATCCACTATGAGTTAAATTTTCATTTTGGCATGTCTTTTTTTGTCTTTATACATAAATAAAAATTTTGCTGGATATATAATTTACAGATTACTTTCCCATTTCCAAACTCTGTAGATATTTTTACTATGTTTTCTGTTGTAGAACATTTCTGTGAAGAATCTTTTTTTCTGTGAAGAATCTTGAAGTCATCCTGATTTTACTTCTTAAAGATGATTTATATTTTCAACCAGAATAATCTTAAGATTTTTGTATTATTCTTAAATGTTCAATAACTTCATCAAGATATTATTTTCTTCATTTCCCTCCTTTAAGGTATAAAGTTATAATTTTTAATTTCAGGAAAATTTTCTTCTAATATTTTGTAAACTATCTTTTTAATTTTATTTTAAGTATAAGGGTTTTTTTTACTTAATTATAAAATTTTAGTAAAAAAATTGCGTTTCTCTTATCTACTCTGCCATATCCTTTAAGAGGCTAAGAAAATGATTTAGAAAAATAATAAATTCTTCCCTGGAAGAAAGAAGTTCTCCGAAGAATGTAAGTTGCAAATAAAAGTAGATATGTGTGCTACACTCACACAAGTACATGCACTTGACTAGAGTATACACACAGAGATGCTAAGAGGTTATCTCACCTACATGTGTTTCCTTCTTGGTATGCTTCCATATTTCTGTTTTGTCTACAATGAGCATATATTGCTTCTGTAATAACTCCCAACACCCCAGGCAGAGTTCTGGGAGCAGAGAGGAGGAACCTCATTCAATAGCTCATTTACTCTACATTTGCTGAGCACTGACTTCCCTTTCACCAGAGATTTAACACTTTTCCTCTTATTCAGGCTGGAATTGTGATTTCAAAGAGAAGATTAAGGGTTGGAGGTTTGGCTGCTGGTGTAAACAATCTCTGAAACAGAGGAAGTGTCCCTTATACACGTGTCCCGGAGGCCTAGGTCCTGGGCACTCCCCTGTGTGAGGCGGACTGGCTGCCGGTGAGGCAGGTTAGCCTGCGGATGTGTCTGACTGACCCACACAGTGGCTACTTTTTATTTTTAGCTTTTAAATTTCTGAGCCTTTAACTCGGAGATGCGCTTCCAGTTTTCCACAGTTCTCTCAGCCTGTCTCTCTAGGCTACCGAGGTCTACCTCACTCATTTCTGTTGCCCGCCTGCTCCCTGCGGGCATTTGAGTTCATGACCTTCTGGTCCAGGAGATGGTAGAGGGGTCCCACAGATGCCAAAACAAGCTCCTTTGTACCTTATTTTTCTTTATTCGTATTTATGTACTTACACCCTAAGACCAAAAAAGGGAGACGAAGGTAAGTATACATGGCGTGTAGCATCATTTGCAGTTCATGGGGAGTGGCGGCTTTGGTCTTGAGCTTCTCGGTGGCTAAATCAAAGAAGGCAACCCAACCAGTTTTACAGTTCAGATTGTCAATAAGTCTAGAATTAACTATTTGCTTAAGAGATACAAAGGTTTACTTCAAAATCAAGCTCATGAGATGAAAACTGCCTTTCTATGCTTCCCCTAGATGTGGAAGCTCAGAACCCTAAGATGACCCCAGAAGAAGCTGTACAAATATACTCTGCAAAATGGGTGCATAGGAAGCTTGCCGTCTCTACAAGCTAGCTGAGAGGAGAAAGGATTTTTGAATGTAGTAAATAGTAACTTAGGACATCCTTCCTTTTTTCATAGAGAGCATAGCTATTTTCTAAGTAAAAACTGAAATATTTCATCTGTATATACAAATTAGTCTGGATTCTGTGTCCAAAGTCTAAAATAAATACGATCGTGAATATATTTTTAAAGTAACTAATTTCTTCTGTTTTTTTTCCCTACCTAGTTTAGTGGCACAGTATAAGTGGGGGGGGGGGGGGCGGGGCAGGCAGGAATCATAGTTAGTGACTGGGAAGTGAGGATAGAATAGGGAGGATATTCTAGTGTTGGCATTCTGCATGTTTCTAACCCTGGCTGCTCCATGGAAATACCTGGAGATTTGTTAACAAATACAGTGCCTGGGTCTCAGCTGAATTTTGAATCTCTGGGGAGTGGTCAAGAGAATTCTTTGCATTCAAAAGATTTGGTGATTCTAAAGTGCAGCCAGGGCTTTGAGCTCTGATCCCTTTGGGCCAATGGTTCTCTCACTTGAATGCACGAAACCCGCCTAGCAAGCTGGTTAAATGCAGATTCCTGGGCCTCACCCCTCCCTAATTTAGTAAGCCTCTAGAGTGAAGCCAGCAATAACAAAAAGCTGAGCTAGTCTCTCTCCCCACCTAGTATCACAAAGTATATGATGTGTCTTAGCATGTGGAATAAATGAGGAACAGAGCAATTGGTAGAAATGGCATCAGAAACTACAAAAAAAATTATAGTAGAAACCTGAGAGGACAATCATAACTGAACACGAACTCTGGCTTCGTTTCTTCTGCAACCATCCCCTCCGCCCCTGCTACCCTGAGACATCATTCTTACAATGCTATAGAACTTTGCCTGCCACAACTTCCCTCACCTGAAAAATGGGATGGTAACCCATGGTGCACACAATGGCGTTCCTCCATAGCCGCTGAAGGGGAAGGGGTGGAGGGCTGGCCATTCCTAACGGAGCCAGCGGTGGGTGTAGGGCCCCTCTCTCATGCGTGCTGCCATCATTGCACAAGTCATCACGCCCGCCAAGCCAGGAGGTGAGCTTCCGATGGAAATCTCCAAGCTGCCTGTTGCCAATGCCTGAGAGTTCATTTCACAGGGGAGGTTAAAGACATTTCTGTCTTGAGCAGGCATTAAACCGAGAGGTGGGCTGGGAACTGTCTAAAGCAGTGAGTCAGTGGGCGGCAGGAGCAGCAGCAGACATGCAGGGCCCTTGGCCTGCTTCCCCAGCCAGCCGGGCTGTCTGAGGCCCAGTTGAAGGATGAATTTTCATGTGACGTCTGTGTTTTCACTCCGAGGGACTCGATAGGAGCTGCTGCAATATTTCACCAGCTCTTGTGTTTGTCGGCTCCACTAATCATCAGCCTCAATCACTGGTGCGATATTTTATGAATTAATAAAAATGATCTCGGGCAGTCCAGGGGGACCTGGAGAAGAAATGTGCGCAGTAGAATTTTAATGAGCACCGTGGGGAATTTCTACCCTTTCTCGCTTTTTTTCCCTATCTTCCCTTCTCTCTTCCACACCCCTCCCTGAAAATTTCTCTTGCCCACCTTCCCACTGTGACCCCCACCCCCCACCTTTAGCAAAATTATAGCTGGAGTTGCTCTAAATAGCTGTCACGCAAATTAGGTGTTTTTCCTCAGCCTGTTGTTTGGCCCACAACACAGCCATCCAGGGCCCCGAATGTGCCCTGCGCACCTGCTCTCTGTCCTAATTGAGCAGATCATCTGCCGATTTGTCATGCTTAGCCAGGTCCCCCTTCCCTGCGCCCCCTCCCCCGACAGCCAGCCCTGGCTTGCCTGGAACAACGGGCAGATGTCAAGCCGTGTGTGTGTGTGTGTGTGTGTGTGTGTGTGTGTGTGTGTTATGACAGATCTTGTACTCATTATTGAATAATTCATTGTTTCGTTAATGTCTTCGGATACCATCTCTCACTTCCTCACTCTTCCTCTCTCTCATCTGGCTCGCCGGGGGGAGAACGTGATTATGCCTGCCGCTCTGACGACAGAGTATACAGATAAAAGATAATTGCTTGGCTTGACTCCTCCATTGATATGAAAATAAGATTTAAATTATTCACTCCGGTTTAAAGGTTAGTTGAAGGTTATTACAGGGGATGAAGGGGGAAAAATCACTCTTTATAACGTTCAGGGTTGAGATAAGACAGGTTTGAAAGGGACTAATTTGCACTGTAGGCAGAAGCGCCTTGTTGTGAATAAACTGAGAGTCCCTCCAGAGATTTTAATCTGGGGGAAGTCAATTATTTATAAGCAAATTACGGCCGGCTCTCATATATGCAAGACGCTCCATGTCATAAATCAGCGCGAGGCGGTGTCTGTTTCCTTCTCAGCACCCAGTGCTGCTTGATCTCCGAGTCCTGGCCTTGCTGGTGGTGGGAGTTTAACAGAGCTCCCGGCTGGAAAGGTGGGCTGCCTTGCTGGGGGCTGTCTTTAAAAGATAATGGTACTAATGCAATACCATCTTGGCTTTGGTGGTCTGTGCCTCTGCTCCATCGGGACAGCCACACCTGAATGCAGCTCCTTCTTATCCACGGCATTTGCCTTCCCAGGGGGTTGCATAGCTCAGCTTTATGTAAGAAAGTAGCTCAGAGCTGCTTGCTCCTAGGGAGGCAAATCTCTGGCCTGATGATCCATAATTGCTGGCCTTCCATGTTTCTGGAAGTTTGGCACCGTTTCAGAAAGTATCCAGGGTCCTCCTCAACAACACCTGTGCATTAATCATGGGTGGCCATTTCCATTAAAAAAAAAAAAAAAAGAATGGGGGAAGAGAAACCTCTCATCTACTTTTGGACCAGAAGGTACTCCCTGCCCCATCCTGCAGACTGACCCAGGAATGCCCCTGAGAGCTGCTGGGTGAGAGACTTCCTTCTGGGCTGCATTCCTCAGACTGTCCTTTTATTGCACCTTCACAGGAAACTGTAAGTAGGGCGCCCTCCCCACCAAACCTCCAACCCCAGACTGGTTCAGGAGAATATGTGGCCTCAGAGAACAAGGCTGTGGGTCTCTACAAAGGGCCCTGGCCGGGATGTCCTGCAGCTTCCCACAGTGATGGGGCGGGAGCACTGAGGCCACACCAGGGGAGGGGCCCGGACAGGTGTGCTTGCCCTCTGTCTAGCCACTGCCTCTCCAGATGTTTGAAAAACCTCCAGGCTGTCAGCCCAGGGTTGTTCTCCACTAGGTTTCAGGAAAAGTCTGGAATAGCCTGGGCTTGCAGAGGGTCCTGGCCTGGCAACAGAGAGGGCTGACCTGTCTGATTCAGGGACAGTGTGGGGAGCAAAGAGCAGCTGGCAGCAATGGTATGAGGGAACTTGAAGCCTCAGATGGAATCAGTGCTACTTCTGAGCAGGGAGCTTACAGAAGACAGTCTTCATACCGCTCAGCCTGGAGCCAATGACCTACAAAAGCTCTGCAGGCAAAACAAATGGGCTGTGTGTGTGTGTCTGTGCAATATACACATAGACATTCCCATATCCATATACTAAAGCAAAATGCACACTTTGGAATGCATTTTGTGCAGCTTCCTCACTGAGGCCCAGAGAAGCCAAATGACTCACCCAAAGTCACACAGCAAGTAAATGATAGAGCTTAGACCCAAACCAAGCTCTTCTGACACCCTGCTTTTATAGCTATTTATTCTATCTAATGTTTGAGATGCAGGATACAGTGAATGTTGCTTCTCATCTTACAATCTAGCACCTCATGGAGGTGGGATGGAGGATGGACTTAGTTCTTCATCTGGACAGGCTTCTCCTTGGTCCCTTTGAGCACTAAGTTCTGTAAATACAAATTTAGTAAAATATTTCTCCAGGAACATTCTCAGGGGCAGAAACTCTATCATTAAGAGAAAAGACATTTGCTGTGTCTTACCCCAGACGAGGCATGCTCCAGGCCTTGTGAGGGGCACGGGTGACAGGATTCACAAAGATCTGGTCAGTGTACAGAAACGAGACGTTCAAACCAAAAAATTAAGGTAAAATAAGCAGATGACTCCGAGCCTGTAGCTCTGAGTGTGCAGCACGAGTGGAATGTTGTAGGCATCCCTGTCAGGAGGGACTGCAGCAGACGGACAAAGCTGGTAGGACCAGCTTCTGGGAGGGAGATGCACTGAGACAGGCGGAAAGGGGATGAAGCCCCAGGGAAGGCGGACTGGAGGTGAGGGGGCTCTGAGGAAGGAGTGGCTATGCTGGGGGACTCCTGGACAGCCTCAGGTTCCACGGAGCCCCTGCTGGTCTTGGAGCAGAAGGATGGCTGTTGAGCGCTGTGTCTGAGACCGATTGGAATGAAGAGCTGAGGTAGGAAATCTAAGATGAGGAGGCTGACCAGGGCATAGGGATGAATTAAATATTTCCCCAGATGAGACAATAGGACTTGCTAAGGAAATATAAAGGAGAAGGAAGCACCAACGAGAGTGCAGAAAGAAGGCTTGTTTTGGGTGGGGAAATGTGAGGGACTTACTCTGGGCCGTGCAGAAAAGTCCTGTGGATAGTCAATTACAAGAAGACAGAAGTGGGCTTGGCCAGGTGGGGCCTCTTGTGCCCACATGCAGGGTCTGGGGGAGTGGGGGATGTGACTTGACAACACGGTTGTCAGCGGCTGGGCCAACCCTGGGTTTCTGGTGCTCCTTCCAGGGGCTGCACCGCCTCACGGTAGCATCTCTACTCAATGGAGAGGAAAGGAAGTCGCATGCTGTCCCTGTGGCCTGTCCGTCAACTCACTTCACCATTAGGGGTGGGAAGGCTTAAGGCTCTTCACTCAGGTAAAGTCTGCAGGAATATCACATAGCATTTTAATTATTTCAAATCTCTGGGTTCTGGGAGGCCCTGCGAGAGGTCTGGGATGGAGGCCATTCCACCAGCACAAGAGATTGATGGCCAGGCAGGCCCACTAGGTTAATGAGTCTGAGGTCTGCAGGAGATGGGTATCCATCCAATCGGTGGATATTAAAACCCTCCTAATCATTTTTGCAGGCTGACACCCTAATGGGATCCGGCGATGCTCCTGAATTTAAGCTCTCATTACCCATTTCCACCCACAGGTAACAGGTCCTGCTCATTCGCCACAGGCAATTTCCTGCCCCATTAGCTGTGAAAATCAGAGGGCAGCTGGGCCTTAGGGAGCAAAGGAGCCCATTCCCCATCTTCTCAAACATGGTAAAGTAACCCTGCCTGTAGGATGCTGGGCTTTTGTGAAGCCAAGCACAAGGCGAGAGTGAAGTGCACCAATGTAAGAGGCTAGATTACACAGCGCCCTTCAAACCGGGCAGAGCGGGGGTTGCGGGGTGGGGGCGGGGCGCTTGCTCACTCTCCTCCCAGCAGCAGGGCCTGGGATCAAACTTTCAAGCTTACGACGTTCATTTCCCCTGCTTTTTATAACAACCCTTCACATCAGACAGAAAATGTGGTCTGCTTTTCAGGATAATTTCCCATCCATCATCTTGCAGGCCTTTGAGTGGAATAATAGCACACATTATCCGTCCCCCGGGCCTCACATTCAGAGACGCCCAATGCCGCTGTGGGCTGGTTTCTGACCACACACTACCTCTTGTTGCCGCCTCTCCATGCACTTTTCTTTCCTCTGAAACCAGGTTAAAGACGGCAGAGGCCACATCTGCATTAGCTATCTATTGCTGTAGAACAAATGACCCGACACATGGCAGCGGAAAGCAACAGCAAATGTTTATTGTCTCACAGTTTCTGTGGGTCAGCAATCCTGGAACTCTGTGGTTAATGGAGTAGGTCGTGAGTGGGTCAGTGCAGCGGCCTCTCTGCGAAGTGCTGTGTTTACCTGTGTGGGGCATGGGGGAGTGTCTTTATGATAAATGCTGAACCGGTGCTTAACAGAGTTGGGTGTGTGACTTACTCCACACAGTGATATTCAGGAGCAGCTTAGCTGGCTGGGCCTGGCTTAGGGTCTCCCAGAAAGGGGCAGTTAAGACATCAACCAGGGATGGATTCACTTCCAAGGTGGCTGGCTCTCTTGCGCCCCTGGCAAGTTGATGCTGGCTGTTGGCAGAGGCCTCTCAGTTCCTTGCCACTCCATGGGGTTGCCCAAGTGTCCTCATGACATGCCGATAGCATTACCCACGATGTGTGTTCCAGGAGCAGCACTGCCGCATACGACCTAGCCTCAGGAGTCGAGCTCCATCTTTTGCAAGAAAGCCATAGTTTATGAAGGTCAGACTATCTAGAGTGTGAGGCAACTGCATGAGAGCACAGGTACCAGCAGGCACCGGGACCATCCTGGAGGCCGGCTACCGTGACATCTGATGAACCCACGTCCTTTGCAGGCTCTCACTCACCGCGGGTGCTCAATAAAGGGAGCAAGACTTTGTCAGCACCCACCTGGCTTATTTAGTCTTCACATCAGCCCAAGAGTGGGTTATACTTACCAGCAGAAGACACAGCTCAGGAAAGGGCTCGCTCAGAAGCATGGAAGACTGTCTCTTTTCGAAGTTCATGCCCTTTCTTCTCTACTAAACTTCTTACTTTGAGTTAAGGGTTGATTCTTCCTTAACAAGAATTCTGTGATGGAGCTGGGGGTGGGGTGGTATTATGCCCATTTTAGAGATGAAGAAACCGAGGCCCCAAGAATTTAGTGGCAAGCAGCTGGTGCAGGGCTGGTACCACGATGCAACACTCCTGCCTTTGAGTCTAATGTTCTACCCACCAAAAACGCTGCCTCGCAGTGCATTGTCTGTAGGCTGAGCCTCGCTGGCACTCTCTCTAGAGCTCCAAGGGGGAGGGGAAGCTGCGTCTTTCCTGTGGCATGAAGAGTGGGTGGAGAGACAGGGACTGGCTCAGTAGGGCGGGGCTAGGACAGGGTGGGGGCATCCCTGCACTGACCCGCAGCAACAGTGGCTAACAGGGCCTTGTCCCTTTTGTGCCACCACCCCAGGTCCTCCTTCACTTTTCAGGCTTTAAATCCCATAAAGCCCTGGGGACCATAATTATTCCCTCATAAAAACCTGGGATGGAGGCCAGGTGGGTGGTCTTGTACCTAGTCTACAAATGACAGAGAGATCCAGAGACAGGGCTCTTTTCTTCGGCACCTTCCCCTCACCTCCTCCAGAACTCCTCCTTTCCCTGTTTGGTCCCCCCCCACCCCCCCCCCGCAACACTTAGCACCCCGACAATGTTTTTCCTCATTAACGCGCGACTCCCTACCCAATCTCAGATGTAGATTTGGGAGGGCAGGTGCATTTGTTTTGTTTGCTGCGCTGCTGCTGCTGCTGCTGCTGCTGTTGCTGCTGCTTCGGGGTCTGGCACTCAGGGGACCCTCACCCATACTCACTGACTCCTCCTACTCACTGGTGGTGGGGGGCGGAGGCGGGGATCTCTGCCAGCGCTGCCAGCTCACAGGTAAGGAAACACCCTCAGAGACCACAGACCCACTCAAGGTCACAGCCAGTAGGCAGCCTGAAGGCACGTCCCACCTCTCCGCCAAGCTGCCTCTCCTGAGTGTGACTGAGAAAGAAAGAGGGAGCCCTTCCCTCCTCATTCACAGTGGGGTGGCATGAGGGTCCAGGAGTGCCTCCTGGCCTTGGGGACATAGCCACCCGCCCTGGAATCTCTCCACCTCCTCCTCTCCATCCCCACCTGCCCAGAAGATGATTGCTCACGTCAATCATGCCCTAGGGACTCCCAGACCAATCTCATAGCATAGCATCAGAGTTGAGAGGGATAATGGGTTCGCAGAGTCTATTCTTCCAGTTTACGGATAGGTAAACTGAGGCCAGAGAGGACAAAAGGCTAGTAAGTGTCCTTCCAAAAGTGCAGCATTTTAGATGACTGGGTGCTCATTTCTGCACCCACTTCCCTGCTCCCCTACACTGTTATTAATTAACCCCTCCTCTTGTCCTGCCAACATGCTTTGTGACCCATTTTTTCCCTCTTGTCACGGGAACAAAATGCTACTGCAGGACCCACCTCTCTGGGTCTAGCATGGGTCTAGCTCTAAGTCATTGGCTGACTTTGAAAACCTCAGTTTCCTTGTGTATAAAGTAGGAGGGGAGACCTAGCCGGGGCTGGGAGGAAAGGGGTCAGTCTGGGGGAGCAGAAGTGGGGGCTGAGACTGGAAACCCTTAGTCCCCTTGGGATTTGCCTGTTCTTTGTAAAACAGCAAATCTCCTATCTTCCCTGAGGAGCAGGAGGCAAGAGGAATGGTTTCCAGAGGCCTGGTTCCCAAGTGGTTCCTGAGGTCAGAGTTCAGGGACTTGGCAGCCAAGGATATGTCAGGAGCGCAGGGTTTAACAACAGCTTTACTCTGGTCGGTGCCCTTTGGCAGGCACACTAAGTGCTTTCTGTGCGCAAACTCTCCTCCCAGCCTTCTGGGGCACGCTGACCTCGCCATTCACAGATGAGGCAACCAAGGCCCAGGGAGAGATCCAGCACCCGCCCCCTTCCCGGTGGTGGGGCAGCGCCCGGGACTCGTTCCCAGGTCGATGACTGCGGGGTCTGCTGCTTCCCTTCTCCCTCATCTCAGGAAATGCTCTCAGCTTTTACCTTTGGTGCCCTCAGCCCAGGGTTGTGACAGAGCACGCCGACGTGGCAGGCTGTCTAGTCCTGCAGGGTTGCAGCCTCTGTGAGTGGGGGGAGCACACGGACACCCAGGCGCTCAGATGCATGCCCGTGCGTGCACACCAGTCTGCACACAAACACATGCACATACACGCACATGTAAAGGCATCTTGTCCTTGTCTAGGCCACGTGGGCCAATGTGCTCACACACACGGGTTATTGTCCCACACGTTCAACTCCATAGGGACTGTAACCTCGCGGGAGCCTCTGGATGCCCCTGGAGAAGCCCACTCTGTTCTGTGGTTGGCGGGAGACACGGAGCAGGAAAGAGGCCTGGTGCCTGCCCGTTCCCTCCGGCATACGGATCCCCACGAGGCCCACCCCTGTGCCTTTCCTGTGTTTCTCCCTCCACGGCTCCATTTCTCTTAGTCATCATGGGCTTCGCCTGTTGGCTTTGAAGGCAGGCAGGGGTGGGGGGCACTGACATGGGGGCCCACTCGGCCCTGCGCCCCGCACCGGGCCGGCTCCCGCGCTGCCTGGCAGCGTTCTCATTGAAACAGCGTCGTCCGACTGTTGCTATTGATTATGGCAAGATTGTGTGTGGCTAAGAGCTCCTCGGAGCCAACTGGTATATTAAGCAATCATTTCTATAGCAGCTGACATAACTCCCCCGGCATCGGTTTGTCCTAATGGGCTTGGTATTACTCATGTGCTAATTGATTGGGCACGGAGGGAAGAAAAACTAAATTCACTTGTGAGGCGATTTTATGGCAGAGCTCATAACAGAGGTAATTTGCTGAAAATGTTCGGTCCCTCTTCGGTTATGTAAGATCATCTGTGTTCCTGTGTTTTATCTCCTCTGCCTGGCCTGGCTGGCTGAGCTCGGGGAGGTGGATTCCCCCAGGAACCGGCTGACAGCCCAGCTTCCCATCTTCCCAGGAACACGGCTGTCCTTGGGGAATGCTGACAATTAGTGCCTTATGCACGACCTTCTCGCCTCAGGGGTGGCTTTCAAAATATCTTGGCTTCTCCTGTTCAAAAACGACTCTGTCTAAGGGCAAATAGTTATTTTCGGATCAGCCATCTAGTGTTACAAAGCTCTTGTTCGGAAAGGAAAAGAATGAGGGGGGATTATTACTGGATTTTTTAGAGAAGGAATATTTTGCCTGCAAGAGGGAGGGATGAGAAGGCTTGAAGGGCCTCCTCCCGCCTCTCTCTTCTCCGCCCCATCCCTCTCCCCCTCCTCCACCTTCCCTCCCTCTCTCCCCCCTTCCTCTTTCTTCCCTCCCCCTTTCCCTGCTTTCCTCCCTCCCTCCCTCCTCTTTCTTCCCCTCATCCTTCCCTCTCCCTCCTTCCCTCCTCTTCCCTCTCCCTCTCGCCTTTCCCTCCTCCCTCCACCTCCGTCCTCCCCACACACCTTTCCTCCCTGAAGCAGCCTGCCTTCCACTGACCTCTGGAGGAGTCTCAGCCTCTCCTTGGCACTGGCTGCATCACACTTGTGCCATGCTGGCACCAGTCCTTCTAGTCCTATCTGTCACGAGTCACGACTCCCAGGTTGCCGTGGTCTCCCCTCTGAGCTCCTGGTGCCACCCCAGGTGGGTGGAGATGACAGGGAGACTGGAGGGAGCAACCAGAGGGGAGCGTGGGGGCTGCTGGGGGAGGCGCTGATTTTATCTGTGCTTGTATTTCCTCATCCCTGGTTATCCTGGGATAATTAATAGGTTTAGAACATTTGCCTTGGAGCCAAGCTAGGCGAATAGTGAATGAGGGAGAGAGGGGTCTGATTGCTCAGCTCAGCAGGGAAGAGGGCAGTTTTGTGAGAGACAGAGGGCACCGCCTCCAGTGTGGGTGGTTTGGGGCCTCTGGGGTGGCCCTGTTCCCGAAGAACATGGTCCGCTTTGCCCCTGTGTGCCTGAAGTCCCACCACACAGAGCATTATCCAGGTCTAGAAAGATATTCTATTTAAAGTATATGAAATACAAATACCCCTGGGCAACAAACTCCGTGGGTTTCATCGGTCACTACTCGCTGACAAAGGACGTTCCCCTGCGGGAAAGGTCTGGGGACAGCAGTGGGGACAGTGGCAACGGCATGGGCTTGGGCGCCGGGCAGAGCCCGGTTCTCCTCTCAGCCTTGGGAGTTTGCTATCCTGCGCCCTCGGGAAGTCCCCTGTGCTCTGTGTACTCCCTGGGGAAGCAAAGGTATGGTGACATCCCACCGCACATGGCTGTGCGGGGTGGGGGGGGGGGCGGGGGGGACATTACATGAGGTGATGTTTGTGTGGGTCTGGCCAGAACCCGGCCCAGAGGAAACACTCACTAAGTAAGTGGTGGGTACTATTTTTTAACTGGGGTCACAGGTGGCCCATTCCTTGCCCCTAGGCCACAGTGGACAGAATTCCTTCCCGAGGTCCCTGAACAGGCGTAAGCCCCAAAGGTCAGCTCACTTCTGTCTTCCACGGTCCCCTTGGTCAGCCTCCACCAGTGACACTGGGAGGTCTGGGTAGAGAACAGGAGGAGGAGACGGATATGTAGAGAGCAAGGTGGGGCATGAAGGGAGGGAAGAAAAGAGTTAAAGGCAAAGGTTGCTGGGTAGGGAGGGAGTAGAGAGGGCAGGGTGGGGCCTGTCAGTCATGGCCTTCAAGGCTCAAAGGGGTTCTGGGCCAAAGGGAGAGTGAGACAGGACATGAGTGTCCTGTGGAACTGAATTTAAATTGTAAACAGTAAGTGACAAGACAGGGTCTCCTTTCTAATTGCCATTCTTTCTGGCAAGAATGCAAGCTCTACGAGGGCCGGCTTTGTCTTCCACCGCTGTATTCTCAACACCTGGGGCCTGCCTTGTGCGCCCGTGCTCACTAGGGCCTGAACCAGTGTGTCTGTGTGTGGGCGTGTGGACACACGCCTGTGCTCACAGAGAGAGCCAGCGCCATCGAGGGTAGGGGATGCCCCAAGTGTGCCTGGGCCCCAGCCACTCTCCCGCTATTGCTGAGGCCTGTGGCCATGCGCCCTCCGCCCCCAGGAAGCTGGGTCCCTGGCCCTGTACGGCCCAGCTGGTGGGCAGGCAGGTGCAGCAGCCCAGTGTGGCCACATGGTGGGGGAAGATCCCCTTCCTCCTCCTCCTCCTTTTCCAGCCTGGCCTTGCTGCTGCATCTCTTGCCATCAGAAGCCACCCTGTCTGTGGGTTTTTCCCTTAAAGGCCACAGACCTCCGCAGGGTAGACTCCTTTCCAAACTTGCCTTTGCTTCTGCGGTGTCTTCCCAAGCCCACTGTAGGAGGATCGTCGTCAGCGGGCATCATCTGGGACTCACCTGGGCCCTTCCCCTTCTCAGGAGGAGGATCTCCTCCCCTCCACCTCTCCCCGTCATTGCCACCTGAGGAGCACCCCCACAGTCATGCCGCACATTGCTTCAACCCAGTGTCCGCGCCTGGAAGGAAAAGGCCCTTAATCCCAGGCAGCTACAGGCAGCTGATTTTTTTTGCCTACACTGCGCCTGTTGCTAAGGGCTCTGGCCCTCGCGGAGCATGCTCTGCAGACAGCCATGTGTTCAGTCATGGCACTGACGGACCTCCTGCTCCGGGCTCCCTCCCAGGGTCTCCGGGCTTCAGGCGGCTGCTGATTTACCAGTGTGCCCTCTGAATGCAGCCGGGCTCAAGTCTTGCTGGACAGGTGGGGCTCTCCCCTCTGCTGGCATCTCAAAAGGGTGGGATGCCTGGAGGAAGTTGGCCAAGTGACCCTGGTATTTGACGCTTGTCCCTAAAAGAGGTGTAGAGGCTGGACCCCAGTGGGGTTCCCACTTTATCCATCTGTTCAAGTTTGGGGTGTTTATGGAGAAGCCATCACCCTCAGCTTCAGTGCCACCTTCTCTCTGCTGCTGCACCTGCCTCTGGGGGCCCTGCACCTGGGGCCCGGGCCTCAGGCCCGACCACTGACCCCCAAGACGAGCTGGCATTTGCTCATCTCCTAAAGGCACAGGCTGAAGGTGGGAAAGTGCTCTGTTGGCAGCAGCTGCACAGGTAGACAGGTGTTACTGCAGTGCAGGGGTGTGAGCAGCATGCCTGCAGGGGTCCTGCTCTCCTCACTGCAGCCCCTGCTGCCATGTCAGCAGGGCGCTCACCTCTTACCTGTAGGAGGGTGTTGCTGATGGGCGAGATTTAGGGAGTTGAGGGCAGCGAGGATCCTTTCCGTGCAGTGAAGGGGGAGGGGATTTATACATCTTCCCCTGGGGGATTAGGGTCATAAGGACTGAGATCCAGCCCTGGTGTGTCCACTGACCAGCCATGGGACCCTGGGCAGGTCTTCTCTTCCGGGCCCTGTGGTTCTGAGGTGGTACCTGGCAAAGGAAGGCCACTGCTGGCCTCCCGCCACCCACTCCTCATTCACAGACTAGGTGTCCTCCAGCAGATGAGGCTCAAGGACACCAGCCTTCGGCCCAAGTGGGCTGAGACTTTGAGCAAGTCCCCAAACATGCTTTCCCTAAAAGGTGCAATTGTGAGGGATGTGGTGGCTGTTGGGTGAGTGACAGACCCCTGAATATCAGAACAGAGGCCAAGGGAGCTGGGGGTGGGGGCAGGGAGCAAGTCCCAGGACCATGCCAGCACTCGGAGAGCAGGGGCACCCAGCAGGGTCTGGAAGCCTGCCCTGGCTGCGGGTGCTGCTCTTCAGACCAGTCCCTGGCCCAGCCCCCTGAGGACCCCAGAGGAGGCTCTTTCTTGCTCTTTCTGCAGACTTCTCATGCCATTGTCTCCTTCCGGAACACCCTCCCCAACAAAAGCGTAGGTGCAAATACTACCCTCTGTCACCACTTTCAACCTTTCCTGGATGGATCCTCCAGCTGGAGAGAACCCCTCCCTCTTTCTCTGCTTCCTTGCAGAGCTGAACCCAGCCCTTGAGCAGCGTGCACCAGGCTGGGAGCCCCTGGGCCAGAGTGTCTGTCTCAGTTCATGCCTGCCCCCCCACCCCCAGTCCACAGCTCTGCCTGTATGTAGCAGGCGCTTAATAACTTCTTGATGCCCCAATGAGAAAATGTTAGTGAGGGGACTGCCATTTAAGCAGAGGGCACAGAGTGGCTTCTCTCTGGAGTTTTCTTGGACTCTGCAGTTTAACTGAGCATCTTGAAGGCTCTAGAACTGACCCAAGGGGAGGAACGCAAAGCAGGGACAGCCCGATTCTTGCCACCATTGCCTGCGAGGTCGTCGGGGCAGCTGCGGCTGCAGGTTTGTGTCTCACAGGTGAAGAGGCGAGGCTCTGACAAGTGAAGGGCTTCTCCAGGACCCGCAGCACTGGCAGAGCTGGGGCTGGAGCCCAGGCCTGTGACCTTTTCCTAGGAGGGAATGGTGATGAGCAAATCCACGCCTGGACCCAGGTGGTACAGGGCCTCGGAAGTCAGGAGTCATTTTACAAAACCCTTTAGAGTTGTTGTTGTTGTTGTTGTTGTTGTTGTTGCTGTTGTATTTGTTGAAAAGGACAAAATAGAGGAAAGAAAGCAAAAATAATCCATGATCCACTCCCCAGATAATTCCTGTGATATTTTGTAAACAAAGTAAAACATTTGTTTTAGGAAGATGTAAAATAAAATGAAAAGTCTCCTTGCTGCTACTCCAGCCTCTCTCTTAGGTAACCTATCCACAGGCATTTTTCCCTAGAAAATAATGAAGTATACATGCTGGTGCTGGTGTTTCTGTGTATGCAGACATACAATACTCACCTACTTAACACCAAAAGGGCCATCCGGTACCCAGCGTGCTGCATGTTGTGATCGTCATATGCCTGTGATTTCCATATTTTTACTTGTATATAACCATATCTCAGCATTCAGAGCTGCCTCCTTTGTTAATGGCTGTGTAATAGTCCTTGGTATGGTGTTCTGTATGTTATTGACTGGTCCATCGCTAAGAAGTTGTTTCCAGCTTTTCCTCTGTCAAATAAGGCAGTGAAAATATCCTGATACCTTTGTGCACGTATCTTGGCACACTTCTGTGAGTTCAAAGGAGTAACTATTAAAGTTCTACCTGGTATTGAAGTTGTCGGTACTGGAAACTACTGAGCCGTGTTTCCGATGTGTAATAATAATTATTATTATATCAGTAATATTAACACGCATATTACTTACTATGTGCAACACACCGACTAGGCCTTTCCACATAGAACTCATTTAATTTTCACAGCAACCTTAGGGAGTAGGTATTAGTATTCTCCTTCTTTGACAGATAAGGAAACTGAGACACAGCGAAGTGAAAGGACCTGCCAAAGTCACGTAGCTGGTGTAGTAGTCCAGCTGGGCGGATGTGGCAAAGGACCACAGACTGATGGCTTAAACAACAGGAATGTATTTTCCTACGGCTCTGAGGCTAGAGGTCCGAGGTCAAAGTGTCAGCGGGGTGCTCCTTCCGAACCTCTGTCCTTGCAGACGGCCAGCCTCTCCCCATGTCTTCACGGGCACTGTCCTATACGCCCGTGTCCTAATCTTCTCTTCTTAGAAGAGCACCAGTCCTGTCAGATCAGGGCCCACCCTAGTGACCTAATTTTACTTTTAAAATATTTATTTATTTTTTAGAGAGAGGGGGATGGAGGAAGAAAGAGAAGGAGAGAAACATCAATGTGGGAGAGAAATATTGATTGGTTGCCTCCCATACACATCCTAATAGGGGACCAAACCTGCAACCCAGGCATGTACCCTGACCAGGAATCGAACCAGTGATCTTTCGATAGTCAGGCTGATGCTCAGCCAACTGAGTCGCATAGGTCAAGGCTTTATTATCTCTTTAAATACCCTATCTCCATATGTCGTCACATTCTGGATGGTAGGGATTAGGGCTTTAACATGTGAACTTTGAGGGCGATAAAATTTAGCCAAAACAGCTGGTAAGTGGCAGAGCCAGGATTCAAACCCAGTCCCCTGTACCAGGACCACACTCTGGGCTAGAACACCATGAACTTAGCGTGACCAGGAAGGGGTGAACAGGTTGATGTGAGTGGCTCTGGCCACAGTAGGAACCCTGATCCCAGGCAGAGAGCTCCCTGGGGGTTGCTCTCAGCTCTCAGGGCCCGGGAACAGCAGCATCCTGCTTCAGCACCAGCTGGAGGAGGTTCCAGCTCAGGTGGCTGAGGAGAGCAGCGGTACAAATCAGAGATACACTGAGTGGGCAGCCCAGGGTGGGGCAGGCCTAAGCAGCTACACCTAAAGGAAGGGGGGTGATTGAAAAGTGGGAAACGAAGTGATAGATTTGTGTAAAGGGGTAGAAGGGCAGACAAAAAAGCTGCCATCAGGAGGGACAAGCATGGTGTCAGAAGCCTTCATGGCCAAGCCAAGTGCCTTAGTGAGGTATAATTTATGTATCATACAATCGACCTCTTTACAGGGAGCAGTCCAGTGGTTTTAGTATATTCGGCATCAGGCAACAATCACCACAATCAATTGTAGAACATGTCATCACTCATGAAAGAAACCCACACCTGTTATGTCACGCCCAACTCTTCCCCAGTCCCACCCTGCCAACCTGGCCCGAGGCAACCACACATCTACTTTGTCTCTATGCATTTGCCTGTGCTGGGTATTTATATGAATGGACCGTGCAGTGTGTGACTTTTGCGACTGGCTTCTTTGACTCAGAGCTGTGTTTTCAAGGTTCATCCATGCTGGACCATGTATCAGTACTTCATTCCTTTTTATGGCTGCATAGTATTCTGGGGCATGAATACATCCCTTTTTTTAATCCATTCATCAGGCACTGGCCAGTGGGGCTACTATGGATAAGGCTGCTGTGAGCATTTAGGTACGGGTTTTTGTGTGGATGTGTGATTTCTTTTCTCTTGGGTAGATGTGTGGGGTAGAACTTCTGGGTCATGTAGTAACTGCATGGTTAACATTACATGGAAGATCCAGGCTGCTTTCCAAAATGGCCAGATAGTCCTGATTAGGCCAGAATTTTTCAAAATAAACACTGCAAGTGAAGCACTTCAACAGTTATAGACATACAAATGAAGAGACTTCCTGTTAATTAAGGTAAGCAATAGGAAGGTCAAATAGTGAGAAGGGAGATTTAAGAACTTCCCCTTTGCAGATGTTTCTCATCCAAGCCTCCGACATAGGGTACCTTAGTCTTTTCTATGTAAGCACAGGGTCAGGGTGGCCCTGAACAGATATGAGGAGAGAGTGCTCTTAAAGTATGAATTTGCAGGCATTGGGGAGATATTCCAATATCCTCAAATGCTCTTTGCCAGTCTCTGAAATTTTTATCTGCATGGGCACAGCCTTTCAAGCCATAATTAGAAATAAGGCTTAAAGACTTCCGGTCAAGGTGGTGGCATAGGTAAACACAGCTTGTCACCTCTCACAACCACATCGAAATTACAACTAAATTATAGAACAACCATCATTCAGAACTGTCAGAAATTGAGTTGAGTGGAAGTCTGACAACTATGAAATTAAAGAGACCATATTCATCCAGCCTTGTAGGAGGGGCAGAAATGTAGAATGGGCTAGTCCTACATCCATATGGGGTGGACAAAAATTTGGGAGGGATATTTTGGGAACTAGAAGTCCCAGCCCCAGATCAGGTCCTGGAGCCCAGGGTTCCAGTGCCAGAAAGATAAGTCCCCGTAACTTCAGGCTGCAAAAACCAGTGGGGATTGAGCTGGTAGAAGAAACTTCTGGAGTCCCAAGCATTTCCTCTTAAAGAACCCACACACAGACTTATTCCCTCTGAGCTTCAGCACTAGGGTAGCAGCTTGAACGGCACCAGTGGCATACAGAGAGTAACTGAAGCATCTGGAATCAAAGCAAGAGCTAGGGGAAAGCTTTCTGCCAGACAGAAAGGCAAGCAGAGGCCATTGTCCTTTTTCTGAACCCTCCTCCAACAGAGCCACGGAGCCAGCAGGCCCGTGCCACATCTGAGACTCCATCAACCTAGCTAACACTGTTTGCTCTGCCCTGGAGATCCCCTCAGGCTCCATCACCCAACTTAGAGCTGTTAACAGTGGCTTTTCCATATGAGTGGTTGGTCTTGGCTCACGCTTCACAACTTCCTAAATCCTCTCAAATAAGCAGCAGCCAGCCTCAGTGAGTCCCTCTTGCTAAGTGGCCCCAGGACTGGGACTAGCTTCAGAGAGCCTAGATTCATAGCTTGGCTTTGCCTGGGAATCTCCAAGCCCAACAAAAGTAACAGCCATCTCAGATTGCTTTACAGCTCAGGCAGGGTAGCTCTGGGCAAAACATAGGTGGGGGCTGACTTGGGCCTGCACCACTGGGAAACCACAGGGCCTGCACAACCAGTGGACAGCTACAGACCACATCGGAGCACCCTCACCCTGCCACTGCACAGCTGATCCTCCATGGGGGTGAAGGTTGGTGGTCAGTG